>JASDDO010000028.1:197494499-200193666 GCA_030015575.1 Agapanthus africanus | reverse complement strand
ATCTAAAACGCATGCTCGGAGCATATCCTCAAGAGTCTGAATAGTCCGCTCTGACTGGCCGTCGGTCTGCGGATGAAATGCTTTGCTGGAACTCAATCGGGTACCCAAAGCCTCCTAAAGTTTCTGCCATAGTCGGCTAGTGAATTGGGTGCCTCGGTCGGACACAATACAAGCTGGGGCACCATGCAATCGTATGATCTCATCGATGTAAATCTGGGCATACTGAGCAAATCCAAAAGTGGTCTTCACTGGCAGAAAGTGAGCCGCTTTCGTCAATCGATCCACGATCACCCAAATAGAGTCATACCCTCGAATGGTCCTGGGTAGACCCACAATGAAGTCCATAGAAATCTGCTCCTATTTCCACTCCGGAATGAGCAAAGGCTGCAACTCTCCCACTGGCCTCTGGTGCTCGGCCTTGACTTGCTGACAAGTCAGGCATCTCGATATGAAGTCGGCGATGTCTCTCTTCATCCCTTCCCACCAGTAAACATCTCTCAAATCTTGGTATATCTTGGTGAAACCCGGATGAACACTGTATACCGATCGATATGCCTCCTCAAGAATCTCACGCTTCAGTCCCTCAGAAGCTGGTACACACAGTCTAGTCCCAAATCGAAGTATCCCCTGATCATCGATCACGAACTCAGAATCTTTGCCCTGTCTAACTTGCGCCATGATCTATGAACAACGATCATCACTGTACTGTGCCTCATGGATACGGTCAAGCAACTGTGGGCGTGCACGAATATGCACAAGCTGCCCCCCGGTCGGAGTAAACTCGAACTGCACTCGGCTGTCGCATAGAATCTGCCAATCTGCCGACGACTACCTCTGAACTGCGCTCAAACAAGCTACACTACCTCCGGGTCTCTGACTCAAAGCATCCGCTACTACATTTGCCTTGCCTGGATGATACAGAATCTCACAATCGTAGTCCTTCACTAGCTCCATCCAACGGCGCTGTCTCAGATTCAGGTCTCGCTGCTGAAATATATACTTCAAGCTCTTGTGATCCGTGAATATCTGGCACGACTCGCCGTATAGGTAATGTCTCCAGATCTTGATTGCAAAGACCACAGCCGCCATCTCTAAATCGTGAATAGGATAGTTCTGTTCGTATTTCTTCAGCTGCCGAGAAGCATAAGTGACGACCCTATCATGCTGCATTAATACACAGCCTAGCCCTACTCGAGAAGCATCATAATAAACCATAAATCTGCCCGATCCCGAAGGCAAAGATAATACCGGCGCCGTAGTCAAACGAGTCTGCAACTTTTGGAAGCTATGCTCGCACGCCTCGGTCCCAACAAAAGGAACTCCCTTCCGGGTCAACCCGGTCAACGGTGCAGCAATGCGGGAGAAGTACTGAACAAAACGTCGATAGTTGCCAGCCAAGCCTAGAAAGTTGCGGATCTCTGTAACTGATGCCGGTCTGGGCCAATGCTGAACGGCCTCGATCTTCTTCGGGTCCACACGCATACCATCTCTCGTATCCACGTGACCCAAGAAATCAACACTGTCAAGCTAGAATGCGCACTTGGAGAATTTTGCGAACAACTGGTGCTCTCTCAAAGTCTGCAACACGATCCACAAGTGCTGCTCATGCTTCTCTCGGCTCCGGGAATATACTAAGATGTCGTCAATAAATACGATAATGAACTGATCAAGATACAGCCTAAAAATGCTGTTCATCAAGTCCATAAACGCTGCTGGGGAGTTGGTGAGTCCAAACGACATCACCAAAAACTCGTAATGTTCGTAACGCGTGCGAAAAGCGGTCTTCGAAATATCATCCTGCCGAACCCGCAACTGACGGTAGCCTGATCGCAAGTCAATCTTCGAGAAGTGCCCCACACCCTGGAGCTGGTCGAACAAATCATCGATACTCGGTAAGGGATATCTGTTCCGCACTGTCACCCGGTTCAACGGACGGTAATCAATGCACAAACGCAAACTGCCGTCCTTCTTTTCGACAAACAGAACAGGAGCACCCTAAGGAGATACACTCGGTCGAATAAGCCCTTTATCTAACAAATCCTGCAACTGACCCTTCAGCTCTCTAAGCTCCGCCGGGGCCATCCGATAAGGAAATAGGCCCCGTGCCGGGAATCAAGTCAATGCAGAACACAATATCGCGCTTAGGCGGCAAACCAGGCAGCTCTTCAGGGAAGACATCAGGAAACTCACACAGAATCGAGACCTGGTCCAACGGGACCTCTGCAGCTCTAGTATCACAAACATACGCTAGGAATCCCTAACATCCTTTCCTCAAGAGCTGACCAGCATGAAGAGACGAAATCAAGCTGGGAAGGGTGACGCTACGGTCTCCCTGGATAATAAGAACTGGCTCACCCGGAAAACTAAAACTGACTGCCTTCTCACGGCAGTCCACGGATGCATAACAGGTGGCTAACCAGTTCATGCCCAGAAGAACATCAAAGTCCAACATATCTGTAACATTTCAAAAAAAATAAAATATTATTTTTGGGAATTTTTATAATTAAATAATAAAATATTGAACATTTTAATAAGGCGGTATAATTAATTACCGATAAATTGGAAAAAAATTTGGAAAATTATGGAAATTACTAAGAACAGGGTGTTTTATGTGAATTATGCAAATTATAAGTTTTTATGATTAGTTATACACTAATTTAGTGCTAATCGCGATTAAAAATTGCTAATCGGGCTTTAAGCCTGTTTTGTGCAAAACATGCACATGTCTTTTTTTTACACTTGTTACATTTTTATCATGGCTCTTCTTCATGTTTTATATCATGGTTGTTGTTTTTAGTTGAGAAGAAAAAGAAAACAAAGAAAAGAATTGAAAAGAAAAAGGAAACAGTATTATATGATGCATGGGCATGAGAAAGAGTAAGGGGTCTTCTTTGACTTGGCTTCATCCTTCATTTTCTTCACCATTTTCCTTCTCATTTCAGAAGTGCTGCTGCCCTCACTCCCTCCCCCTCTTCATCCTCTCAAACTCCATTAAAAACATCTCAAAACTCAATACCAACTTCATTAAAAATGTGCATGAGTTCACTAGCAACATATTGGACCAAGAAAGCATGCATTTTGGACACTTGGGGCAACTCAAGAAAATTCTTGAGTTGCCAAATGAGGTATTCTCTTAACCATTAGTCTAGTATTTCCTTTGCTTTTACATCCAAGTTAAGTTAGAACCGATATTGTGTGGTTTTAAGAAGTTTGAAAATTTGAGTTGAGGATTAGGATTTTAGTTGAACCTAAAGGTGAAATTAAGGTTACTAGAAACTAAATAACCACTGTGGTGATTGATCGGAGACACAAACCAGAGACTAGAACCCCGGAATACCGATTTAGAAACCCGATATCGGAAGAATTGTGGGTTCTGTGAGTGTAAAATGAAATCTGCTAACACCCGGGTGACCTGAAAATTATTTTGCAAATACAGAGAGATGTGCAGGTGATTTAGAGCATACCCTAAAGGCCCCATCTCCTGAATCCACCTTCAGGCCGCAAAAATAATCCTTCTAGCCGCAAATTGCGGCCATACCTGGGCTATTGGATCTCGTTCTTGTTCTGTAGTTCCTATATCTATAAACTAGACCCTTGGCATATACAAAATTGACTAATTTGACCTAGGGTAAAATCTGGGACCATTTTCAAGAGTTGTTGTTTTGTTTCGGGGTTTCGTTTTGCGTATTTTGCACTCTGGATTTTCATATCTATGTTGTACCTCGATCATTCGACGTTGATACGACGATATCGAGGGTTGTTGGTAGTTTTGAAGGCGTGGTCCATAGGTTCTAACCTATAGGCCTTAGCGTGTCGTTTTGGTTTCCGATGTGATTTTAATATGCATTTGCGATTGTGTTATCTATGTAGGTAGCTTCACGTGGATTTCATGCGATGAAGAAGATGATGGCGACATCGACACGCAAGATGCAAGGTGAGTAGATTATATCTACGGGGGAAGTCGGGTGGATGGCGTATAGCACCCCCGCAGTTCGATGTTTAGTATGCTATATATACTATATATATATATATATATGATAGCTTTATGTGTGACATGGATATTCAAGATATGATTAGGTGTTCAATGGTTAGGTTAAGGTTATTAGAAGTGAACTAGTATAGCTTCTTAGTTGCGAACCCTAGGATAGGTTTACACCCACACGCACACACATGATTACTTTTATATACTTGTGCATATATAGGGATACGTATATATATACACACATAGGTATGGGACGATGTTTATATATACACGTATACCTACAGTATGATGATGAGGATAGTGGATGATCTTTGGAGATGAGTCGATGAGTTTGGGCATGGTGCCATGAGATCGGTGATATGATATAGTTCGTATTATGAGATACGACATGAGTTATAGCGGGCCTTTAGGCGTGTGTTTTCATACACGCATATATATCTATATAGATGGTATCAGTCATGAGATATGATGATAAGGATACCAGATAAATGATGAGATGAATGTGATATTTGACTCGTACCCAGATTTGGGATGCCGTACGACGGATTTACGTACGAGCTATATATTGATGATAGATCCACACTCATGACTCGATAATGTCATATGATATATTGTATCGTACGCGGTACTATTAAGGTGAGATCACCGACTATTATATATATATATATATATATATATATATATCGACTCAGATTTAGGTGGTTTCCATACCTTTTCGATTAGCTTGTTAGTTAGATCTGTAGTTTACTTAGTAGATATTAGACAAGACCCGAGTCATACATATTTCAAAACTAAAAAATCATGAGTATTTTAAAGACAGGCAAAGGGATTCTACGAATATTTTCAAAAGACGCATCTTTTCTGAAAAACACCGCAGTCCTTATTTTTCTAAAAACCCCGATTCGTCTTATTTCAAATGGCAAAACTGTATGACATTTACATATTGATGTAGATTCTTCACTGATGCGTTTATTATTCGATTTCCGCATATTCTTGCTTTTCGCATCGCATCGCATGTGTAAATGTGTTTATTGTTATATTAAACCCATGCTGTGAGGACACCAGCACCATTATCGATGATGCGTATGTTCCACGTACACCTACTTGCCGGCTCACACACTTCATCATCAATAATTGCCATGTCACTACACAGTAGGATTGTTGAATCAGGATATGACTACTTGTACATCTATATTTGCGTACACACATATTGTACTCCCATACTTGCATACATGCGTAGTTGCATATACATAGATGATTCTGGCTTTATTTTGGAGATTTGGGAATCGCAAGATATATTTTAAAAGAGCGATTTTTCGATCGATGTGTGCATTTTACGCATTGAGATATGCCATTTTCATGAGATTTCTGGATTGAGAACCGTGGTCATTTTAAAAGAAAGTATGCATTGTTTAAAAACCCGGTTTTCTCTTGATATGATATTTCAGTGCGCCCACCATGAGTTTTATTGGTTCTGATATATATATACCCCATGCGAGGAGGAGCCGTGAGCCGTGTGCGGGTACATGGTGGGGCCCGGTATGGTACCCGAGGCAAGAAAGGGATGCTGTGTATACAGACAGTGAGCCTGGCAGAGGTACTACTACCTACCGGTGATTGTATTTGAGCTCGGCGGATATCCGAAGGATACTGACCGGAGTTGAGAGATGATATGGGCCGATTCGGACTGACGGAGCCCGTAGGCTGATCCGGATTGACGGAGCCCGATATATGAGGATTTACGTGCCGATGCTGGGCACGGGTTTCATGATGTTTTCGAGTGTAAATGCTGGACACTCAGGTTCCATGATTTTGATGTGTCGCGAGGGACACACGTTGATTTATATCCTCATACTTCCATGCATATGCTTTATGATATTTACGTGCATGATGTTTTGTGTCATGGGTTGACATGTGGACGAGATTCATATGCATACAGACATTGAATACATAGTTGGATGATATCCACATACTCATAGACTTCATGATATAATTGATACTGATTACATTGATCCTACCTTATATTTATGATATGTTGCTACCTGAGGAACTGGCACGAGCACTTGGTACTATACTTATGTATAGATGTTTACCCTTGCCACCTTATTATGCTTCAGACTTATTCATATTGAGGATATATATTACTGATCGTATTGACCTAGGATTGAGTCATACATACGATTTCTGCTCTGTGATGTTTTCTATTCACGAGTTGGCAACTCACCCCCGTTGTGCCACAGTTCTTGCAGGTTTTGCCGTACAGGTTTCATTGCGGCTTTCTGGCACACTGCTTCCTTTCTTGGTGATTGCTTTGGTAGATGGGTTCACTCGTATCGTGACCACCATTGTACTTATTTATTTTCATTGTTGTATCTAGAAATTTCATCAACCAGACTTGTATATTTATTTCAGACTTAGAAAACCAGTTGTGTATTATTTCGACCTTAGAGTCGGGCGTTGTAGTATTATGGTTTTCTTGATGATTTTGAGTTCCTTTGAATTTTGATCATCGCCCTTCGGCGTTGTATATTATATTTCTTGCGTGGTTGTGACCGTCGATTAACGAAGAGCTAGCTCCCGCTTGGGGATGCCTTTTATCATTGATGTATATATTATTCATGTTGTACCCCGTTCGGGGCCAGTATTTACAAAGGAAACTCTGCCGAAATTTTCAGAAAAGACTTAAGATTTTAAAAATGCATATTCGGCTTACTTAATTAAAAACCTTGCTTTTAAAACATGTTTTCTTTACTTCTTAAAAACTAGTTTTCTTTACTTACTCCATAAAACGGTTTTAGATTTCTGGGCTTTTGGCTTACTTGAATTAGATGAGGTCCTATAGACTTCATATGATTCAAGGGCCAGTCACATGCTATTTCGGGTCGTGACAAAGTTGGTATTAGAGCGCTAGGTTAACCTTGGTTCGAGTCTAAGTTTGACTATGTGGAGCCTAGAGTGTTTGTATATATTCGGAACTTAAGCTTGACCTTACGGAACTTAGACTTAGTCAAGGGGGTATAAGACCCGAATTTTCGTCGCATAGGTTGACCTTGGTTGATGGAGTAGGTGACTTCAGTAGAGTGACGTACCGTGTGTATGTTCCGCGGCAAACTTACGATATGCTACTCCGCTTAAGGAGCCTTAGGATGTACATTTCCTTGCACAGTGTTATATTCATTCCTATGATCTATCCTCATCGATATTGGCTATGGTTTTGCTGCCACGATCGCGGGCAGAGAGAGCTACGGCTAGAGTTGCGGTCATCACGAGTTCGTCACGGACGAGGACTGACCAGGGCTTGATTCCAGGGACATACGATTTGCACAGATGCGCCGTGTTATTGTGTTTTCGCGTTATGAGCGTTTGATGGATCGCTTCTACGAGATTGCTCGGACGTGCAGATCAGCACCAAAGGATCAGGCTACTGCTAGAAGCCAGCCAGAATGTGATGACCATCGATGTATCGCTTATTCATGATTATTGAGGTACTGTTCAGCGTGCAGACGAATGAGCCAGTTGCTGCTGCAAATGACGAGATATCGCCCAGATGTTGGAGCTACTGCAGCATGAGTATATACTTAGAGATATGATGAAAGGTCGCTAATCACCCAAGGATGAATGACTAGGACATGTGGTTCGTTCTCTTACCTCGACGCTAGGTCATCAGATTGATTGATTCCAGCTAGAGACGACTTCACGCAGGTACGTTGAGAGTCGATAGAGGCGATCGAATGTCAGAAACCCATATTCCAAGTTTAAAGTATTCGGAAGGACATGCAAGCAATTCTATGGACCCTCTAGAAGAATGAAACCCTAACTCGACATAATGACCGTGTGAAAGCCTTTGAACCTAAGGGTTTGCGGCAGTTCCGCGGCGCCATTAGTGAGGCTTGGGTTTTCCCTTCTATGGCTGGTCTACCGATACTGTGGTATATACTCGATACTATTAAACTATACCCAAGATGTTGAGCATTTGGGGGATTATGAGGTTTTGACGAATCGATCGAATGGTTCGACTTCATTCGGATGCTATGTAGTGGGATGCATTGCTTGGAAGACTTCAGATACGAGTATAGCCGTTGGAGCGCAGTCCATGCAGCCACAATGAGACGAGTCCGAAGCAGTCGACAGTAGAGAAAGGTGGAGTAAGAGATTCGTACGAGATCTTGATGAGATGACGTTCCACTCCGCCGACATCAGAGATGTGATACGCATGCAGAGGCGTTGTATATGGATATATCTTCCAGAAGGAGTCGCGACGAGTATGCAGCTATTCCGGAACAAGAAACAGATTTAGCAAAGGGTGGCAACTTCTGGGCAATTCGGCAGAAACGAGATTTGGGAGAGACCTCGATAGGACCTTTCTGGAATACTACGAGAAGACTTGGACCCAGGAGTGGTCATATTGTGCACACCCAGCAGGCCAGAGTTCGGCATCGTTAATGAGATGGTTGGCCAGAGATCTGTAGAGGATGTGCCAGAGCGGGACTGTTTCCGTCGTCATTCTATATTGGGCCGTTGAGCCGAGAAGCTATGCACTTAGCAATCTGCAGTGAGAGACGAGAACCTAAGGGCACCAGACGACAGGCCACGAACAGTAGGCAAGTAGATATCTTGCTCTGCTAGCTTGGGATTCACCGGCACCTTCTCGACTTTGAAGGAGGAAATATCGATGACGGTATTTATGATTTGTGATTTGGTGATTCGATTATCACGTATTCGTCATCTTGGATTTCGGTATTTTGCGCGATCTATTCGCATGATTTAGTCTCGATGACTGAGTTACATGATATTTGTTTTCGTGCACCATGGTTGCACCTACTGGGTATTCATATTTTGTGCATAGTTATTACCCATGAGATATGCTTTATACACCGTTGTATTGATTTATGATTTGTGCACAGTGATTGCACTTAATATCGTTTTGTGCCTTGGTCGCACATGTTTATGATTTCATGGACTTTATACAGTTGAGTTGATTTTGTGCATATGATACGCACACGATTTAGTTTTTGCACTCGGTATAGTTCACATATGCTTACAGTGCATTGATACGTATTTGTGCACCACAGTTGCACCTGACTTCGGTTGATGTCATGGATATGTTGATTTTGATTTCATGCCTATATTATGCATGAGATTTGACTTATGCTTTCGACATAGTTTTCATGCACTTTTAGTGTTTTGATTTGATGTGTGCACGCTGATGCACATGGTTGTGAGATTATATACCGCGGTATACCTGATTTGGATTAAGCCGTATTGTATACCGTCGATTTCGATTCTGATATTGATGTTGATTTCTTGCACTTCGTGCCCATGATTTGGAGTCTTGCGCATATTTGGCGTGTGGATTGGATTTTGCGTATGTTCGGCGCTTGATATTGGATTTTGTGATTTCGTGCATGTTGGATGCACATGATTTAGATTTTATTCATGCATCATGGATGCACCTAATTTGGATTTTCGCGCATGTTGGGCGCATGTTATGAGATGCGATTTTGGTGCACACTAGATGCACTAAATCGAGATTCTTCGTGCATATCATATGCACCTGATTTTGCTGTCAGGCACACACGTTGCCTTTGACAGGTGTTTCGTGCACACCCATTGCACTTATATATTTTTTCTGTGCACATGTATGGCACATATATGGATTTTGATTTCCGTGCGTACTAGACGCACGTAGCATTCTTATGCACATTTTGGGATCGATCTCTTATGGAGCAGTACGTTTTTATGATATTTGCTACTTGTTTTCGTACTGAGCAGGACTAGTCAGAGGACAGTACCTGGATATATTTTTTCATGCATTGATAGTTATCGAAGGGATTTCCAAAAAGGGAGCTATAGTCTCAGTATTTACCTACGTGTCTGATATGACACGAAACGTTTAAAACAAGGAAACCCTTCTAAATTGTTTTCAAAACGGCGGAACGTACATATTAAACAAAGGATAAGTATATTTATAGTTATTTTCTTACAATAGACGTCCGCCACTGTGCCGCGATACACACATCGCACAGTGATTTAAAACGGTTTGGCATGCATTTCCTTCAGATATTACATATATAAATTTGATGTTTACATGTATAGTTTTGATGTATATCATGTTGGGTTTCGTATTGGGTTTGAAATTGGTGTCTTCACCATGACTCCGATGATTGCGGGATGCTTGACGGAGTTTTTATTTTGAGTTATCTGCTCATTGTTCATGCGCATGCATTGCGCTATGATGCGTTTTATGTATTGATGATTTCGGAGCCCCGACAACTTGGACCTTTTTACTGAAATGCTTTAGTATTGAGGGGTTTAAATTTAAATTCGGGGACCGAATTTCTTTAAGGGGGGAAAATTGTAACATTTCAAATAAAATAAAATATTATTTTTGGGAATTTTTATAATTAAATAATAAAATATTGAATATTTTAATAAGGCGGTATAATTAAGTACCGATAAATTGGAAAAAAATTTGGAAAATTATAGAAATTACTAAAAAGAGGGTGTTTTATGTGAATTATGCAAATTATAAGTTTTTATGATTAGTTATACACTAATTTAGTGCTAATCGCGATTAAAAATCGCTAATCGGGTTTAAACGTGTTTTGTGCAAAACATGCACATGTCTTTTTTTTACACTTGTTACATTTTTATCATGGCTCTTCTTCATGTTTTATATCATGGTTGTTGTTTTTAGTTGAGAAGAGAAAAGAAAACAAAGAAAAGAATTGAAATGAAAAAGGAAACAATATTATATGAAGTATGGGCATGAGAGAGAGTAAGGGGTCTTCTTTGACTTGGCTTCATCCTTCATTTTCTTCACCATTTTCCTTCTCATTTCAGAGGTGCTGCTGCCCTCACTCACTCCCCCTCTTCATCCTCTCAAACTCCATTAAAAACATCTCAAAACTTAATACCCACTTCATTAAAAATGTGCATGAGTTCACTAGCAACACATTGGACCAAGAAAGCATGCATTTTGGACACTTGGGGCAACTCAAGAAAATTCTTGAGTTGCCAAATGAGATATTCTCTTAACCATTAGCCAAGTATTTCCTTTGCTTTTACATCCAAGTTAAATTAGAACCGATATTGTGTGGTTTTAGGAAGTTAGAAAACTTGAGTTGAGGATTAGGGTTTTAGTTGAACCCAAAGGTGAAATTAAGGTTACTAGAAGCTAAATAACCCCTGTGGTGATTGATCGGAGACCCAAACCAAAGACTAGAACCCCGGAATACAGATTTAGAAACCCGATATCGGAAGAATTATGGGTTCTGTGAGTGTAAAATGAAATCTGCTAACACCTGGGTGACCTGAAAATTATTTTGCAAACACAGAGAGATGTGCAGGTTATTTAGAGCATACCCTAAAGACCCCATCCCCTGACTCTACCTTCACGCCGCAAAAATAATCCTTCTGTCCGCAAATTGCAGCCAGCCTGGGCTATTGGGTCTCGTTCTTGTTTTGTAGTTCCTATATCTGTAAACTAGACCCTTGGAATATGCAAAATTGACTAATTTGATCTAGGATAAAATCTGGGACCATTTTCAAGAGTTGCTGTTTTAATTCGGGGTTTCATTTTGCGTATTTTGCTTTCTGGATTTTCGTATCTGTGTTGTACCTCGATCATTCGATGTTGGTACGACAATATCGAGGATTGTTGGTGGTTTTGAAGGCGTGGTCCATAGGTTCTAACCTATAGGCCTTAGCGTGTCGTTTTGGTTTTCTGGTGTGATTTTAATACGCATTTGTGATTATGTTATCTATGTAGGTACCTTCACGTGGATTTCATACGATGAAGAAGATGATGGCGACATCGACATCGATACGTAAGATGCAAGGTGAGTAGATTATATCTACGGGGGAAGTCGGGTGGATGGCGTATAGCACCCCCGCAGTTTGATATTTAGTATGCTATATATACTATATATATATATGATAGCTTTATGTGTGACATGGATATTCAAGATATGATTAGGTGTTTAATGGTTAGATTAGGGTTATAAGAAGTGAACTAGTATAGCTTCTTAGTTGCGAACCCTAGGATAGGTTTACACCCACACGCACACACATACTTACTTTTATATACTTGTGCGTATATAGAGATACGTACACACACACACACACACACACACATAGGTATGGGAT
Source organism: Agapanthus africanus (assembly GCA_030015575.1). Lineage (NCBI taxonomy): Eukaryota > Viridiplantae > Streptophyta > Magnoliopsida > Asparagales > Amaryllidaceae > Agapanthus > Agapanthus africanus. The sequence continues at coordinate 200,181,536 of JASDDO010000028.1, read as the reverse complement.
GATGTTTATATATACACGTATACCTACAGTATGATGATGAGGATAGTGGATGATCTTTGGAGATGAGTCGATGAGTTTGGGCATGTTGCCATGAGATCGGTGATATGATGTGGTTCGTATTATGATATACGACATGAGTTATAGCGGGCCTTTAGACGTGTGTTTTCGTACACGCACATATATCTATATAGATGGTATCAGTCATGAGATATGATGATAAGGATACCAGATAAATGATGAGATGAATGTGATATTTGACCCGTACCCAGATTTGGGATGCTGTACGATGGATTTACGTACGAGCTATATATTGATGATAGATCCATACTCATGACTCGAGAATATCATATGATATATTGTATCGTACGCGGTACTATTGTGGCAAGATCACCAACTATTATATATATATATATATATATATATATATATCGACTCAGATTTAGGTGATTTCCATACTCTTTCGATTAGCTTGTTAGTTAGATCTGTAGTTTACTTAGTAGATGTTAGACAAGACCCGAGTCATACCTATTTAAAAACTAACGAATCGTGAGTATTTTAAAGACAGGCAAAGGGATTCTACGGATATTTTCAAAAGACGCATCTTTTCTTAAAAACACCGTAGTCCTTATTTTTCTAAAAACCCCGATTCGTCTTATTTCAAATGGCAAAACTGTATGACATTTACATGTTGATGTAGATTCTTCAATGATGCGTTTATTATTCGATTTCCGCATATTCTTGCTTTTCGCATCGCATTGCATGTGTAAATGTGTTTATTGTTATATTAAACCCATGCTGTGAGGACACCAGCACCATTATCGATGATGCGTATGTTCCACATACACCAACTTACCGGCTCACACACTTCATCATCGATAATTGCCATATCACTACACAGTAGGATTGTTGCATCAGAATATGACTACTTGTACATCAATATTTGCGTACACACATATTGTACCCCCATACTTGCATACATGCGTAGTTGCACATACATAGATGATTCTGGCTTTGTTTTGGAGATTTGGGAACCGCAAGATATATTTTAAAACTGGATTCATTTTAAAAGGGCAGTTTTTCCCTCGATGTGTGCATATTACTGTTTTATGTTGCATGATATACGGATATGTTTACATTTCTATCATTTGTCGCATACTTCATTGTTGGATGTAGCGCCCTCAAAGTCAATTATTAGAACACAGACACGTGATTGTAATGATTGAGGAGGACCTATACCGGTAAGACAGTCTTACTCAAGATGATAGTATGCTATCTGGTTTGCCTTTATCATCGTGTACAACTTTAGGTGACATGATCACTATTACGCGTTGATAGAGCCCTTAGGATCCTGCTTGACTACCAACAGTATGATGGCGATCATATACGTGAGAGTTGGGTAGTCTATAAGCACATCCTTAAATGTGGTCCCTAGTCGTGGGAGTTTCGAGACAGGGTATCGATACTCCGGAGTAGACTAGTGTATACGATCGAGACCTCGACGAGGGTCGATGGACGGTCTCACAAGCCATTGGTGTCAGTTGGATCACCTAAGATGTATACAGGTGCTCATTAGGTTATGAGTGCACCGGACATGACTCGTCGGGAACATGCTAGTTGGTATTATACCTAGCGTCAGATAGCAGTTCCCTGGTGACATGTGTACAGATTAGTTCATCGACCTGAGGTCGTCATTTGTCTCGTGTGAGTTCCCACTGTGCTTTGATTACTACCCTACCACGGCTCAAAGGATTCGTGCAAATAGGTTTTAGTTGGGTACAGTCCCGAGCCACATAGGGGCAGTGAGTGGATCGGCAGGGGATTCATCTCTCCTGGTATTGGGGGTGAGATCGCGTTGTGTCTAGGAGAGCCATTACACCAAGTCTTTGGCCAAGGCAGGTGAGAATTACTGGTAGGTATTCAGTAGTTTCTCAGGGTGTTCAGGGCTACCCTCCGACACGACTTATACCGCTATTGGGGGTCTGACGTTACCAGCCCCCTAGGCCCGATATGCGATGCTCATAGACAAAAGGACTAGACTGTACGGATATTGTCACTGATAGGCTCAGTAGGGTTCCAGGATGAGTTCGCTCATCAGCTTCCCTTTCGGTCAGTACATAGGCAGCCGTTACGCACAGCTAGTGCCGCTGACGTGCTTGTGGTTAAACCCATTGCCGAGGTACTGACGAGTCTTTAGAGTCCCCCACCGATAGTTTCCCAAGTTCGGGCGAAACGTTGTAGAGGCCGTATGGTTTTATGGCAGGGTTCGAAAATGCACGTGCACTTTTGCACGTGTCATATTTCGGACAGATAATACTGGTGGGTTTTGGTTTAAGCCGGATCCAAGTATTATATTGAGTCGGAATATTTTAGTCTCTCGTATTCGTATTCGGTCGGAATACGGATACAGGTATGTATATACAGGTGAGGGGTATTCTCGTAATCCGTTACGAGAATATTTTAGAAAATGCATTTCTTTTTGGGTTAATCATTTTGGTTTAAATGATTAATGTTTTGGAAAGTGTGACTCAATCATGGTGACTCATTAATTCTAGAATGTTCACTAATGACTCATGTAATGAGCCATCTAGTGAGTCATTAAAGTATTAATGAGTTTTGTTTTGGGTATGGATATTTGAGGAGATATTTTCTTAAGATATTTTCTTTTGGTTTTTGATAAAAACAACCTCATATATCTATTCACAAAAGGATGAGAAGAAAAAAATTTTATGAGCTTGGTTTTCTTTTGCTCACTAGAGTTTTTTGAGTTCACAATTTCCAATCCTTAGAATCTTCTTCAACCTCCACTCTTACCCTCTCATGTGATGAGAACCAAAGAGTGTTTTGAGATAAAGTATTCTAATCATTTTTTACTTCATCTTAGTCATCTCTTTTAGCAGACTTGATGTCCGAGTTGCCTCAGTATAGAGACGGGAGCCCGTTTAAAGATCCGTTGACGTGGTGCCACCACGATGAGGAGACAAGAGATCGGAGTTGCCGCGAGGAGCGTGGGATGATGGCTAAAGACCGAAGGACTCGGATCGATCGATATAGCCTTTCTACCTCTTTACAGTTTATTAGTTTAGCGTTAATGGTAAGATCCGGGTTATAATATGCGATAGCCCTAGTCATAAAAGTTTTTTGTTCCGCGTTTGGCGTCAGAATGACGGCCGGGGCGCTACCGTAGACTTACATGGTATCAGAACCACGCCATTAACCTTTACTAACTTGTTCTAACATGTTCAAAATATCGATCGAACGAAATTTCCAAAACCGCACTTTTCGTGTTAAAGTTTCTGTCGATTTTTTAAACTGGTCTAAAAATCATTTTGAGTATCTCAGAAAATCAAGCAGGCTTTTTTAAGACTCTGGAAGAAATTTGGTCGACTGAAGCTTTAAGAACGCCGCGGAACCGCCGTACAAGCCATATATTGGCCGCGGTTCCGCCGCCGTTTTGGAGCAACAGTGTACCATTTTTCTACAGTAGTGTCTTTCATATGGAATTGTGGTTTCTGGATGTTTTGTTTGGGCCCAGATTTTGTTTGAGTACTGCAGTTGTACTTGGGGCCCACTTCGGGAAGTTTTGTCGATCAGAATTTTAAATATGTTAGTTTACAGTACTTACATTATATCTCCGACCGTGAATGTCATTCGAGCGGTAAATTGCGTCTAATTGCTATAGCTCTTTTAGACGGGTTTGCGAACGTGGCATTCGCGTTGATGTTCTGTGTTGTGCTGTGATGTTGCGGATTTGTCGTGGTGGATAGCTGTGTGCAATGGTAGTGCAGTTTGGATTTATTTGTATATTTGATATTGCGGGGCGAGCGTCCAACATGTGGACTGTCGCCACTGCCTGTTTGTATAATATTCTTTTGGGGCACGACCGGGCTGAGATCGATATACCCGTTGTACATATTTTTTTTATTTCTGTACTAGCTTTACCCCGCGACGGTGTGCACGGATAGCTGGGTTCTGGAGGGCAACGGGTCCGCATCTCATGGCTTTGAGAGGAAGAGGGCTTCACTCTAGAATTGGCAGACAGTTCGCCGCACTCGTAGTGGGTACAGGTTGACCCAAGGAGGGGTGCCCAAGTTACCGGATTCCGTAAAGTGCTGGGTAGTCCATTCACTTTGCTATAGGGGGCTGCCTCACCTCAGGTTTTGGCGGGTAACTTGTCGCACTCGTAGGGGTCTAGGTTTCATTGCACGGGCTATCCATACGACCAGGGGAACGTCGGGTTTCAGTTGTGGCTCTGTGAAACCCAGGGATCCCAGATTATCTGTATTGTTCTGTGATACTTATTACTTTTCTGTAATGTTGCATTTATAACGCCTGGAGCGATTATTTTATATTGGTATATATACTAGTAGATGTTGTATATCTTTTATACCCGCGCTAGTCCAGTTCCCGCTCTGTCGTTAGTTAAGTAACCTAACGGGTGATGATGGGACCCAGTGACGAATGCGAATGGCATATACATACATTTTATTTTCGTTCTTTTCTGGTGTGATTAATTGATGGGACTGCGTTGATTCTGATCAATGCAAAGGAAAAAAAACATGTTTGGACGTTGTTGGAACAGTTTTAAAAAGTGTTATTACAAGGACGTTTTCTTTTATTTTGCACAGTGGTATTCAGTTTTCTTTCATTCGACGAGGCAAGGGCTGAGATCCCTTCACCGGGAGTGACCCCTTGGGCAGAAATTTGCGTCAGGATAATAACTTCACTATAGTCGATTACTTGTTGCTTTGCATCGTGGTATTCAGTTGGAATATCCTGCACCTCATTCCACGAGGAAAGAGCCGAGATCCCTTCACCGGGAGTGACATCTTTAGCAAAGGTTTTCGCCACTATATTTTTTATAAAAAGCTATCAGGTTCCTTCAGCGATATCAAGTTCATTACATTAAAGGTTTTTCACCAAAAACCAGCCGTAGCCCTCCGTCATTTCAGTTGGGTATTCAGTAGTATTCAAGCTATGTATTTTGACCAACGCCAAGGCATAGTGTTTGGTAGCTGTTGGGTATTCATCTGTTGCATAGATAGATGAGTTGGTTTGGGACAGTCGTTCTGCCATTTGGCCAACGTCAGGGGAATGTACGGGTGGGTTCAAATTGACAAGATAATGATGGGTAGAACTTGGCATGTGACTTATGGCATTTGGCCAATGTCAGGGTCATAAAAGCATGGAGCAAAAATCCATATCGGGAGTTTCTAAAGAAACTGAAACTTGCCAAGTATGCGCATACCTTCTAGAGTGTGATAACGTGAGTGGATTCCTTCACGTTATCATACGATGATAGTTGGATCCCGATTCCCACTGATGAGTTGGTTTACTCTTCGGGTGAACCCGACTAATTCTTCTTTCAGATTTGGAGGAGAATTTGACGGTACAGTGGGAGGTTTCCTGATTAGATAAAGTGATAACCATTCTGATCTAGGTTAGAGTGCACGCAGAGTGTTTCTTTTCTTTCTCTCTTTGGCAGCGACCATTGACCGACCCTAGACTATGACCCAGTGACCAAGTTGACCGAACCTTCTTAAAATACTGGCTTTTGGATTGTCTAAAGTTGCATAAGTCATTGTCGCTCCTTCTTTTACCCTTTGCATTTCTCAGGACACCTCGTATCACTACGAACATCCACTTCCATTGGATAGATCCATCGTATGGTTATATACGAACTCGAAGGGACTTCTTCGAGGATGGATCCAGGTTTAGGAGAAATTGAATTGGTTTATTCAGTTGTCTTTTATCATCACCTTCTTTCAGGTTGCGAGGGCTCCTTGGTTTAGGAAAGTACACCTATTACGCTTATTGGATAGTCTTCTTCCAAACCATAGGCAGGTGGCGAAAGATAGGGAATGAAGAAAACCAACTAGCCTAAGTAGGGTGTATATAAGGTAATAAGTAAAGACAAAATAAAGGGATTAGAAAGAGAGCAAAGTAAATTGCGACTGCTATCATTCACGACCAAACCGCGTAGTTCATCGCCACTCCTATTTCACCTTTGCTTTTCTCCAGTTGAGGAGGAATAGAATAAGATTTATTCAAGTTGTCTTTTATCATCACCTTCTCTCAAGTTGCGAGTACTCCTAGGATTAGGAGTATACACCTATTACGCTTATTGGATAGTCTTCTTCTAGACCATAGGCTGGTGCCGAACGGTAAGGAAGGAAGAAAACCATTTAGCCTAACGATGGTGTACAGAAGGTAACGACTAAAGACAAATAAAGGGATTTGGAGAGATGGCAAAGAAATATACGGTTATAGTCATGAATTGGATTATGGAAGAAGCATTACTAGGAATACCAAGATACCCCTTCGAAACATTTTCATGTTTCAGTTTCACTGTGCGTTATTAAAGGAAAACCGATTTCCCGATTAGATACTTACTCCAGGGTATGTATTTACCAGGTATAATTCTCACATCTGTATGGTTTTACAGATGATGAGTGGGAGTAAGTTATTGGGAATTAGGTGATCATCCTCATTATATCGGAATTCGTTGTAATTGGTGATATTTGAGGAAGTCGCCTGGGTTTTTGCCGAACGGCAAGTATTTGGTTTTGAGTATCCGTTGTTGTGCACCAATTTCAAAATAATATATTTGTACATTTATTTTTATAAAGTGAGATATAACTTTTTGAAATTATGTCCATGACATTTACCTATATCAGTTGACGATCGGGTAAGGAGCATTGAACAACGGAGTAGTTCTTAACCATAAAGTACAGTTTTCAACCTATGATGCACATGTTTTGAGTTATTCAACTTAGCGGATTTATACAGAGTATTGTATGTTGTCCAGTGTCCATCAGGACAAAGGGGTTGGTCCTCGTACTATGTTCTGTTTACTTGTGACTTCTCTAGTTTTTAGACAAGTGTTTCATAGAAATACAATGTCTAAGTTTTGAGAAGTTATAGGTATAGGAATAAAGTAGAGAACCAGGTGTCGCAAGTATCGGGATTCTTCAAGGTGATCGAAGATGTAGATACTTGTGATTGGTATTCAGTTGATAGTAATGGTTTTGAGAAACTTGTTTCTCTTTCGGGTTACTCATAATTGGATGCATTCCTAAGTTGAGTAATGCTGATCAGCCTCTCTCCATTTAGTTGACATGCGCTGGAGACAGCTGCATGACTTGAATCTGGTTCCAATTAAATCAGTGCCAAAGTTTCTATATTGGATATAGAATGGTTCATATCTTAACGATGTTAAGGTACGGAGAGTTGTCTGGCTTATGCTTAAAACCAGACTCTGGATAACTCAAGGCACATTTTTGTAATGGCAGTTTGTGGGTTGACCCGGGCTATGTCGAGAGTTGACTTTCTACCATCTGGAAGATCAATAGTGATATTGTTCTTGACTCGCCACAGTTTTTGTAAAATGGATTTTTTCAGAAAACAGTAGTGGGAGTATGGTAGAACTGGAAGTGATTCCAGAACCGCAAACGATTACGGAAAATTTAATAGGACCTAAAAATTCAATCAAGTTTGACATTCCATTAGCCACTCTGCAGATATGGTGGGTAACCTCAGGCACCCGAGAGATACTCCGGTACCTCAAGGACGGTGACAGGGAGGTTCTTGTTTACCCAGACTTGACACTACTGTTGTTCCAGGCTATGAGACCCGGCAGGAGGTTAAGTATAGCGTCGTTCTAAACTAGCTTTAGAAGTGCACGTATATATTATTCTGCCAGAGAGTTGTTGTGGTCAGTTGGAGCAGCGGAAGCATAGTGGACAAGTTGCTTATGTATATTTATAGACTTTAGCAGATATAGCGGAGATAGATCATCTATTTTTGATGTGACAGTCATGGGTTTGACTTCATCAGAATAAGGGATGGATCTGTTAAGAAGGTAGTAGGGTGTGATGTCCTGATATTTGGATGACACACAGAGTAGGAAGTAAAATTCCTATATTACAATCGGTTTTACTGTGGTTGTCACACAGTTGTTTCTCCACGCAGGATATGGATATAATATCAGACATTCTGGTTACTAAATCTATGGTTTTAGATCTAGATTTGGGTAGTTTCCCAATGTGGGTACTTTGACAGTATTCTAATAGTATTTTAGAATGGACGACTCCTGGCATGGTGGTGTACCTGCAGGTGATGGAGTCTCCCTCTCTAAAGGTGTCTTACAGACTAAAGGGGAGAGGGATGTGCATGATTGGCATATTACTTGCTTATGCAATTGAGTCAATCGTGAGATGTCAAGTACCACACCGGATATTGTTTTTGCACTAGATGCAATAAGTTTATATTAATCCAATCCTGGAGAAACATTCGGAAGCAGTTTTAGAACATGAGTGGATGTTCTACGGATTTGATGACGGCATCCTCCTTTGGAGATGGTTATCATTCCAGGCTTCCAAAGGTGACATGGATGACAGAGTGATTGTCAGAGTTATAGTTTTCCCTATGACGAAGGGGGCAGTATTATGGACAGGTGGTCCAAGAGGATACTTCGGGAGGCATGGTGCAGGATACTGATTACGTTCAGTTGTCAATATAGTCTAAGAAGTTTGGATTTGGAGTTCATTTATGAACTAGGTCCCATCAAATATCCAGAAATATTTATTACTCAATTCGGGAGATGGCTTTCTCCGCGAACTTGAGATTAAGAGAGACATAGAAAGATACATCAGGACGGATCCACTCACTGAGGCTATTTCTCGAACACAAGAGTTTTTACAAACGAGCTTTGTGAAACTGTTTAGTAGAGGAGTTGTGTGTTCGGTATCACACGGGCTGTGAGTATGCGACATCGCAATAATTAGCCTTAAGTGCAAGTGGGAGATTGTTGGATGTAGTGCCCTTAAAGTCAATTATTGGATCGCAGGCACGTGATTGCAATGATTGAGGAGGACCTATACCCTTAGGACAGTCTTACTCAAGATGATAGTATGCTATCTGGTTTGCCTTTATCATCGTGTACAGTTTTAGGTGACATGATCACTATTACACGTTGATAGAGCCCTTAGGATCCTGCTTGACTACCAACAGTATGATGGCGATCATATACGTGAGAGTTGGGTAGTCTATAAGCACATCCTTAAATGTGGTCCCTAGTCGTAGGAATTTCGAGACAGGGCATCGATACTCCGGAGTAGACTGGTGTATACAGTCGAGACCCCGATGAGGGGCGGTGGCCGGTCTTACAAGCCATTGGTGTTAGTTGGATCACCTAAGATGTATACAGGTGCTCATTAGGTTATGAGTGCACCGGACAGGACTCGCCGGGAACATGCTAGTTGGTATTATACCTAGCGTCAGATAGCAGTTCCCTGGTGACATGTGTACATGTTAGTTCATCGACCTGAGGTCGTCATTTGTCTCGTGTGAGTTCCTACTGTGCTTTGATTACTACCCTACCATGACTCAAAGGAGTCGTGCAAACAGATTTTAGTTAGGTAAAGTCCCGAGCCACATAGGGGCAGTGAGCGGATCGGCAGGGGATTCGTCTCTCCCGGTATTGGAGGTGAGATCGCGCTGTGTCTAGGAGAGCCATTACACCAAGTCCTTGGCCAAGGAAGGTGAGAATTACTGGTAGGTATTCCAGTAGTTTCTCAGGGTGTTCAAGGCTACCCTCCGACACGACTTATACCGTTATTGGGGGTCTGACGTTACCAGCCCCCTAGGCCCGATATGCGATGCTCATAGATGAACGGACCGGACTGTACGGATACTTTCACTGATAGGCTCAGTAGGGTTCCAGGATGAGTTCGCTCATCAGCTTCCCTTTCGGTCAGTACATGGGCAGCCGTTACGCACAGCTAGTGTCGCTGACGTGCTTATGGTTAAACCCACTGTCAGGGTACTGACGAGTCTTTAGAGTCCCCCACAGATAGTTTTCCAAGTTCGGGCGAAACGTTGTAGAGGCCGTATGGTTTTATGGCAGGGTTCGAAAATGCACGTGCAATTGTGCACGTGTGATATTTCGGACAGATAATACTGGTGGGCTTTGGTTTAAGCCGGATCCAAGTATTATGTTGAGTCGGAATATTTTAGTCTCTTGTATTCGTATTCGGTCGGAATACGGATACAGGTATGTATATACAGGTGAGGGGTATTCTCGTAACCCGTTACGAGAATATTTTAGAAGATGCATTTCTTTCTGGGTTAATCATTTTGGTTTAAATGATTAATGTTTTGGAAAGTGTGACTCATTCATGGTGACTCATTAATTCTAGAATGTTCACTAATGACTCATATAATGAGTCATCTAGTGAGTCATTAAACTATTAATGAGTTTTGTTTTGGGTATGGATATTTGAGGAGATATTTTCATAAGATATTTTCTTTTGGTTTTTGATAAAAACAACCTCATATATTTATTCACAAAAGGATGAGAAGAAAAAAAGTTTATGAGCTTGGTTTTCTTTTGCTCACTAGAGTTTCTTGAGCTCATAATTTCCAATCCTTAGAATCTTCTTCAACCTCCACTCTTACCCTCTCATGTGATGAGAACCAAAGAGTGTTTTGAGACAAAGTATTCTACTCATTCTCTACTTCATCTTGGTCATCTCTTTTAGCAGACTTGATATCCGAGTTGCCTCGGTATAGAGGCGGGAGCCCGTTTAAAGATCCGTTGACGTGGTGCCACCTCGATGAGGAGGCAAGAGATCGGAGTTGCCGCGAGGAGCGTGGGATGATGGCTAAAGATCGAAGGACTCGGATTGATCGGTATAGCCTTTCTACCTCTTTACAGTTTGTTAGTTTAGCGTTAATGGCAAGATCCGGATTATAGTATGCGATAGCGCTAGTTATAAAAGTTTTTTGTTCCGCGTTTGGCATTAGAATGACGGCCGGGGCGCTACCATAGACTTACAATCATGCTTTATGATTTTACGCATCGAGATATGCCGTTTTCATGAGATATCTGGATTGAGAACCGTGGTCATTTTAAAAGAAAGTATGCATTGTTTAAAAACCCGGTTTCTCTTGATATGATATTTCAGTGCGCCCACCATGAGTTTTATCGGTTCTGATATGTATATTCCCATGCGAGGAGGAGTCGTGAGCCGTTTGCGGGTACATGGTGGGGCCCGGTATGGTACCCCGGGGCAAGAAAGGGATGCTATGTATATAGACGGTGAGTCTGGCAGAGGGACTACTACCTACCGGTGATTGTATTTGAGCTCAGCGGATATCCGGAGGATGCTGAACGGAGTTGAGAGATGATATGGGCCGATCCAGACTGACGGAGCCCGATATATTAGGATTTACATGTCGATGCTGGGCACGGGTTTCATGATGTTTTCGAGTGTCGATACTGGACACTCAAGTTCCATGATTTTGATGTGTCGCGAGTGACACACGTCGATTTATATCCATATACTTCCATGCATATGCTTTATGATATTTACATGCATGATGTTTTGTGTCATGTGTTGACACGTGGACGAGATCCACATGCATACATATATTGATTACATAGTTGGATGATATCCACATACTCATAGACTTCACGATATAGTTGACACTGATTACATTGATCCTACCTTATTTTTATGATATGTTGCTACCTGAGGTACTGGCACGAGCACTTGGTACTACACTTATGTATAGATGTTTACCCTTACCACCTTATCATGCTTCAGACTTATTCATATTGAGGATATATATTACTGATCGTATTGTCCTAGGATTGATTCATACATACGATTTCTGCTATGTGATATTTTCTATTCACGAGTTGGCAACTCACCCCCGTTGTGCCTCAGTTCTTGCAGGTTTTGCCGTACAGGTTTCATTGCGGCTTTCTGGCACACTGCTTCCTTTCTGGGTGATTGCTTTGGTAGGTGGGTTCACTCATATCGTGACCACCATTGTACTTTTTTTATTTTTATAATTGTATCTAGAAATTCCATCAACCAGACTTGTATATTTATTTCAGACTTAGAAAACCAGTTGTGTATTATTTCGACCTTAGAATTGCACGTTGTAGTATTATGGTTTTCTTGATGATTTTGAGTTCCTTTGAGTTTTGATCCTCGCCCTTCGGCGTTGTATATTATATTGCTTGCGTGGTTGTGACTGTCGATTGACGAAGAGCTACCTCCCGCTTGGGGATGCCTTTTATCATTGATGTATATATTATTCATGTTGTACCCCGTTCGGGGCCAGTATTTACAAAGGAAACTCTGCCGAAATTTTCAAAAAAGACTTGAGATTTTAAAAATGTATATTCGGCATACTTAATTAAAAACCTTGCTTTTAAAACATGTTTTCTTTACTTCTTAAAAACTAGTTTTCTTTACTTACTCCATAAAACGGTTTTAGATTTCTGGGCTTTTGGCTTACTTGAATTAGATGAAGTCCTATAGACTTCATATGATTCAAGAGCCAGTCACATGCTATTTCAGGTCGTGACAATATCGAGAAGAATCAAATCAACCGAAGAATCTCTCTTCCCGATACGAACAGAACACATTCGAAAAACAAATCGAGCGACAAACGACTCGCCTACCACAGTAACAATAATAAGCGGCTGATCTAATGACGTTGACTCTCTGCCCAACCTCGGTGCGAAATGTGTAGATACGTAGGAATGTGTGGGACCTGGGTCGATTAATACTCGTGCGTAGAAAGAACATACTGGCAAGGTACCTGTCACAACGGCACTGGATGCCTGTGCATCCTGCGGAGTCAATACGAACACTCGGGCCTGTCCCCCACCAATAAATGGCTGTCTTCTACCTCGGCCTCTGCCTCCTCGTCCTCTCTGAATAGGAATGCCACATCCATGGCCTCTGGGAACATCTACCTTGCATAGAGCACCACCAGGGGTAGGAAGGAGAACTCTCTGGGTAGGGGATGAGGGTGGAAGTGTCACATAAGGAACTGTCGGCTCACCCCTAGCGCCTCACAGTACAATTCTTGAAAAGGTGACCTAGACTCCCACACCAATAACATACTGGAGGTGGCCGCTGACCTGGTGAATTGGAACTGAACAACTGGCCTTGTGCCATGCCTCGACCATCACCACGTACTGGGAACAATCCGCCACGACCTCTGCCTGCTATGCGTCTGCCAAACTATACTGGAGCTGGTATATCTGTACAAATCCTCTTCGGCCCTGAAACGACCGAAGTCTCCAAAATGCGCTCCTCCAAAAGTAAGGCTGCATCTACCGCAGCTGCGTAGGTGTCGAAGTGCTGGGCTCCAATAGCAAGAAATAGCTGCGTGTCTAACCCATGTACGAACCTCTTCATGCGTTTCTCTTCGGTGTCCACCAGATAAGGAGCATATCGGGACAACAGAGTAAACTGGATATCATACGTGGACACTGTCATCCCTGGAGTCTTGCGCAAAACCTCAAAACTACGAGCTCGAGCATCACAGACGCTCTGTGGAAGGAAACGGGAAAGAAACACCGCTGTGAACTCGTCCCACGTCATAGGAGGTAAACATGCAGCTCGAACTCTCTCGACTGACTCGCACCACGTCTGAGCAAGGCCCTCCAGGCGAAAACTCGCAAGCTCCACTCATCTATCGTCAGAACATCTCCGCGAACGGGAAATCCTAGCCAACCTGTCGAGGAATGTCTGCGGATCCTCCACTGCATCTGTGCCGATAAAGACTGGAGGTCTCAGCCTCATAAACTCCTGCAATGATACTGGAATGGTCTCGGTAGTAGCAGGAACAGCTGTCTGGGCAGCAGGTACAATCGTAGTCTATGCAGTGGTAGGTACATCCTCAGATTTCTATGCCCGACTGGCCTCAACTAAGGATCCCATTATCTGACGTAACTCCTGCATACCCGACTCTAGCCTGTCAATGCGTCCTGGGGAAGGCAGATCAATCTGTCCTTGAGGGGTAGGCACGCTGTCCTGGTTGGTCTTCGTCTCCGACGAGCTCGCTCGAATCTCATCTCTGGCGGCAGCCCTCTGAGCCCTCGTACCTTTCGATGGCATAGTGGCTGGTACAGGAAACAGGATAAGAACAGTGCAATAGTATCATAGGATATAAAGAATCGAAGAAGGAATTTCAAGCAATTTATATCCTAAGGTCACTTAGGCGGAGTACCGTATCGTAAGTATGCCGCGGAACATACACACGCTACGTCACTCTGCTTAAGTTACCTACTCCATCTACCAAGGGTCATCCTACACTCAGAAAGGTAAAACCTAACGCTCTGATACCAACTTTGTCACGACCCAAAAAGTACGGAACGTGACTGGCACTTAAATTATGAAACCTCTCGAGACATACGTAATCTAAATAAGCCAAAACCCAGAAATAAAACCTAATAGTGCAGTAGAGCGAAGAAAAACCAAATTATTGAAAGCGATTTAAATCAAATACATCACATCAAGCTTTTTAAAAGCAACATCTTTTTCCCGAAAATTTCGGCAGAGTCTCCTTTGTAAATACTGGCCCCAAACGGGTACAAAACAGCAATATATATATAATATGAAATAAGGCATCCCCAAGCGGGAGCTAGCTCTTCGCCCAAGACGGACTAAAAATCACACACAATATAAATATCATCACTGTGCAAAATAAGCATATAAGGGCATAAAGCAATAACACATCATGTCGGCTCAAGTGAGCTCGACCCAGAGAAACAACATATAAATACACAAATCTCACTGTCTAGTCGCTAAGTCGCTAATACAATAATACATGTGGTAGATATGGTAGATGGAGTACACTAGATACAATAATGATACAAGGTGGCAACAAAATAACCACGCAACCCACCTACGAACAATGCTGCGAGTCCAAGCAAAAGGAGCAAAAGAGGAAGTGCGCCCGCCGCTACTGTACTGACGGGTCAGACCTGCAAAACACTGTGGCACGACGGGGGTGAGTTACAACTCGTGAGTAATAAGTAACATCTAATAAGACTATCGTAAGCATGTACACAATGATGTCACAACCTACAAATACTAATATGATACAATGTAATAATATGTATGCAGCATGAATGCAAGAAACAATACGAGATTTGAATATAATTAACATGGGAAATCTGTGTTCTTATCTTATTAAACTTCTGTAATTTAGCTTTAGTTTCATCAATGAAATCAATATAAATCTGTATCAAGTATCGACACTAAATATGAATATCTCATTTATTCCGGGCTCCGGCAATCCGGACTGGCCCAAAATATCAGATCTAGGGCTCCGGCAAATCCGGACTGGCCCATATCATCAAAACTTAAGACTACGTCGGTATCCTCCGGATATCCTCCACGTCATAAATAACCGGTCGGTAGTGCTCTCTTGCCGGGCTCAACGCCATCATCGCCCCGGGGTACCGCACCGGGTCCACCATACACCCACAAACGGTTCCTCCCCCTCCTCGAATTGGGTGTATAATACTGCTCAGGCACCGAGAAATATCATGGTGGACGATAGATGCATCATATCACGAGAAAACCGCAACTTACATTTTTAAAATGGTAATATATTTTCAAATCCTCGTGGTTTCTCCAAATCCATAAATCTCATAAATACAGAAATCCTCGAGAAGAAACATGATACATGAATGTCTATGATATTAACAATATGCAATGCAATGCGGAAAGTAGAAAGCTATGCATGAACAATGATGCAATAAGATATGTGCATGTGACTAGCAATCCTACATATCCATATTGATGAATTAAATATATCAATTCAGGTTTATTAAACATAATAGCGCAAGTGATAAGATTCGGATTTAACTAGTTATAAGGTGTTCATGGCATAGCAATTACCAAGGCGTGTGTGTCCCCATGAATAGTGTCCGTGCAGCATGAACCAATGGTAATAATGCGAGTGTCCTATGAGGTACTAGCACAGTATATATACATATGATAAATGATGCAATGCAAAGGGATAATTTATTAGGAACTACACATATAATTATAAGTACTAAACGAAAATCTAACTATCGGGTATCTTGCGCCATCCAAACGATTCCCCCGTAGATGTGTACATCTACTCACTGGAACGCCTCCGCTAGTCTCGTCCAATCACCGCTTTTCCTTTCCGCGCCGCATCCGATGTCTCCGCGACTGATCCTAGAATTACACAAAGCAACACACATAAGGCTAGTATCCTGCAAAAATGCGATATTAAAACCATACGAGAAACTAGCGTCGCAAGCTAACGCGCGTGCACTCGAAACACCGAAACCTGTGTGCTATCGTCTTAAACCACCCTGACACGCTGTGATACACAGCAAACACTACATCCAAACTCAGAACGAACGTGTCGCACAATTCTAAAAGTATTTAAAACAAGGTAAATGGTCCCAGATTTTGATTAAAGTGAAAATAGGAAAAGTTGCATGTACCAAAGTCCTACAAAACATACCAGACACATACAGAAGAAACCCCGACACCCAGGTCCACCCTCTGGCCGCAATTTGCGTCCAGAACCCTTTTATTTGCGGCCAATTAGGGGAGTTGGGGTTTCGTGCTTCGTGTGTGTGGTCCTAGCCCAGTAACTAAGTCCCAGTATTTGCAGCTTTTGCCTGAAGCATCCAGTTTGAAAGCAGACCACAAAATTTGCACAAAAACTCACTAAAACACTACTTTAAGCTAATTAAACTACAAGTTTAGCAAAAAGATAATTGGGTAAGCTTTATACCTCATGTTGGTCCTAGGTGGGTTCAAGTTGCCGACCTTCCTTCAAGAACCAACAAGGAAGGGTTTTGGGGTGTTTAGCAAGAGGTTTTGTGAAGAAAGATGGATTTTTGATGGAGATTGGTGCTTGAATGAAAGAAGAAGAAGAAGAAGAAGACAAGAAGAGGAAATGGGAGGAGGCTGCTAGAAGAGCTGGGGCTGCTGCTGCTGCTGGAGTGAGAGGGAGAGAGAAAGAGAGCCCCAAAAGTCAAGCCCCATGCCTCATTTAATGCCCCCATGGTTCCATTTTCTTTTCTTTTTCTTTTTTTCTAAACTGTTTTGGTTTTTTTTTACAAAAAGGAAAAATGAGAACCATATGAATAAAAATGAAAGACATGCAACATTATCAACCTACGGTAAATTAGGGTTGTGCATGCTAACTAAAATTGCTTAGAAAAAAGATAGTTAAGAAAATTTGATAATTAAGTGAACAATAAATTAAATGTTAATTAATAAAACACAATTATATATATAATTACAAATTATCACAATTAAAAATAGATTTATTCCAATCTATGTGGAAAATAATTATTAACGGGATTTCATGAAAAAGACGCATTATCGCTAATTAATGCGAAAATAACCTAAACGAATTTTCAAGGCGTTACAACACTAAACCCTAGCTTTTCCTAAAAATACCACCCTTCATATCACCCCTACCCACTCACTAGTCCCTGCTTAAACTCTCAAGAAATTTCCAAGTCTCTATAGTGTGCAAGTGGAGTTAACGAAGGGCGAAACTCCGAAGAAGTTCCGGTAACGCCCCAAGGAGTTTCCGGCGACGAAACGACGCATCGGTGCTTCCCTACTCTTCCTCTTTCTCCCCTCTACCTTATAAACTAGTAAGTCCCATTTTCTTCTATCATCTTCATCTTTAAAACGTTCCATTTCTAAAACCCGACGGAAGCGGAGTTAATCCGACTTCCGATTCGGTTTTCTTTAAAAACTACACTTTTCTTTAATAAGATAAAACCATATTCTCATATGTTGATAAATAAACATTAACAAACTCATATCTCATATGTTGATAAAACCATATTCTCATATGTTGATAAATAAACATTAACAAACTCAACAAAACAACTTTCACATCAAAATAATCATTTTTTGTAACTTTTAACATACTTTTTCAGAAAAACACCATATAGTTTAGTTTCGACATAAACCTTCATAATTTCTTGTTATACCTTTAGATAGTCCACGAGGTAATGACCTACCTCCTCACAACACACACACACACACACATATATATATATATATATATATATATATATATATCATAGCACGATGAATCTTGGAACAATAGAATACGGGAAATACTACTTACAAATAAATCCCTTTAACTTATAAAACCATTTTCTTTAAAAAGTGTATTTAACTTTCCATGCAATTGAGCCTCTACAACCCATTTGGGGAACCTCGTTCGGGATGGTGTGGCTTATCGCACATCCTCGGTCTTAGTGAATCGATATGCAGACCTCTGCAAGGAGCATTCGGTCTCGATGGATTTTTATACAATTTTCTTTAGAAAATAAGATTTTTACAAGAAAATAAATAAAATTATTTTCATTAAATATGTATATATAATTATTACCAAAATACTTATTTTAAATATATATATTATTCCATGTTTCCAAAACTCAAGAAAAGAATTCAAATATTATATGAAACTACCATGATAATTCAAAACTATATTCATATTACAAATAAATACCATATATTATGAAATTAGGTTTTATTCACTGGAAATGTCACATTTATAAAATATACATAAATGAAAACCTTAAAGACGATAATTAAATACTTGAGGTGTATTTTGAAATTATGCTAAAATCTATTTTTACATAAAAGCCCCTCAAGTTATGCTAAATTACAAAAAGGACCCTAGTAAACATAGGTTTAAGCGGGACCAGTCTCTTGAGCCTCAGGGAGCCGGAGATATGGGTGCTTGCCTATTTAAGGTAGACAACTTAACAAATGGTGTTATCAACACGGTAATTGTCTTTGAAAAAGACACAAATCCTGCCGTTCATATGCAGCAGTTACCGATAACATTAGAACAATCAGGATTCAAGTTCTTTTAAAAGTGTCTGACTCAGACGGAGTCACAATATAATCAATCTGACTTGAATATGATTTAAGTACAAACTACAATACAACATGATTCATTATGAATCCATCTGTTCAATCTATATCAATCTATATTGACTGAACCGAACCATGGATATATTCCATCTACATGTGCATCCATTATATATGTTCCATTACTGATATCATGGTTTCGATAAGTCATCCATATATATTTAACAAGACAAAACAATAAAATACAATATAAACAATGCAATCAAGACATCGCAGGGTTTATAAGGGGTAAATTGGTACGGAAGGTGTTAGAACTGGCACGAGACTGCAACCATAAGACATCTAACCTGAATCTCCATTGTCGTTGTACCATGGCTGAACGGTTCCTTATACTCCGCATACCTTAGTCTTCGAGATAGTGAGACTCCTCTCGTATACACTGGCATCTTCTGTACCAAGCTACAAACAACAGCGTTAACACTAAAATAACAACATTAAACAGCTATACTCTATTCTGTGTATTCTATTTTCTCTATCTAGGGGACTTACCGAGCGATTTGTTCACTGACGAACACTTTCTATTTAGTGAAGTTGGCCTATGAACGGTAATGAACTACCCCTACTAAAGGCAAAGGACAAAACCGATGGGAAGACCCGTCCAAACAAGAAAAGGCTTCCCGAATGCCTTTTGTACTAATAATGTGTATGGTCTAGTCTTTCCAATGCCTCCTTCCTTCCCGAATGCCTTTTGTACTAATAATGTGTATGGTCTAGTCATACACATAATTTGTACTAATAATGTGTATGATCTTATACCATTCTCTTTTTTCTTCTTTGGAACGTCGCTAGGAGATTTGGACTCACTAGAGAACGAGCCTAGCAGCGAGGACTTGGATCAGTTTACTGAAGACCTGGAGTTTTAGATTCACTTGTACATTACATTTCATTTTCATTTTTGTTATGCCGTTGTTTAGGCATTGCTTTCATTCCATATATTTTCATTTTAGTTGTATTATAAAAAGAATGTTTAATAAATAAAGTTGCTGTTTGTTTACATTTTGTCTCTTGTGTATATTTCATTTTATATTGCTTACATACGCTTAGCGTGTTTATTTCTGAGTAAATACGTCGCATGACCCGCCGCGTCCTCTGCCCGTACACTGGGAATCGGGGCGTGACAGGTTTTTTTGGTGGCCCATGCAGGTCAGCTCTGCGTGGACAACCTAAGCAATATAACACAAGAACCAGCAACTGAAAACATTCTTTATAACTCATATTTCTTGAATCTTCCAATTTCATATATTTTGAATCTGTCCTACCCCCAAATTTTTCTTTCAAGGTCATGGAATCCCCAAACAACACCAACACCAACTTCAACAACACTCCACTACCCCTACCAATTACACTGGCCGTAGCTGCTATGATCAATGAGCAGATGGTACTACTTGAGGCGATCCGTAGCCTTCTGGAGGGACAGCAGCAGCAGACTGCTATCTTGATGAACCGTTACGAGGCAGAAGCACCTGTGGTGAAGCAATTCAGGGCCTTCCACCCCAAGCAGTTCGCAAGAAAAGAGAGCCCTCTAGAAGCTGAGGAATGAGCTCAATGCATTGAAGATGATCTGGCAGCGTCACAAGTGCCAGAGATAGCTTGGGTTTGTGTTGTGAAGTTGCAGCTCACGGACAATGCACGGGTCTGGTGGAAAGCGGAAGAAAGCCGTCTCACCCAGTCGATCGAATGGAGGACTTTCCGCGATATGTTCGACGGAAAGTACTTCCATGAGACTGCCAGATTCGACATGAAACAGCAGTTCATCCACCTACAACAGGGTTCAATATGGACCAAATCAGTGCATGAGTACGATGCTGAGTTTACCATGCTCAGTCGGTAAGATACGTCTATATTTTGATTTTAAAATAACACATATTACACAACTAACACAATAACTTAACAAATTTGCGGCACACTTGATACCGACAGATGAGATCAGATACTGACGATTTCAATAAGGGTTAGATTCGGAGATCCAGGTTGCATTAGACACAGGAGATTTTCCAACCCACGAATCGGCTCTGAAGTGCCCGCCGTTATGAGGCAGTGGTAAAGATGAAGGGCAGACCTCAGTCTACCGGGATGAAGCACCCTGCCAACCAGATGGCAGGAGGAGCCTCTTCAAGGCCACCTTTTATGCTAAGAAGACCGGGAGTACCAAACAACCGGCCTAGCCTAGCCTTTTGCACCTATTGCAGGAGGGATGGACATCTGATGAAAGATTGCCGGCGAGCAAATCATCTTTGGTTAGTCTGCGGCTCAGCTACTCATGATATTGGGTCTTGTCCTCGTAGAAAAAACCCATATGCTGCACCCAACCCAGCAATCACTTACCAGCAGCGCCTATCCATTCAGGCACCTACTCCGAGACTTGCAGTACCTGCTCCACCTCCTCGTAGACCGACTGCACCTCCTCCCCGTCAGTTCCATCAAGCTCAAAGGAACCCAACTCAAGGACTAAAGAACGGACAGAGGAATGCTCCTCTAGCAAGGAGGAATGTGCCGAGGCGACAGGCTTTCACGATGACTGTGGAAGAGGCTGAAGCCACTGGCCAAGTCATTACTGGTAACACTTCCCTTTCAAATTCTCTTTCGGTTCATAGACATACCTATATATCTTTTCCTTATATCTAAAACATATCCCACATATACCTTAGGTACAATCTTAGTAGCCTCACTCCCTGCACTCGCACTCTTTGATACTGGAGCATCTCATTGCTTTATGTCACAACGGTTCGTCCGAACTCATTCGATTCCGGTCACACAGCTTGTATCCAGCTGGAATGTCAGTTCAGAGAACGGCGTTCTAAAGGCAACAATGGGATACATCCTGTGTCCAGTGGTTATCTGTAGCAGAGAATTCTATGCTGACTTCAAGGTGCTGGATATACCGAACTTTGATGTGGTTCAGATATGGATTGGCTCGGAATATTCTATGCTACCATTGACTGTCGTCAAAGGAGAGTAGTATTCGAGATTCCAAGCCATCCGGTTTTCTATTTCAAAAGCGGAGACCGTACCTTGGAGCCAAGTACATACAAGGCGAAACCAAAGAAGGCAGTGATTGTGGCAATTTAAGCGGAGGAAGGATCAAAGCCAGAAGTAGTTCGAGAGTTCGACGATGTGTTTCCTGACAATATATCAGGTTTGCCTCCCGATTGAGCTCTTGAATTTAGCATTGATTTAATACCAAGAGCACAACCGGTAATCAAAGCACCGTATCGACTAAGTCCGGAAGGTTTAAAGGAGGTCCGAACTCAGTTGGATGAATTATGGCGAAAAGATGGATTCGTCCCAGCACTTCAAGTTGGGGATCTCCAGTTCTACTTGTGAAGAAAAAGAAAGGTTCATATCGAATGTTTATTGATTATAGAGCCTTGAACGAAGTAACGATAAAGAACAAGTATCCACTCCCGCACATCGACGATTTATTCGATCAGCTAAGTGGATCTTGTGTTTTCTCCAAGCTAGATCTTCGTTCGGATTATTATCAGGTGAAGGTCAAGGAATCTGATATCCATAAAACGATATTCAGAACTCGTTTTGGACATTACGAATTTCTTGTGATACCATTTGAAGTGACCAATGCACCAGCAATATTCATGAACATAATGAATTAAGTTTTCCGGGAGTACCTAGACAGGTTCGTTGTCATCTTCATCGACGACATCCTGGTGTATTCTATGAGTCAGAAAGAATATGCCGAGCACCTACGAATTGTCCTTGAAACCCTACGATAGCATCAATTCTATGCCAAGTATAGAAAATGTGAATTTTGGCTAGATCAAGTCGGTTTTCTCGGACATATTGTATCAGGCGAAGGAATCTCTGTGGATCCAGTGAAAGTTTCAGCAGTAAGCGAATGGCCGACACCAAAGTCAGCGAAAGACATTCGAAGTTTCTTGAGTCTAGCTGGATATTACAGAAGGTTCATTGAAGGCTTTTATAAGATAGCAACACCCCTGACTAAGCTCACACGTAAAGATGAAGATTCGTGTGGTCAGAAGCATGCGAACAAGATTTCGTAGAACTCAAGTTAAGGTTGACATCAGCGCTTATTCTCGTTATACCGGACCAATCTGGAGGTTTTGAAGTGCATTGCGATGCATCCGGTAAGGGATTAGGATGTGTTCTACATCGGTACAGTAAGGTTGTGGCTTATACTTCAAGACAGCTGAAAATTCATAAGCACAATTACCCAATGCATGATTTGGAGTTGGCGGCCATTATCTTTGCTCCTATGATTTGACGCCATTATCTTCTTGGTGAACTAGTGAACATATACACAGATCATAAGAGTTTGAAATATGTGTTTACTCAGAAAGAGTTGAATATGCGGCAGAGACGATGGTTAGAACTCATGGCAGACTTTGACATCATCTTGCAATATCACCCAGGGAAGGTGAATGTGGTATCTGATGCCCTTAGTCGCCAACCATTAGTATTGAATCTCACCGCACAGTAGAAGCTTCAACAATACTTACATCAGATGGAGATTGAAGTGATCATGCCAGGTAACGCTTCAAGTTTGATGAACTTACAAGTTCAATCTACTATTGTCAATCAGATCAAAGCAGCTCAAGCAAGTGATGCTAAGTTGCAAAAGATCAGAGAACAAGTAGAGAATGGACTAAGAACAGACTTCATCATCCATGAAGACGGATCTTTAAGGTACGGCAACAGATTGTGTGCACCAAAAGTTTCTATTCGGGAAGTGTTAATGAAAGAAGCTCACAGCGCTCCCTACTCAGTACACCCTGGAGGTACAAAGATGTACAAAGATCTGCATTAAAATTACTGGTTGGCATGGAATGAAGCGTGAAGTAGCCATAAGCATCGCTAAATGCTTGGTGTGTCAGTAAGTAAAGGCTGAACATCACAGGACCGCTGGATTACTTCAACCGTTATCTATCCCAGAATGGAAGTGGCAACACATCACGATGGATTTTGTGACTGCACTCCCTCGTAGAACAAAGGGTAAAGATACGGTATGGGTTATTGTGGATCGACTCATGAAGTCGTCTCACTTCATCCCATTTCGAGTTAGCCAATCAAGTGAGACATTAACAAAGAAGTACATAGAGGTAAGAATCTAAGTAAGATTTAAACTCTTCAAATATGTACTATTTCTGATACCCATGAACTCATACAGGAAATTGTGAGACTTCATGGAGTACCGGTCTGCATTTTCTCCGATCGTGACATTAGATTTCGATCGCAGTGTTGGCAAAGTCTGCAAGCAAGCATGGGAACAAGTCTGAAATTCAGTATGGCTTATCATCTACAAACAGACGGTCAGTCTGAGTGAACTATTCAGATCTTGGAAGATATGCTCAAAGCGTGTATGTTAGATTTCGGAGGATCGTGGGAAGATCACCTACATCTTGTGGAATTTTCATACAACAACAGCTACCAAGCAAGCATCGGAATGACACCTTTTGCAGCGCTATATGGAAGAAAGTGTCGATCACCATTAAGTTGGGACGACATCGGACATAGAGAACTCCTTGGACCTAAAATGATAGTGGCAACTGTAGATGTGGTCCGCACTATCAGAGAAAGAATGCGCATAGCCCAAGATCGACAGAAGGACTGGGCTGATGCAAAGCGCCGTTACTTGGAGTTCCAGCCGGGAGATCATGTATTTCTGAAGATATCTCCGAACCGCCAAGTGATTCGTTTTGAAAGACGGGGTAAGCTAAGTCCAAGATACATTGGACCGTTCGACATACTCGAACGAGTCACTGAAGTGGCTTATCGCTTGGCACTTCCACCTTCATTGGAAAGAGTGCACAACGTATTCCACATATCACAACTCAGAAGGTATGTGAGTGACCCCAGCCATATTCTTGATCATTCTGAACTCACTGTACAGCTCGACTTATCTTGTGAACAGCAACCTGTTGAGATCCTGGACAGAAAAGTAAAGTCACTTCGGAACAAGGAAGTTAACTTGGTTCGAGTGATGTGGAGAAAAGACACTCCAGGAGAATCAACATGGGAAATGGAAGATGAGATGCGTGCAAAATATCCTCACTTATTTGTAAACTAGTCTTTAAAATAAATTGTAAATTTCGAGGACGAAATTTTTGTAAGGAGGGAAGACTGTAACAACTCCAAATTCTGTATACATAAAATTCATTTAAAGTTGATGTACAATTGGGGTATTTACAATTTCTGTGAATGCTATAAGAATTTGTTTTACTTTTGAACAGTAAGAAAGAGCTTGCAGCTCACTGGTAAGACCTTGCACTGCTGAACCAAAGCACCAGAATTCAAATCCCATCAGCCACAATATCTTTTTATTTTAAATTCTTTTAACGTTTTAGAAGCCCAAGAGTCTACACGTGCAACACACGTAATAGGGTAAGTTACAGAATAATTAAACATGTTAAATAGGCTAGTTAAAGCGTCAGAGATACGTGGCCCCAATCCGAGCCCCCACCCCTTGAATCCGACCGGCGAGATTTACTGTGTGGCCGGTGCCGCCAGTCCAACATGGCCAAAACCCTAATTTCTTCTTTTTCCCTAGATCCTTGGACTCCCCCCATAACTCCAGTATTATTTGTTTACTCTGCACATTTACAGAGCACAATAAAATTCACAATTAAACCTATTTTATTACAAATTTTAATTCACCCATTTACTACACTAAACCCTAGATTTTCCTATAAATACCACCCCTCATAGCACCCCTACCCATTCACAAATCTCTGCCAAAACTCTCAAGAAATTTCTAAGTCCCTATAGTGTGCAAGTGGAGTTAACGAAGTGTGAAACTCCGACGAAGTTCCGACAACGACCCAAGGAGTTTCCGGCGACGAAACGACGCACCGGCGCTTCCCCACCCTTCCTCTTTCTCCCCTCTACCTTATAAGCCAGTAAGTCTCATTTTTCCCTCCCATCTTCATCTTTAAAAATTTCCATTTCTAAAACCCGACGGAAGCGGAGTTAATCAGACTTCCGATTCGGTTTTCTTTAAAAACTATATTTTTCTTTAATAAGATAAAACCATATTATCATATGTTTATTAATAAACATTAACAAACTCATCAAAACAACTTTCAAATCAAAATAATCATTTTTTTGTAACTTTTAACATACTTTTTCAGAAAAACGCAATATAATTTAGTTTCGACATAAACCATCATAATTTCTTACTATACCTTTAGATAGTCCATGAGGTAATGACCTACCTCCTCACAACACACATATCTATCATAGCACGATGAATCTTAGAATAATAGAATATGGAAAACACTACTTACAAATAAATCTCTTTAGCTTATAAAACCGTTTTCTTTAAAAAGTGTATTTAACTTTCCATGCAATTGAGCCTCTACAACCCATTTGGGGAACCCCATTCGGAATGGTGCGGATTATCGTACATTCTCGGGCGAGATGCGGACTCCGCAAGGAGCATTCGGTCTCGATGGATTTTTATACATTTTTCTTTAGAAAATGAGATTTTTACAAGAAAATAAATAAAATTATTTTCATAAAATATGTATATATAATTATTACCAAAATACTTATGTTAAATATATATATTATTCCATGTTTCTAAAACTCAAGAAAAGAATTCAAATATTACATAAAACTATAATGATAATTCAAAACAATATTCATATTACAAATAAATACCATATATTATGAAATTAGGTTTTATTCACTGGAAATGTCACATTTATAAAATATACATCAATGAAAACCTTAAAGACGATAATTAAATGCTTGAAGTGTATTTTGAAATTATGCCAAAAACTATTTTTATATAAAACTCGCTCAAGTTATGCTAAATTACAAAAAGAACCCTAGTAAACATAGGTTTATGCGGGACTAGTCTCTTGAGCCTCAGGGAGCCGGAGATATGGGTGCTTTCCTATTTAAGGTGGACAACTTAACAAACGGTGTTATCAACACGGTAATTGTTTTGGAAAAATACATAAATCCTGCCGTCCATGCGCAGCAGTTACCGATAACATCAAAACAATCAGGATTCAAGTTCTTTTAAAAGTGTCTGACTAAGATGGAGTCACAGTATAATCAATCTGACTTGAATATGATTCAAGTATAAACTACAATACAACATGATTCATTATGAATCCATCTATTCAATCTATATCAATCTGTATTGACCGAACCGAACCATGGATATATTCCATAAACGTGTGCGTCCATTATATCCGTTCCATTACTGATATCATGGTTTTGTCAAGTCATACATCTATATTTAACAAGACAAAACAATACAGTACAATATAAACAATGCAATCAAGACATCGTGGGGTTTATAAAGGATAGATTGGTACGGAAGGTATTAGAAGTGGCACAAGACTACAACCATAAGACACCTAACCTGAATCTCTATTGCCGTTGTACCGTGGCTGAACGGCTCCTTGTACTCCATATACCTTAATCTTCGGGATAGTGAGACTTCTCTTGTATACACTGACCTCTTCTGTACCAAGCTAAAAATAACAGCGTTAACACTAAATAACAATATTAAACAGCTATAATCTATTCTGTTTATTCTATTTTCTCTATCTACGGGACTTACCGAGCGATTTGTTCGCTGACGACATTCTCTTTCTTCTTCTTTGAAATGTCGTCAGAAGATTTAGAATCACTAGACAACGAGCCCAGCAGCGAGGACTTGGATCAGTTTACTGAAGACCCGAAGTTTTAGATTCACTTGTACATTACATTTCATTTTCATTTCTGTTATGCCATTGTTTAGTCATTGCTTTCATTCCATGTATTTTCATTTCAGTTGTATTGTAAAAAGAATGTTTAATAAATAAACTTGTTGTTTGTTTACATGTTTTCTCTTGTGTAATTTCATTTTATATTGTTTAGATACACTTAGCGTGTTTACTTCTGAGTAAATACGTCGCGTGACCCGTCGCGTCCTTTACCCGTATACTGGGAAGCGAGGCATGACACTTTATATGTCAGCAAGTAAAGGCTGAACATCACAGGACAACTGGTTTACTTCAACCGTTACCTATCCCAGAATGGAAGTGGCAACACATCATTATAGATTTCGTGACTGCACTTCCTCCCAGCACGAAAGGTAACGATACAGTATTGGTTATTGTGGATCGACTCATAAAGTCGGCTCACTTCATCCCATTTCGAGTTGGCCAATCTACCAAGACATTAGTAAAGAAGTACATAGAGGTAAGAATCTAAGTAAAAATTTAAACTCTTCATAATATACTATCTCTGATACCCATGAACTCATGCAGGAAATTGTGA
The DNA here is from genome assembly GCA_030015575.1 of Agapanthus africanus. Taxonomy (NCBI): domain Eukaryota; kingdom Viridiplantae; phylum Streptophyta; class Magnoliopsida; order Asparagales; family Amaryllidaceae; genus Agapanthus; species Agapanthus africanus. The sequence continues at coordinate 200,153,517 of JASDDO010000028.1, read as the reverse complement.
GATTACATGGAGTATGATTTGCATTGTCTCCGATTGTGACACCAGATTCCGATCATAATTTTAGTAGAGTCTGCAAGCTAGCTTAGGAACAAGTCTGAACTTCGGCACGACTTATCATCCACAAACAGATGGTCAGTCTATGCGAACTATTCAGATCTTAGAAGATATGTTAAAAGCGTGTATGTTAGACTTCGGAGGATCGTGGGAAGATCACCTATATCTTGTGGAGTTTTCATACAACAACATCTACCAAGAAAGTATATGATTGGAACCTTTTGTAGCACTTTATGGAAGGAAGTGTCGATCACCATTAAGTTGGGACAACATCAGAGATAGAGAACTCCTTGGACCTGAGATGATTGTAGCAATTGTTGACGTGGTTCGTACTATCAGGGAAAGAATGCGCATAGCCCAAGACCGACAGAAGCACTGGGCTGATTCAAAATGCCATCACTTGGAGTTTCAACAGGGAGAACATATATTTCTAAAGATATCTCCGAACCTTAGAGTGATACGTTTTGGAAGACAGGGTAAGCTAAGTCCAAGGTACATTGGACCGTTCGACATACTCGAACGAGCCGGTGAAGTGGCTTATCGCTTGGCACTTCCACCTTCATTAGAAAGAGTGTACAATATATTCCACATATCCTAACTCAGAAGGTATGTGAGTGACCCCAGCCATATTCTTGATCATTCCGAGATCACTGTACAGCCAGATTTATCTTGTAAGCAACAACCTATTAAGATCCTGGATAGAAAGGTAAAGTCATTTCGGAATAAGGAAGTCAACTTGGCTCGAGTGATGTGGAGAAAAGACACACCAGGAGAATCAATATGGGAATGGGAAGAAAAGATGCGTGCAAGATACCCTCATTTATTTGTAAACTAGTCCTTAAAATAAATTGTAAATTTCGAGAAAGAAATTTTTGTAAGAAGGTTAGATTGTAACAACTCCAATTTCAATGTACAGAAAATTGTTTAAAAGTTAATGTACAATTGGGGTATTTGCAAACCTGTGTATACTATAAGTATTTTTTTTTATTTTAGAACAGTAAGAAAGTACTTGCAGCACATTGGTAAAGCCTTACACTACTGTGACGTAGCCCATGTGATCGAATCCCCCCAGCCACATTATCCTTTTATTTAATTTTCTTTTAATCTTTAAGAAGCCTAAGGGTTTGCACGTGCACTACACGTTAAATAATAATTTACACAGAAAACAAACACATGCACTGGGGTATACAAAGCTACAGAGACACGTGGCCCCAATCCAGAACCCCACCCTCGGAAATGGACCAGCGAGATTGCATTATGGGCCACCGCCGCTTGGTCAATATGCGTAAAATGCAATTTTTTTGTGCCCTAATACCCCTTGGACTCCCCCTTTAAGCCCTGTCTGTTTGATTTCCCTGCACATTAACAGAGAAATAAAAATGATGCATTTATCCAAATTTTAATGCATTTTTAATTCATTCTTCATCACCTCAAAACCCTAATTTTTTCTATAAATACCACACTCTATTTCACACATCCTCACTCAGAAAATCCCTGCCAAAACTCTAAAAAACTTTCAAGTCATAATAGTGTGCAAATGGAGTTAGCGAAGGGCGAAGTTCCGGCGACGTTCCAAGAAGATTCCGGCGACGAAACGATACCCCGAAACCTTCCTTAGCTCCCCTTCTCACTTCTCTAGTCCAAACCCAGTAAGTCCCCTATCCCCCTATCATTTCTATTTTAAAAACATTCACTTCTAAAATCCGACTGAAGCGGAGTTAATCCGACTTCCGATTTGGTTTTCCTTTAAAAATCTATTTTTCTTAATCAACAAAATACCATACTCTCATATAATATTTAACAAATATTAACAAACACTTTAAAACAAGTTTCATCTCAAAATATTCTTTATTGCAACTTTTATCGTATTTTTACGGTAAAATACCACATACTTTACTTTTTCGCTATAAAACAACATAAAACTTGTATTACCTTTAGATAACTCACGAGGTAATGACTTACCACATCACAACACACATTTCTTGATATAGCACGATGGAAATTTGGGAACATAGTTATGGGATAATACGATGTTTCAAATAAATACCATTAACTTATAAAATCATTTCTTTAAAAAGATATATCAAACAATTCCTTGCAATTGCGTCTCTACAACCCACTTTTGGGGACCCCATTCGGGATGGTGCGGATTGTCGCACATTCTCGGGCCTAGTAGAGCGAGATGCAGACCTCCGAAATGAGCATTCGATCTCGATGGAATTTTAATGCATTTTTTCTTTAGAAAATGAGATTTCTACAAGAAAATAAATAAAATTATTTTCATTATATATATATATTATCAAAATATCTACTTTAATTATATTACATAAATATTCCATGTTTTCAAAAGGAATCACCATTACATGAAAATACCATCCAAATACAAAACAATTCCAATATTTCAAGAAAATACTATATACTATGAAAACTAGGTTCTGCTCACTAGAAATTTCACAATTATAAAATATACATCTATGAAAACCCTAAAGACGATAATTAAATACTTGAGCTGTATTTTGAAAATTATATCTTACTATTTTTACATAAACCTCCTTAAATTATACTAAATTACAGTAAGGACCCTAGTAAACATAGGTTTAAGCGGGACCAGTTTCTTGAGCCTCAGGGAGCCGGAGATATGGGTGGTTGTCTATTTAAGGTAGACAATCTAACAAACGTTGTTATCAACACTGTAATTGTCTTAGAAAAAGACACAAATCCTGCCGTCCATATACAACAATTACCGATAACATCAAAACTAATTCAGGATTTCAAATTTTTTTAAGTGTCTGACTCGTACTGAGTCTCATTCTAATCAATCTGACTTGAATATGATTCAAGTATAAAACTACAATTCAACATGAATCCGTCTATTCAATCTATATCAATCTAAATTGATCGAACCTAACCATGGATATACTCCATCTACATGACTCTCCATTTATATCCATTCCATTTACTGATATCATGGTTTCGGTAAGTCATCCATATATATAACAAAACAATACAATCAATACAAAAGACATCGCGAGGTTTATAAGGGGTAGATTGGTACGGAAGGAATTAAAAGTGGCACGAGACTGTAATCATAATACACATAACCTGAATATCCATTGTCATTGTACCGTGGCTGAACGGTTCCTTGTGCTCCGTATACCTTAGTCTCTGGAATAGTGGGACTCCTCTCGTATACACTGTCATTTTCTGTACCAAGCTACAAACAACAGCGTTAACAATATAATCAAATATTATAAGATATATTCTCTCTCTGTCTATTCTATCTCGACTTACATTTGTGACTTACCGAGCGATTGTTCGCTGACGACATTCCTTTCTTCTTTCTTCGGAATGTTGCCAGATGATTCAGACTCATTGGAGATCGAGCCCAACACTGAAGATTTGGAGAAGATACCATTTGACCCAGAGCTTTAGACACTTGTATATTTTTTTTCATTTCAGTTTTTCCATTGTTTAGGCATCGCTTTCTATTTATGTACTTTCATTTCAGTTGTACTTGTAAAAGAATGTTTAATAAATAAAGTTGCTGTTCATTTACATTCCTGTCTCTTGTGTATTTTACTTTATATTGCTTAGTTTCGCTTAGCGTGTTTACTTCTGAGTAAATACGTAGTGGACTCGTTGCGTCCTCTTGCCATACACCGGGAAGCGAGGCGTGACAAAAAGTATAACTCCTTGGTTAAGGAAAATATTCAGAAATACGTGATCACCCGGTTGGCATTCCAGGTGACTTCTTCTTGTATCTGCCCAGTGTGTTCTGCCGATCTTGCGCTATTGGCTGCTGCACTCTGATGGTTCTCACAACAGCTTCGATAGTTTCCACAATTATCTTTGGCCCCAAAAGTTCTCGATCTCTGACGTCTTACTAACGCGGCTCTTCCTCCTATACAAGGATGCGAATGGTAAAACACTTATGCTAGCCTGATAACTGTTGTTAGAAACGAACTCCACGAGTTGTAGGTGATATTCCGAAGATCCTTTAAAGTCCAACATACAAACCCGTAGCATGGCTTCAAGAATCCATACGACTCTCTTGGATTGGCCATCAGTCTGATGGTGGTAGGCCATTTTGAAGCTTAGACTGGTGCCAAGATGTTCCCGTCTAAAATTTCTGCGTAAAAGAGTCCTGATCAGTCGAAAATACTGCATTTTTAACACGGCAATTTTCCCATCTTTTGCACGCATTTAGAAGTGTTCGGTATTCATATTTCACATATTAGCAAATCAGTCGTAAAATATCAGATTGCATGTGTTAGACTTTAAAACCGGCACTTTAAGGGAAATTGACCGCATTCCATGGCATCGCATCATCTCTGTATTTGCGCAACACTTGTCTCGAGATTTGTGCAGGAAATTGCAGGAGTAAAGTCAAAAGAAGCTGATAAAAAAATACACCAACTCCATGTTTTCAGATCTGGTAGCAATATAGAGGGAAAAATACAATTCAATATATCACAAAAGGGCCCATATGTCAGTACCGGAGAAGCCCAAAAGTTTCAAGCCCTGAAGCCTCCAAAGAGCGGCGGAACCGCGGTGGGAACCAGCTTATGCCGCGGAACCGCGGTGCTTTTGCTACATCATCACTTGAATTTTGGTGCATAATTCCTATCTCAGTGGGTACACCTCATTTTGACACGTCGAATTCCAGAATTCTCCAGAGTCTTCTGCCAGATCAGCAAAGATCATTAAGCATGCTAATCTTGATTAAGCTCCTAACTAATCACATCTAGAAGCTTCTCCTCTAACTTACTTTTGGAGGGAAATTCAAAATCTCCTCAACAAACTTTTGGAGGGAAACTTAAAATTCAAATCCTAGATCTAGGGTTTTGATGGCTATAAATAGGAACCTAGATCTAAGGGTTAAGGGCTAATCAATCTTAGTTAATCTTAGTTACTCATTCTTCAATTCTTCATCTTCTTCCACAAGTCTAGTGACAATACTTGTGCGAAACCCTAACCCTAATTCCAATCCAAATTCAAGATCCCGAGTACTAAATCAAGCGAGAAGCCTTCAACCTTTTATGAGCGGAGCCGATCTCCAATCGAGCAAGTGATCCAAGCCGATCCGCGACTCACGGAGCCGAGCGAAGCCAAATCGACGATCGAGTTCTTCCTCTTGTAGTTCTTGAGCGAATGTAATGAAATTGTTGATATAAATAAAAGGTGAAATTCTTTAATCTTGCTTTCTTTAATTTCTTGCATCATGATTAGATCTCAATTTGTGATTGTGGTTCTTGTTGTGATGTTCGAGTAAAACTCCGCTCGTGGAGGAATCGAGACGATTGTAGAATGATGATGTAACAAATCTTAATACGATTTTTAAGTCCTACGAGTTTTGTAAACCCTAGCAAGTTCAAGAATCGATGATCTAGTTTCGTCGCGATACTTTCTTGATTGTTATCGCTCGAAATTAGGGATCTACGATCGTTTCTTGAAATTATTGGAGGCTAGAATATGAATGATATCGATAAAAGAACAAGGGATAAGATGAAACCCTAGTTTCACTAGAAATCCCTAATTCTTGTCGATCATCATCGATCTAGTATCAATTAATCGAAGGATAAGAATACGTCATCTTGAGATTGCATCACATCTATAGATCCGATCGATTCCTACGAGCCTCATTTTGATTCTTGAGATTTGGTTTGGAAAAATCATCAAACTATCAATTCTTGATTCTATCTTTTTCTTGTTATTAGATCTAGATTTTCTAATTCTTGAACTTCAAATATAAATCTTGAATTGTTTGTTTTCTTTCCTTTAAAGTTTTAATTCATCTAATTCGAAAGACGAACTATTACACTGTCCCTGTGGACGATCCGCACTCACTTACAATCTACATCCGACACCGTAGTTGATTGCGGTCAAATATTTTTGGTTGTGATTTCTATTCAATTTTCTATAAACGACACATCCTAAGAATTTCATAAAATCAAATGGCGCCGTTGCCGGGGATAGTGCGCTAATTGTTCGTATTTTGAAATTTGAGTTGAAAATTTTATTCCATCTAAATTTTGTGATTAAAATTCGCGCAAACACTAATACGTGTGTTGTGATTTGACTGCGAGGAAATCTGGAATCACTGGAGCTTGGATAAAATTTTTGTGAATATTCCAGAGAGCTGAGAAATTGTACAGGAGCTTGCTTAAGAATTTTTGTGCAGAGAACTGCCTAGGTGACCGCGATTCCGCGGTGGGAGCCTCCTATTGCGGTGGTTCCGCGGCGACCTAGCTGCTTCAGTGTACCAAAATTTCTCTGTAAGCTTCTCACTTTCTTATCTTCTTCCTCATCTGCTCCAATTAACAATTTTGTGCAGGTTTCTTTGCAAATATTCGCAGCGCCGCAAAAGCAAAATAAAATTTGTGCGTGTTTTTGATTCTTGGTTGTTTGCATATTAATACGGAATTTAAGGGGCACGACCAAATCCAGATTAGGTGGGGAGTTCATTACCCTTCCTAAGCCCCAAAAATTACAAACTTGCATCCGCATTTACCCTCATTAATTAAAAGAAATCTAGAGATGACTCTAAGGACCGTCGCGCTCACTTAGGACAGAAGAAGGCCGTGGGTAATTCATTGCTTATCCGCGTTTTCTTGTGGTGTCTAAGGAAAGTGTGTCGAAGGCTAGTGGTTATAACGTAGTGGAGTACCTTCCCACTTACCTGGCACTTACCTGGCCACAGGGGGACAAAGAGGTAGTGGAGGATTCTATCCTGCGACTTGTCTTTTGGCAGTTAGGAGCGGTCTAGAGCCGGACCTAGGTGACCACTAGAATTAGGGTTTTGTGTGTTGCATTTTAGGATTCGCATCATTTTTTCAAAAATCCGTACCATTTTTCAAAACAAACACCAATCACATTCATTCTTTCCCCTAATTATAAATTCACGCTACCACTTGTACTAACCCTTTTTAGTGCAAGATAGGCTGGACAACGGGATTCTAGTGCCTGTTAGTCCGCGTCCTTTCGATCGACCCTAAAGTCGGTATTTCTACACTTACCCTTTTCTTTACCCACCACACCCACATCGATGGATCTACCTCCATCGAACTTCTTTACCACTACCCTGCCGCCGTCCGTTGGTGCGCAGATTCCACCTCGCATCTCTTTCCAAGAGAGGTGCTATCCTACACGAGGCCCACTTTCCACTTGTCTTTCTATTCCACCAGCCAACGGGGAAAATTTTCAAATAAAACCCCAATACATCAACCTTCTACCAAAATTTCACGGTCTCGAGTCTGAAGACGCATATGCATTTATCACGAAATTTGAAAATGTATGCGCAATGATGGGTACTTCACAGTTGTCTGTGGATGCTATGCGTCTTCGTCTTCTTCCATTTACATTGTGCGATATAGCCGAGAAGTGGCTATATAACACTACCGCACATTCCATTTCAAATTGGGAAGGATTCGTCAAAGCATTCCTTAAGAAATTCTACCCACACCAAAAGACAGCTCGAGTCCGTAGCGAAATCTATCAATTCACCCAGCTTCCAAATGAAACATTTTCAAAATGTCTTGAACGCTTCAAGGATCTGTTAGTCTAATGTCCACATCACGGCATCCCGAGATGGGAATTGTGCCGAATCATTTATGAGGGCATTACTCCTTACACAAGACAGACCCTTGAATCCATGTGTCAAGGCAATTTTATGACCAAAGATGATGGGGAAGCCTGGAAATTCCTAGAAGATTTCGCTGAAAAATCTTTACAGTGGGAGGATGTGAGTCAATCATCTAGGGAGGGCAATGATATTTCCATAGGAGTTAGAGCTGACATTGCAGCTATACACAAGAAACTCGAGACTATGGAAAATAAATTTTTATCCGCCACCCTAAATCAAATGTCACTCTCCAAAACTGTATGTGGCTGTTGTTCTGATCCGTCTCACTTGACGGAAGAATGTCCGTTTCAAGGTCATGAGCATACCAATGCCGCATTTCAAAGACCTAGAAACGATCCATCTTCCTCCACATATAATCAGGGTTGGAGGAACCACCCTAACTTTGCTTGGAACCAATCAGAATCTCAAAACACGGTTCCAAACATGAATCAGTTCTAAAGGGTCCCTCCACCACAACAGCAGCCACCACTTCAATTGAGTCAGCACCCCTTCCAATCACAAAACTTCCAAAATCCGGCCAACACTTTTGCACCGTCTAGTCCTTTACAATTGACCGGTACAGATAATACCTCTGCACTAGCACAAACCTTGGATACTTTCATGAAACAATCCATCCAAGGGACGGCAAGTTTGCAATCTTCCGTCGAAAATGTGATGAAGATCATTGTCTCTCAAAATGAGAATATCAAATCGATGGAAGCACAAATTGCACAACTAAAAGCCGAAATGAGTGCAAGAGAGAAAGGGAAACTTCCAGCTCAACCTTTACCCAATCCTGGCTATTCACATCTTGTGAATGCAACCACGTTGAGATCTGGAAGAGTGCTTGACAATCACCTTGGGGATGAGTTTGATGATACCGATAAATCAATCAATAAAACCCCGGCTGAGACCTTTCCTTACACACACACTTCTAATTCTGACCCTAGTTCTTCTACCCCACCACCTTCTTGCGAGCCTATTCTTCGTTTCCCACAAGGCTCGCCACCTCAGCCCATCTCTTCTAGTTCTCCACAGACGATCCCCACTCCTCTTTTGGGATCTCGTCTACCCCCACTTCCTTCTCCTATGATGGACCCAGCGCTTATTGCTAAAGCACCTTATCCTAATCGGTTAAGGGCTAACACATCGAGTCCACATATGGAGAAAATTAGGGACATTTTTAAGCAAGTTAACATCAACATCCCTCTCCTAGATGCCATCCAACAAGTTCCGTCCTATGCAAAAACTCTTAAGAACTTGTGCACTAGGAAGAGGAAGACTCATGTGCCAAAGAAGATATTCATGGCAAAGACTGTTGACACGGCTTTCCCCCAACAATTACCGAGGAAACGTAAGGATCCTGGATATCCTACGATTTCTATTTCTATTGGGGAAAAACACATTAACCGTGCTCTACTAGATCTTGGAGCTAGTGTTAACTTGCTTCCATATTCAGTCTATGAGTAACTAGGTATCGGAGAGTTGAAGCCAACCAATTGCACTCTCTAGATGGCTGACCGATCAATCACCAAACCTAGGGGTGAACTGGAGGATGTGTTAATAAAAATCGGGGAATTCATATTCCTTGTGGACTTTATTGTAATTGATACACAACCTGTAGCGAACCCACGGAATCAAATTCCGGTGATTTTAGGTCGCCCCTTTTTGGCCACTTCCAACGCTATAATCAACTGTCGTAATGGTTCTCTGACCCTATCCTTTGGGAATAGGTCAATTGAGCTGAACATTTACAAGTTGGGAAGTGTACCCTCCGAACCTACTGCTCAGGTCTGTTCTGTCGACTTAATAGATGTCGACAGCAGCGAATTTGATGATCCTCCTGATACCGATCTTGACTCTTTTCATACGTTATTGTTTGACCCAACTATGTATCATACACATACGGACTCTTCCACCGAGATGTCCGGGTCAACAACAAACATTGATTATGAACTGTTCTTAGAGTCTGAAGATCACCCCGCACTTTGTGATGATATTATTCATCGGGGTATTGATGGAACTTTTGAGGAAATCTTCGCTGATGAACTCGCATTTTTGAATGACACGGGTGTTGAGATGAATCATGTCCCAATCAATGAAATTGAACCTCCACCCCTTCTTTTGAACTATAAAAAGAATGCGAGTAATCCATCACATTCACTGCATCGTCTCTCCAAAATGAGACGCACACACATTCTCTTCCACCACTTAACCTTTCCCCACTTCTTCTTCCACCAACCAGAGCGCTGCATTGACAAAATTTTTGAATGGTTGGTATTAACATTTGGTCTTTGCAAAGCTTGGCATCGACCACTGATTTTTGACCCCCTCATATGATTTTCAAAGATTAACATTGCATAACTCAAGTTTGGGGGGGTATATTTTCTGGCTCTTGAAAAGAAAATCTTTACAAAATTTTGAGCCAAAAATAAGTTTGGGGGAGGGTCTTCACTTAAATATTTTGCCCCCACTAATAAATTCCTCCCAAGCTTACAGGTTTTTCGAGATTTAGCTGATGGCAACAGTGAGGACACTGTTGAAAATAAGTTTGGGGGAGGTTTGTGCTTATTTTCGCATCATTTGCATATCATCTGCATAAGCACAAAACATATTTTTGAAAATCTATAAAAATTTAAAAAATTTCAAAACGAAAAAAAACATTTTTTTGTACATAAATAAGATAATGAAAGATTAGATAGTGAAAAATTACATCCATGAGATTAGAAAAATTTAAGAAAACCAAGAAAATTAGAAGTTTTCTTATATGAACTAGTAATAAGTAGTTATGAGCCGTTGTCCCAAGGGTTAGTAAGATGAAGGACGTCACTAATCTGAGGATAAAAATAAGTCTGAAAAATAGTTTCTATTCTGAAAGCCAAACATTTTGAACGTTGATATCCTGCTATTCGCACTTACACATGTCTTGAAGCCCGGGATAGTAGAGGATACCTTGAAATGCTCTTGTCTTAAAGCCGATGTATGAAGGAAATAAAAGAAAACATGAATAAAAAAAATATAAAGTGGTGAGAAAAATGGACACTGGTTTTGTTATCACCAAGGGCAATAAAAAAATGTATAGCGAGGGTGCTTCTTCACCTAGTGCCCTAAGGCCAACTGGTCTGGGAGTCACTGCTATGCCTGAGGTGGTGCAAGACGAGGAAAATACACCAAATAAGCAAGCACATGAGTAATCGGTCGGTTAGTACCTCAAGAAGTATTAACGGTCGCATGAAAGTGTGTGAGCAATCTCATCTAAATATTCATTAATTAAAAAGTACTGAGGCTGATGGGCAAGAGTATGATAGCTTGAATTGAATTCTCCGGGTGTAGGGATGTCCGTTACACACACGGAGGGTTATATGATCGATGTTTTGGAAGAAAGATAGGAATGAAAAATAAGACGATATTTTATTGAGGGAGGACGTGATTTCTAACATTTTTTCATGACCATTAAGATAGGGCTCATGACAACCGAAAAGCTAGCTTAGTTGGAAACCCTAATTTTCAAGGCTTTTCTTTTACAATTCTTGTCTTTAAATGTAATATTCATGATCTTTCTTTTATTATTGGATTTTGTGGGTGCAATCCACTGAAAACCCTCAGGAGACAACACTCCTCCTACTAGGGACACCTAGAGGTTTAAAGGCTTGTTGCACGTGCTCAGTGCAATCGTGTTGCCTACGAAAGTGTGCTAGTTAGTTTTTCTCTTTCTTTATTTTCTCCTTCTCTTTTTAATAAAAAGTTCGCTCGAGACGATCGAAAATAAGTTTGGGAGAATTTGATCAGTCGAAAATACTGCATTTTTAACACGGCAATTTCCCCATCTTTTGCACGCATTTAGAAGTGTTCGGTATTCATATTTCACATATTAGCAAATCAGTCGTAAAATATCAGATTGCATGTGTTAGACTTTAAAACCGGCACTTTAAGGGAAATTGACCGCATTTCATGGCATCGCATCATCTCTGTATTTACGTAACACTTGTCTCGAGATTTGTGCAGGAAATTGCAGGAGCAAAGTTAAAAGAAGCTGATAAAAAAATACACCAACTCCATGTTTTCAGATCTGGTAACAATATAGAGGGAAAAATACAATTCAATATATCACAAAAGGGCCCATATGTCAGTACCAGAGAAGCCCAAAAGTTTCAATCCCTGAAGCCTCCAAAGAGCCGCGGAACCGCGGCGGGAGCCAGCTTATGCCGCGGAACCGCGGCGCTTTTGCCACATCATCACTTGAATTTTGGTGCATAATTTCTATCTCAATGGGTACACCTCATTTTGACACGTCAAATTCCAGAATTCTCCAGAGTTTTCTGCCAGATCAGCAAAGATCATTAAGCATGCTAATCTTGATTAAGCTCTTAACTAATCACATCTAGAAGCTTCTCCTCTAACTAACTTTTGGAGGGAAATTCAAAATCTCCTTAACAAACTTTTGGAGGGAAACTTAAAATTCAAATCCTAGATCTAGGGTTTTGATGGCTATAAATAGGAACCTAGATCTAAGGGTTAAGGGTTAATCAATCTTAGTTAATCTTAGTTGCTCATTCTTCAATTCTTCATCTTCTTCCACAAGTCTAGTGACAAGACTTATGCGAAACCCTAACCCTAATTCCAATCCAAATTCAAGATCCCGAGTACCAAATCAAGCGAGAATCCTTCAACCTTTTATGAGCGGAGCCGATCTCCAATCGAGCAAGTGATCTAAGCCGATCTGCGACTCAAGGAGCCGAGCGAAGCCAAATCGACGATCGAGTTCTTCCTCTTGTAGTTCTTGAGCGAATGTAATGAAATTGTTGATATAAATAAAAGGTGAAATTCTTTAATCTTGCTTTCTTTAATTTCTTGCATCATGATTAGATCTCAATTTGTGATTGTGGTTCTTGTTGTGATGTTCGAGTAAAACTCCGCTCGTGGAGGAATCGAGACGATTGTTGAATGATGATGTAACAAATCTTAATACGATTTTTAAGTCCTACGAGTTTTGTAAACCCTAGCAAGTTCAAGAATCGATGACCTAGTTTCGTCGCGATACTTTCTTGATTGTTATCGCTCGAAATTAGGAATCTACGATCGTTTCTTGAAATTACTAGAGGCTAGAATATGAATGATATCGATAAAAGAACAAGGGATAAGATGAAACCCTAGTTTCACTAGAAATCCATAATTCTTGTCGATCATCATCGATCTAGTATCAATTCATCGAAGGATAAGAATACGTCATCTTGAGATTGCATCACGTCTATAGATCCAATCGATTCCTACGAGCCTCATTTCGATTCTTGAGATTTGGTTTGGAAAAATCATCAAACTATCAATTCTTGATTCTATCTTTTTCTTGTTATTAGATCTAGATTTTCTTCTTGAACTTCAAATATAAATCTTGAATTGTTTGTTTTCTTTTCTTTAAAGTTTCAATTCATCTAATTCGAAAGACGAACTATTACACTGTCCCTGTGGACGATCCGCACTCACTTACAATCTACATCCGACACCGTAGTTGATTGCGGTCAAATATTTTTGGTAGTGATTTCTATTCAATTTTATATAAATGACACATCCTAAGAATTTCATAAAATCAAGTCCAAAATATCAAATGACAGCAATACGATTAAGAAAATGCAAATCAGTATTTTCTGGGTTGTATTTTGCCAAAATCATGACTGAGAATCAGAAAAATTCTGATGGAATCAAAAGTATCTCAAAAAGACCTTTGATTTGATATATTACGGGTCTCAAAACTCTTTCGGAATCAAAAGCTAAGAGCAAACATATATGGTCTAAATAATACTCAACCATATGGGGGACACATCTTCAGTCTCACATCGGGAAAAAGAGAGATCTCTTCTCTACTACCCCTATAAATAAGAGGGGATATCTCTCAAAAAAGAGAGAATTCATCTTCACAGAAGCGTTTGCTTCTTTTGAAAGCGTTCGTAGGCATATGTGCCTCCCTTAGTGTGCATATGCGCAAGCGTATGTGCCATGCGCACCACGTACAGCGCATGCGTGCCGGTGCCATGCTCGCACGTGCAGCACATGTGCACATGTGCTATGCGCGCATGTGCGCTAGTGCCTTGCGCACCATGTGCAGCGCACATATGCTGGTGTCATGAGCGCACGTGCCATGCGCACTACGTGCAGCGCACGCGCGTCAATACCATGTGCAACACGTGCGACACACGTGTGCTGGCATCAAGTGCAACAGGTGCGACGAACGTATGCTAAGCTCAAACAAGCCTTTCCGACAACTCAGAAGATACTGCTCCAACATATTCTCTACCATGATGTACAGAATTGGTTTAAGGGTACATCCTTTAACACTTTCGATTTACAACGCTGTAATTTCTCAGCGTCTTCGGAGAGGTGGTGGGTCCCAACGACCAACAATTCCTACATCATCTTCCCTTTGAAAACTAGGTTTCACCTAATAGAAGCATATGCTTCATTTGAAAGTTTAACCCTTCCTTAATGGGTGCACCCTATACAATTGCGCAAGAGCACAAACACCAATGATGCTCTCTAAATGAGTTTGAACCTTTTTTCATTAAAAGCCTTTGCTTTCTTGAAAGTCAACAATTTTCCCATACAGATGCGCAACATAGATTTTTGACGAATGTTGCGCATTTAATCGTAGGACGCACTTAAAAAGAAGTTTGCCTATACAGAAGTGCGCACATACGCACTTAAATAAAATAATGCTTCTGGAAAGGTGCACATCACGTGATACTCATGTGTGCACAAGTGGAATATATCACCCTTCATACATGCACACATATACGTGCGCAGCCCCTATTACTGATAACAAGTGCGCAACCACGTGATATACACGTGCGTAACCCCCATGCTTGATAACAAGTGTGTATCATGCAATATGCACGTGCGCAGCCTCTCGACCACAATCAAATGCGCAACTACATGATATGCATGTGCGCACCCCTCTTTAAAAAAGTTACATGTACATGCGCACCTCAAATGTACATGTGCATATGGACATCAAGTTTTAGCTTGACTATTTAGTTAAAATAAACTAAGTATAGAAACTTATACTTCTCATATGTGATCCTATGATCAAACAGACAAGTTTAAGTTGATTTTAATCTAAACAAGATTAATGATCCTTAATCCATGATCATTCAAACCCATGCTCATGATATCCAAGTTGATCTTAGTCACACATACGATTAAAGATTCTCAACCCATATTTCTTAAATTCATCTTAGACTTATATAAGACCAACGATTCATAGTTCCAACATGTTCTCATCCCTTATATACGGGATTTGGTTCAAGGGTACATCCTTCTACTCCCCTCATATACAACATTGTAATTTCTTAGTATTTTCAGAGAGGTGGTGGGTCCTAATAACCAATGACTCCTTTCTCGTCCCGACTTGACTAAAGATACGAAATTTCATAAAGACAAGGAATGTCTTAACCGCATATGTGCATCCCATACAGATATGAACTTCATACCGATGCCCATCCCAGATAGATGTGCACCCCATATAGATGTGCATCATCCCAACAAACACCATCCCAAGCATACATATATGTATATGCACCTTTGAAGGAAATATAAATGCTTTCAAATTTGATCGCACCTAAATATTGGGCGCATTCCCATGTTACCATCATTCGCCTTGCCACGTAATATATACACGTGCGCGCAAGCTGAAAGATAGACCGCTATGTCCCTAAACTGGTATTCTTAGACAAATCTTCTAAGTCGATCTTAGTTCCATATATGATTAACGATCTTTAGATCAGACCCAAGTATCCCGTGAACTAATGAACCTCATTTATATGAGATATGCATCCTAAGTTCAAGCCCAAATCTGATATGTACGGAATTGGACTAATCCGTGCCTTACGGGCGACGACAATATTAGTCACCATATACAATCTAAGGGCAACCAAAAATAAATAATATATATAATATGACACGAAGTGATATCTATGGAGAAGAAGAAAGTTGTTATCGCTTGGTGATAACGTAATTAACTGCAGAGGCTTGCACTTGCAGGAAAAAGCGTCCCCACAGTCAAAACCCCCCATCATTGAGGGCGAATCTGATAAGTTTGCTTGAACGGCCGCGTCCATCCAAGCCTCCGATATACGGTGCCATAAATCAATTTGGTATCTTCGGAGAGGTGGACGAATATTTTTCATATAGCATTTGCCTTCCGTATTCAGGCTGGACACGCTCCCCGTGTCTCATTTTCTCTTTTCCGGCGGTAAATAGATTTTGGTACGCCCGATGGGACCTTTTTCTCTTTCCACTCCACATTTCGTGTGTCATGTTTTTTGCTAACAAGATTGTGGCATATATGTTTATATTTTCTCTTGGGTGATGGGATATTGAAGCCGGCGTTCCGTCTATATGTAGAGATCAATGGCTTCCAAATGCACTCATTGCATCTCAAACTCTGCCTCATCTGGTGGAGTCATGTATGGGCCACTTGCAGCCTCAATTCTTTGCATTCCAAGTCTTCAAGAAATGATTAGGCTTTTCTTTGGGTCGATTCTCCCACCTCCTATCATCGGCGCCTCAACGCCGAAAGAGAAAGCCCAGAAGAAGTCTGTCTTCCACAGGCTGACTCCTTAAGCTTCTGCTCTGCCGACGGCATTGGTTTTCAAACATTGGCACTTGCCGAAGGCCAAGATCAACTCAGGGGGCATAATATTCATGCTCTGAAAGAAAACAGGGGGCAAGCCCAGCAAGTTCCTGAGACTGAAGAAGTTCCGGTCGCAAGACATGATCGATGTCGATATTGGCGTCAAATACGACGAACTAGGGGCAGTTCTCCATCCGAGCTGACTCTACCTGCTCGAACTCCAATAGTGAATGCTGTTGTTCCAACCGTGAACAGTTTTGAATTGCTGTGAACGGTCAGACAAAATTCCCCCACTATAGTATTGAAGAAGTCTCAGCAGCTCATGGAGATCCAAGGACAGAAGAAGCCAGTTCACTCTCCAAGAAAACTTTCTTTATCTATGTATAAGGTGTGGAAGGAGGTGAAGAACTCTGTCGTTGTTCGAGGCTCTTCTCCCAAGCTCAAGAAAACGAAGCGTCTGTCAAACACTAACAACTTTCCTTCCAAATACAAGGGGACTCATCCAAAAGAGGTTTCTGCTATGATGGTTCCTCCTAAAGGGGCTCTTCATAAAGGAGAAAAGCCAGAAAAAGTTCAAACACCTGAAGCAAACTCCAAGGGCCGAGATTCCAAACGCCCCAAGCATGGTGGTAGGGTAGTTCACACAATCTATATGGTGAACTCCAAAGACGAAAGTCATGCCTCTTTAAGTCATAGGCCGCATACCCGGTCTCTGACAGAGGCTCAACAACAACAAGAAAAGCCGCAAGAGATACTTGCTCAAGTGGCAGCGCTCATGAGTCCCCCGCCTAAAGCAAGCTCGGAGGATGAACCGAAGAACGCATGGGACATGATTCTAATGTTGACTTCCTGAAACGCGTCCTCGAAAAGAAGGACAAAGAAGCATCAGAGATGGCTGCTAATATGAAAAATGGCCCTCTAGATCCAAAATATGACTGGAATGATGGCTTAATAAGAACCCTAGGCAGATGAGTCGCTGATAGTCATTATTGACGACAAGGGAGAGACCTCAAGTCCTCTGCAAGCCCCATCAACGGCTAAAGAGGAAATGATCTCCAAAGCAAAACTGGAAGAAGATATCTCCCATCAGATTAAAAAGCATTATTCCAGTGAAGCGGCGAATAAGTTGGTCATGACCGGTCGACCGTATCTGGCATGTTACGACCAAAGGCAATACCCTCCGGGATACACATTTCCAACGTTCTACATATACAAAGGGACCGGGATTCTTCACCAGCATATAGTGCAGTTTAAATCTATGTGCACGAACACTGAAGGAGATGATATACTGCTTCTCCGTTAGTTCTTTAGCAGTATGTCAGGCGTTGCTTTCGAATGGTATTCAGTGCTCCCAAATGATTCCATGAAGATTTTCAATGAGATGGAAATGCTCTTCTGCTAGAGATTTGCCAGTATGAGTAAACGAACTACCATGACAGCGTTGATCAATGAAAGAGTCAGACCGGACGAGACCTGGGTGCAATATTCTATTCGATGGTGAAACTTTTAGTCTAAATGCGAGCAGCGCATCGACGAAACTCCAGCCATTGGAATATTTATAGCTACCATAGACCGACATTCACGGGTGTACCCATTCATCATCGTTTTCAAGTCTGCTATCTTCCAAGAGCTTATAGGTAAATTGGCTCAATTAGATCAGATGGATCAAGGCTTTTTTTCTTTTGATGAAGATTTATGAAATGACAAAAGTAAAAGGCAAGACAGCGTCTATCACCAACGCTCAACAATAAACGAGCAGCTTTAAAGCATCTGGTTGCCAAAATAACGACTGTGCGGGTCTTACCTTTGAAAAGATTGGGACGCGGATACTCATTCCCCCCAAATCATACGCAGGGGGCATCTTGCTCGTTGGCGGAGGAATCTCCATGAGATATGGTCCTTTCATCAAAAACAGAAAGGGGATGTTAAAAGACCTATAAGCATGGCCTGAAATCAAGTGGAATAGCCCGCTTGAACCAGATATTATGGAAGAGATGTAGAACGCATGTCTCACTCCGAAGACGGATGATAACCCCCAAATCAAGATTAATTCTTCTAAAGAAAAGAAGACAAAGACCGAGAAACCCATGCAGCCGTCCAAATATATAGACAACCGGGAAAATCTGCAAAAATATACTGACGTGTTGGAGGAATATAACTAAAAAGCACATTCGTCAATTTCTTCAGCACCCTTTCAAAAAAATAACGATTCTAAAGAAGAAGAAGATTCAATATAAGGAGTGGAAGAGCGGGTGGAATGATACCACATGATCTTTCGTTCCTTCGTATATGAAGAAGATACTCCATCAGCGTCAAAAAGCGATACTGATGAGCAGGGGGCAGGTACCATGCAAAGTGTTCTGTATTTCTTACAAGACAACCCGATTGAAGCGATGATGAAAGAAGCAGTCCAAGAGGGTGAAGATAGCCTAAGGCGTGAAATGGCCATCTATGAAAAGGCCAGGCAGCAGTGCCTAAGCAAACAAGCAGCAGAAGAGATTAGTTATGTAACTCACCGACCAAAACAAACATGATGGACCATGATGTCCCCAAACTAGCATGTTGCTCTGTGGTGGATATCCATATTGATCACCGTATACAATCCACGGGCACAACCAATATGTACCCCATGTTTCGTATAGACCGCTATGTCCCTAAACTGGAATATTGGACCGCTATGTCCCTAAACTGGCATCATGCCCTATGGCTGATTTCCATATTAAGCACCGTATACAATCCATGGGCATAAATGATATGGATCCCAGTTATATTCCGCAAGCATACGCCGCCATACGGACCATCTGCAATCCAGCTGCACCTGAAGTCCCATCGGCTATGAAACTCCACACATGATGCAGCCTTCCCTTATATATATATCTTGCTTTATAGTGGATCTTCATACTGATCACCGTATCAATCCATATGCATGATTGATATGTATCGCCACCATGTTCTTCCAAATATATATCACCCTATGGGTTCCTTGAGATCCACAATGCACCTAAAGTCCCACCGACGAAGATTGCAACTCAAGTCCCACCTGCGAGGCTGCACCTAAAGTCCCATCGGCTATGAAGCTCCACCGATGATGCAATCCTCTAAAAGATGTTATGCCCTACAGCATATCTCTATATTGATCACCTCAGACAATCCACGGGCATAAACGATTCATATCTCTCCCAAGTCCCACCGGCAAATGATGTTGGGGCACGCGCAGTAAAGCTACGTCTGAAAGTTCTATAAAAAACGGTATGTTCATAAGCAAAATGAGCACGGATGAAAATCCGAAAGGGTTCTGTGAGTAAAAACAGCAGGACTACCGGCAAGCTTGTGAAACCCGAAAGGGCGCAAACTCATAAAAAATTGATGAGGAATGCACTTGCAAGGTCCTTTCGACCTACAAGGAGAAAATACATGCGTGAGATCCTTACGACTCACAAAAGAGAAACACACTTAGGATTCCATACAATTCCTAAGGAGAAAATGCACTTACGAGATCCTTTCGACTCGTAAGGAGAATATACCCTCTATGATACCCTCACAGCTCATAGAATTCAAAAGTTTTAGCTTACAGAGATCTAAACCTGTTTCTTAAGTCATCATATCACTCAAACTTCACTACAAGTAGTTCAATATTGACTCTTATATACAATCAATAGGCGTAAACAAAATATGTTTCACCCAAGTTCCACCGGAGCTGAGCGATATTCCTAACACGGTGAACGACACTTGTAAGTCCTCATGAGTTGCAAAGAGAAAATACTCTTGTAAGATCCTTACGACTTGCAAGAGAAAATAACACTTAGGAATCCCCACGATACCTATGGAGAAAATACACCTACGAGATCCTCTCGATTCGTAGGGAGAAATACCTTTATGAAACCTTTATGGTTCATAAAGTCAAAAAGCCTTAGTTGGCAGGGATCTAAAGCTGTCTTCTAAGCCACCTTTGTCTAAATAGGCAACGGCAAATGATAAGTCTCTCCTAGCAACATTCAATGCCTAATCAGGTATTGAATTCTAAGTACTCTTATGGCAGATGATGAGTCGCTCCTTGCAATATTCCAGTTGTAGCGATACTGATACCAAAGCTGGTATCAGACTCCAAGTCCCCAACTCGCAATAAAATCCAGCGATTAAAAAAATGAAATAGCTGAAATGATGGGGAAACTCACAATAAAAATCAGCGAGTAAATAAAATGAAATAGCCTAAAAGATTGGGCACCGCGAATAAATAGCCAAAATGATTAGGCAATCGCGAATTTTACGATATGAAAAGCTGAAATGATAGAGCATCGCAGAAAAAAAGAGAAAAGAAACATACATAGAATTTTTCCCTACAAGAAGGTCCATATTGACTCTTGTCACAAACAGATGAAAGTGAGCAATGTGCTTTACCAAATTCTACCAAGAAAGGAACGCTTCAGTAAAGATTCGAGTCGACGCCATATAAGCCCAAAGACTACCGAGTACTATTTCGTCCCCCAAAGGATTTAGTGGCAACTTCTTAAGAAAATCAAAAGTGTAGCAACGACATATTCCTAACTCCAGGTCTTGATGGCAATATATGCAACTTAAAGACCAATTCGATGCCCTATTGTATTCCAGCAGAGCACAGACGAGGCATAAACAAGGGCCGAAGGGTCATAGCAAAAGCAGTGAGATGGCATCAACCTAGCACCAAGTCTCGATGGCAACTCATACAGCTTAGGGATTATTTCGGCGTTTCTTCTTGTTCCAGCAGAATATAGATGCAGCGTCGGCAAGGTGGAATGATGGCATGTTCTTAACTTCAGATCTCAACGGCAACATATATGGTCTAGAGATTATATCGACGTTCATTCTCATTCCAGCAGGGTGCAGACGCGACATCAGCAAGGACCAGAGGGTCAAAATAAAGTGGAGTGATGACAAATTCTTAGCTCCATATCTCAATGGCGATATATACAACCTAGAGACCTTATGGATGTCTACCCTAGTTCAGTGAAGAATCGACGTGATATCATCAAAGCAAGGTGGTGTGATAGAATATTCCTAACTCTAGATCTCGACGGCAATATATACAGCCTAGAGATTATATCGACGTTCCTTCTCATTACAGCAGGGTGCGGATGCGATGTCAGCAAGGACCAGAGGGTCAAAATAAAGTGGAGTGATGGCAAATTCCTAGCTCCATATCTCAATGGCGATATATACAGCCTAGTGGATGTCTATCTTACTTCAGTAAAGAATCTGCGCCACATCATCAAAGAAAAAGCGGAGTGATGACATATTCTTAACTCCAGATCTTGATGGAAATATATACAGCCTAGAGATTATGTCAATGTTTCTTCTCATTCCAGCAGGGTGCAGACGAAACGTCAATAAGGACCCAAGGGTCAAATCAAAGACGGAGTGATGGTAAGTTCCTAACTCCTGGTCTCAATGGCAATATATACAGCCTAAAGACCATCTGGACGTCTTTTTTACTCCAGCAGGGTATAGACGTGGCATCATGAAATCTCAAAGGAGCTAAAGCAAAAGTGGAGCAATGGCATATTCCTAACTTCGGGTCTTAATGACAATATATACAAAGCCTAAAGACCAAGGGGTGTTATCCTACCTTAGAAGGGTGCGGTCATGACTCCCTCTGGGCTCCAAATTGAGCCTAACCTCAAGGTAAAGCGTCATGGCTATGCCTAACACTGAATCTTCCGATGGTAATGTGGACTCCAACCTAAGAAGATTACTTGAAGATGTCGTGTCCAGCCTCAGAAGGGATCAGAGACATGACAAATGCGTGTCTATTCAAGCCGCAACCTAAAGGACTGCACCTCGAGAAGATATCATCTAACGCGATAATATAATGGACTTAACCCAGTACCACAAATCTAACGGACTCCTATGATAAAAAGGGTTATGTATGTTTAGTGTTATGATGAGTTTATCCGTATGCCTAAGAGAATAGTAAACTGAACGCCTTGAAATGAGTAAATAAACTATGCCAGGCCACTTCAACATAAACGATGAAGTGAAGAAGTCACTTACGGGTCCTCTCGTCTCATAAGGGGAAAATAATCATGTGAGATCCTTACGACTCTTAGGAGAAATGACACTTAGGAGTCCTCATGACTTCTAAGAAGAAAATACACCTATGAGATCTTCTCGACTCGTATGGAGAAATATATTTATGAGACCCACACGGCTCATAAAATTGAAAAGCCTTAGTTAGCAGGGATGTAAATCTGTCTCTTAAGCCATCACTTCCCTGCGGCCAGTCTCAAGATTGACTACCGTATACTATCCATGGGCCGCTTGGGACAAAATTGGTAAATGATGCCGCCATCAAAAATAGAAAGGTGCAACTCCCGGGCTTCAGAGTTTAGAACTACATTTCTTAAGAATTGTAATTTGATTCAATGGTAGACGACGACACCGGTGCCCTCTCACTATCTTTTCAGATTAAGATTCTAAAATTTATGTACGATACAGAAGCTCGAAATCAGTCGTATGCTTTGCACTACTTACACTACTTCACCCACGTATATACCTCTGTGGGAAAAGTAGCGGAGGGCATTTCTTCCCATCTAAAATTTCTGCGCAAAAGAGCCCAAAGTATCAAATGGCAGCAATACGCTTAAGAAAATGCAAACTAGTATTTTCTGGGTTATATTTTTCCAAACTCCTGACTGAGAATCAGAAAAATTCTAATTACATCAATTGTGCCATGAAATTTCCTTCGATTTGAAATATTACGGACCTCATAAATCTTCGGGAATTAAAAGTTATGAGCAAACGTACTATGCACGATGGTCTAAGTAATGCTCTATCATATAGGAGATATATCTTTAGTCCCACATCGAGAAAAAGAGAGATCGTTGTTTCCTGATTTAAAATCAGGAAAAGTTACGAAGGAGGCATCACGTGCTAGCACGTGACCAGCAGTCACGTGTTGGCACGTGACACCTAAAAGCATCGGCAAGGCAGATTTAGCTTCCCGACCACATCAAAGAAAAGGGGTTCAGAAAGGGTTACGTGCTCCCACGCGACCAGGGTCACGTGTTGGCACGTGATATTTAAAAGCGGCTTCAAAGGCACATCGGTTCCCTGATCAAATCAAGGAAAAAGGCTTCAGAAGAGGTCACGTGCTCCCACGTGACCAGGGTCACGTGTTGGCACGTGACACTCAAAAGCAGCAGACTCAATTCCCTGATCAAATCAAGAAAAAGGCTCCAGGCGAGGGTCACGTGCTCACACGTGACCAGGGATCACGTGGTGGCACGTGACGGCTAAGCAGCAGCCAGAAGGCAGAGCGCAAAAAGGAAGAAGAGGTCTCGTTCCAAGGGGGTCACGTGGCCACACGTGACCGGCTTTAAAAGCCTATCTGTTAACAGAATTAAATTCTGAGAAAAGGCCTCTCAAATCTTTCCAAAGGAACCGATTGAATTAAAGATTTAAAGATTCTTAAATATCACCTATCTATGGAAAAAGCCTGAACTTGGAAAGATTTCCCCTTAAAATCTAACCGAAATAACAAAGGAGAATCTCGGGATTTAAAATCCAATGGTGATTAAAATTCACATAATAATCCAAAGGTCCAAAACGAATGGTGAATACAAATTAAATCTCTCAATGAAAAATTCACCAAAACTAATTGATTCGGCTGCTTCTCCTATAAATAGGAGCCAAGAGACACACAGAGGAAGAGACATGCAGAAAGGAATCGATACATAAAAAAGAGGAGAGCCTTGATACTTTAGAGGAATTTGGATCTTCTGCAAAAGAAAACCCTAGGTAAGAAAGGGAAGGCTTTTTGAAAGGAAAAGAAAATTCAATTCTCAAAAGAGTTTAACTCTGATATAAAACAGAAGAACATAGTTCTCTCTTTGGTGGAGGATCTGTAAAGTGCACATCTCCCCTTGAGTTGAGAATTTAATTCTCAATGGGTTGAGATCCTGCCATGTAGATCCAAAGCATAGAGAGGGAATGGAAGCTTGAGAATTTAATTCTCACAGAACTATAGGAATTTAATTCATTTAAAATAAAATTAGGGTTTGACCCTATATTATGGGAATTTAATTCCTTCAGAATGAACAGAATCAGGGTTTAACCCTAGTTAAGAACATAGTTCTGTTAAAATAACAGGAATTTAATTCCCTCAAGAAAGAAGAAATGAGGGTTTAACCCTATTTAAGAATATAATTCTTCAAAAGAAAGTAGGAATTTAACTCCTCTAAAGTTATTGCTAGGGTTTAACCCTATGAAGAATTCAATTCTTAAAAAGATAAACACATCTTCAAACAGGCAAAGGAATAGGGTCACGTGCTACCACGTGACCCCTGAAAAGAAACAGAAAAGAGCTTTAGGGCGCCCTCACGTGTCGACACGTGACCCCTAATGAACATTCTAACAGATCAAAGCGCAGGCCCCCATCAAGTGCCCACACGTGATGGCTTTCAGAATTAAAAGTGTTAAACACTTATCTGTAGAACAAAATAAAGGGAAACAGGGCGCTATCACGTGCTACAACGTGACCCCTTGGCTGAAGCTTTAACGGACAAACACCAGAATTCCCATCACATGACAGAACGTGATGCTCCAAAGTATTCAATACTTTTGGCAGAATAAAATGAATTGAGGGCGCTCTCACGTGCTACCATGTGACCCCTCTTGCCTTAGTGTTTAACACTAAAATTGAAACCTCTATATCCAGTGTTCAACACTGATTTTCTTAGTGTTTAAACACTAATTTGGAAAACATCTATTTACAGTGTTTAACACTGACTTTCTTAGTGTTGAACACCAACCTGGAAAACCTTGTTTCCAGTATTTAACATTGATCTGCCTTAGTATATAAACACTAATTTGAAAGCCCTGTTGCTGGTGTTTAACACTAACTATCTTTTAGTGTTAAACACTAACTTGTCAATCTCATTCTCAGTGTTCGATATTGATTGATCTATAGTGTTTAACACTAACTTTAGCCCCATTGGCTAAGTGTCTAGAGGCAAAGCCTCTCCTCTAATGGACCAACAGAGGGCCAATATCCTAAACATGATTGGACTTAGCCCAAGCTGGCCATAAGTCCTCAATTCAAATTCAACTGAGCCAATGGGCTCATAATATAATTAATTGGTCTTGGTTCCAAATTGGGCCAAAGATTATTTAATCTGCCTCGGTTTAAGGGTACATCTCTTCACTCCTTTGATACTTGGCATTGTAATTCCTCAACGTCTTCAAAGAGGTGACGGGTCCCGATGACCACATATTAATACGGACTGTGGGGTCCTTAAACTCATGGACTATGAGGTCCTTAATCTTGACCGGGATGTCTTAAAACTAACGACGGACTGTGGGGTCCTTAAACTTATGGACTATGAGGTCCTTAACCTTGACCGTGATTTCTTAAAACTAACATCGGACTGTGGAGTCCTTAAATCCACGGACTACGACATCCTTAACCTTGACCGCAACGTCTTAAAACTAACACTGGACCGCAATATCCTTAAACTACTTATTGATCGCAATGTCACTAAACTAAACAACAGGGCTCCCTTAATTGCTCTATTGTTGGATCTAAACTATCCCGTTAAGTTGATCTTAGTCTGAAAACTAGACTAACGTATCCTTAACAAACGTTTAAGTCGATCTTAGTCTCGAATGAGGCTAACGTATCCTTAAACCCAAAACCCCCAAACCCAAATCTAAGATAATACGGATTTGGACTAGTCCACGCCCTACGAGCGACGACATAACTCAGTCTCCGTATACAATCCACGGGCAACTAAACACAAAATAAACACATGCGACACGAAGTGACCATCTGGAGAAGGAGAAAGTGGTTACCGCGATGCAGTAGCGTAATTAACTGTGGGGGCTTGCGCCTGCAGGGAAGAGCGTCCCCACAATCAAAAACCCCTCAAGCGAGGGGGAATCTGACGAAGTCTGCTACATCGGACGCATCCGTTTAAACCTTCGATACACGGTGCCATAAATCAACTTGGCATCTTCGGAGAGGTGGACGGATAGCACCAATTAGCATCTGCCCCCGAATCACAGGCAAGACGTCCAGTCGCGCCGTCATTCGGAGGGGAACAGATTCTGGCACGCCCGGTGGGACCTTTTTCCTCTTTCCACTCCATACTTCGTGTGTCGTGATTCGCGAACCAATCGCGGTTCGCTAATGGTTGCCCTTGGGTTTCAAGATACTAAGACTTGGCGTCTTGCTTATTGCAGAAAGCAAAGAATCGATGGCTTCTACTTCTGCGAAATGCTCCAACTGCTCGGACTGCAATTGCAACCAACGCTCTGCCTCGCCAGGAGGTATACCCTACGGACCCCAAGCTGCTTCGTTATTCACAATGCCCGTGGAACAGGTCACTCGAGCCACCACGGGATTGTTTTTTGGGACCATGCTCCCGCCGACAAGCTTCACCGCTCCGGGGCTGACAAAGGAAGCTCCCAAGAAGTCGGTCTTTGATCGTCTTACCCCTGCCGCGGCCCCTCTCAACGAGTCGCCCAACACCGGCGCCTCGGTCTTCTTTAGATTGGGCCAAGACTCCTGTGGACCCACAATGGGGCCTACAATCCCAGAGAAGGCTGCTTCTAAGAAAGCGACCGGTCCTGCTCCTGAGGTCGCCAAGGTGGCTTCCCCGGTCAAAAAGTCGGTCTTTACAAGATTGGCGGCTTCAGCTCCCGCTCCTGCTACCCAAAGGACATCGGTCTTTAACAGGCTAACACCAGCAACGACCCCCCACCTACACAGGGGGCAAGACGAAGCCATCCTCACCGCTGAACCAGCGCCGTCCGCTCGACACGCTCGACGTCGCCACTGGCGCCGAGTAAGGAAGGCTGGGGGCAACTCCCCCTCTGGGCTAACTCCATCAGCCTCAACGGTGGAAGTTAATGCTGCCGTTCCAACTGGGAACAGCTTCGAGATGCTAAATAAGGTGCGAAGGAATTCTCCTACTGCGGTGCTAAAGAGGTCTCCTCCTCCACTAAAAAAAGTTGCGGAAATAATGCCAGAACATCCCCGATCCCCTCAACGGCTGTCTTCCAAGATCTATAAGGTTTGGCGGCAGGCCCGAGACTCGATGATCGATCCAAACTTCTCCCACCAGCACAAGAAGCTGAAAATCCAACAGGAAGCCAATCACCAGGCTAAACCACGAAAGGCTGTTTGGGTGCCCAATTCAACGGCCCCCTCAAGTTCCACTGCTCATAAAAGGAGGAAGCCAGAGAAGATCCCCCAGCCTGCAACGACAGCTAAAGGCACTAAGCCCAGACGCCCTAAGTCTGGGGGAATGATGGTCCATACCGTATACATGGCGTCAGGAAAGGAAGACGGCCGTGCGTCTACAGGTCATAGACCGCTTATACGGTCAGTGACCAAAGATCAGGAGCAACAGCAAAAGCTCCAGGAAATGATGAATGCTATGGCCGCACTTACCGGGCCAAAAGAAAACCCAGAAATGTCTTCGGACGAACGCCAGGAAGAAGAAACCGACGCTGAGTTCCTTCGCCGAATATTGGAGAAAAAGGACAAAGAGGCTGCTGAACAAGCAACCAACATACAGCGTATGGGCCTTCTCTTCCAAGATATGATAGGAATGATGATCCAACAGGACCCACCCACTGAGGATCCCCCAATCGTTCTTGAAGACGACCGGGGAGAAACGTCAAATCCACCGCCAACCCTCTCAACTGCCAAGGAGGAGACAATCTCTAAGGTTGATTTGGTCGACTATATAGCCCAGCAAATCCGGGTTCATCATGCGACTGAGGCAGCTGGTCAAGTCGTAAAAACGGGGCGGCCGTATCCAAGCTGGTACGACCAAATCAAATATCCTTCGGGTTATACAATACCAAAATTTCACGTGTATAAGGGGACCGGCAATCCCCACCAACATATCGCCCAGTTTAGGGCCCTTTGCGGTAACACCGGCGGTGATGATAAACTGTTGCTTCGCCAATTCGTGGGTAGCTTATCAGAAATAGCGTTCGAATGGTATTCAGAACTCCCGAACGATTCTATCAAGACGTTCGCTGAAATGGAGTTGCTATTCACTCAGCGATTCGCAAGCGCCAGCGAACGCACTCCAATAAAGGCATTGATTAACGCCAGGGTAAAACCAGGCGAAACTTGGGTCCAGTATGCAATACGCTGGCGGAATTTGTGGTCGAAATGCGAGCAGCGCATTGAGGAAGCGCCCGCGGTAGGCATGTTCGTAGGAACCCTAGACCCTCACGCAACTATCTCTCAGTTCATGATGTTCTTTAAGCCAACCACATTCCAGGCTCTAATCGACAAGCTGGCCCAGATGGACCAAATGGGTCATAGACCGTCTCCCCCGAAGCCCGAGCCTCAGAGTGACAAGGGTAAAGGGAAAGCAACCTTCGTCGCGAATGCCCAGCAGCAACGCAATGCCCCAAAGCTGACGGATCAACTGGAAGAAAGACGCCGGTATTATAATGAGAAAATGAAGCGTCCCTACTCATTCCCACGGGACAAGACAAAACGGTTATTCGAGTTGGCAGTACGCAACAGACTTATAAACTTGCCAAATCCAAGACGACCGCCACAACCCACTGAGGTGAATAACCCTAACTATTGCCCTTACCATCAAACGGTAAGTCATCCGATTGAGGATTGCTTCGTCTTCAAAGGATGGATTGAAGATCAATACCTCCAGGGGAAGTTTGCGCTGTCCGAAAATGGAAGGTGAACCCGCCACAGCCGCATACTCCCAAGAAAGCAGATACACCGGAGGCAACCTGTTCCTTTATTGAGGAAGCTCCATGGGAGGTCGTGCTGTCAACTAAAACCAAAAGAATGCTGAAGGACCTTCATGCGTGCCTGGCGGTCGAATGGAAGGACCCGCTGGGACCCCAGATCATTGAAGGAATGCTGAGGCCGCGCCCAACTACAAAGAGCGGTGGTGATGGCCCAAGTACTCATGCCCTACCGTCAAAATCTTCGAAGAAAAAGAAGAAGAAATCTAAGAAGCTCGTGAAGCCTGGAGACAAGCGCACGAACTTGCAGAAGCAAATCGACGCGCTGGAAGAGTACAATCAAAAGGCGCGAACTCCTGTCACGCTGCAAGAGTTCCTCAACCACATCTTTCAGGTGGAAGATGATGGAGAAAGCTCGTCGGATGAATACGAGGGATATGTGGCGAGTTGTAACGTAATCTCCCACTCGTTTACCGACGATGAAAAAACTCCTGGCACTAAGAAACTAGGGACAGAGCTTGAACCAGAGCTTGTGTGGCCAACAGATGAAATGATCGACGCCTTTCTAGACGAGATTCGGCTTAAAGAGTAAAGCGGATCAGGAGCGTGAGATGGCCGCATCGGAAGGAGCCAAATGCAGGCGACTGAACGAAAGAGTTGAAGTACTCCTGCCAGATCGAAAGGCACCCGAGGCAGACAAGAAGATATTCAAGACGAGGAAAAGGTTTGCCAAAGCCATGTCAATAGGAATGAAGCTACCACTCTCGGAAGAAAACACGCTCAATGGGGCGGAGAGGCACCCTGATTATTGCGCATATCATCGGAAAATTTCACACCCCACGGAGGAGTGCGACGCCTTTAGGATATGGTGGCAGGGATATGTTGCTCATCGACAACATTTTAAGTGCATGAAATGCAAGACCCGTCGGGAACGAAGAAGTACTGCTGACGGGCACAACAGAACCACTGGCAACTGTTACATGGTTAACGCCGGAGGGTCACAAGTTCTCACCTTTGGGAGCGACTCTGATGAAGAAATGGCTCTGGGCCCTCTCTTTAAAGAATCCGTTTTAGGGAAAGAGGAGGAACCGGAGGCCTGCGAAAACATTCAGCTGCGCAATCGCACGCTCCCGGAAAAGAATCTCGGGCCCGCAAGCAGAAAGATAAGGGAAAGGAAAAGGTCACTGAGGATATCACTTTAGATGACCAAGTCATGAAAGAGCTGACTACCAAAGACCCTCCCAGGAAGGGTAAGGTGGACTACAACATCCTGGCGCACTTAAGGAAGCTACCTTCTCAACTTAGCATTCTCGATGCCCTCCTATTATCAAAAGAAGCGTGAGATTCACTAATTAAGGCGTTACAAGAACCCGAACAATTCCAAGCCTTCCTCGCCACGGAAAGGATGAAGGATGAACTGGAGGAAGTGCATAAGGCCGACATCACTTTCGGGGACGAAGACCTCCTTCTTGGGACGTGCGACCACAACCGTCCCCTATACGTCTCTGGATACTGCCATGATATCAAGATAGGCAAGATCCTAGTGGATAATGGATCCTCCGTCAATCTCCTTAACGTTCGGGTGTTAAAGGAAATCTGCATGAGTGTGCAACACCTCGCTCGTGACAAAATTACCATCTCCGGTTTCGATTCACAATCGTCACGGACTCTCGGATCCGTGATACTAACATTACGCTTCGGACAACTCGTCACAGACATCAAATTCCATGTCATTGACGTCAAGACCTGCTACAACGCCTTGCTCGGTCGCCCTTGGTTACACGAGTACAACATCATCCCTTCTACACAACATCAGTGTATAAAGTACTTTAAGGATGGTTTCGAGCATACCGTAACAGGTGAGCTAAACCCATTTTCCATGAACGAAGTCCGCAAATACGAAGATGTGAAGTACTTTTTTCCAGATTTCGAGGATACAGAAAGGTGCCGCAAGCTGGAGAACAAAGCCGCCGCCACCATCCCTGTTTTTGGGAGCGATACCGAAGAAGAAGAAGAGATAGTTTATGCTGGGCCATCTCAACGCAACAACCCGGGGACGCCCGCCCCCATGTTGGTCTTCGGAAGTGACTCGGAAGATGAGGTTAATGCCGTGTTCTCCAATCGGCCGTCAATACAAGCACCCCCTAGCGATGATCAGAGTTTGCAAATCACCATGGTGCCGCGAGAACACTACAAGGATCTCGACACACTTCAAGCTTACAATGTGCAGGACCTGCAAATGTTTTACGTCCTTCCCAGGCAAAGGGGTGAGAAGGCAATCCTATTCTACCGATCCTCAGAGACGAAAGTAGAGAAAGAGATCTGGCATGGCGCGGATGCTACACTCGACAGGCTCCAACCCATCCGTTTGCCCAGATACTATACAAATGGACTAAAGAGGCTATTGAAGCGCCAAGGAGTACCCTTAAAACAGACTGTTCGACAAGCTCGGTTCTACAACAGGATTTGGGATGTCCCTGGGACTCAACGCAAATTGCCCAACGGGAAAATGGAAACACTTGGGCTTGGATACGTGAGAGCCGGAAAATGGGAACGGGCCCACAGTAACTACGCCATATATACCTTTGATGAAGAAGAGGATGCCCTGTCAGGAAATGCCAACCCCTCATCAAAACTAGATCCCGCGATTGAAGGGCCGAATCTGTCATTTGAAGAACGAATGGACAAGCTTATCAGGAAAGCGGGTCAAAAATGCTCGGGAAGACCACAACCGCGAGATGGCCATCTACGAGAAAGCCAGGACGCAACGTCTGTTTCAACAGGCTGCAAAAGACGAAGATGCTCATCCCTGTCAACCCGTTGTACGAAAGGCCCGACGCAGAGGCAGAAATAAATCAAGAAGCGGAAAGAGGAGCCGACAACAACGATGCAGGATTAGAGAGTCGTGTGATCGGGCATTGCGTGGTCCGGATTTGTCCCTCATGAAGAAGATGAGTCGAGCGTATTCCTTCCCTCGAGACAAGACGGAGAGGTTACTCGAGCTCACTATAAAACATCAAATGATCGCGCTTCCAGAGTCTAGACACCCTGAGCAAGCTAATAAGGCTTCTCATCTGAGCTATTGCTCTTATCACCGAGCCATAGGACATCCTACCGAAGACTGCTTCACCTTCAAGAACTGGGTCGAGGACCAGTACCAACAGGGCAGATTCGCTTTATCCAACGGCTGGAGGGTAACGCCGTCACAAAAGCATGAACCCAAAGCCGCAAGAGCAGAACCGGATCCACCTCAGTCTTGGAAGCGGATTCGCACCTGTTACATGATTACGATATTAAAAGAAGAGCCCAAGGACATGGATGACCTTCCCTGGTGCTTTGAGAACAGCAATGATGAGGTGATCTCAGAATTTCCGCCAGCTCCGAAAGAACTGGAAGATGGCATACATACTACTGCAGATAACCTCAAAAAGATTGAGTTGGGATCGGCAGATGATCCGCGACCGACATTTGTCAGCGAGCTGCTATCTGAAGAAAGGGTGGCTGCGTTAAAGAACGTGCTCCTACAGCATAAAGACCGCTTCGCGTGGAACTATTCCGAGATGCCGGGATTAGATCCGGAGATTGCTGTACATAAATTAGCGATATCCCCGAATATCAAGCCAGTCAAGCAGGCGCCGAGATGGATGTGACTCGAGCTTGAGATGAGCATCAACGCCGAAGTCAAGAAGCTGATCGATTCTGGATTTATCCAAGAAGTCCAATATCCCGACTGGATCGCCAACATCATCCCGGTAATGAAGAAAAATGGGACGGTACGCATATGCGTGGATTTCAGGGATCTCAATAAGCTTGCCCGAAAGACGATTTCCCAGTACCGGTAACCGAGATAATGATAGATAACACGTCCACTCACGAGGTTTTCTCCTTTATGGACGAATCATCAGGGTACAATCAGATAAAGATGCATCCCGAAGACCAGAAGCACACCGCTTCCCGGACCCCT
Organism: Agapanthus africanus; assembly: GCA_030015575.1. Lineage (NCBI taxonomy): Eukaryota > Viridiplantae > Streptophyta > Magnoliopsida > Asparagales > Amaryllidaceae > Agapanthus > Agapanthus africanus. The sequence continues at coordinate 200,120,544 of JASDDO010000028.1, read as the reverse complement.
TTGGGTATATTCTGCTACAGGGTTATGCCCTTTGGTCTAAAGAACGCCGGTGCTACCTATCAAAGGGCCATGACAAAGATCATCGACGATCTCATACATGACATCGTCGAGTGCTATATCGATGACCTCGTGGTGAAGAGCATGTCATACGAAGAGCATTTAAAGCATCTTGAGACTGTATTTCAACGCCTTCGGCAATATAATTTGAAGATGAATCCCCTTAAATGCGCGTTCGGAGTCTCCTCGGGTAAATTCCTGGGATTCATCATCCGACACCGAGGTATCGAAGTAGATCCATCTAAGATCAAGGCAATCATGAAAATGCCTCCGCCAAGAACCCTCAAAAAATTGCGGTCTCTCCAAGGGAAGCTCGCATACATCCGGCGATTTATTGCCAATCTTTCAGGCAAGTGCCGCCCTTACAGCCACCTAATGAAGAAAGGAACTCCATTCGTTTGGGATCACAAATGCCAAGGTGCACTAGACGAGATCAAGCAGTACCTGCAAAACCCTTCGGTGTTGGCTGCGCCGGTCAAGGGAAAACCCCTCATTCTTTATACAACCGCCCTCGAAGGTTCCTTAGGCGCATTATGGGCACAAGAGAACGATTAAGGAAAAGAGAGAGCACTCTACTACTTAAGTCGAGTTCTGCTGGGGGCAGAAAGCAACTACTCTCCCATTGAAAAACACTGCTTGGCGTTGATCTTCGCAATAACAAAGCTCAGGCACTATGCGTTGGCGCAAGAAGTCCGTCTCATCTCGAAGGTGGTCCCTCTTAAATATTTGATGTCAAAGGCTATATTGATGGGTCGACTCGCTAAATGGGCTCTACTCCTGATGGAGTTCTCGATAACGTATCGACCTCTCAAGGCAGTGAAAGGCCAGGCCATCGCCGACTTTCTCGCTGTACATCTGATACCGGCTGATTCTCCTCTGAATTGCGATTTGCCAGATGAACATGCGTTTGACGCGATCAACAGCGGTGGTACCCGATGGGAACTCTATTTCGATGGAGCGTCCTCCGTAAAGAAGCGCAAACAAAGTACCCCTATAGTCAAGTCGGGAGTAAGCCTTATCTTTGTAACCCTACAAGGAGGGATAATGCGCTTTGCTTTCTCCTTAACGGAATCGAGGACAAACAATGAAGCCGAATACCAAGCTTTAATAGTGGGCCTCGAGATCGCCATCGACATGGGAATTGAAGACCTCCTTATATACGGGGATTCTCAACTGGTCGTTAGTCAAGTAAATGGTGACTACCAAACGTGCAAACCGGAGTTGGTGAAGTACGGCGAAAAGGTGCAACAACTATTGACCCAAATTCCCTCTTACACTTTGGAAAGCATACCACGGGCGGAAAATAGCAAAGCAGACGTGCTAGACAAGCTCGCTAAAGAACTGGCTGACGAGAACCTCGATGACGTCAAAATCATGGTACAAAGTCGTCGAGTGCTCGCCCCAGCAGAAATATCTCCCGAGTCATACGAAGAAAAAGGCGCGACTGAGCAAACAACCCTACAAATAAAAGACCGTGAGAAGGCTGAAGACTGGAGGGAGGTCTTCATAGACTACTTTAAGTCCCACCGAATCCCCGAAGAAGCATCCTCAAGACATCAGCTCATGAAATGAGCTCTATCTTTCGCTTTCGTCAATGATACTCTGTATAAGAGGTCGTTTGATTCTCTGTGGCTGAGATGCTTAGGACCGGACGAAGCAGAAAGAGTCGTTCAAGAGGTTCATGACGGAATCTGTGGTTCTCATCAAGCAGGCCCGAAGATGAAGTTAAAAATTAAACGGATGGGTTACTACTGGCCCACGATGATCCAAGACTGCCTCGAGTATGCGAAGCAATGTCACTCGTGCCAAATCCACGGGGATTTCATCCACCAACACCCGAATCCACTACATCCAACGGTGGCTAGCTGGCCATTCGAAATGTGGGGGACTGACATAGTCGGCCCCATCGAACCAGCATCGTCCCGGGGACATTGTTTCATCCTGGCGACAACTGATTACTTCTCCAAATGGGCAGAAGCTGTACCGCTGAGGGAAGTGAAGACAGAGAATATCCTCTACTTCTTCAAGACGCACGTCATCTATCGGTTTGGAACTCCATGGAGGATTATTTCCGATAACGGGCTGGCCTACAGAAGCCATAAGATTAGCCGCTTCGTGCAGCAGCACAATATAGACTGGAGATATTCTTCAGTTTACAATCCACGAGCTAACGGTATGGCAGAGGCCTTCAACAAGACCTTGACGAAGATCATGAAGAAAACGGTGTCACGAAATAAGAAAGACTGGCACGAAAGACTGTAAGAAGCTCTCTGGGCCTATCGAACTACGTTCAAGACGGCCACGAACACAACGCCGTACGCCTTGGTATTTGGGATAGAAGCAGTGCTCCCCCTCGAGGTAGAGTTACCCTCTCTACGAGTGGCAGTCCACTACGAGCTGACGGACGAAGAAAATGCTCACCTTCGGCTTGAGGAGCTTGATGCCCTCGATGAAACCCGGCTCATAGCACAACAAAATCTAGAGGCCTACAAAGCAAAGATGACGCGCTCGTACGAAAGATTGACCAGGCCAAGGACGTTCCGCCAAGGCGAACTCGTACTAGTGGTCAAAAGACCTATGATTCCCAATCGCGCCAAGCGGGGAAAATTCGAGCCAAACTATGAAGGCCCGTACATCATAGATAAGGTCTACGAGGATGGGGCCTATCTACTCATGGACGTGCACGGTGAAAGGCCTTTCAGGCCGATAAACGGTCGCTTCCTAAAGAAATACTACGCTTATCGAGCCACAGCCTAGGTCAATGATAGGTGACGACGACCATGCCCGCTCGCTATCTTACTAAGCTCAAGTTTTATAAACGGTAGCCAGCCTCTTAACGACGGACCGAAACGTCCTTAAACTAACGACGGACCGAAACGTCCTTAAACTAACGACGGACCGAAATATCCTTAAACTAATAGCGGACCGAAACGTCCTTAAACTAATACCGCAGCATCCTTAGGCTGACGAGATAAAAAAAATATAATAAATAAAAACGGTATGTCCATAAGGAAAAAGGGCACGGATGAAAACCCGAAAGGGCTCCGTGAGTAAAAACAGCAGGGCTACCGGCGAGTGTTCGTGAAAACCCGAAAGGGCGCGGCCTCGTAAAAAAAGGGAGAAAAAGAAAATGAAAAGAATAAAAAAAACGGTATGTCTATAAGCAAAATGGGCACGGATGAAAACCCGAAAGGGCTCCGTGAGTAAAAACAGCAGGACTACCGGCGAGTGTTTGTGAAAACCCGAAAGGGCGCAACCTCATTAAAAGACACTTATAAGGTCCTCTCGACCTTGTAAGGAGAAACCACCCGCGTGAGATCCTTACGACTCACAAAGGAGCAACATACTTAGGAATCCTCACGATTCCTAAGGAGAAAATACACTTGCGAGATTCTCACGACTCGTAAGGAGAATTCTCTTATGGGACCCTCACGGCTCATGAGATTTGAAAGTCTTAAGTTACAGAAACCTAAACCTGTTCTTAAGCAGATCCCCCACAACCTTCGATATTGCCCTACAAGCGGCTCAATACTGACCCTTGTATACAATCCACGGGCGCGAATAAACATTTCCCCAGCAAAGTCACACCCGTGACTAGGGACATGTCCATATGGTGAACAACCCTTATAATTCCTCTCGACTTATAAGGAGAAAACCCTATTGTAGGATCCTTATGACTTACAGAGGAACATACACTTAGGAATCCTCACGATCCCTAAGGAGAAAATACACCTGCAAGATCCTCACGACTTGTAGGGAGAAATACCTTTGTGAGACCCTTACGGCTCATGAAGTCAAAAGCCTTGGTCGACAGGACCCTTAACCCTGTTTACTAAGCCACCTTTGTTCGACATCGACAGAGGCAAATGATGATTCGCTCCTGGCAACATCCCAGTTGCAGTGGTGCTGATGCCGAAATCGGTGTCTAAAATCCAAGCTTGCGGCGAAAAAGCTAGCAAGCCACACATGCATACGAAATAGCCGAAATGATGGGGCAACTTGCAATAAAAAGTAGCAAGTAAAAATGTATGCATGAAAAATAGCCGAAATGATGGGGCAACTCGCAATAAAAAACAGCGAGTGAAAATGAAAAAAATAGCCGAAATGATTGGGCACCGCGAAAAATCGCCGAAATGATAGGGCAATCGCGACCTCCGCGATATAAAAGCTGAAATGATAGAGCATCGCGGAAAAAGAAATAAAATATAAAAAAGGGGGTTTCAATTTATGCCTTACAGGTGATGTTCCATCACACCCTGTACACAATCCAAGGGCGTAAACAAAAAAGGGATCATACTTCTCCCCCAGGTTTCATCAAAAGAGGAAGCCAAGTCTCGACGGGCCAAAAGAGACCTGGAGATCGTTTCAACACTCGTCTCGTAACAACGGACACAACGCTAAGCTAAGCGGAACAGCGGCAACTCCCAGTTCCATGGCTCGGTGGTATACATATCGCCAACAGTCAAACCTCCATCCCGTGAAATGCGGATAAAATCAGCAAAATTCCTGGTTACGTGGAACGTGGATAACGTCACTCTTTGAACCCGTGGAAAACGTCCAGAGCGGATCCTGGTCCTCGCAGAGCACGGCAGTGAACCCGTGTGAAGCATCCAGAGCGGAGCCTAGTCCTCGCCGAGCACGGCAGTGAACCCGTGTGAAGCATCTAGTGCAAAATTCCTGGTTACGTGGAACGCGGATAACGTCACTCTTTGACGCTGTGGAAAACATCCAGAGCGGATCCTGGTCCTCGCACAGCACGGCAGTGAACCCGTGTGAAGCATCCGGAGCAGAGCCTAGTCCTCGCCGAGCACGGCAGTGAACCCGTGTGAAGCATCTAGTGCAAAATTCCTGGTTACGTGGAACGCGGATAACGTCACTCTTTGACCCCTTGGAAACGTCCAGAGCGGATCCTGGTCCTCGCAGAGCACGGCAGTGAACCCGTGTGAAGCATCCAGAGCGGAGCCTAGTCCTCGCCGAGCATGGCAGTGAACCCGTGTGAAGCATCTAGTGCAAAATTCCTGGTCATGTGGAACGCGGATAATGTCACTCTTTGACCCCGCGGAAAACGCCCAAAGCAGAGCCTGGTCCTCGCCAAGCACGGCAGTGAACCCGTGTGAAGCATCCAGAGCAAATACCGGACTGTGGAGTCCTTAAAATCCACGGACTATGATGTCCTTAACCTCGACCGTAATGTCTTAAAACTAACAATCAACCACCCTGATTCTGTACTGATTCTACTTTGGTTTAAGGGTACATCTCTTCACTCCTTTGATGCCTGACGTTGTAATTCCTCAATGTCTTCAAAGAGGTGACGGGTCCTTGCAACCAAACATCGGACTGTGGAGTCTCTAAATCCACGGACTATGAGGTCCTTAACCTTGACCGTAATGTCTTAAAACTAACAACGGACTGTGGAGTCCCTAAATCCACAGACTATGAGGTCCTTAACCTTGACCGTGATGCCTTAAAACTAACATCGGACTGTGGAGTCCTTAAATCTACGGACTATGAGGTCCTTAACCTTGACCGCGACGTCTTTAAACTACGATGCCTTGAGAAACCCCTGACTCCGTGAAACACGGACAAGGGCGACCACATCCAGCACTTGTAGGCCCTCATGACCTGTAAGGAAGAAAACTCTCTTGTGAGATCCTTACGACTCTCAAGGGAAAACCCGCTTAAGAATCCTTATGATTCTTAAGAAGAACTTACACTTATGGGATCCTCTCGACCCATGGGGAGAAAAACTCTTTATGAGACCCTCGTGGCTCATAAAATGCGAAAGTCTTAGGAAGCAGATCTTAACCCTGAATCCTAAGCCATCGCTGCCCTGCAAGTAGGACAAGATGAATTGTCCGCAAACGCATTCAATGAAAAGAGACACACCGTTGAGAAGAAAAATGTATCTTTTATTCCTTAAACCAAAATGGATACAACGTACAATTCATGAAAGAAACAAAAAGAAGATACTCTCATTCATGAGTATGTAAAAAAAGGGGGGGAAAGATACAAGTCCTCAAGCCGGCGGTCGATTTAGCAGCTTGGTCAGCTCATCCTGCTTTTGTTGGGCCACGGCCTCCTGATTTAAGATCGCCAAAAGACAGGCCTCCGCCTGCGCCTGCTGGGCCTGATACGAAGCAAGCCGAGCTTCGAGCTCTTTCTCGGTGGCTTTATGAGCCTCGACCCTTTCACGAACGCGACAACTTTGTCGAGAGCCACCACCTCTTTGATGGACTCCTGAAGCACCCGCCAGAGTTCATACGCTTTGTTGGCCTTGGCGGTAAGAGTGGCGCGAAGCTCGCTCAGCGCCTTGGAAGCTAGCTCCCTCTCCGAGAATTTGCGGCCAAGCCTCTTCTCGCATGACGTCATGTTGGCCGCGCATCGTGCTATCAGACCCCGCAACTCCGCTTTTGCAGCCACGACTTCCGAGGAAATGCGAGAACATTCAAGGGCATGCAAGCGAACCACCACCTGCCGACAGAACTCCATCCAGACTCGCACCACTTCTTCGCTATGGTAGGTGGCGAGAAAAGGAAGAGAACCGTTAGCTTCGGCGGCAAACGCTTCAGCGGTGGTCGCGCTGCCGGCACGGAGCTCCTCAATCAAAGATGATAAGGAGACAAGGCTTAATTGGGCCAAGCGTTCTGAAGCCCGCAAGGCATAAGGGCCGGGCGGCATCACGATGCGCGACTCCAACGCCGTGGAGACTGGCAGAGCTGTTCAAATTTGGAAGATGTCAGTAAAATTCTTAAGCAAAGAACGAATGAGACTATGATGAAATGTTGCTTACCGACAGTCGTGCAAGTAGGAGCTGAAGGTTCCCCTAGCCCTTCGAGAACCTCGACCTCATCATCGGCCTCCAAAACTGTAGAAAACATCAATGTCAATACGCAAAATAACGACGATGCTATGAGAAGTGATGGACGACACCAACCTTGCCCGGATGAGAGGACAATGCGTTGGGGGGATATCGCTTGTGGAGCTGCCATCTCCAGCAGACGCTGAAAGGATTGCCGGGGAGACAGATCGACAATAGAGGCCGCTAACTCGCGTAATTCTGAGAAAACAAAAGAGTTCAGACAACGGAAAGGCTGCTAATTTAAAATTCAGAAGGTTACCTTCAACACTTCTCCCGTTCTGAGTCGGGGGGATAGCAGCTTCGACAGCCTCTGCCGGAACCTCGGGCTCCAACAAAGGGAGAGTAGTCCCCACTACCTCCATCTCAGCCTCCGGGCCGCCTTCGGGAAGAGCCGTTGGGGGCAGCAATCTCCAAAGGAGCCTTCCCCAAAGGAGCAAGCGCTTCATGATCAGGAACTGCCACTGGAGGCTCTATTGCAAGAGGAGCAGCCTCATCAGCCCCGTCCACATCGAGCAACGCTTCATCGGGAATTTCGACAGGCTTTGGCTTCAACGAGCCCGTAGGGAGCTCCCCCAGCGTCGAAGATTCTGCACAATTCACACAAGAATAAAGATGCAGGCATGCAGGCGTAAACAATCGGAAATGCTATAAAGAAGTATAAAGGCATACCAATGCGTAACGAAGCCTTCAATATGGCTTCTTCAAGCCGCTGCTCCTTCTCAAGGAGGCGTGCTCGCCGGGGTTCGAGAGTGGACTCATGGCCGCTGGTCCATAAAGAAAGCGCGTCCGCCGCGTCCTCTGAAACAGCCTGCTTCAAGGCCCTTTCCCCCCATTCCTCCAAAAGGCCTATAAATCGCCACCGAATCCACGAGGGGTCCTCGTAAAAGATTACAGCAGGATAGGGCTTCTTCGGAACCCTGGCGTTCTGAGGCGCGTCTTTGGAACGCCTTATAGCCTCAGCCAACTATGCAGCTTCCTCGGCGGCTGAACTGGGAAAAAGTAGTTCAGCGTTTGATTCCGGTAAGGCCAACGGGTCATCTTCAGGGATGGGCTCAGACTCCATTAAAGAGTCGAGAAAATTAGTAGCCACCTTCCTTCGACGCTTGGACCCAGAACTAGTCGCCGAGGACGACCGTCTCTTTCCCTTCGAAGCCTTAGTGCGGCGTTGGCCCACGTCGCCCTCAACACCCTCTCCCCGGGCCACGACTGGAGATGACACTGCCATCGTCGATGACACGGAGGGTGGTGCTGCCTCGGGTGGGGGTACTGTTACCGGAGCCTGTTTACCCCGCGACCGAGTGCCCAGGGGCATACCAACTATTGGAGTAAGATCTACCCCTGACTCTCCAGGAATAATCGCAGTGCCGATATCCCTCAGGAGAAAGCGGACTGGGGCACGTGGTCGCAGCATGGCTCCCGGGGCCGGAACCTGAATAGGGGCGCCATGGCCAAGAAGCACCCTTCTCTCCTCAATAATAACCGGGTTCACCCGATGGAGATACCAGCCCATAAACGACCCCACACATCGGGGAATGTAGTCACCATCAGGGATCATGAATTGAGAACCGGTGTTCAGCCTCACAAAGTGGTGGGCGGCGTCTCGGACGGCCTCGAGCGAAGTAACCGGCGCGATTATGAAAGCTTCAAACGGGACGCCCTGATCATAGCCAAACTGCCGGGCAAAGCGGTGCGGATTGTACCGCATAAAGAGAGCCGCACTGTCCTGACGAAACACCAGGTAACCCGGTCTGATTGCATATAAGCGCGCGGCTTCCCGGGGCTTCAAAATGGGCGCGTCATCTTTAAACCGGTCCCAAAGCGGCTGGGCCGAACCCGTGGAAGAAGATAAGACCCGATCATTAAATATTAATCCGCCGGTAGTAGCGTAAGGAGAAATCAACGCCCGAATAGCCCCGAATTAAGTTGGGTCAACGGCAGAAGCATCCACCAATCGCATAAGCCGAGAGAAAGTGTAGGCGTCATAGAACGCAGGCCTCTGATGCATAGCGAAAGCCCCCAACACGTGCATTTCGATCCAAGACGTGAAATAATGAAGCGAAAAGTTTACCACATCCACGCCAGGAGTAGAGGTATTAGCTGCGGTGCCCAACCCATGATAAAGGTGCGCCAAGGCTGGGATGCCGATGGCCAACTGCGTCCCCTCAGCAAAACGATAAGCCGGATAGATAACCGAAGCTCTCATAAAGCGACGATGCATGGGGATGACAAACCAATTGAGCCAGACGCTAACAAACCCCACGAAGAATGTCTCCTCATCCATGCCGGGAGCTGCGATGGATTCGAAAGACATCGGCGACATTATGGGAATGTAGTATTGCGGCAGATCCGATTCATTAGTTGGCAGTTTCTTCGGGCCAAACCCAAAGGGGTCTTTCATGTTTGCAAACTTCGGGGCTGTCTTTGATAAGGCGTCCTCGCGAAGGAAACGAGCAATGAAGCTCTTGAAAGTAACACCCTGATCTTCGGATTTGGTGAATAATCGGTCGGAGATACCTAGCGCCTTGATTAAACTGGGACGCTTGTGGCGGACGGCATTCTCAGCAGACAGGCCGTCAACCGGGGCGGGCTCGGGTTCAAACATGTACTCGTCAGAAGGCAGCAACTCCTCATACAGACTACCCCTGATTGGCAACCCCGAAATGTCATAAAATTCTGCCAGAGAGATCGGGACCTCGCGATCTCCTAGAATGAAAGTGTTGGTGGGAAGATTCCATTGGTTTAAAAACGCCTTGACCCACCAGACATGCGGGGACTTATAATAGAAGAGTGACGCGTATACTTCCTGATAAAGCCCGACTTTCTGCAGCCGCGCACGATGGGCAGAAAGGATGTAGCGAGCCCAGAGAAGGTAGCCCGTAGGGTGTCGAGGAGTGAGCCCTATCTTATAAATTTGCCCCCACGGGTGGGCTTCATCTTGGAAAATACGCCGCCCCAAGATATCTATGGCCGGGATCGGATGGTTCGGAATACCGGTCGTCGAAGGCTCGAGCCTCCCTGTTGGAGTCCAATTGGGCATTTCCACAGCAAAAACCGTTCTCGGAGGGTCCATCGGTAAGAATGGGAAAGTGGGCTCTGTCGGTACCACGCAAAGGAAACTCCGGCGACCCTGAATAATATGACTATACCAAGATCCCCATTGAAGTAGGTTGGTGCAATTCGGGTCATGGGCCCAGATCATCGCCATCGCTTCCTCATCAGATGGTGACTGAGGAAAAGCAGCCTCCGAGCGAGAAAAGGGAAAGCTTGGAATAGAAGCCATCGCACCTGAAATCCAATAAAAGAAGACCGTTAAAAGCAAAGTCAGCGATATATATCCATGCATGAACATGAAGACTAGTTAAAGAAAACAACAGTAGATTTTTCTGAGACCATTGGCTACAAAACACATGGGCCCCACAGAATCAAGATGACGGCTCATTAATAATGAGACCAAGCAGTTATAATAAAACAGAGGGAATATCCTCATTAAATAAAGAATGAGATTCAAGTGACCTTACACATTCCCCCTAGAGGACAAATCTGTCTCGGGCTCTACAACAGATCCAACAGGATCAAAGGAATTAAATTCCCACAGAAGACATCATTACAAAGCTCCTGTTTCATTAATTGCAGAAGGACAACCTCGGGTCAAGAGACCCCAAGAAGCCTCCATGTGAAGAAACTGAGTTCTTCATAGGAATTAAACTCCTTATTAAGAGAAGGGAATTAAATTCCCAGAAACATTTTCTTCAAACGGAATTAAATTCCTTAAAAAAGAGGTAACGGATCTCATCATCTCCCTAAAAGCATAAAATGAACCCTAGGAGATCCATTGTTCGAAGATTAAATGGTTCTCTATTTTCGCTGATAAATTCAAAAAAAATGGGTTCATATTAAAAGAGATAAAACCCCTAATGTGGATTTAAAATCCAGAGAGTTCTTTTAAAATAAAGGTGCTTCGACCGTTCAACATCATTACCTGAGGAAAAAGGATCCTTCAACAGAGTTAAACACTGGAAAATGTTTGAGACAGAGAACTAAGCTCTGAAAACGAGAATTAAATTCTCAAGGAAAAAAGTTCTCAAAGGAAGAAGATGAGCAAAGTGAAGGCTCTTCTGAAGAGACATGGGTATTTATAGGATGTGATGGAGACGCTTCATCTCCCCAAATCCCTAGAGGAATCCAACGGTCACAAAAAGTGACAGCGTTGCACTCACGTGCAAACACGTGAGAACAACGCTGTGGGGACATTTGTTTCCTGATTTAAAATCAGGAAAAGTTACGAAGGAGGCATCACGTGCTAGCACGTGACCAGCAGTCACGTGTTGGCACGTGACACCTAAAAGCATCGGCAAGGCAGATTCAGCTTCCCGACTACATCAAAGAAAAGGGGTTCAGAAAGGGTCACGTGCTCCCACGTGACCAGGGTCATGTGTTGGCACGTGACATTTAAAAGCGGCTTCAAAGGCACATCGGTTCCTTGATCAAATCAAGGAAAAAGGCTTCAGAAGAGGTCACGTACTCCTATGTGACCAGGGTTACGTGTTGGCACGTGACACTGAAAAGCAGCAGACTCAATTCCCTGATCAAATCAAGAAAAAGGCTCCAGGCGAGGGTCACGTACTCACACGTGACCAGGGGTCACGTGGTGGCACGTGACGGCTAAGCGGCAGCCAGAAGGCATAGCGCAAAAAGGAAGAAGAGGTCTCGTTCCAAGGGGGTCACGTGCCCATACGAGACCAAGGGTCACGTGCCCACACGTGACCAAGGGTCACGTGGCCACACGTGATCGGCTTTCAAAGCCTATCTGTTAACAGAATTAAATTCTGAGAAAAGGTCTCTCAAATCTTTCCAAAGGAACCGATTGAATTAAAAATTTAAAGATTCTTAAATATCACCTATCTATGGAAAAAGCCTGAACTTGGAAAGATTTCCCCTTAAAATCTAACCGAAATAACAAAGGAGAATCTCGGGATTTAAAATCCAATGGTGATTAAAATTCATATAATAATCCAAAGGTCCAAAACGAATGGTGAATACAAATTAAATCTCTCAATGAAAGATTCACCAAAACTAATTGATTCGGCTGCTTCTCCTATAAATAGAAGCCAAGAGACACATAGAGGGAGAGACATGCAGAAAGGAATCGATACATCAAAAAAGAGGAGAGCCTTGATACTTTGGAGGAATTTGGATCTTCTGCAAAAGAAAACCCTAGGTAAGAAAGGGAAGGCTTTTTGAAAGGAAAAGAAAATTCAATTCTCAAAAGAGTTTAACTCTGATATAAAACAGAAGAACATAGTTCTCTCTTTGATGGAGGATCTGTAAAGTGCACATCTCCCCTTGAGTTGAGAATTTAATTCTCAATAGGTTGAGATCCTGCCATGTAGATCCAAAGCATAGAGAGGGAATGGAAGCTTGAGAATTTAATTCTCACAGAACTATAGGAATTTAATTCCTTTAAAATAAAATTAGGGTTTGACCCTATGTTATGGGAATTTAATTCCTCCAGAATGAACAGAATCAGGGTTTAACCCTAGTTAAGAACTTAGTTATGTTAAAATAACAGGAATTTAATTCCCTCAAGAAAGAAGAAATGAGGGTTTAACCCTATTTAAGAATATAATTCTTCAAAAGAAAGTAGAAATTTAATTCCTCTAAAGTTATTGCTAGGGTTTAACCCTATGAAGAATTCAATTCTTAAAAAGATAAACACATCTTCAAACAAGCAAAGGAATAGGGTCACGTGCTACCACGTGACCCCTGAAAAGAAACAGAAAAGAGCTTTAGGGCGCCCTCACGTGTCGACACGTGACCCCTAATGAACATTCTAACAGATCAAAGCGCAGGCCCCCATCACGTGCCCACACGTGATGGCTTTCAGAATTAAAAGTGTTAAACACTTATCTGTAGAACAAAATAAAGGGAAACAGGGCGCTATCACGTGCTACCACGTGACCCCTTGGCTGAAGTTTTAACGGATAAACTCCAGAATTCCCATCACATGACAGAACGTGATGCTCCAAAGTATTCAATACTTTTGGCAGAATAAAATGAATTGAGGGCGCTCTCACGTGCTACCATGTGACCCCTCTTGCCTTAGTGTTTAACACAAAAATTGAAACCTCTATATCCAGTGTTCAACACTGATTTTCTTAGTGTTTAAACACTAATTTGGAAAACATCTATATACAGTGTTTAACACTGACTTTCTTAGTGTTGAACACCAACCTGGAAAACCCTGTTTCCAGTATTTAACATTGATCTTCCTTAGTGTATAAACACTAATTTGAAAGCCCTGTTGCTGGTGTTTAACACTAACTATATTTTAGTGTTAAACACTAACTTGTCAATCTCATTCTCAGTGTTCGACACTGATTGATCTTTAGTGTTTAACACTAACTTTAGCCCCATTGGCTAAGTGTCTAGAGGCAAAGCCTCTCCTCTAATGGACCAACAGAGGGCCAATATCCTAAACATGATTGGACTTAGCCCAAGCTGGCCATAAGTCCTCAATTCAAATTCAACTGAGCCAATGGGCTCATAATATAATTAATTGGTCTTGGTTCCAAATTGGGCCAAAGATTATTTAATCTACCTCGGTTTAAGGGTACATCTCTTCACTCCTTTGATACTTGGCGTTGTAATTCCTCAACGTCTTCAAAGAGGTGATGGGTCCCGATGACCACATATTAATAAGGACTGTGGGGTCCTTAAACTCATGGACTATGAGGTCCTTAACCTTGACCGGGATGTCTTAAAACTAACGACGGACTGTGGGGTCCTTAAACTCATGGACTATGAGGTCCTTAACCTTGACCGTGATTTCTTAAAACTAACATCGGACTGTGGAGTCCTTAAATCCACGGACTACGACGTCCTTAACCTTGACCGTAACGTCTTAAAACTAACACTAGACCGCAATGTCCTTAAACTACTTATTGACCGCAATGTCACTAAACTAAACAACAGGGCTCCCTTAATTGCTCTATTGTTGGATCTAAACGATCCCGTTAAGTTGATCTTAGTCTGAAAACTAGACTAACGTATCCTTAACAAACATTTAAGTCGATCTTAGTGTCGAATGAGGCTAACGTATCCTTAAACCCAAAACCCCCAAACCCAAATCTAAGATAATACGGATTTGGACTAGTCCACGCCCTACGGGCGACGACATAACTCAGTCTCCGTATACAATCCACGGGCAACTAAACACAAAATAAACACATGCGACACGAAGTGACCATCTGGAGAAGGAGAAAATGGTTACCGCGATGCGGTAGCGTAATTAACTGCAGGGGCTTGCGCCTGCAGGGAAGAGCGTCCCCACAATCAAAAACCCCTCAAGCGAGGGGGAATCTGACGAAGTCTGCTACATCGGACGCATCCGTTTAAACCTTCGATACACGGTGCCATAAATCAACTTGGCATTTTCGGAGAGATGGACGGATAGCACCAATTAGCATCTGCCCCCGAATCACAGGCAAGACGTCCAGTCACGCCGTCATTCGGAGGGGAACAATCGTTTCTCTACCACCTTCTATGAATAAGAGGGGAGATCTCTCAAAAAAGAAAGAGGATTCGTCCTCAAAAAAGCGTTTGTTTCTTTTGAAAGCGTTTGCTTTCTTAGGAAAACATGTCTCCCTTAGTGCGTATATGCGCAAGCGTAGGTGCTATGTGCACCATGTGCAGTGCATGTGCAATGCGCGCATGTGCGCCGGTGCCACATGCAGCGCATGTATGCATGTACCATGAGCGCACGTGCCATGCGCACCACGTGCAGCGCACGTGTGCCGATGACATACGCAATACGTACGATGCATGTGCACCGGCATCAAGCACAACAGGTGCGATGCACGTGCGCTAAGCTCAAACAAGCCTTTCTGGTATCTCAGAAGATACTGCTCCAACATGTTCTCTAACTTGATGAACGTGACGGATTTAAGGGTGCATCCTTCCACACCTTTGATGTACGGCACAATAATTTCTCAGTATCTTCAGAGTAGTGGTGGGTTCCAACGACCAGCAATCCCTCCTTCATCTTCTGTTTGAAGCCTAAGCTTTACCAAATAGAAGCATACGCTTCACTTGAAAGCTTAAGCCTTCCTCAATGGACGCACCCTATGCAATTGCACAAGGGCACAAACACCAATGGTGCTCTCCAAATGCTCACGTGCGATGCACGTGCATCTAAAAAGAACGAAAGACAAGAGTTTGAAGTTTTTGCTTCATTGAAATTCATTGTTTTCTCGAAAGTCAACACCTATCCTATATAAATGTACACCATAGCTTTCTGACGAACGGTGTGCATTTGACCTTAGGTCACACTTAAAAGGAAGTTTGCCTATACAGAAGTGCACACATAAGCACTTAGATAAAATAATGCTTCTGCAAAGATGTGCATCACGTGATACTCACAAGTGCGCAAGTGAAACATATCAATCTTCAATATATGCGCAACCCTAATCATTGATAACAAGTGTGCAACGACGTGATATGCATATGTGCAACTCCCATGCCTGATAACAAGTGCACATCATGTGATATGTATGTACGTAGCCCCTCGACCACAAGCAAGTGCGCAACTACATGATATGCATGTGCACACTCTCTTTAAAGAAGTTAAATGTATATGCGCACCTCAAATGTGCATGCACATATGGACAGTTGGCTTGACTACTTAGTTAAAATAAAATAAGTAAGAAGCTTATGGTTCTCATATGCGATCCTATGATCAAACAGACAACTTTAAGTTGATTTTAATCTAAAACAAGTTTAATGATCCTTAATCCATAATCCTTCAAACCCATGCTCATGATATCCTAGTTGATCTTAGTCACACATATGACTAAAGATCCTTAACCCATATTTCCTAAATTAATCTTAGTCTCATATAAGACTAACGATCATTAGTTCTAATATGTTCTCATCCCTCATATACGGGATTTGGTTCAAGGGTACATCCTTCCACACATCTAATATACAACATTGAAATTCCTCAGTGTCTTCAGAGTGGTGGCGGGTCCCACTAACCAACGACTCCTTTCTCGTCCTGAATTGACGAAGGATATGAAATTTCATTAAGACAAGGAATGTCTTAACCGCATATGCACATCCCATACAGATGCAAACTTCATACTGATGCACATCCCATACAGATGTGCACTCCATATAGATATGCACCATCCTAAGCATACATATATGTATACGTATACCTTTGAATGAAATATAAATTCTTTCAAATTGGATTGCACATCAATATTGGACGCATTCCCATGTTACCATCATTCACTTCGCCACATAATATATACACGTGCGCATAAGCTGAAAGATGGACCGTTCTGTCCTTAAACTGGTATTCTGGCCTGTGGCCTGTCTTCATATTAACTACCATATACTATACATAGGCTACCCATATATGATCAAATGATCGGTCGAGCCCATATTCTCACTGTCACCTAAGTTAATCTTAGCCTCATATATGACTGACGATTGTCACCCCTCGCTTTCTAATAGACGGAAACGGTGACATGGCAAGCCCGCGATATATTTATTTCGAGAAGGTCATTTCCCAGAATAAATACGCTAAGCGTAAAAGAAGCAATATAAAAAGACAAGAATATTAACATGAGATTTAAAATTTCAACAACTTTATTTAAATTCAACTTGATTCATATACAATACAAGATATCCACTGAAAGGAAAATACAAGAATGGAAATGCCTAAACAGGTGGTATACATAAACTGAGAAGAAGATAACTGGTCTAGGCCTGGGTCACGATCTGATCATGCTCTTCCTCTAAGATGTCTAATTTCTCAGTCTCCATTGTATTTGACGAACATTCCAAGAAAAACACGGGTGGGTGGAATGACCGTCAGTGAACTTTGGCTTGGTAAGTCCCTAAGGAACGAAGGGAAGCATAAAGTGTAATGATAAAATAAAAGTATATTATGAACAAATGAGTATGAAGTATGTTGTGTCAGCATGTCATTTAATGTGAACATGTCAAGTTTATTTAGCATGCAGTTTTATCATAATATATGTGAACAAGTATGATAATATATGACAAGTATATAAGTATGACAACATAACATGAGCATGGCAAACAAATATAACATGGCCATGTAGTGTAAGTATGGTGAACATGAAGTGAATGTAAGTGTCTTAACAGGTCTCTATATGGGTACACTAATTTAACGTAAGTTCAAGGGTGAATGTCAACCAATCTCAAGAGTGTTCTAGAACCCAATAAGCTGTAATCCTGGGGTAAGGAACCACGGGCCCGAATCAAGTGTTACTAACGGGATTTCAACCTAGTATTGAAGTATTCCAAACTCAACCAGCTGTAATCCAGGAGTAAGGAATCACGGTCCCTCATGATAGCTTACTTGTGTTAGTAGACATGGATTCATAATCTAGTGGGACTTTTGAGATTTCATTGGATTCATGCATGAACTACCCCAGTACCCCATGTATGCTAAGTTATAGTTAAAATTACCAGTCTTGCTCGAATCCATGAATACATCAAGTTTGAGTTCATGTCGATATCGAGTATTCATGTCAAGTATTCATGTATTCATATCAAGTTGTATTCATGGTTCGAGTCAAGTCAAGCCATGTATTCGGGTTTGATATTTGTGTTTGAATTCAGGTATTCAGGTTCATATTCAAGTATACATATTAGACTTTGGATTCATGTTTGAATTGGATTATGATTTGAGTTAGACTCGGATTTAGATTCCGGTTTGAAAAGGACTCAGTCTGAGTCGGACACTTTAAACTGATTTAGATCCTGAATTAGGTTTAGGAGTTATCGGTTACTGCTGCACATGGACGGCAGGATTTGTGTCTTTTCCAAGACAATTTCCATTGATAATATCGTTAAGTTTTCTACCTTAAATAGACAAGCTCTCATTTTCTTTGGCTCCCTGGGGCTCAAGAGAGTTGATCCCGCTTATACCTATATTTACTAAAGTCCTTAATATTGTTTTATATAACTCGAGAGGATTTTATGAAAAGTATCTTAATATAGTTTCAAAATAATCTCGAGAAATTATTTATTTTATTTAGGGTTTTCATGGAGGTGAATTTTAAGGATTTGAGGTATTTTAGTGATAACTACATAGCATGGAAAGTTCATGGTATTTTATTGTAAATCTTGTCTTGTATTGATATCTTGATGGTATTTTAGTGAAACTTGTAAACTTTTATCTTTAGAAAAATGTAAGTTTGTTATATTTTGAAAATATATGGATTTTTAATATTTTATATAATTATAAAAAATTAAGTTTTATTAATTAGAAAATGCGTTTTTCTTAAAAATCGTATTTAAAATCTTTCGAGACCGAATGCTCCGTGAGGAGGTCTGCATCTTACTTTACTAGCCTAAGGATGTGCGATAATCCGCACCATCTAATAGTGGGTCTCTTAAAAAGGTTTATAGAGGTATAATCGCAAAAAGATTTAAAATACAATTCAAAAGAAACCCGGTTTTTATAGTAAATGGTATTTTAATGTAATATTGTATTCGTCACAAAAATACGTTCAAAGAGTATCGTGCTATGGAACCATGTGTGTATGTGAGAGGCAGGTCGTTACCTCGTGAATTTTCCTAAAGGTATGTTTAAGCAAAACAAATAAAAATGATATATACAAACTTCAAGGTATTTTAATGTAAATGTTAATTTAAAGTTATTTTGCATGATATTTTAGATTAAAAGTTTGTTCTAAGCATTGTTTTTATATTGACAAGTATGGTGTAGGAATATGAATGAAGAATATGTAAGAAAAAGTGGAATTATAGTGTTTTAAAAGAAAATGTCGATTTTAACTACACTTCGGACATATGTTTTGAAAAGGGATATTTCAAGAAGAAGAAGAAGAGGGATTGAGAGAAACTTATGATTTAGGAAGCTTAAAGAAAGGTGTAGGAAGAGAGGGTTGTCGTCCCGGGGTTTCCGGAATTGCTTCGATTCTTCGCCGGAAATTGACCGCTTGCTAACTCTACTTGTACTTCACTTGTACTTAAAAATTTTTGAGAGTTTTGGCTAGAATTTTCAGAATGAGGAAAGGCTAGGGCATGGGGTAATATTTATAGTGTGGAATTAGGGTTTTGGAATTAAAATGGTGAATTAAAATGCATTAAAATTTGATTTATATGTGAGATTTAAGGTCTCTGTTTGATTGCAGAGCAATCAAACAGTGCAGAGGAGTTAGGGGTAGGGGAAGGGTCGTGTGTGCAAAGCCCGAGCCTCATTAGGCTTGGGGGGCCCGTCGGTACAGACCATAAAGCTCTTTTCGTCGGTCGATTTGATGAGGGGGGTCATTGGATTGATGCTACCTTTTCACGCCAGTGTTAACTCCATTTTGCACATGTTTATTTTTTCTGACTTTTCATTTTTATGTGCATTGCACGTGTAAACTTTTGGGCTTCCAAAAAGTTTAAAATATAAATCAGAAAAAATTAATGTGTCTGATGGGATTCGAGCACAAGGGCTACGTCACAGTAGTGCAAGGCTTTACCAATAAGCTACGAGTTGTTTCTTGTTGTCCTTAAACAAAATATACTTATAACTTGTACTCAGGCTTGTAAACTCCTTTCTGTACTTTAACTGAAAAATTTGTATAGTAAATTCAGAGTCATTACATTCTACTCTCCTTATAAAAATTTTGTCCTCGAAATTTATACAATAAAGTTGTAACAGATTCAAGAAAAATTTGATTACAACGGTGGTGAAAGAACTACTGATATTGTACTGAAAGTGCATGAAAAATGTTTGAAAGAACGAAAGGATGCAAGAGTTTGAAAAGGCTGAAAAAGATGGGAGGGGATTTACCAGTGTTACCTTGACCAATAGCTTCGGCTTCTACTGCTGCCAAGGTTTAAACCTGACGTATTTGCACATTTTCTCTGTGCATGCCGGTACATCGATGGCTGAAGAGATAAAGGTGATCCATGTGGAGGTGGTGCAGGAAGAGCTAAACGAGTAGGTGGAGCTTGAATAGCTGGTCTAGCTGTGGGGGTTGGGCCAGTTCGGTTGTGTGGGCAAGTTTCTATAGTTTGTGAGAATGATCCACATATCAGACAAAGACCATTCGCTCGACGGCAATCCTTGACTTGGTGTCCGGTCCAATAGATACAGAAGTTGGTTTCAGTCTCAGAAAATAATCTTCCTGGCCTCATAACTGTCGCTTGGAGAGTTGGCCAAGAAGAGGCTCCTCTAATAATCTGATTGGCGGGACGTTTTATACCGGCCGACTGTAGCCTTCCCTTCTTCTTAATGACAGCTTCATAGCGATGGGTGACTTCAAAGCCGCTTCATGTGTTAGGTATTCCCCCGTTGCTAGGGCGGCTTGAATCTCAGGGTCCAATCCTTGCTGGAAACGTCCGGCTCTGATTTCTGCCGTAGGAATTAGATGGGCGGAGAATCTGCCGAGTATGGTGAATTCGACATCGTACTCGTCCACTGACTTATCCCACAAATATCCTTGTTGCAGATGAATGAACTTTTGTTCTATCTCGAAGTTTGCGGTTTTCGGAAAATACTTGGTGTCAAAAAGATCACGGAAAGTCTTTAACTAGATTGGCTCCTCAAGACGGCTCTCCTCGTCCTTCCACCAGACTCTGGTATTGTCGGTGAGCTGTAGTTTGGCTATTCTGACCCAAGCCACTTCTGGAACTTGGGTTGCGGCTAGATCATCTTCTATACTCTGAGCCCATTCCTCGGCCTCAAACGGTTTCTTTTTCCCTGAGAAGTTCTTCGGGTGTAACGCTCGAAATTGTTTCACTCCCGGTGCTTCTGCTTCAGAGCGAATAAAACTCTGTTGAAGAAGAGCAGTCTGCTCCTGCAAAATCGTGCTTTAAGCCTACTGACTTTTAAGTAGGTTTTTGATAGCCTCCAGAAGTATCTTCTGTTCTGTGAGTGGAGCGGCTACGATAGGTGGAGGTGGTAGGACGGTAAGAATAGGTGGTGGTGGGGTACTTCCATCGTTGGTGCTAGAGTTGCTGGGAGAATCCATCACCTTAGATAGAGCAGAAAAATTAGGATAGGTTCAATGGAATTTGAATTGCAAGGAATGTAAAGTTGTTGAATCTCATATTTCTTGTTATATATTGCTTATGACTTCATGCAGAACGAGGACCTGCATGGGCCGCCAAAAATATCTGTCACGCCCCGCTTTCTAATAGACGAAAACGGTGACGTGGCAAGCCCGCGACATATTTATTTCGAGAATATCATTTCCCGAAATAAATACGCTAAGCGTAAAAGAAGCAATATAAAATGACAAGAATATTAACATGAGATTTAAAATTTCAACAACTTTATTTACATTCAACTTGATTCATATACAATACATGATATCCACTAAAAGGAAAATACAAGAATGGAAATGCCTAAACAGGTGGCATACATAAATTAGGAAGAAGATAATTGGTCTAGGCCTGGTTCGTAATATGATCGTGATCTTCCTCTGAGATTTCTAACTCCTTAGTCTCCACAGTATCTGATGAACATTCCAAGAAAAACAAGAGTTGGTGGAATTCTCGTCAGCAAACTTTCGCTCGGTAAGTCCCAAAGGAATGGAGGGAAGCATAAAGTGTAATGTTAAAGTAAAAGTATATTATGAACAAATGAGTATGTAGTATGTTGTGTCAGCATGTTCTTTAATGTGAACATGGAATGTTTATTTAGCATGCAGTTTTATCATAATATATATGAACAAGTATGGTAATATATGACAAGTAGATAAGCATGACAACATAGCATGAGCATGGAAAACAAACATAACATGGATGTGTAGTATAAGTATGGTGAACATGCAGTGAATGTAAGTGTCTTAACAAATCTCTAGTTGGGTATACTAATTTAACGTAAGTTCAAGGGTGAATGTCAACCAATCTCAAGAGTGTTGTCGAACCCAACAGGCTGTAATCCAGGGGTAAGGAACCACGGGCCCGAATCAAGTATTTGTAACGAGACTTTAACCTAGTGTTAAAGTATTCCAAACTCAACAGGCTGTAATCCAGGAGCAAGAAAACACGGGCCCTTATGATAGCTTGCATGTGTTAGTAAACATGGATTCATGATCTAGTGGGACTCCTGAGATTTCTTTGGATTCACGCATGAACTACCCCAGCACCCCATGTATGCTAAGTTACAGTTAAAATTGCCAGTCTTGCTCGAATCCATGAATACATCAAGCTTGAGTTCATGTCGATATCGAGTATTCATGTCAAGTATTCTTGTATTCATGTCAAATTGTATTCATGGTTCGAGTCAAGTAAAGTCATGGTTCGAATCAAGTCAAGTCATGTATTCAGGTTTGATATTTGTGCTTGAATTCAGGTTTTCAGGTTCATGATCAAGTATACATATTAGACTTTGGATTCATGTTTGAATTGGATTCTGATTTGAGTTAGACTTATATTTGGATTCCAGTTTGAAAGGACTCAGTCTGAGTCGGACACTTTAAACTGATTTAGATCCTGAGTTAGGTTCGGAAGTTATCGGTAACTGCTGCACATGGACGGCAGGATTTGTGTCTTTTTCCAAGACAATTACCATTGATAACACCGTTAAGTTTTTTATCTTAAATAGGCAAGCACTCACTTTCTCCGTCTCCCTAGGACTCAAGAGAATTGATCCCGCTTAAATCTATATTTACTAAAATCCTTAATATTGCTTTTTATAACTCGAGGTTTTTTTTTTTATATAAAATGTATCTTAATATAGTTTCGAAATAACCTCGAGAAATTATTTATTTTATTTAGGGTTTTCATGGAGGTGAATTTTAAGGATTTGAGGTATTTTAGTGATAACTATATTGCATGGAAAGTTCATGGTATTTTATTGTAAACCTTGTCTTGTATTGATACCTTGATGGTATTTTTGTGAAACTTGTAAACTTTCATTTTTAGAAAAAATGTACGTTTGTCATATTTTGAAAATATATGGCTTTGTAATATTTCATATAATTATAAAAAATTAAGTTTTATTAAATTAGAAAATGCGTTTTTCTTAAAAACCGTATTTAAAACCTTTCGAGACCGAATGCTTCATGAGAAGGTTTGCATCTCGCTCTACTAGCATAAGGATGTGCGATAATCCATACCATCAAATAGCGGGTCCCTTAAAAAGGGTTGTATAGGCATAATCGCAAAGGGATTTAAAATACAATTCAAAAGAAACCCGGTTTTTATAGTAAATGGTATTTTAATGTAATATTGTATTCGTCACAAAAATACATTTAAAGAGTATTGTGCTATGGAACCATATGTGTATGTGAGAGGTAGGTCGTTACCTCATGAATTTTCTTAAAGGTATGTTTAAGCAAAACAAATAAAAATGATATATATAAACTTCAAGTTATTTTAATATAAAAGTTAATTTAAAGTTATTTTGCATTATATTTTAGATTAAAAGTTGGTTCTAAGCATTGGTTTTGTGTTAACAAGTATGGTGTAGGAATATAAATGAAAAATATGTAAGAAAAAGTGGAATTATAGAGTTTTAGAAGAAGATGTCGGTTTTAACTACAGTTCCGACATATGTTTTGAAAAGAGATGTTTTAAGAAGAAGAAGAAGGATTGAGAGGGACTTATGATTTAAGAGGCTTAAAGAAACGTATAGGAAGAGAGGATTGTCATCGTGGCGTCGCGGGGTCTCCGGAATTATTTCGATTCTTCGCCGGAAGTTGACCGCTTGCTAATTCCACTTGTACTTAGAAAATTTTGAGAGTTTTGGCTAGAATTTTCAGAATAAGAAAGAGCTAGGGCATGAGGTAGTATTTATAGTGTGGAATTAAGGGTTTGGAATTAAAATGGTGAATTAAAATACATTAAAATTTTATTTAAAGGTGAGATTAAATGTCCTTGTTTGATTTCAGAGCAATCAAACAGTGCAAAGGAGTTAGGAGTAGGGGAAGGGTCGTGTGTGCAAAGCCTGGGCCTCATTGGGCTCGGGGGGCCAGTCGGTGCCAGCCATAAAGCTCTTTCTGCTGGTCGATTTGATGAGGGGGGCCGTTGGATTGATGCCACATGTTCACGCCAGTTAACTCCATTTTGCACATGTTTATTTTTTCTGACTTTTCATTTTTGTGTGCATTGAATGTGTAAACTTTTGGACTTTCAAACAGTTAAAAAACTAAATCAGAAAAAATTAATGTGTCTGATGGGATTCAAGCACAGGTGCTACGTCACAGCAGTGTAAGGCTTTACCAATGAGCTACAAGTTGTTTCTTATCATTCTTAAACAAAATATACTTATAACTTGTACTCAGGCTTGTAAAATCCTTTCTGTACTTTAAACCGAAAAATTTGTATAGTAGATTTCTGAGTCGTTACAACAATCCTTAGCCAAATCGTCTAAGTCGATCTTAGTCCCATATACGACTAACGATCCTTAGATCAAACCCAAGTATCCCATGAAATGATGGACCTCATTTATATGAGATATGCATCCAAAGTTCAAGCCCAAATCTGAAATGTACGGATTTGGACTAATCCATGCCCTACGGGCAACAACAATATTAGTCACCGTATACAATCCAAGGGCAATCCAAAATAAACAATATATATAAAACGACATGAAGTGATATTTATAGAGAAGGAGAAATTTTTTATCGCTTGGCGAAAATGCAATTAACTACAGGGGCTCGCGCCTGCAGGAAAAAGCGTTCCTATAATCAAAAATCCTTCATTATTGAGGGAGAATCTGATAAGTCTGCTA
Source organism: Agapanthus africanus (assembly GCA_030015575.1). Classification (NCBI taxonomy): domain Eukaryota; kingdom Viridiplantae; phylum Streptophyta; class Magnoliopsida; order Asparagales; family Amaryllidaceae; genus Agapanthus; species Agapanthus africanus. The sequence goes on along the minus strand of JASDDO010000028.1, from coordinate 200,095,897 downwards.
TAACAGTTATGTCCATCCAAAACTCTGATATATGATGCCATAAATCAACTTGGTATCTTCAAAGAGGTGGGCGAATATGTTCTATATAGTATCTGCCCCTATATTCAGGATGGTCACGCTCCCCACGCCTCAGTTTCTCGTTTCCGGCGGTAAACACAAGGCTCTCCTGCAGACTTTGCCAGAACTGAGACCGAAATCTTGTGTCTCAGTCGGACACAATGCTTACCGTTACTCTATGCAACCTGACCATCTTCTCCATGTATCTCTCCGCTAGACTCTCAGTCGACTGTCCGACGCGGAATGGAATGAAATGAAATGACTGGACTTGGTGAGTTTGTCCACTATCATCCATACTGCTTCGTTGCCCTTCGTGCTGTGAGGAAGTGTAGTCACAAATCTATCATGATATTCTGCCACTTTCATTCTGGTATTTGTAATGGCTGAAGTAACCCTGTAGTCCTGTGATGTTCCGCTTTTACCTATTGGCGAATTAGGCACTTGGATACGCTCTTAGCCACCATGCCACTAGCAGTTTTTTCTGAGCTCTTTGTACATCTAAGCCCCCCGGGTGAACTGAGTATGGAGAACCGTGTGACTCCTTCAGTAACTCTTCCCTGATCTCTTCCGTAGGCACATAAATCCTGCTTTAATATGTCAGAGATCCATTCTCTTGTACTACGAAATCCGTTCGTGGGACTGCTTCTACTTGTTCTCGGATCTTTTGCAATCTGACATCACTAACCTAGGCTACCTAGGCTTTTTTGATCTGATAAACTAATGCGAACTGAATCTGTAGGTTCATAAGCGACGCGAGCACCCGTGGCATGATCATCTCTGCCTCTAACACTTTGAGATTATGTTGATTCCTCTAATGAGCAGTGAGACTTAAAGCCTTTAGTTGACGATGTAGAGTATTTTTTGTCACCATGTTGAGATGGATGTGCTCTCTTATCTGGCTTATACAGATTCTCCCTACCTAAGATAGTGTTAGTTATATGTATTCCCTAGAGGCCATTATTGTACATATGATGTGTATTATAGTGGATGCTTCGACATATATAGAGAGGACTTTCTTGCTCGACATGATAGTATGCTATCTGGTTGCTCTTTATCTTAACATGTATATCAGTCTCTTACTGTCTTATGGTTACATGTTGGTAAAGCCCTTAGGATGTGTACTTGACTACCAGGATTATGATGCGGATCATACTAGTGGGGCCATGGTAGTCCATAAGTTCATCCTTTAATGTTCCTAGTCGTGGGTGTATCGAGACAGGGCATCGATATACTAGAGTAGACTAGCGTATACGCTTCTCGACCCATGAGATGGGCGATGGATGATCCCATATCCATTGGTGTTGGACATCAGAGATGGTATACGGGTGCTCAGTGAAGACTGGGTACACTGGACGGACACGCCGAGAACTCCTAGATGGTATTATACCTCACGTCAGATATCAGTTCTCAGGTGAAACTGGTACAGGTTTGTCTGTAGACCCGAGATCGTCATAGAGTCTTGTGTGATTCCCACTGTGCTTTGATTTCCACCTTACCACGTTCTAGGGGACGTCCAAAACGGTGGTTTTTGGGTACAGTCCCGAGTCACATAGAGGCAATGAGCGATAGGAGGGGTTTCGTCTCTCCCGGTATTGGGGGTTGATGTTACGCCGTGTTCGATTGGCCATAGCAGGGAAGTCCCTGGCCATGGCTGATTTAGAGATTTACTGGTAAGTGTTATCAGTAGTTTCTCGACCCGTTATGAGCCTCATATCGGCATGACTTATCAGTTTTTGGGGTCTGACGTTTACCACCCCTAGACTAGATATGCGACATATCAGACGAAGAGACCGGACTGTACGGTAGTGTTACTATCAAGCTTTTGTAGGAGTTAGAGCGGGCATCCTTGCTGATCTTTTGATCGTTCAATACCCGGGTAGCCGTTACGTCCAGCTAGTACCGCTGACGGTTTGTGGGTGCTTGATGTGATCATCACCTGCTGTCGGCGTATTGACGAGTCTTAGAGTCCCACAAAGGAGTTACCTAACCCAGGCGAAACGATATGGTGCGCATATGAGATATGCATGGGGACCCGATTAAATACGCGTATGTGATACCGTATATTAATCGGGCAGTTTACTATTGGTCGGGTCATATGTGATATTACCGGTTTGTTAAATCAAGTGTTGATTTAACATTGACCATTAGATTTTTCACTTAGACCCTTTTGTCTTTTGTTGTATGCATGCATGTATGCACATGTTTACATTGATGCACATATTGATGTGCATGCACACATACATGCATACACATGTGTGTCATGGTTGTTGATACACTAGATGGTGGCAATATAAGACTCACATGTTAGTAAATATATTTGTATTTATTTTTGAGATTAATGGAAATGGATAATCATTCATGGTTAATTATTTTATTCCTTCACTAAACCTTAAGTTAACTATGAGTTATCTTTCCATGGCCATTTGAGCTCCAAAATAAATATCTAGATGTTTATTAACTTGAGTTAAGAATGAGAGTGGAAATTATATATAATTTCTATTCTCATTTTTATCTTGATCCTTTTTTCATTATCTTGAGCTCTCAAGTTGCCATCATCTTTTTCTTCCTCTCTCTTGCTCTCTAGGTTTTGATAGTGAGCGAGAAAGTGATCAAGTTAGGGTTTTGAAGTGAGAAAACAAACCACATCATCATTCTACTCTAGTCTAGCAAATTAGTTTAGAGTGTTAGCTTCAACTTCATCTCTTGATCAAGTGGAGCTAGGAGCTTGGACAAAGAGGACTCCGGGTGGATCATCGTGGACTTGGAGGATCACAAGCAAGCCCGTTCTAACTCTCAAGTAACCAAGGAGTCTAGCAAAGGGAGCTACAAAGGTTGTATTCTCTTTACCTAGTACTAAACTACTTGTGGTATGTGTTAGATTTTGTGTTACCCTATTTTTTCGAGTTTGATCCCTAGATTAGTTTATTTAGCACCCTCTAATTTTTAAATATGGCATTTGTGATGCTACCAAACCCTAGTAGTGGTGCTATGGAAACCCTTCAGATAGGCAGAGGTTTATTGATTGTGTGGATTCTAATATGCGACAGCCACGGACAAAGCTGCCTTTAATTACTCCTCGCTTTGAGGCAGGGGAACATCTAATTAAAGGATTGTATAAGTCATTTGAACTCAGTGTGCAATATGCACGTGCTGTGTTTTGAAAACTATTTTGAGGGGAGTTCCAATTAACGGATCGTATAGGTCATTTGAACTTCCGATAAACTTCATATTGTGTTTTGAAAACAATTTTGGAACCACCCCTTCATGGGAGTTCCGAGAGCAGGAACCCCCTTTAAGGGGTGGTTCCAAAAGAAGGACCCCTGGAAGGGAGGTCCCGACTACAAGAACGCTCAATAGGGGGGTCCCGAAGAGAGAAAACCCCTTTTGGAGGATTTTTGAAGACGGGAACCCCTTTTGGGGGGGGTTCTGGGGAACACGGGGTTCCAAAACGGGAACCTCCTTTTGGGGAGGTTCCGGTTTAGAACCTTTGGAGGGGAGGTCCCAACGGTAGGACCCCCCATTAGGGTTGTCTCAAAAGTGGGAACTCTCTTTGGGGGAGTTCCTGTCATGCCCCGTTTTCTAATATACACTATAATACGGGACATAACTTGGACAGTCATGCTACCTACGATAAGAAAGCATCCTTTCATAGTCACATTAAAGCTGTCATGCAGTAATCAAGCACAATATAATATAATCTACTATCTCATGTCCACTATACCACAATAAACAATAACGATAACCAATAATCAAGAGTCGATAGCGGAGTTAATAATAATGATCAAGTCTCAAGATCCAAGGATAAATAAGAACAATAATTGGTTGTTCTTTATGGGATCACAAATAAAATCCAAGAAATAGTTCAATACGAGAAACAAGTCTAAACCATAAAATAACTAAATTAGACGTCTCACTGCTCGACAATCTTCTTGAAGTAATCCTTATCCACCTGTTCTAAAGCCAAGGAATCTGGGCCATGCAAAACCCAGACGTCAGTGTGTCGAACATAACAAAATAAGGATATAACCATGAGCGATGTAACATGTAAGTAAACAGTGAACAATATTGATCTCAGGTGATAAATAATCAGAATATAATCAAGGCAATCATGTCGTGTGATTCCTATAGGTTCATGTCGCTAAGTTATCTATCCTTGGGTATTTGAAACCAATTAATACAATTCTTCATTGTAACTCAATAGTATCTCATACGAGCCCGAGACCACGGTGTTAAGACTCTCGGGGCTGAATCCGAGACGTGCCGTTAGACAGTAAAACAATGTCAAGATGGACGAATGATGTCAGCATCACCATTCTGGAGCCCGTAGCTCATGTCGACTAATCAATCTCTAGCAATCGATAACTCTTGAGTTATAATTCAGTTACATTCTTGATTTCCCATTTTCCCAGGTTTCATGTTCATGCCAAGTATCAATAATTTATTATCTAATTACAACACGGGAGCAAGCATATACAAGTCATGTCTATCAAGACAACAGGTCAATCAATCAATATAGGGATTTGTTGGCGTTTCGGTAAATATTACGGTACAAGCAAGGTTGACATAATGCAGTATCAATACAATTCTAAAATCAGGATAACATGGATACATGAAAACAATCTATATACTATCTTGTTGGGAATAGCATAATCATGTCAATAACAGGTCATAAATGTGTCAAGGTACAAGTTAGGTATCAGGTCAGGGAATATATAGCATGTATATAATATATCAGGTACATAACAGTTCAAATATCAGGTTTCAGTACAGTTGAGACGGCTCAAAAAAAGTTGAGATGGCTCAGAAGTCTTCTGGAATTATAATTTGTTCTCTGGTTGTATAAGAAGGCTCATGACGGCCTTGAGACGGCTCAACCTTATCATGAGAGGGCTCAAAGTGTTTTGAGACGGCTCAAAATAATCCTGGAGCGACATTATGTTCTCTGTGTGCATGAGAGGGCTCTGGGTTTTGTTGCGCCGGCTCATCCCTACTTGAGACGGCTCAAATTATTTTGAGATGGCTCAAACTATGTCTGGAACGATATTTTAGTTCTCTGTTTGTATGAGACAGCTCGGGTAATTCTGAGATGGCTCGTCGACTCTTTTCTGAGACGATCAGGTTTCTAGTTCGATCTAAATTCAATTCAAGTTTGTAAACAATAGCAACTATAATTACGTCGATTACTCTAAAATCCAATATATTGATTATCAACATAAAAGGTGGTAATTTTAGGGTTTCATATCAACTATTATAGCTAGATCAAGTTGTCGACAAAACGTGATTCGGATCATGATACATTATTAGCATGTAAACATAGATTTACAAGTTAATAACAACACTAATAATAATGTTACGCCAGATCTGGTATGGCTGTAACTAGCATGTAGTAAGCATCTAGAAATGCTTGCCTCAGTCTACAATTATCACGATGACAGCGATACAAGCACGATCTCGGAACCTTATGCAAGACCTTCGCTTGCACGCTCGGTCTTGAAGTTGTAGCCGTGAGAGGATGCTGATGTGAGGAAGAAGAAAATAGCGGTGATGATGATCTCCTCAGGACAGTTCAAATGATGATGGTGGTGGTGATGGGGTCGGCTACGAGATCAAAGGAGATTGGGTTTTGGAGTTAAGGTTAGGGTTTGGTTATGGGTGAGAGAGATGGAGGCTAGGGTTTTAGTTTTGAGATATGTTTGCATGAAATTCATATGAGTTTAAATAGGATGCATGATTATGGACCGGGTACTATATGTAAAATTCTATATCAATTAGAAATAGAGTCTTAGAGATAAGGAAAAATATTATTCAATTTGCCTAACTAATATATCTTTATTAATTAAATACTTTACCATGTCCCAATAATAACCAATGACAAAACCCAATGAAACAATAACCCAGAATCAGTCGATAAATAATATCAGTCGCATGTCAGGTTTTGAAATGGCTCAATATATACCTGAGCTGGTTCACAAGTTTATACATGAAATTAATAACTCTCTGGGTACAAGAGACGGGTCACACACAATCCTTGAGCTGGCTCATGATGCCCAAAACCAAAACTCACTATAACCAGCAAAATCAATCAATTCAATTTATTAATTCAAATACGTACAATCATTCTAGGGTGTTACAGTTCCGAGGGCAGAAATCACCCTTTTAGGGGGTTATTGAAAGCGGGGACCTCCTTTTAGGGAGGTTCCGGAACTGAACACGGGGATCCCGTGTTCAAGGATTGGAGGGGGAACATGGAGAAATCCATTTTTTCATGGATCTCACAAGAGCTCCGGGGTCAAGTGTGAAAGTCTAGGGCTTTCATCGAATCTACATGTTTGAAAATACTTGCTCGGGGTGAAAACCATGGGCTTTCATCCCGAGAAACCTTATTCTTCAAATTTGATGAAGAAAGATTGCACCTTTTCTTGGTTTTGATCTTGGATCTTGGGTTCTTGAGATGGATCTTTCCAAAAGAGATGGGTTATTATTTAATGGGTTGTATTGAGTAAGAGAGAGAGATGAAGGAGATGAGAGAGACCCAAAACGAACTCTCTTTCCTTTTGGAGCTCAGGAGATGAGAGAGACCCAAAACAAACTCTCTTTCCTTTTGGAGCTCTCTCTCTCTCTCTCTCTGAGAAAGAAGATGAAGACTTGCCTCTTTTTGTGGAGGCTCAAAACCCTAAAAAATTACGAGAGAATAAAAATTGTTATTGATTTTTTCATATGTTTGCCTTATATAGGCTTGCAACTTTACACATATCCCCTTAGGCTTTACACAATTGGCATTTTTCCTTTCCTATGCTTATGTGCTCGTTTCTTTTTGCACAAATGCTGTGGGTTTTACATAGATTCGGCTTTTTGCTCATTTGTATTACATTTTCACACTTATTTGCACATAAAATTTATTTATTACAATTTTATTTCTCTTTCTTCTTCGATGGTCGGCCGGCTTCGCTTAGGCTTAAGGCGGTTTGAACGTGGGCCCACTTGCTTGGGCTTGGGTCCGGATTAGTTGGACTTGGGTCTAATTGTTTAGGCGTTGACTTTAACTTTTTGGCTTTTGATTTTTTGACTTTTAATTTTTGATTTTTTATTTCGGCAGTGGGGTGTAAATTTCGACCCCAACAAAGTGCCCCCGTCAGCAAATGTACACGATATTTATGTTTCATGTGCATGCAATTGATGGATTTTTTTCGTGGAGAGGTTAGCATGATTCCCTTTTGGCGACGTGGAGGTCGGTGCTTCTCTTTTTGGCGATGTGGAGGTCGGTGCTTTGACTTGATTTTGTTTGGGAATGGAGCTGATGTCTATTTAGATGAAAGAGCTTGGTTTAAATTCTACATAGATGGAGGAACTTGGTTTAACGTCTACTTAGACGGAAGATTTTTGGAGATTTTGGAATTTTGATGTTTAATGTCATCTTAGACGGAGGTTTTGGAATTTTGATTTGGCATTTGGATATTTAACGTCATCTTAGACGGAGATTTTGGAATTTTGACTTAGAATTTGGGTTATTGGTTGGCATCAGCACCGCTAACACTGAAGCATAGCGCCAGGAACGACTCATCATTTGCTTTTAGAGGATTTTATTTGTTCTCAGTTTAACGACCTAAGGGTTATCTATTCCCGTTTAATGATTTAGGGGGCATCTATTTTTAGTTTAATGACATAGAGGTCATCTATTCTCAGTTTAACGAGTTAGGGGTCAGCTATTTCCAGTTTAACTACTTAGAGGTCAATCTTGGTATGATTTTCTTGTTTTGCGGGTTTGGCGCATTCTTGCAAGGCTGTTTGAGAACAGCTTGTCTGTGATTTGGAGTATTTATGCATAATATTTCTTGATATATTGACCGTTGATGAGTGGCATAGGCTTATTTCTCTCAGAACTTATCAGTTGGTAAGATCTTTCGTCAAATACTTTCTCGATGATATACGGCCCTTCCCAGTTTGGTTCAAATTTTCCTTTCGCATGTCGGCTGGGGATAATCAGTTTTCTAAGGACTAACACTAGTTCGCCTTTCTTGAAAACACGGAGGCGTGTCATTTTATCATAATCCTATGGCATTTGGGATCGGTACAACTCCAGATTTTATTGCACGAAGACTCTTTTTTCGAGCGCATCGAGCTCTTCAAGACAAGGGAAAGCATTTTCCCCTTCTGTCAGACTATGCTAGACGGTCATCCTTAAACTCGGAATTTCAACTTCGACAGAGAGGATTCCCTCTACCCCAAAGAGCAGTAAGTATGTGGTAGATTAGGTTGTAGTGCGGTGCGTGGTACGATATGCCCACAGCGCCATACGGAGCTTCAGATCCTAGTCTCGTTTATTAGCTAAAGCGTTTTTCTTTAAGAGCTTGCTGAAAGTTTTGTTGAAGACTTCGGCCACCAATTGGCTCTTAGATTATAGATGGAGGAATATCTCCAATCTATCTTGTATTAAGTGGTGAATCTTGAGATTTTGATGTTAGTTATATGTATGCCCTAGAGGCCATTACTATACATAGGATGTATATTGTAGTGGATACTTGGACATATATAGGGAGGACTTTCTTGCTCGACATGATAGTATGCTATCTGGTTACTCTTTACCTTAACGTGTACACTGATTGTCTCTCTGTTACATGTTAGTAAAGCCCTTAGGATGTGTACTTGACTACCTGGACTATGATGCGGATCATACTAGTAGGGACATGGTAGTCCATAAGTACATCCTTCAAGGTCTCTAGTCATGGGTGTATCGAGACGGGGCATCGATATACCAGAGTAGACTAGCGTATACCTTCTCGACCCATACAGATGGGCGATGGATGATCCCATATCCATTGGTGTTTGACATCAGAGATGATATACGGGTGCTCAGGGGAGACTGGGTACACTGGACGGACTCGCCGAGAACTCCTAAATGGTATTATACCTTACGTCAGATGGCAGTTCTCTGGTGACACTGGTACAGGTTAGTCTGTAGACCCGAGATCGTCATAGAGTCTTGTGTGATTCCCACTGTGCTTTGATTTCCACCTTACCATGTCCAAGAGGGCGTGCAAAACGGTGGTTTTTGGGTATAGTCCCGAATCACATGAAGGCAATGAGCGATAGGAGGGGATTCGTCTCTCCCGGTATAGGGAGTTGATGTTGCGCCGTGTTCGATTGGCTATAACCGGAAATCCCTGGCAAGGGTTGCTGAGATTTACTGGTAAGTGTTACCAGTAGTTTCTCGAACTGTTATAGACCTCATATCGACACGACTTATCGAGCTATTGGGGTCTGACGTTTACCACCCGTAGGCGAGAAATGCGACATATCAGACAAACAGACCGGACTGTACGGTAAGTGTTACTGGTTGGATTCACAGGAGTGTGAGCGGGCTTGCTCGTTGATCTTCTGATCGCTCAATACCCGGGTGGCCGTTACGTTTAGCAGACCACTTGCGGCTTGTGGGTGTTTGATATGATCATCACCTGCTGCCGGCGTATTGACGAGTCTTTAGAGTCCTACACAGAGGTTTCCTGGCTCAAGCGAAACGAAATAGGAGCGCATATGAGATATGTGCGGGACCGAGAATAATACCAGTATGTGATACTGTATTCGATTCTCACAATTTGTGACATTGATCGGTTATATGCGATATAGCCGGGTTATCGGATCAAGTGTTGATTCGATAAGTTGTTACTATTGATATTAATCGGTTATATGCAATATGACCGGATCATTAAGTCAAGTGTTGATTTAATGATTTAATGTATAATTATATATTTGATATATCACTTTACATTAACTAATATTGGTTCACTTAAGATATTTTTCTCACTTGATTGTGCACATTGTATATGTGATATATTTTTGTGCACAAGATTGTATCATGTTTGATGATACATGCAAACTTGGGTGTGTGTATGCTTTGAACCATGTTTAGGTAAATGGCTAGGGTTTTAATTTATTTATTCATTTATTTATTTATTCATTTTAGCAATAAATAAAATGGTGGCTAACTTTGGATTTTCTTTGAAGCTTCATGAAGCTTTGAAAAGTTCAACCATTTTGTTTCTTTTGCTTAACCTAACCATTTGCCTAAACCCTAGTTTATTCTCTACACTAGTTAGCCTCACCCATGGTTTCATTATGATAACCATCACTTGATTTTCTTTTTGCAATTAATTCATTTTTCATTTTCTTTCTTCTTCTTCTTCTTGATGAAGAGAAGAAACCATTGCTAGAAATTTCCAAGTGATGATTCCAAGTGAGAAATCCAAATCTAAAGTGAACCCACTTCCTATTTCTTCATCCTCTACCACTTGCCATGTAGTATAGGGTGTTTTCTTCACAAGTTTCATGACTTGGTGAAGGTGGAGCTTGAGCTTGAGTTGCCTCGACGTAGATCATCTTCGGCATCGAAGTCGACGACCTAGCCCGATCATTTCTTCGACGAAACCATCGCTAGAGTCTGGGATCCGATGATCGCAGCGGAGGGACGTCAACACGGAGCCAAGGAAGTGGAGGACCAGATCTACAAAGGTTGTATTTCCATTCACTTAGCAATAAAGTTGTTTATTCGCATGTTTCGCCTTTACCTCTAGTAACGATCTAGTATATGGTTTCTTTGGCACATGAAAAATTAGAATTTGGCATGGTTGATGCCTTGTGGAACCTCATTAGTATGCCTAGGAACCCTACAGTGGTATCAGAGCCTAGCTAGAGCCTTAGGCAATGTGTAGACGATGTTAGAAACCCGATCGAACCCGAAACCGTAATTCAAAACCACTCTCTGGACATTTTCTGAAAATGTGGATTTTTCCAAATTAAAAATATCCAAAAATTACAGCAGAGAAATATAAGAGTTACTGTGAAGCACGTGAGTCCAAGTCGACCAAAGTGCCGCGGAACCGCGGCGCCACCCTAGCATGTGCGGCGGTTCCGTGGCTAAATTTGTGATTCTTGGCACGTGCTTTGCACAGTAATGTCTTATACTGAATCCTGTGTTTTCTGGGTAATTTTAAATTATATTCAACAATTGAATTTTCTGGGTTGTTTTGGGGATTCGATGATTTGATCGGTTTATTTAACTTCGTCTATGTGTTTTTCGGGATAATTTTTGAATATGTTAAAAAGTTCGACCGGATATAAATACCCAATTTTTCCCCTGCCGGAAAATTTCCAAGTGTTGGATTTTTCCGTGGTTTAATAGCATTCTAAGTAGTGCAAGTAACACGATGGTCCCTCTAGAAGACAACAAACATTAACTCGATTATGTGACCGTCTTGAACTGCCCTTTGAACCTTAGGGTTTGGGGCAGTACGGCGTGCCACATGTGAGGCGTTGGCTTGACCCTTCTACGGCTGGACCGTTGGTACTGAGGCATGAAGTGAATGTTTTTAAACTTATTTCATGTGTTGAGCTGTTTCGGGAAAACTTGGGTGTTCGATTGTTCGATCGGAAAGTTTAACATTTTCTATTAATCCGGAATGTGATACAGTATTTGGAATCCACAAGTAGTTATGAGATAACTGAATGAATGTTATAAACATAGCAGTTTAGTCTCACTTGATCGGTTGCCACAGGATTTTGATGTGATCAAAAGTCCGTCGCAATCACGTAGCGTACGCGGATACTCGCCGGGTAAACTTAATAGACAGCCTCACCCCATAGCCCCGACCAAGTGACTGTAGGAGAACCCCGTCGCCGAAAGCATCCGTTCGGGTGCTCGCGGCAGCGGTGTTCCGCCTTGGTGCACTTCGTCGACGGCGTCGGGGGTGCAGCCGCCTACTAAAGTTTGCGACGAGCATTCGATCAAAATGTCGGGAATCTTGTTGAATTGCCCGACTCAATATTGAAAAGTGTTTTCGATATAGAGACTAAAATGCGGGATTTATAATTGTTAGGCATGCGATGTCTAAGTAATTCATTGGATTAGGCATGCGATGTCTATGAAGTTTGCGGATTCCAACTGTTGTAGTTTTACACTTTCTTTTCTGCGACCGTAAGTATAATATGTGATATCGCCGGTTTCGTTGCTATATGTCAACGACAATTGGGATGGGCATATTTACTTACGTTGATGACATGTGATGTTATGTGTTGCTGGATATGTTATATTGGATCGTCGTGTTTGAATAGCCGGGGTTTTTTATGTGAGATGAGTGTTTTTTCATTTTCATTCATGTAAAAACTTGTATGTAATATTCTTTTATTGGGGCACTTCCGGGTTAACGAAGATGTCACCCTTTGTATATTATTTTCTTTTCCGCACTAGGATAGACCCAAGGAGGAGGGCACAAGTAACCGGGTTCTGGAGTCTAATGGGTGACCAACTCGAGGAGTCGAGTCCGAGTCTCCTAACTCTAGAATTGGTAGGGTTGCTTGCCGCTCTCGTAGGGGTCTAGGGGTGTGGGTTTGGCTATTCATCACGACCGTGGAATCCGTGTTTTATACTGGCTCGTATTAAAAACACGGACGTCCTAGTATATCCAATGTTTCATATGTTTTTTCTGCTGCAATATCTGTGATGTGATCATTTGATATGCTGTGATGGATACTGTATATAGCATATATGATATATTATATAGACGTTACTTATGTTTTACACCAGCGCTAGCCCTGCCCCGCTTTGTCGTTAGTTACCTAACCTAATGGTGCACGAGGGGACATCGAGGCGAATGCGAATGGCATAAGTGTACGTCGTATTTATCTGTGATGTTTAGGTGAGTTAAATGATGGGATATTCATTAATGTGATTAATGAAAGAAAAGAAACCTAAGATGTTGTGGAATCGAATTTTCAAAAAACAGGTAGCTACAGTTCTTGCTTTGCGTCGTGGTGTTCCTTGTAGAACATCCTGCATCTTATTCGATAAGGAAAGGACCGAGATCCCTTCACCGAGAGTGACTCCTTTAGCAATAACTGGCAGATGCTACAACCCTCGGTTTGTCTTTTGATCGCTTCTATAGTTTTTGCTTTGCACAGCGATATATATGATATATCCCGCACCTCATTCGACGAGGAAAGGGCCGACGATCCCTTCACCGGGAGTGACCCCTTTAGCAAAACTAGAAAAGCCTCAAAAACACTCCATTTTAAAATCATTTGGTTCTACAACGATATCAAGTTCATTACGCAATAGGTTTTCAGAAAAACCTGTCGTAGCCCTCCGTCATTTCAGATAAGTAGTAGTTAGTATTCGTGCTACGTTTGTTGGCATGCGTCAAGGCGTAGTGTGCGGTAGCTAACTAGTATTAATCTGCTTATGCATATGATGCAGATTGGATTAGGGTAGTCGTACGACTTTGTTGGCCTGCGTCAAGGGTCGTGCGGGTGGGTTTAATTCAATCAGGAAATGACGGGTTGAACTTGACTAGCGCACTATGGTTTGTTGGCCTGCGTCAAGGTCATAGAACACTATGGGCAAAATATTATCGGGAATTTCAAGTGTTGAAATTTGCAATGAGATTGCATACCTTCTATGAGATAGTTGGATCCCGATACCCGCTGCGAGTAATTGTTACTCCTGGGAGAGTTTTACACATTACAATTAACCAATCAAGTAGGTGTCTAGAAAGGTGTCAACGGGGTTACGCCTCTGGAAAAACGAGGTTTATATTAATTAGGTTCGTGCGAAAGCACGGGGAACCTCCCTCAAATTACCGACACTGGTCTGGCTGAAAGATTGGCGAACTTGTAGCGTGTAATTAATCCCGGCTAGTCTTTCCTTTTAGGGTTTGAAGGAAGATTTGATAAAAACAGTGGGAGCCATCCTGATTAGATAAAATATATAACCAATCTAATCTTGCAAGAGCATACGCTGAGTGTTTTCTTCTCTCTCTCTCCAGGTAGCGACCATATCATGCCTTAATCAAGATAATAATACAGAATATTGACCGAACCCGCTTGTTATACTGAGCTGGGGAACGTTGGTCCTGCTCCAACTTATAATTGTTATAGGACAGAGCAGGAAATAGGGGAATACCAGAATTCCTATGCCGCCCAAACGAAGAAAGTGCATATGATGCATCTCTTTCGGGTGTGTTCATTATAAAGAACCGTTTCTCAGTATCCTTTACGTCCTGAGTATGTGATACCGGATCAGGATCCCGCATATGTAATCTGTTACATGGGCTACAGATAGGTAAAGAACTGAGAACGGGTGATAAGTTTCATGAGACAGAAAACGGTGCAAGTGTTGTAGCCAAGTCTGTTGGTCACTGTCATCCTGTATTACCAGTACATTGATTCTGAACGAATGTTATTAGATACCGAACCTGATATACAAAATCATATCAGTCTCTTTATTAGTAAAGAAATGATAAAATTTTGTATTGTTGGATAATGTTTTGTATATTCCCTTTATCAAAAGTTGATCGGTTCAGGCACGTTATCTAAAAGCATTGATGTTCTAAATCAAACTACAGTTCTTAGTATACAGAACACACAAAAGAGGAAAAGTTCAGAAATGAATGGATCCTTCTTGAGGTATTGTAGACTAGGTCATATCAATGCGACCCGACTAGCTAAGTTGCACATAGATGCATATTTAAAACTGTTTGAATTTACATCTTGTGAAAACTTGCCGGTCATGTCACATAGATAAAATGACCACAGCTCTGTTTATTGGAAGCAGAGAAAGAGTTAGTGTACTCTTGGGACTGATACATGATGATGTATGAAGGTCCCCTGTCTACACATGTCAAGACCGGTTCTTTGTACTTCATTACATTCTCTGATGATCTCTTTAGATTCAGACATATGTTTCTGTTGAAACACAAGTCCGAACCTTTTGAGATATTCACAGAATATAAGTTAGAAGTAGAGAACCAAAACGGGTATAAGTATTATGTCCTTTGATGTGATCAAGGAGGAGAATACTTGAGCACGAAATTCTTGGACTTTTCTAAAGGAGAATGAGATTCTCTCTCAGCATTACTCCTCCGTATACACCACAGCATGTCGGTGTATCGGGGCGGAGCAATCACACCCTATATGATAAGGTGTGCTCTATGATGAGTACTACTGAGTTACCTATTTCCTTTTGGGAGTTATGTACTTAAGAAGCTGCATACCTATTGAATAAGGTTCAAATCAAATCAGTTGCCTACCAGTTCATATGTGATATGGAATGGGAAGAGCCCATATCTTAAGTTGGTTAAAATTTGGGGTTGTCCGGCCTATGTCTAAAAGCAAAATCCGGACAAGCTCGAGGCAAAATCTGTTATATAGAACTGGAAATGTTTCAGCTATACAAACTGCAGCTGATGATTTGGTAGAACCAAAGGATTTAATAGTTACCAACGAACCTCAGCCTCTCCGCCGATCAAGTAGGTTTCCTCACCCACCTTAGAGATACTTCGGTTTCTCTATGACAGTAGGAGCGAGGATTGTATCATGGGATGATGACCTAACTAGTTTCGAGCTGGCCATCAGGAGTGGGACTCTGTAAGAATGGCTGGATGCTTAGCGATCTGAGATGGAATCCTTATACACCAACAAAGTATGGACTTTGGTTGCTTTAGCTGAAGGGTTAAATCCCCATCAGGAGCAAGTATATCTTGAGAAGATTACTTGGTGTACATGGAAAAGTTGAGACTTTCAAAGCTAGACTTGTTAAAGGCTTACATCATTGACCAGGTATGGATCATGATGAAACTTTTTCTAAGGAGCTATGCTTAAATCCATGCAGATCCTACTTGCCACGACTATATACCATGACTACAATATCCGGCGGTTGGGTGTCATGACTGCTTTTCTAAATGATGTTTTAGAAGAGAAAGTCTATAAGTACACAGTAAGAAGGCTTCGTAGACAGTGGGAGCAGCGGAAACGTATGCAAGATGTTTTATGTGATGAAGCAGGCATCGCGGAGTTGGAACATCTGTTTTGATGAGATAGTCAATGAGTTTGACATCATCAAAATGGTAGATGAAACTTGTATATACAAAAAGGTAGTAGGAAGTATGGTGGTGATCCTCGTAGAGTACGTGGATGACATACTCTTGATAGGGAAGGAGTTTCCTATGCTACGCTCGATCAATCTCCGCTTATCACAATGATTCTCCGTATAGGATCAAACTGATACCTATTAAATCCTGGGTTTTGGATCTATGAGATAGATCTAATTGGATGTTAGGATACTCACTAGTTGTAGTGAGATGGTATCAATCGATCCTGGGGAGAATCACTGGAAGGGTTCCAGGGTGATAAGGACGACTGAAAGTCAGTCACAGGCATTGTCTTTACCCTCAGTAAAGGGACGGTATGTTGGAAGAGTTCCAAGCTAGATACCGTGGCATACTAGACAATAAAGGCTGGATACATCACTACCAAAGATGCTACCAAAGAGGAAGTCTGGGTGTATATTGGTTCATGAGATGAACTTCGTTCCCACCATTGTGAGACAATGGAGTTGTGGCTTATGCCAAGGAACGCTCGTCCCATCAGTGATCCAGACATATTCTAAGGCAGTGTCACCTGATCATAGAGATGGTTGATCTCCAAGGAGTCGAGGTTAGGAGAGTAGACTCAGAGGACAACACAGCGGATCCACTCACAAAGGCCTTTTCCCAGAGAGAGATTTTTATGGGATGGTTGAGTATGAGATACTGGAACCACTGCTATCAGATGGCCCTAGTGCAAGTGGGAGATTTTTAGTTATATGTATGCCCTAGAGGCCATTACTATACATAGGATGTATATTGTAGTGGATGCTTGGACATATATAGGGAGGACTTTCTTGCTCGACATGATAGTATGCTATCTGGTTACTCTTTACCTTAACGTGTATACTGATTGTCTCTCTGTTACATGTTAGTAAAGCCCTTAGGATATGTACTTGACTACCTGGACTATGATGTGGATCATACTAGTGGGGACATGGTAGTCCATAAGTACATCCTCCAAGGTCCCTAGTCGTGGGTGTATCGAGATGGGGCATCGATATACCAGAGTAGACTAGCGTATACCTTCTCGACCCATACAGATGGGCGATGGATGATCCCATATCCATTGGTGTTTGACATCAGAGATGATATATGGGTGCTCAGTGGAGACTAAGTATACTGGACGGACTCGCCGAGAACTCCCAGATGGTATTATACCTTACGTCAGATGGCAGTTCTCTGGTGACACTGGTACAGGTTAGTCTGTAGACCCGAGATCGTCATAGAGTCTTGTGTGATTCCCACTGTGCTTTGATTTCCACCTTACCACGTCCAGGAGGGCATGCAAAACGGTGGTTTTTGGGTATAGTCCCGAATCACATGGAGGCAATGAGCGATATGAGGGGATTCGTCTCTCCCGGTATAAGGAGTTGATGTTGCGCTGTGTTCGATTGGCTATAACCGGAAATCCTTGGCCAGGGTTGCTGAGATTTACTGGTAAGTGTTACCAGTAGTTTCTCGAACTGTTATAGACCTCATATCGACACGACTTATCGAGCTATTGGGGTCTAACGTTTACCACCCCTTGGTGAGATATGCGACATATCAGACGAACAGACCGGACTATACGGTAAGTGTTACTGGTTGGATTCACAGGAGTGTGAGCGGGCTTGCTCATTGATCTTCTGATCGCTCAATACCCGGGTGGCAGTTACGTTTAGCAGACCGCTTGTGGCTTGTGGGTGTTTGATATGATCATCACCTGCTGCCGGCGTATTGACGAGTCTTTAGAGTCCTACACAGAGGTTTCCTGGCTCAAGCGAAACGAAATAGGAGCGCATATGAGATATGTGCGGGACCGAGAATAATACCAGTATGTGATACTGTATTCGATTCTCGCGATTTGTGACATTGATCGGTTATATGCGATATAGCCGGGTTATCGGATCAAGTGTTGATTCGATAAATTGTTACTATTGATATTAGTCGGTTATATGCAATATGACCGGATCATTAAGTCAAGTGTTGATTTAATGATTTAATGTATAATTATATATTTGATATATCACTTTACATTAACTAATATTGGTTCACTTAAGATGTTTTTCTCACTTGATTGTGCACATTGTATATGTGATATATTTTTGTGCACAAGATTGTATCATATTTGATGATACATGCAAACTTGGGTGTGTGTATGCTTTGAACCATGTTTAGGTAAATGGTTAGGGTTTTAATTTATTTATTCATTTATTTATTTATTCATTTTAGCAAGAAATAAAATGGTGGCTAACTTTGGATTTTCTTTGAAGCTTCATGAAGCTTTGAAAAGTTCAACCATTTTGTTTCTTTTGCTTAACCTAACCATTTGCCTAAACCCTAGTTTATTCTCTACACTAGTTAGCCTCACCCATGGTTGCATTATGATAACCATCACTTGATTTTCTTTTTGCAATTAATTCATTTTTCATTTTCTTTCTTCTTCTTCTTCTTGATGAAGAGAAGAAACCATTGCTAGAAATTTCCAAGTGATGATTCCAAGTGAGAAATCCAAATCTAAAGTGAACCCACTTCCTATTTTTTTATCCTCTACCACTTGCCATGTAGTATAGGGTGTTTTCTTTACAAGTTTCATGACTTGGTGAAGGTGGAGCTTGAGCTTGAGTTGCCTCGACGTAGATCATCTTCGGCATCGAAGTAGACGACCTAGCCCGATCATTTCTTCGACGAAACCATCGCTAGAGTCCGGGATCCGATGATCGCAGCGGAGGGATGTCAACACGGAGCCAAGGAAGTGGAGGACCAGATCTACAAAGGTTGTATTTCCATTCACTTAGCAATAAAGTTGTTTATTCGCATGTTTCGCCTTACCTCTAGTAACGATCTAGTATAGGGTTTCTTTGGCACATGAAAAATTAGAATTTGGCATGGTTGATGCCTTGTGGAACTTCATTAGTGTGCCTAGGAACCCTACATTTGAAACTTTTAAAAAATGACCCATTGTCAGAAATGATCCGTCTGGGTATGCCAAAGTGGTATGGAACGTTATGCCGGAAGAATGTCAGAATATCCTCTGTCCTGACTTCTTTTAGAGGGACACTACAGCCCATCTGGAAAAGTAGTCAGTGGCCGCTAGTATGAACCTATGGCCTTTAGATGATGGAGGGTCAATTGGTCCAACTATGTCGGTTCTCCACATTTCGAACGGTCATGAAGCTATGGTAGGATGTAGCGGATTGGGATGCTTGTGTATGAAGTTGCCGTATATTTGACAGATGTGGCATTTCCTCGCATGTTCTTCACAATCCCTTATCATGGTAGACCAGTAATATTCTAGACACTCAATTTGAAGGCACATTTTAGGGCCAGACTGGTGTGCACCACAGATGCCGGAGTGGCTTCTTTTATGATTTTTTGGGCTTCTGCCGAAGACAGACACCTAAGCCATAGTCGGTCATATGATCTTCGGTATGCGTGTTGTTTAATAACACGTATCGGAGAGCTCACTTCTTTAATTAAACTCTTACAGATTCCTCTTCTGGCAGCTTATTATATCGAAGATATTCTACAAAAGGTTCCCTCCAATCATGCTCTTATTGAGTGGTCATGACTTCTTCAACATGACAATCCTCTTGTTTCAGCATTTCTTCGTTACGCTAGTGATTCGAAGGTAGAATTTTTCATCTTCGAACCGTAATTAGGATTTTGTCCATATCAGGATTAGCTAGTTCTTTTGCTAGGTGAGCAAGCACGTCAGCTTTTCTCTTCAACGCTCTGGGGATTTTCATCAGTTCGATATAGACAAACTGTTTCATAAGCTCAATGATCCGGCTTCTGTATCGAGCCAACTCGGGCTTGCATACTTGGTAGTCTCCATTTACTTGGTTGAAGACCAGCTGAGAATCTCCGTAAACAAGTAGTCGGGTGATTCCCATTTCTATGGTGAGTTCGAGACCGGCTATCAGTGCTTCATACTCAGCCTCGTTGTTTGTGTGCAGCTCGGTAAGAGCGAAAGAATATCTCAGGGCTCCCCTGATGGCATGATGAACAACAATCCTACCATAGATTTTATTTGCAGGATACTTGTTTTGATGGAGGACCTAATTAATGAGGCTCCGTCGAAATAGAGATCCTAGCATGGCTCATCTTCTTCAAGATGGAGCACATGTTTGTCGGGTAGCTCGCAATTTAGCTGAGACCCTTTGGGTATGGGATGAGTGATTGAGTGATTTAGCATGCTTGCGCTTTCTAAAAGATAGATCAAAAATATTTGTAACCGCAATCAAGAACGGCGTCGCATGAAGCTAGCCGGTGAGTACGGGTCGGTCCACAGGGATGTTGTGAATCTCCTAGTCGCGCTAACGAGTTAATTCCGAAAGGTGTTCGGATTGGTTATTAAATCTAAAAACCTAAATTATTCTATCTACGATTATCTAGATCTATTCTTGCTAGGGTTAGGTTTAGGTATGGTTTGGAAATGAAAGTAAATCTCAACGCTTTCATACCCGAATGAAGATCTATGAGGAGTTATGGTAATTATCAATAAAGGGGATTAGATCCATTCGGGAAGGTGTTCCTTCCTCTAGGTTCTTGTCCTTCCTTTAGAGATCCTTACCCTAACCTCAATGGAAAACGCACGCAACCCGGCCTTTACACTACGGTGTCACCGCTACCTCGAGGGATAGGGTGCCGTAGGGCGCGGTGTGTGCGTGTATGCATGGAGTCCTATTGAAAATATATTATGGGTAAGAAAGGAATGAGAGATCTCATCTCTCAAAATCCTTCCCCAAAGCTAAACCCTAAACAAGTTCCTAGGGCATGAAATTAAATCTACCTAGGGCAAAGAATTAAAATCTACACTAGGGCGAGAAATTAAATCTACTTACAGATGCATCTCTCCAATCATCCATGCAGGGTTGTCAGATCTGAATTTCTGAATGGAAAGGAAACACCGATGCTCTCCAAAAAGAGATCTGAAATTTATTATTAAAAGGAGGCATAAGAAATTACAATGATCTGGGTTATATTTATAAGGAGATAGAAACCCTAGGTTACAATTGATTCGCATTTATAGTTTAACAAAATTGCCCTTAGGTAGACTAGTCAACGCGCCCCAAACCTTTCTGGGAAATTTTACCCTATACGTGTAACACACGGCAGCGGAACCGCGGCCTAAGTCCAGGTTTGGCCGCGGTTCCGCGACCAACTTGGGGTCTTGAATGCTGAAATTTTCAGTGTTGGTTCTGGGTGACTTGTACTTCCTATTTCTTTAGGTCTTTTCTCAGATTGACTTCTGTTTCTTCTCCAGATATTCACAGTGTGTAGTGCAGTGGACTTTTAATGTTTCTTCGTGTCGTTGCCTTTGTACTCGGTGAACTGTTGTTCATTGTTCCTCAAAATGTTGGCTCGATCACGATTTCACCATTTATCATTCGCAGTCTCACTTTTGCATGGTATTTTCATTGTTTTCACTGTTTTTGATCCAAGAACCTATAACCTGTAACATGTAGCACACATGCGTCAAAAGCACCTGTTTATTTATAAAAAGAATAAAAATGGGGAATATAATAATGCAATATTATGGTGTGAACAAATACCCCCAAACTTATCTTTTGCTCGTTCTCGAGCAAACTTATTTTTTTTATTCTCTACAAAAAAACTAACCGCACATTCGCAGGGAAACGCGATTGCACTGAGCACGTGCAACAAGTCGTTAAACCTCTAGGTGTCCCTAGTAGGAGGAGTGTTGTCTCCTGAGGGTTTTCAGCTGATACTACCCACAAAATCCTATCAATTTGGCTTTTTCGACTTTTGTTCTCCAATTAGGTTTTCTAACAGGGAATTCTATTGTCGTCGACTCGTAAATTATCCACCAACATTATTCACACTTCCTCATCATTTAACTTAAAATTATATATATTCTGTAGACCTACTTAGCTTTCGGCATCTCTTAAGTTTTCCTTCTACGGTTCCATCTCCACTTAGGAATTTTTATCAATTCTACTAAAGATACAAGTTCTATTCTTCACTCCTTTCTTTCATCTAAACTCCAATTACATACCCCTACGTGTGTATATAGATCACCCCTACACTTGGAAATTCAAATCAAGCAATCATACTCTTGTCCGTTGTCCAAAGTACTTATTAGTAGGTGAATTTTTAATTGAATTTTGCCTACACATCCTTCATGCGACCGTTAATACTTCTTGAGGTACCAACGACCGATTACAAGATGTGTTTGCACATTAAAGCGTACTTCCTAGTCTTGCAACCCCCAAGGCTTTTAGCAGTGACTCCCAAACCAGTTAGTCTAAGGCACTAGGTGATAAAGCACCCTCGCTAAATATTTTTCTATTTTTGCAGCCTTAAGTAATCACAAAAACCAGTGTCCATTTTTTTATTCTTTATTCACACTTATATATATTTTTTCATTTTCATTATACTAAGGACTTTAGACAAGAGCATTTCAAGGTCTCTTCTACTATTCCAAGTTTCAAGGTGCGTGATTGTGCAAATTGTAGGGTATACATTTTCTGAATCTAGACTTAAGCTAGGAACTATTTTTCAAATTTATACTCTAATAAGAACATCAATACTCTTCTCTTATTTCGACTTAGCCCAAGAAGTGAACCCAAAATTTGCCTATTTCTAAATAAACTACAAAAAAATATACTTTCTACCTTTAAACTTTAAGGAAGGTTATTTTTAGGGTTTTTAATTTACTAAGTCTAAGATCTAGTTGTTCCTAGCCAGTTAACCCATTCATCAAACTCAAGTCAATCAGCCAAAATTGAATACAATAATTTTTATAATTTTTGAAATTTTTCAATTTTTATGGGATTTCAAATAAATATGCAAATGCAAAAATATGTACAAATGAATGCGAAGGAAGAAGACGTACCGAGCATACCCCCAAACTTGAACTTGACAGTGTCCTCACTGTCATGCTAAACCAAGAGGGTCAAAATGCCGATACTCCCCTGTTTATTTATTTATAATTTTTTTTCTTTTTTTTAATGTTTTGAATTTTTTTTTATTTTTTATAAAAAGAAAAAAAATATGTATATATATACAAAGGTCCCCCCAAACTTAAGCTTGGCCTTACACAAGCCAAATGTTAGCACCAACCATTCAAAGATCTTATCATGGTAAAGGTATAGTCGGTGCAAGAATGGGGTGGAGATGAAAGAAATGAGAAACACGCGAGACCGTGTGGAAAGAAGAATGGTAGAATATGGTCTCGGTGGGGGGAAAGAAGGGCGGAAAGGAGAAAGAAGGATCGCGCGAACTTGAGGGTGTAAATCGAGTGAATAAATTAGCGCAATATGTGATGATCGATGTGTTATAAGTGATTGCGCTAACCTATCAACCCGTCGGGAAATGGGGTCAAATCCCTCAAGATTCGCAAGAAAACATGGATACGCCGAACTTGGTATAGGAGATGAAAGCGTAACGGTCTCTTGTTCGGTCGGAACAATGGGAAAGACGAAAGGGAGTGAATTAAGGATAGTATCTTTCTCACCGTAGTAAACTGTGTCGAACTTGAAAGATTCCATTAATGGTTCGAAACTACTATAATCAACCGAGTCAGATGGCTCATCTGAAAATGTAAAGGACTCAAACTCGGTCGGTGAGTCATCAGCATCGTCCGAAAAAGTGAAACACTCGTAGGTGTTATCGTCTGTGAGAATTGTGTCAGATTCAATGGAAAAGGTTTCAAGCTCACAGTCTTCAAGCGGGGTCGGAACGATGGGAAGGAGAGAGGGTGATATATTAGTCAAAGGTTCAGGAGGATGAATTGGAAAATCAGACACATCAAACAAAAATGATTCAACCTCAATATTATCCTCAAGACTCTCCTCAATACTATCCTCAATATTTAACTCATCCATGCCGTTATCATCAAAATCTAGACGCATATGAGATTCGGGAGAAACATTTAATAACTCAGGATGATGATTTGAACATAAAATTTCAATTAAATCGACAGGTTCATCATCCGAAATATTCCCGGCGTCTATATCCTCAATCAAGTTAAAATCAATTTCTTTAGACACCTACTCAAAAGTATGGATGTTTATCAATGTAGGTTCTAGAGTGGAGGTGTAAAGGTCAAACGGATTAGGTGCGGTTTCACTCGAAAGGGGTTCTTCACAATTGGCAAATCAAGCACTACAAAATCACACAACTCATTTTTATTTTCAACAGGTGAACTATTTAGGGAAATCGATGGAAAACAGGAGTTGTGGGCTTCAATTGGGTACGGGTAGGTTTGATTTGATAATCCTCTCTCATTCTCATTCTGTCCAACCGCCTCCTTATACATTAAAAAAATTTGAGCATCCGGGAAACTAGCTACCGGTTCACTAGGTTGCATAAGGGCGGCCACGGACGCTTCCACATTCCTAGTCATTTTATTTGTTGCTGCAATATAAGCTTCCAACGACTCTTCCAAACTAGACTTAGGTGGTGAGGGGGTTTCGGTGAAAAATTCGAAATTGGTTGGATATGTGAAACTCCCTACAGGCTGTGTAGAGACAATGTCTAGTGAAGGTGGGAAGGCCGGGTAGGACTGGTAGGAAGTGGGTGATTGTACAGGGGTAGGGTCAACATATGGATAAAAAGATGAATAGTCGTGCGGATCCCTAAAACTAGATGAGTGGAGAGGGGTGAAAGATTGACTGCGAGATTGAGCAATATGCTCAGCAATGGACATCGGCTTAGGAGTTACAGCTGAACTTGAAAAAGTGGTGTCAACATACGTAGGTGGTAACGGTGGACTTGGTTGACACAAAATGGGTTGAAAAGTCAAACTGTTTCTCCTATACGCCTCTATTTGATCTTTCAAAGATTTTTTAGGCAAGGAAGGATCGTCTTTAAATTGACCGAACAAATTGACGTACGATACAAAATTAGGTTCGGGATACCAAAGTTCGGCAAGTGATTTATTATGTGGGGTACCCATGTTAGAAGAAGGGGAAATGAAAGAAAGTTTGTCGTGCAAGGATTTATTTACGGCTAAAAACTTTGCAAGTTTCTATCAAAATTTTCCTTATTCTTTTTTTATTCTTTTTCTCTTTATTAGGAAAAATTTGTTGCAAAAAGATTTTTAACACAAGATATGCAACAGCAAAATATTACTTGCAATCTAATTTCATTTTAAGCACGGCACAGAAATCCTGCACAAGATAGTTATTTGGAAGGGAATATATTTTTAAAGTGCACAAAATCCTGCAGGCATTTTTCAGAAAATTTATTAAAAATTACAGAAGGGAAATAACAGAGGAGCTTACAGTGCAAATTGCAGAGGATGATATCACCAAAAGGGCGCGGTTCCGCGGTATAAACGCGTTATTGCCGCGTTTTCACCGCAGTCTAAACACCACGAATCCCCAAAAAAATTTTGATGCTCTGATACGACAAGACGGCCGCGGTTCCGCGGCCTAAGGTGGGTTTTGGCCGCGGAATCGCGGCGATTTGGGTGATTTGGGTCTCCAAAAAAAATTCCTTGTTCTGTTGTTCAAAATCTCTTCTGTTCCGATATTTTGTTCCCTGTTTTGCTTTCTGGAAATCTCCAGATCCAAATTTGTATATCCTGCAAAAATTAAAACAACAAAGTATCCCTTCCAAAAATAACAATTGATATATTTTTATAATTTTTTTATTTTATGATTAACCCGAAATTGCGAAAAGGAAAGTTCTACGCCGTCCCCGGCAACGGCGCCATTTGATTGAGTGATTTAGCGTGCTTGCGCTTTCTAAAAGATAGATCAAAAATATTTGTAACCGCAATCAAGAACGGCGTCGCATGAAGCTAGCCGGTGAGTACGGGTCGGTCCACAGGGATGTTGTGAATCTCCTAGTCGCGCTAACGAGTTAATTCCGAAAGGTGTTCGGATTGGTTATTAAATCTAAAAACCTAAATTATTCTATCTACGATTATCTAGATCTATTCTTGCTAGGGTTAGGTTTAGGGATGGTTTGGAAATGAAAGTAAATCTCAACGCTTTCATACCCGAATGAAGATCTATGAGGAGTTATGGTAATTATCAATAAAGGGGATTAGATCCATTCGGGAAGGTGTTCCTTCCTCTAGGTTCTTGTCCTTCCTTTAGAGATCCTTACCCTAACCTCCATGGAAAACGCGCGCAACCGGGCCTTTACACTATAGTGTCACCGCTACCTCGAGGGATAGGGTGCCGTAGGGCGCGGTGTGTGCGTGTATGCATGGAGTCCTGTTGAAAATATATTATGGGTAAGAAAGGGATGAGAGATCTCATCTCTCAAAATCCTTCCCCAAAGCTAAACCCTAAACAAGTTCCTAGGGCATGAAATTAAATCTACCTAGTGTTAGTTATATGTGTGCCCTAGAGGCCATTACTATACATAGGATGTATATTGTGGTGGATGCTTGGACATATATAGGGAGGACTTTCTTGCTCGACATGATAGTATGCTATCTGGTTGCTCGTTACCTTAACGTGTACACTGATTGTCTCTCTGTTACATGTTGGTAAAGCCTTTAGGATGTGTACTTGACTACCTGGACTATGATGCGGATTATACTAGTGGGGACATGGTAGTCCATAAGTACATCCTGCAAGGTCCCTAGTCGTGGGTGTATCGAGACGGGGCATCGATATACCAGAGTAGACTAGCGTATACCTTCTCGACCCATACAGATGGGCGATGGATGATCCCATATCCATTGGTGTTTGACATCAGAGATGATATACGGGTGCTCAGTAGAGACTGGGTACACTGGATGGACTCGCCGAGAACTCCCAGATGGTATTATACCTTACGTCAGATGGCAGTTCTCTGGTGACACTGGTACAGAGTAGTCTGTTGACCCGAGATCGTCATAGAGTCTTGTGTGGTTCCCACTGTGCTTTGATTTCCACCTTACCACGTCCAAGAGGGCGTGCAAAACGGTGGTTTTTGGGTACAGTCCCGAGTCACATGGAGGCAATGAGCGATAGGAGGGGATTCGTCTCTCCCGGTATAGGGAGTTGATGTTGCGCTGTGTTCGATTGGCTATAACCGGAAATCCCTGGCCAGGGTTGCTGAGATTTACTGGTAAGTGTTACCAGTAGTTTCTCGAACTGTTATAGACCTCATATCGACACGACTTATCGAGCTATTGGGGTTTGACGTTTACCACCCCTAGGCGAGATATGCGACATATCAGATGATCAGACCGGACTGTACGGTAAGTGTTACTGGTTGGATTCACAGGAGTGTGAGTGGGCTTGCTCGTCGATCTTCTGATCGCTCAATACCCGGGTGGCCGTTACGTTTAGCAGACCGCTTGCGGCTTGTGGGTGTTTGATATGATCATCACCTGCTGCCGGCGTATTGACGAGTCTTTAGAGTCCTACACAGAGGTTTCCTGGCTCAAGCGAAACGAAATAGAAGCGCATATGAGATATGTGCGGGACCGAGAATGATACCAGTATGTGATACTGTATTCGATTCTCGCGATTTGTGACATTGATCGGTTATATGCGATATAGCCGGGTTATCGGATCAAGTGTTGATTCGATAAGTTGTTACTGTTGATATTAGTCGGTTATATGCGATATGACCGGGTCGTTAAATCAAGTGTTGATTTAATGATTTAACGCATAATTATATATTTGATATATTATTTTGCATTAACTAGTATTTGTTCACTTTAAATGGATTTTCTCACTCGGATGTGCACATTGTATATGTGATATTTTTTTTGTGCACTTGATTGTATCATGTTTGATGATACATGTTTGCTAGGGTTTTTGTGTAAAGAATTAAACCATGGTTATTTAAATGGTTAGGGTTTTGATTATCTTAACTAATTATTTAGGTTATTTCCTTTTTAGGCATGTAAAGAGAAAATGGTTTCTTTTCATTCATGAAGCTTGATGAAGCTTCATGAAGACTTTGACCAAGTGACCATTTTGTCTCATGCTTAACCCTAACCATTCCATTCAACCATGATTAACTCTCTACACATTACCATGGTTAATATTATGATAAGAATGATTTTATTATTCTTTTTCATAATAACATATCATATATTCATTCTTTCTTCTTAATCTTCTTCTTGAAGAAGAAAGCTTGCTACTACAATGGCAACTTGAGAAAACAAGTGAGAAATCCAATTCTAAAGTGAACCCAATTCCTATTTCTTCATCCTCTACCTCTTGCCAAGTAGTAGAGTGTGTTTCCTTCACAAGTTTCATGACTAGGTGAAGTTGGAGCTTGATCTAGTGATGCCTCGACGTAGATCATCTTCGGCATCGTCGTCGATGACCTAGCCCGCTTTTTCTCCGTTGAAGCCGATGCTAGAGTCATGGTTCGATTTGGACAGCGGAGAGGACTTCATCATGGAGCTATGGAGGTGGAGAAACGGATCTACAAAGGTTGTATTTCCGTTCTTTTAGTTTAGTTGTAAACTAGTTGCTTTGGTCGCCTAGACTTCTAGCCAACGATCCGTATTAGGGTTTCTCGGCACCGTAATTTTTGAAATTGGCATGGTTGATGCCTTGTGAGACCTCTTGAGAGTGCCTAGGAACCCTACAGTAGTATCAGAGCTACTAGGCATTGGATGTCGACCTATGGGGGGTTCTCACTGTGTGACAGTGTGGCGAAGCATAGGCTCTTACCCCCAGGGTGTCCCGAGACCGGAAGGTGTTCCGGCGGGTTGTAGTCCTCGCGAGGGGGCATGCGTAAAAAGTAGCTGCTGAAGGACCCGTTGGTGCCACGACGACCCTATTGGATGGGGTTGCTGCCTGACCTACAGTGGTATCAGAGCCTAGCTAGAGCCTTAGGCGATGCGTAGACGGAGTTTGAAGTCCGATCGAACCAAAACCCTAACCCGAAACATGCTCTCTGGACTTTTTCTAAAAACTGGGATTTTTCCACATTAAAAATGCTTAAAAAATTCAGTAGGGAATTATAAGAATTACGGTGCAAAATTCGACTCATGAACAGTACAAAGAGCGGCGGAACCGCGGCAGAAGCATGCCTTCTGCGGCGGTTCGCGGCTAAAGTATGACATCATCATCCCCTGTTTGCACAGTAACTCCTATTTTATTATGCTGGATTTTCTGGGAATTTTTAATATTTATTCAAGAGTTGAATTTTCTGGGGTTGTTTTGGGGATTCGGTGTTTCGATCGGAGTATCAGATTTTGTCTATGTGGCTTTCCGGATAAATTTTAGAATATGTTAAAAAGTTCGACCGGATATAAATACCCAATTTTTTCCCTGTCGGGAAATTTCCAAGTGTTGGATTTTTCCGTAGTTTAACGACGTTCTAAGTAGTGCAAGTAACGTGATGGACCCTCTAGAAGACAACAAACCTTAACTCGATTATGTGACCGTCTTGAACTGCCCTTTGAACCTTAGGGTTTGGGGCAGTACGGCGTGCCACATGTGAGGCGTTGGCTTGACCCTTCTACGGCTGGACCGTTGGTACTGAGGCACGAACTGAATGTTGTTAGACTTATTTCATGTGTTGAGTTGTATCGGGAAAACTTGGGTGTTTGAATGTTCGATCGGAAAGTTTAACATTTTCTGTTTATCTGGAATGTGATACAATAATTGGAATTCACAAGTAGTTATGAGATAACTGAATGAACGTTATAAACATAGCAGTTTAGTCTCACTTGATCGGTTGCCACGGAATTTTGATGTGATCAAAAGTTCGTCGCAATCACGTAGCGTACGCGGATATTCGCCGGTAAACTTAATAGACAGCCTCACTCCATAGCCCCGACCAAGTGACTGCAGGAGAACCCCGTCACCGAAAGCATCCGTTCGGGTGCTCGCGGTAGCGGTGTTCCGCCTTGGTGCACTTCGTCGACGGCGTCGGGGGTGCGGCCGCCTACTAAAGTTTGCGACGAGCATTCGATCAGGATGTCGGGAATCTTGTTGAATTGCCCGACTTGATATTGAAAAGAGTTTTCGATAATGAGACTAAAATGCGGGGATTATAATTGTTAGGCCTGCGATGTCTAAGGAATTCATTTGGTCAGGCATGCGATGTCTGAAGAGGTTGCGGATTCCAACTGTTGTAGTTTTACACTTTCTTTTCTGTGACCGTAAGTGTAATATGTGATATCGCCGGTTTTGTTGCTATATGTCAACGACAATTGGGATGCGCATATTTACTTACGTTGATGACATGTGATGTTATGTATTGCTGGATATGTTATATTGGATCGTCGTGTTTGAACAGCCGGGGGTTTTTATGTGAGATGAGTGTTTTTCATTTTCATTCATGTAAAAACTTGTATGTAATATTCTTTTATTGGGGCACTTCCAGGTTGCGGAAGTTGTCACCGTTTGTATATTTTTTACTTTTTCGCACTAGGATAGACCCAAGGAGGAGGGCACAAGTAACCGGGTTCTGGAGTCCAGTGGGAGACCAACTCGAGGAGTCGAGTCCGGGTCTCCTAACTCTAGAATTGGTAGGGTTGCTTGCCGCTCTCGTAGGGGTCTAGGGGTATGGGTTTGGCTATTCATCACGACCGTGGAATCCGTGTTTTATACTGGCTCGTATTGAAAACACGGGCGTCCTAGTATATCCAATATTTCATATGATTCTTCTGCTGCGATATCTGTGATGTGATCATGTGATGTTCTGTGATAGATACAGTATATAGTATATATGATATATTATATAGGCGTTACTTATGTTTTACACCCGCGCTAGCCCTGCCCCGCTCTGCCGTTAGTTACCTAACCTAACGGTGCACGAGGGGACATCGAGGCGAATGCGGATGGCATAAGTGTACGTCGTATTTATCTGTGATGTTTAGGTATTTAAATGATGGGACTTCATTAATGTGATTAATGAAATAAAAGAAACCTAAGATGTTGTAGAATCGAATTTCAAAATTAAACTAGGTAGCTACAGTTCTTGCTTTGCACAGCGGTATATGTGATATATCCTGCACCTTATTCGATGAGGAAAGGACCGAGATCCCTTCACCGGGAGTGACTCCTTTAGCAATAACTGGCAGATGCTACACACTCGGTTTGTTTTTGATTGCTTTTAAGAGTTTTTGCTTTGCACAGTGATATATATGATATATCCCGCACCTCATTCGACGAGGAAAGGGCCGACGATCCCTTCACCGGGAGTGACCCCTTTAGCAAAACTAGAAAAGCCTCAAAAACACTCCATTTTAAAATTATTTGATTCTACAACGATATAAAGTTCATTACGCAAAAGGTTTTCTTAAAAACCTGTCGTAGCCCTCCGTCATTTCAGATAAGTCCTAGTTAGTATTCGTGCTGCGTTTGTTGACTCAGTCAAGGCGTAGTGTGCGGTAGCTGATTAGTGCTTATCTGCAAAGCATATGATGCGATTGGATTAGGGTAGTCGTGCGGCCTTGTTGACTCAGTCAAGGGTCGTGCGGGTGGGTTTAATTCAATCGAGAAATGACGGGTTGAACTTTACTTGTGGTCTATGATTTGTTGACTCAGTCAAGGTCATAGATCGCTTGGGGAAAAATATTATCGGGAATTTCAAGTGTTGAAATTTGCAATGAGATTGCATACCTTCTATAAGATAGTTGGATCCCGATACCCGCTGCGAGTAAGAGTTACTCCTGGGAGAGTTTTACACATTACAATTAGCCGATCAAGTAGGTGTCTAGAAAGGTGTTAACGAGGTTACACATCTGGGAAAACGAGGTTTACATTAATTAGGTTCGTGCGAAAGCACGGGGGACCTCCCTCAAAGTACCGACACTGGCCTGGCCGAAAGATTGGCGAACTTGTAGTGTGTAATTAATCCCGGCTAGTCTTTCCTTTTAGGGTTTGAAGGAAGATTTGATAAAAAGCAGTGGGAGCCATCCTGATTAGATAAAATAATAACCAATCTATTCTTGCAAAAGCGCACGCTGAGTGTTTTCTTCTCTCTCTCTCCTGGTAGCGACC
This sequence comes from Agapanthus africanus, assembly GCA_030015575.1. NCBI lineage: Eukaryota > Viridiplantae > Streptophyta > Magnoliopsida > Asparagales > Amaryllidaceae > Agapanthus > Agapanthus africanus. Next base: position 200,064,054 of record JASDDO010000028.1, on the reverse strand, counting down.
ATATCACGCCTTAATCAAGATAATAATATGGATATTTGACCGAACCCGCTTGTTATACTGAGCTGGGGAACGTTGGTCCCGCTCCAACTTATAAATGTTATAAGACAGAGCAGGAAATTGGGGATTACCAAAATTCCCGTGCCACCCAAACGAAGAGAGTGCATGCTGATGCATCATCTTCAGGTGTGTTCATTACAAAGAACTGTTTCTCTGTATTCTCTACGTCCTGGGTATGTGATACCAGATCAGGATCCCAGATATGTAATCTGTTACATAGGGCTACAGAAAGGTAGAAAACTGAGAACGGGTGATAAGTTTCATGAGGCAGAAAACGGGGCAAGTGTTGCAGCGAAGTCTGTTGGTCACTGTCACCCTGTATTACCAATACATTGATTCTGAACGAATGTTATTAGATACTGAACCTGATATACAAAATCATATCAGTCTCTTTATGTAAGTGCACGGCGGCGCCCCGGCCGTCAAACCGACGCCGGAATGCGGAAGCGGTGAATAACTAAAATTTTTGCGGACTTTGCAAACCGGCACCACCGCGCACTTTAACCGGATCGAACCATTAACTAGTCTAAGCAATCTACAAGAATGGGAATAGAGATGTATACCGACGATCCAAGTCCTCCGGTCTTCATCTCCACTCCGATCTCCTCGCGGGATCTCCGTCCATCTCCTCCTCGTCGGAAAGGGCACCACGAAGCCGGGTACTTTTACGGGCTCCCACCTCAATACCGAGGCAACTCGGGCACGAAGCCGGCTACTCGACGTGCCCAAGATTCGCTGTAGGAAGTGTAGTGTAGAATTGTAGTCTCCTTTTGGGGTGGTGTTGCCATGATGGAGGAATCAAGATGATATGAACTTGGGGATTTTTGAGGCAATGAAAAATGATATGAATCAATAATTTTCCACACCCTCACCAAAAATGAAAATGAACCATCATCCTTTTCTAATGTGGCCGGCCAAGTCATTTGTATGAAAATGGAGGGAGGAAAACAACTAAGGGAGGTGAGTGTAGGATCAATGGAAGAGGTGAGCACATCCAAAGTCAAAGAAACATCAACCATACTTTTTCCTCCATACCCTTTCCAATTCAATCAAATCTCAAAAAGCAAAAGCATGGTTGAAAAAGCAAAGATTCTTATCATATCAAACCCTTTTGCAAGAAAACCCCTCCACAAATGTAATTTGCAAAACTGCAAATTACCCCCTCCATCGGAAAAGTCCGGCCGGGAAAGAACAAAGGAAAACCGGCCGGAACGGAATGCAAACTGGCAACTCCAGAAAACTGGTCCCGTAATAAATTACAGGAAAACCCCGATACTGTGCATACACACCCGCATCTGTATTCTGTCCGGATACAAATGCAAAGAGACAAAATCTACACTGTACTAAACTAGGATCGGCTTAAACCAAAGCCGGCTAGTAATATCCGTTCGATCCTGATCCGTGCAATACCGCACGTATCTGATCGAACCCTGCCATAAATCTATACGGCTACTAGTACAAACCGTCCGATCCTGATCCGTGCAATACCGCACGTATCTGATCGGACCCTGCCATATCTCCATACGGCCTCTACAGCGTTTCGCCCGAAAGCTGAGTAACTTAAAGTGTGGTGGACTCTAAAGACTCGTCAATACTATGGCTGTGGATTTAACCACTAGCACGTCAGAGGTATAAGCCAATACATAACGGGCCACCAGCAATTGACTAAAAGGGACGTCGATGAGCGAACTCATCCTGACACCCTACTGAGCCTGTCAGTGACAATATCCGTGCAGTCCGGTCCGTTCGTCTATGAGCATCGCATGGCGGGCCTAGGGGGTTGGTAAAAGTCAGACCCCCAAAAGCGGTACAAGTCGTGTCGGAGTGTAGCCCAGAACACCCTGAGATACTACTGGAATACCTACCAGTAAATCTCCTTGCCTTGGCCAAGGACTTTGTGTAATGGCTCTCCTAGACACAGCACGACCTCACCCCCAATACCGGGAGAGACGAACCCCTGAAGATACGCTCACTGCCTCCATGTGGCTCGGGACTGTACCCAACTAAAACCTGTTTGCACGACTCCTTTGAGCCGTGGTAGGGTAGTAATCAAAGTACAGTGGGAACTCACACGAGACAAATGACGATCCCCAGGTCGATGAACTAACCTGCACACATGTCACCAGGGAACTGCCATCTGACGTCTGGTATATGACCAACTAGCATGTTCCCGGCGAGTCCTGTCTGGTGTACTCATAACCCAATGAGCACCTGTATACATCTTAGGTGATCCAACTGACACCAGTGGCTTGTGAGACCGGCCACCGCCCCTCGTCGGGGTCTCGACTGTATACACTAGTCTACTAATGGAGTATCGATGCCCGGTCTCGAAACTCCCACGACTAGGGACTTTTTAAGGATATGCTTGTAGACCCCCAGCTCCCACTTATATGATCGCCCTCATACTGCTGGTGGTCAAGCAAGAATCCTAGGGGCTCTATCAACGTGTAATAGCGACGTGTCATGTCACCTAAAGCAGTACACGATGATAAAAGTAAACCAGATAGCATACTATCATTTCGAGTAAGACTGTCCTACCGGGATAGGTCCTCCCTCAATCATTACAATCACGTACCTGTGACCTAATAATTGACTTTGAGGGCACTATCTCCAACAATCTCCCACTTGCACTCAAGGCTAATTATTGCGATGTCGCATACTCACAGCCCGTGTGATACCGAACATCCAACTCCTCTACTAGTCAGTCTCACAAAGCTCGTTTGCGGAACTATTGCGTTCGAGGAATAGCCTCAGTGAGTGGATCCGCCTAGATGTTTCTATCTATGTCTCTCTATATCTCAAGTTCGCGGAGAAACCCATCTCCCGAAATGAGCAATACCTGTCTTAGAATGTGTCTGGATGTCTGATGGGACATAGCTCATAAATGAACCCCAAATCCAAACTTCTTGGACTGTATCGTCAACTGAACTTAATCAGTATCCTGCGCGCCATGCCTCCCTCAGTATTGCCTTGGATCACCTGTCCAAAATACTGCCCCTCATCAGAAGGAAAACTATAACTCTGACAACCTCCTTGTCGTCCATGTCACCTTGGAAGCCTGGAATGATAACCGTCTCCTGAATGAGGCTGTCGTTATCATATCCCTAGAACATCCACTTATGTTCTAAAACTGCTTCCTACTGTTTCTCCAGGATTGGATTAATGTCAACTTATTGCATCTAGTGCAAGAACAACATCTGGTGTGGTACTTGACATCTCATGATTGACTCACTTGCCTAAGCAAGTGATCTGCCAATCATGCACGTCCCTCTCCCCTTTAGTCTGTAAGACACCTTTGGAGAGGGTGACTCCATTACCTGCAGGTCCACTACCGTGCCAGGAGTCGTCCATCCTAAATACTCTTAGAATGCTGTCAAGTACCCTGATTGGGAAACCACCCAAATCTAGATCTAAAACCATAGATCCAGTAACCAGTATGTCAGATATAATGTCCAAGTCCTGTGTGGAGAAACTACTGTGTGACGACCAAAGTATAACCGATCGTAGTGTAGGAGTTTCCTTTCCCACTCTGTGTATATCATCCAAATACCAGGATATCACACCCTACTACCTTCTCAACAGATCCATCCACTATTCTGATGAAGTCAAACCCATGACTGTCACGTCAGAAATAGATGATCTATCTCCGCTACATCTGCTCTAGTCTATAAATAGACATAAGCAACCTGTCCACCAATGCTTCCGCTGTTCCCACTGACTACGACAACCCTCTGGCAGAGTCATATAGACGTACACTTCTAAAACTGGTTTAGAACGACGCTATACTCATCCTCCCGCCGGGTCTCGTAACCTGGAACAACAGCAATGGCAATTGTGGGTAAACAAGAACTTCCCTGTCACCGTCCTTAAGGCTACCGTAGTACCTCTCTGGTGCCTGAAGTTACCCACCTTATCTGCGGAGTGGCCAATTGAATGTCAAATCAGATTGAATCTTTAGGTTCCTTATCAAATCTTCAGTAATCGTTTGCGGTTCTGGAATCACTTCCAGTTCTACCATACTCCCACTACTGTTTTTCTGAAAAAATCCATTTTTTATAAAACTGTGGCGAGTCTAGAACAATATCGCTATTGTTCATCCAGATGGTAGAAAGTCAACCCTCGTCATAGCCTGGGTCAACCCACAAACAGCCATTACAGAAACGTGCCTTGAGTTGTCCAGTGTCTGGTTTTAATCATAAACCGGACAACTCCCCGTACCTTAACATCGTTAAGATATGAACTGTTCTATATCCAATATAGAAACAGAGGCACTGATTTAATTGAACCAGATTCAAATCATGCAGCTGTCCCCAGCGCATGTCAACTAAATGGAAGGAGGTCGATCAGCGTTACTCAACTTAGGAATACTTCCAATTATGAGTAACCTGAAAGAGAAGCAAGATCTCTTTATCATTACTATCAACTGAATACCACACACAAGTATCTACATCTTCGATCTCTTTGAAGAATCCCGATACTTGCTACACCTGGTTCTCTACTCTATTCAAATACCTATAACTCCTCAAAACTTAGATCCTGTGTTTCAACGAAACACATGTCTAAGAACTAGAGAAGTTAAAAGTAAACAGAATATAGTATGAGGACCAACCCCTCTGTCCTAATGGACACTGGACAACATACAATACCTTGTATAAGTCCCTTGAGTCTGATAACTCTTTCACTGTGTGTCGTAGGTTGAAAACTGTACTTATGGTTAAGAAGAATTACACCGCTGTTTAATGCTCCTTACCTAACCATCCACTGATATAGGTAAATGTCGTAGACATAATTTCAGAAAGGTATATCTCACTCTATGAAAATAGACGTACAGATATATCAATTTGAAATTGGTGCATAACTGCGGATATTCAAAACCAAATATTTGCCGACTGGCAAACAACCCAGGTGACTTCCTCAAATATCACCGATTACAACGAATCCCGATATAATGAGGATGATCACCCAATTCCCAATAACTTACTCCCACTCATCATCTGTAAAACTATACAGATGTGAGAATCGTACCTGGTAAATACATACCCTGGAGCAAGTATCTAATCGGGAAATCAGTTTTCCTTTAACATTACACAGTGAAACTGAAACATCGAAATGTTCCGATGGGGTATTCTGGTATTCCTAGTAATGCCTCTTCCAGATTCACGACTGTAACCGTATAGTTCTTTGCCACCTCTCCAAATCCCTTCATATGTCTTTAGTCTTTACCTTCTGCACACCCCTTTAGGCCAAATGGTTTTCTTCCTTCCCTACCTTTCGGCACCAGCCTATGGTTTGGAAGAAGACTATCCAATAAGCATAATGGGTGTACTGTCCCAATCCTAGGAACACTCGCAACACGAGAGAAGGTGAAGATAAAAGACACCTGAATGTACTTTATTCCTATTTCTCCTGAACCAGGATCCATCCCCGAACTGGAACAAGTTCCTTTCGAGTTCGTATATAACCATACGATGGAATATCCAAATAAACTGTGGATCTTCGTAGTGATACGGAGTGTCCTGGAGAAATACAAAGGTGATGTGGGAGTGGTAACGAAATATTTGGTTTGGTCGTGAAATATCTGTTGCAATTTACTTTGCCCTCCTACTAATCCCTTGTTTTGTCTGAACTTAATACCTTCTGTACACCGTTTAGGCTAACTGGTTTTCTTCATTCCCTACCGGTCGGCACCAGCCTATGGTTTGGAAGAAGACTATCCAATTTGCGTAATAGGTGTACTACTCCTAAACCAAGGAGTACTCGCAACCTGAGAGAAGGTGAAAAGAAAAGACAACTGAATAATCCTATTCGTTTTCTCCAGAACCGGAAACCATCCTCGAATAAATTCTTTCGAGTTCGTATCTAACCATACGATGGTTTTGTCCAATGGAAGTGGACGTTCGTAGTAAAACGGGGTGTCCTGGAGAAAAGGGTAAAAGTAGGAGTGGCAATGAGGTTTGCAACTCTGACAATCCAAAAACCGGTGTTTAAGAAGGTTCGGTCAACTTGGTCACTGAGTCAAAGTCTTAGGGTCGAGTCAAAAGGTCGCTGCCAGAGAGAGAGAGAAAAGAAACACTCAGCGTGCACTCTAACCTAGATCAGAATGGTTACCAATTTATCTAATCTGGAATCCTCCCACTGTACCTCAAATTCTCCTCCAAACCTGAAAGAAGAATTAGTCGGGGTCACCCGAGGAGTAAACTAACTCATCAGTGGGAATCGGGATCCAACTCTCATCGCATGATAACGTGACGGAATCCGCTCACGGTATCACACTCCAGAAGGTATGCGCATATCTGGCAAGTTTCAGTTCTTTTGAAACTCCCGATGTGATTTCTGCCCCATGCTCTTATGACCTTGACTTTGGCCAACATATCATAAGTCACATGTCAAGTTCTACCCGTCATTCTCCAGGTTAATTTGAATCCACCCGTACATACCCTTGACTTTGGCCAAAATGGCAGCACGACTGTCCCAAACCAACGCATCTATCTATGCTGCATATGAATAACCAACAGCTACCAAACACTGTGCCTTGACTTTGGCCAACATACACAGCTTGAATACTATTGACTACCCATATGAAACGACGGAGGGCTACGAATGGTTTCTGGCGAAAACCTTTAACGTAATGAACTTGATATCGTCGAAGGAACGGATAGCTTTTAAAAATATAGTGACGAAAACCGTTGCTAAAGAGGTCACTCCCGGTGAAGGGATCTCGGCTCTTTCCCCGTAGAATGAGGTGCAGGATATTCCAAATGAATACCACGATGCAAAGCAAAAGTAATCGGCTATAGTGAAGTTAATGCCCTGACGCAAACTTCTGTCCAAGGGGTCACTCCCGGTGAGGGGATCTCGGCCCTTGCCTCGTCGACTGAGGAGCAGGATATTCCAATGAATACCACGATGCAAAACAAAAGTGAACGTCCTTGCAATAACAGCTTTTTGAAAAGTGTTCCAACAACATCAGATTAGGTTTGTTTTTAACTTGCATTGATCCGAATCAATGCAGTCCCATCAATTGATCACACCACAAAGAACGAAAATATACTGACGTACGTATATGCCATCTGCATTCGCCACTGGGTCCCGTCATCACCCGTTAGGTTAGCTAACTAACGGCAGAGCGGGGACTGGACTAGCGCGGATGAAAAACATATACAACATCTACTAATATATATACCAATATATTATATTCGCTCAAGGCGTGAATAAAATGCAACATCACAGAAAAGTACAGCATCACAGAAACAATACAGATATCTGGGATCCCCGGGTTTCACAGAGCCACTGCTGAAACCCGACGTTCCCCTGGTCGTGTGGATAGCCTGTGCAATGAAATCCTAGACCCCTACGGGCGCGGCAAGTTACCCGCCAAAACCTGAAGCGAGGCAGCCCCCTTCAGCGCCGTGAATGGACCACCCAGCACTTCACGGAATCCGGCAACTTGGGCACCCCTCCTGGGTCAACCTGTACCCCCTACGAGTGCGGCGAATAGCCCGTCAATCCTGGAATGAAGCCCCTTCCGTCCCAATGCCATGAGATGCGGGCTTGTTGCCCTCTAGAACCCGGCTATCCGTGCACCCCTTCGCGGGGTAATCCTAGTACAGAAAGTAAAATATACATACACCGGGTACATCGACCGCAACCAGGTCGTGCCCCAAAAGAATAATACAAACAGGCAGTGACGGCAGTCCACATGTCGGACGCTCGCCCCGCAAAATCAAATGTACATGATACAACAAAACTGTACTAGCATTGCATCCAGGCTATCCCCCACGACCGATCCGCAACAACACAGCAAATACATAGAACATCAACGTGAAAATCACGTTCGCAAATCCGTCTAACCGGGCTATAGCAGTTAGACCGGATTTACCGATCGAGTGACATTCACGGTCGCAGATATAATGTAAATACTGTGAAAAATGTGTTTAAAAAATTTCCGATTGATCAAACAATTAACAAGTGGGCCCCAAAGAAAACTGTAGCACTCACAGAAACAATTGGCCCAACTTTAATATTCCAAAGCCCATATTTTAAGCCCAGAAGGCCTCTGTAAAAAAATGGTGAAGTGATGTCAATAGTGCGCGGCGGAAGGGCCGCACAAAGGTGGTTTTCGCGGCGGTTCCGCGCTCCAACTGTGGAGTTACTTCATCAAATTTTTACAGAACTCTTAGATTATCCAGTACATCAATATTTTACAACCTGAAAAAATTTTCGAGACTGAAAAATTTCAACAGAAACTGTCGTGGGTAAAATGCAGTTTTGGAACCTTTTTTTGATCGATCGGAAATGCAAACACATTACACAAAGCTAGACTAAGTTAATGGCGAGGCTCTGATACCACTGTAAGTGCACGGCGGCGCCCCGGCCGTCAAACCGACGCCGGAATGCGGAAGCGGTGAATAACTAAAATTTTTGCGGACTTTGCAAACCGGCACCACCGCGCACTTTAACCGGATCGAACCATTAACTAGTCTAAGCAATCTACAAGAATGGGAATAGAGATGTATACCGACGATCCAAGTCCTCCGGTCTTCATCTCCACTCCGATCTCCTCGCGGGATCTCCGTCCATCTCCTCCTCGTCGGAAAGGGCACCACGAAGCCGGGTACTTTTACGGGCTCCCACCTCAATACCGAGGCAACTCGGGCACGAAGCCGGCTACTCGACGTGCCCAAGATTCGCTGTAGGAAGTGTAGTGTAGAATTGTAGTCTCCTTTTGGGGTGGTGTTGCCATGATGGAGGAATCAAGATGATATGAACTTGGGGATTTTTGAGGCAATGAAAAATGATATGAATCAATAATTTTCCACACCCTCACCAAAAATGAAAATGAACCATCATCCTTTTCTAATGTGGCCGGCCAAGTCATTTGTATGAAAATGGAGGGAGGAAAACAACTAAGGGAGGTGAGTGTAGGATCAATGGAAGAGGTGAGCACATCCAAAGTCAAAGAAACATCAACCATACTTTTTCCTCCATACCCTTTCCAATTCAATCAAATCTCAAAAAGCAAAAGCATGGTTGAAAAAGCAAAGATTCTTATCATATCAAACCCTTTTGCAAGAAAACCCCTCCACAAATGTAATTTGCAAAACTGCAAATTACCCCCTCCATCGGAAAAGTCCGGCCGGGAAAGAACAAAGGAAAACCGGCCGGAACGGAATGCAAACTGGCAACTCCAGAAAACTGGTCCCGTAATAAATTAAAGGAAAACCCCGATACTGTGCATACACACCCGCATCTGTATTCTGTCCGGATACAAATGCAAAGAGACAAAATCTACACTGTACTAAACTAGGATCGGCTTAAACCAAAGCCGGCTAGTAATATCCGTTCGATCCTGATCCGTGCAATACCGCACGTATCTGATCGAACCCTGCCATAAATCTATACGGCTACTAGTACAAACCGTCCGATCCTGATCCGTGCAATACCGCACGTATCTGATCGGACCCTGCCATATCTCCATACGGCCTCTACAGCGTTTCGCCCGAAAGCTGAGTAACTTAAAGTGTGGTGGACTCTAAAGACTCGTCAATACTATGGCTGTGGATTTAACCACTAGCACGTCAGAGGTATAAGCCAATACATAACGGGCCACCAGCAATTGACTAAAAGGGACGTCGATGAGCGAACTCATCCTGACACCCTACTGAGCCTGTCAGTGACAATATCCGTGCAGTCCGGTCCGTTCGTCTATGAGCATCGCATGGCGGGCCTAGGGGGTTGGTAAAAGTCAGACCCCCAAAAGCGGTACAAGTCGTGTCGGAGTGTAGCCCAGAACACCCTGAGATACTACTGGAATACCTACCAGTAAATCTCCTTGCCTTGGCCAAGGACTTTGTGTAATGGCTCTCCTAGACACAGCACGACCTCACCCCCAATACCGGGAGAGACGAACCCCTGAAGATACGCTCACTGCCTCCATGTGGCTCGGGACTGTACCCAACTAAAACCTGTTTGCACGACTCCTTTGAGCCGTGGTAGGGTAGTAATCAAAGTACAGTGGGAACTCACACGAGACAAATGACGATCCCCAGGTCGATGAACTAACCTGCACACATGTCACCAGGGAACTGCCATCTGACGTCTGGTATATGACCAACTAGCATGTTCCCGGCGAGTCCTGTCCGGTGTACTCATAACCCAATGAGCACCTGTATACATCTTAGGTGATCCAACTGACACCAGTGGCTTGTGAGACCGGCCACCGCCCCTCGTCGAGGTCTCGACTGTATACACTAGTCTACTAATGGAGTATCGATGCCCGGTCTCGAAACTCCCACGACTAGGGACTTTTTAAGGATATGCTTGTAGACCCCCAGCTCCCACTTATATGATCGCCCTCATACTGCTGGTGGTCAAGCAAGAATCCTAGGGGCTCTATCAACGTGTAATAGCGACGTGTCATGTCACCTAAAGCAGTACACGATGATAAAAGTAAACCAGATAGCATACTATCATTTCGAGTAAGACTGTCCTACCGGGATAGGTCCTCCCTCAATCATTACAATCACGTACCTGTGACCTAATAATTGACTTTGAGGGCACTATCTCCAACACTTTATTAGTAAAGAAATGATAAAATTTTGTATTGTTGGATAATATTTTGAACATTTCCTATATCAAAAGTTGATCGGTTCAGGTACGTTATCTAAAAGCGTTGATGTTCTAAATCAAACTACAGTTCTTTAGTATACAGAACACACACAAGAGGAAGAGTTCAGAACTGAACGAATCCTTCTTGAGGTATTGTAGACTAGGTCAGATCAATGTGACCCAACTAGCTAGAGTTACATATAGATGCATATTTAAATCAGTTTGAATTTACATCTTGTGAAACTCGCCAGTCATGTCACAAAGATATAATGACACCAGCTCTGTTTATTGGAAACAGAGATAGAGTTAGTAAACTCTTGGGATGATACATGTTGATGTATGTAAGGTCCCCTGTCTACACATGCCAAGACCGGTTCTTTGTACTTCGTTACATTCTCTGATAATCTCTCAAGATTCAGACATATGTTCCTGTTGAAACACAAGTCCGAACCTTTTGAGATATTCACAGAATATAAGTTAGAAGTAGAGAACCAATAAAGGTAAAAGTATTATGTCCTTTGATGTGATCAAGGAGGAGAATACTTGAGCACGAAAATCCTGGACTATTCTAAAGGAGAATGAGATTCTCTCTCAGCATTACTCCTCCGTATACACCATAGCACGATGGTATATCGGGGCGGAGCAATCACACCCTATATGATAAGGTGTGCTCTATGATGAGTACTACTGAGTTACCTATTTCCTTTTGGGAGTAATGCACTTAAGAAGCTGCACACCTATTGAATAGGGTTCCAATCAAATCAGTCGCCTACCATTTCATATCTGATATGGAAAGGGAAGAGCCCATGTCTTAAGCTAGTTAAGATTTGGGGTTGACCGGCCTATGTCTGAAAGCAAAATCCGGACAAGCTCGAGGCAAGGTCTGTTATGTACAACTGGAAAGGTTCCAGCTATACAAAACTGCAGCTGAAGATTTGACAGAACCAAAGGATTCAATAGTTACCAACGAACCTCAGTCTCTCCGCCGATCTAGTAGGGTTCCTCACCCACCTGAGAGATACTTCGGTTTCTCTATGACAGTGGGAGCGAGGATTGCATCATAAGATGATGACCCAACTAGTTTCGAGCTGGCCATCAGGAGTGGGACTCTGTAAGAATGGCTGGATGCTTAGCGATCTGAGATGGAATTCTTATACACCAACAAAGTATGGACTTTAGTTGCTTTATCTGAAGGGTTAAATCCCCATCAGGAGCAAGTATATCTTGAGAAGAATACTTGGTGTACTTGGAAAGGTTAAGACTTTCAAAGCTAGACTTGTTAAAGCTTTTCGTCATCGACCAGGCGTGGATAATGATGAAACCTTTTCAAGTGGCTATGCTTAAGTCCATCCAGATCCTACTTGCCACGGCTACATACCATGACTACGATATCTGGTGTTTGGGTGTCATGACAGCTTTTCTAAATGATGTTTTAGAAGAGGGCGTCTATAAGTACACAGCCAGAGGGCTTCGTAGACAGTGGCAGCAGCGGAAACGTGTGCAAGATGCTTTATAGGATAAAGCAGGCATCGCGGAGTTGGAACATCTCTTTTGATGGATTAGTTAAAGAGTTTGACATCATCAAAATGGTAGATGAACCTTGTATAAACAAAAAGGTAGTAGAGAATATGGTGGCGATCCTCGTACAGTACGTGGATGACATACTCTTGATAGGGAAGGAGTTTCCTATGCTACGCTCGATCAATCTCCGCTTATCACAATGATTCTCCACATAGGATCAAAGTGATACCTACTAAATCCTGGGTTTTGGATCTATGAGATAGATCTAAATGGATGTTAGGACACTCACTAGTTGTAGTGAGATGGTATCAGTTGATCCTGGGGAAATCACTGGAAGTGTTCCAGGGTGATAAAGACGACTGAATGTCAGTCACAGGCATTGTCTTTACCCTCAGTAAAGGGATGGTATGTTGGAAGAGTTCCAAGCTAGATACCGTGGCATACTAGACGATTAAGGCTGGATACATCGCTACTTATGATGCTACCAAAGAGGATGTTTGGGTGTATATTGGTTCATGAGATGAACTACGTTCCAACCATTGTGAGACAATGGAGTTGTGTCTTATGCCAAGGAACGCCGGTCCCATCAGTGATCCAGACATATTCTAAGGCAGTGTCACCTGATCATGGAGATGGTTGATCTCTAGGGTGATCGAGGTTTGGAGAGTAGACTCAGAGGACAACACAGCGGATCCACTCACAAAGGCCTATTCCCAGAGAGAGACTTTTATGGGATGGTTGAGTATGAAATACTACAACCACTGCTACAGATGGCCCTAGTGCAAGTGGGAGATTGTTAGTTATATGTGTGCCCTAGAGGCCATTACTATACATAGGATGTATATTGTAGTGGATGCTTGGACATATATAGGGAGGACTTTCTTGCTCAACATGATAGTATGCTATCTGGTTGCTCTTTACCTTAACGTGTACACTGATTGTCTCTCTGTTACATGTTGGTAAAGCCCTTAGGATGTGTACTTGACTACCTGGACGATGATGCGGATCATACTAGTGGGGACATGGTAGTCCATAAGTACATCCTGCAAGGTCCCTAGTCGTGGGTGTATCGAGACGGGGCATCGATATACCAGAGTAGACTAGCGTATACCTTCTCGACCCATATAGATGGGCGATGGATGATCCCATATCCATTGGTGTTGGACATCAGAGATGATATACGGGTGCTCAGTAGAGACTAGGTACACTGGACGGACTCGCCGAGAACTCCCAGATGGTATTATACCTTACGTCAGATGGCAGTTCTCTGGTGACACTGGTACAGAGTAGTCTGTTGACCCGAGATCGTCATAGAGTCTTTTGTGGTTCCCACTGTGCTTTGATTTCCACCTTACCACGTCCAAGAAGGCGTGCAAAACGGTGGTTTTTGGGTACAGTCCCGAGTCACATGGAGGCAATGAGCGATAGGAGGGGATTCGTCTCTCCCGGTATAGGGAGTTGATGTTGCGCTGTGTTCGATTGGCTATAACCGGAAATCCCTGGCCAGGGTTGCTGAGATTTACTGGTAAGTGTTACCAGTAGTTTCTCGAACTGTTATAGACCTCATATCGACACGACTTATCGAGCTATTGGGGTTTGACGTTTACCACTCCTAGGCGAGATATGCGACATATCAGACGATCAGACCGGACTGTACGGTAAGTGTTACTGGTTGGATTCACAGGAGTGTGAGCGGGCTTGCTCGTCGATCTTCTGATCGCTCAATACCCGGGTGGCCGTTACGTTTAGCAGACCGCTTGCGGCTTGTGGGTGTTTGATATGATCATCACCTGCTGCCGGCGTATTGACGAGTCTTTAGAGTCCTACACAGAGGTTTCCTGGCTCAAGCGAAACGAAATAGGAGCGCATATGAGATATGTGTGGGACCGAGAATGATACCAGTATGTGATACTGTATTCGATTCTCGTGATTTGTGACATTGATCGGTTATATGCGATATAGCCGGGTTATCGGATCAAGTGTTGATTCGATAAGTTGTTACTGTTGATATTAGTCGGTTATATGCGATATGACCGGGTCGTTAAATCAAGTGTTGATTTAATGATTTAATGCATAATTATATATTTGATATATTACTTTGCATTAACAAGTATTGGTTCACTTTGAATGGATTTTCTCACTCAGATGTGCACATTGTATATGTGATATATTTTTTTGTGCACTTGATTGTATCATGTTTGATGATACATGTTTGCTTGGGTTTTTGTGTAAAGAATTAAACCATGGTTATTTAAATGGTTTGGGTTTTGATTATCTTAACTAATTATTTAGGTTATTTCCTTTTTAGGCATGTAAAGAGAAAATGGTTTCTTTTCATTCATGAAGCTTGATGAAGCTTCATGAAGACTTTGACCAAGTGACCATTTTGTCTCATGCTTAACCCTAACCATTCCATTCAACCTTGATTAACTCTCTACACATTACCATGGTCAATGTTATGGTAAGAATGATTTTATTATTCTTTTTCATAATAACATATCATATATTCATTCTTTCTTCTTAATCTTCTTCTTGAAGAAGAAAGCTTGCTACTACAATGGCAACTTGAGAAAACAAGTGAGAAATCCAATTCTAAAGTGAACCCACTTCCTATTTCTTCATCCTCTACCTCTTGCCAAGTAGTAGAGTGTGTTTCCTTCACAAGTTTCATGACTAGGTGAAGTTGGAGCTTGATCTAGTGATGCCTCGACATAGATCATCTTCGGCATCGTCGTCGATGACCTAGCCCGCTTTTTCTCCGTTGAAGCCGATGCTAGAGTCATGGTTCGATTTGGACAGCGGAGAGGACTTCATCATGGAGCTATGGAGGTGGATAAATGGATCTACAAAGGTTGTATTTCCGTTCTTTTAGTTTAGTTGTAAACTAGTTGCTTTGGTCGCCTAGACTTCTAGCCAATGATCCGTATTAGGGTTTCTCGCCACCGTAATTTTTGAAATTGGCATGGTTGATGCCTTGTGAGACCTCTTGAGAGTGCCTAGGAACCCTACACCTAGGGCAAAGAATTAAAATCTACACTAGGGCGAGAAATTAAATCTACTTACGGATGCATCCCTCCAATCATCCATGCAGGGTTGTCAGATCTGAATTTCTGAATGGAAAGGAAACACCGATGCTCTCTAAAAAGAGATCTGAAATTTATTATTAAAAGGAGGCATAAGAAATTACAATGATCTGGGTTCTATTTATAAGGAGATAGAAACCCTTGGTACAATTGATTCGCATGTATGCTTTTACAAAATTGCCCTTAGGTAGACTAGTCAACGCGCCCCAAACCTTTCTCGGAAATTTTACTATATACGTGTAACATACGGCCGCGGAACCGCGGCCTAAGTCCAGGTTTGGCCGCGGTTCCGCGGCCAACTTGGGGTCTTGAATGCTGAAATTTTCAGTGTTGGTTCTGGGTGACTTGTACTTCCTGTTTCTTTAGGTCTTTTCTCAGATTGACTTCTGTTTCTTCTCCAGATATTCACAATGTGTAGTGCAGTGGACTTTTAATGTTTCTTCGTGTCGTTGCCTTTGTACTCGGTGAACTGTTGTTCATTGTTCGACAAAATGTAGGCTCGATCACGATTTCACCATTTATCATTCGCAGTCTTACTTTTGCATGGTATTTTCATTGTTTTCACTGTTTTTGATCCAAGAACCTGTAACCTGTAACATGTAGCAGACATGCGTCAAAAGCACCTGTTTATTTATAAAAAGAATAAGAATGGGAAATATAATAATGCAATATTATGGTGTGAACAATGAGCAGTAAGGAAGTCGGTCATGGCTTGCCCTTTTACTACTTTTTGAGAAGTATAGATAATATCAAACTTGAGCAGCATAATAACCCATCTGGACATCCTACCCGTCAAGTTTGCTTTTGTTATGAGCTATTTCAGTGGGTCGATCTTGGAGATCAGCATAACCTAGTGAGCGAGCAGATAGTGCCTTAGCTTCTTCACGGTAAATATCAAAGCTAAGCAGTTCTTCTCAATCGAAGAGTAGTTGTTCTCTGCTCCGACCAGTGTTCGGTTGAGATAGTTGAGGGCGTTTTCTTTTATCTCATCGTTATTTTGGGCGATGAGTGCACCGAGTGATCCGTATAGTGCAACAGTGTAGAGAATTAGTGGTGTTTACCACCAGAGGTGGATCTGAGATGTCGGTAAGACGTCTATCCTGAATATGGGGACAAATGCTATTTGGAACATATCCATCCATCTCTCTAAAGATGCCAAGTTGATTTATTGCACTGTATATCGGAGGTTTAGATATATGCGACTGTTATAGCGTGACTTATCAAATCCTCCCTTATTTGTGAGGGGTTTTTGATTGTGGGGACACTCTTCCCTGCAGGCGTAAGATCCTGCAGTTAATTACGTTATTGCCAAGCGGTAACAACTTTCACCTTCTCTATAGATACCACTTTATGTCGTGTTATGTTTGTTTATATGTGGTTGCCCTTGGATTATGTATGGAGACTAATATATATCATCGCTCGTAGAGCGCAGATTAGTCCAAATTCGTATATTAGATTTAGGGTTTTGAACTTAGAATATAGATATCATATAAATGAGGTCCATAAGTTCATGGGATATATGGGTTTGATCTAAGGAAGTTAGTTGTATATCGGACTAAGATCGACTTAGGAACAGTGAGCATACTGGCTCAACTGATCATCTGATCATATATGAATGGCCCATGGATAGTATACAATAGTCAATATAGATACAGTCCGCAGGGCAAAATATATTAGTTTAAGGACATTGTGGTCCATGGGAATATGGATGGAGTATGACTTGTTTATGCTCGTGGATTATATATGGGGATCAATATGGAAATCAGGTGTAGGGCCAAACATATATTAGTTTAGGGATGTTATGGTCCAAAATTAGTTTAGGTACATTTCAGTCTAATATTAGTTTAGGGATATTTCGGTCCATGTTTCATCTTGCACACACATGTATATGTTACGTGGCGAAGTGACGATGGTAACATGGGATTCATCCAATATTGGGGTGTAATACAATTTGAAGGCATTTATATTTCCTTCAAAGATATACATATACATGTATGTATAAAACCAGAGCTCAATATGAGATTCACATCTATATAGGATGCATATCAATATGAGGTATGCACATCAATATGGACGTGCATCAATGTGGGGTGTATCGATATGAGGGTGCATATCTAAATGGGATGTGTAAAGCATTCCCTGTCTTGATGAAATTTCATATTTTTTATCAAGTAGGGATGAGGAAGGAGTTGTTGGTTGTTTGGATTTTGCCATCTCTATGAAAACGTTGAACAATTATAACGCCATATATCAGAGGTGTGGAAAGATGTACCCTTGAACCAAATCCCGTATATGAGGGAGGAGATCAGGTTTGAACTGAGAATTTTCGGTCTTATATGAGACTAAGATTCATGGATGAAAGATCATTATTCATATATCCAACTAAGATCGATATAGGTTCATGGATGAAAGATCATTAGTCATATATCCGACTAAGATCAATATAGGTATCATAAATGAAAGATCATTAGTCGTATATGAGACTAAGATTAATATGGATGAATGATCATTAGTCGTAAATGAGAATAAGAACAATATGGGTGGAGGATCAATAGTAGTATATGGGACTAAGATCAATTTGGACATCGTTGATATGTTGATCAATGGATCGTATATGAGAAATAAAGGCTTCTATACTTAGTTTATTTTAACTAAGTACTCAAGCGAAGGCTTGCTATCCATGTGTACCTGTACATTTATCATCTTTAATGAGGGTGAACACGTTCATATCATGTGGGTTGCGCACTTTCTTATGATCGGGGACTGTGCACGTGTATATCACGTGATGAGCATCGCTTATGGTTGAGGGCTGCGCACGTGCCTATCACGTGATTGCGCACATGTTATCAGTCATGGGGGTTGCGCACGTGCATATCACATGGTTGCACACATGCATATCACATGGTTGCGCACTTATTATCAGTCATGGGTTTGCGGACGTACATATCATATGATGCACATCTCTTATGGTTGGGGACTGCGTACGTGCATATCATATGGTTGCGCACTTACTATCAGTCATGATGATTGCACATGTGCATATCATGTGGTTGCGCACTTGTTATCAGAAGCATTATTTTATCTAAGTGCTTATATGGACACTTCCGTGTAGACAAACTTCTTTTTAAATGCGATCTAAAGTCAAATGTGCACCGTTCGTCAGAAAGCTATGGTGCGCTTATGTATAGGAAAGTTGTTGATTTCGAAAAAGCGAAGGCTTTCAATGAAGTAAAATCTTCAAACGCATGTCTTTCGTTCTTTTTGTATGCACGTGCATCGCACGTGTGCATTTGGAGAGCACCATTGGCGTTTGTTCCCTTGCACAATTGCATAAGGTGTGCCCATTTATGAAAACTTAAGCTTTCAAGAGAAGCGTATGCTTCTATTTGGTGAAGACTAGGCTCCAAAGGGAAGATGAAGGAGCGATTTTTGTTCGTTGGGACCCACCACCTCTCCGAAGACGCTGAGGGATTATAATGCTGTATATCGAAAGTGTGGAGGGATGTATCTTTAAATCAGTCCCATTCATTAGGATAAAGAACATGTTGGAGCAGTATCTTTTGAAATGTCGGAAGGCTTCTTTATGCTTGGCGCATGCATCGCACGTGTTGCACTTGATGTCAGCACACGTGCGTTGTACGTGTTGCGCATGGTATCGGCGCATGTGCCGCACGTGGTACACATGACACCTGTGCACTTGCGCTGCACGTGTGAGCATGGCACCGGTGCACGTGCGCTAATGTGGTGCTCATGGCACCTGCGCTTGCATGTAAGGGGGTACGTATGCCTAAAGAAAGCAATGGTTTTCAAAAAGGAACAATGGCTTCTATGAGGATAAATTCTCTCTCTTTTTTGAGAGATCTCCCCTCTTATTTATAGGAGAGACGCAGAGAAGGGATCTCTCCTTTTGCCGACGTGGGAGTAAAGATGTATCACCTATGTAGTTGAACATTACTTAGACCATAAGTGCATAGCACGTTTGCTCATAAATTTTGATTCCGGAAGAGTTATGAGGCCCGTAATATTTCAAATCAAAGGACTTTTCGAGACATTTTCGATAACATCAGAATTTTCCTGATTCTCATTCAGTTGTTGGTAAAATATAGCCCAGAAAATACTGCTTTGCATTTTCTTAAGAGTATTGCTGTCATTTGATACTTTGGGCTCTTTTGCGCAGAAATTTTAGGCGGGAACAAATGCCCCCCGCTACTTTGCCCACGGAGGTATATACATGGGTGACGTACTGTTGAGTAGTGCAGAGAAAACGATTGATTTTGGGCTGGCGTATCGTATATAAATTTTAGAATCTTAATCTAAGAAGATAGCTAGAGGGCATTGGTGTCGTCATCTACCATTAACTAAAATCACAATTCTTAAGAAATGTAATTCTAAACCCTGAGGCTCGTAAGTTGCACCTTTCTCTTTTTAATGGCAACGTCCTCTACCAATTTTATCACGGGTGGCTCATGGTTAGTATACGGTAGTCAATCGTGAGACTGACCACAGGGCAACGTTGGCGTAGGAAACATGTTTATATCCCCGTCACCCAAGACTTTTCAATTTTATGAGCCATGAGGGTCTCATAAGAATATTTCTCTCTACAAGTCGAGAGGATCTCGTAGATGCATTTTCTCCTTAGAAGTCGTGAGAACTTCTAAGTATCTTTTTTCTTGAGAGTCGTAAGGATCTCACAAGAGTGTTTTCCCTTTATGAGTCGAGAGGACTCGTAAGTGGCTCCTTCTCCTCATTGGTATGCAACTTCGTCGAATGCCGCCCGTGGATAGTATACAAGAGTCGGTATTGACCTACTTGTAGGACAGCGATGGCTTAGAAAATAGGTTTATATCTCTGTTTCCTAAGGCTTTTCAACTTTATAAGCCATGAAGGTCTTATAAAGGTGTTTCTCTCTACGAGTCCAAAGGATCTCGCAGGTGTATCCTGACGTTAAATATAGATAACCTCTTTCGATATAGGAGTCCGTTAGGTTTGTGGTACTGTGTAAAATCCATCGTAACGTTGCGTTGGATGATATTTTCTTGACATGCAGTCCCTTAGGTTGCGGCTCGAGTAGCCATGCGTCTGTCGTATCTCTGATCCTTTCAGAGCCTGGACATGACGTCTTCAAGTAATCTAATTAGATTGGAATATCCAAATTACCATCGGAAAATCCAGCGTTATGTATTGCAATGGCACTTTACTTGAGGTTAGGCTCTATTTGGAGCCACTATGAGTCAAGATTGCACCCTACTGGGGTGGGATGATATCCGGTAGTCTTTAGGCTTTTGTTCCCGCCAAAAATTTTGGCTCAATGTATGTTGTCCCCTTTATAAAAATATAGGGTAACCCCCACATGTTAAACACGTGATCACTCACATGCAAAGCATGTTAGTACCGGCTTTAGATAGGATTAAATCCTATGATAGCCCCTACGTGTTAAACATGTGAGCGCCCACGTGTTAAACACGCGAGTTCCCTTACCGTATTCTTGTGGTGGCACTCACATGCAAAGCACGTGAGCGCCGCTGCCATATATGTATATGGCAATGCTCACGTGATAGCACGTGAGCGCCCCAATTTGAAACGCTCTCATTTGATAAAATTAAATTCTATGTGATAGAATTAAATTCTATTTGAGAAATATTTTCCCTGATCTTTCTATAGAATGATCTTTCTTTAACAGAGAATCTTTGGATTTAAAATCCAATAGTGATAAAATATCACCAATTAAACCATCTGATAGAATTAAATTCTATATAGGAAATATTTCCAAGATCTTTTTAAAATAAAAAAAGTTCTTCTCTGTTAAACAAAATTAAATTCTATGCTTAGGAAAATATTTTCCTAACAAGATATTCATATGATAGAATTAAATTCTATGTTAGAAAAATATTTTCCTAATCTTGTTAAACAAACAAGATATTCATATGATAGAATTAAATTCTATATGGGAAATATTTCCCTGATCTTTCTAAAATAAGAAAGACTTTCTCTGTAAAAGAGAATTAAATTCTATGGTTAGGAAAATATCATCCTAACAAGATATTCATATGATAGAAATAAATTTTATGTAAGAAAAATATTTTACTAATCTTGTTAAACAAACAAAATATTCATATGATAGAATTAAATTCTATGTGGGAAATATTTTCCTGATCTTTCTAAAATAAGAAAGATATTCCCTGTTAAACATAATTAAATTTTATGGTTAGGAAAATATCTTCCTAACAAATTCTTCATATGATTGAATTACATTCTATGTTAGAAAAATATTTTCCTAATATTGTTAAACAAACAAGATATTCATATGAAAGAATTAAATTATATGTGGGAAATATTTCCCTAATCTTTTTAAATTAAGAAAGATCTTCTCTGTTAAACAAAATTAAATTCTATGGTTAGGAAAATATCTTCCTAACAAGATATTCATATGATTGAATTAAATTCTATATTAGAAAAATATTTTTCTAATCTTGTTAAACAAACAAGATATTCATATGATAGAATTAAATTCTATATTAGGAAAATATTTTCCTAATCTTGTTAAACGAATAAGAGATTCATAAGATAGAATTAAATTCTATGTTAGGAAAATATTTTCCTAATTTTGTTAAAACAAATAAGAAATCTTCTCTGTTAAACAGAGAGCCTTTGGATTTAAAATCTAACGGTGAATAAAATTTACCGTTGATTTTTAAGATCAATTTGAATGATTATGGAAATCAATCATGATCTCTCAATTAGATTTTCTCAAAACCGATTGATTTTTCTCTTCTCTTATAAATAAGAGCAAAGTGATTAAATCTAATAGGGTAGAGACACCCCCATATGCTTCGGTAGAAAAAATATAGAAATCTCTCTAAAAGTTTCGGCAATAGAGAATTTAATTCATAATAAAAAAAGACCTTCCTCCTCCCAATCCCTAAGTAAAAAAATATTTAAAACATATCTCCACTTTACCCATCATATCATATCTAAGGGTTTAACCCTTCACAAGAACTCAGTCCTTCCTCTGGATCTGAGATCCACAAGACAGATCTTCCATAAAGAGAATTTAATTCTTGTAAGGATGATCTTGTTCTTAAGAATTAAACATTCAGGAGAGAACAAAATTGAAAAAAGAACATAGAAGAACATATAGTCCATACCCCAGGAATATAGTTCCCCTATGACAAAAACTTAGTTCTTAAAAAACCTGATCTCAGATTCTTAAAATAGTGATCTTAGTGATTGTTACTGGTCAAAATACTATTAACAGAAGTTTAACTTCTCTAAAAATATGAACATAGATTAAATCTCTAAGGACTCAGCGACTCACATGACATTCACTTGAGTGCTCGTAGAACAATATTAAATCTTTAAGGACTCAGCATCTCATGGGATACGCACATGAGTACTCAAAAGCCATGAAAATAGCACCTCACGTGATATCCGCGTGAGCGCTCAGATGCTGCTGACTTAGCGCCTCACGTGCCATACACGTGAGCGTTAGAGTGTGAGCACCTCACGTGCCATACACGTGAGCGTTAGAGTATGAGCGCCTCACGTGATGCATACGTAAGCGCTATATGTTTGAGTACTTGGCACTGCTGGGTGACATTGAAACCCAATCTTTAGTCTCAAATTGGCTAAGTCTGTGAAGTGAAAAATTCTTTGAGCATATATGCTCATATATTTAAGTTGATTTTAATCTAAAATAAGATTAATGATCATCAATCATATTTCCAAACTGATCTTAGTCAAATATATGACTAATGATCGTTTATCTATATTGATCGCAGTCTCATATACGACCAATGATCTTTCTTTCATGATACCTATATTGATCTTAGTCGGATATATGACTAATGATTTTTCATCTATTGATCTTAGTCTCATATAAGACCGATAATTCTCAGTTTCGACCTGATCTCCTCCCTCATATACGGGATTTAGTTCAAGGGTATATCTTTCCATACCTCTGATATATGTCATTTTAATTCTTCAACGTCTTCATAGATGTGGCGGGTCCCAACACCAACAACTTCTTCCTCGTCCCTACTTGATGGAAGATATGAAATTTTATCAAGACAGAGAATGCCTTACACATCTCATATAGATGTGTACCCTCATATCGATACACCCTACATTGATGCACTTCCATATTGATGTGCACACCTCATATTGACACACATCCCATTTAGATACGCATCTTATATTGAGCTCCGACTTTATACATCCATGTATATGTATATCTTTGAAGGAAATATAAATACCTTCAAATTGGCTCGCGCCCCAATATTGGGCACATCCTATGTCACCATCGTTTACTTCGCCACGAAACATATATACGTGCGCGTAAGATGAAAGATGGACCGAAACATCCTTAAACGTACTTCGTTCCGAACATGGGAATGTTTGACCGAAATGTCCCTAAGCTAATATTGGACAGCGATATCCTTAAACTAATATATGTTTGGCCCTACGGTTGGTCTCCATATTAACTCCCATATACAATCCACGGGCATAAACAAGCCATATTCCATTCATATCCCTCATGGACCATGATGTCCTTAAACTAATATGTAAGTCGATGCCACGCTCCCCACATGTTCGCGGGGAGGCGGAGTTTGCAAAAAACGATTTTTATAAGCTTCGTAACATCGACTAAACTTCAGGATTGATACTAAACCGTAACTAACAAACTAGCTTAGAGGTTTAACTACTATGTTAGAATGTTATACCTCAAGTTCTTGCTGTCCTTTACCTCCTCACTGTCCTTCTCCACGTCGTGAACTCCTCAAAGTGAGAATGGATCGCGCCTCCTCTTCGGTTTCTCCAAGTTGTAGAAGATCCATCCGAAAGTTCCAACCTTGAGCTTAACCTCCAAGTTGAGGTAACTTGGTCACTTGGTGTGCTAAACTAAGTAGCCTAGAGTGAGTAGAGAGTGTTGAAGGATTTGGTTGTGTCACAAACCCTAGGATTCTCAACTCATGAAACAATTAGGGTTTCTATTTTGAAGATGATGAAGAGAGAGCTTGAGATGAGAGAGAATGTGTTTGTGTTATATTACACTAACATAATATGTTTTTCCCTACAGACTGTCTCCATATTGACTACCATATACTATCCATGGGCTATTCATATATGATTTACTGATCAGCTGAGACCATATGATCATTATTCGTAAGTTGATCATAGTCTCACATATGACTAACGATACTTAGATCAAACCCAAGTATCCCGTGAACTGATAGACCTCATTTATATGAGATCTATGTCCTAAGTTCAAAACCCCAAATCTAATATTCAGATTTGGAATAATCCGCGCCCTATGGGCATGACAAGATTAGTCTCCTTATACAATCTATGGGCAACCCTAAAATAAACAATATAACACGACACAAAGTGATCTGCCGGAGCAGGTCAAAGTTGTTATTGCAATATGATAACGTAATTGATTTCTGGGGCTTGCGTATGCAGGAAAGAGCGTCCCCACAATCAAAAATCCCTTGCAAATGAGGGGGAATCTGATAAAGTCTACTACATTGATCGCATATATCCAAACCTTAGATAAACGGTGCCATAAATAAACTTGTCAATTTCGGAGAGGTGGATGGATATGTTCATATAGCATCTGCCCCCGTATTCAGGCTAGACGTATCCGATGTCTCGGTCTGATTTTCAGCGGTAAACAGATTCTGGCACGCCCGGTGGGACCTGTTTCCTGTTTCCACTCCACACTTCATGTGTCGTGTTTTTCCATGATCAAATAACCGCGGTATATATGTTTGTAGTTGCCCTTAGGTGATGAGATACTGAAGTTGGCGTTTCGTCTCTTTGTAGAATGGCGTTTGCTTCCACTCACCGTAACTCAGGCTCTGGCACATTTGGTGGAGTCATGTATAGGTCACTTATAGCCTCAAATCTCTGCAATTCGGCTCTTTAAGAAATCAATAGGCTTTTGTATGGGTCGATACTCCCATCTCCTACCCTCGGTGCCTCAACGCCGTCGAAGGAGGAAGCCCAGAAGAAGTCTATCTTCCACAGGCCGGCTCTTTAAGCTTCAGCTCTGCCGACGGCATCGATCTTCATACGAGTGGCTATTGCCGAGGACCAAGGTCGACATAGGGGGTAGAATAGTTATGCTCTCAAAGAAAACTGTGGGCAAGCTCAGCAAAGTCCTGAGACTAATGAAGCTCCAGTCGCAAGACATCACCGACGTCGATATCAGCATCAAATAAGACAAACTAAAGGAAGTTCCCTATCTGGTCCTACTTCAACTCCAAAGATGAATGCTGCTGTTCCGACCGGTAATAGATTCAAACTGCTGCAAAGGGTCAGACAAAATTCTCCCACCGTAGTATTGAAGAAATCTCCGCAGCCTGTGGAGATCTAAAGTGAGCAGAAGCTAGTTCGCTTTCCGAGAAATCTTTCCTCATCGATATATAAGGTGTGGAAGATGGTGAAGTGCTCGGTAGTCTTCCGCATTTTTTCCCCTAAGCGTCAACCAAACTCTGAAAACTCTCCGTCCAAATAAAAGGGGACTCATCTCAAAGTGGTTCCTAATATGATG
The DNA here is from genome assembly GCA_030015575.1 of Agapanthus africanus. Classification (NCBI taxonomy): domain Eukaryota; kingdom Viridiplantae; phylum Streptophyta; class Magnoliopsida; order Asparagales; family Amaryllidaceae; genus Agapanthus; species Agapanthus africanus. The sequence goes on along the minus strand of JASDDO010000028.1, from coordinate 200,038,233 downwards.
GTTCTTCCTAAAGAAGCTTCTTACAAAAAAGAAAAGACTGATAAAGCTCAAGCACCCGATGCAAAATCCAGAGGCCAAATTTTTAAATGCCCTAAGCCTGGGGGCCTGGTAGTTCACACAATCCATATGGTGAGCTCCAAAGATGAAGGTCGAATCTCTACTAGTCATGGACCGCATACTCGGTCTCCGACAAAAGCTCAACTGCAACGTGAAAAGTTGCAAAAGATACTTTCTCAGGCGGTAGCACTCGCTAGTCCATTGCCTAAGGCAAACCTGAAGACGCACCTGAAGAAAGAACAGGGCAGGAGTCGAATATTGACTTCCTGAAGTGCGATCTCAAGAAGAGAGATGAAGAAGCGGAATCGATGTCCGCTAAAATGGACTAGATGACCCTTCTGATCCAGAATATGGCTGGAATGATCGTCCATTAAGAACCACTGGCAGATGAACCGCCGGTAGATACTTTTAATGAAAATGGTTACACTTCAAATCCTCTGCAAGCCCCACCAACGGCTAAAGAGGAAATGATTTCCAAAACAAGGCTGGACGAATAAATCGCTCAGCAAATCAAAGCTCACTATGCTAGTGAAGCTGCAAATAGGTGGATCAAGACTGGTTGACCATATCCGACATGGTATGATTAAGTACAATACCCGCCAAGATACACATTTCCGACGTTTTACATGTACTAAACGACCGGGAATTCTCGCCTGCACATCACGCGTTTTAAATTCATATGCGGCAACACTGGAGGAAATGACATACTACTCCTCTGACAGTTCATCAACAGTATGGCGGGCACTGCCTTCGAATAGTATATGTAACTCCCAAATAACTTCGTGAAGACCTTCGACGAGATGGAGATGCTCTTCTGTCAGAGATTCGCCAGTGTGAATAAACACACTACCATGGTGATGTTGGTCAACGAAAAAGTTAGACCAAATGAGACTTAGGTTCAATATGTTACCCGATGGTGAAATCTCTGGTCAAAATGTGAGCAGCACATCGACGAAACTTCAGCCGTGGGAATGTTCATAGACACCCTTGACCCAAATTCAAAGGTGTTCCCATATATAGCCCTTTTTCAAGCCGACGACCTTCCAAGAGCTTATAGATAAAATGGCACGATTGGATCAGATGGGTCAAGACCTATCCTCTTCCGATGAAGATATATGAAAAGCGGAGGCACAGCGGTGTTTTTTGCCAACGCTCACCAACAAAAAATGAGCAGCTCTGAAACAACCTGTCCTTAAAATAGCGACAGTGTGGGTTCTACCCTTGAAGAGATAGGGGCATGAATATTCTCTCCCTGAAATATGCGTAGGGGGCATCTTGCTCTCTGGCGGAGGAACCTCTATATGAGGTAGTCCTTTCTTTAAAGAACAAAAAGGATATTAAGGGGCCTACAAGCTGGTCCTGCAATCAAGTGGAATAGCTCGCTTGAACCAGAAATCATGGAAGGGAAATAGAAACCATGTCCCACTCCTAAAATGGATGATGAGGGGAAAACTCCCAAGTCAAGTTCATTCTTCCAAGAAGAAAGAAGAGTCGGCAGAAGGAGTGACAAGATATCTTGTTCCTTCGTATATGAAGAAGATACCCCGTCAGCGTCAGAAAGCAACATTGATGAGCAGGGGGAAAGTGCGTGTAAAGTGCACGGTATTTCCCGCAAAAACAACCCGATTGGTACGATAATAAATGAAGCAGTCCAAGAGGGTGAAATAGCCTGAGGAGTGAAGTGTCCACTCATACAACGGCCAGGCAGCAATGCCTAAGTAAGCAAGCGTTGGGAGGGATGAGTTATATAACTCCCCACCGAATGATAAATGTTGGACCGAAATGTCCCTAAACTACTATTTCGTTCCGAACACAGAGATGTCGGACCGAAATGTCTCTAAACTAGTATTTCGCTCCGAACACGCAGATGTTGGACCGAAACGTCCCTAAACTAGCATTTCGCTCCGAACACGGAGATGTTGGACCGAAACGTCCCTAAACTAGCATTTCGCTCCGAACACGGAGATGTTGGACCGAAATGTCCCTAAACTAGAACTAGCATTTCGCTCCAAACACGGAGATGTTGGACCGAAATGTCCCTAAACTAGCATGTCACCCTGAACACGGGGATGTTAGACCGAAATGTCCCTAAACTAATAATGGATCGAAATGTCGCTAAACTAGCGCGTCACCCCAAACACGGCGATAATGGACCACAATGTACCTAAACTAATATGCTCCTTGAGATCGACATTGCAATTGAAGTTCCACCGGTAAAGATTACAACTCAAGTTCTATCGGCTACACAGCTACTCCAGAGATGAAACCACCCTCAAGCCCCACCGGCAAATAGATGGGTCATCTGCGGCAAAGCTACTTTCGAGAGTTCCACGGTTCGCAAAAAAAATGGTATGTCCATATGCAAAATGGGCATGGATGAAAACTCAAAAAGGCGCCGTGAGTAAAAATATCGGGACTGCCGGCGAGTTTGTGAAAACCCGAAAGGGAGCAATCTCGTAAAAAAAATTTTACACTTGCAGGGTCCTCTCGAACTTGTTAAGGAGAAAATACCTGTGTGAAATCCTTATAACTCACCAAGGAGCAACACACTTCGGAATCCATATGATTTCCAGGGAGAAATTACACTTGCGAGATCCTCACGGCTCGTAAGGAGAATTCCCTCTATGAGACCCTCATGACTCATGAGAATCAAAAGTCTTAAGTTACAAGGATCCAAACCTGTTCTTAAGCCATCATATCTCCCAAGTTGCCCTACAAGTAGTTCGATATCGACTCTTTATTACAATCCATGGGCATAAATAAAATATGTTCCCATAAAGTTCCATCAATGGCGAGAAATATCCCTATATGGTGAACAATACTTGTAAGTCCATACGATTTGCAAGAGGAAAACTCTCTTGTAAGATCCTTACAACTTGTAAGGGAAAATACCACTTAGGAATCCCCACCATTTCTGAGGTGAAAATACACTTATGAGATCCTCTCGACTCGTAAAGAGAAATACCTTTATGAGACTCTTACGGCTCATAAAGTCAAAATCCTTAATCGACAGGATCCTAATCCTGTTTACTAGACCACCTTTGTTCAAATCAATAAAGGAAAATGATGATTCACTCCTGCAAATATCCCAGTTGTAACGATGCTGATGTCTAAACAGGTGTCAAACTCTAAATTCTCTCACAGCATATGATGATTCGCTCAAGGCGACATTCCAGTTGTAGAGATACTGATGCCAAGATTGGTATCCAATTCCAAATCCCGAACTTGCAATAAAATCAGCGAGCAAGAAAAAATATGCATATGAAATAGCCGAAATAATGGGGCACCTCGCAATAAAAATCAGCGAGTAAAAAATATATGCATATGAAACGGCTAAAATATTTGGGCAACTTGCAATAAAAATAGCAAGTAAAAATTAAAAAAATGAAATAGTCGAAATGATTGGGCACTGCGAATAAAATAGCCAAAATTATTGGGCAATTACGACTTACACGATATGAAAAGCTGAAATGATAAAGCAGCCACGGATAAAAAAAATTTAAAAATAAAATTAAAAATAAAAAATTTCCACCCTACAAGTATGTCAATACTGACTCTTGTATACAATCCACGGGCACAAATTGATGAAAATGAGCAATGTGCTCCAGCTTCAGCAAAAATTCGAGTCTCAGAGGCGCCATATAAGCTCAAAAACTACCGATAGCTACTTCGTCCCCCAAAAGATTTAGTGGCTGCTTCTCAAGAAAATCAAAAATAGAGTAATGGAAAAATCCTAGCTCCAGTTCGACGTTCCTTCTCGTTCTAGCAAGGTGCAGAACGTCAACAAAGGCCAAAAAAAGTCAAATCAAAGATGGAGTAAAGCAATATTCCTAACTGTAAGTCTCGATGGCAATATATGCGGCCTAAAGCCAATTTGCAATCCCTCTTACCCCAGCAGAGCACAAACATGATGTCAACAAAACTCTAAGGAGCTAAAGTAAAAATGAAGTGACGGCAAAATCCTATCTCCATATCTCGATGCCAACATCTATAGCCTAAATATCATCTCGATGTTCGTCCTCATGCCAGTAGGATGCGGATATAACATCAACAGGGACCAAAGGGTCAGATCAAAGTGGAGCAATGGCATATTCCTAGCTCCATATCTCGATGGCAACATCTACAGCCTAAAGATCATCTCGGCGTTTCTTCTCATTCCAGCAGGGTGCAGATGCGACATCAACATGGACCAAAAGGTCAAATCAAAGCGGAGTGATGGTATATTCCTTGCTTCAGATCTCAGTGGTGATATATACAGCCTAGAGGTCATATGGATGTATACCCTACTGTAGTGAAGAATTGGCATGACATCATCAAAGCAAAAAAGCGAAAGGACGACATATTTCTAGTTTCAGGTCTTGATGGCAAGCCAAAAGACCATTGGATATCATCCCATCCCATAAGGGTGCAATTATGATTCATCGAGGCTCCAAATCGAGCATAACTTCAAGTAAAGCGCCACGAAAATACCTAACGCTAGATCTTCTAATGGTAATGTGAATATTCCAATATGAGAAGACTAATTGAAGATATCTTGTCCAGCTTCAGAAGAGATCAGAGACACGAAAGACGCGGGGCTACTCGAGCAGCAACCTAAGGGACTGCATGTCGAGAATATATCAGCTAATGTGATGGTACGATGGACTTAACTCAGTACCACAGACCTAATAGACTCTTGTATCGAAAGGGGTTATCTATATTTCACGTTAGCATACACCTCCGAGATCCTCTCGAATTATTGGGAGAAACAACTTTATGAGACCCTCACGGCTCATAAAGTTGAAAAGCCTTAGGAGACGGGGATATCAACCTGTTTCCTAAGCTACTGTTGGTCTACAAGGAGATCAAGACCGCCTCTTGTATACTATCCATGGGCCGCATTCGACAAAGTTGCATCCAATTAGGAGAAGAGGCCATTTACTGGTCCCCTCGACTCGTAAGGGGAAAATACTCTTGTGAGATCCTTACAACTCTCAAGAGAAAATGATTAGTCTAAAATATTACACTTTTGATTGAACATTTTCCCTACTTTTGTTGAGTGGTAAAAGGTGTTTATTGTAATTATAGAACATATGAGGGTTTATGTGTAAAATGATTATTATCATATATTTCTACATTATAATTAACATTATGAGGGAAAATATATGCATATAATATTTAATTGAAATATTGTAATTAAAATATGCATATCATATCAAATATTTCTAATCAATATTCTTAACATATAATATCATATAAAATGGTTAGGATAATATCTCAAAAATACCAAATATTACTAACACCATGACTTGAGATATTGTGCAAATATTAGATCAGGAATGGAATCAAAGAGATCCGAGATGTCGGAATCAAATCTGCCGAAATATGGAAGCAAATCGTAAAATTTAGCAATGGCAGAGACTTGGTGCATTATTTTCAGAATCCAGACATCGAAGAGATCTCTAAATGTCAACAGAAGAGAGTAGAAAAAATCCCAGATGATGATCCCATCAAAGCGCTGTGGTTGGGCAGCCAAATGCAAGATTTGCGACGGATCCGCGGCATCTTTGGAGCCGTTGGATGAGATACTTTGGGGATTGGATCGTATCAGCATATAATCACATATGGTATCTAGAGTTTATAGTTTCTGTGACTATAAATAGGACCGAGAGCTTCATACTCAAGATCATCAACCGAAGAGATCAAGGGGTCCAAAGCGATCCACGCATCTAGGTGATCGATCAGCTAGTCATCTATTTCCAACAAGATAGAGATCGAGAGCAAAAACTAGGATTCTTGTACTCTACTTTAAAAGAACTTGTACATGATATAGTTGATTAATAAAAGGTAGATTTTTATCTTTAATTCTCTTTGTTTTTTACTTTCTGCATTTAATTTCTACACTTACTTTCTGCATTTACATTATGATCTTATTTTTCATCCTTTCTTCTCTAACCATGCGTGAATAATTCCTTACTTGCTAAGGTTCGTAGGCTAGAGTAGATCAATGGATGGTAAAATATTTTAACTTCTTGTATACATTTTAAAATTTATAAACTTTAGCAAAATAATGTTAACAACCTTATCTGGCGCGCTACCAATTTATTGATAAGTCCCGACCACGATTTGAGATTAAATTAACACTTGTTTTGTTAGGGGCTAGACATGAATAGAGATTAATGCAAGGACAAGGGTTAAGAGTGGCGAAACCCTAATTTCTTCCAAAAGAACCCTAATCTACATTCATCACTATCGATTTAGTTTTACACTATTAAAAGATAAAAGAAGTTATTTTTAATTAATCATCCATCACTACTAAGTCATATGAACCCTACAAGCTTTTTCTTTATAAATTTTACATCCGTATATCATAGATCTAAAATAAATCACCCTTCTTTCAATCAACTCGTCTAAAATAAGATAAAGGTCCATGTTTCCCAACGGAAAACCCGTACTCATCTCGGATAGCTACTAGCGACACCGTCTTGATTACGGTTATTTATGAAAACTCTTCTTTCGCGTGATCAATCAAATGGCGTCATTGCCGGAGATACCTGCGTAATTTTTTTTCTTGTTATTCGTATTGAATTCTTCTAAAATTTAGCGAACATTAAATAAAAGAGAACAAAAACCGCATATTGTTTATTTAACGATTAATGTGCGAATTTTGCAAGGAAATCTGGAGTCAATGGAGAGAGAAAATAGAGATTCAGAGACATTCAATGAGGACCAGAGGAGAATTAGAGGGCACTGAAGAAAAATTAGCAGACGAACGCACTATAGTGCGGCGGAACTGCAGCAGAAGCAAGCATTTTGAGGTGGAAGCACGGCAGCTTGGTGGATTTGCATCGCCAAACTTCTCTGGTATCTTTCTAAAATCTTTCTCTCTCCTCAAAGCTCCAATAATCTGAATTGCCTGCGGGATTCTTTGCAAATATCGCTGCTAAAAAAAATCTTTTTTGCGTGTTTTGATATTGGTTTGTTTGTGCATATCTAAAATGGATATTAACGGGCAATAACCCAAATCCAGGTTAGGTGACGATTGTTCACTGCCGAGAACAGAGACGAACTGGGATAGAACATCTTTCCTGAATTTAGGGCAGATGCTATTTGGATTTATCCGTCCACCTCTCCAAAGATGCCAAGTTGATTTATGGTACCATATATCGGAGGTTTGGACGAATGCGACCGTTGTAGCAGACTTTATCAGATTTCCCCTCGTTTGCGAGAGGTTTTTGATTGTAGGGACACTCTTCCTTGCAGGCGCAAGCCCCTGCTGTTAATTACGTTACCGCATCGCGATAACCACTTTCTCCTGCTCCGGAGGTTCACTTCGTGTCGTGTGTATGTTTGTTTTTATTTTAGGCTGCCTGTGGATTGTATACTGTTCAGTTGATAAAACTGCACATTTGTATTACATTTTTCCTACCATTTTCATATTAAAAAAGGACTTTATTATAATATATTATACATATGAGGGTTTATGTGTAAAAACACTAATTTCCATGTGTTAATATATTTTAATTAGCATTTGGTAGGAAAATGTATGCAAATAAATTCATTGACCTAATCCTAGTAGAACTAAGTTTACTAAATATTATTTGAGATTATTGTGCAGAATTTTCCAAGTTGTTATGCAGAATTTATCAAGCAAATCAAGTTGTTGAAGAAAACTTGCCAAATTAAGAAGCAAAACTTGGAGACCAAGTCTGGAAGCAACCGAGAGAAGATTTCTGAATTATGAAGGTGCCTAGGATTGCCACATGTCACAATCACAAAGCCCAAGAAAACTCATCAAGAGATCTCCACCTTTGGCCGCGGAACCGCGGCCAAACCCCCCTGTTGGCCGCGGATCCGCGGCAATCTAGAAGGATCATTTGCCAAAATTTTGCGGCATGATTCTCTGTTATATTTTACCAACTTTTGAAGCAAAAGATTCTGGCTTTGCACTATAAAAAGACACCGAGAGTCTCTTGGAAAAGTTATCAAGCCGACGAGATCACGAAGTCCCAGACGGCTCACGCATCCAGGCTGATCATCAACTGTTCGTCTACCTCCTTGGAAGAGATCGAGAAGCAAAATAGTCTTTGTAATCATTTTCTAAGGAATCAAAGTGTAATGAATATTGTTGATTAATAAAGGTAGCTTTCTTTTTCTTATTCTATTTCTTCGTAGTTTAATTATGCATTTTCTCTCCATCTCTTTTTCTCCCAACATGCGCGAGTAATTCTCCGCTTGTTAGGGTTCGTAGAATTAGGGTAGGCTAATGGACGATGAACATCCCTAAACCCTTTTTAAGTCCTATAAAGTTTAAGAACTTTATCAAAAGAATTATTAACATCCTAATCGGGCGCGCTACCAATTCTTTGTTAGTTCCGACCGCGATTAGAGATTAGATTAATAATTGTTTTGGTAAAGGCTAGATATGAACGGAGTTCCGTGTCGAGATAAGGGTTAAGAGTGGGATTCCCTTTCCCTCCAGAAACCCCAATCTACACGTATCACCGTCGTTCTAGTTTTAAATCTATTAAAGGATAAAAATGGTAACTTTTAATTAATCGTCCATAACTACTAAATCCTAATGAACCTTACAAGCCCCCTTATTATATTAACTACATCCTTAAAATAATCTAGATCTATATTTTTGCATTCTTGCTTAACGTAGATCTAGAAACCATTCAACAAATTCTTTCTTCCTCCTCTCTTTTTCAACACATCTAAAGTAAGAGTAGAAGGTTCCACGTTTCCTAGAGGACGACCCGTACTCATCTCGGTCTAGCTACACGTGACACCGTTATTGATTGCGGTTAAACTACTAAACAACTTTTCCACTCCAATCAAATGGCGCCGTTGCCGGGGATACATGCGTAATTTTTTATTCTTACTATTTGTGTTGAATTCTTAGACGATCCATATCATTATTAAAACAAAACTGCAAATTGCATATTTAACGATTTGTGTGTGAATTTTGCGAGGGAATCTGGAGTCACGGACTTGAGGAAACGGGAGATCTAGGGTTTCACACTTCTCTGGTATCTTTCTTAACTCCTTCTCTCTCCTCTCAAATCCAATAAAATCTATCTTCTGCAGGATTCTTTGCAAAATAGCGCCGCTCAAAAATCTTATTGCAAAAGTTTTGTGATTGGTTTTGTTTTGCATATTTTAATACGGACTTTAAGGGGCAACGACCAAATCAAGATTAGGTGGGGATTTCATCACCCTTCCTAAGCCCCACAAATCACAAACCGAGCATATAGATCAACCCTTCATTAATTTAAAAAATATCTAGACCAGACTCTAAGGACTGTCGCGCTCAATAAGGACAGAGGAAGGTCGTGGGTAATCTATCGTTTATCCGCATTACTTTTGTAGTGCCTAGGCAAGTGTGACAAAGGCTAGTGGTTTTTAATTAGGCCCATGACGTGGTTCCTTCCCACTTACCTGGCACTTACCTGGCTACAAGGGTAGTACGGAGGCGGTAGAGGATTTATCCTGCGGCTTGTCCTTTGGAAGTCTAGGAGCGGTCTAGAGACTGGACCTAGGTGACCTTAGTTCTAAGGTTGCTGGTGCATCTTAGGGTGATTTGTCTTGAGTCCCACTTTTTCAAAACAAACCAATTATTTTCTCCCCTTTTTACCCCTTCCCCCTTCTTCTATTCTTATAATGGGTAACCTAAACAGAAGAACACTTGCCGAGCTTTGCTGTCCACAACCAGATATCTCTTGTTTTCGAAATCCCTTCGGTATACCGTCCGGCTCTTCCATGTCCTTAAGAGATCATATAGAATAAGCAGGAAGAAACAGTTGGCCACCTCAGTCTAGGTCTTATCAACCGTATCCTAATCCTACACCTGTTTCAGTTCATACCCAGAGTGAGGAAGCCCCTAGACGAATGTCGATTGCTGAGCACATAGCTAGGTCTAGAGGCCAAAGTTTCAACCCGGACCGATATCAACCTTCACCTCCACTTTCCAAAGAAGAGTTTGATAGCCAACCGACCAACCCATATCAATATTCTTCTTATCATAATTTTAATCCTACTCCTACCCAATTTTCGCAACCATTCTATTCCTATCAATCCAATCCGACTTTTCCACCTTCTCTAGACAGTTCTTTTAATCAGTCATTTGGGAGTTTTAATTATCCACAGGAATTTCAATCTTATACCGAAACCATTTATCAACCAAAGTCTAGTCTTGAGCGGAAATTAGAAGAAGGCATAGTGATGATGAACCGCATTAGAGAGGAATGGAAGGAAAGCATGGCTAAATATGAAAGGGCAACGAGTTCCGAACCAGCCCAAAATTTTTCAGTATATAATACGGGTATCGGACAAAATGAGAATTTGGGTAGAAAGACAGAATTATATACCCTTCCTAATCAAACCTCCCCTTTCCAAACTGAAATCCACAACTCCAGTTTGATACATTCATCAAGTACACCAAATAGAATGACTGATAAGTTGTGTGACTTTGTATTGTTTGATTTACCCGACTGTGAAGGGTCCATTTCAAGTGAAACTATACCCAACCCTGGTGATCTCTACACCTCCACTCTTGAACCAAAACTGATTGAAAACCATACTTTTGATAAGGTGTTTGAGAATTTTAACCTTCACTTGAATGAGGTGATTGACATTGGGGATATATTGATTGATGAACCCGAAATTTTGGATGATTTTGTCCCACCAATTCATCAAATCCTTTCACTTCCTTGTGGTCATCATCTTGAGCCTTTAATTCTTCCTGAACCCTAAATATGTCTTGAAGTTGATGATAAAGGTATACCCGAAGATCAGACCGAAATACAGCCTCCATCTTCCACATCTGGTTCAGCAACACTCAACATACCAATTTGTTTACCCATTTCACCTTCTACTTTCTCCGGTTCTTCTTCTGTTCCTATAGTTTCAGTGAGTTTTGATAAATCACAATCCGTTAATTCAAGTTCAATAATACCAGAAATTCAACTTGATTTGGATATTTTTGAAAATGAGATAGATAAGTTTTTCGAGTCCTCTACCTCAATAATTTTTGAATCAAGTAGGATAAATTCTGGCACAAAACTCTTTGACAGCAAAATGTTCAATCACACCATTGATAAAAGTTTTGAAGAACTTTTTGCTGACGAACTTAAATTTTTAAACAATATGGATTTTGTGATTAATCAATCTCCACCTATAGAGGTTGGACCGTCACCATTCATTCTTCCTAATCATTCACATTCATCCTCATTCTTTCTTTTCTCTAATTTCAAACCCTTTCCAGACCACCTCTTATCCCTTCCCCACTTTTTCTTGACTCGATACAACATATTCTTCCACCAACCTATACGCTATACTAATAAAATCTTTGAATGGTTGGTGTTAACTTTTAGTCTTTGTAAAGTCTTACTTTGGCCAAATGACTCACCCCTTCTTAAAATGCTTCGTATTGTCTAACTCATGTTTGAGGGAGGGTATATTTTTGGCTCTTGAACATAACTTTTGTCCTCAAATTTGTGAGCCAAAAATAAGTTTGGGGGAGGATTTGTGCTTACAGGTTTTTGTGATCAAATGACTTCTTTCCCCCATTAATAATGTCCTCCCAAGCTTACAGGTTTTTGTGATCCAGCAGATAGCAACAGTGAGGACACTGTTGAAAACAAGTTTGGGGGAGATTTGTGCTTATTTACGCATACTTTGCAATATACTATATATAAGCACAATTTTTTTTTGATAACAAAAGAGTAGAAATTGAAAAATTACATCCCAAAGATAGGAATAGTTTAAGAAAACCAAGAAAATTAGAAGTTTTCTTAAACAAACTAGTAATAAGTAGTTATGAGCTGTTGTCCCAAGGGTTAGTAAGATGAAGGAAGTCACTAATCTGAGGATAAAAATAAGTCTGAAAAATAGTTTCTATTCTGGAAACCAAACATTTGAATGTTGATACCCTACTATACGCACTTACACACGTCTTGAAACTCGGGATAGTAGAGGATACCTTGAAATGCTCTTGTCTAAAAGCCTAAATATGAAGGAAATGAAAAAAAATGAAGAAAATATAAAAATGGTGAAAGAAAAAAAAATGAACACTGGTTTTGTATCGCCAAGGCAGCAATAAAAAAATATAGCATGGGTACTTCTTCACCTAGTGCCCTAAAGCCAACTGGTCTGGGAGTCACTGATAAGCCTTAGGTGATGCAAGACGAGGAAAATATTATCACCGAATCAGCAAGTACATGAGTAATCGGTCGGTTAGTACCTCAAGAAGTATTAACGGTCGCATGAAAATGTGTGAGAAAATCTAAATATTCATTAAGTTAAAAAGTACTGAGATAGATGGACAAGAGTATGATAGCTTGAATTGAATTCTCTGAGTGTAGGGATGTCCATTACACACACGTAGGGGTATATGATCAATGTTTGGAAGAAAGATAGGAATGAAGAATAAAGACGATATTTTATTGAGGGATAATGTGATTTCTAACATTTTTTCATAACTATTAAGATAGGGCTCATGACAACTGAAAAGCTAGTATAGTTGGAAACTCTTATTTTCAAAGTCTTTCTTTTATGGTTCTTATTTTTATATGTAAATTTCACCATCTTTCTTTTGTTATAGGATTTTGTGGGTGTAATCCGCTGAAAACCTTCAGGAGACAACACTCCTCCTACTAGGGACACCTAGAGGTTTAACGGCTTGTTGCACGTGCTCAGTGCAATCATGTTTGCCTACAAAAGTGTGCTTAGTTTTATCCTTTCTTTTTTTTTCTCCTCTTAAATAAACTAGTTTGCTCGGGATGATCAAAGATAAGTTTGGGGATATTTGTTCAGTTGATAAAACTGCACATTTGTATTACATTTTTCCTACCATTTTCATATTAAAAAAGGACTTTATTATAATATATTATACATATGAGGGTTTATGTGTAAAAACACTATTTTTCATGTGTTAATATATTTTAATTAGCATTTGGTAGGAAAATGTATGCAAATAAATTCATTGATCTAATCCTAGTAGAACTAAGTTTACTAAATATTATTTGAGATTATTGTGCAGAATTTTCCAAGTTGTTATGCAGAATTTATCAAGCAAATCAAGTTGTTGAAGAAAACTTGCCAAATTAAAAAGAAAAACTTGGAGACCAAGTCTGGAAGCAACCGAGAGAAGATTTCTGAATTATGAAGGTGCCTAGGATTGCCACATGTCACAATCACAAAGCCCAAGAAAACTCATCAAGAGATCTCCACCTTTGGCCGCGGAACCGCGGCCAAACCCCCTGTTGGCCGCGGATCCGCGGCAATCTAGAAGGATCATTTGCCAAAATTTTGGGGCATGATTCTCTGCTATATTTTACCAACTTTTGAAGCAAAAGATTCTGGTTTTGCACTATAAAAAGACACCGAGAGCCTCTTGGAAAAGTTATCAAGCCGACGAGATCACGAAGTCCAGACGGCTCACGCATCCAGGCTGATCATCAACTGTTCGTCTACCTCCTTGGAAGAGATCGAGAAGCAAACTAGTCTTTGTAATCATTTTCTAAGGAATCAAAGTGTAATGAATATTGTTGATTAATAAAGGTAGCTTTCTTTTTCTTATTCTATTTCTTCGTAGTTTAATTATGCATTTTCTCTCCATCTCTTTTTCTCCCAACATGCGCGAGTAATTCTCCGCTTGTTAGGGTTCGTAGAATTAGGGTAAGCTAATGGACGATGAACATCCCTAAACCCTTTTTAAGTCCTATAAAGTTTAAGAACTTTATCAAAAGAATTATTAACATCCTAATCGGGCGCGCTACCAATTCTTTGTTAGTTCCGACCGCGATTAGAGATTAGATTAATGATTGTTTTGGTAAAGGCTAGATATGAACGGAGTTCCGTGTCGAGATAAGGGTTAAGAGTGGGATTCCCTTTCCCTCCAGAAACCCTAATCTACACGTATCACCGTCGTTCTAGTTTTAAATCTATTAAAGGATAAAAATGGTAACTTTTAATTAATCGTCCATAACTACTAAATCCTAATGAACCTACAAGCCCCCTTATTATATTAACTACATCCTTAAAATAATCTAGATCTATATTTTTGCATTCTTGCTTAACGTAGATCTAGAAACCATTCAACAAATTCTTTCTTCCTCCTATCTTTTTCAACACATCTAAACTAAGAGTAGAAGGTTCCACGTTTCCTAGAGGACGACCCGTACTCATCTCGGTCTAGCTACACGCGACACCGTTATTGATTGCGGTTAAACTACAAACACACTCTTTCGTGTCAATCATATACGAAGACTAATTTATGTCGTCGCCCGTAGGACGTGGATTAGTCCAAATCCGTATATTTTTAGATTTGGGTTTGGGTTGATTTAAGGACCGTTAATCTGGTTTGAGATTAAGATCGACTTAAACATATGATCATTTGGGCTCGATTATTTTAGTTTAAGGACATCATGGTCCATTATCGCTATGTTTGAGGCGAAGTTTTAGTTTAGGGACATTTCGGTCCATTATCTCCATTTTAGAGGCGAATATTAGTTTAAGGACATTTCGGTCCATTGTCGCCATATTTGAGGCGAAGTTTAGTTTAAGGACGTTTCGGTCCTTCACTTGTCCTGTATGCACGTATATTTGTTACGTGACAGAATGAACAATGAAGATATAGAATGTGCCCATTTTGGGGCATGATCTGGTTTGAGGTGTGCACATCAATTTGGAGGTGCACCAAATAGTTGTTGGTTGTCGGGACCCGCCACCTCTCCGTAGACGTTGAAGAATTACAACGACATATATCAGAGGTGTGGAGAGATGTACCCTTAAACCAGATCCTATATTTGAGGGGAAAGATAGTGATGGACCTAAGAATCGTTAGTCATATTTGAGACTAAGATTAACTTATGGTATATGAATGAAGTTCGGTTTGGATATCACAAACATAAGCTTAGCCAATTTGGGCCAGGATTGGGTTGCCATGTTTGGGACGAATATTTTGTTTAAGTACTTTTCGATCCATTGTTCAACTTGCGCGCACTTGTATTTGTTACGTGACGGAGTGAACGATGATGATATGGAATGTGCCCAATTTAGGGTACGATCCAATTTGAGGTGTGCACGTCAGTTTGGAAGTGCATCAAAAAGTTGTTGGTTGTCGGGACCCGCCACCTCTCTGAAGACATTGAAGAATTAAAACGACATGTATCAGAGGTGTGGAGAGATTTATCCTTAAACCAAATCCCATACTTAAGGGAGAAGGGGGGTTGTTGTAGACCTAAGAAATGTTAGTCATGTTTGAGACTAAAATTATCTTAGGAGATATAAGATGAATATCATTTGGGATATCATCAATGGGAGACCACTAGTAATTTTTGAGACTAAGGTCAGTTTAGGAAAACATGAGCAATATGAGCTCGGTTGTTTTAGAATCACAGAGGTTTAACTTCAGGCTGAGACTGAGTTTCCATAATTACCTAACAGTGCTAAGCACTGAGGCATACAGTGCTCACGTGTATTTCATGTGGGCACTGGATTAGTGTTAAACACTAGATTCTTATGGCGCTCACGTGTGAAACACGTGAGGCGCCACAAATATGGGCACTGCCCATTAGGTTTTATTTTCCCTTTTTATGCAAGTGCTAAGCACTTGATTCCTGTAGCGCTCACGTGTGAAACACGGGAGGCACCACAAATATGGGCGTTGCCCATATGGCTTTATTTCCCCTTTTTTATATAAGAGCTAAGCACTTGGCCAAAGTTTTGTGTAAAGCACGTGGCTGTCTTTTTTTGATACGGGGGTGCTTCAACACTCACGTGGTAAACACGTGAGGCAGTTTTTAGCCGTTCTCTTTGTTCGTTTGAAGCACTCGCGTAGGAAACACGTGACGCTTCAAAATAATGCTAAACACTAACGATTCTGGTTTTGAAGATTTTGGATCATCATCACTTTTTTTATAGAAGAACTAAGTTCTTTATGTAGGGTTAAACCCTAATTTTTGGAGGAATTAAATTCCTATATGTTTTCGTCCTTCTTCTTTTTTTATGACTTGGTTCTTTTTCCCCTATGCTTTGAATCTGCAGAGCAAAATCTTCCTGATGAAAATTAAATTCTCAACTTGTAGGGAGATTTGCTTCTGAAAATCTCAACCAGAGGAAAGAACTTAGTTCTTATATGAAGGATTAAATCCTTAGATAGGTAAAGAAGAGATGGTACAGTCTCTGGGTTTTCTTCTTACCTAGAGTTTCAACGATGGCTATCTTTCTTTTTTTTGAGAATTTAATTCTCCTTTCTCTCAAGAGCTTGTGGGAAGTCTCTGTGTGTGTATCTCTCTCTTTTTCTTTTTCTTTTAAACTCTCCCCACCCTTAATCTCCTTTCTCCTATTTATAGGAGAAGAGAAAAGATCAACTTGATAAGGAAATCTCTGATTGAGAGATCATGATTGATTTCATAATCAATCCAAAATGATCTTTTGGATCAATTAGTGAATTTTATTCACCGTTGGATTTTTGATCCGAAAGCTCTCTGTTTAACAGAGAAATTTTCTTGTGTGCTTAACAAGATTAGGAAATATTTTTCCTAGGATAGAATTTTATTCTATCAAATGGTCGTTGGGTGATTTTATAATCACCATTGGATTCTTAATCCAAGGGCCCTCTGTTTAACAGAGGGGATCTTTCTAGTTTGAGAAAGATCGAGGAAATATTTCCACATAGAATTTAATTCTATCAGATAGTTCATTTGGTGATATTTTATCACAATTGGATTTTAAATCCAATATTCTCTGTTAGAGAAAAATCTTTCTATATTAGAAAGATCAGGGAAAATATTTCCCATATAGAATTTAATTCTATCTTACATTAGAATACAGCAAGAAAACTCACGTGTTTAATACATTACCCCTGGCTTGGGTTTCAGCCTTGTTTATATGCTTTGCATATAAACTCTCACGTGTTTAACACGTGAGGCCTGTTTAGCTTGCCAATTATTTAATTATAGCACCTATATACTTTGTATATAGACGCTCACGTATTTAACTCATGTGGCTCTTTTAGCCTATTTGTTTTAACAGCAGTGCCTATATGCTTTGCATATATGTGCTCACGTGTTTAACACATGAGACTTATGCAGCACCCATATGCTTTGTATATAGGCGCTCACGTGTTTAACACGTAAGACTTGAACAATGAGGAATTTTCCCCTTTTCTTTCTTCTTCTTTTTATATACGAGAGAACAAATGCCCCATAGTGTTACTCTCACGTGGCTTGAACGTGAGTGCAATGCTGTCCACCCTTACAGCCGTTGGATTGCCTAGGGGAACGGGAAGCTGAACTGCTCCCATCACGTCTTATAAAGGGACGTTTTGGCCCTTTAAATGGTCACTGTTTCTTCATCTTCTCCGTTAATATATTCTTGAGAATTTAATTCTCTTTCTATAGCTTAGCTCTCTGTCTACAAATCTTTCAGAGTTAAACTCTGCAAAACTCTCTTTTGGGTAAGGATTTTAAACGATGTTTACTTCTCAAGGGAACCCTCCCCCCCCCCCCCGCGTTTTTCTTTGGATTTCAAATCCATTACCAGAGCTTTGCTCTTTCTTTAAAACTGTTCTCTTAGAGATCCAAAAAGATTTTTTTAAGAAAATAGACCCTGTGATCTTGAGGATTGGTTGTTCTGCTCTTAGGGTTTAACCCTATCATTGATCTTTGAGGGTCCTTGAAATTTAATTCCATTTTCTTCGTCTCCCCACCATAGGAGTTTCTGGGATTCAATCCTTTTATCAAAGGAATTTAATTCCATATTACAGAGCTTAGCTCTGAAAGCCTCGGAGACTTTTAGGAATTTTATTCCCTGGAGTTCTTGAGATTTTTCCTTTTTAGGGATTTAATACCCTTGACACAGATTTGAATCTGTTGTGCATTTTAACAGAACTCGTTTTTTTCGAGGATATTAAGAGTTGTTTAAACACCACTATTTATTTAATGAGAATTCTTTTGGATTCTCACGATGATTATCTTTCCTCATCATTGATGAGCCGCCATTTGGATTTCGTAGGGCCTACTGGCTTTGTAGTTAGTGGTCCCATTAGGAAAACTCATATATATATATATATAATGGGTCCCTCCTTTTTTTAAAAGGTACAATGGCATCACTTTCCTACTTCCTCTACACACGCTCGTAAGTCACTTTTCCACAGTCGCCATCAGATGAGGAGCTATGGCGATGATTAGGGCACATGATAAAGACAATACGAGCCTTCTCTTATGGGGGTTTGGTACGGTCACATCATCAGGGGCCACCGTAGATTTACCTGCAAAGTACCAACCGAACCCATCCTCTTAATGTCATTGATGGAGTGCCCGCAGACTGCTTATGCGGTGGAGGCAACTAATTGGACCCCCACAGGCCGGTTTGAACCGTTAACGACCGAGATACCCAATCAACCCCTGATGGCCATTGATATTTTGGGACGCCGGATATGTCAGGGTGAAGCTCGACCCTAGGGGTAGGTGTATAAAGTAGGCGTTACCCCGTGCCATACAGTGGGCTACCTTCCGTGGGCTCGATACATTCTCTCCTCTCAACGCTCACGGCTGTAGAAGGTTGGGTTGTACCAAGTGGTGTATGCGTCACTGTTCTACTATTACGCTCCCCACATCTGGTGGGTCAAGGCCTTCTTCATCCAGTAGAATCTTCCTACGAACACATTTTTGCTTGGGGATCGCGAAGTCTCTATCTCTCTGGAGAAGTTTCGAGAAATTTCAGGGTTGCCGATTAGGGGAGAGCATTATGAAGAATTACGGCCTCCTGATGAGTACATATTTGCTACAGTGCCTACTATGCTTGATGGATTGACAACCGAGAATGCTATTCGTCACAAGAACCCAAGTCTAATCAATGTCTTGGGTATTTTTGAGAAACTGTTCGTGACATCGGAAGGGCAAGGTGTCACTTTCGATGCTTTCATTGCCTTCTTTCTCCGTGAAGATGTCTTATCCAAGAAGGCTCCAAAATTTGCGAAGATTGAGGATCCTTTCAGATTCGGATTGAAGAAATTGCTGACCAAAGAAGAGGACCTGCCACAGCTTTATATTCCAAGCTCATCGGCCGTAACCTTTGACGCGATCGCTGCCCCTGGAATAGGTGAAGAAACTTTCTTTGTCGGCTTCATCGATCTCTGATTTAGCTGGTTCGCCATGTCGATGCATCGCCATTTTATGAGAGCTTCCGTCTTCTATCCTACCCATTGCATTCCCGCCATTTTATGAGGATCCTTTCAGATTTCTCAAACCCGCCTTCCGTAGGTAAGTGACAATTTAGCATTGGCGTTCTTTTACTTGTTCTATGTTTAGAAAGGCAACTAACCATCCATGTACGCTTACAGTTTTGCCAATCCTGACCCCATTTGAATCCCGGATCTCTATGCCATCAGGCCTTTATGCCCGACACGTGTCTGAGAGGATAGCTAAACAGAGCATTCATTCACTAGAGATTCTCATCGAAGATCTTCGCGCTGGTAATCCTGCCATGGCCGAAGAATTCGCTGTTGAAGCCAATGCTTTTTTGTCTGTTCTTACCACATATCATGACGAGGCACTGGTGCGTACTTGGGTCAAGTATTGCCGTCGAGTGGAGGCCTGCCTACATGGGATTGAATACGTATGCCTTCCCTCTGACATCTTGTCTGTAAAGGCCAGCTTGCGTGGATGGATCGACCGATACGTAGCCAATCTCCACTCATATGAGAAGAGGCTCAACCGGAAGTTTTCGGCAAGGGAATTGGCTTCAAAGGCTTTAGGGGAACTTCAAGCCCAGCTTACTGTCAAAACTACTCATGCCTATGAACTTTGGC
Organism: Agapanthus africanus; assembly: GCA_030015575.1. NCBI lineage: Eukaryota > Viridiplantae > Streptophyta > Magnoliopsida > Asparagales > Amaryllidaceae > Agapanthus > Agapanthus africanus. Next base: position 200,018,378 of record JASDDO010000028.1, on the reverse strand, counting down.
GGGTCCTTCAGGAGGCCACTCGGAGGTGGTGGCTCTTGATAAAGCCATTATATTCACACGCGAGATGGTTGAGGCCCACAAGGCTGCCGAGAAAGAGCCCGATAGTCGATTTTCTTTATACCAGAATCAACAGGCACAGGCAGGGACTCAGCTCGCGGCGTTGATAGAGCTCGAAGCAGAAGTCCGGCGGAAGAATGACGAACTTGCTGGCTTATTGAACAGCCCACCAACTTAGAAATTTTTGTCGATGTGTATTTTCTTATTTTGTTCTTTTGTATCTTGTATTCATTTTGATTTATGAATAAAAGACATACTTCATTTCATACTTGTGCCTCACTGTCTTGACTTGACGTAAGGTAGTTTATGTACTCATCTCGGAGTTTGTAGTTTATTCACTCATTTCGGAGTTTCTAGTTTAAATACTCATTTCGGAGTTAGTAGTTTATTCACTCGTTTCGAAGTTTCTAGTTTATTGACTCATTTCGGAGTTTGTAGTTTATTCACTCGTTTCAGAGTTTCTAGTTTATTGACTCATTTTGGAATTTATTTAGTTTACCTCCCTTGGGTTTACATGCAAACTTTTCCTAATGTTATATATAGATAACCTCCATTCTTTACGATAGAGGTCCATTAGGTTTTGTGGTACTAGGTCTTTGGTCCGTGGTACCATCGTGTTGGCTGATGTATTCCTTGATATGCGATCTTTAAGCCGTTGTTCGAGTAGCCCCGCGACTGTCATGTCTTTGATCCCTTCGGGGGATGGACAAGACGTCTTCATATAATCTCCTTAGGCTATATGACCGTCGGAAGAACAAGCATTAGGAATTTGCCATGTCGCTTTTTACTTGAGGTTAGGCTCAATTTGGAGCCCCGATGAGTCATAACCACTCCGTGCTAGTGTGGGAGGATCCTCGATAGTCTTTTAGGCTTTATATAAGTTGCCGTCGAGATCCTGAAGCTAGGAATTTGCTATCGCTTCATTTTTGTTTGACAATGCCATGCCGTTTCTTTGCTGAAATATGGTACACATCAATAGGACCTCGATATTGTATGTATTGCAGTTGAAGTCCGGAGCTAAGAATATGACTTTGCTCCAATTTGGTTTGGCTCGTTGGAGCTTTTGTTGACGTCGTGTCTGCACCCTGTTCATATCAGATTTTTGCATTTTCATACCGCCCAATTTTTATCACATTGCATATCGGTAGATACTCTTGAGCCGTGTTTGCTAGTCAATTGCAGGATACAGGTTCTCGGCTCTAAACGGTGAAATTCATGGAAAAACACGACAAAACCCGGGTTCTTGCCACCACAGATAAAACACGGATCTCCGCTCTTTATCCGTCTGTTGCCACACACCAGTTTAAGAGACAAAATGGCAAATCAATGTCGTTTTCATGCACAAGGCTCAATGGCAGCATAAGATCCAAGAAATCTACACGGAGCTCGAGAAAATCATGACAAAAAGATACACATCAAATCACCTTTTGCTCAACAGAAATTCTGGAAAAATCGTGAAGACAGTCTGAGAAAATACATATACCAGAATAAAGGGCACAAAATACCAGGAAATCCCACCAAGTTTGGTGACCCAATTCTCCAAGTAGGCCGCGGAACCGCGGCCGTACGGCCTCCGCAGAGCACCAAAATTGGGGGGTATTTGGGTCTTTTCATTTGTATTCTGATGGTTGCCCTAGATTTTCAGTTTCCTGCCTATAAATAGTCCAGAACTTGTGAAGCCAAGAGTGTGAATAATCTTGTATTTTTCTAGGTTTAGAATACTTGTTTCTTCTTCCTCTTCTCATCTCTTCTCCATTGAAAATCTTGTAGTGAGCTTTTGTGAGTGAAGAATGATGAATAAAGAAGAACATTTACTTATCATGCTTGTCTTGTTCTTTAGTTAACTTGTTAATTGTTGTAATTTTCATTTGTTAACTTAGTTGTTGTTATTTCTTGTTGTTTCTTTCTTCTCTCTTTTTCTTTATCCTTAAAACAACCATGATGCTTACGCTTGATCCTTGCCAAGGTGAGGTCGCAAATAGCTAGTTGTTATCTTTTAATCTCCTTCTTTCTATCTTCCTCTTTTGTTTTATTTTTCCGTATTATGGGTGAGTAGTTTCATACTTGTTAGGGTAGGATAAGGGAAGTTTGAGAGAAGGAAATCTCTCTCACTCTTTCCTTGCCCAACATCTTAAAATCGACTCCCGTTAATTGAACCACAATCCGCTTCCTTACGGCACCCTATCCTACATGATAGCGGTGATTCCGTAGTGAGACCGGTTGTGGTTGAATTAACCGGAGGTCATGGCTAAGAGCCAAGAACGGATGGACAAGCACCAAAAGGGAGAACTTATGCGTTGGAAAGCCTAGCTTATACTCGCAAGTTCCTTCCTAGTCGTGCTAATCCCCGTTGTTGCCGATTACCGTAACACCGATATTAAGAGTGGCAATGAAAGAAGTGAGGGACTCCTAACTCAAACTAACCTAATCCTAACCCTAACAAGCTCTCTTTACATATCATTTTAACACTTAGATAATCACAAATAAATCTGGAAAACTGGACTTAACTCGTTAAAGCACATAGAAAAAGATTCCCATCTCCCTGCGGACGACCCGTATTCAACCGGCTAGCTACAAGCGAAACCGTCTTGATTGCGGTAATTAACTAAACGTGAACACGCAGAATCTCTACCAATCAAATGGCGCCGTTGTCGAGGAGACGGTAGTTTATTTCTTTGTGTATTTTCGGGTTAACTTGTGAATATAAATATAACCAAAACAAAAAAAAATATACTTTGTAAAAAAATCATTTTGTTATTTTTGATTAGTTTTTGTGCAAGTGTGCAGGAAAATATGAAGTTCGAGTTCGGTGCCCAAGACGTGGGATAATACGAAATTCAAGTTCAGTGCCAAAGACGTGGGAAGATAGAACCACATTTCGCGGCTACACCGCGACGGATTGAAACGAAGCTAACGGTCTACAGCAAAAATCTGGAGCAGATACATTGAGCAAATAAAGATTCAGCAAATCCAGACAAGCAGAGGACATTCAAGGAAGCCCACACAAGAAATCCAGAAGCTTAAACCCACCTTACTGCCGCGGAACCGCGGCATAAGCAAGCTTAGGCCGCGGAACCGCGGCCGTTTGGGGCCTTCATGGTGCCATTCTTTCTGTGAGTATCTCTTTCCTCTTTCCCACTCCTCTGGACTCCAATAAACTGTGTTTTCTGCAGCATTCTTTGCGCAAATTCTCTTCCCCCTTCCAATAAACTGTTCTTGTGCAGGATTCTTTGCGCCGCGCTAAAAATAAAAATTGTTTGCAGTTGATTTGTTATATCTTTGCATTCATTAATACGGACTTAAGGGGCTTGAAACCAATTCAGATTGGGTGGGGATTTCATCACCTTTCCCAGGACCCCAGAAATCACAAAAAGCATATGCATTGACCATTGTTAAATTAAAAAAATACTAGACTCAGCCCTAAGGACTTCGCGCTCAATAGGACAGAGGACTAATTACAGGCATCGGCCGTTTATCCTATCCTGACTTTGCGGTGTCTAGACAAGTGTGACGAAGGCAAGTGGTTATTTAATTAAGGAACTTCGCGAAAGCGTTGGACAACCTCCCACTTACCTGGCACTTATCTGGCCGCAATTGGCGGAGAAGAGGCGGTTTGAGGTCCTGTTTCTAGTTCTTTGGAACAGTTAGGAGCTGTCTAGTTGACCTAGGTGACCACTAGATCTAGGTGTGATTGTGCATATCTTGTTTGTGATAGCTTAAAGCCGTAAGTCCATACATATTTCTGTAAAGCTCTTTCTAAAAAAAAAGGAAAAAATCAAAAACTTTCATAAAAACTTGCTCTTTGTCGCCAAAATCCATTTTTCACCCACCACCCATCGCCTTTCTCCATTGACGTTTTCTTACCCTCACCTTCTCCGCTTTGACTATACTAAACTCGTTTAGTGTATGTCCGCTTGGACTCGGGACACTAGCGCCCACCTAGTCCGCGTTAAGTTAGTCGCTACCGACTACGCGATCGATTCATACGTCGAAACTCCGTCCACTCATCTTTCACCCTTACCTTTGCCGGCCAACTCCGACGTTGACCGGAATTCTGTTCATACATCTTCACCTTCACCATCACCAACATCTTCTTCCGCGATGTCAGGTTTTAATCCGAACATCTCTTTGACTACCCCTGGATTGGCTCCACCTCCTACGGAGACCAATAACCCACCACCACCGCCTGTTGTAGCGCCGCAGCGAATCGCTCTCCAGGATCGTTTCTATCCCACCCGTTCTGCACTTCCCACCTGCCTTTCTCTTCCACCGGCCAATGGGGATAATTTTGAAATTAAGCCCCACTTCATCAACATGCTTCCACGATTTCATGGGCTTGAATCTGAAGATGCCTATATCTTCATCAATAAATTTCAAAACGTTTGTGCCATGATGAAAACCACCCAACTGTCGGACGATGCTATACGTCTACGGGTCATTCCGTTCACTTTATGCGATCTAGCTGAAAAATGGCTGTATAGCACCGCTTCCCACTCAATAACCAGTTGGGACGAGTTTGTTAAAGCGTTTCTAAAAAAATTCTATCCGAATCATAAAACCGCTAGGATTCGCAATGAAATCAACCAATTCTCTCAGCTTCCTTCTGAACCTTTCTGGAAGTGCTTTGACCGGTACAAAGACCTTCTTGTTCAGTGTCCTCACCACGGTATAGAGAAATGGCAAGTTTGTCAAACCTTATACGAGGGCCTGAACCCAGCAACGAAGCAGTTGTTGGAAACCATCTGTCAGGGCCACTTCCTATCGAAATCTGACGAGGAAGCGTGGCAGTTCTTTGATGACCTTGCGGAGCAAACGCTACAATGGGAGAGCACCAGACCGACTTCTTCTTCTTCTACCTCCACTTCTACCGGTCAGTCTAGGGTAGGAATTCACCAACTTGACGTCTCTATTGCAATGAAAGCTGAAATGGCTGCAATAAAGAGAAAGCTTGAAGCGATAGAGAGAAAATTCTCTTCTCCTGCTCCTACCCCTGTTCTTCCCCTTCGTACCATCTGCGCTTGTTGTTCCGATCCTTCTCACTTGACCGAAGAGTGTCCTTACAATCCACCATCGCAAGGACAGGATCAGGTTAATGCTGCATTTCAGCAAAGACCGAGGAATGATCCATACTCTTCCACCTACAATCCCGGTTGGAGGAACCACCCCAATTTCGCCTGGAATCAGAATCAGAATCAATTCCAAGGCAACAATTTCCAAAGGGCCCCTCCGCCGCAACAACAAGCGCAACAACAAACTCAACAGCAGTTTCAGCAACCCATCCAACCCCAACCTTTCCAAAATCAGACGAACAATTTTGCACCCAACAATTCTTTTCCACCAAACAACTTTGTTCCGTCAAACAACGATAAGGTTTCCTCGCTCGAACGAAGTCTGGAGGCGTTCGTCAAACAATCGACTCAATCCACCGCAAACATCCAGTCTTCCATTCAGTCCTTAGTGCAACACACTGCCGCTCACGGGCAAAGCATCAAAACCATCGAGGCCCAGATTGCACAACTGAATGCGGCCTTAAGCGAGAGAGAGAAGGGGAAGCTCCCGTCCCAGCCACTCCCAAATCCCGGTCACCCACAGAATGTACATGTTGCTCTTGAACAACAGAATCATAATGTGAGTGCCATGACCACATTGAGATCGGGAAGGATGCTGCAAAACAACATCGGCACACGGATCAATGATGACACCCCGGCCGCTTCTTCTTCTTCTTCTTCGTCTCCTGCTTCTTCGTCTTCTGAGCCTATTCTCCGTTCTTCACAAGGCTCTCCTTCCTCTTCTTCTGCTTTGAATGGACCCACTTCTCACTCCACGAAAACACCTGTTCTGGGATCCGTTCCTACTCCACAATCTCCTCCACAAGCATTAGACTCAACCAATTTTAAAAACGTCCCATTTCCAAACCGGTTGAGGTCTAATAAACAAAATCCTTAAATGGAGAAGATTCTGGAGTTATTTAAGCAGGTTAACATTAACATTCCTCTTTTAGATGCTGTACAACAAGTCCGGTCCTACGCGAAAATCTTAAAGGACTTATGCACGAAAAAGAGGAAGTCTCAGGTACCTAAGAAAGTTTTCTTGGCTAGTGCTGTGAGTGATGCCCTTACCCAATCTTTACCACAAAAACGGAAGGACCCTGGCTTTCCTACGATTTCTATTACCATTGGGGATAAGAACATCAACCGCCCACTATTAGATCTTGGTGCCAGTGTTAACCTGCTTCCGTACTCAGTATACGAGCAATTAGGCGTAGGAGAGCTGAAACCCACGCACTGCACTCTCCAAATGGCCGACCGATCGATCACCCATCCTAGGGGTGAGCTAGAGGATATGTTAATCAAAGTAGGGGACTTCATATTCCCCGTTGACTTCATTGTATTAGACACACAGCCTGTAGCTAACCCCCGGAATCAAATTCCGGGATACTCGGTCGCCCATTCCTTGCAACCTCAAATACTGTGATCAATTGTCGCAATGGTTCGATGAACGTATCTTTTGGAAATATGACAATTGAACTCAGCATTTTTAGGTTGGGGAATCAGCCCTCTGAACCTAATGCTCATATACTGGACGTCTGCTCGATCCAGGAGATCACCCCAGAAGAATATGAATTCGAGGAGTTTCTGTTTGATCACGATAATCTTGACGCCACTAGTGCGTTCCTCCTCGAACCTGCTGCTGTTTCTGCGCCCGACAACGACTACGAGTGTTTTACGTTCTCCAACGATCTTAGCCGCTCACCATCCGAGTTTGAATCCTTCGAATTTCCGGATGAGTTACCTGAACCATCGGACTCGGTCGCTTATACTCGTTTTGAACCTTTGCTGGAATCTTTTGAGTTCGAGACCGTTGCACCAATCTTGCCTTCAATCGTTTCACCTCCGACGCTCAAACTCAAGCCTTTGCCGTCTCACCTTAAGTACGCTTACTTAGGTGAGAACGAGACCCTCCCTGTCATCATCTCGGCTTCTCTAGCTCCAGAGCAAGAGAAAGCTCTTCTCGCGGTCTTGCACAGCAACAGGCAAGCTTTTGGCTGGTCCATGGCGGACATCAAGGGGATTAGTCCCTTGATCGTTGAGCATCACATTCATCTGATGGATGATGCCAAACCAGCCCGGGATCCACAAAGACGGCTCAATCCAGTCATGAAAGAGGCTGTGAAGAAGGAGATCGTAAATGTCTAGATAGTGGTATCATTTACCCTATCTCTGATAGCGGTATCATTTACCCTATCTCTGATAGCCAGTGGGTGAGCCTCATTCATGTTGTCCCCAAGAAGTCGGGCATCACGGTCATAACCAACGAGGCGAACGAGTTAATCCCTACTCGCATCCAAACTGGGTGGCGAGTATGCATCGATTACAGAAAACTCAACGCCGCAACGCGGAAAGACCACTTTCCGCTACCTTTCATTGACCAAATGCTCGAACGATTGGCCGGACACGAGTACTACTGCTTTCTTGATGGCTACTCCGGCTATAATCAAATTCCCATCGCCGAAAAAGACCAGGACAAGACCACTTTCACTTGTCCTTTCGGCACGTTCGCATATCGTCGCATGCCCTTTGGGTTATGCAATGCGCCCGCTACCTTCCAGCGGTGTATGATGGGAATCTTCTCAGACATGGTGGAAAAATTTCTGGAGATCTTCATGGATGATTTCTCCATCTTCGGCGATTCCTTCAACGAGTGTTTGCTGCATCTTGACGCTGTCCTTACCCGATGTAAGGACAAGAATCTCACTTTGAATTGGGAGAAGTGCCACTTCATGGTGCGCGAAGGTATTGTCTTAGGAAATATCATCTCGCAAAATGGCATAGAAGTTGACAAAGCAAAGATTGAGGTCATTTCCAATCTACCTCCTCCCCGATGCGTCAGAGATATCCGAGCCTTCCTTGGCCATGCCGGTTTCTATAGACGGTTCATCAAGGACTTTAGCAAGATTGCTAGGCCCTTGACTCTTTTACTGGCCAAGGATACGCCATTCGACTTCAACTCGAGCTGTGTGACTGCATTCGAGTCATTGAAACGCTCACTCACTTCTGCTCCCGTTCTTTCTTCCCCTGACTGGACGCACCCATTTGAGATTATGTGCGATGCATCCGACTTTGCCATTGGTGCTTTCCTTGGACAACACATCAACAAGATGCCGCACGTAATCTATTATGCAAGCCGAACCCTGAACGACGCCCAACTCAATTATACAACAACTGAGAAGGAATTCTTGGCTGTTGTATTTGCTTTAGAAAAGTTCAGGCCCTACCTCATCGGCTCTCCAGTCATTGTCTACACCGACCATTCTGCTCTGCACCATCTTTTAGCGAAGAAAGATGCAAAATCTCGGTTAATCCGTTGGATCCTCTTGCTTCAAGAGTTTGACCTTGTCATTAAGGACAAACGAGGATGTGAAAACGTAGTTGCCGACCATCTCTCCCGACTTCCTTCTTTGCCTTCGCTTCCAATTCCGATCAACGACGTTTTCCCGGATGAACAGCTCTTGACAGTATCTTGCGAACCCTGGTTCGCAGATATTGTGAACTATTTGGCCACGGGATTACTACCGACTGAATGGTCAAGTCAGGACAGACTTCGCTTCTTATCCCAAGTAAAACACTTTTACTGGGACGAACCCTATTTGTTCAAGTACTGTCCCGACCAGATTATTCGTCGGTGTGTCCCTGACGAGGAATTCAAGAGTGTGCTGTCATTTTGCCACGATCAAGCGTGTGGCGGGCATTTTGGCCCCAGAAAGACAACTGAGAAGATCTTGCAATGTGGTTTCTACTAGCCACAACTCTTCAAAGACGCTCATGACTATTGCAAGACTTGCTCCCGGTGCCAACACTTGGGCCGAATATCCCGGAGGAACGAGATGCTGCTCCAACCGATCTTGGTTGTGGAGATTTTCGATGTTTGGGGGATAGATTTCATGGGGCCGTTTCCCAGCTCTTTCGGGAACTTGTACATCCTTCTCGCTGTTGATTACCTCTCTAAATGGGTCGAGGCTGTGCCCAGCCGGACTAATGACAACAAGGTTGTTGTTAGGTTTCTTAAAGAAAACATTTTCTCCCGTTTTGGGCACCCCCGAGCGATCATTAGCGACAATGGAAGTCATTTCTGCAACAAGACTTTCGAGGCCTTGATGCGGAAATATTCCATTAATCATAAGCTATCCACGCCCTACCACCCCCAAACCTGCGGGCAGGCCGAAGTTTCAAATTGGCAAATCAAGCAGATACTGGAGAAGACGGTTTCTAAGAACCGTAAGGATTGGTCGCTGAAACTCACTGATGCCCTTTGGGCATTTCGAACCGCTTATAAGACCGACCTTGGCATGTCTCCCTATCGGCTTGTGTACGGAAAAGCCTGCCACCTACCTGTCGAAATAGAGCATCGCGCATTTTGGGCGATAAAGGAGCTGAATCTGTCTCTCGAAGATGCGGGCAGCCATCGAAAGCTGCAGTTGAACGAATTGAGCGAGCTTAGGGATAAGGCTTACGATAACGCGGTTGTCGTTAAGAACCGAACGAAGGTGTTTCACGATAAACACCTTTTGCGCCAAACTTTCGTACCTGGTGAGCAGGTACTGCTTTACGACACCCGACTTCACTTCCATCCAGGAAAGCTCAGATCTCGCTGGAAAGGGCCGTATTTTGTGCGGAATGTGTATCTGCATGGCGCTGTGGATTTGGAAAATCCAAAGGACGGTTCATTTTTCAAAGTGAACGGACACCGACTTAAACCGTACCTTAGCGCTGAACCAACAGAGGAGCTCCTGTTCTTACAGGAGCCGGTTTACCCTCCATAATCTTCCTCTGCCTACCTCCAAACTTCGGTTTTCCGGCCAAGAACAAGTGGACACTGTTCCAAATAAGTTTGGGGGTATGTATATACCATTTTGTACATTTTTGTGGATATTCTTTTTCTTTTTCTTTTTCTCAAAACCAAAAACAAAATAAAAATTTGTGTGTATACCTAACCGACAATTTTGAACCTTCAAATGATCTCTTCATGCAATGACAGTGAGGACACTGTCCAGTTTAAGCTTGGGGGTACGCTCGGTACGCATTTCTAACCTTTGCATTCATATGTATATTTTGCATCTGCATATTAAAATCCATAAAATCCATAAAAATCTAAAAATTTTCTAAAAATATAAAAACTTTTCTGTCAAGTTAGCTAGTGGGAGGACTCTGATTCAACATTTCGACGGTTTTGTTTGATAAGATAAGAATAACTAAATCTTATGTTTAGATTTTGAAAACCTGAAAGATAACTCTCCTTTGAAGTTAACTATAGCTGATATACGTCTTTACATCACACTACACGTGTCGTGAGTTTTGGAAATTAGATGACAAGTCTTTTTATGTCTAAAAACTTTTAAATGGATAAATGATTTTCTGAGGATCAAATAGGTTTGTTCGGAAATAAGTAATATCAAGAATAGTTTATGAAGTGAGTGAATATGAAGGAATGTTATTGATGCCTTAATTGGAACTAAGTCTGAAAAATAACCCATCTGGAACTTGATTGGAATGATTACACACCAAAACCCACTAAACACGTCTTTTATCCAAAAAAAAAAATAATTGAACTGCCAGCTATATCTCCGTTCGTATTAAATCATCATGATTTTCACGCCAAACTGTCTTTTGTTTGTGGACCTAGGTAACTTGAGTAATTAAGTCCGCTGGGGTGTTTCTACACCTAATGCCCTAAAGCCAACTGGTTTGGGTGCATTGGCCCAAAGCTCGCTAAGAAGCCTAGAAAGTCCAGTTTAAAACAAAATCAAGCAAGTGTTCTCTCCGAGTTAAAATTCCTAACGGTTCTTTATGTGAGAATAATCTTGATAAAAGACAGACTTTTATAAGACAAAAATTTAGCGGAGATATGAAGGGTTTATTCTATGATAAAGACTATTGCACGTTCACAGAGGTGTGTATGGAATGAAAACAAGAAAAAGGTGGAGTGAAAAATAAGACCTAGTTTCCTGTTAAGGAAGATAGAAATTCTAAAGTTGAAACTTTACTGGAAAACGAAACTTGAAAAATGCTTAACTCTTTATAAAACTCATGTGATCCTTTTAAAATTGTTATCTGGGCTTTATTGTGTGACATAATGACTTTATTCGACCTTTCGGGAACTTAACGACACTATTTGCACTGCACGTGAAGACATATAAAAGTTGTAGTTAAATAAGAAGCGAGGTGTGAAAAATAAAGGTTCGATAGTCTAGACTTAGGATAATAGAATTGTTATTTTCTGAAACAAAACTTTAGGGTTTGAATCTTAGTTATTTTATAAAACCAACTTGACCGGATTTTGTGGGTAGTATCCGCTGAAAACCCTCAGGAGACAACACTCCTCCTACTAGGGACACCTAGAGGTTTAACGGCTTGTTGCACATGCTCAGTGCAATCGCGTTCCCTGCGAAAGTGAGGTTAGGAAATTTTTGTGAATAAATTGGCTTTGCTCGGGACGAGCAAATGATAAATTTGGGGGTATTTGTTCATATCAGATTTTTGCATTTTCATACCGCCCAATTTTTATCACATTGCATATCGGTAGATACTCTTGAGCCGTGTTTGCTAGTCAATTGCAGGATACAGGTTCTCGGCTCTAAACGGTGAAATTCATGGAAAAACACGACAAAACCCGGGTTCTTGCCACCACAGATAAAACACGGATCTCCGCTCTTTATCCTTCTGTTGCCACACACCAGTTTAAGAGACAAAATGGCAAATCAATGTCGTTTTCATGCACAAGGCTCAATGGTAGCACAAGATCCAAGAAATCTACACGGAGCTCGAGGAAATCATGAAAAAACGATACACATCAAATCACCTTTTGCTCAACAGAAATTCTGGAAAAATCGTGAAGACAATCTGAGAAAATACATATACCAGAATAAAGGGCACAAAATACCAGGAAATCCCACCAAGTTTGGTGACCCAATTCTCTAAGTAGGCCGCGGAACCGCGGCCTAAGCATGCTTAGGCCGCGGAACCGCGGCCGTACGGCCTCCGCAGAGCACCAAAATTGGGGGGTATTTGGGTCTTTTCATTTGTATTCTGATGGTTGCCCTAGATTTTCAGTTTCCTGCCTATAAATAGTCCAGAACTTGTGAAGCCAAGAGTGTGAATAATCTTGTATTTTTCTAGGTTTAGAATACTTGTTTCTTCTTCCTCTTCTCATCTCTTCTCCATTGAAAATCTTGTAGTGAGCTTTTGTGAGTGAAGAATGATGAATAAAGAAGAACCATTTACTTATCATGCTTGTCTTGTTCTTTAGATTACTTGTTAATTGTTGTAATTTTCATTTGTTAACTTAGTTGTTGTTATTTCTTGTTGTTTCTTTCTTCTCTCTTTTTCTTTATCCTTAAAACAACCATGATGCTTACGCTTGATCCTTGCCAAGGTGAGGTCGCAAATAGCTAGTTGTTATCTTCTAATCTCCTTCTTTCTATCTTCCTCTTTTGTTTTATTTTTCCGTATTATGGGTGAGTAGTTTCATACTTGTTAGGGTAGGATAAGGGAAGTTTGAGAGAAGGAAATCTCTCTCACTCTTTCCTTGCCCAACATCTTAAAATCGACTCCCGTTAATTGAACCACAATCCGCTCCTTACGGCACCCTATCCTACATGATAGCGGTGATTCCGTAGTGAGACCGGTTGTGGTTGAATTAACCGGAGGTCATGGCTAAGAGCCAAGAACGGACGGACAAGCACCAAAAGGAAGAACTTATGCTTTGGAAAGCCTAGCTTATACTCGCAAGTTCCTTCCTAGTCGTGCTAATCCCCGTTGTTGCCGATTACCGTAACACCGATATTAAGAGTGGCAATGAAAGAAGTGAGGGACTCCTAACTCAAACTAACATAATCCTAACCCTAACAAGCTCTCTTTACATATCATTTTAACACTTAGATAATCACAAACAAATCTGGAAAACTGGACTTAACTCGTTAAAGCACATAGAAAAAGATTCACATCTCCCTGCGGACGACCCGTACTCAACCGGCTAGCTACAAGCGAAACCGTCTTGATTGCGGTAATTAACTAAACGTGAACACGCAGAATCTCTACCAATCACACCCTGATGGAATGAGAGGGAATGCCGAGGTAGTCTTTAGGTTGTATATGAACCGTCAAGACTTGGAGTTAGGAGTTTGCCGTTGCTCCATTTTGATTTGGCTCGTTGGAGCTCTTTTTGACGTTGCGTCTGCATCCTGCTGAAATTAGAAAGAACGTCGAGGTAGTCTCTGGGTTGTATATGAACCGTCAAGACTTGGAGCTAGGAATTTTCCATGGCTTCTTTTTTGTTCAACACTTGGGTCTTTTGTTGACGTTGCGTCTGCATCCTGCTGGAATGAGAAGGAACGCCGAGCTGGAGCTGGGATTTTGCCGTCACTCCTTTTTTGTTTGACCCTTGGGTCTTTGTTGATGTCGTGTCTACACTGAGAAGGAACGTCAGGATGATCTCTAGGTTGTAGATGTCGCCATCAAGATCTGGCTCTCCCTTTGACAGAGCCTGGTAGGAAAACATAGTTCTCTTTTTCATTTGTGCCCATGGATTGTATACAAGGGTCAGTGTAGACTCACCTGCAGGGCAAAGGAAACTTTATTTTATTTTGTTTTTTATTGCCGTGATGCTCTATCTTTTCAGCTTTTCATAACACGAAAGTCACGATTGCTCAATCATTTCGGCTATTTATCGCGGTGCCCAATCATTTCGGCTATTTTCATATTTTTACTCGCTGCTTTTTATTGCGAGTTGCCCAAACATTTTGGCTGTTTCATATGCATATATTTTTCTCGCTGATTTTTATTGCGAGTTGCCCCATCATTTCGGCTATTTCATATGCATTTTTTTGTTACCCTCCGCTATTTTTTATTGTGAGTTTGGAATCTGATACCAACCTTAACATCAACAACGCTATGACTGGAATATTGCCAGGTGCGAATCATCATTTGCCGTGAAAGGACTTGGAGTTTGACATCTGTTTAGGCATCAACATCACTGCAACTGGGATATTGCCAGGAGTGAATCATCATTTGCCTTGAGAAGACTTGAAGTTTGATACCTTTTTAGGCATCAGTATCGCTGCAACTGGGATATTGCCAGGAGCGAATCATCATTTGCCTTGAGAGGACTTGAAGTTTGATACCTTTTTAGGCATCAGTATCGCTGCAACTGGGATATTGCCAGGAGCGAATCATCATTTGCCTTGAGAGGAATTGAAGTTTGATACCTTTTTAGGCATCAACATCGCTGCAACTAGGATATTGTCAGGAGCGAATCATCATTTGCCTTTGTCGATTTGAACAAAGATGGCTTAGTAAACAAGGTTTGGATCCTATCGACTAAGACCTTTTGACTTTATGAGCCGTAAGGGTCTCATAAAATTATTTCTCCCTATGAGTCGTGAGGATCTCGTAGGTGTATTTTCTCCTTAGGAATCGTGGGGATTCTTATGTGTGTGTTCTCCCTTGCAAGTCATAAGGATCTTACAAGAGTGTTTTCTCCTTATAAGTCGAGAGGAATTACAAGTGTTGTTCACCATATGGGGACATTTCACACCATTGGTGGAAGTAGGTGAGGGCTATATTTATTTGTGCCTATAGATTGTATATAATGACCAATATTGGACTGCTTGTAGGGCAACATGGGGGATACGACGGCTTAAGAATAGGTTTGGATCCCTGTAGCTTAAAGCTTTTGAATCCTATGAGCTGTGAGGGTCTCATAGGGGGAGTTCTCCTTACGAGTCGAGAGGATCTCGTAAGTGAAAATTTTACGAGATTGCGCCCTTCCTGGTTTCACAAACTCGCCAGTAGCCCTGTTGTTTTTACTCACAGTGCCCTTTCGGGTTTTCATCCATGCCTATTTTACTTGTGGACATACCGTTTTTTTAAAGAGATCGCGTCCTTTCGGGTTTTCATAAACTCGTCGGTAGCCCTGCTGTTTTTACTCACGGCTCCCTTTCAGGTTTTCATCCGTGCCCATTTTGTTTGTGAACATACCGTTTTTTTAACGAGATCGTGCCCTTCCGGGTTTTCACAAACTCGCCGGTAGCCCTGCTGTTTTTACTCATAGCGTCCTTTCAGGTTTTCACAAACTCGCTGGTAGCCCTGCTGTTTTTACTCACGGTGCCCTTTCAGGTCTTCATCCGTACCCATTTTGCTTGTGGACATACCCTTTTTTTAACGAGATCACGCCCTTTCGGGTTTTCACAAACTCGCCGGTAGCTCTGCTGTTTTTACTCACGGCGCCCTTTCAGGTTTTCATCCGTGCCCATTTTGCTTGTGGACATACCGTTTTTAGTGACCCGTCTGTTTGCCAATGAGACTTGGGGATGACTTCACCGCTGGAGTAGCTGTGTAGCCAGTGGGACTTGAGTTGCAGTCTTCACCGTTGGGGCTTCGATTGCAATATAGATCTCAAGAGAGCACATCACCATTTTGGAGGCGATGTGCTAGTTTAAGGACATCTCGGTCCATTATCGCCATGTTTGAGGCAGATAATTTTTAGTTTAAGGACTTCTCGGTCCAATGTCGCCATATTTGAGGCATGGTTTTAGTTTAAGGACATCTTGGTCCGTTATCGCCATATTTGAGGTGGAATTTCTAGTTTAAGGACATCATGGTTCGATGTCGCCATATTTTAGGCGGGGTTTTAGTTTAAGGACATCTCGGTCGCCGTATTTGAAGCGGAATTTATAGTTTAGGGACTTTTCGGTGCAATATCGCCATTTTGGAGGCGGATATTTAGTTTAAGGACGTTTCGATCCGTTATCGCCATGTTTGAGATGGAAATTAATTTAAGGACTTCTCGGTCCGTTGTCGTCGTATTTGAGGCGAAATTTTAGTTTAAGGACTTCTCGGTCCGTTGTCACCGTGTTTGAGGCGAGATTTTAGTTTAAAGACATCTCGGTCCTTTGTCGCCGTGTTTGAGGCGAAATTTTAGTTTAAGGACTTCTTGGTCCATTGTCGATGTGTTTTAAGGCGAGGTTTTAGTTTAATGACATCTCGGTCCTTTGTCGCCGTGTTTGAGGCAAAATTTCTAGTTTAGGGACTTTCCGGTCCATTATCGCCATTTTCGAGGCGACGGATCTTTTGGATACTACTTTTAGGGTTCTGACTCAGGAAGATAGCAAGCAGACACAAGCGTCGTCATCTATCATTGACCCAGGTCGTAACCCGTTAGGCGTAGTATTTTTTGAGGAATTGATCATTTATTAGCCGGAAGGGTCTTTCGCCATGCATATCTATGAGCGGGTATGCTCCACCTTGGTAGAATTTGTCTATGATGTACGGGACTTCATTGTTCGGATCGAATTTCCCCCGTTTTGCATGGTTGGGGATCATAAGTCTTTTGACGACTAGCACGAGTTCGCCTTGGGGGAATGCTCTCGGCTTGGTCAGTCTTTCATATGACCGTGTCATCCTTGCCTTATAAGCCTCCAGGTTTTGCTGAGGTTTAAGGAGAGTTTCGTCGAGGCATTGAGCTCCTTAAGCCAAAGATGAGCATTTTCTTCACTTGTCAGCTCGTATTGAACCGCTACTCTGCCTTGATCTTACTCTTATTTGTGGCATGTGTGCTCCAGTCTGGTTGGAGTACTTTACGACTCATTCTTGCCGCAGCTTCTTGATCCTGACGCCAACGCTTAGCCTTTTCGTATATGGTCGTTTCGCGTTCTCGGCCAGCTTTGCTTTTTCAAAAGTCTTCATTTAACAACCTATCGATTGGTTCTTCTGATAGTTCTGGAGATTTTGGCGTCGATCCTACCCTCAGTTCCTCTGCGTTGCTTTCCGATGCTGAGGGAGCTTCTTCGTCATTTAACGGCGAATGGGAAACCATGTGGCAACTTGCTACATAGTCTTCGGTTTCTTCTGATGAGTTTCTTTCCTCATCGTTGTCACGATCTTTGTTCTCAAGAATATACTTGAGGAACTCTTTGAAGGTGACCGGTGTCCACGCCTTCTGGTTGTACTCCTCCAACACGTCAATATACCTTTGTAGGTCTATGCGTTTGTCGTCATACTCAGTAGGTTGCACAGGATTCTTGGTCTTATTCTTTTTGTTCGAATACTTTGAAGGCTCGACTTAGGGATTTTGCCCCTTGTCAACAGTTTTCAGTACGGGACGCCGTTTCAGCATCCCTTCGATGATTTCTGGTTCAAGTGGGCATCTCCATCTGACTGCCGGACATGCCTGGAGATCTTTCAGCATTCTTTTGGTTTTAGCTGAAAGAATGACTTCCTATGGAGCTTCTTCCATGAGTGAGCATGATTCCCCTGGCACATCTACCTTTTTGGGAGCGTGCTTCTGTGGTGGTTTGACCCTCCAGTTCTCAGACAGTGCGAATTTCCCCTGTTGATACTGGTCCTCGACCCAGTTCTTAAAGATGTAGCAATCCTCAATTGGGTGGCTCACCATTCTGTGATAGGAGTAGTAGTTAAGGTTGTTTACGTCGCCGGGTTGCGGTGGACGTCGTGGGTCTGGCAATGTGATGAGTTTGTTACGCATTGCCAACTCAAATAGTCACCTCGTCTTATCGTGGGGAAACGAGTAAGCACCACCTAACCTTTCTTCCAGGGACATGCGTGGACGTGCATTGTTTTGGCGAGCAACCAGTTTCGGGTCACTCAGTTGTTGTTGAGTGTTGGCAACAAAGGTCGCTTTCCTTTTACCCTTGGCATTTCGAGGGTCCATTTTTTAGGAGGAAGGCCCGTGGCCCATCTGATCCATTTGGGCTAGTTTGTCGATCGGAGCCTGAAAGGTGGTTGGCTTGAAGAACGTCGTGAACTGGGATACAGTCGTTTGAGGATCAAGAGTCCTAATGAACATGCCCACAGCAGGGGATTCTTCGATGCGCTGTTCGCATTTTGACCATAGGTTCCGCTACCGGATCGCGTATTGGACCCAGGTTTCTCCTAACGCCACCCTGGCATTGATTAATGCCGTGATCGGGATGCACTCGCTTGCGCTGGCGAACCACTGTGTAAACAACAGTTCCATCTCTGTGAATGTTTTGACAGAGTCATTCGGGAGCTTCGAGTACCATTCAAAGGCTATCTCCGACAGGCTACCAACGAACTAGCGAAGCAGCAGTTTGTCGCCACCTCCAGTGTTGCCGCACAAACCTCTGAACCATGCGACGTGCTGATGAGGATTGTCTGTCCCCTTGTACACATGGAATTTGGGGATCGTATATCCTGACGGATACTTGATTTGGTCATACCATCCTAGATGCGGTCGCCCAGTTCTGACAATTTGACCAGCCGTTTTCATTAGCTTGATGAGCTCGTATTTGTTGAGCTATATAGTCATCAAGAGCAGCCTTGGAGATTGTTTCCTCCTTGGCCACTTATAGCACCGGAAGGGGTTTTTATATTTCCCCTCTGTCTTCCTCGATGATTATCGGTGGATTATTGGCTGGAGGTTCTAGCTAGATCATCATTCCAACCATGTCCTCGAACAGCAGCACCATCTGCTTTATGTTAGCAGCTTGTTCCACGGCCTCCTTATCCTTCCTTTCAAGCACCCTTCACAGAAACTCTGTATCGGTCTCCTGCTCTTAGCGTTGTTTGCTTGCTGGTTCAGGACTTTCTTTCTGTCCGGTGAGTGATGCCATTTTCGTCAGCATCTCCTGGAGCTTTTGTTGTTGCTTTTGAACTTTTGTCAATGACCGAGTTTGCGGTCGATGATGTACAAAAGCACGGCTTTCCTCTTTCCCGAAATACATGTAAACCGTATGCACGATTATGCCTCCAGACTTGGGGCGTTTGGGTCCAGCGCCTTTGGAATTTGCCGCAGGCAGTGAGATTTTCTTCAGCCTCGTCCTTTTGTGGGAGGTTGAAGTTGAAGGAGCCATTGTAAAAGGCACCTGTGTAGAAAACGTCCCTCGTTGTATGACGGAGGGATAGCCTTTCCCTTGCCGAGCCTTCATTTTCTTCAGTCAGCGAGAGTAGTCTTTGTCGATTACAGAGGCTTGGACTTTCTGCCAGACCCTGTGAATTTGGGAGGGGAGCTGTTGGTGGGGCTTCTCCAGTTTTATCTTTATTACGGCTTCTGCAGGAGGGGAGATTTCTTCAGCACCACGGTTGGAGAGCTCTTTCGCACCCTTCTAAGCAGATCAAAACTGTTCCTGGTTGGAACAGCAGCGTCAACTTCCACCATTTGATCTGGCGGAGTGAATCCAGAGAGGGATTTGCCCCCATCTTTTCTCACTCGGCGCCAGTGGCGACGTCGAGCGTGTCTTGCAAACGGGACCGCCTCAGTTTCAGAAGTGATTGCAGCTTGCCCTTGGCTTTGTTGAGGAGCACCAGTAGTTGCCAGCCTGTTAAAGACTGACGTCCTTGGCAAGATTTGATTGGAGACAGTCAGCCTCTCGAAGACCAATTGCCTGACTGGTGAAGCACTTTTAACGGCTTCATTTACAGCAGGAGTTGGGAAGGCTATACGTTTTGGGCCAGCCCCTTCAGATATGACGAGCCTCTCTGCGGGTCCGTTTTGGTTCTGGCTCAGCCTATTGATGACTGAGACGTCTGAGCTTCGGCTCAGCCTGTTGAAGACTGAGGTATCGAACTTGGACGACCTGTTGAGAGGGGCCGTTGTGGTTGCGAGTCGATCGAAGACTGACTTCTTGGGAGGTTCGTCTTGCGGCGCTAGGGTGCTGAAACTCGTTGGTGGGAGTATGGTCCCAAAGAACAATCCGGTAGTAACCTGAGTAACCTGCCCCACCGGCATTGAAAAGATGGAGGCTGCATATGGCCCGTAAGTAACTCCTTCGGTTGGGACGGAGCGGGAGTTGCTGTTGCAGGTTGTGCAGTTGGAAGCCCATGATCTCTTTTTTCTTCTTCTTCTGCACAGGAGCAAAACACCAAATCTTAGTATCTCGAATCCAAGAGCAACTATAGCAAACTGCGATTTTGTTTGGGAACATGACACACGAAGTGTGGAGTGGAAAGAGGAAAAGGTCCCACCAGGCGTGTCAGAATCTATTCACCGCCGAAAACAGAGACGACTGGGATAGATCGTCTTGGCTGAATTTAAGGGCAGATGCTATTTGGATTTATCCGCCCATCTCTCCGAAGATGCCAAGTTGATTTACGGCACCATATATCGGAGGTTTGGACGAAAGCGACCGTTGTAGCAGACTTTATCAGATTCCCCGTCATTTGCGAGGGGTTTTTTATTGTAGGGACACATTTCCCTGCAGGCGCAAGCCCCTGCAGTTAATTACGTTACTGCATCGCGATAACCACTTTCTCCTACTCCGGAGGTTCACTTCGTGTCGTGTGTATGTTTGTTTTTATTTTGGGTTGTGATTGTTAGACTTTTTGCGCGCTTAGTTTTAATTACCGCAATCAAGACGGTTTCGCTTGGTAGCTAGCCGGTTGAGTACGGGTCATCTGCAGGGAGATGGGAATCTTTTTCTTAAGGTTTTAACGAGTTAAGTCCAATTTGTCCAGGTTTGTTTAGTTTCACTATGTGCTAAAATATGTATAAAGAGAGCTTGTTAGGGTTAGGATTAGGTTAGTTTGAGTCAAGAGTCGCTCACTTCTTTCGTTGCTACTCTTAATATCGGTGTTACGGTAATCGGCAACAACGGGGATTAGCACGACTAGGAAGGAAACTTGCGAGTATAAGCTAGGCTTTTCAACACTTAGTTCCTTCCTTTTGGTCCTTGTCCGTCCGTTCTTGGCTCTTAGCCTTAACCTCCGGTTAATTCAACCACAACCGGTCTCACTAGGATATCACCGCTATCATGTAGGATAGGGTGCCGTAGGGAGCGGATTGTGGTTCAATTAACGGGTGTCCAATTTACGATGTTGGGCAAAGAAAAGAGTGAGAGAGATTTCCTTCTCTCAAACTTCCCTCATCCTACCCTAACAAGTGAGAAACTACTCACCCATTAAAAAGGAAAAGAAAATAAAACAATGAAAGAAGGTAGAAAGAATTGGGGTTAGAAAATCACAACTAGCTATTTTAGACCTCACTTTGGCAAGGATCATACTTAAGCATTATTGTTGTAAGGATAAAGGAAAAGAGAAGAAGAAAGAAAGCAAACAAATAAATAACAACAACTAATTTAACAAATGAAAATTACAAGCAAATATAACAACAAAATTACAAGACATGCATGTTAATAAAAAAAACTCTTGTTTTATTCATCATCACTCATAAAGCTCACTACAATTTTAATGGAGAAAGATGAAGAGGAAGAAGAACTACAAACACTTATCCTAAAATCTAATACAAAGAAAAGCACCCTTTACTTGGCTCTGATCTAGGCTATTTATAGGCAGGCAAATAAAACCCTAGGGATACAATCTGAGCCAAAATGAAGTTACAAAAATACCCTCAAAAACCGAGTCAACACTGAGTTGACTCAGCCGCGGATCCGCCGCATAAGTGCCACATTGGCTACGGATCCACTGCCGTTTAGTTGGATTGCAGTGTCACTTTTTTTGGGTTTTCCCATGTTGCTATTCTCATCTGTTTGGTATACTTGGTTTCTCAGAATCTCTTCAGTTTTCTCCCAGATTTTCAGCAGTGTAAAAGATGAAAAGATGTGGACTTTTTGCCTTGGTTTTCTTAAGCTCCGCGTTGAAGTCTTAGATCTTGTGCTGCCCTTGTGCTTTGTGCATGAAATGACCAATGATTTGCCATTTTGTATCTTGAAATAGTATGCGGTATCATACGGATAGTGAGCGGAGATCAGTATTTATCTGTTGTTGGTCGTAATCCTGCATTTGTTGTGACTTTTCATGAATTTCATTGTAAAGAGCTGAGAACCTGTAACCTGCAATTATTTAGCAAACACGGATCAAAAGTACCTACCTATATGTAATGCGATAAAGAATGGGTGATATGAAAATGCAAAAATTTGATATGAACAATATCCCCAAACTTATATTTTGCTCGTCCCGATCAAAGCCATTTTATTCATAAAAAATCCTAAGCTCACTTTTGCAGGGAACACGATTGCACTGAGCTCGTGCAATAAGCCGTTAAACCTCTAGATTACCCTAAAGGAGGAGTGTTGTCTCCTGAGGGTTTTCAGCGGATACTACCCACAAAATCCGATCAAATTGGCCGTTGACTCTAATTCTACAATTCAGCATTCTAGCAAGAAACTCTATCATCTTTAACTTAGAAATTATCAACCCGTATTTTTCACACTTCCTTTTCATTTAACTTAAGCCTATACGTTTTGCCATTTTATAAAGCTCTCAGCATCTCTTGAGTTTTCCTTCTAAAACACCATCTCAAATCCGGAATTTTTATCATCTCTACTGAAGATATAAGCCCTATTTTTCATTCCTATCTCTTCTCCAAACTCTGATCATATACCCCTACGTGTGTGTAATTATCACCCCTACACTTGGAAATTCAATTCAAGCTATAATACCCTTACCTTAATACCTAGTACTACTTCTTTTCATTAATAATGGACGATTTTGCTCATACATCTTTCATGCGACTATTAATGCTTCTTGAGGCACTAACATCCGATTACTGAATGTATGAGCTTAAAGCGTAAATAGCAGTTTCCAGGTCTTGTATTTTATTCTTTTTTTATTTATTTCAAGACCAGATATATTTTTCAATGATACTCTTTTGGTGGTTAGCTTTAAATGCCGTTTTTCTTTCATACTAGGATTTCAGGAAAGAGTATTTCTAGGTATTCTCTACTATCCCAAGTTTCAAGGTGCGTGTATGTGTGATTTGTAGGGTATACATTTTCAGAATTTGGACTTAAGCTTCAGAATTATTTTTCAGACTTACACTTCAAATAGAGTTTTCAATACCCTTCCTTCATTTCGACTTAGCCCAAGAACTGAACTCAAAATTTGCTTATTTCTAAATAAACTGTAAGGACGTATATTTTCTACAGTTATACTTCAAGGAAGGTTATTTTTAGGATTTTTAATTTACTAAGTTTAGTAACTAGTTTTTTTCTAACTAGTTAACCGTTATGTCGAACTCGAGTCAAATATGGCCAATATTGAAATTTTTAAATTTTTTTTAATTTTTAAAAAATATCATTTTTTTAAATTTTTTTTATAAAGATGCAATGCAGAAAAAATACGGAATTAAATATGCAAAGAAAAACAAATATTTACCAAAAAATTAAAAAAAACGTGCAGATGCAATGCATAGATAACTATTTACAACCAAATCTCACCCCCAAACTTACTAACAACAGTGTCCTCACTGCTCCCTGCGGCGTCTCCTAGACGCGGCCTCACTTGTTCCAGCCTCTCCCCTGTCTATCCCCCGACCCCTCTATCATGCCCGTTCCTTTCTTACCAGTAGGGTGGACATTCCCTGCTCCAGACTCGTCAGTCGCTGATCAAAGTTTGTCAACATCCCTATCACTCGTTCTACCCCTTATGGGTACGTCGTATCAAGCATGCTTGCACAGCGGGGGTTAGCTCTTCATCGCTCGCTGTGGAGCTCGAGCTGGGTGTCTTGGCTATTACATCTTCAGCCGGTTCAATGCGTGACCATAATGCATGAAGTCATGTGTAGGATGTGGAGACACCCTCAAGAAAGGGTCGAATGGGAACCCACCATCCATGTAAATTTCAAATTTCTCAACAGGAAGGAAATGGCGACACATTTGTGTCACCAACATCGGGCATGGATAATTGGCAGCCCTCTTGCCGGCGCCAATCGAGTGTAGCAACACAGTGCACATGTCATAACTAGGATTTCTGGTCATTAATGTGTGCACTATGTGAAGGGATGGGGTAAAAAATATGGTGTTGTGCGAACTGCCGAAAATTTTGTTTTGTGCCCAACGGCACACTGTTAAAACCGTATAAAGCGTGCGAGCCTGAATGCCCTTCCTAGGCTCTCTAAAACAGTCATCACCCATTAAGGGTAGGTAGTCCTCAAAGCGGAGAGGTTGATCGTGGACGGGGATTCGTAGTATTAAAGTGACTTCGTGAATGAAGTCCCTATCGATTATAATTTCCCGATCTCCCAACAGTAATCATATGTACCCGTGTTGTGCTAAACATCCCTCCTCCACACTATCATAGAAACGCACAACAAGATCCGGAAGCGCGAATGCGTTCGGATGGTTAAATAACAGAAAATTCCATGCGCGCTTTCGGATCTCGTCGCCGAAATAGCTACCGTACAAGTCATGCGCAAATAAGTGGGAGAAATCTCTTTCAAATTGCAAAGTAGGGGCCATGACAGAAAGCGAATGCAGAATTTTTAAATCGACAGAGAAGGAAAAAAGAATTGCAAATCTTTTCTGAAAAGTTCAGAGGGTGACGAGACTAGGCTGCGGCGGTTGCGCGATTGAAGTGGGCAAACGGCGGCTGTTGGGTGGCACGAGGAGGAGATCGACAGCAGTAATCTCTGTGGCGGCTAGGGTTTGTGTTAGGGCTTGATTTGAGGCAAGGGGAATTCAGAAAAAGGGGTCAAGATGTATTTATAGGGGCTGTTAAACATTTATACAAAAGCCCCCCAAAAAGAATAATTAAATAAAAGAACTAAAAAAAATTATTTTATTTTATTTATGAAAATTTACAAAAAACACCCCCCTAAAACTTTTTTTTTATTTAATTATTTTACAAATTATTACAAGTAGGAATTTCACAGAAAAAACAAAATGGTATATACATACCCCCAAACTTATTTGAAACAGTGTTTCCACTGTTTATGCCTGGATAACCGAAGTTTGGTGGTAAGCGGAGGAAGATTAGTCAATGTAAACCGGCTCCTGCAACATCAGGAGCTCCTCCGATGGGTCTGCGGTGAGGAACGGTTTTACCCTGTGTCCGTTCACCTTGAATAGTGAATCGGCCTCTGGATTTTCCAAATCCACCGCACCGTGCAGATATATAGTCCGCACAAAAAAGGGTCATTTCCAGCGAGATCTGAGCTTACCAGGATGGAAATGTAGTCGGGTGTCGTAAAGAAGTACATGTTGACTATGTGTGAAAGTTTTGCACGTAAGGTGTTTATCATGAAACACCTTCGTTCGGTTCTTAACGACAACCGCGTTTTCGTAAACCTCATCCCGAAGCTCGTTCAGTTCGTTGAGCTGCAACTTCCAATGGCTGCCCGCATCTTCAAGGGTTAGATTCAACTCTTTGATCGCCCAAAATGCGCGATACTCGATTTCCACAAGAAGGTGGCAAACTTTTCCGTAAACAAGCCGATAAGGAGACATACCAAGATCAGTCTTATAAGCGGTTCGAAATGCCCAAAGGGCTTCCGTGAGTTTCAAAGACCAATCCTTACGGTTCTTGGAAACCGTTTTCTCCAAAATCTGTTTGATTTGCCGATTAGACACTTTGGCTTGCCCACATGTTTGGGGATGGTAGGGCGTGGATAGCTTATGATTAATGGAGTATTTCCGCATCAAGGCCTCGAAAGTCCTATTACAGAAATGCGTTTCATTGTTTCTAATGATCGCGCGGGGGTGCCCAAACCGGGAAAAGATGTTTTCCTTAAGGAATCTATGTTGTCGTTAGTCCGGCTTGGCACGGCCTCGACCCATTTAGAGACATAATCAACAGCTAGAAGAATATACAGGTTCCCAAAAGAGCTGGGAAACAGCCCCATGAAATCAATTCCCCAAATATCGAAAATCTCGACAACCAAGATTGGCTGGAGCGGCATCTCATTTCTCCTGGATATCCGGCCCAAGTATTGGCACCGGGAGCAAGTCTTGCAATAATCACGAGCATCTTTGAAGAGTTGTGGCTAGTAGAAGCCACACTGCAAGACTTTCTCGGCTGTCTTTCTTGGGCCAAAATGCCCGCCACACGCTTGATCGTGGCAAAACGACAGCATACTCTTGAACTCATTATTAGGAACACACCGACGAATAATCTGGTCGGGACAGTACTTGAACAGATAGGGTTCGACCCAGTAAAAGTGTTTTACTTGGGATAAGAATCGAATTTTGTCCTGACTTGACCATTCGTTCGGTAGTAATCCTGTTGCCAAATAGTTCACAATATCTGCGAACCAGGGTTCGCACGATACTGTCAAGAGTTGTTCATCCGGAAAAACGTCGTTGATTGAAAGTGGAAGCGTCAGCGAAGAAGGAAGTCGTGAAAGATGGCCGGCCACTACATTTTCACATTCTCTTTTATCCTTGATGATAAGGTCAAACTCTTGAAGTAAGAGCATCCAACATATCAACCAAGATTTTGCGTCCTTCGCAAAAAGATGGCGTAGAGCAGAATGGTCTGTGTAGACAATGACTGGAGAGCCGATCAAGTAAGGCCTGAATTTTTCCAAAGCAAACACGACAGCCAAGAATTCCTTCTCGGTTGTTGTGTAATTTAGTTAGGCATCGTTCAGGGTCTGGCTAGCATAGTAGATTATGTGTGGCATTTTATCGATGTGCTGTCCAAGGACCGCACCGATAGCAAAGTCGGATGCATCGCACATAATCTCAAAGGGATGCGTCCAGTCAGGAGAAGAAAGAACGGGAGCAGAAGTGAGTGAGCTTTTCAGTGATTCGAACGCAGTCACACAGCTCAAGTTGAAGTTGAATGTGGTGTCCTTAGCCAGCAGAAGAGTCGAGGGTCTAGCAATCTTGCTAAAGTCCTTAATAAACCGTGTATAAAAACCGGCGTGGCCAAGGAAAGCTCGGATGTCTCTGACGCATTTGGGAGGAGGGAGATTGGAAATGACCTCAATCTTCACTTTATTCACCTCAATGCCATTTTGCGAGATGATGTGTCCTAAAACAATACCTTCGCGCACCATGAAGTGGCACTTCTCCCAGTTTAAAGTGAGGTTTTTATCCTTACATCGGGTAAGGACATCGTCGAGATGTTGCAAACACTCGTCAAAGGAATTGCCAAAAATGGAGAAATCATCCATGAATATCTCCAAGAATTTCTCCACCATGTCCGAGAAAATTCCCATCATACACCGCTGGCGGGAGTATTGCATAACCCAAAGGGCATGCGGCGATATGCAAACGTGCCGAAAGAACAGGTGAACGTGGTTTTGTCCTGATCTTTCTCGGCGATGGGAATTTGGTTGTAGCCAGAGTAGCCATCCAAAAAGAAGTAGTACTCATGTCCAGCCAATCGTTCGAGCATTTGGTCAATGAATAGTAGCGGAAAGTGGTCCTTCCGCGTTGCGGCGTTGAGTTTTCTATAATCAATGCATACTCGCCACCCAGTTTGGGTGCGAGTAGGGATTAACTCGTTTGCCTCATTGGTGATGACCGTTATGCCCGACTTTTTTAGGACAACATGTATAGGACTGACCCACTGGCTATCAGAGATAGGGTAAATGATACCACTATCAAGACATTTGACGATCTCTTTTTTCACATTCTCTTTCATGACTGGATTGAGTCGCCTCTGTGGATCCCTGGCAGGTTTGGCATCATCCATCATATGAATGTGATGTTCAACGATCAGGGGACTAATCCCCTAGATGTTCACCATTGTCCAGCCAAAAGCTTGCCGATTGCTTTGCAAGACCGTGAGAAGGGCTTTCTCCTGTTCTAGAGCTAGAGAAGCCGAGATGATGACAGGGAAGGTCTCGTTCTCACCTAAGTAAGCATACTTGAGGTGAGACGACAACGGCTTGAGTTCGAGCGTTGGAGGTTAAATGATTGAAGGCAAGTTTGGCGAAAATGTGTCAAACTCAAAGGATTCTAACAGAGGCTCAAAACGAGTGTATGCGACCGAGTTGGATGGTTCAGCTAACGCATCCGAAAATTCAAAAGATTCAAACTCGGGTGGCGACAAGCCAAGATCGTTCGAAAAAGTGAAACACTCATAATCATTGTCGGGAGCAGAAGCAGCAGCAGGTTCAAAGAGGAACGCACTAGTGGCGTCAAGATTACTGTGATCGAACAAGAATTCCTCGAATTCACAGTCTTCTGGGGTGATCTCTTAGATGGAACAAACGTCGAGTATATGAGCATTAGATTCGGAGGGCTGATTCCCTAACCTAAAAATGATGAGTTCAATTGTCATGTTTCCAAAATATAAGTTCATCGAACCATTTCGACAATTGATTACAGCATTGGAGGTTGCAAGGAATGGGCGACTGGGTATCACCGGAATTTGATTCCGGGGGTTAGCTACAGGTTGTGTGTCTAAATCAATGAAGTCAACGGGGAAGATGAAGTCCCCTACCTTTATTAACGCATCCTCTAGCTCACCCCTAGGATGGGTGATAGATCAGTCGGCTATTTGGAGAGTACAGTGTATGGGTTTCAGCTCTCCTACACCTAGTTGCTCATATACCGAATATAGAAGCAGGTTAACACTGGCACCAAGATCCAAAAGTGCGCGGTTGATGTTCTTATCCCTAATGGTTACTGAAATCGTAGGACAGCCAGGGTCCTTCCGTTTTTGTGGTAAAGTTTAGGTAAGAGCATCACTCACGACACTAGCTAAGAAAACTTTCTTGGGTACCTGAGATTTCCTCTTCTTAGTGTACAAGTCCTTCAAGATTTTTGCGTAGGAAGGGACTTGTTGGACCACGTCTAAGAGGGGAATGTTAATGTTAACCTGTTTAAACAACTCCATAATCTTCTCCATTTGTGGATTTTATTTATTGGATCTCAACCGGTTTGGAAATAGAACGCTTTTGAAATTGGTTGAGTCCAATACTTGTGGAGGAGATTGTGGAGTTGGAACGGATCCCAGAGCTGGATTTTTAGAGGAGTGAGATGTGGGTCCATTCGGAGAAGCGTAAGAAGAAGAGCCTTTTGAAGAATGGAGAATAGGCTCGGAAGACGAAGAAGAAGAAGAAGCGACCGGGGTGTCATCATCTATCCGCGTGCCAATGTTGTTGTGCAGCACCCTTCCAGATCTCAACGTAGTCATGGCACTCACATTATGGTTCTGTTGTTCAAGAGTAACATGTGCATTATGTGGGTGACCAGGATTTGGGAGTGGTTGAGATAGAAGCTTCCCTTTCTCTCGCTCGCTTAAAGCTGCATTCAGTTATGCAATCTGGGCTTCAATGGTCTTAATGCTTTGCCTGTATGCAGCAGTGTGTTGCACCAAAGACTGAATAGAAGACTGGATGTTAAAGGTGGATTGAGTCGATTGCTTTACAAACGCCTCCAGACTCCGTTCTAGCGAGGAAACCTTATCTTTGTTTGACGGAAAAAAGTTGTTTTGAGGAAAAGAATTGTTGGGTGCAAAGTTGTTCGTCGGATTTTGAAAAGGTTGGGGTTGGAAGGGCTGCTGATACTAATGTGGAGTTTGTTGCTGAGCTTGTTGTTGAGGATGAGGAGGCCTTTGAAAGTTGTTGTGGCCTTGGAATTGATGTTGGTTCTGATTCCAAGCGAAATTGGGGTAGTTCCTCCAACCGGGATTGTAAGTGGAAGAGTATGGATAATTTCTTAGTTTTTGCTGAAATGCAGCATTAACCTGATCCTGTCCTTGAGCAGGTGGGTTGTAAGGACACTCTTCGGTCAAATGGGATGGATCAGCACAATAAGCGCAGATGGTACGAGGGGGAAGAGCAGGGGCAGGAGAAGGAGATAAGAATTTGCTCTCAATTGCTTCCGTTTTCGTGTGATTGTTGCCATCTCGGCCTTCATTGCAATTGAGATATCGAGTTGATGAACACCTGCCCTAGAGAGACCGGAAGAAGTAAAAGAAGAAGTGTTTGGTCGTGTGCTCTCCCACTGAAGCGTATGTTCCGCAAGATCGTCGAAGAATTGCCAAGTTTCCTCGTCAGATTTGGATAGGAAATGGCCTTGATAAATGGTCTCCGGCAACTACTTAGTTGCTGGATTCAGGCCCTCATATAAGGTCTGGCAAAGTTGTCATCTCTCAATACCGTGATGAGAGCACTGAACAAAAAGGTCTTTGTATCGTTCAAAGCACTTCAAAAAAGGTTCGGTAGGAAGCTGGGAGAATTGGTTGATTTCGTTTCGGATCCTCGCGGTTTTGTGATTTGGGTAAAAAAATTTTAGGAACGCTTTTACAAACTCATCCTAACTAGTTATGGAATGCGATGCGGTGCTATATAGCCACTTCTCAGCAAGGTCATACAGTGTGAAAGGAATGACCCGTAGCCATATAGCATCGTCGGACAGTTAGGTTGTCTTCATCATTGCACAGACGTTTTGGAATTTGTTGATGAAGATGTAGGCATCTTCGGATTCCAGCCCATGAAATTTGGGCAACATGTTGATGAAGTAGGGCTTAATTTCGAAATTATCCCCATTGGCCGGCGGAAGTGAAAGGCAGGTTGGAAGTGCAGAGCGGGTTAGGATAGAAACGATCCTGGAGCGCGATTCGCTGTGGCGCTACAACAGGAGGTGGTTGCGAGTTATTCGCACCCAGATGAGGTGGAATCAGTACCGGGGGATGTAAATGGATGTTAGGAGGAAATCCTGACATCTCAGAAGAAGAATTTGGTGATGGTGATGGTGAAGGTGAGGATGTATGAACAGAATCCCAGTCAACGTCGGAGTTGGCCGGCAAAGGTAAAGGTGAAAAAGATGTGGAGGGAGTTTCGACGTCTGAGTCGATCGCGTAGTCGGTAGCGACTAACGTAACGTGGACTAGGTGGGCACTAGTGTCCCGAGTCTAACCGGACATACACTAAACGAGTTTAGTATAGTCAAAGTGTAGAAAGTGAGGGTAAGAAAACGTCAATGGAGTAATACGGATGAAAGGTGGGTGAAATGGAATTCTGGCGACAAAGGGAAAGTTTTTATAAAAGTTTTTGTTTTGTTGTTTTTTTTTCTTTTTCTCTTTTTTTTTAGAAAGAGTTTTAGAAAAATATGTAAGGACTTATGGCACAACTTCAAACAATCACAGTTAAAACATGCACAATCATACCTAGAACTATGGTCTTCAAAGTCCACTAGACTGCTCCTAACTATTCTAAAGTGACAAGTTGTGAGATAGCCCTCAAATTGTCTCTTCACTGCCAATTGTGGCTAGGTAAGCACAAATGAGGAAAGAAGGGTTCCGCTCACGAATCACCGTGAGACGGGCCTTTTAAAATTACCTTTCTCACTTGTCTAGCCTAGACACCACAAAGTCAAGTTTAGATAAACGATCGAATGCCCATAACCTTTCTTTATCCTATTAAGCACGACAGTCCTTAGTTGGTTGAGTCTAGATATTTTTTATTAAGCTCAAAAGTAATGCGTATGCTTTTAGTGATTTTTTGGGTCTTAGGAAGGGTGATGAAATCCCCACCCAATCTGAATTGGTGTTATAGCCCCTTAAAATCCATATTATTTATGCAAAACAGTAACAAACAAAAATCTAAAATACTTGCAAAAAATTTATTTGGCGGCGGCGCAAAGAATCCTGCATAAAAACAGTTTTATTGGATAGGGGAAGAGAGTTTGTGCAAAGAATGTTGTAGAAAGAATAGTTCAGTGGAGTTCAGAGGAGGAAAGAAGAGAATTGAAATACTCACAGAGAATTTGGGGTGCCGACGTCATAGCTTGACCGCGGTTCCACGGTCAAACAAGCACTTGTGCCGCGGTTCCGCGGCTCTACAGTTGAATTGGAGCTTCAAATTTCTTCTCTGTGCTGAGTTTGGTTTGCTCTTCCTGTTTTGAGCCCCTGAATATTGATTTGGTCACTGAATTTGCTCCAGAATTTTATAGTAG
This sequence comes from Agapanthus africanus, assembly GCA_030015575.1. Lineage (NCBI taxonomy): Eukaryota > Viridiplantae > Streptophyta > Magnoliopsida > Asparagales > Amaryllidaceae > Agapanthus > Agapanthus africanus. Next base: position 199,986,700 of record JASDDO010000028.1, on the reverse strand, counting down.
ACCGTGGTTCCGTCTTGATTCGCCGCGGTGTAGCCATGAGATATGGGTCTAACTCCCCTGACTTGGGCACTGAACTTGAACTTCTTTCTATCCTGCACACTTGCACAAAAACAAATCAAAAATAACAAGATGATTTTTACAATATTTTTTTGTTATTGGTTATATATATATTCATAAATTAACCCGAAATTATACAAAGAAATAAACTACCATCTCCCCGGCAACGGTGCCATTTGGTTGTTAGACTTTTTGCTTGCTTAGTTTTAATTACCGCAATCAAGAAGGTTTCGCTTGGCAGCTAGCCGGTTGAGTACGGGTCGTCCGCAGGGAGATAGAAATCTTTTTCTTAGCGTTTTAACGAGTTAAGTCCAATTTGTCCAGGTTTGTTTAGTTTCACTATGTGCTAAAATATGTATAAAGAGAGCTTGTTAAGGTTAGGATTAGGTTAGTTTGAGTTAGGAGTCGCTCACTTCTTTAGTTGCTACTCTTAATATCGGTGTTATGGTAATCGGCAACAACGGGGATTAGCACGACTAGGAAGGAAACTTACGAGTATAAGCTAGGCTTTCCAACGCTTAGTTCCTTCCTTTTGGTTATTGTCCGTCCGTTCTTGGCTCTTAGCCTTAACCTCCGATTAATTCAACCACAACCGGTATCACTAGGATATCACCACTATTATCTAAGATAGGGTGTCGTAGAGAGCGGATTGTGGTTCAATTAACGGGAGTACGATTTAAGATGTTGGGCAAAGAAAAGAGTGAGAGAGATTTTCTTCTCTCAAACTTCCCTCATCCTACCCTAACAAGTGAGAAACTACTCACCCATTGAAAAGGAAAAGAAAATAAAATAAAGAAAGACGGTAGAAAGAATTGGGGTTAGAAAATCACAACTAGCTATTTGAGACCTCACTTTGGTAAGGATCATACTTAAGCATCATTGTTGTAAGGATAAAGGAAAAGAGAAGAAGAAAGAAAACAAACAAACAAATAACAACAACTAATTTAACAAATGAAAATTACAAGCAAATATAACAACACAATTACAAGACATGCAAGTTAATAAAAAGAACTCTTCTTTTATTCATCATCACTCATAAAGCTCACTAAAATTTTAATGGAGAAAGATGAAGAGGAAGAAAAACTACAAACACTTATCCTAAAATCTAATACAAAGCAAAGCACCCTTTATTTGGCTCTGATCTAGGCTATTTATAGGCAGGCAAATGAAACCCTAGGGATACAATCTAAGCCAGAATGAAGTTACAAAAATACGCTAAAAAACCGAGTCAACACTGAATTGATTCGGCCGCGGATCCGCCGCATAATTGCCACATTAGCCGCGGATCCGCGGCCGTTTAGTTGGATTGCAGTGTCATTTTTTCTGGGTTTTTCCATGTTGTCATTCTCATCTGTTTGGTATACTTGGTTTCTCAGAATCTCTTCAGTTTTCTCCCAGATTTTCAGCAATGTAAAAGATGAGAAGATGTGGACTTTTTGCCTTGGTTTTCTTGAGCTCCGCGTTGAAATCTTGGATCCTGTGCTGCCCTTGTGCTTTGTGCATGAAAGGACCAATGATTTGCCATTTTGTCCCTTGAACTAGTATGCGGCATCATACGGATAGTGAGCGGAGATCAGTATTTATCTGTTGTTGGTCGTAGTCCTGCATTTGTTGCGACTTTTCATGAATTTCACTGTAAAGAGCTAAGAACCTGTAACCTATAATTATTTAGCAAACACGGATCAAAAGTACCTACCTATATACAATGCGATCAAGAATGGGCGATATGAAAATGCAAAAATCTGATATGAACAGGTTGCCCGTGGATTGTATAAGGAGACTAATTTATGTTGTCGCCCGTAGGGCATGGATTATTCCAAATCCATATATTTTTAGGTTTGGGTTTAGGTTGATTTAAGGACCGTTAATCTGGTTTGAGATTAAGTTCGACTTAAACATATGAGCATTTGGGCTCGATTATTTTAGTTTAAGGACACCACGATCCATTAGCGCCATGATTGAGGCGAAGTTTTAGTTTAGGGACATTTCGGTCCATTATCGCCATTTTGGAGGCGTATATTAGTTTAAGGACATTTCAGTTCATTGTCGCCATATTTGAGGCAAAGTTTAGTTTAAGGACGTTTTAGTCCTTCACTCATCCTGTACACATGTGTATTTTTTATGTGACAGAATGAACAATGGAGATATGGAATGTGCCCAATTTGGGGAACGGTTCGGTTTGAGGCATGCACGTCAATTTCGAAGTGCACCAAAGAGTTGTTGTTTGTCGGGACCCGCTATCTTTCCGAAAACGTTGAACAATTACAATGACATATATCAGAGGTGTGGAGAGATGTACCCTTAAATCAGATCCCATATTTGAGGGGAAAGATAGTGATAGACCTAAGAATCGTTAATCATATTTGACACTAAGATTAACTTAGGATATATGAATGAAGATCGGTTTGGATATCAGTTTAGATATCACAAACATAAGGTTAGCCAACGTGGGCCAGGATTAGGTTGCCATGTTTGGGCCGAATATTTAGTTTAAGGACTTTTCGGTCTATTGTTCAACTTGCGCGCATGTGTATTTGTTACGTGACGGACTGAACAATATTGATATAGATTGTGCCCAATTTGGGGCACGATCCAATTTGAGGTGTGCACGTCAGTTTGGAAGTGCATCAAAGAGTTATTGGTTGCCGGGACCCGCCACCTCTCTGAAGACATTGAAGAATTACAACGATATGTATCAGAGATGTGGAGAGATGCACTCTTAAACCAAATCCCATATTTGAGGGAGAAGGGGGGCCTGTTGTAGACCTAAGAAATGTTAGTCATGTTTGAGACTAAAATTATCTTAGGAGATATAATATGAATATCATTTGGGATATCATCAATGGGAGACCACTAGTCATTTTTTAGACTAAGATCAGTTTAGGAAAATATGAGCAATATGGGCTCGGTTGTTTTAGAATCACAGAGGTTTAACTTCAGACTGAGACTGAGTTTCCATAATTACCCAACAGTGCTAAGCACTGAGGCATACAATGCTCACGTGTGTTTCACATGAGCACTGGATTGGTATTAAACACTAGATTCTTTTGGCACTCACGTGTGAAACACGTGAGGCACCATAAATATAGGCACTGCCCATTGGGTTTTATTTCCCCTTTTTATATAAGTGCTAAGCACTTGATTCTTGTGGCGCTCATGTATGAAACACGGGAGGCACCACAATTATGGGTGCTGCCCATATGGCTTTATTTCCCCCTTTCTTATATAAGTGCTAAGCACTTGGCTAGAGTTCTCGTGCAAAACATGTGGCTGTCTCTTTTTTGATACTGGGGTACTTTAACACTCACGTGTTTCCCACGTGAGGCAGTTTTTAGCTGTTCTCTTTGTTCGTTTGAAGCACTCGCGTGGGAAACACGTGAGGCTTCAAAATAGTGTTAAGCACTAACGGTTCTGGTTTTGAAGATTTTGGATCATCATCACTGTTTTTTTATGGAAGAACTAAGTTCTTTATGTAAGGTTAAACCCTAATTTTTGGAGAAATTAAATTCTTATATGTTCTCGTCCTTCTTCTCTCCTCTTCTTTTTTTTATGACTTGGTTCTTTTTCCCTTAAGTTTTGAATCTGCAGAGCAAAATCTCCCAAATGAGAATTAAATTCTCAACTTGTGGGGAGATTTTCTTCTGCAAATCTTAACCAGAGGAAAGAACTAAGTTATTATATGAAGGGTTAAACCCTTAGATAGGTAAAGGAAAGATGGTACAGTCTCTGGGTTTTCTTTTTACCTAGAGTTTCAACGATGGCAATATTTCTCTTTTTTGAGAATTAAATTCTCACTTCTCTCAATGTCACGCCCCGCTTCCCCGTATACGGCGAAAGGGGCGGGACGAGGCCGCTACGCATTTACTGTGAAGTAAATACGCTAAGCGTATCTAAGCAATATAAAAGTAAATACACAAGATACAAGAGATATAAACTGAACAGCAATTTTATTTATTAACATTCTTTTGTACAATACATGAAAAGTAAATACAACTGAATAAAAAAACAAATGAAAAGTAAATACAACTGAATAAAAAAACAATGCCTAAACAATGGCATAACAGAAAAGAAAAGTACTAAAATAGAAAAATGTACAATGAACTAGAGCTCGGGGTCTTCACTGAACTGGACCAAGTCTTCAGCGCTGGGCTCGATCTCCGATGTGTCCAAATTACCTGACGACATTCAAAAAAGAAAGAAAGAGAATGTCGTAAGCAAACAGGTCGCTCGGTAAGTCCCAAAGATAAGAGGAAAGTAGAATAGACAGAATAAGAAGGTATCTTTTAAAGTTGTATTATCTTGTTGTAATTTTGTATTAACACTGTTGTTTGTAGCTTGGTACAGAAAAATGCCAGTGTATACGAGAGGAATCTCTATATGCCAGAGACTAGAGGCAAGTATAGTACAAGAAACCGTTTATGCCATGGTACACCAACAACTGGATTCATGTTAGGTGTATTAAGTCTTATTGTCTCGTGCCACTTCTAACACCTTCCGTACCAATCTACCCCTTAAACCCTGTGTTATCTTGATTGTATTGTATTGTAAATTGTATTGATTGTATAATTGGATGACTGACCGAAACCATGATATCAGTAAACGGATGTAACCATAGAATCATGTAAATGGATGTAACTGAAGAATCATGTAAATGGAATGTATATCCATGTTTCGGTTAAGTCAAGTTGATAGATTGATAATTGGATTTATGGATTCATATTGAATTGTAATATTGTAGATTGTGGATTGTAGATTGTACTTGAATCATTTTCAAGTCAGATTATAAAGAGACTCAAACCGAGTCAGACAATTAGAAAAGTAAATTGAAGTCCTGATTGTTTTGATGTTATCGGTAACCGCTGCACATGGGCGGCAGGATTTGTGTCTTTTTCAAAGACGATTACCGTGTTGATAACACCGTTTATTAATTGTCTACCTTAAATAGGCAAGCACCCACTTCTCCGGCTCCCTAAGACTCAAGAGATTGGTCCCGCTTAAACCTATATTTACTAGGGTCCTTAGGGTAATTTATAGAACTTGAGGGGGTTTTATATAAAAATACTTTTGTATAGTTTTCAAAATACACCCCAAGTATTTATTATCGTCTTTAGAGTTGTAATAATTGTAGATTTTATATTGGTGATATTTCTAATGAGAATAACCTAATTCCATAAATAAAGCTATTTATTTGCAATATTGATTATATGGAATTCATGGTATTTTAGTATAAACTAATTCTTGCGACATTTTTAGAAAAAGATGGAATATTTATAATAATTCAAATTAGATATTTTTTATTTATATATACATATATTTATATGAAAATAAATTTTAATATATTTATTATATTCTAGAAATCTTATTTTTTCTTAAGATGTCGTATTTAAATCTTTTAAGACCGAATACTCCTTGCGGAGGTCTGCATCTCGCATTACTAAGCCCGAGAATGTGCGATAATCTGCACCATCCCGAACGGGTTCCCCAAAATGGGTTGTAGCGGCGCTTTGCAAAGATTTGTATAAATACTAATCATTAAGGAAAACGGTTTTATTAATTATGGTATTTAAATGAAAAGGTGTCGTTTTCCCGTATTCTAAGTTCCCAAGGGTATCGTGCTATATTGCATATAAGTGTGTGAGGAGGTAGGTCGTTACCTCGTAATCTACTTAATGGTATATCAAGTATTGTGAGGTTAAAGGTGGAATTGAAACTATATGGTATTTTCATGAAAAATGCGGCAAAATGAAATAGCAATTGTTTTGTGATATAAAACTTGATCAATTTGGTTGATTAGTGTTTAATAGTCAACATGAGAGAGTTTAAGCATAATTGTATTAACGAGAAGTGAAGTTTTTATAAAGAAACCGAATCGGAAATCGGATTTGTTCTGATTCCGTCGGGTTTTGTAAATCCGTATTTTAGAATAGAAAAGAAAGGTAGAAATTGGGGACTTACTCATGCATTATAATATATGTAAAAGTGTAATAGAATGGTTATAATGGGTGTTTTAACTCACATGAATTATAAGTTATGCTACTGACTTATATACTATGTATTATAGTCAGACATACGGTTTCATATTAACTTATGCTATACATTATTTGATTTATATATGAAACTACAGATTTTCCTTTCATGTTTGGTGATAGATGTTTAATAAAAACATTTAGCACAATATGTACTATTAATATAATTCCTAATGATAATTTGTAGGGCTACACATATTTATAAGTATGCAGCATGAGTGGAATTGAAATTCAGGAATAATCGAATAGATGGAAATGTGCTATCTCAAATTCTAATATTGTTCCTAAACTTTTCACAATTTAGGTGAAGACTCGAATGATTGCAACGATATGGGATCAATGAAATGAATAGGAACATCAAACTACAAATTTGATTTTTAGACCATTATCTTTTGGCCGGTATGGATGATGATCAAGGTTCCAAAAGTTCATTGGAGGAGGAATTGGATGGCAGTAGGAAAATGAAGAACTCAAGCAACAGTATCAACAACTAAAACAGAAAAAAAAAGAGTGTATCCATGTCCACAAAATAATCAAGGTAAAATGTTCTAAGAATGCCTATAGTAAAAGTGCAATGAATATAATTGAGTTTCATTACAAATATTTAATACTGGAATTGAACGACGAGGATCAATATTATCGGATGAGTGAAAAGGAACATAAATAGGGGACTTACCATTTAATGGGTCAGCAGTGCATGGCAACATGATGAGAAGAGGAGAAAAGGTGCATGGCAACATGATAAGAAGAGGAGAAAAAGAGCGGGGAAAGTGAGAATGGAAAGAGATAAGGACTTACCCGCGGTTAGGGTATGAGAACGACGGAAAATTCCATTGCGCCATTTCATCGAACACTTTTGGCGCAAAACTGAAACTTCGACGGAACTGAGATCTAGGGGCATGGAATTGACTGTGGTGCTCACGCGGACTCGGGTCTAGACCGAGGTGGTGGTGTTAGGATGAGTTGAGAAGAGAAAAATAAAAAGGAGATGATGAAGAGAAGAGAGGGAGATGGAGTGACAGTGGGAAAATGTGTGCAGGGGATGTATATATGTATATATAGGGAGAGGGGGAAAGAGTTATATGGAAAGAAAGAGAGTGAGATATATATGTGTGTGTGCGGAAGATGAGAGAGGAAAATTAATCGTAAAGGAATTAATATATATGAGAGTGGGGAGTTGAACAGTGGGCTCGCTTATGCAGGTAGGTGGGAAAGGAAAGAGGGAGAAAGAGAAGGAGGTGAGAAGGCTCATGAGTTATTAAAATAGAATATGAATAGTGTTAATGAATGAGAGGGAAAAGAATGCTGAGATGTGGGGTTGTCTGCATAAAAATTGGGGAGAAAAGAAAGAAAGAAGTAGACATTAGGAGGAGAAGAGTAATGGGCTGCAGGGAAGATTAAAGAAAATTAGCCATGGGCTTGGTTGAGTAGAGTTTGGGTTTTGGTTTTGTTTTAGTTTTAATATAAATATAAATGGGTTTGGGCTGTTGGGTTTGGGTTATGAGTTGTAGGGAAATAAAATTAAAGAAAAGAAAAATGGAAATAGTGGATTTGGGTTAATAATATTTGGTTTAAATTTGAAATGGGTTTAAGTTTTTTTTTTTTTGGTTACCAAGAAATGAGTTTGAAAAATAATAAAATAGGAAAATGGCTGAAGGAAAATAATATATTTAATAGAAACTAAATATATATATATATATATATATATATATATATCAAAAGAAGTTAAATACCGTATATTAGAACGATAAAACGAAGGTGTAGGAATTTTAGAGTCGTTACACTCAAGAGCATGTGGGAAGTCTTTGTATGTATCTCTCTCTCTTTTTCTTATTTTTGAACTCTCCCCTCCCTTAATCTCCTTGCTCGTATTTATAGGAGAAAAGAAAAAATCAACTTGTTAAGGAAATCTCTGATTGAGAGATCATGATTGAATTCATAATCAATCCAAAATGATCTTTTGGATCAATTGGTGAATTTTATTCACCGTTGGATTTTTAATCCAAAGGCCCTCTGTTTAACAGAGAAGTTTTCTTGTTTGTTTAAAAAGATTAGGAAATATTTTTCCTAGAATAGAATTTTATTCTATTAAATAATTGGTGGGTGATTTTATAATCACCATTGGATCCTTAATCCAAGGGCCCTCTATTTAACAGAGAAAATCTTTCTAGTTTGAGAAAGATCGAGAAAATATTTCCACATAGAATTTAATTTTATCAGATAGTTCATTTGGTGATATTTTATCACAATTGGATTTTAAATCCAAAATTCTCTGTTAGAGAAAAATCTTTCCATATTTGAAAGATCAGGGAAAATATTTCCCACATAGAATTTAATTCTATCTTATATTAGAATGCAGCAAGAAAACTCACGTGTTTAACACATGACCTATGGCTTGGGTTTCAGCCTTGTTTATATGCTTTGCATATAAACTCTCACGTGTTTAACATGTGAGGCTTGTTTAGCCTGCCAATTATTTATTTGTAGCGCCTATATGTTTTGCATATAGACGCTTACGTGTTTAACACGTGTGGCTCTTTTTGCTCATTTGTTTTAACTGCAGCGCCTTATACTTTGCATATAGGCGCTCACGTGTTTAACACGTGAGGCTTATGCAGAGCCCATATACTTTGCATATAGGTGCTCATGTATTTAACACGCGAAGCTTATGCAGTGCCTATATGCTTTGTATATAGGCGCTCACGTGTTTAACACGTGAGACTTGAACGGTGAGGAATTTTCCCCTTTTCTTTCTTCTTCTTTTTATATGAGGGAACAAGGATTTCATCACCCTTTCTAGACCGCACAAATCACAAAACGAGCATACTCTCACCTTACATTAATTAAAAAATATCAAGACTAAGCCTCTAAGGACCGTCGCACTTAATTAGGACAGAGGAGGGTCGTGGGCAATCTATCGCTTATTGGCATCTCTCATATGGTGTCTAGGAAAGTGTGACCAAGGAAAATAGTTACTTAATTAGGCCCGCTATTTCGGTGATTCATATAGCGGATACCTTCCACTTACCGGGTACTTACCTGACCACAAAAGTGATAAAGAGGTCATAGAGGATTAATCCTGCGACTTGTCCTTTGGAAGTCTAGGAGCGGTGTAGTGACTTGACCTAGGTGACCCTAACTATAGAGATTGATTGTGCATTTTTTTGATTTTTTGTGTCAAGACTCACGTCTCTGACACTTTTTCAAAACAAACCTTTCAAAAAAAATCGTTCTCACACACGCTGCCACGTGCAATAATCCCGCTTAGTGCATGATCGGCTGGACACGGGATTCTAGTGGCCTTCTTGTCCGCGTTTTTGCTATCGACTCCGAAATTGGTACTTCTTCATCTTCTTTTTCCCCTCCACCTACCACATCTCCTGAAATGGACGGATCTCCATCGGGATTTCATGATACTACCCTGCCACCACCCGTAGGTGCACAGAATCCACCGCGCATCTCTATTCAAGAAAGATGTTACCCGTTACACAGTGCCTTTCCTACTTGTCTGTTTATTCCACCAGCCAATAGGGATAATTTTGAAATTAAACCCCACTTCATCAATCTGTTGTCCAAATTTCACAGGCTTAAATCCGAAAACGCATACATAAAATGTATGTGCAATGATGGACACTACACAACTTTCTGTGAATGTTATGAGATTACATCTTCTCCCTTTTACCTTGTGCGATCTTGCAGAAAAATGGCTTTATAGCACTGCCGCACACTCTATCGCCAAATAGGATGAATTCGTTATAGCATTCCTTAAGAAATTTTATCCCAATCATAAGACCGCCCATGTTCGAAACGAGATTAACCGGTTACCCAACTTCCCAACGAACCATTTTGGAAATGCGTTGAACGATTTAAGAATCTTCTTGTCCAATGTCCTCATCACGGAATCGATAGATGGAAACTTTGTCTCATTATATATGAGAGAGTTAATCCAGCGACAAAACAGATGCTGCAAACCATATGTCAATGTCGTCTAAAGACGATGGTGAAGTTTGGCAATTCCTGAAAGATCTCGCTGAACAAACTTTACAGTGGAAAAGTGTTAGAACAACTTCATCATCATCTAGGGTAGGTATCTATCAGCTTGATATTTCCATCGCAGTAAAATCCGAAATGGCAGCGATGCAAAAGAAACTCGATGCTATAGAAAAAAAAAATCTCATCAGCCTCCCTAAACCAAGTTACGCTCCTAAAAACCGTGTGTGGTTATTATTCTAACCCATCGCACTTAACGTAAGAATGTCCTTTGAATGCTCCGTTTTAAGGTCAAAAACAAACTAATGTTTCTTTTCAGCAACGACCTAGAAAACCTTATTCTTCCACATACAATCAGGGATAGAGAAATCACCCTAATTTTGCTTGGAACCAAACCCAAACTCAAAATCAAAATCCGTTCCCAAGCCAAAATAACTACCAAAGGCCTCCTCCACAGCAACAACGGTCACCACAACAGAGTCAGGACCCCTTTCAACTGCAATCTTTTCAAAATCCAGCCAACAATTTTGCATCTTATAATAATTTTTTTCCAACAGCTGGTATCGAAAAATCCTCTACACTCGAACGAAGCTTGGAAATGTTTATTAAACATTTCGCGCAAACGATGGCTAATTTAACATCTTTTATCCAAACATTAATGCAGCACACCGCTTCCCACGATGAAAGCATAAAATCGATAAAAACACAACTTGCACAGTTAAATGCCGCAATGAGTGAGAGGGAGAAAGGGAAACTTCCATCTCAACCTCTACCGAATCCTGGCCACTCACAAAGTCATAATGTGGGTGCCGTAACCACGTTTAGATCTGAAAAAGTGCTAAACAATCATGTCAGTGAACAAGTTGATGATGTTGAATCAAATGAAACCCCGGCTACTTCTTATAACCCTAATTCGTCTAGTCCACCCTCTTCGTCCGAGCCTATTCTCCGTTCTTCCCTAAGCTCAAACCCTTAACCCATTTCCTTGAGTCAACCTAAAATGATCCCAACTCCAATTCTAGGATCCATTCCATCCCCCACAAACTTCGCCTCCAATGTTAGACCCAACCCTTATTGATAAAGCTCCTTTTCCAAACAGATTGAGGGCAAACAAACCTAATGCACAAATGGAGAAGATTGTGGAAATGTTTAAGCAAGTTAATATAAATATTCTTCTCCTAGATGTTATTCAATAAGTTCCGTCTTATGCGAAAATCCTTAAGGAATTGTGCACTAAGAAGAGAAAAACTCAAGTACCTAAAAAGGTGTTCTTAACAAATAATGTGAGCACGGCTTTTACCCAACAATTGCTTAAGAAACGTAAGGACCCCGGTTGTCCTACAATATTGATAACTATTGGGGGTAAAAGTATCAATCGTGCTCTACTCGATCTAGGTGCTAGTGTTAACTTGCTCGCATATTCTATCTACGAGCAGTTAGGTATAGGAGAGTTGAAACCTGCGCATTGCACTCCAAATTGCCGATCAATCTATCACCCAACCTAGGGGTGAGCTAGAGTATGTGTTAATCAAAGTTGGGAAATTTATATTCGCTGTGGACTTTATTGTTTTAGATACACAGTCTGTGGCGAACCCACGGAACCAAATCCCGGTGATTCTCGGGCAACCTTTTCTAGCAACATCCAACGTTGTAACAAATTGTCGTAACGGTTCTATGAACCTATCTTTTGGGAAGAGGGCAATTGAGATTAACATTTACAAGCTAGGAAGTCAACCATCTGAATTTTCTGCTCATCTAATCGATATATGTTCTGTCAACGAGATAGCTTCCGATAGCTGTTAAGTTGAGGAACTTTGCTATACTGATCTCGACGACACTAGTGCGTCATTGTTTGATCCAGCAAATTACTATACTAGTGAGGACACTTTTGACAAGTCCACCCCCGAGTTCGAATCCTTTGACTTGTCGCAAAAGTTAGTTGAGCTTTCCGAGTTGATATCCTATGCTAGCTATGAACCTCTTAGAGAGTCCGAGTATCATTCTCTTACCCTACCTTCCATCATCTCCCAGCCGACACTAGATCTCAATCCACTACCTTCTCATCTTAAATATGCATATTTAGGTAAGTGAGTTTTTTCCGGTTATCATATCAGCTTCTCTAACTTTAAAGCAAAAGAGCTCTCTTTTGTCGGTCTTGAGATCAAATCGGCAAGATTTTGGTTAGACAATGGCAGACATCAAAGGGATTAGTCCCTTGATTGTTGAACATCATATACATTTGATGGATAAAGCCAAACCAGCCCGAAATCCACAAAGACGGTTGAATCCCGTCATGAAGGAGTCGGTAAAGAAAGAAATCGCTAAATGCCTAGATAGTGGTATAATATACCCAATATCTGATAGCTAATGGGTAAGTCCTATTCATGTAGTCTCTAAAAATTCTGGCATCACGGTCATAACTAATGAGGCTAATGAGTTGATCCAAACACGCACCAAAACCGGGTGGCGGATATGTATTGATTATAGAAAACTCAATGTCGCAACGAGGAAAGATCACTTTCCTCAACCTTTCATTGACTAGATGTTGGAACGATTAGCCGGGCATGAATACTATTGTTTCTTGGACGGATATTCTGGCTATAAGCAGATCCCTATCGCCGAAAACGATCAAGATAAAACAACATTTACTAATACTTTCGGTACGTTTGCTTATAGACACATGCCCTTTGGGTTATGCAGTGCCCCTGCTACATTTCAGCGGTGTATGATGGGGATATTCTCGGACATAGTCGAGAATTTTCTGGAGATATTTATGGAAGATTTCTCCATATTTAGGGACGCCTTTGAGGAATGCCTATGTCATCTTGACGCTGTTCTTACCCGCTGTAAGAATAAGAATTTAACTTTGAATTGGGAAAAATACCATTTCATGGTTCAAAAAGATATTGTATTTGGACATATCATTTCACGAAAAGGCATTGAGATAGACAGAGATAAAATAGATGTCATCTAGGATGTACGATCCTTTCTTGGTCATGCAGGATTTTATAGGAGATTCATTAAGGATTTTAGCAAAATTTCTAGACCCTTAACTCTTTTCTTGGCCAAGAATACAAAATTTCACTTCGATTCGGATTGTGAGTCAGCTTTTGAATCACTTAAAAGTTCCCTCACTATAGCCCCCGTTCTCTCATCTCCGGATTGGAATCACCCCTTTGAGCTTATGTGTGATGCATCAGATTTCGCTATTGGTGCAGTCTTAGGACATCACATTGATAAGATTCCACATGTAATTTACTATGCAAGTAGGATCTTAAACGATGCCCAAATTAATTATACAACTACCGAGAAAGAACTCTTGGCAGTTGTATTTGCCTACTTGATTGGCTCGCCAACAGTGGTTTACACTAATCATTCCGCCCTTAGACATCTTTTATCGAAGAAGGATGCTAAAACCAGGCTAATACATTGGATCTTTTTGTTACAAAAATTTGATCTTGTCATACGAGACAAGAGTGGATGTGAAAATGCCATAGCTGACCATCTTTCATGCATCTCATTTTCACCAACGTTGACCTTACAAATAAAGGATTCCTTTCCTGATAAATAGCTCTTGACCATATCCTGCGAACCTTGGTTCATGGATATTGTGAATTATTTAGCTACGGGACTTATACCCAGAGAATGGTCGAAACAAGACAATCACCGATTTCTATTCCAAGAAAAACACTTTTACTAAGATGGATCTTATTTGTTTAAGTATTGTCCCGATCAAATCATTCGCCGATATGTCCCTAATGATGAATTCAAGAGTGTATTGTCTTTTTGCCATGATCAGGCATGTGGCGGTCACTTTGGTCCACGGAAAACGGTGGAGAAAGTTTTGCAATGTGTGTTTTATTGACTAACATTATTTAAAGATGTATATGATCATTGCAAAACTTGTCCACGATGTCAACATATGGGTCGGATTTCATGGAGAAATGAGATGTCGTTCCAACCTATCTTGGTTGTGGAGATTTTTGATATTTGGGGAATTGATTTTATAGTCCATTTTCCCAACTCATTTAGGAATTTATACATCTTACTTGCGGTTGATTATGTATCTAGGTAGAAGCAGACTAATAAAAACAAGGTTGTTATTAAGTTCCTTAAAGAGAATATCTTTTCGCGATTCGGACACCCTTGTGCTATAATTAGCGACAACGGGACGCATTTTTGTAATCGGTCTTTCGAGGCTTTGATGCGGAAATATTCAATCAACCACAAGTTTTCTACGCCCTATCATCCCCAAACGAGCGGGCAAGCTGAGATCTCTAATATACAAATCAAACAAATTTTGGATAAAACGGTTTCTAAGAACCGTAAAATTTGGTCCACCAAATTAAAGAATTCTCTTTGGGCATTTTGTACCGCTTATAAGACCAATTATGGTATGTCTCCATACCGACTAGTATTTGGAAAGCCTTGCCACCTTCCTGTCGAGATCGAACATAAAGCAATGTGGGCTATTAAAGAGCTTAACTTTGATTCTGATCAAGCCAGCAGCTATCGGAAGCTGCAATTAAATGAGCTTAGCGAACTTCGCGATGAAGCCTATGATAATGCGATTACAGTAGATAACCGGACTAAAGTGTTCCACGACAAAAACCTTTTTAGAAAAACTTTCACCTCGGGACAGCAAGTCCTTCTTTACGATTCGCGTCATCACCTTCATCCGGGTAAGCTTAAATCTCGTTGGAAAGGACCTTTTATGGTGCAGTATGTGTAACCGCACGATGCAGTGGATATAGAAAATGCTAAAAACAGTTCTATTTTTAAAGTCAATAGGCATAGATTAAAACCGTCCTTTTCCGCTGACCTAGCGGAAGAGCTCCTGTTTTTACAGGAGCTGCTTTATCATAACTAACTTTCATCCGCCTCACCTCAATGTTTCGGTAACACTGTTTCATATAAGAATGGAGGTGAGTGAACTAAGATATAACCGAATATCTGTGTGTCAAAGAACAAGTTTGGGAGTAGTTTTTTATTATTATTTTACCCCTATTATTTTCCTCCCAAGTCTACAAGTCTATATGCTCAAAGAAAAATATCAGTAAGGACACTGCTGAAACGGGTTTGGGGGGAGGTTTCTATTTACTGAAATATCATTTGGTACTAGGCACTATATAATTTTTTTTATGTATTTACTGAAATATCATTTGGCACTAGGCACTATATAAATTATATATATATATATATATGAATGAATAAAAAAAATTCTTGGTAATAAAAGTTAGAAAGTGAAAAATTACATATGAAAGATAGAAAGGGTTTAAGAAAAACAAGAATATTAGATATTTTAAAATGAATCTAGTAATAGGTAGTCATGAGCTATTGTCCTAAGAGTTAATAAGATGAAGGGAATCACTAATCTGAGTATAGAAATAAGTCTGAAAAATAGTCCCTAGTCTTGAGTCCAAACTTCTGAACGTTGATACCTTACTATACGCACTTGCACACATCTTGAAACTTAGGATAGTAGAGAATACCTTGAAATACTCTTGTCTAAAAGCATTAGTCTAAAGAAAAAAATAAATATAAATAAAATGGTGAAAAAAATAAACACTGGTTTTGTAATTACTTAAGACAGCATAAAAAAAATATAGCGAGAGAGTTTTATCACCTAGTGTCTTAGACCAACTGGTTTGGGAGCCATTGCTAAGCCTTAGGTGTTGCAAGACTAGGATATTGCTATTTACGCCTAAAAGAGTATGCACATTTGGTAATCGGTTGGTTAGTACCTCAAGACGTATTAACGATTGCATGAAGAATGTGTGAGCAATTCTATCTGAAAATATTCACCGACTAAAAAGTAATAAGAAAGATGGACAAGAGTATGATAGCTTGAATTGAATTCTCTAAATGTAGGGATGTGTTTTACACACACATAGGGGTATATGATCGATATTTGAAAAAAAGATAGGGAGGAAGACTAAAGGCGATGTTTTATTGAGAGATGATGTGATTTCTGACATCTTTTCATGACCATTAAGATAGGGCTCAGGCAACTAAAAAGCTGGTGTAGTTTGAAACTCTTATTTTCAAGTTCTTTATTTTATATATTCTTTATCGTTGTATGTAAGTTTCATCATATTTATTTTATTATGGGATTTTGTGGGTGTAATCCGCTGAAACCCTTCAGGAGAAAACACTCCTCTTACTAGAGATACCTAAAGGTTTAAAGGCTTGTTGCACATGCTCAGTGCAATCGTGTTACCAACGAAAGTGTGCTAGTTAGTTTTTTCTTTTTCTTTCTGTTCTTCTTTTCTTTAATAACTAGTTTACTCGGGATGATCAAAGTTAAGTTTGGGGGTATTTGATTAGTCTAAAATATTACACATTTGATTGAACATTTTCCCTACTTTTGTTGAGTGCTAAAAGGTGTTTAGTGTAATTATAGAACATATGAGAATTTATGTGTAAAATGATTATTATCATATTTTTCTACATTATAATTAACATTATGAGGGAAAATATATGCATATAATATTTAATTGAAATATTGTAATTAAAATATGCATATCATATCAAATATTTCTAATCAATATTCTTAACATATAACAATAAAATGGCAAGGATAATATCTCAAAAATACCAAATATTACTAACACCATGACTGGAGATATTATGCAGATATTAGATCAGGGCTGGAATCCAAGAGATCCGAGATGTTGAAATTAATCCAAAATATGGAAGCAAATCGTAAGATTTAGCAACGGCAGAGACTCAGTGCATTATTTTCAGAATCTAAATATCGAAGAGATCTCCAAATGTCAATAGAAGAGAGTAGGAAAAATCCCATATGATGATCCCACCAAAGTGCCACGGTTGAGCGGCCAAATGCAAGATTTGCGGCAGATCCGCGGCATCTTTGGAGCCGTTAGATGAGATACTTTGGGGATTGGATCGTATCAGCATATAGATGGTATCTAGGGTTTCTAATTTCTGTGACTATACATTGGGCCGAGAGCTTCACATTCAAGATCATCAACCAAAGAGATCAAGAGGTCCAAAGAGATCCACGGATCCAGATGATCGATCAGCTAGTCATTTACTTCCAACAAGATAGAGATCGAGAGCAAAAACTAGGGTTCTTGTACTCTACTTTAAAAGGATTTGTACATGATATAGTTGATTAATAAAGGGTAGATTTTTAGCTTTAATTCTCTTTGCATTTTACTTTCTACATTTAATTTCTGCACTTACTTTCTGCACTTACATTATGATCTCATTCTTCATCCTTTCTTCTTCAACCATGCGTGAGTAATTCCTAACTTGCTAGGGTTCGTAGGCTAGAGTAGATCAATGGATGATAAAGATTTTAAATTCTTTTATACATTTTAAAATTTATAAACTTTAGCAAAATAAGTGTTAACATCCTTATCGGGCGTGCTACAAATTTATTGATAAATCTCGACCACGATTTGAGATTAGATTAACATTTATTTCGTTAGGGGCAAGAATTGAATAGAGATCAATGCAAGGACAAGGGTTAAGAGTGGGGAAAGCCTAGTTTCTTTCAAAAGAACCATAATCTACATTCGTCACTATCGATCTAGTTTTAAACTATTAAAAGATAAAAGGGAACATTTTAATTAATCATCCATTACTACTAAGTCCTATGAACCCTGTAGGGTGTTTTCCGTCACCCCATTGAGATGGGAATACGCGTGCGCTTATCAGGCGCACTACAGATTCCCCCTGCCTAGGTAGGCCGGGGTTTAATGATTGTGGGGATCCGAATCTCCGGCAGCCGCGAACTAAGCTGTCGTTAATTACCCCTCGCCTTTGGAGCGAGGGAACCTCCGATTGACGGGTTAAACTGGTCATGCGAACTCAATGTGCAGTGTACGTGTGTTGTGTTTTGAAAGGAGGGTTTTGGATATATCGGGAGCCACGCAGAGTTTTTACGGGGGTCCCGCTACCCGAATAGCGGGCTAGGGGTCAAGGGGGCTAGCAGCCCCCTTGCGGGATGCGGGGCAGCGTCCCGTTAGAATTTTTTTTCTAACAGGGACAGTGTCGTAGAGCACGTGTGTGTGCAAATATGTATACATATGTATATATATATGTATAAATATAAAAGAAAGAAAGGGGGAAAAAGACATCCAAAGGATGTGTGGGGGCAGCACCTTGGGCGCTGTGCGCCTAGGTGCTGTGCGCTCAGGTGCTAGAGTGCCGCGTGTCGGCACATGGGCGCTCTGCGCTTGAGCGCTGGGCGCTTGAGCGCAAGCGCGCCACGTGTCGGCACGTAGGCGCTTTGCGCTTGAGCGCCTGCGCTCGGGCGCAAGCGCGCCACGTGTCGGCACGGGGGAGACTTGCGCTCGAGCGCTTGCGCTCGGGCGCAAGCGCGCCACGTGTCGGCACCGGGACGACTTGCGCTCGAGCGCCTGCGCTTGAACACAAGCGCGCCACGTGTCGGCACGTGGGCGCTCTGCGCTCGGGCGCTTGCGCTTGAGCGCAAGCGCGCCACGTGTCGACACGCGGGCGCTCTGCGCTTGAGCGCCGGCGAGAAAAAGTGGCTTTTAGCCTAAGAAACAGAAGCTATGCTTCAGAAAGGAAATATTCGTTATGTATATATGTATGGAGCTAAACTCCTGGGATGTTTTGAAGCTGATGAAGGGGATTCTTCTTCTTCCTCCTGTTGTTTGGCCGGATCTTGAAGATCCAGAAGTAGGAGATTTTAAAAATCAATCCTTTTTGAGATCTGATGGGAGATCTGAGTTCCCCTTTGTGGGTTTTGTGGTGGAAAACTACTTAGTTTTGGAAAAGAAAGAGTAAAACTCTTGATTTAATTCAAAAGAATTGAGAAGGTTTAGAACCTTGGAAAAGGAGCAGGAGGCACAAAGAACCCTAGTTTTTGGGGGAATGAAAAAGTGTCTCTTTTATTCATCATCATGTTGCCTTTTATAGGCTTACATATTTACATATAGCCCCTTGGGCTTTACAAAAATGGTATTTTGGCCATCCCATGGCTCATGTGCCATTTCATTTTTGCACATAAGCCATGGGCTTACAAAATATTGGCTTTTATGCCCATTTTGTTTACATTCATGCATAAAAAATTACATAAAAATTATTTATTACATGTTCTATATTTTGGCATGGAGGAGGCTGGCCGCGGGCTCGACCTGGGCATGGGCCCGCTTGACCTGGGCTTGGGCCCACCTAGCTTCGGGGTTGACCCTGACTTTGACTCGGTCAATCGGGGTGTAAATTTTTACCCCAACAAAGTGCCCCCCATCAATAAATGCACACCGCACATTTGAGTTGTGTGCATGAAATTGATGGATCTTGAAGTTGGACTTCGAGGTAGAACATCATTCCAGGGGCGGAGCATGATTCCAGAGTTCGGAGCATCTTTCCGAAGAGCGGAGCATAATTCCAGGATTCGGAGCATCATTCCGAAAGGCGGAGCATGATTCTAGAGTTCGGAGCATCTTTCCGGAGAGCGGAGCATAATTCCAGAGATCGGAGTATCGTTCCGATGGGCGGAGCATGATTCCAGGATTTGGAGCATCATTCCGAAGGGCGGAGCATGATTCCAGAGTTCGGAGCATCTTTCCGAAGAGCGGAGCATGATTCCAGGGATCGGAGCATCGTTCCGATGGGCGGAGCATCGTTCCAGGATTCAGAGCATCATTCCGAAGGGCGGAGCATGATTCCAGAGTTCGGAGCATCTTTCCGAAGAGCGGAGCATAATTCCAGAGATCGGAGCATCGTTCCGAAGGGCGGAGCATAATTCCAGGATTCGGAGCATCATTCCGAAGAGCGGAGCATAATTCCAGAGATCGGAGCATCGTTCCGATGGGCGGAGCATAATTCCAGGATTCAGAGCATCATTCCGAAGGGCGGAGCATGATTCCAGGGCTCGGAGTATCTTTCCGAAGAGCGGAGCATGATTCCAGGGATCGGAGCATCGTTCCGATGGGCGGAGCATCATTCCAGGATTCGGAGCATCATTCCGAAGGGCGGAGCATGATTCCAGAGTTCGGAGCATCTTTCCGAAGAGCGGAGCATAATTCCAGAGATCGGAGCATCGTTCCGATGGGCGGAGCATGATTCCAGGATTCGGAGCATCATTCCGAAGGGCGGAGCATGATTCCAGAGTTCGGAGCATCTTTTCGAAGAGCGGAGCATAATTCCAGAGATCGGAGCATCGTTTCGATGGGCGGAGCATCATTCCAGGATTCAGAGCATCATTCCGAAGGGCGGAGCATGATTCCAGAGTTCGGAGCATCTTTCCGAAGAGCGGAGCATAATTCCAGAGATCGGAGCATCGTTTCGATGGGCAGAGCATAATTCCAGGATTCGGAGCATCATTCCGAAGAGCGGAGCATAATTCCAGAGATCGGAGCATCGTTCCGATGTGCGGAGCATAATTCCAGGATTCGGAGCATCATTCCGAAAGGCGGAGCATGATTCTAAGGATCGGAGCATCATTCCGATGAGCGGAGCATAATTCCAAGGGTCGGAGCATCATTCCGAAGAGCGGAGCATGATTCCAGGGGTTCGGAGCATCATTCCGAAGGGTGGAGCATGATTCCAAGGGTCGGAGCATCATTCCGAAGAGCGGGTAGATATCCCGAGGCGAAGCATGATTTTGACACGGGGTAAATTCTGAGGGGAGCATGATTCCGCTGCAGAGGTTGTTGATTTGATTTGATTTTGGTTGACATCAGCATCGCTACACTAGAATATGGTACCAGGCGCGAATCATCATTTGTCATGAGAGAATTTGGGAATTGTTTTTTTTTTTTGTTTTGGCATCAGCATTGCTACACTGGAATATGGTACCAGGAGCGAATCATCATTTGCGCTTGCTTACTAGGAAACGATGGCTTAGGAGACAGGTTTTAGGTCCCTATCACCTAAGACTTTTCAATTTTGTGAGTCGTAAGGGTCTCACAAAGTATTTTCTCCCTACGGGTCGTAAGGATCCCGTAGGTGTATTTTCTCCTTAGGAGTCGTGGGGACTCCTAAGTGTGTTGCTCCTTTGTGAGTCGTAAGGATCTCACGCGGGAATTTTCTCCTGACAAAGTCGAGAGGACTTTGTGAGTGCATTTCATCTCTTTTTCATGAGTTTACGCCCTTTCGGGTTTTCACAAACTCGGCGGCAGTCCTGCTGTTTTTACTCACGGAGCTCTTTCGGGTTTTCATCCGTGTCCCTTTTGCTTGTGGACAGGCCTTTTTTTATTTTTTATTTTTTTATTTTTATTTTTTGGTGGGACTTTGAATTTGGTCTCACCGGTAGGACTTGGAAGAGATTGGGATCGTTTTACACCCGTGGATTATATACGGTTTTGCAGGATGTATGATCCAGACCGTAGGGCCATAAAAATTTTGGGACTTTGTTGGCGTCTGCATCGCTGCACTGGAATATAGTACCAGGAGTGACTCATCATCCGCCATTGGGGTATGGGATTTGGAATTTGGTTGGCGTCTGCATCGCTGCACTGGAATATGGTACCAGGAGCGACTCATCATTCGCCACTGGGGTATGGGATTTGGAATTTGGTTGGCTTCTGTATCGCTGCACTGGAATATGGTACCAGGAGCGACTCATCATTCGCCATTGGGAATTGGGGAGCGATGGCTTAGGAGGCAGGTTTAGATCCCCATCCCCTAAGACTTTTCAATTTTATGGGCCGTGAGGGTCCCATAAAGCATTTTCTCCCTACGAGTCGTAAGGATCCCGTAAGTGTATTTTCTTCTTGGGAGTCGTGAGGACTCCCAAGTGTGTTTTCCCTTTGTGAGTCGTAAGGATCCCACAAAGGTTTGTTCTCCTCATGTATCGTGAGGACACATGAGTGGGTCTTCTCAATGGAGCATAATTCCAAAGGAGGAGACCAGCCGCGTGACTGGTGATTGCGGTGGGGCATGGGTATGATGGGAATTATTTGAGCCCGTGGATTGTATACGGCAGTCAATTTGGGGACTGGCCGTAGGGCCGGAGGAATTTCGAGAAATTGGATTTTGGTGGGCGTCTGCATCGCTGCACTGGAATATGGTACCAGGAGCGACTCATCATTCGCCGTTTTTTTTTACCGCGATTGCTCTATCATTTCATCTTTTCTTATCGCGAAGGTCGCGATTGCCCTATCATTTCGGCTATTTATTCGCGGTTGCCCCATCATTTCGGCTTTATTTTCATCTTTATTTTACTCGCTGATTTTTATTGCGAGTTGCCCTATCATTTCGGCTTTTCTTTATTTTTCTTTTATTTACACATTTTTTGTTTATTTACACACACACACACACACACACACACATATATATATATTTTGTACATTCCCAGTTTAACGACTTAGAGGTCGATTGTTCCCGGTTTAATGACGTGGTGGTCAATTGTTCCCAGTTTAATGACGTGGTGGTCGACTGTTTTCAGAAAAAGGCAGATGTCTGAGAGAATCCGTTTCACGAAGAACTTCGGTCTCCGTTTGTATGAAATTGGCGGTCGCATCTTGACTGTTTACTAACACGCCTTTGGACAGTTCTATCTCTCCTGCCTTGTATTGCTTTTCGACTCAATCTTTGAAGATGAAGCAGTCCTCAATGGCATGACCTATCACTCTGTGATAGGGGCAGTATTTGGGGTCGTCGGTCCTATTCGCTTCCTGCGGTCTTTTTGACTCTGGCAGTTGTAGACCGTTCTTCAGGGCGTTTTTGAATATTTTACGGATTTTGTCCCTTCTGAAGGAATAGACCTTATCCAGCTTCTCTTTGAGTGGAGATTCTCCTCCCTCTCCGAACACTGGATTCCGAGGCTGGTTGGCGCTAGGCCCGCTCATCCCTTGCTTATTTCGGTTAGCCGAAGTGTTGAAAGATTCAGAATCATCGGAGTTTCCGCCTTTGCGATTATCGTCCTTTCGGTTTCTCCACGACCTATTGTTATTTTGGGAATCCGAGGAGGACTCCTGCTTTGAGCGCTCCAGCATCTGGACTTTCCTGGTCAGCTCTTGGAATGTTTTGAGACCCGCGGTGCATAGAAACGGGGCCATCCAATTGTTGAGATTTCCGATGAGGAAACTGACAGATTGGTCCTGCTCTATCGGCGGTTCGCATTTGACGGAGAGATTGCGCCATCGGGTTATAAAATCCGTGCTACTTTCGTTGTTCTTGGGCTTGGTCCTTACGAGCTCGGAAATGGTGATCTTATCGCTGATGCTCGTGAACCTTTGTCGAAACAAAGATTCCATTTGGACGAAAGTAGTAACGGAGCCATCCGGTATGCTCGCATACCAATCGAAAGCAACATCGGTCAAGCTATTAACGAACTGGCGGAGGAGAAGCGCATCATTGCCCCCAGTATTTCCGCATGAGGCTTTGAAGTGGGCGATATGTTGATTCGCATTTCCCGTCCTATCGAATCTTCCGAATTTGGGGATGACATAGCCGCTGGGAAATTCTACCAGATCATACTGAGCAGCATATGGTCTCCCACTACTGCTGATATCTTTTTGCGCTTCGGCTTCGGCCACCAATGTTTTGACTTTGCTGGCAACCAAATCCATGATTTGATCTTGAGTTAGCGGGCTACTGTCATCAGTTGCCAAGACATTTCCCGAGATAGGATGCGACTGGTTTTCATGTAGTTCGCCCACTTTTGAATTTGAGGGAAGAGGCGTCGGCTGCTTTGGGACACCATTTCCCGGTTCATGAGCAGAGCCCTCCGCTTGATTGGGCGGCTGAGAGGCAAGTTGGGCCGTGAGCTGTAGGACGACATTTGTCAAGTCGTCAATTTTGGAGTAGAGCTTGGCCATCTCCTTGTCTTTGTTTCTGAGCTGCTTTCGGAGCTCTTGAAGCAGCTCTTGCTCCGCGGTCCTGGGGCGGAAAGTCGGCTCTTCTTCGCTCTCCGAGCCCGACTCCTCATGGACCGAAGGGTCTTTCCGCCTATCGTCCTCATCAAGAGGGTTTTCATCACCCAGCAGAGGCGGCTGTTCTTGGGAAGCGGCTACCACATTCAAGCCAGATTGGGTTTGAGATATGGTAGCCCCGTCCTTGCTCTTGCTGCGCGTGCCCACCGTGCAGACAGTATGGACCACATACCTAGCCATTTCCTCATCTTCGGCGGGGTAACCCCGTTCTTCGAACCTCATGAGGTTCAGCCTGGCAGGAGCCCTAGCCCTTTTGTTGGCTTTATATCTGAGCCTTTTCTCCCTCAGCTTCTCAATTTTGAAGGCTTGGCGGGCATCCGCTACCCGGGAAGCCATTGTGAGTTGATCAGCGGGGAGCTTAGAGAAGACACCCGATCGAGCATTTGTCAGGGGCGCCGCTTGAGCTTGGTCGGGACGCGTTGTAGCTTTGTTGGTGTTGATGGCCTTGCCCCCAGCTGGGGCCAAGAAAGTCGTTCAGATACCGACTTGCGTTTGGGTTGAGGCGCCCTTGAGATCACCACATTTGGTCTCCTGCCTTTTGGGACCGGTTTTTCTGCCACCGGGGCTTGAGGAGCTGGGATGGCGCCAACTGGCATGAACATAATAGAGCCGAATGGTAGCAGCGGCTCCTCCCATTTTCGCCCGAGACTGGCCGGAAGGACCGTCCTAGAGTCTATCCTCATCGTGTAGGAGATGGGAGCTGAGTTCATCATCGAAGACATCGTCGGAAGGTGATTGCTTGAAAATCTGCATGAAAAAGCATTATTTTTAGTATAAATACAGGTACGTATATTGATTGAGTTCGCATGAACGCTTAACCCGAAATATGGGAAGAGAGATTGGTCCCACCGGGCGTGCCAGAATCTGTAGGGTGTTTTTCGTCACCCCATTGAGATGGAAATACGCGTGCGCTTGTAAGGCGCACTACAGATTCCCCCTGCCTAGGATAGGCCGGGGTTTAATGATTGTGGGGATCTGAATCTCCGGCAGCCGCGAACTAAGCTGCCGTTAATTACCCCTCGCCTTTGGAGCGAGGGAACCTCCGATTGACGGGTTAAACTGGTCATGCGAACTCAATGTGCAGTGTACGTATGTTGTGTTTTGAAAGGGGGTTTTGGATATATCGGGAGCCACGCAGAGTTTTTACGGGGATTCCGCTACCTAGATAGCGGGCTGAGGGTCAAGGGGGCTAGCAGCCCCCTTGCGGGGTGTGGGGCAGCGCCCCGTTAGAAATTTTTTTCTAACAGGGACAGTGTCGTAGAGCACGTGTGTGTGCAAATATGTATACATATGTATATATATATATATGTATATATATATATATATGTATAAATATAAAAGAAAGAAAGGAGGAAAAGGCATCCAAAGGATGTATGGGGGCAGCACCTTGGGCGCTGTGCGCCTAGGTGCTGTGCGCTCAGGCGCTAGAGTGCCGCGTGTCGGCACGTGGGCGCTCTGCGCTGGGCGCTTGAGCGCAAGCGTGCCACGTGTCGGCACGTAGGCGCTTTGCGCTTGAGCGCCTGCGCTGGAGCGCAAGCGCGCCACGTGTCGGCACGGGGGAGACTTGCGCTCGGGCGCAAGCGTGCCACGTGTCGGCACCGGGGCGACTTGCGCTCGAGCGCCTGCGCTTGAACACAAGCGCGCCACGTGTCGGCACATGGGCGCTCTGCGCTCGGGCGCTTGCGCTTGAGCGCAAGCGCGCCACGTGTCGACACGCGGGCGCTCTGCGCTTGAGCGCCGGCGAGAAAAAGTGGCTTTTAGCCTAAGAAACAGAAGCTATGCTTCAGAAAGGAAATATTCGTTATGTATATATGTATGGAGCTAAACTCCTGGGATGTTTTGAAGCTGATGAAGGGGATTCTTCTTCTTCCTCCTGTTGTTTGGCCGGATCTTGAAGATCCAGAAGTAGGAGATTTTAAAAATCACTCCTTTTTGAGATCTGATGGGAGATCTGAGTTCCCCTTTGTGGGTTTTGTGGTGGAAAACTACTTAGTTTTGGAAAAGAAAGAGTAAAACTCTTGATTTAATTCAAAAGAATTGAGAATGTTTAGAACCTTGGAGAAGGAGCAGGAGGCACAAAGAACCCTAGTTTTTGGGGGAATGAAAAAGTGTCTCTTTTATTCATCATCATGTTGCCTTTTATAGGCTTACATATTTACATATAGCCCCTTGGGCTTTACAAAAATGGTATTTTGGCCATCCCATGACTCATGTGCCATTTCATTTTTGCACATAAGCCATGAGCTTACAAAATATTGTCTTTTATGCCCATTTTGTTTACATTCATGCATAAAAAATTGCATAAAAAATTACATAAAAATTATTTATTACATGGTCTATATTTTGGCATGGAGGAGGCTGGCCGCGGGCTCGACTTGGGCATGGGTCCGCTTGACCTGGGCTTGGGCCCACCTAGCTTTGGGGTTGACCCTGACTTTGACTCGGTCAACCGGGGTGTAAATTTTTACCCCAACAAACCCTACAAGCTTTTTCTTTATAAATTCTACATCCATATATCATAAATCTAAAACAAAACCCTTCTTTTAATCAACTCGTTTAAAGCATAATAAAGATTCGCGTTTCCCTGCGGACGACCCGTACTCATCTCGGCTAGCTACTAGCGACACCGTTTTGATTGCGGTTATTTACGAAAACACTTATTCCGCACGATCAATCAGAAAAAACACTTAGAAGTCCTCACAATTTCTAAGGAGAAAATACACCAATGAGATCCTCTCGACTCGTAGGGAGAAATATCTTTATGAGACTCTCACGGTTCATAAAGTTAAAAAGCCTTATGCGACATATTTAAACCAGTTTCCTAAGCCATCGCTGTCCTACAAGGAGGTTAATACTGACTCTTGTATACTATCCACGGGCCACATTCGTCAAAGTTGCATGCTAATAAAGTGAAGAAGCCACTTACGGCTCCTCATAACTCGGGAAAAAAAATACCCAAGTGAGATCCTTACAACTCACAGAGACGATAGACACTTGGGAATTCTTATGATTTCTAGGGAGAATATGCACTTATGAGATCCTCACGCCTTATAGGGAGAAAAACCTTCCTTGGACCCTTATAGCTCCTGAAGATGGACAAAGCCTCAGGCGATAAAGATCTAAACATGTCTTTTGAGCCATCAATTCTATGGCGATGCATAACTTTGCACTACTCAACCTACGTATATACCTACATGGGCAAAGTAGTGGGGAGCATTTATTCCCGCTAAAAAATTTCACTCAAAATTTGTTGTTCTCTTCATAAAAATAAAGGGCGACCCCTACGTGTTAAACACGTGATCACTCACATGCAAAGTATGTGAGTATCGATTTTAGATAGGATTAAATCCTATGATAACCCGCACGTGTTAAACACGTGAGTTCCCTTACCACATTCTTGTGGCGGCACTCACATGCAAAGCACGTGAGCGCCACTGCCATATATGTATATGGCAACGCTTACGTGATAGCACGTGAGCGCCCCAATTTGAAACACTCTCATTTGATAGAATTAAATTCTATGTGATAGAATTAAATTCTATTTGGGAAATATTTTCCTTGATCTTTCTAATATAGAAAGATCTTTTTCTAACTGAGAATTTTTGGATTTAAAATCCAATGGTGATAAAATATCACCAATTAAACTATCTGATAAAATTAAATTCTATATGGAAAATATTTCCCTGATTTTTCTAAAATAAAAATAATCTTCGCTGTTAAACAGAATTAAATTTTATGATTAGGAAAATATCTTCCTAATAAGATATTCATATGATAAAATTAAATTCTATGTTTGGAAAATATTTTTCCAATCTTGTTAAATAAACAAGATATTCATATGATAGAATTAAATTCTATATGGGAAATATTTTCTTGATCTTTCTAAAATAAGAAAGATCTTCGATGTTAAACAGAATTAAATTCTGTGGTTAGGAAAATATCTTCCTAACAAGATATTCATATGATAAAATCAAATTCTATGTTAAGAAAATATTTTCCTAATCATGTTAAATAAACAAGATATTCATATGATAGAATTAAATTTTATATGGGAAATATTTTTCTGATCTTTCTAAAATAAGAAAAATCTTCTCTGTTAAACGGTATTAAATTCTATGGTCAGGAAAATATCTTACTAACAAGATATTCATATGATAGAATTAAATTCTATTTTAGGAAAATATTTTCCTAATCTTGGTAAACAAACAAGATATTCACATGATAGAATTAAATTCCATATTAGGAAAATATTTTTCTAATCTTATTAAACAAACAAGAGATTCATAAGATAGAATTAAATTCTATATTAGGAAAATATTTTTCTACTTTTGCTAAAACAAATAAGAAATCTTCTTTCTTAAATAGAGAGCTTTTGGATTAAAAATCAAATGTGAATAAAATTTACCGGTTAATCTTTATGATCAATTTGATTGATTATGAGATCAATCATGATCTCTCAATGAGATATTTTCTCAAAACTGATTGATTTTTCTCTTCTCTTATAAATAGGAACGAAGAAATTAAATCCAAGAAGGTGGAGACACCCCCATAAACTTCAGTAAAAAAAATATAGAAGGCTATCCAAAAGCTTCGACAACAGGGAATTTAATTTTCAATAAAGAAGAAGATCTTTCTCCTCTCAAACCCTAGATAAAGAAAATACAGAGATAAAAGTATCTCCACTTTACCCATCATATCATATCTGAGGGTTTAACCCTTCATAAGAACTCGGTTCATCCTCAGGATCTAAAATCCGCAAGACAGATTTCCCATAAAAAGAATTTAATTCTCATAAGGAAGATCTTGTTCTTTCGAATCAAAAATTAAGGGGGGAAAAAAGTTGAAAAAAGAACATAGAAAAATATAAAGAATGTAAATCCCCAATCTCTTGTATATATATTTTTTTCTTTCCCTTTTCTTTCCCCAAATTTTTCCTATTATTATTTTTTTCATATTATATATATATATATATATATATATATATATATATATATATTATTTTCCCTAATCTAAACCCAAACCCAATCCCTAACCCCAGCCCAAACCCGCCCCGACCCGACCGTCCTTCCCCACTCCCTTTTCTTCTTCTTTTCCTTTTTTCTTTTCCCTCCAAATTTTCCAACGTCCCTCCCCCCTTCCTCGCGACCACCGCCTCATGACCCATGCCCACCTCTACAATGACCTCGCCATGATCTCAACAACCCTTGAGATCCCTGTTGGGGTTCCTAGCGCCCTGGCCATCTACCGTGGCCGATTGCGGAACAAAAAATTTAGCATTTAAGAAACTTGGCGCCAGAAACAACTATCTAGAATCGAATCCAAACATGAAACTATCAATCTAAAACAGTGTTATCTACTGTGATAAAGTGTTATACCGAACGAACCAAGTCTTTTAGTCTTCCACCATCCTCCTTATCTCCTTGAGGTCCTTTGGATCGAGCTTGGTCACCGATCTTCCTCCGTCGAAGGTGATCCACCTGAGAGATGTAGCTCATGGCTCTAGCTCCACATAAAAGATCAAGTGAAGCAATTAGGGATTCTAGATGACTAGTCTAGAATGCCTAGGATGTAGTGGAGTGTTTTAAGTGTATCTCTACCTCACCTGCTCTCTTGATTCTCAACACATGAGAGGATAGAGAGGAGGTTGAAGATGAAGGTGGAGAAACCTAAGAAAAGGAGTGAGGGAGTGAAGCTAATGGTGAGAGTGTGAAGAAAAAACTCATGCTCAAAAAAATGAACCAACCTTCATGTGAGAGAAAAATGAAGCTAGCTTTTGTAAAACACATTTTTCCATTTTTTAAATCCAACCATGCTTGAATATTTTGTATAAATAAATAAACAATTCATTTGTACAACTATAGAAGCATGGTTCTCACCATACTCCCCTCTCCCATCCTTTACACCTCATTATCCATCTATAATAAATGGTAAATCCAAAATGAGGTGTCCACCTTGTAGAATGTTTTCTGTATAAATACGGATTACATTCTACTGTATATACAACATGTATTCGTACCGAAAAATGAATATCCAAAGAGATAGAATAAAACAAAGAACATAATACTAGAATATACATATCGAAATACATATACTTAAATTATTAAATCAATACCTGATTTAATAATCCGGCTCAAACCCGAGCCGGCTCGTATTATCAACTGTCCGATCGAAAGTCCGAACACATAGTACAATCAATCGATCGGAACCCTGCACGTATCCAATACGGCTACTACATCATTTTACCTGAACTATGAAAGCTCTCTGTGTGGGACTCTAAAGACTCGTTAATACGCTCGCAGTGGGTTTAACCACAAGCACGTCAGCAGCACGGCTGTACATAATAGGTACCCAGGTATTGAGCAAAGGGAAGGCCGACGAGCAAACTCATCCAAACCCCCACTGAGCATGTCCGTGACAATCTCCATACAGTCCAGTCTGTTTGTCTAAGAGTATCGCGTATCGGGTCTGGGGGTGGATAAAGTCAGACCCCTAATAACGCGATATTTCGTGTCGGTATGAAGTCCATCACCCACTGAGAAACTACTGATCCAAATTAGTAATTCTCGTATATCTTGGCTAAGGATTTCTGGTAATGGCTACCCATGCACAACGCGACATCAACCCCAAATACCGGGAGAGACGAATCCCCGACGATCCGCTCACTGCCTCCATATGGCTCGGGACTGTACCCAACTAAAACCTGTTTGCATGACTCCTTAGAACCGTGGTAAGGTAGTAATCAAAGCACAGTAAGAACTCACATGAGACAAATGGCGATCTCAGATCGACAGACTAACCTGTACTCATATCACCTGGAAACTGCTATCTGATAATATAAATATAATACCAACTAGCATATTCCCGGCGAGTCCGTCCAGTGTACTCATAACCCAATGAGCACCTGTATACTATCTTAGGTGAATAGCTGACACCAATTGCTTGTTAGACCGGCCACCACCCCTCGTCGGGGTCTCAAAAAGTATACACTAGTTTACTCCGGGGTATCGATGCCCAGTCTCGATACTCCCTCGACTAAGGACATTTAAGGATGTGCTTATAGACCACCCAGCTCCCACGTATATGATCGCCATCATAATGCCGGTAGTCAAGCAAGAATTTTATGGGCTCTATCAACATATAATAGTGATATGTAATACCACATAATATATGTACATGATGATAAAAACAAACCAGATTGCATGCAATCATTTTGAGTAAGACTGTTCTACCCGTATAATTCATCTTTCAATTATCACAATCGCATGCCTGGGATTACAATAATTTACTTGAGGGCACTATAGCCAAAAATCTTCCACTTGCATTTAAGGCTAATTATTGCGGTGTCGCATACTCACAGCTCGTGTGATATCAAACACCCAACTACTCAGTTAATCAGTTTCGCAAAGCCAGTTTGTGAAACTATTGCGTTCGAGAAATAAGCTCAGTGAGTGAACCCGCTCTAATGTTTCTATTTTTATGTCTCTATATCTCAACCTCGCGGAGAAAGACTATCTCCCGAAATGAGCGATACCTGTTTTAGAATTTGTCTGGATATCTGATGGGACCCAGTTCACAAATGAACTTCAAATCCAACAAACTTTCTTAGACCGTACCTTCCACTGAATTTAATCGGTATCCTTCGCCATGCCTTCTTCAGTATCCGCTTAGACCACCTGTCCAACATACTGCCCCTCAAAAGAGAGAAAATGATAACTCTGACAGTCACTCTCTGTCAATCAGGTCACCTTGAAAGCCTGAAATGATAACCGCCTCCCGAAAGAGGCTGTCGTTACCATATACCAAGAACATCCACTTATATTCATAACTGTTTCCCAACATTTCTTCAGGATTGGATTAATATATGCTTATTGCAGCCAGCGCAAAAGCAATATCTGGTGTGGTACTTGACATTTCATGATTGGCTCAATTGCCTAAGTAAAAGATATGTCAATCATGCAAATCCCTCTCCTCATCGGTCTAGAAGACATCTCTTTAGAGGGTGAATCCATTGCCTGCGGGTACACCACCACGCCAGGAGTAGTCCATTCTAAAACACTTTAGAATAGTGTCAAAGTACCAAAATTGGGACAATTTCCAAATCTAGATCTAAAACCATAGATTTACTGACCAGAATCCCTGATATTTTATCATGATCCTATGTGGAGAAACACCTTGTGACAACCACAGTATAACCAATCATAGTATAGGAATATCACTTCCTATCAAGAGCATGCCATCCAAATACCAGGACATAACTCCCTGCTATCTTCTTACCAGGTCCATCTGTTATTCTGATGAAGTCAAGCTCTATGACTGTTACATCAAAAATAGATGATCTATCTCCGCTATACTTGCTTTAGTCTATAAATAGACATAAGGTATTTGTCCACTATAATTCCGCTGCTCCTACTAACTACAACAACCCTCTGGCAGAGTAATATACACGTGAACTTCTAAAGCTAATTTAGAACGACGTTATACTCATCCTCCTGCGAGATCTCATAGTTTAGAACAACAGTAGTGGTAAGTTTGGATAATCAAAAACCTCCATGTCACCGTCTTTGAGAAAACCGAAGTACCTCTCGGGTGGCTGAGCTTACCCACCAAATCTGTGGAGTGGCTAATGGATTGTCGAATCTAATTGAATCTTTAGGTCCTATTAAATTTTAAGTAATCATTTTTGGTTCTAGGACCACTTCCAGTTCTACTATACTCCCACTAATGTTTTCTGAAAAGAATTCATTTTACTAAAACTGGTGGTGAGTCTATAACTATTGATCTTCCAAAATGGTAGAATGTTAACCCTCGTCTATGCCCGGGATAACCCAAAAACTGCCATTACTGAAACGTGCCTTGAGTTTATCCAGATTCTGGTTTTAAGCATAAGCTGGACAACTCCATATACCTTAATATCGTTAAGGTATGAATCCATGCTATATCCGCTATAGAAACAAATGCACTAATTTAATTGGAACCAGATTCAAAATTCATGTATTCGTTTCCAGTGCATATCAACTAAATGGAAGAAAGCCAAGCATCATTACTCATCAAGGAGCGTACTCACGGATGAGTAACCTGAGAGAGAAGAAAGTTCTCAAAACTATTACTTACGACGGAATACCTAGCACAAGTATTTACATTTTCGATCACCTCGAAAAATCCTAATACTTGCAATATATGATTCTCTACTTTATTCTTATACCTATAACTTCTTAAAATTTGGACCTTTTATTTCAGTGAAATACTTGTCTAAAACTAGAGAAGTCATAAGTAAACATAATATAGTACAAGTACCAATCCCTTTGTCCTAATGGACATCGGACAACATACAATACTTTGTATAAGTCCTTTGAGTTTAATAACTCAAACACTGTGCGTCGTAGGTTGAAAACTGTGATATGGTTAAGAAGAATTACACCGTTGTTGAATGCACCTTACCTAATCATCAACTGATATAGGTAGATGTCATAGACATAATTTCAAAAAGTTATATCTCACTTATAAAATAAATGTACAGATATATGAGTTTGAAATTGGTGCATAACAACAGATATTCAAAACCAAATATTTGTCGTTAGGCAAAAGCCAGGCGATTTCCTCAATATCACCAATTACGAAGAATTCTAATATATCGAGGATATAATCACCCAATTCCCAATATCTTACTCCTACTCAGCATCTGTAACGCCATACAGATGTGTGAATCAAGTCTGGTAAATACATATCCTGGAGTCAGAATCTAATTAGGAAAACAGTTTTCAATTAACATCGCACAGTAAATCTGAAACATAAAAATGTTTCGAAGGGGTAGCCGGGTATTCTTCGTAATGCCTCTTCCATTATCCAGATTCACGACAGTAACCGTATATTTCCTTGCCCTCACACCAATCCTTTATATGTCTTTACTTCTTACCTTCTGTACACTGTACTTAGGTTAATTGGTTTTCTTCCTTCGCTACCTTTCGGCACCTGCCTATGGTCTAAAAGAAGACTATCCAATAAGCGTAACAGGTGTACTCTCCTAATATTAGGAGCTCTCGCAACCTGAGAGAAGGGAGAAAGAAAAGACAACTGAATAATCATATTCAATTTCTCCGGAACCGGAAACCATCCTCGAACTAAAACAAATTTCTTTGAGTTTGTATGTAATTATGCGATGGCATACCTAAGAAATATGGATCTTCGTAGTGATACGGAGTGTTCCGGAGAAATGCAAAGAAGAGGTAGGAGTGGCAATGATATATGCAGCTTCGTCGTGAATAATAGTAGTCGCAATTTCATTTCCCCTCATTCTAATCCCTTTCTATGTCTTTACTTATTATCTTCTGTACACCACACTCGGGCTAATTGGTTTTCTTTC
Source organism: Agapanthus africanus (assembly GCA_030015575.1). Classification (NCBI taxonomy): domain Eukaryota; kingdom Viridiplantae; phylum Streptophyta; class Magnoliopsida; order Asparagales; family Amaryllidaceae; genus Agapanthus; species Agapanthus africanus. Next base: position 199,952,390 of record JASDDO010000028.1, on the reverse strand, counting down.
TTACCTACCTTTCGGCACCTGCCTATGGTTTGGAAGAAGACTATCCAATAAGCACAATAGGTGTACTCTCCTAACACTAGGAGCCCTCGCAACCTGAGAGAAGGTAAAGAAAAAAGACAACCGAATAATTCTATTCAATTTCTCTAGAACCGGAAACCATCCTCGAACTAAAATAAGTTTCTTCGAGCTCGTATGTAACTATATGATAGCATATCCAATAAATGTGGATCTTCGTAGTGATATGGAGTGTTCAAGAGAAAAGCAAAGGGGAAGTAGGAGTGGCGGGGATATATACGACTATGACAATCTAAAAACCAAAGAGTTTTAAGAAAGTTCGGTTGACTTGGTTCATGAGTTTTAGTTTAGGGTCAAGTCATGGTTGTTGCCCAAGAGAGAGAGAAAAGAAACACTTAGCATGTACTCTAACCTAGATTAGATTGGTTAATCTTTTTATCTAATCAGGATAACCCCCACTATTTTCTCGAATTCTCCTTCAAACCCTAAAAGGAGAATTAGTAAAGATCATCTGAAAAACACCCGAGGAGTGAAACCTGCTCATCATTAGGAATCGGGATCCAACTATCATCGCATGATAACTTAATGGAAGCCGCTCAAATCAACACACTCCAGAAGGTATGTGCATGCCTGGCAAGTTTCCTGTATATTTGAAACTCCCGATGTGGTTTTTGCCTCTAGGATCCAAGTGACCTTGACGAGGTCAACAAGTCAAAGAGTCCTAGTCAAGTTCAACCCGTCACTATATTGATTGCATTAGACCCACCCGCATAGACCCTTGACGAGGTCAAAAAGGTCGAACGACTGTCCTAACTAATTCACATATCCATGCGACAGAAAAAAATTACAGAGCTACCGCACACTATGTCTTGACGAGGTCAACAAACGCAGCATGAATACTAAGCAATACTAATCTGAAATGACGGAGGGCTACGGCTAGTTTTTGGCGAAAAACCTTTAACGTAATGAACTTGATATCGTTGAAGGAACTCTAGTGGTTTTACAAATATATAGTGGCGTAAACTTTTGCTAAAGAGGTTACTCCCTATGAAGAGATCCCGGCTCTTTCCTCATCGAATGAGGTGCAGGATATTCCGAACTGAATACAACGATGGAAAGCAAAAGAATCGACTATAGTGAAGTTATTACGATGACCCAAACTATTTCCCAAGAGGTTACTCCTGATGAAAGGATCTCGGCGCTTGCCTCGTCGAATGAGGTGCTGGATATTCTGAACCGAATACCGCTATGCAAAGCAAAATGAAACGTCTTGTAATAACATTTTTCAAAATTTGGTTCCAACAACATCATTTAGGTTTATTTTTCCTTGCATTAATCAAAATTAATGCAGTCTCATCAATTAATCCATATCATACCAGAAAAAGAAATGAAAATAAAATGTATATATATGACATCCGCATTCGCCACGGGGCCCCATCATGTAAGTCGATGTTATGCACCCCACGGGTTCGCGGGGAAGCGGAATATGTAAAAAACGATTTTTACGGGTTTCGTAACACCGACTCGAACTCCAGGATCGATACTAAACCATAACTAGAAAACTACTATGAGGTAAATTATATCGATAGAATGTTATACCTCATGATTTCGTGTCCTTCGAGTCTTCTTATCGCTGTCCTCCTCCTCATCATAAGCTCCATGGATCGTTTGGATTGGGCCTCCTCGTCGGTCCTATCATGTTAAAGACGATCCACCCGAGAGTCTGTAGATCGAGCTCCCACCTCAAAACTGAAGTAACTAAGGCATCTACTTCGCTACACTAGATGACCTAGATGATGTAGAGAATATAGATGGAATGGTTTGTCTCTCATAGCCTTAGCTTTCTCAACACACAAGACATGAAAGGCTAAAGGTAGAAGAAGAACAACTTGAGGAAAAAAGCTAGTGAAGTGTTAGCATGAAAATGGAGAGTGCTCTCTTTTGCAAATCTGAACCATACTTCATTTTCCATAGAATAAACCTAATGAATAATCAAAAATGGTTCATATCTCATCTTAGTGAGTCATGGCTTGAAAACCCTTCATGTGTCACCAAGAGCTATGCTCCAAATTATATAAAAATCCACCTCATTTCCTCCACCTCTTAATGTATTAATCATTTAACCTAAATGTTTAATACATAATATGAGGTGTCTTCTGCTAGAAGCATCTTTGAACAAATTACAAAAATGCCCCTCGTCCGTATATACATACCCGTATCCGTATTCCGAAAAATACGTATACAAAAGAGACGAAAATAATCCATCGGTATAATACTAGAATCTGGCTTAAACCAAAGCCCACTAGTATTATTTGTCCGAATCATCATCCGTGTACAAGTATACGTACGTGATCGAACCCTGTCGTAAAACCATACGACCTCTACATCTTTTGCCCGATACAGGGAAACCCTCTGTGTGGGACTCTAAAGACTCGACACTACGCTGGCAGAGGGTTTAACCACAAGTCGCAAGCGGTACTAGCTGCACGTAACGGCTACCCATGTATCTGTCGATAAGAAGGCCGATGAGAAAAACTCATCTGAATTCCTACCGAGACTATCTGTGACAATATTCGTACAGTCTGGTCTATTCGTCTAAGAGTATCGCATATCAAACCTAAGAGGGCGGTAATCGTCAGATCCCTAATAGCACAAGAAGTCGTGCCGGAGAATAGCCCAAAACACCCTAAGAAACTACTGGAGTACCTACCAGTAAATCCCGCTTGCCTTAGCCAAGGACTTTGTGTAATGGCTTTTCGAACAAAACGCGATATCAACCCCCAATACCGGGAGAACGAATCCTATCTAACCGCTACTACCTCCAAGTGCTTCTGGACTGCACCCAATTACTACCTATTTGCACGACTCTTTTGAGCCGTGGTAGAGTAGTAATCAAAGAACAGTAGGAACACACTCGAGGAGAAATAGCAGTGTCAAGTCGACGGACTAAGCTGTACTCATGTCACCTGGGAACTGCTACCCGACGATAGGTATAATACCCACCAACAGTCCCCAATGAGTCCTGTCCGGTGTACTCATAACCTAATAAGCACCTGCATACTATCTCTAGTACAACGTACTAATGGTTGTGGGATAGACCATCTCCTCTGCTGGGATGAGAAGCGTATACACCAGTCTACTCTGGAATATCGATGCCCTGTCTCAATAATCCTATGACTAGGGACCTGTATAAGGATGTGCTTATAGACAACCCAGCCCTCACTAGTGTGACTGCCATCACAACGCTGGTAAGCAAGCAGAAAATCCTAAGGGCTCTACCAATATGTATAAGCGATATGCTAAGAAACATATGCACATATTGAGGTAGAAACAAACCAGGTAGCATATTACCATTTTGAGCAAGACTGTTATTATTTCCGTGTATATCACAAACTTCCATTAAGTAATATATAAACTAGTATGATACAATAATGGCCTCTAGGGCATATATCACTAACAATCTCCCATTTGCACTAAGGCCATATATTGGCATATTGCAGACCTATGATCTCGAATAGCCTCTCGAACATGTCTGAGGGATGGCCTTGGTGAGTGGATCTACAGTGTTGTTCTCCGAATCTACTCTCCTCACCTCAATCTTTTGGCGATCAATGATCTCCCTGATCAGGTGGTACCGCCTCAAGATATTTCTGGACCTCTGATAGGACCCGGGTTCCTTCCCTAAAGCTATAACACTGTTGTTGTTACAATACTGATGTATTAGATCAACAATGGAAGGAACCACCTGAAGTTCAGTTAAGAAATTCCTCATCCAAACTGCTTCTTTTACGGCGTCACATGCATCGATATACTCCGCTTCCATCGTCGAGTCTGCATCGGTGTCCTGTTTGGAGCTTTTCCAACAGACCGCCCCTCTATTGAGGGTAAAGACATAACCCGACATGGACTTAGAGTCATCCTTGCCATCCTGGAAGCTGGAGTCAGTAAAGGCCTCGATCTGGAGGTCCTTTCCGCCATACACCAAGAATATCTCCTTAGTCCTTCTCAGGTACTTGAGAATGTTCTTTACTGCTTCCCAGTGCTTCTCCCCTGGGTTTGACTGATACCGGCTTACTATGCTTAGTGCATAAGCAACATCTGGTCTGGTACACAATATCGCATACATTATAGAGTCTACCGCAGAAGCGTAGGGTATAATCGACATGCGAGCCCTTTCCAAATCAGTCTTGAGAGACATCTCTTTGGAAAGGGTGATTCCGTGACAAGCCGATAGACTACCGTGCTTTGAATCTTCCATACTAAATTTTTTCAGTATGGTGTTGATGTACATTGACTGTAAAAGTCTCACTATCCTCTTTAATCTATCACGATAGATCTAGATCCCTAGAATGTGTTGGCATCACCCAGGTCTTTCATGGAGAATCTCTGTGACAAGAATCTTTTGACTGATTGTAGCATAGGAATGGCATTTCCTATCAATAGAATGTCATCCACGTACAAGACGAGGAATACCACAATTCTCGCTACAATCTTACTATATATGTGTGGTTCATCTGGATTTTTGATATAGTTAAATTCTTTGACCGTCTCATCAAAACAGATGTTTTAACTCCGCGATGCCTGTTTTAGTCCATAAATGGACTTAAGCAACTTGCACACTTTCTTGCTGCTCCCACTCTGATTGAAACCCTCTGGCTGATCCATATAGACGCACTCTTCCAAATGTCCATTTAGAAAAGCCGTCTTTACGTCCATCTTCCGATCTCTTAATCGTGGAAGGAAGCAATGGCAAGAAGGATCCGAATGGATTTGAGCATAGCCACTGGAGAAAAAGGTTTCATCATAGTCCAAACCGGGTCTTTGACGAAAAACCTTTTGCTACAAGTCTAGCCTTATAGTTTTAACCTGTCCATCTACACCAATCTTCTTTCTGAAGATCCATTTGTAGCCTACGGGTTTTACCCCTTCTGGAGCAAAGTCCAAAGTCCATACTTTGTTGGTATACATGGACTCCATCTCGGTCCGCATTGCATCCAGCCATTTTTTCAAATCTCCGCTCTTAGCGGCTTGCTGGAATCTATTTGGCTCACCATCGTTGATGATGCAATCCTCTCTATCCCCGTCTATGAGAAAACCGTAGTATCTCTCGGGCAGATGATACTGCCTACTAGTTCTGCGGAGAGGCACGGGAATGTCCCGTTCTTTCGAAACTTCTGGTTGTACCATACTTTCAGTAATAGTTTGTGATTCTGGAATTTCTTCCAGTTCTATTGCGCTCCTACTAGTTTCCCTTTTAAAAAATGATTTTCCAAACGGTGGGCATGGCGAGAAACAAAAACCATTTGTTCCTCTGCGTAATAGAAAAGATACCCCCTAGAGTTCTTTGGGTATTCCACAAAACCACACAGTACTGAGCGTGCCTCGAGCTTGTCGGTATGCTGCTTTTTGACAAAAGCTGGACATCCCTATATTTTCAGGTACTGAAGATAGGGTTTCTTCCCACTCAACATCTGATATGGTGTGGTAGGCACAGTTCTGGTTTGAACCTTTATTCAAAAGATATGTAGCTAATTCTAGTGCATAACCCCAGAAGGATCGCGGTAACTCAACGTTACTCATCATGGAACGAACCAAATCCAATAGGGTTCTGTTCCGCCTTTCCAATATACCGTTGTGCTGAGGTGTGTATGGAGGAGTAAGCTGATAGAGAGTTCCATTCTCTTTTAGATAATTCAGGAACTCGGCACTTAAGTATTCACCACCTCGATCAAATCTCAGTGTCTTGATACTTTTTCCGTTTTGTTTTTCCACTTCATCCTTATATTCTCAGAATTTCTCAAAGGCCTCGGATTTATGGTTCATCAAGAAGAAATATCCATACCTAGAGAAATCATCCATAAAAGTAATGAAATAGGTATAACCACTTCTTGCATGTGTAGACATTATACCACACATATCGTTGTGTATGAGTCCCAAGAGCGAGCTCGCTCTTACTCCGTGTCCAGTGAACGGAATCTTTGTCATCTTTCCTGTAAGACAAGATTGACATGTTGCATAAAACTGATATTCGAACGGATCCAAATATCCCTCTCTATGTAACTTTGACAACCGTGTTTCATTGATGTGATCCAGTCTACAATGCCATAAGAACACCTGATTTAATACTGGAGACTTTCTTTTAAGTATGTTCTGGACGTTGAAAAACCTGAGCTTAATTTAATACATATATACCGTCCTCTAGTGTACCTGACCTAATCAAACCATGATTAAGGTGGATGTGGACCACATTGCTTACAAATGTAAAATCATATCCTTCCTTAGAAAGTAAAAATAAAGATATGATATTACAAACTAGACTAGCTACACACAAACAGTCACGTAAAATCAATATCTGCACACTTGTCAATCCTGGGTGATATTCCCCTACGGATACAGCGTCCATGCTCATTCCGTTCGCAATCCTGAGAGTCATATCACCAGCCCAAATAACTCTACAGTTTCTCAAAACCTGTAAGGAATTACAGATATGAGGTCCTGATCCGGTATCTAGTACTCAGGAAGTAAAGTTGATTGACATACAGTTTTCAATCACAAACACACCCGAAGTCGAAGCCGCACGTGCTTCGGATCCTGAATTCTGGCTTTCCAAGCCCTGCATCCCTTCTGCCAATGCCCTTTCCCGTGACAATAGGAACAATTCTCCTTCCCTACTATTAGCCCCGAAACTTTTGCACTTCCCTTTCTTTCTACCTTACTAACACCGCCTATCGATTTTGTGGAGGTTTTCTTCTTCTCACCTTGGCTTTCGCTTTGGATCCAGAAGAGGAAGATTCCTCAATAAGCAGAACGGGTGTCTTCCTGGTTTTCTTCAGGGTGCCCTCAACTGGAAGTATAACTTTCTTCCCCTGGGCGTAAGTAGAAGGTAGGGACTGTAGAATCAAGTCAATACTTGACTCGTTCTCCAACGTGGTCTCCAGGTCCGTGAGCTATTCAATATAGCTAGCTATTGTAAGGACGTGGTCCCCTACAGATGACCCGACAGCCAACCTCGCTTGAAGCAATTCCTTCGAGCTCTCATATCTTGCGATACGAGATTGCTCTCCATATAAATCCCTGTTATGGAGGAAGATGGAAACTAAGTCCATCTTCTCGTGCTGCTTATCTATTGAGGCTAACACGAGGCACTTCGCATTCGCATGGTCTTTTTCCCTTGTCTTATGGATATCATCCATGACTGTGGAAACTGGACCTGGGAGCTTTAGTAGTAAGAAGGTGGCCCAGCTTGTCATAGATAATGGACATCTGGACAAACCTTTGCCAGTGAATATAGTTTGGTCCAGTCAGTTTATTATCTAGCTGTAAGCTATGTCTGGTCACCTGGTTATTACAATTAGAAGAGAGAGAAGAAATACTTTAGCATGACACTCTTGCAAGTTTAGATTGGTTTTTAGTTTATCTAAACTGGATGGCTCCCACTGTTTCTCGAATCCCTTTTCAAACCATAAAAGAAGAATTAGTCAAGATTAATCTCACCCTACAATACTTGCTTAACTTTTCAGCCAGGCTGACGTTGGTACTTCGAAGGAGGTTTTCAAATGCTTTCGCGAAGTTCCTTAATTACATAACCTCTTTTTCCTGGAGGCGTAGCCCTGCTAACACCGTTTTAGATACCTACTTGGTTTATAGCATTGATTGTGTTAGTGAAAAAATCTCCCGAGGAGTAGCATATACTCACAATAGGATCGGGATCCAAATATCATTGTGTGATAATCCTGAAGGAATCCTACCAACATTATCACACTCCAAGTGGTATGCAGCACTAGCAAGTTACAGTTTCTTTAGAAACTCCTGATGTGGATTTTTGCCACATGCACTTATGACCTTGACGAAGGCCAACAAATCATAAGTCACGTGTCAAGTTCTACCCGTCATTGTTCAGGTTAATTTGAACCCACCCGTACATACCCTTGACGAAGGCCAACAAAGTAGTATGACTGTCCCAAACCAACGCATCTATCTATGTGACATATGAATACCCAGCAGCTGCTAATCACTATGTCTTGGCGAAGGTCAACAAACATAGCTTGAATACGATTGAATATTCATATGAAATGACGGAGAGCTACGAATGGTTTTGGAGAAACCGTGAACATAGTGAACTTGATATAATCAAAGGAACCATGATAGCTTTTAAACGAGTGGTTTAAGCTCCGCATTTTAAAAGTTTCTGTTTTGAAAAAACCGAGTGGTTTTAAAAGTGTTCCAACGATTCAGCTTTGGTTTGTTTGCTTTTCATTAATAATGCAGTCCCATCATTTACACCTATCATTACAGAGAGAAACGAAAATAACACATCCATTTATGCCATCCGTATTCGCCACTATGCCCCGTCTAACACCGTTAGGTTACTTAATTAACGCCAGAGCGGGGGCTATACTAGCGCGGATGCAAAACACAAGCAACGTCTACTATATAGTATATATATAATAAGCATTCATCTTACGCAATAATAAGCATTCCAGATCACAGATGAACATATTGGATATACTAAGAATTCCACGTTTCGTTTAATCCAGTAACGAAAGACAGATTCCACGGTCGTGATGAATAGACAAACCCCATCTCAGACCCCTACGGGTGCGGTAAACTACCCGCCAAATTCCCGAAATGAAGGAACCTCCTTCATCAAAGTGAATAGGCCACTCGGCACTTCAAAGAAGCTGGTAGTTTATGCACCCCACCTTGGGTCTATCTTAGGAGCAGAAAACAGTAAAAAGAAATAATATAACGGCGGCTACAACCTCAACCCGGATGTGCCCCGCAAAATAATATTATATCAAATTACAATTTTACATCGAATGAAAGAAAAACAACTCTCTTCTCACATCCCCGGCTATTCATCATCAACGATCCAACAAAGTTCATATACACAAACCAACAAATATGTGCAACCCCAAACTAACTGACATATAGCAATTAGCTGAAGTTTAAAAACACATATAACGTCACAGAAGATCTGGTTAGCCAAGAACATTTAGAATTTCAATCAAAATACATTTTCCGTGTCTACCCTAAGTGCAAACCAGCACACAAAAAATTACTTGGTAGAAACCAAATATTCCAGAAAACAATACACCAAAAATAAGAAATAACAGAGAGAAAATGAATTGAATCGGCCTCGATTCGGCCGCGGATCCACAGCGAAACCCACCATTTCGCCGCGCTTCCACGGCCGTCTTGGTGATTCAGAGACTCAATTTTCTACAATGTCTTAAAATACCCTGCACTTATATTTCATAACCCTGAAATATTTTTTCTGACACTTTTAAAAATCGACAGAAAGTAAGGGTATCGGTGTTTCGATTTCCGGTTTTTCCGACAATCGAACTTCTAACTACTTGTTAACGAGCAAGTAAAGGTTTAGTAGGCTGTGATACTACTGTAAGTCGATGTTACGCACCCCACGGGTTCACAGGGAGGCGGAATATGTAAAAAACGATTTTTACGGGTTTCGTTATACCGACTCGAACTCCAGGACCGATACTAAACCCTAACTAGCAAACTACTATGACATAAATTATATCGATAGAATGTTATACCTCATGATTTCATGTCGTTCGGGTCTTCTTGTCGTTGTCTTCCTCGTCATAGGCTCCATTGATCGTTTGCATCGAGCCTCCTCGTCGGTCCTCTCATGTCAAAGACGATCCACCCGAGAGTCTGTTGATCGAGCTCCCACCTCAAAACTGAAGTAACTAGGACACGTAGTTCGCTACACTAGATGACCTAGATGATGTAGAGAATATAGATAGAATGGTTTGTCTCTCATAGTCTTAGCTTTCTCAACACATGAGACATGAAAGGCTAGAGGTAGAAGAAGAACAACTTGAGGAAAAAAGCTAGTAAAGTGTTAGCATGGAAATGGAGAGTGCTCTCTTTTGAAAATCTGAACCATACTTCATTTTCCATAGAATAAACCTAACGAACAATTAAAAAAAATTCATATCTCATCTTAGTGAATCATGACTTGAAAACCCTCCATGTGTCACCAAGAGCCATACTCCAAATTATGCAAAAATCCACCTCATTTCCTCCACCTCTTAATGTATTAATCATTTAACCTAACAGTTTAATACATAATATGAGGTGTCTTCTTCTAGAAGCATCTTTGAACAAATTACAAAAATTCCCCTCGTCCGTATATACATACCCGTATCCGTATTCCGAAAAATACAAATGCAAAAGAGACGAAAATAATCCATCAGTATAATACTAGGATCTGGCTTAAACCAAAGCCCACTAGTATTATCTGTCCGAATCATCATCCATGTACAAGTACACGTACATGATCGAACCCTGTACATCTTTTGCCCGATGCAGGAAAACCCTCTATGTGGGATGCTAAAGACTCGACACTACGCTGGCAATGGGTTTAACCACAAGCCGCAAGCGGTACTACCTTCACGTAACGGCTACCCAGGTATCTGTCGATAAGAAGGCCGATGAGAAAAACTCATCCGAACTCCTACTGAGCTTATCTGTGACAATCTCCGTACAGTCTAGTTTATTCGTCTAAGAGTATCGCATATCGGGCCTAGGGGCGGTAATCATCAGACCCCTAATAGCGTAATAAGTCATGCCGGAGAATAGCCCAAAACACCCTGAGAAACTACTGGAGTATCTACCGGTAAATCTCGCTTGCCTTGGACAAGGACTTTGTGTAATGGCTTTCCGAACACAGCGCGATATCAACCTCCAATACCGGGAGAGACAAATCCTATGTAAACACTACTGCCTCCAAGTGCTTCAGGACTGCACCCAACTACTACATGTTTACACGACTCCTTTGAGCCGTAGTAGGGTAGTAATCAAAGAACAGTGGGAACACACTCGAGGCGAAGTAGCAGTGTCAAGTTGATGGACTAAGCTGTACTCGTGTCACCTGGAAACTGCTACCCGACGATAGGTATAATACCACCAACAGTCCCCAATGAGTCCTTTCCGATGTACTCATAACCCAATGAGCACCTGCATACTATCTCCAGTACGACGTACTAATGGCTGTGGGAGAGACCATTTCCCCTGCTGGGATGAAAAGCGTATACACTATTCTACTTTGGAGAATCGATACCCTGTCTCGATAATCCTATTACTAGGGACATATATAAGGATGTGCTTATAGACTACTCAGCCCTCACTAGTGTGACTGCCATCACAACACTGGTAATCAAGCAGAAGATCCTAAGGGCTCTACCAATATGTATAAGCAATATGCTAAGAAACATATGCACATATTGAGGTAGAAACAAACCAGGTAGCATACTACTATTTTGAGCAAGACTGTTATTATTTCCGTGTATATCCCAAACTTCCATTAAGTAATATACAAATCAGTATGATACAATAATGGCCTCTATGCATATATCACTAACACGTCATGCACTGTTAGGTTACTTAACTAACGACAGAGCGGGGGCTAGACTAGCGCGGATGCAAAACATATACAACATATACTAGTATATATAAATATATATATATATAGCATTAGTCCCAGGCTTGATATAAGCAATATTACAGAAACATCACAGAATAACGGATAATCTAGGAGCCCTGGGTTTTCTTTGAGCCGCAAATGAAATCCGACGTTCCTCGGCCGTATGGATAGCCTGTGCAATGAAAAACCTGGACCCCTACGAGCGTGGCAACTTACCCGCCAATCCCAGAAGTGAGGCAACCCCAATCAACAAAGTGAATGAGTCACCCATCATTTCACGGGAGCAGGTAACTTGAGCGCCCCTCAGTGGGTCATCCTATACCCCCTACGAGTGCGGCGAATAGCCCGCCATTTCTAGAGTGAGGCCCCCTCCATCTCAACGCCATGAGATGCGGGCCCGTTGCTCTCTAGAACCCGTCTATTCGAGCACTCTATCGCGGGGTAATCCTAGTACAAAAAAGAAAAGTATATATACAATGGCGACATCAACCTCAACCCGGTCGTGCCCCAATAAAAGAATATAAAATCTGGCAGAAATGACAGTCCACATGTCGGACACTCGACCCTCAATAACGAATATAAAAATGAATCTAAACTGTACAACTATCCTTGCACAAGAGGCTATCCCACACGATAATCCGAATAAAAGCCATCACAGATATCAACATCACAGTAGTATAAGTAAGTATGTGCAACCCCGTCTAAACGACATATAGCAAATAGACGACGTTTGAAAAACACATACACCACATCACAGATATTAACGATGCAAAATTTCAAGTTTTGAAACTTTCCAAGTTTCCACCTAAGCAAAGACAACACTAAGTGAAATCTGGTGAAATCAAACAAGACCAAAAACACCAATTTACAAAACCAATGACACAAAATGAAAATGGGGCCCACTGGTAAATAGTAAAAAGGTGAGGCTGATTTTTTTAGCAATGTGGCCGGCCAAACTTTGATCAAATTGCCTCGTTTTCATTCTGTGTCATACTCATGTCTAAACTAAGTCTCTACACTTGTTTAAAAAAAATTCAGAGATCAAAAAAATTTCAGAACAGAGAGTGGGTTTTGAAATCGCAGTTTTTCGGTTTTGAAACTAATGCATCGTCTACTACTAGTTTCAAATGTTTTGATGGCTCTGATACCATGTTGGGGTTCCCAGCGCCCTGGCCATCTACTATGGCCGATTATAAAACAAAAATTTTGGCGTTTAAGAAACTTGGCGCTAGAAACAACTATCTAGAATCGAATCCAAATATGAAACTAGTAATCTAAAAGAGTGTTATCTACTGTGATAGAGTGTTATACTGAACGAACCAAGTCTTTCGATCTTCCACTGTCCTCCTTAGCTCCTTAAGGTCTTTTGGATCGTGTTTGGCCGCCGGTCTTCCTCCGTCGAAGATGATCCATCCGAGATATATAGCTCATGGCTCAAGCTCCAAATAAAAGATCAAGTGAAACAACTAGGGATTCTAGATGGCTGATCTAGAATGCCTAGGATGTAGTGGAGTGTTCTAAGTGTATCTCTATCTCACCTCCTCTCTTGATTCTCAACAGATGAGAGGGTAAAGAGGAGGTTGAAGATGAAAGTAGAGGAACTCAAGAAAAGGAGTGAGGGAGTGAAGCTAACGGTGAGAGTGTGAAGAAAAAAATCATGCTCAAAAAATTGAACCAACCCTCAAGTGAGAGAAAAATGAAGTTAGGTTTTGTAAAACACATTTTTTCCATTTTTTAAATCCAACCATGCTTGAATAGTTTGCACAAATGAATAAACAATTTATTTATGAAACTATAGAAGCATGGTTCTCACCATACTCCCATCTCCCATCGTTTACACCTCATTATCCAATTATAATAAATGGTAAAATCCAAAATGAGGTGTCCACCTTCTAAATTGTTTTCTGTATAAATACGGATTACATTCTATTGTATATACATACTTGTATTCGTACCGAAATATGAATATCTAAAGAGATAGAATAACACAAAGAACATGATACTAGAATATACATATCGAAATACATATACTTAAATTATTAAATCAATACCTGATTTAATAATCTGGCTCAAATCCGAGCTGGCTAGTATTATAAACTGTCTGATCGAAAGTTCGGGTACATAGTACAATCAATTGATCAGAACCCTGCACGTATCCAATACGGCTACTACATCATTTCGCCTGAACTAGGAAAACCCTCTGTGTGGGACTCTAAAGACTCGTCAATACGCTGGTAGTGGTTTTAACTACAAGCACGTCAGCGGCACTAGCAGTATGTAACGGCTACCCAGGTATTGAGCAAAAGGAAGGCCGATAAACAAACTCATCCAAACCCCTACCGAGCCTGTCCGTGACAATCTCCATACAGTCCGGTCTGTTCGTCTAAGAGTATCGCTTATCGGGTCTAAGGGGTGGATAAAGTCAGACCTCTAATAACGCAATATTTCATGTCGGTATGAAGTCTATCACCAACTGAGAAACTACTGATCCAAATCAGTAATTCTCATCTACATTAGCCAAGAATTTCTGTTGATGGCCACCTGTGCACAATGCGACATCAACACCCAATACCGGGAGAGACGAATCCCCGACGATCTGCTTACTGCCTCCATGTGACTCGGGACTGTGCCTAACTAAAACCTGTTTGCACGACTCCTTTGAGCCATGGTAAGGTAGTAATCAAAGTACAGTGGGAACTCACACAAGACAAATGATGATCTCAGGTCGAAAGACTAACCTGTACTCATGTCACCTGGGAACTGCTATCGGACAATAGGTATAATACCAACTAACATGTTCTCGGCGAGCCCGTCCAGTGTACTCATAACCCAATGAGCACCTGTATACTATCTTAGATGACTAAATGACACCAATGGCTTGTGAGACCGGCCACCGCCCCTCGTCGGGGTCTCGAAAAGTATACACTAGTCTACTCCGGAGTATCGATACCCAGTCTCGATACTCTCTCGACTAAGGACATTTAAGGATGTGCTTATAGACCACCCAGCTCCTACGATATGATCGCCATCATAATACTAGTAGTCAAGCAAGAACCCTATGGGCTCTATCAACATGTAATAGCGATCTGTAATACTATATAATGTATGTACATGATGATAAAAACAACTAGATAGCATACTATCATTTTGAGCAAGACTGTTCTACCCATATAGGTCCTCCCTCATTCATCACAATCGCATGCCTGTGATTACAATAATTGACTTGAGAGCACTATAGCCAACAATCCCCGACGTCCATCTCTCAGCTCCCTCGTCTCCCCTCTCTCCATAATGGCTCCCCTCCCTCTTCTCTCTCATGCGCCCCCGACCTCGTCCTCGCCATGCCAACGACCCCTATGATCTCCACGGCTACCTCCTCCATCCTCTCTCGCTTCCTCTCTCTCCTTCCCCCTTAATCTCATACTCTCTCTCTCTCACTCCATAACACCTTTCCCTCTTCTCTCACAGTCGGCGACCTCAGCTCCTAGCACCATCTTCTCCGGCCACCCGAGCGCCAACAGCATACTCAGCCGACGAGCAGCCTCACCTCCACCACCACGAGCAGAGCTCCATTCCCCTCTCCTCTACCCAACTCCTTTCAACCGCCGACCACCATCGACCCTATCTCTACGCCAACGAGGTCGTCTCCGACAACCACCACTCTCAACTTCACCACCGCACCCCCATGCCTATATCACGACACTTGGCCTATACCCGAGCTCCCCTTGCTGCCCTGACCACCGTCGGCACCCCAGGGCTTCACCGCTTCTTACCGCAGCCTAACTCGACCGCCGATGACAACTTGCCAACACCATCACCTCCTCGATGAGTACCAACACCATGTCGAGAGCCGTGCTACACCATGACCGCCTTCGTGTCACCCCGTGCCCACTCCCACACCACCACCGCGTCCAGTACCGTGTTGCGCCATGCCACACCCGCACCATGCACCGAGCCAAGGCCATGCCCACTACCGTATCATGCTCATATCGCCACCGCGTCCAGTACCGGGTCACCACACATCGGGCCCGCGCCACGTAGCGTGTCCAGTATCGTACCGTCTCGTGTGTCAAGACAAATTCTGCATGTGGTGTCGCTTCTATATCAGCGACCGAAGGCAAGTAAAACCCCTCACTTGTTTATCATGCTATTTTTTTTAAACGTTAACCGAAGCGACTACTGTATATATACATAACTAGTTTAGATCGTAACAATCTTTGAAATTGCACAACGAACCATAGTGCCATCTTATTTATGGGAGCTCGACTAGGTCATTTTTGCCGTGTTGTAATGCATATATTTTATACAGATAACATTTAAATTCAACTAGTCAAAGAAAACTCGTGTTTCGATCGTTTAGCGAATTTTACCCTAAATATTTGATGCGAACTGTGAATAATAACTAAATCATGTATGGCAGAACTTATTATATATAGATCCGCTTACTAATAATGAACATCATGCCAGAAATTGGGTTGAAAATAGTGGAGTTTACATCAAGTAACGACGCCCCAAAAAGGCAATGTTGAATCTGAAATTTACCCCGCTTTCCTCGTTCTAAAGTCGATATTAAAATGAATACAACTCGTAACCTAATGTTCTAGGGCTCTTATCGAAATCAACAGATAAATATACAGCACGACATAATCGATCCCTTAGATTTTATAAGCTGCAACGATGAAAACTGCGGCGATTCATGGCTCTGGACTGCAGTCCAGGGCCAGAATCTTTGCCTTTGCTCGTTTTAAAACGTATGTTTCTCCCTGTTAAAATGTGCAAGTTTGTATAACCATACATAGAAGCGTATAGGATTTAATTATCTTTCTAACGGTACTAGTCTCACTGCATTCTAGTGTCGTTTGACATTTATAACACCTTCTAACCTGTCGAAGTGTATTGCAGTCCCAAGCGGGGACAGAACGAATGTTCTGACCTTAAACAGAACGTATCACCCAGTACACAGTGGATATTGTCAATCTATCTAATGCATTAGAAACATAATTAAAAGATCTAAATTTCACTCAACTGTGACTTTTCCTAATTATGATCCCAGCATAGTGAAAAGTGTTTCGCGAATTGGACTTTCAGTTCAGGAACTGAAATTTTAGCGATGAAAACTTCAAATGAAACGACCGCATTTCACAAACCTGAAACCCGATTGACCTGGAACCAATTTTGTTAGATCGTTGTTTGAATTTAATTGTTACCTCTTCTGTAGCATTCTGTCTAAATACTATCGTGTAGATATATTTTTTTTCTGAAATCATAAGGTACATTGTGTTTTATATCGCATATGACTTACTATGTTGCATCATTCTTATATTTTACCCGACCGTGATAATTTTAGTAATAGTGAACGTTTATAGTGACTTGCAGTGAACTTTGCATTGTCAAACGTGAGTGGTATTGAATTAGTTGTATCAAGCACGCCAGTGATAAGTGATTGATTAGTGAAAGTGAACAGTGCAGTGAAAATGAGTAAGACCATGATTTGGCGTGTGCTTGTATACAATTAATCCTAGACTTATAGTTATTGTGACCTGAAGAATGGGGAAATCAAGGTGGAATTGAACTCGTATTTAGCATGGTACAGTGACTTAGAGGATGATCATTCGATATTAGATACACACACACACACACACACACACACATTAGGTCGTCGGCCTAGCGGCACGGCTGCAAGGTTATATCCCGGGAAACAGTGGATCGTAGTCTCGGATATGCACGAGACCTTTGTTAAACACGAGCATCCTTTCCACCAATTAATTTCATTTAACTTAGCAACTAATAGGTAATGACATACATATTGCATAGTTTGCTGACATGATACATATACCGCACTGTTTATATTCACTTAACTCTATTTATTCTCTTATTATTGTATTCTGCTATGCACTTCATGTTTATTAAAATTGTACACATACTGTATATTTATTGCTCTACGTGTCGCCTTGATGACTTGAGTGTGCATTCTCAGAGGACGGAGTGGACTGGGCTCAGGAGCAAGACCTGCCATTCGAGATCGCAGAGGTCTAGATCGCGACATCAGCGCCACCACCTTTTTGCTTGCTAAAGGAACGCTATTATTTCTTTGGTTAGTTATTTCTTTCATGCAAATAAATGTATCCTGAACTCAATTATTTTAATGTAATAAAGTTGTGAACCGTGATTTCCTTTACTCCAGTACTGTGTTTACTGACTACCATATAATGTTAGAAGCCGAAGTGTGACTACAGCGGGATTATTCCCTGACCGTAGGAGCATGGATGGCCTAGTCATCCTTCGCATTCCGTATTTTGGGAAGTGGGCGTGACATAGTTTTGTTGGTATTAGAGCCAGGTTTGGATGAAATTATGGTTCCGTCGAGGGATTCCTAGATTGAGTTACACCCTTGATTTATGCTTTATTGCATTTCATTTTCACTTTTCTAATCCTCGTTGGATCATTATGTAATCCTTGTTTGAATCTGATTTCCTTCTTGATCATCTTTCAGAGATATGGACTCCTCAGGTGTCGGTTCCCACGATCGTACCGAGAAGATCCTCAGCACACTGACGACCCTAGTCCAGGCTCAAGAGAGGAAGACCGATTTCTTGGCTGAGGGATTGAAGGCAGTACAGGAGACCGCAATTACCACTCTGGAGAGATCTACGGCTCTCCCTGCCGCCCCTGAGGGCGCCCTCGTACTGAATATACAGGCTAGGGTTGTTACCATTTCTGATTTTAGGAGACTTCATCCAACAGTATTCATAGGATCAGCATGTCCACTTGAGGCCGAGCAATGGCTCATCAACGTGGAGAACCTTTTGATGGCCACTCGGGTCCCTGACTATGATAGAGTGAGCATGGTGAAGATTCAGCTGGAGGACGAGGCTCGCACGTGGTCTTCTGTAGAGGAAAGCCGGCTAGAGAAACCTATCGGATGGGACACATTCTTCGCGTGCTTTCTAGATCACTATTTCCCGACCACTGCCAAGGCCGAGATGGAGGAGAAATTCATCATGTTGAAGCAAAATGGACGCTCAGTGGATGTCTATGCCGCAGAGTTTAACAGGTTGAGTCGCTTCGCACCGTACACGGTAGCCACCGAAGCCGTCGGGACCAGACAGTTTCAGCAGGGGCTCGATATTGAACTGCAGCAGCTTATCGCGTCTCTCGACCTACAGACCTTCGCTCAGGTGTTGAACGCTGCTCGAGTACAGGAAAAATTGGCGGAGAAGACCAAGGGACAACTATCGGTTGATAGGAGATCCCATGTAGTTCCATCACGAACTACCATTTCCCCTCGTGGAGCGATCCCAGTTCACTGGCCAAGCGTTACACAGATGAAGTGTACCTTCTCACCTCAGCCACCGCAGCGGAGGGCACTAATTTGCGACTATTGCCAGAGAACAGAGCACATGCAGAGAAATTGTCGCAGAGCCAAGGGGCAATATCTGATTTGTGTATCCAGCAAGCACAGGGTCAGCGGGTGTCCCAGAGATCTAAGTAAAGGGAAAGTTCGGGCAACAACAGCCATCGTACGGCACTGCAGCTCAGAGGGGTCCACCTCTAGTATCCTAGCGATGATTATTCAATCAGAGGAAGACTGGTACGGGTCATAATCAGGGGTGGGATTTCACCCTGTCCGTTGAGAAAGCAGAGGCTTCTGGAGAAGTGGTTGCAGGTATCTCCTCATTTATTCTGTACCAGTTAGAGTTCTTTTTTTTTTGGGTGCTACACATCGCTTTATTTCAACACGGTTTGTTGACACACACTCTATACCTTACGAGCCGTTGACCAAGGGTTGGGAGATACATACGGGTAACGGAATTATTATGTCCAGCCAAGAGTGTAGATTATGCCCTGTGGTAGTTTATGGCAGAGAATTTTATGCAAACTTCCTTTTGATTGGGACTGGAAGCTACAACGCCATTCTGGGGATGGATTGGTTGAGCACGTTCCATGCTATTATCAACTGCCGGGCTAGGAGTGTGATGTTTCGCATTCCTAATCACCCGGAGTTCGTGTTAATAGGCGGTAGCGAGTCTTTAGAACCAGCTAAGTTCCGAGCAAAGCCGAAGACCTTGATAGCTATGGAGATAGACGAGGAGCCAGCACTGGAGGTAGTTCGAGAGTTTCTTGATGTGTTCCCTGAAGATCTACCTGGTTTACCCCCGCCTCATGTATTGGGCTTCTTGATCGACCTGATTCCAAGGACGGCACCAGTTTCTAAGGCTCCCTACACGATAGCGCCAGTTGAGTTGGCAGAATTAAAGAAGCAGATAGAAGATCTTTTGGACAAGGGATTTATCCATCCAAGCGCTTCCTCGTGGGGTGCTCCGGTATTACGGGTGAAGAAGAAAGACGGTTCCTTGCGCATGTGCATCGACTACCGGGAGTTAAACCAAGTCACCGTGAAAAACAAGTATCCCATTCCCCGCATCGATGACTTGTTTAACCAGCTGGGTAGTGCTCGGGTATTTTCTAAACTAAATCCCCGGTCAGGGTATCACTAAATCAGGGTTAAGGCAGGGATGTATGCAAGACGGCTTTCCGAACCCGATATGGCCACTATGAGTTTCTTGTGATGTCGTTCGATGTTACCAACGCACCCGCCATATTTATGGACTTGATGAACAGGGTTTTCTCTAAGTACTTGGATCAGTTTGTCGTTGTATTCATCGATGGCATTCTAGTCTACTCTAGGAGTCGAGAAGAGCACACCGAGCATCTATGAATTGTATTGCTGGTTCTACGGGAGGAGAAGCTGTATTCTAAGCTGAGAAAGTGCGAGTTTTGGCTCGATAAGATACAATTTCCGGGGCATATCATTTTGAGTGACGACATTTCAGTAGATCCGACGAAAATTGAATCTATCAAAGACTGACCGACACCGAAATCAGTTGTTGAGATAAGAAGCTTCCTGAGATTGGCTGGGTATTATCGGCGGTTTGTCCAAGTTTTCGCCATAGTAGCAAAGCCCTTGACGTAACTTACACGGAAAGAGGTGCCCTATATTTGGTCGGAGGAGTGCACCCAGGCGTTTGAGCTATTGAAACTAAAGTTGACCACGGCCCCAATCCTGACCGTGCCATACAGTTCTGGTGGCTTGGTTGTTCATAGTGATGCGTCGGGAAAAGGTTTAGGTTGTGTTTTGATGCAACATGGTCGAGTGGTGGCTTACGCCTCTCGTCGGCTGAAAACTCATAAGAAGAACTACCCCACGCATGACTTGGAATTAGAAGCCGTTGTGTTCGCTTTAAAGATATGGAGGCATTACTTGCTAGGCAAAAGAGTGGAGGTGTACACGGATTACAAAAGTTTGAAATACGTGTTCACTCAGAAGGAGCTGAATATGAGACAACGCAGGTGGTTGGAATTGATGGCAGACTACGATATTGATCTGCAGTATCACCCGGGGAAGGTGAACGTCGTTCCTGATGCTTTTTGTCGCAGGCCGTCAGCCAGGTTGTTGACTTGTCAAAAGGGGATTCTCGATGACCTTCAGAGACTTGAGTTGGAAGTAGTTACACCGGGTGTGCTCGGACAGCTCTGGCAGTTGCAAGTTCAATCATCACTTATAGATCGCATTAAAGCTGCACAGGCTGGAGACTCTCAGTTGCAGAAGTTCAGAGGGTTAGTTGAGGCTGGATTGAGGACAGATTTGCAGATTCAAGAAGACGGTTCCCTGAGTTTTGGCAGTCAGCTGTGTGTTCTAAAGGGGGGTATTCAAGATGAAGTTCTAGCTAAGGCCCACAGTTCCGCTTACTCGGTACACCCAGAAGGCACTAAGATGTATAGAGATCTGAGGCAGCTCTTCTGGTGGAACGGAATGAAGAGGGAGATTGCTCTCTTTGTCTCCAAGTGTCTGGTATGCCAAAAGGTGAAAGCCGAGCATCAGAGAATAGCTGGGTTGTTGCAACCGCTTCTAGTTCCAGAGTGAAAATGGAAGCATATCACCATGGATTTTATGACGGCACTACCTCAAAGTAAAAGGGGAAACAATGTTTTCTGGATTATTGTTGATCATCTCACGAAGGCAGCACATTTTATACCTTTCTGAGTAGGACAATCGACGAAGTCGCTTGCGGAGAAGTATATGCAGGAGATTATCAGACTGCACAAAGTACCAGTTAGTATTGTGTCTGATCGAGACACCAGGTTCGTTTCCTATTTCTGGAAAAGCCTGCAAGAGAGTTTGGGTACTCGTCTCAAGTTCAGCACGGCCTATCATCAGCAGACGGACTGACAATTCGAGCGTACTATCCAGACACTCAAAGATAAGCTGAAGGCATGCATGCTTGATTTTCAAGGCTCTTAGGAAGATCACCTCCATCTGGTAGAGTTTTTGTATAACAACAGCTACCAAGATAGCATCCAGATGGCCCTATTCGAGGCTCTGTATGGACGGAAGTTTCGATCCCCTCTTTGTTAGGATGAAGTGGGTGTATGAAGGTTATTGGGCCCTGAGCTTATAGTACAGACAGTGAGCAAGATTCAGATGATCAGGCAATGAATCAAGGCTGCTCAGGACCGACAGAAGAGTTGGGAAGATGCTGGCAGAAGGTCGTTAGAGTTTGGTGTTGGTGACTACGTATTTCTAAAAATATCACCCACTCGGGGAGTGATCAGGTTTGGTAGTCGGGGGAAACACAGTCCCTGATTCATTGGACCGTTTGAGGTTCTGGAGCGAGTAGGAGAGGTGGTTTATCGACTTTCCTTGCCTCCATCGCTGGCTGGTGTGCACGATACTTTCCATGTATCTCAGTTGAGACGCTACGTTCGGGATGACAGACATATCTTGGACCATTCAGAGTTAACGTAGGGCACCGATCTCTCTTACGAGGAGCAGCCTACCACCATTCTCGATCGTTGGGAGAAAGTGCTAAAGAACAAAGTCATTCCCTTTGTTCGAGTTTCTTGGGATGGCCGTTCTCCAAGAGAGTCACCTAGGAACGTAAGGAGAACATTCGTTCACGATTTTCACACCTGTTTGAGTAGTTGTTGTTTGTTCCGTTGTTTTCATTCTTTAATTTCGAGAATGAAATTTTTGTAATAGGGTATGATGTAAATCTCCCCAGTTCCTTCTATATATTTTTTTTCTTTCCCATTTTTTCCCCAAAATTTTCCTATTATTATTATTTTCATATATATATATATATATATATATATATATATATATATATATATATATATTATTTTCCCTAATCTAAACCCAAACCCAATCCCTAACCCCAACCCAAACCTGACCCGACCGTCCTTCCCACTCCCTCTTCTTCTTCTTCTTCTTTTCCTTTTTTCTTTTCCCTCCAAATTTTCCAACGTCCCTCCCCCTTCCTCGCGACCGCCGCCTCGTGACCCATGACCACCTCCACGATGACCTCGCCAAGATCTTAACAACCCCCGAAATCATCGATGCCCATCTCTCCACTCCATCGTCTCCCCTCTCTCTCCCCAACGGCTCCCCTCCCCTTTCTCTCGCACTAGCCCCCGACCTCATCCTCGCCATGCCAATGACCCCTACGATATCCACGGCCACCTCCTCCATCCTCTTTCGCTTCCTCTCTCTCCTTCCCTCCTAATCTCATACTCTCTCTCTCTCTCTCACTCACTCTATAATACATTTCCCCATTCTCTCACCGTCGGCGACCATGGCTCCTAGCACCATCATCTCCGGCCACCCGAGCTCCGCCAACGAACTCAGCCGACGAGCAGCCTCACCTCCACTACCATGAGCAGAGCCCTACTCCAATCTCTTCTACCCAACTCTTTTCAACCGTCTACCACCGTCGACCACATCTTTACACCGACGAGCCTACCAACGAGGTCATCTCCGACAACCGCCGCCGCCCTCGCCTTCACCACCGCACCCCCATACCTCCATCATGACACTCGGCCTACACCCAAGCTCCCCTTACTGCCCTGACCACCGTCGGCACCCTAGGGCTTCACCGTCTCCTGTCGCCGACGACCTCTCGCCAACACCATCATCTCCTCGACGAGTACCAATGCCACATCCAGAGCCGTGCCTGCCTCCGTGCCACACCGTGCTTACCTCCGTGCCACCTCCATGCCATCCCGTGTCTTAGTCCAGTGCACACACCGTGCCTACTCCCACTGTTAGTTATATGTATGCCCTAGAGGCCATTACTGTACATAGGATGTATATTGTAGTGGATGCTGGGACATATATAGGGAGGACTTTCTTGCTCGACATGATAGTATGCTATCTGGTTGAACTTTACCTTAACGTGTATACTGATTGTCTCTCTGTTACATGTTGGTAAAGCCCTTAGGATCTGTACTTGACTACCTGGACTATGATGCGGATCATACTAGTGGGGACATGGTAGTCCGTAAGTACATCCTTCAAAGTCCCTAGTCGTGGGTGTATCGAGACGGGGCATCGATATACCAGTGTAGACTAGCGTGTACCTTCTCGACCCATACAGATGGGCGATGGATGATCCCATATCCATCGGTGTTTGACATCAGAGATGATATACGGGTGCTCAGTAGAGACTGGGTACACTGGACGGACTCGCCGAGAACTCCCAGATGGTATACCTCACGTCAGATGGCAGTTCTCTGGTGACACTGGTACAGAGTAGTCTGTTGACCCGAGATCGTCTTACCAGTAAATCTCAGCAACCCTGGGCGAGATATGCGACATATCAGACGATCAGACCGGACTGTACGGTAGTGTTACTGGTCGGATTCACTGGAGTGTGAGCGGGCTTGCTCGTCGATCTTCAGATCGCTCAATACCCGGGTGGCCGTTACGTTTAGCAGACCGCTTGCGGCTTGTGGGTGATTGATATGATCATCACCTGCTGCCGGCGTATTGACGAGTCTTTAGAGTCCTACACAGAGGTTTCCTGGCTCAAGCGAAACGAAATAGGAGCGCATATGAGATATGTGCGGGACCGAGAATAATGCGTGTATGTGATACCGTATTCTATTCTCGCGATGAATGTATCGATTGGTTGTATGCGATATAACCTAGTTATCGATTCAAGCGTTGATTCGATAAGCTGATACATTGATATTAGTCGGTTATATGTGATATGACCGGATCGTTAAATCAAGTGTTGATTTAATGATTTAATGTATAATTATATATTTGATATATTACTTTGCATTAACTAGTATTGGTTCACTTTAGATGGATATTCTCACTCGGATGTGCGCATTATATATGTGATATGATTTTGTCCACATGCTTGTATCATGTTTGATGATACATGTTTACTTGGTTAAGTGTAAAGAATTAAACCATGGTTAAACTTATGATTAGGATTTTATATCCTTTTCTCATTTATTTATCTATTTATTCATTTTGGAAAATAGATGGAAAAAGGAGAAAAGAATGGTGGCTTTTTTTGTTGTTTAGTGGAAGCTTCATGAAACCTTAACCCTAACCATTCCTTTAACCTTGGTCAATCTCTACACATAACCATAGTTACAATTATGATAAGGATGGTTTTTCTTTTCTTTTCTAATTAATCTTATCATAATATTCTTCTTCTTCTTCATTTTCTTCAAGTGAAGAAAGCTTGCCTCCATCAATGGCAAGTGATGAATTTGAGTGAGAAATCCAAAACTAAAGTCTACCCACTTCCTATTTCTCCATCCTCTACCTCTTGCCAAGTAGTAGAGTGTGTTTCCTTCACAAGTTTTCAAGACTTGGTGAAGGTGGAGCTCGATCTAGTGATGCTTCGACGTAGATCATCTTCGGCATTTCGTCGACGACTTAGCCCGTCCATTCTCCGATGAAGCCGACGCTAGAGCCCGGATTTGATTTGGACAGCGGAGAGGACCTCATCTCGGAGCCGTGGAGGTGGACGACCGGATCTACAAAGGTTGTATTTCCGTATCTCTTAGTTAAGTGTTAACTAGTTAGTTTTTTCGCCTAGTTTTCTAGCAAACGATCCGTAGTCGGGTCTCTCGGCACCTAGATTTTTTGAATTTGGCATGTTCGATACCTTGTGAGACCTCACTAGTGTGCCTAGGAACCCAACACCCACACCACCACTGCGTCCAATATCGTGTCATGCCGTATCACACCCGTACCACGCCCACTACCGTATTACTCCCGCATCGCCACCGCATCCAGTACCGAGTCACAGCGCATCGCGCACGCGCCACGCACCGTATCCGGCATCGCACCGTCTTATATGTCAAGACGAATCCTACAAGTGGTGTCACTTCTATATCAGCGACCGAAGGCAAGTGAATTCCCTTACTTGTTTATCATGCTATATTTTTAAACGTTAATCGAAGTGACTTTGTAATAACTGTATATATACATAACTAGTTTAGATCGTAACAATCTTCGAAACTGCACAACGAACCATGGTGCCGTATTATTGATGGGAGCTCGACTAGGTCATTTTTACCGTGTTGTAATGCATAGATATTATACGGATAACATTTAAATTCAACTAGTCAAAGAAAACTCGTGTTTCGATCGTTTACCGAATGTTAACCTAAGTATTTGATGCAAACTGTGAATGATAACTAAATCATGTATGGCGGAACCTGTTATAGATAGAACCGTTTACTAATAATGAACATCATGCTGGAAATTGGGTTGAAAATAGTAGAGTTTACATCAAGTAATGACGCCGCAAAAAGGCAATGTTGAATCTAAAATTTACCGCACATGCCTCGTTCTAAAGTCGATTTAAACTGAATACTACTCGTAACCTAATTTTCTAGGGCTCGTATCGAAACCAACAGATAAACCTACGACACCGCAGAGTCAATCCCTTAAATTTTATAAGCTGCAATGATGAAAACTACGGCGATTCATGGATCTGGACTACAGTCCAGGGCCAGAATCTTTGCCTTTGCTCGTTTTAAAACGCATGTTTCTCCCTGTTAGAATGCACAAGTGTGCATAACCATATATAGAAGCGTAGAGGATTGAATTAGATTTCTAACGGTATTAGTATCACATTATTCCAGTGTCGTTTGAAATTTATAACACCTTTTAAACTGTCAAAGTGTACTACAGTCCCAAGCAGGGACAGAACGAATGTACTGACCTTGAATCAAAAGTATTTCCCAGCACACAGAGGATATTGCCAATCCGTATAGAGCGTTAGAAACCTAATTAAAATATATAAATTTCACTCAACTGTGGCTTTGCCTAATTATGATCCCAACATGGTGAAAAGCATGTCGTGAATTGGACTTTTAGTTAAGGAACTGAAATTTCAGCGATGAAAACTTTAAATGAAACGACCGCATTTCGCAAACATGAAACTTGATTGACCTAGAACCAATTTTGTTAGATCACTATTTGAGTTTACTTGTTACCTCTTCTGTAGCATTCTGTCTAA
The DNA here is from genome assembly GCA_030015575.1 of Agapanthus africanus. Lineage (NCBI taxonomy): Eukaryota > Viridiplantae > Streptophyta > Magnoliopsida > Asparagales > Amaryllidaceae > Agapanthus > Agapanthus africanus. The sequence continues at coordinate 199,925,591 of JASDDO010000028.1, read as the reverse complement.
ATACTATCATGTAGATATATTTCTTTTTCTAAAATCATAAGGTGTATTGAGTTTCATATCGCATATGACTTACTATGTTGTATCATTCTTGTATTTTACCGTACCGTGATACTTTTAATGATAGTGAACGTTCATAGTGACTTATAGCGAACTTTGCATTGTCAAACGTGAGTGGTATTGAATTAGTTGTATCAAGCACGCCAGTGATAAGTGATTTATTAGTGAAAGTGAACAGTACAGTGAAAATGAGTAAGATTGTGATTTGGCACGGGCTTGTATACAATTAATCTATACTTATAGTTATTGTGACCTGGAGAATAGGGAAATCAAGGTAGAATTGAACTCCTATATAGCAAGGTACAGTGTCTTAGAGGATGATCATTCGATATTAGTGACACGCGTGCGCGCGCACACACTAGGTCGTGGGCCTAGCGGCACAGCTGCAGGGTTATATCCCGGGTAACAGTGGACCGTAGTCTCGGGTATGCATGAGACCCTTGTTAAACACGAGCATCCTTTCCACCAATTAATTTCATTTGACTTAGCGACTAATAGGTAATGGCATACATATTGCATGATTTGCTGACATGATACATATACCACGTTGTTCATATTCACTTGACGTTATTTATTCTCGTATTATTGTATTCTGCTGTGCACTTCATATTTATTAACATTGTAAACACACTATATATTTATTGCTCTACGTATCGTTCTGAAGACCTGAGTGTTCATACTCAGAGGATGGAGTGGACTCGGCTCAGGAGCAGGACCTGCCATTCGAGATCACGGAGGTCTAGATCACGACATCAGTGCCGCCACCTTTTTGCTTGCCAAAGGAACGCTGAATTTTTTTGGTCAGTTATTTATTTTATACAAATAAATGTATCCTGAACTCTGTTCCTTTACTCCAGTACTGTGTTTACCGACTACCATATAATACTAGAAGCCAAAGTGTGACTACGGCGGGATTATTCTTTAACCGTAGGAGCATGGCTGGCTTAGTCACCCCTCGCATTCCGTATTTTGGGAAGCTGGGCATGACAAAGAAGATGGAGTCCATATTCCTGGAACTTAGTTCTCCCATGACAAGAACTTAGTTCTTAAAGAACTTAGTTCTTAAAGAACCTATCTCAGATCCTCAAAATAATGATCTTGGTGGTCGTTAATGGTCAAAATACTATTAACAGAAGTTTAATTTCTCTAAAAATATGAACAGAAATTAAATCTCTAAGGACTCAGCACCTCACGTGACATTCATGTGAGCGCTCGCAAAAAGAGATTAAATCTCTAAGGACTCAGTGCCTCACGTGATACGTATGTGAGTACTCAAAAGCCATAAAGACAGCGCCTTACGTGATATCCGTGTGAGCGCTCAGATGTTGCAGACTTAGCGTCTCGCGTTCCATACACATGAGCGTCAAAGTGTGAGTGCCTCACGTGATGCACACGTGAGCGCTATATGTTTAAGTGCTTAGCACTGCTGGGTGACATAAAAACCTAATCTTTAGCACCAAATTGGCTAAATCTGTGAAGTGAAAAGTTCTTTGAGCCCATATGCTCACATGTTTAAGTTGATCTTAATCTAAAACAAGATCAATAATCACCAGTCATATTTCTAAGCTGATCTTAGTCAAATATATGACTAATGGTCATTCATCCATATTGACCGTAGTCTCATATACGACTAATGATCTTTCATCCATGATACCTATATTGATCTTAGTCAGATATATGACTAATGATTTTTCATCCATTGATCTTAGTCTCATATAAGACCGACAATCCTCAATTCTTATCTGATCTCCTCCCTCATATATGGAATTTGGTTCAAGGGTACATCTTTCCACACCTTTGATATATGTCATTGTAATTCCTCAACGTCTTCAGAGAGGCGGCGGGTCCCAACAACCAACAACTTCTTCCTCGTCCCCACTTGATAGAAGATATGAAATTTCATCAAGACAGGAAATACCTTACGCATCCCATATAGATGTGCACCCTCATACCGATACACCCTATATTGATGCACTTCCATATTGATGTGCGCACCTCATATTGACATGCATCCTATAGATGCGCATCTCATATTGAGCTCCGACTTTATACATATTTATATATGTATATCTTTGAAGGAAATATAATGCCTTCAAATTGGATTGCACCTCAATATCGGGCGCATCCCATGTTGCAATCGTTCATTTCGCTACGTAACATATACACCTGCACGCAAGATGAATGATAGACCGAAACATCCTTAAACTAATACTTTGTCCCGAACACGGGAATGTTGGACTGAATTGTCCCTAAACTAATATTAGACTGCGATGTCCTGAAACTAATATATGTTTGGCCCTATGGCTGATTTCCATATTGACCCCCGTATACAATCCATGGGCACAAATAAGCCATATTTCATCCATGTCTCCCATGGACCGCGATGTCCTTAAACAATATGTTTTGCACTGCGGACTGTCTCCATATTGACTACCGTATACTATCCATAGGCTATTCATATATGATCTAATGATAAGTTGAGCCCATATGATCATTGTTCTTAAATCGATCTTAGTTCATATATGACTAATGATCCTTAGATCATACCCAAATATCTCATGAATTGATGGACCTCATTCATATGAGATCCATGTCCTAAGTTCAAAACCCCAAATCTAATATACTGATTTGGACTAATCCGCACCCTATGGGCATGGTAAGATTAGTCTCCGTATGCAGTCCAAGGGTAACCCCTAAATAAACAATATAACACGACACAAGATGATCTTCCTGGAGCAGGTGAAAGTTGTTATCGCAATGTGATAGCGTAATTAACTGCAGGGGCTTATGCCTGCAGGGAAGAGCGTCCCCATAATCAAAAACCCCTCACAAATGAGGGAGAATCTAATAAAGTCCGTTACATCGGTCGTATCTATCCAAACCTCTAATAGACGGTGCCAGAAATCAAATTAGCATCTTCGGAGAGGTGGATGGATATGTTCATATTGCATTTGCTCCCATATTCAGGCTAGATATCTCCGACATCTCGGTCCAGTTTTCGGTGGTAAACAGCTTTGTATGTATTGCCATCGAGACCCTTCGCTTTTGCTTTAATGAAATTAGGAATACGTCGTCCCTTCGCTTTTGCTTTGATGATATCACGTCGATTCTTCGCTGAAATAAGGTAGACATCCATATGACCTCTAGGCCGTATATATCGCCATTGAGATCCGGAGCTAGGAATATGCCATCACTCCGCTTTGATTTTGCCCTTTGGTCCATATTGACGTTGCATCTACACCCTATTGGAACGAGAAGGAACATCGAGCTGGAGCTAGGATTTTACCATTACTCCGCTTTAATCTGACCCTTTGGTCAATGTCGATGTTACGTCCGTATCCTGCTGGTATAAGAAGGAACATCGAGATGATCTTTAGGCTGTAGATGTTGCTATAGAGATCTGTAGCTAGGATTTTGCTATTACTCCACTTTTGCTTTGGTTCCTTAGAGCTTTGTTGACACCACGTCTGTACTCTGCTGGAGTAAGAAGAACGTCGAATGGGTCTTTAGGCCGCATATATTGGCATCGAGACTTGGAGTTAGGAATATGCCTTTACTCCGTCTTTGATTTGACCTTTTTGGACTTTTTTCACATTGCATCTGTACCATACCAGAACAAGAAGGAATATCGAGCTGGAGCTAGGATTTTTCCATTACTCCACTTTTGATTTGCTTGAGAAGTTGCCACTAAATCCTTCGGGGGACGAAGTAGCTCTCGGTAGTCTTTGAGCTTATATGGCGCCACCGAGACTCGAATCTTTGATGAAGCATTCCTCGCTTGGTAGCATTCAATGGAGCACATTACTCATTTTCATTTGTTTGTGTTAGGAATATATATGCCCTAGAGGCCATTATTGTATGATATAGTAGATGCTTGGACATATAGATAAAGGACTTTCTTACTCGACATGATAGTATGCTATCTGGTTGCTCTTTATCTTAACATATACACTTGTATTATTATACTGCCTCTCTGATACATATTGATAAAGCCTTTAGGATGCTTGCTTGACTACCAGGACTATGATGCAGATCATACTAGTGTGGCTTGTGTAGTCCACAAGCACATCCTTTAACAGTTCCTAGTCGAGAGAGTATCGAGACAGGGCATCGATATTCTAGAGTAGACCAGTGTGTATGTTTCTTGACCCTGTATGGGGCGATGGTTGATCCCAAAACCATTGGTGTTTGACATCAAAGATTGTGCACAAGTGCTCATTAGAGAATGGGTACACCGAATAAGACTCGCCGAGAACTCCTAGATGGTACTATACCTATCGTCAGATAGCAGTTCTCTGGAGACACTTGTACAGATTAGTCTGTAGACCCAAGATCGTCATAGTGTCTTATGTGGTTCCCACTGTGCTTTGATTTCCTTCCTACCACGGCTCAAAGGAGTCGTAAAAACAGGTGGATTTTGGGTACAGTCCCGAGTCACATGGAGGCAGTGAGTGATATGAGGGGTTTCGTCTCTCCTGGTATTAGGAGTTGATGTTGCGTTATGCTCGATTGGCTATAACAACAAGTCCCTGGCCAGGGCTAATGAGATTTACTGGTAAATATTATCAGTAGTTTCTCGAACAGTTATAGGCCAGACATCGGTATGACTTATCAAGTTACTGGGGTCTGACGATTCCACCCCTAGACTCGATATGCGACATATCAGACGAAGAGACCGGACTATACGGTAAGTGTTGCTTATAGACTTCACAGGAGTTTGGACAAGTTTGCTTGATGATCTTCTATTCGCTCAATACTTGGGTAACCATTACGTCCATCTAGTACCGCTGACGACTTATGGATATCTGATATGATCATTACCCACTGCTGGCGTATTGACGAGTCTTTAGAGTCCCACATAGAGGTTTCCTAGCTCAAGCAAAACGAAGTAGGGCACATATGGTGATATATGCGGGAGCATGATTAAATACAAGTATATGATACTGTATTCTAACCTTGCGATATTTGATATCGGTTAGGTTATATATGATATAACCGAATTATTGAATCAAGTATTGATTTAATGATTTGTTATATGTATATATATTTGATATTGGCTGGTTATATATGATATGACCGGATTATTAAATCAAGTGTTGATTTAATATCTAATATTGAATGTTAGCGGTTATATGTGATATAACCAGGTTATTGAATCAAGTGTTGATTTGATAATATGATATATATATATATATGATATTAGTCAGTTATATATGATATAACCGGATTATTGAATCAAATGTTGATTTAATAATTTGATATATATTTATATTCGATATATTAATATATATGAACTAATATATATATTGCTCACTAATGATTTTTCTTCTCTTGATATATATACCTGTATATATGTATGTGAGTGTGTGTATAATGATTATGTATCATAGTTAATGATACATAGAACATGGGTGTATGAGACTCACACCATGACACAAAGATAATTGGGATGATTGTTTCAAGAGGAAAATAGAAATGAGTGGAAAATGAGTCATGGCTTGGATGCTTGGAGAAGCATTGAGAAGTCATGACTCATCATCTTGTTTTACTCTTAGATATTTATTCCTCTCAACCTTATCTCTAGCTCATGGTTCACTCTCTCATTTGATCACAACAATTCACTCACACACCTAAGTTCATCTTCTTCCCTAAGAGCTCTCTCTAGGGTTTTTCTTTAGTTGGAAAAAGAAAGAGAAATAGATTTCTAAAGCGAGCAAAATTCCTACTTCATCAACCTACACTATCCTAGCCTTTTAGTATAGGTTGTTTGCTTCACTAATACTTTGATTAGTCAAGAGTGAGCTTGAGTTAGAGAGACTTCAAAATGGATCATCTTCGGCTTCGAAGATTTCATAGCAAGCTCGATCCTTTCTTCAAGTGGAGCCAAGAAGAGTTCTAGGGACTGCTGCTTGGAGCTATAGAAGTGAAGGACTTGGTCTACAAAGATTGTAACCCTCTTCACTTAGTATAGAAATTGTTTTCTTACTTTTAAACCCTAATTCTCTAGTTCGATTCTAGGTTTGCATGCCTTAGCACTCTAGATTTTTTAAAATTGCATACTTGATGCACCATGAAACTTAGTGGTGATGCTAAGACATACTTTCAGTTTGTGCCTGTAGATTGTATACAAGAGTCAGTATTGATATGCTTGTAGAGCGAAAAATTTTATTATATTTATATTTTTTTCATCCGTGATTGCTCTATCATTTTATCTTTTCATATCGTAAAAGTTGTGATTGCCCAATTATTTCGACTATTTATTCGCGGTGTCCGATCACTTCGGCTATTTTTTTTTCATTTTTACTTGCCGCTTTTTATTACAAGTTGTCTCATCATTTCGACTATTTCATATGCATATATTTTTTTGCTTGCTGCTTTTTATCATGAATTTCTCCATCATTTTGGTTATTTCATATACATATTTTTTTGTGACTCACTGATTTTTGTTGCGAGTTGGAAACTTGGAATTTAATACCAGCTTCGATATCAGTATCGTTACGACTGGAATATTACTAAGAGCAACTCATCATATGTCATTGCCTATTTCGGCCAATGGTGGCTTAGATAATAGGTTCAGATTCCTGCCAACTAAGGCATTTTGAATTTACGAACTGTAAGGGTCTTATAAAGGTATTTCTTTCTATGAGTCGTAAGGATCTCATAGGTGTATTTTCTCCTCAGGAGTCGTGAAAGCTCCTAAGTGTGTTTTCCTCTTATAAGTCGTAAAGATCTTACCAGAGTATTTTCTCCTTACCAGTCAAAGGGACTCATAAGTGCCGTTCACCATGTCAAGAAATATCTTTCGTTTTTGGTGGGACTTGGTTGGAAACATATTTATTTACGCCCGTGGATTGTATTCAAGAGTCGATATTGGACCACTTGTAGGGCATAAATGTTATGGGGTTATAATGGCTTAAGAACAGATTTAGATCCCCGTAACTTAATTCTTTTGAATTCTATAAGCCGTGAAGGTCTTTTAGAGGATATATTCTCCTTATGAGTCATGATGATCTCGTAAGTTTATTTTCACCTTAGGAATCGTATGGATTCCTAAGTGTGTTTCTACTTTGTGAGTCGTAATGATCTCACGCCAATGTTTTCTCCTTACAAAGTCGAGAGGACTTTGCGAGTGTATTTTTCTTTTTTTCAATGAGTATGCGCCCTTTCAGATTTTCACAAACTCGCCGATAGCCCTGCTGTTTTTACTCACGGCGCCCTTTCTGGATTTCATTCGTGCCCATTTCGCTTGTGAACGTAGCATTTTTTTTGAAAATCTCTCAAATGTAGCTTTGCTGCGGGTGCCCTAACATCATTTGCCGGTGGGACTTGGGAGTGGCTTCATGGAGTAGCTATATAGCCGGAAGGACTTGAGTTGCAATTTTCGTCAGTAGGACTTCAATTGCAATGTCAATCTCAAGGAATATATTAGTTTAGGGACATTGTGGTCCGTTATCGTTGTGTTTGGGGTGACACACTAGTTTAGGAATATTTCGGTCCATTATTAGTTTAGGAATATTTCGGTTCAACATTCTCGTGTTCGGGGCGACGTGCTAGTTTAGAAACATTTCGGTCTAACATCCCTGTGTTTGGAACGACATACTAGTTTAGGGACATTTCGGTCCAATACTAGTTTAAGGACGTAACGGTCTATCATTATTTTAGGGACATTTCGGTTCGACATGAATCATCCGGTTAGGGAGTTATATAACCCATCCCTTCCAACGCTTGCTTGCTTAAGCACTGCTGCCTGACCTTTTCATAAATGGCCACTTCACACCTTAAGCTATCTTCACCCTCTTGGACTACTTTCATCATTGCATCAATCAGGCTATTTTGTGGGAAATACCGAGCACTTCATGAAGTACATGCCTCCTGCTTATCAATGTCGCTTTCGGACGCTGACGGGGTATCTTCTTCATATACGAAGGACCGAGATATCATGTCACTCCTTCTATTAAGTCTTTTCTTGGAAAAATGAACTTGACTTGGGGGCTTTTCCCCTCATCATCTATTTTCGGAGTGGGATATGGGTTCTATATCTTTTCCATGATTTCTGGCTCAAGCGAGCTAGTCTGCTTGATTGTAGAACCCACTTGTAAGTCCCTTAATATCCTTTCTATTTTTTGAAGAAAGGACCACATCACGTATAGATTCCTCCGCCGGCGAGTAAGATGCCCCCTACGTATATTTCGAGGGAGCAAGTATTCACGTCCCAATTTTTTCAAGGGTAGGACCCGCACAGTCGTTATTTTGGCGACAGGTTGATTCAGAGCCGCTCATTTATTATTGAGCATTATCGAAAAATGCCTCCTTGCCTTTGCTTTTCATATATCTTCATCGGAAAAGGAAGGGTTTTAACCCATCTGATGCAACCGAGCCAGTTTATCTATGAGCTCTTGGAAAGTCGAAGGCTTGAAGAGGGACATATATAAGAACATTTCCACGGCTGGAGCTTCGTCGATACGCTGCTCGCATTTTGACCAGAGATTTCACCATCATGTAATATATTAGACCCAAGTCTCATTTGGTCTAACCCTTTCGCTGACCAACACTGTCAGGGTAGTGCATGTATTCGCACTGGTGAATCTCTGACAGAAGAGCATCTACATCTCGTCGAAGGTCTTCACGGAGTCACTTAGGAGTTTCGTATACCATTCGAAGATAATGCCCACCAGACTGCTGAAGAACTGTTGGAGACGCAGTATATCGTTTCCTCCAGTGTTACCGCACGTGGATTTAAATTGCGCGATGTGCTAGCAAGAATTCCCGGTCCCCTTGTATATATGGAACATCAGAAACGTGTATCTCGGCGGGTACTTTACTTGATCGTACCATGCCAGATATGGTCGACCGGTCTTGGTCAATTTATTTCCCGCTTCACTAGCATAGTGAGCTTTGATTTGCTGTGCGATATATTCGTCCAGCTTTGCTTTTGGGGTCATTTCCTTCTTAGCCATTGATCGGGATTGCGGAAGATTAGAAGTGTAACCCTTGTCATTAAGAGTGACTACCGGCGGTTCATCTGCCGGTGGTTCTGATTGGACCATCATTCCGACCATATTCTGAATCAAGACGGCCATCTTGTTCATTTTAGCGGATATCGCTGCCACTTCTTCATCACTCTTTTTGAGAGCGCACTTCAGGAAATTGATATCCGACTCTGGCCCTGTCCTTTCTTCGGGTGCATCTTTGGGGTTTGCCTTAGACAGTGGACTCGTAAGTGATGTCGCATGAGCAAGCATCTCCTGCAGCTTTTCACGTTGCTGCTAAGATTTTGTCAGATACCGAGTATGCGGCCTGTGACTAGTAGAAGCACGACCTTCGTCTTTGGAGTTCACCATGTGGACCGTATGAACTACCATACCCCCAGGCTTAGGGCGTTTGGAACTTTGGCCTCTGGATTTTGTCTCGAATGGTTGAGCCTTATCTGGCCTCTCTTTTTTGTCAGAAGTCGCTTTAGGAAGAACCATCATATTAGGAACCGTCTTGGGAAGAGTCCTCTTGTATTTGGAAGAGGAGTTGTCAGAGTTTGGCTGACGCTTATGGGGAGAGCCACGAACAACTAATGAGTTCTTCACTTCCTTCCACACCTTATATATGGATGAGGAAAGTCCTTTTGGGGAGCGAACTATTTTCTGCTCTCGTTGGATCTCCACGGGCTACGGAGACTTCTTCAGTACTGCGGTGGGGAATTTTGTCTGACCCTTCGCAGCAGCTTGAAGCTGTTCCCGGTTAGAACAACAGCATTCGCCATTGGAGTTGAAGCAGGATTATACGGAGAACTGCCCCTATTTTATCTTATTTGACGCTGATATCGACATTGGTGATGTCTTGCGACCGGAACTTCATCAGTCTCAGGAGTTTGCTGAGCTTAGCCATGTTTTCTTTGAGAGCATAGATATTATGCCTCCTATGTTGACCTTGGTTCTCGCAGAAGCCAGTCGTATGAAGACCGATGCCGTCGGCAGAGCTGAAGCTTGGGGTACCAGCCTCTGGAAGACAGACTTCTTCTGAGTTTCCTCCTTCGGCATTGAGGTGTCGAGGGTAGGAGGTGGGAGTATCGACTCAAGGTATAACGACTCTGAATTTACTGTATGGAATTTTCCAGTTTAATGTATAGAAATGAGTTATACAGCCTGAGTTTGAGTTATAAGTAAATTTTGTTAAATAACAGCAAGAAACAACTTGTAGCTCACTGGTAAAGCCTTGTACTGCTGTGACGTAGCCCATGTGTTCGATCCCCATCAGACACATTATTTTTTCTGATTTTTCTTTTTAACTTTTTGGAAGCCCAAAAGTCTATAAGTGCAATACACAGAAAAATGAAAAGTTAGAAAAATCAAATATGTGGAAAATGGAGTAAACACTGAGATATGCACGTAGCACAAATCCAGAGCCCTATGCCCAAGATCGACCAGCGGAAAGTCAATATTGGCCGGTACCGACGGTTCAACCGAGCCCAATAAGCCCCGGGCTTTGCATACTAACCCTTTCACCTACCCCTAACACCCTTGCACTGTTTGATTTTCCTGCAATCAAATAGAGACCCTTCATTTCACCATTAAACCAAATTTTAATGCTTTTTAATCCACCATTTTAATTCCAAAATCCTAATTCTACACTTTAAATACCACCCCACACTTTGGCTCAGTATCATTCTGAAATTTCTAGCCAAAACTTTTAAAAAATTTCAAAGTACAAGTGGAGTAAAGAAAGTTAGCAAGCAGTCAACTTCCGGCAAAGAATCGAAGCTATTCCGGAGCTCTCATGACGCCACGAAGATCAAATCTCTTTCTTCTATCTCTTCTTAACGTAACCAAATTGTAAGTCCCTTCTAAATTCCTTCCTCTCTATTGGCAAAAGTGGAGTTATACCGACATCTTCTTTTCTAAAACACATAACTCTCTTTTCCTTTACATTTTAATCAATCCAACTTCATTACATCGCTTGTAACCTTAAAACCTAATAGTTAGAATCATTCATCAAAAATTCTCATATGAAATTACAATAGTAGCACTTTTTCATTAAAATACCATGAACTTATTAAACACCTCTTCTCATATTTTGTTAAAACAATACCTTAGGAAAACCTCACGGGGTAATGACCTACCTCTCACGTACACACTTGGTTCCACAGCACGATACCTCTTGTGTATGAATTTTTGTTTCGAGGATAATATTACATTAAAATACCACTCACTTTAAAAACGGTTTTCTTCTAAAACAGTATTTTGAATTCCTTTGCGAATATGCCTCTAAAACCTTCTTGAGGGGACCCGCTATTGGATGGTGCGGATTATCGCACATCTCTAGGCTAGTAAAGCGAGATGCAGATCTCCTCATGGAGCATTCGATCTCGAAAGATTTTAAATACGGTTTTTAAGAAAAACGAATTTTCTAAATAAATAAAAAAATTAATTTTTAATAATTATATAAAATTACAAAATCCATATTTTCAAAATATAATACACTTACATTTTTCAAAAAATGAAAGAAGACCAAGTTTCAATAAAATACTCTCAAGTTACCAAAAGACAAGTTTTACAATAAAATACCATGAACTTTTCAAAGCTAAAAGCTTATCACTAAAATACCTTAAATCCTTAAAACTCATGCTCATGAAAACCCTAATAATATAAATAACCCATCGAGGATTATTTTTACTATATTATAATATTTTTTATAAAACCCCCTCGAGTTATATAAAACAATATTTAAGAACTTTAGTAAATATAGGTTTAAGCGGGATCAATTCTCTTGAGCCCCAGAGAGCCGGAGAAAGTGAGTGCTTGCATGTTTAAATTAGAAAACATGACGGGGTTATCAATGGTAATTGTCTTATAAAAAGACACAAATCCTGTCATCCATATGCAGCAGTTACCGATGACTCTTGAACCTGATTCAGGATCTAAATCAGTTTACAAGTGTCTGACTCAGTTAGATTCCAATTCAATCATGAATCCAAAGTCAAACATGAATACTTGAACATTAACCTGAACACTTGAATTCAAATATCAATATCAAACATGAATACTTGACTTGACTTGACTGAACCATGGTTATAACTTGACATGACAACTTGAACATCCTGAACCTGATTACTTGAACAAATTGTATCTATGGTTTCGGCAAGACTTGTAAATATAATCTATACAATACATTACGTGGGGATAACGGGATAGATTGGTACAGAACTTATTAACGTGGCACGAGATGGTCACTTAAAAGACACCTACATGAGCTCTCATACTGTTGTCCCGTGGGTTTTGATGGGACATTGTACTACATATTACCATAGTCCATAGGGTAAGGTGGACTCCTCTCGTATACACAAATAACTTCTGTACCAAGGTACAAACAACCATGTTAGAATAACAATCATATACCTGTACAACTTACCAGTTCAATTCTCATTACTCGTTATATTCCATTTCTTCTTTTTGGGACTTACCGAGTGCTAGAGGATATATTCCTGTCTATTTCTTTCTTTGGAATGTTCGTCAGGAAGACCGGACTTTCAGGAGATTGAGCCTAGCCAGGAGGATTTGGACCAACTCACTGCATAGTCGGACTACCAGCTCTTCTTATACTAACTTTCAGTTTATATGCCACTATTTAGGCATTGCTTATTTCATTGAATCTTTCCTTTTCAAAAACGATTGTATGTAAAGATGAATGTTAATAAAAATTGATGTTTATTTTATATCTCTTGTTATTTCTTGTGCATTATATATATATATATATATTGCTTAATTACACTTAACGTAGTTATTTCTTAATAAATACGTTGCGGCCTGCCATGCCACTGATTCCGTATACTGGGAAGCAGGGCGTGACAGGTTTTGTTGGTGGCCCATGTAGGTCAGTTCTGCATGAAATCCTAAGCAATATATATTATAAGAATTATAAGAATCAGCAACCATACATTTCTTAGATTTCTAATTTCTTGTATCGATCCTAACCATTCCTTTCCTATCAAGGTCATGGATTTTCCAAACAACACCAGCATGAACGTTAATGGCAACACCCCACCGCCTACTCTACCATCATCACTTACCGTTGCAGCTCCCATCAATGAGCAAATGGTACTGCTTGAGGCTATCAAGAGCCTTTTGGAGGGTCAGCAGCAGCAGACTGCTATGCTCATGCACCGCCTAGAAGTTGAGGCACCTAGAGTCAAGCAATTTCAGGCACTGCACCCAAAGCATTTATCAGGAAAAGAGATCCCACTGGAGGCAGAAGAATGGGCTCAATCGATAGAAGATGATCTGGAAGCAGCACAAGTACCAGAGATTGCCTGGGTGAGAGTTGCGAAGCTGCAACTGACAGACAACGCCAGAATCTGGTGGAAGGCTGAAGAAAGCCGTCTCACCCAACCAATAGAATGGAAGACATTTTGCGATCTTTTCAATGCGAAGTACTTCCCTGAGACAGCCCGTTTCGACATGGAGTAGCAGTTCATTCATCTACAATAAGGCTCAATGTGGGTCAAGTTTGTGGATGAATGCGATGCTGAGTTTACCATGCTTAGCAAGTAAGATATTGTCTCAAATTCAAATTCTTGATATCACTTACTACACCGATAACACAAGGTCGTAACAGGTTCGCTGCACACCTCATCCTGACTGATGAGATTCGGGCCAGACGATTCCAACAAGGCTTAGACCCGGAGATTCAGGCGGCATTAGCCACAGGCGATTACCCGACCCATGAACTCGCCCTGATGGCAGCTCACCGTTATGAAGCGGTGGTGAAGAAGAAGGGTAAGCCCCCGATAGCTGGAATCAAATATGTTAGGAAGAGCCTCTTCTAGGCTGACCTTTGCACCTAGGAGATCGGGAGGATCATTTAACCGGTCCGGTCTAGACTTTTGTTTCTACTGCAAGAGGAATGGACACCTGGCAAAAAACTGCAGGCGTGCAAATAGTCTGTGTTTGGTTTGTGGTGCATCCACTCACGCCATAGGAGCATGTCCATATCGACTCAACCAGCTCCAGCACCAAGACCCGCAATCATAGTTCTGCAGCAGCCAACTATCCTGGCTCTTGCACCTCGTTTAGCTCTCCCTGCTCCACCTCCACATGGAACTCCTGCACAGCCTCCTCGTCAATTCTATCAGGCATAGAGGAACATGCCTCAAGGGCAGAGAAACGTGCCCTAGGGACAGAGGAATGTGCCTCCAGCAAGGAGGAATGTACCACGACGTCAGGCTTTCACGATGACGGTCGAGGAAGCCGAAGCCACTGGCCAAGTCATCACTGGTAATTCCCAATCCTTTCACATCTTCTCAATCCTTGTATAACAATATATTTTTTCCTATATCTAAACCCAACCTTACAAAACTTAGGTACTATACTAGTATCCATCCTTCCTACACCTGCACTCTTCGACACTGGAGCATCATACTGTTTCATGTCCTAACGATTCATGAGAACGCATGTGTTTCCCGTGAAGCCACTCATTTCAAGCTGGAATGTCAGTTCCGGAAATGGAGTATTGAAGGCAACTATGGAATTTGATCAGTGTCCAGTTGTAGTTTCCGGATGAGAATTCAAAGAGAATTTCAAAGTACTGGATATCCTAAATTTCAATGTTGTGTTGGGAATGGACTGGCTGGGAGTTTTCTATGCTACGATTGACTGCCGTCAAAGGAGGGTAGTATTTGAGATACCAGATCACCCAGTCTTCTACTTCAAGAGTGGAGATAGAACTTTGGAGCCAGGATTCTTTCGTACTAAACCAAAGAATGCATAAGTATTTAATCTACCAGCAGAAGAATCAAAGCCAGAAATAGTTCAAGCGTTCGAGGATGTATTCCTGGAAGAAATATCAGGTTTGACTCCCGATCGAGCTCTTTAATTCACATCGATTTACAACCTGGTGCGCAACCAATAATCAAAACTCCATACCGGTTAAGTCCAGAAGGATTGAAGGAGATCCGTATTTAGTTGAACGAACTCCTGAAGAAAAGTTGGATTCGTCCCAGTACTTCAAGCTGGGGATCTCCTGTATTACTGGTGAAAAATAAAGAAGGTTCATACAGGATGTGTGTAGATTACCGAGCTCTGAATGAAGTGACGATTAAGAACAGGTATCCACTACCGCGCATCGATGATCTTTTCGATCAGCTAAGTGGGACTTGTGTTTTCTCAAAGCTAGATCTTCGCTCGGGTTATCATCAGGTGAAGGTCAACGAGTCCGACATTCCGAAGACGACATTTAAGACTCGCTATGGTCATTATGAATATCTCATAATGCCATTTACAGTGACCAATGCACCTGCCATCTTCATGAATCTGATGAACCAAGTTTTCCGAGAGTACTTAGACGGGTTCGTTATCATCTTCATCGATGACATCCTGGTGTATTCAAAGAATTGGAAAGAACACGCCGAGCACTTACGGAGTGTCCTGGAGACATTGCGACAACATCAACTCTATGCCAAGTACAGCAAGTGTGAATTTTGGCTAGATCAAGTCGGATTTCTCGGACATATCGTTTCAGATGAAGGAATCTCAGTAGATCCAGCTAAGGTGTCAGCTGTCAGCGAATGGCCGACACCAAAGACGGTGAAGGATATACGAAGTTTCTCAGGATTAGCAGGATACTACCGACGATTCGTTGAAAGCTTCTCTAAGATTGCAGTACCCCTGACCAAGCTCACACGTAAAGATGAAGTATTCGTATGGTCAGAAGTATATGAACAAGCTTTTGTAGAACTCAGGTCAAGATTAACTTCTGCTCCTATTCTCGCAATATCGGATCAATCTGGAGGATTTGTCGTACATTGTTATGCGTCCGGTAAGGAATTAAGATGTGTTCTACATCAGCATGGAAAGGTTGTGGCTTTCGCATCAAGACAACTGAAAGTTCATGAGCGCAACTATCTAACACATGATCTAGAATTAGCAGCCGTTATCTTTGCATTGAAGATTTGGCGCCACTATCTTCTGGAAGAAAGAGTGGATATATACACTGACCACAAGAGTCTGAAGTATGTATTTACTCAGAAGAAATTAAATATGCGGCAGAGAAGATGGCTAGAACCCATGGCGGACTTTGACATCAAGCTACAGTATCATCCCGGGAAGGTGATTGTTGTCCCTGATGCACTTAGTCGCCAGCTATTAGCAATGAATCTCACCGCTCAGTGGAGGCTATAGCAAGAATCGCACAGATTGGCGATCGAAGTAGTTATACCAGGTAACGCTTCGTATTTGATGAAATTACAAGTCCAGTCTACTCTTGTCAATCAGATCAAAGCAGCTCAAGCAAATGATGCCAAGCTACAAAATACCCGAGAACAAGTAGAAAGTGGACTTTGAACTGACTTCATCATTCACGAAAATGGATCCTTATGATATGGAAGTCGATTATGTGTACCAAACGGCCCAATTCGAGAAGAGTTAATGAAAGAAGCTCACAGCTCTCCGTACTCAGTACACCCCGGTGGTACAAAAATGTACAAGGATCTACGGCAACATTACTGGTGGTATGGAATGAAGCGAGAAGTAGCGAGGAGCGTAGATAAGTGTTTGGTGTGTCAGCAAGTGAAGGCTGAACATCATAGAATAGATGGTCTACTTCAGCCGTTACCAATCCCAGAATGGAAATGGCAGCACATTACCATGGACTTCGTGACTGCCCTTCCTTGCAGCACGAAGGGTAACGACGCAATATGGGTTATTGTGGATCGACTCACAAAGTCGGCTCACTTTATTCCATTTCGAGTTGGCCAGTCAACTGAGACGTTAGTAAAGAAGTATATGGAGGTGAGCATGAATCTAAAGTAAAATTTAACTCTTCAAAATGTACCATATTGATACCCATGAACTAATGCAGGAGATTGTGAGATTACATGGAGTACCAGTTTGCATCGTCTCCGATCGTGATACAGATTCCGATCATAATTTTGGCAGAGTCTGCAAGCTAGCCTGGTGTTTCGCCCAATCAGAGCAAAGCTCTGTTGAAATTCAAAATTCAAAGCTTCGAAGCAACGCTTCAAATCTCGGGCGCAACGCGCCACATGTCAGGCGCTGATACGTCAGCGCAGCGTCCAAGAAGGCGCGCCCAATCAGAACAAAGCTCTATTTTAAGCAAAATTAAAGGAAGCAACGCTTCAGTTGCGCAAGCACTGCGCTGTACGACACGTGTCAGCGCAGATGCGCTAGCGCAGTTGCGCTGCGCGACACGTGTCAGAGCAGATGCGCTAGCGCAGTTGCACTGCGCTGCGCGCTGCGCGACACGTGTTACGCGCTGGAGCATTTGCGCCAAACAGAATAAAGATTTTAAAGAAATCTTTCTGTTCTTTTTAAAACAAGAAGATTTTCCTCTGTAAAACAGAAGCCCTTGGATCAAAAATCCAACGGTGGGGAAAATTCCCCAAATCACTCAGAGAAGGATCTCTTTAACAAATTTAACTAATTTATGGGCACTATAAAAAGGACCCCAAGCCTCAATTCAAAGGCATCAACATTTCTTTAAAAAAAAGTCAAGAGCTTCAAACAGAGAGAGAACTCTGAGAAAATTCCAAAGAAAAAGGTAAAAACCTTCATGAGAGAGAAGAAATCTCTTTTAATAAATCATTGATCTAAAAACCAGATCAATGATCTACACATAATAAACAGTGCTTTGCACTTCTTATGAACCACTGGTTCTTTAAAACAAGAAAAAACAAAAATAAAATAAATAGTGCTTTGCACTTTTATGAACCTCTGGTTCTTGAAACAAAAAGAAAAAACTTATTTTTCTTTGATCTAAATTAGATCAAGAAATCAAATAGTGCTTTGCACTTCTGTTATTGAATCTAAAAGATTCTTGGTGCTTTGTACTTCCAAACTGCGCTGTTGTGCTCTTGGGAGAGCGCCACGTGTCAGCTACAGAACAACTTGCGCTACGCGCTCTTGAAATAGAGCTTTGCTCTCTGGAATTGGCGCAACTCACCAGAGCGCGCCACGTGTCAGCGGCGCAACAGCGCAGCGCACTACGCTGTTGCGCTTGCGCTCACCAGAGCACGATACGTGTCCTCATCATAAGCGCTTGCGCTCAATAATTGGCGCAAAGCGCCTGACAAGCCACTATCAGATGATTAATGCACTGTATTATTTACAGAAGGGCCAAGCCCAATTAAAAAGGGCCTAACAGGCCAAATTAACTGCAATGCATTACTTTAAAAAGAGCAGAGCCCAAATAAAAACAGATGTTGTGCATCATTTATAAAAGGGCAGAGCCCAAATAAAAGTCTAATAGACCAAACAAAAATGCCATGCATTATTAAACAGGAGCATAGCCCCAGTAAAGGCCTAACAGGCCAAATGCAAATAAAATGTTGAACATTTTCAACTGGACTTAACCCAATTCTGGCCGTAAGTCCTTATTAAATTAAACTGAGCACAAATACTCTCTCAAATCAATTTACCTCCGGTTCAAGGGTACATCTCCGAACTCCTCTGACACCCATCGTTGTAATCCTTCAACGACGTCAGAGAGGTGACGGGTCCCGACGACCACACATGAATATGGACTGCGGGGTCCTTAAACTCATGGACCGAAACGTCCTTAAACTAATATTGGACCGAAACGTCCTTAAACTAATGTCGGACCACCACGTCCCTAAACTGGAATGCGGACCACCACGTCCCTAAACTGGAATGCGGACCACCATGTCCCTAAACTGGAATATGGACCGCAATGTCCCTAAACTACCTATGGACCACTACGTCCCTAAACTGGAACAATAGAGCCTCCAAATGCTCTTTTGCCGGATCTAAACGATCCCGTTTAAATAGATCTTAGCCCCCAAACACGGCTAACGTAACCTTAAGATTCAAACGGACCATAAAACTCCAAATCAACCTTGGTTCAAAGGTACATCTCTGAACTCCTCTGACATCTGCCGTTGTAATCCTTCAACGACGTTAGAGAGGTGACGAGCCCCGATGGCCAGATATTAAATGGATTATCACGTTAAGTTGATCTTAGTCTCAAACAGGACTATCGTATCCTTAATGAACGTTTAAGTTGATCTTAGCCGCAACGCGACTAATGCATCCTTAAACTAAAAACACTAAACCCAAATCTAAGTAAATACGGATTTGGGCTAATCCACGTCCTACGGGCGACGGCATTACTCAGTCTCCGTATACAATCCACGGGCAACCACAAACAAAACAAACACACACGACACGAAGTGAAATTCTGGAGAAGGAGAAAGTTGTTACCGCGATGCGGTAGCGTAATTAACTGCATGGGCTTGCGCCTGCAGGGAAGAGCGTCCCCACAATCAAAAACCCATCAAGCGAGGGAGAATCTGACGAAGTCTGCTACATCGGCCGCATCCGTCTAAACCTCCGATACACGGTGCCATAAATCAACTTGGCATCTTCGGAGAGGTGGACGGATAAAACTAAATAGCATCTGCCCCGAATCTCAGCGTCAGGACATCGCGGTCTTGTGCGCCGTCTTTCGGAGGGGAACAGATTCTGGCACGCCCGGTGGGACCTTTTCCTCTTTCCACTCCACACTTCGTGCGTCGTGATTCGCGAACCAATCGCGGTTTGTTAATGGTTGCCTTCGGATTTCAAGTTACTAAGATTTGGTCTTTTGCCTGGCGCAGAACTCAAGATTCAATGGCCTTTAACTGCACCAACTGCTCGAAGTACCACTGCAACGGACGGTCCACCTCACTGGGAGGTGTAGCATATGGGACCCAAGCAGCTTCCTTCCTCGCTCTGCCGGTAGACCAGGTGACCCAAACCACCACCGGCCTGTTCTTCGGGACCATGATCCCACCTACAAGCTTCTCTGAGCCAATACCTGCACCAGAAGTGAACAAGAAGTCAGTCTTCGACCGGCTTACTGCTATGACGACCCCTGTCAACGGGTCGCCCACTACCAAACCAACAGCCTCTGTTTTCACCAGGCAAAATCAAAACTCTAGATTGGCTGTCCCAAGGAAAGAAATAACTGCTGCTCCAGAAGTCGTCAAGGCGGCTTCCCCTGTCAAAGAGTCAGTCTTTTCAAGACTGACGATTCCTGCTCCTGCCCTTGCCCGAGGATCTGTCTTTGACAGGTTAAATATCACCCCTCAGAAGACAACCTCAGTCTTTAAGAGGTTAACACCAGCCGTGCCTCATTCAGACAGGGGGCAAAAAGAAGCAACCTCTATCTCCGAGCCAGTCCCAACGGCTCGTCGTGCTCGACGTCGCCACTGGCAACGAGTAAGGAAGGCAGGAGGCAACTCCCCCTCAGGGCTAACTCCACCGGCTCCAGTGGTGGAAGTCAACGCTGCTGTTCCAACAGGGAACAGCTTTGAACTGCTGAGAAGGGTACGGAAGAACTCTCCAACCGCTACAGTGAAAAGATCTCCTCCGCCCGCGGAGAGAGTTCCGGAAACGAAGCATGAACAGCCCCCTCAACGGCTGTCCTCAAAAATTTATAAAGTTTGGCGGAGAGTTCAAGACTCCGTGATTGACCCAGGTCGCTCTCGTCAACAGAAAAAAGCGAAAGTGGAAAAAGAAAAGGACTGTCCGATCAAACAGGAAAGGATGACAGTCGCTAGGGTGCCCACTGCAACGACCCCTCCAACCTCAACGGCCCACAAAAGAAGAAGGCCGGAGAAAACCCCCGCGCCCGCGGCAAATGCCAAAGGTGGTGAGCCTAAACGCCCTAAGTCCGGGGGCATGATAGTTCATACAGTTTATGTGGCATCGGGAAAGGAGGATAGCCGCATATCAACAGGTCATAGACCGCACACGAGGTCAGTGACCAAGGCTCAGGAGCAGCAGCAGAAGCTCCAAGAAATGATGAACGCTATGGCCGCACTTACAAGGCCAAAAGAAAACCTTGAAACGTCCTCGGATGAACGCCAAGAGGAAGAAACCGACGCCGAATTCCTTCGTCGGATATTGGAGAAGAAGGACAAAGAGGCTGCTGAACAAGCAGCCAACATACAGCGTATGGGCCTCCTCTTCCAAGACATGATAGGGATGATGATACAACAAGATCCTCCGGCCGAAGAGCCCCCGATCGTCCTTGGAAATGATAGGGGAGAGACATCAAATCCTCCACCAGCTCTGTCGACGGCTAAAGAGGATGCAATCTCCAAAGCTGATTTGGACGAGTACATCGCCCAACAAATACGGGTTCATCATGCGACCGAAGCAGCCGGCCAGGTCGTAAAAACAGGGCGGCCATATCCAAGTTGGTACGATCAAATCAAGTACCCACCCGGTTACACAATTCCCAAGTTCCATGTCTACAAAGGGATGGGCAATCCTCATCAGCATGTTGCCCAGTTCAGGGCACTCTGCGGAAACACCGGTGGTGATGACAAGCTGTTGCTTCGCCAGTTTGTTGGAAGCTTATCAGATACGGCATTCGAATGGTACTCTGAGCTCCCGAACGACTCTATTAAAACCTTCGCGGAGATGGAGCTGTTGTTTACTCAGCGTTTTGCAAGCGCCAGTGAACGTACCCCGATGACAGCACTGATTAACGCCAGGGTAAAACCCGACGAGACGTGGGTTCAGTACGCTATACGATGGCGGAACTTATGGTCGAAGTGTGAACAGTGCATTGAAGAAGCTCCCGCGGTGGGTATGTTTGTGGGAACCCTTGATCCGCAAGCAACCATCTCACAATTTATGATGTTTTTCAAGCCAACTACCTTCCAGGCCTTGATTGACAAACTAGCGCAAATGGATCAAATGGGCCATAAACCCCCTCTTCCAAGGCCGGACTCCCGAAATGACAAAGGGAAGGGAAAAACGATTGTCTTCGCTAATGCAAAACAACAACCGAGCGACTCGAAGCCGGCTGCTCGTCAAAATAATATGCGCCCGTACGTAGCCCTTGAGGATAGGATGGGACGTCCTTATTCCTTTCCCCGCGATAAAACGAGGAGGTTATTCGAGCTGGCGTTGCGCAACAGACTCATAAATCTGCTGGATCCAAAACGTCCGTTGCAACCAAGTAACGTCAACGAGCCCAACTACTGTCCTTATCATCGAGTACTAGGCCATCCGATCGAAGATTGCTACGTTTTCAAGAATTGGCTTGAAAACCAGTACCGACAGGGCAAGTTCGCGTTATCTGACAAATGGAAGGTGAATCCCCCGCAGCCCCACACCTCTAAAGGGACGAATACGCCAGGAGCAACATGCTCCGTCATCGAAGAAGCTCCTTGGGGGGTTGTATTATCAACCAAGACAAAGAGGATGCTAAACGATCTTCAGACATATCCAGCGATTAGGTAGAAGAACCCGTTGGAACCGCAGGTCATTGAAGGAATGTTGAAACCACGTCCAACTCAAAAGATTGATGGAGGTGGCCCAAGCATTCATAACCAGCCGTCGAAATCTTCAAAGAAGAAGAAAAAGAAGTCAAAGAAGCCCGTGAAGCCTGGTGACAAGCGTACGGACTTGCAAAAACAAATTGACGCGCTGAAGGAATACAACCAGAAGGCACGGACTCCCATTACATTCCAAGAATTCCTCAACCATGTCTTTCAAGAGGAAGATGAGGGAGATAGTTCGTCGGATGAATCCAAGGAATATGTAGCGAGCTGTCATATGATTTCCCATTCGCTCACAAACGATGAGGAGACTCCTTGTACTGAAAAGCTGGGGGCAGATCCCGAACCAAAAATTCTAGAGCCATCGGATGAAGTAATTGACGCATTCCTCAATGAAGCTCTCTTAAAAAGTAAAGCTGATCGGGAACGCGAGGCGGTCATATTTGAAAGGGCCAAACGCCAGCGACTTGATGAAAGAGCTGAAACGATCCCGTTGGAGCTAAACACCTCCGCTACCGACAAAAGCCAATTCAAGATGAGGAAAAAGTTTGCTAAGGCCATATCAATGGGCATGAAGCTACCATCCTCTGAAGGAAACATCACTGGTGAAATGGAAACGCACCCCTCCTATTGCTTATATCATCAAAAGATTTCGCACCCCACTCAAGAGTGCAAAGCTTTCGATAGATGGTGGTAAGGATATGTTGCTCATCGACAACGCTTTAAGCGGGAAAAGCATAAAACTCGTCGAGAGCAAAGAAATACGACCGAAGGGCTTAAAAGAACTGCTGGCGATTGTTGCATGGTTAACACCGGTAGATCACAAGTACCCACATTCGGGAGTGATTCTGATGAAGAGCTAGAACTTGCCCCTCTCTTTAAAGAGTCCGCTTCGAGAAAAGAAGAAGAACCGAAGGTTTGCGAAAATATCCGGCTACGTAATCGCACGCTGCCCGAAAAGAACCTCGGAACCTCGAACAAAAATGATAAAGGGAAAGAAAGGTCACTGAAGATATCGTCATAGATGACCAAGTGGTGGAAGAGCTAGCTGCCAAAGACCCACCAAAGAGGAATAAGATGGATTATAACGTCTTAGCACATCTGAGGAAGCTGCCTTCACAGCTCAGCATTCTTGACGCCCTTTTGCTATCAAAAGAGGCGAGAGATTCGTTGATTAAGGCGCTCCAAGACCCAGAACAATTCCAAGCATGCCTGGCCGAGGAAAAGATGAAGGATGAATTGGAGGAAATGCACACGGCCGATTTCACTTTTGGCGATGAAGACCTTCTACTTGGGACGTGCGAACACAATCGCCCTCTCTATGTCTCAGGATACTGTCACGATATAAAGATAGGCAAAATCCTTATCGACAATGGATGTTCCGTTAATCTCCTCAATGTACGGGTCTTGAAGGAAATCTGCATGAGCGTCCAGCACCTTGCTCGGGATAAGATCACCATCTCCGGGTTCGACTCCCAATCGTCAAAGACTCTTGGATCTGTGATACTGACGCTACGCTTTGGGCTGCTCGTCACGGACATTAAGTTCCACGTCATAGACGCCAAGACATGCTACAACGCTTTGCTCGGCCGACCATGGTTACACGAGTACAACATCATCCCTTCTACACAACATCAGTGTATGAAGTATTTTAAGGATGGTTTCGAGTATACCATGACGGGAGAACTGAACCCGTTCTCTGTGAATGAGGTCCGCAAATATGAAGACGCCAAATACTTCTTACATGATTTCGAAGACACAGAGAAGTGTCACAAGCCGGAGAATAAAACTAACGTTACCATCCCTGTTTTCGGCAGTGATACTGAAGAGGAAGAGGAGATGGTTCATTCGGGTCCGCCCCAACACAACAAGCCGGGACCACCGGCTCCCACATTGATCTTTAGCAGCGACTCGGAAAATAAAGTCCATGCTGTATTCTCTGCTCGACCTTCAATACGAACGTTCGCTGATGAAGAGCAAAGTCTGCAAGTCGCTATGGTGCCGCTTAAACACCATAAAGAACTGGATGCACTTAATATTTACAACGTAGAAGAGCTACAAACATTCTATATCCCTCCCAGGCGAGAAGGCGAGAAGGCAATTCTATTCTACCGCTCTGAAGAAAACGGAGTGGAGAAAGAAATCTGGCACGGGACGGATCCTATGCTGGACAGACTTCAACCCATCCGTCTACCCAGATATTATACAGAAGGCTTGAAAAAGCTGCTGAAACGCCAGGGAATATCCTTCAAACAGACCGTTAGAAAGGCCAAATTCTATGATAAGGTCTGGAACATTCCCGGGACTCAACGCAAACTGCCTAACGGGAGAATGGAAACAAAAGGGCTTGGATGCATCCGGTCAAAGAAACGTGAGTTACTACCCGGCTGCTACGTCGTGTATGACCTTGACGAAGAAGCGGATGCTCAATGAGAGGACGCTAATCCTAAGCCAGTGAAAGTTCCAAATGCAAAGGAGCCCAGTCCGTCGTTCGAGGAACAAATGGACAAACTTATAAAGAAAGCTGGTCAAAAAGTCCGAGATGATCACAACCGTGAGACGGCCATCTACGAGAAAGCCAAGACGCAACGCCTTCTCCAACAGGCCGTAAAGGATGAAAATGCCGCTCCTTGTCAACCTGTTATAAAGAAGGCTCGGCGTAAAAGCAGAAATAAGTCGAAAGGCCAAAAAGGCGCTCAACAGCAACAAAGCAGGGCTAAGAAGTCACGCAAACGGAAGGCGAGCGTTATTGATATATCCCTCATGAAGAAAATGAGTCGAGCATACTCTTTTCCTCGGGATAAGACGAGGAGGATACTTGAGCTTGCTCTAAAACATCAGATGCTCACACTGCCGGAGTCCAAGCACCCCGAACAAGCAAGCGAAGTCTCTGACCCAAACTATTGCTCTTACCATCGAGTAATAGGGCACCCGCTCGAAGACTGCTTCACCTTTAAGAATTGGGTCGAAGATCAGTACCAGCTCGGCAAGTTCGCTCAGTCTGACAACTGGAAGGTAACGCCGCCACGGAAGCACGAGCCCAAGGCCACGAAAGAAAAACCCGTTCCACATTGGGATTGGAAGCGAATTCGTACTTGTCATGTGATAACAATACTAAAAGAAGAATCCGAGAACATGGACAGCCTTCCCTGGTGCCTCGAAAACAACAATGATGAGTTGATATCAGAATTTCCGCCAGCTCCGAAAGAACTGGAGGATGGAATACATACCACCGTAGATAACATCAAGAAAAGTGAGTTGGGGACGGTAAACGACCCGCGACCGACGTTTGTCAGCGAGCTACTATCTGAAGAAAGGGTGGCTGCGTTAAAAGACGTCCTTATACAGCATAAAGATTGCTTCGCGTGGAACTATTCCGAAATGCCGGGACTAGATCCAGAAATTGCTGTGCATAGGTTGGCAATATCTCCGGACGTCAAGCCAGTCAAACAGGCGCCGAGGAGAATGCAGCTCGAGCTCGAGATGAGTATCAACGCCGAAGTCAAGAAGCTGATCGACTCTGGCTTTATCCAGGAGGTTCAATATCCTGAATGGATCGCTAACATCGTCCCGGTGATGAAGAAAAATGGGACGGTGCGCATATGCGTAGACTTCCGCGATCTTAATAAAGCTTGCCTGAAGGATGATTTTCCAGTGCCAGTCACCGAACTGATGATAGACAATATGTCCACTGATGAGGTTTTCTCCTTCATGGACGGCTCGTCAGGATATAATCAGATAAAAATGCATCCCGAAGACCAGAAGCACACCGCCTTCCGGACTCCTTTGGGTATATTCTGCTACAAGGTGATGCCCTTCGGTCTAAAGAAAGCCAGTGCCACCTACCAGAGGGCCATGATGAAGATCTTCGATGACCTCATACACGAAATCGTCGAACACTATATCGACGATCTCGTGGTTAAAAGCAAATCATACGAGGAACATCTCGAGCATTTGAAGACCGTATTTCAATGCCTTCGACAATACAACTTGAAGATGATCTCGCTCAAGTGTGCATTCGGAGTTTCCTCGGGCAAATTCCTGGGATTCATTGTCCGACACCGGGGTATCGAAATAGATCCGTCCAAGATCAAGGCGATCATGGAAATACCTCCGCCAAGGACTCTCAAACAGTTGCAGTCTCTCCAAGGAAAGCTCGCATATATTCGGCGATTTATAGCCAACCTCTCTGGAAAGTGCGGCCCTTACAGTCACCTGATGAAGAAGGGAACTCCATTCGTTTGGGATCAAAAATGCCAGAGTGCGCTGGACGAAATTAAACAGTACCTGCAGAACCCGCCAGTGTTGGCTGCTCCGGTCAAGGGAAAACCCCTCATTCTTTATACAACCGCCCTCGAAGGTTCCTTGGGTGCATTATGGACACAAGAGAACGATCAAGGGAAAGAAAGAGCACTCTACTACTTAAGTCGAGTTCTACTGGGGGCAGAAAGCAACTACTCCCCCATTGAAAAACACCGCCTAGCGTTGATCTTCGCGATAACAAAGCTCAGGCACTATGCTTTGGCGCATGAGGTCCGTCTCATTTCGAAGGTGGACCCTCTTAAGTATTTAATGTCAAAGGCCATACTGACAGGTCGACTCGCTAAATGGGCTCTGCTCTTGATGGAGTTCTCGATAACATATCAACCTCTCAAGGCAGTGAAAGGCCAGGCCATCGCCGACTTCCTTGCTGAGCATCCGATACCCGCCGATTCTCCTCTGAGCTGCGATTTACCAGACGAACATGCGTTTGACACGATCGACGGTGGTGATACCCAATGAGAACTTTATTTCGATGGAGCATCTTCTGTAAAAAAGCGCAAACAAAGTACCCCTATAATCAAATCAGGGGTAGGCCTCATCTTCGTGACTCCACAAGGAGGGATAATGCGTTTCGCTTTCTCCTTAACAGAGCCGAGGACGAATAACGAAGCCGAATATGAAGCCTTGATAGTAAGTCTTGAGATCGCCATTGACATGGGAATTGAAAACCTCCTTATATACGGGGATTCTCAACTGGTCGTTAGTCAAGTAAATGGCGACTACCAAACGTGCAAGCCAGAACTGGTGAAGTACGGTGAAAAAGTGCAACAACTGTTGACCCAAATTCCCTCCTATACTTTGGAGAACATACCGCGCGCGGAAAACAGCAAAGCAGACGCATTGGCCAAACTTGCTAAAGAACTGGCTGACGAGAATCTCGATGACGTTAGAATCATGGTACAAAGCCGTCAAGTGCTTGCCCCAGCAGAAATATCTCCGGAATCATCCGAAGAGAAGGGAGTGACTGAGCAAACGACCCTGCAAGTAAAAGACCGGGAAAAGGCTGAGGATTGGAGAGAAGTCTTCATAAACTACTTTAGGTCCCACCGAATGCCTGAAGAAGCGTCCATAAGACATCAGCTTATGAAACGATCTCTGTCTTTCGCCTTTGTCAATGATACTCTGTACAAGAGGTCGTTTGATTCTCTGTGGCTGAGATGTTTAGGACCTGACAAAGCGAACAGAGTCGTCTAGGAAGTTCACAACAGACTCTGCGGTTCTCACCAAGCGGGCCCAAAGATGAAGTTGAAGATCAAACGGATGGGCTACTATTGGCCCACAATGATCCAGGACTGCCTCGAATATGCGAAGCAATGCCATTCATGCCAAATTCATGGGGACTTCATCCATCAGCATCCGAATCCACTACATCCAACGGTGGCTAGCTGGCCATTCGAAATGTGGGGGACTGATATAGTCAACCCCATCGAACCAGCATCGTCTAGAGGACATCGTTTCATCCTAGCGACGACTGACTACTTCTCTAAGTGGGCAGAAGCGGTACCGCTGAGGGAAGTAAAGACGGAGAATATCCTCCATTTCTTCAAGACGCATATCATATATCGGTTTGGAACGCCAAGACGAATCATCTCCGATAACGGGCCAGCCTACAGAAGCCACAAAATCAGTCGCTTCGCGCAACAGCATAATATAGACTGGAGATATTCCTCAGTTTATAATCCGCGAGCTAACGGTCTAGCTGAAGCCTTCAACAAGACCTTGACGAAGATCATGAAGAAAACGGTGTCATGAAATAAGAAAGACTGGAACGAAAGACTGCAAGAAGCTCTCTGGGCGTATCGAACTACGTTTAAAACGGCCACGAACGCAACACCATATGCGTTGGTATTCGGTACAGAAGCAATACTCCCTCTCGAGATAGAATTACCCTCTCTACGAGTAGCAGTCCACTACGAGCTAACGGACGAAGAAAATGCTCACCTTCGGCTTGAGGAGCTTGACGCCCTTGATGAAACTCGGCTCATAGCACAGCAAAATCTGGAAGCTTATAAAGCAAAGATGACGCGCTCATATGAAAGATTGACCCGACCGAGGACATTCCGCCAAGGAGAACTTGTGCTAGTGGTCAAAAGGCCTATGATTCCCAATCGCGCCAAGCGAGGAAAATTCGAGCCAAACTATGAAGGCCCATACATCATAGATAAGGTCTACGAGGGTGGGGCCTATCTACTCATGGACATGCACGGTGAAAGGCCTTTCAGGCCAATAAACGGTCGCTTCCTAAAGAGATACTACGCTTAATGAGCCACAGCCTAGGTCAATGATAGATGACGACGACTATGTCCACTCGCTATCTTCCTAAGCTCAAACTCTATCAGCAGTAACCAGCCTTCTCAAAGACGGACCGAAATGTCCTTAAACTAATAGCAGACCGAAACGTCTTTAAACTACTACCGCAGCATCTTTAGGCTGACGAAATATAAAAAAACATATAAAAATAAAATTAAAAAAAAACGGTATGTCCATAAGCAAAAAGGGCACGGATAAAAACCCGAAAGGGCTCCGTGAGTAAAAACAGCAGGGCTACCGGCGAGTGTTCGTGAAAACCCGAAAGGGCGCGACCTCGTAAAAAAAAAGAGAAAAAAATATATATATATAAATAAAAAGAATAAAAAAACGGTATGTCCATAAGCAAAATGGGCGCGGATGAAAACCCGAAAGGGCTCCGTGAGTAAAAACAGCAGGGCTACCGGCGAGTGTTTGTGAAAACCTGAAAGTGCGCAACCTCGTGAAAGGACACTTATAGGGTCCTCTCGACCTTATAAGGAGAAACCACCCACGTGAGATCCTTACGACTCACAAGGGAGCAGCACACTTAGGGATCCCCACGATTCCTAAGGAGAAAATACACTTGCGAGATCCTCACGACTCGTAAGGAGAACTCTCTTATGGGACCCTCACGGCTCATAAGAGTTGAAAGTCTTAAGTTACAGAGACCTAAACCTGTGCTTAAGCAACCCCTACAACTTCCGATATTGCCCTACAAGTGGCTCAATACTGACCCTTGTATACAATCCACGGGCGCGAATAAACATTTCCCTAACCAAGTCTCATCCGTGACTGGGGATATGTTCGCATGGTAAACAACCCTTGTAAATCCTCTCGATTTATGAGGAGAAAACCCTCCTGTAGGATCCTTACGACTTACAGAGGAAACGAACACTTAGGAATCCTCACGAGTCCTAAGGAGAAAATACACCTACAAGATCCTCACGACTTATAAGGAGAAATAACTTCGTGAAACCCTTACGGCTCATGAAGTCAAAAGCCTTAGCCGACAGGACCCTAACCCTGGTCGCTAAGCCACCTATGTTCGACAACGACAGAGGCAAATGATGATTCGCTCCTGGCAATATCCCAGTTGTAGCGGTGCTGATGCCGAAATCGGTGTCCAATTTCAGGTTTACGGCGAAAAGCCAGTAGGCCGCACATGCATACGAAATAGCCGAAATGATGGGGCAACTTGGAATAAAAAAAAAGCAGCAAGTAAAATATATGCATGCGAAATAGCCGAAATGATGGGGCAACTTGCAATAAAAAGCAGCAAGTGAAAATGTATGCATGAAAAATAGCCGAAATGATTGGGCAACTCGCAATAAAAAGCAGCGAGTAAAAATAAAAAATAGCCGAAATGATTGGGCAACTCGCAATAAAAAGCAGTGAGTAAAAATAAAAAATAGCCGAAATGATTGGGCAACTCGCAATAAAAAGCAGCGAGTAAAAATAAAATAAACAGCCGAAATGATTGGGCACCGCGAAAAATAGCCGAAATGATTGGGCAATCGCGACCTTCGCGATATAAAAGCTGAAATGATAGAGCATCACGGAAATGAAAAAAAAAAGAAATGATAAAACTTTGGCCCTACAGTTAAGATCACATCAATCCCTGTATACAATCCAAGGGCGTAAACAAAGAGGGAACTATACTTTCCCAACAGGCTCCGCCAGAAGACGAAGCCAAATCTCGACGGTTCAGTCCAACTCTGAAGAAACCAGTGTCTTCAGCAGATACCTCGACTCATGGATACAAACACTCCTTGACGAGAGCCTCCTGATCCGCGTCGACTCGCATAGCCACCAGTGCCTCCGTGGGAAATCCTCGACTCGTTTCAAACCCTAAGGAAACAAATAATCCTTGGCGCTTGGGAAACAAATAATCCCTAGCAAACTCCTCGACTCACGGATACAAACACTCCTTGACGAGAGCCTCCTGATCCGCGTCGACTCGCAGAGCCACCAGTGCCTCCGTGGGAAATCCTCGACTCGTTTCAAACCCCAAGGAAACAAATAATCCTTGGCGCTTGGGAAACAAATAATCCCTAGCAAACTCCTCGATTCACGGATACAAACACTCCTTGACGAGAGCCTCCTGATCCGCGTCGACTCGCAGAGCCACCAGTGCCTCCATGGGAAATCCTCGACTCGTTTCAAACCCCAAGGAAACAAATAATCCTTGGCGCTTGGGAAACAAATAATCCCTAGCAAACTCCTCGACTCACAGATACAAACACTCCTTGACGAGAGCCTCCTGATCCGCGTCGACTCGCAGAGCCACCAGTGCCTCCGTGGGAAATCCTCGACTCGTTTCAAACTCCAAGGAAACAAATAATCCTTGGCGCTTGGGAAACAAATAATCCCTAGCAAACTCCTCGACTCACGGATACAAACACTCCTTGACGAGAGCCTCCTGATCCGCGTCGACTCGCAGAGCCACCAGTGCCTCCGTGGGAAATCCTCGACTCGTTTCAAACCCCAAGGAAACAAATAATCCTTGGCGCTTGGGAAACAAATAATCCCTAGCAAACTCCTCGACTCACGGATACAAACACTCCTTGACGAGAGCCTCCTGATCCGCGTCGACTCGCAGAGCCACCAGTGCCTCCGTGGGAAATCCTTAACTCGTTTCAAACCCCAAGGAAACAAATAATCCTTGGCGCTTGGGAAACAAATAATCCCTAGCAAACTCCTTGACTCACGGATACAAACACTCCTTGACGAGAGCCTCCTGATCCGCGTCGACTCGCAGAGCCACCAGTGCCTCCGTGGGAAATCCTCGACTCATTTCAAACCCCAAGGAAACAAATAATCCTTGGCGCTTGGGAAACAAATAATCCCTAGCAAATTCCTCGACTCACGGATACAAACACTCCTTGACAAGAGCCTCCTGATTCGCGTCGGCTCGCAGAGAAACTAGTGCCTCCGCGGGAAATTCCCGATTCGTCTCAACTTGCAAGATGAAGCCTCAGGCAACAGGGACTGAAAAACTTGCTTCCTGAACAATGGGACCATGCAAATCAACCAAGACGATCTCTTACATACTATTCACGGGTCTCACTCTCCAAAGTCGAATCTCGACGAGGAGGGAAACAACCACTTACGAGTCCTCTCGACTCGTAAGAGAGAAAAATTGTCTTATAGGATCCTTACGACTTGTAAGAGAAAATCACACTTAGGAATCCTCACGATTCCTAAGGAGGAGAACCCACCTACGAGATCCTCTCGATCCGTAGGGAGAAAAATCTCTACGAGACCCTCACGGCTCATAGAGTTGAAAAGTCTTAGGCAGCAGATCTGAACCTGCGGCCTAAGCCATCACTATTTCTTAAGAAAGTCAAAATGCGTGCTCTATTATCTGTTGACCATGTTTATTAAGGCGGCATGCTGATGATAAAAGAAAGAAAAAGCAAGGAAATAGCACAAGACATTACAAAAAAAATGTGTATCTTTTATTCATAAACTTGATTGAGTACAGGATACATTGTGCTAAAGAATAAAAAATATATATATATATATATATATATATATTTAATTTACAATTACAAACGATACAAAGAGGGATAGCTACTGAGGAGGAAGTGTCTTTAACAAATCCGCAAGCCGCCCTCGCACTTCCTTCAGCGCCTCCTCCTGAGTGGCTGCCCGGCCACCTCTGCTTCCACCTGGGCTCGCTGCTGCAAGAAGGATGAAAGTTGCTCCTCCGCCGCCTTCTAGGCTACTTCCTGGCTGGGCGCATCTCGCTCGACAACGTCAAGCTATTGCCTCAATGATAACCCTTCGGAAAGACATTGCAGAAGGCCCTCAAAGACAACCTTCAACCGTGCAGCATTGGCCTCCACCCGAGCATGCAGTTGGGCAAACTTGCTCGAAGTCTCACCGCGCTCCCTACGCCTTGAAATGACTTCTTGTTCGAGATGGCGGAAGTAAGAAGCGCTCTGCTCAATCCACGCTGCTCTTTGATTGCTGGCGGCCAAGGTCTCGGGAGCGGGACACAGCGACTCCAACTGATGCAGGCGGGCCTCGATCTCCCTGCAATGGTTAACCCAAGATGCGATGATACCCTCGTCATGAAAGTTCACGAGTATCACCAGCATCGGGTTAACCGCTGTAGCAAAATCCGCAGCAGAAGTAGGGGTCTCGACGTCGAGCTCCTCAATATAGTCGCTCAACATACGCAAGCTGTTCGCGGCGCCTTTCGAAGATGGACGTCTCAGGTAAGGACCTGCTGGCATTATGATGCGAGATTCGAAGGGCGCCGAGACCGGAACGACAGCTAAAAAGAAACAAGATGTGATCAGATAACAGTTCAGAAAATAAAAAAAAGGGATTTATCAATGTGATAGTCGCTGTACCAGCTGAGGCAGGTGGCAGGGCCGGAAGGGTCGGCGGCGCAGCCGATCTTTCATCCCCTCCTTCGATTTGTAACACTGCGGTCGAGATGAGAAAAAAGGGTTTAGAAGTAATTCCATCAATGAAGAAAAAAAGATATCAATGGAAATCATACTCACCAACCCCACCAGAGGAAGAAGCGAGTTCGGATGGGAAGGAGAAGTGTGGGAGCAACATCTGATAAAGATGGTCAAAAAGCACTCCTGAAAGACATAACAGTATGACTTTAGTACACAAGTTATACGTCTGAAAAGTGAGATCAATAAGTTGCAAACCCATACCTTCCAACATCTTAGATGGTATGAGAGAGGGTTGAGAGGCGACCACCACCAAGGCAGTCGTTGAAGGCGCCCCCTCAAGCAGTGGGGTATCGGCGCTGGCTACACCTGCGTTACAAGAAGGGTGAACTTGTCAGAAAGGATTGTAAAGTAACGAAAAACAGCAACTTGGGGTTTACCTGAGGAGCTCCCGGCTGAAACGGAGGCGATTCCCTCCTCTATCGACATGAGACCACCGCCCGTGGACTCATCGCCCGACTCAATGGGGACCGTCGTCGTGCTAGCACGACTAGGAGACGGCAGGAGATCGTAGGCAGGGAGGGCAATGATTGGAGTGTTGCCGGATTCTTGGAAGGAAGCGGCTGACTCTTCCCCAAGAGTCGTGCCGATCTCATCCGCTACTTCTTCGGGCTCCGCCATCTCCATCGGCTCATCCACCATCACCACGAGGTCGCCGGCCTCAAGCGCCTCGTCCGCCACTACCCTGGGCTCAGTTACGACGATCATTTCATCTGCCGCCGTTTCAGGCTCGGCATCAATGACCTTCTCGGCTATAGACCCCTCCACCTCCATCTCAGGCTCCGAAGCCTCGGCGACGTTGCTCACCGTCGGCTCAGGTCCGGCAGGTGCCGCCCCTTCTGTTTCTTTAGGTAGAACGGTCTCTGCCTCCCCCTCGGTCAGACTTGGCCCTGCAAGATAGAATATATAAGAACTGACAGCTTAATGAGTCTAGTAACGAAATTCTGAAGGAAGTATTACCTGAGGTAGGCTTGTCGTTAGCCTCTCTATTGGCACGGATCGCCTGTCTATGAGCCGTAGACAGGGCGACCGGGGACTCTTCTGACGGAGTATCGGCTCGAGGAACGGTGCTGGGGCCTGCTCCAATAGCCAAGGCAGCCCTGCACGCCTTCGCCTCACGCCTCAGCCGCTTCCTTTCCTCCCGGGCTGTCGCGATGGACCTTCGTGACGCTTCCTTCAAGGCGTCGTCATCCTCGTTCAGGGATGCCTCCAGAGCCTTTAAGGCATCTTTCATCGGCTCTTCAAGACGAACCTCCTGCGGTGGCACAGAGGAAGCGGGAACATCGGCAGCTGACGAAACATCTACATCACTTGGCGGGAGCGGCATCGAGGTTCCTGTGATAAAAAGGGAAAGTTAGATCGACCATAACACAAGGGAAATGAAAACTTGATGAATAAAGACTTACTGAGGCCTAAAGACGCTCTAAGGCGTTCTTCCTCCTGGAAGGTCTTGAGTGAAGCGGCAATGGCTTCCTCATCAGTGATGCCTGTTGGAAGAAAAGAAAGGAAAACCTTAGTCAAAGGCAATAAGAAAAATATGATGCAATAAAGGAAATGCGACTAGTAGTTACCTGATTGCGCAAGCTTAGCCAGCCACGCGTCACGCTTTGCCAACCACGCTGAAGTTTCGAGAGCGGCTTCTAAGTCTGTGTCGTCCGGCGGCGGCATGATTAATCTCTCGTTAGTCCCATACTCGATTAGGCCCTCGGCGTAGGGAGCATGGGGTTCTTGACCGAACACGACATCTACAGCGAAGAGCGATTTCTTTTTCTTCTGCCCTCCGACCCTAGGCTCACGTGGGATCGACTTCCGCTTAGCAGCCACCTTGGGACGACGAGTCCCGATGTCCGCACCCACGCCAGACTCCGGCGAGGATACAACCACTGTCTCCACTGGAGCACAGGGTGCGGGAGGTGCATCCGTGACATCAGGGAGCGGCAATCCGCGTGGAGGACTCTGCGCACGCGAAGGTCCGGCTCTGGCATCTTTTAAAGGGGGGATTACCGGGGTCCTTGGCACCAAAGAAGCGTTGCGATCGCTACCTGGAGGTGCACCCTTACGGTCGATCAGCAACCGCCTTTCCTCCTTTATGACCGCTCCCGTCGAATGACTATACCATTCTGTGTATACCCTGAGGAGTCGCGGGGCACAAGCCGGCTCACTAATAAAGAAGTGGGAGCCCGTGTTTAGGCGCATGAAATGATGCAGCGCTCTCTCCATCCCTTCTTCGGTCGCAGCAGGTTCCGATAAGAAAGCCTCCAGCGGTACCCCTTGATTATAGCTCAGCTGCTGGGCGAACCGATGCGGGTTATATCTCATGAAGATCGTTGCCCCGTTCTGCCTAAACACCAAGAAGCCCGGTCTGATGGAATACAAGTGGAGGGTCTCCCGGGCCGTTAAAACCGAAGCTCCATCCTTGAAGGTGTCTTGCAATGACCGCACTACAGTGGTAGACGCTTTTCCAATAGTCAACACCTTGTCAACGAAAGATACACCGGCTCCAACGGTGTGGGAGCGAAGGAGTAAACCCCTGGCATTTCATGGCGATGGATTCACAATTGATGCGCCAATCAGCTGTATGATGCGAGGGAAGCTACACCTTTCGTAGAACGAGGGCCTTTTATGCATGCCGAAAACACCCGATGTATGTAGCTCGAGCCACGACATAAAGTAGTGCATCGGAAAGACCACGTGCAATACCCCGAGCTCGTTAGCATCCGCTACTCGGCTGAGGCCATGATAGAGGTGTGCCAAGCCAGCGATCCCAACGGCTACCTTTACCCCAATAACCATCCGGTGGGCTGGGTAAAATACAGAAGGCCGCATACGGTGAGAATGCATTGGAATTGCAAACCAACTCAACCATAGCCCGAGAAATCCTAAGAAAAGGCCTCCTCATCCATTCCAGGGGCCGCAACTTCTGCAAGAGACATGGTCGGGAAGTTAGGAAGAAAAAAATCCTTTTGGCCTACTTCATTCGCCGGCAGGTTATCCAAACCTAAACCGAAAGGGTCCTCAAGGGTGGCAAACTTGGCAGTGTTTGCAGAGAGGACGTTTGGGTGAAGAAACCGAGCAATGAAATCCTCAACGTTAACTCCCCGACTCCCATTTTCGACGAAGAGGGACTCATATATGTTCAACACTTTAATCAAGCTTGGGAACTGGTGCTGAACAGCATTCTCCGGCGTGACCCCCCTTACCATCGGCCTAGCACCAAAGATGTACACATCTGTCGGGCGCAGCTCCTCATAATGTTCTCCCATGACTGGTAAACCGGATACCTCCGCAAACTCCTCCAAGGAGATTGACACTTCCCGATCCATGGCAAGAAAAGTGTGGGTAGGAATGTTCCATTACTCCAGGAAAGCCTTAAACCACCAGGTCGGGAGCGTGGGATATTGGAACAGAGAGACGTACACTGCGGTGTATAGTCCTAACCTTAGCAACTGCGACTTTTTTGTCGACAGGATGTACCGGGCCCATGGCAGATAGCCAATCGGGTGGCGGGGGATCAGACCAATGTTATATGATTGCCCCCAGGCTCTCGCCTCGCCCTGACAGATACGGCGTCCTAGGATATCCAAGACCATAGGACACTGGACCGGGATGGCATCTATAGCCGGATGAAGAAAACCCTTCGATGTCCAATCCGCCATCTCCACGGCATACTGCACTGAGGGTGGGGTAGTATAGTGAATCGCCGTGATGGGTTCCGACGGCACCGCGCATGTGAAGCTTCGGCGGCCCATGATGATCTGATTATACCACGACCCCCAAAGGTGGAGACTCTTGTATTCCGGGTCGTATTCCTTAATCATGGCCAGGACCTCACGGTCCAAAGGCGTCTCGGGAAATCCCTCCTCTGAACGAACAAACGGGAACGAGGTGTCGAGAGACATGATCGCTGCAAGTGAACAGAAATTAGCCGTTAGTGTTGCAATTCCAACGCTTAGCGTTTAAGAAAAATGCATTAATTAATCAATTAAATTAAAAATTAATTTAATTAGAGTCAATTAATTACACCACACAGCAGTGCAGTGGGTAGGAGACCGAAGGGGGACCCACAAAATCTGGATGACAATACGTCAGTTAATAAGACAACCTCATCATTGGATGAGATTGTCAGTTGGTCCCCAGGAAAACATTCCCATTAATAAAAAAAAGGGGGAAGAATCCCTAGAGACAAGGAGAAAATCTCCTCTTTCAGAGCAAAGCTCTGTCACAGAATGACACTTGTCAAATTCTGGTCTCAAAGGAATAAAATTCCTTAAAAAGAGCATAGCTCTATGGTAATAATGGAAAGGTCCATCAGAAAATGTTACACCTAGAAGAATTAAAAATTTTGGAATCTTAAAAAAAAAATCCATGAAAAACTTATGAAATTTTTTCATTTTTCAGATCTAAAAAAGATCTACAGATAATTCAAAGAGCAAAGCTCTGCTCATGGGTTAGAACCCATGAACAAGATCCCTGTAGATCTATAAGTTTTTGAGAGCAAAGCTCTGTTTATGAAACCCCAATGGGGATCTCTTTAGATCAAAAGATCTGTGAGAGCAAAGCTCTTTGGTTGAGATTAAGTTAAATTAATTTGATTTAAATTAATTTTTACCTAAAGTTTTTGACTTTAGAAATGAGCAAAGCTCTGAAGTTCTTGAGTGAGAGCAAAGCTCTGGAAAATAAAAATCTTGAAACGGTGAGACTTTTCTAAGGGCCAGAGGTCCTATTTATAAGGCGCTTGCGCCCCTTGAGCTCACCCCTTGATCCAACGATCAGAAGTTTGCCACCGCTGCACTCACGTGTGCGCCACGTGAGCGCAACGGTGGGGGGGCATTTGTTTCGCCCAATCAGAGAAAAGCTCCGTTGAAATTCAAAACTCAAAACTTCGAAGCAACGCTTCAAATCTCGGGCGCAACACGCCACATGTCAGGCGCTGATACGTCAGCGCAGCGCCCAAGAAGGCGCGTCCAATTAGAGCAAAGCTCTATTTTAAGCAAAATTAAAGGAAGCAACGCTTCAGTTGCGCAATCACTGCGCTGCGCGACACGTGTCAGCGCAGATGCGCTAGCGCAGTTGCGCTACGCGACACGTGTCAGCGCAGTTGCGCTGCGCGACACGTGTCAGCGCAGATGCGCTAGCGCAGTTGCGCTGCGCGACACGTGTCAGAGCAAATGCGCTAGCGCAGTTGCGCTGCGCGACACGTGTCACGCGCTGGAGCATTTGCGCCAAACAGAATAAAGATTTTAAAGAAATCTTTCTGTTCTTGTTAAAACAAGAAGATTTTCTTCTGTAAAACAGAAGCCCTTGGAACAAAGATCCAACGGTAGGGAAAATTCCCCAAATCACTCAGAGAAGGATCTCTTTAACAAATTTAACTAATTTATGGGCACTATAAAAAGGACCCCAAGCCTCAATTCAAAGGCATCAACATTTCTTAAAAAAAATCAAGAGCTTCAAACAGAGAGAGAACTCTGAGAAAATTCCAAAGAAAAAGGTAAAAACCTTCATGAGAGAGAAGAAATCTCTTTTAATAAATCATTGATCTAAAAACCAGATCAATGATCTACACATAATAAACAGTGCTTTGCACTTCTTATGAACCACTGGTTCTTTAAAATAAGAAAAAACAAAAATAAAATAAAATAATAGTGCTTTGCACTTTTATGAACCTCTGATTCTTGAAACAAAAAGAAAAAACTTATTTTTCTTTGATCTAAATTAGATCAAGAAATTAAATAGTGCTTTGCACTTCTGTTATTGAATCTAAAAGATTCTTGGTGCTTTGTACTTCCAAACTGCGCTGTTGTGCTCTTGGGAAAGCGCCACGTGTCAGCTACAGAACAACTTGCGCTACGCGCTCTTGAAATAGAGCTTTGCTCTCTGGAATTGGCGCAACTCACCAGAGCGCGCCACGTGTCAGCAGCGCAACAGCGCAGCGCACTACGCTGTTGCGCTTGCGCTCACCAGAGCACTACACGTGTCCTCATCATAAGCGCTTACGCTCAATAATTGGCGCAAAGCGTCTGACAAGCCACTATCAGATGATTAATGCACTGTATTATTTACAGAAGGGCCAAGCCCAATTAAAAAGGGCCTAACAGGCCAAATTAAATGCAATGCATTACTTTAAAAAGGGCAGAGCCCAAATAAAAACAGATGTTGTGCATCATTTATAAAAGGGCAGAGCCCAAATAAAGGTCTAATAGACCAAACAAAAATGCCATGCATTTTTAAACAGGAGCATAGCCCCAGTAAAGGCCTAACGGCCAAATGCAAATAAAATGTTGAACATTTTCAACTGGACTTAGCCCAATTCTGGCCGTAAGACCTTAAATTAAACTGAGCACAAATACTCTCTCAAATCAATTTACCTCCGGTTCAAGGGTACATCTCCGAACTCCTCTGACACCCATCGTTGTAATCCTTCAACGACGTCAGAGAGGTGACGGGTCCCGACGACCACACATGAATATGGACTGCGGGGTCCTTAAACTCATGGACCGAAACGTCCTTAAACTAATATTGGACCGAAACGTCCTTAAACTAATGTCGGACCACCACGTACCTAAACTGGAATGCGGACCACCATGTCCCTAAACTGGAATACGGACCACCATGTCCCTAAACTGGAATATGGACCGCAATGTTCCTAAACTACCTATGGACCACTACGTCCCTAAACTGGAACAATAGATCCTCCAAATGCTCTTTTGCCGGATCTAAACGATCCCGTTTAAGTTGATCTTAGCCCCCAAACACGGCTAACGTATCCTTAAGCATTCAAACGGACCATAAAACTCCAAATCAACCTTGGTTCAAGGGTACATCTCTGAACTCCTCTGACATCTGCCGTTGTAATCCTTCAACGACGTTAGAGAGGTGACGAGTCTCGATAGCCAGATATTAAATGGATTATCACGTTAAGTTGATCTTAGTCTCAAATAGGACTATCGTATCCGTAACGAACGTTTAAGTTGATCTTAGCCGCAACGCGACTAATGCATCCTTAAACTAAAAACACTAAACCCAAATCTAAGTAAATACGGATTTGGACTAATCCGCGTCCTACGGGCGACGGCATTACTCATTCTCCGTATACAATCCACGAGCAACCACAAACAAAATAAACACACACGACACGAAGTGAAATTCTGAAGAAGGAGAAAGTTGTTACCGCGATGCGGTAGCGTAATTAACTGCAGGGGCTTGCGCCTGCAGGGAAGAGCGTCCCCACAATCTAAAATCCCTCAAGCGAGGGGGAATCTGACGAAGTCTGTTACATCGGCCGCATCCATCTAAACCTCCGATACACGGTGCCATAAATCAACTTGGCATCTTCGGAGAGGTGGACGGATAAAACCAAATAGCATCTTCCCCGAATCTCAGCGTCAGGATATCGCGGTCTTGTGCGCCGTCTTTTGGAGGGGAACACCTGGAAACGAGTCTGAACTTCAGCATGGATTACCGTCCATAAACGGACAGATAGTCCGAGCGAACAATTCAGATTCTAGAAGACATGCTAAGAACTTGTATGTTAGACTTCAGAGGTTTGTGGGAAGATCACCTATACCTTGTGGAGTTTTCATACAATAACATCTATCAGGAAAGTATTAGAATGGCACCATTTACAGCACTCTATGGATGGAAGTGCCGTTCACCACTAAGTTGGAACGAAATTGGATACCGAGAACTCCTTGGACCAGAAATGATCATGGCAACTATGGACGTAGTTCGCACGATCAGGGAAAGAATGCGCATAGCCCAAGACAGACAGAAACATTGGGCAGATGCAAAGTGTCGACACCTAGAGTTCCAACCTAAAGACCATGTTTTTCTAAAGATATCTCCAAACCGATGAGTGATCCGTTTTAGCAAGAGAAGTAAACTCAGTCCCAGATACATAGGACCGTTCGACATACTCGAACGAGTCGGAGAAGTGGCATACCGTTTGGCACTACCACCCTCATTGGAAGGAGTGCACAACGTGTTCCATATATCCTAACTACGAAGATATATGAGTGACCCCAGCCACATACTTGATCACTCAGAGCTCACATTCCAGACTGACCTGACTTGCGAGCAACAACCCGTTGAGATCCTAGATCGAAAGGTGAAGACATTACGGAACAAAAAATTAAACAATGTCCGGTTAATCTGGAGAAAATATTCACCAGGAGAATCAACTTTGGAATGATAAGAAGACATGCGTGCAACATACTCTTACTTATTTATAAATTAGTCCCTATGTAAATGTAAATTTCGAGGACGAAATTTTTATAACGGGGGTAGAATGTAACGACTCTGAATTTACTGTACGAAATTTTCCAATTTGATGTACAGAAATGAGTTATATAACCTGAATTTGAGTTATAAGTAAATTTTGTTAAATAACAGCAAGAAACAACTTGTAGCTCACTGGTAAAGCCTTGCACTGGTTTGACGTATCCCATGTATTCAATCCCCATCAGACACATTATTTTTTCTAATTTTTATTTTTAACTTTTTGGAAGCCCAAAAATCTACACGTGCAATGCACAAAAAAAATGAAAAGTCAGAAAAATCAAACATGTGGAAAATGGAGTAAACACTGAGATATACAGGCGGCACAAATTCAGAGCCCCTATGCCCTAGATCGACCAGCGGAAAGCCAATATTGGCTGGTACTGACGATTCAACCGAGCCCAATAAGCCCCGGGCTTTGCACACCTACCCCTTCACCTACCCCTAACACCCCTGCATTGTTTGATTTCCTGCAATCAAACAGAGACCCTTCATTTCACCATTAAACCAAATTTTAATACTTTGTAATCCACCATTTTAATTCCAAAACCCATAATTCTACACTATAAATACCACCACATACTTTGGCTCATTATCATTCTGAAATTTCTAGCCAAAACTCTCAAAAAATTTCTAAGTACAAGGGAAGTAAAGAGGAGTTAGCAAGCGGTCAACTTTCGGCAAATAATCGAAACTATTCCGGAGCTCCCGCGACGCCACGAAGATCAACTCTCTTTCTTCTATCTCTTCTTAGCTCAACCAAATTGTAAGCCCTTCTAAATTCCTTCCTCTCTATTGTAAATCCTTTTCAAATTTTTATCGGTAAAAGAGGAGTTATACCGACATCTTCTTTTCTAAAACACATAACTCCCTTTTCCTTTACATGTTAATCAATCCAACTTCATTACATCGCTTGTAACCTTAAATCCTAATATTTAGAATCAAATTTCATCAAAAATTCTCATGTGAAATAACAATAGTAGCACTTTTTCATTAAAATACCATGAACTTATTAAACACCTCTTTTCGTATTTTGTTAAAACAATACCTTAGGAAAACCTCATGAGGTGATGACCTACCCCTCACGTACACACTTGGTTCCATAGCACGATACCTCTTGTATATGAATTTTTGTTTCGAGGATAATATTACATTAAAATACCACTCACTTTAAAAACGGTTTTCATCTAAAACAGTATTTTAAATTCCTTTGCGAATATACCTTTACAACCCTTTTTAGGGAACCCGCTATTGGATGGTGCGGATTATCGCACTTCCTTGAACTAGTAAAGCGAGATGCAGACCTCCTCACGGAGCCTTCGATCTCGAAAGTTTTAAAAGTTTTTAAGAAAAATGAATTTTCTAAATAAATAAAAAAATAATTTTCAATAATTATATAAAATTACAAAATCCATATTTTCAAAATATAATACACTTACATTTTTCAAAAAATGAAAGAAGACCAAGTTTCAATAAAATATCCTTATGTTACCAAAAGATAAGTTTTACAATAAAATACCATGAACTTTCCAAAGCTAAAGGGTTATCACTAAAATACCCCAAATTCTTAAAAATCATGCTCATGAAAACCCTAAAAATATAAATAATCCCTCAATGATTATTTTTACTATTTTATAATATTTTTAATATAACCCCCTCGAGTTATATAAAATGATATTTAAAGAATTTAGTAAATATAGGTTTAAGCGGGATCAATTCTCTTGAGCCCCAGAGAGCCGAAGAAAGTGAGTTCTTTCCTATTTAAGATAGAAAATATAACGGAGTTATCAATGGTAATTGTCTTGGAGAAAGACACAAATCCTGCTGTTCATGTGCAGCAGTTACCGATGACTCCCGAACCTAATTCAAGATCTAAATCGGTTTACAAGTGTCTGACTCAGTCAGAGTTCAATTCATTCCTGAATCCAAAGTCAAACATGAATACTTGAACATGAACCTGAATACTTGAATTCAAACATCAATATCAAACATGAATGCTTGACTTGACTTGACCGAACTATGGTTATAACTTGACATGACTACTTGAACATCCTGAACCTGATTACTTGAACAAATTATATCTATGGTTTCGGCAAGACTTATAAATATAATCTATACAATACATTACGCGGGGATAACGGG
Organism: Agapanthus africanus; assembly: GCA_030015575.1. Taxonomy (NCBI): domain Eukaryota; kingdom Viridiplantae; phylum Streptophyta; class Magnoliopsida; order Asparagales; family Amaryllidaceae; genus Agapanthus; species Agapanthus africanus. The sequence goes on along the minus strand of JASDDO010000028.1, from coordinate 199,881,734 downwards.
GTAGATTAGTACAGAACGTATTAACATGGCACGAGATGGTCACTTAAAAGACAATTACATGAACTCTCATGCCATTGTCCCGTGGGTTTTTACGGGGCCTTGTACTACAAGTTACCATAGTCCACAGATTAAGATGGACTCCTCTCGTATACACAAATAACTTCTGTACCAAGCTACAAACAACCACATTAGAATAACAATCATATACCTGTACAACTTACCAGTTCAATTCTCATTAATTATTATATTCCATTTCTTCTTTTGGGACTTACCGAGCGCTAGTTCGCTGACGACATTCCTGTCTATTTCTTTCTTTGGAATGTTCGTCAGGAAGACCGGACTCTCAGAAGATCGAACCTAGCCAGGAGGATTTGGACCAGCTCACTGCACAGTCGGACTACTAACTCTCCTTGTACTTACTTTCAGTTTGTATGTCACTGTTTAGGCACTGCTTATTTCATTGTATCTTTCTTTTTCAAAAACAGTTGTATGTAAAGATGAATGTTAATAAAAATTGCTGTTTATTTTATATCTTTTGTTATTTCTTATGCATTTTATATATATTGCTTAATTACGCTTAACGTATTTATTTCTTAGTAAATACGTTGCGGCCTGCCATGTCACTGATTCCGTATACTAGGAAGCAGGGCGTGACACAAAGAAAAGCTCGTTGATTTCTTGAAGTGCCGGGATACAGAAAACTGAGGCTGCAAGTGACCCATACTTGACTCCACCGGATGTAACAGAGCCTGAGTTGTAGTGAGTGAAAGCGAACGCCATTGATCCCTATATAGAGACGGAATGCGAGCTTCAGTATCCCATCACTCAAGGGCAACTACAAACATATATACCACGATTATTTGATCACGAAAAAACATGACGCGAAATGTGGAGTGGAAAGAGGAAAAGGTCCCACCGGGCGTACCAGAATTTTTTTACCGCCGGAGAGGGTCTGAGGCATTGGGAAGACGTCTAACCTGAATATGGGGGCATATGCTATTGGAATATATCCATCCATCTCTCCGGAGATGCCAGGTTGATTTATAGCACCGCATATCGGAGGTTTAGATATATGCGACCGTTGTAGCATGACTTATCAGATTCTCCCTCATTTGTAAAGGGTTTTTGATTGTGGGGACGCTCTTCCCTGCAGGCGCAAGCCCCTGCAATTAATTACTTTATCGCCAAGTGAAAACAACTTTCACCTTCTCCATAGATATCACTTTGTGTTGTGTTATGTTTGTTTATATGTGGTTGCCCTTGGATTATGTACGGGGACTAATATATATCATCGCCCATAGGGCGTAGATTAGTCCAAATCCGTATATTAGATTTGGGGTTTTGAACTTAGGGCGCATATCTCATATAAATAAGGTCCATCAATTCATTGGATATATAGGTTTGATTTAAGGATATTTAGTCATATATCAGACTAAGATCGACTTAGATACAGTGAGCATATGGGCTCAACTGATCATCAGATTATATATGAATAGCCTATGGATAGTATACGGTAGTCAATTTGAAGACAGTTCGCAGGGCAAAACATATTAGTTTAAGGACATCACGGTCCATGGGAAATATGGATGGAGTATGACTTGCTTATACCCATGGATTGTATACGGGGATCAATATGGGGAGAGCCGTAGGGCCAAATATATATTTGTTTAGGGACGTTGCGGTCCAATATTAGTTTAGGGACATTTTGGTCCAATATTAGTTTAGGGACATTTCGGTCCATGTTTCATCTTGCGCATACGTGTATACATTACGTGACGAAGTAACAATGGTAACATGGGATGTGCCCAATATTAGGGTGCGATACAATTTGAAGGCATTTATATTTCCTTTAGAGATATACATATACATATATGTATAAAGCTGGAGCTCAATATGAGACTCATATCTATATGGGATGCGTATCAATGTGAGATATGCACATCAATATGGAGGTGCATCAATGTAGGGTGTATCGATATGAGAGTGCGCATCTATATGGGATGCATAAAGTATTTCCTGTCTTGATGAAATTTCATATATTTCATCAAGTAGGGACGAGGAAGTAGTTGTTGGTTGTTGGGACCCGCCACCTCTCTAAAGACGTTGAGCAATTACAATGCCGTATATCATAGGTGTGGAAAGATATACCCTTGAACCTAATCCCATATATGAGGGAGGAGATTAGGTCGAAACTGAGAATTGTCGGTCTTATATGAGATTAAGATCAATGGATGACAAATCATTAGTCATATATTCGACTAAGATCAATATAGGTATCATGATGAAAGATCATTAGTCATATATCCGACTAAGATTGGTATAGGTATCATGGATGAAAGATCATTAGTTATATATCCAACTTAGATCAATATAGGTATCATGGATGGAAGATCCTTAGTTGTATATGAGACTAAGATCAATATGGATGAACGATCATTAGTCGTATATGAGAATAAGATCAATATGGGTGGACGATCAATAGTCGTATATGGGACTAAGATCAATTTGGACATCGTTGATATGTTGATCAATGGATCATATATGAAAAACAAAATTTTCTATACTTAGTTTATTTTAACTAAGTACTCAAGTAAAGGCTTCCTATCCATGTGTGCATGTACATGTGAAGTGTGCATGTACATGTATCATTTTTAATGAGGGTGCGCACGTACATATCATATGGGTTGCGCATTTTCTTGTGATTAGGGACTGCGCACGTGCATATCACGTGATGCATATCGCTTATGGTTGGGAGCTGTGCACGTGCATATCATGTGGTTGCGCACGTGCATATCACGTGGTTGTGCACTTGTTATCAGTCATGGGGTTGCGCAAGTGCATATCACGTGATGCACATCTCTTATGGTTAGGGGTTGTGCACATGCATATCACGTGGTTGCACACTTGCTATCGATCATGGGGATTGTGCATATGCATATCATGTGGTTGTGCACTTATTATCAGAAGCATTATTTTATCTAAGTGCTTATACGCACACTTCTGTGTGGAAAAACATCATTTTAAATGCGGCCTAAGCTCAAATGTGCACCGTTCGTCAGAAAGCTATGGTGCGTATTTGTTTGGGAAAGTTGTTGACTTTCGAGAAAGAAAAAGCTTTCAATGAAGCAAAAGCTTCAAACATATGTCTTTCGTTCTTTTTAGATGCATGTGCATCGCACGTGCGCATTTGGAGAGCACCATTGGCGTTTGTACCCTTACGCAATTGCATAGGGTGCACCCATTTATGAAAGATTAAGATTTCAAGAGAAGCGTATGCTTCTATTTGGTGAAGACTAGGCTTCAAAAGGAAGAAGAACGAGAGATTGTTAGTCAGTGGGACCCACCACCTCTCCGAAAACGCTGAGGAATTACAGCGCCATACATTGAAGGTGTAGAAGGATGTACCATTAAAAAAGTCCCGTTCATCATGGTAGAGAACATGTTGGAGCAGTATCTTCTGAGATACCGGAAGGCTTCTTTATGCTTGGCGCATGTGCGTCGCACATGTTGTGCTTGATGTCGACATACGTGCGTCGCATGTGTTGCGTATGGCATCAGCGCGTGCGCCGCACATAGTGCACATGGCACCTGCACACATGCGCCGCATGTGTGCACATGGCAACTGTGCACGTGCATGTATAGAAACTGCGCATGTGCACCACACATCCGCGAATGGCACATCCACGCATGGCATGTGGTGCTTATGGCACCTGCGCTTGTGTATAAGGGGCACGTATGCCTAAATAAAGCAATGGCTTTCAAAAAGAAGTAATGGTTTCTGGGAGGATGAATCCTCTCCTTTTTTGGAGTTCTAGCCTCTTATTTATAAGGGAGAGATAGAGAAGGGATATCTCTTTTTCCCGATGTGGGACTAAAGATGTATCACCATGTAGTATAACATTACTTAGACCATACGTGCATAGCACATTTGCTCATAACTTTTGATTCTGGAAGAGTTATGAGACATAGCAAATCGAAGGACTTTTCGAGAAGTTTTCGATGCCATCAGAATTTGCCTGATTCTCATTCGGGAGTTTGGTAAAATACAGCCCAGAAAATACTGGTTTGTATTTTCTTAAGCGTATTGCTGCCATTTGATATTTTGGGCTCTTTGCGTAGAAAATTTAGACGAGAACAAGTGGTTTGTTTGGAATTGGAACAGCGAGCACTGGAGGGTGCAACAAATACTGCTTGATGTTTCTAACTGTATCTTAGCATTTAGCATCTCAGACAAAAGTAGTATCTTTCTTCATAAGTTTTGAGAAAAACCGGCATCTCTCGGATAGGTTTGAAATGAACCGCCATATATAAGAAAGCTTACCTTGGAAGGATCTTAACCACGTCAATTTTCTTGGAAGCGACATCTTCATGATCGCTTTTATCTTTGAAGGGTCAATTTTGATCCCTCGATGTCGGACTATGAAGCCCAGGAATTTTCCCGATGACACGCTGAAGACGCATTTCAAAGGATTCATCTTTAAATTGTACTCTCTTAGCCTTATGAAGACAGTCCGGAGATCTTGTATGTGATTGGCCGCGGATTTAGTCTTGACGGCTAAATCATCGATGCAACATACGACGACTTTATGAATTAAGTCATTGAAGATCCTTGTCATTGCTCTTTGATATGTGATGAGGGCATTCTTTAATTCGAATGGCATGACTTTGTAGCAATATATGCCAATTGGAGTTCGAACGCAGTATGTTTCTCATCTTCGGGTGACATTCTAATTTGGTTATATCCGGACGAGCCATCCATGAAGGTGAACTGTGAAAGTCTATCTAGCACCACCATGAGGTCCAAGTGACATCAAGCATGCCAAATTCAAATTTTATAGGTGCTAAGCTAGACTAAACAAGATCTTTAGCTAGTTGATTAGGGTTTTAGTTTTGATATCTACTAAACTATAAGAAAGTGAAGATGGCTATACCCTCGTAGATCGAGTCCTTCACTTCACATGCTCCGTGTAGTAGTCCTGCGACTCCACTAGGCTCCACTTGAGGCTTTGGACGAGCTTCCTTCGATGACCTTCGTGCCGAAGATGATCCATGCGAAGTCCCTCCAACTCAAGCTACCTCTACACTAAACTCTTTGGTGTAGGAAACACGCTACACTCGATCACTAGTCAAGTGTAGAATGGTGAAGTAGGGGATGTTAAACCTCACAAGTTTGTGTTCAAGCTTCATGGTTTACATCACATATGAGGGTTGAAGCTTGAACCATGATATTAAGGAAGAAGAAGAAGCTAAAGAGCATGAGAGCAAAATGGGAGCAACTCAAAAAAATGGCTAAGTGTTAGAATGTGCAAGTGAGAATGGCAACTCTTGACTCCTCACTCATTCAAGCATGGAATTATTGCAATATAAAATTGCAACCATGCTTGAATAGTGAGTCAATATGAATAAACAAATATAAAGCCCATGCTTGCAACCATACTCCCAAAGTCTTCACATTTTCCACCTCATTTCTATTTTCATAAAATAGAAATTTATGTCATGCTATATATATATATATATATCATATAATAAAATATTTAGTGAGCTAATGATATTAGTTAAGATATAATTATATCAAATATAATATATATCACATTATTAAATCAACACTTGATTTAATAATCTGATTATATCACATATGACCGACTAATATCGTTTATCTGTATATCACATTATCAAATCAACACTTGATTCGGCAATCTGGTTATATCACATATAACCGAAGCGATAACAGATAACTGCTAGATTACAATACGGTATCACATACACGTATTTAATCAGGCCCACACACATATCACATATGTGTCCTACTTCGTTTCGCTTGAACCAGGGAACTTCTGTGTGGGACTCTAAAGACTCGTCAATACGCCAGCAGTAGGTGATGATCACATCAGTCACCTACAAGCCGTCAGCGATACTAGATGGATGTAATGGCTACCCAGGTATTGAGCGGTATGAAGATCAACAAGCAAGCTTGTCCATAGTCTCCATGAAGTCTATTAGTAACACTACCATACTGTCCGATCTCTTCGTCTGATATGTTGCATATCATGTCTAGGGGCGGTAAACGTCAGACCCCAGTAACGTGATAAGTCATGCCGATGTCTGGCCTATAACGGTTCGAGAAACTACTGATAACACTTATCAGTAAATTTCAGCAGCAGCCCTAACCAGGGACTTCCAGTTATAGCCAATCGAGTATAGTGCAACATCAACCCCCAATACCGGGAGAGACGAAACCCCTCCTATCGCTTATTGTCTCCATGTGACTCAGGATTGTACCCAAAATCCACCTGTTTGCACAACTCCTCTTGAGCGTGGTAGGGAGGAAATCAAAGCACAGTGGGAGCCTCACAAGACTCTATGACGATCTCGGGTCTACAGACTAACCTGTACCAGTGTCACCAGTGAACTGCTATCTGACGATAGGTATACTACCAACTAGGAGTCCTCAGCGAGTCCGTTCGGTGTACCCATTCTACAATGAGCACATGTGTACAATTTTTGATGTCACACAATAATGGTTGTGGGATCAACCATCGCCCTCTAAGGGACAAGAAACGTACACACTAGTCTACTCTGGAATATCGATACCCTAGTCTCGATATTCTCTCGACTAGAAATTGATTAAATGATGTACTTTTGGACCACCTTGGCCCTACTAGTATGATCTCAGCATAATCCTGGTCGTCAAGTACATATCCTAAGGGCTTTATCAACATGTAAGAGACAGACAGTATAAATATCAGTCTACATGTTAAGATAAAGGTAACCTGATAGCATACTATCATGTCGAGCAAGAAAGTCCTCTATATATATATGTCCAAGCATCCACTATATCATCAATAATGGCCTCTAGAGCATACATATTCCTAACAAACTACTCATAACTTTAAGTGCCGTTGACCATCATTTCCATGATCAGGAGTGGAAAATCTTCTTTAGGGCATACATTATTGAGGTCCCTAAAATCAATGCAAACATGGATCTGCCAATTTTTCTTCTTTACTGGGAATTTGCAAGAATCCAATCCGCATATTTCTCTTTTCTGATGAAGCCGGCATCGATGAGTTTCTTGGTTTCCTCGATGATCTTTTCTTCCAGCTCCCTTCTCATTCTTCGAGTAATTTGCTTGACCGGCTTGATATTAAGAGATATAGCCAGCTTATGCACAGCCATCTCAGGGGAGAGACCAGGAATTTCTTCGTATGTCCATGCAAAGTAGTCGATAAACTCATGCAGCGGGGTGATTATCTGCTCTTTTACTCCCTCTGGCAAGAGCGAGCTAATGTAGGTCAGTCGTGGGTTATTAGACGTTCCCAAGTCGACTTCAGTTAACTTTTCGAAAGTTGTCTGTCTGCCATCTTCGGGCTCTTAAGGGGCTCCTTCTAGCTCAGTTAGCTCATCATCATCCTCCGATTTTCTGCTGGTCTCACCAATATGGATCATATGGCAAGACTTAACATCAGGCTGGATGAAACCTATACCCCGTCTATCTATGATTCACCCATCGACGAGCGGTCTGGCTTGAGATGGATGCCATAGCCCTTCTTAGAATTTTGATTCGAAATTCGTTTGATACAATGGGAATCAACACTTCTTAAAATATTCCCGCATTTTGGATGCATAGTATTTGGGGTTTAGGACAACTCTTATGCCTCTTTCATATGGAAGGCATATTAGGAACAAATCGTTCGGGTGCATAACAGAATCTAACTTATAGAACAAGATGCCACTATCCCCGTCCATTCCTCCGGGGACATAGGAGGTTTTCAATTGATCCACTGTGGAGACTGACATCGCATTAAGCTCTTTGAACATCTGCTCCAAAACCCTTATGATAGCCAAAAACCCTTCTGTGCTTTCAAGGGTTTCTCTTAGTTTTTATTTTTGCGCTAGAGTCTTCTCCGTACATCTGTTGCAGGATGAATCTTATGTGTCTGATTCGGCAGTGTCACTTCCGAAGTGTGGACGAATTTTACTGGGTTTAAAGTTGAGAAACGGGCTTTTAGTGTCAGACTCGTCGGTTTCACTGCCAAAATGCAGGCGAACCTTACTAAGGGATTACCCTTCAGCGTCAGACTTTTCGGTGTCACAGCCAAAATGCGGGCACACTTAAAGATTTTTGGTTTTAAAGATGACGGCTAGCTTAGACTTGCCCTTGGGATTCAGCACTGTTTCCTCCTCATTCGATCGTGGATTGGCATCTTGGAGGTTCATGAAGTACCGAGAATCATCGTACCGGACTTCATGTACACCGAATGGCTGTATGTCTCCGTCAATGCATTTTTCTTTGCTATCTTTGGTATACTTCATGCATTGATGGAGAGTCGATGGAACGATGCCATAATCATGAAGCCATGGTCATCCCAAGAGAACTTTGTATGACGTATCAACGTTGATGGCATAGATATTTGCCTATGTTTGCAGGTCCCTAAACTTGATTGGCAAAGTCATGAACCCTAGGACCTGCTGGCAGTTCTGGTTGAAGCCCTGTATGATGATCCTTTCCTTTGATAGGTTCCGGACATCCGTCGATAAACTCTTCAGAGTCTAGAGGTTCATGATGTTTACCGAGGATCCCAGATCAATCAAAATGCGATTAATCCTATCTCCTTCGCTGTATCCTATTATGTAGAGTAGCTTGTTATGTTCTGCTGTCCCTAGTAGTAGGTCTTCGTCCTTGAATGCGACTAAAGCTGTGTGCAGAGCGTACCAGGCATCTTTCATATTGATTTCTACGAACCAAACCTAGTACCGTTCAGGGTTTTTTAGAGCATAAATGAGGAAATCTCTAAGTTCTTTGGATAGAACAAGAGCATCGTAGACACTCAAAAGAGATGGGAGCTTTCAGAGATAATCCAAGACGTTATAGTCTACTAAAGGAGAGTTTGAGTCTTTATGGGCAGGCTCTCCATCGACCCCTTCATTCGCAATTTTTTTTCTTTTGGGGCATTTCCATGTCTCGGTGGCAGCACCTTATTGCTCCGTAGCTGGATCTAGTTGGCCTTTATGGCGAGCTCATCCTCATCTTTGGGAAAACATAGCTCTTTTTCAGAATCGCTGCCAAGATGGATGGCGTAGCAGGTCGCTACCGGAACTTCATCCCCGGTACCGCCTTCCAATTCTGTAACACCCAAGTTCATTTATACCAATTCCAGTTCATGTATTTCTTTATTTATGGTATTTTCCTGATTTACTGTGTTTTGGGTGCAAATAATATATCTGACATCTGTATTAGCATCCGACCAGACCCACATACTTGAAACCTGTCTTGATTCATGTCTATGATTTATCCTGATTTGTTACGTAGACTTGTGCACTTTTATACGTACTGCATACTGGCATTTATCTGGCATCTGCATTTTTAAATATAACATTTTAATGTCACATAAAATATTTTAAAAATACATTGCATGGCCTGCCTGATACCCCTAACCCTGTGGTAGCATCCGCGCATCTTGTTCTCGTCCCGTTCAGTGAAACGGACTTGTTTGGATGGCTACGCGCACGTACGTGCATCCGTTCTTGGGGGTATGCATTTTCGTTACCCGGATATCTAATTTTAGTTTTGGTTGACACATATATTTTTCGTATTTTAAAACTGAATTTTAGACCCGACCCGGGTGTGTTTTGGACTATATTTGTATTTACCAGAATATCAAATTTTATTTATATAATATTAATTTTATAAACTGATACAAATTAAAATTTAGTTAATTAATAAAAGATTTTTTTAAATTTAAATCTAAACTAATTTCCTAACAAACTAACAACCTCTTTTTCTCTCTCCTCTCTCTTTTTCTGTCTCTCTCTCCCTTTCTCTCTCCTCTCTCTCCCTCTCTCTCTGTTACTTTATAAATATTAATTCTTTCAATATTTACAATGCCTGCATCTCTTCTCCACATATATATATGTTTGATATACTTTTTAAATCCCATATGAAGAAGAGCACTGTTCCCTTTCTTCTTCACGTTTTCCCGCCTACGAACGTAACCCACGCCTCGCCTCTGTCCTTGTCCCGCATGCCGTGTGTACGTTGCGACGATTTACCGACATCGGACGTGTCGTACGTATCCGTATTGTGATCCATCGAGGCAAGTTAATCTTGCTACATGCTATACTACAATATATTGCACACATGTGAATAATAACATTACTTATTGTTTAATTATGCATCCCACATTACCATTTTACTATTTTACTGTCTTCGGACATCCGTGTGCATCCATATCACTATTTACATATCTAGTCGCATGCTAATTCATCTTGCTACATGCTAGGTATATTATTATGCATCCATATGAGTAAAATATTACCCGTTTATCACATTATACATCCATATTCAAGTTTTACCATTTTCGGATACCTGTTTGCATCCATATCATTTAAAATATATATAACTGCATCTATAGATCATATTAATTCATGTTATTATTATAGTAACACCCCATGCTTAATAATGTGCATCCCACTTAGTTTTGGAACTATAAATATAACCCTAATCGATAATTGTGCATCCATACCATTAATTATATATCTATTTGCATTCCAAGTCACGTTATTTCATATTACTGCTACATTAACACCCCATGCTAGATAATATGCATCCTACATAGTCATGAAACTATAGTTGTAACCCCTGATAGTTATTTATGTATCCATGTTTATTTGTGTATCCATACCATTAATTCTGCATAACTAGTTGCACCCCATATTACATTAACTCATATTATTAATATATTAGTACCCCATGCTTGATATTATGCATCCTACATAGTCATGATGTAACCCCTGATAGATATTTGTGCATCCATACTTTTATCGTACATCCGTACTTTTACCCTGATTCCATACTTGCTGCATCTTACTGTTGGGCACCCATTTGTTACACTGTGTACTACTTGATATGGCCTGATACACCACTACTTGACATGACTTGATACATGTACACTACCTGACATGACCCGATACACCACTACTTGATATGACTTGATACATGTACACTACCTGACATGACCTGATATATCATTACTTGACATGTTACCTGATCCTATTTCTAATGCCGACAATCCTGACATGTTGTCCCGATGGACATATCCTGTTGTCTCTATAGACAAATCTGTTCCTGCTTGATCTTGTGTTGGCATTAATCTCAGATTTATCAATACCTGACTTGAACACATAACTTGGGGGTATGGGGAAATCAATGATGAAACCTGACTTGTAACTCGACAGCTCGATACTTATACTGATCAGTTTTAGGGGCTAGGCCAGCCCTGGGATGATGCTGCTGATATCATTCATCTGTACATGTTTCCGTTTAGTGCCCAGCGGCATGTCTCGGTTTCAGCCCGAGAATCTGGACCGTAGTCCCGGGCATGCACGGGATACTATTGAGTTACATCGACGATTCATTAAATTGATTTCAAAGACTTGAGAGTAATTAACCCAGCAGTTTAGTTCAGATTACTCACTGCACATCACATATACTTTTACCCTTCAATGTTCCTTAATTCGTATTACTGTTCTACTTTTATTACTGTTCATACTCGTGCCTGCATGTCTTGCTACCCCCTGATTATATTATTGTTGATATTATGACGCACTGACGTCTGGGTTTTGCATGGCCCAGATCCTCTACCCTTGTCGCAGGCTGATTAGGAGTATTTCCGCCGTCAGGCCGAGCAGTGAGGATCATGTTAGTATCCAGTTTAGTTATGTTTACTTTCCAGATGTTATTGTTTATTGGATCTATTGCTTCCACATATTATTTCTTGACTCGTTTATTCTGGCATTTGGACATGTACCAGATAGTTTATTTTATTTTTCTATTCTTGATATCTTCTAGACAGCCGTAATATGACTGTGGAGGGATGTTTCCTAGCCACAGGTAGTATGGTTGGCTTTGTCACGTGCCAATCTTAGTGCACTCTGGGAAGCGGGGCGTGACAGGGTTTGTTTGGTATCAAAGCCATAGGATTTAGGTTAATCGGGTTTGATTCTTTTGTGGTTGGGTATTGGACCCAATACACGAATCGGAAAATCCGTAATTAGGAACATGTCCTGCCACATTGTTATCGTAATTCTTGAATCATATCTTTCTCTTGACCCCATCCTGACGATATACAAACAACTTTGCATCTCGAGTTGAAATTCTGTTTGTTCCCTATTGTTTCTTCCGTCCTATTCCTTTGATTCTGATACTAGGATTTGGGCAACTTGAACGAAGTTATGTGATTGTAACTATGAACTGCAGCATGGTTACAATGCGGTACTCTATTTAAGTAACATGGAGTCCTGGTCTTGTTTCATTCCCTTGTTTCATGGTCATTTTATTACCTTGGTTCTCTCAGTTTCATTACTTACCAGTTCATGTTTTGCAGATTTCTTGGTGATCGATACCGGCAGTTATGAAGTTGTCTTGGGAATGGATTTTCTCGGCACTTTCCACGCACACATTGATTTTAGGGCAAAGAAAGTGATTTTCCAGCTTCTCAGACATCCGGAGTTTGTTTTTGCTGGAGGAAGCAGTTCTGTCGGGCCAATCGAATTTAGGGCTAGGCCGACAAACAGTGTTCTTTCGTCAATGGAAGTTGATAAGGAGGAAGCGCCAGCTGTAGTTCGAGAGTTAATGGACGTGTTCGAGGTCATCTCGGGTTTACCGCCAAACGAGATATGGAGTTCGCGATCGATCTTGTTCCTGGTGCAGCGCCAATCTCAAAGGCGTACTATCCGATGGCACCAGTGGAGTTGGAAGAAGTACAGAAGCAGGTTACCGAATTGCTTGAGAAGGGTTAGATTCGCAGCAGCAATTCACATTGGGGAGCTCCAGTTCTTCTAGTCAAGAATAAAGATGGCACAAGGAGGATGCGCATCAATTATCGAGAATTGAACCGGGTGACTATTAAGAACAAGTACCTGATCCCTCACATTGGCGAATTATTCGAGCAACTCAGTGGCATGAGGGTATTCTCAAAACTGGATTTGCGATCCGGATATCATCAAGTTCGAGTTAAATCAGAAGATATTTGCAAGACTGTGTTCCGAACTCGATATGGACATTACGAGTATTTAGTGATGCCATTCGGAGTCACGAATGCACCAGCGATATTTATAGACTTGATGAACCGAATCTTTTCACCGTTCTTGGACCAATTTATAGTGGTGTTCATCGATGATATTCTGATCTACTCGAGAAGCATTGAACAGCATGTGGAACACTTGAAGATCGCACTGCAGACATTGAGGCAAAAAAGATTGTATGCAAAGATGAGCAAGTGCGAGTTTTGGCTTGAAGAAGTGAAGTTTTTGGGGCATGTTATATCCGAAGATGGAATCGCCATTGACCCTAAAAAGATTGCAGCAGTTCAAGATTGGCCGATTCCGAAGAATGTAGCAGAGATCAGAAGTTTTCTTGGACTTGCCGGATATTACAGAAGATTCGTAGAGAATTTTTCTCGTTTGGCTGAACCTTTGACCAAGCTTACACAGAAGGTAGTACCGTTCGTATGGACGGATAAATGTGCGTCAGATTTTGAGGCGTTGAAGCAAAAATTGTTAACCGCTCCTATTTTGACCGTACCGACGGTCTCGGAGGATTGGTGATTCACAGCGACGTATCTGGGAAAGGTTTGGGATGTGTTTTGATGCAGCATGGAAAAGTTATAGTTTACGCATCGAGACAGTTGAAGATCCATGAGAAGAATTACCTAACTCATGATTTGGAGCTAGCAGCTATGATTTTCGCTTTGAAGATTTGGAGACACTACTTATTAGGCGAAAGGGTCGAAGTATTCACCGATCACAAAAGCCTAAAGTACGTGTTCACACAGAAAGAGCTTAACATGAGGCAGCGTAGATGGTTGGAGCTGATGGCTGACTACGATCTTGATCTTAAGTACCATCCGGGGAAGTTAATGTTGTACCGGATGCGCTTAGTCGGTTGCCATCAATTCAGATGTTGACAGCACAGAAGGAACTTATCGAGGATTTTTCGGAGATTCGAGTTGGAGATCGTGCCACCGCACTCTTCGGGACAGTTGATGCAGCTGCAAGTACAGTCGTCGTTGATCGATAATATTAAAGCAGCGCAGTCACAGGACCCAAGATTGCAGAAGTTTCGAGAACAAGTTGAAGCTGAACTTCGAACGGACTTGTTGATTCATGAAGATGGTTCGTTGCGATATGGTAGCCGTTTGTGTGTGCCGAAAGGAGACATTCGCGAAGAAGTGATGAAGGAAGCACACAGTTCCGTATATTCTGTACATCCAGGAGGCACGGAGATGTACTGTGATCTACGACAGCATTTCTGGTGGGAATGTATGAAAAGGGAGATCGCCCGCTTTATAGTGAAGTACTTGATGTGTCAGCAAGTCAAGGCTGAACATCAAAGGGTAGCTGGTTTATTGCAACCACTTCCGATTCCTCAATGGAAGTGGGAATATATAACCATAGATTTCGTGACAGCTTTACCGCGGAGTCCAAAGGGCAACAATGCAGTTTGGATGATTGTTGATCGATTGACCAAGGCGGCTCATTTCATTCCGTTCCGAGTTGGTCAGTCAACAGAAGCGTTAGCAGAATGGTACATGCAGGAGATTGTGAGATTGCATGAAGTACCTATGAGCATCATTTCCGACCGTGATACCCGGTTCTTATCGCACTTCTGGAGGAGCTTACAAGAAAGTTTGGGGACGCGATTGAAGTTTATCATAGCTTATCATCCTCAGACAGATGGCCAGTCGGAGAGAACGATCCAAACTCTTGAAGACATGTTGAGAGCTTGCATGTTAGACTTCAAGGGTTCATGGGAGGATCATCTACACTTGGTGGAGTTTTCGTACAACAACAGTTTTCAGGCGACTATTCAGATGGCTCCATTCGAAGCATTGTATGGTCGCAAATGTCGTTCACCTGTTTGTTGGGACAATATTGGAGAACGAAGATTGTTGGGACCGTATTTGATCATGCAAACCGTAGAGAAAGTTAGTACTATCCAGAATCATATGAAGGCAGCACAAGATCGGCAGAAGAGTTGGGCCGATACATCGAGAATACCTCTAGAGTTCGTTGTTGGTGATCTTGTGTTCTTGAAGATATCATCGACTAGAGGAGTGGTTCGTTTTGGGAGTCGAGGCAAGCTTAGTCCTTAATTCGTGGGGCCTTTCGAGATTATGGAGCATGTTGGAGAAGTGGCTTATCGATTGGTTTTACCACAATCTTTGGCGAATATTCATGACGTGTTTCATGTATCTCAACTCCGTAAGTGTCACGACCCAATATTCGGCCCGTGACCAGCACTTAACCACGTAACGTCTACAGGCGTAACGCGACTAAGCAAGCCGAAACCCAGAAATCAAAACCATTAAAAGTATTGAGTGTTAAAACATTTAATAGAAACATTTGTTAAAACGTTTAGAAAACCTTAAGTAATTTAATAGAATTCTTAAAAGTTCAAGTTATTATCTTAAAATTTTGGCAGCATTTCCTTTGTAAAAACTAGCCCCGAAATCGGGTATAAGGCAATATATGAGTAAAATGATATACAATAAGGATAAAGCATCCCAAACGGGAGCAATCATGCCCAACGGCGGAAACAATCACCACGATAAAAATATACGACGCCGTAGCGAAGAGATGAGCAGTATAAGTGAAAACAAATATCATGAAAAATAAAGCTGCATAAATAAAGTCGGCTCACAACGAGCTCGATACCAAAGTACAAAATAATATACATCGTCCTCACAACTGATCTCTAAATCAATACATGAAGGTAGATGGAGAGTACTAGATACAACAATGTATACAACTGAAAAATAAACAGATACCGCACAAAAACCCATCTATCAGTAAAAGGGCTAGCACGCCAACAGCAGTGGTATCTATATCAAAAGATGCTAGAAAATAGTCTGCCACTACTACTCTGAGGGGCGACCTGCAAACACTGTGGCACAACGGGGGTGAGTAGCCAACTCGTGAATAGTAGATAACATATAAAGGTAATCACGAGTATGTACGTGCTGCGATACTCTAACCTATGCCAATAGGTAACATCTATATGATGAGTTATATGAGCAATAATCATGCAACAAGTGCGATCTAATAACATCTCTATATGATAAGCAGGGTATGCAATAATCGTGCATAGCAAATGCATTCTAATAACATCTATATAGGATGAGCAGGGTATGCAATAGTCGTGCATAGCAAATGCAATTTAATAACATCTATATAGGGTGACCAGGGTATGCAATAGTCATGCAAAAGTACTCTATCAGGTACTATAGATACAGGATGAGATGCAAAATAATGAATGCTAGAATGGGAATAAATATCATCTACACGGAATGTCAACGTGGAAGAATAACCGGTGTCTATCAATGCACCCAAATCCCAGTAAAACTCAGGCGCCGTCACTCTGATCGGCCCTCAAATCCTGTACAGCTCATGGAATCGTGAATGCCTAGCATCGGCACTCGAAAATATCACAAATCATCGTGTCAAGCATCGACACGCAAATCCTTAAGTATCGGGCTCCGTCTGCAGAATCGGCCCTCGGCCCCGGCTGTACGTGTCGTCCCATATTCATCTCTCAACTCTGGTCAGTATCCTCCGGATAACCGCCAGATCTAACCAATCACCGGTAGGTAGTAGTCCCTCTACCAAACTCACCGTCTACTGCACAGTGATCCGTTCTCGCCCCGGGGTACCATACCGGGTCCACCATGTACCCGCAATCGGCCTCGTCCAGCTCCTTGATTCGGGTTCACATGTCACACGTCTCAGAACCGAGAAAACGTATGGTGGACGCACTGAAATATCATGTCAAGGGAAACCGGGTTTTTAAAACAGTGTGTATTTTCTTAAAATAATACCCCGGTTCCAAATCCAGAAATCATATAAATCCAAACTCAATACGTAAATCCATGCAATGTGTCGTATGACACTAAGAGTAAAAGAAAGGGAAAACCACTCATTTAAAAAGGATCCAGTTTTGAAAATGTCTCGTGCGGTCCCTTAGTTTTTAAATCATGTCAATATCACCCATGTATGTAACATATGTATGTATATAGGTATGGATATGCAAAGGGATACATACGCAATGTGAGTGTAACAATATACATGTGCACTAATATGGATATACATTATACATGTGCGCAAGTAGTGATATATCAATGAAGGTATGCACTAATATGAATATACAGTGTACATGTGCGCAAGTAGTGATATATCAATATATGTGTGCACTGGTATGAATATATAGTGTGCATGTGCGCAAGTACGAAGATATCAATATATGTGTGCACTGGTATGAATATACAGTGTGCATGTGCGCAAGTATGAAGATATCAATATATGTGTGCACTGATATGAATATACAGTGTGCATGTGCGTATGAAGATATCAATATATGTATGCACTGGTATAAATATACAGTGTGCATGTGCGCAAGTATGAAGATATCAATATATATGTGCACTAATGTGAATATACAACAAGTCATGGCAATCATCAATGATGCGGAAATCAAGGCGATATATAATTCGTAGCAATCCTATAGTGCGAGTGTCAAATCACTAACGGTGTGAGTATAACATACAAATAGTGCTTGTGCAGCTTGAACCATTAATGACAGTGCAGAGTTCTATATCTACCATTTCTATATGCAACAAGGGAGGTATGCTACAATAGTACGTATAAACATCTATGACTAAATGTCCTATCACGCCCTGACGCTTAACGCCATATGGGCGATTTCCCCGTAGATATTAAATCTACTCACATGGTCTCGTGCTAAACGTAGCCAACCACTTGCTTTCCCTTCTTTACGGCGTCTGACGTACCCGCCTGAGAACCTAGAATTCACACAAGGAAAATCCACATAAGCAAATATCTCGCAAAACGCGATATCGAAATCAAACGAGAAACTCGCGTCGCGAACTAAACGCGCGTGTGTCTGATACGCTAGATCGTGTGTATACGCGTCTAAAACTACCCCGACACGCCGTGACACGCTGGATCACAGAACCCACTCACGTATCGCGCGTATCGCGCAAACTAAACGTATAGGAAAAACAATATATCGTCCCAGATTTTGACACAGATGAAAACTTACAAAATTGCACATACCACACTACTAGAATATATAGCAGACTCCCCCAGCCAAAACCCCAGCACCCAAGTCCCCTACCTGACCGCAATTTGAAGCCAGAACAAATTAATTGGCGGCCAGATTGTGGGATCTGGGGCTCGTGCTTCGTGTGTGTGGTCTAGACCTGATATACATGCTCCAGTTTTCCCAGATTTTCTCTGAAGGAGCTGGGTCACAAGCAGATTACAGAAAGCTAAAATTTCACTTTAAAACGTTAAATTAACACCAATATGAAACCCTATGGTATTTTAGTGAAATCTGGGGTTTATCTAGGTTTAAGTGGCCCTAATAACACTTAACTAGGCTAGGCTAACCAGCAAAATCATCTCCTAACCAAAAGTCCACACAATTCACCATATTTAGCACAAAAACTCACTTTTAACACTAACCGAAGCTAATTCTACACATAACTTAGCAAAAAGGAATTGAGATCAGATTTTATACCTCACTCTTGACCCTAGGAAGCAGGAGAAGGAGTAGAAGAAGAAGATTTGGTGCTGCTGTTGCTGCTGGAGCTGCTGCTGATGCTGCTGAAGCTGTTGCTGCTGGAGCTGAAGCTGATGTTGTTGCTGTTGCTTCAGCTGCTGATGCTGCTGGGTGCTGCTGTTGCTGAGTCTTCTGCTGCTGCTGGAGCTGCTTGTAGTTGTGAGTGTGTGTGTGTGAGAGAGAGAGTGAGAGAAGTGAGAATGAGAAAGAGAAAAGAAATAAGAGCACACTAGTCAACCCCTCTCTCTTTCTCATTTAATGCAAGCATGGCCATGCCATGATGCACTCTCTCCCTCTCTCTCCCCAAGTCAACACCCTACAATTCAAATCATTTTCATTTAAAAAAAAACAATTGACCCCAAAACACTTAATAAAAATCCAAAGTGGCTTAACAAGATGGTTAGTCCACCATGGTTGCTAATCATGGTTTAACCCCAATTAAACCCCAGTTTACATGCACAAGTGTGTGCAAGACTAGAAAAATTCAAATAAAATATTCATTAATTTTGATAAAATATTTGAAAATCAATTTGGTAAACTTTTTTATTAAAAACCATACTTTAAAGTATAATGAGCCACTAAACACATCCTAAGGTGTTACAGTAAGTATGTTCGAGATAAAACACACGTGCTAGATCATTCGGAGCTGACTGTAAGAAAGGATTTGATTTTTGAGGAACGACAGATGTCGATTGTTGATCGAAGAGAAAAGCTTCTTAAGAACAGGGTTATCCTTCTCGTACTTGTTTCTTGGGGAAATCGCTCGCACGGAGAATCAACTTGGGAACGAGAAGACGAGATTCGACAGAAGTTTCCACATCTATTCTTGTAGATTCATGTTGTTTATCTTTTCTTGTCTTGGGAATTTCGAGGACGAAATTCGTTTTGTAGTTGGGTATAATGTAACACCCTAGTTCATTTATACCAATTCCAGTTCATGTATTTCTTTATTTATAGTATTTTCCTGATTTACTGTGTTTCGGGTGCAAATAATATATCTGACATCTGTATTAGCATCCGACCGGACCCACATGTTTGAAACCTGTCTTGATTCATGTCTATGATCTATCCTGACTTGTTACGTAGACTTGTGCACTTTTATACATACTACATACTGGCATTTATCTGGCATCTGCATTTTTAAATATAACATTTTAATGTCATATAAAATATTTTTAAATTACATTGCATGGCCTACCTGATACCCCTAACCCTGTGGTAGCATCCATATATCTTGTTCTCGTCCCGTTCAGTGAAACGGACTTGTTTGGATGGCTACGCGCACGTACGTGCATCCGTTCTTGGGGATATGCATTTTCGTTACCCGGATATCTAATTTTAGTTTTGGTCGATACATATATTATTCGTATTTTAAAACTGAATTTTAGACCCGAACCGGGCGTGTTTTGGACTATGTTTGTATTTACCATAATATCAAATTTTATTTATATAATATTAATTTTATAAACTGATACAAATTAAAATTTAGTTAACTAATAAAAGATTTTTTTAAATTTAAATCTAAACTAATTTCCTAACAAACTAACAACCTATTTTTCTCTCTCCTCTCTCTTTCTTTTTCTTTCTCTCTCTCCCTTTCTCTCTCCTCTCTCTCCCTCTCTCTCTGTCACTTTATAAATATTAATTCTTTCAATATTTACAACCCCTGCATCTCTTCTCCACATATATATGTTTGATATACTTTTTAAATCCCATATGAAGAAGAGCACTGTTCCCTTTCTTCTTCACATTTTCCCGCCTACGAACGAATCCCACGCCTCGCCTCTGCCCTCGTCCCGCGTGCCGTGTGTGCGTTGCGACGATTTACCGACGTCGGACGTGCCGTACGTATCCGTATTGTGATCCATCGAGGCAAGTTAATCTTGCTACATGCTATACTACAATATATTGCACACGTGTGAATAATAACATTACTTATTGTTTAATTATGCATCCCACATTACCATTTTACTATTTTACTGTCTTCGGACATCCGTGTGCATCCATATCACTATTTATATATCTAGTCACATGCTAATTCATCTTGCTACATGCTAGGTATATTATTATACATCCATATGAGTAAAATATTACCCGTTTATCATATTATACATCCATATTAAAGTTTTACCGTTTTCGGATACCTGTTTGCATCCATATCATTTAAAATATATATAACTGCATCTATAGATCATATTAATTCATGTTATTATTGTAGTAACACCCCATGCTTAATAATATGCATCCCACTTAGTCTTGGAACTATAAATATAACCCTAATCGATAATTGTGCATCCATACCATTAATTATATATCTATTTGCATTCCAAGTCACATTATTTCATATTACTGCTACATTAACACCCCATGCTAGATAATGTGCATCCTACATAGTCATGAAACTATAGTTGTAACCCCTGATAGTTATTTATGCATCCATATTTATTTGTGTATCAATACCATTAATTCTGCATAACTAGTTGCACCCCATATTACATTAACTCATATTATTAATACATTAGTACCCCATGCTTGCTATTGTGCATCCTACTTAGTCATGATGTAACCCCTGATAGATATTTATGCATCCATGCTGTTATCGTACATCCGTACTTTTACCCTGATTCCATACTTGCTAAATCTTACTGTTGGGCACCCATTTGTTACACTGTGTACTACTTGACATGACCTGATACACCACTACTTGACATGACTTGATACATGTACACTACCTGACATGACCCGATACACCACTACTTGATATGACTTGATATATGTACACTACCTAACATGACCTGATATATCATTACTTGACATGTTACCTGATCCTGTTTCTAATGCTGACAATCCTAACATGTTGTCCCGATGGACATATCCTGTTGTCTGTATAGACAAACCTGTTCCTGCTTGATCTTGTGTTGGCATTAGTCTCAGATTTATCAATCCCTGACTTGAACACATAATTTGCGGGTATGGGGAAATCAATGATGAAACCTGACTTGTAACGCGACAGTTCGATGCTTATACTGATCAGTTTTAGAGGCTAGGCCAGCTCTGGGATGATGCTGCTGACATCATTCATCTGTACATATTTCCTGTTTAGTGCCTAGCGGCATGTCTCGGTTCCAGCCCGAGAATCTGGACCGTGGTCCCGGACATGCACAGGATACTATTGAGTTACATCAACAATTCATTAAATTGATTTTAAAGACTTGAGAGTAATTAACCCAGTAGCTTAGTTCAGATTACTCACTGCACATCACATATGCTTCTACCCTTCACTGTTCCTTATTCGTGTTACTGTTCTACTTTTATTACTGTTCATACTCGTGCCTGCATGTCTTGCTACCCCCTGATTATATTATTGTTGATATTATGACGCAATGACGTCTGGGTTTTGCATGGCCCAGATCCTCTACCTTTTCGCAGGCTGATCAGGAGTATTTCCGCCGTTAAGCCGAGCAGTGAAGATCCTGTTAGTATCCAGTTTAGTTATGTTTACTTTCCAGATGTTATTGTTTATTGGATCTATTGCTTCCGCATATTATTTCTTGACTCGTTTATTCTGGCATATGGACATGTACCAGATAGTTTATTTTATTTTCCTATTCTTGATATCTTCTAGACAGCCGTAATGTGACTGTGGAGGGATGTTTCCTAACCACAGGTAGCATGGTTGGCTCTGTTACGTGCCGATCTTAGTACACTCTGGGAAGCGGGGCGTGACAAATTCTTCCAGGATTTCTGTCGCTTCTCTAGGAAAGAACTCCTTCAATTTGATTAGGGATCTTTCCTTTTGCACATAGTATTCGAGAGAATCGATATATTTTTGGATGGCCGATTTTCTCATAGACCCCTTTTCGAGTCGAGCCACATTCTTCTTTTTCTTCTTTTTAAGACTCTTGGGCTTTGAGCTTAGTCGAGCCGAATTGATAGCCAGAACAGTGGGCTCCATTTGATCCTCCCATTCAATTCTGGGTTCTTTCTATAACGGCTTCAACATTTTCTCCGTCTTTTTAGACAGGAATATGCTCCAAGGAGGTTGCGGCAGACTGAAGTCATCTTTTAGAATGGACGACTGAGGTCTGCCCCCAGAAGTCTTCCGCTTCCGTTTGTATGTGTCATGCCCCGTTTCCCTAAAGACAGGTAGTGAGAGCGACAAGCCCGCGAACGTATTCATACTGAGAATCCCCTCTTCCCTATATGAATAGGCTAAGCGTTTGAATTAAGCAAAATAAATTTAAACCACCAAAAATTTATAAATAAATAATATCCCATTAACATTCATTACAATTTTCAAGAAAAATATCTAACTAGGAATAAAAGATTATAGCCTTGAACAAAAAATATACTACAAGACTAGTGATCGGCTTGTGAAAATAGATAGTTGAATTTCTCTTTTGTCGGTTCCGTTACGTGCTTCGTCTCTTCACTTGCCCTACTGTCGTCTGATGATATTCCCCAATAAAAAAAACAAAAAAAAAGTTGGAATGCTGTCAGCAAACTAAAGTTTGGTAAATTTCTCATTATAAAAAATGTTTAAGGTTGGAAGATATAAGATAAAATACAAAGTATTTAAAAGACGTTAAGAAATTGGAAAAGTATGATCTTAGTTATAAAAAACCTAAAAATATGCAACACATATAAGAGAAACATCATAAAATAAATATGTTCTTAGAATGCTTAATAACGAAGAATATAATGTTAATATAGATATAATGGTATAGTTCAGGGATTTAAATTATAATCATGGAACAAGCAGGTTATTAATAAATAGCAAGGCATGATGATCATGTAATAGAATGACATATGTAAATAAGTACAATATGAATCCAGAAATGTATATACTAGAATGAGGTACATGTCATGAATAAATAGAGATGACAGTATCAACAATATGAAAGTTTTCTATTCTAACGCAAGTTAAGGTGGCGACCTACCAAGTCGTAAATCAACTGGATGACACATTCTTAACTCCTAACACCCTCCGGTATATATCTCGATCATGACCATTTAAAACGTAAGTTAAGATAAGTGTTCAACCCTTTCAAGAGTGCATAGAGCACAGGAAAATAATAGAGTACCTGGGATGGTACATAATATTAGAGTACCTGCGGCGGTACATACATGATAAGTCCGAAGGAGATGAACTACTCATCCTTAACTATCCCCAACACCTCCGGCAAACATTAGTCAAATGGTTTATAATTTAATTATAAGATTAAATAGAAGATAAAATAATACATGAATACAGGATGGATAAGAATACATGAATACAGGAGTACAGGAATATATGAATACAGGAGTATGGGAATACATGAATACATGAATATACGAAGTCAGGTCAACTACAGGAATATTCACAAACCTAAGGATCCAAGTTACACCCCAGAGGTAAGGAAATACGGGCTCACTCATAGATCTGTTCATGAGACTCCTGAGAATATAGGTCAAGTCCTAGATACAATTCTAAGTCTCCATGTATATATAACAAGCATATAATAATAGTTCAGTTTCAGGCCAGAAATAAGCATAAGTTCGCATGCAGAAACCTATGGATTTGGTTTAGAATTAGAGAATCTTACACAAGAGATGAATTGTAGTTCAGAGAGTTATGTAAATAACAAGACTGATTTTACCTCGATCGGGTTTCTGATGAGAGAGTTACGGAAGTTTCCGTAACGCTGCGCAGAGCAGACTAATACATATTTCAGAATTCGTACACTAATGGTATTTCGCATTTCCAGAATCTTACGTTTAGTTTATGGTTTTAAAATTCAAAAAAGAATTAAAGGTCAGGGTGTTGTGAACGATTTCCAATAAAAAAAATCCAGCTTACGATAAACAAGCAGGGAGATATGCCTATTTTATTATAGCCGCACAAATAATTTCTACTGCAGTCCAGACTCGTCACATTTTGTTAAGGTCATATTTTCATAGACTTAGGCAACATTTCAGGTAAATTAATCTAGAAATAAAATATAGCTAACTCTCTGTAGATATCCAACAACTTGAGTTTTCTCAATTTGGACTTTAGAGTTAATAGTTATGATCATTTGAATATCGGATTAAAACGGTTTTAGCGAATGAATAAAAACAGATTTTGCAATTCGGGTGAAACTACATGCATACAATCGCACCCGTGATATAAAGTGGATGGAATATTCATCCAAATAAAATAACAAATAGGAAAAGTATTGATTAAGAAGGCACATAAACTTTCAAACGAACAATAAAGATTGAGAAGGATTATGTGTGTAGTTAAGATATTAATATACTTGATTATATAGAACTAACAAGACAACAATCATTGATTTGCATATCTAGTTGTGATGTAACTAAGCACAAATAACTTACAGATAAATTTGAATACTTAACATATCGATGTATAAAATAATAAGTTATTATGTATTGTGGATAACACAATCACATATTTCAAACTCTCTAATTATTTTAATAACAACAATCAATATATATTTTAATCATCAAAAGATTTATTACTATATATTATAAATCTAACGGGGGAAATTCTAGATAATGCACAAACAAAAATAAAAAAAATTCTTTATAAGAATTATGATGATATTTCAAGAAACATTAGATCCAATGGTTTAAAAAAGTTTCCCTAAAAATATTTTGATGTAGAACTTACTAACATAAAGATTTAAAATAATTTGTTTGTTAATCAAGAAACCTATATCAATATATATATTTAATGGGTATGAAGAATAGAATTTCAATAGAAAGAGAATTTAGAAAAAAGTGTTATGCATATATAATACTTATGAAAACACTACACTACAACCTGTCGCATGCTTAATTATAAAAGTATGATTTGCTCTGGTTTTCAAGAAAGGAAAATTAATCCGCATATATGTTGAATAGATATCTAGATGATCCGATGTGATATACCATGGATAAAAATATTGGATAAATCTACAATTTAAAATTAAATATAAACTTTAAATAACCAAACAGATATCATTAGTTAAGATGATTGTAGGTTAACCCATCAGCCAAAATCACCGTAAAACATATAGAAAAATAAAATCAATCACGTAAAACACTACGATGGACTATCAATTCAACCATAATAAATAAAGTCAACTAAATGTATATAAAAATATGATTTTTATATTTAAAACTATTTATTAACTATTTTTTCTAACCAATAAGAGTTAGCCAACAAGATAGAAACGAAAAAGAAGAGAAACTTATTTAATAATTTATTTATTTATTCCATATCATAATTAAACCTAAGAAATAGTATAGATCAAGAAGACACAAAACAATATGAAAATATAGATGAAATTTAACGTCTATAATTTATGTAAATATCATGATTTGATTTTAAAATAAAAGAGAAGAGAGAAACTTATTTCTAGAAAATCAACGTCAAATAATATTTTATCTAGATCTATAAATTTTAATGAGTAAAAACACTTCCTTTATCTAAAACAATTTAGGGTTTGATAGAAGAAACATTACTTTTGTTTAAATATCAACTTTTAACATGTAAAAGAATTAAAAATGAGAGAGAAACTTACAATTAAGAAAGGTCAATGATTTTCTCTAACGATAAAGATCGACGATGTCTCGATCCAATCAATACGATAAAGAAGATGCGTGGAGATTCTTCTTCTTCTTCTTCGTAGATCTCAATTTTCTACAAAGGGTATGAAGAAAATAATGAAGAGGCAATGAAGGAGAGGGTTTATATGTAAAAATAAGGATTTGAGTTTCTAGGATCAAGGACTAAGATAGTACAAGAGTAGATCCAACGGCTTATAAGGAGATAAATAAATAAATATTTCAATTAAAGACAAATAAAATTTATTACTCCAAACAAATAAAATAAAAGCAACTAAAATATATTTTAAAAATAGTTTGAGCAAGTTTATAAGATCTAATAAAATCTTTTTTTCCAAACATTAATAAAATTTATAATTAAACGAAATTCTAGGAAAAATTAAAATATTATTTTATTTTAAATTCAAATTTTATTTAAATATATATATTTTTTCTTTTTATAAAAATTATTTAAAATATTTAAAGATAGATAAATATCGAAAAATCATAGAAAATTCTAATTTATTTATTTCCTCACTTTGTAACAATATTTCTCAAAAATAATTCTTTTTTTATAAATATTCCTTTTTCAAATAAACCTTAGAAAATTATTAATCCCTTTGTTTATTTAAAAATTATGACAACCATTCGAAAATCCAAGAAATCTCTTTGCATAATTTTTTTCTATTTAAAGATAAAAACAAAATATTGAAAACACAAGAAATCGAACTCACAACCTATGAGATGGCGCTGCAAGGAGGTATCCAGCAAAGATTATTAGTAATCTTGCATATAAATCACAAGAGTATCAACAAATACTTACTTGATTCAAAGAAAAAATTTAATTACGAAAAGAATTTTAAAAGAAAAGAATACGAAATTTACGGTTGTTACAGTATGAAGTCAGCAGTCACGGCTTGATTGTTTGCTAACACGCCCTTGGACAATTCAATTTCTCCGGCCTTATATTGTTTCTCAACCCAATTCTTGAATACATAGCGGTCTTCGATAGTATGGCTCAATATTCTGTGGTATAGGCAATACATGGAATTGTCGGTCATATTTGCTGCATGAGGCCTCTTTGACTTTGGCAATTGCAGGCCATTATTCAGGGTGTTCTTAAATATTTTACGGATTTTGTCCCTTCTAAAGGAGTAGACTTTATTCTTCTTCTTTTCTAAATTCGACCCTCTTCCTCCCAACACTGGCTTTCAAGGCCGGTCGGTCTTTAATCCGCCCGCTCTTTGCTTGCCCTCATCGTCAGACGTATTGAAAGAGTCGGTATTGTTGGAATTCCCACCTTTACGATTATCTTCTTTTCGGTTCTTCCAGGATTTGTTGTTAACTTGGAGGTCCGGGATGAACTCGTGCTTTGAGTGTTCCACTATCTGAACCTTCTTAGTCAGCTCTTGAAATTTTTTCAGACCAACGGTGCATAAAAAAGGAGTCATCCAGTTTCCGAGATTTCCTATAAGAAAGCTGACGGATTGGTCCTGCTCTAACGACGGGTTCACACTTGACGTTGAGATTATGCCATCGGGCTATAAAATCCATGTTGCTTTCATTGTTCTCTGGTTTAGTCCTCATAAGGTCGGCCATGGTGATTTTATCACCGACACTCATGAATCTTTACTTGAACAGAGACTCCATTTGAGCGAATTTCATGACCGAGTCATCCAGTATGCTTGTGTACCAGTCGAAGGCAACATTGGTCAAGTTGTTAGCAAACTGCCGGAGGAGATCCACATCATTGCCCTCGGTGTTTCCGCATGATACTTTAAAGTAGGAAATGTGATGGTTTGCATTTCCCATCCCATCAAACCTTCCGAATTTGGGGACGACATAGCCGCTGGAAAACTCTACGAAATCATATAGTGTAGATTACGGTCTCCTACTGCTGCCGACGTTTTTCTGCATTTCGGTTTCGGCCACCAATGTATTGACTTTGTCGGTGGCCAAGTCTATGATTTGATCTTATGTTAGCGTGGCGCTATCATCCAGAGTCAATATGTCCCTCGAAGCAGAATGTGGGGGATTTTCGAGGGGCTCTCCTGTCTTTGGACTTAGGGGAAAAGGTGTCGGCTGCTTCGGGGCATCTCTTTCTAGCTCATGGATAGAGCATTGTGCTTGATTAGACTGCCTTTAAATGACCTTGGTTGTGAGTTGCATTACGATATTTTTCAAATCATCGATTTTGAAGTAGAGCTTACTCATTTCCTTACCTTTGTTTTTGAGCTGTTTCCAGAGGTCTTGGAATAGCTGTTGTTCTGCAGTCTTAGGGATGACAGTTAGATCCACATCGTTTTCCAAGTTCGATTATTCATGAATTAAGGGATTTTTTTTGCTTAGCAGTCTCGCCAAAAGGGTTCTCATTGTCTTCCAAAGAAGGCTAGGACTGGGAAGTGGCAGCCGCATTCAAACCAGATTGGGCCTGGGAAGTAGTAGCCCCATCTTTGTTCTTGCTATGAAGGTTATCACTGGGACATGTGCCTTCCATATAGATTATATGGACCGTGCATCCGGCCATCCATTTATTGTTGGCGGTTGGTCTTTCAGACCCTCGTCGTGGCCCGTCCTTTTCAGGAAAGGACAGGCAACTGAAGACCGTCAGCCTGGCTAGGGTCTTGAATGACACTGGCACCCTCTTTTGGAACTCTCTCCGTTACTTTCACGCGGCGAGAAGCGCTTGGTAGACCTTTGATGAGATAGTGTCACGCTTTTAAGTCAGAGGCTTAAACACATCTCTCCGCAATACTCTTTGAATTGAGTGCTTCTTTATCTTCACAGTTATAACATTTCTCTAAACTGATCTTAATGGTTCAAATAGTTGTTGATCTTCAAAGTAGACTTAGATGTTGTCGCGAGATAACCCTGTTCTTGAAACCTCATGAAATTCAACTTATCAGGAGCCCTAACCCTCTTATTGGCTCTACATTTGAGCCGTTTCTATCTCAACTTTTCATTTTGAGGGCTTGGCAAGCATCTGCTTTCCAGGAAGCCACCGTAGGCCGATTGACGGGAAGTCCTTTGAAGACACCCGATTGTGCAATTGTCAAGGGCACCGCCTGAGCTTGCCTGAGACGCTTTTTCATTTCCTCGGTGTTGACGGTTTCGCCCCCAGCTGGATCAACGGAGAGTCGTTTAAAGACTGCCTTGCGTTTGGACTCTGACGCCCTCGCGATTACAACATTTAGCCTTCTCCTTTTTGAGACCGGTCTATCCATCACTAGAACTTATGGGGCAAGAACGCTGCTAGCTGAGGCGAATGAAATGAAGACGAATTGGAGCATTTGCTCCATCCATTTGTGCATGAGCTCCAGCGAAAGCGTCACTTGAGCAATAGCCTTGATCGTGTATGCGACTGGTGTTGCTGTGAAAGCTAAGTTTTCATTTGGAGACATCATTGATGCGCTTGGAATTTTAGTTGAAATTTGATAATCTATATGAAGGAGCATGATTTCAGTACAAATAATGATGTATATGTTAAATGAGTTCGCATGATAATTTGACCCCAAATATGGTAGGAGAGATAGATTCTACCGGGCGTGCCAGAATCTGTAGAGTGTTTTTGTCACCTTATTAAGATGGATGTGATTGCTTGTCAGACGTGTATAGATTCCCTGCCTAAGATAGGCAGGGCTTTATTGATTGTAGGGATTCTAATCTCTTGCAGTCACGGACAAAACTGCCGTTAATTACCCCCCGCTTTAAGGAGAAGGAACCTTCAATCAACGGATCGTATATGTCATAAGAACTCAGTGTGCAATATGTGCATGTTGTATTTTGAAAAAAAAATTGAGAGTGCTTTGGGCATATTGGGCACCTCACAGAATTTACGGGGGTCCCGCTGCCTGGTCAGAATTCAAGGGGCTAGCAGCCCCCTTACGGGATGCAAGACAGCGCCCCGTTAGAATGTTTTTGAAGGAAAGAATATTTGGTGGTCTCCCGAGTTCAGGAGGCCTCCTGAGGCAGCGAGGAACTCTTAGGGGGGTCCCGAAAGCGGGACCCCCGAAGACAGGAACCCCTGAGAAGGGAGTCCTGAAGGCAAGAGCCCTCTATCAGGGGGTCCCGAAAACGGGACCTCTGGAGGGGGGTCCGATGTCGGGAACCCCCTTTTCAGGAGGGTTCCGAAGGCGGGACCGTTCATTAAAGAGGGTCCCGAAAGAGGGAACTCCCCTCTGGGGGTCCCGCCTTCGGTACCCTCCAGAAAAGTGGTTCCCACCGTCGGACCCCCTCTTATGGTCCCCCTTTCGAGACCCCCCAATGGGGGCTCACCCCCGGAAGGGAGGTCCTGACGGCTAGACCCCTCATTAAAGAGGGTCTCGAAAGAGAACTCCCTTCGGGGGAGTTCCCAGAGCGGAAACCCCTTTTAAGGGGGATTCCGAAAATGGGACCACTAGAGGGAAGGTCCTGACGGTGGGACCCCTAAATAGGGGGTCCCGAAGAGAGAAAAACCCCTTTTAGGGCTTCTCGAAGGCGGGAACCTTTTTTAGGGGGGTTCCGGGGAACACTAGATTCCAAAGTAAGAACCTCCTTTTGGGGAGGTTCTGGTTCGGGACCCCTGGATGGGAGCTCCTGACGACAGGACCCCCCAATAGAGGGGTTCTGAAAGAGGGAACTACCATTGGGGAAGTTCCGATGTTTAGGGGATTTTCAAAAGCAGGAAGCTCCTTTTAGGGAGGTTCCGGGGCTAAACACGGGGATCTCGTGTTCAAGAATTAGAGGGGGGACATGGATAAATCCATGTTCCCATGGTTCTCGCAAGAGCTCCGGGATTAAGTGATGAAATCCTAAGACTTTCATTGAATCTACATGTTCGAAAATACTTGCTCGGGGTGAAAGCCATGGGCTTTCACCCCGAGAACCCTTTTTCTCTCTTGTTCTTCACATTTGATGATGAAAGGTTGCTCCTTTACTTGGTTATGATCTTGGATCTTGGGTTCTTGAGATGGAGCTTTCCAAAAGAGATGGGTTCTCTTTTGATGGGTTGTATTGAGAAAGAGAGAGATGAAGGGGATGAGAGAGACCCAAAAGAAACTCTCTTACCTTTTGGAGCTCTCTCTCTCTCACTCTCTCTCTCTCTCTCTTTGAGAAAGAAGAATACTTGCTTCTTTTGTGGAGGCTCAAAATCCTAGAAAATTATGAAAGAATAAAATTTGTTATTCATTTTTTCATATGTTTAACTTATATAGGCATACAACTTTACACATATCCCCTTGGGCTTTACACAATTGGCCTTTTGCCTTTCCCATGACCATGCGTTCATTTCTTTTTACACATAAGCCATGTGTTTTACATAGATTCGGCTTTTTGCCCATTTGTATTACATTTTCACACTTATTTGCATACAAAATTTATTTACTACAATTTTTTTCTCTTTCTTCTTCGATGGCCGGTCAGCTGAGCTTGAGGCGATTTGGGCATAGGCCTATTTGCTTGGGTTTAGGCCTGGGTTGGTTAGAATTGGGTCCACTTATTTAGGCGTTGACTTTGACTTTTGACTTTTTAACTTTTAATTTTGATTTTTGATTTCGGCAGTGGGGTGTAAATTTCGATCCCAACAGACGACTCAGGACGTTTAGAACTACATTCACCTTCCCCAGATGATATTGTAGATTAATGTCGAAATCTACCACTAACTCTAGCCATCTCCTTTTCCTCATGTTGAACTCTTTCTGGGTGAATATGTCTCAAACTCTTGTAAGGCCGTTACTGTACATGGGATGTATATTGTAGTGGATGCTTGGACATATATAGGGAGGACTTTCTTGCTCGATATGATAGTATGCTATCTGGTTGCTCTTTGTCTTAACATGTTGACTTGTATAAGTGATGCTGTCTTACTCTCACATGTTGATAAAGCCCTTAGGATGTGTACTTGACTGCCAGGACTATGATGTAGATCATACTAGTGGGGCCATAGGTAGTCCACAAGTACACCCTATAGTAGTTCCTAGTCATGGGAGTATCGAGATAGGGCATCGATACTCCAGAGTAGACTAGCGTATACGCCTCTCGACCCATATAATAGGCAATGGATGATCTCATATCCATTGGTGTTTGACATTAGAGAAGGTATACGGGTGCTCAGTGGAGACTAAGTACACTGGATGGACTCGCCGAGAACTCCTAAATGGTATTATACCTATAGTCGGATGGCAGTTCTCTTGTGACACTGGTACAGGTTAGTCTGTAGACCCGAGATCGTCGTAGAGTCTTGTGCGATTCCCACTGTGCTTTGATTTCCACCATACCACAGTCAAGAGATCGTGCAAAAAGGCGGTTTTTGGGTACAGTCCCGAGTCACATAGAGGCAATGAGCGATAGGAGGGGTTTCGTCTCTCCCGGTATTGGGAGTTGATGTTGCGCTATGCTCGATTGGCCATAAGAGGAAATCCCTGGCCAGGATTGCTGAGATCTACTGGCAAGTGTTATCAGTAGTTTCTCGAACCGTTATGGACCTTGCATCGGCATGACTTATCAGGCAATTGGGGTCTGACATTATACCACCCTCAGGCTGTAATATGCGACATATCAGATGAAGAGACCGGACTGTACGGTAGTGTTACTGATTGGATTCGCAGGAGTGCGAGCAGGCTTGCTTGTTGATCTTCTGATCGCTCAATACCCGGGTGGCTGTTACGTTTAGTAAACCACTTGCGGCTTGTAGATGTTTGATATGATCATTACCTACTGCCGGCGCATTGACGAGTCTTTAGAGTCCTACACAGAGGTTTCCTGGTTTATGCGAAACGGAGTAGGAGCACATATGTGATATGTGCGGGACCGAGATTAATGCGTGTATGTGATACCGCATTCTATTCTCGCGATAAGTGATATCATAGGTTATATGTGATATAGCTAAGTTATCGGATCAAGTGTTGATTTGATAAGTTGTTACATTTGATATTAGTCGGTTATATGTAATATAGCCGGATTATTAAATCAAGTGTTGATTTAATAATTTAATGTAGAATTATATATTTGATATATTAAATTACATTAACTAATATTAGATCACTTAAGTATTCATTTTTCTCACTTATGATACATTGATATATATGTGATATATGTTAAATGTATTGTATTCTTTTTAAGCACAATATATGTGTGTGTGTGTGTGAGAGAGAGATATATATTTGTGTCATGCAAGGTTACACATGCAACTAGTATGTATGAGACTAACACCATACTAGGTTAAATATGGATTAATATTTATTGTTAAGTGATTTAAAAGGTTTGGGATTAGTCATGGTGGAGCTTGAAAGAAGCTAATAGAACCATTGACTTAGTCCACATCTTTTGTCTTGCTTAAGATATTTGGTAACTCAACTTTAAACCTACACCATGGTTTAGTCTCTTCAATGGTTTGTGTATGATAAGAACTCACCATGGTTGCATTACTAACCTCATGTTATTGTTCATCACTTCATCTTCTTCCTCATGATTTTTGCTCTCTGGCTTTTGTTCATGTAATGAAACCTTGTGGGAAAAATAAATCTAAAGTGAGCCCACTTCCTACTTCATCATCCTCTACTATTAGCCATTTAGTTTAGGGTGTTTGCTTCACTAATTTCACTATTAGTGAAGAGGTAGCATGAGCTCGAGTCTCCTCGATGTAGATCATCTTCGGTCTCGAAGACATTGAGCAAGCTTGTTCGTCTCTTCAAGTGAACTCTCTCTGGAGTCCGGGAGTTCACCATTCGCAGCGAAGGGATTATGACATGGAGCTTTAGAAGTGCAGGACTAGTCTACAAAGGTTGTATTGCCTCATTCACTTAGATGTAAAGTGTTTACATTTAGTATCATCGGATTTTCTAGTAACGATTCTAGGGTTAGGGTTAGCTAGAACGGCAATTTTTGAAATTGGCATGGATGATGCCTCCCGAAACCTTGCTGCCGTGCTAGACAACCCTACAGTGGTATCAGAGCCAGGCTAGAAAATTAGACAATGTTTGCTAGGATTACGAAACCGAAACTACTCCGAAACACCCGATACGTAAAACTTGGTTTCCGTCGAATCTAAAAAGTCTTCAAAAAAATTTTTAAACAACTGCAGAATGTTGTATGAGATATGACATGAACACCAAGTTAATTTGAGGGGGTTTGTGCACATTTGGCCGGCCACATAGGTAGAAAAACCGGCCTCCTCGGTCCAATTTTGGAGTTTTGACTTCAAATTTTCAGGGTGTTCCAGTCTCTGGGTTTTAGGGTTTTAGGTGTTGTTTGTTTTTGCTAAATTTGCATGTGATGTTAACTTTCTGCAAAGGCAATTCGGAGTGTTTCGTAATCGTAATTCTAACATATATTCGGGTTATTTAGACGATATTAAAAAGTTTGAACGGATATCAATAACCTAATTTTTCCCCCGCTGGAAATTTTTCAAGAGTTGGATTTTTTCCGAGTTTAAAATTTTCAGAAAATCTTGCAAGCGATTCTGTGGACCCTCTAGAAGAACGAAACCCTAACTCGATTCTGTGACCGTCAGAACCGCCATAAAATCCTAAGGTTTGTGGTAGTTCAGCGGTGCCACAGGTGAGGCATTGGTTGACCTTTCTACGGCTGGTTCATAGGAGCTGTGGTATGTTCTGGATACTTTTTGAATTCCGCTCAAGTGTTGAGCTTGTTGGGAAATTTTGGATGCTTACTTATTCGATCGAAAAGTTTAACTTCGTCTAGCTATCTGTGATTGTGATACAATATTTGGAATCCACAATTAGTTATGAGATAACTAGTTTGAATTTTATAAATCTAGCAGTTTAGTCTCATTTGATCGGTTGCCACGGGATTTTGATGTTGATCAAAAGTCCATCGCAATTACGTAGTGTACGTGAATACTCGCCGGGTAACCTTACTAGATAGTCATGCCCCATAGCCCTGACCAAGTGACTGTAGGAGAACCCCGTCGCCAAAAGCATCCGTTCGGGTGCTTGCGGCCGCGGTGTTCCGTCTTAGTGCACTTCGTCGACGGCATCGGGGATGCGGCCGTCTACTAAAGATTTCGACGAGTATTCGATCAGGTTATCGAGAATATTGTTGAATTACCCGACTGGTTATTGGAAAGTGTTTTCAATATCGAGACTAAAATACGGGGTTTATAATTGTTAGGCATGTGATGTCTAAGGAATTCATTTGGTTAGGCATGAAATCCAATGTATGTGATATATTGGGTTTATGATGTCTAAGGTGGTTGCGGATTCCAACTATTATAGTTTTTCACTTTCTTTTCTGCGACAGTAAGTGTAATATGTGGTGTATCGCCGGTTTCGGTGCTATATGTCAACGACACCTGGGATACGCATATTTACTTACGTTGATGACATGTGATGTTATGTGTTGCTGTGATATGTTATATTGGATCATCATGTTCTGAATAACCAGGGGTTTTTATGTGAGATGAGAGTTTTCATTTTTCATTTTTATTTTTATTGGGGCACTTCCGGGTTGAGGATGATGTCACCATTGATGTATATTATTTAGTTTTCAATATTAGGATAGACCCAAGACGGGGAGCATAAGTAACCGGGTTCTAGGGTCCAGTGGGAGACCATCTTGAGGAGTCGAGACCGGGTCTCCTAACTCTAGAATTGGTAGGGTTGCTTGCCACTCTCGTAGGGGTCCAGGGATGTGGGTTTGGCTATTCATCGCGACCGTAGAATCCGTGTTTTATACTGGCTTAATTTAAAACACGGAATTTCTAGTATATCCAATATTTCATATGTGATTCTTCTACTGCTGATATTCTGTGATGTGATTACTTGATATGCTCTGAGACTAATGCCTATATTATATATATGAGATATAATTAATATTGCTGCTTTCGTTTCATATGTGATACTTGGGAAGCATAATAAATAGGACTTCATTAATGAGATTAATGAAATAAAAGAAACCTAAAGATGTTGTAGAAACTTGTTTTACAAACTGGTAGCTCTAGTTCTTGCTTTGATAGCAGTATTCCTTGTAGAATATCTAGCACCTTATTCGATAAGGAAAGAGCCGAGATCTCTTCACCGGGAGTGATCTCTTTAGCGAAACTAGCAGATACTACAACCCACTCGATTTGTCTTTTGATTGCCTTTATAGTTTTTGCTTTGCATAGTGGTATTTGTGAAATATCCTGCACCTTATTCGATAAGGAAAGAGCCGAGATCCCTTCACCGGGAGTGACCTCTTTAGCAAAACTAGTAAAAGCCTAATAAACACTCCTTTTAAAATTCACTCGATTCTACAACGATATCAAATTCATTACGCAAAGGGTTTTCTTAAAAACCTGTGTAGCCCTCCGTCATTTCAGATAAATATTACTTAGTATTCGTGCTACGTTTGTTGGCTTTCGTCAAGGCGTGGTGTGCGGTAGCAAACTAGTGCTTATCTGCTAAAGCATATGATGCGATTGGATAAGGGTAGTCGTGCGACTTTATTAGCTTTCGTCAAGGATCGTGCGGGTGGGTTTAATTCAATCATGAAATGTACGGGTTGAACTTGACTAGTGAACTATGGTTTGCTAGCTTTCGTCAAGATCATAGAACACTGGGGGCAAAATATTATCAGAAATTTCAAGTGTTGAAATTTGCAATGAGATTGCATACCTTCTATAAGATAGTTGGATCCCGATACCCACTGCGAGTAAGAGTTACTCCTGGGAGAGTTTTACACATGACAATTAACCGATCAAGTAGGTGTCTAGAAAGGTGTTAACGGGGTTACGCCCTTGGGAAAATGAGATTTATTTTAATTAGGTCCGTGCGAAAGCATGGGGAACCTCCCTCAAAGTACCGACATGGGCCTGGCCGAAAAATTGGCGAACTTGTAGGGTGTAATTAATCCTGACTAGTCTTTCTTTTTAGAGTTTGAAGGAAGATTTGACTAAAACAATGAGACCCATCCTGATTAGATAAAATAATAACCAATCTAATCTTGCAAGAGTGCACGCAGAGTGTTTTCTTCTCTCTCTCTCCTGGTAGTGACCGTGTCACGCCTTAATCAAGATAATAATATGGATGCATTGACCGAACCTGCTTATTATACTGAGCTAGGGAACGTTAGTTCCGCTCTATCTTATAACTGTTATAAGTCCGAGCAGGAAATAGGGGAATATCCGGATTCCCATACCACCCAATTGAAGAAAGTGCATATTGATATATCTTCTTCGGGTGTGTTCATTACCAAGAACTGTTTCTCAGTATCCTCTACGTCCTGGGTATGTGATACCAGATCAGGATCCTACATATGTAAGATGTTACATGGGCTACAGAAAAGTAGAGAACTGGGATTGGGTGATATGTCTCTAAGTGTAGAGAATGGTGCAAGTGTTGCTGCCAAGTCAGTTGGCAGATATCACCTTGTATAAATACACTGATTATGAACAAATGTCATTAGATACCGAACCTGATATATAACATTATATCAGTTTCTTTATTAAGTTAAAGAAGGATATAATTCTATATAGGAGGATAATGTTATGAACATTTTTCTGAATCAAGAGTTAATTTGATCAGGCATGTTATATAATAGCATATACGTTCTAAATCAAACCACGGTTCAAAGTATCTAGAACACACACAAGAGTAGTAGTTCAGAAATGAACGAATCCTTCTTGTGGCATTGTAGACTAGGTCATATCAATACGACACGACCAGCTAAGTTACATAAGAATGAATATAAGAATCCGTTCGAATTTTCATCTTATGCTACTTGCCAGTCTTGTCTCAAAGGTAAAATGACCTATACTCTGTTTACTGGAAACAGAGAAAGAGTTAGTGAACTCTTGGGATGGATACATGATGATATATACGGTCCTACGTTTACAAATGCCAAGGTTGGTTCTTCATACTTCATTATATTCACTGATAATCTCTCAAGATTCGGACATATGTTCCTGTTGAAACACAAGTCTGAAACTTTTTGAGAAATTCAAGGAATATAAGTTTGAAGTTAAAGAACCAGACGGGTAGAAGTATTAAAGTCCTTCGATGAGATCGAGGAAGCGAATACTTGGGCATAGAGTTCCTGGATTATTTAAAAGGAGAATGTGATTCTCTCTCAGCTTACTCCTTCGTATATACCACAGCACAACGTTGTATCGAGGCGGAGGTATCACACCCTATGCGATATGGTGCGCTCTATGATGAGTACTGCTGAGTTACCTGCTTCATTTTGGTGTTATGCACTTAAGAAGCTGCATACCTATTGAATGGGGTTCCATCCAAATCAGGGCCTACCACTACATATGAGATATGGAATGGGAAGAGACCATGTATTAAACGAGTTAAGATATGGGGTTGTCCGGCCTATGTTGAAAGGCAAAATTCGGACAAGCTCGAGGCAAGGTTAGTTCTGTAAGTTTGTTAGGATATCCCAAACATTAGTGAGGGGATATCTTCTACCACTCTGAGGAGCAAAAGGTGTTTTGTTTCTCAGCATACCACCTTTTTAGAAAAGGAATTTCTTGTGAAGAAATTTGTGGACATAAGGTAGAACTGGAAGTTATTCCAGTCTGACAAACTAACAGCTGATGATTTGGAGAAACCAAAGGATTCAATAGTCTCCAACGAACCTCAGCCTCTCCGCGAATCTGGTAGGGTTCTTCATCCACTTGAGAGATACTGCGGTATTCTTGGTGACAGTGGGAGCGAGAATTGCATCATGGTTGATGATGGCCCAACTAGGTTCAGGCAGGCCATCACGAGTGGCGACTATGTAAAAAGGCTGGATGCTATACGATCAAAGATGGAATCCATATACACCTACAAAGTATGACTTTGAATGTTGCATCTGAAAGGGTAAAACCCATCGGGAGCAAGTGAACCTTGAAAATATTCTTGGTGTAGATGGAAAGATTGAGACTTTCAAAGCTGTGCTTAAGTCCATCAGGGTCAACGCAAGTATCGCGGAGTTGGAACATCTGTTTTGATATGATAGTCAAAGAGTTTGACTTCATCAAAATGGTAGATGAACTTTTTATATACAAGAAGCTTGTAGAGAGTAAGGTTGTCTTCCACGTATTGTACATAGATGACATACTCTTGATAAAAAATGGTTTCCTATGCTACACTCGGTCAAGCTCCTCTTATCACAAGGATTCTCAATAGAAGATCTAGATGATACCTACTGCATCTTGTGGATTATAATCTATGGTGACGGATCTAAGTGGATGTTGGGAATGTCTCAAATTCTGGTACATTAACACCATACTAAAGGGGTTTAGTATGGAAGATTCTAAGCGTGGTGGTTCGCCCACTTACTAAGGAATCACTCTCTCCAAAAAGATTTCTTCCAAGATTGATTTGGAGAGAGCTCCCGTGCAAGAGATATCCTATGCTTCGGCAGCAGGCTCTATCATGTGTGCGATGTTATGTACCAGACCAGATGTAGCTAACTCACTAGGTGTAGTGATTAGGAATCAATCGGATCTTGGGAAAATCACTGGACAGCTGTGGAGGACATTCTTAAGTACTTGAGAAACACTAAAAGAAAGTTCTTGGTTCGAGCTTCCAGAGTGATAAGGTCGACTGAAGTCAGTCACAGGCATTGTCTTTACCCTCAGTGGAGTGGCGGTATGTTGGAAGAGTTCCAAGCTAGATACCGTGATAGACGATAAAGGCTGAATACATTGCTACCAATGATGCTGCCAAAGTGACTGTCTGGGCATTTCTTGTTCATAAGATAAACAAGGTTCCTACCATTGAGCGTCCAATAACTATTATTGTGACAACAATGGAGTTGTAGTTTTGGCCTGGGAACACTGGTCCCATCAGTGTTCCAGACATATTCTGAAGCAAGTATCACATGATCAGGGAGATGGTTGATCTCCAAGGGATCGAGATAAGGAGAGTAGATTTTGAGGTTAACATGGCGGATCCACTCACCAAGGCCTGCTTCCCCAAATACTATTTAAGAGATTTTGGGATGGTTGAGTATGGGATACTACAACCACTACTATATTGTTGGGTATTGGATACTACAACAGATGGCCTTAGTGCAAGTGGGAGATTGTTAGTTATATGTATGCCCTAGAGGCCATTATTGTACATGGGATGTATATTGTAGTGGGTTCTTGGACATATATAGGGAGGACTTTCTTGCTCGATATGATAGTATACTATCTGGTTGCTCTTTGTCTTAACATATTGACTTGTATAGGTGATGTTGTCTTGCTTTCACATGTTGATAAAGCTCTTAGGATGTGTACGTGATGTTAGATATGTATGCCCTAGAGGCCATTATTGTATAGTACTAGTTTGTATAATGCATTTTGGAGGCTTGGGATATATATATATATGGTTTTACGACAGTCTTGCTCGATATAGTAGTATGTTACTTGGTTTGTTTCTATCTTAATATGTGTATATGTTTCTTTTAATATATCGCTAAAAACATATTAGTAGAGCCCTTAGGATTTTTACTTGACTACCAGCGTTGTGATGGCGATCACACTAGTGGGGGCTGGGTGGTCTATAAGCACATCCTTATTTTGGTCCCTGGTCATAGGATTATCGAGACAGGGCATCGATGCTTCAGAGTAGACTGATGCATACGCTTCTCTTCCCAACAGGGGAGATGGTCTGTCCCACAGCCATCAGTACGTTGTACTGGAGATAGTATGCAGGTGCTCGTTAGGTTACGAGTACACTGGATAGGACTCGTCGGAAACTGTTGCTTGGTATTATACCTATCATCAGTTAACAGTTCCCAGGTGACATGAGTACAGCTTAGTCCGCTGACTTGACACTGTCACTTCGCCTCTAGTGTGTTCCCACTGTTCTTAGATTACTACCCTACCACGGCTCTACTGATTCGTGCAAACAGGTAGTAGTTGGGTGCAGTCCCGAAGCACTTGGAGGCAGTGACAGTTAGACAAGATTCGTCTCTCCCGGTATTGGGAGTTGATATTGCGCTGTGTCTAGGAGATCCATTACACATTGTCGTCCCTGGCCAAGGCAAGCGAGAATTGCCGGTAGGTTTTCCAGTAGATTCTCAGGGTGTTTTGGGCTACACTCCGACACGACTTGTACCGCTATTAGGGGACTGACGTTTACCGCCCCCTAGGCCCGCCATGCGATATTCTCAGACGAACAGACCGGACTGTACGGAGATTGTCACATTCAGGCTCAGTAGGAGTTCGATGGGTTCACCTCATCAAGTCTTCTTATCGGCATCTACCTGGGGACCGTTACGTACAGCTAGTACCGCTTGCGGCCTGTGGTTAAACCCACTGCCAGCGTAGTGTCGAACCTTTAGAGTCCCACACAGAGGGTTACTCGCCTTTGGGCAAAACAGAGTAGAGGTTGCATGGTTTTGCGACGGGGTTCGTTCACATCCGCGCACTTGTGCACGTTTGGTGTCCGAACAGTAGTTACCAGCGGGTTTTGGTTTAAGCCAGATCCTGGTACTTGTTTTGGGATTGGTTTTGTCTTAGTGTGTTCGTGTTCCTTGGAGCATGGATGCGGGTGTGTATGCACAGTTGACAGAGGCAGAGGCAGAGGATTCTCATTAGGGTTGTTGACCATTTGGCTTTGGTTGACTTGTTGACCGTTGACTTTTCTCTAAACCCTAATGAGAATAAGAAATATGACTAATAATATTAATTAAGTATTATTGTGTCATGGTTGAGTTGAAAGTTTGATTTTTGTTGACTTGTTGACTTTGTTGACCGGTTGACTATTTTAGACTTGTTGACCATCATCATTTCATGGCTATCATTTCATGGGTATGACTTTTGCTTGCTTGTTGTTTACAAAATGCAATAATGGCATGAAATGATAATGGTCATTGAAACTAACCATCACCATATACTTAATTATTATTATTATCATTATTCTCACTTTTGTGAGAATGGTTGGATTATGAGAGCTCATTCCATCATTTCCTTTCTCTCTCCTAAAAAGAAAAGAAAAGCTCTCCCTCTTCCTCACAAAAGGTTCAAGTGTTCCATGAGTTGGAAATCATGAACCTTTGAGACAAAACCACCATCACTCTTCTCTACTCAATCTAAGGTATTAGGTTTAGCAAACCAAACACCTTAGTCATCTCTAGGTTGAGATAGGAGCTCAATTTCGAGACCCTCGGGTGGATCCATCTATGGCAAAGAGGAGACGACAAGGAGGATCCGTTCAAGCAACTACAAGGAGCAAGCAAGAGGAAGAACCACAACAAGAAAAGAAGGAGTTCAAGACCAAGGTATAACCATTCTATATAGTAGTTAGAACTTGTAGAATATTTGTTAGTTCTTGTTTAGCAACGATCCTTCTTGTACGGTCAATGTTACCTAGTTAGGAAAAATTTTCGTTTTACCTATTCCGCCTCCCCGAAAGGACCGGGGTGGGTAACGTAGACCTAACAGTGGTATCAGAACCTAACTAAACAACAACTAACAGTTAGCAAGGTTTTAGAACTTCGATCCGGCAAAAATCCCAAAAAGATGTCCGAAACCCTTGCTTTCTGTCGTTTTTAAAACCTGCTCTAAAAATTTTTTCACACATCTGAAAAATACAAGCAGGGTTTTATAGGAATAACCAAGAAATTTGAGACCACGACTCGGCCAACTCGCCGCGGAACCGCGGCGGAACCATGCGTTCCGCCGCGGATCTGCGGCCGAGTTGACTCGGCCGCGGCTCAAATTTGTTGCAGAATTCTTAGTTTTGTGTTTTGGGATTTTTGAGATATGTTGTTTCTGCCCAGATTATCCAGAGAAAATATTATTTTTGGGGGCATTTACAAATTTGTATTTTGATCGGAGTTCTACAAATTTTGGCTAAATGGTTATATCTGTAATGTGCTATATGCACTGAACGTCGGCTAATCGCTATACGTCGATTAGTGAGGGTTGTGCATATCTGTGATCTGTAATGTTGATGGTTTATGTATATGAATTTGTTGGATCATCGCGGATGAATAGCCGGGGGTTGTGAGATGAGAGTTTTCTTTATCTTTCAATTCATGTAATATGTAATTGATGTAATATTATTTGTATGGCCCCACATCCGGGATGAGGTTGTAGACGCCATTGTATATTATTTCTTTTACTGTTTTTTCTCCTAGGATAGACCCAAGGTGGGGTGCACAAACTACCGGGTACCTCAAAGTGCCAAGTGGCCTACTCACGATGTTGAGGGAGGTTGCTTCGCTTCGGGTACTTGGCGGGTATTTTGCCGCACCTGTAGGGGTCTAGGGTGGGGTTATTGGCTATTCATAGCGACCGTGTAATCCGTCTTTCGTTGCAGGCTCGAACGAAACGCGGATTCCTAGTATATCCAATGTGTTCATCTGTGATCTGGAATGGCTATCATTGCATCTGACGAATGTGTATATATCTATATGATATCTATTTAGGCGTTGCTTATGTTTTGCATCCGCGCTAGTCCAGACCCCGCTCTGTCGTTAGTTAAGTAACCTAACGGG
This sequence comes from Agapanthus africanus, assembly GCA_030015575.1. Classification (NCBI taxonomy): domain Eukaryota; kingdom Viridiplantae; phylum Streptophyta; class Magnoliopsida; order Asparagales; family Amaryllidaceae; genus Agapanthus; species Agapanthus africanus. The sequence continues at coordinate 199,838,125 of JASDDO010000028.1, read as the reverse complement.
TAATGACGGGGCCCCGTGGCGAATGCGGATGGCATAAGCGTACGTCATATTTTCGTTGTTTTCTGCAATGGTAGGATTAATTGATGGGACGCATTACATTAATGCAAAGAAAAACAAACCTAAAAAGAACGTTGTTGGAACAATTTTCAAAAAGTTGTTATTGCAAGGACGCTCTCTTTTGTTTTGCACAGAGGTATTCGGTTATGAATGCCCAGCACCTCATTCGACGAGGCAAGGGCCGAGATCCCCTCATCGGGAGTGACCCCTTGGACAAAAGTTTGCGTCAGGGTAATAACTTCACTATAGTCGAATATTCTTGCTTTGCATCGAGGTATTCAGCTTAGAATATCCTGCACCTCATTCGACGGGGAAAGAGCCGAGATCCCTTCACAGGGAGTGACCTCTTTAGCAAAAGTGTTCGCCACTATATTTTCAAAAAGGCAATCATGTTCCTTCAACGATATCAAGTTCATTACGTTAACGGGTTTTTCGCCAAAAACCCAGCCGTAGCCCTCCGTCATTTCAGATTGGTATTATTTAGTATTCGTGCTGCGTTTGTTGACCTAGTCAAGGCGTAGTGAACGGTAGCTAGATGATATTTTTCTGTGTATTGCAAATGGGATTGGTTAGGACAGTCGTGCGGCCTTGTTGACCTAGTCAAAGGCACGTACGGGTGGGTCTAATGCAATCAGGATAATGACGGGTAGAACTTGACTAACGGTTTATGGTTTGTTGACCTAGTCAAGGTCATAAACCGTTAGGGGCAAAAACCACATCGGGAGTTTCTAAAGAAACTGAAACTTGCAGATTTAGCATACCTTCTGGAGTGTGATGACTAGAGTGGATTCCATCTAGGTCATCACACAATGATAGTTGGATCCCGATCCCACTGATGAGTTGGATTACTCTCGGGAGATTATTTCACTTAACAATCAATGCTATAAACCAAGTAGGTGTCTAGAACGGTGTTAGCGGGGCTACGCCTCCAGGGAAAAGAGGTTCTTTAATTAAGGAACTTCGCAAAAGTGTTGGAAAACCTCCCTCGAAGTACCAACACTAGCCTGGCTGAAAGATTAAGCAAGTATTGTGACGTGCGATTAATCCTGACTAGTTCTTCTTTTAAAGGTTTGAAGAAGAATTTGAGGAAACAGTGGGAGCCATCCTGGTTAGATAAACTAATAAACCAATCTAATCTTGCAAGAGCGCACGCTGAGTGTTTCTTTTCTCTCTCTCTCCAGGTAGCAACCATTTCACGCCCTAATCAAGATAATAAAATGTATCGCTTGACCGATCTGAATTCTTATTCGGGGCTGGGGAACGTCGGTTCGGCTCTAACTTGTGACAACAGTCATAAGTATGAGTAAGGGAAAGAGGATTGTATGGATTCCAAGGATACCCAGTTGAAGAAGAAGCATGGTTTTGCATCTACTTTAGGTGTTCTTGTAATTGAGAACTGCTTTACGGTCAGTCCTACCTCCTGAGTACTTGATACCGGATAAGGATCTCATATCTGTAATCTATTGCAGGGACTGAGACAAAGTAGAAAAGTTGTACCTGGTGATATGTCGCTCAGAGTAGCGAACGGAGCACAAGTTAATGCTGCAGCCGTCGGTGAATATCACCTAGTATTGCCAAACGGCAATACTATGATTTTGAACGATTGCTACTATGTACCTTCCATGGTTTGCAACATCATATCAGTTTCTTTACTCGATAAAGATGGATATAACTTTGTTCTTGATAGAAATATCATGAACATCTACCTTCATTAGGTACTGGTTGCAGAAGGTACACTGTGTAATGGTATCTACGTTCTAAATCAGAATACAGTTCTCAATGTACAAAACACACGCAAGAGGAAGAATTCAGATACGAATAAATCCCACTTGTGGCATTGTAGACTTGGTCATATCGGAGAGAAAAGACTAAGTAAGTTGCATAAAGATGGACTCTTGAATACGTTCGATTTTTCATCTTATGAAACTTGTCAGTCTTGTCTCAAAGGAAAGATGACCAAATCTCCGTTCACCAGACATGGAGAACGATCAACAGAGCTTTTGGGACTCATACATAGTGATGTATGTGGTCCAATGTCTATACATGCAAGGGGTGGGTTCTCATACTTCATCACATTCACTGACGATCTCTCTAGGTTCGGATATGTGTATCTGATGAAACACAAATCTGAAGCTTTTGAGAAATTCAAGGAATTCAGAAACGAATTAGAGAACCAGACTGGCAAAAGTATCAACATCCTCCGGTCTGATAGAGGAGGGGAGTACTTGAGCACGGAATTTCTAGATTACTTAAAAGAGAATGGTATTCTCTCTCAGCTTACTCCTCCTTATACACCACAGCACAACGGTGTTTCGGAGCGGAGGAATCGTACCCTATTGGATATGGTTCGTTCCATGATGAGTAGTGCCGAGTTACCTCTTTCATTTTGGGGACATGTGCTTCAGACAGCAGCATATCTATTGAATGATGTTCCGTCTAAATCAGTGCCTAAGACTCCGTTCGAGATATGGAATGGAAAGAGGCCGTATCTTAAGAGATTTAAGATATGGGGTTGTCCGGCTTATGTCAAAACGCATAAACCAGATAAACTAGAGGCGCGGTCAGTTTTATGTAAGTTTGTGGGATATCCAAAGAATGGTTATGGGTATCTATTCTACCACACCGAGGAACAGAAGGTGTTTGTTGCTCAGCATGCCGTTTTCTTAGAAACGGAGTTTCTTGCAAAAGAAATTAGTGGGAGCACGGTAGAATTGGAAGAAATTCAGCGACCACAAACTGAAACTGAAGATTTGACAGAACCTCAGGATTCAATAACCCCAAACGAACCTCAGCCACTCCGCAGATCTGGTAGGATTTCTCATCCACCCGAGAGATACTACGGTTTTCTCTTAGACGGGGATCGAGAGGATTGCATCTTGGAAGAAGATGACCCTACCAGTTTCAGGCATGCCATTATCAGTAGGGACTCTGATAAGTGGCTAGAAGCAATGCAATCCGAAATGGAGTCCATGTACACCAATAAAGTGTGGACCTTGGATATTGCTCCACCTGGGGTAAAACCCGTTTGATGCAAATGGATCTACAAAAGGAAACTTGGTGTAGATGGGCAGGTGGAAACCTAAAAGGCTAGACTCGTTGCAAAAGGTTTTTGTCAAAAACCTGGTGTGGACTATGACGAAAATTTTTCTCCGGTGGCTATGCTCAAATCCATTCGAATCCTACTTGCCATTGCTGCCTTCCATGACTATGAAATCTGGCAGATGGACATTAAAACGGCTTTTCTAAACGGCTGTTTGGAAGAGTGCGTTTACATGGATCAGTCAGAAGGTTTTGTAGACAGTGGGAGCAGCGGGAAGGTGTGCAAGTTGTTTAAATCCATTTACGGATTAAAGCAGGTATCGCGGAGCTGGAACATCTGTTTTGATGAGGCAATCAAGGAATTTGATTTCATCAAGAACCAAGATGAACCTTGTATCTATAAGAAGATTGTAGGACGAACTGTCGTGTTCCTAGTCTTGTACGTGGACGTCATTCTTTTGATAGGAAATGACATTCCTATGCTACAATCGGTCAAGCTATTTTTGTCACAACGGTTCTCCATGAAGGACCTGGGTGATGCCTCGTACATTCTGGGGATCAAGATCTACAGAGATAGATCCAAGAGACTACTGGGACTTTCGCAGTCCAGGTACATAGAGACCGTACTAAAGAGATTTAGTATGGAGGATTCCAAGTGCGGTAACATACCCGCATTGCATGGAATTGCCCTCTCCAAGAAGATGTCTCCTAAGACTGACGAGGAGAGGGTTCGCATGAGCACTATACCCTACGCTTCGGCGGTAGGATCTATAATGTATGCGATGCTATGTACAAGACCAGATGTAGCTTACGCGCCGAGCGTAGTGAGCCGGTATCAGTCAGACCCAGGTGAGGACCACTGGACGGCAGTGAAGAACATTCTCAAGTACCTAAGAAGGACTAAGGAGATGTTCCTGGTTTACGGTAATGGAGACCTCAGGGTCGAGTCCTTTACCGATTCAAGCTTCCAGAGTGACAAAGATGACAGCAAGTCTGTCTCGAGTTTTGTGTTTACCCTCAACGGAGGGACGTTATGTTGGAGGAGTTCCAAACAGGATACCGCCGCAGACTCGACGATGGAGGCTGAATACATTGCTGCAAGCGATGCCGCAAAAGAGGCGGTCTGGATGAAGAAGTTCATTAGTGAACTTGAGGTGGTTCCGTCCATTGTTGACCCAATACCTTTATATTGCGATAACAATAGGGCTATAGCTTTAGCGAAGGAACCAAGGTCCCATCAGAAATCCAGACACATCTTGAGGCGGTATCACCTGATCAGGGAGATCAATGATCGCCAGGAGATCGAGGTACGGAGAGTGGACACAAAAGACAACACGGCGGATCCATTCACAAAAGCCCTCCCTCAAACACAGTTCGAGCGACTTTTTGAGCTATTGGGTATGCGGTACGCCAGCAGCTGGCCTTAGTGCAAACGTTGGGTATGCGGTACACCAATTACTGGCCTTTAGTGCAAGTGGGAGATTGTTAGATATGTATGCCCTAGAGGCCATTATTTTATAGTACTAGTTTGTATAATGCATTTTGGAGGCTTGGGATATATATATATATATGGTTTTACGACAGTCTTGCTCGATAAAGTAGTATGCTACTTGGTTTGTTTCTATCTTAATATGTGTATATGTTTCTTTTAACATATCGCTAAAAACATATTGGTAGAGCCCTTAGGATTTTTGCTTGACTACCAGCGTTGTGATGGTGATCACACTAGTGGGGGCTGGGCGGTCTATAAGCACATCCTTATTTTGGTCCCTGGTCGTAGGATTATCGAGACAGGGCATCGATACTCCACAGTAGACTGGTGCATACGCTTCTCTTCCCAGCAGGGGAGATGGTCTATCCCGCAGCCATCAGTACGTCGTACTGGAGATAGTATGCATGTGCTCGTTAGGTTACGAGTACACTGGATAAGACTCGTCGGGAACTGTTGGTTGGTATTATACCTATCGTCAGTTAACAGTTTCCAGGTGACATGAGTACAGCTTAGTCCGCTGACTTGACACTGTCACTTCGCCTCGAGTGTGTTCCCACTGTTCTTAGATTACTACCCTACCACGGCTCTACTGAGTCGTGCAAACAGGTAGTAGTTGGGTGCAGTCCCGAAGCACTTGGAGGCAGTGACAGTTAGACAGGATCCGTCTCTCCCGGTATTGGGAGTTGATATCGCGCTGTGTCTAGGAGAGCCATTACACATTGTCATCCCTGGCCAAGGCAAGCGAGAATTGCTGGTAGGTTTTCCAGTAGATTCTCAGGGTGTTTTGGGCTACACTCCGACACGACTTGTACCGCTATTAGGGGACTGACGTTTACCGCCCCCTTAGGCCCGCCATGCGATATTCTCAGACGAACAGACCGGACTGTACGGAGATTGTCACATTCAGGCTCAGTAGGAGTTCGATGGGTTCACCTCATCAAGTCTTCTTATCGGCATCTACCTGGGGACCGTTACGTACAGCTAGTACCGCTTGCAGCCTGTGGTTAAACCCACTGCCAGCGTAGTGTCGAGCCTTTAGAGTCCCACACAGAGGGTTACTCGCCTTTGGACAAAATAGAGTAGAGGTTGCATGGTTTTGCGACGGGGTTCGTTCACATCCGCGCACTTGTGCACGTTTGGTGTCCGAACAGTAGTTACTAACGGGCTTTGGTTTAAGCCAAATCCTGGTACTTGTTTTGGGATTGGTTTTGTCTCAGTGTGTTCGTGTTCCTTGGAGCACGGATGCGGGTGTGTATGCACAGTTGACAGAGGCAGAGGCAGAGGATTCTCATTAGGGTTGTTGACCATTTGGCTTTGGTTGACTTGTTGACCGTTGACTTTTCTCTAAACCCTAATGAGAATAAGAAATATGACTAATAATGTTAATTAAGTATTATTGTGTCATGGTTGAGTTAAAAGTTTGATTTTTGTTGACTTGTTGACTTTGTTGACCGGTTGACTATTTTGGACTTGTTGACCATCATCATTTCATGGCTATCATTTCATGGGTATGAGTTTTGCTTGCTTGTTGTTTACAAAATGCAATAATGGCATGAAATGATAATGGTCATTGAAACTAACCATCACCATATACTTAATTATTATTATTATTATCATTATTCTCACTTTTGTGAGAATGGTTGGATTATGAGAGCTCATTCTATCATTTCCTTTCTCTCTCCTAAAAAGAAAAGAAAAGCTCTCCCTCTTCCTCACAAAAGGTTCAAGTGTTCCATGAGTTGGAAATCATGAACCTTTGAGACAAAACCACCATCACTCTTCTCTACTCAATCTAAGGTATTAGATTTAGCAAACCAAACACCTTAGTCATCTCTAGGTTGAGATAGGAGCTCAATTTCGAGACCCTCGGGTGGATCCATCTATGGCAAAGAGGAGACGACAAGGAGGATCCGTTCAAGCAACTACAAGGAGCAAGCAAGAGGAAGAACCACAACAAGAAGAGAAGGAGTTCAAGACCAAGATATAACCATTCTACATAGTAGTTAGAACTTGTAGAATATTTGTTAGTTCTTGTTTAGCAACGATCCTTCTTGTACGGTCCATGTTACCTAGTTAGGAAAAAATTTCGTTTTACCTATTCCGCCTCCCCGAAAGGACCGGGGTGGGTAACGTGGACCTAACACTTGACTACCAGGACTATGATGTATATCATAATAGTGGGGCCATGGGGAGTCCACAAGTACACCCTATAATAGTTCCTAGTCGTTGGAGTATCGAGACAGGGCATCGATACTCCAGAGTAGACTAGCGTATATGCTTCTCGACCCATGTGATGGGCGATGGATGATCCCATATCCATTGGTGTTTGACATCAGAGAAGATATACGGGTGCTCAGTGGAGACAATGTACACTGGACGGACTCGCCGAGAACTCCTAGATGGTATTATACCTATCGTCGGATAGCAGTTCTCTTGTGACACTGGTACAGGTTAGTCTGTAGACCCGAGATCGTCATAGAGTCTTATGTGATTCCAACTGTGCTTTGATTTCCACCATACCACGGTCAAGAGATCGTGCAAAAAGGTGGATTTTAGGTACAGTCCCGAGTCGCATGGAGGCAATGAGCAATAGGAGGGGTTTCGTCTCTCCCGGTATTGGGAGTTGATATTGCGCTATGCTCGATTGACCATAATAGGAAATCCCTGGTCAAGATTACTGAGATCTACTAGTAAGTGTTATCAGTAGTTTCTCGAACCGTTATGGATCTTGCATCGGCATGACTTATCAGGCTATTGGGGTCTGACGTTATACCACCCCAGGCTGTGATATATGATATATCAGACGAAAAGACCGGACTGTACGGTAGTGTTACTGATTGGATTCGCAGGAGTGCGAGCAGACTTTCTTGTTGATCTTCTGATCGCTCAATACCCGGGTGGCCGTTATGTTTAGCAGACCGCTTGCGGCTTGTGGGTGTTTGATATGATCATCACCTACTGCCGGCGTATTGACGAGTGTTTAGAGTCCTACACAGAGGTTTCCTGGTTCATGCGAAACGGAGTAGGAGCACATATATGATATGTGCGGGACCGAGATTAATGCGTGTATGTGATACCGCATTCTATTCTCACGATAAGTGACATCATAGGTTATATGTGATATAGCTAAGTTATCGGATCACGTGTTGATTCGATAAGTTATTACATTTGATATTAGTCGGTTATATGTAATATAGCTGAATTATTAAATCAAGTGTTGATTTAATAATTTAATGTAGAATTATATATTTGATATATTAAATTACATTAACTAATATTAGCTCACTTAAGTATTCATTTTTCTCACTTATGATACATTGATATATATGTGATATATGTTAAATGTATTGTATTCTTTTTAAGCACAATGTGTGTGTGTGTGTGTGTGTGTGTGATATATATTTGTGTCATGCAAGGTTACACATGCAACTAGTATGTATGAGACTAACACCATGCTAGGTTAAATGTGGATTAATATTTATTGTTAAATGATTTAAAAGGTTTGGAATTAGTCGTGGTGGAGCTTGGAAGAAGCTAATAGAACCATTGACTTAGTCTACATCTTTTGTCTTGCTTAAGATATTTGTTAACCCAACTTTAACCCTACACCATGGTTTAGTCTCTACAATGGTTTGTGTATGATAAGAACTCACCATGGTTGCATTTCTAACCTCATGTTACTGTTCATCACTTCATATTCTTCCTCATGATTTTTGCTCTCTAGCTTTTGTTCATGTGATGAAAGCTTGTGAGAAAAATAAATCTAAAGTGAGTCCACTTCCTACTTCATCATCTTCTACTATTAGCCATTTAGTTTAGGGTGTTTGCTTCACTAATTTCACCATTAGTGAAGAGGTAGCATGAGCTCGAGTCTCCTCGACGTAAATCATCTTCGGCTTCGAAGATATTGAGCAAGCTTGTTCGTCTCTTCAAGTGAACCGTCTCTAGAGTCCGGGAGTTCACCATTCGCAGCGAAGAGACTACGACATGGAGCTTTAGAAGTGAAGGACCGGTCTGCAAAGGTTGTATTCCTTCATTCACTTAAATGTAAAGTGTTTACATTTGGTATCGTCAGATTTTCTAGTAACGATTCTAGGGTTAGGGTTAGCTAGAACGTCAATTTTTGAAATTGGCATGGATGATACCTCCCGAAACCTTTCTGCCGTGCTAGACAACCCTGCATCCATGTCCTTCCTGGTCAGGCTAGTCAACAACTTAGTAATCCTGGAAAAATCCTTGATGAACCTGTGGTAGTACCCTGCAAGTCCAAAGAAGTTTCTGATATTTGTAACTGCTTTCGGGGTCGGCAATTTCTGAACTGCAGCTCCCTTGGTGGGGTCTATAGAAATTCCCTCGCCAGTCACTATATGTTCAAGAAAAGCCACTCGTTTCAACCAGAACTCACACATATTGAGATTCACGTACGGTCGATGTTGCATCAAGTTCTCTAGTACAATGCGCAGATGTATTGCGTGCTCTTCTCTGCTTTTCGAGTACACCAAGACGTCGTCTGTGAAAATGACCATGAACTTATCAAGGTGTTCGTAAAACATTTGATTCATAAGATTCATGAACACTGCTGGGGCGTTGGTTATTCCAAAAGGTATCACTAGAAATTCATGGTGTCCATACTAGATCTTGAAATTCATGTTAGGAATGTCAGACGTCTTGATCTTGAGCTGATAATAGCCCGTCTTGAGACTTAGATTTGAAAAATACTTTGACCCTCGCAATTGGTCAAACAAGTCATCGATCCGTAGTAACATATACTTGTTCTTAGTGGTAACCTTGTTCAGTTCCCGGTAGTCGACACACATTCGATAGGTCACATCCTTCTCAGGTACCAAGAGAATAGTAGCACCCTATGGCAACACTGGGCCGGATGAAGCTTTTGATGATCATCCAAATGAGTACGGAGTTCCTTCAATTCGTGTGGACCTATTCTATATGGTGCCTTTGAGATCTGTAGAGTGCCAGGTATCAAGTCTATTGGGAACTCAAACGTTCGATCTGACGGTAGACCTGACACATTTTGAACACGTCTTCAAGATCTTGTTCTACTACAGGCATCCTATCCTCTATCTGTAGTGTGTTTAGCACTCCCTCCTACGATTTGGCTCGATAGATCATTGGCTCCAAAGACTGGCTTCTACTTATGAATACAAACGTCGGTTAATCAGGGATTTCAAATGCTACCCTTCTTTGACGACAGTCAAGAGTAGCATAGAAGTACCTACCCAGTCCATGACGAGCAAGACACCAAAACTCGGCATGCCGATAACCATAAACTTCGCATAGAACTCGTACATGCAAATAACTACATGACACAGATGGTATCTCAATGTTGATTCGAGGGTGCCGCTCCCCGTCTAACAATCCATCTGGTTGGAAGATGGGAAACCGAAATAGAGTGCATGTTGATGAATTTATGAGACATGAAGTAATGGGATGCTCACCAAAAAGTGCAAGTGAAGATGTAGAAACTATTAGGAGGGTACCTACTATATGAAGAGGAAAGGTTCAAGTGTTTGTTTAACTAAGGATTCGCAAAAGAAAGGTAAAGAACGCACTGAAGAAAAATATAGAATAGCGACTGATGTGGGGAAAATAAAAATGGACAGAACAGATAGGATTCAAAGATATAATAATGTTAGTTAACATTTTGTTTTAGTACATTAAAGACCTGCATGGGCCACCACTAAAACCTGTCACGCCCCGCTTTTCAAAGTATTGAAACGGTGACGTGGCACAGTCTGCAACCTAACTATATCAAGTGAGAAACTCAACTCGATACAATTACGTTAAGCATATAAATAGAAAATGCAGGTAATATACCAAAACAATAAAATAAACGCATAATCATTTATTACATCAACTTAAATCTTATTACATCACTTGCATCGATAAACAGAAAGTCATTACATAGAATCTAGGAAAGCATGCCCTAAACAAGTGAGTGATAAAGAAAGGTAACTGGTCTAAGTAATAAGTAGATAGCTCCGCATAGTCGTCGGCAGTGGCCTCCACTTCTTCATCTTCAACTCGCTGCTTGTCCATATTTAACTAACATCCCGGAAGAAGACATGAGGAAAGGAATATCCGTCAGCGGGCTATACTCAGTAGGACGTCCTACATAGATAAGGCATAGAAAAGTAATAAGTGTGTGTAGTGCATGTATGTACTATGTAAAAGATATGTATGAATGTCTGGTATTGGTCATGGGCTAGTGGTAATATACATATGTTAAGTTTAGTCAAGTAAGGGTACCGGATTCTCGGGACTATTCTGTTTGTACCCAAGGAACAACAGCAGGTGTAAGAGATATTCCGTTTATGGCTCGGAACCATAAGAAATTGAACCAGATGGCCTGGCATTCCGTTTAACCCCCGAAACTACGATGAAAGTAGAAGAATCCCAAGACCCTTTATACAACTTTCCTAACTCAAACTACCCCATCCTGTGTCTTATTTAGTTGTATATGGGTACAGATAAGCGTTAGCACGCGGCTCTACTAGGCATGGAATATGGGGGTTCGCTTTCCAAATCAAGGTCATCTATATATCAGAATTTTCAATAGTAATCAAGGCCATCTGTATATCGGAATTTGTATAGACCCCATGCCCAGGTGCTTGTGTCTAACCCTAACCATACAAGTTTAACATGTCAAGTGGAGTTGCATTTTCATGTAACATGGGGTAGATATAGGTATGCCCAAGCATTAGGGTTTGTAATGGTTCATGGTATATAAGTGGAATATTAATTTTGAAGAAGATTTATGGTATTTATTCGAAATAGAGTTCCTGAGAGGATAAGGTATTTATTTGATATTATGATCTAATAGTTTAGGGTATTTATTTCGAAAATACGACTTTGAGAAAAGTCGAGACATTTTAATGAAAATACGACTTTTATAAAATTCAAGGAGTTTTAATGAAAAGACGAGGTTAGAACTACGAAGGTGTTTTAATGAAATACATGCAATGTTAGTATAGAGAATTTTAGCGGCAAAATATTTATTCGCAATTTTAGCAGCACTTTAGCTTATAAAAAGATATTTTCTTAAAATGGAATTGGACAACATAACGACATGGGTGAGTTTCACAGAAAGCTGGTAATAAGAGGATAGAATGTTATCACATGCTTACAGGTGTGCAAAAGGGTATAGGGTGGGTTGATCATGTGTTAGATATAACTAAAACAAGATTTGTCGCATTTATCGATTGAAACCATACTCGTTAATATTTAAAAATGATCATATGGAATTTTTATGTTGATAGACAATTAAATCAAATTTATCATGCAAGAAGAAGTTGCGAGATCGAGAAGGAGGGAGACGAATCCTACCTCGTGAAGAAAGTTTGAATTTCGAACCAACGACTCGAATCATGTTATTCTCCCACCTCGAATTTTTCTAGCACTCTTTACCAGCACATATGCAAAGAGTGTCGAAAGACGATCACACATGAATTTTTCTGGATTTATTTGAGCGTCAAAAGTGTTAGAAAAATGAAGAACAGTGATGACTATTTATAGGAGAGAAGATGCAAAATAAAAAAAAAGTTTGTAATTAATGCTAATTATGCCAACATTTATATCTAACATAAGTGCTCAATTAATTATAAGGTATTTAAGGCATCATATATAAAAATATAAAAGCTCCAATTAGTATATGTTATAATTGGAAGATGTAAAATTATTTATTTCCAATTAATCAATTAATCAGTAAATAAATTAATATGCTCAAATAAGTTTAATAGTATATGTCATGATAAATATTAACTTTTTTTTAATAAATAATGCTTTTAAAATAATTTTAAATATTGGAAAAACCTAAATAAATTCTAAGAAATTTCCTAATAATTATTTGGTAATTTTCTATAGATTTTATCCCAAAAATAATTCATTTCTCATGAAATCCATTTTAGAATATAACTTAGAAAATATTAAAAATTATTTTTAAATTCTTTTCTTTCTCTTAAAAATTATATTAATTACAATTAAACCCAAATTCATCTTTTATAAACAATTTACATCAAAAGAAATACTAAAATATTTAATGACACCAAGAAAAATATAAAGAGACTTTTATCAGCATACACACGAAAAGTAGTCGTTACAGTGAGGCCGGTCATGAACGACCGACTGACGAACCGCAGGTGGTGAGGGAAGTCGGCGGCAAACTGACCGGAAGCAGGCCAACCGCCGTCGGCGAATGGCTAGCTGCGGTCGGTAAAGCAGGCAGCGAACGACAAACCGCCCGCCGCCGGCCGATGTGAACAGCTGGTGGCGGGCGGAGAGGAAGGCCGGTTGCAAACGACGGGCGACGAGGCTGGCCACGAACATCCGATCAGCGGACGACGAACGACAAGGTAGGTCAGCGGTGAAGGGCCGACACGCAGCAGGCCAGCCGCCGTCTGCGAAAGGCTGACCAACAAATGGCCAACGGCGGGCGGCAAGGAAAGCGGGCGTCGAACGGCTGACCGCACAACTCCGGTCGATGCAAACGGCTGGCAGCAATGAAGGCTAACGACGAAAGACCGTCTGCCCGTTGTCGACCAATGCGAACGGCCGACCGTTCACTGCCGACCGATGCAAACGGTCGACAAGTATCGGGCAACGATGAAGGCCGGCGACGAACGGCCGACCGGCGAATGACGTACGGTGAGGGAGCCTGGCGGCGAATGGCCAACCATAGGCAGGGGCAAGGGAGGTCGACGGACAGCCGACGGCGGGGCAGGCCGACAAGTGGCTAGGGAGACCGACAGTAGATGGCGGACTGTCATGGCACATGTCGTGTTAGATCGGAATATTTTGTGGTAATCTTGGATAGACATTTATTTTAGGAGGAACAAAATTCCCATGAAATGTGGTCATTTGATTACCATGGTAATTTTATATTTCTAAAATTATTTTTTACAACTAAACAAGTATGGTAATATTTAATGGGAATTTAGAATTAATCGCATAAGTTGCTTCCTGCCAAGAGCACTCCATTGTGAAACTGAATCACTTTTTTTGAAGAGAAGATTTGCTATTGATGATTTGTGCAAAAAGTTAAAATAAAATTTATTACAAAATAAACAATCATGGAGCAAAATTAAAAAGGTTGTGATTTGTAAATATGCAAGAAAGGGAAAATGGACTTCCGTTCTTTTTGGTCCGTGGGCTCAGTGAGCGCACGTGACCGTTTGCAGATGGATAGCGTGTGATCATAGAACTATTTGGAGCCCAATCACATCCGCACGATCAAAATCTAACGGATGAAAATTCATATCACAGCTCTTAAGAACCGAAGCCCAAAACCCACCACTAGTCTCAGTAAAAAACAGACAATAATAATTAAATATACTTTTCTCAAATTAAACCCCAAATTATTCCTTATCAACCACCTCTATAACTCAACTTTATTTTCCACAACTAAAATGACTCACATGTAGGGGAGGTAAACCGAATAGGATAATATGGATGGAATCCATACTCTCTCTGATTTTATCAAATATGAATATGGTAACACATATATCTCTTATGTATCCATATTTGTATCCGTGTCCGATTTAATTCTTGACCTTTTATATTGCGAGTATAGTTTTTATGATACTCATTTTATATCCGAATCCGAATATTTCAAGGATAATGGTTTTCATTATTCTTATTCGTATTAACATCCTCCAATGACTATCGTGGATGCTGATATGATCATATTTACATCCGATCCGTTTACATCTCTGCATGAATGAACCCTTCGAGACTGACATTCAAATAGATTAGAAATCACATTAAATTATCTCTTCAAATGCGATCATGGTTGGATGTCAAAAATAGTTTGAAATAAAAAAAAACATTCATTTTACATGTTAATACACTTATTTATGATTATTACATCCTTTTCATTTTTAGACTTATTTTTGTTAGACTGATTTTGGGTCTCTTCTGAAAAGCTTTTCCATGCATCGAGTATACGTGCCTCTCCAATGAGAGAAACGATAAGATCATGATTCCATAAAACTTCAAGAAAAGGTGCCCGTGCATTGCATCCTTGTACTATAGTTATAAATTCGTGATTCGGGAATAATTCGGTGATATCGAAAATTCGGATTCGGAGAACTGTTTAGAAAAAATCAGCAGGTATTCAGGAAAAATTCGGAAAATATTCGGGAAATGTCCGGGAAGAATTTCGAGCAAGAAAATAATATATGAGGCACTGGATTTGATGTTGCGCGTTATTCGCTGTTTTTATGAATTATTCGCTGTTTATTTGAATAATTTGCGAATAATTCATGAATTATTCGAAAGCGTTCGCCAACGGCGATTAAATCGAAGATTTAATCGGCTGATCAAAAATTTATAAATCCACCGAATAATTCACGAATTATGTAACTGTGCGTCAAAGACAATGCTTAGCATAAACGAACAGTAATTATTTATTGGACAATATAAAACTAGCCGTGGAATATAAAATTATGAGATTATATAGGGTGATTGATAGAAAAAAATAATTTGGCGTGGCATGACAAAAATCGCACAAATAAAATGATAAAATAAATGGAAAAGGACAAAAGAAGGATGAAAATGGCACAATATTTATTAAGTGGCGACACAAGCTGTCATATTAAGAAAATGAGGAGGCTTAGGGCGATCGCCCGCCATTAATGCTTGTATTCCTTCTAGTTACCGTATTAGGGCAAAGAAGTTCCCAAGAAAAAAGGCCTCAACTTTGTCTCTCTTTCACACGATCGAAGAGGAGAGGAGGCGCCTTTGCTGCTAGATTCGCTTGATCTCGATTTGGAAACCTTTGGTTGAGGTGAATTTGAGAGAATTTTGGGGGGTTTTGATGGGGAATTGTTGGGGTGTGAAGATTAAGGCGGTGAGCCCTTCCTATAGTGCTTCAACTTCAGGTACAATGATCAAATTGATTATGCGTTTTTATTTATTTATTTCAATTTTAGTTGTTTATTTTGATCGGAGCTTAATAAGTGAATTGAAAGGAGATATTTTGATGCTTAAATTTGTTATTTACGTTGATTTAAGTGATTATTTTTATCTTTAGAGCTCGATGTTGAATCTTTCAGTTTAATTATTGCAGCCATAAAGGCTTGAACCTTTTTGGTTTTATTTCAGTTTGGACTTTGACTAGCTAATATTAGCATAGTTTTAATTTCAGGGGATTGGATCCAATAATGGCTTTTCTAGTTGAGAATACTCTTCATAATATGGAAATTTTGAACCTGAGTTTGTGAATTATATTTGCTTTTATTTTTTGATCTTCTATATTTTCAGTAATTTTTTAGGTGTCAAGCATAGAGAGCTCATGGTTTAGCTTGAGATCTTAGTCTCCCTTAGCCTTGATTTTGTCCATTTGACAATAATTATGTTAATGTGAATTAAATTGGGGAATATCGAAAGCAAATTCTTTGTTTGTATTAATTACCTCTACCCTTTGTTTTCGAAGATAAAACTATCTCTCAACCCTTAGCCTAACCTCTTAGTTTTGCTGGAGTGGCACGAACTTAAGCACTATTTAACATGCAAATTCTACTCCGTGAATAAGTATCGATTATAATTGTTTCTCTCAACCCTCACAATTGTTTTGGAGCTGCAGTGCAGTTTCAGAGACCTTTGGATTTGTAACTTTTAAAATTGGCTTATGCCATTATGGATTGTTTTTAGGTGCAAACTCTAGGAGCAGTGTCAAGGATGGGAAAGGATTTAGTAGCTCCAGCAGTAGGCTTTCCTCCTCTTCTGTGCCTCCTACTCCACGGAGCGAGGGCGAGATCTTGCAGTCGTGCAACTTGAAGAACTTCACCTTCGGTGAACTCAAGAGCGCTACGAGGAATTTTCGTCCTGATAGTGTGTTGGGAGAGGGAGGTTTCGGTTCTGTCTTCAAAGGGTGGATCGATGAGTACACTCTCACTGCTTCAAGGCCCGGGACAGGAATTGTTATTGCTGTGAAGAGGCTCAACCACGAAGGGTTCCAAGGCCACAGAGAATGGTTGGTAAGTATCCCTTTGAAATATTTTTTTCACTTTAATAAACTCTTTAAGAGTTAACTTAGCTTGATGTGCTTTGTTAATACAACCCAACAGCTTATGCTTTTGGGTGAAGTGGATCTTCGCATGGTATAAAAGCACTAGAATATAAGAGGTCCTGGATTTAAACATTATTATTGTTTTATTATAAAAGTATGTATTTAGTCTTATTTATTCCTCCTTTCCTCGCCAGTTATGTTCCCACTTAAGGAGCATTGGAAAGTTAATTACTTTGATATGCGTTCTTGATCCAAAACTCGATATCTTAAGCCTTTAGGAACCATGGCCTGGAGATACATAATATTTACCACTTGAAATGTCAATAGCTTAAGCTTTTGAGTAGAGTAGTTTTTGGCAAACTTTTACAAATTAGTTAACTTAGTTTATTCTCAACTGGAGTTTGTGAAAGATAAATGGGCAAAGCAACAAGATTATATCTTGTAATCTTCTGAAGATATTGACACGATATAAAAGATGTTAGTATCTGTAAGCTGATTTTCCTTTTTTTGGAATCCATAGGCCGAAATTAATTATCTGCGTCAGTTGCACCATCCCAATCTTGTTAAACTGATTGGATATTGCTTAGAGGATGATCACCGCCTGCTTGTCTATGAGTTTATGCTCCGAGGGAGCTTGGAGAATCATCTCTTCAGGAGTAAGTCTACATACTAATTATTACTTACTAAGTAGTTAGTTCTTGTGGCCAGATTAGGTGGTTGTATTGTGAATTTTTTTTATTTATTGTTTTAAGGTTATTTGTGTCATGTATCATAATGGTTCGTTCTAAATAGAAATAATAAAGACAAAAAAACTTCTTGCAGGGGGTTCAAGTTTTCAACCTCTTTCTTGGAACCTTCGTATGAAAGTTGCACTTGGTGCCGCAAAAGGACTGGCTTTTCTGCATAATGCCGAATCAAAAGTTATATATCGTGATTTCAAGACCTCTAACATCCTTCTTGATTCCGTAAGTTGAGTACAATGCAGTTTCAGTTCATACAAGAGGGTATTTTACTTATGCCTTGATATTTATGCATGATTACAGAGTTACAATGCAAAGCTTTCTGATTTTGGCTTGGCAAAAGATGGTCCTACCGGTGATAAAAGTCATGTCTCGACTAGGGTCATGGGGACTTATGGCTATGCAGCACCTGAGTATCTTACTACAGGTAAATTCAAACTTCCTAGCAATTAAAATTTTCAATTGATAACTGGTTCTTGCTAGTTATTGCCTCACTTTCTTATAGATGGTGTTGCTATTAATAATTTTCATGAGCTACAGTTCTTTTTTTCTACTTGATGTATCTGAAAACATATTGCATCTTCTTGACCCCAATTTGCATTATTTTCTAGTGCTCGAATAGATAAATGCTTAATTGAGTATTAAGATAAGATATGTGGCTTAAACTAATAGAGGAACAATGACAAGAAGAAGAAGAAGAAGAAGAAGTGGCCTTTTCCCCAAACTTTTCGGATTGGCTATACAAATCTTTTTCTTCCACCCCGTGCTGTTAAATGCCATCTCTTCAGTTAAATTGACAACCAACATATCTTTTCTTACTGGCTCTGATCTATGTTCTTTTTGTTGTACCCTTGGCCCTCTTTGCACCATCAATTATAGTTTTGTCTCTTCTCCAAACTGGGGTATTCATTGGCCTTCATTCCACATGTTCAGATATCTTGATTTGCATTCCCTTATGTCATCCTAATAGGGGAAGAATGCCAAAGAAAAAATAATCTGCAACACTCATGATTTTGTCGATTATACATCATTTTCCACCATATGAACAGTGGGAACAGTGACTTCTTATTAATTATGATTTGTCTGCTTGCTATCACACATCCTGCAGGAGGCAAACTAATTTTGGTTACCAGAATCATGACAATAGATCCTGATCACTGATTTTCCTTCTAATATGGTTTTCATATCAGCTGTCCTTTGCAAAGTAGATTTTATATTTTAGAGTACTACCAGGAAGCATATTGGATATCGAAAAATTCATAGCACTGAGGAGCAGATTAAATTTGCTTATATGATTGAGCCGAGTATACATTTTGATGCACATGTTTAAAGCATGTCTCCTTAGTTTATTTACTGTCTGTTTCATTTGTACTCCAAAAATGGAAGCAGTCCCTGATAGCTGATATTGGTTAGTTTATTCATAATCATGGATCCTGGATGAAGAAATTACCTACTTTCTGATTGCTGGAATATCTATCTTCCAAGGCTTAGGAGTCACCAGTCACTTACGTATACATTCACTGTTTATTCTTTGTTCCCTTTGTTTTAGAGATATCGTTTCTAAGCTGTTCAACAGGCAGATCTAGGATAGGCCAAAATTTAGGCCAGGCGAAGCACCTAAGCCAAGAATTTTTTTAGATATGTATATAAGAAAATGGGTTCAGATAACATAAAAGAATATACACATTTTGAACAACAATAGAACTTGACCTACGGTTTGAAGGCCAACATACAGGTCCAAATGTCCAATAACCAAGTGGTTTTAGGTTCCAATCTTTTCTATCATACTTTTCTTGAATTATCATTTATATATATTTAAGTTAACGAGATGTATAAATTTGTAAAAGAATTAAGTAAAAAATTTAAACGAATATTCTTCCTAGCTTTCAGAACTTATGCACGGCGGATCCATTCAAGACCTGCTCCCATTACCAATTGAAATAGGATAGTCTCCTCTCATGCCTTGAACTTTTTCATCATCTGGGTTTTGACAAGCATTTTTAATATTATAGGTCACTTGACCACCAAGAGCGATGTCTACAGCTTTGGCGTTGTGTTTCTCGAAATGCTGTCGGGTCGACGAGCTGTTGACAAAAACCGTCCAAACGGCGAACATAACCTTGTTGAGTGGGCCCGACCTTACCTCAGAAGCAAGCGCAAGGTTTTCCGAGTTTTAGATGCTCGGCTGGAAGGGCAGTATTATCTAGAGCGGGCCCAGAAAGCCGTGCAACTCACCGCGCAATGTCTATCCACTGAATCCAGATACAGGCCGAACATGGATGAAGTCGTAAATACACTCGAGCAACTTCAAGAGCGGAAAGTTGACGACTGAAGACACCTTATCCGAGACGCTCGAGTAAAGATTTGTAGTTTATCAAGTTTGAGATGGTGATACAAGATAGAGGATTTTAGGAGAGATGGGGGCTATATTACACTAAACTACCCTTACCTATGAGTGTAAACTGCCTTATAAGTTCCTATTATTACGGTAAGCTCAATTAAATCAATGTGATTAAGGGTATTCTACTGGAAAGGGGGGAAAGAAGCTTCCATAAAACCATAGTTTGTGAGTGTTCTGCAATAAGAAGCTTAAGGTAGTTTTGTGTACAATAGGAATAGCTACAGGTATTTTTGTGTAATTTTGACTTTTAAGTAGAACTTATAGCGGTATGTATATGCATCAGTAGTAGTGTGTTTGTATCTTTTCGAGCTGTTTACATAGAGTTTTTCGTCAAAAAATGGATTTTCCTTGCGTGGGGATTGCATTTTTTAAATGACAGATTCTCTTGATGCTGTTCCTTGAAGTTTCATGCCTTTGTTTGCCGGTTTTACTAGTACTTTAGACCTTGATTTCTTTGACTGGATGCACCCTTATTTGAAAAGGAAAATGCTTAACGGTTCCATTTAAAAAATCTATCAAAACTTACCCAAGAGCTAAAACACCATGGCCCTTTTATTCGTAGTATTTAGATGTTGTGGGTTACATCCGATGAATATGTAGAAGGTGACGACATAAAATTTGGTATGATGTACATCCGATGAATATGTGTAGAAGGTGACGACATAAAATTTGGGATGAATATGTGTAGAAGGTGACGAATTTGTGCATAAAATTTGGGATGAATATGTGTAGAAGGTGACGAATTTGTGTAGAAGGTGACGGCATAAAATTTGGTATGATGTACGGTGACTCATCCAAAAAAAAAAAAAAATCTATCATGTTGATTATGCATGGGTTTAACTACGATTACTTACTAGTTATACTTATTAGTTATACTTGGGAAGTAAATTAGCTGCAACATTTTTTTAATTAACAATTTGAGCCAATTTTATTTAAGTTGATATCCGAGATGAGCAAGATAACAAGAATCTCTTAAGCCCAGCAAAAAATTGATGTGAGCATGGCATGACCATTCATTTGGGTGGGGATCTTATGGACCTGGACTCCCTAAGTTATGGAAAGCACTGTTAATAACTGAATTTGATTTTGTTTTATCTATCGGAATCGTTGATCTTGTACTACATGGTGTAATACATCAGAGATTGATCCGTGCGATTTTGAAATCATTTGCTTATGTAGAATGTAAATTGTTCTATTATCGATAAACCGTTAATTTTGCAACCCTTGGATCTATAAGCAAATGATTTCAAACTGAGAGAATTTCGGTATCCTTGTTGCGAAATACGAATGATTTTAAAAAATAAACAGTTTTTGATTATATATAAGAGCGCTATCCATATCGCCGAGAATCCAATGTTCCATAAACGTACCAAACATATTGAGATTGATTGTCATATTGTTCGTCAGGAACATAATAATTGTCAAATCTCACTTCTGTATATTCACTCCAAAGACCAAGTGGCTGATCTATTCACCAAAGCCCAAACGCGCACATAATTTCTCTATTTCTTATCCAAACTCTCGCTCTTCGATACATCGTGAATTTGAGGGGATTGTTAGAGAACTGTATGGTGCTATGTATTACTGTAGTTCTTCCGTGTATACAGCCTTGTACTGTTAGCTCAGTAGTTCGACGGCCTAGTACTGTTGATACAGTATATGTACAGTGTGCATAATCCAATTATAAATAGATAGGTTCTATGTATCAGAAATATACATAACAATTGAATTATTACCAAAATCCAACGGTAATAGAAGACAAATTATGGAAGGCTTCATTAGATGCATCAAGGGAATATATATATAGAGATTAATGGAGGGAAGAGGCCATAGGAGGGGATTCCCTCCTATGGCGTCGAAAAAATATCCCCTCTCTAGTTTTTCCCGATGATCGGCATCCACCATCTTCATCGTCATCATCTAAGATGTGGGTACACCAAATTTCATGTGATTCTACAACTTTTTCACCGTTGATTTAGTGGGTTCAAAATTAACGGTTTACCGACAATAGAACTTTTTACATTGCTAAATCAACGGTGAAAAGGTTGTGGAATCACATGAAATTTG
The DNA here is from genome assembly GCA_030015575.1 of Agapanthus africanus. Taxonomy (NCBI): domain Eukaryota; kingdom Viridiplantae; phylum Streptophyta; class Magnoliopsida; order Asparagales; family Amaryllidaceae; genus Agapanthus; species Agapanthus africanus. The sequence goes on along the minus strand of JASDDO010000028.1, from coordinate 199,816,304 downwards.
GTGTACCCACATCTTAGATGATGACGATGAAAATGATGGGTGCCGATCGTCGGAAAAAACTAAGGAAGTTGTATTTTTTCGACGCCATAGGAGGGAGTCCCCTCCTATGGCCTCTTTTCTCCATTATTCTCATATATATAAGGAAAAGGGTGGCATGTACCAAACAATACGGATGATAAATAAGCAATGTTATAAATATCTGAAATTGGTATTATATCGGCCTGACGATTTTCATATCGGATATCAGATATATATCGTGATATATCGTGAGATATCGGGAGATATTTTCAAAAATCTTTTTGTAAATGCTATGTATGAAAATATGAATAGCAGGCTTTTTAAATAAGTTTTTCTTCAATAGCTCAGCAGTAGATATGGTGGTAATTGAACGAGCCAGCTCGAGTTCGATTAAGATTCAGCTCGGTATCAGCTCGGTTCATTTATTAATGAGACGGCCAAGAGCCAGAAAGCCTGGATCGTTTATTAAACAAATTTAGCTAGGCTCGTTCGGTATTGACTCGAGTTCGTCTCGGTTACACAGTTTGAAAAAAACAGCAATATATAATATAAAGCAGATTTTATACAACTTTCAGGACGTTTAATTCAATTAAGGAACAATATATAAAGTGCAACTGAGGTGAATATAAAACCCAGCACTTAGACCCATTATATGCATTGGATATTAATTTTTTACTCTTTCCATATCTCAAAGTCCTGGGTCTTTAGACTTTATGATTGTTGTGTAAGTGCACGGCGGCGCCCCGGCCGTCAATCCGACGCCGGAATGCGGAAGCGGTGATAAACTTTAATTTTGCGGACTTAGCAAACCGGCACCACCGCGCACTAAACACCCGGGTCGTAACCATTAACAAGTCTAAGCTAACAAGAAGATGGGTTAGAGATATACCGACTTATCCGAGTCCTCCGGTCTTCATCTCCACTCCGATCTCCTCGCGGGATCGCCGGTCGTCGCCTCTTCGCCGGAAAGTGCACCACATCGCCTGTAGCTTTTACGGGCTCCCACCTCAATACCGAGGCAACTCGGGCGCGAAGCTGGCGAATCGACGCGTCCAAGATTTGCTGTAGGAAGTGTAGTGTAGATCTATGTGTCTCATTTGGGATCTTGGAGTTGCCTTGATGGAGGAATTTTGCTCAGAAAATTTCATGGATGCTTGATGGAGAATATGAGCATGCAAAGAAAAAAAATGGAGCAACCCTCAAAGAAAATGAGCTCGGCCACTACTGATGCTCACTGGAAAAAATAGAATGAAGCAAGCTATCCCTCATGTGAATCCAAGAGTGAATAAATTAATACCCAAGGAATTAATCAATTCCTTCACAGGACACACCCAAAGCAATTCCAGCACACACACATAAAATAATTCATTCCTTACTAAAGGAAATTAATCCACACAATTAGACAACACACACACCATACTTCAAACAGTGGCCGGCCATATCCAAATTCCACTCAAACAGCGGCCGGCCCCACCACAAAACCCATACTCATTTAAAATCCATCATATCAAACCTTTTGTAATAAACCCCCTCCTCAAAGTGTTATTTGCAAACTTGCAAATAACCCCCTCCACCGGAAAAGTCCGGCCGGGAAAGAACAAAGGAAAACCGGCCGGAACGGAATGCAAACTGGCAACCCCAGAAAACTGGTCCCATAATAAATTACAGGAAAACCCCGATACTGTGCATACACACCCGCATCTGTATTCCGTCCGGATACAAATGCAAAGAGACAAAACTACACTATCAAATACTAAGATCCGGCTTAAGCCAAAGCCGGCTAGTAAAAACCGTCCGATCACGATCCGTGCAATACCGCACGTATCTGATCGAACCCTGCCATATCTCCATACGGCCTCTACAGCGTTTCGCCCGAAAGCTGAGTAACTGAAAGTGTGGTGGACTCTAAAGACTCGTCAATACTATGGCTGTGGATTTACCCACTAGCACGTCAGAGGTATAAGCCAATACGTAACGGGCCACCAGCTATTGACTAAAAGGGACGTCGATGAGCGAACTCATCCTGACACCCTACTGAGCCTGTCAGTGACAATATCCGTACAGTCCGGTCCGTTCGTCTATGAGCATCGCATGTCGGGCCTAGGGGGTGGGTAAAAGTCAGACCCCCAAAAGCGGTACAAGTCGTGTCGGAGTGTAGCCCAGAACACCCTGAGATACTACTAGAATACTTACCAGTAAATCTCCTGCCTTGGCCAAGGACTTCGTGTAATGGCTCTCCTAGACACAGCGCGACCTCACCCCCAATACCGGGAGAGACGAACCCCCGAAGATCCGCTCACTGCCTCCATGTGGCTCGGGACTGTACCCAACTAAAACCTGTTTGCACGACTCCTTTGAGCCGTGGTAGGGTAGTAATCAAAGTACAGTGGGAACTCACACGAGACAAATGACGATCCCCAGGTCGATGAACTAACCTGTACACATGTCACCTGGGAACTGCTATCTGACGTCAGGTATAAGACCAACTAGCATGTTCCCGGCGAGTCCTGTCCGGTGTACTTATAACCCAATGAGCACCTGTATACATCTTAGGTGAACCAACTGACACCAGTGGCTTGTGAGACCGGCCACCGCCCCTCGTCGGGGTCTCGACTGTATACACTAGTCTACTCTGGAGAATCGATGCCCTGTCTCGAAACTCCCACGACTAGGGACCTTTTAAGGATATGCTTGTAGACTCCAGCTCTCACTTATATGATCGCCCTCATACTGCTGGTAGTCAAGCAAGAATCCTAGGGGCTCTATCAACGTGCAATATCGACATGTCATGTCACCTAAAGCAGTACACGATGATAAAGGTAAACCAGATAGCAAACTATCATCTCGAGTAAGACTGTCGTACCGGGATAGGTCCTCCCTCAATCATTGCAATCACGTGCCTGTGATCCAATAATTGACTCTGAGGGCACTATCTCCAACAATCTCCCACTTGCACTCAAGGCTAATTATTGCGATGTCGCATACTCACAGCCCGTGTGATACCGAACACCCAACTCCTCTACTAGTCAGTCTCACAAAGCCTGTTTGCGAAACTCTTGCGTTCGAGGAATAGCCTCAACGAGTGGATCCGCTCTGAAGTTTCTTTCTATGTCTCTCTATATCTCAAGTTCGCGGAGAAAGCCATCTCCCGAAATGAGCAACACCTGTCTTAGACTGTCTGGATGTCTGATGGGACCGAGCTCATAAATGAACTCCAAATCCAAACTTCTTAGACTGTATCGTCAACTGAGCTTAATCAGTATCCTGCGCCATGCCACCCTCAGTATTTCCTTGGACCACCTGTCCAAAATACTGTCCCTCGTCAGAAGGAAAAAATATAACTCTGACAACCTCCTTGTCGTCCATGTCACCTTAGAAGCCTGGAGTGATAACCGTCTCCTAAAGGAGGCAGCCGTTATCATATCCCTAGAACATTCACTTATGTTCTACAACTGCTTCCGACTGTTCCTCCAGGATTGGATCAATATCAACTTATTGCACCTACTGCAAGAACAACATCTGGTGTGGTACTTGACATCTCATGATTGACTCAATTGCCTGAGCAAGTGATCTGCCAATCATGCGTATCCCTCTCTACTTTAGTCTATAAGACACCTTTAGAGAGGGTGACTCCATCACCTGCAGGTATACTACCGTGCCAGGAGTCGACCATTCTAAATACTCTTAGAATGCTGTCAAGGTACCCTGATTGGGAAACCACCCAAATCTAGATCTAAAACCATAGATCTAGTAACCAGTATGTCTGATATAACGTCCAAGTCCCTTGTGGAGAAATCACTGTGTGACGACCAAAATATAACCGATCGTAGTATAGGAATATCACTTCCTACTATGTGTATGTCATCCAAATACCAGGATATCACACCCTACTACCTTCTCAACAGATCCATCCCCTATTCTGATGACGTCAAACCTATGACTGTCACATCAGAAACAGATGATCTATCTCCGCTATATCTGCTTTAGTCTATAAATAGATATAAGCCTGATGTCCACCAATGCTTCCGCTGCTCCCACTGACTACGACAACCCTCTGCCAGAGTCATATAGACGTGCACTTCTAAAACTAGTTCAGAACGACGCTATACTCATCCTCCTGCCGGGTCTCGCAGCCTGGAACAACAACAATGGCAAGTGTGGGTAAACAAGAACTTCCCTGTCACCGTCCTTGAGGCTACCTGAGTACCTCTCGGGTGCCTGAAGTCACCCACCTTATCTGCGGAGTGGCCAATGGAATGTCAAATCAGATTGAATCTTTAGGTTCCTTATCAAATCTTCAGTAATCGTTTGCGGTTCTGGAATCACTTCCAGTTCTACCATACTCCCACTACTGTTTTTGAAAAAAAAATCCATTTTTAATAAAACTGTGGCGAGTCTAGAACAATATCACTATTGATCTTTCTTATGGTAGAAAGTCAACCCTCGTCATAGCCTGGGTCAACCCACAAACAGCCATTACAGAAACGCGCCTTGAGCTGTCCAGAGTCTGGTTTTAATCATAAGCCGGACAACTCCCCGTACCTTAACAATGTTAAGATATGAACTGTACTATATCCAATATAGAACCAGAGGCACTGATTTAATTGAACCGATTCAAATCATGCAGCTGTCTCCAGTGCATGTCAACTAAATGGAGAGAGGCCGATCAGCGTTACTCAACTTAGGAATACTTCCAATTATGAGTAACCTGAAAGAGAAGCAATTTCTCTTTATCATTACTATCAACTGAATACCAAACACAAGTATCTACATCTTCGATCACTTTGAAGAAATCCGATACTTGCTACACATGGTTCTCTACTCTATTCAAATACCTATAACTCCTCAAAACTTAGACCCTGTGTTTCTACGAAACACATGTCTAAGAACTAGAGAAGTTAAAAGTAAACAGAATATAGTATGAGGACCAACCCCTCTGTCCAAATGGACACTGGACAACATACAATACTTTGTATAATTCCGCTGAGTCTGACAACTCTTTCACTGTGTGTCGTAGGTTGAAAACTGTTCTTATGGTTAAGAAGAATTACACCGCTGTTTAATGCTCCTTACCTAACCATCCACTGATATAGGTAAATGTCATCGACATAATATCAAAAGGTATATCTCACTCTATGAAAATAGACGTACAGATATATCAATTTGAAATTGGTGCATAAAAGCGGATATTCAAAACCAAATATTTGCCGACCGGCAAACAGCCCAGGTGATCTCCTCAAATATCACCGATTACAACGAATCCCGATATAATGAGGATGATCACCCAATTCCCAATAACTTACTCCCACTCATCATCTGTAAAACTATACAGATGTGAGAATCATACCTGGTAAATACATACCCTGGAGTAAGTATCTAATCGGGAAATCAGTTTTCTTTTAACAGTACACAGTGAAACTGAAACATTGAAATGTTTCGATGGGGTATCCTGGTATTTCTAGTAATGTCTCTACCATTATCCAGATTCACAACTATAACCGTATAATTATTTGCCACCTCTCCTAATCCCTTTATATGTCTTTAGTCATTACCTTCTGCACACCCCTTAGGCCAAATGGTTTTCTTCCTTCCCTACCGTTCGGCACCAGCCTATGGTTTGGAAGAAGACTATCCAATAAGCATAATGGGTGTACTGTCCTAGTCCTAGGAGCACTCGCAATGCGAGAGAAGGTGAAGATAAAAGACAACTGAATAAACCTTATTCCTATTTCTCCTGGACCAGAATCCATCCCCGAACTGGAACAAGTTCCTTTCGAGTTCGTATATAACCATACGATGGAATATCCAAATGACTGTGGATCTTCGTAGTGATACGGAGTGTCCTGGAGAAATACAAAGGTGATGTGGGAGTGGTAATGAAATACTTGGTTTGATCGTGAATATCAGTCGCAATTTACTTTGCCCTCTTACTAATCCCTTTCTTTGTCTTAACTCAATACCTTCTGTACACCGTTTAGGCTAATTAGTTTTCTTCATTCCCTACCGGTCGGCACCAGCCTATGGTTTAGAAGAAGACTATCCAATTTGCGTAATAGGTGTACTACTCCTAAACCAAGGAGTACTCGCAACCTGAGAGAAGGTGAAAAGAAAAGACAACTGAATAATCCTATTCGTTTTCTCCAGAACCAGAAACCATCCTCGAATTCCTTCGAGTTCGTATCTAACCATACGATGGTTTTGTCCAATGGAAGTGGACGTTCGTAGTAATACGGGGTGTCCTGGAGAAAAGGGTAAAAGTAGGAGTGGCAATGAGGTCTGCAACTCTGACAATCCAAAAGCCGGTGTAAAGAAGGTTCGGTTAACTTGGTCTCTGAGTCATAGTCTTAGGGTCGGGTCAATGGTCGCTGCCAAAGAGAGAGAGAAAAGAAACACTCAGCGTGCACTCTAACCTAGATCAGAATGGTTACCAATTTATCTAATCTGGAAACCTCCCACTGTACCTCAAATTCTCCTCCAAACCTGAAAGAAGAATTAGTCGGGGTCACCCGAGGAGTAAACCAACTCATCAGTGGGAATCGGGATCCAACTCTCATCGCATGATAACGTGACGGAATCCGCCCACGGTATCACACTCCAGAAGGTATGCGCATATCTGGCAAGTTTCAGTTCTTTTGAAACTCCCGATGTAATTTTTACCCCATGCTCTTATGACCTTGACTTTGGCCAACAAATCATAAGTCACATGTCAAGTTCTACCCGTCATTCTCCAGGTTAATCTGAGCCCACCCGTACAAGCCCTTGACTTTGGCCAACAAGGCTATACGACTGCCCCAAACCAACGCATCTATCTATGCTGCATATGAATAACCAACAGCTACCAAACACTGTGCCTTGACTTTGGCCAACAAACACAGCTTGAATACTATTGACTACCCACATGAAACGACGGAGGGCTACGAATGGTTTCTGGCGAAAACCTTTAACGTAATGAACTTGATATCGTTGAAGGAACGGATAGCTTTTTAGAAAATATAGTGACGAAAACCTTTACTAAAGAGGTCACTCCCGGTGAAGGGATCTCGGCTCTTTCCCCGTAGAATGGGGTGCAGGATATTCCAAATGAACACCACGATGCAAAGCAAAAGTAATCGGCTATAGTGAAGTTAGTGCCCTGACGCAAACTTCTGTCCAAGGGGTCACTCCCGGTGAAGGGATCTCGGCCCTTGCCTCGTCGACTGAGGAGCAGGATATTCAAATGAATACCACGATGCAAAACAAAAGTGAACGTCCTTGCAATAACAGCTTTTTGAAAAGTGTTCCAACAACATCAGATTAGGTTTGTTTAACTTGCATTGATCCGAATCAATGCAGTCCCATCAATTGATCACACCATAAAGAACGAAAATATACTGACGTACGTATATGCCATCCGCATTCGCCACTGGGTCCCGTCATCACCCGTTAGGTTAGCTTACTAACGGCAGAGCGGGGACTGGACTAGTGCGGGTGAAAAACATATACAACATCTACTAATATATATACCAATATATAGTATTTCGCTCAAGGCGTGAATAAAATGCAACATCACAGAAATGTACAGCATCACAGAACAATACAGATATCTGGGATCCCCGGGTTTCACAGAGCCACTACTGAAACCCGACGTTCCCCTGGTCGTGTGGATAGCCTGTGGAATGAAATCCTAGACCCCTACGGGCGCGGCAAGTCACCCGCCAAAACCTGAAGCGAGGCAGCCCCCTTCAGCGCCGTGAATGGACCACCCAGCACTTCACGGAATCCGGTAACTTGGGCACCCCTCCTGGATCAACCTGTACCCCCTACGAGTGCGGCGAATAGCCCGCCAATTCCAGACTGAAGTCCCCTCCGTCTCAATGCCATGAGATGCGGGCATGTTGCCCTCTAGAACCCGGCTATCCGTGCACCCCTCCGCGGGGTAAACCTAGTACAGAAAGTAAAATATACATACAATGGGTACATCGACCGCAACCTGGTCGTGCCCCAAAAGAATAATACAAACAGGCAGTGACGGCAGTCCACATGTCGGACGCTCGCCCCGCAAAATCAAATGTACATAATACAACAACACTGTACTAGCATTGCATCCAGGCTATCCCCCACGACCGATCCGCAACATCACAGCAAATACATAGAACATCAACGTGAAAGTCACGTTCGCAAATCCGTCTAACCGGGCTATAGCAGTTAGACGACTTTACCGATCGAGTGACATTCACGGTCGCAGATATAATGTAAATACTGTGAAAAATGTGTTTAAAATATCCGACCGATCAAATTATAACAAGTGGGCCCCAAAACAACACTGCAGCAGTTAAAGAAATTCTGGGCCCAATATTAACATTCTAAAACCCATAAAATAACCCCAGAAGCCGACTGTAAAAAGATAAAGCATTGATCCTCTTCTTCGGCGGCGGAACCGCGGCCCCAAGTGGGGTTTGGCCGCGGTTGCGCGGTCGACCTGAGAGATCAATGTCTCGTATTTTCCCAGTAGTCTTATGTCACCCTGTACAGTACTTTTATACACCCTGAAAAATTTTTAGAGACAAAAAAAAAAATTCAACAGAAACTGTCGTGACAAAAATACGGGTTTTGGAACATTTCGATCGATCGGAACTGAAAAACACATTACACAAAGCTAGACTATGTTAATGGCAAGGCTCTGATACCACTGTAAGTGCACGGCGGCGCCCCGGCCGTCAATCCGACGCCGGAATGCGGAAGCGGTGATAAACTTTAATTTTGCGGACTTAGCAAACCGGCACCACCGCGCACTAAACACCCGGGTCGTAACCATTAACAAGTCTAAGCTAACAAGAAGATGGGTTAGAGATATACCGACTTATCCGAGTCCTCCGGTCTTCATCTCCACTCCGATCTCCTCGCGGGATCGCCGGTCGTCGCCTCTTCGCCGGAAAGTGCACCACATCGCCTGTAGCTTTTACGGGCTCCCACCTCAATACCGAGGCAACTCGGGCGCGAAGCTGGCGAATCGACGCGTCCAAGATTTGCTGTAGGAAGTGTAGTGTAGATCTATGTGTCTCATTTGGGGTCTTGGAATTGCCTTGATGGAGGAATTTTGCTCAAAGAATTTCATGGATGCTTGATGGAGAATATGAGCATGCAAAGAAAAAAAATGGAGCAACCCTCAAAGAAAATGAGCTCGGCCACTACTGATGCTCACTGGAAAAAATAGAATGAAGCAAGCTATCCCTCATGTGAATCCAAGAGTGAATAAATTAATACCCAAGGAATTAATCAATTCCTTCACAGGACACACCCAAAGCAATTCCAGCACACACACATAAAATAATTCATTCCTTACTAAAGGAAATTAATCCACACAATTAGACAACACACACACCATACTTCAAACAGTGGCCGGCCATATCCAAATTCCACTCAAACAGCGGCCGGCCCCACCACAAAACCCATACTCATTTAAAATCCATCATATCAAACCTTTTGTAATAAACCCCCTCCTCAAAGTGTTATTTGCAAACTTGCAAATAACCCTCTCCACCGGAAAAGTCCGGCCGGGAAAGAACAAAGGAAAACCGGCCGGAACGGAATGCAAACTGGCAACCCCAGAAAACTGGTCCCATAATAAATTACAGGAAAACCCCGATACTGTGCATACACACCCGCATCTGTATTCCGTCCGGATACAAATGTAAAGAGACAAAACTACACTATCAAATACTAAGATCCGGCTTAAGCCAAAGCCGGCTAGTAAAAACCGTCCGATCACGATCCGTGCAATACCGCACGTATCTGATCGAACCCTGCCATATCTCCATACGGCCTCTACAGCGTTTCGCCCGAAAGCTGAGTAACTGAAAGTGTGGTGGACTCTAAAGACTCGTCAATACTATGGCTGTGGATTTACCCACTAGCACGTCAGAGGTATAAGCCAATACGTAACGGGCCACCAGCTATTGACTAAAAGGGACGTCGATGAGCGAACTCATCCTGACACCCTACTGAGCCTGTCAGTGACAATATCCGTACAGTCCGGTCCGTTCGTCTATGAGCATCGCATGTCGGGCCTAGGGGGTGGGTAAAAGTCAGACCCCCAAAAGCGGTACAAGTCGTGTCGGAGTGTAGCCCAGAACACCCTGAGATACTACTGGAATACTTACCAGTAAATCTCCTGCCTTGGCCAAGGACTTCGTGTAATGGCTCTCCTAGACACAGCGCGACCTCACCCCCAATACCGGGAGAGACGAACCCCCGAAGATCCTGTAAGTGCACGGCGGCGCCCCGGCCGTCAATCCGACGCCGGAATGCGGAAGCGGTGAATAACTAAAATTTTGCGGACTTTGCAAACCGGCACCACCGCGCACTAAACACCGGATCGTTACCATTAACTAGTCTAAGCTATCTACAAGAATGGGAATAAGAGATATACCGACGATCCAAGTCCTCCGGTCTTCATCTCCACTCCGATCTCCTCGCGGGATCTCCGTCCGTCTCCTCCTCGTCGGAAAGGGCACCACGAAGCCGGGTACTTTTACGGGCTCCCACCTCAATACCGAGGCAACTCGGGCACGAAGCCGGCTACTCGACGTGCCCAAGATTCGCTGTAGAATGTGTAGTGAGCTATTGTCTCTTTTGGGGTTCATGGAGGTGCCATATGGTGGAGGGATGAAACAAGAACAATGTGGAGGAGCTAGTGGGTATTTTGGAGCATGATATGAACCAAAAATACCCACACCCAATTTTGGACAGCCCCTATAGGACTTGGCCGGCCAAAGAGGTGAGGAATAGAGAGAATGAAAATGGGAGAGGCCTATGAAAAATGAAAGACCATCTCAATAATACAAGGGAGAGAGAGAGAAGGCTATCATGCAAAAGGAAATCATGAGAACCAATGATGACAAGGCAAAACCAACACTCAACTCAACCATCATCAACATGCATGATGGCTTCCAAAGTCATGCCATCATGACAAGAAGAAGTCAAGGTCAATGATGGTGCACATCATGAAAGCCATCATGATGCATCAAGATGCAAAAACCCCCCTCCACAAATGCCTATTTGCAACAATGCAAATAAGCCCTCCTCCACCAATCTTCGGCCAATGAACGGAACAATGGAAATTGGCCGAAACGAAAAGCAAACTGGCAACTCCAGAAAACTGGTCCCGTAATAAATCACAGGAAAACCCCGATACTGTGCATACACACCCGCATCTGTATTTCGACCGAAATACAAATGCAATGAGACAAAATCTACACTGTACTATACTAGAATCCGGCTTATACCAAAACCGGATAGTAATATCTGTTCGATCCTGATCCGTGCAATACCGCACGTATCTGATCGAACCCTGCCATATAACCATACGGCCTATAGTACAAACTGTCCGATCCTGATCCGTGCAATACCGCACGTATCTGATCGGACCTTGCCATATCTCCATACGGCCTCTACAACCTTTCGCCCGAAAGCTGAGTAACTGAATGTGGGGGACTCTAAAGACTCGTCAACACCTTGGTTGTGGATTTAACCACTAGCACGTCAGAGGTATAAGCCAATACGTGACGGGCTACCAGGTACTGACCAAATGGGACGTCGATGAGGAAGCTCACCCCGACACCCAACTGAGCCTGTCAGTGACAATATCCGTGCAGTCCGGTCCGTTCGTCTATGAGCATCGCATGGCGGGCCTAGGGGGTTGGTAAAAGTCAGACCCCCAAAAGCGGTACAAGTCGTGTCGGAGTGTAGCCCAGAACACCCTGAGATACTACTGGAATACCTACCAGTAAATCTCCTTGCCTTGGCCAAGGACTTTGTGTAATGGCTCTCCTAGACACAGCACGACCTCACCCCCAATACCGGGAGAGACGAACCCCTGAAGATACGCTCACTGCCTCCATGTGGCTCGGGACTGTACCCAACTAAAACCTGTTTGCACGACTCCTTTGAGCCGTGGTAGGGTAGTAATCAAAGTACAGTGGGAACTCACACGAGACAAATGACGATCCCCAGGTCGATGAACTAACCTGCACACATGTCACCAGGGAACTGCCATCTGACATCTGGTATATGACCAACTAGCATGTTCCCGGCGAGTCCTGTCCGGTGTACTCATAACCCAATGAGCACCTGTATACATCTTAGGTGATCCAACTGACACCAGTGGCTTGTGAGACCGGCCACCGCCCCTCGTCGGGGTCTCGACTGTATGCACTAGTCTACTAATGGAGTATCGATGCCCAGTCTCGAAACTCCCACGACTAGGGACCTTTTAAGGATAAGCTTATAGACCCCCAGCTCCCACTTATATGATCGCCCTCATACTGCTGGTGGTCAAGCAAGAATCCTAGGGGCTCTATCAACGTGTAATAGCGACGTGTCATGTCACCTAAAGCAGTACACGATGATAAAGGTAAACCAGATAGCATACTATCATCTCGAGTAAGACTGTCCTACCGGGATAGGTCCTCCCTCAATCATTACAATCACGTACCTGTGACCTAATAATTGACTCTGAGGGCACTATCTCCAACAATCTCCCACTTGCACTCAAGGCTAATTATTGCGATGTCGCATACTCACAGCCCGTGTGATACCGAACATCCAACTCCTCTACTAGTCAGTCTCACAAAGCTCGTCTGCGGAACTATTGCGTTCGAGGAATAGCCTCAGTGAGTGGATCCGCCTTGTTGTCTCTTTCCATGTCTCTCTAAATCTCAAGTTCGCGGAGAAACCCATCTCCCGAAATGAGCAATATCAGTCTTAGAATATGTCTGGATGTCTGATGGGACGTAGCTCATCAATGAACTCCAAATCCAAACTTCTTAGACTGTATTGACAACTGAACTTAATCAGTGTCCTGCGCGCCATGCCTCCCTCAGTATTGCCTTGGACCACCTGTCCAAAATACTGCCCCTCATCAGAAGGAAAACTATAACTCTGACAACCTCCTTGTCGTCCATGTCACCTTAGAAGCCTGGAATGATAACTGTCTCCCGAATGAGGCTGTCGTTATCATATCCCTAGAACATCCTCTTATGTTCTAAAACTGCTTCCGACTGTATCTCCAGGATTGGATTAATGTCAACTTATTGCATCTAGTGCAAGAACAATATCTGGTGTGGTACTTGACATCTCATGATTGATTCAATTGCCTAAGCAAGTGATCTGCCAATCATGCCCGTCCCTCTCCCCTTTAGTCTGTAAGACACCTTTAGAGAGGGTGACTCCATTACCTGCAGGTACACTACCGTGCCAGGAGTCGTCCATCCTAAATACTCTTAGAATGCTGTCAAGTACCCTAATTGGGAAACCACCCAAATCTAGATCTAAGACCATAGATCTAGTAACCAGTATGTCTGATATAAAATCCATTTCCTTTGTGGAGAAACAACTGTGTGACGACCAAAGTATAACCGATCGTAGTGTAGGAGTTTCTTTTCCTACTTGGTGTATATCATCCAAATACCAGGATATCACACCCTACTACCTTCTCAACAGATCCATCCCCTATTCTGATGAAGTCAAACCCATGACTGTCACGTCAAAAATAGATGATCTATCTCCGCTACATCTGCTCTAGTCTATAAATAGACATAAGCAACCTGTCCACCAATGCTTCCGCTGCTCCCACTGACTACGACAACCCTCTGGCAGAGTCATATAGACGTACACTTCTAAAACTGGTTTAGAACGACGCTATACTCATCCTCCCGCCGGGTCTCGTAACCTGGAACAACAGCAATGGCAATTGTGGGTAAACAAGAACTTCCCTGTCACCGTCCTTGAGGCTACCGTAGTGCCTCTCGGGTGCCTGAAGTTACCCACCTTATCTGCGGAGTGGCCAATGGAATGTCAATCCAGATTGAATCTTTAGGTTCCTTATCAAATCTTCAGTAATCGTTTGTGGTTCTGGAATCACTTCCAGTTCTACCATACTCCCACTACTGTTTTCTGAAAAAATCCATCTTTAATAAAACTGTGGCGAGTCTAGAACAATATCGCTATTGTTCATCCAGATGGTAGAAAGTCAACCCTCGTCATAGCCTGGGTCAACCCACAAACAGCCATTACAGAAACGTGCCTTGAGTTGTCCAGTGTCTGGTTTTAATCATAAACCGGACAACTCCCCGTACCTTAACATCGTTAAGATATGAACTGTTCTATATCCAATATAGAAACAGAGGCACTGATTTAATTGAACCAGATCCAAATCATGCAACTGTCTCCAGTGCATGTCAACTAAATGGAAGGAGGTGGATCAGCGTTACTCAACTTAGGAATGCTTCCAATTATGAGTAACCTGAAAGAGAAGCAAGATCTCTTAATCATTACTATCAACTGAATACCAAATACAAGTATCTACATCTTCGATCACTTTGAAGAATCCCGATACTTGCTACACCTGGTTCTCTACTCCATTCAAATACCTATAACTTCTCCAAATTCGGACCCTGTGTTTCCACGAAACACTTGTCTAAAAACTAGAGAAGTCATAAGTAAACCGAATATAGTACGAGGACCAACCCCTCTGTCCTGATGGACCCTGGACATCATATAATACTCTGTACAAGTCCCTTGAGTCTGATAACTCTTTCACTGTGTGTCGTAGGTTGAAAACTGTACTTATGGTTAAGAAGAATTACACCGCTGTTTGATGCTCCTTACCTAACCATCCACTGATATAGGTAAATGTCATAGACATAATTTCAGAAAGGTATATCTCACTCTATGAAAATAGACGTACAGATATATCAATTTGAAATTGGTGCATAACAGCGGATATTCAAAACCAAATATTTGCCGACCGGCAAACAACCCAGGTGATTTCCTCAAATATCACCGATTACAACGAATCCCGATATAATGAGGATAATCACCCAATTCCCAACAACTTATTCCCACTCATCATCTGTAAAACCATACAGATGTGAGAATCGTACCTGGTAAATACATACCCTGGAGTAAGTATCTAATCGGGAAATCAGTTTTCCTTTAACATTACACAGTGAAACTGAAACATTGAAATGTTCCGATGGGGTATTCTGGTATTCCTAGTAATGCCTCTTCCAGATTCACGACTGTAACCGTATAGTTCTTTGCCACCTCTCCAAATCCCTTCATATGTCTTTAGTCTTTACCTTCTGCACACCCTTTTAGGCCAAATGGTTTTCTTCCTTCCCTACCGTTCGGCACCAGCCTATGGTTTGGAAGAAGACTATCCAAAAAGCATAATGGGTGTACTGTCCTAATCCTAGGATCACTCGCAACACGAGAGAAGGTGAAGATAAAAGATACCTGAATGTACTTTATTCCTATTTCTCCTGAACCAGGATCCATCCCCGAACTGGAACAAGTTCCTTTCGAGTTCGTATATAACCATACGATAGAATATCCAATAAACTGTGGATCTTCGTAGTGATACGGAGTGTCCTGGAGAAATACAAAGGTGATTTTAGGATTGGCGAAGAGATACTTGGTTTGGTCGTGAATATCTGTTGCAATTTACTTTGCCCTCTTACTAATCCCTTGCTTTGTCTTAACCTAATACCTTCTGCACACCATCGTTATGCTAATTGGTTTTCTTCATTCCCTACCGGTCGGCACCAGCCTAAGGTTTGGAAGAAGACAATCCAATTTGCGTAATAGGTGTACTACCCCTAAACCAAGGAGTACTCGTAACCTGAGAGAGGGTAAAAGGAAAAGACAACTGAATAATCCTATCCGTTTTCTCCAGAACCGGAAACCATCCTCGAATAAATTCTTTCGAGTTCGTATCTAACCATACGATGGTTTTGTCCAATGGAAGTGGACGTTCGTAGTAATACGGGGTGTCCTGGAGAAAAAGGGTAAAAGTAGGAGTGGCAATGAGGTCTGCAACTCTGACAATCCAAAAGCCGGTGTTTAAGAAGGTTCGGTCAACTTGGTCACTGAGTCAAAGTCTTAGGGTCGGGTCAATGGTCGCTGCCAAAGAGAGAGAGAAAAGAAACACTCAGCGTGCACTCTAACCTAGATCAGAATGGTTACCAATTTATCTAATCTGGAATCCTCCCACTGTACCTCAAATTCTCCTCCAAACCTGAAAGAAGAATTAGTCGGGGTTACCCGAGGAGTATACCAACTCATCAGTGGGAATCGGGATCCAACTATCATTGCATGATAACGTGACGGAATCCGCTCACGCTATCACACTCCAGAAGGTATGCGCATATCTGGCAAGTTTCAGTTCTTTTGAAACCCCCGATGTGATTTCTGCCCCATGCTCTTATGACCTTGACTTTGGCCAACATATCATAAGTCACATGTCAAGTTCTACCCGTCATTCTCCAGGTTAATTTGAATCCACCCGTACATACCCTTGACTTTGGCCAAAATGGCAGCACGACTGTCCCAAACCAACGCATCTATCTATGCTGCATATGAATACCCCAATAGCTACCAATCACTGTGCCTTGACTTTGGCCAACATACACAGCTTGAATACTATTGACCACCCATATGAAACGACGGAGGGCTACGAATGGTTTCTGGCGAAAACCTTTAACGTAAAGAACTTGATATCGTCGAAGGAACGGATAGCTTTTAAAAATATAGTGACGAAAACCGTTGCTAAAGAGGTCACTCCCGGTGAAGGGATCTCGGCTCTTTCCCCGTAGAATGGGGTGCAGGATATTCCAAATGAATACCGCGATGCAAAGCAAAAGTGATCGGCTATAGTGAAGTTATTGCTCTGACGCAAACTTTTTTCCAAGGGGTCACTCCCGGTGAAGGGATCTCGGCCCTTGCCTCGTCGACTGAGGAGCAGGATATTCTAACTGAATACCACGATGCAAAACAAAAGTAAACGTCCTTGCAATAACAGCTTTTTGAAAAAGTGTTCCAACAACATCAGATTAGGTTTGTTTTTAAACTTGCATTGATCCGAATCAATGCAGTCCCATCAATTGATCACACCACAAAGAACGAAAATATACTGATGTACGTATATGCCATCCGCATTCGCCACTGGGTCCCGTCATTACCCGTTAGGTTAGCTTACTAACGACAGAGCGGGGACTGGACTAGCGCGGATGCAAAACATATACAACATCTACTAATATATATACCAATATATTATATTCGCTCAAGGCGTGAATAAAATGCAACATCACAGAGAATGAACAGCATCACAGAAACAATACAGATATCTGGGATCCCCGGGTTTCACAGAGCCGCTGAAACCCGACGTTCCCCTGGTCGTGTGGATAGCCTGTGCAATGAAATCCTAGACCCCTACGGGCGCGGCAAGTCACCCGCCAAAACCTGAAGCGAGGCAGCCCCCTTCAGCGCCGTGAATGGACCACCCAGCACTTCACGGAATCCGGCAACTTGGGCACCCCTCCTGGGTCATCCTAGTACAGAAAGTAAAATATACATACAACGGGTACATCGACCGCAACCAGGTCGTGCCCCAAAAGAATAATACAATCCGGCAGTGACGGCAGTCCACAAGTCGGACGCTCGCCCCGCAATATCAAATGTACATAATACAACATCACAGTACTAGCATTGCATCCAGGCTATCCCCCACGACCGATCCGCAACATCACAGCATAAACAAAGAACATCAACGTGAAAGTCACGTTCGCAAATCCGTCTAACCGGGCTATAGCAGTTAGACAGGATTTACCGATCGAGTGACATTCACGGTCGCAGATATAATGTAAATACTGTGAAAAATGTGTTTAAGATTTTCCGATTGACCAAAAATTAACAAGTGGGCCCCAAACTAATACTGTAGCACTCACAGAAATAATTGGCCCAATTTTAATATTCCAAAACCCCTAATACTAGCCCAGAAGCCCACTGGGAAATTTTGGCCCATTGATCTCTCTAAGTTGCGGCGGATCCGCGGCCCAATAGAAGGGTTAGGCCGCGGTTCCGCGCTCTGGAAGAGGGATCAGTGCGTCGAATTTTCCCAGAGTTCTTAGAATCTCCTGCACATCATTCTGAGACCACCAGAAAAATTTTTAGACACCAAAAAATCTTAACAGAAAACTGATGTGAGGTAAAAATGAGTTTTTGGAATTTTGGTCGATCGGAACCGCAAAACACATCAAACGAAAGCTAGACGAAGTTAATGGCGAGGCTCTGATACCACTGTAAGTGCACGGCGGCGCCCCGGCCGTCAATCCGACGCCGGAATGCGGAAGCGGTGAATAACTAAAATTTTGCGGACTTTGCAAACCGGCACCACCGCGCACTAAACACCGGATCGTTACCATTAACTAGTCTAAGCTATCTACAAGAATGGGAATAAGAGATATACCGACGATCCAAGTCCTCCGGTCTTCATCTCCACTCCGATCTCCTCGCGGGATCTCCGTCCGTCTCCTCCTCGTCGGAAAGGGCACCACGAAGCCGGGTACTTTTACGGGCTCCCACCTCAATACCGAGGCAACTCGGGCACGAAGCCGGCTACTCGACGTGCCCAAGATTCGCTGTAGAATGTGTAGTGAGCTATTGTCTCTTTTGGGGTTCATGGAGGTGCCATATGGTGGAGGGATGAAACAAGAACAATGTGGAGGAGCTAGTGGGTATTTTGGAGCATGATATGAACCAAAAATACCCACACCCAATTTTGGACAGCCCCTATAGGACTTGGCCGGCCAAAGAGGTGAGGAATAGAGAGAATGAAAATGGGAGAGGCCTATGAAAAATGAAAGACCATCTCAATAATACAAGGGAGAGAGAGAGAAGGCTATCATGCAAAAGGAAATCATGAGAACCAATGATGACAAGGCAAAACCAACACTCAACTCAACCATCATCAACATGCATGATGGCTTCCAAAGTCATGCCATCATGACAAGAAGAAGTCAAGGTCAATGATGGTGCACATCATGAAAGCCATCATGATGCATCAAGATGCAAAAACCCCCCTCCACAAATGCCTATTTGCAACAATGCAAATAAGCCCTCCTCCACCAATCTTCGGCCAATGAACGGAACAATGGAAATTGGCCGAAACGAAAAGCAAACTGGCAACTCCAGAAAACTGGTCCCGTAATAAATCACAGGAAAACCCCGATACTGTGCATACACACCCGCATCTGTATTTCGACCGAAATACAAATGCAATGAGACAAAATCTACACTGTACTATACTAGAATCCGGCTTATACCAAAACCGGATAGTAATATCTGTTCGATCCTGATCCGTGCAATACCGCACGTATCTGATCGAACCCTGCCATATAACCATACGGCCTATAGTACAAACTGTCCGATCCTGATCCGTGCAATACCGCACGTATCTGGTCGGACCTTGCCATATCTCCATACGGCCTCTACAACCTTTCGCCCGAAAGCTGAGTAACTGAATGTGGGGGACTCTAAAGACTCGTCAACACCTTGGTTGTGGATTTAACCACTAGCACGTCAGAGGTATAAGCCAATACGTGACGGGCTACCAGGTACTGACCAAATGGGACGTCGATGAGGAAGCTCACCCCGACACCCAACTGAGCCTGTCAGTGACAATATCCGTGCAGTCCGGTCCGTTCGTCTATGAGCATCGCATGGCGGGCCTAGGGGGTTGGTAAAAGTCAGACCCCCAAAAGCGGTACAAGTCGTGTCGGAGTGTAGCCCAGAACACCCTGAGATACTACTGGAATACCTACCAGTAAATCTCCTTGCCTTGGCCAAGGACTTTGTGTAATGGCTCTCCTAGACACAGCACGACCTCACCCCCAATACCGGGAGAGACGAACCCCTGAAGATACGCTCACTGCCTCCATGTGGCTCGGGACTGTACCCAACTAAAACCTGTTTGCACGACTCCTTTGAGCCGTGGTAGGGTAGTAATCAAAGTACAGTGGGAACTCACACGAGACAAATGACGATCCCCAGGTCGATGAACTAACCTGCACACATGTCACCAGGGAACTGCCATCTGACGTCTGGTATATGACCAACTAGCATGTTCCCGGCGAGTCCTGTCCGGTGTACTCATAACCCAATGAGCACCTGTATACATCTTAGGTGATCCAACTGACACCAGTGGCTTGTGAGACCGGCCACCGCCCCTCGTCGGGGTCTCGACTGTATGCACTAGTCTACTAATGGAGTATCGATGCCCAGTCTCGAAACTCCCACGACTAGGGACCTTTTAAGGATAAGCTTATAGACCCCCAGCTCCCACTTATATGATCGCCCTCATACTGCTGGTGGTCAAGTAAGAATCCTAGGGGCTCTATCAACGTGTAATAGCGACGTGTCATGTCACCTAAAGCAGTACACGATGATAAAGGTAAACCAGATAGCATACTATCATCTCGAGTAAGACTGTCCTACCGGGATAGGTCCTCCCTCAATCATTACAATCACGTACCTGTGACCTAATAATTGACTCTGAGGGCACTATCTCCAACAGATCCGCTCACTGCCTCCATGTGGCTCGGGACTGTACCCAACTAAAACCTGTTTGCACGACTCCTTTGAGCCGTGGTAGGGTAGTAATCAAAGTACAGTGGGAACTCACACGAGACAAATGACGATCCCCAGGTCGATGAACTAACCTGTACACATGTCACCTGGGACTGCTATCTGACGTCAGGTATAAGACCAACTAGCATGTTCCCGGCGAGTCCTGTCCGGTGTACTCATAACCCAATGAGCACCTGTATACATCTTAGGTGAACCAACTGACACCAGTGGCTTGTGAGACCGGCCACCGCCCCTCGTCGGGGTCTCGACTGTATACACTAGTCTACTCTGGAGAATCGATGCCCTGTCTCGAAACTCCCACGACTAGGGACCTTTTAAGGATATGCTTGTAGACTCCAGCTCTCACTTATATGATCGCCCTCATACTGCTGGTAGTCAAGCAAGAATCCTAGGGGCTCTATCAACGTGCAATAGCGACATGTCATGTCACCTAAAGCAGTACACGATGATAAAGGTAAACCAGATAGCAAACTATCATCTCGAGTAAGACTGTCGTACCGGGATAGGTCCTCCCTCAATCATTGCAATCACGTGGCTGTGATCCAATAATTGACTCTGAGGGCACTATCTCCAACATGTTGTTCCCAGCCCATCCTCTTACAAAATACATTCATGTTTTCTTCTGAAACACCTGTAATGGTTATTGACTTATTCTCAGCCTCCACCAAACGTCTCTTTGTCGATGCAGAGATCGCCTAATAGAAAATGTATCCGGACCCGATTTTGGCTCGTTTAAGGCTCGGTAAGCTAACGAGCCGAACATGAACCAGACCTACTTAGCTAGAGACAAACTCGAGCCGAGTTTTAGCTAGTATAAACTAAGCCGAGCCGAACTTGGACAAGGGTCGGCTCGTTCAAGTTCGGCTCGATTGCACCCCAAGCAGTAGAGCGATCATATGAAATGATTGGTTGTAGTTTTGAATTTTATTTAAGAAAATTTGATATAAACACAAATAATTGAATATAGATCCACAAAGAACAAAGGTTGATATGGATTCTGGCTTTTTTTCTCAGCGGTTTAACTTTAACTTATCCTTCACTAGATAGACGGATTCAAAGATTTTCAATTACAGGGACGCCAAAAAGATCAAGATTTCATTAAAGCCTCGTATTCTAAAAAAATATTTTAAATCAATTTAGTTACAATATAAAAGAAACTATTTTCTTGAAAAGAAAAAACACAATAGGATTCATATTCTCTTAAAAATAATTCAAAAATTAATGTAGTTAATTGGAATTAAACTCAAGACCTTTTGTTGGGAAACAAAACACATCACTACCTGGACTACTTGGACTAAAGTCCATATTCTATTTATGCAACAAACATATATGATGGATACCTAAAAATTCCAAAATCCAGTATATAACATATATTAATTTTTATTTTCTAAAATTTCAAATGGGACACGTGCCCGTTCTACATACTTAATGGATCCGTCCCCGGTCAGGTCTGTTATCAATGTTAACTAAAAACCAATAATTCAATTAAAATTAGGAAAATATCACAATATTTGGATAAATACACCGAACATGAAATATCATATATCAAATGATATTATGATATATATCAGCCGATACTTACACAAAACTATAAAAATATATAGATTCAACACACCGTATCGTTTTTCTTCGAAAATCGACATATCGAACGATATAGAAGATATATCGGCGATATTTAAAACACCCTAAATAAGGGCCTAAATATACATTCGAAGGAAACTCTTCCCATGCACAACCATGCCATTTGAATGTATAGAATCTTAGTGTCTGGACAGTTTAACAACTCTCAGAAATCTCATATGAGTTAGCCAAATTACAAACACTGATGATCTAAAAGGAATCGGCTCGGCTCGGTATAGACTTGCAGTTAATTTACCAATGATTCTACCAGATATTCCCTAACACTTTCATATCCCAAGATCTCTTGGACAAACATCTTATTAAACATCTGAGAAGAAAATTTTGTTGCAGCAGTATGCATCTATATATAAAGGAAAGGAGGTGTATTTCATTGCTGATATGCATAACAAGTGAAATATTTCACTGCCCAACCCTCATGCACCTCTTAGTAAATTTCCAGACAAACTTACCACTTAACACAGTTTTCATCTGACTTCAGCCATATGTAATGAATTTTATTTTGGTGAAGTATATGTGTCTTCAGGGATATAAGGTATTTGAAAGAAAACAATTAATCAATTTTTTGGAAAGCCATTCCATATATTTACCAAAGAAATTAAAGAATTACATTACATGCATAAAGCAATTTTCAGAGTGAACGTAAAGTACATGCATACCCCCACCCCCACCCCAAAAAAGAAAAAAGGAAAAACTTGAAGCGTACATGTATATCCAACTCTTCCGTATCATAATTACTGATAAACGCATCATTTTTAATTTACGCTTTCCATGTTGATTAAGGTCTATCCATAGCATTCTTTGCACCATTTTGTACATTGTCTTCTTCTAACTAGAGGCATTTATCTGTCTTCATTTTGCACATGTCCAAACCATTCCAAAAGCGGCTTCCAACTTCTTATGAATACAATTATTTTATATCCTCGCTTTTAGAGTCTTACACATACTCATCATCTTAATGTTCTCATTTTAGCGACAGCAGTTTTTCCCTTACACATTATTTCTTAGATGCTTAATGATACATAATATACAGCAAAAATCAATCCACCTATCATAAACCCTGTTGCAAACCCTAACCAATTTTTTGTTAACTCTACCATCACCACTCCATCACATAAGCAATACCGAATACAGGTTGATGATGCATTAGGGATAAGACTCGCTGATTTACCGATCGCTTAGCCTATTTCTAAAACTGTATTGCATACAAATGGTACATAGCAATCGACAAAAATCAGATTCAGACAATGCGAAACACCTCCATATTCCCCTCAAAATTGCAAATTTATCCAACTTCCATTAAAACTCACCCCTCAAGTTCAAAGGAAACTCCAAGTTTAAAGCTTTCCGTGAAAAGAAACGCATCATGAACTGTATCGAAGATTTGGAGCTTCAGGACAAGATAAAGGATTATTCATTGAGATTTTGGAGTCATAGTTCACCATGATCGCTGGGTCATCCAATGCATGATGAACTACAAAACATAAAATAAAAAAAAGTAAAAAAACATCAAAAAGTCTTTTGTCTGATAAATAAAATAAATATAAATAATGAGCACTTTGAAATTCAAGTCTCGGCTCTTCAGTGCTCACTGAAGTCACAACGGTATTCAAAACGCTAATAGAGCAAATAAATCATCCACTATGTACAAATTAGCTAATTTAGAATCGATCGAGACTACATTAAGATCTAAACAGAAAAACAGCCAAATCAGTTTAATTAATCCTAACATATTCCCAACTAAACTAAGCAGAAAAAAACCTACAAATTAAAACAGCTAAAAGAAAAGGAAATCCAATTATTATCAATTACGTTACTTAGCTAAATTGCTGAAAAAGGCTAAATAGCTTAATATAAACAAGGCTTAAAACAAACAATTAATCAGCCTTGTTGAGGCTACTTTAAAGCTTAATATAAACAATCAGTATTGAGGCTAATATAAATATAATAGAAAGCTTAAAAATATAAATTATACCAATCAACAAGCAAGCAAGCAAGCGGCGGCTCTTCGTGCAAGGAAGCTCCCGTGAGAAAAATTGAGTGAGTTTGCCTCTCTATCTATATAAGAGAGTGGGAAAGTTGACTCCCAACTGTCAGGCTGGCGATGTGGGACTGATTAAACAAACACGTAGGTAGACACAAAAATTTATTACCAGCAAGTCCATGCCCCTCTGCCGTGCATGGACACAAAAAAATTGCCATAAAATAAAAAAATTTGTTGTTGCAGAAATGGCCAGCATTTCAACTAAATTCTATCATCTCGTAAATCTTTGAAACTTGACCCAAATTCTCTTAACAATCCCGAAAAATTTCTTCATTTTATTTAAAAACAATTTCGTAAAAGTCTTTTTAAATTTACGCCTTTATCCATTTTCTGCATGTATTAAATGAACGCTAAATCATATTTGAAAATTTCCAAGCCGGTCAATGTATAAGATGGAGATGTCAATTCATATTATATCAAGAATAGGAAAAAAATCAAACATTATTATTTTTTAAAAATCTATTTTCAAACATCATTATATTTTATAGAAAAAACTTAAACCAAATAGTATGCATAAATTCCATAAAATGCCATGCGATTTTATCAAAAATGAAAAAAAGTTGCACATATGAATCAGTTTTATGAAAACTATAGCCATATGAAATTTATGAAAAGAAATATGAGATGCATAAGTTCTTAAACAGTGTTGACTTATGTGATTTCATCAAATATATATACAGTCTATTTTTTAATGAAAATATATGTATATTAAGACAAATTCATAATAAAAGTTATGAGATCTTATCAAAATACATTTTGCACCGATCGTTATTAAAAATCTGATAAAAATTAGAGGACCACATACAAATTTAAAGTCCAAAAAGGAGCTGAATAAAATTACGGCAAACTCATAATGAAATCTGAGGAACCAGATGTTCAGTTAAAGCCTAAGGAGAGGCTAATGATAATTGTGAGAATGATTTGAAGATGATGATGCAAATATGACATTAAAGCGAGCATGAGGGGCAAAACTGGAAATGACAAAAGCTTGAATTAGGATTTTATATTATATATAACAATAACAAGGCGCTTTATGCCGATTATTGAAAGCATGTGCCTAAAGATCCTCACTCACGTTCATAGGAGTGTTATGGATCGGGCTGAGCAGGTTTTTATACCGTTTTTGCATCCAAACCGAGCTAACGGGTGAGTTTTCTCTCATACAAAAACCATCAGATCCAACAAATGTTTAAACCCGCACCAGCAGCATTCGGGTGACATGTTTCAGATGGATATCTAGTTTTAGTGGACAGGACATGTTTGTACTCGTTAGGATAGGTAGATGGATTAAACTATTGTCAAGTAAAATCAATAAATGAATATAATATATATATATAAGAGCAATAACATTGAATTTCAAGTTAAAATTAACTATTAAAATAATTCTATGTAATATACAAATAAATGCATATATAAAAGTTCAAAATTATGTGCCAACATTTAAAATGAGTTTGGGCAGATATAGGATCGGGTTTGGTAGCGGGCGGGTTCAGATGGGTTTTCATTTTTTCTAAAACTTGCCTGATTTCTAAAAAATACATGTTGATGGGTTTTGAGAAGGGCTTTCATACGTAAAATACGGGTGGGATTCGGGTCCAAACCGATGCACACCCGTGCACATTCAAGCAAAAATTATTATTTGGCTGCTTCTGTGCTTGACGTCATATTGCTTCTTGCATCAATTATATATAACGATTTCAGCATTCAATTGCTCGTGCTCTCGCCATAATAATTTGGTCAAATCTAAAGACACAGTCGCGTTATTGCTAGCCAATGACATAGTCTAACAGTTCTACAAAATATCCATTTAACTCCAAATAAATATTCCAAAATTTGCCAATCAAGTTGCTAATGAATATTAAAGTCAACTTTGTTAATAGTTGAATGAATCAACAATCAAGGAGGCGGCCTAATGCTCCAATGGAATCTTTTGAGTAATTAAGGAATCATAGACAGGACTTGTTTCCTTTTTCCTATTTTGTCTGTCTCAATTCATATGTCCATTTTTAATATCAAGAATCATGCTTTACTCGATTCTTCTTTTAAAAATTAACTGCACTTAAAAATATGTGGTTTCAAATCTAGTTCTAAAAGCACAATTTCATGGAGTTAAGTTAGAGATTTCATATTTATAACATTTTAGATTTTAGAAAATTTATACTATGCTTAAAAGATGCGCAAGAGGAAGAAAATGCTAGAACTTTGAAATGGAATCATATATTGGCCACTGAAATAGAATTTCAGCAAATTACAATCATTTTGTTTGGATGGACAATATATGTAATTCACTTTTTAAAATCTAACAAACAATCTTCATTATCAATATTTTTCTACCCATGTACATGCTATCCAAAAGTTAGAGCGGCTGGCTCCTAATATTTCGATGTTAGCTAGTATCAACTTGCAGTCCCATGCATGTTTATTTTTAAGGGAAAATGGGTCAAACTCCCAATTACCCAAAAGCAATATGCTTGAGTCCTTGGTATAAAAAAAACCTAGCTAAAAACTCCTCAGTATTTGTTTGCCCTAAAATTAGATCTGCACTAAAGACAAAAAGATCAGCGAAGACATTGATGGAGGTTGAGATCTCCCTCAGATGTTGTCCTCCGCCGATAATGTAGCGAGCGTCTTGGACGGTTGAGATTTGATGTAGTTGGTGTGCGTGTGGATCTCAATGAGTTGATGTTGGAGTTGAAGCCAAGCTAACTGCAAGTGAAGACCCGGAATGGGTGACCACTGTAGGACCCTTCGACGATCAAGTTAGTACCGAGAAATATGAGCAGACTAGTGGCCTATTAGAATTAATTCCCGTTACCTGAATCGTCTGGAAGAGGGTTTTTTTATAGTGGTCGCATGGAGCGAGCAGGCGTGAGATCCTCGTCGTTGCTTACGC
Organism: Agapanthus africanus; assembly: GCA_030015575.1. Classification (NCBI taxonomy): domain Eukaryota; kingdom Viridiplantae; phylum Streptophyta; class Magnoliopsida; order Asparagales; family Amaryllidaceae; genus Agapanthus; species Agapanthus africanus. The sequence continues at coordinate 199,789,245 of JASDDO010000028.1, read as the reverse complement.
CATTACGTTACGCTCGCGTGAACGGCGGGATCCGTCCATTAATGGCGGGATACGCTCATTAATGGAGTGATGCGCCAGCATAGGACGTTGAACGTGGGGCGGCGGATATCTTGCTTTGGCGAGATAAGAGGAGCCATTGTGGAAGCGCTAGGGCTCTACGCTCTCGGTTGATCGGGAGAGCCAGGAAGGTTCAGCTCGGCTGTCACGACCCGAAAGATACGGAACGTGACTGGCACTTAAATTACGAAACGTCTAGAGACGTACATAATCTAAGTAAGCCAAAACCCAGAAATTAAAACCCAAACAAGTAGTAGAGTGAAGGAAAAACCAAATAAGTCGCATTAAAAACCTTTAAAAGCAACATCACATTTTCCGAAAAAAATCGGCAGAGTCTCCTTTGTAAAAACTGACCGTAAACGGGTACAAAACAGGAATATACATAATATAAAATAAGGCATCCCCAAGAGGGAGCTGGCTTTTCGCCAAAAGCGGTCTCAACATCACACGCAAGAAATATCATCATTGTGCAAAAATAAGCATATAAAGGCACAAGTAATAAAGCATCACGCCGGCTCAAGTGAGCTCGACCCAGAAAAGCAACATATATGTACACAAATCTTACATGTCTCGTCTTTAGGTCATAATACATCAGTACAAGTGGCAGATACAGTAGATGGAGTACACTAGATACAATGAATATACAAGGTGGAAACAAAATAATCTCACAACCCACCTACGAGCAAAAGTCTCAAATCCAAACAAAATGAGCAAAAGGAGGAAGTGCGTCCGCCACTACAGTGCTGGCGGATCGGACCTGTAAAAAGGCCGTGGCACAACGGGGGTGAGTTGCCAACTCGTGAGTAATAAGTAACATCTATAAAGACTATCGTAAGCATGTACGCAAAAGTGTCACAACTCTACAATACTGATATGGCATGATGTATTAGCATGAATGCAACATGAATACAATTTAACACGAGATCTGAGTATGTTGATATGAGAAAATCATTAATTTCATCTTAGAAAAACTCCTGTGAAATATCTAAAGAAATATCTATGAAATCAACAGAAATCCGTGTCAAGTATCGACATTTCAAATGAATATCTCAGTGTCTCAAAGTATCGGTATCTCAAAATCTCGGGCTCCAGCAATCCGGACTGGCCCATCTCAAAGTGTCAAATCTCATATCTCACGACCACGGTCGGTATCAACTGGATATCCGCCGCGCCAACAATCACCGGTAGGTAGTCTGCCCCTGCCAGGCTCATCGTCTACAACTCGAACTTCTTGCCCCGGGGTACCTTACCGGGCCCACCATGTACCCGAGACGGTTCATCCTACTTCTCGAAACGGATCTCGAAAACTAACAGAAAATCCATGGTGGACGACACATGTATCATAACACGAGAAAACCGCAACTTGCTATATTTAAAATGAAAATCAGGTTTATCAAATCCTTGTGGTTTTCCCCAAAATCTCATAAATCTCAAGTGCTGAAATCCTCAAGAAAATCACTATAAGTACACATGTCAGCAATAATGAATGCCTATGGTATCGACGAATGCGAATTGCAATATATAACTAGAAAACTATGCATGAACAATGATGCAATGAGGTACATGCAATGACTAGCATCCTACGTGTTCATCCTGAGGAATTTAAATGTACTAGTAAAGATTAACAAATCATATATGGTGCAATTGTTTTAGATTCCGTTTTTAAACAAATCATCTAGTGTTTGTGGCATAGCAATTACCAGGGCGTGTGTGTCCACATGAATAGTGCTTGTGCTGCATAAACCCATGGTAATAGTGCGAGTGTCCTATGAGATGAATTCACACACACACACACACACACACACACACACACACACACATATATATATATAAAGGATCATGCAATGCAACGAGATAAATAACTAGGAACTAAGCATATAAATGCTAGTACTACTATAAGTTTTTAAACTATCGGGCGTTGTTTCCCCCAATCAGAGCAAAGCTCTGTTTTGAATTTCAAAATTCAAAAATTGAAGCAACGCTTCAGACCCTGTGCGCTGCGCGACACGTGTCAAAAGCAGACACGCCAGCACCAGGAGCGCTACGCCTAGGCAGCGCACCCCCAATCAGAGCAAAGCTCTGTTTCAAAATCCAAAAATTTAAAAGTTGAAGCAACGCTTCAGATCCAGCGCTCTGCGCTACGCGCCACATGTCAAACACAGGCGCGCTAGCGCAGTTGCGCTGTATGTGTCTAATACAGGTGCGCTAGCGCAGGTGCTCTAGCGCAGTTGCGCTGCGCTCCGCGTTGTGTGCCATGTGTCGAGCACGGGTGCGCTAGCGCAGTTGCGCTGCGCTCTGTGCTGTGCGCTACGTGTCGAACGTAGGTGCGCTCGCACAAAGTGCGTCAGCGCTGGAATTAAAAGAATTCCCCACCGTTAGATCAAAAGATCTAATAATAATAAATTATTAATTAATCAGAATTAAAATTCTGTTATGAAAAGATTTTTCAATCTTATTAAAATAAGAAGATTATTTTCTGTAAAACAGAAGCCTTAGGATCAAAGATCCAACGGCGGGAAATGTTCCCAAATCAATCAGAGAAAGATCTTTTAAACTGATTTAACAAATCAATTGGCCCTATATAAAGGCTCCAAGACTTCAAGTCTCATATAGAAAAAACGCTCTGCAAACTTTGAGAAAAAATTCAAAGAGAAAGAAAGGCAAGCCTTTAGAAAAAATAAGATCATTTCTTCATCTTTAAGGTAAAGAATTAATTCTTGAACAACAGAGATAAAATCATCTCGTAAAAAAAAGAGAAGAAGAAACATCTTCTAAGAAAATCTTAGATCTATAAAAAGACCAAGGTCTTTGATTAAAAAGAAAAAAAAGATCAAAAGATCTAATCATAAAAATATAAAAAGAAGAATTTTACTTCATTCACAGATCTTTTGATCTATAAAGGAAGAGCCTTTTATAAAAAAACAAGAACTTTTGTTCTTGGATCTTGAGGCAAAGCCTCCTTTGAAGAACATAAATTTGTTCTTTGATCTTAAAATTGATCAAAATGCGCTTTGCGCTATTAGACAGTGCCTTGCACTCATGAACTGCGCCCTTGCACTCCTTGGACTGGCGCTCAGCGCCAAAACATGCCACGTGTCAACCATAGACACGATCTGTGCTTTGCGCTCCTGAAAACAGCATACTGCGCTCTTGGGTTGGCGCTCAGCGCCAAGCGTACCACGTGTCACTCACTGGCGCACCCATAAACTAGCGCAGAATGCTCATAAATTAAATGCGCAGTGCGCTAACAAACTAGCACTTAGCGCTAAGCGCGACATGTGTCCTCCTCGTGTGCGCTAACCGACAGAAGCGTAATGCGCTCTTTGACTGGCGCAAAGCACCTAGTGCGCCACGTGGCGTGCTGTCAGAACATACTTTGTTTTGATAAATACTATGCATTCAATATAAGACAAAAAATGTCAGAGCCCAATACTTAGCATTATTAAAAGGGCAGAGCCCAAACAAAGGCCTAACAGGCAGAACAAAAATAAAATGTTAAACATTTTTAACTGGACTTAGCCTAATTCTGGCCATAAGTCCTCAATTTAAATTGAACTGAGCTCATCTGCTCTTCCAATCAATTTACACCCGGTTCGAGGGTACATCTCTTTACTCCTCTGATATCTGTCGTTGTAATTCTTCAACATCGTCAGAGAGGTAATGGGTCCCGACAACCACACATTACTACGGACTGTGGGGTCCTTAAACTCACGGACTATGATGTCCTTAACCTCGACCGTGATGTCTTAAAACTAACGTCGGATTGTGGAGTCCTTAAATCCACGGACTATGATGTCCTTAATCTCGACCGTGATGTCTTAAAACTAACATCGGACTGTGAGGTCCTTAAACTCACGGACTATGATGTCCTTAACCTCGACCGCAATGTCTTAAAACTAACAACGGACCGCAATGTCCTTAAATTAATTATCGACCGCAATGTCATTAAACTAAACAATAGAGCCCAATTGCTTTCTTGTCGGATCTAAACAATCCCGTTAAGTCGATTTTAGTCTAAAATTAGACTAACGTATCCTTAACAAACGTTTAAGTTGATCTTAGTCTCAAATGAGGCTAACGTATCCTTAAACCCAACCCCCAAACCCAAATCTAAGAAAGATACGGATTGGACTAGTACACGCCCTACGGGCGACAACATAACTTAGTCTCCGTATACAATCCACGGGCAACCAAACACAAAACAAACACCCACGACATGAAGTGACCATATGGAGAAGGAGAAAGTTGTTACCGCGATGCAGTAGCATAATTAACTGCAGGGGCTTGCGCCTGCAGGGAAGAGCGTCCCCACAATCAAAAACCCCTCAAACGAAGGGGAATCTGACGAAGTCTGCTACATCGGCCGTATCCGTTTAAACCTTCGATACATGATGCCATAAATCAACTTGGCATCTTCGGAGAGGTGGACATATAGCACCAATTAGCATCTGCCCCCAGATTCAGGCAAGACGTTCGTCTTCCCGGCTTCCGGCGGTAAACAGATTCTGGCACGCCCGGTGGGACCTTTTCCTCTTTCCACTCCACACTTCGTATGTCGTGTTCGCGAAACAATCGCGGTTTGCCAATGGTTGTCCTTGGGTTTCGAGGTACTAAGATTTGGCGTTTTTCTTGGTACAGAAAGCAAAGGATCAATGGCGTTCACCTGCTCAAAGTGTTCCGCATGCAACTGCAACCCACGTCCTTCCTCAACTGAGGGCATAGCTTACGGGCCCCAAGCGGCTTCCTTGTTCACGATGCCCGTGGAACAGGTCACTCGAGCTACCACAGGGTTGTTTTTCGGGACCATGCTCCCGCCTACGAGCTTCACCGCTCCTGTGCTGACACCAGAAGCTCCCAAGAAGTCGGTCTTTGATCGGCTTACAGCTACTGCGGCCCCTCTCAACGGGTCGTCCAGTACCGGCGCCTCGGTCTTTTCCAGATTGGGCCAAAATTCCTGTGGGCCCACAATGAAGCCTGCAATCCCAGAGAAGGTTATTCCGAAGAGAGTAACCAACCCTGCTCCTGAAATCGTCAAGGCGGCTTCTCCTGCCAAGGGGTCAGTCTTTACAAGACTGACTATCCCAACTCCCGCTCCTGCTACTCAAAGGACATCAGTCTTCAACAGGATGACACCAGCAACAGCTCCTCACCTGAACAGGGGGCAAGACAAGGCCATCCCCGTCACCGAGCCAACTCCATCAGCTCGACACGCTCGACATCGCCACTGGCGCCGAGTAAGGAAGGCCGGGGGAAACTCCCCTTCTGGGCTAACTCCACCAGCTCCAACGGTGGAAATTAATCCTGTTGTTCCAATCGGGAATAGTTTTGAGCTGCTGAATAGGGTGCGAAGGAATTCTCCTACCGCCGTGCTGAAAAGATCTCCTCCTCCGGTGGAGAATGTTGCGGAAGCAAAACCAGAACAGTCCTCTCAGTGGCTGTCCACCAAAATCTACAAAGTTTGGCGGCATGCTCGGAACTCAGTAGTTGATTAAGATTACCCTCGCCGACAGAAAAAGGGCGAAAGTTCAACAAGAAGAAAGCCATCCGCCCAAGCCACGAAAAGCTATCCGGGTGCCCACTGCTACGGCCCCTTCAACTTCGACCGCTCATGAGAAGAGAAGGCCGGAGAAGATCCCCATGCCTGCGACAAATGTCAAAGGCACTGAGCCCAAACGCCCTAAGTCTGGGGGCATAACGGTCCATACTATTTACATGGCATCCGGGAAAGAGGATAGCCACGCTTCTACGGGCCACCGACCGCTCACCCGATCCATCACGAGAGCTCAGGAACAGCAACAGCAGAAGCTTCGGGAGATGCTAACTGCAATGGCCGCACTCACCGGACCAAAAGAAAGCCCGGAGGCGTCATCGGAGCAGCGTTATGAACAAGAAACCGATGCTGACTTCCTTCGCAGAGTCCTCGAAAAGAAGGACAAATAAGCCGCGGAGCAAGTGGCTAACATAAAGCGAATTTCACTTCTCTTCCAAGACATGGTCGGGATGATGATACAGCCGGATCCTCCAGCCGAAGACCCTCCGATCATTATTGAAGATGACAGAGGAGAAACATCGAATCCCCTGCCGGTTCTTTCAGCAGCCAAGGAGGAAACCATTTCTAAGGTCGCCGTGGATGATTATATTGCTCAACAAATACGAGTTCACCAGGCAAATGAAGCGGCCGGCCAAGTCATCAAAACTGGGCGACCATATCTGGGCTGGTATGACCAGATAAAGTATCCGCCGGGATATACCATCCCTAAATTCCATGTGTACAAGGGGACGGGCAATCCCAACCAGTACGTTGCCCAGTTCAGAGCTCTGTGCGGCAACACCGGGGGTGATGATAAGCTTTTGCTTCGCCAATTCATCGGCAGCTTATCAGAGACGGCGTTTGAATGGTACTCCGAACTTCCAAACGACTCCGTCAAAACTTTCGCAGAAATGGAGTTATTGTTCACCCAGTGAACGCACCCCGATAACAGCATTGATCAATGCGAGAGTAAATCCGGGCGAAACTTGGGTTCAATACGCAATCCGATGGCGAAATCTGTGGTCAAAGTGCGAACAGCGCATCGAAGAAGCACCAGCGGTGGGCATGTTCGTGGGCACCCTAGACCCTCATGCAACTATTTCACAGTTTATGATGTTCTTCAAACCGACCACGTTCCAGGCTTTAATCGATAAGCTAGCCCAGATGGATCATATGGGTCACAGACCGTCTCTTCCGAAACCGGAACCGCGGAACGAAAAGGGTAAAGGGAACACCCAACAGCAGCTCAGTGCCCCAAAACTAGCGGATCAACTGGAGGAGAGACGACGCTATTACAATGAGAAAATGAAGCGCCCTTACTCATTCCCACGGGACAAAACGAAGAGGCTGTTCGAGCTGGCTATGCGCAACAGGCTTATCAATTTTCTGAATCCCAGGCAACCGCTGCAGCCCAGCGAAGTGAATAATCCCAATTATTGCCCTTACCACCAAACGGTAAGCCATCCGATCTAAGATTGCTTCGTCTTTAAGGGATGGATCGAGGATCAGTACCTACAAGGCAAGTTCGCGCTGTCTGAGAAGTGGAAAGTAAACCCACCACAACCGCACACTCCTAAGAAGACAGACACACCGGGGGCAACGTGCTCTTTTGTTGAAGAAGCTCCATGGGAGGTGGCTCTTTCAGCCAAAACCAAAAGAATGCTGAATGATCTCCAGACATGCCCGGCGATCAGGTGGAAGAACCCACTGGAGCCCCAGATCATTGAGGGGATGCTAAAACCGCGCCCGACTCCAAAAATTCATGGTAATAGCCAAAGCACATACACCCAGCCGTCGAAATCTTCGAAAAAGAAGAAGAAATCCAAGAAGCCCGTGAAGCCTGGCGACAAGCGCACGGACTTACAGAAACAGATTGACGCGCTGGAAGAGTATAACCAGAAGGCGCGGACTCCAATCACGCTCCAAGAGTTCCTCAGCCACGTCCTTGAGGACGAAAATGATGGAGAAGACTCATCAGATGAATCTGAGGACTACGTAGCAAGTTGTCATGTGATATCTCACTCATTGATAGATGATGAAGAGGCTCCTTGCACCAAGAGACTGGGGGCAGGTCCCGAGACGGAACTTCTATGGCCGTCAGACGAAATGATCGATGCCTTCCTGAATGAGATTCATTTGAAAAGTAAAGCCGATCGGGAGTGTGAGATGGTCATATTTGAAAGAGCCAAACGCCGGCGTCTAGAAGAAAGAGTCGAGACACTCCCGCTAAATCAAGAGACATCTGTCGTGGATAAAAACAAGTTCAAGACGAGGAAAATGTTCGCTAAAGCCATATCAATGGGAATGAAGCTACCGCACTCCGAAGGAAACACTCCCGATGAAGCAGAGATGCATCCTAGCTACTGCTCATATCATCGAAAGATTTCGCACCCCACCGAAGAATGTGACGCTTTTAAAAGATGGTGGCAGGGATATGTTGCTTACCGGCAACATTTTAAGCGGATGAAACGCAAAACTCGTCGGGAGCAAAGAAGTGCGACCGAGGAGCATAAAAGAACTACCGGTAACTGTCGCATGGTCAACACCGGGGGATCGCAAGTTCTCACTTTCGGAAGCGATTCTGACGAAGAGATGGCTCTTGGTCCTCTCTTTAAAGAATCCACCTTGGGGAAGGAGGAAGAACCGAAGGCCTGTGAAAACATTCAGCTGCGCAATCACACGCTTCCAGAAAAGAATCTCGGATCCATGAGTAGAAAAGGCAAGGGAAAAGAAAAGGTCTCTGAGGATATCGCCCTGGATGACCAAGTCATGAAAGAGCTGACTGCCAAGGACCAGCCAAAGAAGAACAAAGTGGACTATAACGTTCTGGCACACTTGAGGAAGTTACCTTCGCAGCTCAGCGTTCTCGATGCCCTTTTACTATCCAAAGAAGCTAGAGATTCATTGATCAAGGCGCTACAAGAACCAGAGCAATTCCAAGCTTTTCTCACCGAAGAAAAGATGAAGGACGAGCTGGAAGAAGTACACACAGCCGATATCACCTTCGGCGATGAAGACCTCCTCCTTGGGACGTGCGAGCACAACCGTCCCCTCTCTGTCTCAGGGTACTGCCACGATATAAAGATAGGCAAAATCCTGGTCGACAATGGGTCTTCCGTCAGTCTCCACAACGTGCGAGTGTTGAAGGAAATCTGCATGAGTGTCCAGCATCTCGCTCGTGATAAAATCACCATCTCCGGTTTTGACTCCCAGTCATCACGGACCCTCGGGTCTGTGATATTGACAATACGATTCGGGCTACTTGTCACGGATATTAAATTTCATGTCATTGACGCCAAGACATGCTATAACGCTTTGCTCGGCCGGGCTTGGTTACACGAGTACAACATCATCCCTTCTACACAACATCAGTGTATGAAATACTTTAAGGATGGTCTCGAGTATACCGTAATAGGAGAATTGAACCCATTCTCCATGAATGAAGTCCGCAAGTACGAAGATACAAAATACCTTTTGCCAGATTTCGAGGACACGGAGAGATGTCACAAACCGGAGAACAAAACTATCACCACCATTCCTGTCTTCGGGAGTGATACTGAGGAAGTGGAAGAGATAGTTTATTCAGGTCCACCCCAGTACAACAAGCCAGGACCGTCCGCTCCTATGTTGATCTTTGGCAGCGACTCGGAAGATGAGGTCCACGCTATATTCTCCGCTCGGCCACCAATACAAGCATTCGCTGGTGATAATCAGAGTTTGCAAATTACCATGATTCCGCGGGAGCACTACAAAGATCTCGACGCACTTGAAGCTTATATCGTGCAAGAGCTACAAACATTTTACGTCCCTCCCAGGAGAAAAGGTGAACAGGCAATCCTATTCTACCGATCCACGGAAACAAGAGTGGAGAAAAAAATCTGGCATGGCGCGGATTCTATACTTGACAGACTACAGCCCATCCGTCTGCCTAGATATTACACAGAAGGCTTGAAAAGGCTATTGAAGCGCCAAGGGATACCGTTCAAACAGACCGCTCGAAAAGCTAAGTTCTATGACAGGATCTGGAACGTTCCCGAAACTCAGCGTAAGTTGCCTAACGGGAGAATGGAAGCGATCGGGCTTGGATATGTTCGGTCCAAGAAACGGGAGCTACTCCGCGACTGCTATGTCGTACATGACTTTGATGAAGAAGGAGATGCTCAATGGGAGAATGCTAAACCTGAACCAGAAAGAGCCCCCGACGTGAAAATGCCCAGTCCGTCGTTCGAAGAACAAATGGACAAGCTTATAAGGGAAGCAGGTCAGAAGGTTCGAGACGACCATAATCACGAAATGTCCATCTACGAGAAAACCAGGACGCAACGCCTTCTTCAACAGGTTGTGAAAAATGAAAATACCCCTCCCTGTCAACTTGTTGTACAAAAGGTCCGACGCAGAGGCAGAAACAAGTCAAAGAGCGGAAAAGGCGTTCAACAACGACAAAGCAGGACCAAGAAGTCACGCGATCGGGAATCGAGCGGTCCGGATTTGTCCCTTATGAAGAAGATGAGTTGAGCATACTCTTTTCTTCAAGACAAGACAAAGAAGATACTTGATCTTGCCATAAGACATCAAATGCTTACACTCCCGGAGTCCAAGCACCCCGAGCAAGCTAACGAGGTCTCTCATCTAGACTATTGCTCTTATCACCGAGCAATAGGACACCCTCTCGAATACTGCTTCACCGTCAAGAACTGGGTCGAAGACCAATATCAGCTCGGCAACTTCGCTCTATCCGACAGTTGGAGGGTAACTCCGCCGTAGAAGCATGAACCCAAATCCACGAGGGTAGACCCAGATCCACATCGGTCTTGGAAGCGAGCTCATACTTGTCATATGATAACGATATCAAAAGAAGAACCCGAGAATATGGATGACCTCCCCTGGTGCTTCGAAAACAATGATGAGGAGGTGATCTCAGAGTTTCCACTGGCGCCAAAAGAGCTGGAAGATGGAATACATACCACTGCAGATAACCTCAAGAAAATTGATTTGGGGACGACAAGTGACCCGCGACCGACATTCGTCAGTGAGTTGTTGTCTGAAGAGAGGGTGGCTACGCTAAAGGACGTGCTCATGCAGCATAAAGATTGCTTCGCATGAAACTATTCCGAAATTCCAGGATTAGATCCAGAGATTGCTGTGCACAAATTGGCAATATCTCCGGACGTTAAGCCGATCAAACAAGCACTGAGAAGAATTCGGCTCGAGCTTGAGATGAGCATCAACGCCGAGGTCAAGAAGCTGATCGACTCTGGCTTCATCCAATAGGTTCAGTACCCTGATTGGATTGCCAACATCGTCCCGGTGATGAAGAAAAATAGGACAGTGAGCATCTGCGTAGACTTTCGGGATCTCAATAAAGCTTGCCCGAAGGACGACTTCCCAGTACCGGTCACCGAGCTGATGATAGACAATACGTCCACTCATGAAGTCTTCTTCTTCATGGATCGTCGGGATACAATCAGATAAAGATGCATCCCGAAGACCAGAAGCACACCGCTTTCCGGACCACTTTGGGTATATTCTGCTACAAGGTGATACCCTTCGGTCTAAAGAAGGCCGGTGCCACCTATCAGAGGGCCATGACGAAGATCTTCGATGACCTCATACATGAAATCGTCGAATGCTATATCGACGACCTCGTGGTTAAAAGCAAATCATACGAGGAACATTTCGAACATCTGAAGATCGTATTTCAACGCCTTCGGCAATACAACTTGAAGATGAACCCTCTCAAATGCGCGTTCGGGGTGTCCTCAGGTAAATTCCTAGGATTCATCGTCCGACACCGAGGTATCGAGATAGATCCGTCAAAGATCAGGGCGATCATGGAAATGCCTCTGCCAAGGACTCTCAAACAATTGCGGTCTTTCCAAGGGAAGCTCGCGTACATCCGGCGGTTTATAGCAAATCTCTCTGGCAAGTGTCGTCCTTATAGTCACCTGATGAAGAAGGGAACCCCGTTCATCTGGGATCACAAATGCCAAAACGCGTTGGACAAAATCAAGCAATACCTGCAAAATCCGCCAATGCTGGCTGCTCCGGTCAAGGGAAAGCCTCTCATTCTTTATACAACAGCCCTCGAAGGTTCTTTAGGCGCATTATGGGCACAAGAGAATGACCAAGGGAAAGAAAGAGCTCTCTACTACTTGAGTCGAGTTCTCCTGGGGGCAGAAAGCAATTATTCTCCCATTGAAAAACACTGCCTGGCGTTGATCTTCGCAATAACGAAACTCAGGCACTATGCGTTGGTGCATGAAGTCCGTCTCATATCGAAGGTGGATTCTCTCAAGTATTTGATGTCTAAGGCTATATTGACGGGACGGCTCGCTAAATGGGCTTGCTCTTGATGGAGTTCTCAATAACTTATCAGCCTCTTAAGGCAGTGAAAGGCCAGGACATCGCCGATTTCCTCGCCGAACATCCGATACCGGCCGATTCTCCCTTGAATTGTGAACTGCCAGACGAACATGCGTTTGATGCGATCGATGGTGGTGATACCCGATGGGAACTTTACTTTGATGGAGCGTCTTCTATGAAGAAGCGCAAACAAAGTACCCCTATAATCAAATCCGGGGTAGGCCTTATCTTCGTAACTCCACAAGGAGGGATAATGCGCTTTGCTTTCTCCTTAACACAGTCAAGGACAAACAATGAAGCCGAATATGAAGCTTTGATAGCAGGCCTCGAGATCGCCATCGACATGGGAATTGAAAATCTCCTCATATACGGAGACTCCCAACTGGTCGTTAGTTAAGTAAACGGCGACTATCAAACGTGCAAACTAGAACTGGTAAAGTACGGCGAGAGGGTACAACAACTGCTGACCCAAATCCCTTCCTACGTCTTGGAAAGCATACCGCGTGCAGAAAATAGCAAAGCGGATGCACTAGATAAGCTCGCTAAAGAACTGGCCGACGAGAACCTCGATGACGTGAGAATCGTTGTGCAAAGCCGTCGGGTTCTTGCGCCGACGGAAATGTCTCCGGAGTAGTCCGAAGAAAAAGGAGTGACTGAGCAAATGGCTATGCAAATAAAAAACCAGGAAAAGACTGAGGATTGGAGAGAATACTTTATAGACTACTTCAAATCCCGTCGAACGCCTGAAGATGCATCCTTAAAACATCAGCTCATGAAGCGAGCCCTATTTTTCGCCGTCGTCAATGATACTCTGTACAAGAGGTCGTTTGATTCTCTGTGGTTAAGATGCTTGGGACCTGAAGAGGCGGAAAGAGTCTTCCAAGAAGTTCACGACGGACTCTGCGGTTCTCACCAAGCAGGCCCGAAGATGAAGTTGAAGATCAAACGGATGGGTTATTATTGGCCCACGATGATCCAGGACTACATCGAGTATGAGAAGCAATGCCACTCGTGCCAGATTCATGGGGACTTTATCCATCAGCATCCAAATCCACTACATCCAACGGTGGCTAGCTGTCCATTCGAAATGTGGGGGACTGACATAATCGGCCCCATCGAACTAGCATCGTCCAGAGGACATCGATTCATTTTGGCGACGACTGATTACTTCTCCAAATGGGCAGAAGCAGTACCGCTGAGGGAAGTGAAGAGGGAGAATATCCTCCATTTCTTCAAGACGCACGTCATTTATCGGTTTGGAACTCCGAGACGGATCATCTCCGATAACGGGCCAGCCTACAGAAGCCACAAAATCAGCCGCTTCGCACAACAGCACAACATAGACTAGAGATACTCTTCAGTTTATAATCCCCGAGCTAACGGTCTAGCTGAGGCTTTCAACAAGATCTTGACGAAGATCGTGAAGAAGACGGTGCCCCAAAACAAGAAAGACTGGCACAAGAGACTGCAAGAAGCTCTCTGGGCGTATCGAACTACGTTCAAGACAGCCATGAACACAATGCCGTACGCGTTGGTATTCGGTACAGAAGCGGTACTCCCCCTCGAGATAGAGTTACCCTCTCTATGGGTGGCAGTTCATTACGAGCTAACGGACGAAGAGAACGCTCACCTTCGCCTCGAGGAGCTCGATGCCCTTGATGAAACCCGGCTCATGGCGCAGCAAAATCTGGAAGCTTATAAAGCAAAGATGACGCGCTCATACGAAAGATTGACTAGGCCGAGGACATTCCGCCAAGGCGAACTCGTGCTAGTGGTCAGAAGACCTATGATCCCTAATCGCGCTAAGCAGGGGAAATTCGAGCCGAACTATGAAGGCCCATATATCATAGACAAGGTCTACCAGGATGGAGCCTATCTACTCATGGACATGCATGGCGAAAGACCTTTCAGACCGATAAACGGTCGCTTCCTGAAGAAGTACTACGCCTAGCGAGTTATGGCCTATGTCAATGATAGATGACGACGACTATGTCTGCTCGCTATCTTCCTAAGCCCAAACTCTATAAGTAGTAACCGGCTTACTTAACAACGGACCGAAACGTTCTTAAACTAACAGCGGACCGAAACGTCTTTAAACTAACAACGGACCGAAACGTCCTTAAACTACCAGCGGACCGAAACGTCCTTAAACTAACAGCGGACCGAAACGTCCTCAAACTAACGATGGACAACTATGTCCTAAAACTAGCTGTTGACCGAGATGTCGAGAAACTACGGTGGATTGCAGCATCCCTAAGCTGATACAAAAAAAAGAATAAAAAAATAATAATAATAAAAAAGGGGAAAACGGTACGTCTATAAGCAAAGTGAGCACGGATGAAAACCCGAAAGGGCTCCGTGAGTAAAAACAGCAGGGCTACCGGCGAGTCTAGTGAAAACCCGAAAGGGCGCAACCTCGTTTGAAAAAAAAAGAGAAAGAATAAAAAAAGGGAAAACGGTATGCCCATAAGCAAAGTGGGCACGGATGAAAACCCGAAAGGGCTCCGTGAGTAAAAAAAGCAGGGCTACCGGCGAGTGTTTGTGAAAACCCGAAAGGGCGCAATCTCGTTAAAAGACACTTACAGGGTCCTCTCGACCTTGTGAGGAGAAATCACCCGCGTGAGATCCTTACGACTCACAAGGGAGCAACACACTTAGGAATCCCCATGATTCTTAAGGAGAAATTACACCTATGGGATCCTCTCGACCCATAGGGAGAACCCTCTTATGGGACCCTCACGGCTCATAAGATTCAAAAGTCTTAAGTTACAGAGACCTGAACCTGTTCTTAAGCAGCCCCTACAACCTCCAATACTGCCCTACAAGCGGCTCAATACTGACCCTTGTATACAATCCACGGGCGCGAATAAATATTTTCCTAACAAGTCCCACCCGTGACTAGGGATATGTTCGCACGGTGAACAATTCTTGTGAGTTCCCTCGACTTATAAGGAGAAAACTCTCTTGTAGGATCCTTACGACTTACAAGAAGCCATACACTTAGGAGTCCTCACGATTCCTAAGGAGAAAACGCACCTATGAGATCCTCACGACTTGTAGGGAGAAATACCTTTATGAGACCCTTACGGCTCATAAAGTCAAAAGCCTTAGTCGACAGGATCCTAACCCTGTTCTCCAAGCCACCTTTGTCTGATATCGACAGGGGAAAATGATGATTCTCTCCTGGCCATATCCCAGTTATAGCGATGCTGATGCCGAAATCGGTGTCTAATCCCAAGCTTGCGGCAAAGAGCTAGCAAGCCTCACATGCATACTAAATAGCCGAAATGATGGGGCAACTTGCAACAGAAGCAGCATGTAAAAAATGTATGCATGCAAAATAGCCGAAATGATTGGGCAACTCGCAATAAAAAGCAGTGAGTAAAAATAAAATAAATAGCCGAAATGATTGGGCACTGCGAAAAATAGCCGAAATGATGGGGCAATCGCGACCTTCGCGATATAAAAAACTGAAATGATAGAGCATCGCGGAAAGAAATAAAATAAAAAATAAAAAAAATGAAATTTATACCCTACAGGTGATATCGTGTCAATCTCTGTATACAATCCAGGGGCGCAAACAAAGAAGGAATCACACCCTTCTTCCCCAGATTTCATCATCAGAAGAAACTAAATCTCAATGGTTCATAGACAGCCTAGAGATCATCTCAACATTCGTCTCATTACAACACACACAACGTCAAGCAAAGCGGATCAGCGGCAACTCCCAGTTCCATAACTCGGCGGTACACAGATAACCGAGAGTCAAACCCTGACTCCATGAAATGCGGATAAAGTCAACCCTTCCTGGCTACGTGGAACGCGGATTATGTCACTTCTCACCCTGTGGAAAACGTCCAGAGCGGATCCTGGTCCTCGCAGAGCACGACAGTGAACCCGTGTGAAGCATCCAGAGTGGAGCCTGGTCCTCGCAGAGCATGGCAGTGAACCCGTGTGAAGCATCCAGAGCAGATCCTGATCCTCGCAGAGCACGGCAGTGAACCCATGTGAAGCATCCAGAGCGGAGCCTGGTCCTCGCCGAACACGGCAGTGAACCCGTGGGAAGCATCCAGAGCAAAATTCCTGGCTACGTGGAACGCGGATTATGTCACTTCTGACCCCGTGGAAAACGTCCAGAGCGGATCCTGGTCCTCGCAGAGCACAGCAGTGAACCAGTGTGAAGCATCCAGAGCGGAGCCTGATCCTCGCCGAACACTGCAGTGAACCCGTGGGAAGCATCCAGAGCAAAATTCCTGGCTACGTGGAACGCGGATTATGTCACTTCTGACCCCGTAGAAAACGTCCAGAGCGGATTGATCGCACGCTTTTGGCGTGTCGGATGTTCAAAGTTCTAAAGTTATAACCGCGATCAGGACGGTGTCGCTATGCAGCTAGCCGGTTGAGCACGGGTCGATCCACAGGGAGATGGTTGTATGTCCGTTCGAGTTTTAGACGAGTCAATAAAGAATGTGTATATGCTTGTTCAGTTCTAACCTATGTGTTTTATATGCAAGTATAAAGTTGTTAAGAAAAAGATACGAAAGTGTAAGCTAAGGAAATCCGCACTCAAAACCTTTGAGCCGAGTCTTGACCAATTGAAGCTAGAGCAATCGGCAACAACGTGGATTAGGGGATTTAAGCACGGTATTCGTGGAATCCGGCTTATTTACCCTTGTCCTTCCGTTCTTGTCTCTTGTTTTCGCCTCCGGCCAAACCGAACGCAACCGGTCGCGTTTAGGAATCACCGTTACCTTGGTAGGGTAGGGTGCCTAACGGAGTGCTTGCGTAATATTTGGGCGGAGTTCAAAGGAAAATAACGGGAAAATGAAATGAGCAAAGAAACATTAACTTACAATATCGTATTCATTCTTAACAACACATATTACAACCATTCACAAAACGAACCAAAAAGAGCAAAAGAAAAGATAAACAAAGAAAAGAAAAGATTACAAACAAGTAATTAAAAGTGCATGGAATTTAAGTACATGAAAGTAAAGCAAGGTAATAAAAAGCAAGAAAGAAATAAGCAAGAAAATAACAACAAGAACCATAGAACCAAATACAAGACATGGGTTCAATAACCAAATCTTAAACTTGCAAGCTCACTTAAGAGGTTGCAAGATCAAGAAAAGGCAAAGAACTCATGGAGAATGAAGCACAAAAGAGAGAACAAAATGATACAACCCCTTGAGATCAATGACCAAAGCTTAAACTTGCAAGCTCACTTAAGAGGTTGCAAGATCAAGTTAAGATAGAGAGCTCAAAGGGGGAAGCTAAGCAAAAAGAATGATACAAAATAACCCTCATCTTCATTTAACATCCACTCAAAAGCTCTCACAACAATTTAATGGAGGAAAGACGAAGAAGAAGAAGAAGAAGAAGAAGTAAACTAAAAACTAACAAAAAGAGGGCATGAAAAAGAACACCATGGCTTGGCAAGTTCTGGGCTATGTATAGGCAGGAAACAGAGAACCTAGGGCAACATTCTGAACCCAAATAGAGTTACCAAAATACCCCTGAAAAATAAACAATTGCGGAGCCTATACGGCCGCGGTTCCGCGGCCTAAGCGCGCTTATGCCGCGGAACCGCGGCCATAAAGAGGAATTGGTGCCTCGTTTTTTGTGGTGTTCCCTAGTTCTCTGTACTCTTCAGTGTGGTATATGTTGTTTCTCAGAATCTCTTCACAATTCTTCCAGAATTTCAGTAGAACAAAAGGTGATGTGATGTGGATCTTTTGCCATGATTTCCTTGAGCTCCGCATAGATATGTTGGATCTTGTGTTGATATTGAGCTTTGTGCATGAAAATGACATCGATTTGCCATTTTGTCCCTTAAACTGGTGTGTGGCAACACACGGATAGAGAGCGGAGACCCGTATTTTATCTGTTGTTGGCAGTAATCCGGAATTTGTCGTACTTTTCCATGAATTTCACTGTTTAGAGCTGAGAACCAGTATCCTGCAATTAACTAGCAAACACGGCTCAAGAGTACCTACCGATAAACAAACGAACGTAAGAATGGGCGGTATAAAATACAATATTCTGGTATGAACAAATACCCCCAAACTTAACTTTTGCTCGTCCCGAGCAAAACCAATTATTCACAAAAAAGAATCCTAACCTCACTTTTGCAGGGAACGCGATTGCACTGAGCATGTGCAACAAGCCGTTAAACCTCTAGGTGTCCCTAGTAGGAGGAGTGTTGTCTCCTGAGAGTTTTCAGCGGATACTACCCATAAAATCTGGTCAAGCTAGTTTTGCATAATAACTATGATTCAAACCCTAAAGTTTTGTTTCAGAAAATAACAAGTCTATTATCCTAAGTCTAGATTATCGAACCTTTATTTTTCACACCTCGCTTCTTATTTAACTTAAGATTTTATATGTCTTTACGTGCAGTGCAAATAGTGTCGTTAAGTTCCAGAAGGATCGATTAAAGTCATTATGTCACACAATAAAGCCCAGATAAAATTTTTAAAAGGATCACATAAGTTTTATAAAGAGTTAAGCATTTTTCAAGTTTCGTTTTCCAGTAAAGTTTCAACTTCAGAATTTCTATCTTCCCTAACAGGAAACTAGGTCTTATCTTTCACTCCACCTTTTTCTTGTTTTCATTTCATACACACCTCTGTGAACGTGCAATAGTTCTTATCATAGAATAAAACCTTCATATCTCCGCTAGAAATATTTTTTATAAAAACCTGTTTTTTGTCAAGATTATTCTCACACAAAGAACCATTAGGAATTTTAACTCGGAGAGAACACTTGCTTGACTTTGTTTCAAACTGGACTTTCTAGGCTTCTTAACGAGCTTTGGGCCAATGCACCCAAACCAGTTGGCTTTAGAGCATTAGGTGTAGAGACACCCCAGCGGACTTAATTACTCAAGTTACCTAGGCCCAAAAACAAAAGACAATTTAGCGTGAAAATCATGATGATTCAATGCGAACGGAGATATAACCGGCAGTTCAGTTATTTTTTGGATAAAAGACGTGTTTTAGTGGGTTAGGTGTGCAATCATTCCAATCATGTTCCAGATGGGTTATTTTTCAGAATTAGTTCCAATTAAGGCATCAATAACATTCCTTCATTTTCGCTTCACTTCATAAACTATTCTTGATATTACTTATTTCAGAACAAACCTATTTGATCCTCAGAAAATCATTTATCCATTTAAAAGTTTTTAGACATAATAGACTTGTCATCTAATTTCCAAAACTCACGACACGTGTAGTGTGATGTAAAGACGTATATCAGCTATAGTTAACTTCAAAGGAGAGTTATCTTTCAGGTTTTCAAAATCTAAAAATAAGATTTAGTTATCCTTATCTTATCAAACAAAACCGTCGAAATGTTGAATCTGAGTTCTCCCACTAGCTAACTTGACAAAAAAGTTTTTATGTTTTTAGAAAATTTTCTGATTTTTATGGATTTTAGTATGCAGATGCAAAATATACATATGAATGCGAAGGTTAGAAATGCGTACCGAGCGTACCCCCAAACTTAAACTTGACAGTGCCCTCACTGTCAGGCTACACCAAGAGGGTCAAAATTATCGGCGCTCTCCCTAAAACAAATTATATACAAAAAAATATATACATAAAAAGGGTCCCCCCAAACTTAAGTGAAACCGTGTTTCCACTGTTAAGCGTTGAAGTTCAGGATTAGGGGGGAAAGAGAATAGTATCAATATATACAAGGCCTTACACAGACCAAAAGTTAACACCAACCATTCAAAATTTTTATCGTTATAAAGCGATGGTTGGTGAAAGAATGGAGTGTAGAGAAAAGAAATAAGGAACACGCGAGACCGTGTGGGGATAGAAGTGGCGTCCGGCCTCGGTGGAAGAGAAGAATGGCAGATGGGAGAAAGAAGTGGAATACGAACTTGAGGGTGGAAATGGAGAGAATAAATTAGCACAATTCGTGATGACCGATGTGTAAAAAGCGATTGTGTTAATCTATTAACCCGTCGAGAAACGGGGTCAAATCCCTCAAGATTCGTGAGAAACCATGGGTACGCCGAACTTGGTAAACCAGACACTGGAAGTGAAAATGATACGGTTTCTTGCAATATCGGAACAATGGAAAGGATGGAGGTAGGAGTACTCTCCTAAACCAAGGAGCCCTCGCAACCAGAGAGAAGGTGATAATAAAAGACAACTGAATAAACCAATTCTATTTCTCCTGAACCTTGATCCATCCTTGAAGAAGTCCCTCCGAGTTCGTATATAACCATACGATGGATCTATCCAATGGAAGTGGATGTCCGTAGTAATACGGGGTGTTCTGAGAAATCCAAAGGGTAAAAGAAGGAGTGGCAATGACTTATGCAACTCAGACAATCCAAAAGCCAGTATTTTAAGAAGGTTCGGTCAACTTGGTCACTGAGTCATAGTCTAGGGTCGGTCAAAGGTCGCTGCCAAAGAGAGAGAGAAAAGAAAACACTCTGCGTGCACTCTAACCTAGATCAGAATGGTTATCACTTTATCTAATCCGGAAACCTCCCACTGTCCTGTCAAATTCTCCTCCAAACCTGAAAGAAGAATCAATCGGGATCACCCGAAGAGTAAACCAACTCATCAGTGGGAATCGGGATCCAACTCTCATCGCATGATAACGTAACGGAATCCACTCACGTTACTCACACTTCAGAAGGTATGCGCATACTTGGCAAGTTTCAGTTTCTTTAGAAACCCCCGATATGATTTTTGCCCCATGCACTTATAACCTTGGTGTTAGGTCAAAATGTCATAAGTCACATGCCAAGTTCAACCCATCATTATCTTGTTAATTTGAACCCACCCGCACATGCCCTTGGCGTTAGGTCAAAATGGCAGAACGGCTGTCCCAAACCAACTCAACTATCTATGCAACAAATGAATACCCAGCAACTACCAAACACTATGCCTTGGCGTTAGGTCAAAATACATAGCTTGAATACTACTGAATACCCAAAAGAAATGACGGAGGGCTACGGCTGGTTTTTGGCGAAAAACCTTTAACGTAGTGAACTTGATATCGCTGAAGGAACCTGATAGCTTTTTATAAAAATATAGTGGAGAAAACCTTTTGCTAAAGTGGTCACTCCCGGTGAAGGGATCTCGGCTCTTTCCTCGTGGAATGAGGTGCAGGATATTCCACTGAATACCGCTATGCAAAGCAACTTGTAATCGACTATAGTGAAGTTATTATCCTGACGCAAACTTCTGCCCAAGGGGTCATTCCCGGTGAAGGGATATCGGCCGTTGCCTCGTCGAATGAGGTGCAGGATATTCACACCGAATACCGCTATGCAGAACAAAAGGAAACGCCTTTGTAATAACACTTTTTAAATTTTTTCCAACAACTGCCAAATAGGTTTGCTTTCCTTTGCATTGATCAGAATCAACGCAGTCCCATCAATCAATCACACCAGAAAAGAACGAAAATAAAATGTACGTATATGCCATCCGCATTCGTCACTGGGTCCCGTCATCACCCGTTAGGTTACTTAACTAACGACAGAGCGGGGACTGAACTAGCGCGGGTGTAAAACATATACAACATCTAATAGTATATAAACCAATATACAATAATCGCTCCAGGTATGATAATATGCAACATTACAGAAAAGTAATAAGCATCACAGAACAATACAGATAATCTGGGATCCCCGGGTTTCACAGAGCCGCTGCTGAAACCCGACGTTCCCCTGGTCGTGTGGATAGCCTGTGCAATGAAACCTAGACCCCTACGGGTGCGGCAAGTTACCCGCCAAAACCTGAAGCGAGGTAGTCCACCACAGCATAGTGAATGGAACACCCGACACTTCACGGAATCCGGTAAATTGAGCACCCCTCCTTGGGTCAACCTGAACCCCGTACGAGTGCGGCGAATAGTCTGCCAATTCTAGAGTGAGGCCCCTCTGCCTCTCAAAGCCATGAGATGCAGACCCGTTGCCCTCCAGAACCCGGCTATCCGTGCACTCCGTCGTGGGGTAAAACCTAATACAGAAATGAAAAATAGTACAACAGGTATATCGACCGCAACCTGGTCGTGCCCCAAAAAGAATATTATACAACAGGAAGTGACGGCAGTCCACATGTTGGACGCTCGCCCCGCAATATCAAATGTACAAATAAATCCAAACTGCACTATCATTGCACACTGCTATCCACCACGACAAATCCGCAACATCACAGCACAACACAGAACATCATCGCGAATGTCACGTTCGCAAACCCGTCTAAAAGAACTATAGCAATCAGACGCGGTTTACCGATCAAATGACATTCCCGGTCGGAGATATAATGTAAGTACTGTAAACTAACATGTTTAAATTTCGATCGACTAAATATCACGAAGTGGGCCCCACGAACATCTGTTGAACAGTAATAAAATCTGGGCCCAAAAGATATATACCAAAAACCCCAAATTCCAGACAAGAACCCACTGTGCAAATTTGGGGCCACGATCTCACTGAATGGCCGCGGAAGTGCGGTCAAACCATAGGTTTGACCGCGATTCCGCGGCGGTCATGTCGAATCACGTGCCCAAATTTGTACGGTGTTCTTAGAAAACCCTGCTGATTTTCTGTGATATGTAAAATTATTTTTAGAACCCTTTAAAAATCAACAGAAACTCAGAACTTGAATTTTGTAGTTTTTGATATCCGGTTCGATCGATATTTTAAACACGTTAGCACAAGTTAGTAAAGCAAAATGGTGAGGCTCTGATACCACTGTAAGTCCACGGTTTTCCCGGCCGTCTACAGACGTCAAATGCGGAACAAAAACTTTTTAACTGGCGCTATCGTATACTTTAACCCAGATCTGCCATTATTGCTAAACTAACAAACTATAAAGAGTGTAGAAAGGTTATACCGAATGATCCGAGTCCTTCATTCTTTAACCATCATCCCACGCTCCGTTGCGGCTGCTCCGATCTCGTCGATCTCCGATCTGCTCGTCCAAGTGGCACCACGTCAACGATTCTTTAAATGGGCTCCCGCCTCTGACTCGAGGCAACTCGGTCGTCAAGTTTGCTAAAAGAGACGACCAAAATTGATGTAGAGAATGAGTAGAAGACTTTGTCTCGTTCCGTCCAAAGCTATGGACGAACGGTTAATGAAGTTGCCACTCGAATCGGGTGATGGAATGAAATGATATATGAAATTTCCATACACCCCAAAACTATCATATCTTTTAAACAAATGAATCAATCAAGTGTGAGAGAGAGAGGGGGAAGGGGGCCGGCCATCATATATAGGTGGGGGGGTAAGTGTAGGAGAGGGGAGGTAACCATAAGGATAAATATCTAGTGTGAATACAAATAAATATCTAGTGTGAACACAATAAATGCACCATGAGTCACAAAACACCTCACCGCTTCTAGAACCTTCTAGAAGCACCCACACTCTTCCAAAGAAAAGATAAATCCGTCTTTAACCGAATGTTAAAAGACGGCTGATAGAAAACTGGAAACTGGCAACTTCCAAAAGTGATCCCGAAACGAATTTCAGGATAACCCCGTAACTATATAAATATACCCGCATTTGTATTACGACCGAACACAAATACAACTGAGACAAAGATATTATATCTACTCAATATAATACTCGGATCCGGCTTAAACCAAAGCCGACCAGTATCATCTGCCCGAAATCTGACACGTGCGTAAACGCACGTGCATTTTCCGAACCCTGCCATAAAACCATACGGCCTCTACAACGTTTCGCCCGAACTTGGGAAACTGTCTGTGGGGGACTCTAATGACTCGTCAGTACCCTGGCAGTGGGTTTAACCAGAAACCGTCAGCGGCACTAGCTATGCGTAACGGCTACCCATGGACTGACCTCAAGGGAGGCCGATGAGCGAACTCACCCGGAAACCCTACTGAGCCTAACAGTGACAATGTATATACAGTCCGGTCCGTTCGTCTATGAGTATCGCATATCTGCCTAGGGGGCTAGTAACGTCAGACCCCCAATAGCAGTATAAATCGTGTCGGAGTGTAGCCCAATAACACCCTGAGATACTACTGGAGTACCTACCAGTAAATCTCCTGCCACGGCCGTGGGCTTTGTGTAATGGCTCTCCTAGACACAGCACGATCTCGCCCCCAATACCGGGAGAGACGAATCCCCTGCCGATCCGCTCACGTGCCTCCATGTGGCTCGGGACTGTATCCAAAAACTACCTGTTTGCACGACTCCTTTGAGCCATGGTAGGGTATAAATCAAAGCACAGTGGGAACTCACACGAGACAAATGACGACCTCAGGTCGAAGAACTAACATGTATTCATAACCCAATGAGCACCTGTATACATCTTAGGTGATCCAACTGACACCAGTGGCTTGTGAGACCGGCCACCGCCCCTCGTCGGGGTCTCGACTGTATACACTAGTCTACTCCGGAGTATCGATGCCCTGTCTCAAAACTCCCACGACTAGGGACCACAATTAAGGATATGCATATAAACTACCCAACTCTCACGTATATGATCGCCATCATACTGTTGGTAGTAAAGCAAGATCCTAAGGGCTCTATCAAAGTGTAACATGTAATCAGTCACCTGAACATGTACACGACTGATAAAAGCAAACCAGATAGCATACTATCATCTCGAGTAAGACTGTCCTACCGGTATAGGTCCTCCGCAATCATTGCAATCACGTACCTGCGATCCAATAATTGACTCTGAGGGCAGTATCTCCAACAATCTCCCACTTGCACTTAAGGCTAATTATTGCGATGTCGACTACTCACAGCCCGTGTGAAACCGAACATCCAACTCCTCTACTAATCAGTTTCACAAAGCCCGTTTGTAAAACTATTGTGTTCGAGAAATAGCCTCAGTGAGTGGATCCGTCTAGAAGTTTCTTTCTATATCTCTCTTAATCTCAAGTTCGCGGAGAAAACCATCTCCCGAATTGAGTAATACCTGTCTTAGAATATGTCTGGATATCTGATGGGACCTTGTTCATAAATGAATTCTAAATCCAAACTTCTTAGACTGTATCGATCACTGAACCTAATCAGTATCCGGCACCATGCCACCCACAGTATCCTCTTGGACCACCTGTCCATAATACTGTCCCTCATCAGAGGGAAAACTATAACTCTGACTATCACTCTGTCAACTATGTCACCTTTGAAGCTAGGAATGATAAACGTCTCCCGAAGGAGGCTGCCGTCATCAAATCCGTAGAACATCCACTTATGTTCTAAAACTGCTTCCTTATGTTTCTCCAGGATTGGATTAATACAAACTTATTGCATCTAGTGCAAAAACAACATTTGATGTGGTACTTGACATCTCATGATTGACTCAATTGCCTAAGCAAGTGATCTGCCAATCATGCACAGCCCTCTCCCCTTTAGTCTATACGACACCTTTAGAGAGGGTGACTTCATCACCCGCAGGTACACCACCATGCCAGGAGTCATCTATTCTAAAAACCATTAGAATACTGTCAAAGTACCCACATTGTGAAACTACCCAAATCCAGATCTAAAACCATAGATCTAGAAACCAGAATGTCAAGTATTATATCCATATCCTATCTGGAGAAACAACTGTGTGACGACCACAGTACAACCGATCGTAGTATAGGAATTTTACTTCCTACTCTGTGTATGTCATCCAGATACCATGACATCACACCCTACTACCTTCTTAACAGATCCATCCCCTATTCTGATGAAGTCAAACCCATGACTGTCATATCAAAATTAGATGATCTATCTCCGCTATAACTGCTCTAGTATATAAATAGACATAAGCTACTTGCCCACTATACTTCCGCTGCTCCTACTGACTACGACAACCCTCTGGCAGAATAACATACACGTGCACTTCTAAAGCTAGTTTAGAACGACGCTATACTTATCCTTCTGCTTGGTCTCATAGTCTGGAACAACAGTAGTATCAAGTCTGGGTAAACAAGAACCTCCCTGTCACCGTCCTTGAGGCTACCGAAGTACCTCTCTGGTGTCTGAGGTTACCCACCATATCTGCGGAGTGGCTAATGGAATGTCAAATCTGATTGAATATATAGGTCCTATTAAATTTTCCGTAATCGTTCGCGGTTCTGGAATCACTTCCAGTTCTACCATACCCCCACTACTGTTTTCTGAAAAAAATCCATTTTACTAAAACCGTGGCGAGTCAAGAACAATATCACTATTGATCTTCCAAATGGTAGAATATCAACCCTCGTCATAGCCAGGGTCAACCCACAAACAGCCATTACAGAAACATGCCCTGAGTTATCCAGAGTCTGGTTTTAAGCATAATCTGGACAACTCCCCGTACCTTAACATCTTTTAAGGTACGAACTATTCTATATCCAATATAGAAACTTTGGCACTTATTTAATTGGAACCATATTCAATCATGTAGCTGTCTCCAGTGCATATCAACTTAATGGAGAGAGGCTGATCAGCATTACTCAACTTAGGAATCCATCCATTTATGAGTAACCTGAAAGAGAAACAAGTTTCTCAAAACTATTACTATCATCTGAATACCAATCACAAGAATCTACATCTTCGATCTCTTTGAAGAATCCCGATACTTGTGATACCTGGTTCTCTACTTTATTCTTATACCCACAAATTCTCAAAACTTAGACCTTGTATTTCTACGAAACACTTGTCTAAAACTAGAGAAGTCATAAGTAAACAGAACATAGTACGAGGACCTACCCCTTTGTCCCGATGGACACTTGGACAACATACAATACTCTGTATAAGTCCGCTGAGTTTGAACAACTCAAAACCTGTGCGTCGTAGGTGGAAAACTGTACCCTGGCGATTTCCTCAAATATAACCAACTACAACGAATTCCGATATAATGAGGATAATCACCTAATTCCCAATAACTTACTCCCACTCATCATCTGTAAAACCATACGGATATGAGAATGAAACCTGGTAAATACATACCCTTGGAGTAAGTATCTAATCGGAAAAACAGTTTTCCTTTAACAATTCACTGAAACATGAAAATGATTCGAAGGGGTATCTTGGTATTCCTAGTAATGCCGCTTCCATAATCCAATTCATGACTTTAACCGTATATTTCTTTGCCTTCTCTCCAAATCCCTTTATTTGTCTTTAGTCGTTACCTTCTGTACACCTTCGTTAGGCTAAATGGTTTTCTTCCTTCCCTACCGTTCGGCACCAGCCTATGGTTTGGAAGAAGACTATCCAGTAAGCATAATAGGTGTACCCTCTTAAACCAAGGAGTACTCGCATCTTGAGAGAAGGTGATGATAAAAGACAACTGAATAATACCTTATTCTTTTAAAGGTGAAATAGGAGTGGCGACGATATACGCGGTTTGGTCGTGAATGATAACAGTCGCAATTTACTTTGCCCACTTTCTAATCCCTTTATTTTGTCTTTAGTTATTTCCTTCTGTACACCCTACTTAGGCTAATTGGTTTTCTTCATTCCCTAACTTTCGGCACCTGCCTATGGTTTGGAATAACACTATCCAATAAGCGTAATAGGTGTACTCTCCTAAACCAAGGAGCCCTCGCAACCTGAGAGAAAGTGATAATAAAAGACAACTGAATAAACCAATTCTATTTCTCTTGAACCTTGATCCATCCTCGAAGAAGTCCCTCCGAGTTCGTATATAACCATACGATGGATCTATCCAATGGAAGTAGATGTCCGTAGTAATACGGGGTGTTCTGAGAAATCCAAAGGGTAAAAGAAGGAGTGGCAATGCCTTATGCAACTCAGACAATCCAAAAGCCAGTATTTTAAGAAGGTTCGGTCAACTTGGTCACTGAGTCATAGTCTAGGGTCGGTCAAAGGTCGCTGCCAAAGAGAGAGAGAAAAGAAAACACTCTGCATGCACTCTAACCTAGATCAGAATGGTTATCACTTTATCTAATCCGGAAACCTCCCACTGTCCTGTCAAATTCTCCTCCAAACCTGAAAGAAGAATCAATCGGGATCACCCGAAGAGTAAACCAACTCATCAGTGGGAATCGGGATCCAACTCTCATCGCATGATAATGTGACGGAATCCACTCACGTTACTCACACTCCACAAGGTATGCGCATACTTGGCAAGTTTCAGTTTCTTTAGAAACTCCCGATATGATTTTTGCCCCATGCTCTTATAACCTTGGCGTTAGGTCAAAATGTCATAAGTCACATGCCAAGTTCAACCCATCATTATCTTGTTAATTTGAACCCACCCGCACATGCCCTTGGCGTTAGGTCAAAATGGCAGAACGGCTGTCCCAAACCAACCCAACTATCTATGCAACAAATGAATACCCAGCAGCTACCAAACACTATGCCTTGGCGTTAGGTCAAAATACATTGCTTGAATACTACTGAATACCCAAAAGAAATGACGGAGGGCTACGGCTGGTTTTTGGCGAAAAACCTTTAACGTAGTGAACTTGATATCGCTGAAGGAACCTGATAGCTTTTTATAAAAATATAGTGGCGAAAACCTTTTGCTAAAGAGGTCAGTCCCGGTGAAGGGATCTCGGCTCTTTCCTCGTGGAATGAGGTGCAGGATATTCCACTGAATACCGCTACGCAAAGCAACTTGTAATCGACTATAGTGAAGTTATTACCCTGACGCAAACTTCTGCCCAAGGGGTCATTCCCGGTGAAGGGATATCGGCCCTTGCCTCGTCGAATGAGGTGCAGAATATTCACACCGAATACCGCTATGCAGAACAAAAGGAAACATCTTTGTAATAACACTTTTTAAATTTGTTCCAACAACTTCCATATAGGTTTGCTTTCCTTTGCATTGATCAGAATCAACGCAGTCCCATCAATCAATCACACCAGAAAAGAACGAAAATAAAATGTACGTATATGCCATCCGCATTCGTCACTGGGTCCCGTCATCACCCGTTAGGTTACTTAACTAACGACAGAGCGGGGACTGAACTAGCGCGGGTGTAAAACATATACATCATCTAATAGTATATAAACCAATATACAATAATCGCCCCAGGCGTGATAATATGCAACATTATAGAAAAGTAATAAGCATCACAGAACAATACAGATAATCTGGGATCCCCGGGTTTCACAGAGCCGCTGCTGAAACCCGACGTTCCCCTGGTCGTGTAGATAGCCTGTGCAATGAAACCTAGACCCCTACGGGTGCGGCAAGTTACCCGCCAAAACCTGAAGCGAGGTAGTCCACCACAGCATAGTGAATGGAACACCCGGCACTTCACGGAATCCGGTAAATTGAGCACCCCTCCTTGGGTCAACCTGAACCCCGTACGAGTGCGGCGAATAGTCTGCCAATTCTAGAGTGAGGCCCCTCTGCCTCTCAAAGCCATGAGATGCGGACCCGTTGCCCTCCAGAACCCGGCTATCCGTGTACTCCGTCGTGGGGTAAAACCTAATACAGAAATGAAAAATAGTACAACAGGTACATCGACCGCAACCTGGTCGTACCCCAAAAAGAATATTATACAACAGGCAGTGACGGCAGTCCAATTGTTGGACGCTCGCCCCGCAATATCAAATATACAAATAAATCCAAACTGCACTATCATTGCACACTGCTATCCACCACGACAAATCCGCAACATCACAGCACAACACAGAACATCATCGTGAATGTCACGTTCGCAAACCCGTCTAAAAGAACTATAGCAATCAGACGCGGTTTACCGATCAAATGACATTACCGGTCGGAGATATAATGTAAGTACTGTAAACTAATATGTTTAAATTTCGATCGACTAAATATCACGAAGTGGGCCCCACGAACATCTGTTGAACAGTAACAAAATCTGGGCCCAAAAGATATATACCAAAACCCCCAAATTCCAGACAAGAACCCACTATGCAAATTTGGGGCCACGATCTCACTGAATGGCCGTGGAAGCGCGGTCAAACCATAGGTTTGACCGCGATTCCGCGGTGGTCTTGTCGAATCATGTGCCCAAATTTGTACGGTGTTCTTAGAAAACCCTGCTGATTTTTCTGTGATATGTAAAATTATTTTTAGAACCCATTAAAGATCAACAGAAACTCAGAACTTGAATTTTGTAGTTTTTGATATCCGGTTCGATCGATGTTTTAAACGCGTTAGCACAAGTTAGTAAAGCAAAATGGTGAGGCTCTGATACCACTGTAAGTCCACGGTAGCGCCCCGGCCGTCTACAGACGTCAAATGCGGAACAAAAACTTTTTAACTGGCGCTATCGTATACTTTAACCCAGATCTGCCATTATTGCTAAACTAACAAACTGTAAAGAGTGTAGAAAGGTTATACCGAACGATCCGAGTCCTTCGTTCTTTAACCATCATCCCACGCTCCGTTGCGGTTGCTCCGATCTCGTCGATCTCCGATCTGCTCGTCCAGGTGGCACCACGTCAACGATTCTTTAAAGGGGCTCCCGCCTCTGACTCGAGACAACTCGGTCGTCAAGTTTGCTAAAAGAGACGACCAAGATTGATGTAGAGAATGAGTAGAAGATTTTGTCTCGTTTCGTCCAAAGTTATGGACGAACGGTTAATGAAGTTGCCACTCGAATCGGGTGATGGAATGAAATGATATATGAAATTTCCATACACCCCAAAACTATCATATCTTTTAAACAAATGAATCAATCAAGTGAGAGAGAGAGAGAGGGGGAAGAGGGCCGGCCATCATATATAGGTGGGGGGGTGAGTGTAGGAGAGGGGAGGTAACCATAAGGATAAATATCTAGTGTGAACACAAATAAATATCTAGTGTGAACACAAATAAATATCTAGTGTGAACAAAATAAATGCACCATGAGTCACAAAACACCTCACCGCTTCTAGAACCTTCTAGAAGCACCCACACTCTTCCAAAGAAAAGATAAATCCGTATTTAACCGAATGTTAAAAGACGACTGATAGAAAACTGGAAACTGACAACTTCCAAAAGTGATCCCGAAACGAATTTCAGGATAACCCCGTAATTGTATAAATATACCCGCATTTGTATTACGACCGAATACAAATGCAACCGAGACAAAGATATTATATCTACTCAATATAATACTCGGATCCGGCTTAAACCAAAGCCGACCAGTATCATCTACCCGAAATCTGACACGTGCGTAAACGCACGTGCATTTTCCGAACCCTGCCATAAAACCATACGGCCTCTACAACGTTTCGCCCGAACTTGGGAAACTGTCTGTGGGGGACTCTAATGACTCGTCAGTACCCTGGCAGTGGGTTTAACCACAAACCGTCAGCGGCACTAGCTATGCGTAACGGCTGCCCATGGACTGACCTCAAGGGAGGCCGATGAGCGAACTCACCCGAAAACCCTACTGAGCTTAACAGTGACAATGTATATACAGTCCGGTCCGTTTGTCTATGAGTATCACATATCTGCCTAGGGGGCTAGTAACGTCAGACCCCCAATAGCAGTATAAGTCGTGTCGGAGTGTAGCCCAATAACACCCTGAGATACTACTGTAGTACATACCAGTAAATCTCCTGCCACGGCCGTGGCTTTGTGTAATGGCTCTCCTAGACACAGCACGATCTCGCCCCCAATACCGGGAGAGACGAATCCCCTGCCGATCCGCTCGCGTGCCTCCATGTGGCTCGGGACTGTACCCAAAAACTACCTGTTTGCACGACTCCTTTGAGCCGTGGTAGGGTAGAAATCAAAGCACAGTGGGAACTCACACGAGACAAATGACGACCTCAGGTCGATGAACTAACATGTACACATGTCACCAGGGAACTGCTATCTGACGATATGTATAATACCAACTAGCAGGTTCCTGGCGAGTCCTGTCCGGTGTATTCATAACCCAATGAGCACCTGTATACATTTTAGGTGATCCAACTGACACCAGTGGCTTGTGAGACCAGCCACCGCCCCTCGTCGGGGTCTCGACTGTATACACTAGTCTACTCCGGAGTATCGATGCCCTATCTCGAAACTCCCATGACTAGGGACCACAATTAAGGATATGCATATAAACTACCCAACTTTCACGTATATGATCGCTATCATACTGTTGGTAGTAAAGCAAGATCCTAAGGGCTTTATCAAAGTGTAACATGTAATCCGTCATTTGAACATGTACACGACTGATAAAGGCAAACCAGATAGCATACTATCATCTCGAGTAAGACTGTCCTACCGGTATAGGTCCTCCGCAATCATTGCAATCACATACTTGCGATCCAATAATTGACTCTGAGGGCACTATCTCCAACAATCTCCCACTTGCACTTAAGGCTAATTATTGCGATGTCGACTACTCACAGCCCGTGTGAAACCGAACATCCAACTCCTCTACTAATCAGTTTCACAAAGCCCGTTTGTAAAACTATTGTGTTCGAGAAATAGCCTCAGTGAGTGGATCCGCCTAGAAGTTTCTTTCTATATCTCTCTTAATCTCAAGTTCGCAGAGAAAACCATCTCCCGAATTGAGTAATACCTATCTTAGAATATGTCTGGATATCTGATGGGACCTTGTTCATAAATGAACTCTAAATCCAAACTTCTTAGACTGTATCGATCACTGAACCTAATCAGTATCCGGCACCATGCCACCCACAGTATCCTCTTGGACCACCTGTCCATAATACTATCCCTCATCAGAGGGAAAACTATAACTCTGACTATCACTCTGTCAACTATGTCACCTTTGAAGCTTGGAATGATAACCGTCTCCCGAAGGAGGCTGCCATCATCAAATCCGTAGAACATCCATTATGTTCTAAAACTGCTTCCTTATTTTTCTCCAGGATTGGATTAATACAAACTTATTGCATCTAGTGCAAAAACAACATTTGATATGGTACTTGACATCTCATGATTGACTCAATTGCCTAAGCAAGTGATCTGCCAATCATGCACAACCCTCTCCCCTTTAGTCTATACGACACCATTAGAGAGGGTGACTCCATCACCTGCAGGTACACCACCATGCCAGGAGTCATCTATTCTAAAAACCATTAGAATACTGTTAAAGTACCCACATTGGGAAACTACCCAAATCCAAATCTAAAACCATAGTTCTAGAAACCAGAATGTCAAGTATTATATCCATATCCTATCTGGAGAAACAACTGTGTGACGACCACAGTACAACCGATCGTAGTATAGGAATTTTACTTCCTACTCTGTGTATGTCATCCAGATACCATGACATCACACCCTACTACCTTCTTAACAGATCCATCTCCTATTCTGATGAAGTCAAACCCATGACTGTCACATCAAAATTAGATGATCTATCTCCGCTATAACTGCTCTAGTCTATAAATAGACATAAGCTACTTGCCCACTATACTTCCGCTGCTCCCACTGACTACGACAACCCTCTGGCAGAATAATATACACGTGCACTTCTAAAGCTAGTTTAGAACGACGCTATACTTATCCTCCTGCCTGGTCTCATAGTCTGGAACAACAGTAGTTTCAAGTCTGGGTAAACAAGAACCTCCCTGTCACCGTCCTTGGGGCTACCGAAGTACCTCTCGGGTGTCTGAGGTTACCCACCATATCTGCGGAGTGGCTAATGGAATGTCAAACCTGATTGAATATATAGGTCCTATTAAATTTTCCGTAATCGTTCGCGGTTCTGGAATCACTTCCAGTTCTACCATACTCCCACTACTGTTTTCTGAAAAAAATCCATTTTACTAAAACTGTGGCGAGTCAAGAACAATATCACTATTGATCTTCCAAATGGTAGAATATCAACCCTCGTCATAGCCAGTGTCAACCCACAAACAGCCATTACAGAAACGTGCCCTGAGTTATCCAGAGTCTGGTTTTAAGCATAAGCTGGACAACTCCCCGTACCTTAACATCTTTTAAGGTACGAACTATTCTATATCCAATATAGAAACTTTGGCACTTATTTAATTGGAACCATATTCAATCATGCAGCTGTCTCCAGTGCATATCAACTTAATGGAGAGAGGCTGATCAGCATTACTCAACTTAGGAATCCATCTATTTATGAGTAACCTGAAAGAGAAACAAGTTTCTCAAAACTATTACTATCATCTGAATACCAATCACAAGAATCTACATCTTCGATCTCTTTGAAGAATCCCGATACTTGTGATACCTGGTTCTCTACTTTATTCTTATACCCACAAATTCTCAAAACTTAGACCTTGTATTTCTACGAAACACTTGTCTAAAACTAGAGAAGTCATAAGTAAACAGAACATAGTACGAGGACCTACCTCTTTGTACTGATGGACACTTGGACAACATACAATACTCTGTATAAGTCCGCTGAGTTTGAACAACTCAAAACCTGTGCGTCGTAGGTGGAAAACTGTACCCTGGCGATTTCCTCAAATATCACCAATTACAACGAATTCCGATATAATGAGGATAATCACCTAATTCCCAATAACTTACTCCCACCCATCATCTGTAAAACCATACAGATATGAGAATGAAACCTGGTAAATACATACTCTTGGAGTAAGTATCTAATCGGGAAAACAGTTTTCCTTTAACAATGCACTGAAACATGAAATTGATTCGAAGGGGTATCTTGGTATTCCTAGTAATGCCGCTTCCATAATCCAATTCATGACTTTAACCGTATATTTCTTTGCCTTCTCTCCAAATCCCTTTATTTGTCTTTAGTCGTTACCTTCTGTACACCTCGTTAGGCTAAATGGTTTTCTTCCTTCCCTATCGTTCGGCACCAGCCTATGGTTTGGAAGAAGACTATCCAGTAAGCATAATAGGTGTATCCTCCTAAACCAAGGAGTACTCGCATCATGAGAGAAGGTGATGATAAAAGACAACTGAATAATACCTTATTCTTTTAAAGGTGAAATAGGAGTGGCGACGATGTACGCGGTTTGGTCGTGAATGATAACAGTCGCAATTTACTTTTCCCACTTTCTAATCCCTTTATTTTGTCTTTAGTTATTTCCTTCTGTACACCCTACTTAGGCTAATTGGTTTTCTTCATTCCCTACCTTTCGGCACCTGCCTATGGTTTGGAATAAGACTATCCAATAAGCGTAATAGGTGAACTCTCCTAAACCAAGGAGCCCTCGCAACCTGAGAGAAGGTGATAATAAAAGACAACTGAATAAACCAATTCTATTTCTCCTGAACCTTGATCCATCCTCGAAGAAGTCCCTCCGACTTCGTATATAACCATACGATGGATCTATCCAATGGAAGTGGATGTCCGTAGTAATACGGGGTGTTCTGAGAAATCCAAAGGGTAAAAGAAGGAGTGGCAATGACTTATGCAACTCAGACAATCCAAAAGCCAGTATTTTAAGAAGGTTCGGTCAACTTGGTCACTGAGTCATAGTCTAGGGTCGGTCAAAGGTCGCTGCCAAAGAGAGAGAGAAAAGAAAACACTCTGCGTGCACTCTAACCTAGATCAGAATGGTTATCACTTTATCTAATCCGGAAACCTCCCACTGTCCTGTCAAATTCTCCTCCAAACCTGAAAGAAGAATCAATCGGGTGTTGGTGATAGTGCCCTCATAGTCAATTATTGGATCGCAGGTACGTGATTGCAATGATTGCGGAGGACCTATACCGGTATGACAGTCTTACTCGAAATGATAGTATGCTATCTGGTTTGCCTTTATCAGTCGTGTACATGTTCAGGTGACTGATTACATGTTACACTTTGATAGAGCCCTTAGGATCTTGCTTTACTACCAACAGTATGATGGCGATCATATACGTGAGAGTTGGGTAGTTTATATGCATATCCTTAATTGTGGTCCCTAGTCGTGGGAGTTTCGAGACAGGGCATCGATACTCCAGAGTAGACTAGTATATACAGTCGAGACCCCGACGAGGTGCGGTGGCCGGTCTCACAAGCCACTGGTGTTAGTTGGATCACCTAAGATGTATACAGGTGCTCATTGGGTTATGAGTACACCGGACAGGACTCGCCGGGAATCTGCTAGTTAGTACTATACCTATTGTCAGATAGCAGTTCCCTGGTGACATGTGTACAGGTTAGTTCATCGACCTGAGGTCGTCATTTGTCTCGTGTGAGTTCCCACTGTGCTTTGATTTCTACCCTACCACGGCTCAAAGGAGTCGTGCAAACAGGTAGCTTTTGGGTACAGTCCCGAGCCATATGGAGTCACGTGAGCGGATCGGCAGGGGATTCGTCTCTCCCGGTATTGGGGGCGAGGTCGTGCTGTGTCTAGGAGAGCCATTACACATAGTCCATGGCCATGGCAGGAGATTTACTGGTAGGTACTCCAGTAGTATCTCAGGGTGTTATTGGGCTACACTCCGACACGACTTATACTGCTATTGGGGGTCTGACGTTACTAGCCCCCTAGGCAGATATGCGATACTCATAGACGAACGGACCGGACTGTATATACACTGTCACTGTTAGGCTCAGTAGGGTTTCTGGATGAGTTCGCTCATCAGCCTCCCTTGAGGTCAGTCCATGGGCAGCCGTTACGCATAGCTAGTGCCGCTGACGGTTTGTGGTTAAACCCACTGCCAGGGTACTGACGAGTCATTAGAGTTCCCCACAGACAGTTTCCCAAGTTCGGACGAAACGTTGTAGAGGCCGTATGGTTTTATGGCAGGGTTCGGAAAATGCACGTGCGTTTACGCACGTGTTATTTTTCGGGCAGATGATACTAGTCGGCTTTGGTTTAAGCCGGATCCGAGTATTATATTGAGTAGATATAATATCTTTGTCTCAGTTGCATTTGTATTCGGTCGTAATACAAATGCGGGTATTTTTATACAGTTTCGGGGTTATCCTGAAATTCGTTTCAGGATCACTTTTGGAAGTTGTCAGTTTCCAGTTTTCTATCAGCCGTCTTTTAACATTCGGTTAAAGACGGATTTGTCTTTTCTTGAGATGAGTGTGGATTCTTCTAGAAGGTTCTAGAAGTGGTGAGGTGTTTAGTGACTCATGGTTGCTTTAATGGTTCAATTAATGCTTATGGTGACTAGGTTATTAGATTCATTGTATCTTAGTGACTCATTGTTTTCATTAATGATCAAGATAAGCTTCATCCTTTTATGGTTACCTTCCCCTCCTCCTACACTCACCCTCCTCCTTCTCTTTATAAGGCCGGCCCATCCCCTCTCTCATTTAGTTACTTGATTCATTAGTAAAAAGATTATGATAGCATTTGGGGTGCATGGAATTTCACCGCTCATTTCATTCCATCACCCGATTCGAGTGGCAACTTCATTAACCGATCGTCCACGGTTTTGGACGAAGTGAGACAAAGTCATCTACTCATTCTCTACATCATTCTTGGTCGTCTCTTTTAGCAAACTTGACGACCGAGTTGCCTCAAGTCAGAGGCGGGAGCCCGTTTAAAGAATCGTTGATGTGGTGCCACCTGGACGAGCAGATCGGAGATCGATGAGATCGGAGCAGCCGCAACGGAGCGTGGGATGATGGTTAAAGAATGAAGGACTCGGATCGTTCGGTATAACCTTTCTACACTCTTTACAGTTTGTTAGTTTAGCAATAATGGCAGATCCGGGTTAAAGTATACGATAGCGCCAGTTAAAAAGTTTTTGTTCCGCATTTGGCGTCTGTAGACGGCCGGGGCGCTACCGTAGACTTACAGTGGTATCAGAGCCTCACCATTTTGCTATACTAACTTATGCTAACGCGTTTAAAATATCGATCGAACCAGAAATCAAAAATCGCAATTTTTCAATTTGACAGTTTCTGTTAATTTTCAAACTGGTCCAAATGTCATTTTGACCATACCAGAAAATCAAGCAGGGTTTTTTAGGAATACTGGAGAAATTCGACCAAGTGATTCGACTGTTCCGCCGCGGATCCGCGGCCCAAGCATGGTTTTGGCCGCGGATCCGCCGCAGGAAAGTGACATCACTTAGCCAATTTTCTACAGTGCATTCTATGTTGGAAATTGGGGTTTTTGGTATATATCTTTTGGGCCCAGATTTTATTACTGTTCAACAGATTTGCGTGGGGCCCACTTTGTGATATTTAGTCGATCGAAATTTAAACACGTTAGTTTACAGTGCTTACATTATATCTCCGACCGGGAATGTCATTTGATCGGTAAACCGCGTCTGATTGCTATAGTTCTTTTAGACGGGTTTGCGATCGTGACATTCGCGTTGATGTTCTGTGTTGTGCTGTGATGTTGCGGATTTGTCGTGATGGATAGCAGTGTGCAATGGTAGTACTGTTTGAGTTTATTTGTACATTTGATATTGCGGGGCGA
Organism: Agapanthus africanus; assembly: GCA_030015575.1. Classification (NCBI taxonomy): domain Eukaryota; kingdom Viridiplantae; phylum Streptophyta; class Magnoliopsida; order Asparagales; family Amaryllidaceae; genus Agapanthus; species Agapanthus africanus. The sequence continues at coordinate 199,751,101 of JASDDO010000028.1, read as the reverse complement.
GTGTCCAACTTGTGGACTGCCATCACTGCCTGTTGTATAATATTCTTTTGGGGCACGACCAGGTTGCGGTCGATGTACCTGTTGTACTATTTTTCATTACTGTACTAGGTTTTGCCCCGCGACGGAGTGCACGGATAGCCGGGTTCTGGAGGGCAACGGGTCCGCATCTCATGGCTTTGAGAAGCAGAGGGGTCCCACTCTAGAATTGGCAGACTATTCGCCGCACTCGTAGGGGGTACAGGTTGACCCAAGGAGGGGTGCCCAAGATTACCGGATTCCGTGAAGTGCAGGGTGGTCCATTCACTATGCTGTAGGGGGCTGCCTCGCTTCAGGTTTTGGCGGGTAACTTGCCGCACCCGTAGGGGTCTAGGTTTCATTGCACAGGCTATCCACACGACAGGGGAACGTCGGGTTTCAGCAGCGGCTCTGTGAAACCCGGGGATCCCAGATTATCTGTATTGTTCTGTGATGCTTATTACTTTTCTGTAATGTTGCATATTATCACGCCTGGAGCGATTATTGTATATTGGTTTATATACTATTAGATGTTGTATATGTTTTACACCCGCGCTAGTCCAGTCCCCGCTCTGTCGTTAGTTAAGTAACCTAACGGGTGATGACGGGACCCAGTGACGAATGCGGATGGCATATACGTACATTTTATTTTTCGTTCTTTTCTGGTGTGATTGATTGATGGGACTGCGTTGATTCTGATCAATGCAAAGTAAAACAAACCTGTTTATAGTTGTTGGAACAAATTTAAAAGGTGTTATTGCAAAGACGTTTCCTTTTGTTTTGCATAGCGGTATTTAGTGGAATATCCTGCACCTCATTCGACGGGGCAAGGGCCGATATCCCTTCACCGGGACTGACCCCTTGGGCAGAAGTTTGCGTCAGGGTAATAACTTCACTATAGTCGATTACATGTTGCTTTGCATCGCGGTATTCAGTGGAATATCCTGCACCTCATTCCACGAGGAAAGAGCCGAGATCCCTTCACCGGGAGTGACCTCTTTAGCAAAGGTTTTCGCCACTATATTTTAAAAAGCTATCAGGTTCCTTCATCGATATCAAGTTCACTACGTTAAAGGTTTTTCGCCAAAAACCAGCCGTAGCCCTCCATCACTTCTTTTGGGTATTCAGTAGTATTCAAGCTATGTATTTTGACCAACGCCAAGGCATAGTGTTTGGTAGCTGCTGGGTATTCAATTGTTGCATAGATAGATGAGTTGGTTTGGGACAGTCGTTCTGCCATTTTGGCCAACGTCAAGGGCATGTGCGGGTGGGTTCAAATTGACAAGATAGTGACGGGTAGAACTTGGCATGTGACTTATGACATTTTGACCAACGCCAAGGTTATAAGAGCATGGGGCAAAAATCATATCGGGAGTTTCTAAAGAAACTGAAACTTGCCAAGTATGCGCATACCTTCTGGAGTATGAGTAACGTGGATGCATTCCATCACGTTATCATGCGATGAGAGTTGGATCCCGATTCCCACTGATGAGTTGGTTTACTCTTCGGGTGATCCCGATTGATTCTTCTTTAGGTTTGGAGGAGAATTTGACAGGACAGTGGGAGGTTTCCGGATTAGATAAAGTGATAACCATTCTGATCTAGGTTAGAGTGCACGCAGAGTGTTTCTTTTCTCTCTCTCTTTGGCAGCGACCTTTGACCGACCCTAGACTATGACTCAGGGACCAAGTTGACCGAACCTTCTTAAAATACTGGCTTTTGGATTGTCTATGTTGCATAAGTCATTGCCACTCCTTCCTCTACCCTTTGCATTTCTCAGAACACCCGTATTACTACGGACATCCACTTCCATTGGATAGATCCGTCGTATGGTTATATACGAACTCGAAGGGATTCCTTCGAGGATGGATCAAGGTTCAGGAGAAAAAGAATTGGTTTATTCAGTTGTTTTTTATTATCACCTTCTCTCAGGTTGCGAGGGCTCCTTGGTTTAGGAGAGTACACCTATTACGCTTATTGGATAGTCTTATTCCAAACCATAGGCAGGTGCCGAAAGGTAGGAAATGAAGAAAACCAATTAGCCTAAGTAGGGTGTGCAGAAGGTAATATGTAAAGACAAGATAAAGGGATTAGAAAGAGGGCAAAGTAAATTGCGACTGATATCATTCACGACCAAACCGCGTACTTCATCGCCACTCCTATTTCACCTTTAAAAGAATAAGGTATTATTCAGTTGTCTTTTATCATCACCTTCTCTCGAGATGCGAGTACTCCTTGGTTTAGGAGAGTACACCTATTATGCTTACTGGATAGTCTTCTTCCAAACCATAGGCTGGTGCCGAACGGTAGGGAAGGAAGAAAACCATTTAGCCTAACGATGGTGTACAGAAGGTAACGACTAAAGACAAATAAAGGGATTTGGAGAGATGGCAATAAAATATACGGTTGAAGTCATGAATTGGATTATGGAAGAGGCATTGCTATGAATACCAGGATACCCCTACGAAACATTTTCATGTTTCAGTGCATTGTTAAAGAAAAACTGTTTTCCCGATTAGACACTTACTCCAAGGGTATGTATTTACCAGGTTTCATTCTCATATCTGTATGGTTTTACAGATGATGAGTAGGAGTAAGTTATTGGGAATTAGGTGATTATCCTCATTATATCGGAATTCGTTGTAATTGGTGATATTTGAGGAAATCGCCAGGGTACAGTTTTCAACCTACGACGCACAGATTTTGAGTTGTTCAAACTCAGCGGACTTATACAGAGTATTGTATGTTGTCCAAGTGTCCATCAGGACAAAGGGGTAGGTCTTCGTACTATGTTCTGTTTACTTATAACTTCTCTAGTATTTAGACAAGTGTTTCGTAAGAAATACAAGGTCTAAGTTTTGAGAAGTTGTGGGTATAAGAATAAAGTAGAGAACCAGGTATCACAAGTATCGGGATTCTTCAAAGAGATCGAAGATGTAGATTCTTGTGATTGGTATTCAGATGATAGTGATGGTTTTGAGAAACGTGTTTCTCTTTCAGGTTACTCATAATTGGATGGATTCCTAAGTTGAGTAATGCTGATTAGCCTCTTTCCATTAAGTTGATATGCACTGGAGACAGCTGCATGATTTGAATCAGGTTCCAATTAAATAAGTGCCAAAGTTTCTATATTGGATATAGAATAGTTCGTACCTTAAAAGATTTTAAGGTACGGGGAGTTGTCCAGCTTATGCTTAAAACCAGACTATGGATAACTCAGGGCACGTTTCTGTAATGGCTGTTTGTGGGTTGACCCTGGCTACGACGAGGGTTGATATTCTACCATTTGTAAGATCAATAGTGATATTGTTCTTGACTCGCCACAGTTTTAGTAAAATGGATTTTTTCAGAAAAACAGTAGTGGGAGTATGGTAGAACTGGAAGTGATTCCAGAACCGCAAACGATTACGGAAAATTTAATAGGACCTATATATTCAATCAGGTTTGACATTCCAATAGCCACTCCGCAGATATGGTGGGTAACCTCAGACACCCGAGAGGTACTCCGGTAGCCTCAAGGACGGTGACAGGGAGGTTCTTATCTACCTAGAATTGACACTACTGTTGTTCCAGGCTATGAGACCCGGTAGGAGGGTTGTCGTAGTCAGTGGGAGCAGCAGAAGCATAGTGGGCAAGTAGCTTATGTCTATTTATAGACTTGAGCAGTTATAGCGGAGATAGATCATCTAATTTTGATGTGACAGTCATAGGTTTGACTTCATCAGAATAGGGGATGGATCTGTTAAGAAGGTAGTAGGGTGTGATGTCATGGTATCTGGATGACATACACAGAGTAGGAAGTAAAATTCCTATACTACGATCGGTTGTACTGTGGTCGTCACACAGTTGTTTCTCCAGACAGGATATGGATATAATATTTGACATTCTGGTTTCTGGATCTATGGTTTTAGATCTGGATTTGGGTAGTTTCCCAATGTGGGTACTTTGACAGATATTCTAATGGTTTTTAGAATAGTTGACTCCTAGCATGGTGGTGTACCTGCAGGTGACGGAGTCACCCTCTCTAAAGGTGTCGTACAGACTGAAGGGGAGAGGGATGTGCATGATTGGCAGATCACTTGCTTAGGCAATTGAGTCAATCATGAGATGTCAAGTACCACACCAGATGTTGTTTTTGCACTAGATGCAATAAGTTTGTATTAATCCAATCCTGAAGAAACATAAGGAAGCAGTTATAGAACATAAGTGGATGTTCTACGGATTTGATGACGGCAGCCTCCTTTGGGAGACGATTATCATTCCAGGCTTCAAAGGTGACATGGATGACAGAGTGATTGTCAGAGTTATAGTTTTTCCCTCTGACGAAGAGGGACAATATTATGGACAGGTGGTCTAAGAGAATACTGTGGGTGGCATGGTGCCGGATACTGATTAGGTCCAGTGATCGATACAGTCTAAGAAGTTTGGATTTGGAGTTCATTTATGAACTAGGTCCCATCAGATATCCAGACATGTTCTAAGACAGGTATTACTCAATTCGGGAGATGGCTTTCTCCGCGAGCTTGAGATTAAGAGAGATATAGAAAGAAACATCTAGGCGGATCCACTCACTGAGGCTATTTCTCGAACACAATAGTTTTACAAACGGGCTTTGTGAAACTGATTAGTAGAGGAGTTGGATGTTCGGTTTCATACGGGCTGTGAGTAGTCGACATTGCAATAATTAGCCTTGAGTGCAAGTGGGAGATTGTTGGTGATAGTGCCCTCATAGTCAATTATTGGATCGCAGGTACGTGATTGCAATGATTGCGGAGGACCTATAGCGGTATGACAGTCTTACTCGAAATGATAGTATGCTATCTGGTTTGCCTTTATCAGTCGTGTACATGTTCAGGTGACTGATTACATGTTACACTTTGATAGAGCCCTTAGGATCTTGCTTTACTACCAACAGTATGATGGCGATCATATACGCGAGAGTTGGGTAGTTTATATACATATCCTTAATTGTGGTCCCTAGTCGTGGGAGTTTCGAGACAGGGCATCGATACTCCGGAGTAGACTAGTGTATACAGTCGAGACCCCGACGAGGGGCGGTGGCCGGTCTCACAAGCCACTGGTGTTAGTTGGATCACCTAAGATGTATACAGGTGCTCATTGGGTTATGAGTACACCGGACAGGACTCGTCGGGAATCTGCTAGTTAGTACTATACCTATCGTCAGATAGCAGTTCCCTGGTGACATGTGTACAGGTTAGTTCATCGACCTAAGGTCGTCATTTGTCTCGTGTGAGTTCCCACTGTGCTTTGATTTCTACCCTACCACGGCTCAAAGGAGTCGTGCAAACAGGTAGCTTTTGGGTACAGTCCCGAGCCATATGGAGGCACGTGAGCGGATCGGCAGGGGATTCGTCTCTCCCGGTATTGGGGGCGAGGTCGTGCTGTGTCTAGGAGAGCCATTACACATAGTCCATGGCCATGGCAGGAGATTTACTGGTAGGTACTCCAGTAGTATCTCAGGGTGTTATTGGGCTACACTCCGACACGACTTATACTGCTATTGGGGGTCTGACGTTACTAGCCCCCTAGGCAGATATGCGATACTCATAGACGAATGGACCGGACTGTATATACATTGTCACTGTTAGGCTCAGTAGGGTTTCTGGATGAGTTCGCTCATCAGCCTCCCTTGAGGTCAGTCCATGGGCAGCCGTTACGCATAGCTAGTGCCGCTGACGGTTTGTGGTTAAACCCACTGCCAGGGTACTGACGAGTCATTAGAGTTCCCCACAGACAGTTTACCAAGTTCGGGTGAAACGTTGTAGAGGCCGTATGGTTTTATGGCAGGGTTCGGAAAATGCACGTGCGTTTACGCACGTGTTATTTTTCGGGCAGATGATACTAGTCGGCTTTGGTTTAAGCCGGATCCGAGTATTATATTGAGTAGATATAATATCTTTGTCTCAGTTGCATTTGTATTCGGTCGTAATACAAATGCGGGTATTTTTATACAGTTTCGGGGTTATCCTGAAATTCGTTTCAGGATCACTTTTGAAAGTTGCCAGTTTTCAGTTTTCTATCAGCCGTCTTTTAACATTCGGTTAAAGACGGATTTGTCTTTTCTTAAGATGAGTGTGGATTCTTCTAGAAGGTTCTAGAAGTGGTGAGGTGTTTAGTGACTCATGGTTGCTTTAATGGTTCAATTAATGCTTATGGTGACTAGGTTATTAGATTCATTGTATCTTAGTGACTCATTGTTTTCATTAATGATCAAGATAAGCTTCATCCTCTTATGGTTACCTTCCCCTCCTCCTACACTCACCCTCCTCCTTCTCTTTATAAGGCCGGCCCCTCCCTTCTCTCATTTAGTTACTTGATTCATTTGTAAAAAGATTATGATAGCATTTGGGGTGCATGGAATTTCACCGCTCATTTCATTCCATCACCCGATTCGAGTGGCAACTTCATTAACCGATCGTCCACGGTTTTGGACGAAGTGAGACAAAATCATCTACTCATTCTCTACATCATTCTTGGTCGTCTCTTTTAGCAAACTTGACGACCGAGTTGCCTCAAGTCAGAGGCGGGAGCCCGTTTAAAGAATCGTTGATGTGGTGCCACCTGGACGAGCAGATCGGAGATCGACGAGATCGGAGCAGCCGCAACGGAGCGTGGGATGATGGTTAAAGAACGAAGGACTCGGATCGTTCGGTATAACCTTTCTACACTCTTTACAGTTTGTTAGTTTAGCAATAATGGCAGATCCGGGTTAAAGTATACGATAGCGCCAGTTAAAAAGTTTTTGTTCCGCATTTGGCGTCTGTAGATGGCCGGGGCGCTACCGTAGACTTACATCGGGATCACCCGAAGAGTAAACCAACTCATCAGTGGGAATCGGGATCCAACTCTCATCGCATGATAACGTGAAGGAATCCACGCACGTTACTCACACTCTAGAAGGTATGCGCATACTTGGCAAGTTTCAGTTTCTTTAGAAACTCCCGATATGATTTTTGCCCCATGCTTTTATAACCTTGGCGTTAGGTCAAAATGTCATAAGTCACATACCAAGTTCAACCCATCATTATCTTGTTAATTTGAACCCACCCGCACATGCCCTTGGCGTTAGGTCAAAATGGCAGAACGGCTGTCCCAAACCAACTCATCTATCTATGCAACAAATGAATACCCAGCAGCTACCAAACACTATGCCTTGGTGTTAGGTCAAAATACATAGCTTGAATACTACTGAATACCCAAAAGAAATGACGGAGGGCTACGGCTGGTTTTTGGCGAAAAACCTTTAACGTAGTGAACTTGATATCGCTGAAGGAACCTGATAGCTTTTTATAAAAATATAGTGGCGAAAACCTTTTGCTAAAGAGGTCACTCCCGGTGAAGGGATCTCGGCTCTTTCCTCGTGGAATGAGGTGCAGGATATTCTACTGAATACCGCTATACAAAGTAACTTGTAATCGACTATAGTGAAGTTATTACCCTAACGCAAACTTCTGCCCAAGGGGTCATTCCCGGTGAAGGGATATCGGCCGTTGCCTCGTCGAATGAGGTGCAGGATATTCACACCGAATACCGCTATGCAGAACAAAAGGAAACGTCTTTGTAATAACTCTTTTTAAATTTGTTCCAACAACTGCTAAATATGTTTGCTTTCCTTTGTATTGATCAGAATCAACACAGTCCCATCAATCAATCACACCAGAAAAGAACGAAAATAAAATGTACGTATATGCCATCCGCATTCGTCACCGGGTCCCGTCATCACCCGTTAGGTTACTTAACTAACGACAGAGCGGGGACTGAACTAGCGCGGGTGTAAAACATATACAACATCTAATAGTATATAAACCAATATACAATAATCGCTCCAGGCATGATAATATGCAACATTACAGAAAAGTAATAATTATCACAGAACAATACAGATAATCTGGGATCCCCGTGTTTCATAGAGCCGCTGCTGAAACCCGACGTTCTCCTGGTCGTGTGGATAGCCTGTGCAATGAAACCTAGACCCCTACGGGTGCGGCAAGTTACCCGCCAAAACCTGCAGCGAGGTAGTCCACCACAACATAGTGAATAGAACACCCGGCACTTCACGGAATCCGGTAAATTGAGCACCCCTCCTTGGGTCAACCTGAACCCCCTATGAGTGCGGCGAATAGTCTGCCAATTCTAGAGTGAGGCCCCTCTGCCTCTTAAAGCTATGAGATGCGGCCCCGTTGCCCTCCAGAACCCGGCTATCCATGCACTCCGTCGTGGGGTAAAACCTAATACAGAAATGAAAAATAGTACAACAGGTACATCGACCGCAACCTGGTCGTGCCCCAAAAAGAATATTAAACAACAGGCAGTGACGGCAGTCCACATGTTGGACGTTCGTCCCACAATATCAAATGTACAAATAAATCCAAACTGCACTATCATTGCACACTGCTATCCACCACGACAAATCCGCAACATCACAGCACAACACAGAACATCATCGCGAATGTCACGTTCGCAAACCCGTCTAAAAGAATTATAGCAATCAGACGCGGTTTACCGATCAAATGACATTCCCGGTTGGAGATATTATTAGTGTATATGCCCTAGAGGCCATTACTGTATCATACTAGTTTGTATATTACTTGATGGAAGCTTGGGATATTCACCTTGTATAAACAATCTTATTCAATATAGTAGTATGCTACTTGGTTTGTTTCTACTTCAATGTGTACATGTGTTTATATTAGTATATCACCTATACGCATTAGTGGAGCCCTTAGGATCTTTGCTTGATTACCAGCGTTGTGATGGCAGTCACACTAGTGGGGGCTGGGTAATCTATAAGCACATCCTTATACAGGTCCCTAGTCGCAGGACTATCGAGACAGGGCATCGATACTCCGGAGTAGACTAGCGTATGCGCTTCTCATCCCAGTGTGGGAGATGGTCTGTCCCACAGCCATCAGTACGTCGTACTGGAGATAGTATACGGGTGCTCGTTGGGTTACGAGTACACTGGACAGGACTCGTCGGGAACTGACAGGTTGGTATTATACCTATCGTCAGTTATCAGTTTCCAGGTGACATGAGTACAGCTTAGTCCGCTGACTTGACACTGGCACTTCGCCTCGAGTGTGTTCCCACTGTACTTTGATTACTACCCTACCACGGCTCAAAGGAGTCGTGTAAACGGGTAGTAGTTGGGTACAGTCCTGAAGCATTTGGAGGCAGTGACGGTTAGACAAGATTCGTCTCTCCCGGTATTGGGGGTTGACATCGCGCTGTGTCTAGGAGAGCCATTACACGAGTAGTCCCTGGCCAGGGCAAGCGAGATATACTGGTAGGCTTCCAGTGTTATCTCAGGGTGTTTTGGGCTTCACTCCGACACGACTTGTACCGCTATTAGGGGACTGACGTTTTACCGCCCCCTAGGCCCGACATGCGATGTATTAGACGAACAGACCGTACTGTACGGAGACTGTCACATTCAGACTCAGTAGGAGTTCAGATGGGGTTTACCTCGTCAGCCTTCTTGTCGGCATCTACCTGGGGACCGTTACGCACAGCTAGTGCCGCTTGCGGTCTGTGGTTAAACCCACTGCCAGCGTAGTGTCGAGTCTTTAGAGTCCCACGCAGAGGGTATTCGCCTCTGGGCAAAACAGAGTAGAGGTCGCATGGTTTTGCGACAGGGTTCGTTCTCATTCGCGCACTTGTGCACGTTTGGAGTCCGGACGGTTTTTACTGGCTGGCTCTGGTTTGAGTCAGATACTGGTATATGTTTTGGGGTTGCTTTTATCTCTCAGTATTCATGTTCCTCGGAACAAGAATGCAGGTGTGTATGCACAGTTGTTTGAGGAGGAGGAAGAGGACTTTCATTAGGGTTTCGGAACGGGTGCGTATGCACAGTTGACAGTCGTCTTTTTCCAAACCCTAATGGATTTATGTTATATCAATTAATAATATTAACAAAATGAAATTGTGTCATGGTTGGATTTTGTTGACTAGTTGACCATGGTTGACTTGTTGACCATGGTTGAAGGTTTGACCATCATCATTACAAAAGAAAGATGCTCTTTGATTCTAGCAAATTCATTTAATGTTTGAAATGATAATGGTCATTCCTAAACCTTCCATCAACTATTTCATTTTCATTATTATTATTTTGATAATTCTTTTTCTTTTGTGATATGGTTGCAAGAAAGAAAAAGAGAGCTCATTCTATCATTTAGCTTCTCTCTCCTCACTTCATCTTCTTCTTCCTCTAGCTCAAGGAGAATCCTTCTCATGTGTTGAGAATCCCTCTCCTTGAAAGATAAACACCCCTTAGACACTCTCTACTCACTCTAGGATCAAAGGTTTAGCAAGCCGAAGATTCTAGTTCTCTCCAAGTTCGAGAAAGAGCCCGAAGGTTGAACCCTCAGGTGGATCCATCTTTGACGGAAGAAGGCAACGAGGAAGAACCATCAACCTCTACAAGTTTTCAAGAAGAAGGAGTTCAAGTTAGGTATAACCTTTCATCCGAGTAGCTAACTCTCTTTAGCTTGTTTGCTAGTTTAGTTTAGAAAAGATCCCGACTTTGTTAGTCCATGTTGCCCCATGCGCTAAAAAATTTGATTTTTATACCGTTTCCGCCTCCCCGTAAGAACCGGGGGTCGCAACGTGGACTTACAGTGGCATCAGAGCCTAACTAAACTTAAACTAGCAAGGTACTGAAGTGTAACGAAGTTCGGAACCGAAAAATCCAAAAACCAAACTTTTCAAAAACCCTACTTTCTGTTAAAAATTTTTCTGGTCAAAACAAAATTTGTTATATACCAAAAATTATCTCAGGGTTTTTTAATGATAACCACCAAAAACGAGCCAGAGATCTGACCAAACGACCGCGTTTCCGCGGCGACAGCAAGCTATGTCGCCGCGGCCGTCTTGTCTCCTCTCTGCCTCGATTTTGGTGCAGTGTATCTCTGTATTGGTTTTAGGATTTTTAAGATATATTATATGTGCCCAGATTTTCCAGAATAGAGATTTGTTTTTGGGGGCCTATAATTCCGTATTTTTTCCGGACTTCACTACACTTTGACTATGATGGTTATATCTGTGATGTTTGTATGTATTGAACGTCGGCTAATCGCTATAAGTCGATTAGTCGGGGTTATACATCTCTGTGATCTGTGTTTGATATTGGAATGTGTATATGAATGTGTTGGACTGTCGCGGGTGAATAGCCGGGGTGGATGTGAGATGAGCTTTTGTTTTTCTTTCATTCATTTGTAATATGTAAATTGATGTAATAATATTATTTGTTTGGCCGCACAACCGGGTCGGGGTTGTAGCCGTCATTGTATAATTCTTTTTACTGTTTTTGCTCCTAGGATAGACCCATGGAGGGGTGCACAAACTACCGAGTACTTGGCGGGTAGTTTACCGCACCCGTAGGGGTCTTGGGTGGGGTATTGGCTATTCACCGCGACCGTGTAATCCGCTTTTCGTTGCAGGCTCGAACGGATTGCGGATTCCTAGTATATCCAATGTATTCATCTGTGATCTGTAATGTCTATCATTGCTATATTTATAACTATTTAGGCGTTGCTTATGTTTTACAGCCGCGCTAGCCCAGCCCCCGCTCTGTCGTTAGTTAAGTAATCTAACGGGTGATGACGGGGCCCCATGGCGAATGCGAATGGCATAAGCGTACGTCATATTTTGGTTGTTTTCTGCAATGGTAGGATTTAAATGATGGGACGCATTAAAAGAACTAATGCAAGAATATCACGCATTAAAAGAACTAATGCAAGATAATAAACCAAGTTAAAGTCGTTGGAACACTTTCGAAAAACCACTCGGTTCTTTTCAAAACCAACTTTTAAATGCGGAGCTTGAGCCACTCCTTTTAAAAGCTATCTCGTTCCATCGATTATATCAAGTTCACTACGTTCACGGTTTCGCCAAAACCATTCGTAGCCCTCCGTCGTTTCGTATGAATATTCAATAGTATTCAAGCTATGTTTGTTGACCTTCGTCAAGGCATAGAGGTTGGTAGCTGTTGGGTGTTCATATGTAGCATAGATAGATGCGTTGGTTTGGGACAGTCGTATTGCCTTGTTGACCTTCGTCAAGGGTATATACGGATGGGTTCAAATTAACCTGGAAAAAGACGGGCAGAACTTGACATGTGACTTATGATTTGTTGACCTTCGTCAAGGTCATAAGAGCATGGGGCAAAAATCCACATCGGGAGTTTCATAAGTACTGAAACTTGCTAGATTTGCATACCATTTGGAGTGTGGTGATTCTGGTAGGATTCCTTCAGTTTCGTCACGCGATGATATTTGGATCCCGATCCTACTGTGAGTATATGCTACTCCTCGGGAAATTTCTCACTAAACGATCAATGCTATAAACCTAGTAGGTGCCTAGAAAGGTGTTAGCGGGGCTACGCCCCCAGGGAAAAGAGGTTATTTAATTAAGGAACTTCACGAAAGCGTTGGAAAACCTCCCTCGAAGTACCAACACTGGCCTGGCTGAACGGTTAAGCAAGTATTGTGCGGTGGGATTGATCCCGACTAATTCTTCCTTTATGGTTTGAGGAGGGATTCGAGAGACAGTGGGAGCCATCCTGTTTAGACAAATTAAAAACCACTCTAAACTTGCAAGAGCATCATGCTAAAGTGTTTCTTCTCTCCCCCCTGCAGCGACCAAATCGAAATGAATGGACTTAAGTTACTTCTAGATAAAAACATACTGACAGGGCCAAACTACAAAGATTGGCTCAGGAATGTCAAAATGGCAATCACTTACGACAAGTTGGGGTATCTTCTTACCACCAAAGCTCCCCCCGTCCCAGGTCCCACCTCCAGCGTCGCGGATAAGGAAATCCGTAAGACTTGGGAGATTGATTGCGCGAAGGCCAAGTGCCTCGTGCTTGCCTCTATGGACAACGAACACCAGAGGAGGCACGAGAATATGGACCTGGAATCCATATTTCTTCATACAAAAGAACTGTATGGAGAGCAGTCTCGTATCGCAAGATACGAAGTGTCGAAGAAGTTGTTTTCGGCAAAGTTGGCCGTCGGATCATCGGTAGCGGACCACGTGCTTAAGATGATTGGCTACATTGAGGAGCTCGCGGAACTTGGGACCACGTTGGAAAGTGAACTCTATACGGATTTAATTCTCCAGTCCCTTCCATCCACTTACGCCCAGTTTATACTGAACTTCAACTTACAAGAAAAGGAAGTTGAACTTTCAGAACTCCTCAACATGCTGAGGAGCGCATAGGGCACCCTACAAAAGGGTAGGGAAACACCCGCTTTGTTTGTAGGAGGATCTTCTTCCTCTAGGTCCAAGGCGAAAGCCAAGGGAAAGAGGAAGAAAGCCCCCGCCAAACCAAGAGGCGGTGTTAGTAAAGTGGGTACGAAGGGAAAGGAAAAGGCAACAAAGATTGCGGGGAAGCTTGTGGGAAAGGAAGAATGCTTCTATTGTCATAAGAGTGGACACTGGAAGAAAGATTGCAGGGCTTGGAAAGCCAGGACACAGGAACTGAAGCAGGTTGCGGCTTCAGCTTCAGGTGTGTATGTTATTGAAAACTGTCTTTCGATAAACTCTACTTCCTGGGTATTGGATACCGGATCAGGATCTCATATCTGTAATTCTTTGCAGGCGTTGAGAAACCGTAGGTTTTTGAAGGCAGGTGACATGACCCTCAGAGTTGCGAACGGAGCTAGCATGGATGCTAAAGCCATGGGGGACTATCACCTGGGAATGTCAGATGGACATGTTTTGGTTTTGCGTAATTGCTTTTTTGTACCCAACGCAACTTGTAATATCATTTCTGTATCTTTGGTTTCTAAAGAAGGTTATGAATTTGCGTTTGTAAGTAATGTTGTAAACATTCACCTTAATCAAGTTCTGATTGGGTCAGGTACATTGAGCAATGGTATATACGTATTAAACCAACCACAGATTTTCAATGTCCAGAATACACACAAAAGAAAGTCTCCAGATATCAATCAGACTTTCTTATGGCATTGTAGACTGGGTCACATCAATGAGACACGGTTGACTAAGTTACATAAAGAAGGATACTTGGATCCGTTCGAGTATCAGTCTTATGCCACTTGTGAATCTTGTCTCATGGGAAAGATGACAAAGACTCCGTTCACTGGACACGGAGAAAGAGCGAGCGAGCTCTTGGGACTCATACACAGTGACGTGTGTGGTCCAATGTCTACACATGCGCGAAGCGGTTATTCATACTTCATTACTTTCACAGACGATTTCTCTAGGTATGGACATGTCTTCTTAATGAAGCACAAATCCGAGGCCTTTGAGAAATTTCGGGATTACAAGAATGAAGTTGAAAAACAAACAGGCAAAAGTATTAAGATTCTAAGATCGGATCGAGGTGGTGAATACTTGAGTGCCGAGTTCCTGGACTATTTAAAAGAGAATGGAATTCTCTCTCAGCGTACTCCTCCATACACTCCGCAACATAACGGTGTATCGGAAAGGAGGAAACGAACCCTATTGGATATGGTTCGTTCCATGATGAGTAAGGCTGAGTTACCGCGATCTTTCTGGGGCTATGCACTAGAAGCAGCTGCATATCTCTTGAACAAGGCTCCCACCAAGACTGTGCCTACCACTCCATATCAGATGTGGAGTGGGAAGAAACCCTGTCTTAAGTACCTTAAGATATGGGGATGTCCAGCTTTTGTAAAAAAGCAGCATACGGACAAGCTCGAGGCACGTTCAGTACAGTGTAAGTTTGTGGGATACCCAAAGAACTCCAGGGGGTATCTGTTCTATTCCGCTGAGGAACAAAAGGTTTTTGTCTCTCAACATGCCCGCTTCTTGGAAACTGAGTTTTTGGAAACCCAGATAAGTGGGAACGCAATAGAACTGGAAGAAATTCCAGAACCACAAGCTATTACTGAAAGCTTGGAAGAGCCAGTAAGTTCAAAAGAACAGGACATTCCTACGCCGCTCCGCAGGAGTAGTAGGCAGTCTCATCCGCCCGAGAGATACTACGATTTTCTCATAGACGGGGATAGAGAGGATTGCATCATAGATTATGATGAGCCTACTAGCTTCCAGCAGGCCGTTCAGAGCGTTGACTCGGTAAAATGGCTGGATGCAATGCGGACCGAAATGGAGTCCATGTACACCAACAAAGTATGGACGTTGGACATTGCTCCAGACGGGGTAAAACCCGTAGGATGCAAGTGGATCTTCAAAAGGAAGATTGGTGTAGATGGACAGGTTGAGACCTATAAAGCTAGACTTGTAGCAAAGGGTTTCCGTCAAAGACCTGGCTTGGACTATGACGAAACCTTTTCTCCAGTGGCTATGCTGAAATCCATTCGGATCCTTCTTGCCATTGCTGCCTTCCACGATTATGAGATTTGGCAAATGGACGTAAAAACCGCTTTTCTAAATGGAAATTTAGAGGAGTGTGTCTATATAGATCAGCCAGAGGGTTTCATTCAGAGTGGGAGCAGCGGAAAAGTGTGCAAGTTGCTTAAGTCCATCTATGGACTAAAGCAGGCATCGCGGAGTTGGAACATCTATTTTGATGAGACGGTCAAGGAATTTGGCTTTATCAAAAATCCAGATGAACCATGCATCTATAGTAGATTTGTAGCGAGAACTGTAGTATTCCTCGTTTTATACGTGGATGACATTCTCTTAATAGGAAATGATATTCCTATGCTACAATCTGTCAAGGGTTTCTTGTCACACAGGTTCTCCATGAAAGACCTGGGTGATGACTCTTACATCCTGGGGATCCGGATCCATCGTGATAGATCTAAGAGGATATTAGGACTTTCACAGTCCAGGTACATCGACACTATACTGAAAAGATTCAGTATGGAAGATTCCAAGCGCGGTAACCTACCGGCTTGTCACGGGATCACCCTCTCTAAAGAGATGTCTCCCAAGACTGATTTGGAGAGGGATCGCATGTCTATTATACCCTACGCTTCTACGGTAGGCTCTATAATGTATGCGATGTTGTGTACCAGACCGGATGTAGCTTATGCACTGAGTGTGGTAAGCCGGTATCAGTCAAACCCTGGGGAGAAACACTGGATAGCGGTAAAGAACATTCTCAAGTACCTGAGAAGGACTAAGGAGATGTTCTTGGTGTATGGCGGAAAAGACCTCCAGATCGAGGCCTTTGCTGACTCCAGCTTCCAGAGTGACAAGGATGATTCCAAGTCCATGTCGGGTTTCGTCTTTACCCTCAATGGAGGGGCGGTGTGTTGGAAGAGCTCCAAACAGGAAACCGTTGCAGACTCGACTATGGAAGCGGAATATATCGCTGCATCTGATGCCGCAAAAGAAGCTGTCTGGATGAGGAAGTTCTTAAAAGAACTTCAAGTGGTTCCGTCCATTGTTGACCCAATACCTCTGTATTGCGACAACAACGGGGCTATAGCTTTAGCGAAGGAACCCAGGTCCCATCAGAGATCCAGGCACATCTTGAGGCGGTATCACCTGATCAGGGAGATCGTGGATCGCAAGGAGATCGAGGTTCGGAGGGTTGCTTCAGAAGAAAACACTGCAGATCCATTCACCAAGGCACTGCCCCAGACTCAGTTCGAGCGGCTGATCGAGATGATAGGTCTTCGATACGCCAGTACATGGCCTTAGTGCAAGTGGGAGATTGTTAGTGTATATGCCCTAGAGGCCATTACTGTATCATACTAGTTTGTATATTACTTGATGGAAGCTTGGGATATTCACCTTGTATAAACAATCTTGCTCAATATAATAGTATGCTACTTGGTTTGTTTCTACTTCAATGTGTACATGTGTTTATATTAGTATATCACCTATACGCATTAGTGGAGCCCTTAGGATCTTTGCTTGATTACCAGCGTTGTGATGGCAGTCACACTAGTGGGGGCTGGGTAATCTATAAGCACATCCTTATACAGGTCCCTAGTCGCAGGACTATCGAGACAAGGCATCGATACTCCGGAGTAGACTAGCGTATGCGCTTCTCATCCCAGTGTGGGAGATGGTCTGTCCCACAGCCATCAGTACGTCGTACTGGAGAAGTATACGGGTGCTCGTTGGGTTACGAGTACACTGGACAGGACTCGTCGGGAACTGACAGGTTGGTATTATACCTATCGTCAGTTATCAGTTCCCAGGTGACATGAGTACAGCTTAGTCCGCTGACTTGACACTGGCACTTCGCCTCGAGTGTGTTCCTACTGTACTTTGATTACTACCCTACCACGGCTCAAAGGAGTCGTGCAAACGGGTAGTAGTTGGGTACAGTCCCGAAGCATTTGGAGGCAGTGACGGTTAGACAGGATTCGTCTCTCCCGGTATTGGGGGTTGACATCGCGCTGTGTCTAGGAGAGCCATTACATGAGTAGTCCCTGGCCAGGGCAAGCGAGATATACTGGTAGGCTTCCAGTGTTATCTCAGGGTGTTTTGGGCTTCACTCCGACACGACTTGTACCGCTATTAGGGGACTGACGTTTTACCGCCCCCTAGGCCCGACATGCGATGTATTAGACGAACAGACCGGACTGTACGGAGACTGTCACATTCAGACTCAGTAGGAGTTCAGATGGGGTTTACCTCGTCAGCCTTCTTGTCGGCATCTACCTGGGGACCGTTACGCACAGCTAGTGCCGCTTGCGGTCTGTGGTTAAACCCACTGCCAGCGTAGTGTCGAGTCTTTAGAGTCCCACGCAGAGGGTATTCGCCTCTGGGCAAAACAGAGTAGAGGTCGCATGGTTTTGCGACAGGGTTCGTTCTCATTCGCGCACTTGTGCATGTTTGGAGTCCGGACGGTTTTTACTGGCTGGCTCTGGTTTGAGTCAGATACTGGTATATGTTTTGGGGTTGCTTTTATCTCTCAGTATTCATGTTCCTCGGAACAAGAATGCAGGTGTGTATGCACAGTTGTTTGAGGAGGAGGAAGAGGACTTTCATTAGGGTTTCGGAACGGGTGCGTATGCACAGTTGACAGTCGTCTTTTTCCAAACCCTAATGGATTTATGTTATATCAATTAATAATATTAATAAAATGAAATTGTGTCATGGTTGGATTTTGTTGACTAGTTGACCATGGTTGACTTGTTGACCATGGTTGAAGGTTTGACCATCATCATTACAAAAGAAAGATGCTCTTTGATTCTAGCAAATTCATTTAATGTTTGAAATGATAATGGTCATTCCTAAACCTTCCGTCAACTATTTCATTTTCATTATTATTATTTTGATAATTCTTTTTCTTTTGTGATATGGTTGCAAGAAAGAAAAAGAGAGCTCATTCTATCATTTAGCTTCTCTCTCCTCACTTCATCTTCTTCTTCCTCTAGCTCAAGGAGAATCCTTCTCATGTGTTGAGAATCCCTCTCCTTGAAAGATAAACACCCCTTAGACACTCTCTACTCACTCTAGGATCAAAGGTTTAGCAATCCGAAGATTCTAGTTCTCTCCAAGTTCGAGAAAGAGCCCGAAGGTTGAACCCTCAGGTGGATCCATCTTTGACGGAAGAAGGCAACGAGGAAGAACCATCAACCTCTACAAGTTTTCAAGAAGAAGGAGTTCAAGTTAGGTATAACCTTTCATCCGAGTAGCTAACTCTCTTTAGCTTGTTTGCTAGTTTAGTTTAGAAAAGATCTCAACTTTGTTAGTCCATGTTGCCCCATGCGCTAAAAAATTTGATTTTTATACCGTTTCCGCCTCCCCGTAAGAACCGGGGGTCGCAACGTGGACTTACAGATATAATGTAAGTACTGTAAACTAACATGTTTAAATTTCGATCGACTAAATATCACGAAGTGGGCCCCACGAACATCTGTTGAACAGTAACAAAATCTGGGCCCAAAAGATATATACCAAAACCCCCAAATTCCAGATAAGAACCCACTGTACAAATTTGGGGCCACGATCTCACTGAATGGCCGCGGAAGCGCGGTCAAACCATAGGTTTGACCGCGATTCCGTGGCGGTCTTGTCGAATCACGTGCCTAAATTTGTACGGTGTTCTTAGAAAACCCTGCTGATTTTTCTGTGATATGTAAAATTATTTTTAGAACCCTTTAAAAATCAACAGAAACTCAGAACTTGAATTTTGTAGTTTTTGATATCCGGTTCGATCGATGTTTTAAACGCGTTAGCACAAGTTAGTAAAGCAAAATGGTGAGGCTCTGATACCACTGTAAGTCCACGGTAGCGCCCCGGCCGTCTACAGACGTCAAATGCGGAACAAAAACTTTTTAACTGGCGCTATCGTATACTTTAACCCAGATCTGCCATTATTGCTAAACTAACAAACTGTAAAGAGTGTAGAAAGGTTATACCGAACGATCCGAGTCCTTCGTTCTTTAACCATCATCCCACGCTCCGTTGCGGCTGCTCCGATCTCGTCGATCTCCGATCTGCTCGTCCAGGTGGCACCACGTCAACGATTCTTTAAAGGGGCTCCCGCCTCTGACTCGAGGCAACTCGGTCGTCAAGTTTGCTAAAAGAGACGACCAAGATTGATGTAGAGAATGAGTAGAAGACTTTGTCTCGTTCCGTCCAAAGTTATGGACGGACGGTTAATGAAGTTGCCACTCGAATCGGGTGATGGAATGAAATGATATATGAAATTTCCATACACCCCAAAACTATCATATCTTTTAAACAAATGAATCAATCAAGTGTGAGAGAGAGAGGGGGAAGGGGGCCGGCCATCATATATAGGTGGGGGGGTGAGTGTAGGAGAGGGGAGGTAACCATAAGGATAAATATCTAGTGTGAACACAAATAAATATCTAGTGTGAACACAAATAAATATCTAGTGTGAACACAATAAA
Organism: Agapanthus africanus; assembly: GCA_030015575.1. Lineage (NCBI taxonomy): Eukaryota > Viridiplantae > Streptophyta > Magnoliopsida > Asparagales > Amaryllidaceae > Agapanthus > Agapanthus africanus. The sequence continues at coordinate 199,731,290 of JASDDO010000028.1, read as the reverse complement.
TGCACCATGAGTCACAAAACACCTCACCGCTTCTAGAACCTTCTAGAAGCACCCACATTCTTCCAAAGAAAAGATAAATCCGTCTTTAACCGAATGTTAAAAGGCGGCTGATAGAAAACTGGAAACTGGCAACTTCCAAAAGTGATCCCGAAATGAATTCCAGGATAACCCCGCAACTGTATAAATATACCCGCATTTGTATTACGACCGAATACAAATGCAACTGAGACAAAGATATTATATCTACTCAATATAATACTCGGATCCGGCTTAAACCAAAGCCGACCAGTATCATCTGCCCGAAATCTGATACGTGCGTAAACGCACGTGCATTTTCCGAACCCTGCCATAAAACCATACGGCCTCTACAACGTTTCGGCCGAACTTGGGAAACTGTCTATGGGGGACTCTAATGACTCGTCAGTACCCTGGCAGTGGGTTTAACCACAAACCGTCAGCGGCACTAGCTATGCGTAACGGCTGCCCATGGACTGACCTCAAGGGAGGCCGATGAGCGAACTCACCCGGAAACCCTACTGAGCCTAACAGTGACAATGTATATACAGTCCGGTCCGTTTGTCTATGAGTATCGCATATCTGCCTAGGGGGCTAGTAACGTCAGACCCCCAATAGCAGTATAAGTCGTGTCGGAGTGTAGCCCAATAACACCCTGAGATACTACTGGAGTACCTACCAGTAAATCTCCTGCCACGGCCGTGGGCTTTGTGTAATGGCTCTCCTAGACACACCACGATCTCGCCCCCAATACCGGGAGAGACGAATCCCCTGCCGATCCGCTCACGTGCCTCCATGTGGCTCGGGACTGTACCCAAAAACTACCTGTTTGCACGACTCCTTTGAGCCGTGGTAGGGTAGGAATCAAAGCACAGTGGGAACTCACACGAGACAAATGACGACCTCAGGTCGATGAACTAATATGTACACATATCACCAGGGAACTGCTATCTGACGATATGTATAATACCAACTTGCAGGTTCCCGGCGAGTCCTGTCCAGTGTACTCATAACCCAATGAGCACCTGTATACATCTTAGGTGATCCAACTGACACCAGTGGCTTGTGAGACCGGCCACCGCCCCTCGTCGGGGTCTCGACTGTATACACTAGTCTACTCCGGAGTATCGATGCCCTGTCTCGAAACTCCCACGACTAGGGACCACAATTAAGGATATGCATATAAACTACCCAACTCTTACGTATATGATCGCCATCATACTGTTGGTAGTAAAGCAAGATCCTAAGGGCTCTATCAAAGTGTAACATATAATCAGTCACCTGAACATGTACACGACTGATAAAGGCAAACCAGATAGCATACTATCATCTCGAGTAAGACTGTTCTACCGGTATAGGTCCTCCACAATCATTGCAATCACGTACCTGCGATCCAATAATTGACTCTGAGGGCACTATCTCCAACATGAATAACTCAAAACCTGTGCATCGTAGGTTGAAAACCGTACTTATGGTTAAGAACTACTCCGCTGTTCAATGCTTCTTACCCAATCGTCAACTGATATAGGTAAATGCCACGAACATAATTTCAAAAAGTTATATCTCACTTTATAAAAATAAACGTACGGATATATCATTTTGAAATTGGTGCACAACAACGGATACTCAAAACCAAATACATGCCGTCTGGCAAAAAACCCAGGCGACTTCCTCAAATATCACCAATTACAAAGAATTCCGATATAATGAGGATGATCACCTAGTTCCCAATAACTTACTCCCACTCATCATCTGTAAAACCATACAGATGTGAGAATCATACATGGTAAATACATACCCTGGAGTAAGTACCTAATCGGAAAATCAGTTTTCCTTTTAACAATGCACAGTGAAACTGAAACATGAAAATATTTCGTAGGGGTATCCTGGTATTCCTAGTAATTGCCTCTTCCATAATCCAATTCATGACTATAACCGTATATTTCTTTGCCATCTCTCCAAATCCCTTTATTTGTCTTTATTCATTACCTTCTGCACACCCCTTTAGGCTAAGTGGTTTTCCTCCTTCCCTACCATTCGGCACCAGCCTATGGTTTGGAAGAAGACTATCCAGTAAGCATAATAGGTGTACTCTCCTAAACCAAGGAGTACTCGCAACCTGAGAGAAGGTGATAAAAGACAACTGAATAATACCTTATTCTATTCTTCCCGAACCGGGGAAAAAAGCAAAGGTGAAGTAGGAGTGGCGATGAAATACGCGGTTTGGTCGTGAATGATAGTAGTCGCAATTTACTTTGCCCTCTTTCTAATCCCTTTATTTTGTCTTTACTTATTACCTTCTGTACACCCTACTTAGGCTAATTGGTTTTCTTCATTCCCTATCTTTCGGCACCTGCCTATGGTTTGGAAAAAGACTATCCAATAAGCGTAATAGGTGTACTCTCCTTAACTAAGGAGCCCTCGCAACCTGAAAGAATGTGATAATAAAAGACAACTGAATAAACCAATTCAATTTCTCCTGAACCTGGATCCATCCTCGAAGAAGTCCCTTCGAGTTCGTATATAACCATACGATGGATCTATCCAATGGAAGTGGATGTTCGTAGTGATACGAGGTGTTCTGAGAAATGCAAAGGGTAAAAGAAGGAGCGGCAATGACTTATGCAACTTGGACAACCAAAAGCCAGTATTTTAAGAAGGTTCAGTCAACTTGGTCACTGAGTCATAATCTAGGGTCGGTCAAAGGTCGCTGCCAAAGAGAGAGAGAGAAAAGAAACACTCTGCGTGCACTCTAACCTAGATCAGAATGGTTATCACTTTATCTAATCAGGAAACCTCCCACTGTACTGTCAAATTCTCCTCCAAACCTGAAAGAAGAATCAATCGGGATCAACCGAAGAGTAAACTAACTCATCAGTGAGAATCGGGATCCAACTATCATCGCATGATAACGTGACGGAATCCACTCACGTTATCACACTCCAGAAGGTATGCGCATGCCTGGCAAGTTTCAGTTTCTTTAGAAACTCCCGATATGATTTTTACCCCATGTTCTTATGACCTTGACGAAGGCCAACAAATCATAAGTCACATGTCAAGTTCTACCTGTCATTCTCTTGTCAATTCGAACCCACCCGTACATACCCTTGACGAAGGCCAATAAGGTAATACGACTGTCCCAAACCAACTCATCTATCTATGCAACAGAAAAGTAACAAGCAGCTACCATCCACTATGCCTTAACGAAGGCCAACAAACATAGCATGAATACTACGTGCTACTCATTTGAAACGACGGAGGGCTACGGCTGGTTTTTGGTGAAAAACCTTTAACGTAACGAACTTGATATCGCTGAAGGAACCTGATAGCTTTTTATAAAAATATAGTGGCGAAAACCTTTGCTAAAGAGGTCACTCCCGGTGAAAGGATCTCGGCTCTTTCCTCGCGGAATGAGGTGCAGGATATTCCAACTGAATACCACGATGCAAAGCAACATGTAATCGACTATAGTGAAGTTATTACCCTGACGTAAAATTTTTCCCAAGAGGTCACTCCCAGTGAAGGGATCTCGACCCTTACCTCGTCGAATGAGGTGCAGGATATTCCAACTGAATACCACTGTGCAAAACAAAAGAAAACGTCTTTGTAATAACACTTTTTAAAACTGTTCCAACAACATCCAAAAAGGTTTGTTTTTCTTTTGCATTGATCAAAATCAACGCAGTCCCATCAATTAATCACACCAGAAAAGAACGAAAATAAAATGTACGTATATGCCATCCGCATTCGTCACTGGGTTCCGTCATCACCCGTTAGGTTACTTAACTAATAACAGAGCGAGGACTGGACTAGTGCGGGCGTAAAACGTATACAACATCTACTAGTATATATACCAATATATAATAATCGCTCCAGGCGTGATAAATGCAACATTACAGAAAAGTAATAAGTATCACAGAACAATACAGATAATCTGAGATCCCAGGGTTTCACAGAGCCGTTGCTGAAACCCGACGTTCCCCTTGTCGTGTGGATAGCCTGTGCAATGAAACCTAGGCCCCTACGGGTGCGGTAAGTTACCCGCCAAAACTTGAAGCGAGGCGGCCCCCAACAGCAAAGTGAATGGACCACCCTGCACTTCACGGAATTCGGTAACTTGAGCACCCCTCCTTGGGTCAACCTGTACCCCCTACGAGTGTGGCGAATAGTCTGCCAATTCTAGAGTGAGGCCCCTCTGCCTCTCAAAGCCATAAGATGCGGACCCATTGCCCTCCATAACCCGGCTATCCGTGCACTCCGTCGCGGGGTAAACCTAGTACAGAAATGAAAAATATGTACAACGGGTACATCGACCTCAGCCCGATCGTGCCTTAAAAGAATATTATACAAACAGGCAGTGACGGCAGTCCACATGTTGGACGCTCGCCCCGCAATATCAAATGTACAAATAAATCCAAACTGCACTATCATTGCACACTGCTATCCACCACGACAAATCCACAACATCACAGCACAACACAGAACATCAATGCGAATGTCACGTTAGCAAACCCGTCTAAAAGAACTATAGCAATTAGACGCAATTTACTGCTCGAATGACATTCATGGTCGGAGATATAATGTAAGTACTGTAAACTAACAAGTTTAAAATTCCGATCGACAAAACTTCCCGAAGTGGGCCCCACGTACATCTGCAGTACATTAACAAAATATGGGCCCAAACAAAACATTCCAGAAACCACAATTCATTATGCAAGAGCCCCAGAAGAAATATGGTGCACTGAAGCACCAAGCCTGCGGTAGAACCGCGGCCAAACCTTGGCAAGCGTGGCGGTTCCGCGGCAGTATGGTCGAAACAGTGGCCCAAATTTCTACTGTGGTCTTAAAAAAGCCTGCTCGATTTTCTGAGATGCTCAAAATAATTTTTAGACCTGTTTAAAAATTCGACAGAAACTTTGACATGAAAAATGCGGTTTCGGAAATTTCATTCGATCGATATTTTAAACGCGTTACAACAAGTTAGTAAAGGTTAATGGCGTGGCTCTGATACCATGTAAGTCTACGGTAGCGCCCCGGCCGTCATTCTGACCCCAAACGCGGAACAAAAACTTTTATAACTGGCGCTATCGCATACTATAACCCGGATCTTGCCATTAACGCTAAACTAACAAACTGTAAAGAGGTAGAAAGGCTATACCGAACGATCCGAGTCTTTCGGTCTTTAGCCATCATCCCACGCTCTTCACGGCAACTCCGATCTCTTGGCTCCTCGTCGAGGTGGCACTACATCTACGGATCTTTAAACGGGCTCCCGCCACTATACTGAGGCAACTCGGTCATCAAGTCTGCTAAAAGAGATGACCAAGATGAAGTAGAGAACGAGTAGAATACTTTGTCTCAAACGCCCTAGGGTTCTCATCACATGAGAGGGATAGGGCGGAGGTAGAAGAAGATGCAAAGAGTTGGAAATGGTGAACTCAAGAAAACTCAAGAGAGGAAGAACTCAAGCATAATAAACTTTTGTGTATTTCTTTTGTGATAAGATATATATGGTTTGTGAAAAGAAAATATCTCAAAAATATCTATAAAAAAATATCTTCACAAACCCTAAAATATCCATACACAAAACAAACTATCATTAATTCTATCATGACTCACTTAGTGACTCATTAGCATGAGTCACTAATGAACATGGTAGAAGAAATGCATCACTAATATGAATCACCCTTTCCAAAACTTAATAATCATTTAAACCAAAATGATTAATCCAAAGAGAAATGCATCTTCTAAAATATTCTCGTAACGGATTACGAAAATACCCCTCACCTGTATATACATACCTGTATCCGTATTCCGACCGAATACGAATACGAGAGACTAAAATATTCCGACTCAATATAATACATGGATCCGGCTTAAACCAAAGCCCACCAGTATTATTTGTCCGAAATATGACACGTGCACAAGTGCACGTGCATTTTTCGAACCCTGCCATAAAACTATACGGTCTCTACAACGTTTTGCCCGAACTTGGGAAACTATCTGTGGGGGACTCTAATGACTCATCAGTATCCTGGCAGTGGGTTTAACCACAACTACATCAGCGGCACTAGCAGTGCGTAACGGCTGCCCATGTACTGACCTCAAGGGAAGCCGATGAGCGAACTCATCCTGGAACCCTACTGAGCCTAACAGTGACAATATACATACAGTCCGGTCCGTTCGTCTATGAGTATCGCATATCGGGCCTAGGGGCTGGTAACGTCAGACCCCCAATAGCGGTATAAGTCGTGTCGGAGAGAAGCCCTGAACACCCTGAGAAACTACTGGAATACTTACCAGTAATTCTCACCTTCCTTGGCTAAAGACTTGGTGTAATGGCTCTCCTAGACACAGCACGATCTCACCCCTAATATCGGGAGAGACGAATCCCCTGCCGATCCGCTCACTTGCCTCCATGTGGCTCGGGACTGTACCCAAAAAACCCTGTCTGCATGACTCCTTTGAGCCGTGGTAGGGTAGAAATCAAAGCACAGCGGGAATTCACACGAGACAAATGACGACCTCAGGTCGATGAACTAACCTGTACACATGTCACCAGGGAACTGCTATCTGACGCTAGGTATAATACCAACTAGCAGGTTCCCGGTGAGTCCTGTCCGGTGTACTCATAACCCAATGAGCACCTGTATATATCTTAGGTGATCCAACTGACACCAGTGGCTTGTGAGACCGGCCACCGCCCTTCGTCGGGGTCTCGACTGTATACACTAGTCTACTCCGGAGTATCGATGCCCTGTCTAGAAACTCCCACGACTAGGGACCACTTTTAAGCATGTGCTTATAGACTACCCAACTCTCACGTATATGATCGCCATCATACTGTTGGTAGTCAAGCAGGATCCTAAGGGCTCTATTAACGTGTAATAGTGATCATGCCACCTAAAGCTGTACATGACTGATAAAGGCAAACCAGATAGCATACTATCATCTCGAGTAAGACTGTCCTACCGGTATAGGTCCTCTCTCAATCATTGCAATCACGTACCTGCGATCCAATAATTGACTTTGAGGGCACTATATCCAACATGGAAAACGTCCAGAGCGGATCCTGGTCCTCGCAGAGCACGGCAATGAACCCGTGTGAAGTATCCAGAGTGGAGCCTGGTCCTCGCCGAACACGGCAGTGAACCCGTGGGAAGCATCCAGAGCAAAATTCCTGGCTACGTGGAACGCGGATTATGTCACTTCTGACCCTATGGAAAACGTCCAGAGCGGATCCTGGTCCTCGCAGAGCACGGCAGTGAACCCATGTGAAGCATCCAGAGCGGAGCCTGGTCTTCGCCGAACACGGCAGTGAACCCGTGTGAAGCATCCAGAGCAAAATTCCTGGCTACGTGGAACGCGGATTATGTCAGTTCTGACCCCGTGGAAAACGTCCAGAGCGGATCCTGGTCCTCGCAGAGCACGGCAGTGAACCCGTGTGAAGCATCCAGAGTGGAGCCTGGTCCTCGCCGAACACGACAGTGAACCCATGGGAAGCATCCAGAGCAAAATTCTTGGCTACGTAGAACGCAGATTATGTCACTTCTGACCCCGTAGAAAACGTCCAGAGTGGATCCTGATCCTCACAGAGCACGGCGGTGAACCCGTATGAAGCATCCAGAGCGGAGCCTAGTCCTCGCCGAACACGGCAGTGAACCCGTGGGAAGCATCTAGAGCAAAATTCCTGGCTACATGGAACACGGATTATGTCACTTCTGACCCCGTGGAAAATGTCCAGAGCGGATCTTGGTCCTCGCAGAGCACGGCAGTGAACCCGTGTGAATCATCCAGAGCGAAGCCTGGTCCTCGCCAAACACGGCAGTGAACCCGTGGGAAGCATCCAGAGCAAACATCGGACTGTGGAGTCCTTAAATCCACGGACTATGATGTCCTTAACCTCGACCGTGATGTCTTAAAACTAATATCGGACTGTGAGGTCCTTAAACTCTCGGACTATGATGTCCTTAACCTCGACCGTGATGTCTTAAAACTAACAATGGACTGTAACGTCCTTAAACTAATTTTACCTTGGTTCAAGGGTACATCTGTTCACTCCTTTGATATTTGTCATTGTAATTCCTCAACGTCTTCAAAGAGGTGACGGGTCCCAACAACCACACATTTCACGGACTGTGGGGTCCTTAAACCCATGGACGATGATGTCCTTAACCTCGACCGTAATGTCTTAAAACTAACATCGGACTGTGAGGTCCTTAAACTCATGGACTATGATGTCCTTAACCTTGACCGTGATATCTTAAAACTGACATTGGACTGTGAGGTCTTTAAACTCATGGACTATGATGTCCTTAACCTCGACCGTGATGTCTTAAAACTAACATTGGACCGTGGAGTCCTTAAATCCACGGACTATGATGTCCTTAACCTCGACCGTGATGTCTTAAACTAACATTGGACTATGAGGTCCCTAAACTCATGGACTATAATGTCCTTATCCTCGACCGTGATGTCTTAAAACTAATGTCGGACCGTGGAGTCCTTAAATCCACAGACTACGATCTCCTTAACCTCGACCGCGACGTCTTTAAACTACGGTATCCTGGAAAACGTCCAGAGCGGAGCCTGGTCCTCGCCAAACACGGTAGTGAACCCGTGGGAAGCATCCAGAGCAACCCTTGACTCTATGAAACGCGGATAAGGACAACTTCACCCATCACTTGCGGGTCCTCACGACTCGTAAGGGAGTAATTTCTCTTGTGAGATCCTTACGACTTTCAAGAGAAAACGCACTTAGGAATCCTCACGATTCTTAAGGAGAAATTACACCTACGGGATCCTCTCGACCGGTAGGGAGAAAATTCTTTATGAGACCCTCACGGCTCATAAAGTTGAAAAGTCTTAGGTGACAGATCCTAACCCTGTTCTCTAAGCCATCACCACTCTACAAAGAATCCAAAATTGACAGCTATATGCTATCTACAGATCGCACTTGCTAAAATCACATGGCAACAACACAGGAAGGAGAAGAAAGCAACAGTATAACAAAAAGAATGTCTTTATTCATGAAACTCAATTGAATACAAGATACATCATTATAAGGAATAAAAAATAGATACATATTATTCAGAGATTACAAGTGTATGATACAAAGACAGCTACTGAGAAGGAAGCGTTTTCAACAAGTCCGCGAGCTGCTCTCGCACTTCTTTCAGTGCCTTCTCATGATCAGCCGCCGCGGCTAGCTCCGCTTTGATTCGAGTCCTTTGCTGCAAGCATGATGAAATCTTCTCATCAATTTCCCATTGGGCAGCTTCGCGATTCTGCGTAACCCGCTCAATAGAGTCGAGCTTCCGTCTCAATACAAGCCCGTCCGAGATATATTGCTGCAAGGTGTCAAAGACGGCTCTCAGTTGTGCGACGTTCGCTTCGACCTGGGCACGCAACTGGATAGACTCAGCGGAAGCCTCCTCGCATTCCTTCCACCTCAAGGTCGCTTCTTGTTCGAAATGGCGGAGGAAGAACGCACTCTGCTCGATCCATGCGGCCCGCTGGGAGTTCAAAGCCTGAGTCTCAGGGGCAAGACGCATAAGTTCAAGCTGATGCAGACAGGCCTCGATCTTCCTACAGTGACTAACCCAAGACTCAGCGACGCCTTCATTATGGAAATTTACAAGCGTCGCCAGCATCGGATTGACCTCGGCAGTGAAATCTGCGGCAGATGTAGGAGCTTCCGCGTCAAGCTCCTCGACGTATTCGCTCAACACGCGCATACTCGTCACAGCACCCTTTAAGAATGGACGTCTGGAGAAGGGGCCTGCCGGCATCATAATGCGAGATTCGAAAGAGGCCGGAGTCGAAGCGACCGCTGCAAAACAAGTCACAATCAGATGGCGGATCTAGAAATATAAGAGATTCATGAACAATGGAATTTACTATACCAGCTGCAGCAGGTGGAAAAGCCGGGAGGACCGGTGGCGCGACTGATCTCTCATCTCCTCCTTCAATCTGTAGCACTGCAATCAAGGCAAAGAAGAATCAAAAATAATTTCATTATCGGTAAAAGAAAGAGCATTAATTGAAAGCTGTATTCACCAGCGCCACTGGATGAAGCAATCTCCGACGGGAAGGAGAAGTGGGGATGCAGCACCTGGTACAGGTGGTCAAAAAGGATTCCTGCAAAAACGCGATAACGTAACGTCAGTACATGAATTATACGCCCGAGAGATAAGACTAATGGGTTAAAAATCCATACCTTCCAGCATTTGCGACGGTGCGAGAGAAGGTAAAGAGGTAGTCACCGTCAGGGCAGTAACTGACGGCGCTGTCTCGAGTAGCGCGACATCAGCACTGGCCTCACCTGCATTAGAAACAAGATAAACCTTATTAGGAAAGATTGCATAATAAAAAAGAAGGGGCGGTGACCTAAAATTTACCGGATGAGTCGCCAGCCGAAGCCGTGACGAGGGCATCACTTGATACAACGGTGGCGTCTCCCTCCTCCATCGAGATGGTCTCACCTCCCTTCGCCTCATCCCCTGACTCCACGAGAGCCGTCGTCACACTCGCGACGCCAGGAGACGATAAGGAACCGTAGGCGGGAAGAGCGATGATCGAAGCGGTGCCCGACTCTTGAGAAAGAGCCACCATCTCGGGCCCAGCGATCATACCCGTTTCGCCCGCTACCACCTCGGGCTCAGTGGTCGCAGTCGTTTCGTCCACCGCTGCCTCAGGCTCGGCCGTGGTAGCCGTCTCACCCGCCGCCACCTCGGGCTCGGCAGTGGTAACTATCTTGGGCCCGGCAATTACGGTTACATCGCCTACCGTCGCCCCGGGTTCAGCAGCTACCTCCTTCACCGCCCCCTTAAGCTCAACGGTCGCCGCCACTCCTTCAGTAAGGCTCGGCCCTGCAGGACAAGATATATAAGAACTGATAGTTTAAAGCTTTAACAACGAAGCCTCAAAACACATTACCTGGGGTTGATTTACCGTTGGCTTCCCGAGCTGCACGTGCCGCTCGTCTATGAGCAGTAGACAAGGCAACCGGGAACTCCTCTGAAGGAGTAGCAGCGGGAGTAACGGCGGTTGAACCTGCTCCCGCAGCCAAAGCAGCACTACGCTCCCTTGCTGCGCGCCTCAGGCGCTTCCTTTCCTCCCGGGCCGTCACGACAGACCTTTTAGAAGCCTCCTTCAGCAAGGCGTCGTCGTCCGCATTCAGGGTTACCTCCAGAGCCGTCAAGGCTTCCATCATCGGTTTTTTAAGTAGGGCCTCTGGCGGCAATACCGAAGAGGTCGGGACTTCGGTAGCTGGCCCGGGGAGAATTTCCGCATCAGCTTGCGGGGTAGGCCTTGTGGTCCCTGCGATAAGACAAAGAGAGAGTCAGATTACTCATGAGAAACGGAAGCAGAAACATAGCGAACCAAAATGTACCAAGGCCTAAGGAGGCTCGAAGTCGTTCCTCCTCCTCAAAAGTCTTGAGAGAAGCAGCGAGGGCTTCTTCGGTAGAAATGCCTATTAAAGAAGGAAAAGCGTTAGTAAAAAAACAATGATAGAGGTATGATGCAATAGCGAAAAATACAACTAATGATTACCTGATCGCGCAAGTCTAGCCAACCCCTCTTCGCGTCTTGCCAGTCGCTCGGAAGCTACGATGGCAGCCGCCAGATCAGTGTCATCTGGTGGCATAAATAGGCCGTCGTTGGTCCTGTACTCACTCAAGCCCTCGCTGTAAGGAGCATGAGGTTCCTGACTAAATACAACGTCCACAGAGAGGATCGACTTCTTCTTCCTCTTCTGCGCGCGAACTCCGTTCGCAGCCAAAACCAGCTTGCGCTTCATGGGCATTTTGGGACGGCGGGTCCCAATATCCGAGCCCACGTCGGATTCGGGTGAAGCCACATTTATCGTCTCCACGGGAGCATGGGGCGCTGATGGCACGTCCATAGGATCACGGGGCAATCCACGCATGGGGCTTAGCACACGTGGAGGCTCAACTGCAGCATCTCCTCTTAGCGGAGGAGGGACAGCGATCCGTCGCTTCAAGGGGACGTTGCGATCGCTGGCGGGGGTGCACTCTTGCGATCGAGCAGCAGCCGCCTCTCTTCCCTGATGACAGCGCCCATCGCATGTTGATTATGTTAAGGGCCCTCGGGATGCAACTTGGTTCGCTAATGAAGAAGTGGGAGCCCGTATTCAAGCGCATAAAGTGATGTAGCGCACCCTGTATTCCCTCTCTGGTGGCAGCAGGTTCTTCCAAAAATGCTTCCAGTGGAACCCCCTGGTTATAGCTCAGCTACTGGGCAAAACGATGGGGTTTATATCTCATAAAAAGCGCCGCATCATTTTGCCTGAATACGAGAAAGCCCGGCCTAATGGAGTGTATAGGTGAAGAATCTCCTGGGCTTTCAACACGGAGGCCCCGTCCTTAAAGGAGTCGCGCAATGCCAGCACCGTTTTGGAAGTTTCCTGGCCGATTGTCAGGACTTTATCCGTGAAAGACATACCGGCCCCGACCGTGCACGGACGAAGAACCAAGCCCCTAGCCTCCCGCTGAGACGGATTCATGATTGAAGCGTCGATCAGCCGCATAATTCTTGGGAATCTGCACTTCTCGTAAAATGAGGGTCTTTTATGAATACCAAACACCCCGAGCACGTGCATTTCCATCCACGAAGTAAAGTAGTGGATCGGGAAATTGGCAGCTTGCACCCCCGGTTCAGTTGTATCTGCCGCCATGCTAAGACCATGGTACAGGTGGGCCAGCCCGGCAATCCCGATGGCCACTTGTATTCCTGCCACCATTCGATGTGCTGGGTAGAAGACGGACGACCTCATATAGCGAGGGTGCATGGGGAGTGCGAACCAACACAACCATAGCCCGAGAAACCCGATAAAGAAAGTCTCCTCGTCAATGCCCGGAGCGGCGATTTCCGACAGAGGGACGATCGCGGTATCGGGAAGATAAAACCCCTTATGATCATCTTCCAGTGTTGGTTGACGGTCCAAGCCAAAGCCGAAGGGATCGTTGAGCTTGGCAAATTTTTCGCCTCATTGCGATAAAATCTCCGGGCGAAGAAACCGGGCAATAAAGTTTGTGAAACTAACCCCCCGGCCGCCGGATTCTAAGAAAAGACTCTCGTACATATTCAGCACCTTTATCAGACTCGAAAACTGGTGCTAAATGGCATTTTCCGGTGTTAGGCCCATCACCACTGGCTTGGTGGCGAAAACGTATTCGTCCAGAGAAAGCAGCTCCTCGTAGTGTTCCCCCCTAACCGGCAAACCGGAAATCTCAGCAAACTCTTCTAAGGAGATGGAGACTTCTCTGTCCGGTAGAAGAAAGGTGTGGGTTGGAATGTTCCATTGCTCCAAAACGCCTTAATCCACCATGTCGGAGGAGCAGAATACTAGAACAGCGAGGCGTAAACCGCAGGGTATAGACCGATCTTCAGCAGGTGCGCCTTCTTCGCCGACAAAATATACCCGGCCCACTGCAAATACCCGGCCGAATGTCGAGGGGTCAACCCGATGTTGTAGGGTTGTCCCCAAGGGCGCGACTCGACCTGGCATATGTGCCGCCCCAAAGTATCCAAGGCTGCTGGCAGCTGCATGGGTATGGCGGCAATCGAAGGTTGAAGAAGACCCTCCGAAGTCCAATTAACGACCTCCACGACATAGTTCACCGGGGGTACATCTGCATATGAGATCGATGAGATCGGCTCTGACGACGTCGCACAAGAGAAGATTCGGCGACCTTTGATAATTTGGTCGTACCACCTACCCCACAGGTGAAGGTTCTTGTATTCCGAGTCATAGTCTCTAATGAGCGCAAGAACCTCCCGGTCCACCGGTGCCTCAGGGAATCCTCCCTCTGAACGGAAAAACGGGAAAGAAAGATCGGAAGACATGTCGCCTGCGAGAAAGAACAGAATTCAATTATCAGTACTATAATTTAATCTTAAAGTTCTAAGCGACACTTTAAAATTTGTACCACACTGTAATGCAGTGGAAAGGGGACCAAAGGTCGACCCACAAAATCCAGATGACAATACATCAATTAATAAAACAGCCTCATCATTGGATGAGACTGTCAATTAATGAAGAAATCCTCAAAGAATATTCTCATTGAATGAGAAATCCCTCGGGAGAAGGAGAAAATCTCCCTTTCAGAGCAAAGCTCTATAACAGAGTGTCACTTGTCAAACTTTGGTCACGAGAGAATAAAATTCCTTAAAGAGCCTAGCTCTGTAATGATGATAGAAAATCCATCAAAGATTAATGAAAATTAATTCTTGAGAATTAAAATTCTGGGATCTTAAAGATCCATGAAAAAACTCTTAAGAGTTCTTCATCAAAAGATCAAAAGATCTACATATTGTCAAAAGAGCAGAGCTCTGACTCATAGGCTAAGAAACACTAAGAAAAGATCTGTTTAGATCTATGGGTTCATGAGAGCAAGGCTCTGTTTATGAAACCCTAAAAGAGTATTCTTTAGATCAAAGATCTATGAAGAGCAAGGCTCTGTTAATGGGTAAAAACCCTAATTTATTAAAATTAATTTAATTTAATTTTACCTAAATTTAGTAGAGTTTTAACTCTTGAAAGTTCTTGAACAAAAGAGTAAGGCTCTGAATAAAATTTTTAAGAAGAAGATGGAAATCATCTGAAGACCAAAAGGTCCTATTTATAGGCGCTGAACCGCCTCTTCAAGTTCTGAGTTGATCCAAAGGCTCAGATGTTGCCACCGCTGCACCCACGTGTGCGCCACGTAAGCGCAACGGTGGGGGGCATTTGTTTCCCCCAATCAAAGCAAAGCTCTGTTTGGAATTTCAAAATTCAAAAATTGAAGCAACGCTTCAGATCCCGTGCGCTGCGCGCCACGTGTCAAAAGCAGACACGCCAGCGCCAGGAGCGCTACGCCCTAGGCAGCGCACCCCCAATCAGAGCAAAGCTCTGTTTCAAAATTCAAAAATTTAAAAGTTGAAGCAAAGCTTCAGATCCAGCGCTCTGCGATGCGCGCCACGTGTCAAACACAGGTGCGCTAGCGCAGTTGCGCTGCGCTCCGCGCTGCGTGCCACGTGTTTAACACAGGTGCGCTAGCGTAACTGTGTTTGACACGTGTTTAACACAGGTGCGCTAGCGCAGTTGCGCTACGCTCCGCGCTGCGCGGGACGTGTCGAGCACGGGTGCGCTAGCGCAGTTGAGCTGCGCGCCACGTGTCGAACGTAGGTGCGCCAGCGCAAAGTGCGCCAGCGCTGAAATTAAAAGAATTCCCCACCGTTAGATCAAAAGATCTAATAATAATAAATTATTAATTAATCAGAATTAAAATTCTGTTATGGAAAGATTTTTCAATCTTATTAAAATAAGAAGATTATCTTTTGTAAAACAGAAACCTTAGGATCAAAGATCCAACGGTGGGAAATGTTCTCAAATCAATCAGAGAAAGATCTCTTAAACTGATTTAACAAATCAATTGGCCCTATATAAAGGCCCCAAGACTTCAAGTCTTATATAGAAAAAACCCTCTGCAAACTTTGAGAAAAAACTCAAAGAGAAAGAAAGGCAAGCCTTTAGAAAAAAGAAGATCATTTCTTCATCTTTAAGGTAAAGAATTAATTCTTGAACAACAGAGATAAAATCATCTCGTAAAAAAAAAGAAGAAGAAACATCTTCTAAGAAGATCTTAGATCTATAAAAAGACCAAGGTCTTTGATTAAAAAGAAAAAAAAGATCAAAAGATCTAATCATAAAAATATAAAAAGAAGTATTTTACTTCATTCACAGATCTTTTGATCTATAAAGGCAGAGCCTTTTATAAAAAACAAGAACTTTTGTTCTTGGATCTTGAGGCAAAGGCTCCTTTGAAGAACATAAATTTGTTCTTTGATCTTAAAATTAATCAAAATGCACTTTGCGCTATTAGACAGTGCCTTGCACTCATGAACTGCGCCCTTGTGCTCCTTGGACTGGCGCTCAGCGCCAAAACATGCCACGTGTCAACCATAGACACGATCTGCGCTTTGCGCTCCTGAAAACAGCGCACTGCGCTCTTGGGTTGGTGCTCAGCGCTAAGCACGCCACGTGTCACTCACTGACGCACCCATAAACTAGCGCAACACGCTCATAAATTAAAAGCGCAGTGCGCTAACAAACTAGCTCTTAGCGCTAAGCGCGACACGTGTCCTCCTCGTGTGCGCTAACCGACAGAAGCGCAATGCGCTCTTTGACTGGCGCAAAGCGTCTAGTGCGCCACGTGGCGCGCTGTCAGAACATACTTTATTCTGATAAATGCTATGCATTCAATATAAGACAAAAAAATGTCAGAGCCCAATACTTAGCATTATTAAAAGGGCAGAGCCCAAACAAAGGCCTAACAGGCAGAACAAAAATAAAATGTTAAACATTTTTAACTGGACTTAGCCCAATTCTGGCCATAAGTCCTCAATTTAACTTGAACTGAGCTCATCTGCTCTTCCAATCAATTTACACCCGGATCGAGGGTACATCTCTTTACTCCTCTGATATCTGTTGTTGTAATCCTTCAACGTCGTCAGAGAGGTAACGGGTCCCGACAACCACACATTACTACGGACTGTGGGGTCCTTAAACTCACGGACCATGATGTCCTTAACCTCGACCGTGATGTCTTAAAACTAACGTCGGACTGTGGAGTCCTTAAATCCACGGACTATGATGTCCTTAACCTCGACCGTGATGTCTTAAAACTAACACCGGACTGTGAGGTCCTTAAACTCACGGACTATGATGTCCTTAACCTCGACCGCAATGTCTTAAAACTAACAACGGACCGCAATATCCTTAAACTAATTATCGACCGCAATGTCATTAAACTAAACAATAGAGTCCAATTGCTTTCTTGTCGGATCTAAACAATCCCGTTAAGTCGATCTTAGTCTAAAATTAGACTAACGTATCCTTAACAAACGTTTAAGTTGATCTTAGTCTCAAATGATGCTAACGTATCCTTAAATACAACCCCCAAACCCAAATCTAAGAAAGATATGGATTTGGACTAGTCCACACCCTACGGGCGACAACATAACTTAGTCCCCGTATACAATCCACGGGCAACCAAACACAAAACAAACACCTACGACATGAAGTGACCATATGGGGAAAGAGAAAGTTGTTACCGCGATGCGGTAGCGTAATTAACTGCAGGGGCTTGCGCCTGCAAGGAAGAGCGTCCCCACAATAAAAAACCCCTCAAACGAGGGGGAATCTGACGAAGTCTGCTACATCGGTCGCATTTATTTAAACCTTCGATACATGGTGCCATAAATCAACTTGGCATCTTCGGAGAGGTGGATGATAGCACCAATTAGCATCTACCCCCAGATTCAGGCAAGACGTTCGACTTCCCGGCTTCCGGCGGTAAACAGGAGCCTTGCGCCATCCAAACGATTTCCCCCGTAGATGTGTACATCTACCCGCCGGAACGTCTCAGCTAGCCGGATCCAATCACCACTTTTCCCTTCCGCGCCGCGTCCGACGTCTCCGCGATCGATCCTAGAATTACACAAACAACACACAAAATACTAAAATCCTGCCTAAACATGATATCAAGATTATTCGAAAAACTTGCATCGCAAGCTAACGCGTGTGTAAATGTGACACCAAAATGCGTGTGCCAGCGTCTGGAACCACCCTGACACGTTGCGATACACAGAAATCACCAGACCCAAACTTAAAACGTGCGTGTCGCGCAAGTCTAAAGTGTTGAAAACAAGGTATTTGATCCCAGATTTTGACTCGAGTTGAATTAGGAAAAGTTGCATATACCAAACACCATAGATATGTGGCAGACTCCCCTATCCCAGACCCTGACACCTAACTCACCCCTCTGGCCGCAAATTGCGGCCAGACACATTAAATCTGCGGCCATTTAGGGGAGAGGGGGTCCCGTGCTTCGTGTGTGTGGTCCTATCCCAGTCACTAAGCTCCAGTAAATGCAACTTTTGCCTGAAGCACCCGGATCAAAAGCAGATCTCAAAATGAACCCAAATCTTAACTAAAACGTTTACTTCACACAAAATTAAAACAATAAGGTATTTTAGTGTAATCTGAAGCAATTACTAGGGTTAAACGATACTAATAACACTTAGTTAAGCTAATAAAGCCATAAAAACTTAAACTTGGCCTAATCTCCACACAAAACACAAAGTTAGCCCAATTCACTACTTAAACAAAATTTTAAGCTAAATAAACTATAAGTTTAGCAAAAAGGAAGTTGAGATGAGTTTTATACCTCAAAGTGGGTTAGTGGTGGCTCAAACTTGATGATCTTGCCTCAAGAACCAGCAAAGAAGTGTTTTGCAAGAGATTTGTGAAGAAAATGGATTTTTGATGAAGATTTAAGGCTTGGATGCAAGAAAAAGAAGAAGAAGAGAAGAAGAAGAAGAAGAGAAGGGGGGTGTGCTGCTGCTGCTGCTGCTGTTGCTGCTGTGTGTATGTGTGTGCAGGGAAAAGAATGAGAGGGAGAGAGATGTGATGAGGGTGGGAAAAGAGTGGTTTGAAAAACAAATAAGAGGTGAGAGTCAACCATTTCCTTCTCTCTCTCATCATAATTACCAAGCATGCTTCATGCTCATCATGCTCTCTCTCTCTCTCTCCAATTTACAAGTCAACCCCCAAAACAAACTAATTATATTTAAACTTAAAAAAAACTAATACACATAGTTAACTTCATATTATCCTAATGAAATGGATTAATTTACCATGGCTACCTAAACATGGTTAAACCCCAAACTTAGCCCTAGTTTACATGCACATGTGTGTGTAAGCCCAATTAAATTCTAATAAAATATTAATTAATTCTTATAAAATATTTGAAAACCGTTTTGGTAAACTTTTTACTAAAAAACCCACATTAAAGTATAATTAGTCACTAATCGCATTCTAAGGTGTTACAATTTTCCCCCTTTAAGAAATTCGTCCCCGAATTTAAAAATATAGCTACGCGTACCTTCAAAGAGATGAGGGAATTTCTTCCGCATCTCTCCCTCGGCCTCCCAAGTGATCTCTTCACCATTCGGGCTGCGCCAAAGAATCTTCACAGATGGCAAGACCTTTGATCGAACTTTCTTCACCTGCCAATCCAATATCACTACTGGCTGCTCGGTGAATAAAAGATCGCGCTCAAGCTGAACGGTCTGATGCCGAATCATGTGAGAAGGGTCATGAAGATATCTGCGAAGCATCGATACATGAAATACGGGGTGAACATCCGGAAAGCTGGGTGGAAGAGCCAAACGATATGCAACTGCTCCGACACGCTCGAGGATCTCGAAGGGACCAACAAATCTGGGACTAAGCATTCCTTTTCGTCCAAATATCATCATGCCCTTCATCGGACAGACCCTCAAAAAAACATGATCGCCAACTGCGAACTCTAGTCTGCGACGGCGTCTGTCCGCATATGATTTCTTCCTGCTTCGAGCCGCTCTCATCCGATCTCGAATCAACTGTACTTTCTAGGTCGTCTCCTGCACGATCTGCGGCCCCAAAATACTGCTCTCGCTGAGCTCTGTCCAACAGACGGGCGATCTACATCTCCTCCCATACAAGGCCTCGAAAGGTGCCATCTGAATAGTATCCTGGAAGCTATTGTTGTAGGAGAACTCCACTAAGGGTAAATGATGATCCCAGCTACCACCGAAATCTAAAACGAACGCTCGGCGCTTGTCCTCAAGGGTCTGAATAGTCCGCTCTGACTGTCCGTCGGTCTGGGGATGAAATGCTATGCTGAAACTCAAACGGATACCCAACGCCTCCTGGAACCTTTGCCATAGTCGGCTGGTAAACTGGGTGCCTCGATCGGACACGATACAAGTCGGGACGCCATGCAACCGTACGATCTCGTCGATGTAGACCTGGGCATACTGAGAAAAACCGAAAGTGGTCTTCACTGGCAGGAAGTGAGTCGCTTTCGTCAATCGATCCACGATCACCCAAATGCAGTCATACCTCCTACTGGTCCTGGGTAGACCCACAATAAAGTCCATAGAAATCTGCTCCCATTTCCACTCCGGAATGGGCAAAGGCTGTAACTCTCCCGCGGGCCTCTGGTGCTCGGCCTTGACTTGCTGACAAGTCAGGCATCGCGACACGAAATCTGTGACGTCCCACTTTATTCCGTCCCACTAATAAACATCTCTCAGATCGTGGTACATCTTGGTGGCACCTGGATGAACGCTATATATCGATCTATGTGCCTCCTCAAGAATCTCACGTCGTAGTCCCTCCGAATCGGGTACGCATAATCGAGTCCCAAAGCGCAGTACTCCCTGATCATCGATCATGAACTCGGAATCTCTGCCCTGCCTAACTTGCTCCATGATCTCTGAAAGACGGTCATCACTGGGCTGTGCCTCTCGAATACGGTCAAGCAACTGCGGACGTGCACGAATATGCACAAGCTGTCCCCCGGTCAGAGTGAACTCGAACTGCACTTGGCTATCGCATAGAATCTGCCAATCTGCTGATGACTGTCTCTGCACGGCTCTCAAACAAGATAGACTACCTCCGGGCCTCCGACGCAAAGCATCTGCCACCACGTTCGCCTTGCCCGGATGATAAAGGATTTCGCAATCATAGTCTTTCACCAGCTCCATCCAATGGCGCTGTCTCAGATTCAGGTCTCGCTGCTGAAATATGTACTTCAAGCTCTTGTGGTCCATGAATATCTGGCACGACTCGCCGTATAAGTAATGTCTCCAGATCTTGAGTGCAAACACCACTGCAGCCATCTCTAAATCGTGAGTAGGATAATTCTGTTCGTGTGTCTTCAGCTGTCGAGAAGCATACGCGATAACCCTGTCGTGCTGCATCAACACGCAACCTAGTCCCACTCGAGAAGCGTCGCAATAAACCATGAATCCGCCCGATCCCGAAGGCAATGACAATACTGGTGCAGTAGTCGGACGAGTCTTCAACTGCTGGAAGCTATGCTCGCATGCCTCGGTCCAATCAAAAGGAACTCCCTTCTGGGTCAACCCGGTCAACGGTGCAGCAATACGGGAGAAGTCCTGAACAAAACGTCGATAGTAGCCGGCCAGGCCTAGGAAGCCGCGGATCTCTGTAACTGATGCTGGTCTGGGCCAATGCTGAACGGCCTCGATCTTCTTCGGGTCCACACGTATACCATCACTCGTAACCATGTGACCTAAGAAATCAACACTGTCAAGCCAAAATGCACACTTGGAGAATTTCGCGAACAGCTGGTGCTCCCTCAAAATCTGGAATGTGATCCTCAGGTGCTGCTCGTGCTCCTCTCGGCTCCAGGAATACACTAAGATGTCGTCAATAAATACGATGATGAACTGATCAGGATACGGCCTGAAAACGCGGTTCATCAAGTCCATAAACGCCACTGGGGCATTGGTGAGTCCGAACGACATCACCAAAAACTCGTAGTGCCCGTAACGCGTGTGAAAAGCCGTCCTCGAAATATCCTCCTGCCGAACCCGCAACTGATGGTAGCCTGATCGCAAGTCAATCCTCGAAAAGTATCCCGCACCCTGAAGCTGGTCGAACAAATCATCGATACGTGGTAAGGGATATCTGTTCCGTACGGTAACACGGTTCAGCTGGCGTTAATCAATGCACAAGCGCCAACTGCCGTCCTTCTTCTTGACGAACAGGACAGGAGCACCCCAAGGAGACACACTCGGTCGAACAAGCCCTTTATCTAACAAATCCTGCAACTGATCCCTCAGCTCTCTTGGCTCCGCCGGGGCCATCCGATAAGGCGGTATGGAAATGGGCCCCGTGTCGGGGATCAAATCAATGCAGAACTCAATATCGCGCTCAGGCGGTAGCCCTGGCAGCTCGTCAGGGAAGACATCAGGAAACTCACACATAATCGGGACCAGGTCCAACGGGACCTCTGCAGCTCTAGTATCACAAACATAAGCTAGGAATCCCCGACATCCCTTCCGCAAGAGCTGACCGGTACGAAGAGATGAAATCAAGCTGGGAAGGGCGACGCTGCTGTAAGTCTACGGTAACGCCCCGGCCGTCTGTCCGAGGCCAAAATGCGGAAACGAAAACTTTTTCAAAACTTGAAACCGGCGCTATTGTATACTATAAACCCGGATCGAACCATTAACCTACAACTAGCAACTAGAGAAAGGTTAGAAAAGCTATACCGATCGATCCGTGTCCTTCGGCCTTTAGCCACCATCCCTAGCTCCTTGCGGCATCTCCGATCTCCGGTCTTCTCGTCGGAAAGAGCTCCACATCTTCGAGTCTTTTTACGGGCTCCCACCTCTAAACCGAGGGAACTCGGACACGAAGTTTGCTAGCCGACGTATCCAAGATTGCTGTAGACTAAGTGTAGAACGCTTTGTCGCAAGGTTGATGAAGTTGCCACAATGAGGAAGTGAGATGGAAAAAAAGCTTTGGAGATGAGCTTGGGTTTTTGGTGCAAAATGAGATGAATCATTTTTACACAAATTGGAGGCTGTCCCAATCTTGTGCGCAGCCAATATTTGAGAGGAGGGAGGTGAGGGTAAAAGCAAGAGAGAGAGGGTGACCATAAGCAAGAAAGAATGGGTGATAATGAGGAAAAAAGGTCACACCCAAATCCTAATCAAATCCAATCACCATTAATACAAAGAAATGATTCAATCTCATCTAGAAAGCCAAGAAGCTTGCTGGAAAAGCACTGGAGCCCCAGCACCACAAAACCCCCCCATTTTGTAAAAGCCACTTTTACAAAATGATCCCTAAGGGAAAATTCAGCTAAAGAACAAAAGAAAAGGAATTTGGCCAAAACAAGAAAGCAAACTGGCAACTTCAAAAAACGATCCCATAATAAATTACAGGATAACCCCACAACTGTATATACATACCTGCATTTGTATTTCGACCGAATACAAATGCAATGAGACAAAATCTACACAGTATAATACTAGGATCCGGCTTAAACCAAAGCCCGCTAGTATTATCCGTCCGAACCATGACACGTGCACAAGTGCACGCGTACGTTCAAACTCTTCCATAAATCCATACGGCCTCTACAACGTTTCGCCCGAAACTTGAGAAACTGTCTGTGGGGGACTCTAAAGACTCGTCAATACTTTGGCTGTAGATTTAACCACTAGCTCGTCAGAGGTACTAGCCGTACGTAACGGGCTACCAGGTATTGACCAAAAGGGAGGTCGATGAGCGAACTCATCCTGACACCCTACTGAGCCTATCAGTGACAATATCCGTATAGTCCGGTCCGTTCGTCTATGAGCATCGCATGTCGGGCCTAGGGGATTGGTAAAAGTCAAACCTCCAAAAGCGATACAAGTCGTGTCGGAGTGTAGCCCAGAACACCCTGAGATACTACTGGAATACCTACCAGTAAATCTCTTGCCTTGGCCAAGGACTTCGTGTAATGGCTCTCCTAGATACAGCGCGATCTCACCCCCAATACCGGGAGAGACGAAACTCCTGCCGATCCGCTCACCGCCTCCATGTGGCTCGAGACTGTACCCAACTAAAACCTGTTTGCACGACTCCTTCGAGCCGTAGTAGGGTAGTAATCAAAGCACAGTAGGGACTCACACGAGACAAATGACGATCTCAGGTCGATGAACTAACCTGTACACATGTCACCAGGGAACTGCTATCTGACGTCAGGTATAATACCAACTAGCATATTCCCGGCGAGTCCTATCCGGTGTACTCATAACCCAATGAGCACCTGTATACATCTTAGGTGATCCAACTGACAACAATGGCTTGTGAGACCAGCCACCGCCCCTCATCGGGGTCTCGACTGTATACACTAGTCTACTAATGGAGTATCGATGCCCAGTCTCGAAACTCCCACGACTAAGGACCATTTTAAGGATGTGCTTATAGACTACCCAACTCTCACGTATATGATCGCCATCATACTGCTGGTAATCAAGCAAGAATCCTAAGGGCTCTATCAACGTGTAATAGCGACCTGTAAGGTCACCTAAAGCAGTATACGATGATAAAGAAAAACCATGGTAGTATACTATTCTTTATCAACGTGTAATAGTGAACTATAATGTCACCTAAAGCATGTACATGATGATAAAGACAAACCAGATAGTATACAAATCTCTCGAGTAAGACTGTCCTACCGGTATAGGTCCTCCCTCAATCATTGGAATCATATGCTTGCGATCCAATGATTGACTCTGAGGGCACTATATCCAATAGCTGCGGTCTCCCTGAATAACAAGGACTGGCTCTCCCGGAAAGCTAAATCCGACCGCCTTCTCATGGCAGTCCACAGATGCATAACAAGTGGCTAGCCAGTCCATGCTTAGAAGAACATCAAAGTCCAACATATCGAGGAGAATCAAATCAACCGATGAATCCCTACCGATACGAATGGAACACAATCGAAACACAAAACGAGCGACAAACGACTCGCCTACCGGAGTAATAACAACAAGTGGCTGATCTAACGACGATGACTCATGGCCCAACATCGGTGCAAAGTGTGTAGATACATACGAATGTGTGGAACCTGGGTCGAATAATACCCGCGTGTCGAAAGAACATACTTGAAAGGTACCTGTCAAAACGGCATCGTATGCCTGCGCATCCTGCGGAGTCAAAGCGAACACTCGGGCCTGTCCCCCACCAATAACTAGCTTTCCTCTGCCTCAGCCTCTGCCTCCTCGTCCTCTCTGAACAGGACCGCCGTGTCCATGGCCTCTGGGGGCGTCTAACTGGCATGGAGCATCACCGGGGGTAGGAAGTATATCTCTCTGAGGAGGTGGTGAAGGTGGCAAGGTCACGTGTAGAACTGTCGCCGCTCCCTGTCGTCTCACCATACAGTCTCTGATACGATGGTACGGACTCCCGCAACTAAAACATCCTGGTGACGCCTGCTGGTCCTGCGGATAAGAACCAAATAACTGACCCCTTCTAACTCCTCTGTTGCCATCATCTCCCGAAAAGAATCTGTCACGATGCCTACCCATCTGCCTCTGAGCCGGCATATCAGTACGAATCCTCTTCGGCCCAGAAACGGCCGAAGTATCTGACATGCGCTCCTCCAACCGTAAGGCCGTGTCCATAGCAGCTGCATAAGTGTCAAAGTGCTGGGCGCCGATGGCAAGAAATAACCGGGTGTCAAGTCCCTGCATAAACCTCTTTACCTTCTTCTCTTCAGTGTCCACCAAGTATGGAGCATATCGGGACAACTGAGTAAACTGGATATCATACTCAGACACTGTCATCCCTGGAATCTTGTGCAAAGCCATAAAAATACGGGCTCGAGCATCACGAACGCTCTCTGGAAGGAAACGGGCTAGAACTACTGCTGTGAACTCATCCTAAGCCATAGGAGGTAGGCCTGCAGCTCGACCTCTCTCGACCGACTCACACCACGTCTGAGCAAGGCTCTCCAGATGAAAATGTTGGAGATAGTGCCCTCAGAGTCAATTATTAGATCACATGCACGTGATTGCAATGGTTGAGGGAGGACCTATACCGGTATGACAGTCTTACTCGAGATGATAGTATGCTATCTGGTTTACCTTTATCATCGTGTACTGCTTTAGGTGACCTTACAGGTCACTATTGCACGTTGATAGAGCCCCTAGGATTCTTGCTTGACTACCAGCAGTATGAGGGCGATCATATACGTGGGAGCTGGAGTCTATAAGCATATCCTTAAAAGATCCCTAGTCGTGGGAGTTTCGAGACAGGGCATCGATTCTCCAGAGTAGACTAGTGTATACAGTCGAGACCCCGACGAGGGGCGGTAGCCGGTCTCACAAGCCACTGGTGTCAGTTGGTTAACCTAAGATGTATACAGGTGCTTATTGGGTTATGAGTACACCGGACAGGACTCGTCGGGAACCTGCTAGTCGGGATTATACCAGACGTCAGATAGCAGTTCCCTGGTGACATGTGTACAGGTTAGTTCATCGACCTGAGATCGTCATTTGTCTCGTGTGAGTTCCCACTGTGCTTTGATTACTACCTTACCACGCTCAAAGGAGACGTGCAAACAGGTTTTAGTTGGGTACAGTCCCGAGCCACATGGAGGTAGTGAGCGGATCTGCAGGGGTTCGTCTCTCCCGGTATTGGGGATGAGGTCGCGCTGTGTCTAGGAGAGCCATTACATGAAGCCCTCGGCCGAGGCAGGAGATTTACTGGTAGGTATTCCAGTAGTATCTCAGGGTGTTCTGGGCTACACTCCGACACGACTTGTACCGCTATTGGGGGTCTGACTTTTACCAACCCCCTAGGCCCGCCATGCGATACTCATAGACGAACGGACCGGACTGTACGGATATTGTCACTGACAGGCTCAGTAGGGTGTCAGGATGAGTTCGCTCATCGACATCCCTATTGGTCAATAGCTGGTAGCTCGTTACGTATGGCTGATACCTCTGACGTGCTAGTGGTTAAATCCACATAGTATTGACGAGTTTTTAGAGTCCCTCACACACAGTTACTCAAGTTTCGGGCGAAACGCTGTAGTGGCCGTATGGAGATATGGCAGGGTTCAATCAGATACGTGCGGTATTGCACGGATCATGATCGGACGGATTTTACTAGCGGGCTTTGGTTTAAGCCGGATCCTAGTATTAGACAGTGTAGATTTTGTCTCTTTGCATTTGTGTTCAGTGGGAATACAAATGCGGGCATGTATATGCGGTCGCGGGGTTTTCCTGTAATTTATTACGGGATCAGTTTTCTGAGGTTGCCAGTTTGCATTCCGTTCCGGCCGTTTTTCCTTTGTTCCTTCACGGCCGGACTTTCTTGTGGAGGGGGTTATTTGCAAGTTTGCAAATAACTTATTGTGGAGGGGGTTTCTTGCATATGAGTGCTCCATGATAGTTATTCATCATGAGATTCTTTTTCCTTCTTATCACTTGCATTTATTGTGATGGTTGATGAAGGGATTGATTTGGTATATGGTGTGATTCTTTTTCCTTCTCATTTTTATCATACATATTCCTTCTTGCATTATTGGATTTTTCCCTCCACCATCTCTTTAGGGGTCGGCCACTTTGAGGGGAGAGGAGATGAGGTTTCATTTGGTGGGGAAAATTTATCACTCTCTTTTGATAGCCACATAAATTCCATAGCTCCTTTCCTTTGTTGATTTCTCCACCTCCACATAAAAGGCAACTCAACCCCAAGAGACAACCTTTCTACACTACACCTACAGTACCCTTGGACGCGTCGGCTTGCCAACTTCGCGTCCGTGTTGCCTCGATCAAGAGGTGGGAGCCCGTAAAAGAATTCGGCTACGTGGTGCCCTTTCCGACGAGGAGGTGACGGACGAAAATTTCGCGGGAGATCGGAGTGGAGACGAAGACTGAAGGACACGGATCGCTTGGTATATCTCTCTACCCATCTTTTTGTTTGCTAGTAGCTAGGTTAATGGCCCGATCTGGGATGATAGTGCGCGGTGGTGCCGGTTTGCAAGTTTCGCAAAGTTTTTCGTTTCCGCGTTACCGACGTCGGATCGACGGCCGGGCTGCCGCCGTGCACTTACATTGGTACCAGAGACACACCATTAACCTAGTCTAGCTTGCTCTAATGTGTTTACAAGTTCGATCGGACATTTATCCCAAAACCGCTTTTTCATTGCATATGTTTCTGTCGAAATTTTTTTGGGCTCGAAAAATTTTTCAGGTTGTTCCAGAAACACATGCAGGCAATTATAAGCATACTGTGAAAATTTGGTGGCTTGTTCTTACTGTTGCACCGCGGAACCGCGGCCAAACCCATGCTTGGGCCGCGGTTCCGCCGCCACTTATACTGTTCACTTCACCAATTTTTCACAGAGAGCTTCTGGGTTGAAAATGGGGGTTTTGGGATATTCTTTTTGGGCCCAGATTTTCTGTGAGAGCTACAGTAGTGCTTGGGGCCCACTTCGATAAATTTGATCGATCGAAAATTTTAAACATGTTAGTTCACAGTATTTACATTATATCTGCGACCGTGAATGTCATTTGATCGGTAAATCCTGTCTAACTGCTATAGCCCTTTTAGACGGATTTGCGAACGTGACATTCACGTTGATGTTCTGTGTTGTGCTGTGATGTTGCGGATTGGTCGTGGGGGATAGCCTGGTTGCAATGTTAGTACAGTTTTGTTTTATATGTACATTTGATATTGCGGGACGAGCGTCCGACATGTGGACTGCCGTTACTGCCTGTTTGTATTATTCTTTTGGGGCACGACCGGGTCGAGGTCGATGTACTCGTTGTACGTATATTTTACTTTCTGTACTAGGATTACCCTATGGAGGGGTGCACGGATAGCCGGGTTCTAGAGGGCAACAAGCCCGCATCTCATGGCGCTGAGACGGAGGGGGCTTCACTCTAGAATTGGCGGGCTATTCGCCGCACTCGTAAGGGGTATAGGTTGACCCAGGAGGGGTGCCCAGATTACCGGATTTTGTGAAGTGCTGGGTGGTCCATTCACGTTGTTGAAGGGGGCTGCCTCACTTCAGGTCTTGGCGGGTAACTTGTCGCGCCCGTGGGGGTCTAGGTTTTCATTGCACAGGCTATCCACACGACCAGGGGAACGTCGGGTTTCAGTAGCGGCTCTATGAAACCCGGAGATCCCAGATATCTGTATTGTTCTGTGTTGCTGGTTACATTTCTGTGATGCTGCATTTTATCACGCCTTGAGCGAATATTATATATTATATATATACTAGTAGATGTTGTATATGTTTTGCATCCGCGCTAGTCCAGTCCCCGCTCTGTTGTTAGTTAGCTAACCTAACGGGTGATGACGGGACCCAGTGGCGAATGCGGATGGCATATAGTACGTCATTATTTTCGTTCTTTTGTGGTGTGATCAATTGATGGGACTGCGTTGATTCGGATCAATGCAAGCTAAACAAACCTATTCTGATGTTGTTGGAACATTTTTCAAAAAGCTGTTATTGCAAGGGCGTTCTCTTTTGTTTTGCACAGTGGTATTCAGTTGGAATATCCTGCTCCTCAGTCGACGAGGCAAGGGCCGAGATCCCTTCACCCGGAGTGACCCCTTAGACAGAAGTTTGCGTCAGGGCAATAACTTCACTATAGCCGATTACTTTTGCTTTGCATCGTGGTATTCAATTGGAATATCCTGCACATCATTCTACGGGGAAAGAGCCGAGATCCCTTCACCGGGAGTGACCTCTTTAGTAAAGGTTTTCGTCACTATATTTTTAAAAAGCTATCCGTTCCTTCAACGATATCAAGTTCATTACGTTAAAGGTTTTCGCCAGAAACCATTCGTAGCCCTCCGTCATTTCATATGAATAGTCAATAAGTATTCAAGCTATGTATGTTGGCCAAAGTCAAGGCACAGTGATTGGTAGCTATTGGGTATTCATATGCAGTATAGATAGATGCGTTGGTTTTGGACAGTCGTACTACTATTTTGGCCAAAGTCAAGGGTATGTACGGGTGGGTTCAAATTAACCTGGAGAATGACGGGTAGAACTTGACATGTGACTTATGATATGTTGGCCAAAGTCAAGGTCATAAGAGCATGGGGCAAAAATCACATCGGGAGTTTCTAAAGAAACTGAAACTTGCCAGATATGCGCATACCTTCTGGAGTGTGATAACGTGAGCGGATTCCGTCACGTTATCATGCGATGATAGTTGGATCCCGATTCGCACTGATGAGTTGGTTTACTCCTCGGGTGATCTCGACTAATTATTCTTTCAGGTTTGGGGAAGAATTTGACGTTACAGTGGGAGGTTTCCTGATTAGATAAAGTGATAACCGTTCTGATCTAGGTTAAAGTGCATGCTGAGTATTTCTTTTCTCTCTCTCTCTCTGGCAGCGACCATTGATCCAACCCTAGACTGTGACTCAGTGACCAAGTTGACCGAACCTTCTTAAACACTTGCTTTTGGATTGTCAGAGTTGCAGACCTCATTGCCACTCCTACTTTTACCCTTTTCTCCAGGACACCCCGTATTACTACGAACGCCCACTTCCATTGTACAAAACCATCGTATGGTTATATACGAACTCGAAGGAATTTATTCGAGGATGGTTTCCGGTTCTGGAGAAAACGAATAGGACTATTCAGTTGTCTTTTCCTTTTACCTTTTCTCAGGTTACGAGTGTTCCTTGGATTAGGACAGTACACCTATTATGAAAATTGGATAGTCTTCTTCCAAACCATAGGCAGGTGCCGACCGGTAGGGAATGAAGAAAACCAATTAGCCTAAACGGTGTATAGAAGGTATTAAGTTAAGACAAAGAAAGGGATTAGTAAGAGGGCAAAGTAAATTGCGACTGCTATTCACGACCAAACCAAGTATTTCTTCGCCAATCCTAAATCACCTTTGTATTTCTCTATGACACTCCGTATCACTACGAAGATCCACAGTTTATTTGGATACTCCATCGTATGGTTATATACGAACTCGAAAGGAACTTGTTCCAGTTCGGGGATGGATTCTGGTTCAGGAGAAATAGGAATAAGGTTTATTCGGTTGTATTTTATCTTCACCTTCTCTCGCATTGCGAGTGCTCCTAGGATTAGGACAGTACACCCATTATGCTTATTGGATAGTCTTCTTCCAAACCGCAGGCTGGTGCCGAACGGTAGGGAAGGAAGAAAACCATTTAGCCTAAGAGGTTGTACAGAAAGTAATGACTAAAGACATATAAAGGGATTTGGAGAGATGGCAAAGAAATATACGGTTACAGTTGTGAATCTGGATAATGGAAGAGGCATTACTAGTAATACCAGGATACCCCATCGAAACATTTTAATGTTTCATTTTCACTGTGTACTGTTAAAAGAAAACTGATTTCCCAATTAGTCCTTGCTCCAGGGTATGTATTTACCAGGTTTGATTCTCACATCTGTATGGTTTTATAGATGATGAGTGTGAGTAAGTTATTGGGAATTGGGTGATCATCCTCATTATATCGTGATTCGTTGTAATTGGTGATATTTGAGGAAGTCACCTGGGTTGTTTGCCGGACGGCAAATATTTGGTTTTGAATATCCGTTGTTATGCACCAATTTCAAATTGATATATCTGTACGTCTATTTTCATAGAGTGAGATATAACTTTTTGAAATTATGTCTATGACATTTACCTATATCAGTGGATGGTTAGGTAAGGAGTATTAAACAGCGGTGTAATTTTTCTTAACCATAAGTACAGTTTTCGACCTACAACACACAGGGAATGAGTTATTACACTCAGAGGACTTATACAGAGTATTGTATATTTTCCAGTGTCCATTAGGACAGAGGGGTTGGTCCTCGCACTATATTCTGCTTACTTGTGACTTCTCTAGTTCTTAGACATGTGTTTCGTGGAAACACATGGTCCGAGTTTTGAGAAGTTATAGGTATATGAATAAAGTAGAGAACGAGGTGCTACAAGTATCGGGATTCTTCAAGGTGATCGAAGATGTAGATACTTGTGTGTGGTATTCAGATGATAGTAATGATTAAGAGAACTTGCTTCTCTTTCAGGTTACTCATAATTAGAATCACTCCTAAGTTGAGTAATGCTGATCGGCCTCCTTCCATTTAGTTAACATGCACTGGAGACAGATGCACGATTTGAATCTGGTTCAGTTAAATCAGTGCCTCTGTTTCTGTATTGGATATAGAACAGTTCGTATCTTAACGATGTTAAGGTACGGGGAGTTGTCCGGCTTATGCTTAAAACCAGACTCTGGATAACTCAAGGCACGTTTCTGTAATGGCTGTTTGTGGGTTGACCCAGGGTATGATGAGGGTTGACTTTCTACCATCTGGAAGATCAATAGTGATATTGTTCTAGACTCGCCACAGTTTTAATAAAAATGGATTTTTTCAGAAAACAGTAGTGGGAGTATGGTAGCACTGGAAGTGATTCCAGAACCGCAAACGATTACTGAAAATTTGATAAGAACCTAAAGATTCAATCTGATTTGACATTCCATTGGCCACTCCGCAGATACGGTGGGTAACCTCAGGTACCCGAGAGGTACTCCGGTAGCCTCAAGGACGGTAGCGGAGAGGTTCTTATTTACCCAGACTTGCCATTGCTGTTGTTCCAGGCTGTGAGACCCGGCAGGAGGATGAGTATAGCGTCGTTCTAAACTAGTTTTAGAAGTGTACGTCTATATGACTCTGCCAGAGGGTTGTCATGGTCAGTGGGAGCAGCGGAAGCATTGGTGGACAGGTGGCTTATGTCTATTTATAGACTAAAGCAGATATAGCGGAGATAGATCATCTATTTCTGATGTGACAGTCATAGGTTTGACTTCATCAGAATAGGGGATGGATCTGTTAAGAAGGTAGTAGGGTGTGATGTCCTGGTATATGGATGACATACACAGAGTAGGAAGTGATATTCCTATACTACGGTCGGTTATACATTGGTTGTCACACAGTAGTTTCTCCACATGGGACTTGGATCTTATATCAGACATTCTGGTTACTGGATCTATGGTTTTAGATCTAGATTTGGGTGGTTTCCCAATCTGGGTACTTAGACAGCATTCTATGAGTATTTAGAATGGACGACTCCTGGCACGGTAGTGTACCTGCAGGTGATGGAGTCACCCTCTCTAAAGGTGTCTTACAGACTAAAGTAGAGAAGGATGTGCATGATTGGCAGATCACTTGCTTAGGCAATTGAGTCAATCATGAAATGTCAAGTACCACACCAGATGTTGTTTTTGCAGTAGATGCAATAAGTTGATATTGATCCAATCCTGGAGAAACAGTCGGAAGCAGTTTTAGGACATAAGTGAGTGTTCTAGGGATTTGATAACGGCAACCTCCTTTAGGAGACGGTTATCATTCCAGGCTTCCAAGGTGACCTGGACGACAGGGTGGCCGTCAGAGTTATAGTTCTCCCTCTGACGAGGGGCAGTATTTTGGACAGGTGGTCCAGGCGGATACCGAGGGAGGCAAGGCGCAGGATACTGATTAAATTCAGTTGTCGATACAGTTTAAGAAGTTTGGATTTGGAGTTCATTTATGAACTAGGTCCCATCAGACATCCAGATATTCTATGACATGTATTACTCATTTCGGGAGATGGGTTTCTCCGTGAATATGAGATAAAGAGAGACATAGAAAGAAACATCAAAGCAGATCCACTCACTGAGGCTATTCCTCGAACGCAATAGTTTCGCAAACGAGCTTTGTGAGACTGACTAGTAGAGGAGTTGGGTGTTCGGTATCACACGGGCTGTGAGTATGCGACATCGCAATAATTAGCCTTGAGTGCAAGTGGGAGATTGTTGGAGATAGTGCCTTCAGAGTCAATTATTGGATCAAAGGCACGTGGTTGCAATGGTTGATAGAGGACCTATACCGGTATGACAGTCTTACTCGAGATGATAGTATGCTATCTGGTTTACCTTTATCATCGTGTACTGCTTTAGGTGACCTTACAGGTCACTATTGCACGTTGATAGAGCCCCTAGGATTCTTGCTTGACTACCAGCAGTATGAGGGCGATCATATACGTGGGAGCTGGAGTCTATAAGCACATCCTTAAAAGGTCCCTAGTCATGGGAGTTTCGAGACAGGGCATCGATTCTCCAGAGTAGACTAGTGTATACAGTCGAGACCCCGACGAGGGGCGGTGGCCGGTCTCACAAGCCACTGGTGTCAGTTGGTTCACCTAAGATGTATACAGGTGCTCATTGGGTTATGAGTACACCGGACAGGACTCGCCGGGAACCTGCTAGTTGGGATTATACCAGACGTCAGATAGCAGTTCCCTGGTGACATGTGTACAGGTTAGTTCATAGACCTGAGATCGTCATTTGTCTCGTGTGAGTTCCCACTGTGCTTTGATTACTACCCTACCACGCTCAAAGGAGATGTGCAAACAGGTTTTAGTTGGGTACAGTCCCGAGCCACATGGAGGCAGTGAGTGGATCTGTAGGGGTTCGTCTCTCCCGGTATTGGGGGTGAGGTCGCGCTGTGTCTAGGAGAGCCATTACATGAAGCCCTCGGTCGAGGCAGGAGATTTACTGGTAGGTATTCCAGTAGTATCTCAGGGTGTTCTGGGCTACACTCCGCCACGACTTGTACCGCTATTGGGGGTCTGACTTTTACCAACCCCTTAGGCCCGCCATGCGATACTCATAGACGAACGGACCGGACTGTACGGATATTGTCACTGACAGGCTCAGTAGGGTGACAGGATGAGTTCGCTCATCGACGTCCCTTTTGGTCAATAGCTGGTAGCTCGTTACGTATGGCTGATACCTCTGACGTGCTAGTGGTTAAATCCACAGTCATAGTATTGACGAGTCTTTAGAGTCCCCCACACACAGTTACTCAAGTTTCGGGTGAAACGCTGTAGTGGCCGTATGGAGATATGGTAGGGTTCAATCAGATACGTGCGGTATTGCACGGATCATGATCGGACGGATTTTACTAGCGGGCTTTGGTTTAAGCCGGATCCTAGTATTAGACAGTGTAGATTTTGTCTCTTTGCATTTGTGTTCAGTGGGAATACAAATGCGGGCATGTATATGCGGTCGCGGGGTTTTCCTGTAATTTATTACGGGATCAGTTTTCTGAGGTTGCCAGTTTGCATTCCGTTCCGGCCGTTTTTCCTTTGTTCGTTCACGGACGGACTTTCTTGTGGAGGGGGTTATTTGCAAGTTTGCAAATAACTTATTGTGGAGGGGGTTTCTTGCATATGAGTGCTCCATGATAGTTATTCATCATGAGATTCTTTTTCCTTCTTATCACTTGCATTTATTGTGATGGTTGATGAAGGGATTGATTTGGTATATGGTGTGATTCTTTTTCCTTCTCATTTTTATCATACATATTCCTTCTTGCATTATTGGATTTTTCCCTCTACCATCTCTTTATGGGCCGGCCACTTTGAGGGGAGAGGAGATGAGGTTTCATTTGGTGGGGAAAATTTATCACTCTCTTTTGATAGCCACATAAATTCCATAGCTCCTTTCCTTTGTTGATTTCTCCACCTCCACATTAAAGGCAACTTCAACCCCAAGAGACAACCTTTCCACACTACACCTACAGTACCCTTAGACACGTCAGCTTGCCAACTTCGCGCCCGAGTTGCCTCAGTCAAGAGGTGGGAGCTCGTAAAAGAATTCGGCTACGTGGTGCCCTTTCCGACGAGGAGGTGACGGACGGAGATTCCGCGGGAGATCGGAGTGGAGACGAAGACCGAAGGACACGGATCGCTTGGTATATCTCTCTACCCATCTTTTTGTTTGCTAGTAGCTAGGTTAATGGCCCGATCCGGGATGATAGTGCGCGGTGGTGCCGGTTTGCAAGTTTCGCAAAGTTTTTCATTTCCGCATTTCCGGTGTCGGATCGACGGCCGGGGCGCCGCAGTGCACTTACAGAAAGCTCGCTAGCTCTACCCATCTATCGTCAGAACATCTGAGTGAACGGAAAATCCTAGCTAATCCGTTGAGGAATGTCTGCGGATCCTCCGCTGCATTTGTGCCGGTAAAGACTGGAGGTCTCAGCCTCATGAACTCCTGTAGTGATACGGGAATAGCTACGGTAGTAGTAGAAGCAACTGTCTGGACAGCAGGTACAATCGTAGTCTGTGCAGAGGTAGGTACGTCCTCAGATCTCTGTACATGACTGGCCTCGACTAAGGATCCTATCATCTGACGTAGCTCTTGCATGCCTGACTCTAGCCTGTCAATGCGGCCTGAGGAAGGCGGATCAATCTGTATCTTAGGGGTAGGCACGCCGTCCTGATCGTTTCTCGTCTCGGACGAGCCTGCTCGAATCTCATCTCTAGCGGCAGCCCTCTGAGCCCTCGTAGCCTTCGGGGACATAATGGCTGGTACAGGAAACAGGATAATAAGAACAGTGCAATAGAATCATATGAATACACGGAATTGAAGAAGGAATTTCAAGTAAGTATATCCTAAAGTCACTTAGGCGGAGTACCATATCGCAAGTATGCCGCGGACATACACACGCTACGTTACCCTGCTTAAGTCACTTACTCCATCTACCAAAAGTCATCCTACACTCAGAAAGGTAAAACTTATCGCTCTGATACCAACTTTGTCACGACCCGAAAGGTACGAAACGTGACTGGCACTTAAATTACGAAACGTCTCGAGGCGTACGTAATCTAAGTAAGCCAAAGCCCAGAAATCAAAACCCAAACAAGCAGTAGAGTGAAGGAAAAACCAAATAAGTCACATTAAAAACCTTTAAAAGCAACATCACATTTTCCGAAAAAATTCGGCAGAGTCTCCTTCGTAAAAACTGACCCCAAACGGGTACGAAACAGGAATATAAATAATATAAAATAAGGCATCCCCAAGCGAGAGCTAGCTCTTCGCCAAAAGCGGTCTCAACATCACTCGCAATAAATAACATCACTATGCAAAAATAAGCATATAAAGGAATAAGTAATAATGCATCACGTCGGCTCAAGTGAGCTCGTCCAAGAGAAACATCATATATGTACACAAATCTCACATGTGTCGTCTCTAGGTCATAATACATCAGTACAGGTGGCAGATACAGTAGATGGAGTACACTAGATACAATGAATATACAAGTTGGAAACAAAATAATCTCACAACCCATCTACGAGCAAAAGCCTCAAATCCAAGTAAAATGAGCAAAATGAGGAAGTGCGTCCGCCGCTACAGTGCTGACGGATCGGACCTGCAAAAAGGCTGTGGCACAACGGAGGTGAGTTGCCAACTCGTGAGTAATAAGTAACATCTATAAAGGCTATCGTAAGTATGTACGCAAAAGTGTCACAACTCTACAATACTGATATGGCATGATGTACTAGCATGAATGCAACATGAATGCAATTTAACACGAGATCTGAGTATGTTGATATGAGAAAATCATTAATTTCATCTTAGAAAAACTCCTGTGAAATATCTAAAGAAATATCCATGAAATCAACAGAAATCCGTGTCAAGCATCGACATCTTAAATAAATATCTCAGTGTCTCAAAGTATCGGTATCTCAAAATCTCGAGTTCCGGCAATCCGGACTGGCCCATCTCAAAGTGTCAATATCTCATATCTCACGATCACGGTTGGTATCCGCTGGATATCCGCCGTGCCAACAATCACCGGTAGGTAGTCTGCTCCTGCCAGGCTCATCGTCTACAACTCGAACTTCTTGCCCCGGGGTACCTTACCGGGCCCACCATGTACCCGAGACGGTTCATCATACTTCTCGAAATGGGTCTCGAAAACTAGTAGAAAATCCATGGTGGACGACACATGTATCATAACACGAGAAAACAGCAACTTGCTATATTTAAAATGAATATCAGGTTTATCAAATCCTTGTGGTTTTCCCCAAAATCTCATAAATCTCAAGTGCTGAAATCCTCAAGAAAATCACTACAAGTACACATGTCAGCAATAATGAATGCTTATGGTATCGACGAATGTGAACTGCAATATATAACTAGAAAACTATTCATGAACAATGATGCAATGAGGTACATCAATGACTAGCATCCTACGTGTTCATCCTGAAGAATTTAAATGTACTAGTAGAGATTAACAAATCATATATGGTGTAATTGTTTTAGATTCCGTTTTTAAACAAATCATTTAGTGTTTGTGGCATAGTAATTACCAGAGCGTGTGTGTCCACATGAATAGTGCTTGTGCTGCATGAACTCATGATAATAGTGCGAGTGTCCTATGAGATGAATTCGCACATATATATATAAAGGATCATGCAATGCAACGAGATAAATAACTAGGAACTACCCACAAAAATTCCAGTACTACTATAAGTTTTAAAACTATCGGGCGCCTTGCGCCATCCAAACGATTTCCCCCGTAGATGTGTACATCTACTCACCGGAACGTCTCAGCTAGCCGGATCCAATCACCGCTTTTCCCTTCCGCACCGCGTCCGACGTCTCCGCGATCGATCCTAGAATCACACAAACAACACACATAAGGCTAAAATCCTTCCAAAACACGATATCAAGATTATTCGAAAAACATGCGTCGCAAGCTAACTCGTGTGTAAACGTGACACCAAAACGCGTGTGCCAGCGCCTGGAACCACCCTGGCACGTTGCGATACACAGAAACCACCAGACCCAAACTCAAAACGTGCGTGTCGCGCAAGTCTAAAAGTGTTGAAAACAAGGTATTTGATCCCAGATTTTGACTCAAGTTGAATTAGGAAAAGTTGCATATACCAAACACCCTAGATATGTGGCAGACTCTCCCAGCTCAGACCCCGACACCTAACTCACCCCTCTGGCTGCAAATTGCGGCCAGACACATTAAATCTGCGGCCATTTAGGGGAGAGGGAGTCCCGTGCTTCATGTGTGTGGTCCTATCCCAGTCACTAAGCTCCAGTAAATGCAACTTTTTCCTGAAGCACCTGGATCAAAAGCAGATCTCAAAATGAACCCAAATCTTAACTAAATCGTTTACTTTACACTAAATTAAAACAATAAGGTATTTTAGTGTAATCTGAAGCAATTACTAGGGTTAAACGACACTAATAACACTTAGTTAAGCTAATAAAGCCATAAAAACATAAACTTGGCCTAATCTCCACACAAAACACAAAGTTAGCCCAATTCACTACTTAAACAAAATTTTAAGCTAAATAAACTATAAGTTTAGCAAAAAGAAAGTTGAGGTGAGTTTTATACCTCAAAGTGGGTTAGTGGTGGCTCAAACTTGATGATCTTGCCTCAAGAACCAGCAAGTAAGTGTTTGCAAGAGATTTGTGAAGAAAAATGGATTTTTGATGAAGATTTGAGGCTTGGATGCAAGAAGAAGAAGAAGAAGAGAAGAAGAAGAAGAAGAGAAGGGGGGTGTGCTGTTGCTGCTGTTGCTGTTGCTGCTGTGTGTGTGTGTGCAGGGAAAAGAATGAGAGGGAGAGAGATGTGATGAGTGTGGGAAAAGAGTGATTTAAAAACAAATGAAAGGTGAGAGTCAACCATTTCCCTCTCTCTTTCATCATAATTACCAAGCATGCTTCATGCTCATCATGCTCTCTCTCTCTCTCCAATTCACAAGTCAACCCCCAAAAAAAACTAATTCTATTTAAACTTAAAAAAAAACTAATACACAAAGTTAACTTCATATTATCCTAATGAAATGGGTTAATTCACCATGGCTACCTAAACATGGTTAAACCCCAAACTTAGCCCTAGTTTACATGCACATGTTTGTGCAAGCCAAATTAAATACTAATAAAATATTCATTAATTCTTATAAAATATTTGATAACCGTTTTGGTAAACTTTTTTTACTAAAAACCCCATATTAAAGTATAATTAGCCACTAATCGCATTCTAAGGTGTTGCAATTTTCCCCCCTTAAAGAAATTCGTCCCCGAATTTAAAAATATAGCTATGCATACCTTCAAAGAGATGAGGGAATTTCTTCCGCATCTCGCCCTCGGCCTCCTAAGTGATCTCTTCACCATTCGGGCTGCGCCAAAGAACCTTCACAGATGGCAAGACCTTTGATCGAAGTTTCTTCACCTGCCGATCCAATATCACCACTGGCTGCTCGGTGAACGAAAGATCGCGCTCAAGCTGAATGGTCTGATGCTGAATCATGTGAGAAGGGTCATGAAGATATCTGCGAAGCATCGACACATGGAATACGGGTGAACATCCGGAAAGCTGGGTGGAAGAGCCAAACGATATGCAACTGCGCCGACACGCTCGAGGATCTCGAAGGGACCCACAAATCTGGGACTAAGCTTTCCTTTTCGTTCAAATCTCATCACGCCCTTCATCGGAGAGACCCTCAGAAAAACATGATCGCCAACTGCGAACTCTAGTATACGACGGCGTCTGTCCGGATACGATTTCTTCTTGCTCCGAGCCGCTCTCATCCGATCTCGAATCAACTGTACTTTCTAGGTCGTCTCCTGCACGATCTGCGGCCCCAAAATACTGCTCTCGCCGAGCTCTGTCAAACAGACGGGCGATCTACATCTCCTCCCATACAAGGCCTCGAAAGCTGCCATCTGAATTGTATCCTGGAAGCTGTTGTTGTAGGAGAACTCCACTAAGGGTAAATGATGATCCCAGCTACCACCGAAATCTAAAACGCACGCTCGGAGCATGTCCTCAAGAGTCTGAATAGTCCGTTCTGACTGGCCGTCGGTCTGGGGAAAAAATGCTGTGCTGAAACTCAAACAGGTGCCCAATGCCTCCTGGAGCCTCTGCCATAGTCGACTGGTAAACTGGGTGCCTCGATCGGAAACGATACAAGTCGCGACGCCATGCAACCGTACGATCTCATCGATGTAGATCTGGGCATACTGAGCAAAACCGAAAGTGGTCTTCACTGGCAGGAAGTGAGCCGCTTTTGTCAATTGATCCATGATCACCTAAATGGAGTCATACCCCCGACTAGTCCTAGGTAGACCCACAATGAAGTCCATAGAAATCTGCTCCCATTTCCACTCCGAAATGGGCAAAGGCTGCAACTCTCCAGCGGGCCTTTGGTGCTCGGCCTTAATTTGCTGACAAGTCAGGCATCGCGACACGAAGTCTGTGACGTCCCTCTTCATTCCGTCCCACCAAAAAACATCTCTCAGATCATGGTACATCTTGGTGGCACCTGGATGAACGCTATATATCGATCTATGTGCCTCCTCAAGAATCTCACGCCGTAGTCCCTTCGAATCTGGTACGCATAATCGAGTCCCAAAGCGAAATACTCCCTGATCATCGATCACGAACTCGGAATCTCTGCCCTGCCTAACCTGCTCCATGATCTCTGAAAGACGGTCAACACTGGGCTGTGCCTCTCGAATACGGTCAAGAAATTGCGGACGTGCACGAATATGCGCAAGCTGTCCCCCGGTCGGAGTGAACTCGAACTGCACTCGGCTATCGCATAGAATCTGCCAATCTACTGACAATTGCCTCTACACGGCTCTCAAACAAGATAGACTACCTCCGAGCCTCCGACTCAAAGCATCTGCCATCACGTTCGCCTTGCCCGGATGATAAAGGATTTTGCAATCATAGTCTTTCACCAGCTCCATCCAACGGCGCTGTCTCAGATTCAGGTCTCACTGTTGAAATATGTACTTCAAGCTCTTGTGGTCCGTGAATATCTGGCATGACTCGCCGTATAGGTAATATCTCTAGATCTTGAGTGCAAACACCACTACAGCCATCTTTAAATCGTGAGTAGGATAATTCTGTTCGTGTGTCTTCAGCTGTCGAGAAGCATACGCGATAACCCTGTCGTGCTGCATCAACACGCAACCTAGTCCCACTCGAGAAGCGTCGCAATAAACCACGAATCCGCCCGATCCCGAAGGCAATGACAACACTGGTGCAGTAGTCAGACGAGTCTTCAACTGCTGGAAGCTATGTTCGCATGCCTCGGTCCAACCAAAAGGAACTCCCTTCCGGGCCAACCCGGTCAACGGTGCAGCAATACGGGAGAAGTCCTGAACAAAACGTCGATAGTAGCCGGCCAGGCCTAGGAAGCTGTGGATCTCTGTAACTGATGCTGGTCTGGGCCAATGCTGAACGGCCTCGATCTTCTTCGGGTCCATACGTATACCATCACTCGTAACCACGTGACCTAAGAAATCAACACTGTCAAGACAAAATGCGCACTTGGAGAATTTCGCGAATAGCTGGTGCTCCCTCAAAATCTGCAATGTGATCCGCAGGTGCTGCTCATGCTCCTCTCGGCTCCGGGAATACACTAAGATGTTGTCAATAAATACGATGATGAAATAATCAAGATACAGCCTGAAAACGCGGTACATCAAGTCCATAAACGCCGCTGGAGCATTGGTGAGTCCGAACGACATCACCAAAAACTCGTAGTGCCCGTAATGCGTGCGAAAAGCCGTCCTCGGAATATCCTCCTACCGAAACCGCAACTGATGGTAGCCTGATCGCAAGTCAATCCTCGAAAAGTATCCCGCACCCTGAAGCTGGTCGAACAAATCATCTATACGTGGTAAGGGATATTTGTTCCGTACGGTAACTCGGTTCAGCTGGCGGTAATCAACGCACAAGCGCAAACTGCCGTCCTTCTTCTTGACGAACAGGACAGGAGCACCCCAAGGAGACACACTCGGTCGAACAAGCCCTTTATCTAACAAATCCTGCAACTGATCCTTCAGCTCTCTAAGCTCCGCCGGGGCCATCCGATAAGGCGGTTTGGAAATAGGCCCCGTGTCGGGGATCAAATCGATGCAGAACTCAATATCGCGCTCAGGCGGTAGCCCAGGCAGCTCGTCAGGGAAGACATTAGGAAACTCACACACAATCGGGACCTGGTCCAACGGGACCTCTGCAGCTCTAGTATCACAAACATAAGCTAGGAATCCCCGACATCCCTTCCGTAAGAGCAGACCGGTGCGAAAAGACGAAATCAAGCTGGGAAGGGTGACGCTGCGGTCTCCCTGAATAACAAGGACTGGCTCTCCCAGAAAGCTAAATCCGACCGCCTTCTCACGGCAGTCCACAGATGCAAAACAAGTGGCTAGCCAGTCCATGCCCAGAAGAACATCAAAGTCCAACATATCGAGGAGAATCAAATCAACCGATGAATCCCTCTCACCGATACG
Organism: Agapanthus africanus; assembly: GCA_030015575.1. Classification (NCBI taxonomy): domain Eukaryota; kingdom Viridiplantae; phylum Streptophyta; class Magnoliopsida; order Asparagales; family Amaryllidaceae; genus Agapanthus; species Agapanthus africanus. The sequence continues at coordinate 199,688,761 of JASDDO010000028.1, read as the reverse complement.
AACGGAATGTTAGTGTATATGCCCTAGAGGCCATTACTGTATCATACTAGTTTGTATATTACTTGATGGAAGCTTGGGATATTCACAGTTGTATATACAATCTTAGTATGCTACTTGGTTTGTCTCTGCTTTAATATGTGCATGTGTTTCTTTTAGCATATTGCTGATATACATATTAGTAGAGCCCTTAGGATCTTTGCTTGATTACCAGCGTTGTGATGGCGCTCACACTCGTGGGAGCTGGGTGATCTATAAGCACATCCTTATACAGGTCCCTAGTCGTTGGACTATCGAGACAGGGCATCGATACTCCGGAGTAGACTAGCGTATGCGCTTCTCATCCCAGTATGGGAGACGGTCTGTCCCACAGCCGTCAGTACGTCGTACTTGAGATAGTATGCGGGTGCTCGTTAGGTTACGAGTACACTGGACAGGACTCGTCGGGAACTGTTGGTTGGTATTATACCTATCGTCAGTTATCAGTTCCCAGGTGACATGAGTACAGCTTAGTCCGCTGACTTGACACTGTCACTTCGCCTCGAGTGTGTTCCCACTGCACTTTGATTGCTACCCTACCACGGCTCAAAGGAGTCATGCAAACAGGTAGTTTTTAGGTGCAGTCCCGAAGCACTTGGAGGCAGTGACGGTTAGACAGGATTCGTCTCTCCCGGTATTGGGGGTTGACATCGCGCTGTGTCCAGGAGAGCCATTACACGAGTAGTCCCTGGCCAGGGCAAGCGAGATATACTGGTAGGTTTCCAGTGTTATCTCAGGGTGTTCTGGGCTACACTCCGACACGACTTGTACCGCTATTAGGGGACTGACGTTCACCGCCCCCTAGGCCCGCCTTGCGATGTATCAGACGAACAGACCGGACTGTACGGAGATTGTCACATACAGGCTCAGTAGGAGTTCAGATGGGGTTCACCTCGTCAGTCTTCTTATTGACATCTACCTGGGGACCGTTACGTACAGCTAGTGCCGCTTGCGGTCTGTGGTTAAACCCACTGCCAGCGCAGTGTCGAGTCTTTAGAGTCCCACACAGAGAGCTATTCGCCTTTAGGCAAAATGAGTAGAGGTCGCATGGTTTTGCGACAGGGTTCGTTCACATCCGCGCACTTGTGCACGTTTGCTGTCCGGACAGCTTATACTAGCGGGCTTTGGTTTAAGCCGGATCCTAGTATATGATTTGGGATTGGTTTTTCTCATTGTATTCGTGTTCCTCGGATCACGAATACGGGTGCGTATGCACAGTTGCTTGAGACAGAGGGAGAGGACTTTGATTAGGGTTAATGACTATTGTCATTTTATTAACCCTAATGCTTATGTGTGTATTATTGTTAATTGATATTAGTTTAATAATTGTGCATGGTTATGGTTGTTGACCATTTGACCTTCTTGACTTGTTGACCTTGGTTGACACTTTGACCATCATCATTTCATTTGGAAGATACTCTTTGATCCTTGCAATTTGCATTAAAAATGAAATGATAATGGTCATGTCTTGATTTAGCCATGACAATTATCTCACTAATTATCTAATTACAATAATTCACATATATGAGAGAATGCTTCATATTATTCTCTCATTCTATTATTCACATTCTCTCTCTTGTTCTTCCTCTCCCTCAAGCTCTCCCCTCTCATGTGTTGAGAAACACTTGAGCTTGAGAAAAACCCTCTCTTGATAATCTCTACTCTCATCTAGGGTTCAAGGATTAGCACTTCTTGCACCCTAGTTACTTCTAGCTTGGAGTTGAAGCCAAAGGTCGAGGCTTTCGGGTGGATCTTTCTTCGACGTGAGAAGACGACTAAGGTGACCTCCTTCCACCACTCCAAGGAGCAAGGAGAGAAGGACATAAAGCCCAAGGTATAACCTTTCTAGCATTTAGCTAGTTTCTAGTTAGCTTTAGCTTGTTTTTGTTTAGCAAAGATCCTTCATAGTCTAGTCCATATTGCCTAAGCCCATAAAAATCCGATTTTTTATTCCGTTTTCCGCCTCCCCGCAAGTACTGGGGTGGGCAACGTGGACTTACACGGAACACAATCGAAACACAAAACGAGCAACAAACGACTCGCCTACCAGAGTAATAACAACAAGTGGCTCATCTAATGACGATGAATCACGGCCCAACATCGGTGCAAAGTGTGTAGATACATACGAATGTGTGGAATCTGTTTCGAATAATACCCGCGCGTCGAAAGAACATACTGGAAAGGTACCTGTCACAACAGCATTGGATGCCTGCGCATCCTGCGTAGTCAAAGCGAACACTCGGGCCTGTCCCCCACCAATAGCTGGCTGTCCTCTGCCTCGGCCTTGGCCTCGGCCTCTGCCTCCTCGTCCTCTCTGAACAGGACCGCCGTGTCCATGGCCTCTGGGGACGTCTAACTGGCATGGAGCATCACCGGGGGTAGGAAGTATAGATCTCTGAGGAGGTGGTGAAGGTGGCAAGGTCACGTGTGGAACTGTCACCGCTCCCTGTCGTCTCACCATACAGTCTATGATACGATGATACAGACTCCCGCAACTAAAACATCCTGGCGACTCCTGCTGGTCCTGCAGATAAGAACCAAATAACTGATCTCGTCTAACTCCTCTGCCGCCACCATCTCCCGGAAAGAATTGGTCATGATGCCTACCCATTTGCCTCTGAGCTGGCATATCGGTACGAATCCTCTTCGGCACAGAAATGGCCGAAGTATTTGACATGCGCTCCTCTAACCGTAAGGCCGTGTCCATAGCAACTGCATAAGTGTCAAAGTGCTGGGCGCCGATGGCAAGAAATAACTGGGTGTCAAGTCCCTGCATAAACCTCTTTACCTTCTTCTCTTCAGTGTCCACCAAGTACGGAGCATATCGGAACAACTGAGTAAACTGGATATCATACTCAGACACTGTTATCCCTGGAATCTTGCGGAAAGCCTCAAAACTATGGGCTCGAGCATTACGAACGCTCTCTGGAAGGAAACGGGCTAGAAATACTTCTGTGAACTCATCCCAAGCCATAGGAGGTAGGCCTGCAGCTCGACCTCTCTTGACCGACTCACACCACGTCTGAGCAAGGCCCTCCAGACGAAAACTCGCTAGCTCCACCCATCTATCGTCAGAACATCCGAGTGAACGGAAAATCCTAGCTAATCTGTTGAGGAATGTCTGCGGATCCTCCGCTGCATCTGTGCCGGTGAAGACTGGAGGTCTCAGCCTCATGAACTCCTGTAGTGATACGGGAATAGCTACGGTAGTAGTAGAAGCAACTGTCTGGGCAGCAGGTACAATCGTAGTCTGTGCAGGGATAGGTACGTCCTCAGATCTCTATACACGACTGGTCTCGACTAAGGATCCCATCATCTGACGTAGCTCCTGCATGCCTGACTCTAGCCTGTCAATGCGGCCTGAGGAAGGAGGATCAATCTGTATCTGAGGGGTAGGCACGCCGTCCTGATCGGTCCTCGTCTCGGACGAGCCCGCTCGAATCTCATCTCTGGCGGTAGCCCTCTGAGCCCTCGTAGCCTTCGGCCGCATAATGACTCGTACAAGAAACAGGATAATAAGAACAGTGCAATAGAATCATATGAGTACCCGGAATTGAAGAAGGAATTTCAAGCAAGTATATCCTAAAGTCACTTAGGCAGAGTACCATATCGCAAGTATGCCGCGGACATACACACGCTACGTTACCCTGCTTAAGTCACTTACTCCATCTACCAAAGGTCATTCTACACTCGGAAAGGTAAAACCTATCGCTCTGATACCAACTTTGTCACGACCCGAAAGGTACAGAACGTGACTGGCACTTAAATTACGAAACGTCTCGAGGCGTACGTAATCTAAGTAAGCCAAAGCCCAGAAATCAAAACCCAAACAAGCAGTAGAGTGAAGGAAAAACCAAATAAGTCGCATTAAAAACCTTTAAAAGCAACATCACATTTTCCGAAAAAATTCGGCAGAGTTTCCTTTGTAAAAACTGACCCCAAACGGGTACGAAACAGGAATATAAATAATATAAAATAAGGCATCCCTAAGCGGGAGCTAGCTCTTCGCCAAAAGCGGTCTCAACATCACACGCAATAAATAACATCACTATGCAAAAATAAGCATATAAAGGCACAAGTAATAATGCATCACGTCGGCTCAAGTGAGCTCGTCCCAGAGAAACATCATATATGTACACAAATCTCACATGTCTCGTCTCTAGGTCATAATACATCAGTACAAGTGGCAGATACAGTAGATGGAGTACACTAGATACAATGAATATACAAGTTGGAAACAAAATAATCTCACAACCCACCTACGAGCAAAAGCCTCAAATCCAAGCAAAATGAGCAAAAGGAGGAAGTGCGTCCGCCGCTACAGTGCTGACGGATCGGACCTGCAAAAAGGCTGTGGCACAATGGGGGTGAGTTGCCAACTCGTGAGTAATAAGTAACATCTATAAAGGCTATCGTAAGTATGTACTCAAAAGTGTCACAACTCTACAATACTGATATGGCATGATGTACTAGCATGAATGCAACATTAATGCAATTTAACATGAGATCTGATTATAAGGGACGGATCCCGTCTGTTCTACTCTTGCTCGCGTGGCTTCTTAGACCCGCTTGGCTGCTGTCGAACGTTTTTTCCGTTCTTTGGTTTATTTTTGCCTCTGCGCCGGTTCTTTTGTATGACGGGCCGGCGACAAGGAGCATTGTCATTCTCCACGGCCTGCTGAAGGAGGCGCTGCGTCCTGGCTTTCTCGTAAATGGCCATTTCATGGTTATGGTCATCCCAGACCTTTTGCCCCACTTCCCTTATTAGCTTGTCCATCCATTCTTCAAACGACGGGCTCGGCATTTTGATGGTAGGATCTCATTTTAGTTCAGGGTTAGCGTCTTCTAACAGGGCGTCTCCTTCTTCATCGAAGTCATGTATGACGTAGCTACCATGGACTCGTTCCCGTTCTTGGATTGGACATATCCAAGCCCGACTGTTTCTATTTTCCCGTTGGGCAACTTTCGCTGAGTTCCGGGGATGTCCCAAATCCTGTTGTAGAATCGAGCTTGTCGAGTAGTCTGTCTGAAGGGTATCCCTTGGCGCTTCAATAGCCTTTTCAAGCCTTCCGTGTAATATTTAGGCAGACGGATGGGCTGGAGCCTGTCAAGTGTAGAATCCGCACCATGCCAAACTTCTTTCTCTACTTTGGTTTCCGTGGATCGATAAAAGAGGATCGCCTTTTCATTTCTTCGTCTGGGAGGGACGTAGAATGTTTGCAGTTCCTGCACACTATAAGTTTCAAGTGCGTCGAGATCTTTGTAATATTCTTGTGGAACCATGGTAATTTGCAAACTCTGGTTATCGCCAGCGAAGGCTTGTATTGACGGCCGAGCGGAAAATATAGCGTTGACCTCATCTTCCGAGTCGCTGCCGAAGATCAACATAGGGGTGGACGGTCCCGAGTTGTTGCGTTGGGGCGGCCCTGAATAAACTATCTCTTCTTCCTCCTCGGTATCACTCCCGAAGACCGGAATAATGGTGATAGCTTTGTTCTTCGGTTTGTGACATCTTTCCGTGTCCTCAAAATCTGGTAAGAAGTATTTTGCATCTTCGTACTTTCAGACTTCATTCATGGAAAGTGGGTTCAACTCCCCTGTTACGGTATACTCGAGACCATCCTTGAAATACTTCATACACCGATGTTGTGTAGAAGGGATAATGTTGCACTCGTGTAACCAAGGCCTGCTGAGCAAAGCATTGTAGCATGTTTTGGCGTCAATGACATGAAATTTAATGTCAGTGACTAGCAGCCCAAAGCGCAGAGTCAATATTACAGAAACAAGCGTCCGTGATGACTGGGAGTCAAATCCGGAGATGGTGATTTTATCACGAGTGAGGTGCTGAACGCTCATGCAGATTTCCTTCAACACTCTCACGTTGAGGAGATTGACGGAAGACCCATTGTCAACCAGGATTCTGCCTATCTTGATGTCATGACAGTATCCGGAGACATAAACGGGATGGTTATGCTCGCATATCCCAAGGAGGAGATCTTCATTGCCGAAAGTGATATCCGCTGTGTGCACTTCTTCCAGCTCGTCCTTCATCTTTTCTTCGGCGAGGAAAGCTTGGAATTGCTCTGGCTCTTGTAGTGCCTTGATCAACGAATCTCTCTCCTCTTTGGATAGCAGAAAGGCGTCGAGAATGCTTAGTTGCGAAGGTAGCTTTCTCAAGTGTGCCAGAACGTTGTAGTCCACCTTACTTATCTTTGGCGGGTCTTTGGCTGTCAGCTCTTCGAGTGCTTGGTCATCAAGGATGATATCCTCATGGACCTTTTCTTTCCCCTTATCTCTTCTATTTGACCCACTGTTCGGGGGCCCAAGATTCTTTTCGGGCAGTGTACGATTGCGCAGCTGAATGTTCTCGCAGTTCTTCGGTTCTTCCTCTTTTCCCGACGTGGATTCTTTGAAAAGAGGGCCAAGGGTCATTTCTTCATCAGAGTCGCTCCCGAAGGTGAGGACTTGCGATCCCCCAGCGTTGACCATGCGACAGTTGCTGGTGGTTCTTTTATGCTCCTTGGTCATATTTTTTTGCTCCCGATGAATTTTTCGTTTCATCCGCTTGAAATGTTGTCGGTGAGCAACATATCCCTTCCACCAGTTTTTAAAGGCGTTGCACTCTTCAGTAGGGTGCGCGATCCTTCGGTGATATAAGTAGTAGTTAGGTTGTATATCCGCTTCATCAGGAGTGTTTCCTTCGGAGGGTGGCAGCTTCATTCCCATCGATATGGCCTTGGCGAACCTCTTCCTTATCTTGAACCTGCTTTTATTTGCGACGGATGCATTTTGATCTGGCGGGAGTGTTTCAACCCTTTCGTCCAGTCGTCGGCGTTTGGCTTTTTCGAATATGGACATCTCACGCTCTCGAGCAGCTTTGCTTTTAAGAAAAGCTTCGTCCAGGAATGCATCAATCATTTCGTTTGACGGCCCTAGAAGTTCCGTCTCAGGATCTGCCCCCAGTTTCTTTGTGTAAGGAACTTCTTCATCGTCTATCGACGAGTGAGAGATCACATGGCAACTTGCCATATAATCTTCAAATTCATCCGACGAGTCTTCTTTATTGTCATCATCTCCGTCCTCAAGGACGTGGCTGAGAAATTCTTAGAGTGTGACTGGAGTCCGCGCTTTTTGATTATATTCTTCCAACGCGTCAATCTGTTTTTGCAGGTCCGTGCGCTTGTCACCAAGCTTCACGGGCTTTTTGGTCTTCTTCTTTTTCTTTGAAGACTTTGACGGCTGGGTGTGGGCATTTTGGCTATCACCACCAATCTTTAGAGTTGGGTGCGGTTTCAGCATTCCCTCGACAATCTCGGGTTCCAGTGGATTTTTCCACCTAAACGCCGGATATGTTTGGAGATCCTTCAGTATTCTTTTAGTCTTGGCTGAAAGAACGACCTTCCATGGAGCTTCTTCAACAAAAGAGCACGATACCCCCGGTGTGTCCGTTTTCTTAGGAGCGTGCGATTGAGGCGGGCTTACTTTCCACTTCTCAGACAGCGCGAATTTGCCCTATTGATACTGGTATTCAATCCAGCCCTTGAAGACGAAGCAATCTTCAATTAGATGGCTTACCGTTTAATGGTAGGGGCAATAATTGGGACTATTAGTCTCGCCAGGTTGCAACGGTCGTTTTGGATTCGACAGATTGATGAGCCTGTTGCGCACCGCTAGCTCGAACAATCTCTTCGTTTTGTCCCGGGGAAACGAATAAGGGCGCTTTATCTTCTCATTATACAATTGTCGTCTCTCGTCTAGGCGATCGGTTAGTTTTGGGCCACTGGGCTGCTGTTGAGTATTCGCAACGAATGTCGCCTTCCCTTTACCCTTTTTGTTCCGCGGCTCCGGCTTTGAAGGAGACGGTCTATGACCCATCTAGTCCATCTGGGCCAGTTTGTCGATCAAGGCCTGAAACGTGGTCGGCTTGAAGAACATCATGAATTGGGAAAAGGTCGCTTGAGGGTCAAGAGTGCCCACGAACATGCCCACTGCCGGCGCTTCTTTGATGCGCTGCTCACATATTGACCACAGATTCCGCCATCGTGTCGCATACCGAACCCATGTTTCGCTTGGTTTCACCCTGGCATTGATTAACGCCGTGATTGGGGTGCGCTCGCTGGTGCTTGCGAAACGCTGGGTGAATAATAGCTCCATCTCTGCAAAAGTCTTAATAGAGTCGTTTGGAAGTTCAAAATACCACTCGAATGTCGTCTCCGACAATCTACCAACAAACTGACGGAGCAGAAGTTTATCATCACCTTCGATTTTGCCGCACAAGGCTCTGAATTGAGCGACGTGCTGATGCGGATTTCCCGTCCCTTTATATACGTGAAATTTAGGGATCGTATATCCCGGCGGGTACCTTATTTGGTCATACCAGCCTGGATATGGTCACCCAGTTTTACCAATTTGGCCGGTCGCTTCATTCGCCTGGTGAACCCGTATTTGCTGAGCAATATAATCATCTAGAGCGGCCTTGGAGATGGTCTCCTCCTTGACTGCTGAAAGAGCTGGAGGAGGGTTTGATGTCTCCCCTCTGTCGTCTTCTATGATAATCGGGGGGTCTTCAGCTGGTGGTTCCGGCTGTAACATCATCCCGGCCATGTCTTGGAACAAAAGAGCCATTCATTTTATATTGGCTGCCTGCTCCGCAGCCTCTTTTTCTTTCCTCTCGAGCATTCTTCGGAGGAACTCGGTATCAGTTTCTTGTTCCCGACGCTGCTCTGAGGTCTCTGGATTTTCTTTTGGCCCAGTAAATGCGGCCATTGCGGTCAGCATCTCCTGAAGTTTCTGCTGCTGTTGTTCCTGAGCCTTCGTTATCGATCGGGTAAGCGGTCGATGACCCGTAGAGGCACGGCTTTCCTCTTTTCCGGAAGCCATATAAACAGTATGTATTACCATGCCCCCGGACTTGGGGTGTTTAGATTCAACGTCCTTGCGGTTTGCCGCGTTCACGGGGGCTTTCTCTGGCCTCCTTCTCTTGTGAGCAGTTGAAGTCGAGGGAGCCGTTGTAGCAGGCACCTAGACAGCTGTCGCCTTTGGTGGCTTGACAGGATGGTTTTCTCTTTGTCGAGCTTTAAGTTTCTTTGATCGGCGAAAGTGATCCTGGTCAATCACCGATTCCCGGACCAGTCGCCAGACTTTATAAATTTTGGAGGACAGCCGCTGAAGGGGCTGCTCCGTCTTCTTTCCTGTAGTAATCTCCATAGGTGGAGGAGATCTCTTCTGCACGGCAGTCGGAGAGTTCTTGCGAACCTTCCTAAGTGGTTCAAAGTTGTTCCCAGTTGAAACAGCAGCATTGATTTTCACCATGGGGGCTGGCAGAGTTAGCCCAGAGGGGGAGTTTCCCCGGGCCTTCCTTACTCGGCGCCAGTGACGACGGCGAGCATGTCGTGCGGTTGGAGTTGGTTCAGCTATAGGGTGACTTCATCATGCCCCTTGTTTTGGCGAAGGGTTGTCACCGGCGTCAGGCTCTTAAAGACCGATGTCCGTTGAGAAGCAATGTCCAATCTGTCAAAGACAGACCTTTGGGCAGGGGAAGCAGCTTTGGGGACTTCACCTAGAGCAGGAGCCGGGATGGCCAACCTTGTGAAGACTGACTTCTTGGCAAAAGAAGCCTCTGCAATGATTTCATCCGCTTGAACCGGGATGGCTATCCGCTTAGGGATGGCTGCTTCAGGTATCGCGGGCTTGTTAGCGTTCTGGCCCAGTCGACTGAAAACTGAGGCAGTGGAGTTGGACGACCCGTTGAGAGGGGCCGCGGTAGTGGTAAGTCGATCAAAGACCGACTTCTTTAGGGCTTCTTGCAGCAGCATCGGGGCATTGAAGCTCATGGGTGGGATCATAGTCCCAAAGAACAGCCCAGTGGTGGCCTGAGTTACTTGGTCCACCGACATCGTGAACAAGGAGGCCGCCTGGGGCCCGTAGGTTACACCTCCAGATGAGGCGGAACGGGAGTTGCAGTTGCAGCTGGAGTATTTTATGCAGATAGAAGCCATTGATCATTCGTTCTCTGCACGGAGTAAGACACCAAATCTTAATACCTCGAACTCAAGGGCAACCATATCAAACCGCGATTCGTTCACGAACACGACACACGAAGTGTGGAGTGGAAAGAGGAAAAGGTCCCACCGGGCGTGCCAGAATCTGTTCCCCACCGAAACACGGAGAAGCGACCGCGTAGGTCCGTCTTGCCTGAATTTCGGGGCAGATGCTAATTGGTACTATCCGTCCACCTCTCCGAAGATGCCAAGTTGATTTATGACACCATATATCGAAGGTTTAAATTGATGCGGCCGATGTAGCAGACTTCGTCAGATTCCCCCTCATTTGAGGGGTTTTTTATTGTAGGGACGCTCTTCCCCGCAGGCACAAGGCCCTACAGTTAATTACGCTACCGCATCGCGGTAACAACTTTCTCCTTCTCCAAATGGTCACTTCGTGTCGTGGGTGTTTGTTTTGTTTTTGGTTGCTCGTGGATTGTATACGAAGACTAATTTATGCTGTCGCCCATAGGGCGTGGATTAGTCGTGGATTAGTCCAAATCCGTATCTTCTTAAATTTGGGTTTGGGGTTGGGTTTAAGGATACGTTAGTCTCATTTGAGATTAAGATCAACTTAAACGTTTGTTAAGGATACGTTAATCTAATTTTAGACTAAGATCAACTTAACGGGATCGTTTAGATCCAAAAAGAGAGTATTTAGCCTCTGATGTTTAGTTTAAGGACATTGCGGTTGATTACCAGTTTAAGGACATGGTGGTCCAATGTTAGTTTAAGAACATCTCGGTTTAAGGTTAAGGACATCATAGTCCATGGGTTTAAAGGGACCCCACAGTCCGAGGTTAAGGACATCATAGTCCATGAGTTTAAGGACCCCACCGTCCAGTTTAAAAACGTCATAGTCTGTGAAATGTATGGTTGTCGGGACCCATCACCTCTCTGAAGACGTTGAAGGATTACAACGACAGATATCAAAGGAGTGAAGAGATGTACCCTTGAACCAAAGTTGATTGGGGGATCTGTAGTCCAATTTGGAACTAAGATCAATTAATTAGATTATGAGCACATTAGCTCAGTTAAATCTGAATTGAGGACTTATGGCTAATTTGGGCTAAGTCCAATTAAGTTTGAAATGTTGGCCCTTTGTTGGGCTATTGAACATTTGCCTGGGTTCAGCCCCTCATTATTTAGCAATGCTAAACAAGAGTTTGAAGGCTCTGATAATATTTTGTCTTTGACTGAGCATTAAACATTATAGCTCTGGATTTTAAAGTTCATTTGAAGGGGAGATTTGCCTCTGGAAAACTTAGCCAATTTGGGCTAAGCTGGCTTTAAAATAGTGCTAAACACTAGAGGATATCTAGCGGTCACGTGTCCTCACGTGATGTATTTAAAACAGTGTTAAACACCGAAGACAAGATGCTCAAAATAGTTTTAAACACTAGAAAGGAAGGTATCACGTGGGGTCATGTGAGGCGCCTGAGATGGGGCCAAACCTCCTTTATTTTATTATCAAAATATTCAAATAAGTGTTAAACACTTTTAATATTCAGGCTATCGCGTCTGGGCACGTGATGGGTATCTATGTATTGATTATTAAAATGTTTATTAGAGGTCACGTGGGGACACGTGAGGGTGCCCAAAATCAGTACTTCCTTTGGATTTATTCTCTTCATTTATAAGAGTCACGTGTGAGCACGTGAGGCATTGCCTCCAACCTTTTTCTTCTCATTTTGGGGAGTCTGTTTAAGGGTCACGTGGGAACACGTGACCTAGTTTTGTTCTCTTTTTTCTGCTCATTGAGGAAGGGGGTTACGTGTCACCACGTGACCAATTTCTTTACGTGCATGGAGAGCTTTAAGTCTCTTGTTTTAAGAATTAAATTCTCTGTAAGGTTAAACTCTAATTCTGTTTTAGAGGAATTAAATTCCTATGTATGTGGAAGAATTAAATTCTCATATAGGGTTAAACCCTAGTTCTGTTTGGGAGGAACTAAATTCCTATGAATCTGGGGGAATTAAACTCCCATATAGGGTTAAACCCTAGTTTTATTTGGAGGAATTAAATTCCTATGAATGTGGAAGAATTAAATTCTCATATAGGGTTAAACCCTAGTTCTATTTGGGAGGAATTAAATTCCTGTGAATTTTGGAGAATTAAATTCTCATATAGGGTTAAACCCTAGTTTTATTTGGAGGAATTAAATTCCTATGAATTTGGGGGAATTAAATTCCTTACACTCAGATTCTTCCTCTAGGTCTTGGATCTGCATGGCAGAATCTTCCCGATGAGAATTAAATTCTCAACTTGTGGGGAGATCTGCTTCTATAGATTTTCAACCAAAGGAAGAACTAAGTTCTTATTCGGAAGAGTTAAACTCTTAAATTTGAGAAGTAAATTCTCTTTTATTTTGTGGAGCTTAGATCTCTTTCCCCTTTCTCACCTAGGGTTTTTTCTCTGAAAAGAACTTCTTTTCTCTTTTGAGAATTAAATTCTCCTCTCTTTTCTCTCTGTTGTTGTTTTTCTCCAGAAAATCAAAATTCCAACATCCCTTCTCTTCTCTTCTTGGCTCCTATTTATAGGAGAAAGAAAAGAATCAATTTGTATAGTGAATCTTTCATTGAAAGATTTTGGTTGTTTTTGTAACTAACATGATCTTTTAGATCACTCAGTGAATTTTATTCACTATTGGATTTTTAATCCAGAAGATATTCTGTTTGTTATTCTTGGTGAATTTCAGGGGAATCTTTCCTTGTATAAAATCTTTTCATGAATTGGGGATTTTTAATCACCATTGGATTTTTAATCCAACGGTGCTCTATTTTACAGAGCACCAGCTTTTTGTTTGGAAAGATTTAAAGAAATATTTTCCCAGTTAGGGTCTTTAATTCCCCTTAATTAGAATTTAATTCTATTAGTTCAGAAGGCCTTTTTTTTAAAAGTCTATCACGTGTAGGCACGTGATCCCATTATTTGATTATTAAATAGAATTTAATTCTATTGATTAAAGGGCTTAGGAGCCTGTCACGTGTTGGCACGTGACTCTCTTGATTAAACATTTTATTCAGAATTTAATTCTGCCTTTTGACATAGCTAAGGAATCATCACGTGTGAGCACGTGACCCTTGGTCACGTGTGAGCACGTGACCCTTGGTCACGTGTGAGCACGTGATGCCCCATTGGGGTTTTTCCTTAGTATCTTATTATATTTTTGTTTGACTAGAATTTAATCCTATAAAGCAGAGATCACAGGAACCTATCACATGTCAACACGTGACCCTTGGTCACGTGTGTGCACGTGATACCCCATTGGGGTATTTCCTGGCTGTTTTGTTATATTTTTGTTTGATTAGAATTTAATTCTATAAAGCAGAGATCACAGGAACCCATCACGTGCCAACACGTGACCCTTGGTCCCGTGTGAGCACGTGATACCCCATTGAGGTATTTCCTGATATTTTATCAGGGAATAGGCCCAAGCCCAGATCAAGTGGGCCCATGCCTAAGTCGAGCCCCGCGACCGGCTTCCCCCATGCCAAAATGAAATCATGTAATAAATAATTTTGATATAATTTTGTATGCATGAATGTAAGAAAAATGGGCATAAAGCCAAATTTTTGTAAAGCCCATAGCTCATGTGCAAAAGAAATGAGCACATGAGGCATGGCATGGGAAAAATGCCATTTTGTAAATCCCAAGAGGCTATATGTAAATTTGTAAGCCTATATAAGGCAACATGATAATGAATAAAAAAAAAGACTTTTCCATTCTCTAAAATTCTAGGGTTTGTACCTCCTCCTCCTCCCTTAAGGTTCTAAACCTTCTTCTTTTCTTTTGAATTAAACCAAGAGTTTAACTCTTCCTTTTTCAAAAATAAGTAGTTTTCACCATAAAACCCTTGAAGGTGAGCTCGGATCTGCTATCAAATCTCTAAAAGGGGAGATTTTAAGTCTCACCTTCCCTTTTCCCCCTAAGATTCAGCCAACAGAGAGGAAGAAGAAGGATACTCATCTCCAAAAATTCCATTCTGGGAGGATCCGAAGCTCAAAAGAAGATCCAAAAATTTCTAGGAGTTTAACTCCATTCAAGATCTGGTAGAGTTTAACTCCATAAATCCAACCCTTTTTAGGAGTTTAACTCCAAATCTATATATAATCCCTGTTAGACGTTCAACTCCAAAACCCCTTGGGAGTTCAACTCCTAACACAGAGGCTAAGCCCCTTTTCTGTTGGTGTTCCAGCGGCCACGTGCCGCGCATGTGACCCGCGGGCACCCAGCGGTCGCGTGCGCCTCACACGACCTGCGGGCGCTAAGCGCCCACGTGCACCTCACGCGATCCGCGGACGCTCAGCGTCCAGCGGTCGCGTGCAGCTCACGTGAACTGCTGGTGCCCAGCAGTCGCATGCTGCGCACGTGACCAGCTGGCGACCAGCGATCACATGCTGCGCACGTGAACCGCTGGCATCCAGTAGTCGCGTGCTGCGCACGTGACCCGCTGCGTCCAGCAGTCGTGTGCTGCGCATATGACCCGTGGTCGCCCAGCGTCCACGTGTCATGCACGCATCTTTAAGACGCTCCTCACCCCTCATTTTCCGTGCACTCCACACCAGAAACACGTCCCCCGTTAGGAAAATTTTTCTAACAGGGCACTGCCCCGCACCCTGCAAGGGGGCTACTAGCCCCTTTGACCCCCGGCCCGCTATCCGAGTAGCGGGACCCCCGTAAACTCTGCGAGGCCCCCGATATATCCAAAACCCCCTTTCAAAACACAACACACGCACATTGCACACTGAGTTTGCATAACTAGTTGACCCGTCAATCGGAGGTTCCTTCGCTCCAAATGTGAGGGATAATTAACAGCAGCTTAGTCCGCGACTGCCGGAGATTCAGATCCCCATAATTAATAAACCCCGGTCTACCTTAAGCAGGGGAAATCTGTATATTCCTGACAAGCGACGTGTATTCCCATCTCAATGGGATGACGAAAAACACCCTACAGTCAGTAAGCTCCTTAACCCTAATCCAAAAAGGTCTTCAATTTTTTCAAATTTTGGTGCCTTTTTAGATATGATGCCCTTTCGAAGAAAGCAAGCAATGAAAGCGTCAAAGGTGACACCTTGCCTTTCCGATGTCACGAACAGCTTTTCGAAGATACCTAGGACCTTGATCAGACTTGGGTACTTATGACGTACGGCGTTCTCAGTTGACAGGCCGTCGAGCATAGCAGGCACCGTATCAAACACATATTCATCGGGAGGAAGTAACTCTTTATAATGCTCCTCCCTGATCGGCAATCTAGAGATCTCACGGAACTCTTCCAATGAAATTGAGACCTCTCGATCCCCTAGCAAGAACGTATTGGTGGGAAGGTTCCATTGATTCAAGAAAGCTTTAACCCACTAGACACGAGGGCCATGATAATAGAACAACAAAGTATACACTGCCTGGTACAGCCCGACCTTCCGCAGACGTGTACATTGGGCAGAGAGAATGTAACAAGCCTAAGGAAGATAGCCCACTGGATGGCGGGGGATAACGCCTACCTTATAAACCTGCCCCCAAGGTCGGGCTTCACTCTGACAGATTCGACGCCCCAGAATGTCGATCGCCACCACAGGTTGGTTGGGTATCTCAGTCGTTGATGGCTCGAGTCGGCCCGCGGGAATCCAGTTAGTCGCCTCTATCGCGTTAGCAGTCCGTGGGCGTTCCATCAACGATATAGAGCTGATGGGTTTTGACGGCTCTTCGCAGGTAAAACTACGGCGGCCCCAAATAATATGACCGTACCACTTTCCCCACAAGAGAAGACTAGTATGGTCCCTATCATGCGCCTTGATCATCGCTATAGCCTCCTCGTCCGACGGCGACGGCGGGAAGGCCGCTTCTGAGCTAGTGTAAGGGAAGTCGGGAAGTGAAGCCATCGTTCCTAAAATAAAAAAAAAATTAAAATAATAATAATAAATAATAAGGTAAAATAAAATAAAATAACAAGAAAACCATGATGTGACGGGATCACTGCCTGCAAAACCAATGGACCCCATAAAATCTAAATAACGGCTCACCAATGACGAAGCAAAATAATCATTGGGAGAATCAAAGAGGATTCTCATCAAGTAAACAGTAAAGTTTAAACAACTCTTGAACGAGTTCTGCTAAAAAGCGCAACATATTCAAATCTGCTTTAAGGGCATTAAACCCCTAAAATACTCAAGAACATTAGGGAATAAAATTCCCAAAAATATCTGAGTCTCTCTCAGAGCCAAGCTCTGTGAACAAGGAATTAAATTCCTTTAATAAAGGGATTAAATCCCAGAAAACCCCCATGGCAAGGAGGCAAGGAAAATGGAATTAAATTCCAAGGATTTTAAAGATCGGTAGCAGGGTAAAACCCTAAGAGGAGGATCAACAATCCTCATTGATTCAAGATCTTAGAATCTACAAAAAAATGTGTGTGCTTTGGATCTTTAAGAGACCAGTTTAAGAAAAGAGCAACACTCTGTCCCCGGATTTAAAATCCATGACGAAAAGAAAAAAAGGGGTTCCGTTCATGATCCTTACCAAAGAAAAGTTTCAACAGAGTTTAACTCTGAGATTCCAGCAGGCAGAGAACTAAGCTCTGAAGAGAAGAATTAAATTCTCAAGGAAAATAAGTAGGGAAGAAAATGAAAGAACAGTGGTCTTCTCAAAGGTAAATACCCCTGTATTTATAAGACATGATGAGGAGCGGTTCATCTTCCCATTTCCGTAGGCAATCTAATGGATGTGAGGGCAGACAGCGTTGTACTCACGTACAAGCCACATGAGAGCAACGCTGGGGGGAATTTGTTCCCTTATAAAAAAAAGGATGAGGGAAAGTTCCCCACTAAAAGAGCCCCCCACATGTTTAACACGTGAGTGCCTATATGCAACGTATATTGGCACTGCAATTAAAACAATTACTAGGCTAAAACAGCCCCACATGTTTAACACGTGAGAGCCTATACGCAACACAAACAGGCACTGCAGTTAAAACAATTGCTAGGGTAAAACAGCCCTACGTGTTTAACACGTGAGTGCCTATATGCAACGCATGAAGGCACTGCAATTAAAACAATTGCTGGGATAAAACAGCCCCACGCGTTTAACACGTGAGTGCCTATATGCAACGCATGTAGGCACTGCAATTAAAACAATTGCTAGGCTAAAACAGCCCTACCTGTTTAACACGTGAGTGCCTATATGTAATGCATGTAGGCACTGCAATTAAAACAATTGCTAGGCTAAAACAGCCCCACATGTTTAACACGTGAGTGCTTATACCGGAACCCGAGGCCGGAAAATTAATTCTATTGATTTTGCAACGCACATAGGCACTGCAATTAAAACAATTGCTACGGTAAAACAACCCCACATGTTTAACACGTGAGTGCCTATATGCGCTGCAATTAAAATAATTGCTAGGCTAAAACAGCCCCAGTGTTTAACACGTGAGTGCCTATATGCAACGCATATAGGCACTGCAATTAAAACAATTGCTAGGCTAAAACAGCCCCACGTGTTAAACACGTGAGGGCATTTCCCTGCGTAAAATTAAATTCTACTCAACAAGAAACCAATTCAACGGTGATTAAGAATAGAATTAAATTCTATTGAACTTTTAACTGAGAAATGATATTTTCTGTTAAAAAGAAAGTTGGCGGATCAAAGATCCCATAAGTTGGAAAATATTTTTCATAGCTTTTTAAACAAAGAAAGATTGTGCTCCGTTAAACCAACCACCCTTAGATTAAAAATCCAACGGTGATTAAAAATCACCAATCTACAGAATAAATTCTGTACGGAAAAATATTTTCCAAATCTTGTTTAAGAAACAAGAAAATATGTTCTGTAAGACAGAAACTCTTGGATCAAAGATCCAACAGCAGGTAAAACCCCAAAATCAATTGGAGTCTCTCAATGAGAGATTTCCTAAAACTAATTAACAAACTTCTCTCCTGTATATAAATAACCCAACACTTTAAGTTAAAAGGAGAAAAAGGAAGAAGAAAAAAAGAGAGGGACGACTGCAGAGAGAAAGAACTCCCCAGAGATTTAAAGAATATACAGTGAGAGAATTTAATTCTCAAAAGAAAAGACTTGTTCCTTTGAAATACTAAGTAAAAAATAAGACTGTTCTTTGCATCTTTAAGGGTTTAACCCTTCGTAGAAGAACTTAGTTCTTCCTCTGGTTGAGATCTGTAGAGGCAGATCTTCCTACAAGTTGAGAATTTAATTCTCATCGGGGAGATTCTGTCATACATATTCAAAGCCTATGGGAAAGAACTGAGTTTAAAGAGTTTAACTCTTACAAAAAAAAACACGTATGGGAATTTAATTCCTCTAAAAACTAGGGTTTAACCCTGTAAGAAGAATTTAATTCTTGCAAAGAACAAAGGGAGAACTTGATTACTCAGAATCATAGAAGAACAGCCTGGTGATTCATTAGTGTTTAACATTATACCAAGACCTCACGTGTTTTCCATGTGAGTGTTTTTAATGAACAAAAGAAAACGGCTGAGACTGCCTTACGTGTTTCCCACGCGGGTGTTTAAAAGTGGAGCAAGGAACACTTCTTAGGACAGTCACGCGTTTTGCACGCTACCCTCAATCAAGTGCTTAGCACTTCTGTGAAAGGAAGAGGAAATAAGATAAGAGGGTATTGCCCCCATTTGGAGCGTCTCATGTGTTTTACACGTGAGCGCTACGGGAACTAAGTGTTTAGCACTTACATAAAGGGAGAGGCAACAAAGCCAAGGGCAGAACCCAACTTTGGAGCGCCTCACATGTTTCACACGTGAGCGTCACAGGAATCAAGTGCTCAACACTTATATAAAAGGGAGAAATAATTGGACAGTACCCAAATTTGAGCGCCTCATGTGTGTCACGTGAGCATCACAAAAACCTAGTGTTTAACACTAATTAGGTGCACCACGTGAGTGCCACATAAATTTAGTGTTTAACACTACTCTAGTGCCCATATGGAATGCATGTAAGCGTCGTATGCCTCAGCATTTAGCATTGTTGGGTAATTATAGAGACCCAAATATAACCCAAATTGACTAATTTCTTCCAAAGTCAAAACCCCTCTGTGTTCATCATTCCCCCAAATTGATCTTGGTCCTAAACATAACTAATGATCTGTCAAATGAGGATATCCAAAATAAGGTTCATCCCACATCCCCTAAATTTGACTAATGATTCTTAGATGATCCACCACGATCTTTTTCCTCCGACACGGGAATTTGTTCAAGGGTACATCTCTCCATACCTCTGATACATGTCGTAATTTTTCAACGTTTTCAGAGAGGTGGCGGGTCCCGACAACCAATTGCTCTTCGGTGCACTTCCCAAACTAACGTGCACACCCCAGATCAAACCATACCCTAAGTTGGGTGTATCCCACATCATCACCGTACATCCCGTCACGTAACAAATACACGGGCATAAAATAGTAATCTACGGACCGTAACGTCCTTAAATTAAAACCTCACCTCAAAAATGGTGATCTACGGACCGTAACGTCCTCAAACTACTACGGACCGTAACGTCCTTAAACTAAAACCTCACCTCAAAAATGGTGATCTACGGACCGTAACGTCCTCAAACTACTATGGACCGTAACGTCCTTAAACTAAAACCTCGCCTCAAAAATGGTGATCTATGGACCGTAACGTCCTCAAACTATTATGGACCGTAACGTCCCTAAACTAAAACCTCACCTCAAAAATGGTGATCTATGAACCGTAATGTCCTCAAACTACTACGGACCGTAACGTCCTTAAACTAAAAGCTCACCTAAAAAATGGTGATCTATGGACCGTAACGTCCTTAAACTACTACGGACAGTAACGTCCTTAAACTAAAACAATAGAGACTAAATGTTCTCTTGTTGGATCTGAAATAAAAATGATCCTAACACCTTATTAAATAGATCTTAGTCTCAAATTAGACTAACGTATCCTTAACCAAAAAACCAATCGAGCCCCAAATGCTCACAAACATTTAAGTCGATCTTGATCTCAAAACAGATCAACGATCCTTAAATCAACCCAAACCCAAATCTAAGATATACGGATTTGGACTAATCCACGCCTTACGGGCGACAGCATAAATTAGTCTCCGTATACAATCCACGGGCAACCAAAAATAAAACAAACACACATGACACGATGTGGACTTCCGGAGCAGAAGAAAGTGGTTATCGCGATGCGGTAACGTAATTAACTGCAAGGGCTTGCGCCTGCAGGGAAGAGCTGATTTAGAGAGATTTTATAGATCAAAAATATAAGTTACCGCAATCAAGAACGGTGTCGCTTGGTAGCTAGCCGGTGAGTACGGGTCGGTCCACAGGGATTTTGTGTTTTCCTAATCGCTCTAACGAGTTAATTCCGATGGGTGTCGGATTGATTATTTCTAAAACCTAAATTGATTTATACTAAGATTATCTAGATCTAAGTCTTGCTAGGGTTAGGTCTAGGGTAAGTTGAGAGATTAAAGGTTTCATCACCGCTTTCAATGCCCTATTTTAGATCTATTAGATGTTATGGTAGTTATCAATAAAAGGGATTAGTACCATCGGGAAGAAACGGTGTTTCTTCCTCTAGGTTCTTGTCCTTCCTTTATCGATCCTTACCCTAACCTCCATGGAAAACATGCGCAACCGGTCCTTTATACTACGGTATCACCGTTACCTCGAGGGGTAAGGTGCCGCAGGGAGCGGTGTGTGCGTGTATGCATGGAGTTCTAATTCTTATGTGTGATGGGGCAAGAAAGGGGTGAGAGATCCCATCTCTCAAACCTTTTCCTAAAGCTAACCCTAACAAGCGAGGAGACTACTCGCTCATTAGGGGATTAAAAGACATTCTAAATTAAAAGTAAACTAAGGCAAAGAAATAAAAGAACTTACTAATTTTTATTGATGACTCTCTCCAAACATCAACACAGTACAGATCTGAATTTATGAAATGAAAAGAGGCATACCTTAAAAGAGGTATTAGGGTCTCTATTTATAGGACATAGAAACCCTAGGGTTACAATTGACTCGCACATCTGCTATTACAGAAATACCCTCAAAGAAAAGACCTAGTCAAAGATCCGCGCACGCCATAAATTTTGGTAAAATATTATTTAGCTCCGGGCTCTAGATGGCCGCGGAACCGCGGCCGCAGCATGGGTTGGGCCGCGGTTCCGCGGCCCAATTGTAGACTTGGTTTATGAATTTTTCTGGGCTTCCTCTGGGCTTTCTGGGCTTCCTTATTTCTTCAGTACTTTACTCAATTTGGCTTCTAGGTTTTCTCCAGTGAATTGTAGTGAACTTTTACCGTTGCTTCGAGACGAAGTCTTGAACCTTGCACTGCTTTGTACTGATCTTCGTGTAGGCTTGATCAAGATTCTCTGTTTGTTGGTCAAAGTCTTACTTTTGCATCTTCTTTTATCTTTTTCACTGTTTTAGCTCCAAGAACCTGTAGCCTGTACTATATAGCAGACATGGGTCAAAAGCACCTGTTTATTTGTAAAATAACTAGGGATGGGGAATATAATAATGCAATATTATGATATGAACAAATACCCCAAACTTATCTTTTGCTCGTCCTCGAGCAAACCTAGTTTTATTCTCAACAAAAACCTAACCTCATTTTCGCAGGGAATCGCGATTGCACTGAGCTCGTGCAACAAGCCGTTAAATCTCTAGGTGTTCCTAGTAGGAGGAGTGTTGTCTCCTGAGGGTTTTCAGCGGATACTACCCACAAAATCCTATCAATTCGGCCCATTGACTTTTATTCTCCAATTAGGTTTTCTAACAAGGAAGTCTATTATCTTCGACTCATAAATTATCCACCCATATTCTTCACGCTTCCTTATTATTTAACTTAAGATTATATATATCCTTGTGAATTTACTTAGGTTTTGGCATCTCTTAAGTTTTCCTTGTAGGGTTCCATCTCCACTTAGGAATTTTTATCAACTATACTAAAGATACAAGTTCTATTCTTCACTCCTTTCTCTCATCTAAACTCCAATCACATATATTCCCACGTGTGTGTATATATCACCCTTACACTTGGAAATTCAAATCAAGCAATCATACTCTTGTCCGTTGTCCAAAGCACTTATTAATTGGTGAATTTTTAATTGAATTTTGCTTACACGTCCTTCATGCGACCGTTAATACTTCTTGAGGTACCAACGACCGATTACAAAATGTGTTTGCACTTTAAAGCGTACTTCCTAATCTTGTAATACCTAAGGCTTTTTAGCAGTGACTCCCAAACCAGTTGGTCTAAGGCACTAGGTGATGAAGCACCCTCGCTAAATATTTTTTCTATTTTTTGCAGCCTCAAGTAATTACAAAAACCAGTGTTCATTTTTTTTTCTTTATTCACACTTTTATATTTTTTTCATCGTACTAAGGACTTTAGATAAGAGCATTTCAAGGTCTCTTCTACTATTCCAAGTTTCAAGGTGCGTGTTTGTGCAATTTATAGGGTATACATTTTCAGAATCTAGACTTAAGCTAGGAATTATTTTTCGAACTTATACTCTAATAAAAATATCAATACTTTTCCTTTGTTTTGACTTAGCCCAAGAAGTGAACTCAAAATTTTTCTATTTCTAAATAAACTACAAAGACATATACTTTCTACCGTTAAACTTTAAGGAAGGTTATTTTTAGGGTTTTTAATTTACTAAGTCTAGGATCTAGTTATTCCTAGCTAGTTAACCTTTTTGTCAAACTCAAGTCAAATAAGACCAAAATTGAATACATTAATTTTTATAATTTTGAAATTTTTTCAATTTTTATGGGTTTTAAAATAAGTATGCAAATGCAAAATGTACATATGAATGCGAAGGAAGAAGGCTTACCGAGCATACCCCCAAACTTAAACTTGACAGTGTCCTCACTGTCATGCTACACCAAGAGGGTCAAAATGTCGGCACTCCCCTGTTTATTTATTTATAATTTTTTTTATTTTATCGTAAAAAGAGAAACAAAAATATATACAGAAAGGCCCCCCCAAACTTCATTGAAACAATGTTAAACGTCATTGCCAAACTTTGCAAAAACCAAACGTCAACACCAACCAGTCGAAAAATTTATCTGTATAGAGCATCGGTTGGTGGAAGAACACGTTGTACCGATCCAAAAAGAATTGGGGAAGATAGAAGTGGTGGTATGGAAAGTGTGGAAGTGAATAGATAGGAGGTGGTGATGAATCAACACGAGAATGTGAATGATCAGCAATCAGTGGAATGTTGGCATTCTCATAGCGTAGTAAAAGAAAAGGGGTGGTTCAACTTCTAAAGGAGGAGGTTGACTATCCACACTATCCCCAAGATATTTCTGTGGATCCTTTATTGACTTGGCATCATCCATCATATGCATATGATATTCAATTATGAGGGAACTAATCTCCTCGATGTCCGCCCTAGTCCAGTCGAAAGCTTGCCGCCTATCTTGTAAGACCATTAAAAGGGCGTTCTCTTGCTCGAGGGCTAGAGAGGCCGATATGATAACGGGAAAGGTCTCATTCTCACTTAGGTAAGCATATTTAAGGTGAGACGGCAAAGGCTTTAGTTCGAGTTTCGGAGGCGAAACAATCATAGGCAAAATTGGGAAATCTACCTCGAACTCAAAGGACTCCAACACTGGTTCGAATCACTGCAAACAACCGATTCGGATGGTTCAACTAACTCATCCAAAAATTCAAAAGACTCATATTCGGGTTGTGAGTCGTCAAAATCATCCGAAAAAGTGAAACTTTCATAATCAATATCGGTTGTGTCGACTGTGGTAGATTCAAGGAGGGACGCACTAGTGGCGTCAAAACTGTTTTCATCAAACAAAAATCTTTCAAGCTCACAGTCCTCCTGCGTGATTACGTGAATAGAGCAAACTTCTTGTGTACTAGTTTTAGGCACAGGGGGCAGACTTCCTAACTTGTAAATATTGAACTCACTAGACATCTTCCCGAAGGATAAAGTCATGGAGCCATTGCGACAATTTATTACGGCATTGGAAGTGGCCAAAAATGGTCGACCGAGTATCACCGGAATTTGGTTTCATGGGTTAGCAACAGGTTGTGTGTCCATAACAATAAAATCAACGAGGAATATGAAGTCCCCAACTTTGATCAACACATCCTCTAGCTCACCCCTAGGATGGGTGATTGATCGATCGGCCATTTGGAGAGTACAACGAGTGGGTTTCAACTCTCCAACCTCTAATTGCTCGTACACGGAGTAGGGAAGCAGGTTAACACTAGACCCAAGATCTAAAAGTGCTCGATTGATTTTCTTATCCCCAATTGTTATTGAAATCGTAGGACGGCCGGGGTCCTTTCGTTTTTGGGATAAGGGTTGAGGTTGGTTAATAGCATTGCTCACTGCACTAGCCACTAGCACTTTCTTGGGTATTTGAGATTTTCTCTTCGAGGAGCATAAGCCCTTTAAGATTTTCGCGTACGAAGGGACTTGTTGGATTGCATCCAAGAGAGGTATATTTATGCTAACCTGTTTAAATAACTCCACAATTTTCTCCATTTGTGGAGTTGGTTTATTGGGACTCAACCTGTTTGGAAATGGAGCATTTTGAAAATCAGTTGAGTCCAAAGTCTGTGGAGTAGAATGTGGAGTTGGAACGGATCCCAATGTGGGTGTGTTTGTGAAGTGAGAAGTGGGTCCGTTCGGATTAGAAGAAGAAGAGCCTTTTGAAGAATGGAGAATAGGCTCTAACGAAGAAGATGAAGATGAAGAAGAAGAAGATGGAGAAGAAGAAGGAGAAGAAGGAGAACCACCGGCGGGGGTGTCATCACTAATACCCACATTATTTTGCAACACTTTTCCAGATCTCAACGTGGTCACCGCATTTACATTGTGATATTCTTGTGCGTTGTGTGTGTGACCGGGATTTGGCAATGGTTGGGATGAAAACTTTCCCTTTTCTCTCTCGCTCAACGCAGCAATTAATTGTGCAATTTGTGCCTCAATAGATTTGATGCTTTGATCGTGTGAAGCATTGTTGTGCACCAAAGACTGGACGCAATTTTCCAATCTTGCTGCGGATTCTGTAGATTGCTTGAGAAACGCATCTAGACTTTTTTCTAGAGAGATAACCTTATCATCATTGGGTTGAATCAAATTGTTCGTTTGATTTGGATAAGGTTGTGGTTGGAAAGGTTGCTGGTATTGAGTTTGTTGGGGTGCTTGTTGTTGTGGAGGAGGAAGCCTTTGAAAGTTGTTGTTTCCTTAGAATTGTTGATTTTGATTCCAAGCAAAATTTGGGTGACTCCTCCAACCCGGATTATAGGTCGAAGAGTAAGGATCATTTCATTGTTGTTGCTGAAAGGCAGCATTGACTCGATCTTGTCCTTGAACAGGTGGATTGTAAGGACACTCTTTGGTAAGGTGTGATGGATCCGAATAATAAGCACAAACAGTTCGTGGGGGTAAAGCAGGGGCAGGAGAAGACGATGAGATTTTAGTCTCAATGGCTTCTAGCTTTTTCATAAGTACGGCCATCTCGGCCTTCATAGCAATCGACATATCTAATTGATGTATGCCTGCCCTAGATTGACCAATAGAAGAAGATGAGGTGGTCTTTGTGCTCTCCCACTGAATTGTTTGTTCATTAAGATCCTCGAGAAACTGCCATGCTTCCTCACTAGATTTGGTTAGAAAGTGACCTTGACAAATGGTTTCTAGCAACTGCTTCGTTGCCGGGTTCAATCCCTCGTATAATATTTGGAAAAGTTGCCAATTTTCGATCCCATGGTGAGGGCATTGAACAAGTAGGTCTTTGAATCTTTCAAAGCACTTCCAAAATGGTTCGGAAGGAAGCTGGGTAAATTGTATAATCTCATTGCGAATTCTCGCGGTCTTGTGATGAGGATAAAACTTTTTAAGAAAAGCTTTAACAAACTCGTCCCAATTTTGAATTGAATGTGACGTTGTGCTGTATAGCCACTTCTCGGCTAAGTCACATAAGGTGAAAGGAATGACCCTTAGCCTTATAGCATCGTCAGATAATTGGGTTGTTTTCATCATAGCGCAAACGTCTTGGAATTTGTTGATAAAGATATATGCATCTTCGGATTCCAATCCGTGAAATTTTGGTAGCATATTGATGAAGTGGGGTTTGATCTCAAAATTGTCCCCATTTGCCGGTGGGGGTGAAAGACAGGTAGGTAAGGAGGTGCAGACAGGGTAGAAGAGATCCTGGAGCGCGATTCGTTGGGGCGCTACAACAGGCGGGTGATTCGGGTTATTCGCATCTAACGGAGGTGGAATCAGTCCCGTGGGTAAGGTGTTGTTGGGATTATATCCCGACATATTTTCGGAAGAAGAATGTGAAGGTAGAGGTAAGGAGGTGGACGGAATTTCGACTTCGGTGTTGAAAGGTTCGTTGGTCGGTACCAACGAAACACGGACTAATCGGGCGCTAGTGTCCCTAGTCCAACCGGACATACACTAAAAGGGTAGTGTAGTCAATAAGGTGAAAGACAGAATGTGGAGGTAAGAAAATGTCAATGAGAGGAAGTAGTGTAAGTGAAGTGCAAAGATTTCTTTAACGACAAGTTGCAAGTTTTTGAAAAGATTTTTCCTTTTTCTTTTTATGTGGAGCTTTTGCAAAAAGATTTTTGAAAAGAGACTTGTGACACAAATGCAATCAACCACAAATGCACAATCAGGCCTAGATCTAGGGTCACCTAGGTCAACTAGACATCTCCTAACTGTTCCAAAGGGCTAGAAATAGGACCTCAAACTGTCTCTTCACCGCCAATTGTGGCCAGGTAAGTGCCAGGTAAGTGGGAGGCTCCCCACTACGAAAGTAGTGGTCCTAATTAAGTAACCACTTGCCTTAGACACACTTGCCTAGACACCGCAAAGTCAGGTTAGGATAAACGACCGATGCCTATAATTAGTCCTCTGTCCTATTGAGCGCGACGTCCTTAGGGCTGAGTCTAGTATTTTTTAATTAAATATAGTCAATGCAAATGCCTTATGTGATTTCTGGGGTCCTGGGAAGGGTGATGAAATCTCCACCCAATCTGAATTGGTCAAAAGCCCCTTAAAGTCCGATTAAAGATATGCAAAACAGTAAATCACTTGCAATCAAATCTTTTTTTATTTTTAGCGCGGCGTAAAGAATCCTGCAGAGAATCAATTATTGGAAGGGAGAAGATTTTTAGCGCAAAGAACCCTGTAGAAGATTTGGCAAAAAGATATATGGGGATTTGCAGAGAGGGGGAAGAGGAAATAAACAGTGAATTTTCGCGCGCTGACGTGGCAGGGGGGCCGCGGTTCCTCGGCGGAATGGGGGTTTTCGCGGCTGGTTAGCGGTGGTACGGAGGCTTCAGGTCTCCAAAAAAATTATGCCGTTCTGATTTTCCAACCCCTTTCTGTTTCTGTTTCGCACTCTGGATTTTTCCAGATCCGTCGATCCTGCAGAGATTCACAAAAAAATACCCTTCAAACAGTAAATGATAAAAATTTATATTTTATATTTTTTAGATTTTTATGATTTTTTATTTTATTTTATATTAACCCAAAATTACAAAAAGGAAATATTACACCATCCCCGGCAGCGGCGCCAAGAGAGATTTTATAGATCAAAAATATAAGTTACCGTAATTAAGAAGGGCGTCGCTTGGTAGCTAGCCGGTGAGTATGGGTCGGTCCACAGGGATTTTGTGTTTTCCTAATCGCTCTAACGAGTTAATTCCGATGGGTGTCGGATTGATTATTTCTAAAACCTAAATTGATTTATACTAAGATTATCTAGATCTAAGTCTTGCTAGGGTTAGGTCTAGGGTGAGTTGAGAGATTAAAGGTTTCCTCACCGCTTTCATTGCCCTATTTTAGATCTATTAGATGTTATGGTAGTTATCAATAAAAGGGATTAGTACCATCGGGAAGAAACGGTGTTTCTTCCTCTAGGTTGTTGTCCTTCCTTTATATATCCTTACCCTAACCTTCATGAAAAACACGCGCAACCGGTCCTTTATACTACGGTATCACCGTTACCTCGAGGGGTAAGGTGCCGCAGGGAGCGGTGTGTGCGTGTATGCATGGAGTTCTAATTCTTATGTGTGATGGGGCAAGAAAGGGGTGAGAGATCTCATCTCTCAAACCTTTTCCTAAAGCTAACCCTAACAAGCGAGGAGACTACTCGCTCATTAGGGGATTAAAAGACATTCTAAATTAAAAGTAAACTAAGGCAAAGAAATAAAAGAACTTACTAATTTTTATTGATGGCTCTCTCCAAACATCAACACAGTACAGATCTGAATTTATGAAATGAAAATAGGCATACCTCAAAAGAGGTATTAGGGTCTCTATTTATAGGACATAGAAACCCTAGGGTTACAATTGACTCGCACATCTGCTATTACAGAACTCTAAGAAAAGACCTAGTCAAAGATCCGCGCACGCCACAAATTTTGGTAAAAAATTATTTAGCTCCGGGCTCTAGATGGCCGCGGAACCGCGGCCGCAGCATGGGTTGGGCTGCAGTTCCGCGGCCCAATGGTAGACTTGGTTTATGAATTTTTCTGGGCTTCCTCTGGGCTTTCTGGGCTTCCTTATTTCTTCAGTACTTTACTCAATTTGGCTTCTAGGTTTCCTCCAGTGAATTGTAGTGAACTTTTACCGTTGCTTCGAGACGAAGTCTTGAACCTTGCGCTGCTTTGTACTGATCTTCATGTAGGCTTGATCAAGATTCTCTGTTTGTTGGTCAAAGTCTCACTTTTGCATCGTCTTTTATCTTTTTCACTGTTTTAGCTCCAAGAACCTGTAACCTGTACTATGTAGCAGACATGGGTCAAAAGCACCTGTTTATTTGTAAAATAACTAGGAATGGGGAATATAATAATGCAATATTATGATATGAACAAGAGCGTCCCCACAATCAAAAAGCTCTCGCAAACGAGGGAGAATCTGACGAAGTCTGCTACAACGGCGGCATCCGTCCAAACCTCCGATATATGGTGCCATAAATCAACTTGGTATCTTTGAAGAGGTGGACAGATAAATCCAAATAGAATCTGCCCCCAAACTCAGGAAAGACGATCCATCCCGGTTTCGTCTCTGTTTTCGGCGGTGAACACTAATCTTGTAAGAGTGCACGCTAAAGTGTTTTTCCTTCTCTCTATCTCTCTCTCCAGGTAGCGACCATGACACGCCTTAATCAAGATGATAATATGGATGTATTGACCGAACCCGTTTATTATATTGAGCTGGGGAACGTTGGTTCCGCTCTTCTTTATTACTGTCATAAATCTGAGTAAGGAATGGAGGAATATCAGGATTCCCACTCAACCCGAACGAAGAAAGAGCATGCTGATGCATCTTCTTCGGGTGTGTTCGTTACCGAGAACTGTTTTTCAGTTTGCTCTACGTCCTGAGTATTAGATACCGAATCAAGATCCCACGTTTGTAATTTGTTACATGGGTTAAGGAGAAGTAAAGAACTGGGAAAGGATAATATGTCTCTCAAAATAGAGAATGGAGCAATTGTTGCAAACAAAGCAGTTGGTGAATATCACCTAATATTACCAAATGGTAATACATTGATTCTGAATGACTGTTATTACGTACCAAAAATGATGTGCAATATTATATCAGTTTCTTTATTACATAAAGAATGATATAACTTTGCATTAGAGAATAATGTTATGAACATTTTCCTAAATTAAGTGTTGATTGGGTTTGGTACGTTGTGTAACGGTATATACGTTCTAAATCAAAACACGGTTCTAAATATGCAGAACACACAAGAGGAAAATTTCAGAAATGAATGAATCCTTCTTGTGGCATTATAGACTTAGTCATATCAATGCAACCAGACTAACTATGTAATATAAAGATGGATATCTGAATCAGTTCGAATTTACATCTTATGAAACTTGTGAGTCATGTCTCAAAAGTAAAATGACCAAAACTCCGTTTACTGGACACGGAGAAAGAGCTACTGAACTATTGGGGCTGATACATAGTGATGTATATGGTCCTATGTCTACACATGCCAGGAATGGTTCCTCGTATTTTATTACATTCACCGATGATCTCTCAAGATTCGGACATGTGTTCTTGTTGAAATACAAATCTGAAACTTTTGAAAAATTCAAGGAATATAAGTACGAAGTAGAGAACCAAACGGGTAAAAGTATTAAAGTCCTTTGATCTGATCGAGGAGGAGAATACTTGAGCACGGAATTACGAGACTATTTAAAAGAGAATGGGATTCTCTCTCAACTTACTCCTCCGTATACACCACAACATAATGGAGTATCGGAGCGGAGAAATTGCACCCTATTAGATATGGTGCGCTCTATGATGAGTGTTGCTGAGTTACTTATTTCCTTTTAGGGTTATGCACTTGAGACAGCTGCATGCCTATTGAATATGGTTTCTACCAAATCTGTGCCTACCACTCCATATGAGATATGGAAAAGGAAGAGACCATGTCTTAATTTTATTAAGATATGGGGTTGTCCGGCTTATGTTAAAACACAAAATTCGGACAAGCTCGAGGCAAGATCTGTTCTATGTAAGTTTGTAGGATATCCCAAACATTCGCGAAGGTATATCTTCTACCACACCGAGGAACAAAAAGTGTTTGTTTCTCGACATGACACCTTTTTAGAAAAGGAATTTCTTATAAAAGAAATTAATGGTAATAAGGTAGAACTGGAAGAAGTTCCAGCTACACAAACTACAAGTGAAGATTTGGTAAAACCGGAGGATTCGATAGTCCCCGACGAACCTCAGCCATTTCGCAGATCTAGTAGGATTCCTTATCCACCCGAGAGATACTACAGTTTTCTCATAGATGATGGGAGTGAGGATTGCATCATGGAAGATGATGTCCCAACTAGTTTCGAGCAGGCCATCACAAGTGGGGACTCTGTGAAATGGCTGGATGCTATGTGATCTGAGATAGAATCCATGTATACCAACAAAGTATGGACTTTGGAAGTTGCTCCTGAAGGGGTAAAACCCATTGGGAGCAAGTGGATCTTTAAGAAGAAAATTGGTGTAGATGGAAAGGTTGAGACCTTCAAAGCTAGACTTATAGCCAAAGGTTTTTGTCAACAAACAGGTGTCGATTATGATGAAACCTTTTCTCCAGTAGCTATGCCTAAGTCCATCAGGATCCTACTTACCATTGCTGCATACTATGACTACGAAATCTGGCAGATGGACGTCAAGACCGCTTTTCTAAATGGTGATTTAGAAGAAAGCGTGTACATGACACAACCAGAGGGCTTCATAGACAGTGGGAGAAGCGAAAAGGTGTGCAAGCTGCTTAAATCAATCTACGGATTAAAACAAGCATCACGGAGTTGGAACATCCGTTTTGATGTGGCAGTCAAAGAGTTTAACTTCGTTAAAAACGTAGATGAACCTTATATATACAAAAAGGTTGTAAAGAGTAAGGTTGTCTTCTTCGTATTATATATGGATGACATACTCTTGATAGGAAATGATGTTCCTATGCTACACTCGGTCAAGCTCTTCTTATCAAAAAAGTTCTCCATGAAAAATCTAGGTGATGCCTCCTATATCCTGGGGATAAAGATCTATAGAGATAGATCTAAACGGATGTTGAGATTGTCCCAATCCAGGTACATAGACACCATACTAAAGATATTTAGTATAGAAGATTCTAAGCTTGGTGATTTACCCGCTTGTTCAGGAATCACTCTCTCCAAAGAGATGTCTCCAAAGAGTGATTTAGAGAGGGCTCACATGCAAGGGATACCCTATGTTTCTGCAGTCGAGTCTATCATATATGCGTTGTTATACACCAGACCAGATGTAGCTTACGCACTCAGTGTGGTAAGTAGGTATCAATCAGATCCTAGGAAGAAGCACTGGACAGCAGTGAAGAACATTCTTAAATACTTGAGAAGGACTAAAGAGATGGTCTTGGTGTATGGTAATGGTGAACTCCAGGTGGAGTCCTTTACCGACTCGAGCTTCCAGAGTGATAAGGATGACAGTAAGTCGGTCTCGGGTTTTGTCTTCACCCTCAATGGAGGGGCGGTATGTTGGAAGAGTTCCAAATAAGATACCGTGGAAGACTCGACGATGGAGGCTGAATACATCGCTGCCAATGATGCTGCCAAAGAGGCTGTCTGGATGAAGAAGTTCATTGCTGAACTTGGTGTGGTTCCATCCATTGAGCATCAAATACCTTTGTATTATGATAACAATGGAGATGTGGCTTTGTCCTCCGGTCCCATCAGCGATCCAGACATATTCTTAGGCGGTATCACCTGATCCGAGAGATAGTAGATCGTCGAGAGATCGAGATCAGAAAAGTTGACACGAAGGACAATACAGCGGATCCACTCACGAAGGCCAACCTCCAGACGCAATTTGAGAGACTTTTTGGGATGTTGGGTATGCGATACTACAACAACTGGCCTTAGTGCAAGTGGGAGATTGTTAAGAATATGTATTCCCTAGAGGCCATTATTGTATATTATAGTAGATACTTGGACATATATGTAGAGGACTTTCTTGGTCGACATGATAGTATGCTATCTTGTTGCTCTTTATCTTAATATGTACACTTTTATTATACTGTCTCTCTAATACATATTGATAAAGCCCTTAAGATGTTGGCTTGACTATCAAGACTATGATGCAGATCATATTGGTGGGGCTTGTGTAGTTCACAACCACATCCTTTAACAGTTGCTAATAGAGGAGATATCGAGATAGGGCATCGATATTCCAGAGTAGACTAGTGTGTACGTTTCTTAATCCTGTATGGGATGATGGTTGATCCCATAACCATTTGTGTTTGGCATCAAAGATTGTACGCAGGTGCTCATTAGAGAATGGGTACACCGAACATGACTCGCTGAGAACTCTTAGATGGTACCATACCTATCGTCAGATAGCAGTTCTCTGGTGACACTGGTACAGGTTAGTCTGTAGACCCGAGATCGTCATAGTGTCTTGTGTGGTTCCTACTGTGCTTTGATTTCATCCCTACCACGGCTCAAAGGAGTCATGCAAATAGGTGGATTTTGGGTACAGTCCCGAGTCACATGGAGGCAGTGAGCGATAGGAGGGGTTTCGTCTCTCCCGGTATAGAGAGTTGATGTTGCGCTATGATCGATTGGCTATAACAGCAAGTCCCTGGCTAGGGCTGATTAAATTTACTGGTAAGTGTTATCAGCAGTTTCTCGAACCGTTATGGGCCACACAACGGCATGACTTATCAAGTTACTGGGGTCTGACGATTCCGCCCCTAGACTCGATATGCGACATATCAGATGAAGAGACCGGACTATACGGTAAATGTTACTTATAAGCTTCATGGGAGTTTGGACAAATTTTCTTGTTAATCTTCTATTCGCTCAATACCTGGGTAGCTGTTACGTCCAGCTTGTTAGCTATAGTACCCTCAAGTCAATTATTGGATCGCAGGCACGTGATTGCAATGATTGAGGGAGGACTTATACCGGTAGAACAGTCTTACTCGAGATGATAGTATGCTATCTGGTTTGTCTTTATCATCGTGCACATGCTTCAGGGGACATTATAGATCACTATTACATGTTGATAGAGCCCATAGGATTCTTGCTTGATTACTAGCAGTATGATGGCGATCATATACGTGGGAGCTGAGTGGTCTATAAGCACATCCTTAAATGTCCCTAGTCGAGGGAGTTTCGAGACTGGGCATCGATACTCCAGAGTAGATTAGTGTATACTGATCGAGACCCCGACGAGGGGCGGTGGCCGGTCTCACAATCCATTAGTGTCAGTTTGTTCACCTAAGATGTATACAAGTGCTTATTGGGTTATGAGTACACCGGACGGACTCGCCGGGAAAATGCTAGTTGGTATTATACCTATTGTCAGATAGCAATTCCCTGGTGACATGTGTACAGGTTAGTCTATCGACCTGAGATCGTCATTTGTCTCGTGTGAGTTCCCACTGTGCTCTGATTACTACCCTACCACGGCTCAAAGGAGTCATGCAAACAGGTTTTAGTTGGGTACAGTCCCGAGCCATATAGAGGCAGTGAGCGGATTGTCAGGGGATTCGTCTCTCTCGGTATTGGGGGTTGATGTCGCGGTGTGCATGAGTGGCCATCACCAGAAATCCTTGGCCAAGGTAGTCGAGAATTACTAATTCAGATTGGTAGTTTCTCAGATGGTGATGGGCTTCATACCAACACTGAATATCAAGTTATTAGGGGTCTGACTTTATCCACCCCCTAGACTCGATATGCGATACTCATAGACGAACAGACCGGACTGTACGGATATTGTCACTATCAGGCTCGGTAGGGGTTTCAGGATGATTTTGCTCGTCGGCCTCCATTTCGCTCAATACCTGGGTAGTCGTTACGTACAGCTAGTGCCGCTAACGTGCTTATGGTTAAACCCACTGCCAGCGTATCGACGAGTCTTTAGAGTCCCACACAGAGGGTTTCCCTGTTTCGGGAAAATGATGTAGAGGTCGTATGGTTTTACGGCAGGGTTCGATCACATACGTGTACTTGTGCACGCTTGATGTTCAGACAGATAATACTAGTGGGTTTTGGTTTAAATCGGATCCTAGTATTATATTTGTTGGATTATTTTCGTCTCTTTGTATTCGTGTTCTTCGGAATACGAATGCGGGTATGTATATACGATTGAGGGGTATTCTTGTAATTCATTATAAGATTACTTTTAGAAAATTACACCTTATCATGGTTTAGACTTTTTTGGATTAAAAGGTTATTGAGGTGTAGGATGAGGAGTTTATTGCATATTTGTGGCATGGCTAATTAGTGGCCCATGGTTACTATTCTAGCATGTTTAAGGATTTGTTTATTGTGAGATTATTGTTGACTTGAGATATTATGGTTGACTCTAGATATTTTGGTGGCATGGGATATTTTTATGGATGGCATCATTATTTATTGAATAATCTCACAACAAACAAAAGACTAAGCTATTATTCATTTTCACTTTCTCTTTCTTAAGTTGCTCTAAACTCTCATCCTCATGGCATCTTCTTCTTTCTCTAGCTCCACCCAAACCCTCTCATGAGTTGAGAATTCTTAGGTGTCTTGAGACAAATTAATCCTTCATCACTCTCTACTTCATCTACGGTATCTAGTGTAGCAATCTAAGTACCCTAGTTGCCTCGGATATGAGGTTGGAGCTCGTTGCATAGACTCTCGGGTGGATCATCTTCGATGGAGGGAAGCCGACGAGCAAACTCATCCTGAAACCCCTTCTGAGCCTGACAGTGACAATATCTGTACACTCCGATCAAGGAAGCCCTTAGGAGCTTGGGATGATGGTTGAAGACCGAAAGACACGGATCTATTCGGTATAACCATTCTAACTCCTAGTTTATAAATTGTTAGTTAAGGGTTAATGGTGGATCCGGGTAATTGGTTGTGGTAGCGCCAAGTTTTATAAATTTTTGTTCTGCATTTGGTCACGGATAGATGGCCGGGGCGCTGTCGTAACCCAACACAGCCAGTACCGCTGACGGCTTGTGGGTAACTGATGTGATCATTATCTACTGCTGGAGTATTAACGAGTCTTTAGAGTCCTACACAAAGGGTTTCCCTACTTCGGGCGAAATGTTGTAGAGGCCATATAGTTTTATGACAGGGTTCTGATCACATATGTGTACTGGCTAAACAAATGATGTTCAGACGGATAATACTAGTAAGCTTTGGTTTAAACCGTATTCTAGTATTATATTATTAGATTGTATTCATCTCACAGTATTTGTATTTTTTGGAATACGAATACGGGTATATATATACGGTGAGGTATTCTTGTAATTTTGCAAGAGATGCTTCTAGGAGGGGACACCTCATTATTGGATTATCTATTTTGAGAAAATAGATAAATAAGGTGGAAAATGGGGAGATATTGTTGGCATGGGGTGAAGCATCGCTCTTATTATTTCTTTATTGGTTTGTGATCACTATTGAAGCATGGTCGCTATTTCAATATGAAAATAATCCATTCTTCAATAAGTGAGTTGAGAGAGAGCCATTCTTCACTTGCTTGAAAAACCTAGCTCTTTTCTTCACTCTCATTCTCTCTCCATTTTTCTCCTCCTTCTTCCTCTTAACCCTAACCCTCACATGTGTTGTGAAACCATGAATCTTGTGAGATAAATCACCCCATTAGATTCTCTATATCATCTAGGCTATCTAGTTTAGCGAACTAGATACCCTAGTTATCTCGGTTTAGAAGTTGGAGCTTGAAATACATACTCTCGGGTGGATCATCTTCGACACGAGGAAGCCGACGTTGCAAGCTCGATCCATTCTTCTAGGAGCTAAAGAAGCGGAGGAGATGAAGAAGACCCGAAGGACATGGTTCAAGGAGGTATAACACTTTTACCGAGTAGCTAAACCTCCTAGTTGTTATTGTTAGTTAAGGTTTTCGTAAAGATCCTGAAGTTTAGTCGGTGTTGCGAAGCATAGGAAAATCGTTTTTTGAAAATTTTGCCTCCCCGCGAACCCGCGGGGTGCGCGACGCTGACATACATAGGGGTCATGATAAACAGATCTTAGGAAGAACTTCATTTATTGAATCAGATGAGGGACTGGTTAGCCAGCTACACTCTTTGATCGAACTGTCTGTTATAAGAAGGCATTTCCTTCACTCCTGGCCTGGCAAGAGAAAAGAAATAAACTAGAGGTGATTTTGCTCCCACGTTTTCTCTTTTTTTAGTTCTATTTGATCAGAATCCGTTGTGGACTGAGTGCCAAGGGACCCATTAATAAGCAGACATGTGAGTCTTGCTTTCAATTAGCGAGGACGGAAGCAGGCAAAGCAAGGCGTCATTTCTTCTTTCTTTCTAGGTGAAAAAGGGAAAGCCAAACCACTTGGGCACTGGGTCCAATGTGAGTAGGATCACTTAGACATGCTTCATAATTAGAATAGAACATGAAACCGTGAACTCCCAAGCAGTGGGAGGAGAATGTGATCTCTGACCGCACACCTATTGATGAATGAGCCGGTGACTCATAGGTAGTAGCTTGGTTAAGACTTACCGGAGCTGTATTTTTTCCATGATTGATAATCTCCCCTCTCCCTTTATCCAAACATTGATTCACTAATCTATTATGTCGTGATAACCTGTAACTATGAATAAAAAGCAACTTCGAGCTTAAGTCCGAAAACCTCAAAAAAGCCGGAATGGCTTGGCTATCCTACCTAAGAGGGGTCATGGAAAGAACAGGTTCCAAATCACAATCTATTCCTTTTTCAAATCCTGTTGTAGCCGCATGGGCCCTTGTTCTCTGCCGAACACAGAGACGGAACCGCGTAGGTCCGTCTTGCCTGAATTTGGGGGCAGATACTATTTGGTTTTATCCGTCTACCTCTCCGAAGATGCCAAGTTGATTTATGACACCATATATCAAAGGTTTAGACGGATGTGGCCGTTGTAGCAGACTTCGTCAGATTTTGCTCATAGAAAGTCACGCGTCCCCATGTGATGTCCGATCACGTGTGGACACGTGATGCTCCTTTTGGGTATTTCCTTGCTGCTTTATTCAGTTCCTATGAGGGAACAAATTCCCCCACAGCGTTGTTCTCATGTATTTGCACGTGAGTGCAATGCTGTAACCTTTTTGTTCGTTGGATTCGCCTAGGGAACGGGGAAGATGAACCGTTTCCTATCACGTCCTATAAATACAGCAGTCTCATCAGAATGCCTCCATTCCTTCATCTTCTCCCTTGTTCGCTTTCTTTGAGAATTTAATTCTCTTCTTCAGAGCTCAGTTCTCTGTTCATTAAAACAAAATCCAGAGTTTAACTCCGTCAACACAAAGGAATCCTTTTTTAAGTAAGGATCTTGAACGGCCGAGGAACTTTCTCATAAAAATTCTCTTTGGATTTTAAATCCACACCAAGGGTTTTCCCTTTTAATAAAAACTCATGCTTTCTGAACTCTAAGAACGCACAATCTGTAGGTAATAAGCTCCCAATGTTGGGCATTTTTTCTGATCCAAGAGGACTAATGATTGTATTTGTTTTCTTTTGGAATTTAATTCCATTCCAAAGTGCTTAGCTCTGAAAATATTCTTGGAATTTAATTCCTCTGTTCAAAAGGAATTTAATTCCCTCAGAGAACTTAGTTCTAACAAGAAGACTTCTTAGGATTTAGATCTCCAGTTGTTCAAAAAGTTTTTAGGAGAGATTTTGTGTGATTTGCGCAGAGTTCATGATGGGGTTTTCCTTGGGGAATGTGTACAGATGTTTGAGATCCGCCTATCATTTATTGAGAATTTTCCTTTTGTTCTCATGATGATTGCTCAGCCTCATCATTAGTGAGCCGCCATATTGATTTTGTGGGGCCCATGTGTTTTGCAACCTGTGGTCCCATGAAATAAGTGGCTTGTCGTTTTCTTCCACTATCTTTATATATATATATATACACACACACACACATATACGTGTGGGTTTCATTAACAGTTTCCCATTCCTTTATTTTAGGAACAATGGCTTCTCTTCCATACTTCCCTTTTACCCGCTCGGACGCTGCCTTTCCTCGGTCACCGTCTGATGAAGAGGTGATGGCGATGATTAGAGCCCATGACCCGGATCGCACCAATCTTCTTTTATGGGGAACCTGGTACGGTCATATCATCCGGGGTCGCCGAAGTTTTATTTGCGGGGAGCCGATGGAACCTCTTCATTCTATATTGCCGATGGAACGCCCACAGACTGCTTATGCAGTAGAAATGACCAATTGGACTCTTTCAGGCCGGCTGGGGCCCTCTACCTCTGGGATACCTAACCAGCCTCTGCCAGCTATAGACATCTTGGGGCGTCGGATTTGCCAATGTGAAGCTCGACCTTGGGGCAGGTTTATAAAGTGGGTATCACCCCCCGGCACCCAGTGGGCTACCTTATTTGGGCTCGCTATATTCTTTCTGCCCACCGTGCAAGACTGCAGAAGGTTGGACTATATCAGGCGGTGTATGCATCGCTCTTTCATTACCATGCTCCCCACGTCTGGTGGATCAAAGCTTTCTTGAACCAGTGGAATCTGCCCACCAACACCTTCCTGCTAGAGGATCGAGAGGTATCTATCTCATTGGATGAATTCCGTAAGATTTCAGGACTTCCTATTAGGGGGAGCATTACGAAGAACTGTTGCCTCCAGATGAATATGTTTTCTCTACCATGCCGGCTATGCTCGATGGCCTGACAGCCGAAACCGCCGTTCGTCATAGGTATCCCAGTCTGATCAAGGCCCTGGGAATTTTCGACAGATTGTTTGTGAAGTCAGAAGGGCAGGGTGTCACTTTCGAGGGCTTTATTGCCTATTTCATTCGGGGGGATATTTTATCCAAGGAGTCCCCGAAGTTTGCGAGCATTGACGACCCTTTTGGGTTTGGGTTGAATAAACTGGGGCCAAAGAAGAAGATCTACCGCAGTTCTACATTCCGATCATGTCGGCCGTGTCTTTTGATGCAATTGCGGCCCCTGGCATAGACGAAGAGACCTTCTTCGTCGGTTTTATTAGCCTTTGGCTCAGCTGGTTTGTGATACCGTCACACCGACGCTTCATGAGAGCTTCCTTCTTCTATCCCGCCCATCGTGTAGCTGAAGGGGCAAAGTTGGCCGTCGGCATCGCGGGACTATTGCATCTTTTTCACGGGTTAAGTGTTGCGGCCAACACTTCGGCTCCAGGTGTAGATGTTGTGAATCTCCCCCTTCAGTACTTCATATCTTGGATTGAAATGCACGTGATGGGGGCATTCGCGGCACATCAACGGACGAACTTCTATGATTCCTACACCTTCCTCCGAGTTATAAGATTGGTGGATGCCTCCGCTCCTGATCTGACTCAATTAGGGGCCCTCCGTGTTCTGCTCAATACATATACCCATGAGGGAGGAATGATGTTTATTAA
Source organism: Agapanthus africanus (assembly GCA_030015575.1). Classification (NCBI taxonomy): domain Eukaryota; kingdom Viridiplantae; phylum Streptophyta; class Magnoliopsida; order Asparagales; family Amaryllidaceae; genus Agapanthus; species Agapanthus africanus. Next base: position 199,648,789 of record JASDDO010000028.1, on the reverse strand, counting down.
TCGCGTTCTTTCTGCTCCGGCGGGGCCTGTCCAGCAGTTGTTCGACTTGTCAAAAGGGGGAGCACCCTCTTTAAAGCCTAGGGAGATCATGCATCTGTACTCGATCAGGTTGGGATATTTGGTGTTTCGCCAGAATGATACGGCTCTCCTTATGCGGTATAATCCGCACCGCTTTGCCCGGCAACTGGGCTATGATCAGGGCGTTCCCTTTGAAGCGTTCTTGGTTGAGCCTGCTTCATCATTAGGAGCTATTCGCGACGTTATTCATCATTTTATGCGGCTGAATACTGGCTCTGTGTTCATGATCCCAAAACCTGACTATCTTCCCAGGTCTTTGGGCTCCTTTGTGGGCTGGTATCGCCACCAGGTTGGTCCTATCATTGCCGAAGAAAGGCGGGTGCTCCTTGAATATAAAACTCCTACCCCAACTCAAGCTGCTCGTGTTCCGTTGCGACCGCGGTCGGTCATTCGCCCTCTTTTGAGGGATGGTGGTGCGGTCGTCATCTCGCAGGCTGCAGAAACCGAGTTGATTCCTCCCACTGCAGGGATGCCGATGCGTACTAGAGCTCGGGCAAAGGCTTCCGCCGAGGCGCCAGCGGCAGATCCATCAATTGCAGCGTCATCGATGGAAATGTCATCATCAGTAGCACCGCCAAAAGAGAATACTGGAGGCGAGGTTGAGGAACGTCACACCAAAGTGCCGAAGGGAAGGAAGCGATCATCTTCCAGCGCCAGCTCTGGGTCGAAGCGGAGGAAGAAGACCGTCACTGGTCTAATTGACCTTTTAATGGAATTCGAGCCCATCATTCAAGATGAACCAATCTCTATGCAAGAGCCGGATGATGGTCTTCTTTTTCCAGACTCGTCTGCTGAGGAAGCCGTACAACTGACTGAGGCTATAAGGCGTTCCCAAGATGAGACTGAGAACGTGCACGTCTCGAAGAGTTCCTACCCTGCCGTAATATTCTTTGAAGATCCTCCATCAGTACGGCGGGTGTTTATAGGCCCTCTGGAGCGGGGAGGCGAGATAGCCCTCAAACAACCTATCTCTGCCGCTTCTGAAGATGCATTGTCGTTATGGACCGGCGGTCATGAATCTACATTAGAACCCCGGCGAGCATACCTTCTGAGGAAAGAACGTCGGCTTGAAAAAGCCATACTCGAGGCATCTTGGCGAATCAGTATGCATTTCTTTTGTATTTTTCCTTCGGTGAGTAATTTGTTTTTTTTCCATGTCTTCTTATCTCCGTAAAACCTTGCAGGGACTTCGGCGACGGCAGAGAATCTGGGCTCGAGTAGCGTTTTGATTGTGGACTCTGTAAATATCCCCGATGAGACACCAGTAGGTGTGGAGGGGAACGCTGCAGTTGCTATTCCTACTGCAGAGCTTCCATCGGAGGCTTCTGTTTCCCTTGTATCCGTTCACCCTGAAGTGGTGTCCCTTCCGGCTATGGATTTAATGGACCTTTCTGGCGATGGCCTAGAGATGGCGGAACAAATTATTGAAATTTCCGTCCCTGAAGTGGTGGCTGTTGCCCCTTGACTGATAGCCGTCACACCAGCAAGTGTCTCCGATGATGTGCCTGAGGGTACGGAGGAAGCTGCCGAAGCGGCTATCCCTCCTGTTCAAAGCGGGAGGAGTATCGAAGGTATCCTTCTATATTTTGTTTTAATGATCTCTTCATTACCTGAATCCTTCCATCTTTTCAGAGTTACGAGGATTAGCGGTGTCCATCGTGGACCTATCTCCCAGAAAGTCTTTTCAGCGTTTGCTCGAGATGGCCGCTTTGCAGGCAATATCCCCGCAACTCATCGTCCTCTCTTCCGGGCAAGGTTAGTGTTATTTCCCATTCTCATGACATTATTATTATTTCATATGACGATGCTGATGTCTTCTGTAGTTCAGGAAGATAACGACGAAGTTGAGATTCTTGACGGGCCTGGGGATCTTTTAGACCCTTCTTGCATGACAGTGGGTAAGTAAAGTTTTGATGTTGTTCTATCTGCTCTTTGCTTGCAAATCTCGTTGATTGTTTATAAACCTTAACAACTTTGTCAGTTCTTACCATGCTGGAATCTCGCATCGTTATGCCACCCGGCCCCTATGCTCTACGTGCCTCTGAACGATTGGCAAAGCTAAGCCTTCACTCTTTGTCAGCTCTCATCGAAAACCTTCATGCTGGTAGCTCGCTCACAGCCAAAGAATTTGCTACCGAAGCCAACATTTCTCTCCCCTTTCTCGCTGCTTACCATGGTGAAACATTGGTGCATGTCTGGGTTGAGTTTTGTTGTCGGGTGGAGGCTTGCTTACATAGTCTTGAGTGCTCGCGCCTTCCTTCAGAGGTTGTGGCTGCAAAGGCGAGCTTACGGGGGCTGATTGAACGGTGCGACGCAAATATGTTGTCATGTGAGAAGAGGCTCAACCGAAAATTTTTGGAGAGGGAGCTGGCTTCAAATGCACTGGGGGAACTTCAAACTGAACTTACGGCCAAAACCACTCGTGCGTATGAACTCTGGCGGGTGATTCAAGAAGCTATCAAGGAGGTGGTAGCTATTGATAAAGCCGTCATTTTTACCCGCGAGATGGTTGAAGCCCACAAAGTTACCGAACAGGAGCTTGAAAGTCGGCTTGCCTCGTACCAGGCCCAACAATCTCAAGCGGAGGCTCGTCTCATAGCAATAACAAATTATGAAGCCGAGGCCCAGCGGAAAAAGGATGAGCTGACAAATCTATTAAATCGTCCGCCGGCTTGAAAAATTGTATATGTTTCTTTTTATTCTTCTTTTGTACTCCTGAATGAGAGTATTTTTTTATTCTTTCATAAATTGTACTTTGTATTCATTTTGATTCATGAATAAAAGACATATTTTGCTTCATGGTGGTGTGTCTCTTTTAGGAAATGCGTTTTGTGGATAATCTATTTTGATCTTTTTGTAGGACAGCGATGGCTTAGGAGTCAGGTTCAGGTTTGCCTCCTAAGGCTTTCCAACTTTATGAGCCGTGAGGGTCTCATAAAGATTTTTCTCCCTACGAGTTGAGAGGATCTCGTAGATGTATTTTCTCCTTAGGAATCGTGAGGATTCCTAAGTGTGTTTTCTTTTGAGAATCGTAAGGATCTCACAAGAGAATTTTCTTCCTTACAAGTCGAGAGGACTCATAAGTGTTTGATAAGTTGACCTACCCCCTGAGTCAAAGCATTGCTTCGACGGAAAGGTCAGAATTGATTTCAGCCATATGGGGTCAGAATTGATTTCAGCCATACGGAGTCAGGGGTTGACTTTAGCCATATGGGGTTAGGATTGACTTTAGCCATATGGGTCAGGGGTTGACTTTAGCCATACGGGGTCAGGATTGACTTTGGTCGTACGGGGTCAGGGGTTGACTTTAGCCTTACGGGGTCAGGGGTTGACTTTAGCCGTACGGGGTCAGGATTGACTTTGGCCGTACGGGGTCAGGGGTTGACTTTAGCCGTACGGGGTAAGGATTGACTTTGGCCATACAGGGTCAGGGGTTGACTTTAGCCGTACGAGGTAAGGATTGACTTTAGCCGTACGGGGTCAGGGGTTGACTCTCGGTTGTTTGTGCACCGCCGAGTCCTGGAACTGGGAACTTTGCCGCGGCTCCGCTGGTTGATGTCGCGTCTGTATCCTGCTGGATGAGGAGGAACGCCGTTGACGATCTCTAGGCTGTAGATATCGCCGTTGAGATTTGACTCTTCGTTTAAAAGAGCTTGGTGGGATGATATGATCCCCTCTTTGTTTGTGCCCCTGAATTGTATACAGGGATCGATGTGATCTCATCTGTAGGGCAAAAATTTCATTTCATATGTATTTTTGTTTTCTTTCCGCGATACTCTATCATTTCAGCTATTTATATCGCGAAACTCGTGATTGCCCAATCATTTCGACTATTTTTCACGGTGCCCAATCATTTCGGCTATTTTTTTTTGTTTTTACTCGCTGCTTTTTATTGCGAGTTGCCCAATCATTTCGGCTATTTTTATGCATTTCTTTTACTTGCTGATTTTGTTGGAAGTTGCCCTACCATTTCGGCTATTTCATATTCATTTTTGGCTCGCTGATTTTTATCGCGAGTGTGGAACTTGGAATTTGGTGCCAATCTCAGCATCAGCATCGCTACGACTGGAATATTGCCAGGAGCGAATCATCATTTGTCTTGAAAGGACTTAGAATTTGATTCCGATTCAGGCATCAGCATCGCTATAACTGGGACATTGCCAGGAGCGAATCATCATTTGCCTTTATCGATTTCGAATAAAGGTGGTTTAGCAAACAGGGTTAGGATCCTGTTAACTAAGGCTTTTTGACTTTACGAGCCGTAAGGGTCTCATAAAGGTATTTCTCCCTACGAGTCGTGAGGATCTCGTAGGTGCATTTTCTCCTTAAAAATCGTGAGGATTCTTAAGTGTATGTTCTCTTATAAGTCGTAAGGATCTTACAAGAGTGTTTTCTCCTTGCACGTCGAGAGGACCTACAAGTGTTTGTTCACCGTGTGAGCATATCCCTAGTCGCTGGTAGGACTCTGTTAGGGAAATGTTTATTCGTGCCCGTGGATTATATATAAGGGTCAATATTGACACTTGTAGTGCAGAATCGAGGTGTATGACGGCTTAAGAACAGGTTCAGATTCCTGTAGCTTAAGACTTTTGAATCCTATGAACCGTGAGGGTCTCAAAGGGGAATTCTCCTTACGAGTCGTGAGGATCTCGCAAGTGCGTTTTCTCCTTAGGAATCGTGAGGATTCCTAAGTGTGTTGCTCCCTTATGAGTCATAAGGATCTCACACAGGTATTTTCTCCTTACAAGGTCAAGAGGACCTTACAAGTGTCTTTTAACGAGATTGCGCCCTTTCAGGTTTTCACAAACTCACCGGTAGCCCTGCTGTTTTTACTCACGAAGTCCTTTCGGGTTTTCATCCGTGCACATCTCGCTTATGGACGTACCGTTTTTTTTTGTCAGCCTTGGGATACTGCGGTCCGTAGTAGTTTATAGACGTCTCGGTCAGTTGCAAGTTTTAGGACATTGTGGTCCATCGTTAGTTTAGGGACGTTTTGGTCCGTTGTTAGTTTAGGGACATTTCAATCCGTTGTTAGTTTAGGGACATTTTGGTCCGTTGTTGCAACGGTTTCGTTGGCTACCACTTATAAAGTTTGGGCTTGGGAAGATAGCGAGCAGACATAGGCGTTGTCATCTATCATTAACCAAGCCCGTAACTCGTCAGGCGTAGTATTTCTTTAGGAACCGACCGTTTATCGGCCTGAAGGGTCTTTCGCCATGCATATCTGTTAGTGTAAATGCCCTAGGGGCCATTATTGTATCATACTAGATTGTATATTACTTAATGGAAGCTTGGGATATTCACAGTTGTATATACAGTCTTGCTAAAATTGGTAGTATGCTACTTGGTTTGTGTCTACTTTAATATGTGCATATGTTTCTTGTAACGTATCACTTATACATATTGGTAGAGCCCATAGGTTCTTTGCTTGATTACCGGCGTTGTGATGGCAGTCACACTAGTGGGGGCTGAGTAGTCTATAAGCAACATCCTATACAGGTCCCTAGTCGTAGGATTATCGAGACAGGGCATCGATATTCCAGAGTAGACTAGTGTGTACGCTTCTCATCCCAGTTGGGGAGATGGTCTGTCCCATAGCCATCAGTACGTCGTACTGGAGATAGTATACAGGTGCTCGTTAGGTTACGGGTATACCGGACAGGACTAGCAGGGAAACTGTTGGTTGGTATTATACCCATCGTCAGTTAACAGTTCCCAGATTACATGAGTACAGCATAATCCGCAGACTTGACACTGCTACTTCACCTCGAGTGTGTCCCACTGTTCTTAGATTGCTACCCTACCACGGCTCAAAGGAGTCGTGCAAACAGGTAGCAGTTGGGTGCAGTCCCGAGCACTTGGAGGCAGTAGTGGTTAGACAGGATTCGTCTCTCCCGGTATTGGGAGATGATATCGCGCTGTGTCAGAGAACCATTACGCAAAGTCCCTGGCCAGAGCAAGCGAGATATACTGGTAGGTTCCAGTAGTTTCTCAGGGTGTAATGGGCTTCGCTCCGATACGACTTATACAGCTATTGGGGGACTGACGCTTGCCGCCCCCTAGGCTTGATATGCGATAGTCTTAGACGAACAGACCGGACTGTATGGAGATTGTCACATCAGGCTCAGTGGGAGTTCGGATGAGTTTCCTCATCGGCCTTCTTATCGACATCTACCTGGGGACCGTTACGTTCAGCTAGTGCCGCTTGCGGTCTGTGGTTAAACCCACTGCCAGCGTAGTGTCGAGTCTTTAGAGTCCTACACAGAAAGTTTCCCTGCTCCAGGCGAAACAATATAGAGGTCGTATGGTTTTATGACAAGGGTTCGGACGCATACGTGTGTTTACACACGTACGACTTTTCGGACAGTTTTTACTAGCCGGCTTTGGTTTAAGCCAGATTCTAGTATCGGGTTACTGGATTTATACAGTCTAAAGTTTTTCTGTGTTTTCACGGATTGGAGGGGCGTTCTCGTAATTTGTCGGGAAGCTTCTAGAAGAGTGGTGACTTGGGGGGGTAAGGTGGCATTGCATTAAATGAGATTCGTGACTCATTTGTGTGATTCATCCATGTCATTAATGCATCATAAATGCTTAATGACTCATGGAGATGAATCACTCATAGATATTTATGAAGCATGGTTGTTAATTCTATTATTTCATTTTTGGATAAATAATAATGCTTCATATATATTATGATAGATCATTATCTCATTTCATTCATCATCTTCACCTTCTCTCTCCTCAAGCTCACACTCTCTTCAAACCCTAACCCTAACCTCTCATGTGTTGAGATCAAGGGTTAGCTAGACTAATACATCCATAACCTCACTCTATATCCTCTAGGTAGCTTAGATTAGCACTTTAAGCAACCTAGTTATCTCAAGTTAGAGATTAAGCTTGGCGTAGGAGCTTTCGGGTGGATCGTCGTTAACTCGAGGAGGCCGTTGAGGTGCCGATGTTCCAAGGAGCCTACGAGGAGTGGAGGACAGCGATGAAGACCCGAAGGACATGTAACGTGAGGTATAACTTCGAATCCGAGTAGTTAAACCTCTAGTTGATAGTTAGCAATGGTTTAGATAACGATTCATGCGCTCAAGTCCGTGTTACGAAGCTTTGATAATCGTTTTTCATATATTCCGCCTCCCCGCAAGTTCGTGGGGTGCATGACATGGACTTACAGTGGTATCAGAGCCAACTAAACCATTACTAGCTTGTTAGCAACTAGTTAGAAGTTCGATCGACGGAAAACGTGAAAACGAAACACCTCGAATCCCAAGTTTCTGTTAATTTTAAAAGTGTCTGAAAAAATATTTGACATACCTTAAAATTCACAGCAGGGTATTATAAGAATACTGGGAAAATACGAGCCAGTAACTCGGCAAGACGGCCGCGGATCCGCGGCAAGAAGGTGCTTTTGGTCGCTGATCTGTCCCCGAGTCAACGCCGAGTTGACTCGGATTTGCTCTGTTATTCATATATTTGGGTGTATTGTTTTCCAGTATGTTCTGTTTCTACCCAGGTTACTTCAGTGCGGGTTTGCTTTTGGGGTAGACACGAAAAAGGGAAGTCGATCGATATTCTAACTTATTTGCTAATTAGGTTTTTATCTGTAATATTTAATGTGTTCGTAAACCTCCCCTAACTGCTAGTATGTCGGTTGGCAGGGGGTTGCACATTTCTGAAATGTTTACTGTTTGTGTATATGAACTGTGTTGGACTGTTGTGATGATTAGCCGGGGTTTGAGATGTGTTTAATATTCATTCATTCAATATAAATGTAATTTGATGTAATATTCTTTTGCGGGGCACATCCAGGTTGCGGTTGTAGCCACCATTGTATTATTTCTTTTTACTGTTTTTGCTCCTAGGATAGACCCAAGGTGGGGTACACAAACTACCGGGTACATCAAAGTGTTTAGTGGCCTACTCACGTTGTTGAGGGAGACCGCTTCACTTCGGGTACTTGACGGGTAGTTTTCCATACCCGTAGGGGTCTAGGGTGGGGTAATGGCTATTCATCACAACTGTGTAATCCGTCTTTTATTGCAGGCTCAAAAACAAATGCGGATTGCTAATAAATCCAATAAAGTTCATCTGTGATCTGGAATGCTTATTATTGCGTCTGACGAATGTACAATATCTATATATGATAGCTATTAGACGTCACTTATGTTTAACACCCGCGCTAGCCCAGCCCCCGCTCTGTCGTTAGTTAAGTAACCTAACGGGTGATGACGGGACCCAGTGGCGAATGCGGATGGCATAAGAGGACGTGGTATTTTCGTTGTTTTCTGCAATGATAGGATAAAAGATGGGACGCATTATTATAATGCAAAGAAAATAAACCAAAGTTAAATCGTTGGAACAAATTTAAAAGAAACCACTCGGTTATTTTAAAAAGAGCAGAATTTTTAATTGCGGAGGTTTAACCACTCCTTTTAAAAAGCTATCAGGTTCCTTCAATTATATCAAGTTCACTACGTTCACGGTTTCGCCAAAACCAGTCGTAGCCCTCCGTCATTTTTTATGGATGGTCAGTAGTATTCAAGCTATGTATTTTGACCAACGCCAAGGCATAATGTCTGGTAGCTACTGGGTATTCATTTGTTGCATAGATAGATGAGTTAGTTTGGGACAATCGTATTATCATTTTGGCCAACGTCAAGGATATATACGGATGGGTTCAAATTAACCTGGATAATGACAGGTAGAACTTGACATGTGACTTATGACATTTTGACCAACGCCAAGGTCATAAGAGCATGGGGCAAAAATATACATCGGGAATTTCTAAAGAAACTGAAATTTGCAGAGAGATGCATACCATTTTGGTGTTTGATGAATGTTGGTAGGATTCCTTCAACATTATCATACGATGATATTTTGGATCCCGATCCTACTGTGAGTATATACCACTTATCAGGAGATTCGTCACTTAACGATCAATGCTATAAACCAAGTAGGTGCCTAGAAAGGTGTCAGCGGGGTTACGCCCCCAGAGAAAAGAGGTTATTTAATTAAGGAACTTCGCGAAAGCGTTGGAAAACCTCTCTCGAAGTATCGACACTGGCCTGGCTGAACGGTTAAGCAAGTATTGTACGGTGAGAATAGTCCTAGCTAATTCTTCTTTTATGGTTTGAGGAAGGATTCGAGAAACAGTGGGAGCCATCCTGTTTAGATAAATTAAAAACCACTCTAAAATTGCAAGAGCATCATGCTAATAGTATTTTCTTCTCTCTCTCTTAATTGCAGCGACCTTGTGACCACACATAGGTTACATCTAGATAACAAATTGACTGAATCTGACTTATATGACTGGTAAAAGTCTGTCCAGATGTCCATTGCCCATGACAAGCTGGACCACCCTATTACTACTCAAGATCCCGCCGTCCCAGGTCCAGTTTCCACTGTCGCGGATATGGATATCCGTCAGACAAGGGAAAAACATAAAGCGAAAGCTAAGTGTCTCGTGTTAGCTTCAGTTGATGGTGTATACCAGAAGCAGCACGAGAAGATGGACTTAGTTTCCATCTTTCTCCATAATAAAGATTCATATGGAGAGCAATCTCATATCACTAGATATGAAATCTCGAACGAATTAATTCAAGCGAGGTTGGCTGACGGATCATCTGTAGGGGACAACGTCCTTACAATGACTAGCTGTATTGATGAGCTCCAGGGCCTGGAGACCGCGTTGGGAAACAAGTCAAATACTGACTTGATTTTACAGTCTCTGCCTCCTACCCTGAAGGAAACCAGGGAAGTGGAAGGAAAGAGAAGAGCAAAAGTTTCGGGACTGGATATAGTAAAAGAGGGACGTTCCTATTGTTACAGGAATGAACATTGGCAGAATGATTGCAGGGCTAGCAAAGCCAGTAGCCAGAATTTGAAGCATGTTGTGGCTTCAGCCTCAAGTGTGTTTGTAATTAAGAACTGTTTGTCAATTAACTCTACTTCCTGGGTACTAGATACCGGAGCAGGATCTCATATCTGTAATTCATACATGCTTTGAGAAACCGTAAAGTTATAAAGGTAGGTGATTGGTCTCTCAGAGTTACAAACGGAATGAGCGTGGACGCTGAATCCGTGGGAGAATATCGCCTAGGTTTGACAAGTGGGCAGATATTGATTCTACGTAACTGTCTGTATGTACCTAGTTTGACTTGTAATATCATATCAGTGTCCTTACTTTCAAGAGAGGGATATGACTTTACATTCGTAAGCGATGTAGTTCACATCCACCTAAATCAAGTTCTGATTGGGTCTGGTACATTAGATGACGGTATATACGTATTGAATCAAGCTCAGGTTTTCAATGTCCAGAACACACTTAAAAGAAAGTCTCCGGAATTAAATTGGGCTTTCTTATGGCATTGTAGACTATGTCACATCAATGAGAGAAGGTTGACTAAGTTACATAGAGAAGGATATTTGAATCCGTTCGAATATCAATCTTATACTACTTGTGAATCTTATCTCATAGGAAAGATGACAAAGACTCCGTTTACTGGACACGGGGTAAGAGCAAGCGAGCTCTTGGGACTCGTACACAGTGACGTGTGCGGTCCAATGTCTATACATGCGCGAGGTGGTTATTCCTACTTCATTATTTTTACGGATGATTTCTCTAGGTATGAATATATCTTCTTGATAAAGCATAAATCCGAGGCCTTTGAGAAATTCCAAGAATACAAGAATGAAGTGGAAAAACAAACAGGCAAGAGTATAAAAACACTGAGATCTGATCGAGGTGGTGAATACTTAAGTGCCGAGTTCCTGGGTTACTTAAAAGAGAATGGAATTCTCTCTCAGCTTACTCTTCCATACACACCACAACACAACGGTGTATCGGAAAGGAGGAATCGAACCCTATTAGATATGGTTCGTTCCATGATGAGTAACGCTGAGTTACCGCGATCATTCTGGGGATATACACTAGAATCAGCTGCATATCTTTTGAACCTAGTTCCTACCAAGACTGTGCCTACCACACCATATCAGATGTGGAGTGGGAAGAAACCCTATCTTCAGTATCTAAAGATTTGGGGATGTCCGACTTTTGTTAAAAAACAGCATGCGGACAAGCTCGAGGCACGATCAGTACATTGTAAGTTTGTGGGATATCCAAAGAAATCTAAGGGGTATCTATTCTATTACGCAGAGGAACAAAAAGTTTTTGTTTCTCGTCATGCCCACTTTCTGGAACATCAGTTTTTAGAAAAAGGAACAAATGGGAGCGTAGTAGAACTGGAAGAAATTCCAGAACCACAAGCTATTACTGAAAGCTTGGAAGAACCAGAAGGTTCGGGAGAACGGGATATCCCGGCGCTACTCCGTAGGAGTAGTAGGCAATCTCATCCGCCCGAAAGATACTACGGTTTTCTCATAGACGGGGATAGAGAGGATTGCACTATTGACTATGATGTGCCTGCTAGCTTCCAGCAAGCCATTCAGAGCGGTGACTCAGTAAAATGGCTGGATGCAATGCGGACCGAAATGGAGTCCATGTACACTAACAAGGTATGGACTTTGGACTTTGCTCCAGATGGGGTAAAACCCGTAGGATGCAAATGGATCTTCAAAAATAAGATTGGTGTAGATAGACAGGTTGAAACCTATAAGGCTAGACTTGTTGCAGAGGGTTTCCGTCAAAGACCTGGCTTGGACTATGATGAAACCTTTTCTCCAGTGGCTATGCTTAAATCTATTCGGGTCCTTCTTGCTATTGCTGCCTTCCACGATTATGAAATCTGGCAGATGGACGTAAAGACGGCCTTTCTAAATGGTAATTTGGAAGAGAGCGTCTATATGGATCAGCCAGAGGGATTCATTCAGAGTGGGAGCAGCGGTAAAGTATGCAAGCAGCTTAAGTCCATTTATGGACTAAAGCAAGCATCGCGGAGTTGGAACATCCGTTTTGATGATGCTGTCAAAGAATTTGACTTTATCAAAAATCCAGATGAACCTTGCATATACAGTAAGATTGTAGGGAGAGCTATAGTATTCCTCGTCTTGTACGTGGATGACATTCTCCTAATAGGAAATGATATTCCTATGTTACAGTCAATCAAAAGATTCTTGTCACATAAATTCTCCATGAAAGACCTGGGTGATACCACCTACATCCTGGGGATCCGGATCTATCGTGATAGATCAAAAAGGATGTTGGGACTTTCGCAGTCCAGGTACATAGACACCATAGTGAAGAGATTCAGTATGGAAGATTCTAAGCGAGGTAACCTACCAGCTTGTCACGGAATCACCCTCTCCAAAGATATGTCTTCCAAGACTGATTTGGAAAGGGATCGCACGTCGATTATACCCTACGCTTCCGCGGTAGGCTCTATAATGTATGCGATATTATATACCAGACCAGATGTAGCATACGCATTAAGCGTAGTAAGCCGGTATCAAGCAAACCCAGGGGAGAATCACTGGATAGCAGTAAAGAACATTCTCAAGTACCTAAGGAGGACTAAGGAGATGTTCTTGGTGTATGGCGGAAAAGACCTCCAGATGGAGGCCTTTGCCGACTCCAGCTTCCAGAGTGACAAAGATGACTCCAAGTCCATGTCGGGTTATGTCTTTACCCTCAATGGAGGGGCGGTCTGTTGGAAGAGTTCCAAGCAGGAGACCGTTGCTGACTCAACAATGGAAGCGGAGTACATAGCTGCTTGCGATGCCGCAAAAGAAGCTGTCTGGATGAAGAAGTTCCTCACAGAACTTCAGGTGGTTCCTACCAGTGTTGATCCAATACCTTTGTATTGTGACAACAACGGTGCTATAGCTTTAGCGAAGGAACCCAGGTCCCATCAGAAGTCCAGACACATCTTAAGGCGGTATCACCTGATCAGGGAGATCGTAGATCGCCGGGAGATCGTAGATCGCCGGGAGATCGAGATGAAGAGAGTAGAGACGGAGAATAACATTGCTGATCCATTCACGAAGGCGATTCCTCAGACGCAGTTCGAGAGGCTATTCGAGATGATAGGTCTACGATATGCCAGCTCATGGACCTAGTGCAAGTGGGAGATTGTTAGTGTATATGCCCTAGGGGCCATTATTGTATCATACTAGATTGTATATTACTTAATGGAAGCTTGGGATATTCACAGTTGTATATACAGTCTTGCTAAAAATGGTAGTATGCTACTTGGTTTGTGTCTAGTTTAATATGTGCATATGTTTCTTGTAACGTATCACTTATATATATTGGTAGAGCCCATAGGTTCTTTGCTTGATTACCAGCGTTGTGATGGCAGTCACACTAGTGGGGGCTGGGTAGTCTATAAGCAACATCCTATATAGGTCCCTAGTCGTAGGATTATCGAGTCAGGGCATCGATATTCCAGAGTAGACTAGTGTGTACGCTTCTCATCCCAGTATGGGAGATGGTCTGTCCCATAGCCATCAGTACGTCGTACTGGAGATAGTATACAGGTGCTCGTTAGGTTATGGGTACACCGGACAGGACTCGCAGGGGAACTGTTGGTTGGTATTATACCCATCGTCAGTTAACAGTTCCCAGGTGACATGAGTACAGCATAGTCCACAGACTTGACACTGTTACTTCGCCTCGAGTGTGTCCCACTGTTCTTAGATTGCTACCCTACCACGGCTCAAAGGAGTCGTGCAAACAGGTAGCAGTTGGATGCAGTCCCGAGCACTTGGAGGCAGTAGTGGGTAGACAGGATTCGTCTCTCCCGGTATTGGGAGATGATATCACGCTGTGTCAGAGAGCCATTACGCAAAGTCCCTGGCCAGGGCAAGCGAGATATACTGGTAGGTTCCAGTAGTTTCTCAGGGTGTAATGGGCTTCGTTCCGACACGACTTATACAGCTATTGGGGGACTGACGCTTGCCGCCCCCTAAGCTTGATATGCGATAGTCTTAGACGAACAGACCGGACTGTATGGAGATTGTCACATCAGGCTCAGTGGGAGTTCGGATGAGTTTCCTCATCGTCCTTCTTATCGACATCTACCTGGGGACCGTTACGTACAGCTAGTGCCACTTGCGGTCTGTGGTTAAACCCACTACCAGCGTAATGTCGAGTCTTTAGAGTCCTACACAGAAAGTTTCCCTGCTCCAGGCGAAACAATATAGAGGTCGTATGGTTTTATGACAAGGGTTCGGACGCATACGTGTGTTTACACACGTACGACTTTTCGGACAGTTTTTACTAGCCGGCTTTGGTTTAAACCAGATTCTAGTATCGGGTTACTGGATTTATACAGTCTAAAGTTTTTCTGTGTTTTCACGGATTGGAGGGGCGTTCTCGTAATTTGTCGGGAAGCTTCTAGAAGAGTGGTGACTTGGGGGGGTAAGGTGTCATTGCATTAAATGAGATTAGTGACTCATTTGTGTGATTCATCCATGTCATTAATGCATCATAAATGCTGAATGACTCATGGAGATGAATCACTCATAGATATTTATGAAGCATGGTTGTTAATTCTATTATTTCATTTTTGGATAAATAATAATGCTTTATATATATTATGATAGATCATTATCTCATTTCATTCATCATCTTCACCTTCTCTCTCCTCAAGCTCACTCTCTCTTCAAACCCTAACCCTAACCTCTCATGTGTTGAGATCAAGGGTTAGCTAGACTAATACATCCATAACCTCACTCTATATCCTCTAGGTAGCTTAGATTAGCACTTTAAGCAACCTAGTTATCTCAAGTTAGAGATTAAGCTTGGCGTAGGAGCTTTCGGGTGGATCGTCTTTGACTCGAGAAGGCCGTTGAGGTGCCGATGTTCCAAGGAGCCTACGAGGAGTGGAGGACAGCGATGAAGACGCGAAGGACATGTAACGTGAGGTATAACTTCGAATCCGAGTAGTTAAACCTCTAGTTGATAGTTAGCAATGGTTTAGATAACGATTCATGCGCTCAAGTCCGTGTTACGAACCTTTGATAATCGTTTTTCATATATTCCGCCTCCCCGCAAGTTCGTGGAGTGCGTGACATGGACTTACAATATCCATGAGCATGAAAGCCCCACCCTGGTAGACTTTGTCTATGATGTACGGTCCTTCGTAGTTTGGCTCGAACTTCCCTCGTTTGGCACGATTGGGGATCATAGGTCTTTTGACCATTAGCACGAGTTCGCCTTAGCGGAATTTTCTCGGCCTAGTCAATCTCTCGTACGAGCGCGTCATCTTTGCTTTGTAAGCTTCCAAGTTTTGCTGCACCATGAGCCGAGTTTCGTCGAGGGCATCAAGCTCCTCAAGCCGAAGATGAGCATTCTCTTCGTCGATTAGCTCGTAATGAGCTGCCACTCGTAATGAGGGTAACTCTATCTCCAAAGGGAGTACTGCTTCAGTGCCGAATACCAATGCATACGGCATTGTGTTTGTGGCCGTTTTGAACGTGGTCCGATACGTCCAGAGAGCTTCATGCAGTCTCTTATGCCAGTCCTTCTTATTTTTGGACACCGTCTTTTTCACGATCTTCATCAAGGTTTTGTTGAAAGCCTCAGCCAGACCATTAGCTCGGGGATTATAGACCGAAGAGTGTCTCCAGTCTATATTATGTTGCTGTGCGAAGCGGCTGATTTTGTGACTTCCGTAGGCCGGCCTGTTATCGGAGATAATTCGTCGCGGAGTGCCGAACCGATAGATGACATGTGTCTTGAAGAAATGGAGGATATTCTCCGTCTTCACTTCTCTTAGTGGCACTGCTTCTGCCCACTTGGAGAAGTAATCCGTTGTCGCCAATATGAATCGATGTCCTCTGGACGATGCTGGTTCAATGGGCCCGATTATGTCAGTTCCACACATTTCGAACGGCCAGCTAGCCACTGTTGGGTGTAGCGGGTTTGGATGCTGGTGGATGAAGTTCCCGTGAATCTGGCATGAGTGGCATTGCTTCGCGTATTCAAGGCAGACCTGAATCATCGTGGGCCAATAGTAACCCATTCTTTTAATCTTCAGCTTCATCTTTGGCCCGGCTTGATGAGAACCGCAGAGTCCGTCATGAGTTTCTTGGACGACTCTCCTTGCTTCTTCAGGTCTCAGGCATCTTAGCCATAGAAAATCAAATAATCTCTTATATAGAGTGTCATTGACGAAGGCAAAAGACAGAGCTCTTTTCATGAGTTGATGTCTTGAGGACGCATCTTCAGGTGTCTGACGGGATTTGAAGTAGTCTATAAAGACTTCTCTCCAATCTTTAGCCTTTTCCTGGTCTTTTATTTGTAGGGTCGTCGGCTTGGTCGCTCCCTTTTCTTCGGACGACTCCGGAGATATTTCGGCTGGTTCAAGAACCCGGCGGCTTTGCACGACGATCCTCACGTCATCGAGGTTTTCATCGGCCAGTTCTTTAGCGAGCTTGGCTAATGCATCCGCCTTGCTATTTTCTGCACGGGATATGCTTTCCAGGACGTAGGCAGGGATTTGAGTCAGCAATTGTTGTACTCTCTCGCCGCACTTTACCAACTCCTGTTTGCACGTCTGATAGTCGCCGTTCACTTGGCTAACGACCAGTTGGGAGTCTCCGTATATGAGGAGGTTTTCAATTCCCATGTCGACGGTGATCTCAAGACCTGCTATCAAAGCTTCATATTCGGCTTCATTGTTTGTCCTCGGCTCTGTCAAGGAAAAGGCAAAGCGCATTATCCCTCCTTGTGGAGTCACGAAGATGAAGCCTACCCCAGATTTGATTATAGGAGTGTTGTGCTCTCGCTTCATAATGGAAGATGCCCCGTCGAAGTAGAGTTCCCATCGGGTGTTACTCTCTCCTTTCACCCCATCGATCGTATCAAACGTGTGCTCGACTGGCAATTCGCAATTTAGGAGTGAATCGGCAGGTATAGGATGCTCAGCGAGAAAGTCGGCGATGGCCTAGCCTTTCACTACCTTAAGAGGTCGATATGTTATCGAGAATTCCATCAAGAGGAAGGCCCATTTAGCGAGCCGTCCTGTTATTATGGCTCTTGACATCAGATATTTGAGAGGATCCACCTTTGATATGAAGTGGACCTCATGCGCCAATGCGTAGTGTCTGAGCTTCATTATCGCGAAGATTAACGCCAGGCAGTATTTTTCGATGGGGGAGTAGTTGTTTTCTGCCCCCAGGAGAACTCGACTCAAATAGTAGAGGGCTCTCTCCTTCCCTTGGTCGTTCTCCTGTGCCCATAGCTCACCTAAAGAACCTTCAAGGGCTGTTGTGTACAGGATGAGAGGTTTTCCCTTGACCGGAGCGGTCAGCACCGGCAGATTCTGCAGGTATTGCTTGATTTCGTTCAACACGCTTTGGTATTTACGATCCCAAACGAACGGGGTTCCCTTCTTCATTAAATGACTGTAGGGGCGGCACTTGCCAGAGAGATTGGCTATGAACCGTTGGATATATGCGAGCTTTTCTTGGAGAGACCGCAGTTGCTTAAGGGTTCTAGGCGGAGGCATTTCCATAATCGTCTTGATCTTCGACGGGTCTATTTCGATGCCTCGATGTCGTACGATGAATCCTAGGAATTTGCCCGAGGAAACTCCAAACGCGCATTTCAGAGGGTTCATCTTGAGGTTGTATTTCCGAAGACATTGGAACACTATCGTCAGATGCTCCCAATGTTCCTCATGCGATTGCTTTTCACCACAAGATCGTCGATATAGCATTCGATGACTTCATGTATAAGGTCATCGAAAATCTTCGTCATGGCCCTTTGATAGGTAGCGCCGGCATTCTTCAAGCCGAAAGGCATCACTTTATAGCAGAATATGCCCAGAAGAGTCTGGAAAGCGGTATGCTTCTGGTTTTCGGGATGCATCTTTATTTGATTGTACCCTGATGAGCCGTCCATGAAGGAGAAGACTTCGTGAGTGGACGTGTTGTCTATCATCAGCTCAGTAACCGGTACAGGAAAATCATCCTTCGGACATGCTTTGTTGAGGTCCCGAAAGTCTACGCAGATGCGCACTGTCCCATTTTTCTTCATCACTGGGACGATATTGGCAATCCAGTCAGAGTACTAAACCTCTTGGATGAAGCCGGAGTCAATTAACTTTTTGACCTCGGCGTTGATACTCATTTCAAGTTCGAGCCGCATTCTTTTCGGCGCTTGTTTGATCGGCTTGACGTCCGGAGATATTGCCAATTTATGCACAGCTATCTCTGGATTTAGCCCTGGCATCTCAGAGTAGTTCCATGTGAAGCAGTCTTTATACTGCATAAGCACATCCTTGAGCGTAGCCACCTTTTCTTCAAACAAAAACTCACTGACGAACGTCTGCCGCGGGTCGTTTGCCGTCCCCAAGTCGATTTTCCTTAGGTGATGGATTAACGTTTGCTGCCGCCTGAGCGAGCATCTCCTGTATATTTTCACGTTGCTGTTAAACTTTTGTCACGGACCGAGTTTGAGGTCGATGACTAGTATAAACTCGAACTTTGTCTTTGGAATTCAACACATAGACTATGTGAACTACCATGCCCGCAGGCTTGGGGTGTTTGGAGCCTTGGCCTTTGGAGTTCGCTTCGGGCACTTGAGCTTTATTAGGCCTCTCTTTTTTGTGAAAAGCCGCTTTGGATTTGAGAGAAACCGCTGTATCAGGATCCATCTTAGGGTGATTCCCATTTACATGCTTCCACACCTTATATATAGATAAGGAAAGTTGTCTCAGGGAGCGAACTCGTTTCTGCTCTCGTGGGATCTCCATGGGCTGCAGAGATTTTTTTTAATATTGCAGTAGGAGAATTTTGTCTGACCCTTCGCAACAGTTCGAAGTTGTTCCCAGTTGGAACAACAATATTCACCACTGGGGTTGAAACACGACCATACGGAGAACTGCCCCCAGCTCATTTTGTATGATGCTGATATCGACGTCGACCGTTTCTTACGGCCGGGATTTGATTAGCTTCAGGATTTTGTTGAGCCTGCCCCCTTTTTCCTTTGAGAGCTTGAATATTCTTCCCCCTGCGTCGACCTTGGTCTTCGGCAGGCGCCAGTTGTTTGAGAACTGATTCCGTCGGCAAAGCTGCTGCTTGGGGAGCCAGCCTATAGAAGACAAACTTCCACTGGGCTTCCTTCATCGGCGTTGAGGCACCTAGGGTGGGAGGTGGGAGTATCGACCCAAAGAGAAGCCCGTTGATTTCTTGAAGTGCCGGATTGCAGAGATTTGACGCTGCAAATGGCCCATACTTGACTCCACCGGATATGACAGAGCCTGAGTTGCTAAGGTGGGAGCAAACACCATTCTTCATAGAGACGAAGCGCTGACTTCAGTATCCACTCCCCTAAGGGCAACCACAAACCTACACACCGCGATTATCTGATCACGGTAAAAACACGACACACGAAGTGTGGAGTGGAAAGAGAAAAAGGTCCCACCGGGAGTGCCAGATCTGTTCTCCGCCGAACACAGAGATGGAACTGCATAGGTCCGTCTTGCCTGAATTTGGGGGTAGATGCTATTTAGTTTTATCCGTCCACCTCTCCGAAAATGCCAAGTTGATTTATGGCACCATGTATCGAAGGTTTAGACGGATGCGGCCGTTGTTGCAGACTTCGTCAGATTCCCCCTCATTTGAGAGGTTTTTGATTGTGGGGACGCTCTTCCCTGCAGGCGCAAGCCCCTGCACTTAATTATGCTACCGCATCGCGGTAGCAACTTTCTCCTTCTCCAGATGGTCACTTCGTGTCGTGTGTGTTTGTTTTATTTTTGGTTACCCTTGGATTGTATACGGAGACTAATTTATGTTATCGCTCGTAGGGCGTGGATTAGTCCAAATCCGTATTTTCTTAGATTTGGGTTTGGGTTAGGTTTAAGGATCGTTAATCTCATTTGAGACTAAGATCAACTTAAACATTTGTTAAGGATACGTTAGTCTAATTTTAGACTAAGATCAACTTAACGGGATCATTTAGATCCTACAAAAGAGCATTTGGGCTCTATTGTTTTAGTTTAGGGACTTTGCGGTCCAGAAGTTTAAGGACATCATAGTCCATGGAGTTTAAGGACATCATAGTCCATAGTTTAAAGACGTCATAGTCTGTAAGTTTAAGGACATCATAGTCCATGAGTTTAAGGACCCCACAGTCCGTGGAATGTCTGGTTGTCGGGACCCGTCACCTCTCTGAAGACGTTGAAGGATTACAACGACAAGTATCAGAGGAGTAAAGAGATGTACCCTTGAACCAATATTGGTTGGGAGATCTGTAGTTGGATTGATTTAAGGATTGTTAATCTCATTTGATATTAAGATCGACTTAAATGTTTGTTAAGGATACGTTAGTCTAATTTTTAGACTAAGATCTACTTAATAGGATCATTTAGATCCAAACAAAAGAACATTTGGGCTCTATTGTTTAGTTTAGGGACATTGCGGTCCATGTTCAGACGCAAACATGGATTTGGAAATGCACCAGATAGTTATTGGTCATTAGGATCCACCACCTCTCTGAAGAAGTTGAAGAATTACAACGACATGTATCAGAAGTGTGAAGAGATGTACCCTCGAACCAAAGTTGATTGAAAGGCTCTAGGTTTTGCTTTGGATGTCATATGAGACGACCAATTTCGGAAGACAAGAGTGTATTTGAGGTTCAGTCAAAAGGGGATCCTGCCTCTGGAAGACTTAGCTAATTTAGACTAAGATTGGCTCGAATATAGTGTTAAACACTAGAGTATAATTGGCTATCACGTGCTCCCACGTGATGTGCTTAGGATAGTGTTAAACAGTAGGGATAAAGCGCACAAAATAGTGTTAAACACTAAAAAAAGAAACGCTCACGTGGGGTCACGTGAGGCGCTTGAGTATTGGGCCACACTTCCCTTATTTTATTCTCAGAATATGCATATAAGTGTTAAACACTTGATTTTCACAATTATCACGTGTGGACACGTGATGGTGCCCATGCATTGGGTATCAATTCCTCAGATTTCCCACAAAAGGGTTTGTCAAGGGGTCACGTGGAGACACGTGAGGCGCCCACAGTTTGTTCTGCTCTTCTTATTTTGAGGAGTATGTTCAAGGGTCACGTGGGAGCATATGACGTGATCTTATTCGTTCCCTTTTGATCATTGAGGGGGAGGGTCACGTGTTGCCACGTGATCATGTTAGGTACTTGATCTTTTACGTGCATGGAGAGATAAATCCCTTGTTGAAGAATTAAATTTTCTTATAGGGTTAAACCCTAATTTTGTCTAGAGGAATTAAATTCCTATATGTTCGAAAGAATTAAATTCTTTAAACTCAATTCTCCCTCTAAGTTTTGGATCTGCATGGCAGAATCTCCCCGATGAGAATTAAATTCTCAACTTATGGGGAAATCTGCTTCTGCAGATCTATTACCATGAAGAAGAACTAAGTTCTTATATTAAGGGTTAAACCCCATTTTTGTTGGAGTAATTAAATTCCTATGTGTTTTGTGGGAGAATAAAATTCTCTGAACTTAGGTTCTTCCTTAGGTTTTAGATCTGCATGGCAGAATCCCCCCGATGAGAATTAAATTCTCAACTTATGGGAAGATCTGCTTCTGCAGATCTTCAACCAAAAGAAGAACTAAGTTCTTATTCAGAAGAGTTAAACTCTTAGTTTGAGAATTAAATTCTCTTTTGTTTTGTGGGAGCTTATAGAATGATCCATTTCCCTCTCTTACCTAGGGTTTCTTTCTTTTCTGAAGAGATCTCCTTTTCTCTCTGGAGAATTAAATTCTTTTTTTTTGTATTCTCTCTCTGTTGTTGTATCTCTCCTCCTTTTTTTTCTTTTTCCTTCTCTTCTTAGCTCCTATTTATAGGAGAAAGAAAAAAATCAGTTTGTTTAGTCAATCTTTCATTGAAAGATTTTGATTGATTTTGTAACCAACATGATCTTTTAGATCACTCGGTGAATTTTATTCACCATTGGATTTTTAATCCAAAAGATTTTTTATTTGTTGTTCCTAGCAGATTTTAGAAAAATATTTCCTTATGTAGAATCTTTCTGTAAACTGATGATTTTTAATCACCATTGGATTTTTAATCCAACGATGCTCTACTTTACAGAGCGCGATCTTTTTTGTTTGGAAAGATCTAGGGAAATATTTTTCCATTAGGGTTTTTGATTCCTTTTAATTAGAATTTAATTCTATTGTTTCAGAGGGTCTAGGAACCCATCACGTGTTGGCACGTGACTCATCTAATTAGAATTTAATTCTATTATTTCAGAGGGCTCAGAAACCCATCATGTGTTGGCACGTGACCCCATCGATTAAGCGATTAATTAGAATTTAATTCTATTCGCTCAGAGGACTTAAGAGTCCATCACGTGTTGGCACGTGACCCCACCAGTTAGGCATTTCATTAGAATTGAATTCTATTATTTCAAAAGGCTCAGGGGCCAATCACGTGTTGGCACGTGACCTCATCTCCAGCGCCCATAACTTTGCTCATAGAAGGTCACGTGTCCCCACGTGATGTCTGATCACGTGTGGACACGTAATGCTCCTTTTGGGTATTTCCTTGCTGCTTTATTCAGTTCCCATGAGGGAACAGCCCTTCCCACAGAAAAGTGTGTTAATCCAACCAATCTTGCTTGCACAATAGAAAGAGCTACTGGCGTATCTCTCCATCCCCTATTACATGAATCAAATGTTTCATTTCATCTGGGAAAAGTCGTTTCTTTCTCAACAATGTCTTTATCATTTGATCCAATGGCGTTCCATTAAATAAGAAAAGATTTGAAAAAGCTATTCCCACTGCTGGAATCTTACTCTTCACAGGTGGTGCAACTAAAAATCCTCTTGCAAAGGTCCAAAACTCAAACTAAGTGGAAACAATCCTGCCGCCGAAAGTTGACCAGTCAGTGACTAAGATGTTCCGACTCTCCTTCTATAGAGTTGTTCTTTCTAGTTATTATTGATTATTGAAAAGAAGTCGTTCCAAAGTCGGGATCTTTCAGAAAGTGAATTTATATTTGAAAAGTGCATAAGCGCATAGATAAGCTCACACTAACCTGTTAATTTTGGATCCAACTCAGGATTTTCCCTAGGAGGTATCGGAAAGGAATTCAACCGACCATGTGAGCACTTCCACAAGTTCGAGCACACGAGTAGAGCCAACTCCTACAAATCGGAAATGTTAGCCTTTACTGGGGTTGTATCTCGGCAGGCGACACTGTGGCCGTTCAGTTTTCCTCAAATGCACTTATCGTCCTCTTTTATCGCTCAAGGCTGGTCATGTTTTCACAAGCGGACGCCTGTCAATTTATGAAGTGAAAAGCATGATATGATCTTGTCTAAAAACTTCATCCCGACCCAACCAAATCGAATCCTAAGTTATAGGGATCTAGTGCCCGTTTCCCTGAAATGCCTTTACTAATGGCGCTATTCTACCGGGAGTATGAGGAAGGCCGACTTTTTTATATGAAGATGAAAAAGGGTCAAAGATTTCTGACTTCATAATATGCTTTCTAATAACCTTATGAAGAAGAGCTCCTTATCTAGTACAATTGGATTTGTTTTCTGGATCCTTATCTAGCACAATTGGATTTGTTTGCTGGATGAGAAGAGGAAACGGGCTCGCTCGGTACTTTCAAATGCCGAGGGCTATGTGCACATTTGGGGCCCCAAAGGACTAAACTCGGCCTCCTTATCAGAACAGAACGTTCCTTCCGCACAAGGACGATATATTTTGTAGCAGCCAAGGATTAGTTGCGAAAGCACTCTACTGGGCCGATACTGATACCGAGAGATGAAAGATAGGGGAGCAAATGGGATAAGATACCCTGGTAGTCCTAGACATAAACGATGAATACTAGGCAATGTGCTGGTGAATCGTTCTACCAAAGTATAGACAGATGCTCGGCAGTCTACAAACCAGCAAGAAAACGGAAAGCTGTTTACCTTGGGCTTGTTCCCTTGGCTGGGGAAGGATCTTGTAAAATACCCACCAATACCCGAAACCTAGCGTCTAGAACAGATCCTCATTTCAGATAAGCACTTGTCACCTTTGTTGGCCTGGTACAAGTGGGTAATGTTGGGGTCAACCAAAAAAGTTTGGGTAGAGCCGGATCGAAGTGTTGTCTAAGTAAGCGTCCGAATCTATGGCCCTTGATTGCTTTTCACTTGCAAATAGAGATCATAAATGTGGTCAATATCACGAAGAATAATGAAAGACCGTGCAAACGCCTTCAATCCTTCTTCCTCACTCTATCAAGTATAGGATTCAAGTAGTTCACCATCGGGTTTTGCCCCTGCATGGGCTTCCCAGTTCCGGACTGAAAAAAGTCCTTGATCCTGTTAGTGATATATGCCCTAGAGGCCATTATTGTATAGTACTAAATTGTATATTACATTTTAGAAGTTTGGGATATACACAGATATAATAACAGTCTTACTCAAAATGGTAGTATGTTACCTGGTTTGATTCTATCTCAATATGTGTATATGTTTCTTCTAGCATATCGCTAATACATATTGATAGAGCCCTTAGGATCTTTTCTTGATTACCAGCATTGTGATGGCAGTCACACTAGTGGGGTCTAGGTATTCTATAAGCACATCCTTATATTGGTCCCTAGTCGTAGGATTATCGAGACAGGGCATCGATACTCCAAAGTAGACTAGTGTATACGCTTCTCATCCCAGCATGGGAGATGGCATATCCCACAGCCATTAGTATGTCGTACCAAAGATAGTATACAAGTGCTCATTAGGTTATGAGTTACACTGGACGGACTCGCAGGGGAACTGCTGGTTGGTATTATACCTATCTTCAGTTAGCAGTTCCCGGGTGGCATGAATACAAGTTAGTCCGTTGACTTGACATCACTATTTGTCTCAAGTGTTTTCTCACTGTACTTAGATCACTACCCTACCATGACTCAAATGAGTTGTGCAAACAGGTAGTAGTTGTGTGCAGTCCCGAAGCCCTTAGAGGCAGTAGAGGTTAGATAGGATTCGTCTCTCCCGGTATTGAGGGTCGATATCGCGTTGTGTTCAGAAAGACATTACACAAAATCCCTGTCCAGGGCAAGCGAGATTTACTGGTAGGTACTCCAGTAGTTTCTCAGGGTGTATTGGGCTCTACCCCGGCACGACTTATTGCGCTATTAGGGGTCTGACGGTTACTATCTCTCTAGGCCCGATATACGAGTATCTTAGATGAACATACCGGACTGTATGGAGATTGTCACAGATAGGCTCGGTAGGAGTTCGGATGAGTTTGCTCATCGGCCTTCTTATCGAGATACCTGGGTAGCCGTTACGTGCCGCTAGTACCGCTGACGGACCTGTGGTTAAACTCACTGTCAGCGTACTGTCGAGTCTTTATAATCCCACACAGAGGGTTTTCCTGTTTCTGGCGAAACGATGTAGAGACCGTATGGTTTTACGGTAGGGTTCCGATCATATACATGTACTGGCTGCACGGATGTTGTTCGGACGGATAATACTAATGGGGTTTGGTTTAAGCTGGATTCTAGTATTATATTATTGGATTATTATTATCTCATTGTATTCGTATTTTTTGGAATACGAATACGGGTATGTATATACGGTGAGGTCATTCTTGTAATTTCAAAAGAGATACTTCTAAAAAGGGACACCTCATTATTTGGTTTATCTATTTTGGAAATAGATTAATGAGGTGGAAATTGGAGATATTTGTGGTATGGGGTGAAACATGGCTCATTACATTTGTTTATTGGTTTGTGTTTATTATTGAAGCATGGTTGCTATTTTCAATTGAAAAATAATCTATGCTTCATGTGAGATAATGGGTAAGCCATTCTTCACTTGCCAAGACCTTAGCTCATTTGGAGTTTCACTTTATCTCTCTAATTTTTCTCTCCTTCTTCCTCAAGACCTAAAACCTTCACATGTGTTGTGAATCATTAGGTCTATTGAGATTAAATACTCCATTAGACACTCTATACCTTCTAAGCTATCTAGCTTAGCAAACTAGATATCTTAGTTATCTCGGTTTAGAGATTGGAGCTTGAAGTATAGACTCTCGGGTGGATCATCTTCAACACGAGAAGGCCGACGATCAAGCATGATCCGGATCTTCGAGGAGCTTAACAAGGAGAGGAGAAGAAGACCCGAAGAACAAGAATCAAGGAGGTATAAAACTCTTGCCGAGTAGTTAAACCTCCAACTAGTATAGCTAGTTTAAGGTTTATGTTAAGATGCTGGAGTTTAAGTCGGTGTTGCAAAATATAAAAATTATTTTTTGTAAATTCTGACTCCCTACAAGTGCGTAGGGTATGTGACATTGACTTACAGATCCACCCGACAGACTGAGCAAGGTTTCGAACAGTTCTTCGGGCTGTTTCACTTCTCCGATCGACGCTGGCTCCATACCGATACAACAAAACCGTAGGGCTCACCAGACTCCTCGGGCACATCTCCGGGTAAGGCGCTGATGAGCACATTGAACCATCCATATGGCTGAGAGCCCTCACAGCCCAGGCACAACGATGCAATTATCAGGGCGCACTCTACAACCTACTACTGAGCTAATAACCCTTCGTGTGGCTCCTCGATCGATAAGAAAATAGGTCAGATTCTACAAGTTCAACAAACGTACTTTTTTCTTATTTTATTAACTCATTGCCGTTTGCTTCTGTGAATTATATCAATACTCCGACGATGACTCAACAGAAGGTTCGTGCGGTGAGAACAATCGTTGTCTTTAACAACACTCTACTTCGCATCGACAGCACCGACGTCACAATCATCCTATCCAATGGTTTAAGGTAGCCCCTCTTTGGCTTGACCAACCCCTATGGAACCTCCCTGGAACAAGCTGTAGGGACCTTCGCCAAATGCCACTCACAATGTGACCGCAACAAAATGGTAAGAAGCCAAAGCCTAATGGTAAGAAGCCAGAGGTGCCACCGTCCTAAGAAATATCTAAGTGCTTGATCATTTAAGCAAGCCAGAAACGCTCATTAGGCATAAGTTAGCTTAGCTGCGAACCGCGCGGAGCCTACTCAAGTTCATTTTCTGCCGCCACTAGATGGCCGCCGGGGAAACACAGGCCAGTGAATTGTTAGTCCGTTTCACTTCTCTGATCGACGCTAGCTCCATACCGATACAACAAAACCGTAGGGCTCACCGGGCTCTCCAGACAAGCAACAGGATCCATTCGTGCTTGCTTACTGGGCAACCACTCACTGGTTCGGGCTCACCAGCCGGACATGAGAGTTTCTTTAAACAGAGTAGCTGCCCTCAGTCGGCGGGGCCTCACATCTGGGCTAAAGTTGCAAGAACAAGAACTTGAATACCTAAGGAACAAGAGGAAATCCATTAAAAGAAATCTTTCTCTTAGAGAAAATTAAAGAGGCGTAATAAGCCGGCCTTAAGGCGTTGTATTAGAGAAAGTTCGTCAATCTTCTCAGTTTCTATTAACCCGAAGTCGGACGGGAAGCGGTGTTTCCGGTGGTGAACGGGTGAGTAACGCATAAGAACCTGCCTTTGGGAGAGGAACAACTGGAAATGGTTGCTAATACCCCGCAGGCTGAGAAGCAAAAGGAGGAATCCGCTCGAGGAGGGGCTCACAGAACAAGGTATTGTAATGTAGCAGGTGAGTCCGCCGTTTCGGCTACCACAATAGTGGTAAATCCATTAAAGGTAAAGGACGTTCTTTTGAGGTTTAGAATTTATCTGAAATCAAGATATTGGGATTGGACCTGCTAATCGATTCATAACCTTTCGAACACAACCAATATATATATTTGAATGAAATGATTGGGCTGGAATCAAAAGTATCTTAGTAAGTATCTAAGCTAGTGTGGTAGAAAGAACTATATATATAATTCTTTCTACCATACCAGCTAGTATTGTATACTATTTTTTATTACAGAAAACTTTCTGTCTGAGGCCATTGAAAGAGACCTAAGGCATGCTCCCAACCATTTATCCTCTTTCTTTCACCAACCCAAGAGGTCCAGCGATCCAGTACTGTCGTATCGCTCATCTCGTTTTAGTCAAACAGGTAAACCCTATCCCTGTTCTTAAAAAAGAAAAGAAGTCGCCTTTTTCTTTCCTAAGCATTACCAGTTAAGCTCCGTCCATCCTCCATTCCGCAAGAAGAGCATCCTCACGTAGGACTAACCTTTCTGAGTAGAACGATAGAATTTCCATAATGGGAATTCCAACTAGAACTCTCAAGATGGAACTTATCCTATAGATGCGGAAAATTAGAATTATGTTTTAAAACGGAATCATATATTTACATGAAATCCCTAGTATTTTCATTTTCGATCGCTACAAGATCAATAATGCCATAAGCAATAGGCATTGCTCTTAATTTGGAATCAAATAATGTTGGCATTGTATTAATGGGCCAAGTCCCAAGTTTGCCTATGAAGACCTACATCAAAGCACGAAAGCCAGGATCATTCAGAAAATGGATTTCTATTTGAAAAGTGCATAATCGAGTCAGTCTTTCAAGTTTCTCTTTCTAGTCCTGTTTTCAACAACCGGGCATGAATGTGATGGACCAAAAAATCTACAACCGCTCCTGTATAAGGAGCAAGGTATTGTAATGTAACAGGTGAGTCCGCCGTTTCGGCTACCACAATAGTGTATTCCATTACCCCTCGTCACCTGTGTCCGTGTTCCCGAAGGCATCCCTCTCTTTCAAGAGGATTCACGGTATGTCAAGCCCTGGTAAGGTTCTTCGCCACTTCGCAGTTAAAAGGCACGCTTAACCACTTCATTCGCGATATCGATGAAAGGGAACTAACGCCGCCGTCTATCGGAACTTTCTTGAGAGCTTTACCGATCCGGAATTTCGTCGTCTTGATGGTGAAATGATAGACACACAAGACTCAAAATCTTGTGCTAAAGAGCATGGAGATTCGATTCCTCTTCAAGGGTTAGTTTTATGAGGGATTAAAGTGGTGGATCCTTTAGCTCCGTATCGTCGTGGAGGAAAATTCGGACCGGAGCATCAGCTTGCATCGTTCTGTCGAAGTAAAGTTACCAGGGGGCTTTGGAGACGCAAACAACATTCTCATCTTTATCCGGCCCTTGGAAAGAGGCCTTCGTCATCTTCCACCTAAGCCGTGCAGGGAGGGAGGGCCGGGGCTAATTTTCCTGCAAAAAGCCAAAAAAAGATGCTTAAGAATGGTTGTGCCGTATATGTTATACGATATGAATGAATGAATACTCTAGATATATTATATGCGTATAAAGACATAAATTCTGGAGGCAAATAATGGCATCTATACATTAAAACCTTCATTCTTTCTTTACGTCCAAGTAACATACCCTAAATGAATGTAGCTATTTTTCCGTCTCTATTTAAAACAACCTCCTCCTTTTAGACTCGCACCCTTGAGCTACCCGCTCGAGGGCATTCTCGTCATTTACCAATCACCACTCGGCTATAAATGCCTTCCCCTAATTTATCCTCGATTTCGTCTCGGTTTTTCTCGAATTTCATAGTTGCGAGAATTCCCCTAAATTTCTAAAATCAGGGCATCGAAAGCTACGATTTTTTGGATTGATTGTGGGGAATTGAGGGAGATCGATGCTATTGGCGAAGGAGTTTAGGGTTTCTATCGGAGAGAAGAGGAACCCGCTGCAATCGCCGCCGCCTCTGGCGATCCCGCGGGGTCCGATCAAGCTCGGATTGGGGCCGCGTGCTTTCGCCGGAGGGAACGAGGAGGAGCTGAGGATGTGCGCGGCTCCGGCGACAGGGGAGGTGGTGGTTAGAGGATTCAGCCATGAGAGCGAGCACGACCTTGCGAGCCTAGTCAGCGATTTCTTAGAGAATGGCAGCAGCGGGACCGAATCGTGGTATAGCAGCGATAGTGAATCGGGGTTCTCTGATCTCCATCATCTTACCGAAAGAATTTTGGTTAGTTCCCAAAAAAAATAAAAAATTAGATAGCTTAGTTGCAGATCAAATGCAAGTATAACAAAGATGAACACTATATGGAACAGTCAAATGTTTCATGCTGTAAGACCTTTTAGATGCAGCGTTGAGAGAGATGGATGTGCCAAAATTTCAAAACGCGAAATTAAATAAATTTATCGAAGGTTTCTTATGTTGTTGGGACATTTTAGATACTCTCTTTAAAAGAGATGGATGCAGCTTGACTTTAATGTAAGAATGGGGTCGATTGATATATGCTAATAGGGTGTGCTGTGGTACCTTTAAGAAACCTTTAATACAGATGAGGGAACATCTATCAGACAGCGATTTCCTGTTACATTTATCAGATATGAAAATTTTCTGGAATGTCTGAAGATAATGGAGGGCATTTTATGCTTTAATTCCTTATAGATGCTACTGTTAGAAGAATTACAGGTGCAACACGATTAAACACATTCTTATTTAGAATGGAAGATTTAGTGAGATTGTGTATAATCAATTAGCTAACATGTTCTGCGAGAGGCTGCGAGGTGAACTGAAGATGTAACCATCCAGGTATGCAACATTTGCATTGTTTTTCGTAAATCGAGTGTTGATAACATATGAGCTAGGAGTTTAAGTTAATCAATGTATTCTTAAACTATGCTTGCAAATTATTTTATGAAAGCTTAAGGCAGCTTAAATCAAGCACGACAAGCTTGTTCTAGCTTGGCTCGTTGAGTCAGGTATTAACGGGTCATGTCCTTTTGTAGTATGCTTACCTGCATGGCTCAATCTGAACTACATTTATTTCCTACCTTGAACTTCTTCTTGTAGTGCAACAAGCCTTAAAATGAACGCTTTTCTCTTGAGTTGTAACTAGCAGGGGTGGAAACAGGGGATTCATCCTTCTCTTAAATACTTAGGGCCGATCTGCTCTCTCTTGTGTCAGATGCATCCCCTGAACTTGTGACCTTCTATACACGCAATTTACGCATGCTTTAAAAGACATTGCTGAATATAACTGAAATCCACAACTCTATATGTAAATAATCTAATATTAATATTTGGTGCGTCTAGGGAGCTTAGAGAGGAGTAAGGAATCTTTCCTAAGGACAGTAGTAAATAGGGACTTAGGAACAAACATAATTGATCTAAATCTTCTGGTTTGGATCTTATGTAGGTTTGATGGAACCATCATCAGTCATCGACACTAAACCTCTGCATGTGTAGGAAATGCCAACTTGCTGCTACTAAAATTTGATGCCTATGTTGCTAATTAAGTTCCGAAGTTAATGTTAATTAGATGCCCAAAGCGTCTAGAATCTGATACTTAACCAATAATTTGTATATCATGCCTTGGTTAACATATACTAGAACGTAAGCTAGGTATGGTTGTTATGAGCAATTATGTAGGTTTGGGGATGCTTTGAAATGGTTTATGGCTTTACACATGCCTCCTGGTTCTAATAAGTATATTTTCAGGATCCATGTACATATTTGTTTAAGCGGGTGCTGGCTACTTCTAGTTTGGGATCAGTCTTCAATCCAAGTTTATAGTGGAACTGCAATTTTACTTTCTGACGTTGAGTTCGTGAATTATTTTTTAATTCAGATATGCACTATACTTACTGGGGTGTCGGCTGAAGCATGAACAAACTTTAATAGTTATTAGAAATAGTATCTATTAATGAAACTATAGTTTTCCATGAACAGTCCAAAGACGCCTTAAGTCTTGTTCATCATAACAAATTACATAATTTGACATGTTAGATTTCTTATGTATTCTAATTAAGAGATGTCTCCTGCATTCCTTTCCATGCCAAGTCAGATAAGCTTCACGAGTGAAATTACTAATTGCTGAACTTGTTCTGTTTTAAACGTTCTGCAAAATATCCAAACTGCCATATGAAACTGTGGTTCTCATTTCTCTGGTTATTTGTTAGGTGAATAAAGTTGAATCTACTTTATGAATTATAAACTGTGGCAAGGATTTGGATTGGTTGCCCCTTTTACATCTTTAGATGCCCATTTTCTCATCTATTATTCTTTAAAAGCTCTTTAGTCACCTGTATTGCATTTGCCCAAAATGCTTGTATAGGGAATCCTCTGGTCTTGCCTTAAAAAATATATAATTAGCAAATGAAATGTTGTTTCTTAGGAGTCATGAATAACAATAATAATGTTTATTTCAGGATTTGTGCCCTTAGCTTAATTGACAACCACCTCTTAAAATGGATCTCCAATCTAGCAATCTTGTTTGTGAAGATCTGCATATTTTTGCCAATCAAGAGAGGCTCTTATGGTAATATTTGCTAATCTATGGATATAAAATCATAAACAATATCTTTATTTTGTGTGGATATTTTGCCAATCAATTAGAGGAGAGGAGAGCATTTCTTTAAAGATGAGATAGAAGAGGGAATCTAGAGGTGACGCGAAATAGTCACAGAGAGGTTTAGATATTCAAACTTATTAAGTTACGCATGCATGCATATAGACAGACACAATATAATTATTTAAAAATCGGGTCAAATTGTTTATGATTCATGTTGCCCGAAGTATTGACCCTAACCCTGGCTCAACCCAACCTGTTAGGTGCAGAAGCAGGACTCCTTTTTGTATCAAACAATATTCTATAGCTTCTTTAACCTCTGCATGGACTCTTTTGTGTCAAGCATATTTGAAAATATTCTGATTAACTTATTTTATTAACTGAAGTTCTGGAAACGAACTGGAGAGCAATATGAGATTGACCTATTATCAGCAGTTCACTCTCTCATAGTTTCAATAAATGAAAGTGACCTCCAAGTTGCCAATGATGGGCAGTGCAATGCCAGTTGCATTCGGCACTCGCTTGTAAAGCTTTTAAAATTATCCGGTTACGATTCAGCTGTATGCTCATCCAAATGGAATGGTGATGGCAAATTACCTGGAGGTATGCTCATTTCTCCCATATTATGCCGTTTGATAACTCCATTTTTGTAGAGCTATTTAAAAGACTAAACCAAACTCTAAAACCCAAACTACACCCTTTACTCCATTTTTGTGTAGCTATAGTTTTGGTGTTGATAAAATTTGAGATAACAGGAGTAAACCAAAATAATTTCTGACCTCCTTTACTCCAAACAAAGAACACAAATAGAAATAAGTCTTAATTCCAAAAAAAACTACCAAATTCTTTACCGTTACGAGATACTACTGAATTCTCTCAAAATTACGAGAAACTACCATGCTCTGAAAGTTTTGTGGTAGTTTCTTGCAATTATTGCAGACGTGGAACTTTATTTATGGTAGTTTTTGAAATTTTTGCGATAGTTTCATTTAGTTTTTATAAATTTTTGTGCTAGGTTTTTGTGTATTTAACAAGTATTTGGTAGTTTCTTGTAATTAGGCTAAAGTATTTGGTAATTTCTTGAAATTAAGCCTAGAAATAATTTGCCTCTATAGCTGGACAAGACAAATGGTGCAGTTAGTTTTTAGTTGGAGGTAGAGCCATGCAAACCATAACCCATACCTCAATTTAGAAACATAATGCTGGATATCCGAACTCCAAAGCCAAATAGGAACGATTTAACAAACTAGATTCGACAATAGCAATGAAGAAAGAGATTTTTATCACTTTATTAGAGTAGGGTTAACAAAAGTAATCTCCCCCCCCCCCAAAACCCCTCACACTCGCGTGCACGCTCTGCGCGTGCACACACACACAAATGTTCATACACATATTTATGCATGTGTATATACATATATATGTTTGTCCTCTAGACTCTAATTGAAATATCCTTATCTATCCAATATAAATATCGAATACCCCTAGTTACATAATTTACATCACCGCCACTCATAAAATTCCTCATATGCTTGAACCAGTGGGGTTCTGCATTCCTTGAGGATGCAGCATCTTCTAAAGTACAAGACCTAGAGTTGAATAAAGTTTAGGAGTGATCGAAGAGAAGACAAATGTGCAAGAGATTGCAAGCTAGGAAAAAATTACATCCACCGCAGGAACCGGAAATTTTGCTTCTATTCAAATGATTTGCTTCTATTTTGTTTCATAGGTGATCATGAGTATATCGACGTAATAACTAATGGCCACAACGGGGTTTCGGAGCGCGTGATCATAGAAATCGACTTCCAGAGCCACTTTGAGATAGCAAGAGCGGTCGAAGCCTACGAAACAATCTTATCTTCTCTTCCTGTAGTCTATGTTGGTTCTCTATGCAGGCTCGATCAATTCTTGCAAATAATGGTCGAAGGAACTAGATGGTCGCTTAAGCAGAACTCAATGCCTCTACCCCCGTGGAGATCCTTACCTTATCTCCAATCAAAATGGCATTCCCCTTATGAGAGGCAATCAGAAACAGAAGAATCTAACTGCAGCAATTCAATTGACCATGACCAGTGCTTTGAATATTTGAGGAGGCTGAAGATGTCTATTTGGTCCGAAATGGACGTGGAGCATTTCTTCAAGAACTCAATCTCTGGCGACAAGAAGAATGATAAGAAGCGGAGGATGAAGTTGGAGAGGAAACAGAGGCCCTCTCTGCTCAGCACCTAAGCGGAGAGAACACTTCAGCTTTGCTATATGATTATTTCAACAGAGGATTATTAATATTCATACACATCTTACGGAATAAGTCGGTACCAGAATTTTTGCAGGGTTCCTATAGCTGGCACATGCAAAAGAATAACTTCGTCTTAATCTTATCCGGTATTTTCTATGAATCCCCTCCTTTCTGTTTTTGGTGGCGGTCATGGGAGATACTAAAATATAAATAAATAAATAAAAATTAAAAAGGGAACCATGATAAATAATACTAAATTATTCATATACAAGGATGTAATTCTGTAACTAAATTAATAATGTATTTAACAAATATATATTGGTGTAGATTGCTTGTTTGTGCCTTGTATACTAGGATTGCCAATGGCATCCTAAATTTTCAAACCTACATTGTGCCTTATATGAGGGCAGAATATTGATGCTTCTGCTAAAGTAATTGGTGTCCTGCAATTTGAATGTTTGTTAATAGATCCAATTTATTGGCTTATCATTATGATCAAACGGCTACATGATCAAACAGCTACATTATTCTGATTTTTAAGAGGAAAGTTATACCGTATGCACTATGCCCGATTGGTAACAGGTTATATTATTGTCGATGGCTTATGGAGACACTAGGTAAAAAAGGATTCAGTTACTAGTTACAGCTGCAGGTTCGAATTTAATGATTAGTTCCATCAGTATGCATCATGTACCAGTTAATTTATATAATTCTGTAGGGTAGGCCTATAAAAAATTGGGGGTTCTGTATCAACTGTTGTCAATATGACTGGTATTAAACCAGTAATTCTATTTTACTGTTTCACATTGAAAACTCTCCTTCTACTTTAGGCTTTAGCTGGAATCAACAGTAGTTAGTTATTCTCCATTGGTTGAGGAGATGAGATTTGTCGATGTACAACTGTGGCCACAGCCTGGTTGGGTTGGGGAGGAGGGTGCACGGGGCTGTTTGTAGGGGTGGTAATTGAACGAGCCAGCTCGGGTTCGATTAAGGTTCGGCTCGGTATCAGCTCGTTCAAATTCGGTTCATTTATTAACGAGCCGGACATGAGTCAGAAAGCCTGGCTCGTTTATTAAACGAGCCGGACTCGAGCTCAGCCAGGCTCGTTCGGTATTGACTCGGGTTCGGCTGAGTTACACAGTTTGAAAAAAAAACAGTAATATGTAATATATAGCAGATTCTATACAACTCTCAGAACACTTAATTCAATTAAATGACAGTATATAAAGTGTACTGAGATAAATATAAAACCCAGCACTTAGACCCATTCAATGCCCTAGATGTTAATGTTTTTTTAATTTTTCCATATCTCAAAACCCTGAGTTTTAAGCATTATTGTTAATTATGTGTTTTTCTTGGAAGATACTATTAATATGAGTAAAAGAGCTGAAAACGAGCCGAACTCACAAACGAGCTCTAAACGAGCTCAGTTGAGCTCGGCTCGTGAACTCGGCTCGTTTAGTTAATGGGCCACAAATGAACCGAACACGAGCTGGGCATGTTTAATCGAGCCGGACTCGAGCCGAGCATCTCTAGCTCGATTAACTAAACGAGCCGGACTTGGGCCGACAAAAAGAACCACGAGCCGAACTCGAGCCGAGCTTGGCTGGCTCGAGTTCGGCTCGTTTACACCCCTAGCTGTTTGTGTAGTAAGAATGAGTACTGATTATGGGAACATAGAGTACAAGCCGTTGTTCATGCTGTGAAAAAACTGGAATTCCCATTTCTCTTTTGTTTGAAAGGAACCGAGGAGGCGAGAAATAGAAATTAGCATCAGCAAATGTCATTTATAGGGGAAGTTTATTTAATTTTTTTTGAGTTATTGTTATTTCCTACTCTCCTCTGCCTTCTCTCTCCTTTTTTCACTTTTGTCTTATATTGTATGCAAAGGTTAAACTTACCCTATGTTTCTCTATTCATAATTCGAACAACCAATTCCCATTTTCTCTATTTAACACTCAAACAATGTAACATCGTCTTCTTTTCCACGAATATGATTCATGTGAATCGAACAAAGAAAAACAAAGCACTCAAACAATGTAATATCTCGAAATTAATCTTTCCCTCAATTTCAATTTTGTCTTCTTATGAAATTGATATAATTAAAATTGGGTTAATTGCTAAATAAAATCCCACTTATATATCTTAAAATACAAACCGTTAATATTTTGCTCCCTTCAGATCATCATTAAATTCACCACTATTCAAAAATAAATCCATACAGACAGCGAAAAAGAAAATAACGCTTACAAGAACCCATTAAAATTGAAATTGATTTTCAGTTTTCATTTTCTTAATCTGTTTGCTTGCAGAGGAGGGCTAATGAACATCCAATTGTTGTCGAAAGAAAGAAAGAATCCATATGAGAATTGCACCATTTCCATTGCTGATTCCTCATAAACAAAAGGGGATCCTAAAGCTTATTACAATTCGTACATCTCAAGATAAATGAATCTATAATGAGATGATGATGAAGAACTAGAGAAACCAAGGATGACACCAACGGATGCAGGCAGGCAAAATGCATTACAACAAACCACATCAACGAGCTACCAAATATAACCATCGATCACAACTTCAAACCCCCACCCCCTCACCGCCGGGGGCCCAACTCCTCGACAAGCTTCCCCAATCTGGTGTGCCTCGTCGCCCACTGCTCCACCATCTTCCCCTCCTTCACCTCCGCCTCTCTCCTCAACGCCAATATCTGCTCCCTATACCCATCCTCGATCCTGTCCAGCTCCGCCCTCTCCTCTTCTCTCAGCGCCCGTATCCTGGCCTCGACCTCCTCCACCTTCTCCCTCTTCTTCCCCGCCTTCTCGCTCTCCAGCTGGATCTCCACCCTCTTCAGCCTCCATCCCGCCTCTTTCCTATGCGCCATCAGCTCCACATGCGCCTCGTGCAGCTCTCTGCAGCACTCCCCGATCGAATCTGAGACCGAAATACAAGGCGCAGCAGCAGCAGCAGCAGCGCTTCCCAGTGTCAGCGCAACACAAGGCGAAGACGGCCACGGAGGCGGCGGCATTGGTGGCATCAGCTTCTCCGCGAAGTTTTCAAGGATGCGGTCGTACTTGCCGGTCTCGAGGCTGCTGCTGCTGCTGCTGCTGATCCCGCAGAGGTCGTGGAACTTCTTGGACTCCTTTTCTTTGAAGACCTCCCACCACTTGCCGAGGCGCTTGGCGGTGCGTCCGGGGACCTCGGAGGCGATCAGCTTCCACTTGTTGCCGTGCTTGGCCTGGAGGGAGATGACCAGGCGCTGCTCCTCTTCTGTTAGGGATCCCTTCTTGATTCCGGGTTTCAAGTAGTTCTTCCAGCGCTCGAGGCAGGACTTGGCGTCGCGGTCGAGGGGGAATCCCATGCGCTGGGAGACGAGGTGCCATTCCCTTGGGCCGTGCTGCTTCACGTAGGCGCGGAGGATCGCGTCCTCCTCAGATCGCCACCGCTGCCTCTCTTTCATCTGATGATGAGGACGAGATCTTCATCAACTCTTTGTGAGAGCCAGAGAGAGAGAGAGAGACAAGGGGGGCTTGTTTTCTTTAAATATATATATACAAGGGACGTGGGGGAGCTAGCAGCGAGAAATTAGCTAGGGCACGCCAAGGGGTGGGGGTAAGTGAAGGGGTACAGCAACAATGGGATCGACGAAGGGAAAGAAAAGAAAAGAAAAGACGAGGAGGAGGGGACGGGACGGGACGGGACAAGACGAGACGTGCCCTTCCGGGATGGCGTCATCTGGGGATGTGGCTGCGTCATGCTTGTGGAGGAGTTAGGGTTTTGCAGGGCGTGGGCACATGGCGTGGTGCCCCCCTTCGGCTGTTTGTGCTGTATTCTAGGGTATAGCATAGCTAGTTGGCTGCGGTACGCAGACCCAGCGCGAGGAGAAAACAAAAGAGCATGTTCTTATGATTTAAGTTGGACTGATACATCGCACCGTATAGAATGCACAAGCCTGTTGTAACCTGATATATGGTTGAGATGTTATTGGAGAGACTTAAACAGGGCTGCATTCGATTGCAGCCTACTCTGCTGCTGTCAACACGCCCCAAAAAAGGACCCGTGTCCCATTCCGCTTAAATCCTTATGGAGCCCGCCACCTTTTGTTTTACGCAATTTGGATGTGTGTTGTTCGCTGTGAACCACCATAAACCCATAAATCTCTTTCACTAAATGCTGAATTTAGATAATCCGAAAACATAGCATTAGTGATGGAGGTCCTTTTCGGGTCTCCGTCAGATATTGTCTTCCGTCGATCTTCCGGAAGATTTGGAGGTGATCTCCTGCTTCTTGTGGGTCTCAATGGGTTTTGAGGAGATTGGTGGTTTGAGGAATTTGCACCGAGTACCTGCAAGGAAGTCCCGGAGTGGTTTGGTACCACCAAGAACCCTCCGACGATCAAGTTAGCACAAGATCCGAGCAGAGTAACAGCTAAGTCGGGTGAAAAAAGCTTACTTGACCTCTCTGTGATGGGGTTTATATAGTGGCGGCTGCACGCAGCAGCAGGCGTGAGAATCTCGCCGGCAGTTACGCTCCCGACATCACGCCCGAGTAATGAGCGGATCGTCCGTTAAGGGGGATCGTGATGGCGTGGAACGTGGGATGTTGCAGGCGGAGAATCTGCGCATGGCGAGATTTGCGGAGCGTCGGTTACGCTTGTGAGTGGTGGAGTTGGTCGGTCGGAGGGACCGAGGAAGATGGCCTCGGCAGGGGAGAGCTCGGGGACGAGCGGGAGGGCCGAGCATCTTGGTCTTGTGGCAGCTCGGGACAAGCTGAGAGGCTGAGGAGGACAATTTGCAGGGGGCTCTGAGGAGAGCCAGCTTGTGCTTGCAGATCGGGTACAGAGGTGGCCTAGTCGGCACCTGTGGGCCCTTTCTTCTGAGTTCTGGGACACATCATCCGCAACGTGTCATGATCTTGGAGATCGCCAATATTAAGCATCATCATTAGCTCCCCACTCTTGTCCCGACCAACTGGCGGGTCGGGTCAAGAGTGGACTGCCGGGTCGTCCAGGATGAGCTCCCTCTTAAGATTTCGTCAGGACGCGTCCCCGGGCTGTCGGCTGTCTTTTCTGCCAGCGAATCGGGCGAGATCTCTGCATTTAAGGAAGGTGCGCCGGTTCGTGCATCCTGTCACTGAAACGACGGTCCGCGTGACAAGCGTCGGTTGGCCGACGCGATGTGTGCAAACCTGCGACGTCTGATGGGATGCGGCCTAATGTGGGACGACAGGTGGAGCGATCGGGGCCGTTGGGCACGAGGAGGCATTTTGGCGGGAGATGAAGGACGCCGTTGGATGAGGGCGATTGCAGTGATAAATAGGGGGTGGGGCCCACTCCACGGCCCCTACTCCTTCATATTTCCTCGCTCTAAGTCCTGGTTGCTCGATGCTCGTCTTCTTCCTTCTGCTTTCGTTTCCCGAGAATCTCTCTTCTTCAGGTTAGATGTCTTCTTTCGTAGAATCTGTAGATGCCGTAGGAGTAGGTTTTAGGGACCTTCTAGTTGAGCCTGAGTCTTCCCGAGGAGCAGGGGTCAAATGCTCTTCCCGGGATCGTGCTGCGAGGGTAGCCTCTGTTAGTGTATATTGTAAGTCTACGGTAGCGCCCCGGCCGTCTACAGACGCCAAATGCGGAACAAAAACTTTTTAACTGGCACTATCGTATACTTTAATCCGGATCTTCCATTATTGCTAAACTAACAAACTGTAAAGAGTGTAGAAAGGTTATACCGAACGATCCGAGTCCTTCGTTCTTTAACCATCATCCCACGCTCCGTTGCGGCTGCTCCGATCTCTTCGATCTCCGATCTGCTCGTCCAGGTGGCACCACGTCGACGATTCTTTAAACGGGCTCCCGCCTCTGACTCGAGCCAACTCGGTCGTCAAGTTTGCTAAAAGAGACGACCAAGATTGATGTAGAGAATGAGTAGAAGACTTTGTCTCGTTCCGTCCAAAACTATGGACGAACGGTTAATGAAGTTGCCACTCGAATCGGGTGATGGAATGAAATGAGCTGTGAAATTCCATACACCCCAAAATCTATCATAATCTTTTTACCAAATGAAAACTCAAGTCAGAGAGAGAGAGGAGGGGGGCGGCCATATATAGGGATGGGGGGTGAGTGTAGGAGAGAGGAGAGTGACCACAAGAGTGTGAACACAAATAAATATCTAGTGTGAACACACAGTGTGAACACAAAGAAAGCAACCAATGAAACAATAACACCTCACCGCTTCTAGAACCTTCTAGAAGCATCCACACTCTTCCAAAGAAAAGATAAATCCGTCTTTAACCGAATGTTAAAAGACGGCTGATAGAAAACTGGAAACTGGCAACTTCCAAAAGTGATCCTGAAACGACTTTCAGGATAACCCCGTAACTGTATAAATATACCCGCATTTGTATTACGACCGAATACTCGGATCCGGCTTAAACCAAAACCGACCAGTATCATCTGCCCGAAAACTGACACGTGCGTAAACGCACGTGCATTTTCCGAACCCTGCCATAAAACCATACGGCCTCTACAACGTTTCGCCCGAACTTGGGAAACTGTCTGTGGGGAACTCTAATGACTCGTCAGTACCCTGGCAGTGGGTTTAACCACAAACCGTCAGCGGCACTAGCAATGCGTAACGGCTGCCCATAGACTGACCTCAAGGGAGGCCGATGAGCGAACTCATCTGGAAACCCTACTGAGCCTAACAGTGACAATGTATATACAGTCAAGTCCGTTCGTCTATGAGTATCGCATATCTGCCTAAGGGGCTAGTAACGTCAGACCCCCAATAGCAGTATAAGTCGTGTCGGAGTGAAGCCCAATAACACCCTGAGATACTACTGGAGTACCTACCAGTAAATCTCCTGCCACGGCCGTGGGCTTTGTGTAATGGCTCTCCTAGACACAGCACGATCTCGCCCCCAATACCGGGAGAGACGAATCCCCTGCCGATCCGCTCACGTGCCTCTATATGGCTCGGGACTGTACCCAAAAGCTACCTGTTTGCACGACTCCTTTGAGTCGTGGTAGGGAACTGCTATCTGACGATACAAATGACGACCTCAGGTCGATGAACTAACCTGTACACATGTCACCAGGGAACTGCTATCTGACGATATGTATAATACCAACTAGCAGGTTCCCGGCGAGTCCTGTTCGGTGTACTCATAACCCAATGAGCACCTGTATACATCTTAGGTGATCCAACTGACACCAGTGGCTTGTGAGACCGGCCACCGCCCCTCGTCGGGGTCTCGACTGTATACACTAGTCTACTCCGGAGTATCGATGCCCTGTCTCGAAACTCCCACGACTAGGGACCACAATTAAGGATATGCGTATAAACTACCCAACTCTCACGTATATGATCGCCATCATACAGTTAGTAGTAAAGCAAGATCCTAAGGGCTCTATCAAAGTGTAACATGTAACCAGTCACCTGAACATGTACACGACTGATAAAGGCAAACCAGATAGCATACTATCATCTTGAGTAAGATTGTCCTACCGGTATAGGTCCTTCGCAATCATTGCAATCACGTACCTGCGATCCAATAATTGACTCTGAGGGCACTATCTCCAACAATCTCCCACTTGCACTTAAGGCTAATTATTGCGATGTCGACTACTCACAGCCCGTGTGAAACCGAACATCCAACTCCTCTACTAATCAGTTTCACAAAACCCGTTTGTAAAACTTTTGTGTTCGAGAAATAGCCTCAGTGAGTGGATCCGCCTAGATGTTTCTTTCTATATCTCTCTTAATCTCAAGTTTGCGGAGAAAGCCATCTCCCGAATTGAGTAATACCTGTCTTAGAATATGTCTGGATATCTGATGGGACCTAGTTCATAAATGAACTCTAAATCCAAACTTCTTAGACTGTATCGATCACTGAACCTAATCAGTATCCTGCACCAAGCCACCCACAGTATCCTCTTGGACCACCTGTCCATAATACTGTCCCTCTTCGTCAGAGGGAAAAACTATAACTCTGACAGTCACTCTGTCAACCATGTCACCTTTGAAGCCTGGAATGATAACCGTCTCCCGAAAGAGGCTGCCGTCATCAAATCCGTAGAACATGTACTTATGTTCTAAAACTGCTTCCTTATGTTTCTCCAGGATTGGATTTGTAAGTGCACGGCGGCGCCCCGGCCGTCAATCCGACGGCCAAATGCGGAAGCGGTGATAAACTTAAATTTTTCTTGAACTGGCAAACCGCCGCGCACTAATACCCGGATCGAACCATTAATTAGTCCTAGCTATCTACAAGAAAGGGAATAGAGATATACCGACGATTCAAGTCCTCCGGTCTTCTCGTCATAGTCCCGATCTCCTGCGGAATGTCCCGTCTCCTCCTTGTCGCCGGAAGTGCACCACATCGCCTACTTCTTTTACGGGCTCCCACCTCAATGCCGAGGCAACTCGGGCACGAAGCCGGCTACTCGACGTGCCCAAGGTTCGCTGTAGAATATCTAGAGAAGAAGTCTCATTTCGGGGTTGTAGGAATTGCCTTTGGTGGAGGGATTGAACTTGGAGCTTTATGGATTGATCAAGTGGGATTTTTGCAACATGAAATGAGCTAAAAACCCACACCACAAATTTTGGACAGCCCCCAAATGGGAGTGGCCGGCCAAGCTAATTGAGAGGAGAGAAATGAGAGTGTGGTCTCATGGATAATGAGAGAGCCATCTAATTATCCAATGGAGAGAGAGAGAGAAAGCTATCATACAAAAGAAACATCATCACAACAAATCCAACACTCAAACCTACCATCATCAACATCCATCGTGAAAACAAAAGTCAAGTCATGATGAAGACAAGAAGTCAAAGTCAAAGAATGGCTATCATGATGCAACAAAAAGCAAAAAGCCCCCTCCACAAATACTTATTTGCAACAATGCAAATAAGCCCTCCTCCACCAATCTTCGGCCAATGAACGGAACAATGGAAATCGGCCGAAACGGAAAGCAAACTGGCAACTCCAGAAAACTGGTCCCGTAATAAATTACAGGAAAACCCCGATACTGTGCATACACACCCGCATCTGTATTTCGACCGAAATACAAATGCAATGAGACAAAGTCTACACTGTACTATACTAGGATCCGGCTTAAACCAAAGCCGGCTAGTAATATCTGTTCGATCCTGATCCGTGCAATACCGCACGTATCTGATCGAACCCTGCCATATAACCATACGGCCTATAGTACAAACTGTCCGATCCTGATCCGTGCAATACCGCACGTATCTGATCGGACCTTGCCATATCTCCATACGGCCTCTACAACCTTTCGCCCGAAAGCTGAGTAACTGAATGTGGGGGACTCTAAAGACTCATCAACACCTTGGTTGTGGATTTAACCGCTAGCACGTTAGAGGTATAAGCCAATACATAACGGGCTACCAGGTATTGACCAAAAGGGACGTCTGTGAGCGAACTCAGCCTGACACCCTACTGAGCCTGTCAGTGACAATATCCGTACAGTCCGGTCCGTTCGTCTATGAGCATCGCATGGCGGGCCTAGGGGGTTGGTAAAAGTCAGACCCCCAAAAGCGGTACAAGTCGTGTCGGAGTGTAGCCCAGAACACCCTGAGATACTACTGGAATACCTACCAGTAAATCTCCTTGCCTCGGCCGAGGGCTTCGTGTAATGGCTCTCCTAGACACAGCACGACCTCACCCCCAATACCGGGAGAGACGAACCCCTGAAGATACGCTCACTGCCTCCATGTGGCTCGGGACTGTACCTAACTAAAACCTGTTTGCACGACTCCTTTAAGCCGTGGTAGGGTAGTAATCAAAGTACAGTGGGAACTCACACGAGACAAATGACGATCCCCAGGTCGATAAACTAACCTGCACACATGTCACCAGGGAACTGCCATCTGACGTCTGGTATATGACCAACTAGCATGTTCCCGGCGA
Source organism: Agapanthus africanus (assembly GCA_030015575.1). Lineage (NCBI taxonomy): Eukaryota > Viridiplantae > Streptophyta > Magnoliopsida > Asparagales > Amaryllidaceae > Agapanthus > Agapanthus africanus. The sequence continues at coordinate 199,604,427 of JASDDO010000028.1, read as the reverse complement.
GTCCTGTCCGGTGTACTCATAACCCAATGAGCACCTGTATACATCTTAGGTGATCCAACTGACACCAGTGGCTTGTGAGACCGGCCACCGCCCCTCGTCGGGGTCTCGACTGTATACACTAGTCTACTATGGAGTATCGATGCCCTGTCTCGAAACTCACACGACTAGGGACCATTTAAGGATATGCTTATAGACCCCAGCTCCCACTTATATGATCGCCCTCATACTGCTGGTGGTCAAGCAAGAATCCTAGGGGCTCTATCAACGTGTAATAGCGACTTGTCAGGTCACCTGAAGCAGTACACGATGATAAAGGTAAACCAGATAGCATACTATCATCTCGAGTAAGACTGTCCTACCGGGATAGGTCCTCCATCAATCATTACAATCACGTACCTGTGACCTAATAATTGACTCTGAGGGCACTATCTCCAACAATCTCCCACTTGCACTCAAGGCTAATTATTGCGATGTCGCATACTCACAGCCCGTGTGATACCGAACACCCAACTCCTCTACTAGTCAGTCTCACAAAGCTCGTTTGCGAAACTATTGCGTTCGAGGAATAGCCTCGGTGAGTGGATCCGCTTTGATGTCTCTTTCAATGTCTCTCTATATCTCAAGTTCGCGGAGAAACCCATCTCCCGAAAAGAGCAATACCTGTCTTAGAGTGTGTCTGGATGTCTGATGGGACTTAGCTCATAAATGAACTCCAAATCCAAACTTCTTAGACTGTATCGTCAACTGAACTTAATCAGTATCCTGCGCCATGCCTCCCTCAGTATTGCCTTGGACCACCTGTCCAAAATACCGCCCCTCGTCAGAAGGAAAAACTATAACTCTGACAACTTCCTTGTCGTCCATGTCACCTTGGAAGCCTGGAATGATAACTGTTTCCCGAATGAGGCTGTCGTTATCATATCCCTAGAACATCCACTTATGTTCTAAAACTGTTTCCGACTGTTTCTCCAGGATTAGATCAATATCAACTTATTGCATCTAGTGCAAGAACAACATCTGGTGTGGTACTTGACATATCACGATTGACTCAATTGCCTGAGCAAGTGATCTGCCAATCATGCACATCCCTCTCCCCTTTAGTCTGAAAGACACCTTTAGAGAGGGTGACTCCATCTTCTGCAGGCACACTACCGTGCATGGAGTCGTCCATTCTAAATACTCTTAGAATGCTGTCTAAGTACCCTGATTGGGAAACCACCCAAATCTAGATCTAAAACCATAGATCTAGTAACCAGTATGTCTGACATAATGTCCAAATCCCATATGGAGAAAACACTGTGTGACGACCAAAGTATAACCGATTGTAGTATAGGAGTTTCTTTTCCTACTCTGTGTATGTCATCCAAATACCAGGATATCACACCCTACTACCTTCTCAACAGATCCATCCCCTATTCTGATGAAGTCAAACCATGACTGTCATGTCAGAAATAGATGATCTATCTCCGCTACTGGTGCTTCAGTCTGTAAATAGACATAAGCTACCTGTCCACCAATGCTTCCGCTGCTCCCACTGACTACGACAACCCTCTGGCAGAGTCATATAGACGTACACTTCTAAAACTAGTTTAGAACGACGCTATACTCATCCTCCCGCCGGGTCTCGCAGCCTGGAACAACAGCAATGGTAATTGTGGGTAAACAAGAACTTCCCTGTCACCGTCCTTGAGGCTACCGTAGTACCTCTCGGGTGCCTGAAGTTACCCACCTTATCTGCGGAGTGGCCAATGGAATGTCAATCCAGATTGAATCTTCAGGTTCCTATCAAATCTTCAGTAATCGTTTGTGGTTCTGGAATCACTTCCAGTTCTACCATACTCCCACTACTGTTTTCTGAAAAAATCCATTTTTAATAAAACTGTGGCGAGTCTAGAACCATATTGCTATTGTTCATCCAGATGGTAGAAAGTCAACCCTCGTCATAGCCTGGGTCAACCCATAAACAGCCATTACAGAAACGTGCCTTGAGTTGTCCAGTGTCTGGTTTTAATCATAAACCGGACAACTCCCCGTACCTTAACATCATTAAGATATGAACTGTTCTATATCCAATATAGAACCAGAGGCACTGATTTAATTGAACCAGATTCAAATCATGCAGCTGTCTCCAGTGCATGTCAACTAAATGGAAGGAGGCCGATCAGCGTTACTCAACTTAGGAATGCTTCCAATTATGAGTAACCTGAAAAAGAAGCAAGTTCTCTTAGTCATTACTATCAACTTAATACCATACACAAGTATCTACATCTTCGATCTCTTTGAAGAATCCCGATACTTGCTACACCTGGTTCTCTACTCTATTCAAATACCTATAACTTCTCAAAATTCGGACCCTGTGTTTCCGCGAAACACTTGTCTAAAAACTAGAGAAGTCATAAGTAAACCGAATATAGTACGAGGACCAACCCCTCTGTCCTGATGGACCCTGGACAACATACAATACTCTGTATAAGTCCCTTGAGTCTGAAAACTCATTCACCGTGTGTCGTAGGTTGAAAACTGTACTTATGGTTAAGAAGAATTACACCGCTGTTTAATGCTCCTTACCTAACCATCCACTGATATAGGTAAATGTCGTAGACATAATTTCAGAAAGGTATATCTCACTCTATGAAAATAGACGTACAGATATATCAATTTGAAATTGGTGCATAACTGCGGATATTCAAAACCAAATATTTGCCAACCGGCAAACAGCCCAGGTGATTTCCTCAAATATCACCGATTACAACGAATCCCGATATAATGAGGATAGTCACCCAATTCCCAATAACTTACTCCCACTCATCATCTGTAAAACCATACAGATGTGAGAATCGTACCTGGTAAATACATACCCTGGAGTAAGTATCTAATCGGGAAATCAGTTTTCTTTTAACATTACACAGTGAGACTGAAACATTGAAATGTTTCGATGGGGTATCCTGGTATTCATAGTAATGCCTCTTCCAGATTCACGACTGTAACCGTATAATTCTTTGCCACCTCTCCAAATCCCTTCATATGTCTTTAGTCTTTACCTTCTGCACACCCCTTTAGGCCAAATGGTTTTCTTCCTTCCCTACCATTCGGCACCAGCCTATGGTTTGGAAGAAGACTATCCAATAAGCATAATGGCTGTACTGTCCCAATCCTAGAAACACTCGCAATGAGAGAGGGTGAAGATAAAAGACAACCGAATAAAGCTTATTCCTATTTCTCCTGGACCAGAATCCATCCCCGAACTGGAACAAGTTCCTTTCGAGTTCGTATATAACCATACGATGGAGTATCCAATAAACTGTGGATCTTCGTAGTGATACGGAGTGTCCTGGAGAAATACAAAGGTGATGTGGGAGTGGTAACGAAATATTTGGTTTGGTCGTGAATATCTGTTGCAATTTACTTTGCCCTCTTACTAATCCCTTGCTTTGTCTGAACTTAATACCTTCTGTACACCATCGTTAGACTAATTGGTTTTCTTCATTCCCTACCGGTCGGCACCAGCCTAAGGTTTGGAAGAAGACTATCCAATTTGCGTAATAGGTGTACTATCTCCTAAACCAAGGAGTACTCGCAACCTGAGAGAAGGTAAAAGGAAAAGACAACTGAATAATCCTATCCGTTTTCTCCAGAACCTGAAACCATCCTCGAATAAATTCCTTCGAGTTCGTATCTAACCATACGATGGTTTTGTCCAATGGAAGTGGACGTTCGTAGCAATACGGGGTGTCCTGGAGAAAAGGGTAAAAGTGGGAGTGGCAATGAGGTCTGCAACTCTGACAATCCAAAAGCCGGTGTTAAGAAGGTTCGGTCAACTTGGTCACTGAGTCATAGTCTTAGAGTCGGGTCAATGGTCGCTACCAAAGAGAGAGAGAAAAGAAACACTCAGCGTGCACTCTAACCTAGATCAGAATGGTTACCAATTTATCTAATCTGGAATCCTCCCACTGTACCTCAAATTCTCCTCCAAACCTGAAAGAAGAATTAGTCGGAGTCACCCGAGGAGTAAACTAACTCTTCAGTGGGAATCGGGATCCAACTCTCATCGCATGACAACGTGACGGAATCCGCTCACGGTGTCACACTCCAGAAGGTATGCGCATATCTGGCAAGTTTCAGTTCTTTTGAAACTCCCGATGTGATTTCTGCCCCATGCTCTTATGACCTTGACGAAGGCCAACAAATCATAAGTCACATGTCAAGTTCTACCCGTCATTCTCCAGGTTGATTTGAACCCACCCGCACAAGCCCTTGACGAAGGCCAACAAGGCTATACGACTGTCCCAAACCAACGCATCTATCTATGCTGCAGAAAGGCAACAAGCAGCTACCATACACTATGCCTTGACGAAGGCCAACAAACATAGCATGAATACTACGTGCTACCCGTCTGAAACGACGGAGGGCTACGAATGGTTTCTGGCGAAAACCTTTAACGTAATGAACTTGATATCGTTGAAGGAACGGATAGCTTTTTAAAAATATAGTGACGAAAACCGTTGCTAAAGAGGTCACTCCCGGTGAAGGGATCTCGGCTCTTTCCCCGTAGAATGGGGTGCAGGATATTCCAACTGAATACCACAGTGCAAAGCAAAAGTAATCGGCTATAGTGAAGTTGATGCCCTGACGCAAACTTTTGTCCAAGGGGTCACTCCCGGTGAAGGGATCTCGGCCCTTGCCTCGTCGACTGAGGAGCAGGATATTCTAAATGAATACCACGATGCAAAACAAAAGTGAACGTCCTTGCAATAACAGCTTTTTGAAAAGTGTTCCAACAGCATCAGATTAGGTTTGTTTTTAACTTGCATTGATCCGAATCAATGCAGTCCCATCAATTGATCACACCACAAAGAACGAAAATATACTGATGTACGTATATGCCATCCGCATTCGCCACTGGGTCCCGTCATTACCCGTTAGGTTAGGTAACTAACGACAGAGCGGGGACTGGACTAGCGCGGATGCAAAACATATACAACATCTACTAATATATATACCAATATATTATATTCGCTTAAGGCGTGAATAAAATGCAACATCACAGAGAATGAACAGCATCACATAAACAATACAGATATCCGGGATCCCCGGGTTTCACAGAGCCACTGCTGAAACCCGACGTTCCCCTGGTCGTGTGGATAGCCTGCGCAATGAAAACCTAGACCCCTATGGGCGCGGCAAGTTACCCGCCAAAACCTGAAGCGAGGCAGCCCCCTTCAGCGACGTGAATGGACCACCCGGCACTTCACGGAATCCGGTAACCTGGGCACCCCTCCTGGGTCAACCTGTACCCCCTACGAGTGCGGCGAATAGCCCGCCAATCCCAGAGTGAAGCCCCCTCCGTCTCAATGCCATGAGATGCGGGCTTGTTGCCCTCTAGAATCCGGCTATCCGTGCACCCCTCCGCGGGGCAATCCTAGTACAGAAAGTAAAATATACATACAACGGGTACATCGACCGCAACCTGGCCGTGCCCCAAAATAATAATACAAACAGGCAGTGACGGCAGTCCACATGTCGGACGCTCGCCCCGCAATATCAAATGTACATAATACAACCACAACTGTACTAGCATTGCATCCAGGCTATCCCCCACGACCGATCCGCAACATCACAGCAAAAACAGAACATCAACGTGAAAGTCACGTTCGCAAATCCGTCTAACCGGGCTATAGCAGTCAGACCGGATTTACCGATCAAGTGACATTCACGGTCGCAGATATAATGTAAATACTGTGAAATAATGTGTTTAAAATATCCGATCGATCAAACATTAACAAGTGGGCCCCCAAACAATACTGTAGCATTCACAGAAATTATGGGCCCAAAATTAATATTCCAAAACCCATATTTTAAGCCCAGAAAGCCTCTGTAAAAAATTGGTGCAGGGATCCCCACAGTGTGCGGCGGAACAGCGGCGGGAAGGGGGTATCTGCGGCGGTTCCGCTCTCCCACTGTGGATTCACTTCATCGAATTTTTACAGAGATCTTAGATTTTCCAGTACATCAATATTTTACAACCTGAAAAATTTTTGGACACCAAAAAATCTTAACAGAAAACTGATGTGAGCTAAAATTGGAATTTCGGAATTTCGGTCGATCGGAACTCAAAAACACATCAAACAAAGCTAGACTAAGTTAATGGCGAGGCTCTGATACCACTGTAAGTGCACGGCGGCGTCCCGGCCGTCAATCCGACGGCCAAATGCGAAAGCGGTGATAAACTTAAATTTTTCTTGAACTGGCAAACCGCCGCGCACTAATACCCGGATCGAACCATTAATTAGTCCTAGCTATCTACAAGAAAGGGAATAGAGATATACCGACGATCCAAGTCCTCCGGTCTTCTCGTCATAGTCCCGATCTCCTGCGGAATGTCCCGTCTCCTCCTCGTCGCCGGAAGTGCACCACATCGCCTACTTCTTTTACGGGCTCCCACCTCAATGCTGAGGCAACTCGGGCACGAAGCCGGCAACTCGACGTGCCCAAGGTTCGCTGTAGAATATCTAGAGAAGAAGTCTCATTTCGGGGTTGTAGGAATTGCCTTTGGTGGAGGGATTGAACTTGGAGCTTTATGGATTGATCAAGTGGGATTTTTGCAACATGAAATGAGCTAAAAACCCACACCACAAATTTTGGACAGCCCCCAAATGGGAGTGGCCGGCCAAGCTAATTGAGAGGAGAGAAATGAGAGTGTGGTCTCATGGATAATGAGAGAGCCATCTAATTATCCAATGGAGAGAGAGAGAGAAAGCTATCATACAAAAGAAACATCATCACAACAAATCCAACACTCAAACCTACCATCATCAACATCCATCATGAAAACAAAAGTCAAGTCATGATGAAGACAAGAAGTCAAAGTCAAAGAATGGCTATCATGATGCAACAAAAAGCAAAAAGCCCCCTCCACAAATACTTATTTGCAACAATGCAAATAAGCCCTCCTCCACCAATCTTCGGCCAATGAACGGAACAATGGAAATCGGCCGAAACGGAAAGCAAACTGGCAACTCCAGAAAACTGGTCCCGTAATAAATTACAGGAAAACCCCGATACTGTGCATACACACCCGCATCTGTATTTCGACCGAAATACAAATGCAATGAGACAAAGTCTACACTGTACTATACTAGGATCCGGCTTAAACCAAAGCCGGCTAGTAATATCTGTTCGATCCTGATCCGTGCAATACCGCACGTATCTGATCGAACCCTGCCATATAACCATACGGCCTATAGTACAAACTGTCCGATCCTGATCCGTGCAATACCGCACGTATCTGATCGGACCTTGCCATATCTCCATACGGCCTCTACAACCTTTCGCCCGAAAGCTGAGTAACTGAATGTGGGGGACTCTAAAGACTCATCAACACCTTGGTTGTGGATTTAACCGCTAGCACGTTAGAGGTATAAGCCAATACATAACGGGCTACCAGGTATTGACCAAAAGGGACGTCTGTGAGCGAACTCAGCCTGACACCCTACTGAGCCTGTCAGTGACAATATCCGTACAGTCCGGTCCGTTCGTCTATGAGCATCGCATGGCGGGCCTAGGGGGTTGGTAAAAGTCAGACCCCCAAAAGCGGTACAAGTCGTGTCGGAGTGTAGCCCAGAACACCCTGAGATACTACTGGAATACCTACCAGTAAATCTCCTTGCCTCGGCCGAGGGCTTCGTGTAATGGCTTCCTAGACACAGCACGACCTCACCCCCAATACCGGGAGAGACGAACCCCTGAAGATACGCTCACTGCCTCCATGTGGCTCGGGACTGTACCCAACTAAAACCTGTTTGCACGACTCCTTTGAGCCGTGGTAGGGTAGTAATCAAAGTACAGTGGGAACTCACACGAGACAAATGACGATCCCCAGGTCGATGAACTAACCTGCACACATGTCACCAGGGAACTGCCATCTGACGTCTGGTATATGACCAACTAGCATGTTCCCGGCGAGTCCTGTCCGGTGTACTCATAACCCAATGAGCACCTGTATACATCTTAAGTGATCCAACTGACACCAGTGGCTTGTGAGACCGGCCACCGCCCCTCGTCGGGGTCTCGACTGTATACACTAGTCTACTATGGAGTATCGATGCCCTGTCTCGAAACTCACACGACTAGGGACCATTTAAGGATATGCTTATAGACCCCAGCTCCCACTTATATGATCGCCCTCATACTGCTGGTGGTCAAGCAAGAATCCTAGGGGCTCTATCAACGTGTAATAGCGACTTGTCAGGTCACCTGAAGCAGTACACGATGATAAAGGTAAACCAGATAGCATACTATCATCTCGAGTAAGACTGTCCTACCGGGATAGGTCCTCCATCAATCATTACAATCACGTACCTGTGACCTAATAATTGACTCTGAGGGCACTATCTCCAACAGGATTAATACAAACTTATTGCGTCTAGTGCAAAAACAACATCTGGTGTGGTACTTGACATCTCATGATTGACTCAGTTGCCTAAGCAAGTGATCTGCCAATCATGCACATCCCTCTCCCCTTTAGTCTGTAAGACACCTTTAGAGAGGGTGACTCCATCACCTGCAGGTACACCACCATGCTAGGAGTCATCTATTCTAAAAACCATTAGAATACTGTCAAAATACCCACATTGGGAAACTACCCAAATCCAGATCTAAAACCATAGATCCAGAAACCAGAATGTCAAATATTATATCCATATCCTATCTGGAGAAACAACTGTGTGACGACCACAGTACAACCGATCGTAGTATGGGAATTTTACTTCCTACTCTGTGTATGTCATCCAGATACCATGACATCACACCCTACTACCTTCTTAACAGATCCATCCCCTATTCTGATTGAAGTCAAACCCATGACTGTCACATCAAAATTAGATGATCTATCTCCGCTATAACTGCTCAAGTCTATAAATAGATATAAGCATCTTGCCCACTATGCTTCCGCTGCTCCCACTGACTACGACAACCCTCCTACCGGGTCTCATAGCCTGGAACAACAGTAGTGTCAAGTATGGGTAGATAAGAACCTCCCTGTCACCGTCCTTGAGACTACCGAAATACCTCTCGGGTGTCTGAGGTTACCCACCGTATCTGCGGAGTGGCTAATGGAATGTCAAACCTGATTGAATATATAGGTCCTATTAAATTTTCCGTAATCGTTTGCGGTTCTGGAATCACTTCCAGTTCTACCATACTTCCACTACTGTTTTCTGAAAAAGTCCATTTTACTAAAATTGTGGCGAGTTAAGAACAATATCACTATTGATCTTCCAAATGGTAGAATATCAACCCTCGTCATAGCCAGGGTCAACCCACAAGCAGCCATTACAGAAATGTGCCCTGAGTTATCCAGAGTCTGGTTTTAAGCATAAGCTGGACAACTCCCCGTACCTTAACATCTTATAAGGTATGATCCATTCTATATCCAATATAGAAACTTTGGCACTTAATTTAATTGGAACCAGATTCAAATCATGCAGCTGTCTCCAGTGCATATCACCTTAATGGAAAGAGGCTAATCAGCATTACTCAACTTAGGAATCCATCCAATTATGAGTAACCTGAAAGAGAAACATGTTTCTTAAAACCATTACTATCATCTGAATACCTATCACAAGAATCTACATCTTCGATCTCTTTGAAGAATCTCGATACTTGTGATACCTGGTTCTCTACTTTATTTTTATACCCACAACTTCTCAAAACTTAGACCTTGTATTTCTGCGAAACACTTGTCTAAATACTAGAGAAGTTATAAGTAAACAGAACATAGTACGAGGACCTACCCCTTTGTCCTGATGGACACTTGGACAACATACAATACTCTGTATAAGTCCGCTGAGTTGAACAACTCATAACCTGTGCGTCGTAGGTTGAAAACTGTACCCTGGCGATTTCCTCAAATATCACCAATTACAACGAATTTCGATATAATGAGGATGATCACCTAATTCCCAATAACTTACTCCCTCTCATCATCTGTAAAACCATACAGATATGAGAATGAAACCTGGTAAATACATACCCTTGGAGTAAGTATCTAATCGGGAAAACAGTTTTCTTTTAACAATGCACTGAAACATGAAAATGTTTCGTAGGGGTAACCTGGTATTCATAGAAATGCCTCTTCCATAATCCAATTCATGACTATAACCGTATATTTCTTTGCCTTCTATCCAAATCCTTTTATTTGTCTTTAGTCGTTACCTTCTGTACACCATTGTTAGGCTAAATGGTTTTCTTCCTTCCCTACCGTTCGGCACCAGCCTATGGTTTGGAAGAAAACTATCCAGTAAGCATAATAAGTGTACCCTCCTAAACCAAGGAGTACTCCTAAACCTCCCCTAACTGCTAGTATGTCGGTTGGCAGGGGGTTGCATATTTCTGAAATGTTTACTGTTTGTGTATATGAACTGTGTTGGACTGTTGTGATGATTAGCCGGGGTTTGAGATGTATTTAATATTCATTCATTCAATGTAAATGTAATATGATGTAATATTGTTTTGCGGGGCACATCCAGGTTGCGGTTGTAGCCACCGTTGTATTATTTCTTTTTACTGTTTTTGCTCCTAGGACAGACCCAAGGTGGGGTGCTTAAACTACCGGGTACGTCGAAGTGTTTAGTGGTCTACTCACGTTGTTGAGGGAGACCGCTTCACTTCGGGTACTTGGCGGGTAGTTTGCCGTACCCGTAGGGGTCTAGGGTGGGGTAATGGCTATTCATCACAACTGTGTAATCCGTCTTTTATTGCAGGCTCAAAGCAAATGCGGATTGCTAATAAATCCAATAAAGTTCATCTGTGATCTGGAATGCTTATTATTGCGTCTGACGAATGTACAATATCTATATATGATAGCTATTAGACGTCACTTATGTTTTACACCCGCGCTAGCCCAGCCCCCGCTCTGTCGTTAGTTAAGTAACCTAACGGGTGATGACGGGACCCAGTGGCGAATGCGGATGGCATAAGAGGACGTGCTATTTTCGTTGTTTTCTGCAATGATAGGATAAATGATGGGACGCATTATTATAATGCAAAGAAAATAAACCAAAATTGAATCGTTGGAACAAATTTAAAAGAAACCACTCGGTTATTTTAAAAGAGCAGAATTTTTTAATTGCGGAGCTTTAACCACTCCTTTTAAAAAGCTATCAGGTTCCTTCGATTATATCAAGTTCACTACGTTCACGGTTTTGCCAAAACCAATCGTAGCCCTCTGTCATTTCTTATGGATGGTCAGTAGTATTCAAGCTATGTTTGTTGACTTTCGCCAAGGCATAGTGTTTGGTAGCTGCTGGGTATTCATTTGTTGCATAGATAGATGAGTTGGTTTGGGACAGTCGTATTACCTTGTTGGGTTTCGTCAAGGGTATGTACGGGTGGGTTCAAATTAACAAAGATAATGATGGGCAGAACTTGACATGTGACTTATGATTTGTTGGCTTTCGTCAAGGTCATAAGAGCATGGGGCAAAAATCCACATCGGGAATTTCTAAAGAAACTGAAATTCGCAGAGAGATACATACCATTTTGGAGTTTGATGAATGTTGGTAGGATTCCTTCAACATTATCATACGATGATATTTTGGATCTCGATCCTACTGTGAGTATATACTACTTATCAGGAGATTCGTCACTTAACGATCAATGCTATAAACCAAGTAGGTGTCTAGAAAGGTGTTAGCGGGGTTACGCCCCCAGAGAAAAGAGGTTATTTAATTAAGGAACTTCACGAAAGCGTTGGAAAATCTCCCTCGAAGTATCGACACTGGCCTGGCTGAACGGTTAAGCAAGTATTGTACGGTGAGAATAGTCCTGGCTAATTCTTCTTTTATGGTTTGAGGAAGGATTCGAGAAACAGTGGGAGCCATCCTGTTTAGATAAACTTAAAACCAATCTAAACTTGCAACAGTATCATGCTAAAATGTTTTCTTCTCTCTCTCTTAATTGCAGCGACCTTGTGACCACATCTAGGTTACATCTAGATAACAAATTGACTGAATCTGACTTATATGACCGGCAAAGGTCTGTCCAGATGTCCATTGGCTATGACAAGCTGGACCACCCTATTACTACTCAAGATCCCGCCGTCTCAGGTCCAGTTTCCACTGTCGCGGATATAGATATCCGTCAGACAAGGGAAAAAGATAAAGCGAAAGCTAAGTGCCTCGTGTTAGCTTCAGTTGATGGTGTATACCAGAAGCAGCATGAGAAGATGGACTTAGTTTCCATCTTTCTCCATAATAAAGATTTATATGGAGAGCAATCTCATATCGCAATATATGAGACCTCGACCGAATTAATTCAAGCGAGGTTGGCTGTCGGGTCATCTGTAGGGGGACAACGTTCTTACAATGACTAGCTATATTTCTGGCTGCTGCTGCTGCTTCTCTTCTTTTTTTTATGCAACAGGCCGTAAGCAATTTGGAGGTCCCTTGTTGAAAATTGCTCAATATATTTGATCGAAAATTACTCTACACCATGACTAGTTAAGGATTCAAACTTGAGAGCTCCTCACACACACATACCGGTATCCATGATTTCTATGTCATTCACAAATAATGAATTACTACAACAAACAAGTAATCAACCGATGCGGTTGTCTTGTAATTAAAAAATGGGGGAAGATGAGCAATGAGGAAACGTCCTATCGTCAAAGATATGGACTAGATTCCATCATTCCAAGTAACCTTACTGCATGATGACTGGCTAGCCTACTATAAATGGTTTTTTACTTGAAGTCCCTTCCCAAATCATACCAAATTCCTTTATACCCAAAAAACTTGGTGTTTACTTTTTACCCCCTACAAAATTAAAATTATACATTATTTTATCTCCTTTACGATTTCCGTCAATTTTTAACGGCATAATATCAGGTTTTTCTTTAAAAAATCCACGCCACTCTTTTTCTTTGGAAATACTCAATTTCTTTCTTAAATTGAAATTAAGGTTTAGAATTCTGCTGCACATTTCTCAAAATCAACCATAAAATCTGGAGCATCTTCAACATCCTTATCTAGTTGATGAAGAAGTTGAATATTTCTACGGTTTTACTTGTTGTATTCGGGTAAATGGTAAACTTAAACTCTATGGGAAAAAAATTAAAATTAAAAATAACGGGGCTTTTTTTCTGACAGAAATCGTAAAGTTATAAAATGATATAACTTATTAGTTATGGGGTTTAAAAAGTAAATACCAAGTTTTGGAAGATTAGAAAAAAATTTGCTATATTTTGAGGGGGCTACAAGTAAAAACCCTACTATTAAACCCAACAACTCTGGTATAGCGTAAAAACCCAAGTCATACCCTGATATATATATAGAGAGAGATCCCAACCAAATACCAAATGATTTGGTCTACATATCTAATACGTAGAAAAGCAAAGCATTACTGCAAAATATGAAAAGCTAGAGAGATTCTTTCCATAAACGTTTCACGTATCGACTTGTAGACTCTAATCAATGATATATGATTGGGTCAGTGCCTGCTCTTTTTTTTCCCTTCCCTTCTTAATTTGGGTTCCAAAGCAACGAAGCCATCTAATTACACAGCAGGTCTTAGCTGAGAGCTCCCCCTACGATCTGGTCCCATAGTAGGACCATGATGATAGCAACGGGGAGTTCAATATATAAATGGATCAGATACGGCGGCTATACAGATGTTCAGTGGCGGATGCAATAATTTTGGTTTGTAGGGACAAAATAAAGAAAATATTTTATTAAAAATCATGTATGATTTTAAATGTAAACAAATTTTAAAATACACTGCAAATTCTTGATATTATAAATGCACTTTATAACCCACACCATAAAACCACAAAAATAAAACATAATTTAGTAAGCAATGCAATTTTTTTTAATATAAAAACACTTTGAAACCTACACCACAAAAATAAAGCATAAAATGAATTCAAATACTACAGTTTTTAATATCTGATATGGAGAGAGAAAAAAGTGATATGGAGGGAAAACGGATATAGGTGTTTGCGGATGCCAACATTGATACAGACAATCATCAAATTAAAACCTATTATCCGTAATAGCTTAGTTGGTATGGTACTTTCTTTTCTGGAGAATGTGGTTCGATCACCAGAAGGGGAAGCGGACATAGTTTTAACACTTTCGGGGCAAATTCATGGTTACCCTTGATGTGTGTGTGTGTTCGTGTGCTTGTGTATGCATGGACGTATTGTGTGCATGACTGATGTTTACGGACAGGATCAGAAAAAAATTAATCCGAGTAATCTTGGATTAGGCGGTATGCCCGGAGGAGGAGTGAGGTACGTGGGTAGTGGGACTGGAGTCCGTGTTTGTCGGCACAAAAGGACGTCCCCGATGTTGACTCCACATACCACCACTCCGACGCTGCTGCTGGTGGTAATGGGGCTACTGTTTTTGGGACGGGGGTTCGTAGTGAATAATGGCTTTACTATTTTTGGTTGGTTTTGATGATCACAGGTACGGTAGCAGCAGAGGTGTCAGCGACTGGTACCGTCGCTTTCGGTGAAAAGAGGAGGAGGTTGTGGGCCCCATCCCCACCTTACCACCATTTATTATCATGAATCCTCCGCTTTTTATGTGCGAAAAGTTTTGTTCTCCTTTGATTGTTCATTGGGGTTTTTTTACCCGACTCTCTCTCTCTCAGTGATCCACTTTTATTTATGGGTAAATTGTCAAGCCCTGGGCCCTCTCGGTAGTTGTCTAACCACCGCCCATAATTTTCGAAATTATTGGAAAGCGTCTTAACATTCAAAATCTTTGTGAAAAAACACTAAACAGTATTTCATTTAGACATTGTATTCCCTTAATCGTTTGGATATTACATACACCTGTCTAGATATTACAGACAGCCGTTGCTTAGATATTACATGCAATTGCAACTGCTTGGATATTACATACGCCTGCCTAAATATTACAGACAACCGTACAACCGTTGCCTAGATGTTACAGACAACAGCTACATGGGTATTTTAACAAGAGCAAGAACCCTTTATTTATATCGACAGATATTTGTATATTAATTAATAGTAGTTGTATATAACTAACTACTGTTTATTCCAGCTGGATGGAGCACAACTGTACAGGGGATCTACACCTGCTCAAATAAAAGATTTACTTGCATCAAACTTAGAAACTACATGCTAATTTAAGTAATATTTATCTGGGTCCGAAAAGTAAATAATGAAAAGTTGAAATCTTTTCTATGCTATTATAATGCAAACTCTAGGACACTAACTACTATCTTTGCTACATATCCAAAGCATCAACTTTTCAAAATTTGAACTCTCTGTTCCATCCTCTTGTACTCATTTTCCCCATCCATATCATTGTTTTTATTTAGAATTTTAAATTTTCCCCTTAAAAAATTTTAAATTTTAAATTTTTTTAAAAAAAACCACAAACAATGTTGTATTCAAATATTTATTTTCTGCTCATGCATCAAATGTGAAAAAACCTAGTTATATTTTAATATGATGCAGTACACGAGACCTAATTTCAATTTCAATGGATTTTTCTGCACTAATGGAAATCAGTACAAAGATGCAACGTATGAATTCCTACCCGTCATTAGTCCATCACAAATCCTTGCCAAGCCATTATTATCCATGCAATGAATATGTGGACTGTTGAATTCATGCATTGATTTAAAATTTTGCTTCTTTTCAAGAAATACAAATATAATCCGATGTCTTATAAAAGTCTACCAAGGGCAAAGCTTAAAATTGATAAAATATTTGGTCGCTCAAGTTTCATTCAATTCTATCCACTTTCCATAGAAACACCATGCGGAGAAATAGAACATAGAATATATAACAAGAAGTAAGCGGAACATGCAACTCTAAGCCATGCGGCGCCATGCAAATAGTGTCAAACAAGGTTGTATGGACACGGATACGGGGACACCGATACGACACGATGCAATGCGATGACACAGCAAAATCCTAAAATATAGGATACGGAGACACGACTATATATATAATCGTATAAAGATAAATAAGTTATCAAACTATTATGATAATATTATTAAATAAGGAAAAATTAACAAGTCTAACATATTATATGCCAATAACATACTAAAAATATATTTATGCACATATGACATGCATAGAACACATACCGTGTCTGATACGCGTCGTCCAAGTGTCTTGCAAGTGTCGGTATCCGATACGTATTGAACATAGATACGGAAACCCATTGGAATTGTATATGCAACCTAGGTGTCAAACAGGGAGAAGCAGGGGTCCAACCCCAACACCCCCGGGATCAGTGTAGTTGCGTAGCGCTGCGCAGCTTAGCGCTGAGCAGGGCCACTTTTCCCATATGACTAAGCATTGACGATGAGTTGCAAAAGTATTTAGTAGCTAAAGATAAATGTTGGACTCTTTACGATGACTGCCCTTAGTAAAAAGTTAAAAAAAAGAATTATTCGATCCAAATCTCATTTCAGAGTCAGAAGGATTTTTTTCTTCTACATCACTCAAAGTTCATCCTCGTGCATATCAAGTTCTAAGGCCTCTTGCTGCTTGACCATGGAAAGTCACATTTAATCCGAAACTTTGGTCATAAAATCAATCCTAGCTCTCGAGTTTTAAAGGTAAAGATAAATGGCGCATGTACACTCTGACATCTTATTTTCTGTTTATTTTGTAATAACGCGGATGTGGTACCTGTTTCGACACTTTCCAGGTTAACATGAGACATGTTTCCTCAGGGGAAAAAATATATCACCACAAGCTCAACTCGGAGATTATTATGTCCTGACAATATATTGCTTTTATCTTCAAGTGTCTGCTTAAATTTCGAAAACGAGGTGACAGTGATCCGTCACTCAAAGAATGGAAATATGTCGAACCTCACCCATACAGCAGTAAATGTACCTGTTGAAGAACCATATGAGGAAACAAAGAAAATGATTAAAGCCACGATTTCATATTTTTAACATGAAATTACACACTTCAGCTAAATCAATTTGATTGAGGAGAAGATTAAGAATGGAGATAGCCTAAGTTTTCAGAGCTACCATAACTAAACAAACATTAGAAGAAAAAGCTATTTTGCTGTTATGAAAGAGATGTTGATTTGCCAAAAACTGCAGCCATTATATTACTCTAATGCATGAAATTACAGGCAATACAAAACAGAATATTAAACAATGTGCTTAATAATAGCGATCTCAGATTGCTATAATGAAACAGAGGAATTGCTGAATAGAAATACAACTAAGTTAGTAGAGTACCTATGAAAGCTTGATTCCTCGTACTCATCATCTATCAGAAGGCACTCTGTATTATAAATGAATAATCCCTTGGAACTACTTTTATTAATTACTATCCTTTTGTAACTTAATCAGAAGAAGACATGGTGATAGTTCAATATTATGTTCTTACTGTAGACTTGTCAAAATCATCATTGCTATAAAGTTTATTTTATTTCTTTTTAGAACATGTAAGCAACCAAGCCATACAAGTAAACAATTCAGGCTAGGAGTCCGACATGGGTTTTGCTATATTTTACGAAAAGAAGGAAAAAAGATAGGAAATTGAAAAAAGTTGATATGAGAAAGAAAGAGTCAAAGAAGGGAGAAAAGAAACATGCATCCCATTATCATAATGAAAATACGATGTGATAACTTATTGGTCAAGGTTGCATAAGGTTGCATGAACACGGATACGGGGACACGGATATGACACGATGTGATACGACGACACAACAAAATCTCAAAATATAGGATATGGAGACAAGGCTATATATATAATCTTGTTAAGATATCAACCTATTATGACAACATTAACCAAGGGAAATTAACAAAGTCCAACATCATATACACTAATAGCATACTAAACATATGTTTATATGCATATGACATGCATAGAACACATACTGTACGTATACAACATATAAACAACATGTCCGATACGCGTCGTGCAAGTGTTTGCAAGTGTTGGTGTCCGATACGTGTCGGAACCCGTTGAAAGTGTCCGTTTACACATAAATTTAATGTTTATAAAGGGTGCTGCATTACGAATGTATAAAATGAGCTCATTAGTACGGAAATCAAATCAAGAAGGAAAGGAAAATAGTGGGAGAACAAGTTAAATTGCAATGAATGAAAGCATAAAATTACACAATTGAATAAAAACATGCAAACATTCGCCAAACTTCAAATCAGCATTTGCATATAATTTTCTTTTAACTAAATAAACATATGCTTGTTACTGGCATAAAAGAAATAAAATTTTGTAAAGTTGAGGTTCCGAGTCAAACTTACATGTTAGAGCTGATGCATGAGATCCACGTGCAAAGCTTTTGGCTAGGCTTTCCAAATCAACCCGATGCTAACTTGGTTGGTTTGCACATGAACTCTCATTAGCATACTGGCCCGAAGATTTTTCCTCACCGTTTATGTACACCACAACCGAAGCAAAGTCAAGCTGCTTTCTTTCGGTAGTTTTGAAGAACTTAGCAGTTCTTTTGGACTGTAACTGATATTCCGGAGAATTGTTATAGTCAATTCTGTTGGATGTTACAATTTCATCACCAGAATTTGAAGAATTCGAGATTTTCCCTTCATCTGGAGTGCAAGAAACATTGCTGGTATCAACTCTATTCATCTCCTCGGATTTCCTCTTTCTTATTATTATATTGGGAGTATTCGAGAAGCTCTTAGCTCGAATCCTCAAAATGGACTTGATGCTTTGCACACTACTGGGTGATGTATATTCATTTTGCATTAACTCATACGTAGTTGATAAAGGAGACGCTATGGAAATACCAAGATCTTCAATCCGAGGTGGTTCATAATAAAGAGAACCCAAGGTCAAAGAGGTTTCAGGCTGCAAAGTTCCCAATTTCTTGATTTCCTTATCAACTTCACTAGCTGGATCATGCCTCGAGATGGATTCAATCTGTAAGGCATCCAGGTCAGATACTCTTAAGGTCAAGGGCTCCAAAGATCCAGTAGGCAAGCTGGAATCTAACGAAGCAGCAGTTTCAGATATTGTTGTGGTCCTTGTATCAAACTCTTTATCTGACCAAGGAATTAATCGTCCATTAGTGCGGTTTACTATTGTGTCTTTGGAGCCATTATGAACGCCAGGCTTCGGAATTTTTGGAAGGTGGCCGGTCGTCAAATAGAAATCTAACTTTTTCTTTAATGAACTGTTCCAGTGATTTTTTATCGCGTTATCAGTCCTACATATAAAAAGATAAGTTAGACATAAAAAAGGAAAAAAAAGAAGTGGCTAAATAAAGTAACAACTTAATCAGTAAATAGTGTAACATCAAGATCACCGATCAAGCTGCACAATGAACACCAGTTTATGCAGCCTTAAGAAATGAATTTAAAGTTTCCACACAAGTCAGCAATAATAAAGAACGATGACTATCGAATGCACAATCAAGAATATAGTTACCGGATTTTTTTTAAATTTTCGCAGAAGGGAATGAGATGCATAATAAGTGTAAATAAAAGAAAGTAGACAGCAACTAATTAAACAGTTGCTACAAGAGAACAGTTAGGCATATATGTGATCTACTATGACAAGGTACTTCACAGGGAACATCTCTGATTCTCCATACGTATTAACGATAAAAGTAAAATCTTTATCACAATAATGGGTTGGAGATATTCACAATTAAATCGCTCGGATTTCTAGAGCGATTCATGCATACCGAACGCATCATAAAAATATTTTATGTGATAGAGAATGGTCAAATGCTAAGCTTATGACTTGTTCAAGTGGCACGTCTTTTTGAAGAAAAATTACTTGTTCAAGTGGAATATGTTCCATTTCCCTCTTAGCTATATTTGTGACTTAGAGACGAATAAAATTTTATATAGCAAATATATCATCCTTTACCCTTCTTTTAGTCTAGAGGATGCCAACCGGTCATCTAGGATTATGACAAGCCCCTCTTTTTCATAGTTTTCTGACCTTAGAATTTGGCATTTATTTGGAGAGGATTAACGTTAGGTCGACATCCGGTTGTAAAACTTGTCAGATTTTTGCTAGAGCTTTGCTTCATAGCTAAACCTCATTTGGATGGGGCGAAGGCTTAGATGATTATGATTATGATGTTGATGATGAGTTACATAGTTAAGTGAGGTACATAATAAAGTGATAGGGCAATTAGATACAGAATTGAGTGTTTGGGAAAAGAGTGGGTGGTAGATCATTAAACAACCGTTGCACGAAATAGCTATTGCACAGAAAAAGCTCAATGGAGAAACAGGTTTTACCTTTTGCACTGCAGTGACCCCAATTTTTTTTTAAAAAAATAATCTGTAACTTATACTGCAAAATATCCTGAAAAGCTTTGTTTGAAAATATCTGCTCCCTTATTTTATATTTGAACTTTAGGTGACTGCAAGGTTGGAGGAGATGGTCCTTACAAAGCTCGATGGAGAAACAGGTTTTAAGAAGCCAACCCCTAAAATATAGGATAAAGAATTTGTTGTTGCAGAATGTTACACAAACATCTTTGAAAAGGTACATGATAACGAAACCACACAACAATTTATAATCCTTGTTTTTCCCTTCATGCAGATATCTATCAAGGGCAATCCTTGGATACCAAACTCATACCTCTGTTTACCGACTTTATTCATGTTTGTTCAATCCACTCAACATCCTAGCAGCGCCTAACTCTTAACTTTTATGCAGATCATATTTCATCCTATTTTCCCACATCTTAATTAATGCTACCCGCTTTAACCGATCCACCTGCTAGCAAATTTATGTTTCATATTGTTTAAGGAATCATATGCACGCCTAAGAACTAATAAAGAAATACATGCATAAGTAAAGCAGCTAAGGAATACAGACCATAGAGAGTTCATGTTCTATAGAAATACCGATTGTAATGGAACTTCTCTTGCTTTTATTTAGTAAAAGCCTGCATTTAAGATTAATGTTAAAAGAAATTAGATATGTTCTACCACCTATATTACTTTGGTATGAAACATGGATACAAACATTCTCCTTGAGCATCGCAGGGACTTCATCAATATGCATTCACATGAATGTTCAACCACATTTATTAGTGTTATATAGCTTATTTTCCAAAATTTGCAAATATAATATTGCATACTGCGAATTGCATATTGCACATATAATAGAAATTAAATGTAGGTTAAAGAGTTTCCAGGGGAGAGACCTTTTGAAAATAATGTGAAGGTTTATGAATGAGAAAACAGAGTATACAGTGCTACTATAGGAATTGTGGGACACAAGGCAACACAATATTTATTGGTCCATGTGTAGGTTTATTTTGCAAATACAAGAACCTTTAAAATTAGTATGCCAAAAAGTAAAAAGACATGCATCAATGAAAAATGTGTTGCCAAATGTCTCGCAATTGTAGGAAATTCCTACAGCGACACTGTAAATTCTGCATTCTCTTAATGAAATAATACATCCATTAAACTTTTGAGAGTTTACACTTCACCCTTAAATACCTACCGATACCTATTGAACTTGGGTAGCTAATTGTTGTGCTCACATGAGAGAGAATCTTGACAAACTTATCGATGAAAACAAAAGGTTAATGCATACACCGTGTAATTTGAACTTAGGAAAGAATAAGTGACTGAATAACCCTTCAATATCGTTTTGTCTCCCTGAAACGTTTCATCTAATCAAACTGGTTCTCCCATGACCATTGCCAGCATTACAAGCGTTCTTACTATAGCTAAGGATACTTGACAATGCTATGTATGATAACAGAGAAAATATACAAGATGGAGTATGGAACCACATGAGATATGGTGCAGATGTGCATTGTAACCGAAGGTCAAGTCAAGTCCAGAAACAATGCATAGTGTATACCGGTTCATTGAGAGTGTTCTGCATTTCTTTGTAACTTATAGCTGTTGATGTATTTATTTATTTTTCCTTTTAGAACCTGCTTTGTGTTGCCACCTTGACAGCATACATCGATTTGCGTAATTATATACTATCCTTAAAAGGATAGTTTAATTGTTTCTCAAAAGCAACAAATAAGAATCATATAGGGTCCAGAAAAGGTTCATTAATTTCTCAAAATTAAAAGAAAAGTTTCCATAAATTCCAATACCTTCCGGGTAAGACCTTTGCAATTTCTGCCCATTTATTTCCATGCACAAGGTGTGCTTCCATAAGAGCAAGTTCCTCCTCTGGTGTCCAAGCATCTTTCTTAATCGTTGGGTTCAAATGATTATGCCACCTGGCAAAATATTAAATTACCTTGAGTCATATTAAACATTCTGAAAATTAAAAAGTGATGGTGACGAAAGCCAAGGAAAAGAATTGCTACACCATACTAAAACTGAAATAATCGAAGATTTTCATTTTGGTACTTAGGGAAACAGGAAACTTTCACTTAAATTTTTTGCATAGTTATGCTGAAAAACCTATTGGTTTTCCAATTAACACATGCAAAATGAAATAAACTATATAATGTAAATAAACTCTAAAGAAAGGTTATAATAATAAACAATGTTTCTGATTTCTTTTTATCTTCAGAAAAAAATGACAATAAGTCTAACATTGTTTTCCAGTACGACATCTGGTTTCCAATCTAAGTAGAGGTTATGCAAAAAATAATTAAGTTCATCATTTTGTATTATTATCCTAAGGTAAATAACTATTCCAAGAATTCTTTATAGCCTTGTTGCTTACAATTAGCTGAGGAATTTTACAATGATTCTTTTTTTAGTCTGTATGCAACCAGAAGAAATGATGTGTAAATGAAAAGCATATTGTAGAAGACTAAAAGAATGTATCGTCTCTTATAAAGACTAAAAATGATGTAGAAGAAACTATATATAAGTGTGTGCGCGTATGGTTGGTGTTTTCTTCTAACTAGGTATAATTTCAGAACTCATAAGCTACCTCTCCCGACATTGCTTTCCAATGCGACCAGGTAGGGATTTTGCTATAACAGACCACTTTGTCGGTCCATACTGTTCCACAAGAGCAATTATTGTTTGATCCTCCTGCAATTCAATAAAAAGTCACTATTGAAATTTTATTATACAGTATAGTAATGCTATAAACCTGAAACAATTGGTAAATTAGCACCAAACCTCTTTAGTCCATGGCCCTTTGACAAGTTCTGGATCAAGAACTTTCTGCCATCGATGCAAACATTGCACTTCCGATCTATCTGGGAAAAAGTCAGCTGCATGCATGCAGAGAAGAAGTTCATAATCCAGTAGATACTTGAGCCAGATGAAGCATTACATTATAAATTGTTTTTAAGAAGTGCAACAAACAATAAATAGGATAGATAAAAACCTATGTTCTTCCAATTTTTTTTGTTGTAAGCTTTCACGGCATGCATTAATGTCTCATCCTGTGGCATTGATCAGAAAAGTTAAGAATAGATTTGCATGTTTGATACTTGATTATGATAGAGAGATATTTAGGACCGAGCTTCTTGTAGTCAAGAAAAGTTTGAAATCCAAAAAGTCAAAAGTAGTTCTGTTTTTTTTTGTTTGTGTTCTTTCGTTTTCCTTTTTTTTCGGGGGGGGGGGGGGGGGGGGCAAGTTAAAACCTAACGGGCATATTTCTAATGATATGCAAATTCCAACCTAGTGGAGACAACAGAAAAAAGCACTACGTTGAGGAAAATAGTGCTTTACAGCACCCTTGCATCTAAAATAGTTTCGGAAACAAAGAAATATCAGATTTAAAACTTATCCAACATATGCCAGCTTGACTGACAGCTGACTCCACGAAAGTCAATTTAGGGCCTGTTTGGTTGCAGGATTTAGAAATTTGGATTCCAAAATAGTACGGTTGAAAATTTCTGGATTTGGTAATTTGTTGGTTGGTTGGTTTTGGATTCCTAGTACGGTTGAAAAAAAGTGGGATTTGGATTTGAGGATTTTAGAGAGAGAGATAGAGAGATGATTATTAAATAAATAAAGTACATGGGTCCCATCTAAAAGTACAATGAATAGTGCCAAATCCTTGCAAATCCTTAAAAAAATTTAGGATTCAAGAATCCTTGTTTTGTGGTTGACCCCCATAAAAACAAAGGAATCCTAGAAATCCAAATCTCCCAACCAAACACAAAATTATGGAATTCTTGGATTCCACAATCCAAATCCATAATAATCCAGCAACCAAACAAGCCCTTAATGACATGTTAGAAATAGTGTATATTCTCATTTTGAAAGAAAGCTAATGAGAAAAACAAACATGAGGGTTTAATTTTTCTCACCTCCTGAGGTGTCCAACCACCCTTAGTTCGCCTTAGGGGCCCAGTTGGTCTCCTATATTTTCAAATGGATCAACAATGAGTAAGAAGCCAAACTACATTTGTCGTAGGCCAATTCACAAATCTAAACATAATAAAGCAAGTCAATTGGTTAAGTAGCTTTACAATACGTGTAATTCATTTGTAGTGTAGTGTTGCATAATGATAGCATATTAGCAATCTCAACTGCATGATGATTGGGAAATTTTCAAGGGACAGCATACGGCCCTAGTACGTAATTCGCACAAGAAAAATGTTGCAGAGTAAGCACCACCACCAACAAAGCCTTTATCCCAAATTTTAGGGTCCGCTAAAGGAATCCGTTTCTTCCATTTTGATCTGTTAAGGGCTGTCTCCTCAGTTAATGGGGATGCCCCGACAGAATTTCTATAGGACATATTTCATAGAGATCCGATTAGGTTTTACATTGTCGGTTTCCTACACACCTATCCTCCTTTATCCTGGCCCGAGACATACAACAATTAAGCACAACACCGGCAGGATCAATGCAAAGTAAAATAGAACTTGTGTATTGGATGGGTGTGTAAGCACAACGAAAAATGATGCAGGGCAAGCAAGTTAAGAAATAACATGTTGCTCGTTGCATAGGTTGTTTACAGATGTGTTGGATAGTTGTCATGCGGAGCTACATTAATATATTCCATGAGCATCATAACATAAAACTCGAAGATGGAGTACTGAAGCATGAAACGGACACATCGACCAATAGTAGCATGGGAAAAGAATTATAGCTGCTGCAGAATGGAATTTTAAATTTGCTGGTGTTTCTTTATTGAGCAATTTCTAGGTAGTATTTTGTGGACTCGATTACAAAGAAAAGGAAAAAAAACTTATATAGAATATTTCCATCTGTAAGTCGGTATAATAAATTCTCTCGACAAAAATGTCGACACGAGAATGCACTGCACAAGCTCTTCTTTAATGCAACAACTTCCATACAGAAGGTCAGAGCTTGATTTATAAATAGGAACCGAAAACTTTGGTTTGAAAACATTTAGCTTAGGGTCCATATTCCTCTTAACTGGCTATAATACTTTAACTTCGAAATAATTTATGGTAATGACCCCGATTTAAAGTAACATGTCAGATTCTCATTTCTTAACAAGCTTGTTCCTCTTTATTCTAATTGATAGATGAAAATTCTTATGTTCATTAATAGGCTTATCACCTCATACAAGAATGGGCTTGAAATGTTAAGTCCAAGGATAATATAAAACTTCAACAGGTTCTGTGTAACAACTTTTAATTATCCAATTTAGTTACATAAAAAGAAATTAGATCTTAAGTTCTTTGCCAAATCCAAAATGTTCACTTCACCTCAAACTGTCAAACACATGGTAAAAAATTGAGCTGCTCTGGGAATTTGTATGAATTTGAGATAAAATGATGTTTCCTGCTTGATCCTTGGAAGAAAATATATGAAACTGCAATTACATGAGTCACAAAGTCCATACCAACCAAATGACAATGAACTTCAACATAGTTTATGTGCTTGTCAAATTCTAGATGCTTGCAATCAACTTCAACGCTCTGATTGCCACAACGGAGAAGGATAGGGAGATTTGCATTTGATTTCATCCCTCGCTGCAAAATGATTAGCTTCTGTGCTGGAGTGAGATACTGTATTCAGTCTCTTACTATGCCAAGATATGAGGAAAGATGAGAGGAGAAACTACATAATCCAGCGGTAGAATTGTGAGTATCAGGAATTATGGATCATCGGCTAAGCTAGCATCAGATTAAAATAAAACAAAGGAAGAATCGCATGGTCAAAGAACTGGTCATGTTCTAATTGCCACAAAGATACAAAAGAATGCAAGAAGAGTTGCACAACTGTTGAGGGTCTTGCAGGTGAGGAGATGGAGAATAATGATTGGTGGGATAGTTATGTACATGGAGACTTCTTTTAGTGGATCTCTATATTACGAACCATAGGTTGTAAGTAGGATGAAGAATAATGATTGGTGGGATAGTTATGTACATGGAGACTTCTTTTAGTGGATCTCTATATTACGAACCATAGGTTGTAAGTAGGATGAAGAGGATGTCTCTAGGTTTTCAGCGTCCAGTTTAGGTTTTTGTCAAAGTAGCAACAAAATGACTAGTAAAGTCACCAAATGGTTTGATATCAAGATAGATGTTAAAATTTAATGTCCACTGTGAGGATAATCACCCGAATTTATATACGCGAATGCACTTGAGATGATAAGTCCAAGGATAATATAAATCATGACAGATACAATGTAATATCTAATTACCCCTGATCATCCAATACTCAACGGCAATCTAAAATCTTAACTAATATAAGAGTAATTCTAATACAACTAGAATTTCAAATTTTCAATCTTTCAACAGAATCGACATTACTAAAATAACACATAAAAGAACTCTAATCTAATTCAAGACACTCAAATTAGAGAGGGTTTACGCTAATACAAACTCTCATGGACTCAAAATCGTTTGCGTGTCCTCTAATATGCTGGATTTGTTCCCATTCCATTGCTATGTACGGAACTCCGTCACAGATAATTGCATTGTGACAAGTGAGAATTTAGTGCAACATTAGTAGGTGCCCAACTCACAAACCAACTCAACTCATCTATGAAGGAACTAAGAGAATAATTTATCATATAGCAGTTCTAATCACGTTGGGCCTACTAACAAGAGTATAAATGCCTGCTTCTTAGACTAGATACCTTTTCTTTAACAAATGCATACATTAAAAAAGGTAAACAATTAAATAGAGGAACATGTCTAAAATAGGAGTATAATTAGATTGCAATCAAGATAGGCTTGCGTCTAACAAACGCTTGTGTGTACCAAAAGTCAACAGGCCTTGCCGCCTTGAAGTGAGACCCCTTTCCAAGCAGATGTCGGAGGGTCTGAATTTACGGTTGGGAGTCTGGGACTAACACTCAAATTAAAGCAAAACAAATAAATTAACACTACATAGAATCAAACAATCAATTGAGTCAAAGCATGCCGAAGCTACTCGAGTGAAAAATCAACCACGATTCATGAAAACCTCACTTATTAAGGCAATAGCAAAAAGGAAACCCCGTTAAAGTTAGTTAAACTTTCGATGAGGATCTATCTATAAAATTAGCAGGTGAAATGGCCAATTAGCTTAGTAACAAACTCAAAAACCTCTCCCTTAAAGTATCTCACTCGCCTAGACATACAGTTTCTCAACAAAGCATGATCAAGAAATCCTGATTCAAGCTGAATTTGATCATAGGCTTAACAAGACTAAATCTTTATACACAAGAAATAACACAATTCAACTTCCCATAAGCTCAATTGTTACCTATGAGAGGGCGAAGACGACTCCACAGGGCTCGAATTAGCCGGAGACATCTTCACAAACCCATAACTCCCTTCCGACATCGAAGAGCTCTTCGCCGCCACCGATTGCTTGTTCTCTACGCAGCTCTCCTCCATTTTTCCCGCCGCCATCACTTCCTCGATCTCAAACCCACACATAAAGCCTAAATCACAATCAAGAACTCATCAAGAACCCCATAATACCAAATAAAAACCCAACTTTAAGCTTCAATTCCGAAAAATCTCTCAATTACTAGGGTTTTGGATCAATTCAATACAAAAAAAAAATCCGTTACTTGTCGGCGCAAACTCAATAGCTGCGATCGTGATGCAGGAAGCTAAAGAATCGAGAAAAGACCGAGAATTCGAGTTTACCTGTGAGCCGTTAAGGGACCGCGAGAATCAAGCGCGAGATCATTCGAAACCCTAGGACTTCAAGAGAACCGTTGAAGTAAAAAGGGGCAAACTTTTTATTATTATTTTATTATCTTTGTGAGCGAGAAGAAAGAGACGATTCTTAGAAGGCAAGAGGCGGCCCCACTAACGGTGCCGTCGATTTCTGCTCGTGGAGTAGCCGCGAGGGTTAGTAACGGTCGCTAACGGCGTCGTTAGCGTTTGAACCTCAAACGGCACTCTTTGATTGTTTGTTGATGACCGTTGGATTTGATGGAGGTTTTTTTTAATGAAAAGGGTTTTAAGGAGAGGAGTTGAAGGAGACATTTTAACTGATCAAGTTTAATGGGTAGGATTTAATTATGTTCTTGGGTTTGTGATTATGTTCTTTGGTGATGATGCTCGATATCGGCGATCTCCCAGGTCATGACACGTGGCAGATGACGTGTCCCAAAGCATGCAAGAAAGGACCTACAGCGGTCGACCAA
Source organism: Agapanthus africanus (assembly GCA_030015575.1). Taxonomy (NCBI): domain Eukaryota; kingdom Viridiplantae; phylum Streptophyta; class Magnoliopsida; order Asparagales; family Amaryllidaceae; genus Agapanthus; species Agapanthus africanus. Next base: position 199,575,950 of record JASDDO010000028.1, on the reverse strand, counting down.
ACCACTCCTGCGCCCGTCCTACAAACAAACGCTGGCTCACCTCCGAGCCCCCTGCACAGTTGGCCTCCTCGGCCTCACAGCTTGCCTCCGGACTACCGCAGAACCAAGATACCTCGGCTCTCCTGCTCGTCCGCGAGCTCTTCCGCCGAGGTCATCTTCATCGGTCTCATCGACCGACCGACAGCACCGCTCACAGGCGCAACCGCCATCCCGCGAATCTCGCCATGCGCGAGATATCCGCCGGCCACATCCTACGTTCCACGTCATCACGATCCCCATTAACGAGCATGTCTTGCCATTAATGGGAGATCCCACTCATCACGCGGACGTGACGTCGGGAGCGTAACGGCCGGCGTGATTCTCGCGCCTGCCCTGCCTGCTGCCACCGCTATATAAACCCCTTCTTCAGATGGTTCAAGTAAGCCATTTTGACTCCATTAAGCCGTTACTCTGCTCGGATTTCCTCTCTAACTTGACCATCGGAGGGTCCTCGGTGGTACAACCATCCCGGGACTTCCTTGCAGGTAGCTCGGCCCAACCAACCTCAAACCCATTGAGATCCACACGCTTCGGAAGCCTGCCTCCAGATCCAATATCATCCATCCATCGCCGCCATCAGCAGATCAACGGAAGGTAACATCTTGGCGTGATCCAGGTCGCGTTAGCTGGCGCCGTCTGTGGGAAACACCTTGATTCCACAAAAACAAAAGTTCATCTTCCGATCCTAATTCAATGGCAAGCGATCATCACGACGATCCAAGCACTAGCCGCCGCCTCCCCCTGAACAGAGGCGCGGACGAACCTCCTCTGCCGAATGCCATCAACACCCTTGCCGGCCGGATAGACCGACTCGCGTCCGTCGTGGATGCGCTCATCCGCGTCCAAACGGCAGGTCTGAGGAAGAAGGCCAGGGAGACCGAGTCGATCACTTTTGACGACGGGGACTTTCACGGCATATCCCTGCCCCACAACGACCCCCTGGTGATTACGGCTCGGGTGCATCAATACGAGGTGCACAGGATCCTGATCGACTCAGGAAGCTCGGCAGACATTCTCTTCTACAACTGCTTCCTGCGCATGGGGCTCACCGCAGCAGACCTGAGGCCGACCTCCCACGTCCTTTCAAGATTCACCAACCACTCCATCCCGGTGGAAGGGGTAATCACTCTACAGTTCAACGTCGGGGAGACCGGCTGTACGTGGACGATGCCGGTGGAATTCATCGTAGTGAGAATTCCATCGGCCTACAACATTCTCGGCCGCCCAACGCTGAACTCCCTTTGGGCCAAGATATCGACATATCACCTGGCGATGAAGTCCCTCTGGACCAGGACGGGATAGGTCGGGTCTATGGGGACCAGCGAATTGCAAAGGTTTGCTTCACCGCAACATCTTCATCGGAGAAGCCAGTCGACGATGTCAAAGGTGAGGGTGACATCAGGGGTTCTCTGGACACTCGAGACGAGCAAAAAGAGGTTCGAGGGACCCCGGTGGAGCCTCTGACAGAGGTCCCCCTCACAGAAGGGGACGACGAAAAACTCGATTAGATCGGGTCGCTTCTGACAGGAACTCAGCGAGATGACCTGGTTCATTTCCTCAGAAATAACTCCGACGTGTTTGCCTGGGCGCCTGCTGACATGCCTGGGATCGACCCCAAAGTTATATCTCACAAACTCGGGGTAGATCCTACGGCCCAACCCGTCAGACAGAAGAAGCGAAGCTTCGTCCAGGTCAAACAGAAGGCTATCGAGGACAAGGTAAATCGGCTCCTCGCCGCCAACTTCATTCGGAATGTGCCCTATTTGGAGTGGCTAGCGAATGTAGTCCTGGTCAAGAAGTCAAGCGGGAAGTGGCGTATGTGCGTCGACTTCACCGACCTCAACAAGGCCTGCCCCAAAGACAACTATCCCCTATCTCGGATAGATCAGCTTGTCGACAGCTCGGCAAGCCACGAGCTATTGAGCTTCATGGATGCCTTCTCCGGCTATAATCAGATATGTATGAATCCTGCAGACGAAGATCTCACCGCATTCACAATGGACCGGAGGGTATACTGCTACAAGGCGATGCCCTTCGGTCTCAAGAACGCCGGGGATACGTACCAACGGTTGGTCAACCGCATGTTCAAGCCACAGATCGGCAGGCACATGGAAGTTTACGTCGACGATATGCTCGTCAAATCAGTCTCGTCGACCGATTACGCCAAGGACCTGGGCGAGGCCTTCGAGGTACTCCGCAAGTTCAAGATGAAACTGAACCCCGCCAAGTGCGCATTCGGGGTCACCGGGGGAAAGTTCCTCGGTTTCATGGTCACCCACCGTGGGATCGAAGTTAACCCGGAAAAAATCGACACTATCCTCAACATGACCGCGCCCAAGACCAACATCGAGATCATGCGACTGACAGGGCAGGTAGCCGCTCTGAGCCGTTTCATGTCGAGGTCTGGGTAAAAGTGCTTCCCATTCTTCAAAGCTCTAAGGAAAATCCCGAGGTTTGAGTGGTCAGAAGAGTGCCAGACCGTCTTCAACCAATTAAAGAGGCACCTTGCGACTGTAAGTCTACGGTAGCACCCTGGCCGTCATTCTGATACCAAACGCGGAACAAAAACTTTTATAACTAGCGCTATCGCATACTATAACCCGGATCTTGCCATTAACGCTAAACTAACAAACTGTAAAGAGGTAAAAAGGCTATACCGATCGATCCGAGTCCTTCGGTCTTTAGCCATCATCCCACGCTCCTTTGCGGCAACTCCGATCTCTTTGCTCCTCGTTGAGGTGGCACCACATCTACGGATCTTTAAACGGGCTCCCGCCTCTATACCGAGGCAACTCGGTCATCAAGTCTGCTAAAAGAGATGACCAAGATGAAATAGAGAACGAGTAGAATACTTTGTCTTAAACACCCTAGGGTTCTCATCACATGAGAGGGTTAGGATGGAGGTTGAAGAAGAAGTTAGGGTTTGGAAATGGTGAACTCAAGAAAATCAAGAGAGCAAAAAGAACTCAAGCATAATCACTTCTCTCTTATTTTCTTCTCTTTGTGAATAGATATGTGAGGTTCTCATCTTATATCAAAAAACCAAAGAGAAATATCTAATGAAAATATCTCCTCAAATATCTCTTCACAAAACAAAACACATTAACTCCTTAATGAATCACTAGATGACTCACTACATGAGTTATTAGTGAACATTCTAGAGTTAATGTGTCATCCAAAATGAGTCACCCTTTCCAAAATCCTTTTAACCATTTAAACCAAAATGATTAACTAAAAGAAATGCATCTTCTAAAATATTCTCGTAACGGATTACGAAAATACCCCTCACCTGTATATACATACCTGTATCCGTATTCCGACCGAATACGAATACGAGAGACTAAAATATTCCGACTCAATATAATACATGGATCTGGCTTAAACCAAAGCCCACCAGTATTATCTGCCCGAAATATGACACGTGCATAAATGCACGTGCATTTTCCAAACCCTGCCATAAAACCATACGGCCTCTACAACGTTTCGCCCGAACTTGGAAAACTATCTGTGGGGGACTCTAAAGACTCGTCAGTACCCTGGCAGTGGGTTTACTATAAGCACGTCAGCGGCACTAGCTGTGCGTAACGGCTGCACATGTACTGACCTCCAGGGAAGCCGATGAGCGAACCATCCTAGAACCCTACTGAGCCTATCAGTGACAATATACATACAGTCCGGTCCGTTCGTCTATGAGTATCGCATATCGGGCCTAGGGGGCTGGTAACGTCAGACCCCCAAAAGCGGTATAAGTCGTGTCAGAGTGTAGCCCAGAACACCTTGAGATACTACTGGAGTACCTGCCAGTAAATCTCCTGCCTCGGCCGAGGGCTTTGTGTAATGGCTCTCCTAGACACAGCGCGATCTCACCCCCAATACCGGGAGAGACGAATCCCCTGCCGATCCGCTCACTTGCCTCCATGTGGCTCGGGACTGTACCCAAAAAAAACCTGTTTGCACGACTCCTTTGAGCCGTGGTAGGGTAGAAATCAAAGCACAGTGGGAACTCATACGAGACAAATGACGACCTCAGGTCGATGAACTAACCTTTACACATGTCACCAGGGAACTGCTATCTGACGCTAGGTATAATACCAACTAGCAGGTTCCCGGCAATTCCTGTCCGGTGTACTCATAACCCAATGAGCACCTGTATACATCTTAAGTGATCCAACTGACACCAGTGGCTTGTGAGACCGGCCACCGCCCCTCGTCGGGGTCTCGACTGTATACACTAGTCTACTCCGGAGTATCGATGCCCTGTCTCGAAACTCCCACTACTAGGGACCACTTTTAAGGATGTGCTTATGGACTACCCAACTCTCACGTATATGATCGCCATCATACTGTTGGTAGTCAAGCAGGATCCTAAGGGCTCTATCAACGTGTAATAGTGAACAGTCACCTAAAGCTGCACGCGATGATAAAGGCAAACCAAATAGCATACTATCATCTCGAGTAAGACTGTCATACCGGTATAGGTCCTCCCTCAATCATTGCAATCACGTACCTGCGATCCAATAATTGACTTTGAGGGCACTACATCAAACAATCTCCCACTTGCACTTAAGGCTAATTATTGCGATGTCGCATACTCACAGCCCGTGTGATACCGAACACCCAACTCCTCTACTAATCAGTTTCACAAAGCTCGTTTGTAAAACTCTTGTGTTCGAGAAATAGCCTCAATGAGTGGATCCGCCATGATGTTTCTTTCTATGTCTCTCTTAATCTCAAGTTCGCGGAGAAAACCATCTCCCGAATCGATTAATACCTGTCTTAGAATATGTCTGGATATCTGATGGAACCTGGTTCATAAATGAACTCCAAATCCAAACTTCTTAGACTGTATCGACAACTGAAACTAATCAGTGTCCAGCACCATGCCTCCCACAGTATCCTCTTGGACCACCTGTCCATGATACTGCCCCCTTCGTCAGAGGGAAAACTATAACTCTAATAATCACTCTGTCATTCTTGTCACCTTTGGAAGCCTGGAATGATAACCGTCTCCCGAAGGAGGCTGCCGTTATCAAATCCGTAGAACATCCATTCATGTTCTAAAACTGCCTCTGAATGTTTCTCCAGGATTGGATTAATATCTCAACTTATTGCATCTAGTGCAAAAACAACATCTGGTGTGGTACTTGACATCTGATGATCAACTCAATTGCTTAAGCAAGTGATATGTTAATCATGCACATCCCTCTCCCCTTTAGTCTGTAAGACACCTTTAGAGAGGGTGACTCCATCACCTGCAGGTACACCACCATGCCAGGAGTCATCTATTCCAAATACTGTCAAAGTACCCTCATTGGGAAACTACCCAAATCTAGATCTAAAACCATAGATCTAGTAACCGGAATGTCAGATATTATATCCATACCCTTTGTGGAGAAACAACTGTGTGACGACCACAGTATAACCGATCGTAGTATAGGAATTTTACTTCCTACTCTGTGTATGTCATCCAAATACCAGGACATCGCACCCTACTACCTTCTCAACAGATCCATCTCTTATTCTAATGAAGTCAAAGCCATGACTGTCACATCAAAAATAGATGATCTATCTCCGCTATATCTGCTCAAGTCTATAAATAGACATAAGCTACTTGCCCACTATGCTTCTGCTGCTCCCACTGACCACAACAACCCTCTGGCAGAATAATATATACGTGCACTTCTAAAGCTAGTTTAGAACGACGCTATACTTAACCTCCTGCCGGGTCTCATAGCCTGGAACAACAGTAGTGTTAAGTCTGGGTAAACAATAATCTCCCTGTCACCGTCCTTGAGGCTACCGGAGTACCTCTCGGGTGTCTGAGCTTACCCACCATATCTGCGGAGTGACTATTGGAATGTCAAACCTGATTGAATCTTTAGGTCCTATTAAATTTTCCGTAATCGTTTGCGGTTCTGGAATCACTTCCAGTTCTACCATACTCCCACTACTGTTTTCTGAAAAAATCCATTTTACTAAAACTGTAGCGAGTCAAGAACAATATCACTATTGATCTTCCAGATGGTAGAAAGTCAACTCTCGTCATAGTCTGGGTCAACCCATAAACTGCCATTACAGAAACGTGCCTTGAGTTATCCAGAGTCTGGTTTTAAGCATAAGCCGGACAACTCCCCGTACCTTAACATCGTTAAGATATGAACCATTCTATATCCAATATAGAAACTTTGGCACTTATTTAATTGGAACCATATTCAAATCATGCAGCTGTCTCCAGTGCATATCAACTTAATGGAGAGAGGTTAATCAGCATTACTCAACTTAGGAATGCATCCAATTATGAGTAACCTGAAAGAGAAACAAGTTTCTCAAAACCATTACTATCAACTGAATACCAATCATAAGTATCTACATCTTCGATCTCTTTGAAGAATCCCGATACTTGCGATATCTGGTTCTTTACTTTATTCCTATACCCATAACTTCTCAAAACTTAGACCTTGTATTTCTACGAAACACTTGTCTAAAAACTAGAGAAGTCATAAGTAAACAGAACATAGTACGAGGACCAACCCCTTTGTCCCAATGGACACTGGACAACATACAATACTCTGTATGAGTCCCCTGAGTTGAATAACTCAGAACCTGTGCATCGTAGGTTGAAAACTGTACTTATGGTTAAGAACTACTCCGCTGTTCAATGCTCCTTACCCAATCGTCAACTGATATAGGTAAATGTCACGGACATAATTTCAAAAAGTTATATCTCACTTTATAAAAATAAACGTACAGATATATCAATTTGAAATTGGTGCACAACAACGAATACTCAAAACTAAATACTTGCCGTCCGGCAAAAACCCAGGCGACTTCCTCAAATATCACCAATTACAACGAATTCCGATATAATGAGGATGATCACCTTATTCCCAATAACTTACTCCCACTCATCATCTGTAAAACCATACAGATGTGAGAATCATACCTGGTAAATACATACCCTGGAGTAAGTATCTAATCGGGAAATCAGTTTTCCTTTAACAACGCACAGTGAAACTGAAACATGAATATGTTTCGAAGGGGTATTCTGGTATTCCTAGTAATGCCTCTTCCATAATCCAATTCATGACTGTAACCGTATATTTTTTTGCCATCTCTCCAAATCCCTTTATTTGTCTTTATTCATTACCTTCTGTACACCATCGTTAGGCTAAATGGTTTTCTTCCTTCCCTACCGTTCGGCACCAGCCTATGCTTTGGAAGAAGACTATCCAGTAAGCATAATAAGTGTACTCTCCTAAACCAAGGAGTACTCGCAACTTGAGAGAAGGTGATGATAAAAGACAACTGAATAATACCTTATTCTATTTCTCCCGAACTGGGGAAAAAAGCAAAGGTGAAGTAGGAGTGGCGATGAAGTACGCGGTTTGGTCGTGAATGATAGCAGTCGCAATTTACTTTGCTCTCTTTCTAATCTCTTTATTTTGTCTTTACATATTACCTTCTGTACACCCTACTTAGGCTAATTGGTTTTCTTCATTACCTACCTTTCGACACCTGCCTATGGTTTGGAAGAAGACTATCCAATAAGCGTAATAGGTGTACTCTCCTAAACTAAGGAGCCCTCGCAACCTGAGAGAAGGTGATGATAAAAGACATCTGAATAAACCAATTCAATTTCTCCTGAACCTGGATCCATCCTCGAAAAAGTCCCTTCGAGTTCGTATATAACCATACGATGGATCTATCCAATAGAAGTGGATATTCGTAGTGATACGAGGTGTTCTGAGAAATTCAAAGGGTAAAAGAAGGAGCGGCAATGACTTATGCAACTTAGACAATCCAAAAGCCAATATTTTAAGAAGGTTCGGTCAACTTGGTCACTGAGTCATAGTCAAGGGTCGGTCAAAGATCGCTGCCAAAGAGAGAGAGAAAAGAAACACTCTGCGTGCACTCTAACCTAGATCAGAATGGTTATCACTTTATCTAATCAGGAAACCTCCCACTGTACTGTCAAATTCTCCTCCAAACCTCAAAGAAGAATTAATCGGGATCACCCGAAGAGTAAACCAACTCATCAGTGGGAATCGGGATCCAACTCTCATCGCATGATAACGTGAAGGTATCCACTCACGTTATCACACTCCAGAAGGTATGCACATGCCTGGCAAGTTTCAGTTTTTTTAGAAACTCCCGATGTGATTTTTACCCCATGTTCTTATGACCTTGACGAAGGCCAACAAATCATAAGTCACATGTCAAGTTCTACCCGTCATTATCTTGTCAATTCGAACCCACCCGTACATACCCTTGACGAAGGCCAACAAGGTAATACGACTGTCCCAAACCAACTCATCTATCTATACAACAGAAAAGTAACAAGCAGCTACCATCCACTATGTCTTGACGAAGGCCAACAAACATAGCATGAATACTACGTGCTACCGTCTGAAACAACGGAGGGCTACAGCTGGTTTTTGGCGAAAAACCTTTAACATAATGAACTTGATCTCGTTGAAGGAACCTGATAGCTTTTTATAAAAATATAGTGGCGAAAACCTTTGCTAAAGAGGGCATTCCCGGTGAAGGGATCTCGGCTCTTTTCTCGTGAAATGAGGTGCAGGATATTCCAACTGAATACCATGATACAAAGCAACATGTAATCGACTATAGTGAAGTTATTACCCTGACGCAAACTTCTGCCCAAGGGGTCACTCCCGGTGAAGGGATCTCGGCCCTTGCCTCGTCGAATGAGGTGCAGGATATTCCAATTGAATACCAATGTGCAAAACAAAAGAAAACGACTTTGTAATAACACTTTTTAAAACTGTTCCAACAACATCCTAACAGGTTTGTTTTCCTTTGCATTGATCAGAATCAACGCAGTCCCATCAATTAATCACACTAGAAAAGAACGAAAATAAAATATACGTATATGCCATCCGCATTCGTCACTGGGTCCCGTCATTACCCGTTAGGTTACTTAACTAACGACAGAGCGGGGACTGGACTAGCGCGGGTGCAAAACATATATAACATCTACTAGTATATATACCAATATACAATAATCGCTCCAGGCATGATAATATGCAACATTACAGAAAAGTAATAAGTATCACAGAACAATACAGATAATCTGGGATCTCCGGGTTTCACAGAGCCGCTGCTGAAACCCGATATTCCCCTGGTCGTGTGGATAGCCTGTGCAATGAAACCTAGACCCCTACGGGTGCGGCAAGTTACCCGCCAAAACCTGAAGCGAGGCAGCCCCCTACAGCAAAGTGAATGGACCACCCTGCACTTCACGGAATCCGGTAACTTGGGCACCCCTCCTTGGGTCAACCTGTACCCCCTACGAATGCCGCGAATAGTCTGCCAATTCTAGAGTGAGGCCCTTTTGCCTCTCAAAGCCATGAGATACGGACCCATTGCCCTCCAGAACCCGGCTATCCGTGCACTCCGTCGCGGGGTAAACCTAGTACAGAAATGAAAAATATGTACAACGGGTACATCGACCTCAGCCCGGTCGTGCCCCAAAAGAATATTATACAAACAGGCAGTGACGGCAGTCCACATGTTGGACGCTCGCCTCGCAATATCAAATATACAAATAATTCCAAACTGCACTACTGCTATCCACCACGACAAATCCGCAACATCACAGCACAACACAGAATATCAACGCGAATGTCACGTTCGCAAACCCATCTAAAAGGACTATAGAAATTAGACGCAATTTACCGCTCGAATGACATTCACGGTCGGAGATATAATATAAGTACTGTACACTAACAAGTTTAAAATTCCAATCGATAAAACTTCCCGAAGTGGGCCCCACGTACATCTGCAGTACACAAACAAAATCTGGGCCCATACAAAATATACCAGAAACCACAATTCCCTATGCAAGAGTCCCAGAAGAAATTTGGTACACTGAAGCACCAAGACTGCGGCGGAACCGCAGCCAAACCTTGGCATGTGCGGCGGTTCCGCGGCCGTACGGTCGAATCAGTGGCCTAAATTTCTACTGTGTTCTTAAAAAAAGCCTGCACGATTTTCTGAGATGCTCAAAATAATTTTTAGACCAGTTTTAAAAATCGACAGAAACTTTAGCCTGAAAATCGCGGTTTTGGAAATTTCGTTCGATCGATATTTTAAACGCGTTAGAACAAGTTAGTAAAGATTAATGGCGTGGCTCGGATACCATATAATTCTACGGTAGCGCCCCGGCCGTCATTCTGACGCCAAACGCGGAAAAAAAAACTTTTATAACTGGCGCTATCGCATACTATAACCCGAATCTTGCCATTAACGCTAAACTAACAAACTGCAAAGAGGTAGAAAGGCTATACCGATCGATCCGAGTCCTTCGGTCTTTAGCCATCATCCTACGCTCCTTTGCGGCAACTCCGATCTCTTTGCTCCTCGTCGAGGTGGCACCACATCTACGGATCTTTAAACGGGCTCCCGCCTCTATACCGAGGCAACTCGGTCATCAAGTCTGCTAAAAGAGATGACCAAGATGAAGTAGAGAATGAGTAGAATACTTTGTCTTAAACACTCTAAGGTTCTCATCACATGAGAGGGTTAGGGTGGAGGTTGAAGAAGATGCTAGGGTTTAGAAATGGTGAACTCAAGAAAATCAAGAGAGCAAAAAGAACTCAAGCATAATCACTTCTTTCTTATTTTCTTCTCTTTGTGAATAGATATGTGAGGTTCTCATCTTATATCAAAAAACCAAAGAGAAATATCTAATGAAAATATCTCCTCAAATATCTCTTCACAAAACAAAACACATTAACTCCTTAATGAATCACTAGATGACTCACTACATGAGTTATTAGTGAACATTCTAGAGTTAATGTGTCATCCAAAATGAGTCACCCTTTCCAAAATCCTTTTAACCATTTAAACCAAAATGATTAACCAAAAGAAATGCATCTTCTAAAATATTCTCGTAACGAATTACGAAAATACCCCTCACCTGTATATACATACCTGTATCCGTATTCCGACCGAATACGAATACGAGAGACTAAAATATTCCGACTCAATATAATACATGGATCTGGCTTAAACCAAAGCCCACCAATATTATCTGCCCGAAATATGACACGTGCATAAATGCACGTGCATTTTCCAAACCCTGCCATAAAACCATACGGCCTCTACAACGTTTCGCTCGAACTTGGGTAACTATCTGTGGGGAACTCTAAAGACTCGTCAGTACCCTGGAAGTGGGTTTACCACAAGCACGTCAGCGGCACTAGCTGTGCGTAACGGCTGCCCATGTACTGACCTCAAGGGAAGCCGATGAGCGAACTCATCCTGGAACCCTACTGAGCCTATCAGTGACAATATACATACAGTCCGGTCCGTTCATCTATGAGTATCGCATATCGGGCCTAGGGGGCTGGTAACGTCAGACCCCCAAAAGCGGTATAAGTCGTGTCAGAGTGTAGCCCAGAACACCTTGAGATACTACTGGAGTACCTGCCAGTAAATCTCCTGCCTCGGCCGAGGGCTTTGTGTAATGGCTCTCCTAGACACAGCACGATCTCACCCCTAATACCGGGAGAGACGAATCCCCTGCCGATCCGCTCACTTGCCTCCATGTGGCTCGGGACTGTACCCAAAAAAACCTGTTTGCACGACTCCTTTGAGCCGTGGTAGGGTAGAAATCAAAGCACAGTGGGAACTCACACGAGACAAATGACGACCTCAGGTCGATGAACTAACCTTTACACATGTCACCAGGGAACTGCTATCTGACGCTAGGTATAATACCAACTAGCAGGTTCCCGGCGAGTCCTGTCCGGTGTACTCATAACCCAATGAGCACCTGTATACATCTTAGGTGATCCAACTGACACCAGTGGCTTGTGAGACCAGACACCGCCCCTCGTCGGGGTCTCGACTGTATACACTAGTTTACTCCGGAGTATCGATGCCCTGTCTCGAAACTCCTACGACTAGGGACCACTTTTAAGGATGTGCTTATGGACTACCTAACTCTCACGTATATGATCGCCATCATACTGTTGGTAGTCAAGCAGGATCCTAAGGCCTCTATCAACGTGTAATAGTGAACAGTCACCTAAAGCTGTACGCGATGATAAAGGCAAACCAGATAGCATACTATCATCTTGAGTAAGACTGTCATACCGGTATAGGTCCTCCTTCAATCATTGCAATCATGTACCTGCGATCCAATAATTGACTTTGAGGGCACTACATCCAACATCGACGCCACCGCTGCTAACTCGACCAGTTGAAGGGGACGAGCTCTCACTATAGCTGGCGGTAGCCGATCAAGCAGCAAACTCAGTGCTCGTACGAGAGGTCGATGGAACGCAGAAGCCGGTGTACTATGTGAGCCACGTCTTCAAAGACACAGAAACGAGGTACCCAGCCATAGAGAAGATTGTCTTGGCACTCGTTGTGGCCTCAAGGAAGCTACGTCACTACTTCCAGGTACACACCATCCTCGTTCTCACCGAGCGCCCGCTGGAGGCTATCCTCGCCTCACCCGAATCCTCATGCCGCTTAGAGAAGTGGAGATGGGAGCTGTCCCAATTTGACATAAAATATCGCCCGAGGCAGGCCATCAAAGCACAAGCCCTGGCCGATTTTATCGTCGAGTGCACTATCCCCAGCAAAGAACCGGAGTCCACGCCGACCCTCGTGGCTTAACACCCGATCGTGGGGAGACCCGACTCGATCCTTGAATGGGTCATTTATGTCGACGGGTCCTCAACCGAAGAAGGCTGTGGCGCCGGTCTCATCATTCGGGGCCCGAACGAGGCAGAAATGGAGTATTCTCTAAAGCTCGGATTCAAGGCCTCAAACAACGCGGCAGAGTACGAGGCCCTGCTGGCTGGATTGCACATGGCCTCCGGGCTGGGGCTGAAAACAATTCGAATCCGCAGTGACTCAGCCCTAGTCGTTGGTCAAGTGACCGGCCACTTCGAGGCTCGGGAACCTCTAATGGTGAAGTACCTGGCCGAGGTAAGAAAGCTTCGGAAGAACTTCGAGCGCTTTGTCTAGAAGGTCCTTGGTGAAGGGGTTATCCAGACCCGAGGACCTCCTCCAGATTGCGTACATCAGCATCTGAAGCAGGGACGACCACCGAGGGAGAAGCCGGCCAAAGTGATCCTCTAGGCGCTGAATCACTCTTCGGTACCCATCCTCGGTCGGAGATTGGTCATACAAAAACACATCATCAAGGGAGATGATCTCTTCGATCAAATACACGCGCTCATCCATCTCAAAGAAAGCGATGCCGGAGGAACTGCCATCTCCCTCTCTACTTATAACCCCAAGCAAATCTTCAATGACCCGGATTCTCGCGCATGCCAGCGTGAATCTTGGGAATCGCGGCAGCTAACCCAATGCCACGCCGCAACGTGGCGATACTGACGAGGCTTCATGAAACTTTCCACCTTCCCCCCGTACGTCCCTGACACATTTCATCCGTGACTGTTGCCCTTCCCGATGTCCATACATCTGGAGGGTCGGAAGGTTCCTGCGCAACCGGGCGTCCACCCTATTCGGTCTGTCCTTAGCAGGCCCCTTATGGCCTCTCCCGTGCTAAGGATCAAAAGCCCTCTCCAAGAGGCAGCCGAGCGGCTACCCCACTCGACTATCCCTGGCTGGTAGCTTCCTTACCCCAACAATATCAGGGATCAAAGCCCTCGCCAAGAGGCAACTGAGCGGCTTCACTGCTCGGCCCATCCTTAGCAGGCCTCTAACAGCCCCTCTAGCGCTAAGGATCGAAGCCCTCACCACGAGGCAGCCGAGCGGCTACCCTGCTCAGCTATCCCTGGCCGGTAGCTCTCTACCCTAACATACCAGGGATCGAAGCCCTCGCCAAGAGGCAACTGAGCAGTTTCACTGCTCGGCCCATTTTTAGCAGGCCTCCAACGGTCCCTCCAGTGCTAAGGATCGAAGCCCTCACCAAGAGGCGGCTGAGCGGCTACCCTGCTCGGCTATCCCTGGCCGGTAGCGCCCTACCCCACAATGCCAAGGATCTAAGCCCTCGCCAAGAGGCAACTGAGCAGCTTCACTCTCGCTCCATCCTTAGATGGCCTCCCACGACCCCTCCTAAGGATCTAAGCCCTCACTAAGAGGCAGCCCAGCAGCTACGCTGCTCGGCTATCCCTGGTTGGTAGCTCCCCTACCCCACAACACTAGGGATCGAAGCCCTCACCAAGAAGCAGCTGAGCGGCTACCCTGCTCGGCTATCCCTGGCTGGTAGCTCCCCTGCCCCACAACGCCAAGGATCAAAGCCCTCACTAAGAGGCAGCCGAGCGGCTACCCTGCTCGGTTATCCCTGGCTGGTAGATCCTCTACCCACAACGCCAGGGATCGAAGCCCTCACCAAGAGGCACCGGGCAGCAACCCTGCTCGGTTATCCTTAAGGATCAAAAGCTCTCGCCAAGAGGCACCAGGCAGTAACCCTGCTCGGCCTATCCTTAGTAGGCCACTTACGGCCCCTCCCGCGCTAAGGATCAAAAGCCCTCGCAAGAGGCAACCGGGCCCGTCCTTGCTCGGTTATCCCTGACTGGTAGCTCCCTACCCCAACACACCAGGGATCAAAGCCCTCGCCAAGAGGCACCGGGCAGCAACCCTGCCCGGCCCGTCCTTAAGGATCAAAAGCCTTCGCAAGAGGCAACAGGGCCCGCCCTTTCTCGATTATCCCTAGCTGGTAGCTACTTACCCCAACACACCAGGGATCAAATCCCTCGCCAAGAGGCACCGGACAACAACCCTGCTCGGCCCCATCCTTAGTAGGCCACTTACGGCCCCTACCGCGCTAAGGATCAAAAGCCCTCTCAAGAGGCAACCGAGCTTGCACTTGCTCGGTTATCCCTGGTTGGTAGCTCCCTACCCTAACACACTAGGGATCAAAGCCCTTACTAAGAGGCACCGGACAGCAACCCTGCTAGGCCCATCCTTAGCAGGTCACTTACGGCCCTTCCTGTGCTAAGGATCAAAAGCCCTCGCAAGATGCAGCCGGGCCCGTCCTTGCTCGGTTATTTCTGGCTGGTAGCTCCCTACCCCAAAACGCCAGGGATCTAAGCCCTCGCCATGAGGCGACCAAGCAGCTATCCTGCTCGACCCGTCCTTAGTAGGCCCCCTTGCGGCCCCTCCAACAACTAAGGAACAAAAGCCCTCACCAAGAGGCACCTGGTCTATCTACGTCTGAGCGATCTCCACCTCGACTTCGGGGCCACGAAGGTACCGTCTTCCAGCCGGTCTTTGCACACTTGGAAAATGAACATATTCAACTCGACGCGTAATCGCTAGACGAAGAACCGGTGCAACACGAAGGCAGTACTGTGCAAATACAAGTGTTTACCAACAAAGGAAAATACGCGTGCAAACACAACTGCAAAAAGTTTTTATTCACAAAGCCAAAAGTCTTTACAAGGGTATTGTGGGCTCCTCATCCTTATCAAATTACCCGAAGGCTTACAAGAGTGAGAGGAGGAAAAGCCAAAAAGTTCAGGCCGCAAGCCCAGCCTAGACCTCGCCTCCCTCATCACCATCGGCCGGAGGCATGACCACTGAAAGTGGGACCCGAGCACGAAGCTCACCGTCGGCAAACTCTGGAAACTGCTCCTTGACGGTATCAAGAGTTTTGTTCCATGCAATGGCGGAGGCCTCGCCGAGGTCGACGTAAAACTGGTCCGACCCCTTGTAATCAGCCATCGCCTTTCTAGCCCGGATCTCGGCAACCTCTGCCGCCTAAAGCGCCGCCTCGGCATCCCGCCTGCTGGCATCCCTCGCCCTTTTCATGGCTGCAAAGCGATCGGCCAGTTCCACCAATTTTTCCTCGATGACTCGGTGGGACTCACTCAGGCAGAGATAAGACTCCTGGCACTTTGATACGGCGAGCTCCGCGACGGCCGACCGGGCTTCAAGGATGGCCATCCTCTCCCTCTCCAGACGTAGCTCAAGTCGCAGATCCTCGGCCTCCAAAGAAGTCTCTCCTACTGACCTCGTAGCAAGGATAGCCCCCTCGGCCTCCATACGAGTAACGAGGGCGCGGTGCTGAAGGACCTGACGAAAAACAGCAGAGAGATTTAGAGACACCCGAACTAGAGAAAGGGCGCTCGAAATAACACATGAGGGAGTGCATACCTGAATTTCCTCTTAAGCGATAGCCGCCATTTGGGCCTTCAGGGTCCCCCACGGAATCTTGCCCCCGGTTGACTCCTCCATACCGGCTAGCAGGCCGGCAGCGACGGAAAGCCCCAACGGGACCACGAAATGGACGTCCCTCTCCTACACAGGAGTCCCCTTTGGAATCTCCATTGGTGGCGCGCGAGAGACCGTCCCCTTCCTCTTAAGAGGAACCCCGTCTTCGCCCTCTCCTGCATCCCTCGTCTAGGGCTCAGGAACCCGTGGAAGCCTTTGGCCGCCGCCGGGACAATCATCGGGAGCTCGTGACGAGGCAGATGGCCCCGCCATCGGCGGCACATTTGGCGCGGGGTTCGATTCAGCCGGAGGCACAGCCGCACCGCCGGCCCCCTTCGGGGACTGAGCACCAAGGGCACCAAGAGTCCTGGATCGATCCATTGGTCCTGCCAAAGGGAGAAGCAGACTCAACTCGGAAGGAGAAGAAGCAGAAGAAAGAAAAAGAAGACATCTAACCTGATGGAGAGAAGTCCTCGGGAACGCAGAAATCTGACCTAAAAAGGAGAGCACCGAGTTTACAAGATCAGAACGAGGAAAATATGAAGGGAGATGGGCCTTGAAGTGGACCCTACCTCTATTTATAGCCACCGGCGTTCTCATACAACGGCGACAATCGACTCCCACAAAAACAACTCTTCATATTTGACGACCACAATTGTCATGCCCCGCTTCCCGGTGTTCGGCGAAGGGGACGCGACGAGGTCCGCTACGTATATACTCAGAAGTACATATGCTAAGCGTATCTAAGCAATATAAAATAAATCACAAGAGACAAGAAATATAGAAATAACAGCAACTTTATTAATAACATTCTTTTGTACAATGCATGAAAAGTAAATACAACTGGAATGAAAAGCAATGCCTAAATAATGGTATAACAGGAAATGAAAGTACTGAATAGAACAAGGTATAATGTCTAGAGCTCGGGGTCTTCGTGAAACTGCTCCAAGTCTTCACCGGTGGGCTCGATCTCTGCTGTGTCCAAAGCACCTGACGACATTCAAAGAAGAAAGAAATAGAATGTCGTCAGCGAACAGGTCGCTCGGTAAGTCCCCAAAGATAAGGAAAAATTAGAAAAGACAGAATAAGAGGTATCTTCTAAAGTTGTATACTATTTGTTGTAATGTTGTATTAACGCTGTTGTTTGCAGCTTGGTACGGAAGAATGCCAGTGTATACGAGAGGGGTCTCTATATGCTAGAGACCAGGGCAAACGGAATATAGAGTACAAGGCTCCGTTAGAAGGCCCGGAACAACGGCAATTGGATTCATGTTAGGTATCTTAAATCTGACCGTCTCGTGCCACTTTTAACATCTTCCGTACCAATCTACCCCTTAAACCCCGTAGTGTTTTGATTGTATTGTTGTATTGTATTGTATAAGTTGGATGACCGACCAAAACCATGATATCAGCAAACAGATTGTAACTGCATAATCAGGTAAATGGAATAACGGAATAATGGATGTATATCCATGGTTTGGTTCAGTCAAGTTGTATAGAATGCTAACTGGATTCTGGGATTCATGTGTTCATATTGAGTTGGAATATTAAAGAATGTAGATTGACTTGAATCATATTCAAGTCAGAAATAATCAGACTCAAACCCGAGTCAGACTAAAAGAAATGTAAGTCGAAGTTCTATAATTGTTAGGGTCCTTATTGTAATTTATAAAACTTGAGGAGGTTTTATGTAAAAATACTTATGTATAGTTTTCAAGATACACCTCAAGTATTTATTATTCATCTTTATTGTTATAATGAGTGTGATTTTATTTGTGTTATTTCTAGGGATAATATCCTAATTACATAAATAAAGGTATTAATTTGTAATATTGATTTATTTGAAATTCATGGTATTTTAATGTAACTTTTAATCTTGTAATTTTTAGGAAAAGATGGAAACTTTATCTTATAATAAAATAGGTGTTTAAATGATAATTATACATATGTTTATACAAGAATAATTTTTAATAAATATTTTATTTTCCAAAAATCTCATTTTTCTTAAATGTCGTATTTTAAACCTTTCGAGACCGAATGCTCCTTGCGGAGGTCTGAATCTCGCACTACTAAGCCCGAGGGTGCACGATAAACCATACTATCCCTAACGAGTTCCCCAAAGATGGGTTGTAGTGGCGCTTTGCAAAGATTTAATAAATACTAATCATTTAGAAAACGGTTTTATAAAGATAAGGTATTTATTTGAAAAAGGGTGTAAATTTCCGTATTTTAGATTCTAGGGTTTCCTAAACCAACTAACTTATTTCTAAATGGTCTAAACGATAAGTCATTAGAAGCCTCAAATCGCCTCTTCATCGCCAATTGCGGCCAGGTAAGTGCCAGGTGAGTGGGAGGCTCTCCACTATAAGTAGTGGTCCTAATTAAGTAACCACTCGTCTTAGACACACTTGTCTAGACACCACAAAGTCATGTTTAGATAAACGATCGATGTCCATGACATATCGTATTTTCCTTTTAAAAGATATTGTTTTAAAATTGTATATAAGTTAGAACTTTTAGAAAAGGTTTTATTAAGAAAAATGGTATTTTAATGTAAAATCTTGTTTTGTCGTATTCTAAATTTTCAAGGTAGCGTGTTATGATCACATATGAGTGTGTGTGGAGGTAGGTCATTACCTCGTGATCTATTTTAAGGTATAGCAATGTTAAAGGGTTAAATGTGATAAATTAAACATGGTGGTATTTAAGTGAAAGAAATACGATAAATGAAAACGTTATCATTTCATGTGAGAAAACTTGTTCAAATTAGTTGTTATGTGATTAGTAGTCAACATGAATATGTTTAAGCATTATGGAATTGGTGATAAGTGAGATTTGATAGAAAACCGAATCGGAAATCGGGTTGTTCCGATTTCCGTCGGGTTTAAAAAGTCGTATTTTTATGAAAGAATAGAAAGGTAGAAAAGAGGGACTTACGGGTTTGGACAACGTTAGAGAGTAAGAGAGAGGTATAGGGTTTGCCGGTGTGTCGAATCGTTGTTGAGAGGTCCTAGCACGATCGTCGGAATTTCGCCGTCGATTTCGTCAGCGCTTCGCCTTTCGCTCGTTTTCCGACGTACCAAGTTCTCTTGAAATTTTTCGAGAGCGGACTTAGGAATGTAGGGTGAGAGGGGAGAGGGTATGGGGGTTTATATAGGGTTAGGCTAGGGTTAGGGTTTTTAATAAAAAATATAAAAAATATACAAAATCATTAAAAATTCATTAAACATAGGAGTAAAAAGGATTTATTGGGCAATTTAAAACCGATCCAGGTATAATAAATGTGCAGGAGGGTTGACCAAGTCAAGGAGCATCTTTTCTCTGTTAGTGACTCGGCCGTCCGGCCAAGTCCGGCCGGCGGCGCCGGACCGAGTCGGCCGAGTCGCCGCCGGGCGGCGCCGAATCGGGCCGAGTCAGGGCTCCAATGGCCGGGGATTCTTCAGGGGTACAATTTGGTATATTTACTTTTTATTGTCCAGTACATATTTTGGGAGTTATGGCCTTTTAACCGCTGACTTCCAAAAGAAATTAAAACAAAATAAATACAAAAATAATGTGGGGCATGGGATTTGAACTCTGGTGGCTTGGTTCAGCAGTGCAAGGTATTACCAATGAGCTACAAGCTCCTTCTTGTAATTATTGTGGGAAAATAACTACTTAAAGTGGTAACAGCAACATTAAATACCCCAAATCACTTTAATTTTAAAACAATTTTATGTACACTAAAAATGGAGTTATTTAAAAACAAAATAATTACTTATATATTGTGCTCAGGTTAAAATACTCCTTTTAAAAAAAAATTTGTATAGAAAAGTGTATAGGAAAAATTAGGGTTGTTACATTCTACCCTTCTTAAAAAAAATTTCGTCCTCGAAATTTGAAAAAAAGGAGAGTGTAACAGATCCAAGGAAAGTTTGGTGCTGATGTACTAACAATATGTGAAAAATAACAAGGTGGTGCAAGGGTTTTTAAAAAAATGTGAAGAATGTGTGAAGGAATGAAAGAATGCGAAGGTTTTGATAAAATTGTAAAAGAGGTGAGATAATTTTGGGTTAGGACAGATTCAAAGTATATGATTCAAGGAATATGAAAGAAATGATTCAAGGAACATGATTGTAAAGAATGTTTTAGTTGCCGGTTCTTGTGTTATATTGCTTAGGTTGTTCACGCAGACCAAAACTGCATGATAGGGATTCATACAGCTCTGACCTGCATGGGCCACCAACAAAACCTGTCACGCCCCGCTTCCCGGTGTACGGCGAAGGGGACGCGATGAGGTCCGCTACGTATATACTTAGAAGTACATACGCTAAGCGTATCTAAGCAATATAAAATAAATCACAAGAGACAAGAAATATAGAAATAACAACAACTTTATTAATAACATTCTTTTGTACAATG
The DNA here is from genome assembly GCA_030015575.1 of Agapanthus africanus. NCBI lineage: Eukaryota > Viridiplantae > Streptophyta > Magnoliopsida > Asparagales > Amaryllidaceae > Agapanthus > Agapanthus africanus. The sequence goes on along the minus strand of JASDDO010000028.1, from coordinate 199,555,349 downwards.
CATGAAAAGTAAATACAACTGGAATGAAAAGCGATGCCTAAACAATGACATAACAGAAAATGAAAGTACTGAATAGAACAAGGTACAATGTCTAGAGCTCGGGGTCTTCGTGAAACTGCTCCAAGTCTTCACCGGTGGGCTCGATCTCTACTGTGTCCAAAGCACCTGACGACATTCAAAGAAGAAAGAAATAGAATGTCATCAGCGAACAGGTCGCTCGGTAAGTCCCCAAAGATAAGGAAGAATTAGAAAAGACAGAATAAGAGGTATCTTCTAAAATTGTATACTATTTGTTGTAGTGTTGTATTAACGCTGTTGTTTGCAGTTTGGTACAGAAGAATACCAGTGTATACGAGAGGGGTCTTTATATGCTAGAGACCAGGGCAAACGGAATGTAGAGTACAAGGCTCCGTTAGAAGGCCCGGAACAACGTCAATTGGATTCATGTTAGGTATCTTAAATCTGACCATTTCGTGCCACTTTTAACATCTTCCGTACCAATCTACCCCTTAAACCCCGTAGTGTTTTGATTGTATTGTTATATTGTATTGTATAAGTTGGATGACCGACCAAAACCATGATATCAGCAAACAGATTGTAACTGCATAATCAGGTAAATGGAATAACGGAATAATGGATGTATATCCATGGTTTGGTTCAGTCAAGTTGTATAGAATGTTAACTGGATTCTGGGATTCATGTGTTCATATTGAGTTGGAATATAAAAGAATGTAGATTGACTTGAATCATATTCAAGTCAGAAATAATCAGACTCAAACCCGAGTCAGACTAAAATAAATGTAAGTCGAAGTTATATAATTGTTAGGGTCCTTATTGTAATTTATAAAACTTGAGGGGGGTTTATGTAAAAATACTTTTGTATAGTTTTCAAGATACACCTCAAGTATTTATTATTCGTCTTTATTTTTATAATGAGTGTGATTTTATTTTTGTTATTTCTAGTGATAATATCCTAATTACATAAATAAATGTATGAATTTGTAATGTTGATTTATTTGAAATTCATGGTATTTTAATATAACTTTTAATCTTGTAATTTTTAGAAAAAGATGGAAACTTTATCTTATAATAAAATAGGTGTTTAAATGATAATTATACATATGTTTATACAAGAATAATTTTTAATAAATATTTTATTTTCCAAAAATCTCATTTTTCTTAAATGTCGTATTTTAAACCTTTCGAGACCGAATGCTCCTTGCGGAGGTCTGAATCTCGCACTACTAAGCCCGAGGCTGCACGATAAACCGTACTATCCCTAACGAGTTCCCCAAAGGTGGGTTGTAGTGGCGCTTTGCAAAAATTTAATAAATACTAATCATTTAGAAAACGGTTTTATAAAGATAAGGTATTTATTTGAAAAAGGATGTCAATTTCCGTATTTTAGATTCTAGGGTTTCCTAAGCCAACTAACCTATTTCTAAATGGTCTAAACGATAAGTCATTAAAAGCCTCAAATCGTCTCTTCACCGCCAATTGCGGCCAGGTAAGTGCCAGGTGAGTGGGAGGCTCTCCACTACAAGTAGTGGTCCTAATTAAGTAACTACTCGCCTTAGACACACTTGCCTAGACACCACAAAATCAGGTTTAGATAAACGATCGATGTCCACGACATATCGTATTTTCCTTTTAAAAGATATTGTTTTAAAATTGTATATAAGTTAGAACTTTTAGAAAAGGTTTTATTAAGAAAAATGGTATTTTAATGTAAAATCTTGTTTTGTCGTATTCTAAATTTTCAAGGTAGCGTGTTATGATTACATATGAGTGTGTGTGGAGGTAGGTCATTATCTCGTGATCTATTTTAAGGTATAGCAATGTTAAAGGGTTAAATGTGATAAACTAAACATGGTGGTATTTAAGTGAAAGAAATACGATAAATGAAAACGTTATCATTTCATGTGAGAAAACTTGTTCAAATTAGTTGTTATGTGATTAGTAGTCAACATGAATATGTTTAAGTATTATGGAATTGGTGATAAGTGAGATTTGATAGAAAACCGAATCGGAAATCGGGTTGTTCCGATTTCCGTCGGGTTTAAAAAGTCGTATTTTTATGAAAGAATAGAAAGGTAGAAAAGAGGGACTTACGGGTTTGGACAACGTTAGAGAGTAAGAGAGAGGTGGAGGGTTTGCCGGTGCGTCGAATCGTCGTTGAGAGGTCCTAGCACGATCGTCGGAATTTCGCCGTTGATTTCGTCAGCGCTTCGCCTTTCGCTCGTTTTCCGACGTACCAAGTTCTTTTGAAATTTTTAGAGAGCGGACTTAGGAATGTAGGGTGAGAGTGTAGAGGGTATGAGGGTTTATATAGGGTTAGGCTAGGGTTAGGGTTTTTAATAAAAAATATAAAAAATATACAAAATCATTAAAAATTCATTAAACATAGGAGTAAAAGGGATTTACTGGGCAATTTAAAACCGATCGAGGTATAATAAGTGTGCATGAGGGTTGACCAAGTCAAGGAGCATCTTTTCTTTGTTGGTGACTCGGCCGTCCGGCCAAGTCCGGCCGGCGGCGCCGGACCGAGTCTGCCGAATCGCCGGCCGGCGGCGCCGGACCGAGTCGGCCGAGTCGCCGGCCGGCGGCGCCGAGTCAGGGCTCCAATGGCCGGGGATTCTTCGGGGGTATAATTTGGTATATTTACTTTTTATTGTCCAGTACATATTTTGGGAGTTATGGCCTTTTGACCGTTGACTTCCAAAAGAAATTAAAACAAAATAAATACAAAAATAATATGGGGCATGGGATTTGAACTCTGGTGGCTTGGTTCAGCAGTGCAAGGTATTACCAATGAGCTACAAGCTCCTTCTTGTAATTATTGTGGGAAAATAACTACTTAAAGTGGTAACAGCAACATTAAATACCCCAAGTACACTTTAATTTTAAAACAATTTTATGTACACTAAAAATGGAGTTATTTAAAAACAAAATAATTACTTATATATTGTGCTCAGGTTAAAATACTCCTTTTAAAAAAAAATTGTATAGAAAAGTGTATAGGAAAAATTAGGGTTGTTACAACGATCGCTTCACCTGTCGCACACACATTGGCCGTATCCCATCAGACACCAGCAGTCTGCGGCCCGTCGCGTCAGCAAACCAGCGCCCGACACGTGGTCTGTCGCTTCAGTGAAAGTACGCACGATCCGGCGCACCCTCTTTAATGCAAAGATCTCGCCCTGATTCGCTGGCATCATCCAGAAAATACAACAGATTACCCGAGGACACACCCGACTATATTTTCGAAAAGGAGCTCACCTCGGGTGACCCGGCAGACCACTCTCGACCCGACTCGTTAGCTGGTCGGGACGAGAGTGTGGAGCTAATGATGATGCTCGATATCGGTGATATCCCAGGTCATGACACGTGGAAGATGACGTATCCCAAAGCATGCAAGAAAGGACCTACAGCGGCCGACCAAACCACTCCTGTGCCCGTCCTACAAACAAACGCTGGCTCACCTCCGAGCCCCCTGCACAGTTGGCCTCCTCGGCCTCACAGCTCGTCTCCGGGCTACCGTAGAACCAAGATAGCTCGGCTCTCCCGCTCGTCCACGATCTCTCCTGCTGAGGTCATCTTCCCCGGTCTCATCGACCGACCAACAGCACCGCTCATAGGCGCAACCGCCATCCCGCGAATCTCGCCATGCGCGAGATATCCGTCGGCCACATCCCACGTTCCACACCATCATAATCCCCATTAACGAGCCTATCTCTCCATTAATGGGATATCCCTCTCATCACGCGGACGTGACGTCGGGAGCGTAATGGCCGGCGTGATTCTCGCGCCTGCCCTGCCTGCTGCCACAACTATATAAACCCCTTCTTCAGACGGTTCAAGTAAGCCATTTTGACTCCATTAAGCCGTTACTCTGCTCGGATTTCCTTTCTAACTTCACCGTCGGAGGGTCCTCGGTGGTACAACCACCCCGGGACTTCCTTGCAGGTAGCTCGGCCCAACCAACCTCATACCCATTGAGATCCACACGCTTCAGGAGCCTGCCTCCAGATCCAATATCAGCCATCCATCGCCGCCATCAGTAGATCAATGGAAGGTAACATCTTGGTGTGATCCAGGTCGCGTCATTTGGTATAAAAAAATTTAATGGATTGATTTTTTTATTTTCCTATTTTAAGTCATGCTAATCATTGGCTTCAAAAAGACGTCAAACATATTCAGAATGATGTTATGGACTGTCGGTTACTTCGATAGCTAATTATGATTATTGGAATTGTCACTTTGTGTGATTAGTTAGAGCAAATTAGTAGATTTTCTAGTTCTTTTTTCCTTTATTGGATATAGTATACTTAACATTTTTATCTTTATTTTTATTTATTAATTTGTGGCATCTAAAGTTTCAAAAATATGCTTATATTTAGAAAATGAAGGAGAATTAAGAGTATTGATTTTATATAACTAGGATTTCCCAAAAAAGTATGATTCTCTTAGAAATCGCATGTCCTCTAAGTCTTCCTACTACCTTCATAATTGCTACGGTTGTTGATGATGCTCATAAGTGATGTCTCATCAGATTACGACATGTGGCGGATGGCGTGTCCCGAAAGCTACGGGAGTGGAATAAATGAGTTGCGTCGGGGACATTCCTCGGGAGCCCTTTTTCGAGGAACGTATCTGACCTTTCGGGAGACCTCTCTGAATACATTCCACCTTCACCTAGGAAACTACCAACAACTCGTCTCCGAGCTTTCTCGGTCTTCTTGCTTGTCTCCACGCCGTCTAACGTGCCGAGCTTCCTCGGCCTCCCGGCTCGTCTCCGAGCTCCTGATGTGTCGAGCTTCCTCGGCCTCTCAGCTCGTCTCCGAGCCTTCTGACGTGCCGAGCTTCCTCGGCCTCCTGTCTTGTCTACAAGCTCCTGACGTGTCGAGCTTCCTCGGCCTCCCCCGATCAACCAAGAGCGTGGATCCCATACGCCCCGCAACGGCTCCGAGTATATCGCCAGGGCGAGATATCCGCCTCCCCACGATCCGCGTCCCACGCTAGCGCATCCCCTCATTAATAGACGTATCCCCCATTAATAAGCACATCTCACCATTCAAGGCGAGGATAACGCTGGGGCGTAACTGATGGCGGTGATCTCGCGCCTGCTCGCTCTACGCGACCCCTATATAAACCCCTTTCTCAGACGACTCAGATAACTCAAATTTATTTCAATACGCCGCTACTCTGCACCTATACCTCGGCTCTAACTTGATCGTCAGAGAGCCCTACGGTGGTCACCCATCCCGGGACTTCTTTGCAGGTAGCTCGGCGTCCAACACCAACACATTAAGATCCACACTCAACATCTTTTAAAAATAAATCTCAGCCGTCAAAGACCGGCATCACAGGATCGACGGAGGACAACATCTGAAGGAGATCCGAAGCTCCATCAGTTGGCGCTGTCTGTGGGAACGAAAGACTTTTTTTGTTCCACCATAAAAGTTGATCTTCTGCCCTCGACCCAATAGCGAGCGACGACCGCAACGATTCAAATACGAGCTGCCACAACAGAGGCGGGAGCGGCTTGTCTCCTCCTCCCAATTCCATCCACGCCTTGTCCGTCCGGATCGACAAGCTCACATCACTGGTGGATGCCTTCGTCCGTGTTCAAGCGACGGGCCCTACCCACCAGGCCGCAGCTCCCCCTTCCCGGGATAACGACGTCCGCCGAAAGACGGATGGGCACACTTAAGCCTTCGATCTCCCTCAGCTTCATCACAGTGCCACCGAGCGCCGGCGGGCCGACTCCGGCCACCTTAACCCGCACATGGTGATTGATTCCATGACCCGCTGGGCGCTAGACAGCTCTACGCCACGGTCCTAGGGAAGACTGGGCTATCGCTCCAATGCTCATCATGCGTTCTCTTCCCCTAAGGAGGTGTCGGTCAGCTCGCCTGCTTCCAGGCATGTCTGACACCTCCACTCTCGCCGGGATCGCGCGATTTACGAGCGCAGGGACTACTCAAGGAGGGCCTCGCCCGAGGATTTGAGACACTTGATAGAGTGAAATTGAAGCCGCACCCTCGCACAAACCCGGAGCGGGGGTAGCCACCACTCCGACTATGCAGAATCCTCAGGATACCACCACCGACTCGAAGCCCTCGAGAAGAAAATCGAAGGCATACGACGGGACGACCATGCGTCCGGCGAAGGGACCAGATACTCCGCCGATTCACTGACGAAGCCCTTTATAGAAGAGCTGTTGGCCGAGCACGTCTCGTCCAGGAACAAACCACCCAAGATGGTCCTCTTCGATGGGAAATCCGACCCGAAAGACCACCTAGATGCATTTACTATGGGCATGAGCTTTCAGGATAACTCCGACGCAGCTCAATGCCGAGCTTTCCCTACCACCCTTATCTGGGCTGGCCGGGACTGGTTCCGAGGACTCATGCCATACTCCATCTCGATCTTCGACGGGCTGGCTACCCAATTCCTCGGTCACTTCGTCGGGAATCGACGGAAGAAGAGGACGGTTGACTACCTATTCACCATCAAGAGCGTAGACAAAGAATCCTTCAAAAGATATGTCACCTGCTTCTACAACGCACTCCTCGAGGTCCCCGAGCATCGCGATGAAACGGTCATCACTGCACTAAGGTCGGGTCTTAGGCATAAAGAGTGGCTCCGTTCTTTTGCATTGGCGCAACCTAAGACCATGGCCGAGGTGAAAGCTTGGACCGAGCAAGAAATCCAACTCGAGTCCGAAGTGAACTCAAACCAGCCTCGGGCCGACCAGCCAGACAGAAAGAAAAGGGAGGAGAAAAAGAAAGACGATCGTTCGAAGTCTTACTCCCCGAGGTTTCAGGAGTACACTCCCCTAAACATCTCCCAGACCGAGCTGCTGGAGGAAGCCAAGGATGAGAGGTTCTTTAAGCTCCCGTTAGTCACCCAAAGGGCAGGCAAACGCCTCCACGGCCCATACTGCGCCTTCCACAGGACGCAGGACCACTCGAATGAGAACTGCAAACAACTTCGTGACTACATCGAGGAGTTGATCCGTTCAGGCTACCTGGAGAAATACCTGCGGGATAAACGACAGGCGGAACAGGAAAACTAGGACCAAACCCTTCCCGGGGAATTAACGATCGGCCATATCATGGTCGTTACCTCGGATCAAGTTCGGGAAGGCGGGGGAGACCGTCGCCCCTGGCCTTACAACGCTAAAAAGCTCAAGTTGTATAAATAAAAAATGTATCCTCTTTTGAAATAATATAATTCCTGTTGGCGTTTAGTTAAAGTTCATAGAATGTACGAAGAGAAAAGAAAAAAGGAGAAAACACACTACCGCCAAAAACATGATTTATTTATTGATTAAAGGGTATTATGGGCTCCCAGACTTACAAAACTTACAACAGAGGGGGACGAAGATCGAGGAAGCACTGTTGATGGCACTCCGAGAAAATCTCCTGCAGCCGAGCCTGAGCTTCCTCAGCCCGCTTCCTCTGACGGTGCCCGCGGACCCTAGATTCCACAGAAGCGCTGGGGACCCCATCCACTGGACAGGAGGCAACGATCAACCTTTTCTAGAAACACTCCAGAAGAAGACCCACTGATCGGTCCCACCTGCTCTGCGAGATTAGACCGATGTGCTAGAGCGTGTGCACCTTGTCAAGTGCCTCGTCCCTCAGCTGCGGAGACAGGGCATTGTGCAAACCCGGGAACATCCTCCAGATCGCATAAAGGAGCATTTGGAGGAGAGCAGACCGCCGGGGAAGTAGGCGACCAAAGTGGCCCTCCACACGATCTTTCATCGCCTCGTACGTCTGCTTAGAGCGATCGAGACAGTAAAGGTACAAGTCGTCACGAGAGATGATCTCCTCGATGGTAAAAATGTGCCCGGCCATATTCAGAAAAGCAATGCTAGAAGGAAACCAATATGCCTTCGCTATTTATTGCCTTAACAAAAATCTTCCAACGACCGAAATTTACTCGCGCAGCGACGCGAATCACGGGATGTCTCAATTTCCTGATATGGAACTGCTACGTGTCGGCCATGCCAGTCTTCACGAGTGGCTACGGGCCACTGAAGGTTGAACGAAGCCCTCACTCCTGCCTATACGGGCCGCGGAAGGTTGAATGACGCCAACACTCCCGCCTATGCAGACCGCGGAAAGTTGAACGACGTCCCACTAAGGCACAAGGGAGTCTCTAAAGCTCTCCTCACGAGGCGGCCGGGCAGATTCCTGCTCGGTCTATCTACAGTGGGTAGCTTCTTGCCCAACTAAGCTGTGGATCGAAAGCCCTCCTCACGAGGCGGCCGAGCAGCTTCCTGCTTGGTCCATCCCCTGCGGGTAGCCTCCTGCCCAACTTACATTGTGGATCGAAAGCCTTCCTCTCGAGATCACCGAGCAGCTTCCTGCTCGGTCCATCCCTAGCGGGTAGCTTCCTGCCCATCAACGCTAAGGATCTAAAGCCCTCCTCTCGAGGCCACCAAGCAGCTTCCTGCTCGGTCCATCCACAGTAGATAGCTTCCTGCCCACCTACGCTGTGGATCAAAAGCCCTCCTCACAAGGCCACCGAGTAGCTTCCTGCTCGGTCCATCCACAGCGGGTAGCTTCCTGCCCATCAATGCTGTGGATCAAAGCCCTCCTCACGAGGCAACCGAGCAGCTTCCTGCTCGGTCCATCTGCAGCGGGTAGCTTCCTGCCCAACTAAGCTGTGGATCGAAAGCCCTCCTCACGAGACTACCGGGCAGCTTCCTGCTCGGTCCATCCGCATTGGGTAGCTTTCTGCCTACCAATGATGTGGATCAAAGCCCTCCTCACGAGGCCAGCGAGTAGCTTCCTGCTCGGTTCGTCCTTAGCGGGTAGCTTTCTTACCCAACTAAGCTGTGGATTGAAAGCCCTCCTCACGAGGCGGCCGAGCAGCTTCCTGCTCGGTCCATCCCCAGCAGGTAGCCTGCTGCCCAATTACTCTGTGGATCGAAATCCCTTCTCTCGAGGCCACTGAGCAGCTTCCTGCTTGGTCCATCCCTAGCGGGTAGCTTCATGCCCAACAACGCTAAGGATCTAAAGCCCTCCTAACGAGGCCACCAAGTAGCTTCCTGCTCGATCCATCCACAGTGGATAGCTTCCTTCCTCCCAACGCTATGGATCAAAGCCCTCCTCGAGAGGCCACCGAGTAGCTTCCTGCTCAGTCCGTCCCTAGCCGGTAGTTTCCTGCTCAACAATGCTAAGGATCTAAAGCCTTCCTCTCGAGGCTACTGAGCAGCTTCCTGCTCGGTCCATCTGCAGTGGGTAGCTTCCTGCCCATCAACGCTATGGATCAAAGCCCTCCTCGCGAGGCCACCGAGTAGCTTCCTGCTAGGTCCGTCCCTAGCGGGTAACTTCCTATCCAACAACGCTAAGAATCTAAAGCCCTCCTCTCGAGGCCATTGAGCAGCTTCCTGCTCGGTCCATCTGCAGCGGGTAGCTTCCTTCCCAACTTACTCTGTGGGTCAAAAGCTCTCTTCGCGAGGCCACCGAGTAGTTTCCTGCTCAGTCTATCCCTTGCGGGAAGCTTCCTGTCCATCAACGCTAAGGATTTAAAGCCCTCCTCTCAAGGACACCGAGCAGCTTCCTGCTCGGTCCAACTACGGCGGGTAGCTTCCTGCCCAACTTATGCTGTGGGTCGAAAGCCTTCTTCGCGAGGCCATCGAGTAGTTTCCTGCTTGGTCCATCCCTAGCGGGTAGCTTCCTGCCTATCAACGCTAAGGATATAAAGCCCTTCTTTCGAGGCCACCGAGCAGCTTCCTGCTCGGTCCATCCCTAGTGGGTAACTTCCTGTCCATCTATGCTAAGGATCCAAAACTCTTCTCTCGAGGCCACCGAGCAGCTTCCTGCTCGGTCCATCCGCAGCGGGTAGCTTCCCCAACAACGCTGCGGATCAAAAGCTCTCACCACAAGGCAGCTGAGTAGAAAGGAAGATACCGACTTTCCTACACTAGGCTGTCAACGCGCGATAGCCACCTCAACTCTGGGGAAAAGGAGGGTACCGACCTTCCTACACTTGGCGCCATAGTTCGTCGCTACTCGACGAACGGTCAGCAAGTGCGGGGGGTGGATGCCGGCCTGACACTTACAAGATAAAACGACCTACGAGCTAAAAATACTTGCAGAATGAAAATTCGAACAAAAGTATACGAGCTAAAAGTACTTGCACGGCAAGCAAACAATTGGGCAAAGGAAAAAGGAGTCTTTATTTATAACCAAAAAAAAATAAGGTATTCTGGGCTCCTCAGCCTTACAAAAAATACCTGGAGGCTTACAAAAATTCGGAAAAAGAAAAAATCCCCCTGGAAGGAAAGCTCAGGCCGTCCGCTCGGGGAGGTTCTCTCCCTCCTCAACGCCAGCCTCGGGGACCAAAACTGCGACCTCTGAGTTGGCGCTTCCACCAGCAGCCTCACCCCCAACGGCCGCCCCGGCAACTTACCCTTGCGGCTCCTCCTCGGCCATAGGATATTTAGCATGGAGCTCGCTGATATGAACCCCCGGCACAGACTCCTTGATGGCGTCGAGGGCGCTGTGCCATACGACGGCCGAGGATTCGGCGAGATCGGCGTATAATTGATCTGACGCCTTGTACACCTCCACGGCCTTCTCCGCCCGGCACTCGGCGAGCTTGACCGCGTCCGAACCTACCCGGACATCCCTCTTGAGGGCGTCCCTCGACTTCTTCATCGAGTGATAGAAGCCGTTCACCTCCTCCAACTTGGCTTGAATAGCCCGGTTGGACTCATTCAGAAGCCAATGAGACTCCTTCAGCTTAGAGTTCGTCAGCCCCTCAACGACCAGACGAGTGTCGAGGAGAGCCGCCTTCTCCTCCGCTTGCTGTAGTTGGAGGCGGAGTTCCTCCTCTAGCTTGGAGGACTCGCCCGCCCTTTTCATGGCCGGGTTACCTCCTCGGACTCCATGGAGACGAGGAGTGTGCAGTGGTGGAGGACCTGAAGAAAGCAACAAACAGGTTAGAAAGCTCAAACCGAGAAAAAAAGACTTAAAATAATTTCCGAGAAAAGTCAAGAACCAACCTGAACCGCCTCCTGGGCTATGGTGTCCATCTGGGCCTTCATGGTCCCCCAGGGTATTTTAACCCTGGCCGCCTGCTCCATGTCAGAAAGCAGGCTGTCGGCAACCGAGAGCCCCGAGGGCACCTCAATGCAGAAGTCGCCCTCCTGCACTGGGGTCCTGGAAGGAGGCGGCCGGGAAACTGTCCGCTTCTTCCTTTTGTGGGGGGCTTCGACGGGCTCGGCCTCTTCCTCCTCCTCCCCTCGCACCCGGGGCGCCGGGTCTCACGAGTGCTTATGGTTCCCTCACGGTGTTCTTCTGGAACTCGGGGAGCAGCGTAAGGCATTGACGGGGGAGTTGGCCTCAGGGCTGAGCTCTGACCAGGTCGGGACGAGCTTGCGCCCTCAGCCTTCATTCCCTGGGTCTTGGCGGCCAGGGCGGCTAGGAATTTTTCTCGGTCCATGGGCTCTGCAAAAAGAAGGAACAAAAAATAAAAGGGGTTAGCAACACAAAAACAACAAAGGAAATTTGACAAAGTTTAAACAGATCATCGAAGGCCCTAACTTACCCAAGAAACACGCAGGACTGAGCCCAGCCTAGCTCAGTGCCTACTCGGATAGTAAGACATCCGCACGTTGGATCGGCTCCCACTGGGACACCACCCTCGCTTCGGGAGAAGTCGACTGCTTTGCCCTCGGGCAGTCGGCCCTGTGCCGCTGTATAGGCACAGGCTAATCCTCGCCCTCAGGCGGCCCGACAAATATAAACTTCTCCTTCCATTCATGGATGGAAGAAGGGATGGCTACTACCCCTGGCCCGGCCACTCCGCCCTTACATTTTTTGAATGAGAAATACACCCAGCTCGGCTCATCCTTACTGGTGCCGGGGTGATTCTTAAAACAAAGGAAAGAGATAAGGAGAGTCAAGCTGAAGGGGATATTTTCAAGTTTTAACCGGACTAGAAACCCGAGGAGAATTCTCCATGAGTTCAGAGCTAGCTGGCCCGGGGCGAGATGAAAGCAATGAAGCACCCCGTAGATCCCAGTTCGGAAGGGCAGACACATTTCTTCCCGAAACACTTCCAAATACAGTGCAATCTCCTTACCCTGCACCTGGTCCGCCCGCTCGCCCTCTTTAGCTAAACGGATGGAATAGTTAGAGGGGATGTGGAATCGAGCCCGAATTTTGGAAAGATCGTCCAGACTCTTCAAAACAGAGGGCGCATCGTGGGTGTTCCCGATGCGCACCTTGGGGGCCCTTGTCGCCGCCCGACCGCGAGCGACAGGGATGAACCTGACTCTAGGAGTGAACCTGACACAGAGGATGAAGAAGAAGAACCCTCTTGGCTATCTGAAACCGAAAAGAAGGAAGACCTACTGGACTCGGCCCCAACAACGGGAGCCTCATCATCCGACTCTACCCTTACTACCTCTGCGGACTCCTCGGATGAAGACATCAAACCTGATTCAAATGAAGGGACTCACCAAGGTAAAATCAACAAGGGGTCTGATCTAAAAGAGGAGCGCCAGGCAATCTTCAGTAATGAAAGAGAATTTGAGCAAAGTATCAGCTCTAGGATGGTCCCCTCCTATTTATACACCCCAAAGGGGAACATCCTACGACCCCGATTGATTCCCGCCAAAACGAAACGTTGCGCCCAGCGACCGGCGGGGCTCCACATAGCGATCGGCCATTGAGGACGTCTTTTCTACTGCAGGAGTTAGAGACAGTCTATCACTTCCACCAACCGATGTCCGACATATGGCCCGTATCCTAACTGGCGATCGGCTGGAACAACGCCCCCTCTTTAAAGCGTGATCATTTCATTGATCCGCTAACGCCATCGGGGATACGCGCGAAGATTCAGGCGAATGACGAGGCGATAGATGGGCCTAAAGATCGAAACGACGTTGTAGGGTGTTTTTCGTCACCCCATTGAGATGGGAATACGCGCGTGCTTGTCAGGCGCATTACAGATTCCCCCTGTCTAGGGTAGACTGGGGTTTATTGATTGTGGGGATCCGAATCTCCGACAGCTGTAGGATTGTTCGGCACGACAGCAAGGTTTCGGGAGGCATCGTCCATGCCATTTTCAAAAATTTGTCGTACAAAACAATCCTAATGCTAGAATCTTAACTAAAGATTTAGACAATACAATGTGTAAACTACTTTACAACTAAATGATTAGGGATTACAACCTTTGTAGTCCGGCCCTTCACTTCTTTAGCTCCTTGTAGTAGTCTCTTCGCTCCAAGTTGTGATCTTGTGGACTCTCGAACGGCTCCACAAGAAGAAAGATGCATGTTTGCTTGAAGTCTTCCAAGCCGAAGATGATCTACGTCGAGAAGTCACAAACCCAAGCTACGCTCTTCACTAATGTGGGATTAGTGAAGCTAACACCCTATACTAAAGTGCTAATCTAGTAGAGGATGATGAAGTAGGATTTTTGCTCACTTTAGAATTACTTTTCTCACTTGTTTTTAAGCTTCTCTCAAAACCTAGAGAGCTCTCTGGAGCTTTGAGGAAGAAGAAGCAAATAATAGATGTGAGAGAGAATGGCAACCATGGGTGAGAAAATATCTAATATATCTCTGTTCCCACCAAAAATTTCTGCGCAAAAGAGTCCAAGGTATCAAATGGCAGCGATATGCTTAAGGAAATGCTAACCAGTATCTTCCGGGCTGTTTTTTGGCAAACTCCTGAATGAGAAACAGATAAATTCTGATGGTATCGAAAGAGGCTCGAAAAACCCTTCGATTTGATATATTATGGGCCTCGTAATTCATCCGGGATCAAAAGTTATTAGGAATTACGTGTCCACACGTGATGGACTTTTAAGAACCCGCTGAAGGAGTTAAAAAATATAATAAAAACTCAGAAAAGACCCCAATGGGGCATAACGTGCTCACACGTGACCATGGGTCACGTGCAGACACGTGATGGGCTTTTAAGGCCTCTAAAATAATGAATAGAATTAAATTCTAAAATCTGTTCCCTGATTAAAAATCAGGAATCACGTGCTCACACGTGACCAATGGTCACGTGTTGACACGTGATGGTTAAAACTGAAGCGTAAACAAATAGCTGAAGGAAATACCTCAATGAGGTGTCACGTGCTCACACGTGACCAATGGTCACGTGTTGACACGTGATGGTTAAAACTGAAGCGTAAACAAACAGCTGAAGGAAATACCTCAATGAGGTGTCACGTGCTCACACGTGACCAATGGTCACGTGTTGACATGTGATGGTTACAACTGAAGCATAAGCAAACACTGAGAAAAGGACTCAATTGGGGGTCACGTGGCAACACGTGACTGGCTGTAAAAGCCTTGCTGTTCAACAGAATTAAATTAAAAAAAAAGATCATTTAAATCTTTCGAAATAGAATTAAAATTCTAAAAGCTTCTAAATCTTTCCAAATGGAAAAGGATTATGGGGACCGTTGGATTAAAAATCCAAGGGTGATTAAAAATCACCAGTTTATGGAAAAATCTTGGACTTGGAAAGATTTCCCCCTTAAATCTGACCGAGATAACAAATGGATATCTTTGGATTTAAAATCCAATGGTGAATAAAATTCACTTGACAATCTAAAGGCCCAGATTAATGATGAATACAAATCAAATCTCTCAACATACAAATCAAATCTCTTAATGAGAGATTTGCTAAACAAATTGATTCTCTTCCTTCTCCTATAAATAGGAGCCAAGAAGAGAAGAGAGGGGATCTACTTTTTTGAGAGAAAAACAAAGGGATGAGAATTTAATTCTCAAGAGAAGAAAAAGCAAAGAGAGGAGAATTTAATTCTCTGCAAAAGAAAAACCCTAGGTAAGAAAAGAGAGGCTTCAAAAGAGAATTTAATTCTCAAAAGAGTTTAACTCTTACTTAAAGAAAAGAACTTAGTTCTTTCTCTGGTTGAGAATCTGCAAAGTGCACATCTCCCCATGAATTGAGAATTTAATTCTCATTGGGTTGAGATCCTGCCATGCAGATCTAAAACACAGAGGAGGAATTGAGTTTTGAGAATTTAATTCTCCCAAACTCACAGGAATTTAATTCCTCCTAAAATGAAACTAGGGTTTAACCCTAATCAAGAATTTAATTCTTTCATATATCTGGGAATTTAATTCCTTTGAAAAGAAATTAGGGTTTTACCCTAAATAAGAATTTAATTCTTAATCTTACAGAGAATTAAATTCTTAAAATAAATTGAAGTGACTTAAAAGATCTCCATGCATGCAAAAGACCAAGGTCACGTGTCCCCACGTGACCCCTGAAGAGATCCCGGGAAATAAGAAGGAATTAACTTTGAGGCAATGCCTCACGTGCTCCCATGTGACTCCCAAAAAGTAGAAAGAAAAAGCAAAGGAAATGAAAGCTTTGGGCGCTCTCACGTGTTATCACGTGACCCCTCAGCAAATGCTTTAACAATTGGCTCATAGATCCCCATCACGTGCCAACACGTGATGCTCTAAAATAAAAATGAAAGTGTTTAACACTTAATAGCAGAACGAAGAAAGGAGTTTCGGCCCAATCTCAGGCACCTCACGTGCCCCACGTGACCTCTGAAGCATAAAGAATAGAAAAGAGCTCTGGGGCGCCCTCACGTGTCACCACGTGACCCCTAATGAGCAGTATAACGCACAGAGCATGGGCTTTCATCACGTGCTCGCACGTGATGGCCGTCAGAACTAAAGTGTTAAACACTTACCTGCAGAATAAAATAAGGGGAATCAGGGCGCTCTCACGTGTCTACACGTGACCCCTCTCTCCTTAGTGTTTAACACTAATCTGAAGACTTTGTCCTTAGTGTTTAACACTGATTTTCTTAGTGTTTAACACTAGTTTGGAAAACTCTATTTGCAGTGTTTAACACTGATTTGCTTAGTGTTTAACACTAATTTGAAAACTCTGTTCCCAGTGTTTAACACTGATTATCTTTTAGTGTTTAACACTAACTTGCTAATCTTATTTCCAGTGTTCAACACTGTTGGTCTTTAGTGTTTAACACTAGCTTTAGCCCAATTGGCTAAGTTTCTAGAGGCAAAGCCTCTCCTTCAATGGACCAACAGAGGGCCAATATTTCAAACATAAATGGACTTAGCCCAAACTGGCCATAAGTCCTCAAATCATCTTGAACTGAGCACATCTGCTCTTTCAACCAACTCATTGGTTCAAGGGTACATCTCTGAACTCCTCTGATATTTGTCGTTGTAATCCTTCAACGTCTTCAGAGAGGTGACGGGTCCCGACAACCACACATTAATACGGACTGTGGGGTCCTCAAACCCGCGGACTTATGCGTCCTTAAACTAACGGACTAATGCGTCCTTAAACACACCCATATGGACCGTGGGGTCCTTAAACCCATGGACTTATGCGTCCTTAAACTACCAATGGACCCCCATGTCCTTAAACTGGAGATGGACCACTATGTCCCTAAACTGGAGATGGACCACCATGTCCCTAAACTGGAACAATAGAGCCCAAACGCTCTTTTGTTGGATCTAAACGATCCCGTTAAGTCGATCTTAGTCCCAAACTGGACTAACGTATCCTTAACAACCGTTTAAGTTGATCGTAGCTTCAAATATGGCTAACGTATCCTTAAACCTTCAAACAGACTTTAGTCCCAAATTGGACTATGGATCACCCAACCAACTTTGGTCCAAGGGTACATCTCTGAACTCCTCTGACACCTGTCGTTGTAATCCTTCAACGTCGTCAAAGAGGTGACGGGTCCCGACGGCCATACATTCAATGGACCACTATGTCCCTAAACTGGAACAATAGAGCCCCCAAATGCACTTTTGTCGGATCTAAACGATCCCGTTAAGTTGATCTTAGTCTCAAATTAGACTAACGTATCCTTAACAAACGTTTGAGTTGATCTTAGCCTCAAATATGGCTAAAGTATCCTCAAACCAAAACCCCAAAACCAAATCTAAGAAAATACGGATTTGGACTAGTCCACGCCCTACGGGCGACGACATAACTCAGTCTCCGTATACAATCCACGGGCAACCAAAAACATAACAAACACCCACGACACGAGGTGACCATCTGGAGAAGGAGAAAGTTGTTACCGCGATGCGGTAGCGTAATTAACTGCAGGGGCTTGCGCCTGCAGGGAAGAGCGTCCCCACAATCAAAAACCCCTCAAACGAGGGGGAATCTGACGAAGTCTGCTACATCGGCCGCATCCGTTTAAACCTTCGATATATGGTGCCATAAATCAACTTGGCATCTTCGGAGAGGTGAACGGATAGCACCAATTAGCATCTGCCCCGAATCTCAGTGCCAAGACATCGCAGTCTTGTGCACCGCCGTTCGGAGGAGAACAGATTCTGGCACGCCCGGTGGGACCTTTTCCTTTTTCCACTCCACACTTCGTGTGTCGTCTTCGCGAACGAATCGCGGTTTGATGTGGTTGCCTGTGGATTCGAGGTACTAAGATTTGGTGTCTTGCTCCGTGTAGAAAACAGAAGATCAATGGCTTCAAACTGCACCACCTGCAACCGCAACTCTCGCTCCGTCCTTGCTGGAGGAGTGACTTACGGGCCCCAAGCGGCCTCCCTTTTCAAGATGCCGGTGGAACAGGTAACTCAGGCCACCGCTGGATTATTCTTCGGGACCATGCTCCCATCGATGAGCTTCAATGCCCCAATGACATTAAAAGAAGCCCCAAAGGAGTCGGTCTTTGATCGGCTTACCATTGCCACGGCCCCTCTCAACGGGTCGCCCAACTTCAACACCATAGTTTTCAACAAACTGGGCCAGAACGTCTACAAGCCCGCAATACTCGAAGCTGCCATCCCAAAGTGGACAGCCATCCCGGCTCAAGCGGACAAAATTATTGGAAAGGCTCCTCTTTTCAAGAAGTCAGTTTTTACAAGGCTGGCTATTCCGGTTGCTGCTCCAGGCGAGGTCCTCAAAGCTGCTTCCCCTGCCCAGAGGGGGCACGACGAAGTCACCCTTATAGCTGAAACAACTCCATCCGCACGACACGCTCGACGTCGCCACTGGCGCCGAGTGAGGAAGGCTGGGGGCAACTCCCCTCTGGGATAACTCCGCCCGCTCCAACGGTGGGGATCGATGCTGCTGTTCCAATCGGGAACAGCTTTGAACTGCTAAGGGGGTACACAAGAACTCTCCGACTGCCACGCTAAAAAGATCTCCTCCACCTGCGGGGAGTATTACAGATGCAAAGCCGGAGCAGCCCTCTCAACGGCTATCCTCCAAGATTTATAAGGTCTGGCGATGGGTCCAAGAGTCGGTGATTGATGAAAACTATCTCCGCCGACAGAAAAAGATGAAGGTTCGGCGGGAGAAGGATTACTCCGTCAAGCCGCAAAAAGCAATGGCTACTTGGTTGCCCACTACAACGGCCCCCTCAACTTCAACCACTCAAAAGAAAGGGAGGCCGCAGAAAGCCCCTGTGAACATGGCGAGCCGTAAACGCGCTGAGCATAAACACCCCAAGTCTGGGGGAATGGTGGTGCACACTGTTTATATGGCTTCTGGAAAGGAGGAAAGCCGTGCTTCGACGGGTCACCGACCGCTCACCCGATCAGTGACGAAAGTCCAGAAGCAGCAACAGAAGCTTCAGGAGATGATGACTACAATGGCCGCACTCACCGGGCCAAAAGAAAGCCCGGAGGCATCATCAGAACAGCGTCACGAACAAGAAACCGACGCTGACTTCTTACGCAGAGTCCTCGAAAAGAAGAACAAAGAAGCCGCGGAGCAAGCGGCTAACATAAAACAAATGGCGCTCCTCTTCCAAGATATGGTAGGGATGATGTTACAGCCGGACCCTCCAGCTGAAGAACCTCCGATCATTATTGAAGACGATAAAGAAGAGACATCTAATCCTCCGCCGGCTCTTTCAGCAGCCAAGGAGGAGACAATTTCCAAGGCCGCACTGGACGACTATATAGCTCAGCAAATACGAGCTCACCAGGCGAATGAAGCGGCCAGCCAAGTCGTCAGAACCGTACGGCCCTATCCGAGCTGGTATGACCAGATCAGTTACCCGCCGGGATATACGATCCCTAAGTTCCATGTATACAAGGGGACGGGAAATCCGCATCAGCACGTCGCTCAATTCACAGCCTTATGCGGCAACACTGGAGGCGACGACAAACTGTTGCTTCGCCAATTCGTCGGCAGCTTAGCAGAAACGGCCTTTGAATGGTACTCGGAGCTTCCCAACGACTCTGTCAAAACATTTGCAGAGATGGAGCTGCTGTTTACACAGAGATTTGCAAGCGCTAGCGAGCGCACCCCGATCACGGCATTGATCAACGCCAGAGTGAAGCCGGGAGAGACGTGGGTGCAATATCCAATCCGGTGGCGGAACCTATGGTCGAGATGCGAACAACGCATAGAAGAAGCTCCTGCCGTGGGCATGTTCGTGGGTACTCTCGACCCTCAAGCAACTATCTCCCAATTCATGATGTTCTTCAAGCCGACCACCTTCCAGGCCTTGATTGACAAGCTGGCCCAAATGGACCAGATGGGCCATAGGCCTTCCTCTTCAAAGACAGAGCCTTGGAATGAAAAGGGCAAAGGGAAAGCAACTTTCGTCGCTAAGACTCAACAACAGTCGAGCAACTTAAAGCCGGTTGTCCGTCAAAACAATATGCGTCCACACCCATCCCTCGAGGAGAGACTGGGACGTCCTTACTCATTTCCTCAGGATAAAACGAGAAAACTGTTCGAGCTGGCAGTACGCAACAGACTCATCAATCTGCCGAGTCCAAAACGTCCGTTGCAACCAGGCGATGTCAACGATCCCAATTATTGCCCTTACCACCAAGCGGTAAGCCATCCAATCGAAGATTGCTTCGTCTTTAAGGGATGGATCGAAGATCAGTACCTACAAGGCAAGTTCGCGCTGTCTGAAAAGTGGAAAGTAAACCCACCACAGCCGCACACTCCAAAGAAGACGGACGCACCGGGGGCAACTTGTCACGTGATCTCCCACTCATTTACGGACGATGAAAAGACTCCTTGCACTGAGAAACTGGGGGCAGAGCCTGAGCCGGAATTCGTGTGGCCGTCAGACGAAATGATCGACGTTTTTCTAGATGAGATTCGTCTAAAAAGTAAAGCTAATCGGGAGCGCGAGATGGCCATATTTGAAAAGGCCAAACGCCGGCGACTGGACGAAAGGGTCGAAACACTCCCACTATATCAAGGTACATCCGCCGCAAATGAAAGCAGGATCAAGACAAGGAAACGATTCGCCAAAGCCATATCAATAGGGATGAGGCCGCCCTCTTTCAGAGAAAATTCTCCTGGTGGTATACATTTTGATGAAACGGACGTACACCCTAACTTCTGCTTATATCATCAGAGGATCGCACATCCTACTGAAGACTGCAACTCCTTTAAGTGTTGGTGGCAAGGATATGTCGCTCATAGACAACACGTCAATAGAATAAAGCGGGAAGCTCGTAGACTGCGAAAAAATACGACAGATGAGCATAAAAGAGTTGCCGGCAATTGTCATAGAGACGAGCCCGGGGGATCACGAGTTCTCACCTTTGGAAGCGATTCTGACGAAGAAGCCGCCCTCAACCCTCTCTTCAAGGAATTCATTTCTAAAACAAAAGAATTGGAGAGTTGCGAGAACGTTCAGTCGTACAATCTTACGCTACCCGGAAAGAATCTCGGATCCGCAAACGACGGAGCAAACGAAATGAGAAAGGAGAAGGAAAAAACGGCCTTTGTTGCCAACACTCAATAACAGCCGAGTAACCCGAGACCGTTTTGTCGTCAAAACAACAAGCCGTGATACCTCAATGAGAAGTTGAAACGTCCTTACTCGTTTCCCAAAGATAAAACAAAGAAATTGTTCGAACTAGCAGTGCGCAGCGGGCTCATCACTCTGCCAGATCCAAAACGTCCATTGCAACCAGGTGACGTTAACAATCCTAACTATTGTCCCTACCACAGAGTAATGGGTCACCCACTCGAAAATTGCTACGTCTTCAAAAACCGGGTTGAAGACCAATACCAACAAGGCAAGTTCGCGCTGCCCGAAAAGTGGAAAGTAAACCCGCCACAACAACATGCTCCGAAAAAGGTGGATATGCCGGGGGCATCATGCTCATTCATAGGGAAAGCCCCATAGACCGAAAAGTCAGTAAACTAGAGATTCGCCTCAAATACGGCGACGGTGGACCGAAACGTCCTTAAACTAATGGCGGACCACAATGTCCTAAAACTTGCAAATGACCGAAACGTCGTTAAACTACTCCCAACCCACAGCATCTTCAGGCTGACGTACCAACAACAAAAAAAAAACGGTATGTCCACAAGCAAAATGGGCACGGATGAAAACCCGAAAGGGCTCCGTGAGTAAAAACAGCAGGGCTACCGGCGAGTGTTCGTGAAAACCCGAAAGGGCGCGACCTCGTTATAAAAAAAAAAAGAAAAAAAAAGAAAAAAAAGAGAGAAAAAAACGGTATGTTCACAAGCAAAATGGGCACGGATGAAAACCCGAAAGGGCTCCGTGAGTAAAAACAGCAGGGCTACCGGCGAGTGTTCATGAAAACCCGAAAGGGCGCGACCTCGTTTTAAAAAAAAAAAAAAAGAGAAAAAAAACGGTATGTCCACAAGCAAAATGGGCACGGATGAAAACCCGAAAGGGCTCCGTGAGTAAAAACAGCAGGGCTACCGGCGAGTGTTTGTGAAAACCCGAAATGGCGTAACCTCGTTGAAAGACACTTATAGGGTCCTCTCGACCTTGTAAGGAGAAATCACCCGCGTGAGATCCTTACGACTCACAAGGGAGCAACACACCTAGGGATCCTTACAATTCCTAAGGAGAAATTACACTTGCGAGATTCTCACGACTCGTAAGGAGAACTCTCTTATGGGACCCTCACGGCTCATAAGATTTGAAAGTCTTAAGTTACAGAGACTTGAACCTGTTCTTAAGCAACCCCCACAACTGACCCTTGTATACAATCCACGGGCGCGAATAAACATTTCCCTAACCAAGTCCCACCCGTGACTGGGGATATGTCCGTACGGTGAACAACCCATATAAGTCCTCTCGACTTGTAAGGAGAAAACCCTTTTGTAAGATCCTTACGACTTACAGGGGAACATACACTTAGGAATCCTCACGATTTCTAAGGAGAAAACACACCTACGAGATCCTCACGACTCGTAGGGAGAAATACCTTTGTGAGACCCTTACGGCTCATGAAGTCAAAAGCCTTAGCCGACAGGACCCTTAACCCTGTTTACTAAGCCACCTTTGTTCAATATCGACAGAGGCAAATGATGATTCGCTCCTGGCAATATCCCAGTTGCAGCGATGCTGATGCTTAAACCGGTATCAAATTCCAAGTCCTTTTACGGCAAATGATGATTCGCTCCTGGCAATATTCCATTCGCAGCGATGCTGATGCCAAGATTGGTATCAGATCCCAAATCCCCTACTCGCGAAAAAAAATCAGTGAGCAAAAAGAATGCATACGAAATAGCCGAAATGATGGGGCAACTTGCAAACAAAATCAGCAAGTAAAAATGTATGCAAGCAAAATAGCCGAAATGATTGGGCAACTCGCAATAAAAAACAGCGAGTAAAAATAAAATAAATAGCCGAAATGATTGGGCACAGCGAAAAATAGCCGAAATGATTGGGCAATCGCGACCTTCGCGATATAAAAGCTGAAATGATAGAGCATCGCGGAAAGAATAAAAAAATGATGAAAGAATGAAACTTTTTGCCCTACAGATGAGATCACATCGATCCCTGTATACAATCCAGGGGCACAAACAAAGAGGGAACCTTACCTTCCCAACAGGCTCCACCAGAAAGCGAAGCCAAATCTCGACGGTTCATAGATAACCTAGAGACAATCTCGACATCTGTCGCAATATTGCAGACACAATGCCAACAAATGAAGTAAAGGAAAATCCCTAGCTTTAGGGTCTCGACGTCAACATCGACAACTTAGAGATCACCAACTGTGTTTCTCCTCACTCCAACTAGATGCAGACATGACGTCAACAACCGACTTCAGAATCGCAACGAAACGGAACCATGGCAAAGTTCCTAGTCCCAAATCTCAACGGCCACATCTGCAGCCTGGAGACCAACAACGGTGTGCCTCCTCATTCCAGCAGCACAAAGATGTTACACCTTCAAGCGGAGCGATGGCAAAATCCCAACTCTACCTTAGCATTCGTCTCGTTACAGCAGACGCAATGTTAACAACGGCGTTCCTTCGCAATCCAGCAGGATGTACATGCAAAGTTAATAAAAGACCCCATGGTCAGCAAACCGGAGTGATGGCAAAATCCTAGCTCCACCTCAGCACTCGTCTCGTCACAGCGGACACATCATCAAACAAAGCGGAACAGCAGCAACTCCCAGTTCCATGACTCGACGATGTACTCCCACAGAGAGTCAAATCCCAACTCCGTGAAATGCGGATATAATCAACAAAATTCCTGGTCATGTGGAACGCGGATAACGTCACTCTTTGACCCCATAGAAAACATCCAGAGCGGATCCTGGTCCTCGCAGAGCACGGCAGTGAACCCGTGTGAAGCATCCAGAGCAGAGCCTAGTCCTCGCCTAACGCGGCAGTGAACCCGTGTGAAGCATCTAGAGCAAAATTCCTGGTTACGTGGAACGCGGATAACGTCACTCTTTGACCCCGTGGAAAATGTCCAGAGTGGATCCTGGTCCTCGCAGAGCACGGCAGTGAACCCGTGCGAAGCATCCAGAGCGGAGCCTAGTCCTCGCCTAACACGGCAGTGAACCCATGTGAAGCATCTAGAGCAAAATTCCTGGTCACGTGGAACACGGATAACGTCACTCTTCGACCCCGTGGGAAACGTCCAGAGCGGATCCTGGTCCTCACACCAACATGGAGTGATCACCACCGCGACATTCGTCTCGATACAGCAGATGCGATACCAGCAAACGAAGCGAAGGCCAAATTCCTAGCTTCAGGGTCTTGACGGCAAGTCATATAAAGCCTGAAAGACAATCGGAGATCATCCCACACCAGCGCGGAGTGGTCACCACCTCGACGTTCGTCTCGATACAGCAGACGAAATGTCACCCCAGCGTTCTTCCCCCAGCAGGATTCGGAAGCGACAAAGCAAATGAAGCGAAGGCCAAATTCCTAGCTTCAACGTCTTGACGGTAAGTCATATAAAACCGGAAAGACAAACAGAGATCATCCCACATGGAGTGGTCACCACCACGACATTCGTCTCGATACAGCAGACAAAATGTCACTACAGCGTCCTTCCTCCAACAGGATCCGGACACACCAAAGAAAACGAAGCGAAGGCCAAATTCCTAGCTCCAGGGTCTTAACGGTAAGTCATATAAAACCGGAAAGACAATCAGAGATCATCTCATACCAACATGGAGTGATCACCACCTCGACGTTCGTCTCGACACAGCTGACGCAACATCACCGAAAGGAGTCACGGCAAAATCCCTGGTTCCAGAGCTCGACGGTTCACCAGCAACCTAGAGACAACCATGACATTCGTCTCGATACAGAGGACGCGATGCCAGCAAACGAAGCAAAGGCCAAATTCCTAGCTTCAGGGTCTTAACGGTAAGTCATATAAAACCGGAAAGACAATCAGAGATCATCTCACACCAACATGGAGTGGTCACCACCTCGACGTTCGTCTCGATACAGCAGACAAGATGTCACGACAGCGTTCTTCCTCCAACAGGATTCGCACATGACAAAGCAAACGAAGCGAAGGCCAAATTCCTAGCTTCAACGTCTTAATGCAAGTCATATAAAGCCTGAGAGACAATCGGAGATCATCTCGAACCAATGCGGAGTAGTCACCACCTCGACGTTCGTCTCGATACAGCAGACGCAACATCACCAAAAGGAGCCACGGCAAAATCCCTAGTTCCAAACCTCGACGGTTCACCAGCAACCTAGAGACAACCGCGACATTCGTCTCGATACAGAGGACGCAATGCCAGCAAAACGAAGCAAAGGCCAAATTCCTAGCTTAAGGGTCTTAACGGCAAGTCATATAAAGCCTGAAAGACTATCGGAGATCATCCCACACCAGCGCGGAGTGGTTATGACTCATCGGGGCTCTCCAAAATGAGCCTAACCTCAAGTAAAAAGCGGCATGGCAAATTCCTAACGCTTGCTCTTCGGACGGTCAAACTGCCAAGGAGGATTGCTTGAAGACGTCTTGTCCAGCCCCCGAAGGGATCAGAGACACGGCAGTCGCAGGGCTACTCGAAAAACATGATTGCCTATCGAGGAATATATCAGCTCATGCGACGGTACGACGGCCAAAACCCTAAGTACCACAAACCCTAACGGACTTCTGTCGTAAAGAGCAGAGGTTAACTGTGACGTTAGGATATTCTTGCGAGATCTGCTCGATTCGTTTCGACTCGTGAGGAAATTGATGTCTTTGCGAGAACTTCTCGATTCGTCTTGACTCGTGAGATAAAGCCTTAGGCAATAGGGATTAAAAAACCTGTTTCCTAAGCACTGGGACCCTGCAAGTCGGCCCAAAACGGTCTTTTGCATACTATCCACGGGTCACACTCTCCAAAGTCGAATCTCGACTAGGAGGGAAACAACCACTTACGAGTCCTCTCGACTTATAAGCGGGAAAATTCTCTTGTGAGATCCTTACGACTTTCAAGAGAAAACACACTTAGGAGTCTTCACGACCCCTAAGGAGAAAATACACCTGCGGGATCCTTTCGACTCGTAGGGAGAAAAGTCTTTATGAGACCCTCACGGCTCATAAAGTTGAAAAGTCTTAGGTGGCAGATCCTAACCCTGTCTCCTAAGCCATCACCGCCCTGCAAAGAAGTCAAGATGGACCACCATGTCCCTAAACTGGAGATGGACCATCATGTCTCTAAACTGGCAATGGACCACCATGTCCCTAAACTGGAACAATAGAGCCCAAATGCTCTTTTGTCGGATCTAAATGATCCCGTTAAGTCGATCTTAGTCCCAAACTGGACTAACGTATCCTTAACAACCGTTTAAGTTGATCTTAGCCTCAAATATGGCTAACATATCCTTAAACCTTCAAACAGACTTTAGTCCCAAATTGGACTATAAATCCCCAAATCAACTTTGGTTCAAGGGTGCATCTCTGAACTCCTCTGACATCTGTCGTTGTAATCCTTCAACGTCGTCAGAGAGGTGACGGATCCCGACGGCCATACATGCAATGGACCCCTATGTCCCTAAATTGGAACAATAGAGCCAATTGCTCTTTTATCGGATCTAAACGATCTCGTTAAGTTGATCTTAGTCTCAAATTGGACTAACGAATCCTTAACAAACGTTTGAGTTGATCTTGGCCTCAAATATGGCTAACGCATCCTCAAACCAAAACCCCAAACCCAAATCTAAGAAAATACGGATTTGGACTAATCCACGTCCTACGGGCGACGACATAAATCAGTCTCCGTATACAATCCACGGGCAACCACAAACAAAAAAAACACCCACGACACGAAGTGACCAGCTGGAGAAGGAGAAAGTTGTTACCGCGATGTGGTAGCGTAATTAACTGCAGGAGCTTGCGCCTACAGGGAAGAGCGTCCCCACAATCAAAAACCCCTCAAGCGAGGGGGAATCTGACGAAGTCTGCTATATCGGACGCATCCGTTTAAACCTTCGATACATGGTGCCATAAATCAACTTGGCATCTTCGGAGAGGTGGACGGATAGCACCTATTAGCATCTGCCCCGAATCTCAGGCAAGACGACCATGTCTCGGCCGCCGTTCGGAGGGGAACAATCTCATATAGAGACTTAACCATGAGTTTAGATAATGGTTGGGTTAACAAATATCTAGTATAAGACAAAACTAGTGGACTAAGTCAATGGGTCTCCAAGCTTCATGAAGTTTCATGCCATGTGACAAATTTCCAACTAATAATTGTTTTATTCTAAATAAATAAACCCTTCATTATCATTATCATGGTGTAGGTCTCATACACCCATATTGCATGTATCATCAACCATGACACATAAATAAAACACAATTAATATATATCACATATATATCAAGTGTGCACATATGAGAAAAAGAAATACTTAAGTGGGCTAATATTAGTTAATGTAAATTAATATATCCTATATATAATTATACATTAAATCATTAAATCAACACTTGATTTAATAATCCGGTTATATCTCATATGACCGACTAATATAATTTGTATCAACTTATCGAACCAACACTTGATTCGATAACCCGGCTATCTCTCATATAACCGACCGATACTTTATATCGCGAGAATAGAATATGGTATCATATACTCGTATTAATCTCGGTTCCGCACATATCACATATGTGCTCCTACTTCGTTTTGCCTGAGCCAGTGAAACCTCTGTGTAGGACTCTAAAGACTCGTCAATACGCCGGCAGTAGGTGATGATCACATCAAGCACCCACAAGCCGTCAGCGGTACTAGCTGGATGTAACGGCTACCCGGGTATTGAACAATCAGAAGATCAGCAAGCCAGCCCGCTCTAACTCCTGCAAAAGCCTGTCAGTAACACTACCGTACAGTCCAGTCTCTTCGTCTGATATGTCGCATATCTAGTCTAGGGGTGGTAAACGTCAGACCCCAATAACCAATAAGTCGTGCCGATGTGAGGCTCATAACGGGTCGAGAAACTACTGATAACACTTATCAGTAAATCTCCGTAGCAGCCCTGGCCAGGGACTTATCGTTATGGCCAATCGAGCACAGCGCAACATCAACCCCCAATACTGGGAGAGACGGATCCCTTCCTATCGCTCATTGCCTCTATGTGATTCGGGACTGTACCCAAAAGCCACCGTTTTGCACGTTCTATTGAACGTGGTAAGGTAGAAATCAAAGCAAAGTGGGAATCACACAAGAATCTATGACGATCTCGGGTCTACAGACTAACATGTACCAGTGTCACCGGAGAACTGCTATCTGACGATAGGTATAATACCAACTAGGAGTTCTCGGCGAGTCCGTTCAGTGTACCCAGTCTCCACTGAGCACCCGTACACCATCTTTGATGTCAAACACTAATGGATGTGGGATCATCCATCGTCCATCATATGGGTCAAAATGCGTATACGTTAGTCTACTCCGGAATATCGATCCCTGTCTCGATACACCCTCGACTAGGAACAATTTTATGGTATACTCGCAGACTACCCTTGGCCCCACTAGTATGATCTCCATCATAGTCCTGATATTCAAGTACACAATCTAAGCGCCTTATCAACATGTGAGAGCAAGACAGCATCACATATACAAGTCAACATGTTAAAATAAAGAGCAACCAGATAGCATACTATCATGTCGAGCAAGAAAGTCCTCTCTATATATATATCCAACCATCCACTATAATATACATCACATGTACAATAATGGCCTCTAGGGCATACATATAACTTACAATTTCCCACTTGCACTAAGGCCAGTTGTTGCGGTATCTCATACCCAACATCCCGAAGAGTCTCTCAAATTGTATCTGGGGAATGGCCTTGGTGAGTGGATCCGCCGTGTTGTCCTTCGTGTCAACTCTCCTGACTTCGATCTCCTGACGATCAACTTGTTGGATATATGTATGCCCTAGAGGCCATTATATGATAGTGGATGTATTTATACATGTATATATATTCAGTATGCATTCTTGCTCGACATGATAGTATGCTATCTGGTTATTCTTTATCTGACATGTTGATTTGATCATGCTTTTATTCATTCATACATGCTGATAAAGCCCTGAGGATATCTGCTTGACTACTCTGATTATGATAGAGATCATACTAGTGGGACATTTGTAGTCTATAAGCATATCCTGAAATGTCCCTAGTCGGAGGTGTATCGAGACGGGGCATCGATATACCAGAGTAGACTAGCGTATATGATACTAGACCCATGTGATGGGCGATGGATGTTCCCACATTCATCGATGTTTGACATCAAGATCATATACGGGTGCTCAGTGCTGACTGGGTACACTGGACGGACTCACCGAGAACTCCTACATGGAATTATATCTATCGTCGGATAGCAGTTCTCAGGTGACACTGGTACAGGTAAGTCTGTAGACCCGAGATCGTCATGGAGTCTTGTGTGTTCTCCCACTGTACTTTGATTGCCACCCTACCACGGCTCTACTGAGTCGTGCAAACAGGTGGCCGTTGGGTACAGTCCCGAGACACACGAAGGCAATGAGCGATAGGAGGGGTTTCGTCTCTCCCGGTATTGGGAGTTGATGCTGTGCTGTGCCCGACTGGTTATAACAGCAAGTCCCTGGCCAGGGCTGCTGAGATTTGCTGATAAGTGTTATCAGTAGTTTCTCGATCTGTTATAGACCATTCACCGGCACGACTTATTGAGTTATTGGGGTCGACGTGACCATCCCTAGGCTCGATATGCAGCATATCTGACGAAGAGACCGGACTGTACGGTAGTGTTGCCGGATGGCTCGACGGGAGTTGTAGCAGGTTCGCTTGTTTTCTTCTGATCGTTCAATACCCGGGTAGCCGTTACGTTTAGCTGACCGCTTGCCGCTTGGGGGACTTGATATGATCATTACCCTCTGCCGGCGTATTGACGAGTCTTAGAGTCCCACAAAGGAGTTACCCAGTCCAGGCGAAACGTTGTGGTGCGCATATGCGATATGCGCATGCACCCGATTAAAATGTGCGTATATGATACCGAACATTGATCGGGTGGCCTGCTTTTGGTGGGGTCGTATGAGATATGACCGGATTGATAAATTAAGTGTTGATTTATCATCTAACCATTAGTTTTCTCACTTGAAACCTTTCTAGGGTTTGATGGATGTATGCATGCATGCATGTGTTTCTTTCTTCCATTCTAGTTTCATGCACATGTGGATGTGCATACATGCATACATACATACACCCATCCATCATGGTTGTTAGCATATAGAAATAGTGGCAATATAAGACTCACACCATAGATTAAATAATGGATTATTATTTAATTTTGGTTTTAAAACAAAATGAAAAAGAAAAGGATAATCATTCTTGATTCTACACTCTTCTTCTAACCTAACCTATCTCAACTACCACTAACCTATGGTTATCCTTCTCTTTATCATTTAAAACCCAAGTTAAACTAACTATCCATCATTTAATCATGGTTGAAGTTAAGAAGGAAATAAATATATATAGTGATATATATTTCATTTTCTTCTTAACTCAAGGTTATCTTTTTACACCTCTTGCTAAAATTAGCCACCATCTTCATCCTCCTTCATCTTTTCCTCTCTAGTTTCTTCTAGTGAGTTAAACACCATTAAAGAAAGGTTTTTGAAGAGAGATCCTAAGCCACAACCTCATTCTACTCAAGTCTAGACAACTTGATTAGAGTGTTTCCTTCGGTTTTCCAAAGTAGCGAGCTTGGACGGAGAACTCCGTGGTGGATCGTCGTGGACGCAAGGGGACTTCAAGAGGACCTTGATTCAACAACCCAAGACACCAAGGAGTCTAGCAAAGGGGAGCTACAAAGGTTGTAGCCTTCAAACCCTAATCTTTACTAGCTTAAAGTTTCATAACCCTAATTTTCTAGGATCGATTCCTTTGCGTGTTTGTTTAGCACCATAAAAATTTAAACTTTTGGACATGTGATGCTTCAAAACTCTTCATAGGGTGCTAGACTAACCTTACATTGGTATCAGAGCCGACCTAGAACATTAGGCGACGCTTTTATGGAGTAAAAATCCCGATCGGACAAAAAAATACGATTTTTTAGACCCTCTCTGGACATTTTTTAAAACCTAACTTTTTTCAGAATTAAAAATACTTAAAAAATACAGCAGGGAAAACTAAGAATAATGGTGAAACACGATGAAGTGTACTGTTCATATGACCGTGGAACCGCGGCAATTCCTTGCTTAGGCCGCGGATCCGCGGCCATACAGTGACGTCATGCTATGAAATTTGCACCATAATTCCTAGGTCTGCTAGTATACTGTTTTAGGTATGTTTAATCTGAATATAGTTCTGTATCTTCTGGAGATGGTTTTGGACGTATAGATTCGATCGGTATTTTCATTTCGTTACTTTTCCGGGTAAATTAGAAAGTATTGAAGTGTTTGAACGAGTATCATTTGCTCATTATTCACGGAGTTTAAATACTTTGGAGATACGTGCAAGTCTTTTTGTGGTGGTCCCTCTAGAAGACAACAAACCTTAACTCGATTATGTGACCGTCTTGAACTGCCCTTTGAACCTTAGGGTTTGGGGGAGTACGGCGTGCCACATGTGAGGCGTTGGCTTGACCCTTCTACGGCTGGACCGCTACTACTGTGTCACACTCCAGGTGTTTGAACTCTGCTCAAGTGTTGGGCTTTAGTGAATCCTGGGTATTTGATCGTTCGTTCAAAAACTTCGATACTGTCTGTTTGTCCGGAATGTGATGCAATGTGTGGAATTCATATTACTAGACATGAAATACGGAATATGTGATATTTTGCATTTGTGATGTCTAAAGAGAATGTGGATTCCAGATATTGCAGTTTTACACTTTCTTTTCTGTGACCGTAAGTGTAGTATGTACGATATCGCCGGTTTCGTTGCTATACATCAACGACAATTGGGGTATGCATACT
Organism: Agapanthus africanus; assembly: GCA_030015575.1. NCBI lineage: Eukaryota > Viridiplantae > Streptophyta > Magnoliopsida > Asparagales > Amaryllidaceae > Agapanthus > Agapanthus africanus. The sequence goes on along the minus strand of JASDDO010000028.1, from coordinate 199,523,698 downwards.
TACTTACGTTGATGATATGAGATATTATGTGTTGCTGAGATATGATGTGCAGGATTGTCGCGATCGAATAGCCGGGGGTTTTTGTGAGATGAGAGTTTTATATTTTCATTCATGTAAATTCAAATGTAATGTAATATTCTTTTATTTGGGGCACTTCCGGGTTGAGGTTGTGTCGCCAGTGTTGTATATTATTTACTTTTCCGCATTAGGATGGACCCAAGGAGAGGAGCACAGGTGACCGGGTTCTGGGGTTCAGTAGGAGGCCATCTCGAGGAGTCTAGACCGGGTCTCCTAAACTCCAGGATTGGTAGGGTCACTTGCTGCTCTCGTAGGGGTCCAGGGTGTGGGCTTGGCTATTCATCGCGACTGTGGAATCCGTATTTTCTATTCTGGCTAAATACTAAATACGGACGTCCTAGGATATCCCACGTTATATCTATGTTTCTGCTGCCTGTGTTCTGTGATATCTGAGACGAATGACATATTATATATATGATATATAGTAGACGTTGCTTATGTTTTACACCCGTGCTAGTCCCGTCCCGGTATGCCGTTAGTTAAGTAACCTAACGGTGCATAACGGAACATTGCGGCGAATGCGGATGGCATAAGCGTACGTGTTATTTTCGTTTCTTTTCTGTGACTGGCTTAAGGACTTAAATGATGGGATTACATTAATATGATTAATGTAAAGAAAATAAACCTAAAAAGATGTTGTAGAATCGGATTTGAAAACCACTCGGCTATTTATGAAAAAGCTATATTTCAAAACTGCGGAGCTTAAGCCACTCCTTTTGAAAACCATTTGATTCTACAACGATATCAAGTTCAAAGCGTTAAAGATTTTCTTAAAAATCATTCGCAACCCTCCGTCATTTTAGGAAGTAGAGTACTTAGTATTCGTGCTACGTTTGTTGACCTTAGCCAAGGCGTAGTGTACGGTAGCTAAGTGATGTCTTCCTACAAACGCATATGATGCAGATTAATTAGGACGGGCATATGACTTTGTTGACCTTAGCCAAGGGTCATGTGAACGGGTCTAAATTAATCAAGAAATGACGGGTTGAGCTTGACTAGTGCTCGTGATTTGTTGACCTTAGCCAAGGTCACGGGTATTAGGGGTAAAAACCACATCGGGAATTTCAATAGTTAAAATTTGCAATGAGATTGCATACCTTCCATATGATGGTTGGATCCCGATCCCACTGTGGGCAATAGTTGCTCCTAGGAGAGTTTTACAGTTTACAATTAGTTAACTCATTAGGTGTCTAGAAAGGTGTTAACGGGGCTCCGCCTCTGGAAAAACGAGGTTTACTCTAATTAGGTCCGTGCGAAAGCACGGGGAACCTCCCTCAAGTACCGACACTGGCCTGGCTGAACGGTTAGCGAAGTTGTAGACTGTAATTAATCCTGGCTAGTTTTTCTTTTTAAGGTTTGAAAGAAAAACTCGATAAAAGCAGTGGGAAACATCGATTAGACAAGATAATAAACCAATCTAATCTATGCAAGAGCTTTCGCTGAGTGTATTCTTTTCTCTCTCTTAATGGCAGATACCAATGACTGGACTTAAGCTTCTACTAGATAAAAACAAACTGAATGGGACCAACTATAAAGACTGGCTGAGGAATCTGAAAATCGCCTTGACTTATGATAAAGTATCATATGTCCTCACAGCTTCAGCCCCGCCCGTCCCTGGTCCAAAATCCTCAGTTGCGGACATTGAAGTCCGCAAGACATGGGACGCTGACTGTGCCACGGCCACATGCCTCGCGCTTGCATCGATGGATAACACACATCAAAAGCAGCACGAGGACATGGACATTCACGGTATATTGCTCCATACAAAGGAGTTGTATGGGGAGCAATCCCGCGTATTACGATACGAAGCATCAAAGAAATTATTTCAGATGCGAATGGCCCCTGGCACACCAGTAGGAGACCATGTTCTGAAGATGATAGCTCTTATAGAAGAGCTTGAGGACCTTGGATGGACAATGGACAATGAACAATATATAGATATTATTCTGCAGTCCCTCCCCTCCACCTTTGCTCAGTTCATAGTGAACTTCAACATGCATGGCATGGAGAAGGACCTCCCTGAACTCCTTAATATGTTAAGGAGTGCAGAGAGCACTATGAAGTTAGCAAAAACTCCCGTTATGACTATTGGACAGTCTTCCTCTTCTCGCCCGAAAGCTAAGGCCAAGGGAAAGAAAAAGAAGAAACCCACTAATCCTAAGGGCGGAGTTAAAAAGGTGAAGGGAAAGGGAAAATCCAAGGCTGGAGACTCGGGGAAAGGCGAATGTTTTCATTGCCACAAGACAGGATATTGGAAGCGCAATTGCACGGAGTACTTAAGTCTCAAGAAGAAGCATGGTGATGCTTCTGCTTCAGGTGCGTTTGTGACTGAAAACTGTTTTTCTATAAACTCTGCTTCCTGGGTATTGGATACCGGTTCAGGTTCTCACATTTGCAATTCTATGCAGGGGCTGAGAAATAGCAAGGTTTTGAAGACAGGTGACCATACTCTCCGCGTTGGAAATGGTTCCAATGTACATACAGTCGCAGTGGGAGAGTATCACTTGGGGTTGCCATCTGGATGTATTTTGATTTTGAATCCATGTTATTTTGTACCAAGTATGCTATGTAATATAATATCCGTTTCTTTGTTGGACAATGAAGGATATAATTTTGTGTTGCAGAACAATGTTATGAACATTCACCTGAATCAAATGTTGGTTGGGTATGGTACGCTTAATAATGGAATATATGTCCTAAATCAACACACAGTTTTCAGTATACAACACACTAATAAAAGAAAACTTTCAGAATTAAATGAAGCTTTTCTTTGGCATTGTAGACTTGGTCATATTAACGAAACAAGACTAAACAAGTTACATAAAGATGGATATTTAAACTCTTTTGAATATAAATCTTATACGACTTGCTAGTCTTGTATCAAGGGTAAAATGACCAAAACTCCGTTTACCGGACACGGAGAAAGAGCTACTCAGCTCCTTGGCCTCATACATAGTGATGTATGTGGGCCAATGTCTACACAGGCTAGAGGCGGTTTTTCATACTTCATTACATTCACTGACGACTTCTCAAGATTCGGTCATGTATTTTTATTAAAGCACAAGTCCGACGCTTTCGAGAAATTCATTGAATATAAACAAGAAGTAGAAAAACAAACCGGCTTGAGTATCAAGATGCTTCGATCAGATCGAGGTGGTGAGTATTTCAGTGCAGAATTTGCAAACTTCTTGAAAGAGAATGGGATCCTCTCTCAGCTCACTCCTTCTTACACACCACAGCACAACGGTGTGTCAGAATGAAGGAATAGGACCCTATTAGATATGGTCCGGTCCATGATGAGTGACGCTGAGTTACCCGTCTCGTTTTGGGGGCATGCATTAGAGACTGCAGCGTTTCTACTAAACAGGGTTCCAACCAAAACCGTGTCCACCACACCATATGAGATATGGCATGGGAAGAGACCATCTCTTAAGAGAATTAAGATTTGGGGTTGCCCGGCCTATGTTAAAAAGCAGAATCCGGACAAACTCGAGACACGGTCGGTCATGTGTAACTTTGTGGGATATCCAAAGAATTCTTATGGATATCTATTCTACCACAAAGAGGAACAAAAAGTGTTCGTTTCTCAACATGCCACATTCTTAGAAAAAGAGTTTTTCACAGACAAAGATGATGGCAAGGTGGTAGATCTAGAAGAGGTTCTAGAGACACAAACTATAAATGACGATTTGGTTGAACCGGCTGTTGCAGCAGAAACTGAAGAACCTCGGCCACTCCGTAGGTCTGGTAGGACTTCTCGCCCACCGGAGAGGTACTACGGTTTCCTCATTGATGGTGACAGAGAAGATTGCATCATGGATGATGATGATCCTACCAGTTTTCAGCAAGCTATCACGAGTGGTGACTTTGTGAAGTGGCTGGATGCCATGAGATCCGAAATGGAGTCTATGTACACCAACAAAGTATGGACTTTGGACGTTGTACCCCCTGGGGTAAAACCTGTAGGGTGCAAATGGATCTTTAAAAGAAAGATTGGTGTGGATGGGCAGGTAGAGACCTATAAGGCAAGACTTGTGGCGAAAGGTTTTCGTCAAAGACCAGGTTTGGACTATGACGAAACTTTTTCACCCGTAGCCATGCTTAAATCCATTCGGATCCTACTTGCTATTGCTGCTCACTACGACTATGAAATCTGGCAGATGGACGTTAAAACAGCATTTCTAAATGGAGATTTAGAGGAATGCGTTTATATGGATCAGCCAGAGGGCTTCATTGACAGTGGGAGCAGCGAAAAAGTATGTAGACTGCTTAAATCCATATATGGGTTAAAGCAGGCATCTCGGAGTTGGAACATCTGTTTCGATGATATTATCAAAGAGTTTGATTTCATCAAAAATCCAGATGAACCTTGTGTTTATAAGAAGGCTGTAGGAAGAGCTGTCACATTCCTCGTATTATACATGGATGACATTCTTCTGATAGGAAATGATATTCCTATGCTACAGTCGGTCAAATCATTCTTATCACTGAGGTTCTCCATGAAGGACCTGGGTGATGCCACATACATCCTGGGCATAAGGATCTATAGGGATAGATCCAAAAAGTTATTGGGATTGTCCCAAATCAGGTACATCAACACCATCCTAAAAAGGTTTAGTATGGAAGACTCCAAGCGGGGTGCCTTACCCGCTTGCCATGGAGTCACTCTCTCCAAGGATTCTTGTCCAAAGACCGATGAAGAGAGAGCTCGCATGAGCATTATACCCTATGCCTCGGCAGTAGGATCTATAATGTATGCAATATTATGTACACGCCCAGATGTAGCTTATGCACTCAGTGTTGTAAGCAGGTATCAATCCAACCCAGGGAAGAACCACTGGACAGCTGTGAAGAACATTCATAAGTACTTACAAAGGACTAAAGAATTGTTCTTGGTGTATGGTAATACAGATCTCCAAATGGAGGCATTTACCGATTCGAGCTTCCAGAGCGATAAGGATGACAGCAAATCTATCTCAGGGTTTGTATTTACCCTCAATGGAGGGGCGGTAAGTTGGAAGAGTTCCAAACAGGATACCGTTGCAGACTCTACGATGGAGGCTGAGTACATTGCTGCAAATGATGCCGCCAAGGAAGCCGTCTGGATGAAGAAGTTCGTCTCGGAGCTAGGAGTAGTTCCAACCATTATTGATCCAATACCTTTGTATTGTGACAATAATGGGGCGATGGCGTTAGCCAAGGAGCCCAGATCCCATCAGCGGTCCAGACACATCCTGAGGCGCTTTCATTTGATCCGGGAGATTGTAGATCGCCGCGAGATCGAGATTAAGAGAGTAGACACAAAGAACAACGCCGCGGATCCATTCACCAAGGCCCTCCCTCAGCCGCAGCATGAGCGACTTTTTGAGATGTTGGGTATGAGATACGCCAATAACTGGCCTTAGTGCAAGTGGGAGATTGTTGGATATATGTATGCCCTAGAGGCCATTATATGATAGTGGATGTATTTATACATGTATATATATTCAGTATGCATTCTTGCTCGACATGATAGTATGCTATCTGGTTATTCTTTATCTGACATGTTGATTTGATCATGCTTTTATTCATTCATACATGCTGATAAAGCCCTGAGGATATCTGCTTGACTACTCTGATTATGATAGAGATCATACTAGTGGGACATTTGTAGTCTATAAGCATATCCTGAAATGTCCCTAGTCGGAGGTGTATCGAGACGGGGCATCGATATACCAGAGTAGACTAGCGTATATGATACTAGACCCATGTGATGGGCGATGGATGTTCCCACATTCATCGATGTTTGACATCAAGATCATATACGGGTGCTCAGTGCTGACTGGGTACACTGGACGGACTCACCGAGAACTCCTACATGGAATTATATCTATCGTCGGATAGCAGTTCTCAGGTGACACTGGTACAGGTTAGTCTGTAGACCCGAGATCGTCATGGAGTCTTGTGTGTTCTCCCACTGTACTTTGATTGCCACCCTACCACGGCTCTACTGAGTCGTGCAAACAGGTGGCCGTTGGGTACAGTCCCGAGACACACGAAGGCAATGAGCGATAGGAGGGGTTTCGTCTCTCCCGGTATTGGGAGTTGATGATGTGCTGTGCCCGACTGGTTATAACAGCAAGTCCCTGGCCAGGGCTGCTGAGATTTGCTGATAAGTGTTATCAGTAGTTTCTCGATCTGTTATAGACCATTCACCGGCACGACTTATTGAGTTATTGGGGTCGACGTGACCATCCCTAGGCTCGATATGCAGCATATCTGACGAAGAGACCGGACTGTACTGTAGTGTTGCCGGATGGCTCGACGGGAGTTGTAGCAGGTTCGCTTGTTTTCTTCTGATCGCTCAATACCCGGGTAGCCGTTACGTTTAGCTGACCGCTTGCGGCTTGGGGGACTTGATATGATCATTACCCTCTGCCAGCGTATTGACGAGTCTTAGAGTCCCACAAAGGAGTTACCCAGTCCAGGCGAAACGTTGTGGTGCGCATATGCGATATGCGCATGCACCCGATTAAAATGTGCGTATATGATACCGAACATTGATTGGGTGGCCTGCTTTTGGTGGGGTCGTATGAGATATGACCGGATTGATAAATTAAGTGTTGATTTATCATCTAACCATTAGTTTTCTCACTTGAAACCTTTCTAGGGTTTGATGGATGTATGCATGCATGCATGTGTTTCTTTCTTCCATTCTAGTTTCATGCACATGTGGATGTGCATACATGCATACATACATACACCCATCCATCATGGTTGTTAGCATATGGAAATGGTGGCAATATAAGACTCACACCATAGATTAAATAATGGATTATTATTTAATTTTGGTTTTAAAACAAAATGAAAAAGAAAAGGATAATCATTCTTGATTCTACACTCTTCTTCTAACCTAACCTATCTCAACTACCACTAACCTATGGTTATCCTTCTCTTTATCATTTAAAACCCAAGTTAAACTAACTATCCATCATTTAATCATGGTTGAGGTTAAGAAGGAAATAAATATATATAGTGATATATATTTCATTTTCTTCTTAACTCAAGGTTATCTTTTTACACCTCTTGCTAAAATTAGCCACCATCTTCATCCTCCTTCATCTTTTCCTCTCTAGTTTCTTCTAGTGAGTTAAACACCATTAAAGAAAGGTTTTTGAAGAGAGATCCTAAGCCACAACCTCATTCTACTCAAGTCTAGTCAACTTGATTAGAGTGTTTCCTTCGTTTTTCCAAAGTAGCGAGCTTGGACGGAGAACTCTGTGGTGGATCGTCGTGGACGCAAGGGGACTTCAAGAGGACGTTGATTCAACAACCCAAGACACCAAGGAGTCTAGCAAAGGGGAGCTACAAAGGTTGTAGCCTTCAAACCTTAATCTTTACTAGCTTAAAGTTTCATAACCCTAATTTTCTAGGATCGATTCCTTTGCGTGTTTGTTTAGCACCATAAAAATTTAAACTTTTGGACATGTGATGCTTCAAAACTCTTCATAGGGTGCTAGACTAACCTTACACAACTATCTCCCGGATCAGATGATACCGCCTCAGAATATGCCTGGATCACTGATGGGACCTGGGTTCCTTGGCCAAGGCCACTGCTCCATTGTTATCATAATACAAAGGTATTGGACGCTCAATGGATGGAACCACACCAAGTTTAGTTATGAACTTCTTCATCCAGACAACCTCTTTGGCAGCATCGTTGGCAGCGATGTATTCAGCCTCCATCGTCGAGTCTGCCACGGTTTTCTGTTTGGAACTCTTCCAACAAACCGCCCCTCCATTGAGGGTAAAGACAAATCCCGAGATCGACTTAGAGTTATCCTTATCACTCTGGAAGCTCGAATCGGTAAAGGACTCCACTTGGAGTTCTCCATTACCATACACCAAGAGCATCTCTTTAGTCCTTCTCAAGTACTTGAGAATGCTCTTCACAGCTGTCCAGTGACTCTTTTCTGGATCTGCTTGATACCTACTCACTACACTTAGTGAGTATGCTACATCGGGTCTGGTACATAGCATCGCGTATATGATAGAGCCTACTACCGAAGCATAGGGTATCTCTTGCATGCGAGTTCTCTCCAAATCAGTCTTGGGAGACATCTTTTTGGAGAGAGTGAGTCCCGAGATCGTGGGTAAAAACCCACGATTGGATTCTTCCATACTAAACCTCTTTAGTATGGTGTCAATGTACCTGTACTGGGACAATCCCAGTATCCGTTTAGATCTATCTCTATAGATCTTAATCCCCAAGATGTAGGAGGCATCCCCTAGATCTTTTATTGAGAATCTTTGTGATAAGAAGAGCTTGACCGATTGTAGCATAGAAACATCATTTCCTATCAAGAGTATGTCATCCACGTACAATACGAGGAAGACAACCTTACTCTCTGCCACCTTCTTGTATATATAAGGTTCATCTACATTTTTGATGAAGTCAAACTCTTTGACTACCACATCAAAATAAATGTTCCAACTCCGCGATGCCTGCTTTAACCCGTAGATGGATTTAAGTAACTTGCACACCTTCCCGCTGCTCCCACTGTCCACAAAGCCCTTTGGCTGAGTCATGTACACGCACTCTTCTAAATCACCATTTAGAAAGGCGGTCTTAACATCCATTTTCCAGATTTCGTAGTCATGGTATGCAGCGATGGCAAGCAGGATCTAGATGGACTTAAGCAAAGCCACTGGAGAAAAGGTTTCATTATAGTCCACACTTGGTCATTGACGAAAACCTTTCGCAACAAGTCTAGCTTTGAAAGTCTCAACTTTTCCATCTACACCAAGTTTCTTCTTAAAGATCCATTTGCTCCCGATGGGTTTTACCCCTTCAGGAGCAACTTCCAAAGTCCATACTTTGTTGGTGTACATGGATTCCATCTCAGATCGCATTGCATCCAGCCATTTCACAGAGTCCCCACTCGTGATAACCTGCTCGAAGCTAGTTAGGTCATCATTTACCATGGTGCAATCCTCGCTTCCACCGTCTATGAGAAAATTGTAGTATCTCTCAGGTGGATGAGAAACCCTATTAGATCGGCGGAGAGGCTGTGGTTCATTGGAAACTATCGAATCCTCTGGTTCCAATAAATCATCAGTTGTAGTTTGTGCCGCTGGAACTTCTTCCAGCTCTACCTCTTCGCCACTAATTTGTTGCAAGAAATTCCTTTTCTAAAAAGGTAGCATGTTGAGCAACAAACACCTTTTGTTGTTCACTGTGGTAGAATAGATATCCATATGAATTGCTTGGATATCCCACAAACTTGCAAAGAACTGATCGTGCCTCGAGTTTGTCTGGATTTTGCCTTTTGACATAGGCCGGACAACCCCATATCTTAACTTGCTTAAGAGATGGTCTCTTCCTATTCCATATCTCATATGGAGTAGTAGGCACAGATTTGGTTGGAACTCTATTCAATAGGTATGCGGCTGTCTCCAGCGCAAAACCCCAAAAGGAAATAGGTAACTCAGCAGTGCTCATCATAGAGCGCACCATATCAATAGGGTGCGACTCCTCCGCTCCGATACACCGTTGTGCTGTGGTGTATACGGAGGAATAAGATGAGAGAGAATCCCATTCTCTTTTAGATAGTCCAGGAACTCATTGCTCAAGTATTCTCCTCCCCGATCAGATCATAGGATTTTAATACTTTTACCCGTTTGGTTCTCGACTTCGTGCTTATATTCTTTGAATTTCTCAAAAGCTTCAGACTTGTATTTCATCAGGAACATATATCCGTATTTAGAGAGATCATCAGTGAATGAAATGAAGTATGAGGAACCATTCCTGGCATGTGAAGACATAGGACCGCATACATCACTATGTATTAGTCCCAAGAGTTCCGTAACTCTTTCTCCGTGTCCAATAAACGGAGTTTTGGTCATTTTGCCTTTGAGACACGACTGGCAAGTATCACAAGATGAAAATTCGAATGAATTCAAATATCCATCCTTATGTAACTTAGCTAGTCGTGTAGCATTGATATGACCTAGTCTATAATACTATAAGAAGGATTCGTTCATTTCTGAACTCTTCCTCTTGTGTGTGTTTTGTACATTAAGAACTGTGGTTTGATCTAGAACGTATATACCATTATTTAACGAGCCCGATCTAATCAACTTTTGATTCAGGAAGATGTTCATAACATTATCATGTATTACAAAATTATATCCTTCTTTATTTAATAAAGAAACTGCTATAAGATTGCATATCAGGGTCGGTATGTAATAGCATTCGTTCAGAATCAATGTATTATCATTTGGTAATACAAGGTGATATTCGCCAACTGGTTTGGCTGCAATATTTGCACCATTCCCTACTCTTACGGAATGATCACCTATTCCCAGTTCTCTACCTTTGTTTATCCCATGTAACATATTACATATGTGGGATCCCAATCCGGTATCTAATACCCATGACGTAGAGTGAACCGAGAAACAGTTCTCGATAACTAACACACCCGAAGAAGATGCATCAATATGCTCATTCTTCGTTTGGGTGGCTTGGAAATCCAGATATGTCCCTATTCCCTGTTCAGTCTTATAACAATTATAAGAAAGAACGGAACCAATGTTCCCCTGCTCAGCATAACAAGCGGGTTCGGTCAATACATCCATATTATTATCTTGATTAAGGCCTGACATGGTCGCTACCTGGAGAGAGAGAGAAGAAAACACTTAGCGTATGCTCTTGCAAAAATTAGATTGGTTATTGTTCTTATCTAATCGATGCCTCCCACTGCTATTCTCAAATTTTCCTTCAAACCTTAAAAAGAAAATTCAACCAGGATTAATTGCATTCTTCAACATCGCTAACCGTTCAGCCAGGCTAGTGCCGGTACTTCTGAGGGAGGTTCTCCGTGCTTTCGCACGGACCTAATTAAAATAAACCTCATTTTCTCAGAGGCGTAGCCCCGTTGACACCTTTCTAGACACCTAATGAGTTAGCTAATTGTAAAGTGCAAAACTCTCCCGGGAGCAACTTTTGCTCACAGTAGGTATCAGGATCCAACTACCTCATAGAAGGTATGCAATCTCATTGCAAATTTCAATACTTGAAATTCCCGATAATGCTTTTACCCTTAGCGACTTATGACCTTGGCTACGGTAAACAAATCATAAGCGCTAGCCAAGTTCAACCCGTCATTTCTTGATTGAATTAAACCCACCCGTACGACCCTTGGCTAAGGTCAACAAAGTCGTACGACTACCCTAACTCAATCGCATCACATGCAGCAGATAAGCACTAATTAGTTACCGCACACTATATCTTGGCTAAGGTCAACAAACGTAGCACGAATACTAAGTAGTACTTATCTGAAATGACGGAGGGCTACGATAGATTTTTAAGAAAACCTTTTGCATAATGAACTTGATATAGTTGTAGAAACAAATGATTTTTAAAAAGGAGTGTTTTTTAGGCTTTTTACTAGTCTTGCTAAAGAGGTCACTCCCGGCGAAGGGATCTCGGCTCTTTCCTTAACGAATAAGGTGCAGGATATTTCATAAATACCGCTATGCAAAGCAAGAACTAAAAGAAGCAATCAAAAGACAAAACCGAGTGGGTTGTAGCATCTGCTAGCTTTTTCTAAAGAGATCATTCCCGGTGAAGGGATCTCGGCTCTTCACTCATCGAATGAGGTGCTGGATATTCTACAAGGAATACCGCTATGCAAAGCAAAAACTAGAGCTACCCTTTTTGAAAATATGATTCTATAATATCTTTTAGGTTTCTTTCTTTTCATTAATCTCATTAATGAAATCCCATCATTTAAAGCTTCCTAAGCATCACATAAAATGAAACGAAAATATAACGTACGCTTATGCCATCCGCATTCGCCATAATGTCCCATTATGCACCGTTGGGTTACTTAATAACGGCATACCGGGACGGGACTAGCGCGGGTGCAAAACATAAACAATGTCTATTATATATCTCATATATAATATATAGCCATTCATCTCAGAATTCACAGTGATCACATCACAGAATATCAGCAGCAGAAGATAACATATGAAATATTGGATATACTAGGAAATCCGTGTTTTATTTTGAGCCTGTATAAAATACGGATTCCACAGTCACGATGAATAGCCAAACCCACATCCCTAGACCCCTACGAGAGCGGCAAACAACCCTACCGATTCTAGAGTTAGGAGACTCGGACTCGACTCCTCGAGTTGGTCTCCCACTGGACTCTAGAACCCGGTTACTTGTGCTCCCCTCCTTGGGTATATCCTAATACGGAAAACTAAATAATATACAACAATGGTGACATCAACCTCAACCCGGAAGTGCCCCAATAAAATAATATTACATACAATAAAATTTACATGAATGAAAATAAAAACTCTCATCTCACATAAAACCCCCGGCTATTCAAAACAGGACGATTGAATATAATATATCACAGCAACGCATAACATCACATGTCATCAACGTAAGTAAATATGCATATCACAATTGTCGTTGATATATAGCAATGAAAACGGTGATACACCACATATTACATTACGGTTGCAGAAAAAAAAATGTCAAACTACAGCATTTGGAATCCACAATTACCTTAGACATCATAAACCCAAAATATCACATACTTTGGATTTCATGCCTAACTATATGAATTCCACATATTGTATCACATTCCAGAAATAGTTAGACGGCGTTAAACATTCCGATCGAATCAACAATCACCCAAAATTTCCCAAAAAGCTCAACACTTGAGCGGAGTTTAAAAAGTCCCTAGAACATACCACAGCTCCTATGAACCAGCCGTAGAAGGGTCAACCAATGCCTCACCTGTGGTACCGCTGAATTACCACAAACCCTAGGGTTTGGTGGCAGTTCTGACGGTCACAGAATCAAGTTAGGATTTCTTTCTTCTAGAGAGTCCACAGAATCGCTTGCATGATTTTCTTAAAGTTTTAAACACGGAAAAAATCCAACTCTTGGAAAATTTTCTGGCAGGGGTTAAAGTGGGTATTTGACATCCGTTCAAACTTTTTAACACCGTCTAAAATAACCCGAAAAACTTTTAGAATTATGACTACAAAACACTCCGAGTTGCCTTTGCAGAAAGTTAACAACACATGCAAATTTAGCAAAAACAACAACACCAGAAACTCCAAAACCCAGAGACCAGAACACCAAAAAAATACAAACTCCAGAACTCTTCTTTAGGCCGGCCAGATCGGTTTTTATGGGTGTGTGCTCGGGTCAAAACCGGCAAAATGAGCTCGTATTTGTTCAGTGTTCATGTCACATCTCATATAACATTCTGCAGTTGTTTAAAAATTTTTTCGACGACTTTTAAAAAAGGACAGAAACTGGGTTTTTAGTTTGCAGTGTTTCGGAGTTGTTTCGGTTTCGTTATTCTGCAAACATTGTCTAAATCTCTAGCTTGGCTCTGATACCACTGTAGGATTGTTCGGCACGACAGCAAGGTTTCGGGAGGCATCATCCATTCCATTTTCAAAAATTTGCCGTACAAAACAATCCTAACGCTAGAATCTTAACTAAAGATTTAGACAAAATAATGTGTAAACTACTTTACAACTAAGTGATTAGGGATTACAACATTTGTAGTCCGGTCCTTCACTTTTTTAGCTCCTTGTAGTAGTCCCTTCGCACCAAGTTGTGATTTTGCGGACTCTCGAACGACTCCATAAGAAAAAAGATGCATGTTTGCTTGAAGTCTTCCAAGCCGAAGATGATCTAAGTCGAGAAGTCACAAACCCAAGCTTCCCTCTTCACTAATGTGGGATTAGTGAAGCTAACACCCTATACTAAAGTGCTAATCTAGTAGAGAATGATGAAGTAGGATTTTTGCTCACTTTAGAATTACTTTTCTCACTTATTTTTAAGTTTCTCTCAAAACCTAGAGAGCTCTCTTGAGCTTTGAGGAAGAAGAAGCAAATAATAGATGTGAGAGAGAATGGCAACCATGGGTGAGAAAATATCTAATATATCTCATGTAGAGACTTAACCATGAGTTTAAACAATGGTGGGTTAACAAATATCTAGTATAAGACAAAACTAGTGGACTAAGTTAATGGGTCTCCAAGCTTCATGAAGTTTCATGCCATGTGACAAATTTCCAACTAATAATTGTTTTATTCTAAATAAATAAACCCTTCATTATCATTATCATGGTGTAGGTCTCATACACCCATGTTGCATGTATCATCAATCATAACACATAAATAAAACACAATTAATATATATCACATATATATCAAGTGTGCACATGTGAGAAAAAGAAATGCTTAAGTGAGCTAATATTATTTAATGTAAATTAATATATCCTATATATAATTATACATTAAATCAACACATGATTTAATAATCCGGTTATATCTCATATGACCGACTAATATAATTTGTATCAACTTATCGAACCAACACTTGATTCGATAACCCGGCTATCTCTCATATAACCGACCGATACTTTATATCGCGAGAATAGAATACGGTATCATATACTCGTATTAATCTCGGTCCCGCACATATCACATATGTGCTCCTACTTCGTTTTGCCTGAACCAGTGAAACCTCTGTGTAGGACTCTAAAGACTCATCAATACGCCGGCAGTAGGTGATGATCACATTAAGCACCCACAAGCCGTCAGCGGTACTAGCTGGATGTAACGGCTACCCGGGTATTGAACAATCAAAAGATCAGCAAGCCAGCCCGCTCTAACTCCTGCAAAAGCCTGTCAGTAACACTACCGTACAGTCCGATCTCTTCGTCTGATATGTCGCATATCTAGTCTAGGGGTAGTAAACGTCAGACCCCAATAACCGATAAGTCGTGTCGATGTGAGGCTCATAACGGGTCGAGAAACTACTGATATCAGTAAATCTCCATAGCAGCCCTGGCCAGGGACTTATCGTTATGGCCAATCGAGCACAGCACAATATCAACCCCCAATACCGGGAGAGACGAATCCCCTCCTATCGCTCATTGCCTCCATGTGATTCGGGACTGTACCCAAAAACCACCGTTTTGCATGTTCTATTGAACGTGGTAAGGTGGAAATCAAAGCACAGTGGGAATCACACAAGACTTTATGATGATCTCGGGTCTACAGACTAACATGTACCAGTGTCACCGGAGAACTGCTATCTAACAATAGGTATAATACCAACTAGGAGTTCTCGGCGAGTCCGTTCAGTGTACCCAGTCTCCACTGAGCACCTGTACACCATCTTTGATGTCAAACACCAATGGATGTGGGATCATCCATCGCCCATCATATGAGTCAAGATGCGTATACGCTAGTCTACTTCGGAATATCGATGCCCTGTCTCGATACACCCTCGACTAGGAACAATTTTATGGTGTACTTGCGGACTACCCTTGGCCCCACTAGTATGATCTCCATCATAGTCCTGGTAGTCAAGTACACAACATAAGGACTTTATCAACATGTGAGGGCAAGACAGTATCACATATACAAGTCAACATATTAAAATAAAGAGCAACCAGATAGCATACTATCATGTCGAGCAAGAAAGTCATCTCTATATATATCCAAGCATCCACTATAATATATATCACATGTACAATAATGGCCTCTAGGGCAAACATATAACTAACAGCCGCGGACTAAACTGCCGTTAATTACCGTTCGCCTTCGGATATAGAGAACCTCTGATTGACGGGTCAAACAGGTCATGCGAACTCAATGTGCAGTGTTGTGTTTTGAAGGGGTTTTGGATAAAAATAGGGGAGCGTCTTAAAGACGCGTGCATGGAACGTGGGCGCTGGGCGCCCGCGGGTCACATGCCTGGCGCGTGGGTGCTGGGCGCCAGCGGATCACGTGTGCAGCACGCCACCGCTGGGTGCCAGCGGGTCACGTACGCTGCACGCGATCGCTGGGCGTTGAGTGCCCATGGGTCGCGTGAGGCACACGTGGGCGCTTAGCGCCCGTGATCCACGTGTCTTGCACACGACCGCGGGACGCCCGCGGGTCACGTACGCTGCACGTGACCGCTAGGCGCTGAGCGCTCTGAGTCGCGTGAGGCGCACATGGGCGCTTTATCACCCGCGGGTCACATGCCATGCACGCGACCGCTGGGCGCCCGCGGGTCACGTGCGCGACACGCGACCGCTGGGCGCCCGTTGGTCACGTGCGCGGCATGCGACCGCTGGGAACACCAGTGGAAAAGGGGCTTAGCTGCTGGGTTAGGAGTTAAACTCCCAAAGGATTTTGAGTGGAGTTAAACTCTAAAAGATTTATATTTGGAGTTAAAACTCCTAGATGATCTGGAATAGGAGTTAAACTTTTTTGAGAATTTGGGTATTAGAGTTGAACTCTCCAAAGATCTTCAGAGATGATTAAAGGGGACCCCTCTCTTCTCTCTTTAGCCCTGGAGCTTCTTTTGAGCCTTAGATTTGTCCAAAGTTGGATTTTTGGAGATGGGTCTCCTTCTTCCTTCTCTTGATCGGCTGGATCTTGGAGTAAAGGGGGTGAGACTTAAAAGTCTCTCCTTTTCGAGATCTGATTGAAGATCCGACCTCCCCTTCAAGGGTTTTGTAGTGAAAAACTATTTCTTTCTGAAAAAGTGAAGAGTTAAACTCTTGATTTAATTTAAAAGTGGGGGGGGGGGGAGAGATTTTAGAATCTTGAGAAAGGAGAAGGATGCACAAACCCTAGAATTTGAGAGAATGAATTGTCCTTTTTTATTTCAACATCATGTTGCCTTATATATGCTTACAAATTTACACATAGCCGCTTGGGCTTTACAAAATAGCATTTTGCCCATCCCATGACTCATGTGCTATTTTTTTGCAAATAAGCCATGGGTTTTACAAAAATTGGCTTTATGCCCATTTTCCTTACATTTATTCATAGAAAATTACATCAAAATTATTTATTACATAATTTTCTTTTTTGGCATGGGGGAGGCTGGCCGCGGGGCTCGACTTGGGCATGGGCCCACTTGGTCTGGGCTTAGGCCCACCTGGCTTGGGGTTGACTTTGAATTTGACTTGGTCAACCGAGGTATAATTTTTGACCCCAACAAAGTGCCCCCATCGATAAATGCACACCGTGTTGGATATAGTGCCCTCAGAGTCAATTATTAGATCACAGGCATGTGATAGCAATGATTGAGGGAGGACCTATACCGGTAGGACAGTCTTACTCAAGATGATAGTATGCTATCTGATTTATCTTTATCATCGTGTACTGCTTTAGGTGACCTTACAGGTCGCTATTACACGTTGATAGAGCCCCTAGGATTTTTTCTTGACTGCCAGCAGTATGATGGCGATCATATACGTGGGAGCTGGGGTCTATAAACACATCCTTAAAAGGTCCCTAGTCGTGGGAGTTTCGAGACAGGGCATCGATACTCCAGAGTAGACTAGTGTATACAGTCGAGACCCCGACGAGGGGCGGTAGCCGGTCTCACAAGCCACTGGTGTCAGTTGGTTCACCTAAGATGTATACAGGTGCTCATTGGGTTATGAGTACACCGGACAGGACTCGCCGGGAACCTGCTAGTTGGGATTATACCAGACGTCAGATAGCAGTTCCCTGGTGACATGTGTACAGGTTAGTTCATCGACCTGAGATCGTCATTTGTCTCGTGTGAGTTCCCACTGTGCTTTGATTACTACCCTACCACGGCGCAAAGGAGTCGTGCAAACAGGTTTTAGTTGGGTACAGTCCCGAGCCACATGGAGGCAGTGAGCGGATTTGCAGGGGTTTGTCTCTACCGGTATTGAGGGTGAGGTCGCACTGTGTCTAGGAGAGCCATTACACAAAGCCCTCGCCGAGACAGGAGATTTACTGGTAGGTATTCCAGTAGTACCTCAGGGTGTTCTGGGCTACACTCCGACACGACTTGTACCGCTTTTTGGGGTCTGACTTTTACCAACCCCCTAGGCCAGCCATGCGATACTCATAGACGAACGGACCGGACTGTACGGATATTGTCACTGACAGGCTCAGTAGGGTGTCAGGATGAGTTCGCTCATCGACCTCCCTTTTAGTCAATACTTGGTAGCCCGTTACGTACGGCTAATACCTCTGACGTGCTAGTGGTTAAATCCACAGCCAAAGTATTGATGAGTCTTTAGAGTCCCCACAGACAGTTTCTCAAGTTTCGGGCGAAACGTTGTAGAGGCCGTATGATATATGGCAGGGTTCGATCTTATACGTGCGGTATTGCATGGATTATGATCGGACGGATCATACTAGTGGGCTTTGGTTTAAGCCGGATCCTAGTATTAGATTTGTTGGATTACTTTAGTCTCATCGCATTCGCATTCAGTCGGAATGCGGGTGCATGTATGTATATAGAGATGAGGGGTATCCTTGTGATCCGTCACGAGTTTACTTTAGATGTTGTCGGATCTTTTTGTTGTGGCAAACATTTGGATTAATGTTTGCTTAAGGAAATAATGAGCTAGAAATCATCATAACAATGCATTAATGTGACATTGACTTATATCATGAGTCATGGTCTCTTTTTTAGCAAAAGTGTCACATTAATGGATTGATTTGTGATGATATGAGAGGAAGAGAGAGAGAGGGGCTGCCTTGGGGTTATGGTTAGCTCTCATATTATTTTCCTCACTCTCTCTCATTCTATCATAACATCACAACAAAAGAAAAAGAAAGGATGAGAAAGCTTCTCTTCTTCTTCTTCTTCCTCTAGCTCATTGTCTCCTCCAATGGCAACACCTTCTATCTCCATCCAAATCCATGGATGAAAGAGACAAAGTGACCACAACATACTCTACTTCAACCTTGAGCACGTCGACCAGCACACTTCGTGCCCGAGTTGTTTCGGACGAAGCGGGAGCCCCTAAAAAGACTTCTCGATGTGGTGCCCTTTCCGACGAGGAGATGAAGACCGGAGATGCTGCGTGGAGCTTGGGATGGTGGCCGAAGACTGAAGGACACGGATCGCTCGGTATAGCCCTCTACCCTCTCTCTAATTAGCTAGTTGTAGGTAAATGGTTACGATCCGGGTTTTTAGGATACGGTAGTGCCGGTTTAAAGTCAAGAAAATTTTCGTTTCCACATTTTGGCCTCGGATAGACGGCCGGGGCGCTACCGTAGTCCTACATGGTATCAGAGCCACGCCATTAACCTAGTCTAGCTTGCTCTAACGTGTTTACAAGTTCGATCGAACGGATTTTCCGAAAACTCGATTTCAAGTGCATCAGTTTTCTGTCGATTTGTTTTTGGCTCGGAAAAATATTTGGTACATTGCAGAAATACGTTCAGGGTTTTCTAAGACTTCTGCAGAAATTTGGTGGCATGACTTCACTGTTCCACCGTGGAACCGCGGCCAAACCCATGCATTGGCCGCGGTTCCGCGGCCATAATGAGTCCTTATTGCACCAATTTTTTTCAGTGGGTCTTAGACTGAGAAATGAGGTTTTTGGAATATTCTCTTTGGGCCCAGATTTTCTTTGAGTGCTACAGTAGTGCTTGGGGCCCACTTCGGGAAATTTAGTTGATCGAAAATTTTAAACATGTTAGTTCACAGTATTTATATTATATCTGCGACCGTAAATGTCATTTGATCGGTAAATCCTGTCTAACTGCTATAGCCCTTTTAGACGGATTTACGAACGTGACATTCACGTTGATGTTCTGTGTTGTGCTGTGTTGTTGCGGATTTGTCGTGGTGGATAGCCTAGATGCAATGTTAGTACAGTTTGGTTTATTATGTACATTTGATATTGCGGGGCGAGCGTCCGACATGTGGACTGCCGTCACTGCTTGTTTGTATATTATTCTTTTGGGGCACGACCGGGCTGAGGTCGATGTACCCGTTGTATGTATATTTTACTTTCTGTACTAGGATTACCCCGCGGAGGGGTGCACGGATAGCCGGGTTCTAGAGGGCAACGGGCCCGCATCTCATGGCGTTAAGACGGAGGGGGCTTCACTCTAGAATTGGCGGGCTATTCGCCGCACTCGTAGGGGGTACATGTTGACCCAAGGAGGGGTGCTCAAGTTACCGGATTCCGTGAAGTGCTGGGTGGTCCATTCACGTTGCTGAAGGGGGCTGCCTCGCTTCAGGTTTTGGCGGGTAACTTGCCACGCCCGTAGGGGTCTAGGATTTCATTGAACAGGCTATCCACACGACCAGGGGAACGTCGGGTTTCAGTAGCGGCTCTATGAAACCTGGGGATCCCAGATATCTGTATTGTTCTGTGATGCTTATTACATTTCTGTGATGTTGCATTTTATCACGCCTTGAGCGAATATTATATATTGATATATATACTAGTAGATGTTGTATATATTTTACACCCGCTCTAGTCCAGTCCCCGCTCTGTCGTTAGTTAAGTAACCTAACGGGTGATGACGGGACCCAGTGGCGAATGCGGATGGCATATACGTACATCGTATTTTCGTTCTTTTGTGGTGTGATCAATTGATGGGACTGCATTGATTCGGATCAATGCAAGCTAAACAAACCTATTCTGATGTTGTTGGAACAATTTTTCAAAAAGCTGTTATTGCAAGGACGTTCTCTTTTGTTTTGCACAGTGGTATTCAGTTGGAATATCCTGCACCTCAGTCGACGAGGCAAGGGCCGAGATCCCTTCCCCGGGAGTGACCCCTTGGACAGAAGTTTGCGTCAGGGTAATAACTTCACTTAGCCGATTACTTTTTGCTTTGCATCGTGGTATTCAGTTGGAATATCCTGCACCTCATTCTATGGGGAAAGAGCCGAGATCCCTTCACCGGGAGTGACCTCTTTAGCAAAGGTTTTCGCCACTATATTTTTATAAAAAGGCTATGCAGTTCCTTCAACGATATCAAGTTCATTACATTAAAGATTTTTCGCCAAAAACCAGTCATAGCCCTCCGTCGTTTCTTACAGGTATTACTTAGTATTCATGCTGTGTATGTTGACCTCTGTCAAGGCACAGTGCTTGGTAGCTGGGTAATACTTGTTTGTTGCATAAATAGGATTATTTAGGATGGTCGTGTTGGAGTTAGTGCCCTCAGAGTCAATTATTGGATCACAGGCACGTGATTGCAATGATTGAGGGAGGACCTATCCCAGGAGGACAGTCTTACTCGAGATGATAGTATGCTATCTGGTTTATCTTTATCATCGTGTACTGCTTTAGGTGACCTGACATGTCGCTATTACACGTTGATAGAGCCCCTAGGATTCTTGCTTGACTACCAGCAGTATGATGGCGATCATATACGTGGGAGCTGGTGGTCTATAAGCACATCCTTAAAAGGTCCCTAGTCGTAGGAGTTTCGAGACAGGGCATCGATACTCCGTTAGTAGACTAGTGTATACAGTCGAGACCCCGACGAGGGGCGGTGGCTGGTCTCACAAGCCACTGGTGTCAGTTGGTTCACCTAAGATGTATACAGGTGCTCATTGGGTTATGAGTACACCGGACAGGACTCGCCGGGAACCTGCTAGTTGGTCTTATACCAGATGTCAGATAGCAGTTCCCTGGTGACATGTGTACAGGTTAGTTCATCGACCTGAGATCGTCATTTGTCTCGTGTGAGTTCCCACTGTGCTTTGATTACTACCCTACCACGGCTCAAAGGAGTCGTGCAAACAGGTTTTAGTTGGGTACAGTCCCGAGCCACATGGAGGCAGTGAGCGGATCTGCAGGGGTTCGTCTCTCCCGGTATTGGGGGTGAGGTCGCGCTGTGTCTAGGAGAGCCATTACGCAAAGCCCTCGGCCGAGGCAGGAGATTTACTGGTAGGTATTCCAGTAGTATCTCAGGGCGTTCTGGGCTACGCTCCGACACGACTTGTACCGCTTTTGGGGGTCTGACTTTCACCAACCCCCTAGGCCCGCCATGCGATACTCATAGACGAACGGACCGGACTGTACGGATATTGTCACTGACAGGCTCAGTTGGGTGTCGGGGTGAGCTTCCTCATCGACGTCCCATATGGTCAATACCTGGTGGCCCGTCACGTATTGGCTTATACCTCTGACGTGCTAGTGGTTAAATCCACAGCCAAGGTATTGACGAGTCTTTAGAGTCCACCACACTCAGTTACTCAAGTTTCGGGCGAAACGCTGTAGAGGCCGTATGGAGATATGGCAGGGTTCGATCAGATACGTGCGGTATTGCACGGATCGTGATCGGACAGTTTTTACTAGCCGGCTTTGGCTTAAGCCGGATTCTAGTATTTGATAGTGTAGTTTTGTCTCTTTGCATTTGTGTTCAGTGGGAATACAAATGCGGGCATGTATTTGCAGTAGCGGGGTTTTCCTGTAATTTATTATGGGATCGGTTTTCTGGGGTTGCCAGTTTGCATTCCGTTCCGTCCGGTTTTCCTTCATTCCTTCTCGGTCGGACTTTCTTGGTGGAGGGTGTTAATTGCAAGTTCGCAATTAACATTTAGTGGAGGGTTTTCTTGCAATGTTGCATTATGATGAGACTTGTTTCATCATGAGATGCCTTTCTTGTCTATTCCATTCCTTTCATTTGATGGTTGTATGATATGATAAGAAAAGAATTGAGAGTGACCAATTTCTATATTGTTGATATATTCTTTCTTGCATTTTCTTTTCTCTCTCCAATCTCATTCTTGAGATAATGAGGCCGGCCACATTATTTGAGAGAAGGGAGAATTATTTTTGGGGGTGATTTTTTTCTCATCTCATTCCATGGTTGCAAAAGATAAGCTTAAAAGCTCATTTTCTTTCTCTCCTTCTCTTCTCTATTCCTCCACATCAAGGCAACCTCATAACCCCAAGAGACAAGTTCACTACACTATTCTATAGCAAGCCTTGGACGCGTCGGCTAGCCAACTTCGCGCCCGAGTTGCCTCGGTCAAGAGGCGGGAGCCCGTAAAAGATTCCGGCTACGTGGTGCCCTTTCCGACGAGCGAGGAGGTGACGGAGATTCCGCGGGAGATCGGAGTAGAGACGAAGACCGAAGGACACGGATCGCTCGGTATACTTCTCACCCTATCTCTTTAGTTAGCTAGTATAGGTTAATGGTTTCGATCCGGGTAATTGTCCGCGGTAGCGCCGTTTTGCAAAGTTCGCAAAATTTTTTATTCCGCATTTTGGCCTCGAGTACGAGGCCGGGGCGCTGCCGTGGCGGAACATGGTATCAGAGCCACGCCATTAACCTTACCTAGCTTGTTCTAATGCGTTTTACTTATCCGATCGACCAAAATCTCAAAAAAACCGTATTTTGTTCACATCAGTTTTCTGTTGGAATTTTTTGGTGTCTAAAATTTTTTCAGGTTACAGAAAAATAATGTGCACGAAATTCTAAGACCACTGAAAAAATTCGACAGTGTCAGTCGTACAGTTGACCGCGGAAGCGCGGCCAAACCCCACTTTGGGCCGCGCTTCCGCCGCAGTCTACTGTGCTCACACTGTGGAAATTTTACAGTGGGCTTTTGGGATAATTTTGAGGGTTTTGGAATATTAATTTATGGCCCAGGTTTTCTGTGACTGCTACAGTATTGGTTAAGGGCCCGCTTATTAATTGTTTGATCGATCGGATATTTGAAACACATTATTTCACAGTATTTACATTATATCTGCGACCGTGAATGTCACTTGATCGGTAAATCCCGTCTAACTGCTATAGCCCGGTTAGACGGATTTGCGAACGTGATTTTCACGTTGATGTTCTATGTTTATGCTGTGTTGTTGCGGATCGGTCGTGGGGGATAGCCTGGTTGCAGTGGTAGTACAGTTCTGTTTTATATATACATTTGTTATTGCGGGGCGAGCGTCCGACATGTGGACTGCCGTCACTGCCTGTTTGTATTATTATTTTGGGGCACGACCTGGATGCGGTCGATGTACCCGGTGTATGTATATTTTACATTCTGTACTAGGATTACCCCGCGGAGGGGTGCACGGATAGCCGGGTTCTAGGGGGCAACGGGCCCGCATCTCATGGCATTGAAACGGAGGGGGCTTCACTCTAGGATTGGCGGGCTGTTCGCCGCACTCGTAGGGGGTACAGGTTGACCCAGGAGGGGTGCCCAAGTTGCCGGATTCCGTGGAGTGCTGGGTGGTCCATTCACGGAGCTGAAGGGGACTGCCTCGCTTCAGGTTTTGGCGGGTGACTTGCCGCGCCCGTAGGGGTCTAGGATTTTATTGCACAGGCTATCCACACGACCAGGGGAACGTCGGGTTTCAGCAGCGGCTCTGTGAAACCCGGGGCTTCCAGATATCTGTATTGTTCTGTGATGCTGTACATTTCTGTGATGTTGCATTCTATTCACGCCTTGAGCGAAATACTATA
Source organism: Agapanthus africanus (assembly GCA_030015575.1). Lineage (NCBI taxonomy): Eukaryota > Viridiplantae > Streptophyta > Magnoliopsida > Asparagales > Amaryllidaceae > Agapanthus > Agapanthus africanus. The sequence continues at coordinate 199,499,377 of JASDDO010000028.1, read as the reverse complement.
TATTGGTATATATATTAGTAGATGTTGTATATGTTTTACATCCGCGCTAGTCCAGTCCCCGCTCTGCCGTTAGTTAGCTAACCTAACGGGTGATGACGGGACCCAGTGGCGAATGCGGATGGCATATACGTACGTCAGTATATTTTCGTTCTTTGTGGTGTGATCATTTGATGGGACTGCGTTGATTCGGATCAATGCAAGATAAACAAACCTAATCTGATGTTGTTGGAACACTTTTTCAAAAAGCTGTTATTGCAAGGACGTTCTCTTTTGTTTTGCATAGTGGTATTCATTTGGAATATCCTGCTCCTCAGTCGACGAGGCAAGGGCCGAGATCCCTTCACCGGGAGTGACCCCTTGGACAGAAGTTTGCGTCAGGGCATTAACTTCACTATAGCCGATTACTTTTGCTTTGCATCGTGGTATTCAGTTGGAATATCCTGCACCTCATTCTACGGGGAAAGAGCCGAGATCCCTTCACCGGGAGTGACCTCTTTAGTAAAAGTTTTCGTCACTATATTTTATAAAAGGCTATGCAGTTCCTTCAACGATATCAAGTTCTTTACGTTAAAGGTTTTTCGCCAAAAACCATTCGTAGCCCTCCGTCATTTCTTATGAGTATTATTTAGTATTCGTGCTGCGTTTGTTGACTCCGTCAAGGCGTAGTGTACGGTAGCTAAGTAGTGCTTGTTTGTTGCATAAATGGGATTGGTTAGGACAGTCGTGCGGCCTTGTTGACTCCGTCAAGGGCACGTACGGGTGGGTTTAATGCAATCCAGATAATGACGGGATGAACTTGACTAGGACTCTTTGATTTGTTGACTCCGTCAAGGTCACTTGAGTCCTAGGGGTAAAAACACACATCGGGAGTTTCAAAAGAACTGAAACTTGCCAGGCATGCGCATACCTTCTGGAGTGTGGTGACTTGAGTGGATTCCGTCAAGTTATCATGCGATGATAGTTGGATCCCGATTTCCACTGATGAGTTGGTTTACTCCTCGGGTGATCCCGACTAATTCTTCTTTCAGGTTTGGAGGAGAATTTGAGGTACAGTGGGAGGTTTCCAGATTAGACAAAGTGATAACCATTCTGATCTAGGTTAGAGTGCACGCTGAGTGTTTCTTTTCTCTCTCTCTGGCAGCGACCATTGACCCGACCCTAAGACTTTGACTCAGTGACCAAGTTGACCGAACTTTCTTAACACTGGCTTTTGGATTGTCAGAGTTGCAGACCTCATTGCCACTCCTACTTTTACCCTTTTCTCCAGGACACCCCGTATTATTACGAACGTCCACTTCCATTGGACAAAACCATCGTATGGTTAGATACGAACTCGAAGGACTTTGAGGATGGTTTCTGGTTCTGGAGAAAACGAATAGGACTATTCAGTTGTTTTTTCTTTTCACCTTCTCTCAGGTTGCGAGTACTCCTTGGTTTAGGAGTAGTACACCTATTACGCAAATTGGATAGTCTTCTTCCAAACCATAGGCTGGTGCCGACCGGTAGGGAATGAAGAAAACCAGTTAGCCTAAACGGTGTACAGAAGGTATTAAGTTAAGACAAAGAAAGGGATTAGTAAAAGGGCAAAGTAAATTGCGACTGATATTCACGACCAAACCAAGTATTTCTTCGCCAATCCTAAAATCACCTTTGTATTTCTCCAGGACACTCCGTATTACTACGAAGATCCCAGTTTATTGGATAATCCATCGTATGGTTATATACGAACTCGAAAGGAACTTGTTCCAGTTCGGGGATGGATCCTAGTTCAGGAGAAATAGGAATAAAGTACATTCAGGTGTCTTTTATCTTCACCTTCTCTCGCGTTGCGAGTGCTCCTAGGATTAGGACAGTACACCCTTTATGCTTTTTGGATAGTCTTCTTCCAAACCATAGGCTGGTGCCGAACGGTAGGGAAGGAAGAAAACCATTTGGCTTAAAGGGGTGTACAGAAGGTAATGACTAAAGACATATAAAGGGATTTGGAGAGGTGGCAAAGAATTATACGGTTATGGTTGTGAATCTGGATAATGGAAGAGGCATTACTAGGAATACCAGGATACCCCAACGAAACATTTCAATGTTTCAGTTTCACTGTGTACTGTTAATGGAAAACTGATTTCCCGATTATACACTTACTCCAGGGTATGTATTTACCAGGTTGGATTCTCACATCTGTATGGTTTTACAGATGATGAGTGGGAGTAAGTTATTGGGAATTGGGTGATCATCCTCATTATATCAGGATTCGTTGTAATCGGTGATATTTTGAGGAAGTCACCTGGGTTGTTTGCCGGACGGCAAATATTTGGTTTTGAATATCCGCTGTTATGCACCAATTTCAAATTGATATATCTGTACGTCTATTTTCATAGAGTGAGATATACCTTTTGATATTATGTCGATGACATTTACCTATATCAGTGGATGGTTAGGTAAGGAGCATTAAACAGCGGTGTAATTCTTCTTATCCATAAGTACAGTTTTCAACCTACGACACACAGTGAAAGAGTTGTTAGACTCAGTGGACTTATACAGAGTATTGTATGTTGTCCAAGGTCCATTAGGACGGAGGGGTAGGTCCTCGTACTATATTCGGTTTACTTATGACTTCTCTAGTTCTTAGACATGTGTTTCGTAGAAACACAGGGTCTAAGTTTTGAGGAGTTATAGGTATTTGAATAGAGTAGAGAACCAAGTATTACAAGTATCGGGATTCTTCAAAGTAATCGAAGATGTAGATACTTGTGTATGGTATTTCAGTTGATAGTAATGATAAAGAGAAATTGCTTCTCTTTCAGGTTACTCATAATTGGAAGCATTCCTAAGTTGAGTAACGCTGATCGGCCTCCTTCCATTTACTTGACATGCACTGGAGACAGCTGCATGATTTGAATCTGGTTCAATTGAATCAGTGCCTCTGTTTCTATATTGGATATAGAACAGTTCATATCTTAACGATGTTAAGATACGGGGAGTTGTCCGGCTTATGCTTAAAACCAGACACTGGACAACTCAAGGCACGTTTCTGTAATGGCTGTTTGTGGGTTGACCCAGGCTATGACGAGGGTTGACTTTCTACCATCTGGCAGATCAATAGAAATATTGTTCTAGACTCGCCACAGTTTTAATAAAAATGGATTTTTTTCAAAAACAGTAGTGGGAGTATGGTAGAACTGGAAGTGATTCCAGAACCACAAACGATTACTGAAGATTTGATAAGGAACCTAAAGATTCAATCTGATTTGACATTCCATTGGCCACTCCGCAGATAAGGTGGGTAACTTCAGGCACCCGAGAGGTACTCCGGTAGCCTCAAGGACGGTGACAGGGAAGTTCTTGTTTACCCACACTTGCCATTTCTGTTGTTCCAGGCTGCGAGACCCGGTGAGAGGATGAGTATAGCGTCGTTCTAAACTAGCTTTAGAAGTGCGCGTCTATATGACTCCACCAGAGGGTTGTCGTAGTCAGTGGGAGCAGCGGAAGCATTGGTGGACATCAGGCTTATGTCTATTTATAGACTAAAGCAGATGTAGCGGAGATAGATCATCTATTTCTGATGTGACAGTCATAGGCTTGACGTCATCAGAATAGGGGATGGATCTGTTGAGAAGGTAGTAGGAAGTGAGATTCCTATACTACAATCGGTTATACTTTGGTCGTCACACAGTGGTTTCTCCACAAGGGACTTGGATATTACATCAGACATACTGGTCACTAGATCTATGGTTTTAGATCTAGATTTGGGTGGTTTCCCAATCTGGGTAACTTGACAGCATTCTATGAGTATTTAGAATGGACGACTCCTGGCACGGTAGTATACCTGCAGGTAATGGAGTCACCCTCTCTAAAGGTGTCTTACAGACTAAAGGGGAGAGGGATACGCATGATTGACAGATCACTTGCTTAGGCAATTGAGTCAATCATGAGATGTCAAGTACCACACCAGATGTTGTTCTTGCACTAGATGCAATAAGTTGATATTGATCCAATCCTGGAGGAACAGTCGGAAGCAGTTTTAGAACATAAGTGAATGTTCTAGGGATATGATAACGGCTGCCTCTTTTAGGAGACGGTTATCACTCCAGGCTTCCAAGGTGACATGGACGACAAGGAGGTTGTCAGAGTTATAGTTCTCCCTCTGACGAGGGGCAGTATTTTGGACAGGTGGTCCAAGGCAATACTGAGGGAGGCATGGCGCAGGATACTGATTAAGTTCGGTTGATGATACAGTCTAAGAAGTTTGGATTTGGAGTTCATTTATGAGCTAGGTCCCATCAGACATCCAGACATTCTAAGACAGGTATTGCTCATTTCGGGAGATGGCTTTCTCCGCGAACTTGAGATATAGAGAGACATAGAAAGAAACTTCACAGCGGATCCACTCACTGAGGCTATTCCTCGAACGCAATAGTTTCGCAAACGGGTTTTGTGAGACTGACTAGTAGAGGAGTTGGGTGTTCGGTATCACACGGGCTGTGAGTATGCGGCATCGCAATAATTAGCCTTGAGTGCAAGTGGGAGATTGTTGGAGTTAGTGCCCTCAGAGTCAATTATTGGATCACAGGCACGTGATTGCAATGATTGAGGGAGGACCTATCCCAGGAGGACAGTCTTACTCGAGATGATAGTATGCTATCTGGTTTATCTTTATCATCGTGTACTGCTTTAGGTGACCTGACATGTCGCTATTACACGTTGATAGAGCCCCTAGGATTCTTGCTTGACTACCAGCAGTATGATGGCGATCATATACGTGGGAGCTGGTGGTCTATAAGCACATCCTTAAAAGGTCCCTAGTCGTAGGAGTTTCGAGACAGGGCATCGATACTCCGTTAGTAGACTAGTGTATACAGTCGAGACCCCGACGAGGGGCGGTGGCTGGTCTCACAAGCCACTGGTGTCAGTTGGTTCACCTAAGATGTATACAGGTGCTCATTGGGTTATGAGTACACCGGACAGGACTCGCCGGGAACCTGCTAGTTGGTCTTATACCAGATGTCAGATAGCAGTTCCCTGGTGACATGTGTACAGGTTAGTTCATCGACCTGAGATCGTCATTTGTCTCGTGTGAGTTCCCACTGTGCTTTGATTACTACCCTACCACGGCTCAAAGGAGTCGTGCAAACAGGTTTTAGTTGGGTACAGTCCCGAGCCACATGGAGGCAGTGAGCGGATCTGCAGGGGTTCGTCTCTCCCGGTATTGGGGGTGAGGTCGCGCTGTGTCTAGGAGAGCCATTACGCAAAGCCCTCGGCCGAGGCAGGAGATTTACTGGTAGGTATTCCAGTAGTATCTCAGGGCGTTCTGGGCTACGCTCCGACACGACTTGTACCGCTTTTGGGGGTCTGACTTTCACCAACCCCCTAGGCCCGCCATGCGATACTCATAGACGAACGGACCGGACTGTACGGATATTGTCACTGACAGGCTCAGTTGGGTGTCGGGGTGAGCTTCCTCATCGACGTCCCATATGGTCAATACCTGGTGGCCCGTCACGTATTGGCTTATACCTCTGACGTGCTAGTGGTTAAATCCACAGCCAAGGTATTGACGAGTCTTTAGAGTCCACCACACTCAGTTACTCAAGTTTCGGGCGAAACGCTGTAGAGGCCGTATGGAGATATGGCAGGGTTCGATCAGATACGTGCGGTATTGCACGGATCGTGATCGGACAGTTTTTACTAGCCGGCTTTGGCTTAAGCCGGATTCTAGTATTTGATAGTGTAGTTTTGTCTCTTTGCATTTGTGTTCAGTGGGAATACAAATGCGGGCATGTATTTGCAGTAGCGGGGTTTTCCTGTAATTTATTATGGGATCGGTTTTCTGGGGTTGCCAGTTTGCATTCCGTTCCGTCCGGTTTTCCTTCATTCCTTCTCGGTCGGACTTTCTTGGTGGAGGGTGTTAATTGCAAGTTCGCAATTAACATTTAGTGGAGGGTTTTCTTGCAATGTTGCATTATGATGAGACTTGTTTCATCATGAGATGCCTTTCTTGTCTATTCCATTCCTTTCATTTGATGGTTGTATGATATGATAAGAAAAGAATTGAGAGTGACCAATTTCTATATTGTTGATATATTCTTTCTTGCATTTTCTTTTCTCTCTCCAATCTCATTCTTGAGATAATGAGGCCGGCCACATTATTTGAGAGAAGGGAGAATTATTTTTGGGGGTGATTTTTTTCTCATCTCATTCCATGGTTGCAAAAGATAAGCTTAAAAGCTCATTTTCTTTCTCTCCTTCTCTTCTCTATTCCTCCACATCAAGGCAACCTCATAACCCCAAGAGACAAGTTCACTACACTATTCTATAGCAAGCCTTGGACGCGTCGGCTAGCCAACTTCGCGCCCGAGTTGCCTCGGTCAAGAGGCGGGAGCCCGTAAAAGATTCCGGCTACGTGGTGCCCTTTCCGACGAGCGAGGAGGTGACGGAGATTCCGCGGGAGATCGGAGTAGAGACGAAGACCGAAGGACACGGATCGCTCGGTATACTTCTCACCCTATCTCTTTAGTTAGCTAGTATAGGTTAATGGTTTCGATCCGGGTAATTGTCCGCGGTAGCGCCGTTTTGCAAAGTTCGCAAAATTTTTTATTCCGCATTTTGGCCTCGAGTACGAGGCCGGGGCGCTGCCGTGGCGGAACAGGTCGCACGGTCATTTTGACCTCTGTCAAGGGCACGTGCGGGTGGGTCTAAGTTAATCAAGGACAATGACGGGTTGAACTTGACTTGCGACTTATGATATGTTGACCTCTGTCAAGGTCATAAGCCGCTTGGGGTAAAAACACACATCGGGAGTTTATAAAGAAACTGAAACTTGCCAGGCATGCGCATACCTTCTGGAGTGTGATAACGTGAATGGATTCCGTCATGTTATCAGGCAATGATAGTTGGATCCCGATTCCCATTGATGAGTTGGTTTACTCCTCGGGTGATCCCGGCTAATTCTTCTTTCAGGTTTGGAGGAGAGTTTAACGATACGGTGGGAGGTTTCCTGATTGGATAAAGTGATAACCATTCTGATCTAAGTTAGAGTGCACGCTGAGTGTTTCTTTTCTCTCTCTCTCTTTGGCAGCGACCATGACCCGACCCTTGACTATGACTCAGTGACCAAGTTAACCGAACCTTCTTAAACACTGGATTTTGGATTGTCAGAGTTGCATACCTCATTGCCACTCCTTCTTTTACCCTTTTCTCCAGAACACCTCATCCACTTCCATTGGATAAAACCATCGTATGGTTATATACGAACTCGAAGGAATTTATTCGAGGATGGTTTCCGGTTCTGGAGAAAACGAATAGGACTATTCAGCTGTCTTCTCCCTTTTACCTTCTCTCAGGTTGCGAGTGCTCCTTGGATTAGGGGATAGTACACCTGTTACGCTTACTGGATAGTCTTCTTCCAAACCATCGGCAGGTGCCGAACGGTAGGGAATGAAGAAAACCAATTAGCCTAACGATGGTGCACAGAAGGTATTATGTAAAGACAAATAAAGGGATTAGTAAGAGGGCAAAGTAAACTGCGACTGCTATTCATGACCAAACCAAGTATTTTATTACCACTCCCACTTCACCTTTGTATTTCTCTAGGACACTCCGTATCACTACGAAGATCCAAAGTTATTTGGATACTCCATCGTATGGTTATATACGAACTCGAAAGGAACTTGTTCCAGTTCGGGGATGGATTCTGGTTCAGGAGAAATAGGAATAAGGTTTATTCGGTTGTCTTTTATCTTCACCTTCTCTCGCATTGCGAGTGCTCCTAGGATTGTTAGTGTATATGCCCTAGAGGCCATTACTGTATCATACTAGTATGTATATTACTTAATGGAAGCTTGGGATATTCACCTTGTATTGACAATCTTGCTCAAAATAGTAGTATGCTACTTGGTTTGTTTCTACTTCAATGTGTACATGTGTTTATTTTTGTATATCGCCTATACACATTAGTAGAGCCCTTAGGATCTTTGCTTGATTACCAGCGATGTGATGGCCGTCACACTAGTGGGGCTGGGTAATCTATAAGCACATCCTTATGCAGGTCCCTGGTCGCAGGACTATCGAGACAGGGCATCGATACTCCGGAGTAGACCAGCGCATGCGCTTCTCATCCCAGTGTGGGAGACGGTCTGTCCCACAGCCGTCAGTACGTCGTACTTGAGATAGTATGCGGGTGCTCGTTAGGTTACGGGTACACTGGACAGGACTCGTCGGGAACTGACTAGTTGGTATTATACCTATCGTCAGTTATCAGTTCCCAGGTGACATGAGTACAGCTTAGTCCGCTGACTTGACACTGTCACTCCGCCTCGAGTGTGTTCCCACTGTACTTTGATCACTACCCTACCACGGCTCAAAGGAGTCGTGCAAACAGGTAGTGGTTGGGTGCAGTCCCGAAGCACTTGGAGGCAGTGACGGTTAGACAGGATTCGTCTCTCCCGGTATTGGGGGTTGACATCGCGCTGTGTCTAGGAGAGCCATTACACGAGTAGTCCCTGGCCAGGGCAAACGAGATATACTGGTAGGTTTCCAGTGTTATCTCAGGGTGTATTGGGCTTCACTCCGGCACGACTTGTACCGCTATTGGGGGACTGACGTTTACCGCCCCCTAGGCCCGCCATGCGATGTATCAGACGAACAGACCGGACTGTATGGAGAATGTCACACTCAGGCTCAGTAGGAGTTCAGATGGGTTTCGCCTCGTCGGTCTTCTTGTCGGCATTACCTGGGGACCGTTACGCACAGCTAGTGCCGCTTGCGGTCTGTGGTTAAACCCACTGCCAGCGTAGTGTCGAGTCTTTAGAGTCCCACACAGAAAGCTTTTCGCCTTTAGGCAAAATAGTAGAGGTCGCATGGTATTGCGACAGGTCGCATGGTTTTGCGACAGGGTTCGGTCACATCCGTGCACTTGTGCACGTACAGTGTCCGGGCAGTTTACACTAGCGGGCTTTGGTTTAAGCCAGATCCTAGTGTACCTTATGGGATTGGATTTATCCAGTTTGCATTCGTGTTCCTCGGAACGCGGATGCGGGTGTGTATGCACAAATGACAGGGAGGCAGAGGCAGCGGATTCTCATTAGGGTTGTTGACAGTTGACCGTTGACTTTTTGACTTTATGCTCAACCCTAATGAGAATATGATATGTGATTAACTATTATATTAATTAAGTATTATGGTGATATGGTTGTTGACTTGTTGACTTTTGTTGACTTGTTGACTTTGGTGACTTGTTGACTTTTGTTGACTTGTTGACCGGTTGACTAGGCTTGACTAGTTGACCATCATGATAACCATGGTTATCATTTCATGCCAAAGACTTTTTCTTGCTTGTTCATTTGAGTAAAATGAGTGCATGACATGATAAGGTTATGGTTACTTCAACCATCACATAAGACTTTTGTTGATATGATGAGTTATCATTGCTTTGGATTATGAGAGGGTGAAAGACAAAAGAGTTGCTCATTCTTTCTTGCTCATTCTCTCTCTTGTTCTTGAGCTCTCCTCTTGCTCTCACCCTCAACCTCTTGCTCCCTCTCTTGATCTATGGTTCTCTTGTCTCATGAGTTGAGAATCAAGAACCATAGATAAAATCCCATTCTAAATCATCTCTACTCATTCTAGTTCACTAGGTTTAGCAAACCAAGTGAACTAGTTTCTTCAAAGAACGAAGAAGGAGCTAAAGGTTGGAGCTTTCAAGTGGATCTATCTACGGCGTACGGAGACAACGAGAAGGAGCCATCGAACCACCATCGGAGCTTGAAGAGAAGGAGTTCAAGTTTAGGTATAACCATCCTCATCCGAGTAGCTAAATATCTTTAGCTTAGTATGCTAGTTTTAGTTTAGGTAACGATCCCGACCATAGTTTAGTCCATGTTGCCTCTTGCGATAAAAATTCGTTTTTTATACCGTTTCCGCCTCCCCGTAAGAACCGGGGGTCGCAACGTGGACTCACAGTGGTATCAGAGCCTAACTAAACTTAAACTAGCTTGGTAGTGAAGTGTAACGAAGTTCGGAACCGGAAAAATCCAAAAACCAAACTTTTACTAAAATTGAGTTTCTGTTGAAATTTTTTCTGGTCAAAATGAAAAACTTTATACTCCTAAATTCGGCTCAGGGTTTTGTGAGAACACCCAAGAAAAACGATGCAGTAATTCCTCTAAACCGCCGCCCTTCCGCCGCGTGAGCCTTCTTAGCCGCCGCGGAACCGCCGCGAGTTGTTGTCTTCTCTGCATCGTTTTTCGTGCAGTGTGTTTGTGTGTTGGTTTTGGGATTTTTAAAATATATTATATGTGCCCAGATTGTCCAGAAAAGAAATTTCCTTTTGGGGTCCTATAATTCCGTATTTTTTCCGAACTTCACTGCACTTTGACTATGATGGTTATATCTGTAATGTTTGCATGTATTGAACGTCGGCTTATCGCTATAAGTCGATTGGTCGGGGTTATACATGATCTGTAATGTGCTGGAATGTGTATATAAATATGTTGGATTGTCGCGGGTGAATAGCCGGGGGTTGTGAGACGAGAGTTTTCTTTTCTTGCAATTCATGTAAATTTGTAAATTGATGTAATAATTATTTGTATGGCCGCACAACCGGGAAGGGGTTGTAGCCGTCATTGTATAATTTCTTTTTACTGTTTTTGCTCCTAGGATAGACCCATGGAGGGGTGCACAAACTACCGGGTATGCCGAAGTGTCGAGTGGCCTACTCATGGAGTTGAGGGAGGTTGCTACGCTTCGGGTACTTGGCGGGTAGTTTGCCGCACCCGTAGGGGTCTTGGGTGGGGTTTTGGCTATTCACCGCGACCGTGTTATATGTTTTTGTTACAGGCTCGTACAAATTACAGATTGCTAGTATATCCAATGTATTTATCTGTGATCTGAAATGTTTATCATTGCAGTATATCTATATATGATATTATTTAGGCGTTGCTTATGTTTTACAGACGCGCTAGCCCAGCCCCCGCTCTGTCGTTAGTTAAGTAACCTAACGGGTAATGACGGGGCCCCGTGGCGAATGCGAATGGCATAAGCGTACGTCATATTTTGGTTGTTTTCTGCAATGGTAGGATTAATTGATGGGACGCATTAAAAGAACTAATGCAAGAATATCACACATTAAAAGAACTAATGCAAGCAAAACATGCATTAAAAGAACTAATGCAAGAAAATAAACCAAGTATAAGTCGTTGGAACATTTTCGAAAAACCACTCGGTTCTTTTCAAAACAAACTTTTAAAATGCGGAGTTTGAGCCACTCCATTTAAAAGCTATCTCGTTCCATCGACTAAATCAAGTTCACTACGTTCACGGTTTCGCCAAAACCATTCGTAGCCCTCCGTCGTTTCATATGAATATTCAACAGTATTCAAGCTGTGTTTGTTGGCCTTAGTCAAGGCACAGTGTTTGGTAGCTGGTGGGTATTCATATGTTGCATAGATAGAATGCGTTGGTTTGGGACAGTCGTATTACCTTGTTGGCCTTAGTCAAGGGTATGTACGGGTGGATTCAAATTAACCTGGACAACGACGGGTAGAACTTGACATGTGACTTATGATTTGTTGGCCTTAGTCAAGGTCATAAGAGCATGGGGCAAAAATATACATCGGGAGTTTCATAAGTACTGAAACTTGCTAGATTTGCATACCATTTGGAGTGTGATGATTCTGGTAGGATTCCTTCAGTTTCGTCACGCGATGATATTTGGATCCCGATCCTACTGTGAGTATATGCTACTCCTCGGAAAATTTCTCACTAAACGATCAATGCTATAAACCTAGTAGGTGCCTAGAAAGGTGTTAGCGGGGCTACGCCCTCAGGGAAAAGAGGTTCTTTAATTAAGGAACTTCGCGAAAGCGTTGGAAAACCTCCCTCGAAGTACCGACACCGGCCTGGCTGAACGGTTAAGCAAGTATTGTGCGGTGGGATTGATCCCGACTAATTCTTCCTTTATGGTTTGAGGAGGGATTCGAGAAACAGTGGGAGCCATCCTGTTTAGACAAACTAAAAACCACTCTAAACTTGCAAGAGCATCATGCTGAGTGTTTCTTCTTCTCTCTCTTAATTGCAGCGACCCTGTGACCGCACCTAGGTTACATCTAGATAAAAATATGACTGAACCTGACTGTTATGACTGGCAAAGGTCTGTCCAGATGTCCATTGCCCATGACAAGCTGGGACACCTCTTAACTAATCAAATCCCTGCTGTCTCAGGTCCAGTTTCCCCTGTCACGGATGTTCACATCCGCAGGACACCGGAAAAGGATTGTGCGAAAGCCAAGTGCCTCGTGTTAGCCTCAGTTAATGGTGCAAACCAGAGGCAGCACGAGAAGATGGACTCAGTTTCTATCTTCCTCCATAACAAAGTTTTATATGGAGAGCAATCTCGTATCGCAAGATATGAGACCTCGAACGAATTGCTTCAAGCGAGGTTGGCTGTCGGGTCATCTGTAGGGGGCAACGTCCTTACAGAGACCAGCTATTTTAAGCTCACGGACCTGGAGACCACGTTGGAGAATGGGTCAAGTACTGACCTAATTCTACAGTCCCTGCCCTCTGCTTATATCCTGAAAGAAACCAGGGAAGAAAAAGGAAAAACAAGGGCAAAAGTTTCGGGACTGGATATGATTAAAGAGGGACGTTCCTATTGTAACGGGAATGAACTATGGCAGAGAGATTGCAGGGCTTGTAAAGCCAGTAGCCAGAATTCGAAGCATGTTGTGGCTTCGGCTTCGAGTGTATTTGTAATTGAGAACTGTTTGTCAGTTAACCCTACTTCCTGGGTATTGGATACCGGATCAGGATCTCACATCTGTAATTCGTTACAGGGTCTGAGAAACCGTAGGGTTATCAGGAAAGGTGATATGACTCTCAGGGTTGCTAACGGAATGAGCATGGATGCTGTATCCGTAGGGGAATATCACCTAGGACTGACAACTGGGCAGATATTGATTCTGCGTGACTGTTTGTATGTACCAGGTGCGACTTGCAATATCATATCTGTATCCTTACTTTCTAAGGAAGGATATGATTTTGCTTTTGTAAGCGATGTAGTAAACATCCACCTAAATCAAGCACTGATTGGGTCAGGTACATTAAATAACGGTATATACGTATTGAATCAAGCTCAGATATTCAGTGTCCAGAACACACTTAAAAGAAAGTCTCCAGAATTAAATCAGGCTTTCTTATGGCATTGTAGACTGGGTCACATCAATGAGACACGGTTGACTAAGTTACATAAAGAAGGATACTTGGATCCGTTCAAGTACCAGTCTTATGCCACTTGTGAATCTTGTCTCATGGGAAAGATGACAAAGACTCCGTTCACTGGACACGGAGTAAGAGCGAGCGAGCTCTTGGGACTTATACACAGTGACGTGTGTGGTCCAATGTCTACACATGCGCGAAGCGGTTATTCATACTTCATTACTTTCACAGATGATTTCTCTAGGTTTGGACATGTCTTCTTAATGAAGCACAAATCCGAGGCCTTTGAGAAATTTCGAGAATATAAGAATGAAGTAGAAAAACAAACAGGCAAAAGTATCAAGATCCTAAGATCGGATCGAGGTGGTGAATACTTGAGTGCCGAGTTTCTGGACTACTTAAAAGAGAATGGAATTCTCTCTCAGCGTACTCCTCCATACACACCACAACACAACGGTGTATCGGAAAGAAGGAATCGAACCCTACTAGATATGGTTCGTTCCATGATGAGTAAGGCTGAGTTACCGCGATCTTTCTGGGGTTATGCACTGGAAACAGCTGCACATCTCTTGAACCAAGTTCCTACTAAGACAGTGCCTACCACACCATACCAGATGTGGAGTGGGAAGAAACCCTGTCTTAAATCCTTTAAGACATGGGGATGTCCGGCTTTTGTAAAAAAGCAGCATGCGGACAAGCTCGAGGCACGCTCAGTACAGTGCAAGTTTGTGGGATACCCAAAGAACTCCAAGGGGTATCTTTTCTATTACGCAGAGGAGCAAAAAGTCCTTGTTTCTCGTCATGCCCGCTTCATGGAAACTGAGTTTTTAGAAAATCAGATAAGTGGGAGCGCAATAGAACTGGAAGAAATTCCAGAACCACAAGCTATTACTGAAACCTTAGTAGAACCAGAAGGTTCAGGGGAACCGGACATTCCTACGCCGCTCCGCAGGAGTAGTAGGCAGTCTCATCCGCCCGAGAGATACTACGGTTTTCTCATAGACGGGGATAGAGAGGATTGCATCATAGATTATGATGAGCCTACTAGCTTCCAGCAAGCCATTCAGAGCGGTGACTCGGTATAATGGCTGGATGCAATGCGGACCGAGATGGAGTCCATGTACACCAACAAAGTTTGGACTTTGGACTTTGCTCCAGAAGGGGTAAAACCCGTAGGCTGCAAATGGATCTTCAGAAAGAAGATTGGTGTAGATGGGCAGGTTGAAACCTATAAGGCTAGGCTCGTTGCAAAGGGTTTTCGTCAAAGACCTGGTTTGGACTATGACGAGACTTTTTCTCCGGTAGCCATGCTTAAATCCATTCGGATCCTTCTTGCCATTGCTGCCTTCCACGATTATGAGATCTGGCAGATGGACGTTAAGACGGCTTTCCTAAATGGAAATTTAGAAGAGTGCGTCTATATGGATCAGCCAGAGGGATTCAATCAGAGTGGGAGCAGCGGTAAAGTGTGCAAGTTGCTCAAGTCCATCTATGGACTTAAGCAGGCATCGCGGAGTTGGAACATCTGCTTTGATGATACTGTCAAAGAATTCGACTTTGTCAAAAACCCAGATGAACCATGCATTTACAGTAAGATTGTAGGGAGAAATGTGGTATTCCTCGTCTTGTACGTCGATGACATTCTCCTAATAGGAAATGATATTCCTATGCTACAGTCAGTCAAAGGATTCTTGTCACAGAGGTTCTCCATGAAGGACCTGGGCGATGCCAACTACATTCTGGGGATCCAGATCTATCGTGATAGATCTAAAAGGATGTTGGGACTTTCACAGTCAAGGTATATCGACACCATACTGAAACGATTCAGTATGGAAGATTCCAAGCGCGGTAATTTACCGGCTTGTCACGGAATCACCCTCTCCAAAGAGATGTCTCCCAAGACTGATTTGGAAAGGGCTCGCATGTCATCAATACCCTACGCATCTGCGGTAGGCTCTATTATGTATGCGATGTTATGTACCAGACCAGATGTAGCATACGCATTGAGCGTTGTAAGCCGGTATCAGTCAGACCCAGGGGAGAAACACTGGATAGAAGTAAAGAACATACTCAAGTACCTGAGAAGGACTAAGGAGATGTTCTTGGTGTATGGCGGAAAAGACCTCCAGATTGAGGCCTTTGCTGACTCCAGCTTCCAGAGTGACAAGGATGACTCCAAGTCCATGTCGGGTTATGTCTTTACCCTCAATGGAGGGGCGGTTTGCTGGAAGAGTTCCAAGCAGGAAACCGTTGCTGACTCAACCATGGAAGCGGAGTACATAGCTGCTTGCGATGCCGCAAAGGAAGCTGTCTGGATGAAGAAGTTCCTCACGGAACTTCAGGTGGTTCCTACCAGTGTTGATCCAATACCGCTGTATTGTGACAACAACGGCGCTATAGCTTTAGCGAAGGAACCAAGGTCCCATCAGAAGTCCAGGCACATTTTGAGGCGGTTCCACCTGATCAGGGAGATCATTGATCGCCAGGAGATCGAGGTAAAGAGAGTAAAATCAGAAGATAACACTACAGATCCATTCACCAAGGCCTTGCCCCAGACTCAGTTCGAGCGGCTGATCGAGATGATAGGTCTTCGATACGCCAGTACATGGCCTTAGTGCAAGTGGGAGATTGTTAGTGTATATGCCCTAGAGGCCATTACTGTATCATACTAGTATGTATATTACTTAATGGAAGCTTGGGATATTCACCTTGTATTGACAATCTTGCTCAAAATAGTAGTATGCTACTTGGTTTGTTTCTACTTCAATGTGTACATGTGTTTATTTTTGTATATCGCCTATACACATTAGTAGAGCCCTTAGGATCTTTGCTTGATTACCAGCGATGTGATGGCCGTCACACTAGTGGGGCTGGGTAATCTATAAGCACATCCTTATGCAGGTCCCTGGTCGCAGGACTATCGAGACAGGGCATCGATACTCCGGAGTAGACCAGCGCATGCGCTTCTCATCCCAGTGTGGGAGACGGTCTGTCCCACAGCCGTCAGTACGTCGTACTTGAGATAGTATGTGGGTGCTCGTTAGGTTACGGGTACACTGGACAGGACTCGTCGGGAACTGACTAGTTGGTATTATACCTATCGTCAGTTATCAGTTCCCAGGTGACATGAGTACAGCTTAGTCCGCTGACTTGACACTGTCACTCCGCCTCGAGTGTGTTCCCACTGTACTTTGATCACTACCCTACCACGGCTCAAAGGAGTCGTGCAAACAGGTAGTGGTTGGGTGCAGTCCCGAAGCACTTGGAGGCAGTGACGGTTAGACAGGATTCGTCTCTCCCGGTATTGGGGGTTGACATCGCGCTGTGTCTAGGAGAGCCATTACACGAGTAGTCCCTGGCCAGGGCAAACGAGATATACTGGTAGGTTTCCAGTGTTATCTCAGGGTGTATTGGGCTTCACTCCGGCACGACTTGTACCGCTATTGGGGGACTGACGTTTACCGCCCCCTAGGCCCGCCATGCGATGTATCAGACGAACAGACCGGACTGTATGGAGAATGTCACACTCAGGCTCAGTAGGAGTTCAGATGGGTTTCGCCTCGTCGGTCTTCTTGTCGGCATTACCTGGGGACCGTTACGCACAGCTAGTGCCGCTTGCGGTCTGTGGTTAAACCCACTGCCAGCGTAGTGTCGAGTCTTTAGAGTCCCACACAGAAAGCTTTTCGCCTTTAGGCAAAAGAGTAGAGGTCGCATGGTATTGCGACAGGTCGCATGGTTTTGCGACAGGGTTCGGTCACATCCGTGCACTTGTGCACGTACAGTGTCCGGGCAGTTTACACTAGCGGGCTTTGGTTTAAGCCAGATCCTAGTGTACCTTATGGGATTGGATTTATCCAGTTTGCATTCGTGTTCCTCGGAACGCGGATGCGGGTGTGTATGCACAAATGACAGGGAGGCAGAGGCAGCGGATTCTCATTAGGGTTGTTGACAGTTGACCGTTGACTTTTTGACTTTATGCTCAACCCTAATGAGAATATGATATGTGATTAACTATTATATTAATTAAGTATTATGGTGATATGGTTGTTGACTTGTTGACTTTTGTTGACTTGTTGACTTTGGTGACTTGTTGACTTTTGTTGACTTGTTGACCGGTTGACTAGGCTTGACTAGTTGACCATCATGATAACCATGGTTATCATTTCATGCCAAAGACTTTTTCTTGCTTGTTCATTTGAGTAAAATGAGTGCATGACATGATAAGGTTATGGTTACTTCAACCATCACATAAGACTTTTGTTGATATGATGAGTTATCATTGCTTTGGATTATGAGAGGGTGAAAGACAAAAGAGTTGCTCATTCTTTCTTGCTCATTCTCTCTCTTGTTCTTGAGCTCTCCTCTTGCTCTCACCCTCAACCTCTTGCTCCCTCTCTTGATCTATGGTTCTCTTGTCTCATGAGTTGAGAATCAAGAACCATAGATAAAATCCCATTCTAAATCATCTCTACTCATTCTAGTTCACTAGGTTTAGCAAACCAAGTGAACTAGTTTCTTCAAAGAACGAAGAAGGAGCTAAAGGTTGGAGGTTTCAAGTGGATCTATCTTCGGCGTACGGAGACAACGAGAAGGAGCCATCGAACCACCATCGGAGCTTGAAGAGAAGGAGTTCAAGTTTAGGTATAACCATCCTCATCCGAGTAGCTAAATATCTTTAGCTTAGTATGCTAGTTTTAGTTTAGGTAACGATCCCGACCATAGTTTAGTCCATGTTGCCTCTTGAGATAAAAATTCGTTTTTTATACCGTTTCCGCCTCCCCGTAAGAACCGGGGGTCGCAACGTGGACTCACAAGGATTAGGACAGTACACCTGTTACGCTTATTGGATAGTCTTCTTCCAAACCATAGGCTGGTGCCGAACGGTAGGGAAGGAAGAAAAATTTGGCCTAAAGGGGTATGCAGAAGGTAATGATTAAAGACATATGAAGGGATGTGGAGAGATGACATAGAAATATACGGTTACAGTTGTGAATCGGGATAATGGAAGAGGCATTACTAGGAATACCCGGATACCCCATCGAAACATTTCAATATTTCAGTTTCACTGTTTACTGTTAATGGAAAACTGATTTCCCAATTAGACACTTGCTCCAGGGTATGTATTTACCAGGTATGAATCTCACATCTGTATGGTTTTACAGATGATGAGTGGGAGTAAGTTATTGGGAATTAGGTGATCATCCTCATTATATCGGAATTCGTTGTAATTGGTGATATTTGAGGAAATCGCCTGGGTTGTTTGCCGGACGGCAAATATTTGGTTTTGCTGTTATGCACCAATTTCAAATTGATATATCTGTACGTCTATTTTTATAGAGTGGGATATACCTTTTTGAAATTATGTCCATGACATTTACCTATATCAGTGGATGATTAGGTAAGGAGCATTAAACAGCGGTGTAATTCTTCTTCACCATAAGTACAGTTTTCAACCTACGACACACAGGGTTTGAGTTATTAGACTCAGGGGACTTATACAGAGTATTGTATGTTGTCCAGTGTCCATTAGGACAGAGCGGTTGGTCCTCGTACTATATTCGGTTTACTTATGACTTCTCCAGTTCTTAGATAAGTGTTTCGTAGAAACACAAGGTCTGAGTTTTGAGAAGTTATAGGTATAAGTGTAAAGTAGAGAACCGGGTATTGCAAGTATCGGGATTCTTCAAGGTGATCGAAGATATAGATACTTGTGTATGGTATTCAGTTAATAGTTTTGAGAAACTTGTTTCTCTTTCAGGTTACTCATAATTGGAACACTCCTAAGCTGGGTAACGCTGATCGGCCTCTTTCCATTTAGTTGACATGCACTGGAGACAGCTGCATGATTTGAATCTGGTTCAATTAAATCAGTGTCTCTGTTTCTGTCTTGGATATAGAACAGTTCATATCTTGACATTGTTAAGGTACGGGGAGTTGTCCAGCTTATGCTTAAAACCAGACACTGGACAACTCAAGGCACGTTTCTGTAATGGCTGTTTGTGGGTTGACCCGGGCTATGACGAGGGTCGACTTTCTACCATCTGGAAGATCAATAGTGATATTGTTCTTGACTCGCCACAGTTTTAATAAAAATGGATTTTTTCAGAAAACAGTAGTGGGAGTACGGTAGAACTGGAAGTGATTCCAGAACCGCAAACGATTACTGAAGATTTGATAAGAACCTAAAGATTCAATCTGATTTGACATTCCATTGGCCACTCCGCAGACATGATGGGTAACCTCATGCACTCGAGAGGTACTTCGGTATGCTCAAGGACGGTGACAGGGAGGTTCTTGTTTACCCAGACTTGCCATTGCTGTTGTTCCAGGCTGTGAGACCCGGCAGGAGGATGAGTATAGCGTCGTTCTGAACTGGCTTCAGAAGTGTACGTGTATATGACTCTGCCAAAGGGTTGTCGTAGTCAGTGGGAGCAGCGGAAGCATGGTGGACAAGTGACTTATGTCTATTTATAGACTAAAGCAGATATAGCGAAGATAGATCATCTATTTCTGATGTGACAGTCATAGGTTTGACTTCATCAGAATAGGGGATGGATCTGTTAAGAAGGTAGTAGGGTGTGATGTCCTGGTATTTGGATGACATACACAGAGTAGGAAGTGATATTCCTATACTACGGTCGGTTATACTTTGGTTGTCACACAGTGGTTTCTCCACATAGGATGTTAATCCAGTCCTAGAGAAACGATCGGAAGCAGTTTTAGAACATAAGTGGATGTTCTAGGGATATGATAATGGCATCCTCCTTCGGGAGACAGTTATCACTCCAGGCTTACAAGGTGACCTGGATGACAGAGTGTCTGTCAGAGTTATAGTTCTCCCTCTGAAGAGGGGCAGTATTTTGGACAGGTGGTCCAGGCGGATACTGAGGGAGACATGGCGCTGGATACTGATTAAGTTCAGTTGACGATACAGTCTAAGAAGTTTGGATTTGGAGTTCACTTATGAACTAGGTCCCATCAAACATCCAAACATATTCTAAGACAGGTATTGCTCATTTTGGGAGATGGGTTTCTCCGCGAACTTGAGATAAAGAGAAACATAGAAAGAAACATCTGAGCGGATCCACTCACTGAGGCTATTCTTTGAATGCAATAGTTTCGCAAACGGGCTTTATGAGACTGATTAGTAGAGGAGTTGCGTGTTCGGTATCACACGGGCTGTGAGTATGCGACATAACAATAATTAGCCTTTAGTGCAAGTGGGAGATTGTTGGATATAGCGCTCTCAGAGTCAATTATTGGATCACAGGCATGTGATTGCAATAATTGAGGGAGGACCTATACCGGTAGGACAGTCTTACTCAAGATGATAGTATACTATCTGGTCTATCTTTATCATCGTGTACTGCTTTAGGTGACCTTACAGGTCGCTATTACACGTTGATAGAGCCCCTAGGATTCTTGCTTGACTGCCAGCAGTATGATGGCAATCATATACGTGGGAGCTGGGGTCTATAAGCACATCCTTAAAAGGTCCCTAGTCGTGGGAGTTTCGAGACAGGGCATCGATACTCCAGAGTAGACTAGTGTATACAGTCGAGACCCCGACGAGGGGCGGTAGCCGGTCTCACAAGTCACTGGTGTCAGTTGGTTCACCTAAGATGTATACAGGTGCTCATTGGGTTATGAGTACACCGGACAGGACTCGCCGGGAACCTGCTAGTTGGGATTATACCAGACGTCAGATAGCAGTTCCCCGGTGACATGTGTACAGGTTAGTTCATCGACCTGAGATTGTCATTTGTCTCGTGTGAGTTCCCACTGTGCTTTGATTACTACCCTACCACAGCTCAAAGGAGTCATGCAAACAGGTTTCAGTTGGGTACAGTCCCGAGCCACATGGAGGCAGTGAGCGGATCTGCAGGGGTTCGTCTCTCCCGGTATTGGGGGTGAGGTCGCGCTGTGTCTAGGAGAGCCATTACCCAAAGCCCTCGGCCGAGGCAGGAGATTTACTGGTAGGTATTCCAGTAGTATCTCAGGGTGTTCTGGGCTACACTCCGACACGACTTGTACCGCTTTTGGGGATCTGACTTTTACCAACCCTCTAGGCCCGCCATGCGATGCTCATAGACGAACAGACCGGACTGTACGGATATTGTCACTGACAGGCTCAGTAGGGTGTCAGGATGAGTTCGCTCATCGACCTCCCTTTTAGTCAATACTTGGTAGCCCGTTACGTATGGCTAATACCTCTGACGTGCTAGTGGTTAAATCCACAGCCAAAGTATTGATGAGTCTTTAGAGTCCCCCACAGACAGTTTCTCAAGTTTCGGGCGAAACGTTGTAGAGGCCGTATGATATATGGCAGGGTTCGATCTTATACGTGCGGTATTGCATGGATCATGATCGGACGGATCATACTAGTGGGCTTTGGTTTAAGCCGGATCCTAGTATTAGATTTGTTGGATTACTTTAGTTTCATCACATTCGCATTCAGTCGGAATGCGGGTGCAGGTATGTATATACAGGTGAGGGGTATACTTGTGATCCGTCACGAGTTACTTTAGATGTTGCCGGATCTTTTTGTGGTGGCAAACATTTGGATTAATATTTTCTTAAGGAAATAATGAGCTAGAAATCATCATAACAATGCATTAATGTGACATTGACTTATATCACGAGTCATGGTCTCTTTTTTAGCAAAAGTGTCACATTAATGGATTGATTTGTGATGATATGAGAGGAAGAGAGAGAGGGGCTGCCTTGGGGTTATGGTTAGCTTTCATATTATTTTCCTCACTCTCTCTCATTCTATCATAACAAAAGAAAAAGAATGGATGAGAAAGTTTCTTTTCTTCTTCTTCTTCCTCTAGCTCATTGTCTCCTCCAATGGCAACACCTTCTACCTCCATCCAAATCCATGGATGAAAGAGACAAAGTGACCACAACATACTCTACTTCAACCTTGAGCACGTCGACCAGCACACTTCGCGCCCGAGTTGCTTCGGACGAAGCGGGAGCCCGTAAAAAGACTTCTCGATGTGGTGCCCTTTCCGACGAGGAGATGAAGACCGGAGATGCCGCGTGGAGCTTGGGATGGTGGCCGAAAACCGAAGGACATGGATCGCTCGGTATAGCCCTCTACCCTATCTCTAATTAGCTAGTTGTAGGTAAATGGTTACGATCCGGGTTTTTAGGATGCGGTAGTGCCGGTTTAAAGTCAAGAAAATTTTCGTTTCCGCATTTTGGCATCGGATAGACGGCCGGGGCGCTACCGTAGTCCTACACACCGCACATGTGGGTCGTGTGCATGAAATTGATGGATTTTCTTTCACATGGAGGCGACTTGATTTGGTTCCCCCTTTTTGGGAAGCTGGTACTGCCCTTTTTACGACATAGACGGTCGATGCTTAACGTGTCACCGAGACGGAGTATCGGTGTATGACGTATCCCTGACGTGGAGTGTCTGCTTGACGTTTTCCCGGCATGGAGTGTCGCTGGTAGACTTGTCCCCGGTATGGAGTGTCACTGGTTGACTTGACCCTTGCACGGAGTGATTTGGTTCCCGCTTTGTGGGAAGCCGACACTGCCCTTGTTACTACATGAACGATCGACACTTGACGTGTCTCCGAGACGGAGTGTCCGTGGTAGACGCTTCCCCGGCACGGGAGTGATTTGGTTCCCTCTTTGTGGGAATCTGGCACTGCCCTTTTTATGACATGGACGGTCGACGCTTGATGCGATTCCGAGTCAAATCATAATTCCGACAGGGAAGGCATATACACCGAGGCGAAGCATGAGTTTCGACATGGGGTACACTCTGAGACGAAGCATGATTCCGACGCAGAGCTTGTTAGGTGACTTGATTCCGAGACAAAGTATAATTCCAACGGGGAGGTCACTGGCTGATTCCGAGCCAAAGCATAATTCTGACAGGTAAGGGAGATACATCGAGGCGAAGCATGATTTCGACATGGGGTACACTCTGAGACGAAGCCTGATTCCGGCGCAGAGCTGGTTGGTTGACTTAATTCCACGACGGAGCATAATTCCGACTGGGAGGTCACTGGTTGATTCCGAGCCGAAGCATAATTCCGACCGAGAACGCAGATACACCGAGGCGAAGCATGATTTCGAAACGGGGTACACTCCAAGACGAAGCATGATTCCGACATAGAGCTGGTTGGTTGACTTGATTCCGCGATGGAGCATAATTCCGACGGGGAGGTTACAGGTTGATTCCGAGCCGAAACATAATTCCGACAAGGAAGGTCGTTGCTGCCCTTTTTGCGACTTGGACGGTCGGCGCTGGATTTGACTTGCTGATTTGAGGTGATTTGGGTTGACATCAGTATCGCTACACTGGAATATGGTACCGGAAGCGAATCATCATTTGCCATGAGAGGATTAGGGGATTTTGGTTTTGGTCGGCATCTGCATTGCTGCACTAGAATAATGCCAGGAGCAACTCATCATTTGCCCCGGGAGGATTTAGGAATTGGTTTTTTGGTCGGCATATGCATTGCTGCACTGGAATAATTCCAGGAGCAACTCATCATTTGCCCTTACCTATTGAGAAGCGATGGCTTAGGAGATAGGTTTAGATCCCTACCACATAAGGCTTTTCAATTTTATGGGCCGTAAGGGTCCCATAAAAGCATTTTCTCCCTACGAGTCGTAAGGATCCCGTTGGTACATTTTCTCCTTAGGAGTCGTGAGAACCCCCAAGTGTGTTTCTCCTCTGTGAGACGTAAGGATCCCACGAAGGCGTTTTCTTACGAGTCGTAAAGATCTCGCAAGTTTTGTTCTCCTCATGCATCGTGAGGACACATGAGTGGGTCTTTCCAAATGGAGCATAATTCTAAGGGCGGAGACCGGCCGCTGGACTGGTGGTTGCGGTAGGGCATGGGTGTGATGAAAATTATTTGAGCCCGTGAATTGTATACGGTAGTCAGTTCGGGGACCACCCGTAGGGCTGGGAGAATTTTGGGAAATTGGTTTTTGGTTGGCGTCTGCGTCGTTGCACTGGAATATGGTACCAGGAGTGACTCATCATTCGCCGTTTTGGGATTTGGAATTTGGTTGGCGTCTGCATCGCTGCACTGGAATATGGTACCAGGAGCGACTCATCATTCGCCGTTTCCTGTTGGGAAGAGATGGCTTAGGAGACAGGTTTAGGTCCCTGTCACCTAAAACTTTTCAATTTTATGAGACATAAGGGTATCATAAAAGCATTTTCTCCCTACGAGTCGAAAGGATCTCGTAGGTGTACTTTCTCCTTAGGAGTCGCGGGGACTCCTAAGTGTGTTGCTCCTTTGTGAGTTGTAAGGATCTCACGCAGGAATTTTCTCCTCACAAAGTCGAGAGGACTTTGCGACCGTATTTCATTTATTTTTCACGAGTTTGCGCTCTTTCGGGTTTTCACAAATTCGCCGGCAATCCTGCTGTTTTTACTCATGGAGCCATTTCGGGTTTTCATCCGTGCCCGTTTTGCTTGTGGACATACCCTTTTTTTGGGGGAATCTTCATCGCTGGTGGGACTTTAAACATAGTCTCGCCGGTAGGACTTGGGAGAGATTGGGATCGTTTTACGCCCGTGGATTGTATACGATTTTGCAGGATGTATGATCCAGACCGTAGGGCCGGGAGAATTTTGGGACTTTGTTGGCGTCTGCATCACTGTACTGGAATATGGTACCAGGAGCGACTCATCATTCGCCGTTGGGATATGAGATTTGGAATTTTGGTTGGCGTCTGCATCGCTGTAATGGAATATGGTACCAGGAGCGACTCATCATTCGCCATTTGGGGATTTGGATTTTGGTTGGCGTCCGCATCGCTGCATTAGAATATGGTACCTGGAGCGACTCATCATTCGTCGTTAGGGATTTATGTTTTGGACGGCGTCTGCATCGCTGCACTGGAATATGGTACCAGTATTGACTCATCATTCGCCGTTTTTTTTACCACGATTGCTCTATTATTTCAGCTTTTCTTATCGCGAAGGTCGCAATTGCCCTATTATTTCGGCTATTTATTCGCGGTTGCCCCATCATTTCGGCTTTATTTTCATCATTATTTTTACTCGCTGATTTTTATTGTGAGTTTCCCCATCATTTCGGCTTTTTATTTTTCTATTTTCTATTTTTGTTTTATTTACACATTTTTACATCTCCAGTTTAACGACTTAGAGGTCGACTATTCCCAGTTTAACGATGTGGTGGTCGTTTGTTTCAGGACACTATTTCCCGGTTCATGAGCAGAACCCTGCGCTTGATTGGGCGGCTGATTTTGAAGAGCGGTCTGGGCTTTGGAAATTCACAAATTTTAACATGGTCAGAGCCCTAGCCCTTTTGTTGGCTCTGTATCTGAACCACTTCTGCCTCATCTTCTTTGTTTTGAGCGCTTGGCAGGCTTCTGCTCTTCGGGAAGCTGCTATAGGCCGAGTGATAGGGAGTCTTGAGAAGATATCCGATCACGTGTTAGTTGAAGGTATCGCCTGGGCTTGCCCGCGACGTCTAGTAACTTTTTTTGTTCTGACGGCTTTGCACCCAGCTGGGGCCATGGAGAGTCGTGCGGAAATGGATTTGTGCTTGGGCTGAGGTGCCTTTGCAACCATGGCAATCGGCCTTTTCCTTTTTTAGGCCGGTTTATCAGTCATTGGGGCTTGAGGAGCAGGGATGGCATTAGCTGGCACGAAAATAATAGAGCCGAATTGTAGCAGCGGCTCCTCCCACTGTCGCCCAAGACTGGCCGGGAGGACCGTCCGGGAGTCCATCTTCATCGTGTATGGGATGAGAGCTGTGTCGAGAGCTGAGCTGATCCCTAGAGACATTTTGTTGCATCCGGAGATAGCAATTTGAAATTTGTTAACCTGCACAAAGAAGCATGATTTCAGTACAGGCAATCGATATGTACATTGATTGGGTTCGCGTGAATGTTTAACCCGAAATATGGGAGGAGAGATAGGTCCCACAGGGCGTACCAGAGACTGTAGGGTGTTTTTCGTCACCCCATTGAGATGGGAATATGCACGCGCTTGTCAGGCGCATTACAGATTCCCCCTGCCTAGGGTAGACTGGGGTTTATTGATTGTGGGGATCCGAATCTCCGGCAGCCACGGATTAAGCTGCCGTTAATTACCCCTCGCCTTTGGAGCAAGAGAACCTCCGATTGACGGGTCAAACAGGCTATGCGAACTCAATGTGCAGTGTTGTGTTTTGAAGGGGTTTTGGATATATCGGGGGCCCCGCAGAGATTTTACGGGGGTCCCGCTACCCGGATAGCGGGTTGGGAGTCAAGGGGGCTAGAAATTTTTTCTAACGGGAGAAGTATATTTAGTGTGGAGTGCATATAAAAATGGGGGGAGCGTCTTAAAGACGCGTGCATGGCACGTGGGTGCTGGGCGCCCACAGGTCACGTGCCTGGCGCGTGGGCCCTAGCGCCCGCGGGTCACGTGCCTGGCATGTGGGCGCTGGGCACCAGCGGGTCACGTGCGCTGCACGTGACCGCTGGGTGCTAAGCGCCCGCGGGTTGCGTGAGGCGCACGTGGGCGCTTAGCGCCCGCGGACCACGTGCCTTGCACGCGCCCGCGGGGCGCCTGGGGGTCACGTGCGCTGAACGCGCCCGCTGAGCGCCCCGAGTCGCGTGAGGTGCACGTGGGCGCTTTATCACCCGTGGGTCACATACCGTACACGCGACCGCTGGAGGCCCGCGGGTCACGTGCATGGCACATGACCGCTGGACGCCCGCGGGTCATGTGCACGACACGCGATTGCTAGGAACACCAGCGGAAAAGAGGCTTAGCCCCTGGGTTAGGAGTTAAACTCCCAATGGATTTTGAGTGGAGTTAAACTCCAAAAGATTTAGATTTGGAGTTAAACTCCTAAATGATCTGGAATAGGAGTTAAACTCCTTTGAGAATTTGGGTCTTGGAGTTGAACTCCCCAAAGATCTTCAGAGGTGATCAAAGGGGACCCCTCTCTTCTCTCTTTAGCCATGGAGCTTCTTTTGAGCCTTGGATCTGTCCAAAGTTGGATTTTTGGATATGGGTCTCCTTCCTCCTCCTCTTGATCTGCTGGATCTTGGAGTAAACGGGGTGAGACTTAAAAGTCTCCCCTTTTCGAGATCTGATTGAAAATCTGAGCTCCCCTTCAAGGGTTTTGTGGTGAAAAACTATTTCTTTTTGGAAAAGGGAAGAGTTAAACTCTTGATTTAATTTAAAACGGGAGGAAGGTTTTAGAACCTTGAGAAAGGAGAAGGAGGCACAAACTCTAGAATTTGAGAGAATGAATTGTCCTTTTTTATTTCAACATCATGTTGCCTAATATATGCTTACAAATTTACACATAGCCCCTTGGGCTTTACAAAATGGCATTTTGCCCATCCCATACCTCATGTGCTATTTCTTTTTGCAAATAAGCCATGGGCTTTACAAAATTTGGTTTTATGCCCATTTTCCTTATATTTATTCATAGAAAATTACATCAAAATTATTTATTACATAATTTTCTTTTTTGGCATGGGGGAGGCTGGCCGCGGGGCTGGACTTGGGCATGGGCCTACTTGGCCAGGGCTTGGGCCCACCTGGCTTGGGATTGATTTTGACTTTGACTTGGTCAACCGGGGTGTAATTTTTGACCCTAACAGACGTAACTACCAAACGCCATGCCATTCCCGGGTGATCCGCATTATGATTCCTTGGCGCCAAAATGAGCAAAAGAAAAACTGAGCAGGCCACTCTCGACCCGATCAATGAATAGGTTGGAATGAGAGTGGGGGATAATGATGATACTCACAAGTGGTGTCTCCTCAGATTACGGCACGTAGCGGATGACGTGTCCCGAATGCTACGAGGGTGGAATAAATGAGTTGTATCGGGGATATTCCTCGGGAGCCCCTTCTCGAGGAACGTATCCGACCTTTCGGGAGACCTCCCTAAATACATTCCACCTTCACCTAGGAAATTACCAACAGCTCGTCTTCGAGCTTTCTTAGTCTTCTTGCTCGTCTCCGAGCCGTCTGACGTGCCGAGCTTCCTCGGCCTCCTGGCTCATCTCCGAGCTCCTGACCTGCCAAGCTTCCTCAGCCTCCCGGCTCATCTCCGAGCTCCTGACATGCCGAGCTTCCTCGGCCTCCCGGCTCGTCTCCGAGCCTTCTGACGTGCCGAGCTTCCTCGGCCTCCCGGCTCGTCTCCGAGCCTTCTGACGTGCCGAGCTTCCTCGGCCTCCCGGCTCGTCTCCGAGCCTTCTGACATGCCGAGCTTTCTCGGCCTACCGGCTTGTCTCCGAGCTCCTGACGTGCCGAACTTCTTCGGCCTCCCCTGATCAACCAAGAGCGTGGATCCCATGCGCCCCGCAACGGCTCCGCATATATCGTCAGGGCGAGATATCCGCCTCCCCACGATCCGTGTCCCACGCTAGCACATCCCCCCATTAATGGGCGTGTCCCCCTATTAATGGGCGTATCCCGCCATTCAAGACGAGAATAACGTTGGGGCGTAACTGACGGCGGTGGTCTCGCACTTGCTCGCTCCATGCGACCCCTATATAAATCCCTCTCTCAGCCGACTCAAGTAACTCGAATTTATTTCAATACGCCGCTACCCTATATCTATACCTCATCTCTAATTTGATCGTCGGAGGGTCTTACGGTGGTCACCCATCCCGGGACTTCTTTGCGGGTAGCTCGGCATCCAACACCAACCAATTGAGATCCACACTCAACAACTCTCAAAAACAAATCTCATGGATGTTTCTGTTTTTATAGTCATAATGTATATTATACTCATATGAATTATCAAATTATTGAAAACATGGCAATGCAAGATTCTTTGAAATAGTGGTATTTTTAATTTTATAAATCCACATTTAATACACGTCCGGTGATAACCGAACCTGAATTGCTCTGATACCATGTGAAATGTCTTTTCCATTGCATCAAAACTTCAAAGTTATGATGAAAGTTGAGGGATTTGTTTTGTATTCTAACAGACGCAGACAACACACAGATGCATCAAGAGGACTCATGAATTTGCTCTGAAAGCGTTAAATTATGGCCACTTTCCCTCTTGGACGGAAGTGCCATGCCAATTGAGCTATTGCTCATTAGTTTTATTAAAATTTTAATGTTCAGACATTCCAACAGTTACATGATTTCACCTAGTTACATCAAAAAACCCAAAATGAAAGAAAATTCTATGAAAACATTATATTTTTAACATACAAACTAGATAACCACACAATATTTAAGAGAAATCGCTAAAAAATAACTACATCCCACAACACAGACAAAAGAAGCAATTGCACAGAGTTTGTTTGACACGTGAAAAACAACCTCAACATTCTGATTTTGAAATCAGCCATTGATTCATTCTCTGTCGATGTCGAACTCCATCTCACCACCATGTTGGGTTCTGGCCTGTTAGTCAAATATGATTAGCACGTATTTTCTTTTGCCAGATAATAATTTTTTTAAATTTATTTGAATGATATCAAATTTTATATTCTTAAAATTTGATATTGACGCGTTTAAATAAGACAATATATCAATCGAGCTTATTTTCACATATCCATACACCGCTATTAGTTCATATTGGTTACCCCGATGTTCCATGACCCTAGTGGTTTATGTTGGTTAAATATATATGAAATTTGATTAGGAAAACTCACATGGAAAGAATGGGTCTCATGTGAGTTGAGCATGATTATAATGATAAGTTCCTGAAATGTTTAAAGGTCAATTTAAAGCATAAAATAAATACGTTGCTTTATGAAAATTATTTTATTGTATATACTTACCATATGATGAAATTCCATTTATTTTATAGGTATTCTTTTCCGTTATTGATGTAGAAAATTTTATTATTTGCATATTTATTTATTTATTTATTTTGTGTTAAGTGTATATAATATAAAAATATTTATATCTAGCAAGTATAAAATGCTTAAACTTAACGCGAATGGAAATATATATTGAGAATAATGGAGAAAAGAGGCCATAGGAGGGGATGTTTTCCTATGTCGTCGAAAAAAATACAATCTCCACCATTTTTTCCGATGATCGGCATCCAACATCATCATCGTTATCATCTAAGATGTGCATACACCAAATTTCTTGTGATTCCACCACTTTTTCACCGTTGAATTAGCAATGTAAAAGTTCTATTGTCGGTAAACCATTAATTTTGTACCAACTATATCAACGGTGAAAAAATGGTATAATCACATGAAATTTGGTATATCCACATCTTAAATGATAAAAATGACCGTGATATATGCCGATCGTCGAAAAAAATAATGGAGGGTGCATTTTTCCGACGCCATAGGAGTAAATTCCCTCCCATGACACCTTTCCTTCGTTAACCTCATATATATTAGCTTAGAAAACGTTGCCATACTTAACTAGAAGTGTTAAAAACTAAAGTTGTCCCTTTTAATTGTCTACGAATTTACAACTGCCTGTGTACATATATGCTAGATAGTATATATCTATAAATGGTTTACATATTAAGCACCTTACATTACATATATAGAGCTTTTAGTTATAAATAAGAGTTAGGGTGAATTACACTAAAATATCGCAAACTTTCATCCATTTTCAGATATAATATACCATATACTCCGTTTATTGAAGATTAACACCATGATCTTTTACTTGTTGGTTATATGTAAATACCATTCTTTGTATTTTCTGTTCGAAGATATTATATGAATTGATCATACAATTGTCAGGTGTCTAAATTTATTAGTAAGCCAATCTTCGTAAGATTATTTCCCTCTTTTGCCCTTAATGAGATCACGCACATTTAGACATTGTTTGGCTCTTATTCACTTCAATTTTCTTTGTTATGGCTCAAATAATAACTGCATTAAATGAGAGAAGAAATAAAAAGAATAAAGCGACAAAATTAAACACGTATTGTTGGGAGAGTCAAGATGGAAAAGGAAAAGTAATAGTGATGGATCTCTGGATCTCCTTCAGATGTTATCTTCCGTTGATCTGTTGCGAGCGCTGATGGACGGCTGGGGCTGAGTTGGAGGGTTGACTCTTGGATCGTGTGGATCTATATGGGTTTTGTGTGGTTGAGGCCAAGCTACCTGCAAAAAAGTCCCGGGGTGGTTGTGCCACCGAAGACCCTTCGACGATCAAGTTAGACGGGGTATTATGGCAGAGTAACGGCCTATTGAGGTCAGATTTTCTTACCTGAATCGTCTAAGAGAGAGGTTTATATAACGGCAGTCATGGGCAGGCGGGCGCGAGATTCACGCTGATCGTTACGCCTCTGGCGTCACGCCCGCATGATAGGCGGGATCCCCCATTAATGACGAGACATACTCGTTAATGGGGGATCGTGATGGCATGGAACGCGGGATCATGGGCGGCAGATATCTCGCGCCCGGCGAGATTCGCGGAGCCGTGGCGGAGGCGTCTGTGATCGGTGCTGTGGGTCGGTCGGCGAGACCGAGGAAGATGAGCTCGGCGGGAGGCTCGGGAACGAGCGGGAGACCGAGGCATCTTGGCTCTGTGATAGCTCGGAGGCGAGCTGAGGGGTGGTGTGGAACGCCACCGAAGGTCGGGAACATCCTCGGGCCGGAGGCCCGGGGCGTGCTTCCAACGTAACGTTCTCGATCCTTTCTTGTAAGCTCTGGGACACGTCATCTGCCACGTGTTATAATCCGGGAAGTCACCGATATCGAGCATCATCATTAGCCCCCCACTCTCGTCTCGACCCGTTTCTAGGTCGGGTCGAGAGTAGTCTGACCGGTCACCTGGGATGAGCTCTTACTTGAAGATATCGTCGGTGCGTATTCCCAGGCAATTAGTCGTATTTTCTTGATGACGTCAGCGGATCAGGGGAGAGATCTCGCATTAAAGAGGAAGCGCCGGTTTGCATGTACGTTCGTCGAAGCGACAGCCCACGTGTCTGGCGCTGGTTGGCTGACGTGACGGACCGCAAGTGTTCCCGCGTCCGATGGGATGCGCCTAATAAGAGTGCGACAGGTGGAATGTTGTCGACCGTTGCTTGTGAAGCGTTGTTTTGGCGGGAGGCGATCAGAGTCGTAGGATGTGTATGCCAGCAACTATAAATAGAGGTGGGATCCCTATCAGGGCCCATACCTCGCCATAATTTCCTCGTCCCTAGTCATATTAGCTCGGAGCTCTTCTCCTCAGGTCGGATTCCTTGCGTCTTCTCTCCCGTGGACTCGTCCCTTTGATCAGGTTAGATGTCTTCTACCGAGGAGTCTGTAGAAATAGTCTAGGTAGAGTCTAGGGAGTCCTCTGCAGCTTCTTCTTCTGCTTCTTCCTCTTCCTCGTCAGAGTCGGAGTCCCCCCCGGGAAGTTAGGGGTAGTCATGCTTCCCGGGGTCGTGCGATGGGGGTGGTCCCCAGAGCGCAGGTCATGGGTGTTCTTGGCGCGTCATCCACGCTGAGGCATGCGGATGAGCTCGCCACCATCCGGACTCATTTCCACATTCCTCCCGGCTATTCGCTTCGTCTGACCGAGAAGGGGAAGAGGGCAGACCAGGTATGGGGCAAGGAGATTGCCTTATACCTGGAAGCCTTTTGGGCCGGGATGCGCCTGCCTTTCTCCCTTGAGGTGAGTGTGACATTGAATTGTTTTGAGTTAGCCCCGGGCCAGTTAGTGCCGAACCCTTGGAGGATTCTCCTTGGGTTTCTGGTCCGGTTGAAATTACGTCTGATCCCTTTCCGCCGAAGTCTTCTTGTTTCTTCTTTTTTTTACAAAAAACATCCTGACACTCGCAGGGGCAAGCCGAGCTGGGTATACATCTCTTTTAGAAAACACCGGGGAGGTGCTGCCGGGTCGGGGGTTGTTGTAGTACCTTCTTCCATTCACGAATGGAAGAAGAAGTTTTTCTTTGTTGGGCCGTCCGAGGGTGAGGATTGGCCCGTGCCCATCCAGTGGCACAGGGCTAGCTGCCCGCGGGTGAGTCGGTCGAATGATCCCGACACGGTGGCGGTGTCTGAGTGGGAGCCCCTTCCCCGGGTTGATGTGCTATTGTCTGACCGGGACCTCAGTTAGGCTGGGCTCAGCCCCGCCCAGTTCGCAGGTAAATTAGGAGTTTTCAGGCGACCTGTTTAGACTTGTGCATTTTTTACTTTTCTGGCATTGCTGACTCTTCTGTATTTTGTCTTATGCAGAACCCATGGTCCTAGGCAAATTTTGGGCAGCCCTGGTTGAACAGAAGAAAGGGAAGAAGGCCGGAGGCGCCGGCCCTTCTTGCCCGTCGTCAGCTCCGGCTCCATCGGCAGCCGCTCCATCCAGGCGCTCAAGCGCGCCCCGAGCCCCGGAGTCCATCCGAGCACCGAGCCGCAAACGTGCTCGGGAGCAAGAGCCCCAGGCTCCAGAGGTGGGGGGCGAGACTGGTTCCCCTGCGTCACACCTCAAGAGGTTTCATAGGACGGCGCCCCGTTCCCTGGCTTCCCCGATCCTCGTGGACGATTGGGAGCTTCGCTTCGAGGTACCTCGGGGCTTTCTGTTGCCGATAGCCTGCTCTCGGAGATAGAAAGGTCGGCCGGGGGCAGAATCCCTCGGGGGACCCTCCGGGCCCAAATGGTGGCCATAGCTCAAGAGGCCGTGTAGGTTAGTGTTCGCACCCCACTCGGTTCTTCATTCAGTATTTTTGCTCGCGAGATTGGGTGCCCCCTTTCCTTTTTAACTCTCCTCTGTTTTCTTCAGGTCCTCCAGCATGTCGCCTTCGTCGTCAACATGGAGGACAAGGAAATTGTCCCGGCGATGTGGGCCGCGGGAGAGTTCTCCTCACGGGAGGAGAGCTCAAGGCTGGAGTTAGAGGTGGCGATGGAGAGGGTCGCTGCCCTTGAAGACCAGGTGGCGGCCGAGGATCGGGAGATCGCCAGGTGCCGAAAGGCCGCCCGAGCTGCCGAGGCCAAGTTAGAAGATTCCAAGGTGCTCGTCGCCACCCTGAAGAAGGCGGGGAACACCCTCCAGAGGGAGAACGAGGCGGCGAAGGAGGGGACGAGGCGTGCCGAGCTCCGAGCGTCGAAGGCGGTGGAGAGCTATAAGAAGTCGTGCCAGTATTACACCGACCTCGCTGGAGCCGCTGCCGTCGTTTGGCATGACGCGCTCGACGCCATCAAGGCCCTGATGCCGGAGTTCCCTGACGATGAGCTCCGGGATGAGTACCCCCTCGGGGATGGGGCGCAGGGGAATGCCCCCGGAAACGCTGCAGGGAGAGAGGCCCCTGGTGGGAGCATTGGGGATAAGTCGGTAGCCCCGGCAACCGGCACTGAGGTTCCCACTGTGGGTGCCGACCTCCAAGATACCACCCCGGTTGTCACAGTGGAAGCATAACTCATCGATGTTCTCCCTGGCCCCGAGGCCTGAGCTTCCTCGCCTCCTTATTTTCTTTGCGCTAAAATTTTGTAAGCCTCCGGGCATTTTTGTAAGGCTGGGGAGCCCATAATACCTCTGTAAAGACTTCCGGTTTTTTATGAATAAATTTTTTTTTGCAATGGTCTTTGCGTGCGCATTTTCCCTTTGTTTGTGAGAAACATTTTTATTTGCGCTGTACTGCTTTCATGTTTAGGTCGGTTTTTCGTCTCGCGATCACACGTCGAGTTGAAGTCGACCATTTGACAAGTGTGCAAAAATTGGTATCTCCACGGCCCCGAAGTCGATGTGGAGATCGCTTAGTAAAGACGTGGAGAAAGTTGAGCAGTGAAGCTGCTCGGTGGCCTCTTGATGAGGGCTTTGATCTTTGGCGTCGTTGGGCAAGGAGTTACCTGCTAAGGATGGACCGAGCAGGGTAGCTGCTCGGTGGCCTCTTGATGAGGGCTTTTGATCCTTGGCGTCGTGGGGTAAGAAATTACCAGCCAAAAATGGGCCGAGCAGGGTAGCTGCTCGGTTGCCTCTTGGCGAGGGCTTTGATCCTTAGCGCGGGAGGGCATGGAGAGGCCTGCTAAGGATGGACCGAGCAGGATTGCTATCCGGTTGCCTCTTGGTGAGGGCTTAGATCCTTGGTGTCGGTGGGTAAGAAATTACCAGCCAAGGATGGACCGAGTAAGGTTGCTACCCGGTTGCCTCTTGGTGAGGGCTTTTGATCCTTGGCGTCGTGGGGTAAGAAATTAGCAGCCAAGGATGGACCGAGCACGGTAGCTGCTCGGTTGCCTCTTGGCGAGGGCTTTGATCCTTAGCGCAGGAGGGCATGGAGAGGCCTGCTAAGGATGGACCGAGCAGGGTTGCTGCCCGGTTGCCTCTTGGTGAGGGCTTTGATCCTTGGCGTCGGTGGGTAAGAAATTACCGGCCATGGATGGACCGAGGAGGGTAGTTGCTCGGTTGCCACTTGGCGAGGGCTTTGATCCTTAGCGCGGGAGGGCATGGAGAGTCCTGCTAAGGACGGACCGAGCAGGGTTGCTGCCTGGTTGTCTCTTGGTGAGGGCTTTGATCCTTGGCGTCGGTGGGTAAGAAATTACCAGCCAAGGATGGACCGAGCAGGGTTGCTGCCCGATTGCCTCTTGGTGAGGGCTTTTGATCCTTGGCGTCGTGGGGTAAGAAATTACCAGCCAAGGATGGAACGAGCAGGGTAGCTGCTCGTTTGCCTCTTGGTGAGGGCTTAGATCCTTGACGTCGGTAGGTAAGAAATTACCAGCTAAGGATGGACCGCGCAGGGTTGCTGCCCGGTTGCCTCTTGGTGAGGGCTTTTGATCCTTGGCGTCGTGGGATAAGAAATTACCAGCTATGGATAGACCGAGCAGGGTAGCTGCTCGGTTGCCTCTTGGCGAGGGCTTTGATCCTTAGCGCAGGAGGGCATGGAGAGGCCTGCTAAGGACGGACCGAGCAGGGTTGCTGCCTGGTTGCCTCTTGGTGAGGGCTTTGATCCTTGGCGTCGGTGGGTAAGAAATTACTAACCAAGGATGGACCGAGCAGGGTTGCTGCCTGGTTGCCTCTTGGTGAGGGATTTTGATCCTTGGCGTCGTGGGGTAAGAAATTACCAGCCAAGGATGGACCGAGCAGGGTAGCTGCTCGGTTGCCTCTTGGTGAGGGCTTAGATCCTTGGCGTCGGTGGGTAAGAAATTACCAGCTAAGGATGGACCGAGCAGGGTTACTGCCCGGTTGCCTCTTGGTGAGGGCTTTTGATCCTTGGCGTCCTGGGGTAAGAAATTAACAGCCAAGGATGGACCGAGCAGGATAGCTGCTCGGTTGCCTCTTGGCGAGGGCTTTGATCCTTGGCGTCGTGAGGTAAGAAATTTCCAGCCAAGGATGTTCCTGCCGATCTGCGGCTTGAACATGCGATTGACCAAGCGTTGGTACGTAGCTCCGGCGTTTTTGAGACCGAAAGGCATCACCTTGTAGCAGTATACCCCCCGGCCCGTTGTGAATGCGGTGAGATCCTCATCTGCCGGATTCATACGGATCTGGTTGTAGCCGGAGAAAGCATCCATGAAGCTAAGTAGCTCATGGCCTGCCGAGCTGTCGACGAGCTGATCTATCCGAGGAAGGGGATAGTTGTTGTCACGCCCCGTTTTCCAGAGTACGCTAAGATAGGCACGTGACATAGCCAACCATGCTACCCGTGGATAGTAAATATCCTTCCACAGTCACATTACGGCTGTAGAGATATTAAGAACAATAATAAACTATCTAACACATGTCCATAAGCCAGAATAAAACGAGTCAAGAATAAAATAATGCGGAAGCAAAAGATCCAATACAAGAATAAACTGGAATGTACGTCCCATAATGCGGGCTCACATCAGGAATGAAAATACCGAAAGTAAAATAAACTAACTACTAATAAGTCCTCACTGCTCAGCCTGCTGACTGAAATACTCCTGCTCAGCCTGCAGCAAAGGTAAAGGATCTGGGCCATGCAAAACCCAGACGTCAGTGCGTCATAACATCAAGTAATAATATAAACAGGGGTAGCAAGACATGTGTTCATACCATAATTCTGCATTATTATATTCCCCATTTTTATTCATTTTACCAATAAACAGGTTCTTTTGACCCATGTCTGCTACATAGTTGCAGGTTACAGGTTCTCGGAACAAAAACAGTGAAAATGATAAAAAGACGATACAAAAATGAGACTACGACCGATAAATGGAAGAATCTTGATCAAGCCTACAGTTTGGAGAATAAACGAAGATCAATAAACAAGTTCACAGAGTACAAAGGCAGCGCAAGGTTCAAGATTTCGACACGAAGTAAGCGGTAAAAGTCCACGACTTTATTCACCGTGGAAATCTGGAAGAAATCTAGAAGACAAACTGAGAAATCAAGTAAAGAAACAAGAAGCAGATTGTAACCAGAAATAACCAGGAAAGATTGAGCCAACAAGACCCTTAGATGGCCGCGGATCCGCGGCCAAACAGGGGTTTTGGCCGCGGTTCCGCGGCCATAAAGAGCCCGTGTCAGTGGAAATTTGTGTTGGTGCGTCGGCGCGTTGACTAGTTTTCTTATGGGTATACTTGTAATTGCAGATATGACGCGATTGTAATCCTAGGGTTTCTATGTTCTATAAATAGAAACCCTAAAACCTGTTTTAGGTTATGCCTCTTTTTATTTCATCTATTCAGATCTGTAAATTCCTGTGTAAATGTTTGGAGAGAGCCATCAATAAAGTAAGTAATTTTATTTCATTGCCTTAGTTTAAATTTTATTATTTGCCCTAGTTAGATAGTTAGAAATGTTTATCAATTCCGTAATGAGTGAGTAGTCTCCTCGCTTGTTAGGGTTAGATTTGGGGAAGGCTTGAGAGATGAAAATCTCTCACCCCTTTCTTACCCATCACACGTTTTTATAGGACTCCATGCATACATACACACACCGTTCCCTACGGCACCCTACCCCACGAGGTAACGGTGATACCGTAGTATAAACGATCGGGTGTGTATGTTTTCCATGAAGGTTAGGATGAGAATTAAGAAAGGAAGGACTAGAACCTAGAGGAAGAAACATCATTTCTCCCCAATGGTATTAATCCCCTTTATTAATTGTTACCATAACACCTAAAGAGATCTAAATTAAGGCATTGAAAGCGGTGAGGAAATCTTCAATTTCCAAACTTAACCTAAACCTAACCCTAGCAAGATTCTAATCCTAGTTTAAATCAGTTTAGTTTTTAGTGATAATTCATCCACACCGTTTGGAATTAACTCGTTAGACCAAATTAGGAAATACACAACATCCCTGTGGACCGACCCGTACTCGCCGGCTAGCTACCAAGCGACGCCGTTCTTGATTGCGGTTAACAAATATTTTTGATTCATCTTTCGAAAGCGCATAAGCACTAAAACTATCAATCAAATGGCGCCGTTGCCGGGGATGGCATAGTATTTTCTTTTTGCAATTTCGGGTTAATATAAATTGAAAAATCGTAAAAACTGAAAAATTAAAATATATAAAAATTTTATCATCTTTTTATTGTTTGAAGGGTGTTTCGTGAGAATTTTGCAGGATCGACGAACGAGTTCGGATCTGGAAAAATACAGAGAGTGAAACAGAAAACTGAAGATCTGAACAACAGAGGATTACAACAACAGAGAAGTAGAAAAAATCTTGAGACTTGAACCGCTCAACCCACCGCGATTCCGCCGTCGAAGGAGGGTTTATGCCGCGGTTCCGCGGTCTTCTGGTGACGTCAGCGCGAGGAATCTGCACTGTAAGCTCCCTTTCTCTTTCCTCTGAACCCCTGATATCTCCTCTGTAAATTTGCCTGCAGGATTCTTTGCGCTAAAAAATCTCCCCCCTACCAATAATTAATCTTGTGCAGGATTCTTTGCGCCGCGCGTAAAAAAATTGTTTGCAAGTGATTGTTTACTGCTTTGCATATCTAAACTGACTTTAAGGGGCTTGAAACCAATCCAGATTGGGTGGGGATTTCATCACCCTTCTCAGGACCCCAGAAATCACATAAGGCATATTGCATTGACCATCATTTAATAAAAAAAAGATTAGACTCAGCCTTAAGGACTTCGCGCTCAATAGGACAGAGGAATAGTTGTAGGTATCGACCGTTGATCCTAACCTGACTTTGTGGTGTCTAGGCAAGTGTGTCTAAGGCAAGTGGTTACTTAATTAGGCCCACTACTTACGTAGTAGAGAACCTCCCACTTACCTGGCACTTACCTGGCCACAATTGACGGTGAAGAGGCGGTTTGAGGTCCTACTTCTTGCCCTTTGGAACAGTTAGGAGCTGTCTAGCTGACCTAGATAACCCTAGATCTAGGCCTGATTGTGCATTTGTGGTTGATTGAACGTGTGTCTAAGCCTTTTATCGAAAATCTTTTTTGCAAAAAGCACAACATAAAAAAAAGGGGAATTTTTTTTTTACAAAAACTTGCAACTTGTCGCTAAGAAATCCGTGCACACCACTTACACCCACTTTCTTCTCATTGACGTTTTCTTACCCCCACATTCTGTTCTTCACCTTTTTGACTGCACTACCTCTTTAGTGTATGTCCGGTTGGACTAGGGATACTAGTGCCCGATTAGTCCGTGTCTCGTTGGTACCGACCGACGACACTTTCGACTCCGAAGTCAAAATTCCTTCCACTTCCTTACCTTCACCTTCACATTCTTCCTCCGAAGGAATGTCGGGATATAATCCTAATAACACCTTACCCACGGGACTGATTCCACCTCCGTTAGGTGCGAATAACCCGCAACACCCGCCTGTTGAAGCGCCCCAACGAATCGCGCTCCAGGATCTTTTCTACCCTGTCCGCACCGCCTTACCTACTTGTCTTTCACTCCCACCGGCAAATGGGGACAATTTTGAAATCAAACCCCACTTCATCAATATGTTGCCAAAATTTCACGGACTGGAATCCGAAGATGCCTATATCTTCATAAACAAATTCCAAAACGTTTGCGTAATGATGAAAACAACCAAATTATCAGATGATGCTATAAGGCTAAGGGTCATTTCTTTCACCTTATGTGACTTAGTCGAGAAGTGGTTATACAGCACAACATCACATTCAATTAAAAATTGGGAAGAGTTTGTTAAAGCTTTTCTTAAAAAGTTTTATCCACATCACAAGACCGCGAGAATTCGCAATGAGATTATATAATTTTCCCAGCTTCCTTCCGAACCATTTTGGAAGTGTTTTGAAAGATTCAAAGACCTACTTGTTCAATGCCCTCACCATGGTATCGAAAATTGGCAACTTTGCCAAACTTTATACGAGAGATTGAACCCAGCAACGAAGCAGTTGCTGGAAACCATTTGTCAAGGTCACTTTCTAACCAAATCTAGTGAGGAAGCTTGGCAGTTTCTCGAGGATCTTGCTGAACAAACACTTCAGTGGGAAGCACTAAGACCACCTCATCTTCTTCTGTTGGTCAATTTAGGGCAGGCATACATCAATTAGATATGTCGATAGCAATGAAGGCCGAGATGGCCGCACTTACGAAAAAGCTAGAAGCAATTGAGACCAAAATCTCATCGCCTTCTCCCGCCACTGCTTTACCCCCACGAACTGTTTGTGCTTGTTGTTCGAATCCATCACACCTTACCGAAGAGTGTCCTTACAATTTACCTGCTCAAGGACAAGATCAAGTCAATACTGCCTTTCAGCAAAGACAAAGAAATGATCCATACTCTTTGACTTATAATCCGGGTTGGAGGAGTCACCCAAATTTTGCTTGGAATCAAAATCAACAATTCCAACGAAACAACAACTTTCAAAGGCCTCCTCCTTCACAACAACAAGCACCCCAACAAACTCAATACCAGCAACCTTTCCAACCACAACCTTACCAAAATCAAACGAACAATTTTGTGCCTAACATTTTTTTCCCTCAAAACAATTTTGTTCAACCAAATGATGATAAGGTTACCTCGCTAGAAAGAAGTCTAGATGCGTTTCTAAAACAATCTACACAATCCACAGCAAGGTTGGAGACTTCCATTCAGTCTTTGGTGCACAAAAATGCTTCACATGACCAAAGTATCAAATCAATTGAGGCGCAAATTGCACAACTAACTGCTGCATTGAGCGAGCGAGAAAAGGGAAAGCTTCCATCTCAACCATTGCTAAATCCCGGTCACACACACAACGCATATGTTGCATATGAACATCAAAATCATAATGTAAATGCGGTGACCACGTTGAGATCTGGAAGAGTGTTGCAAAATAACATGGGTATTAGTAATGACACCCATGCCGGTGATTCTTCTTCTTCTTCTTCTTCGTTAGAGCCTATTTTTCATTCTTCACAAGGCTTTACTTCTTCTAGTTTGCACGGACCCACTTCTCACTTCACTGTTAGTTATATGTATGCCCTAGAGGCCATTACTGTACATTGGATGTATATTGTAGTGGATGCTGGGACATATATAGGGAGGACTTTCTTGCTCGACATGATAGTATGCTATCTGGTTGCTCTTTACCTTAACGTATACACTGATTGTCTCTCTGTTACATGTTGGTAAAGCCCTTAGGATGTGTGTTTGACTACCTGGACTATGATGCGGATCATACTAGTGGGGACATGG
Source organism: Agapanthus africanus (assembly GCA_030015575.1). Classification (NCBI taxonomy): domain Eukaryota; kingdom Viridiplantae; phylum Streptophyta; class Magnoliopsida; order Asparagales; family Amaryllidaceae; genus Agapanthus; species Agapanthus africanus. The sequence goes on along the minus strand of JASDDO010000028.1, from coordinate 199,457,721 downwards.
TAGTCCATAAGTACATCCTTCAAAGTCCCTAGTCGTGGATGCATCGAGATGGGGCATCGATATACCAGAGTAGACTAGCGTATACCTTCTCGACCCATACAGATGGGCGATGGATGATCCCATATCCATTGGTGTTTGACATCAGAGATGATATACGGGTGCTCAGTAGAGACTGGGTACACTGGACGGACTCGCCGAGAACTCCCAGATGGTATAATACCTCACGTCAGATGGCAGTTCTCTAGTGACACTGGTATAAAGTAGTCTGTTGACCCGAGATCGTCATAGAGTCTTGTGTGATTCCCACTGTGCTTTGATTTCCATCTTACCACGTCCAAGAGGGCGTGCAAAACGGTGGTTTTTGGGTACAGTCCCGAATCACATGGAGGCAATGAGCGATAGGAGGGGATTCGTCTCTCCCGGTATAGGGAGTTGATGTTGCGCTGTGTTCGATTGGCTATAACAGGAAATCCCTGGCCAGGGTTGCTGAGATTTACTGGTAAGTGTTACCAGTAGTTTCTCGAATTGTTATAGACCTCATATCGACACGACTTATCGAGCTATTGGGGTCTGACGTTTACCACCCCTAGGCAAGATATGCGACATATCAGACGATCAGACCGGACTGTACGGTAGTGTTACTGGTTGGATTCACAGGAGTATGAGCGGGCTTGCTCGTCGATCTTCTGATCGCTCAATACCCGGGTGGCCGTTACGTTTAGCAGACCGCTTGCGGCTTGTGGGTGCTTGATATGATCATCACCTGCTGCCGGCGTATTGACGAGTCTTTAGAGTCCTACACAGAGGTTTCCTGGCTCAAGCGAAACGAAATAGGAGCGCATATGAGATATGTGCGGGACCGAGAATAATACGTGTATGTGATACCGTATTCCATTCTCGCGATGAATGTGTCGAATGGTTGTATGCGATATAACCTAGTTATCGAATCAAGGATTGATTCGATAAGCCGATACATTGTATACTAGTCGGTTGTGTGCGACATGACCGGATCATTGAATCAAGTGTTGATTTAATTATTTAATGCATAATTATATATTTGATATATTACTTTGCATTAACTAGTATCGGTTCACTTTAAATGGATTTTCTCACTCGGATGTGCGCATTGCATATGCGATATGATTTTGTGCACTGGCTTGTATCATGTTTGATGATACATGCCTTTTGGTTAAGTGTAAAGAATTAAACCTTGGTTAATGAAATGGTTAGGGTTTACTATTTCCTTATTCATTTATTTATCTATTTATTCTTTTTGGAAAATGATTTGCATAAAGATTAAATGGTGGCTTTCTTTGTTGTTTTCATGAAGCTTCATGAACACTTTGACTAAGTGACCATTTTGTCTCTAGCTTGACCCTAACCATTCCTTTAACCATGATTGATTCTCTACACATTACCATGGTTAATGATTATGATAAGTATTCTTTTATTTTATATTTTCTAATAACTTATCATAACATTTACCTTCTTCTTCTTCATTTCTTCAAGTGAAGAAAGCTTGCCTCCATCAATGGCAAGTGATGAAAAAGAGTGTGAAATCCAAATCTAAAGTCTACCCACTTCCTATTTCTTCATCCTCTACCTCTTGCCAAGTAGTAGAGTGTGTTTTCTTCACAAGTTTCTTGACTTGGTGAAGTCGGAGCTTGATTTAGCGATGCCTCGACGTAGATCATCTTCGGCATGGACATCGATGACCTAGCCCGTCCATTCTCCGATGAAGCCGACGCTAGAGCCCGGGACTTGTTATGGACAGCGAGGAGACTTCATTGCGGAGCTATGGAGGTGGAGAACCGGATCTACAAAGGTTGTATTTCCGTATCTCTTAGTTAAGTGTTAACTAGTTTACTTTTCGCCTAGAAATCTAGCCAACGATCCGTACACTAGGGTTTCTCGGCACCATAATTTTCGAAATTGGCATGGTTGATGCCTTGTGAGACCTCTTGGGAGTGCCTAGGAACCCTACAGTGGTATCAGAGCCTAGCTAGAGCCTTAGGCGAAGTCTAGACGGATTTTGAACTCCGAACGAACCCGAAATCCTAACACACCCATGCTCTCTGTCCAATTTTCAAAAACAGGGATTTTTCAGTATTAAAAATATGCAGAAAATCAAGCAGGGTTTTCTAAGAATTACTGTAAATTTCGTGGACCTAATTCCACTTTCCCACCGCGGTTCCGCGGCCGTACGGCCACTGTATTTATATTATTTGGCACAGTAATTCTTAGTTTCCAGTGGTGATTTTTCTGGTAATTTTTAATATTTATTCAAGAGTTGAATTTTCTGCAGTTGTTTTGGGGATTCGGTGTTTCGATCAGAGTATCAAATTTTGTCTGTGTGGCTTTCCGGATAGTTTTTAGAATATGTTAAAAAGTTCGACCGGATATAAATACCCAATTTTTCCCCTGTCGGGAAATTTCCAAGTGTTGGATTTTTCCGTAGTTTAACGACGTTCTAAGTAGTGCAAGTAACGCGATGGACCCTCTAGAAGACAACAAACCTTAACTCGATTATGTGACCGTCTTGAACTGCCTTTGAACTTTCGGGTTTGGGGCAGTACGGCGTGCCACATGTGAGGCGTTGGCTTGACCCTTCTACGGCTGGACCGTCGGTACTGAGGCACGAACTGAATGTTGTTAGACTTATTTCATGTGTTGATCTGTATCGGGAAAGCTTGGGTGTTCGAATGTTCAATCGGAAAGTTTAACATTTTCTAATTGTCTGGAATGTGATACAATAATTGGAATTCACAAAAGTTATGAGATAACTAAATGAATGTTATAAACATAGCACTTTAGTCTCACTTGATCGGTTGCCACGGAATTTTGATGTGATCAAAAGTCCGTCGCAAACACGTAGCGTACGCGGATACTCGCCGGGTAAACTTAATAGACAGCCTTACTCCATAGCCCCGACCAAGTGACTGTAGGAGAACCCCGTCGCCGAAAGCATCCGTCCGGGTGCTCACGGTAGCGGCGTTCCGCCTTGGTGCACTTCGTCGACGGTATCGGGGGTGCGGCAGCCTACTAAAGTTTGCGACGAGTATTCGATCAGACTGTCGGGAATCTTGTTGAATTGCCCGACTCGATATTGAAAAGTGTTTTCGATAATGAGACTAAAATGCGGGGTTTATAATTGTTAGGTATGCGATGTCTAAGGAATTCATTTGGTCAGGCATGCGATGTCTGAGATGGTTGCGGATTCCAACTGTTGTAGTTTTACACTTTCTTTTCTGTGACCGTAAGTGTAATATGTGATATCGCCGGTTTCGTTGCTATATGTCAACGACAATTGGGATGCGCATATTTACTTACGTTGATGACATGTGATGTTATGTGTTGCTGGATATGTTATATTGGATCGTCGTGTTTGAATAGCCGGGGTTTTTTATGTGAGATGAGTGTTTTTCATTTTAATTCATGTAAAAACTTGTATGTAATATTCTTTTATTGGGGCGCTTTCAGGTTGCGGAAGTTGTCACCATTTGTATATTATTTACTTTTCCGGACTAGGATAGACCCAAGGAGGGGAGCACAAGTAACCGGGTTCTGGAGTCCAGTGGGAGACCAACTCGAGGAGTCGAGTCCGGGTCTCCTAACTCTAGAATTGGTAGGGTTGCTTGCCGCTCTCGTAGGGGTCTAGGGGTGTGGGTTTGGCTATTCATCACGACCGTGGAATCCGTGTTTTATACTGGCTCGTATTGAAAACACGGACGTCCTAGTATATCCAATATTTCATATGATTCTTCTGCTGCGATATCTGTGATGTGATCATGTGATGTTCTGTGATAGATACAGTATATAGTATATATGATATATTATATAGACGTTACTTATGTTTTACACCCGCGCTAGCCCTGCCCCGCTCTGCCGTTAGTTACCTAACCTAACGGTGCACGAGGGGACATCGAGGCGAATGCGGATGGCATAAATGTACGTCGTATTTATCTGTGATGTTTAGGTACTTAAATGATGGGACTTCATTAATGTGATTAATGAAATAAAAGAAACCTAAGATGTTGTAGAATCGAATTTCAAAATAAAACAGGTAGCTACAGTTTTTTGCTTTGCATAGCGGTATATGTGATATATCCTGCACCTTATTCGATAAGGAAAGGACCGAGATCCCTTCACCGGGAGTGACTCCTTTAGCAATAACTGGCAGATGCTACACACTCGGTTTGTCTTTTGATTGCTTTTAAGTGTTTTTGCTTTGCACAGTGATATATATGATATATCTCGCACCTCATTCGACGAGGAAAGGACCGACGATCCCTTCACCGGGAGTGACTCCTTTAGCAAAACTGGAAAAGCCTCAAAAGCACTCCATTTTTAAAAATCATTTGATTCTACAACGATATCAAGTTCATTACGCAATAGGTTTTCAGAAAAACCTGTCGTAGCCCTCCGTCATTTCAGATAAGTTGTATATAGTATTCGTGCTGCATTTGTTGGCTTTCGTCAAGGTGCAGTGTGCGGTAGCTATATGCTGCTTATCTGCTAGCATACGATGCGATTGGATTAGGGTAGTCGTGCGGCTTTGTTGGCTTTCGTCAAGGGTCGTGCGGGTGGGTTTAATTCGATCAAGAAATGTACGGGTTGAACTTGACTAGCGGGCTATGGTTTGTTGGCTTTCGTCAAGGTCATAGCACGTTAGGGGCAAAATATTATCGGGAATTTCAAGTGTTGAAATTTGCAATGAGATTGCATACCTTCTATGAGATAGTTGGATCTCGATACCCGCTGCGAGTAAGTGTTACTCCTGGGAAAGTTTTATACATTACAATTAGCCGATCAAGTAGGTGTCTAGAAAGGTGTCAACGAGGTTACGCCTCTGGGAAAACGAGGTTTACATTAATTAGGTTCGTGCGAAAGCACGGGGGACCTCCCTCAAAGTACCGACACTGGCCTGGCTGAAAGATTGGCGAACTTGTAGTGTGTAATTAATCCCGGCTAGTCTTTCCTTTTAGGGTTTGAAGGAAGATTTGATAAAAAGCAGTGGGAGCCATCCTGATTAGATAAAATAATAACCAATCTATTCTTGCAAGAGCGCACGCTGAGTGTTTTCTTCTCTCTCTCTCCAGGTAGCGACCATATCACGCCTTAATCAAGATAATAATACGGAATATTGACCGAACCCGCTTGTTATACTGAGCTGGGGAACGTTGGTCCCGCTCCAAATTATAATTGTTATAAGACAGAGCAGGAAATTGGGGATTACCAGAATTCCCGTGCCGCCCAAACGAAGAGAGTGCATGCTGATGCATCATCTTCGGGTGTGTTCATTACAGAGAACTGTTTCTCAGTATCCTTTACGTCCTGGGTATGTGATACCAGATCAGGATCCCAGATATGTAATCTGTTACATAGGGCTACAGAAAGGTAGAGAACTGAGAACGGGTGATAAGTTTCATGAGGCAGAAAACGGGGCAAGTGTTGCAGCCAAGTCTGTTGGTCACTGTCACCCTGTATTACAAATACATTGATTCTGAACAAATGTTATTAGATACCGAACCTGATATACAAAATCATATCACTCTCTTTATTAGTAAAGAAATGATAAAATTTTGTATAGTTGGATAATGTTTTGAACATTTCCTATATCAAAAGTTGATCGGATCAGGCACGTTATCTAAAAGCGTTAATGTTCTAAATCAAACGACAGTTCTTTAGTATATGGAACACACACAAGAGGAAAAGTTCAGAACTGAACGATTCCTTCTTGAGGTATTGTAGACTAGGTCAGATCAATGTGACCCGACTAGCTAGAGTTACATATAGATGCATATTTAAATCAGTTTGAATTTACATCTTATGAAACTCGCCAGTCATGTCACAAAGATAAGATGACCATAGCTCCGTTTACTGGAAACAGAGAAAGAGTTAATGAACTCTTGGGACTGATACATGATGATGTATGTAAGGTCTCCTGTCTACACATGCCAAGACCGGTTCTTTATACTTCATTATATTCTCTGATAATCTCTCAAGATTCAGTCATATGTTCCTGTTGAAACATGAGTCCGAACCTTTTGAGATATTCACAGAATATAAGCTAGAAGTAGAGAACCAAAATACGGGTATAAGTATTATGTCCTATGATGAGATCAGGGAGGAGAATACTTGTGCATGAAATTCTTGGACTATTCTAAAGGAGAATGAGATTCTCTCTCAGCATTATTCCTCTGTATACACCATAGCACGATGGTATATCGGGGTGGAGCAATTACACCCTATGTGATAAGGTGTGCTCTATGATGAGTAATACTGAGTTACCTTTTTCCTTTTGGGAGTTATGCACTTATGAAGATGCATACCTATTGAATAGGGTTCCAATCAAATCAGTTGCCTACCGCTCCATATGAGATATGGTATGGGAAGAGCCCATGTCTTAAGTTAGTTAAGATTTGGGGTTGTCCGGCCTATGTCTGAAAAGCTAAATCCGGACAAGCTCGAGGCAAGGTCAGTTATGTAGAACTGGAAAGGTTCCAGCTATACAAACTGCAGCTGATGATTTGAAAGAACCAAAGGATTCAATAGTTACCAACGAACCTCAACCTCTCCGCCGATCTAGTAGGGTTCCTCACCCACCTGAGAGATACTTCGGTTTCTCTATGACAGTGGGAGCGAGGATTGCATCATGAGATGATGACCCAACTAGCTTCGAGCAGGCCATCGAGAGTAAGACTCTGTAAGAATGGCTGGATGTTTAGCAATCTGAGATGGAATCCTTATACACCAACAAAGTATGGACTTTGGTTGCTATATCTGAAGGGTTAAATCCCCATCAGGAGCAAGTATATCTTGAGAAGATTACTTGGTGTAGATGGAAAAGTTGAGACTTTCAAAGCTAGACTTGTTAAAAGTTTGCATCATTGACCAGGTGTGGATAATGATGAAACCTTTTCAAGTAGCTATGCTTAAGTCCATCCAGATCCTACTTGTCACGGCTACATACCATGACTACGATATCTGGCGGTTGGGTGTCATGACTGCTTTTTTAAATGATGTTTTAGAAGAGTGCGTCTATAAGTACACAGCCAGAGGGCCTCGTAGACAGTGGGAGCAGCGGAAACGTGTGCAAGATGCTTTATAGGATAAAGTAGGCATCGCGGAGTTGGAACATCTGTTTTGATGGATTAGTCAAAGAGTTTGACATCATCAAAATGGTAGATGAACCTTGTATAAACAAAAAGGTAGTAGGGAGTATGGTGATGATCCTCGTAGAGTACGTGGATGACATACTCTTGATGGGGAAGGAGTTTCCTATGCTACGCTCGGTCAATCTCCGCTTATCACCATAATTCTCCATATAGGATCAAAGTGATACCTCCTAAATCCTGGATTTTGGATCTATGAGATAGATCTAAATGGATGTTAGGATACTCACTAGCTGTAGTGAGATGGTATCAATCGACCCTGGGGAGAATCACTGGAATAGTTCCAGGGTGATAAAGACGACTGAATGTCAGTCACAGGCATTGTCTTTACCCTCAGTAAAGGGACGGTATGTTGGAAGAGTTCCAAGCTAGATACCGTGACATACTAGAAGATAAAGGCTGGATGCATCGCTACTTAAGATGCTACCAAAGAGGCTGTTTGGGTGTATATTGGTTCATGAGATGAACTATGTTCCTCCCATTGTGTGACAATGGAGTTGTGGCTTATGCCAAGGAACGTCCGTCCCATCAGTGATCCAGACTTATTCTAAGGCAGCATCGCCTAATCATGGAGATGGTTGATCTCCAGGGAGATAAAGGTTAGGAGAGTAGACTCAGAGGACAACACAGCGGATCCACTCACAAAGGCCTGTTCCCAGAGAGAGACTTTTATGGGATGGTTGAGTATGAGATACTACAACCACTGCTATAGATGGCCCTAGTGCAAGTGGGAGATTGTTAGTTATATGTATGCCCTAGAGGCCATTACTGTACATTGGATGTATATTGTAGTGGATGCTGGGACATATATAGGGAGGACTTTCTTGCTCGACATGATAGTATGCTATCTGGTTGCTCTTTACCTTAACGTGTACACTGATTGTCTCTCTGTTACATGTTGGTAAAGCCCTTAGGATGTGTGCTTGACTACCTGGACTATGATGCGGATCATACTAGTGGGGACATGGTAGTCCATAAGTACATCCTTCAAAGTCCCTAGTCGTGGGTGTATCGAGATGGGGCATCGATATACCAGAGTAGACTAGCGTATACCTTCTCGACCCATACAGATGGGCGATGGATGATCCCATATCCATTGGTGTTTGACATCAGAGATGATATACGGGTGCTCAGTAGAGACTGGGTACACTGGACGGACTCGCCGAGAACTCCCAGATGGTATTATACCTCACGTCAGATGGCAGTTCTCTGGTGACACTGGTACAGAGTAGTCTGTTGACCCGAGATCGTCATAGAGTCTTGTGTGATTCCCACTGTGCTTTGATTTCCATCTTACCACGTCCAAGAGGGCGTGCAAAACGGTGGTTTTTGGGTACAGTCCCGAATCACATGGAGGCAATGAGCGATAGGTGGGGATTCGTCTCTCCCGGTATAGGGAGTTGATGTTGCGCTGTGTTCGATTGGCTATAACAGGAAATCCCTGGCCAGGGTTGCTGAGATTTACTGGTAAGTGTTACCAGTAGTTTCTCGAATTTTTATAGACCTCATATCGACACGACTTATCGAGCTATTGGGGTCTGACGTTTACCACCCCTAGGCAAGATATGCGACATATCAGACGATCAGACCGGACTGTATGGTAGTGTTACTGGTTGGATTCACAGGAGTATGAGCGGGCTTGCTCGTCGATCTTCTGATCGCTCAATACCCGGGTGGCCGTTACGTTTAGCAGACCGCTTGTGGCTTGTGGGTGCTTGATATGATCATCACCTGCTGCCGGCGTATTGACGAGTCTTTAGAGTCCTACACAGAGGTTTCCTGGCTCAAGCGAAACGAAATAGGAGCGCATATGAGATATGTGCGGGACCGAGAATAATACGTGTATGTGATACCGTATTCCATTCTCGCGATGAATGTGTCGAATGGTTGTATGCGATATAACCTAGTTATCGAATCAAGGATTGATTCGATAAGCCGATACATTGTATACTAGTCGGTTGTGTGCGACATGACCGGATCATTGAATCAAGTGTTGATTTAATTATTTAATGCATAATTATATATTTGATATATTACTTTGCATTAACTAGTATCGGTTCACTTTAAATTGATTTTCTCACTCGGATGTGCGCATTGCATATGCGATATGATTTTGTGCACTGGCTTGTATCATGTTTGATGATACATGCCTTTTGGTTAAGTGTAAAGAATTAAACCTTGGTTAATGAAATGGTTAGGGTTTACTATTTCCTTATTCATTTATTTATCTATTTATTCTTTTTGGAAAATGATTTGCATAAAGATTAAATGGTGGCTTTCTTTGTTGTTTTCATGAAGCTTCATGAACACTTTGACTAAGTGACCATTTTGTCTCTAGCTTGACCCTAACCATTCCTTTAACCATGATTGATTCTCTACACATTACCATGGTTAAAGATTATGATAAGTATTCTTTTATTTTATATTTTCTAATAAATTATCATAACATTTACCTTCTTCTTCTTCATTTCTTCAAGTGAAGAAAGCTTGCCTCCATCAATGGCAAGTGATGAAAAAGAGTGTGAAATCCAAATCTAAAGTCTACCCACTTCCTATTTCTTCATCCTCTACCTCTTGCCAAGTAGTAGAGTGTGTTTTCTTCACAAGTTTCTTGACTTGGTGAAGTCGGAGCTTGATTTAGCGATGCCTCGACGTAGATCATCTTCGGCATGGACATCGATGACCTAGCCCGTCCATTCTCCGATGAAGCCGACGCTAGAGCCCGGGACTTGTTATGGACAGCGAGGAGACTTCATTGCGGAGCTATGGAGGTGGAGAACCGGATCTACAAAGGTTGTATTTCCGTATCTCTTAGTTAAGTGTTAACTAGTTTACTTTTCGCCTAGAAATCTAGCCAACGATCCGTACACTAGGGTTTCTCGGCACCATAATTTTCGAAATTGGCATGGTTGATGCCTTGTGAGACCTCTTGGGAGTGCCTAGGAACCCTACATTCACGAACACACCACCACTGGGATCCGTTCCAACTCCGCAATCTAATCCACAAAAATTGGACTCAACAGATTTTCAAAATGTTCCATTTCCAAACAGGTTGAGATCCAATAAACCAACTCCACAAATGGAGAAGATTGTGGAGTTATTTAAGCAGGTTAGCATAAATATACCTCTCTTGGATGCAATCCAACAAGTCCCTTCTTATGCGAAAATCTTAAAGGGCTTATACACCTCGAAGAGAAAGTCTCAGATACCCAAGAAAGTGCTAGTAGCTAGTGCCGTGAGTAATGCTATTAACCAACGTCAACCCTTACCCCAAAAACAAAAGGACCCTGGCTGTCCTACAATTTCAATAACAACTGGGGATAAGAACATCAATCGAGCACTTTTAGATCTTGGGTCTAGTGTTAACCTGCTTCCCTACTCCGTGTACGAGCAATTAGGTGTTGGAGAGTTGAAACCCACTCGTTGTACTCTTCAAATGGCTGATCGATCAATCACCCATTCTAGGGGTGAGTTAGAGGATGTGTTGATCAAAGTAGGGGATTTCATATTCCCCACGGATTTTATTGTTATGGACACATAACCTATTGCTAACCCACGGAACCAAATTCCGGTGATCCTCGGTCGACCATTTTTGGCCACTTCCAATGCTGTAATAAATTGTCGCAATGGCTCTATGACTCTATCCTTCGGAAAGATGTCTAGTGAGTTTAATATTTACAAGATAGAAAGTCTGCCCCCCGTGCGTAAAACTAGTACACGAGAAGTTTGCTCTATTCACGAAATCACGCAGGAGGACTGCAAGCTTGAAAAATTTCTGTTTGATGACAACAGTTTTGACGCCACTAGTGCGTCCTTCCTTGAATCTAACATAGTTTGCACAACCGATATTGATTATAAATGTTTCACTTTTTCGGACGATTTTGACGACTCACCGCCCGAATATGAGTCCTTTGAATTTTTGGATGAGTTAGTTGAACCATTCGATTCGGTTGTTTGCGGTGATTTCGAACCATTGTTGGAATCCTTTGAGTTCGAGGTAGATTCCCCAATTTTACCTTTGATTGTTTCGCCTCCAAAACTAGAACTCAAACCCTTGCCGTCTCACCTTAAATACGCTTACCTAGGTGAGAATGAGACCTTTCCCGTTATCATATCGGCCTCTCTAGCCCTCGAGCAAGAGAATGCTCTTTTAATGGTCTTGCAAAATAACTGGCAAGCTTTTGGCTGGACTATGGCGGACATCGAGGAGATTAGTTCCCTCATAATTAAATATCATATGCATATGATGGATGATGCCAAGTCAATAAAGGATCCACTGAAAAATCTCGGGGATTGTGTGGATAATCAACCTCCTCCTTAGAAGTTGAACCACCCCCTTTTCTTTTAATAAGCTACGAGAATGCCAATATTTCACTGATTTCTGATCATTCACATTCTCGTTTTGATTCATCATCACCTCCTATCTCTTTACTTCCACGTACATACAGACACTTTCCATACTACCACTTATCTCTTCCCCAATTCTTCTTGGCTCGGTACGACATGTTCTTCCACCAACCGATGCTTTATACAGATAAATTTTTCAACTGGTTGGTGTTGACGTTTGGTCTTTGCAAAGTTTGGCAATGACGTGTAACATCGTTTGACTTATGTCTGGGGGGACCTTTCTGTATATATATTTTGTTTTTAAAAAAATAATAAAAATAAATAAAAATTTTATAAAAAATAAACAGGGGATTACCGACATTTTGACTCTCTTGGTGTGGCATGACAGTGAGGACACTGTCAAGTTTAAGTTTGGGGGTATGCTTGGTAAGCCTTCTTCCTTCGCATTCATGTGTATATTTTTGCATTTGCATACTTATTTTAAAACCCATAAAAATTGAAAATTTTCAAAAAATTATAAAAATTGAAAAGTTCAATTTTGGCCATATTTGACTTAAGTTTAACATGACGGTTAACTAGTTAGGAACAACTAGATCTTAGATTTAGGAAATTAAAAACCCTAAAAATAACCTTTCTTAAAATTTAACGGTAGAAAGTATATGTCTTTGTAGTTTATTTAGAAATAGGCAAATTTCTAGTTGACTTCTTGGGTTAAGTTAAAACAAGGGAAAAGTATTGAAATTTTTATTGAAGTGTAAGTTTGAAAAATAATTCTTAAGCTTAAGTCTAGATTCTGAAAATATATACCCTACAAAATTGCACAAACACGAATCTTGAAACTTGGAATAGTAGGAGAGACCTTGAAATGCTCTTGTCTAAAGTCCTTAGTACGAAGAAAAATACAATAAAATACAAGTGTGAATAAAGAAAAAAAATGAACACTGCTTTTTGTGATTACTTAAGGCTGCAAAATAAAAAAAATAATTAGCGAGGGTGCTTCATCACCTAGTGCCTTAGACCAACTGGTTTGGGAGTCACTGCTAAAGCCTTAGGTGTTATAAGACTAGGAATTACGCTTTAATGTGCAAACACATTTTGTAATCGGTTGTTGGTACCTCAAGAAATATTAACGGTCGCATGAAGAATGTGAGAGCAAATTTCATCTAAAAAATTCACCAATTGAAAAGTACTTTGGACGATGGACAAGAGTATGATACCTTGATTTGAATTTCCAAGTGTAGGGGTAATATATACACACACGTAGGGGTATGTGATTGGGGTTTAGATAAGAGATAAGAATGAAGAATATGACTTATATCTTTAATAAAGAAGATAAAAATTCCTAAGTTGAGATAAAACCCTAGAAGGAAAACTTAAAAGATGCCAAAAGCTAAGTAAATTCACAAGAATATATATAATCTTAAGTTAAATGATAAGCAAGTGTGAAAAATACGGGTGGATAATTTATGAGTCGAAGATAATAGAGTTTCTTGTTAGAAAACCTAATTGGAGAATAAAAGTCAATAGGCCGAATTGATAGGATTTTGTGGGTAGTATCCGCTGAAAACCCTCAGGAGACAACACTCCTCCTACTAGGGACACCTAGAGGTTTAACGGCTTATTGCATGAGCTCAGTGCAATCGCGTTTCCCTGTGAAAGTGAGACTAGGACTTTTTTCGAGAATAAAATTAGGTTTGCTCGAGGACGAGCAAAAGATAAGTTTGGGGGCATTTGTTCATACCATAATTCTGCATTATTATATTCCTCATTCTTATTCATTTTACAAATAAACAGGTGCTTTTGACCCATGTCTGCTACATGGTTGCAGGTTACAGGTTCTCAGAATAAAAACAGTGAAAACGATGAAAAGACGATACAAAAGTGAGACTACAACCGATAAATGGAAGAATCTTGATCAAGCCTACAGTTTGGAGAATAAACGAAGATCAATAAACAAGTTCACAGAGTACAAAGGCAGCGCAAGGTTCAAGACTTCGACACGAAGTAAGCGGTAAAAGTCCACGACTTTATTCACTGTGGAAATCTGAAAGAAATCTAGAAGACAAACTGAGAAACCAAGTAAAGAAATAAGAAGCAGATTGTAACCAGAAGAAACCAGGAAAGATTGAGCCAACAAGACCACTAGATGGCCGCGGATCCGTGGCCAAACAGGGGTTTTGGCCGCGGTTCCGCGACCATAAAGAGCTCGTGTCGGTGGAAATTTGTGTCGGTGCGTCGGCGCGTTGACTAGTCTTCTTAGGGGTATACTTGTAATTGCAGATATGACGCGATTGTAACGGTAGGGTTTCTATGTTTTATAAATAGAAACCCTAAAACCTGTTTTAGGTTATGCCTCTTTTTATTTCATCTATTCAGATCTGTAAATTCCTGTGTAAATGTTTGGAGAGAGCCACCAATAAAGTAAGTAATTTTATTTCATTGCCTTAGTTTAAATTTTATTATTTGCCCTAGTTAGATAGTTAGAAATGTTTATCAATTCCCTAATGAGTGAGTAGTCTCCTCGCTTGTTAGGGTTAGATTTGGGGAAGGCTTGAGAGATGAAAATCTCTCACCCCTTTCTTACCCATCACACGTTTTTATAGGACTCCATGCATACATACATACACCGTTCCCTACGGCACCCTACCCCACGAGGTAACGGTGATACCGTAGTATAAACGACCGGGTGCGTATGTTTTCCATGGAGGTTAGGGTGAGAATTAAGAAAGGAAGGACTAGAAGCTAGAGGAAGAAACATCATTTCTCCCCAATGGTATTCATCCCCTTTATTAATTGTTACCATAACACCTAAAGAGATCTAAATTAAGGCACTGAAAGCGGTGAGGAAATCTTCAATTTCCAAACTTAACCTAAAGCTAACCCTAGCAAGATTCTAATCCTACTTTAAATCAGTTTAGTTTTTAGTGATAGTCCATCCACACCGTTTGGAATTAACTCGTTAGACCAAATTAGGAAATACACAATATCCCTATGGACCGACCCGTACTCACCGGCTAGCTACCAAGCGACGCCGTTCTTGATTGCGGTTAACAAATATTTTTGATTCATCTTTCGAAAGCGCATAAGCACTAACTCTATCAATCAACATGAAGGTATGAGCATGAACGGTAAAACAGGTAAACAACAATATCAATAAGGACAGTGAAGGGTAGTGTGCAATGAGTAATCTAAACTGGTGTACCGTGTTAACTACTCTCAAGTCTTTGAAATCAATTTGATGAATCATTGATGTAACTCAATAGTATCCCGTGCGTGCCCGGGATCACGGTCTAAGACTCTCGGGCTGAATCCGAGACGTGCCGCAAGGCAGTAAAAGGGTAGTATGTAATGACGAGTGATGTCAGCAGCATCACCCCGGGGCTGGCCTAGCCCGTATGACTGATCAGTAAAGGTATCGAACTATCGAGTTACAAGTCAGGTTTCATCATTGATTTCCCCATACCCCCAAGTTATATATGTTCAAGTCAGGTATTAATAAATCTGGAGCTAATACCAACACAGGATCAAGCAGTTACAGGTTTGTCTGGATAGACAACAGGAAATGTCCGTAGGGACAACAGGTCAAGTTTGTTGGCATTAGTAACAAGATCAGGTAACAGGGAAAGCCATGGTACATCAGGTCAAGTCAGGTAGTATATATGCATCATGTAATGTCAAGAAGTGCACTGTATCACGTCGTGTCAAGTAATGGTATATCAAATCATGTCAGAGGTGCACAAATGTCACGTGAGTGATCGTAATCAAACCCTAATAAGTATGGGTACACAAAAACAAGTATGGGGTACCAATGCAACAATAAAATGGAATAGTGTGTTGTGGTATGCAAATAGGTATAGATTAAAATATATGGATGCACAGTTATCGATTAAGGTTAAAGTTAAAGTTCCAACATTAATTAAAATACACTTTATCAAATATGGAATGTTAATATTACAATGTTATATATTCAAGTGATCCATGGATGCAATAATATGTATATTAGATGAGATGGATGCAAATAGGTATCCGAAAGTTATAAACTATTAAAACTGGTACTATGGGCTGTGCAGATAAGCATTATGTGATTCAAATATGGATATGGGTACCGTGTATCATAATCTAATATGCAACAAGATATGTTTTCAAGTTCGAAATCTAAAATGATATAAATGGAACATCGAAATGTTAAAATGGAACATGTGGTATTAGATTTAAACTACAGGTTTAATATGCATTTAAATAAGTATGTAATAAATTAAATAGCATGTAGCAAGTTTTACTTGCCTATACGGATCAAGAAACGGGTATACAGAACGTCTCACGTCGGCGGAAGAAGTCACGACGCTCGCACGATATACGGAACGGATCTAAACAACGCACAAGGTGATCACACAAGTAAAGTTTGTTCGCTGGGTTGTCGGGATCGTCGACGTCGTCACGGCTCCGGCGATCTACAGAGATTAAATAAATACAGAAAAGAAAAAATAAAAGAAAGAAAGAATAGAAAAGAAGAAGAAAAGAAGAAGGGAAGAATGAGAGAGAGAGCTCATTGTGGATTGGTGCACTGGGGTTCCAGGGGATTGAGGAGATAGGGGAGTGGTGTAGGGTTCACCGGCGATGAGTGGCGGTCGAGATTGAGGTTAGGGTTTCGGTTAGGGTTTAGGTTACTGGGTTTTCTTGGTGTATGGATGTGCAGGGTTTTGTGAAGGGAGAAGACAGAGGAGAGAGGAAGGAGAAGAGAGGAGAATGATGGTGGTGGCGAGAGATGATCGGCGGCGAGGGAGATGTGGTGGTGATGGGTGCTGTGGTTTTCGTGGGTGTGCAGGTGAAGGCTTGGAGGGAAAAGAAGAAGAGGAAGATGGAGACGAGGAGGAGGAGGTTCGGTTGAGGGAGAAGGCGATTGCTTAAGGTTAGGGTTTGAGGAAAGGCGATGGGTTTCGCGGCGGTGGTTCACGAGGTAAGAGATGATCCCGGTTTAAAAAAGAAGAAGGAAAGAAAAATATAAGAGGGAGGTGACGAGATCCAAGGGGCGGTGACCAGATTCGAGGAATGCACAGTGTTCGCGAGATGTGAGAGAGAGTGCGATAGGAGAGAGAAAGAGGAGAGAGAGAGAGACTGCCGCGCTGGGGAGAGAGAAAGAGAAGAGGAAAGGAAAGAGAGAGAGATTTGAGTGGGGCCCGGCGCAATGAAAAGGAATAATTTGATTGGCTCGCGGTGTGGAGCCCAGGGGAAAAAAAGAGAGCTGTGTGACATTAGGAGTTTAATAGGATTTAGATTTGAAAAATTTGTAGAAGGATTTATCTGTTAGACTGAGTTAGGATTTTAGATTTTAAAAATTTAAAAGGATTTGTTTTAAAGATTTAATAATTATCGAGATTTTAAAGGTAAAGTGAAAAAATAAAATATTAAATAAATTTAAATTTAGGCGGGATACAAAAATATTCCAAAATGCGCCTGGGTCGGGTCGAATGCAATGTCAAATGCAAAATTACTATTCGCACCCAAACACGATAAATAAATAAAATGCTACAGATATATAAATACGGGAATTGGAATTGGTATAAATGAACTCGGTTGTTACATTATACCCAACTATAAAAAGAATTTCGTTCTCGAAATTCTAAGAACAAGAAAGGATAAACAAACAACAAACTACAAGAATAGATGGGGAAACTTCTGTCGGATTTCAACTTCTCGTTCCCAAGTTGATTCACTATATGAGCGATTTCCCCGAGAAACAAGTACGAGAGGGATAACCTTGTTCTTAGGAACCTTTTCTCTTCGAACCACAATCGACATCGGTCGTTCCTCAAAGGTAAAATCTTCTCGTACAGTCAGCTCCGAATGATCCAGCACGTGTGATTCATCTCGAACATATTTACGGAGTTGAGATACATGAAACACGTCACCAAAATTCGCCAAAGATTGTGGTAATGCCAATCGATAAGCCACTTCTCCAACACGCTCCAAAATCTCGAAAGGCCCAACGAATCGAGAACTAAGCTTTCTTCGACTCCCAAAACGAATCACTCCTCTAGTCGGTGATATCTTCAAAAATACTAGATCACCAACAACGAACCCTAGAGGTCTTCTCGATGTATCGGCCCAACTCTTCTGCCGATCTTGTGCTGCCTTCATATGATTCCGGATAGTATTAACTTTCTCTACGGTTTGCACGATCAAATCCAGTCCCAACAATCTTCTTTCTCCAATATCGTCCCAACAAACAGGTGAACGACACTTGCGACCATATAATGCTTCGAATGGAGCCATCTGAATAGTCGCCTGGAAACTGTTATTGTAAGAAAACTCCACCAAGTGTAGATGATCCTCCCATGAACCCTTGAAGTCTAACATGCAAGCTCCCAACATGTCTTCAAGAGTTTGGATCGTTCTCTCTGATTGGCCATCTGTCTGAGGATGATAAGCTGTGCTAAACTTCAATCGAGTCCCCAAACTTTCCTGTAAGCTCCTCCAGAAGTGTGATAAGAAACGAGTGTCACGGTCGGACACGATGCTCACCGGTACTCCATGCAGTCTTATAATCTCCTGCATGTACCATTCTGCCAAAGCTTCCGTTGATTGACCAACTCGAAATGGGATGAAATGAGCTGCCTTGGTCAATCGATCAACAATCACCCAAACTGCATTGTTGCCTTTTGGATTCCGCGGTAGAGCCGTCATGAAATCCATGGTTATATGTTCCCACTTCCACTGAGGAATCGGAAGTGGTTGCAATAAACCAGCAACCCTTTGATGTTCAGCCTTAACTTGCTGACACACCAAGCACTTCGCTACAAAGCGGGCAATCTTCCGTTTTATGCCTTCCCACCAGAAATGCTGTCGTATATCTCGGTACATCTTCGTACCTCCTGGATGTACGGAATATGCTAAACTGTGTGCCTCCTTCATATGTTCTTCGCGAATATCTCCCTTTGACACACACAAATGACTACCATATCGCATCGAACCATCTTTATGAATTAACAAGTCTGTTCAAAGTCCAGCTTCAACCTGTTCTCGAAACTTCTGCAATCTAGGGTCCAGTAACTGCGCTGCTTTAATATTCTCGATCAATGACGATTGTACTTGCAGCTGCATCAACTATCCCGAAGAATGCGGTAGCACAACCTCCAAATCGAATCTTCGAAAGTCTTCAATAAGTTCCTTCTGTGCAGTCAACATCTGAATTGCTGGCAACCGACTAAGTGCATCCGGCACAACATTAACTTTCCCCAGATGGTATTTAAGATCAAGATCGTAGTCAGCCATCAGCTCCAACCATCTACGCTGCCTCATATTAAGCTCCTTCTGTGTGAACACATACTTAAGGCTTTTGTGATCAGTGAAAACTTCGACCCTTTCGCCCAATAAGTAGTGTCTCCAAAACTTCAAAGCGAAAATCACAGCTGCTAGCTCCAAGTCATGAGTTGGGTAATTCTTCTCATGGGTCTTCAACTGTCTCGATGCGTAAGCTATAACCTTCCCATGCTGCATCAAAACACATCTCAATCCCTTCCCAGATGCGTCGCTGTGAATCACCAATCCTCCGGAATTGTTTGGCACGGTCAGAATAGGAGCGGTTATCAACCTTTGTTTCAATGCCTCAAAAGCTGACGCACACTTATCCGTCCACACAAATGGTACTTCTTTGCGCGTAAGCTTGGTCAAAGGCTCCGCCAGATGAGCAAAGTTCTCCACGAACCTTCTGTAATACCCGGCAAGTCCAAGAAAGCTTCTAATCTCTGTAACGTTCTTCGGAATCGGCCAATCTCGAACTGCTGTAATCTTTTCGGGATCAACGGCGATTCCATCTCCAGACACGACATGTCCCAAAAACTTCACTTCTTCAAGCCAAAACTCGCACTTGCTCATCTTTGCATACAATTTTTCTTGCCTCAAAGTCTGCAATGCGATCTTCAAGTGCTCTGCATGTTCTTCAATACTCTTGGAGTAGACCAGAATATCATCAATGAACACCACTATAAACTGGTCCAAGAATGGAGAAAATATTCGGTTCATCAAGTCCATAAATATCACCGGTGCATTCGTTACTCTGAAGGGCATCACTAAATACTCGTAATGTCCATACCGAGTTTGGAACGTCGTCTTGCAAATATCTTCTGTCTTAACTCGGACCTGATGATATCCGG
Source organism: Agapanthus africanus (assembly GCA_030015575.1). Classification (NCBI taxonomy): domain Eukaryota; kingdom Viridiplantae; phylum Streptophyta; class Magnoliopsida; order Asparagales; family Amaryllidaceae; genus Agapanthus; species Agapanthus africanus. Next base: position 199,438,046 of record JASDDO010000028.1, on the reverse strand, counting down.
ATCGCAAATCCAGTTTCGAGAATACCCTCGCGCCACTAAGCTGCTCAAATAATTCGTCAATGCGAGGGATCAGGTACTTGTTCTTAATAGTCACCCGGTTTAATTCTCGATAATCGATGCACATGTAGGGTTACTTGGCACTCTAACAAGGTTCTACAAGGCATCAACTATGCCCGATTTAAAATTTAGCCGTGCCGAACAACCCTAACCAAGATTTTTAAACTAGAGATTAGGCGAAACAAAGCATGTAACCAACTTTACATCTAAGAGATAGGGATTACAACCTTTGTAGTCCGTTCCTTCACTTCTAAAGCTCCGTGTTGTGGTCCCTTCGCTGCGATCATCGAGTTCCCGGACTCTAGAGAGGCTCCACGAAGAGAAAGATGCAAGCCCTCACTCACTAAATGAAGTGAACACCCTAATCTAAATGGCTATGATAGATTAGGATGATGAAGTTGGATTTATACTCGCATTTATTTTTTTTAACTCACTCATTTTCATCACTTCATAAAAGGCTAGAAAGCTTTTCATGAAAGAAGAAGAATGAAGAAGATGATCTATTTCTTTTGTGATGAATAATGAAAACTCAAGTGAGGTTAGAAATGCAACCATGGGTTAAGAATGAAGTCTTAATCCATGTAGAGAGTTAATTATGGTGAAGGGTTGGATTGAGTTAAGCAAATATCTACACAAAATATCCAAAGTCAAAATCAAAGCTTCAAGAAGCTTCTTGAAAGCTTCATGCTTGCTTAACCCTAATCCAAACCCTAACCACAATTAAACTCCACAAATCATGTTGCATTTATAACCATAACATGTTACAATATTATATATCACATATACAATATTTATTGTAACAAAATAAAATAATACAATTAACATGTATCGCATATATATCAATGTATTACCCGAGTGAGAAAAAGAATCTTTTAGTGAGCTTATATTAGTTAATATAATTTAATATATCAAATATATAATTATACATTAAATTATCGAATCAACACTTGATCCGATAATCCGGTTATTTCACAAATAACCGACTAATATAATCTGTATCAGTTCATCGAATCAACACTTGATCCGATGACCCGGCTATATCACATATACCCGGCCAATATCTCATATCGTGAGAATCTAATACGGTATCACATACTCGTATTGTTCTCGGTCCCGCACATATCATATATGTGCTCCTACTCCGTTTTGCCTGAGTCAAGAAACCTCTGTGTAGGACTCTAAAGAATCGTCAATACGCCGGCAGTAGGTGATGATCATATCAAACACCCACAAGCTGCAAGCGGTCAGCTAAACGTAACAGTCACCCAGGTATTGAGCGATCAGAAGATCAACAAGCAAGCCTGTACTTTCTCCCACGAATCCAATCAGTAACACTCCCGTACAGTCCGGTCTCTTCGTCTGATATGTCGCATATCTCGCCTAGGGGTGGTAAATGTCAGACCCCAGTAGCTTGATAAGTCATGTCGATATGAGGTCTATAACAGTTCGAGAAACTACTGATAACACTTACCAGTAAATCTCAGCAAGCCTGGCCAGGGATTTCCAGTTATAGCCAATCGAACACAGCGCAACATCAACTCCCTATACCGGGAGAGACGAATCCCCACCTATCGCTCATTGCCTCCATGTGATTCGGGACTGTACCCAAAAGCCACCTTTTTGCACGCCCTCTTGGACATGGTATGATGGAAATCAAAGCACGGTGGGAATCACACAAGACTCTATGACGATCTCGGGTCTACAGACTAATATGTACCAGTGTCACTACCATCTGACGTGAGGTATAATACCATCTGGGAGTTCTCGGCGAGTCCGTCCAGTGTACCCAGTGTCCACTGAGCACCCGTATACCTTCTCTGATGTCAAACACCAATGGATATGGGATCATCCATCGCCCATCATATGGGTCAAGAAGCGCATACACTAGTCTACTCTGGAGTATCGATGCCCTGTCTCAGTACTCCCACGACTAGGAACATTTGAAGGATGTACTTGGCGACTACACTGTCCCCACTTGTATGATCTGCATCATAGTCCTGGTAGTCAAGTACTCATCCTAAGGGCTTTATCAATATGTAACATAGAGACAATCAGAGTACATGTTAAGATAAAGTGTAACCAGATAGCGTACTATCATGTCGAGCAAGAAAGTCCTCCCTATATATGTCAAAGCATCCACTACAATATACATCGTATGTACAGTAATGGCCTCTAGGGCATACATATAACTAACAGCACATTCTCCTTATGCCATCTTTCTTCTTGACTAGAAGAACTGGAGCTCCCCAAGGTGAGTTACTGCTGCGAATCCAACCCTTCTCAAGTAATTCAGTAACCTGCTTCTTAACTTCTTCCAACTCCACTGGTGCCATTGGATAGTACGCTTTAGAGACTGGCTCTGCACTAGGAATAAGGTCAATCGCGAACTCCACGTCTAGCTTCGGCGGTAAACCTGATATGTCTTCGAACACGTCCATGAAATCTCGAACAACAGCTGGCGCTTCATCTTTATCAACCTCCATCGACGAAAGAACATTAGTTGTCGGCCTAGCCCTAAACTCGACTGGCTCGATAGAACTGCTTCCTCCAGTAAAAATAAACTCTGGATGTCCGGGAATCTGGAAAATTACTTTCTTTTCCCTACAATCAATGTGAGCGTGGAAAGTGCCGAGAAAATCCATTCCCAAGAAGACTTCATAGCTGCCTGTATCAATCACCAAGAAATCTGCAAACAGCTCCCGTCCGCAAACAACAACTGCATAATCCTTACATTCTCTACTAGATATGATCTTCCCATTCCCAGTGTGTATGTCCTAGAAACTAGACAGGGTCGTGCAAGAAATCGAGTGTGTAGCAATAAACTTGGACGATATAAAACAATGGGATGCACCAGAATCGAATAACGCTAATATGGGAAAACCATGAACAAGTAGAATACCTGAAACAACTTCTCCTGAAGCCTTGGCTTCCTCAGCCATCAGGGTAAATGCTCGAGCTTGATTGGGTCCCTGAGTCAGCTGCTTCTGTCCCTGAAACGGTTTCTGCGGTGGCTTCTGAACATCTTCCTTCGTACGAAGCTTTGACGGACAAGCGTTGATAGTATGACCGCCGATCCACAAACCAAACAGAGTCCCCGCATCCTTCGACATTCCCTTTGCACGTGCCCAGGTAAATGGCAGTAGTCACAAATCACGGTCTTCCTCTGATCAACAACAACAGGCTTCTTCATCGGTGTTATGCCACGACGGTCCACTGGAATACCTCTGCGTCCATGTGCTCGGTTCGGTGCAAATGCCGGCTTCCGTACTGTAACTGCTGGCTGCTGTGTACTCCCGGTCTTCATAGATAAGCTCTGCTGCTCTCGGGCCGCTGTAAGTACTTGTGAGAAAGTGGTCAAACCCAGGGAGACAATCTGCCTCTGGATGTCCACATCCAAACCGCGGATGAACCTCCTTGCCCTATCAGCATCTTTGGAAACCAAAGGTCCAGCGAATCTACTGAGCCGTGTCCACTCAGCTGCATGTACATCCACAGGTGCGCCGTTTTGCTTCAAACTGATGAACTTTTCTTCCATTTCCACCCGTGCAGTCTGCGGGAAGAACTTCTCCAAGAAACTCATCGAAAAATCTGCCCAACTGATCGGCTTGGGCAAGCGGGTCTCTTCCACAAGCCACCATTCACGGGCGTAGTACACCAACTGGATGCGTACCACATCCACCCTCTTATCCTCTGGGATCTGTGCCGCAACGAGTAAATTCTCCGTGTCAACCAGCCACTGCTCCGCTGGCAACGGCTCTTCCAGTCCAGTAAAGACGGACGGACCCAGTCTCCTGAAATCCGCCACAGTACCCACACGATCAACTGGTCTGGCTACGACATTGTTTATGGACTGCTGGACGGTCCGTAAACCTTCCTGAAAAGCTTCAGCTTGCTGCTGGTTCAGCTCGGTCTGTCGCTTTTGGTTCTCCAGCATCCCACGGATTACTCCAAGCATAGCGGCTTCGTCAACACGCCTTTGGTACATTTTCATATTCTTGTCTGCCATGTTCCTGAAATCAAAGCACCAAAAGGATTAGCATGATAACAGATTCAAAATATAGATCAAGGATATGAATCAAGGATAGAACTCCAAGTTACTTAAATAGAGTACCGCATTGTAACCATGTCGCGGTATCATAGATACAATCACATAACTCCACCCAAGTCGCCTAAGTTCTAGAGATAACCAAAAGGAAACCAGGTTTCGAGTTGATATGCAAAGGAGGTTTGCATATCGTAAAAGTAGAATCAGGAGGAAGTTAAGATTCAAAAATGGCAAGACGGTAAGGTGGCAGGACATGTTTCCTAATCACGAGTATTCTGATTTGTGTATTGGGTCCAATACCCAACTACAAAGGAATCAAACCCGATTAACTTAAATCATATGTCTCTGATACCAAACAAACCATGTCACGCCCCGCTTCCCAGAGTACGCTAAGATAGGCACGTGACATAGCCAACCATGCTACCTGTGGATATGAAATATCCTTCTACAGTCACATTAAGGCTGTAGAGATATCAAGAACAATAATAAACTATCTAACACATGTCCATAAGCCAGAATAAAACAAGTCAAGAATAAAATAATGCGGAAGCAAAAGATCCAATACAAGAATAAACTGGAATGTACGTCCCATAATGCGGGCTCACATCAGGAATGAAAATACCGAAAGTAAAATAAACTAACTACTAATAAGTCCTCACTGCTTAGCCTGCTGACTGAAATACTCCAGCTCAGCCTGCAGCAAAGGTAAAGGATTTGGGCCATGCAAAACTCAGACGTCAGTGCGTCATAACATCAAGTAATAATATAAACAGGGGTAGCAAGACATGCAGGTATAAGCATGAACGGTAAAACAGGTAAACAACAATATCAATAAGGACAGTGAAGAGCAGTATGCAGTGAGTAATCTATACTGGTCTACCGTGTTAACCACTCTCAAGTCTTTGAAATCAATTTGATGAATCATCGATGTAACTCAATAGTATCCCGTGCGTGCCTGGGATCATGGTCTAAGACTCTCGAGCTGAATCCGAGACGTGCCGCAAGGCAGTAAAAGGGTAGTATGTAATGACGAGTGATATCAGCAGCATCACCCCAGGGCTGGCCTAGCCCGTAAGACTGATCAGTAAAGGTATTGAACTGTCGAGTTACAAGTCAGGTTTCATCATTGATTTCCCCATACCCCCAAGTTATATATGTTCAAGTCAGGTATTAATAAATCTGGAGCTAATGCCAACACAGGATCAAGCAGATACAGGTTTGTCTGGATAGACACCAGGAAATGTCCGTAGGGACAACAGGTCAAGTTTGTTGGCATTAGTAACAAGATCAGGTAACAGGGAAAGCCATGGTACATCAGGTCAAGTCAGGTAGTATATATGCATCATGTCATGTCAAGAAGTGCACGGTATCACGTCATGTCAAGTAATGGTATATCAAGTCATGTCAAGGGTGCACAAATGTCACGTGGGTGCTCGTAATCAAACCGTAATAAGTATGGGTACACAAAAATAAGTATGGGGTACCAATGCAACAATAAAATGGAATAGTGTGATGTGGTATGCAAATAGGTATAGATTAAAACATATGGATGCATAGTTATCGATTAGGGTTAAAGTTAAAGTTCCAACATTAATTAAAATACACTTTATCAAATATGGAATGTTAATATTACAATGTTATATATTCAAGTGATCTATGGATGTAATAATATATATATTAGACGAGATGGATGCAAATAGGTATCCGAAAGTTATAAACTATTAAAACTGGTACTATGGGCTGTGCAGATAAGCATTATGTGATTCAAATATGGATATGGGTACCGTGTATCGTAATCTAATATGCAACAAGATATGTTTTCAAGTTCAAAATCTAAAATGATATAAATGGAACATCGAAATGTTAAAATGGAATATGTGGTATTAGATTTAAACTACAGGTTTAATATGCATTTAAATAAGTATGTAATAAATTAAATAGCATGCAGCAAGTTTTACTTGCCTATACGGATTAAGAAACGGGTATACGGAATGTCTCACGTCGGCGGAAGAAGTCGCGACGCGCGCACGATACACGGAACGGATCTAAACAACGCACAAGGTGATCACACAAGTAAAGTTTGTTCGCTGGGTTGTCGGGATCGTCGACGTCGTCACGGCTCCGGCGATCTACAGAGATTAAATAAATACAGAAAAGAAAAAATAAAAGAAAGAAAGAATAGAAAAGAAGAAGAAGAGAAGAAGGGAAGAATGAGAGAGAGAGAGAGCTCACTGTGGATTAGTGCACTGGGGTTCCAGGGGATTGAGGAGATGAGGGAGTGGTGTAGGGTTCACCGGCGATGAGTGGCGGTCGAGATGGAGGTTAGGGTTTTGGTTAGGGTTTGGGTTACTGGGTTTTCTTGGTGTATGGATGTGCAGGGTTTTGTGAAGGGAGAAGACAGAGGAGAGAGGAAGGAGAAGAGAGGAGAATGATGGTGGCGGCGAGAGATAATCGGCGGTGAGGGAGATGTAGTGGTGATGGGTGCTGTGGTTGTCGTGGGTGTGCAGGTGAAGGCTTGGAGGGAAAAGAAGAAGAGGAAGAAAGAGACAAGGAGGAGGAGGTTAGGTTGAGGGAGAAGGCGATTGCTTAAGGTTAGGGTTTGAGGAAAGGCGATGGGTTTCGCGGCGGTGGTTCATGAGGTAAGAGATGAGCTCGGTTTAAAAAAGAAGAAGGAAAGAAAAATATAAGAGGGAGGTGACGAGATCCAAGGGCGGTGAACAGATCCGAGGAATGCACAGTGTTCGCGAGATGTGAAAGAGAGTGCGAGAGGAGAGAGAAAGAGGAGAGAGAGAGAGACTGCCGTGCTGGGGAGAGAGAAAGAGAAGAGGAAAGGAAAGACAGAGATTTGAGTGGGGCCCGGCGCAATGAAAAGGAATAATTTGATTGGCTCGCGGTGTGGCGCCCAGGGGAAAAAGAGAGAGCTGTGTGAGATTAGGAGTTTAATGGGATTTAGATTTGAAAAATTTGTAGAAGGATTTATCTGTTAGACTGAGTTAGGATTTTAGATTTTAAAAATTTAAAAGGATTATTTAATAGTTATCGAGATTTTAAAGGTAAAGTGAAAAAATAAAATATTAAATAAATTTGAATTTAGGCGGGATACAAAAATATTCCAAAATGCGTCTGGGTCGGGTCGAATGCAATGTCAAATGCAAAATTACTATTCGCACCCAAACACGATAAATAAATAAAATGCCACAGATATATAAATACGGGAATTGGAATTGGTATAAATGAACTCGGTTGTTACATTACACCCAACTACAAAAAGAATTTCGTCCTCGAAATTCCAAGAATAAGAAAGGATAAACAAACAACAAAGTACAAGAATAGATGGGGAAACTTCTGTCGGATTTCATCTTCTCGTTCCCAAGTTGATTCTCTATGTGAGCGATATCCCCAAGAAACAAGTACGAGAGGGATAACCTTGTTATTAGGAACCTTTTCTCTTCGACCCACAATCGACATCGGTCGTTCCTCAAAGGTTAAATCTTCTCGTACAGTCAGCTCCGAATGATCCAGCACGTGTGTTTCATCTCGAACATATTTACGGAATTGAGATACATGAAACACGTCATGAACATTCGCCAAAGATTGTGGTAACGCCAATCGATAAGCCACTTCTCCAACATACTCCAAAATCTCGAAAGGCCCAACGAATCGAGGACTAAGCTTTCCTCGACACCCAAAACGAATCACTCCTCTAGTCGGTAGAGATTGAGTATGGCGCGAGTCCTCGAAACCAGTCTCGTCCGAAGCAGATTAGAGTGGCGGGGAAAGCGCGGCATTGTGCGGCATCAGAACAGTCTTGGAAACTCATCCCGTCCGTGAACGCGTCTAAATGGTCCTTCGGATCAGACTTCCCGCCGAAGAGGGGTTGGCTTGTTCTGGGAGGAGACATGGACGACGAGTAGTTCTTTGGTGAAGGGCTTCATGAGCGAGTCGTCGACATATTTAGCCCCGTCGCTTGAATGACGACTTTCCCGATGCATGCCTTCGATCTTCTTTTCGAGGGCGTCAAGTTGGCCATGGTATCCCGATGATTCGGCACATTCTGATTTTTGGCCTCTGCTGCCGGAGACCTCTTCCTGGCCACGGCCCCGGTTCCGTTCGATGAGGTTCCTCAGGTCTCCTGGCGAGGTCGTCTTCGAGCTTCCGTGGCGAGTCCTGTGTGTGTGACCCCGTCAAGGGAGGGGGTGCCAGTCATGCCTGGGTACAGATGAGCTGACCGACACCTCCTCAGAAGGGACAGGGGCGCGAAGAGGCTCGGGGCGAGACGCTCTGGCGAAAGACCTCGATGTTGAGCTGTGCGGCGCCCACCGGGTCATTAAATATGTAACACCCGAGTTCATTTATACCAGTTCTATTTTGGATATTTCTTTATTTATGGCTATTTCTTGATTTATTGTGTTTTGGGTGCAAATAGTATAATTGGCATCTGTATTTGCATCCGACCCGACCCGCTTGCTGGAAACCTGTCTTAATTCCTGTTTATAATTTATCCCGGCTAGTTATGAGAATCCGTGCACTTTTATTTTCTATATCCTGCGTACCTGCATTTTATCTAGCATCTGCATTTTTTTAATAAAACAAGTAAAGTTAAATAACATATTTTAAAAATATTTAGCATGGCCTGCATCATACCTCTGGCCCTGTGGTAACATCCGTACATCGTGTTCTCGTCCCGTTCAGTAAAACGAACCTGTTTGGATCGCTACGTGCACGCTACGTGTATCCGTTCTTAGGGGTATACATTTTCATTACCCGGATATCGTATTTTGGTTTTGGTTGACACGCATGTTATCCGTATTTTCAAACCGTAAATTTAGACCCGACTCGGACGTATTTTGGAGTAGTTTTGTATTAACCAAAATCTCAAATCTAACTAATATTATATTCTAATAGTATTTTAACTGCTTAATATTATATATTTACTTTATATATATATATATATATATATATTTTAAAAACTAAAAAAAAAATATATTTCCTAACACGCACTGATCTCTCCCCGTGACTCTCTCTCCTCTGCACATATATTTATATAGTATATTTTTTTCCTTATTTATTAACAGCCTCTCTCTCTCGCTCTTCTTCTTCTTCTTCTTCTTCTTCATCTTCTCTTTCTCATTCTAGTTTCTTGATTTTCTGGTGATCGCCGGAGCCGTGCCACAGTCGATGATTCGAGTAACCCAGTGGACATCCCCAGCCAACGTGGTCGTGTTCTTGTTTTGCCTGCTCCTGTCCCATGTGCGCGTGTAGTTATTGCGACGTTTATCCGACGTCGTACGTATCGTACGCACCCGTCGTGAGATCCGATCCGGCAAGTTTATCTGCTACATGCTATGATACATATTTTGCATCCATATGAATAAAAATATCACATGTTGACTGCATTGTACATCCATATTATTGTTTTACTGTTTTCGGATATCAGTACGCATCCATATCATTAATTACATATCTGGTTGCAAGCAAGTAGCTTGATACAGGCTATATTATTATACTCGCATCTATATTAATAAGAATATTGCATGTTTATGGTATTGTGCATCCATGTTACAGTTTTACCATTTTCCGATATCCGTTCGCATCCGTATCATTTATTATATATCTAGTTGCATGTCAGATCACATTATTTCATGTTACTGTTATATTAACACCCTATGCTTGATAATGTGCATCATGCGTAGTCATGGAATTATAGATGTAATCCCTGATAGATATTTATGCATCCGTGTTTTACTGTGTATCCGTACTTTTATCGTGCTCCCGTACTTGCTACAGTTTTGTTATGAGCATCCGTTTGATACCTGTGCACTACCTGTCATGACCTGATATACCACTACTTGACATATTACTTGATCCTGTTTCTAATGCCGAAAATCCTGACATGTTGTCCTGACGGACGTATCATGTTGTCTGCATAGACAAACCTGTACCAGCTATTGGATATAGTGCCCTCAAAGTCAATTATTGGATCGCAGGTACGTGATTGCAATGATTGAGGAGGACCTATACCGGTAGCACAGTCTTACTCGAGATGATAGTATGCTATTTGGTTTGCCTTTATCAGTCGTGTACCGGTTCAGGTGACTGATCGCTATTACACGTTGATAGAGCCCTTAGGATCTTGCTTGACTACCAACAGTATGATGGCGATCATATACGTGAGAGTTGGGTAGTCTATAAGCACATTCTTAATAGTGGTCCCTAGTCATGGGAGTTTCGAGACAGCGCATCGATACTCCGGAGTAGACTAGTGTATACAGTCGAGACCCCGACGAGGGGTGGTGGCCGGTCTTACAAGCCACTGGTGTCAGTTGGATCACCTAAGATGTATACAGGTGCTCATTGGGTTATGAGTACACCGGACAGGACTCGCCGGGAACCTGCTAGTTGGTATTATACCTAGCGTCAGATAGTAATTCCCTGGTGACATGTGTACAGGTTTGTTCATCGACCTGAGGTCGTCATTTGTCTCGTGTGAGTTCCCACCGTGCTTTGATTTCTACCCTACCACGGCTCAAAGGAGTCGTGCAAACAGGTATTTTTTGGGTACAGTCCCGAGCCACATAGAGGCAAGTGAGCGGATCGGCAGGAGATTCGTCTCTCCCGGTATTGGGGGTGAGATCGCGCTGTGTCTAGGAAAGCCATTACACCAAGTCCTTGGCCAAGGCAGGTGAGAATTACTGGTAAGTATTCCAGTAGTTTCTCAGGGTGTTCAGGGCTTGTCTCCGACACGACTTATACCGCTATTGGGGTCTGACGTTACCATCCCCTTAGGCCCGATATGCGATACTCATAGACGAACGGACCAGACTGTATGTATATTGTCACTGTTAAGCTTAGTAGGGTTCCAGGATGAGTTCGCTCATCGGCTTCCCTTGAGGTCAGTACATGGGCAGCCGTTACGCACTGCTAGTGCCGCTGACATGCTTGTGGTTAAACCCACTGCCAGGGTACTGATAAGTCATTAGAGTCCCCCATAGATAGTTTCCCAAGTTCGGGCGAAACGTTGTAGAGACCGTATGGTTTTATGGCAGGGTTCGGAAAATGCACGTGCGTTTACGTACGTGTCATATTTCGGGCAGACAATACTGGTGGGCTTTGGTTTAAGCCGGATCTATTTATTATACTTTGTTGATATAATATCTTTGTCTCAAGTTACATTTGTATTCGGTCGTAATACAAATGCGGGTATGTTTATACAGTTACGGGGTTATCCTGAAATTCGTTTCGGGATCGCTTTTCGAAGTTGCCAGTTTTCTATCACCCGTCTTAAACATTCGGTTTAATGCGGATTTATCTTTTCTTCACTTGGGTGAGTCATGAGGGTGGGTCATGTAGAAGTTTCTAGAATTGGTGACTAGGTTAGTGAGGTGTTTATGATTCATTGGTTGCATTAAATGGATGATGATGTGTTTAGGTGACTCATGGTTTTGTATTAACTCTTCTTTGTTTTTGCTTAAGATCTTTTACTTATGGTTACCCTTTTTTGCTCGTACACTCACCCCTCCTTTCACATATATGTGCCCCCCCTTGAAGATGAGGATTGATTTGCAAAGGAAAAAAGATTATTGATTTGGTTCATGAAAATTTGATAGCTCATTTCTCATTTCATTCCATTCAAAAGGCAACTTCATTAACCGTTCATCCATGGTTTTGGATGAAGCGAGACAAAGTGTTCTACTCATTCTCTACATCAATCTTGGTCATTTCTTTTAGCAGACTTGATGACCGAGTTGTCTCGGTTCAGAGGCGGAAGCCCGTTTAAAGATCCGTAGATGTGGTGCCACCTCGACGAGGAGCCAGGAGATCGGAGCAGCCGCAACGGAGCGTGAGATGATGGTTAAAGACCGAAGGACTCGGATCGTTCGGTATAACTTTTCTACCCACTTTGTAGTTTGTTAGTTTAGCATTAATGGCAGATCCGGGTTATAGTATACGATAGCGCCAGTTATAAAAGTTTTTGTTCCGCATTTGGCATCTGAAAGACGGCCGGGGCGCTACCGTAGACTTACATGGTATCAGAGCCACGCCATTAAGCTTTACTAACTTGTTCTAACACGTTTAAAATATCGATCGAATGGATTTTCGAAAACTGCAAATTCTATGTTAAAGTTTCTGTCGATTTTAAATACTCCGGTCTAAAAATTATTTTGAGTATCTCAGAAAATCGTGCAGGCTTTTTTAAGAACACAGAAGAAAAATGATCCCCTGATTCGACCGTACGGCCGCGGAACCGCCGCCAAAGCCAAGCTTTGGCCACGGAACCGCGGCCGTCTTGGTGCTTCAATGGGTCAGTTTTCTTCTGGGGGTTCTACATATAAAATTATGGTTTCTGGAATATTGCTTTTGGGCCCAGATTTTGTTACTGTAATGCAGATGTACGTGGAGCCCATTTCGGGAAGTTTTGTCGATCAAAATTTTAAACTTGTTAGTTTATAGTACTTACATTATATCTCCGACCGTGAATGTCATTCGAGCGGTAAACCGCGTCTAATTGCTATAGATCTTTTAGACGGGTTTGCGAACGTGACATTCGCGTTGATGTTCTGTGTTGTGCTGTGATGTTGCGGATTTGTCGTGGTGGATAGCAGTGTGCAATGATAGTGCAGTTTGGATTTATTTGTACATTTGATATTGCGAGGCGAGCATCCAACATGTGGACTGCCGTCTCTGCCTGTTTGTATAATATTCTTTTGGGGCACGACCGGGCTGAGGTCGATGTACCCGTTGTACATATTTTTCATTTCTGTACTAGGTTTACCCCACGACGGAGTGCACGGATAGCCGGGTTCTGGAGGGCTTCGGGTCCGCATCTCATAGCTTTGGGTGACAGAGGGCCTCACTCTAGAATTGGCAGAATATTCGCCGCACTCGTAGGGGGTACAGGTTGACCCAAGGAGGGGTGCCCAAGTTACCGGATTCCATGAAGTGCAGGGTGGTCCATTCACTTTGCTGTAGGGGGCTGCCTCGCTTCAGGTTTTGGCGGGTAACTTGCCGCACCCGTAGGGGTCTAGGTTTCATTGCACAGGCTATCCACACGAATAGGGGAACGTCGGGTTTCAGTAGCAGCTCTGTGAAACCCGGGGATCCCAGATTATCTGTATTGTTCTGTGATGCTTATTACTTTTCTGTAATGTTGCATATTATCACGCCTGGAGCGATTATTGTATATTGGTATATATATTAGTAGATGTTGTATATGTTTTACACCCGCGCTAGTCCAGTCCCCGCTCTGTCGTTAGTTAAGTAACCTAACGGGTGATGACGGGACCCAGTGACGAATGCGGATGGCATATACGTACATTTTATTTTCGTTCTTTTCTGGTGTGATTAATTGATGGGACTGCGTTGATTCTGATCAATGCAAAAGGAAAACAAACCTGTTTGGACGTTGTTGGAACAGTTTTAAAAAGTGTTATTACAAGGACGTTTTCTTTTGTTTTGCATAGTGGTATTCAGTTGGAATATCCTGCACCTCATTCGACGAGGCAAGGGCTGAGATCCCTTCACCGGGAATGACCATTTGGGCAGAAGTTTGCGTCAGAGTAATAACTTCACTATAGTCGATTACATGTTGCTTTGCATCGCGGTATTCAGTTGGAATATCCTGCACCTCATTCTATGAGGAAAGAGCCGAGATCCCTTCACCGGGAGTGACCTCTTTAGCAAAGGTTTTCGCCACTATATTTTCTAAAAAGCTATCAGGTTCCTTCAGCGATATCAAGTTCGTTACGTTAAAGGTTTTTTCGCCAAAAACCAGCCATAGCCCTCCGTCATTTCATTTGGGTATTCAGTAGTATTCAAGCTATGTATTTTGACCAACGCCAAGGCATAGTGTTTGGTAGCTACTGGGTATTCATCTGTTGCATAGATAGATGAGTTAGTTTGGAGCAGTCGTTCTGCCATTTGGCCAACGTCAGGGGCATGTGCCGATGGGTTCAAATTGACAAGATAATAATGGGTAGAACTTGGCATGTGACTTATGGCATTTGGCCAACGTCAAGGTCATAAGAGCATGGGGCAAAAAATCATATCGGGAGTTTCTAAAGAAACTGAAACTTTCCAAGTTTGCGCATACCTTCTGGAGTGTGATAACATGAGTGAATTCCTTCACGTTATCATGCGATGAGAGTTGGATCCCGATTCCCATTAATGAGTTGGTTTACTCTTCGAGTGATCCCGATTGATTCTTCTTTTAGGTTTGGAGGAGAATTTAACAGTACAGTAGGAGGTTTCCTGATTAGATAAAGTGATAACCATTCTGATCTAGGTTAGAGTGCACGCAGAGTGTTTCTTTTCTCTCTCTCTTTGGCAGCGACCTTTAACCGACCCTAGACTATGACTCAGTGACCAAGTTGACCGAACCTTCTTAAAATACTGGTTTTTGGATTGTCCGAGTTGCATAAGTCATTGCCGCTTCTTCTTCTACCCTTTGAATTTCTCAGAACACCTCGTATCACTACGAACATCCACTTTCATTGGATAGATCCATCGTATGGTTATATACGAACTCGAAGGGACTTCTTCGAGGATGGATCCAGGTTCAGGAGAAATTGAATTGGTTTATTCAGTTGTCTTTTATTATCACATTCTCTCAGGTTGCGAGGGCTCCTTGGTTTAGGAGAGTACACCTATTACGCTTATTGGATAGTCTTCTTCAAAACCATAGGCAGGTGCCGAAAGGTAGGGAATGAAGAAAACCAATTAGCCTAAATAGGGTGTGCAGAAGGTAATATGTAAAGACAAAATAAAGGGATTAGAAAGAGGGCAAAGTAAATTGCGACTGCTATCATTCACGATCAATCCGCGTACTTCATCGCCACTCCTATTTCACCTTTGCTTTTTTCCTCAGTTCGGAAGAAATAGAATAAGGTATTATTCAGTTGTCTTTTATCACCACCTTCTCTCAGGTTACGAGTACTCCTTGGTTTAGGAGGGTACACCTATTACGCTTATTGGATAGTCTTCTTCCAAACCATAGGCTGGTGCCGAACGATAGGGAAGGAAGAAAACCAATTAGCCTAAACGAAGGTGTGCAGAAGGTAACGACTAAAGACAAATAAAGAGATTTGGAAAGATGGCAAAGAAATATACGGTTATAGTCATGAATTGGATTATGGAAGAGGCATTACTAAGAATACCAGGATACCCCTATGAAACATTTTCATGTTTCAGTTTCACTATGCATTGTTAAAGGAAAACTGATTTCCCGATTAGATACTTACTCCAGTGTATGTATTTACCAGGTATGATTCTTACATCTGTATGGTTTTACAGATGATGAGTGGAAGTAGGTTATTGGGAATTAGGTGATCATCCTCATTATATCGGAATTCGTTGTAATTGGTGATATTTGAGGAAGTCGCCTGGGTTTTTGCCGGACGGCAAGTATTTGGTTTTGAGTATCCGTTGTTGTGCACCAATCTCAAAATGATATATCTGTACGTTTATTTTTATAAAGTGAGATATAACTTTTTGAAATTATGTCCGTGACATTTACCTATATCAGTTGACGATTAGGTAAGGAGCATTGAACAACGGAGAAGTTCTTAACCATAAGTACAGTTTTCAACCTACGATACACATGGTTTGAGTTATTCAACTCAGCGGACTTATACAGAGTATTGTATGCTGTCCAGTGTCCATCAGGACAAAGGGGTTGGTCCTCGTACTATGTTCTGTTTACTTATGACTTCTCTAGTTTTTAGACAAGTGTTTCGTAGAAATACAAGGTCTAAGTTTTGAAAAGTTATAGGTATAAGAAAAAAGTAGAGAACCAGATGTCGCAAGTATCGGGATTCTTCAAAGAGATCGAAGATGTAGATACTTGTGATTGGTATTCAGATGATAGTAAAAGTTTTGAGAAACTTGTTTCTCTTTCAGGTTACTCATAATTGGATGGACTCCTAAGTTGAGTAATGCTGATTAGCCTCTCTCCATTAAGTTGATATGCACTGGAGACAGATGCATGATTAGAATCTGGTTCCAATTAAATAAGTGCCAAAGTTTCTATATTGGATATAGAATGATTATATCTTAACGATGTTAAGGTATGGGGAGTTGTCCGGCTTATGCTTAAAACCAGACTCTGGATAACTCAGGGCACGTTTCTATAATGGCAGTTTGTGGGTTGGCCCATGCTATGACGAGGGTTGATTTTCTACCATCTGGAAGATCAATAGTGATATTGTTCTTGACTCGCCACAGTTTTAGTAAAATGGATTTTTTCAGAAAACAGTTGTGGGAGTATGGTAGAACTGGAACTGATTCCAGAACCGCAAACGATTACAGAAAATTTAATAGGACCTGTAGATTCAATCAGGTTTGACATTCTATTAGCCACTCCGCAAATATGGTGGGTAACCTCAGATACCCGAGAGGTACTCCGGTAGCCTCAAGGACGGTGACAGGGAGATTCTTGTTTACCCAGACTTGACACTACTGTTGTTCCAGGCTATGAGACCCGGCAGGAGGTTAAGTATAGAGTCGTTCTAAACTTGTTTTAGAAGTGCACGTATATATTATTCTGCCAGAGGGTTGTTGTGGTCAGTGGGAGTAGCGGAAACATAGTGGACAAGAAGCTTATGTCTATTTATAGACTTGAGCAGATATATCGGAGATAGATCATCTATTTTTGATATGACAGTCATGGCTTTGACTTCATCAAAATAGGGGATGGATCTGTTAAGAAGGTAGTAGGGTGTGATGTCCTGGTATTTTGGATGACATACACAGAGTAGGAAGTAAAATTCCTATACTACGATCGGTTGTACCGTGGTCGTCACACAGTTGTTTCTCCAGACAGGATATGGATATAATATCAGACATTCTGGTTACTAGATCTATGGTTTTAGATCTAGATTTGGGTAGTTTCCCAATGTGGGTACTTTGACAGTATTCTAATAGTATTTTAGAATAGATGACTCCTGGCATGGTGGTGTACCTGCAGGTGATGGAGTCACCCTCTCTAAAGGTGTCTTACAGACTAAAGGGGAGAGGGATGTGCATGATTGGCAGATCACTTGCTTAGGCAATTGAGTCAATCGTGAGATGTCAAGTACCACACCAGATATTGATTTTGCACTAGATGCGATAAGTTTGTATTAATCCAATCCTGGAGAAACATAAGGAAGCAGTTTTAGAACATAAGTGGATGTTCTACGGATTTGATAACGGCAGCCTCCTTCGGGAGACGGTTATCATTCCAGGCTTCAAAGGTGACATGGATGACAGAGTGATTGTAAGAGTTATAGTTTTTCCTCTGACGAAGGGGGCAGTATTATGGACAGGTGGTCCAAGAGGATACTGTAGGAGGCATGGTGCAGGATACTGATTAGGTTCAGTTGACGATACAGTCTAAGAAGTTTGGATTTGGAGTTCATTTATGAACTAGGTCCCATCAGATATCCAGACATATTCTAAAACAGGTATTACTCAATTCAGCAGATGGCTTTCTCCGCGAACTTGAGATTAAGAGAGACATAGAAAGAAACATCAGGGCGGATCCACTCATTGAGGCTATTTCTCGAACACAAGAGTTTTACAAACGGGCTTTGTGAAACTGATTAGTAGAGGAGTTGGGTGTTCGGTCTCACACGGGCTGTGAGTATGCGGCATCGCAATAATTAGCCTTAAGTGAAAGTGGGAGATTGTTGGATATAGTGCGCTCAAAGTCAATTATTGGATCGCAGGTACGTGATTGCAATGATTGAGGTGGACCTATACCGGTAGCACAGTCTTACTCGAGATGATAGTATGCTATCTGGTTTGCCTTTATCAGTCGTGTACAGGTTCAGGTGACTGATCGCTATTACACGTTGATAGAGCCCTTAGGATCTTGCTTGACTACCAACAGTATGATGGCGATCATATACGTGAGAGTTGGGTAGTCTATAAGCACATGCTTAATAGTGGTCCCTAGTCGTGGGACTTTCGAGACAGGGCATCGATACTCCGGAGTAGACTAGTGCATACAATCGAGACCCCGACGAGGGGCGGTGGCCGGTCTCACAAGCCACTGGTGTCAGTTGGATCACCTAAGATGTATACAGGTGCTCATTGGGTTATGAGTACACCGGACAGGACTCGCCGGGAACCTGCTAGTTGGTATTATACCTAGCGTCAGATAGCAGTTCCCTGGTGGCATGTGTACAGGTTAGTTTATCGACCTGAGGTCGTCATTTGTCTCGTGTGAGTTCCCACTGTGCTTTGATTTCTACCCTACCACGGCTCAAAGGAGTCATGCAAACAGGTATTTTTTGGGTACAGTCCCGAGCCACATGGAGGAAAGTGAGCGGATCGGCAGGGGATTCGTCTCTCCCGGTATTGGGGGTGAGATCGCGCTGTGTCTAGAAAAGCCATTACACCAAGTCCTTGGCCAAGGCAGGTGAGAATTACTGGTAAGTATTCCAATAGTTTCTCAGGGTGTTCAGGACTTGTCTCCGACACGACTTATACCGCTATTGGGGGTCTGACGTTATCAGTCCCTAAGCCCGATATACGATACTCATAGACGAACGGACCGGACTGTATGTATATTGTCACTGTTAGGCTCAGTAGGGTTCCAGGATGGATTCGCTCATCGGCTTCTCTTGAGGTCAGTACATGGGCAGCCGTTACGCACTGCTAGTGCTGCTGACGTGCTTGTGGTTAAACCCACTACCAGGGTACTGATGAGTCCTTAGAGTCCCCCACAGATAGTTTCCCAAGTTCGGGCGAAACGTTGTAGAGGCCGTATGGTTTTATGGCAGGGTTCGGAAAATGCACGTGCGTTTACGCACGTGTCATATTTCGGGCAGATAATACTGGTGGGCTTTGGTTTAAGCCGGATCCATGTATTATACTTTGTAGATATAATATCTTTGTCTCAAGTTGCATTTGTATTCGGTCGTAATACAAATGCGGGTATGTTTATACAGTTACGGGGTTATCCTGAAATTCGTTTCGGGATCTCTTTTCGAAGTTGCCAGTTTTCTATCACCCGTCTTAAACATTCGGTTTAATGCGGATTTATCTTTTCTTCACTTGGGTGAGTCATGAGGGTAAGTCATTTAGAAGTTTCTAGAATTGGTGACTAGGTTAGTGAGGTGTTTATGATTCATTGGTTGCATTAAATGGATGATGATGTGTTTAGGTAACTCATGGTTTTGCATTAACTCTTCTTTGTTTTTGCTTAAGATCTTTTACTTATGGTCACCCTTTTTTACTCCTACACTCATCCCTCCTCTCACATATATGTGCCCCCCTTGAAGACGAGGATTGATTTGCAAAGGAAAAAAGATTATTGATTTGATTCATGAAAATTTGATAGCTCATTTCTCATTTCATTCCATTCAAAAGGCAACTTCATTAACCGTTCATCCATGGTTTTTGATGAAGCGAGACAAAGTGTTCTACTCATTCTCTACATCAATCTTGGTCATCTCTTTTAGCAGACTTGATGACCGAGTTGCCTCGGTTCAGAGGCGGGAGCCCGTTTAAAGATCCGTAGATGTGGTGCCACCTCGACGAGGAGCCAGGAGATCGGAGCAGCCGCAATGGAGCGTGGGATGATAGTTAAAGACCGAAGGACTCAGATCGTTCGGTATAACCTTTCTACCCACTTTGTAGTTTGTTAGTTTAGCGTTAATGGCAGATCCGGGTTATAGTATACGATAGAGCCAGTTATAAAAGGTTTTGTTCCGTATTTAGCGTCTGAAAGATGGCCGGGCGCTACCGTAGACTTACACCTGCTTGATCCTGTGTTGGTATTAGCTCCAAATTTATCAATACCTGACTTGAGCACATAACTTAGGGGTAAGGGGAAATCAATGATGAAAGCTGACTTGTAATTCAACAGTTCGACGCTTATACTGATCAGTTATACGGGCTAGGCCAGCCCCGGGATGCTGCTGCTGACATCATTCATCTGTACATGTTTCCTGTTTAATGCCTAGCGGTATGTCTTGGATTTCAGCCCGAGAATCTGGACCGTGGTCCCAGGCACGCACGGGATACTATTGAGTTACATTGACGATTCATTATATTGATTTCAAAGACTTGAGAGTAACTAACCCAGTAATATAGATTATTCACCGCACGTCACATACACTGATACACTTCACTGTTCCATATTCATGTTACTGTTATACACTCATTACTGTTCATACTCATGACTATATATCTCGTGTATCCTGTTCATACTCATGACTATATATCTCGTGTATCCTGTTCATTTATTATTGTTTGATATTATGACGCACTGACGTCTGGGTTTTGCATGGCCCAGATCCTCTACCTTTGTCGCAGTCTGACCAGGAGTACTTCAGCTGACAGGCAGAGCAGTGAGGATCCTGTTAGTATCTAGTTTAGTTTAGTTTTATTTCCGTACTTTCATTTCCTGATGTGGTCCTGTATTTGGGACGGACTTTCCAGATTGTTATTGTTATTTAGATTTATTGCTTCCGCATATTATTTCTTGACTCGTTTATTCTGGCATATGGACATGTACTAAATAGTTTATTTTTATTTTCCTGCTCTTGATATTTTCTAGACAGCCGTAATGTGACTGTGGAGTGATGTTTCCTAGCCACAGGTAGCATGGTTGGCTCTGTCACGTGCCGATCTTAGCGCACTCTGGGAAGCGGGGCGTGACAGGGTTTGTTTGGTATCAGAGCCATAGGATTTAGGTTAATCGGGTTTGATTCTTTTGTAGTTGGGTATTGGACCCAATACATGAATTAGAAAATCCGTAATTAGGAACATGTCCTGCCATATTATTATCGTGATTCTTGAATCATATCTTCTCGTAACTCTTGTCTTGACGATATGCAAACAACTTTGCATCTCGACTTGAAACCTTCTGGTTCCCTACTGTTTCTCTCTATTCTGATACTAGGATTTGGGCGACTTGAATGGAGTTATGTGATTGTAACTATGAACTGCAGCATGGTTAGAATGCGGTACTCTATTTAAATAACTTGGAATCCTAGTCTTGATTCACTTCCTTGTTTTAAGGCCATTGTATTACCTTGCTTCTCTCAGTTACCAGTTTATATTTTATCGCAAGTTTAGATCTTGTTTATTATGCTGATCCTTTTCGGTGTCTTGGTTTCAGGATCATGGCAGATAGAGAACTACGATCGTACCAGAGGTTTGTTGATGACGCCGCATTGCTTGAAGTAATTCGTGGGATGCTGGAGAACCAGAAGCGGTAAGCCGAGATAAATCAGCGGCAAGCCGAAACTTTTCAGGAAGGTTTGCGGACAGTCCAGCAGTCCGTAAATACTGTTGCAGCCAAACCAGTTCAGCGTATGGGTACCGTGGCGGATTTCAGGAGACTTGGTCCGTCCACTTTCACTGGTTTGGAGGAGCCGTTGCCAGCGGCGCAGTGGCTAGTCGATATGGAGAATCTGCTCATTGCAGCACAGATTCCGGAGGACCGGAGAGTGGATGTTGTACACATCCAATTGGTGGACTATGCCCGTGAGTGGTGGCTTGTAGAAGAGACCCGTTTGTCTAAGCTGATCAGTTGGGCAACTTTCTCGCAGAGTTTCTTGGAGAAGTTCTTTCCGCAGACTGCACGGGAGGAAATGGAAGAAATATTTATCAGTCTGAAGCAGAATGGAGGATCCATGGATGCGCATGCGGCTGAGTGGACACGGCTCAGCCGATTCACGGGACCTTTGGTGGCCAAAGAAGCTGATAGGGCATGAAGGTTTATGCGCAGTTTGTACGTGGAAATCCAGAGGCACATTATATCTCTGGGATTGACCACTTTCTCGCAAGTTCTTAAAGCAGCCAGAGAGCAGCAGAGCTTATCAATGAAGACAAGGGGTACGCAGCAGTAGGCAGTTATGGTTCGGAAGCCAGTGTTTACGCCGAACCGAGCGCCTATACACAGAGGTATTCCGGTGAATCGACGTGGTGATTTACCTATGAAGAAGCTCATCGTAGCTGATTAGAGAAGGAGCGTGATTTGTGACTTTTGCCTTCTACCTGGACATCTAAAAAGAGATTGCTGAAAGATGCTTGGACTCTGTTTGGTTTGTAGATCAGCGGATCATACTATCAATGCTTGTCCGTCGAAGCTTCGTTTGAAGGATGATGCTTAGAAACCACCGCAGAA
Source organism: Agapanthus africanus (assembly GCA_030015575.1). Taxonomy (NCBI): domain Eukaryota; kingdom Viridiplantae; phylum Streptophyta; class Magnoliopsida; order Asparagales; family Amaryllidaceae; genus Agapanthus; species Agapanthus africanus. The sequence continues at coordinate 199,415,826 of JASDDO010000028.1, read as the reverse complement.
GCAGATTCAGGGGCAGATGCAGATAACTCAGTGGCCCAATCAAGCTCGAGCCTTTACTTTGACAGCTGAAAAGGCCAAGGCTTTAGGGGAAGTTGTTTCAGGTATCCTACTTGTTCATGGTTTTTCCGCATTAGCATTATTCGATTCTGGTGCATCCCATTGTTTTATGTCGTCCAAGTTTATCGCTGCACATTCGATTTTTTGCACGACCCTGTCTAGTTGTTAGGACATACACACTGGGAATGGAAAGATCATGTCTAGTAATGAGTGCAAGGTTTGTTCTGTTGTTATTTGCGGACATGAGTTATTCGCGGAATTCTTGGTGATCGATACTGGCAGTTATGATGTTGTCTTGGGAATGGACTTTCTCGGCACTTTTCACGTTCACATTGATTGTAGGGCGAAGAAAGTGATTTTCCAGATTCCCGGACATCCAGAGTTTGTTTTTACTGGATGTAGCAGTTCTGTTGGGCCAGTCAAGTTTAGGGCTAGGCCGACAAACAGTGTTCTTTCGATAATGGAAGTTGATAAGGAGGAAGCTCCAGCTGTAGTTCGAGAGTTCATGGACGTGTTTGAGGACATCTCGGGTTTACCGCCAAAACAAGGTGTGGAGTTCGCGATCGATCTTGTTCCTGGGGCAGCACCAATCTCAAAGGCGTATTATCCGATTACACCAGTGGAGTTGGAAGAATTCAAGAAGCAGGTTACCGAATTGCTAGAGAAGGGTTGGATTCGCAGCAACAATTCACCTTGGGGAGCTCCAGTTCTTCTAGTTAAGAAGAAAGATGGCACGCGGAGGATGTGCATCGATTATCGAGAATTAAACCGGGTGACTATTAAGAACAAGTGCCCGATCCCTTGCATTGGCGAATTATTCGAGCAACTCAGTGGCGCGAGAGTATTCTCAAAGCTGGATTTGCGATCCGGATATCATCAAGTTCGAGTTAAATCAGAGGATATTTGCAAGACTGCGTTCCGAACTCGATATGAACATTATGAGTATTTAGTGATGCCATTCGGAGTCATGAACGCACCGGCGATATTTATGGACTTGATGAACCGAATCTTTTCACCGTTCTTGGACCAGTTTAAGTGGTGTTCATCGATGATATTATGGTCTACTCGAGAAGCCTAGAAGAGCATGCAGAACACTTGAAGATCGCACTGCAGACATTGAAGCATGAAAGATTGTATGCAAAGATGAGCAAGTGCGAGTTTTGGCTTGAAGAAGTGAAGTTTTTGGGGCATGTCGTATCCGGAGATGGAATCGCCGTTGACCCTGAGAAGATTGCAGCAGTTCAAGATTGGCCGATTCCGACGAATGTAGCGGAGATCAGAAGTTTTCTTGGACTTGCCGGATATTACCGAAGATTCGTGGAGAATTTTGCTCGATTGGCTGAGCCTTTGACCAAGCTTACGTGAAAGGAAGTACCATTCGTATGGACGGATAATTGTGAGTTAACTTTTGAGGCGTTGAAGCAAAAGTTGATAACCGCTCCTATTTTGACCGTACCAGACGGTTCCGAAGGATTGGTGATTCACAGCGATGCATCTGGAAAAGGTTTGGGATGTGTTTTGATGTAGCATGGGAAAGTTATAGCTTACGCATCAAGACAATTAAAGACCCATGAGAAGAATTACCCAACTCATGATTTGGAGCTTGCAGCTGTGATTTTCGCTTTGAAGATTTGGAGACACTACTTATTAGGCGAAAGGGTCGAAGTGTTCACCGATCACAAAAGCCTAAAGTACGTGTTCACGCAGAAAGAGCTTAATATGAGGCAACGTAGATGGTTGGAGCTGATGGCTGACTATGATCTTGATCTCAAGTATCATCAGGGGAAAGTTAATGTAGTGCCGGATGCGCTTAGTCGGTTGCCAGCAATTCGGATGTTGACTGCACAAAAGGAGCTTATCGAAGATTTTCGGAGATTCGAGTTGGAGATTGTGTTACCGCATTCTTCAGGACAGTTGATGCAGCTGCAAGTACAGTCATCATTGATCGATAATATTAAAGAAGCCCAGTCGCACGATCCAAGATTGCAGAAGTTTCGAGACCAGGTAGAAGCGGGACTTCGAACAGACTTGTTGATTCATGAAGATGGTTTGTTGCAATATGGTAGCCGTTTGTGTGTACCAAAAGGAGACATTCGTGAAGAAATTATGAAGGAGGCGCACAGTTCCGCTTATTCCATACATCCAGGAGGCCCGAAGATGTACCATGATCTACGACATCATTTCTGGTAGGAAGGCATGAAAAGGGAGATTGCTTGCTTTGTAGCGAAGTGCTTGGTGTGTCAGCAAGTTAAGGCTGAACATCAAAGAGTAGCTGGTTTATTGCAACCACTTCCGATTCCTCAATGGAAGTGGAAACATATAACCATGGATTTCATGACAGCTTTACCGCGGATTCCAAAGGGCAATAATGCAGTTTGGGTGATTGTTGATCGATTGACCAAGGCAGCCCATTTCATACCGTTTCGAGTTGGTCAGTCGACGGAAGTGTTAGCAGAATGGTATATGCAGGAGATTGTAAGATTGCATGGTGTACCTGTAAGCATCGTTTCCGACCGTGATACCCGATTCTTATCGCACTTCTGGAGGAGTTTACAGGAAAGTTTGGGGACACGATTGAAGTTTAGTACCGCTTATCATCTTCAGACAGATGGCCAGTCGGAGAGAATGATCCAAACTCTTAAAGATATGTTGAGAGCTTGTATGTTGGATTTCAAGGGTTCATGGGAGGATCATCTACACTTGGTGGAGTTTTCGTATAATAACAGCTTTCAGGCGACTATTCAGATGGCTCCATTCGAAACATTGTATGGTCGCAAGTGTCGCTCACCCGTTTGTTGGGACGATATTGGAGAACGAAGATTGTTGGGACCGGATCTTGTCGTGCAAACAGTAGAGAAAGTTAATACTATCCGGAATCACATGAAGGCAGCACAAGATCGGCAGAAGAGTTGGGTCGATATATCGAGAAGACCTCTAGAGTTTGCTATTGGTGATCTTGTATTCTTGAAGATATCACCGACTTGAGAAGTGATTCATTTTGGGAGTCGAGGCAAGCTTAGTTCTCGATTCGTGGGTCCTTTCGAGATTATTGAGCGTGTTGGAGAAGTGGCTTATCGATTGGCTTTACCACCATCTTTGGCGAATGTTAATGACGTGTTTCATGTATCTCAACTCCGTAAGTATGTTCGAGATGAAACACACATGCTAGATCATTCGGAGCTGACTGTAAGGGAGGATTTGACCTACGAAGAACGACCGATGTCGATTGTTGATCGAAGAGAAAAGGTCCTCAAGAACAAGGTTATCCCTCTCGTACTTATTTCTTGGGGGGAATCGCTCGCACGGAGAATCGACTTGGGAATGAGAAGACGAGATTCGACAGAAGTTTCCACACCTCTTCTCGTAGTTTCATGTTTGTTGTTTTTCTTGTTCCGGAAATTTCGAGGACGAAATTCTTTTTGTAGTTGGGTATAATATAACACCCTAGTTCATTTATACCAGTTCTATTTTGGGTATTTCTTTATTTATGGCTATTTCTTTATTTATTGTGTTTTGGGTGCGAATAGTATAATTGGCATCTGTATTTGCATCCGATCCGACCCGCTTGTTGGAAACTCGTCTTGATTTCTGTTCATGATTTATCACGGCTAGTTATGAGAATCCGTGCACTTTCATGTTCTATATCTAGCATACCTGCATTTTATGTAGCATCTGCATTTTTTAATAAAACAAGTAAAGTCAAATAAAATATTTTAAAAATATCTAGCATGGCCTGCATCATAACTCTTACCCTGTGGTAGCATCCGTATATCGTGTTCTCGTCCCGTTAAGTGAAACGGACCTGTTTAGATCACTACATGCACGCTACGTGCATCTGTTCTTGGGGTATGCATTTTTGTTACCCGCATATCGTATTTTGGTTTTGGTTGACACGCATGTTATCCGTATTTTCAAACCGTAAATTTAGACCCGACCCGGACGTATTTTAAAGTAGTTTTGTATTATCCAAAATCTCAAATCTAACTAATATTATATTCTAATAGTATTTTAACTGCTTAATATTATATATTTACGTTATATATATATATTTTTTAAAAACTAAAAAAATATATATATTTCCTAACACTCACTGATCTCTATCTCTCCTCCGCATATATATTTTTATAGTATATATTTTTTTCCTTATTTATTAACAGCCTCTCTCACTCTTCTTCTTCTTCTTCTTCTTCTCGTTCTAGTTTCTTGATTTTTCGGTGATCGCCGGAGCCGTGCCGCTGCCGACGATCCGAATAACCCAGTGGACATCCCCAGCCAGCGTGGTCGTGTTCTTGTTTTGCCTGGTCCTGTCCCGTGCGCGCGTGTGGTTATTGCGACGTTTACCCAACGTCGGACGTGCAGTACGCACCCGTCGTGAGATCCGATCAGGCAAGTTTATCTTACTACATGCTATGATACATATTTTGCATCCATATGAATAAAAATATCACATGTTGACTACATTGTACATCCATATTATTGTTTTACTGTTTTCGGATATCCGTACGCATCCATATCATTAATTACGTATCTGGTTGCATGCAAGTAGCTTGATACAAGCTATATTATTATACTCGCATCTATATTAATAAGAATATCGCATGTTTATGGTATTGTGCATCCATGTTACAGTTTTACCATTTTCCGATATCCGTTCGCATCCGTATCATTTATTATATACCTAGTTGCATGTCAGATCACATTATTTCATGTTACTATTATATTAACATCCCATGCTTGATAATGTGCATCATACGTAGTCATGGAGTTATAGATGTAATCCTTGATAGATATTTGTGCATCCGTGTTTTACTGTGCATCCGTACTTTTATTGTACACCCGTACTTGCTACAGTTTTATTATGAGCATCCGTTTGATACCTGTGCACTACCTGTCATGACCTGATATACCAGTACTTGACATATTACCTGATCTTGTTTCTAATGCCGACAATCCTGACATGTTGTCCTGATGGACGTATCCTGTTGTCTACATAGACAAACCTATACCTGCTTGATCCTGTGTTGCCATTAGCTCCATATTTATCAATACCTGACTTGAACACATAACTTGGGGGTAAGAGGAAATCAATGATGAAACCTGTCTTGTAACTCAATAGTTCGACGCTTATACTGATCAGTTATACGGGTCAGGCCAGCCCCGGGATGCTGCTGCTGATATCATTCATCTGTACATGTTTCCTGTTTAATGCCTAGCAGCATGTCTCGGATTTCAGCCCGAGAATCTGGACCGTGGTCCCGGTCACGCACTGGATACTATTGAGTTACATCGACGATTCATTAAATTGATTTCAAAGACTTGAAAGTAACTAACCCAATAGTATAGATTATTCACCGCACGTCACATACACTGATACACTTCACTGTTCCATATTCATGTTACTGTTATACACTCATTACTGTTCATACTCATGCCTGCATATCTCGTGTATCCTGTTCATTTATTATTGTTTGATATTATGACACACCGACGTCTGGGTTTTGCATGGTCCAGATCCTTTACCTTTGTCGCAGGCTGACCAGGAGTACGTCAGCCGACAGGCCGAGCAGTGAGGATCCTGTTAGTATCTAGTTTAGTTTAGTTTTATTTATGTACTTTCATTTCCTGATGTGAGCCTGTATTTGGGACATACTTTCCAGATTGTTATTGTTATTTGGATTTATTGCTTCCGCATATTATTTCTTGACTCGTTTATTCTGGCATATGGACATGTATTAGATAGTTTATTTTTATTTTCCTGTTCTTGATATCTTCTAGACAGCCGTAATGTGACTGTGGAGGGATATTTCTTAGCCACAGGTAGCATGGTTGGCTCTGTCACGTGCCGATCTTAACGCACTATGGGAAGCGGGGCGTGACAGAATATGTCGGCCCGGGGGATCTGCAGCCGCCGGAGACAGTGAGGCGGTGTTCGGTCTAAGTAAAGAGTGTCTAAGTATACTAAGTATACTAAATAAGAATCGAACTAGAGAATTAGGGTTTCAAAGCTAAGTAAACAAGTTCTAATCTAAGTAAAGAGTGTCTACAACCTTTGTAATTTGGTCCTTCACTTCTAAACCTCCAAGTTATAATCCCTAGAACTTTTCTTTGACTCCACTTGAAAAAAAGATCGAGCTTGCTTGTTGTCTTCATCGTCGAAGATGATCCACCTTGAGGCAACACTCACTCAAGCTTACGCTTCACTAATCAATATATTAGTGAAATTAACAACCTATACTAATGGGCTAGAGAAGTGTAGGTTGATGAAGTAGGAATTTTGCCCACTAAAAATATTTCTTTCTCCTTTTCTTTTTCTCACCCTAGAAATTTAGTGACGAGATGAAGAAGGAGACGAACTTGGATATAGGAGGAACCATTAGGATAAAAATGAGCTTGGGAGAAACAAAGATATCTATAAATAAAACAAGATTCGAAGGTGAGTCATGGCTTCTCCAAGCTTCTACAAGCACCCAAACCATAACTCATTCTTCTTTATCTTTAATTCATAAATATAAATCTTTATTCACTCATCTTTTCCTCATGTGTGATTCTCATATATCCTAATTCTATGTATCATCAACCATGATACAATATAAATACACACACAAACATAAAGTGAAGAAAATCTTAAGTAAGCTTAATATTAATATATATGTATGTATGTATGTATGTATGTATGTATATCAAATTATTAAATCAGCACTTGATTCAATAATCCGGTTATATCATATATAACCCGGCTAATATCAAATATATATGTATATCAAAACATTAAATCAACATTTAATTCAATAATCCGGTTATATCACATATAGCCGGCTAATATTTAATATTAGTTAATATATATATATATATATCAAATTATTAAATCAACACTTGATTCAATAATCCGGTTATATCATATATAACCTGGCTAATATCAAATATATAAACATATATATAAATCAAATTATTGAATCAACACTTATTTCAATAATTCGGTTATATCACATATAACCCGGCTGATATTAAATATCGCTAAATTAGAATACGGTATCATATACTCGTATTTAATCAAACTACAGCACATATCTCCATCCGTGCCCTAGTTCGTTTCTCTTGAGCTAGGAAACCTCTATATGGGACTCTAAAGACCCGTCAATACACTGGCAGTAGGTAATGATCACATCAGATACCCATAAGCTATCAGTGGTACTAGCTGGATGTAACGACTACCCAGGTATTGAATGAATAGAAGATCAATAAGAAAACTTGTCCAAACTCCCGTAGAGTGTAACATTTTGGAAAATTATAAATATTAATTTATAATTTAAAATATGAATATAATGAGTTTGCAAAAATGATATCACATAGAATTTTGGTATTGGATTTATATCCGCAAAAATGTAATTATTTTGGTAAAAATGGAGAAAAAGTGTGATATCATAAAAAATGATATTTTAATTGTTTTAACATCAGATATTATAAAAAGATAATGATATTTTAGTATTGTACTAAGTGTTTTATTTCTTTTAAAATCAATAAATTAGATTTAGTAACATGAAGGGATTTATTTAAAAGAAAAAGGGTTTTGTTTTTGTTTTTGTTAAAATGGTTGGTTATATGTTATGCTAAGAGTAAACCCTCACATACAACACACCCTCACACTCACCCTCCTCACTCCACCTCCTCCTTCTCCCATGGCACCTCATGCTTACTTTTCATAAGACCATGACACCTCCCACCTTATCCTTATTCAACCCTTAGAATTTCCTTGAGCTCTTCAAACTGAAACCATAGGTTTCTTCAAGCCCCCGACACTAAAATTCCAAGTGTTCATCAAAACAAGAGAGAAATGAGAGGGTTCCTTCATCAATATTGCTCATATCATCAAGCTAGAGCCTCTACAACCCCTAGGAGCTTCCCCCATGCAATTCATGAACTGGTTTTCCCTTGTGCACCATCCCTATAGGTATATCTCACTTTCTTTGCAAATTCTATTCTGTTTAATATCTGTTTTAGTGTGCAAATATCAGGAAAATGGAAATTTTGTGATATTTGTGATGCTAAAATTGAATCTGGAACTATTAGGTAAACCCACTAGAAAAACTAATAATACTAGGATATGCTGAGACCAATAGGAGATGGACCCTAACGCCTGAGCCCTAACCTCTTTAGTTCACCCGACGGTTTCCCTATTTTGGCCGGCGCCGTCGGTTTTTCTGTAGGCAAGTGTTTTGGGTTTTGTTCAGTAGCTTAGGTCGGTGATAATTTAAGCTACTGTATTGTTTGTTTTGTCCCATATTTCACATAGAGGAATCCGGGAGTGTTCTAGTATTGTTTTATCTATGTTTCCGACATTTTGATACGGCTTTTCGTATTTCTGTACCGCGACTGAAATGTTGATGTTCGTTCATTAATTTCAGGGGTATTCGGTCGTTTCTGGAGTAAGTAAACTATAGTATCTAACCTATGGGTACAATCTCCAGTCAACAAACTAACCTGTACTCATGTCTGTTTACCGCCGAAGACTGGACTGAGACATTGAGACGTCTAATCTGAATTTAGGGGCAAATACTATTTGGAAATATCCATCCACCTCTCTGAAAATACCAAGTTGATTTATGGCAACATATATTGGAGGTTTGGATAGATGCGATTGATGTAGCGGATTTTATCAGATTCCCTCTCATTTATGAGGGGTTTTTGATTATGGGGACGTTCTTCCCTACAGGCGCAAGCCCCTGCAGTTAATTACGTCATCGCGTTGCGATAACAACTTTCTCCTGCTTCGGTAGATCACTTCGTGTCGTGTTATGTTTTGTTTATTTTGGTTGCTCGTGGATTGTATACGGAGAATATTTTATGTCGTCGCCCGTAGGGCGCGGATTAGTCCAAATTCGTATATTTATGAATTTTGGTTTTGAACTTATGTTGTATGTTCTATCAGTTCAAAGAATATTTTATTTTATTTAAGGACCATTAATCTGGTTTGAGATTAAGATCAACTTAAATATATAAATGTAAGCATTTGGGCTCAATTTATTTTAACTAAGGATACATTAGACTTGTACAGGACTAAGATCAACTTAGCAATGGGCTCGGTTGTGAGGAAATTTCAGAAACTTAGCCAATTTGGGCTGAGTTTTGGGCTTTTTCCCTCATTAGAAGTGCAAAGCACCTAGTCTTTTGACTATGGATATGATATCCAATTACTGCTCTGGCGTTCACTTATCACGTGAGGCACTCAGAATTAGGCATTGCCTTATCAGTGCTAAGCACTTAGTCATTTTGACTATAGAGTGCTAAGCACTTTCTTTTTTTTACAGCGCTCACGTGTGGAACATGTGAGGCGCTAGATCTTTAATCATGGGCACTCATGTGTGAAGCACATGAGGCGCTGAGTTTTCTTTTTTGGGCGCTCACGCGTGTTTCATGTGAGGTGCTGAAATTTGGATGTTCACGTGCGTTTTACGTGAGGCGCCGAGTTTTGAGCACTTCACATACATTTCACGTGAGGCACTACAATAGTGCTAATCACTAATCTGTTGTGCTTTTTAGCTGTCATGCCCTGCTTCCTGGTGTACGGAGAAGGGGACGCGACGAGACCGCTATGTATTTACTTAGAAGTAAACACGCTAAGCGTATATAAGTAATATAAAGGTAAATGTACACAAGAGACAGGATGTAAAAGAAACAACAACTATATTTATTAATATTCTTTTTACAATACATCTGAAAATTAAATACATGGAATGAAAAGCAATGCCTAAACAGTAGCATAACAGAAATGAAAAACACTGAAATGAAATGTACAGGTATCTAGAACTCAGGGTTGAAGGCTAGCTGGTCCAAGTCCTCGTTGTGGGCTCGATCTCCTGAAGGTCCGATCTACCTAACAACATTCCAAAGAAGAAAGACAAGGAATGTCGTCAGCGAACAATCGCTCGGGAAGTCTCAAAGATGAGGGATAAATAGAATAGACAGAGAGAGAGAGAGAGAGTGTGTGTAACTTTTAAAGTGGTATTATATTGTTATAATGTTGTATTTAGTGTTAACGCTTTTGTTTGTAGCTTGGTACAGAAGAGGCCAGTGCATACGAGAGGAGTCTCAATAGACCAGAGACTAAGGTGGACGGAAAGTACAAGGCTCCGTGATAAAACCCGGAACAACGGCAATTGAATTCAGGTTAGGTGTCTTAATAATTGCAGTCTCGTGCCATTTTTAATACCTTCAGTACCAATCTACCCCTTAAACCCCGCGATATCTTGATTGTATTGTTTGTATTGTATTGTCTTATAATTTGAATTGTATAGATGGGTGACTTGCCGAAACCATGATATCAGTAAATGGATATAACTGGAGAATCATGTAGATGGGTATATATCCATGGTTTGGTTCAGTCGAGTTGTATAGATTGATAGATTGAACAGATTGAATACATGGATTCATATTGAATTGCTATATATACTTGGATCTCATTCAAGTCAGATTATTTATATTGAGACTCAGTCTGAGTCAGACAATTAGAAAAGAAATTGAATCCTGAATTAGGTTTTGGTGTTATCGGTAACCGCTGCACATAGACGGCGGGATTTGTGTCTTTTTCAAAGACGATTACCGTGTTGATAACACCGTTTGTTAAGTTGTCTACCTTAAATAAGCAAGCACCCATATCTCCGGCTCACCGAGGCTCAAGAAACTGGTCCCGTTTAAACCTATATTTACTAGGGTCCTTATTGTAATTTAGTATAACTTGAGCAGGTTTTAAGTAAAAATAATTTTGTATAATTTTTAAAATACACCTCAAGTATTTAATTATCGTCCTTAGAGTTTTCATAGAAGTAGATTTTATGTATGTGACATTTCTAATGAATAAAACCTAATTTCATAATGTATAGTATTTAATTGTAAAGTATTGACCTTATATGGAATTACATGGTGTTTTCATGTAAAATGATTCTTTTGATTTAGAAAAGTTGGAATATTTATATTATATCAAAAATTAGATATTTTGATGATATATATATATATATATTTATATAAAATAATTTAAATTTATTATTTTCTAGAAATCTCATTTTCTTAAGATATTTGTATTTTTTAAATCTTTCGAGACCGTATGCTCCTTGCGGAGGTCTGCATCTCACACTACTAAGCCCGAGGATGTGCAATAATCTGCACCATTCCGAACGGGTTCCCCGAAATGGGTTGTAGCGGCACTTTGCAAAGATTTGTTAAAAATACATATCTTGTAGAAAAATGTTTTTATAAATTTGAGGTAGTTTTGTGTAAAACCGTATTTTCCCAAATTTATGTTTCCCAATATCATCGTGCTATATTACATATGAGTGTTGTGAAGAGATAGGTTATTATCTCGTGAACTATCTAAAGGTATAGCAAGGGTAATGATGTTTTTATGTCAAAGCTAAACTATATGGTATTTTTCTGAAAAATGCGATAAAAATTACAATATACATTCTTTTTATATGAAACTTATTCAATATGTTTTGTTAATATTTAATGGTCATGATGTGAAAGTTTGGTATTGCTGTATTTAAGAAAATTGGAACTTTTTAAAGAAAACCGAATCGGAAGTCGGATTAACTCCGTTTCCGTCGGGTTTGAGAAATAAAAGTTTAGAATAGTAAAGAGAAGGGGGAGAAGGGACTTACTGGATTGTAGTATAGATAAGAGGAAAAGGAAGAAGTGGGAGGTGCCGGTGCGTCGTTTCGTCTCCGGAAACTCCTCGGATCGTCGTCGGAAGTTCGCCGGAGCTTCGCTCTTCGCTAACTCCACTTGTATACAAAAGTTCTAGAGAATTTTCTTGAGAGTTTGGACAGAGTTTGTGAGTGAGGGGGTATGGAATGGAGTGGTATTTATAGGAAAAGTTAAGGTTAGGGTAGATGAAAGGGTGTGAAAAGATGCATTAAAAATCTGTATTTAAAATAGAGTAAATAGATGTTTTTATTGGCTCTGTAAATGTGCAGGTAAAATAAACTGTATAGGGGTTATGGGGAGGCAAAAAGGAACAGGAGTCAAGAAGGGAAATCGGCGATCCGACTCACCCGAATCGGCGCCGCCGGCCGATTCGGCCGAGTCGCCGGCCCGAGTCGGCCGATTCGGGCCGGGGCTCGTCGCCACGTGTCCACCGTCGATTGGTTTATCTCCTGGGCCAGTTTGTTTTATATGTGACTTTTGGTTTTTACGAGTTATGCACGTGTAGACTCTTGGGCTTCTAAAAAAATTAAAATAAAACTATTAAAAAAATAATGTGGCTGATGGGATTTGAACTCTGGTGCTTTGGTTCAGCAGTGCAAGATCTTACCAATGAGCTACAAGCTCCTTCTTTCTATTAAAAAGAAAAACAAATTTATAACTTGTGCTCAGACCCAAGTACTCCTTTCTGTATTTTTGAAAAAAATTGTACAGAAAATTTAGGGTTGTTGCATTAGCGCTCACGTGCTATCACGTGAGGCGCTAAATTTTCTCTTTTGGGTGCTCACGTGTAAAATACGTGAGGCACTGATCCCTTTAGAGATTTACTCTCTGTTTATCTTTTGAAAGAAGTTAAAATTCTGTTAATGGCGTTTTGACCATTAATGATCATTAAGATCTCTATTTTGAAGATCCGGGATCAAGTTTTTGAGAACTAAGTTCTTATATTCTTTATTATAAGAACTAAGTTCTTTATAGGGTTAAACCCTGTTTTTAGAGGAATTAAATTCCTGGAATGCAACTTCCATTTTTATTCTTCTTCTTCTTTTTATTTTTTTCTCATACCTAGTTTTTCCTCTAAATGTTGAGTTTTGAAGAATAGAATCTTCCTGATGAGAATTAAATTCTCAACTTATGAGAGATTTATCTTGTGGATCTCAGATCCCGAGAAAAAACTAAGTTCTTTTAAAGGTTATGTGTTAGGCAAAGAAGATATTTTTTATCTTGGATTTTTTCTTTACTTAGGGTTTTAAAGGAGAAGGGACTTTTCTTCAGCAAGAGAATTAAATTCTTAGTTATAGCTACCAAAGATTATGGGGGGTCTCTCTCTCTATGAGACTTGAAGTCTCGGGTCCTTTATATAAGTAAGGCAAACTGTTGATTAGTTTTGACATCCGGCATGTTATCTCACTTGAGCCAGTTATGTCTTATCTGCAAAGAAGTCGTTGCTGTTGAAGACTGGGCTGTATCCAGCGATTTACGCGTCACTATTCTATTATCATAACTCTCACGTATGGTGGGTTAAGTCCTTTTTGGAATAATGGAATATCATAATCCATATGTTTTTGCTATCAGACCGGGAGGTGTCAATTTCTTTGGAGGAATTCTTAGAAATCTCTAGATTCCCCGTCAAGGGGGAGCACTATGAGGAGATACTTCCTCCCGACGAATATGTTTTTGCCCCCGAATCAGTTGTCATTGGTCTTACGCCCGAGAACGCTATTCGACACAAATTCTCGAGCTTGATCAAGGTGTTGAATATTTATGAAAGCCTTTCCTTAGAGTCAGGAGGACGTGGGGTCAGCTTTGCGGATTTCATCGCTCGTTTCCTTCGTTCAGATGTTTTGTCGAAGAAGGCCGCGAAGTTTGCTAAACTTAATGATCTCTTCGGGTTTGGTTCAGATAAGCTACCGACCGCAGATGCGGATTTGAAGTCATTTTTCATTCCAGACATCCCCGTCACTTCATTTGCAGAAATTGCAGTTCCAGATGTTGATGAGGAGACGTTTCTCATGGGTTTCATCGGCTTATGGCTCTGCTGCTTCACTCTTCCGACACATCAGCAGTATATGAGACCATCTTTTTTTTATCCAGCTCATCGTATCGCGACGGGAACACGTATGGCCGTCGCAGTCGCGAGATTAGCCCATTTGTTTAATGGCTTAAGTATGGCATCCGACACCGCCCAGCCGGGTGTAGAACCCGTGAATTTTCCTCTCCATTATTTTACCTCATGGATAGAGATGCATGTGCTTGGTGCTTTTGGTGAGCATAAAAGACCCAGGTTTTATGAGGGGTATACCTTTCCACAGGTTATAAAACTGGTCGATGCTTCTTCTCCCGATCCAACTCAATGGGCAGCTCGATGATTGCTCTTGCGTTCGCGCCTTGTGGGTGATAGTATGACCTTCGTTGAAAGGGTTTTGACGACTAGCCAGGAAACCTTGAGAGTAGCCCAGCCACTACACGACGTTTTGAAGGATGGGGTTTCTGTTTTAAAGGCCAAGGAAATTGCGCATTTGTACTCCATTCGGCCTGGATTTTTAGTGTACAAGCGAAATGCCTCTATGCTATTTATGTGGTATAACCCGCATCGCTTTGCTTAGCAATTGGGCTACGACCAGATTATTCCCCTCGAGGCTTTTCTTATCAATCCCGCTACTTCATAGGAAGCTGTTCACAATGCGGTCTATCATTTCATGCGGATGAACACAAGATCGTATTTTTTGATGGCTGAACCGAATCATATTCCGAGGGCTTCTTCTGCCTATATTGCCCGGTATAAGCACGCGATGGGGGCTGTCATCAAGGAAGAAAGGCGAATGCTTCTTGACCATAAGGATTCTGTCCCAACTAGCAACCTTCCAGTCCCATTAAAACGACGAACAGTCATCTGCCCTTCCCTAAGGGAGAGCAATGCAGTGGTGCCTCCGCGTGCTTTTCCAATGGTGTCAATGGCTAAATCAAGACTTGATGTGAGCAGCCCTGGTGGCATGACGATTGCAGCGTTTCCTGAGTCAGATATTGGCTCAGAAATCGGGACACGCCGTCCTAAGATGCCTGTGAAGCAAAAGCTATTATCGTCAGGTGCTGTTCTTAGCTCTCAGAAGAAGAAGATATCTATGTTTTCAGCTGTAACAACCCTAAAATTTCTGTACAGAATTTTTTAAAAAATACAGAAAGGAGCACCTAAGCCTGAGCACAAGTTATAAATTTAAATTGCTTTAAAACAGCAAGAAATCACTTGTAGCTCATCGGTAAAGCCTTACACTGCTGTGACATAGCCCCTGTGTTCAAATCCCCCAGCCACATATTATTTTTATTGATTTTTTCTTTTAAACTTTTAGAATCTTAAAAGTTTGCATGTGCAAAACACGTAAAATGAAAAGTCACAACAAAATCAAACAGGTGCACTGAGGTATATGATATGACTAGGACACGTGGCCAAGATCCAGAGCCCAACCCACCGGTTTGGAACGGCGAGATTAAGCTTGGGACTGGTGCCGCCAGGCCCCTCCATGCCTAATGCTCCAATTTCTTTTCCTTAGTCTCTTGGCCTTCCCCACTTAACTCCCATTATATTTGTTTACTCTGCAATTATCCAGACAATTAAAAATCACCATTAAACCAAATATTAATGCATTTTTAATTCTCAATTCTTCACCCTAAACCCTAATTTCTCCTATAAATACAACCCTACACTTTGGCCCTCTTCATTCTGAAATTTAGTATCAAAACTCACTAAAATTTTCAAGTCCAAGAAGTTGTACAAGCAGAGTTAGCTTAAGGCCAAGTTCCGGCGACGTTTCAGGACAATTCCGGCGACAAAATGACTCCCCGATGATTCCATAAGCTTTCTCTAACTATCCTCTTTCTTTCTAATCTGTAAGTCCCACTTTCCCTCTTCTCCTTCTATTAAAATGAATTCCATTTTCAAAACTAGTCGGAAGCGGAGTTAATCCGACTTCCGTTTCTAATTTAACTAAAAACACCATTTATATTAATAACAAATTTACAATCTTTTTGTATATTGTTTAGCAATCATAAACAAACGCATTAGAATAAGTTTCATCTCAAAATAATATGTATTGCAACTTCTATTTCAGTTTTACGGTAAAATACCATCATGTTTACATACGACATTGCTTATTCATTTTGATCATATTACCTTTAGAAAACTCATGAGGTAATGACCTACCTCATCACAACACTCATTCTTGATACAGAACGATGACTTTTGGAACATTAGTTTGTGGTTAAATACGAGTTTACATTTAAATATCATAAACATTCAAAAACCGTTTTCTTTAAAAGTGTATTATATAATTCCTTACAAATGCGCCTCTATAACCCATTTTGGGGAACCCCGATCGGGATGGTGCGGGTTATCGCACATTCTCGGACCTAGTAAAGCGAGATGCAGACCTCCTCACGGAGCATCCGATCTCGATGGAATTTTTAATGCAATTTTTAAGAAAAATGAGATTTCTACTTAATAAATAAAATTTATTTTTACTATATATATATATATATATGAATATTATCAAAATACCTACTTTAAATATATTATATATATTCTATATTTTTCTAAATCAAAGAAATCACAAATTTCATGAAACTACTATTACAAATCAATACAATTCCAATATTACACTATAATACCATATACTATTCAAGTTAGGTTTATATCCACTCGAATATTTCATTTTATAAAAATTACAACTATGAAAACCCTAAAGATGATATTTAAATACTTGAGGTGTTTTAAAAATATATCAAAACTATTTTTCATAAACCACCTCGAGTTATATTAATTTACAATAAGGACCCTAGTAAATATAGGTTTAAGCGGAACCAGTTCTCTTGAGTCTCAGGGAGCCGGAGAATATGGGTGCTTGCCTATCTAAGGTAGAGAACCTAAAAACGGTGTTATCAATCCGGTAATTGTCTTGGAAAAAGACACAAATCCTGTCGTCCATGTGCAGCAGTTACCGATAACTCCAAAACTAATTCAGGACTTCAATTCTGTTTAAGTGTCTGACTCAGGCAGAGTCTCAGTCTAATCTGAAATCAATCAATCTATCCTTGAATATGATTCAAGTATAACTTCAATTCAACATAAATCCATTTATACCAGATACAATCTATATCAACTTGACTCGACCGAACCGAACCATGGATATACTCTGATTACATGACTATCCATTTATATCCATTCCGTTTATATGATATCATGGTTTCATCAAG
Organism: Agapanthus africanus; assembly: GCA_030015575.1. NCBI lineage: Eukaryota > Viridiplantae > Streptophyta > Magnoliopsida > Asparagales > Amaryllidaceae > Agapanthus > Agapanthus africanus. Next base: position 199,398,828 of record JASDDO010000028.1, on the reverse strand, counting down.
TCTTCCATTTATAAAAAAAATAATACAATCAATAAAAAAAACATTACGGGGTTTTAAAGGGGTAGACTGGTACGAAATACATTAGAAGTGGCACGAGACGGTCACTTTAATACACTTAACTTAAATATTCATTGCTGTTGTGTCGTGGCTTAACGGTTCCTTGTGCTCCGTATACCTTAGTTTTCGGAATAGTGGGACTCCTCTCGTATACACTGGCATATTCTGTACCAAGCTACAAACAACTGCGTTAACAGAACAAAAACAAAATTACAATATACCAGTTATATTCTCATCTGCCTATTCTTACCTATCTTTGGGACTTACCGAGCGATTGTTCGCTGACGACATTCCTATTTCTCTTCTTTCTTTGTAAATATTCTCATTACTGTCTTTTCTATTCCTACTTTTCTTTGGGACTTACCGAACGATTGTTCGCTGACGACATTCCTATTTCTCTTCTTTCTTTAGAATGTTGTCAGGATGACCCGACTCTGAGGAGTTCGAGACCAGTCAGGAGCTCTTGGAGGAGACCACTGAGCAGCATGACCTTTAGGCTTTACTTGTACTTACTTCTCTTTCAGTTCATGCCACTGTTTAGGCATTGCTTTCATCATTGTATTTACTTTTCAGTTGTATTGTAAAGAAATGTTTAATAAATAAAAGTTGTTGTCCATTTACATTTCATGTCTTCTTGTATATTTACATTATATTGCTTAGTTACGCTTAACGTGTTTACTTCTGAGTAAATACGTAGCGGACATCGTCGCGTCTCCTTACCCATACACTAGGAAGTGGGGCGTGACAGGTTTTTGTTAGCGACCCATGCAAGTCAGTGCTGCATGGAACTCTACCATGCAGGTCAGTTCTGCATAAGTCCTAAGCAATATAACACAAGAATCAGCAACTAAAAACATTCCTTATATTTCAAATTTCTTGAATCTTACAATTTCATATTCTTTGAATCTATCCTAACCCTATTTTTTCTTTCAAGGTTATGGATTCTCCAAACAATATCAGCACAAACTTCAACAACACACCACCACCTCTACCGCTTACGCCTATCGTTGCTGCTCCGATCAATGAGCAGACGGTACTTCTTCAGGCAATCTGAAGCCTCGTGGAAATACAACAACAGCAGACTGCTATATTACTGAACCGTCCAGAAGCGGAAGCGCTCGGAGTAAAGTAATTCCGGGCATTGCACCCGAAGTAATTTTCTGGGAAAGAGAGCCCTTTAGAAGTTGAAGAATGAGCTCAGAGCATTGAGGATGATCTGGCAGCAGTACAAGTGCCAGAGATCGGTTAGGTACGAGTTGCAAAGCTGCAACTCACCGACAACGCCCGAGTATGGTGGAAGGCGGAAGAAAGTCATTTTGCCCAGCCTATCGAATGGAAAACTTTCCACGACATGTTCGACGCGAAGTACTTTCCAGAGACTGCCCGATTTGACATGGAGTAGCAATTCATCCACTTACAATAGGGTTCGATGTAGACCAAATCTGTGGATGAGTATGATGCTGAGTTTACCACGCTCAGTTAGTTCGCGGCACACTTGATACCGACTGCTGAGATCAGGTCCAGACGATTTCAGCAAGGGTTAGATTCGGAGATCCAAGATGCCTTAGCTACAGGGGATTTCCCAACCCACGATCTACCTCTGAAAGCTATCCATCAATATGAGGCAGTGGTGAAGATGAAGGGCATACCCCAATCTGCCGGGGTGAAGCGCCCTGCCACCCAGATGGCAGGAGGAGCCTCTTCAAGACCATCATTTGAACCCAGGAGACTGGAAGTAACAAATAACCAGCCAAATCCATATTTTTTCTTCTACTGCAAGAGAGATGGACACCTGTGGAAGGACTGTACATGCGCAAAAGCCCTGTGCTTAGTTTGTGGCGCATCCACTCATGGAATTGGAACATGTTCTTATAGACGCAACCCAGTTCCAACTCACAACACTTATTCGCAGCGGCCAGCTATCCAGGCTCCTGCACCTCGTTTTTCTCACCCAGCTCCACCTCCACATTGTCACGACCCGAAATGGCACGCAACTGGAACTTGAATCATATGAAGTCTATAGGACCCCATCTAATTCAAGTAAGCCAAAAGTCCAGAAATCTAAACCATTTGTAAAGAAGGAGAAGGAAAACTTATTTAAAAGTTTGCATATAAATCAATTTTGAAAGTCGTAGTAATCATTTTTAAACATCAAGTCTTTTCCAAAAATTTCGGCAGAGTTTCCTTTGTAAATACTGACCCCAAACGGGTACAAATATGAATAATATACATAATGAATAAAGGCATCCCCAAACGGGAGCTAGCTCTTCGCCAACTGGTGGACACAACTATGCAATGCAATATAATATACAAGGCCGAAGGGCAAGAATCAAAACTCATCAAGAAAAGAAATATCCTCAAAAAAATCAGAGAAAAACCATAATAATACAGCGCGCGACTCTAAGATCGAAAGAATATACACTGGTCTTCTAAGTCTATCAATAATACAAGTTTGGTTGATGGAGTTACTAGATACAACTGAATATAAATAAAGTACAATGATGGTCACGATGCAAGTGAACCCACTTACCAAACCAATCACCCGGAATGGAGCAATGTGCCAGCAAAGCCGCCAAGGAAACCTGTACAGTAAAACCTGCAAGAAACTGTAGCACAATGAGGGTGAGTTGCCAACTCGTGAGTAGAAAATATCACCGAGAAGAAATCGCATGTATGACTCTATCCTAGGTCATACCAATATAATATCCTCAAAATAATATATAACCTGAAACATCTGATAATGGCCAGGGTAAATATTTATACATAAGTGTAATACCAAGTGCTCGTGTCAGTGCCTCAGGTAACAACATATCATATATATCATGTATGAATGCATTACAAATGAGAACAGAATACATCATGAATGAGAAAACTGTTTTCTTAAATTAGAGAGATTTCTGTATATAAAAATCGAGGTATTATCAATGGAATCAACATAAAATCCGTGTCAAGCATCGACACAAAACATATATCTCAATATCCAATATCTCGGGCTTCGGCAATCCGGACTGACCCCTGTCATGTAACCTCAATATCTCAATGTCTCAATATCTCGGGCTCCGGCAATCTGGACTGGCCCCTGGGCTCCGGCAATCCGGACTGGCCCAAATCATCAAATCTCACGACTATGTCGGTATCCTCCGGATATCCGCTGCGTCACAAATAAGCGGTCGGTAGTGCTCCCCTGCCAGGCTCAACGCCATCATCTGCGATCATCTTGTCCCGAGGTACCGCACCGGGTCCACCATGCACCCGCAGACGGTTCATCCTCCTCGAATCGGATGTATGATATCACTCAAGAGCCAAGAAAACTCATGGTGGACATATCTCATATCATATCACGAGAAAACCGCATTTTTTATTTTTAGAAATGATATTTAGTTTATAAAATCCTTGCGGTTTCTCCAAATCCAGAAATCTCATAGAAAACCGAAATCCCAATCTTAAGAGTAAATAACAGTGAATTACCGGCATAAAGTTCCATAATATTGCATGACAAATGAATATATGAATGCATCGGATATCAAGCAAGGAATGCAATAATTAAACTAACATATGAAAGTAATAACATATTGGAACTATCAGCTAGCAAGCAATGTCAATGAATAAATTCTCTAAAGTGTACGTGATATGGCAATTACCGATGATGATATGTGTGAGCCGGTAAGCAAGTGTACGTTGAGCATACGTATCATCGGTAATGGTGCTGGTGTCCTGACAGCATGGGTTCATAATAACTAATGAAAACACAATTAAGCATGCAATGCGATGCGAACAACAAGAATATACGGAAAATGAATAGTAAACGCAACATATAAAAAATGAACATTAATATATACGAGTCATACAGTTTTAGCATTTGAAATAGCACGAATCGTGGTGTTTAAAAAATAGGGACTACGGTGTTTTTAAGAAAAGGTACGTCCTTTGAAATATCCGTAGTATCTCTTGGCCTGTCTTTAAAATACTCACGATTCGTTAGTTTTGGAAATAAGTATGACTCGAGCCCAGATCTAACATCTACTAAGTAAACTAAAAGACAAGGCTAAGAGACTAATCAAAAGGGTAAGGAAAACCACCTAAATCCGAGTCGATATATCTAGTAGTCGGTAATCCCGCCTCAATAGCGTCACGTACGATAAACTATATAATACGACATTCTCAAATCAAGAGTGCGGATCGATCATAATTTTTGTATCTCGTACAGCATCCTAAAATCGGGGTACGGGTCGAACATCACATATAACACATTATTCATATGGTATCATCATCATAATATCATGAACTAGGGTACTGATCTAAGTCTAGTATATACCGATACCATCAACATATATCCGCGTGTGTATGAAAACACATCGCCTATCGGTCCGCTATAATATCATGTTGTATCTCATAACACGACCCAAATCACATCATCGATCTCACGACATTAGGCCCAATCACATCGACCCATCTCTATGTACCATATACTATACCCATCATGCGCGCGCGTGCGCGTGTGTATAAATACTGTAAGTGCACGGCGGCGCCCCGGCCGTCAATCCGACGCCGGAATGCGGAAACGAAAACTTTTCAAACAAGAAAACCGGCACCACCACGCACTAAAATCCCGGATCGGGCCATTAACCTAACTCTAGCAAACAAGAAAAGGAGTAGAGAAGCTTTACCAAGCGATCCGTGTCCTTCGGTCTTCGTCTCCACTCCGATCTCCTCGCGGAATCTCCGGTCGTCGCCTCCTCATCGGAACGAGCACCACATCGCTGGGTTCTTTTACGGGCTCCCACCTCTGGACCGAGGCAACTCGGGTGCGAAGTTGGCTAGCCGACGCGTCCAAGGAATGTTGTAGGCAAGTGTAGAAACCATTGTCTCATTTGGGGTCTAAGTTGCCTTTGATGGAGGAATGAATGAACTTTGGAGTGATGTGTAGAATTTTGTAGCAAGAAGAATGAGATGAAATGAAAATTCCTCATCCTAGAAATGAACCCCTCTCACTCTCTCTCTAGTAGTGGCCGGCCCCCTTCTCATCAAAATGGTGGAGGGAAAAAGAAAAAGCAAACCATGAAGGGAGGTGAGAGTAGTAAAAGCAAAAGGGTGACCATAACCAAATGTGATGATAACAAAGTCATTTCCATTTCAAATCTAATCTAATCTCATTAATGCAAGAAAAGCAAAGATGCTTTCATAATCTTTCAAATCATAAATAACCCCTCCACAAATGCTAATTTGCGAACTTGCAAATTAGCCCCTCCATCATAAAAGTCCGGCCGGAAAGGAACAAAGGAATACTGGCCGGAACGGAATGCAAACTGGAAACTTCAGAAAACTGATCCCGTAATAAATTACAGGAAAACCCCGCGACTGCATATACATGCCCTCATTTGTATTCCCACTGAATACAAATGCAAAGAGACAAAATCTACACTGTACAATACTAGGATCCGGCTTAAACCAAAGCCCGCTAGTATTATCTGTCCGATCACGATCCGTGCAATACCGCACGTATCTGATCGAACCCTGCCATATCTCCATACGGCCTCTACAGCGTTTCGCCCGAAACTTGAGAAACTGGTCTGTAGGGGACTCTAAAGACTCGTCAACACTTTGGTTGTGGATTTAACCACTAGTACGTCAGAGATATTAGCCAATACATAACGGGATACTAGGTATTGACCAAAAGGGACGTCGATGAGCGAACTCATCCTAACACCCTACTGAGCCTGTCAGTGACAATATCTGTACAGTCCGGTCCGTTCGTCTATGAGCATCGCATGGCGGGCCTAGAGAGTTGATAAAAGTCAGACCCCCAAAAGTGGTACAAGTCGTGTCGGAGTGTAGCCCAGAACACCTTGAGATACTACTGGAATACCTACCAGTAAATCTCCTGCCTTGGCCAAGGACTTTTCATGTACTGGCTCTCCTAGACATAGCGCGACCTCACCCTCAATACCGGGAGAGACGAACCCCTGCAGATCCGCTCACTGCCTCCATGTGGCCCGGGACTGTACCCAACTAAAACCTGTTTGCATGTCTCCTTTGAGCGTGGTAGGGTAGTAATCAAAGCACAGTAGGAACTCACACGAGACAAATGACGATCTCAGGTCGATGAACTAACCTGTACACATGTCACCAGGGAACTGCTATCTGATGTCAGGTATAATACCAACTAGCAGGTTCCCGGCGAGTCTTGTCCGGTGTACTCATAACCCAATGCGCACCTGTATACATCTTAGGTCAACCAACTGAGACCGGCCACCGCCCCTCGTCGGGGTCTCGACTGTATACACTAGTCTACTCTGGAGTATCGATGCCCTGTCTCGAAACTCCCACGACTAGGGACCTTTTAAGGATGTGCTTATAGACCCCAGCTCCCACGTATATGATCGCCCTCATACTGCTGGCAGTCAAGCAAGAATCCTAAGGGCTCTATCAACGTGTAATAGCGACTCGTAAGGTCACCTAAAGCAGTACACGATGATAAAGATAAACCAGATAGCATACTATCATCTTGAGTAAGACTGTCCTACCGGGATAGGTCCTCCCTCAATCATTGCAATCACGTGCCTGTGATCCAATAATTGACTCTGAGGGCACTATCTCCAACAATCTCCCACTTGCACTCAAGGCTAATTATTGCGATGTCGCATACTCACAGCCCGTGTGATACCGAACACCCAACTCCTCTACTAATCAGTCTCACAAAGCCTGTTTGCGAAACTATTGCGTTTGAGGAATAGCCTCAGTGAGTGGATCCGCTGTGGTGTTTCTTTCTATGTCTCTTTTTATCTCAAGTTTGCGGAGAAAGCCATCTCCCGAAATGAGCAATACCTGTTTTAGAATATGATTGGATTTCTGATGGGACCTAGCTCATAAATGAACTCCAAATCCAAACTTCTTAGACTGTATCGTCAACTGAATTTAATCAGTATCCTGTGCCATCCTCCCCTCAATATCCACTTGGACCACCTGTCCAAAATACTGCCCCTCGTCAGAGGGAAAACTATAACTCTAACAGCCACTCTGTCATCCAGATCACCTTGGAAGCCTGGAATGATAACCGTCTCCCGAAGAAGGCTGTCGTTATCATATCCCTAGAACATCAACTTATGTTCTAAAATTGCTTCCGATCGTTTCTCCAGGATTGGATTAATATCCTAAGTGGAGAAACCACTGTGTGACAACCAACGTATAACCGATCATAGTATAGGAATATCACTTCCTACTCTGTGTATGTCATCCAAATACCAGGACATCACACCCTACTACCTTCTTAACAGATCCATCCCCTATTCTGATGAAGTCAAACCTATGACTGTCACATCAGAAATAGATGATCTATCTCCGCTATATCTGCTTTAGTCTATAAATAGACATAAGCCACTTGTCCACCAATGCTTCCGCTGCTCCCACTGACTACGACAACCCTTTGGCAGAGTCATATACACGTGCACTTCTAAAGCTAGTTTAGAACAACACTATACTCATCCTCCTGCCGGGTCTCATAGTCTGGAGCAACAGCAATGGTAAGTCTGGGTAAACAAGAACCTCCCTGTCACCGTCCTTGAGGCTACCGGAGTACCTCTCAGGTGCCTGAGGTTACCCACCATATCTGCGGAGTGGCTAATGGAATGTCAAACCAGATCGAATGTTTAGGTTCTTATCAAATCTTCAGTAATCGTTTGCGGTTCTGGAATCACTTCCAGTTCTACCATACTCCCACTATTGTTTTCTGAAAAAATCCATTTTTGTTAAAACTGTGGCGAGTCAAGAACAATATCACTATTGATCTTCCAGATGGTAGAAAGTCAACCCTCGTCATAGCCCGGGTCAACCCACAAACAGCCATTACAGAAATCTGCCATGAGTTATCAAGAGTCTGGTTTTAAGAAAACTCCCCGTACCTTAACAATGTCAAGATATGAACTGTTCTATATCCAATAAAGAAACAGAGGCACTGATTTAATTGAACCAGATTCAAATCATACAGCTGTCACCAGTGCATGTCAAGTAAATGGAGAGAGGCCGATCAGCGTTACTCAGCTTAGGAGTACTTCCAATTGTGAGTAACCTGAAAGAGAAGCAAGTTCTCTTAATCATTACTATCAACTGAATACCATACACAAGTATCTACATCTTTGATCACCTTGAAGAATCCCGATACTTGCAACACCTGGTTCTCTACTTTATTCATATATCTATAACTTCTCAAAACTTGGACCCTGTGTTTCTACGAAACACATGTCTAAGAACTAGAGAAGTCACAAGTAAACAGAATATAGTACGAGTACCAACCCCTCTTTCCTAATGGATACTGGACAATATACAATACTTTGTACAAGTCCCTTGAGTCTAGTGACTCATTCACTGTGTGTCGTAGGTTGAAAACTGTACTTATGGTTAAGAAGAATTACACCGCTGTTCAATACTCCTTACCTAACCATCCACTGATATAGGTAAATGTCATAGACATAATTTCAAAAAGGATATCTCACTCTATAAAAATAGACGTACAGATATATCAATTTGAAATTTGTGCATAACAGCGGATATTCAAAACCAAATATTTGCCGTCCGGCAAACAACCCAGGCGATTTCCTCAAATATCACCAATTACAACGAATTCCGATATAATGAGAATGATCACCTAATTCCCAATAAGTTACTCCCACTCATCATCTGTAAAACCATACATATGTGAGAATCATACCTGGTAAATACATACCCTGGAGCAAGTGTCTAATTGGGAAATCAGTTTTCTTTTAACAGTACACAGTGAAACTGAAACATTGAAATGTTTTGATGGGGTATACTGGTATTCCTAGTAATGCCTCTTCCATTATCTAGATTCACAACTTTATCCGTATATCTCTTTTCCATCTGTCCAAATCCCTTTATATGTCTTTAGTCATTACCTTCTGTACACCCCTTTAGGCCAAATGGTTTTCTTCCTTCCCTACCGTTCGGCACCAGCCTATGGTTTGAAAGAAGACTATCCAATAAGCATAATGGGTGTACTGTCCTAATCCTAGGAGCACTCGCAATGCGAGAGAAGGTGAAGATAAAAGACAACCGAATAAACCTTATTCCTATTTCTCCTGAACCAGAATCCATCCCCGAACTGGAACAAGTTCCTTTCGAGTTCGTATATAACCATACGATGGAATATCCAATAAACTGTGGATCTTCATAGTGATACGGAGTGTCCTAGAGAAATACAAAGGTGAAATGGGAGTGGTAATGAAATACTTGGTTTGGTCGTGAATATCAGTCGCAATTTACTTTGCCCTCCTTCTAATCCCTTTCTATTCTTTACTTAATACCTTATGTACACCATCGTTATGCTAATTGGTTTTCTTCATTCCCTACCGGTCGGCACCTGCCTAAGGTTTGGAAGAAGACTATCCAATTTGCGTAATAGGTGTACTATTTCCTAAACCAAGGAGTACTCGCAACCTGAGAGAAGGTAAAAGGAAAAGACAACTGAATAGTCCTATTCGTTTTCTCCAGAACCGGAAACCATCCTCGAATAAATTCCTTCGAGTTCGTATATAACCATACGATGGTTTTGTCCAATGGAAGTGGACGTTCTTAGTAATACGGGGTGTCCTGGAGAAAAGGGTAAAAGTAGGAGCGGCAATGAGGTTTGCAACTCTGACAATCCAAAAGCCAGTGTTTTAGAAGGTTCGGTTAATCTTGGTCACTGAGTCATAGTCTAGGGTCGGGTCAATGGTCGTTGCCAAAGAGAGAGAGAGAAAAGAAACACTCAGCGTGCACTCTAATCTAGATCAGAATGGTTATCACTTTATCTAATCAGGAAACCTCCCACTGTAACGTCAAATTCTTCTCCAAACCTGAAAGAAGAATTAGTCAGGATCACCCGAGGAGTAAACCAACTCATCAGTGGGAATCAGGATCTAACTATCATCGCATGATAACGTGACGGAAACCGCTCACGTTATCACACTCCAGAAGGTATGCGCATATCTGGCAAGTTTCAGTTTCTTTAGAAACCCCCGATGTGATTTTTGCCCCATGCTCTTATGACCTTGACTAAGGCCAACAAATCATAAGTCACATGTCAAGTTCTACCCGTCATTGTCCAGGTTAATTTGAATACACCCGTACAAGCCCTTGACTAGGGCCAACAAGGCTATACGACTGTCCCAAACCAACGCATCTATCTATGCAGCAGAAAGGTAACAAGCAGCTACCATACACTATGCCTTGACTAAGGCCAACAAACATAGCATGAATACTACGTGCTACCCATCTGAAATGACGGAGGGCTACGAATGGTTTTTGGCGAAAACCTTTAACGTAATGAACTTGATATCGTTGAAGGAACTGGATAGCTTTATAAAAATATAGTGACGAAAACCTTTGCTAAAGAGGTCACTCCCGGTGAAGGGATCTCGGCTCTTTCCCCGTAGAATGAGGTGCAGGATATTCCAACTGAATACCACGATGCAAAGCAAAAGCAATCGGCTATAGTGAAGTTATTGCCCTGACGCAAACTTTTATCCAAGGGGTCACTCCTGGTGAAGGGATCTCGGCTCTTGCCTCGTCGACCGAGGAGCAGGATATTCCAACTGAATACCACTGTGCAAAACAAAAGAGAACGCCCTTGCAATAATAGCATTTTGAAAAGTGTTCCAACAACATCAGAATATGTTTGTTTAGCTTGCATTGATCCGAATCAACGCAGCCCCATCAATTGATCACACCAATAAAGAACGAAAATAATGATGTACGTATATGCCATCCGCATTTGCCACTGGGTCCCGTCATCACCCGTTAGGTTACTTAACTAATGACAGAGCGGGGACTGGACTAGCGCGGATGCAAAACATATACAACATCTACTAGTATATATATCAATATATAATATTCGCTCAAGGCGTGATAAAATGCAACATCACAGAAATGTAATAAGCATCACAGAACAATACAGATATTTGGGATCCCCGGGTTTCACAGAGCCGCTACTGAAACCCGACGTTCCCCTGGTCGTGTGGATAGCCTGTGTAATGAAATCCTAGACCCCTACGGGCGCGGCAAGTTACCCGCCAAAACCTGAAGCGAGCCAGCCCCCTTCAGCGACGTGAATGGACCACCCAGCACTTCACGGAATCCGGTAACTTGGGCACCCCTCCTGGGTCAACCTGTACCCCTTACGAGTGCGGCAAATAGCCCGCCAATTCTAGAGTGAAGCCCCCTCCGTCTCAATGCCATGAGATGCGGGCCCGTTGCCCTCTAGAACCCGGCTATCCGTGCACCCCTCCGCGGGGCAATCCTAGTACAGAAAGTAAAATATATACAACGGGTACATCGACCTCGACCCGGTCGTGCCCCAAAAGAATAATATACAAACAGGCAGTGATGGCAGTCCACATGTCGGACGCTCGCCCCGCAATATCAAATGTACATATAAAACAAAACTGTACTACCATTGCATCCAGGCTATCCCCACGACCAATCCGCAACATCACAGCACAACACAGAACGTCAACATGAATGTCACGTTCGCAAATCCGTCTAAAAGGGCTATAGCAGATAGACAGGATTTACCGATCAAGTGACATTCACGGTCGCAGATATAATGTAAATACTGTGAACTAACATGTTTAAAATTTTCGATCGATCAAATATACCCAAGTGGGCCCCAAGCACTACTGTAGCACTCACAGAAAATCTGGGCCCAAAAAGAATATCCCAAAACCCCCATTTCCTAAGCAGAAGCCTACTGTGAAAATTTGGTGCAAAGATAGCACTTTCCCGCCGCGGAACCGCGGCCAAATCAGGGGGTTGGCCGCGTTTCCGCGGTCGTACTAAGGAATCATTGCATCGAATTTTCCCAGAATGCTTATAATTGCCTGCATGTGTTTCTGCAACAACCTGAAAAAAATTTCGAGCTAAAGAAAATTCGACAGAAACTTATGCAATGGAAAATACAGTTTTTGGGATTTTTGTTCGATCGAGTTCTAAACATACTAGAGCAAGCTAGACAAGGTTAATGGCGAGGCTCTAATACCAATGTAAGTGCGCGGCGGCGCCCCGGCCGTCAATCCGAGGTCGGAATGCGGAAACGAAAAACTTTTCAAACTAGAAAACCGGCACCACCACGCACTAAAATCCCGGATCGGGCCATTAACCTAACTCTAGCAAACAAGAAAAGGAGTAGAGAAGCTTTACCAAGCGATCCGTGTCCTTCGGTCTTCGTTTCCACTCCTATCTCCTCGCGGAATCTCCGGTCGTCGCCTCCTCGTCGGAACGGGCACCACATTGCCGGGTTCTTTTACGGGCTCCCATCTCTGGACCGAGGCAACTCGGGCGCGAAGTTGGCTAGCCGACGCGTCCAAGGATGCTGTAGGCAAGTGTAGAAACCATTGTCACATTTGGGGTTTAAGTTGCCTTTGATGGAGGAATGAATGAACTTTGGAGTGATGTGTAGAATTTTGTAGCAAGAAGAATGAGATGAAATGAAAATTCCTCATCCTAGAAATGAACCCCTCTCACTCTCTCTCTAGTAGTGGCCGGCCCCCTTCTCATCAAAATGGTGGAGGGAAAAAGAAAAAACAAACCATGAAGGGAGGTGAGAGTAGTAAAAGCAAAAGGGTGACCATAACCAAATGTGATGATAACAAAGTCATTTCCATTTCAAATCTAATCTAATCTCATTAATGCAAGGAAAGCAAAGATGCTTTCATAATCTTTCAAATCACAAATAACCCCTCCACAAATGCTAATTTGCGAACTTGCAAATTAGCTCCTCCATCACAAAAGTCCGGCCGGGAAGGAACAAAGGAATACTGGCCGGAACGGAATGCAAACTGGCAACTTCAGAAAACTGATCCCGTAATAAATTACAGGAAAACCCCGCGACTGCATATACATGCCCTCATTTGTATTCCCACTGAATACAAATGCAAAGAGACAAAATCTACACTGTACAATACTAGGATCCGGCTTAAACCAAAGCCCGCTAGTATTATCCGTCCGATCACGATCCGTGCAATACCGCACGTATCTGATCGAACCCTACCATATCTCCATACGGACTCTACAGCGTTTCGCCCGAAACTTGAGAAACTGGTCTGTGGGGGACTCTAAAGACTCGTCAACACTTTGGTTGTGGATTTAACCACTAGCATGTCAGAGGTATTAGCCAATACATAACGGGCTACCAGGTATTGACCAAAAGGGAGGTCGATGAGCGAACTCATCCTAACACCCTACTGAGCCTGTCAGTGACAATATCCGTACAGTCCGGTCCGTTCGTCTATGAGCATCGCATGACGGGCCTAGGGGGTTGGTAAAAGTCAGACCCCCAAAAGTGGTACAAGTCGTGTCGGAGTGTAGCCCAGAACACCCTGAGATACTACTGGAATACCTACCAGTAAATCTCATGTCTTGGCCAAGGACTTTTCATGTACTGGCTCTCCTAGACACAGTGCGACCTCACCCCCAATACCGGGAGAGACGAACTCCTGCAGATCCGCTCACTGCCTCCATGTGGCTCGGGACTGTACCCAACTAAAACCTGTTTGCACGTCTCCTTTGAGCGTGGTAGGGTAGTAATCAAAGTACAGTGGGAACTCACACGAGACAAATGACGATTTCAGGTCGATAAACTAACCTGTACACATGTCACCAGGGAACTGCTATCTGACGTCAGGTATAATACCAACTAGCAGGTTCCCGGCGAGTCCTGTCCGGTGTACTCATAACCCAATGAGCACCTGTATACATCTTAGGTGAACCAACTGACACCAGTGGCTTGTGAGACCGGCCATCACCCCTCGTCGAGGTCTCGACTGTATACACTAGTCTACTCTGGAGTATCGATGCCTTGTCTCGAAACTCCCACGACTAGGGACCTTTTAAGGATGTGCTTATAGACCCCAGCTCCCACGTATATGATCGCCCTCATACTTCTGGCAGTCAAGCAAGAATTCTAGGAGCTCTATCAACGTGCAATAGCGACTCGTAAGGTCACCTAAAGCAGTACACGATGATAAAGATAAACCAGATAGCATACTATCATCTTGAGTAAGACTGTCCTACCAGGATAGGTCCTCCCTCAATCATTGCAATCACGTGCCTGTGATCCAATAATTGACTCTGAGGGCACTATCTCCAACACATACATACTCACATACATATATGTATGTATGTATGTGTGTGTGTGTGTGTCTATATATCCCCATATACGCACAAGAAAATCAAATGTATGCGTGTGTGTGCGCACGTGTGCCAATCCTTAGTCTAGGGTTTCACAACTAAGAACTAAACTAAGTTATTTTCTCTTTAAGCATTCCCGTCTCACATTAACACATATATAAATATATAAATCATATTCGCATTCTACCCTACGAAGTGCGGGGGTGCTATACGCCATCCATCCGACTTCCCCCGTAGATATATATCTACTCACCTGGATGCCTCGGCTAATCTGATCCGATTTCAGCTCTGTCATTTCCGCGCCACGTCCGACACCTCTGCACCCGATCCTAGCAACGTAAACAAGGAAATAAGAGAATATATATAAATAGTCATGGACACAAACAATACAAGTCAACCACGCGCATTAACTAAACGCACGCGCACTTGGTACACTAAACGCGCCGCGACAACGTCACAAATCACCACTAGGGTCGCAATACATGAAAATCACTAATTCCAGTACCCACTCGTACCAATTGCACATTCACAAAACTCTAAATATTATATGGAAAATGTTGTAAATCACCAAAAGCTCAAAATAAATCAAATCGTTTTACTTCCAAAAACCTAATAAGCCACAATTTCCCATTTTAGCACAAATCTAAATGTTTTAACAATTTTAGTGGCTACAATGGTCACTAAATATCTTAATTAGGTAACACAACCATTAATTAGATTTTAATCTCACTTATTTTCATTAATCCCAAAACCCTAGTTTGCAAAATTAGCTTAATTAGTACAATTTTAAATTAAAAATTAGCAAACTAGTAATTAGGTTAGGTTTTGGAAAACCCAAGATGTTAAACTAAGCATCATAACTAGCACCAAGTGATCAAACCCTAATCTTGAATTCATAAAACCCTCACTTGAGATTTCAAATTGAACTTAAAACCCTATTTAAACATCAAAAAAACTTAATTTGGAGGAATTAATCAACACTTGAGCATAGGGTTAAGATTTTATACCTAACAATTTGTACATCCCACTTGCAAACTAGCCTCCCAAATTAGCTTCTTTGCTCCAAGATCCATGCTAGATAGGCCAAAGAATAATGGGTAAGTATTGGATTGGAGTTTGTGGAATTTTGTGTTGATTTTTGAGTGAATTTGTGAGGATTTTAGCAATGGAAATGAAGAAGATCAAAGGGGGACTACTGCTGTTGCAGTTTCGGCCCAGGAGAGGAGAGGGTGAGATGTGGTGTGGTGTGTGAAAATTGTTCAAGTCAACCAAAACCCATACCTCTTTAATGCATCATGTTTCTTTGTTCATTCTTTTCTGTTATTTTCTTTTTCTTTGACTTTGTGGGGGGAAATGAAGTGGGGAAATTTAGGAGAGGGGCAGCCTAGGCTCGGCCATGAATGGAGTGAGGGGAGAGAGAGAGTGTGAGGTGAGAGTGTGTAGAAACATATTTAATTAATACATCTATTAAGCCTTTTCATAATTATTTTGTTTTCTTTCATTTCCTAATGTGTTTTATCCTAGAATTCTCAAGAATTTTGGAGACACGTTCTAAAATAAAGAGCATGTTACAACTTGTTTCCAAAAGGCTTAAAATAATAATTAAAATAATTAATTAAGGAAAATATTTGAGTAAACTAGAAATTTACAAGTGACCAATTAAATACCAAATACTAGGAATTACATAGCTAGAATAGGTATATTTAATTTTATGTTGAAAAATAATTATATCTTGGTTTTTACGGAAACACCAGTTATTTTACCGATTATCCGAAATTTCACTTAAACGATTTTCAAAACGGTACACACATGTACCTCTTGCACACCCTAATCGTCAATTCCATCAGGCACTGAGGAACCTGCCTCGAGGGCAGAGAAACATATCTCGAGGGCAGAAAAACATACCTCCAGCTAGGAGGAATGTACCCCGGCGTCAGGCTTTCACATTAGCGGCCGTAGAAGCTGAGACTGTAGACTAAGATAACCCTGGTAATTTCCTTACATATTTTTCAATCTTTCCAAAACTTTGCATTCTTTCGTTCTTCCAAATATTTTTCATACACTGTCAACAGTTCTATCACTAAACTTTTCTTGAATCTGTTACACTTTCCTTCTATAAATTTCGAGGACGAATTTTTTATAAGGAGGGTAGAATATAACAACCCTAAACTTTCTGTACAATTTTTTTTCAAAAATACAGAAAAGAGCACCTAAGATTGAGCACAAATTATAAATTTAAATTGCTTTAGAACAGCAAGAAAGCACTTGTAGCTCATTGGTAAAGCCTTGCACTGCTGTGACATAGCCCCTGTGTTCAAATCCCCCCAGCCACATATTATTTTTATTGATTTTTTCTTTTAAACTTTTAGAATCTCAAAAGTTTACACGTGCAAAACACGTAAAATGAAAAGTCACAACAAAATTAAACATGTGCACTGAGGTATATGATACGATTAGGACACGTGGCCAAGATCCAGAGCTTAACCCACCGGTTTGGACCGTCGAGATTAAGCTTGGGACCGGCGCCGCCGGGCACCCCCGTGCCCCCCATGCCTAATGCTCCAATTTCTTTACCCTAGTCTCTTGGCCTTCCCCCCTTAACTCCCATTATGTTTGTTTACTCTGCAATTATCCAGAGAATTAAAAATCACCATTAAACCAAATTTTAATGCATTTTTAATTCTCAATTCTTCACCCTAAACCCTAATTTCTCCTATAAATATAACTCAACACTTTGGCCTTCTTCATTCTGAAATTTAGTATTAAAACTCTCTAAAAATTTCAAGTCCAAGAAGTTGTACAAGTGGAGTTAACTTAAGGCCAAATTCCAGCGATATTTCGGGACAAATTCGGCGGCAAAACGACTCCCCGATGATTCCATAAGCTTTCTCTAACTCTCCTCTTTCTTTCTAATTTGTAAGTCCCACTTTCCCTCTTCTCTTTCTATTAAAGCGAATTCCATTTTCAAAACTAGTCGGAAGCGGAGTTAATCCGACTTCCGTTTCTAATTTAACTAAAAACACCATTTATATTAATAAAAAAATTACAATCTTTTTGTATATTGTTTAGCAATCATAAACAAACACATTAGAATAAGTTTCATCTCAAAATAATATGTATTGCAATTTCTATTTCAATTTTACGGTAAAATACCATTATGTTTACATACGACATTGCTTATTCATTTTGATCATATTACCTTTAGAAAACTCATGAGGTAATGACCTATCTCATCACAACATTCATTCTTAACACAAAACGATGAATTTTGGAACATTAGTTTGTGGGATAAATACGAGTTTACATTTAAATACCATAAACATTCAAAAACCGTTTTCTTTAAAAGTGTATTATTTAATTCCTTACAAATGCGTCTCTACAACCCATTTTGGGGAACCCTGATCGGGATGGTGCGGGTTATCGCACATCCTCGGACCTAGTAGAGCGAGATACAGACCTCCTCACGGAGCATCCGATCTCGATGAAATTTTTAATGCAATTTTTAATAAAAATGAGATTTCTACTTAATAAATAAAATTTATTTTTACTATATATATATATATATATATATATATATATATATATATATATATGAATATTATCAAAATACCTACTTTAAATATATTATATATATTCCTTATTTTTTTAAATCAAAGAAATCACAAATTTCATGAAACTACTATTACAAATCAATACAATTCCAATATTACATTATAATACCATATACTATTCAAGTTAGGTTTATATCCACTAGAATATTTCATTTTATAAAAATTACAACTATAAAAACTCTAAAGATGATAATTAAATACTTGAGATGTATTTTGAAAATATATCAAAACTATTTTTAATAAAACCCTCTCAAGTTATATTAATTTACAATAAGGACCCTAGTAAATATATGTTTAAGCGGGACCAGTTCTCTTGAGCCTCAGGGAGCCGGAGAATATAGGTGCTTGCCTATCTAAGGTAGACAACCTAAAAACGGTGTTATCAATACGGTAATTATCTTGAAAAAAGACACAAATCCTGTCGTCCATGTGCAGCAGTTACCGATAACTCCAAAACTAATTCAGCACTTCAATTCTGTTTAAGTGTCTGACTCAGGCATAATCTCAGTCTAATCTAAAATCAATCAATCTATCCTTGAATATAATTCAAGTATAACTCCAATTAAAAATGAATCCATTTATACCAGATACAATCTATATCAACTTGACTCGACCGGACCGAACTATGGATATACTCTGATTACATGACTATCCATTTATATCAATTCCGTTTACATGATATCATGGTTTCGGCAAGTCTTCCATTTATAAAACAAAATAATACAATCAATACAAAAGACATTACGGGGTTTTAAGGGGGTAGACTGGTACGAAATGTGTTAGAAGTGGCACGAGACGGTCACTTTAATACACCTAACTTGAATATCTATTGCTGTTGTCCCGTGGCTTAACGGTTCCTTATGCTCCGTATACCTTAGTCTCCGGAATAGTGGGACTCTTCTCGTATACACTGGTATATTCTGTACAAAGCTACAAACTGTCGCGCCCCGCTTCCCGGTGTACGGGCGGTGGACGTGATGAGGCCGTTACGTATTTACTATGAAGTAAATACGCTAAGCGAATCTAAGCAATATAAAAGTAAATGCACAAAAGACAAGATATAATAAAACAACAACTTTATTTATTCACATTTTTTCTGTACAATGCATGGAAAGTAAATACAACTGAAATAATGCAATGTCTAAACAATGGCATAACAGAAAAGGAAAAGTACTGAAAATGAAAGTGTACAGTGAACTAAAGCTCTGGGTCTTCAACGAAGTGGTCCAAGTCTTCAGCAGTGGGCTCGATCTCAGGAATGTCCAGATCACCTGACGACATTCAAAGAAGAAAGAAAGAGAATATCATCAGCGAACAGGTCGCTCAGTAAGTCTCAAAGATAAGGGAGAAATAGAATAGACAGAATAAGAAGGTAGCTTTTAAAATTGTAGTATATTGTTATAATATTGTGTTAATGCTGTTATTTGTAGCTTGGTACAGAAGGATGCCAGTGTATACGAGAGGGGTCTCATTAGACCAGAGACTACGGTGAACGGAATATAGAGTACAAGGCTCCGTTAGAAAGCCCGGAACAACGGCAATTGGATACGGTTAGGTGTCTTAAATCTTGCAGTCTCATGCCACTTTTAACATCTTCCGTACCAGTCTACCCCTTAAACCCCATGTTATCTTGATTGTATTGTATTACAACTTGTATTGTCTTGTAATATAGATTGTATAATTGAATGCCTTGCCGAAACCATGATATCAGTAAACGGATGTAACTGTATAATCATGTAAATAGATGTAACTGGAGAATCATGTAAATGGAATGTATATCCATGGTTCGGTTCGGTCAAGTTGTATAGATTGAATATATAGAATAATGGATTCATGAATTCATGTTGAATTGTAATATTATAGATTGTACTTGAATCATATTCAAGTCAGATTATAAAGAGACTCATCTGAGTCAGACAATTAGAAAAGTAAATTGAAGTCCTGATTGTTTTGATGTTATCGGTAACCGCTGCACATGGGCGGTAGGATTTGTGTCTTTTTCAAAAACGATTACCGTGTTGATAACACCGTTATTAAGTTGTCTACCTTAGATAGGCAAGCACCCACTTCTCTGGCTCCCTGAGGCTCAAGAGATTGGTCCTGCTTAAACCTATGTTTACTAGGGTCCTTAGGATAATTTATAGAACTTGAGGGGGTTTTAAGTAAAAATACTTTTATATACTTTTTAAAATACTCCCCAAGTATTTATTTATCGTCTTTAGAGTTATCATGAATATAGATTTTATAATTGTGATATTTTTAGTGAAAATATCCTAAATTCATAATAAAGGGTATTTATTTGTAATATTGACTTGTATGGAATTCATGGTATTTTAGTGTAAAATGATTCTTGTGATTTTTGAAAAGAGTTGGAATATTTATATTATTACAAAATAGATATTTTAATGTTATATATACATATATTTATATGAAAATAAATTTAATATATATATTATATTCTAGAAATCTCGTTTTTCTTAAGATGTCGTATTTTAAATCTTTCGAGACCGAATGCTCCTTGCGGAGGTCTGCATCTCGTACTACTAAACCTGAGGACGTGCGATAATCCTCACCATCCCGAACGGGTTCCCCAAACGGGTTGTAGCGGCGCTTTGCAAAGATTTGTATAAATGCTAAATCATTAAGAAAAATGGTTTTATAAGTAATGGTATTTATTTGATAAGATGTCGTTTTCCCGTATTCTATATTCCCTAGGGAATTGTGCTATATTGCATATGAGTGTGTGAGGAGGTAGGTCATTATCTCGTGATCTACTTAAAGGTATAGCAAAGTTTTGATGTTTTAAATGTAGAAATGAAACTATGTGATATTTTAATGAAAAAAATATGGTAAAATGGAAATAGCAATTATTTTTGATATAGAACTTGTTCAATTTAGTTAGTGTTTAATAGTCAACATGAATTGGTTCTAGCATAATTTTATTAAAGAAAAGTGAGGTTTTAGGAAGAAACCGAATCGGACATCGGATTTGTTTCGATTCCGTCTGGTTTTGTAATTCCGTATTTTTAAAAAAAGAATAGAGAAGAGAGTGTAAGTCCACGTTGCGGCCCCCGGTTCTTACGGGAAGGCGGAAACGGTATAAAAATCAAATTTTTAGCACATGGGGCAACATGGACTAACAAAGTCGGGATCTTTTCCTAAACTAAAACTAGCAAACAAGCTAAAGAGAGTTAGCTACTCGGAAAGATGGTTATACCTAACTTGAACTCCTTCTTCTTCAAACTTTTGTAGAGGTTGATGGTGCTTTCCTCGTTGCGTTCTTCCGTCAAAGATGGATCCACCTGAGGGTTCAACCTTCGGGCTCTTTCTCGAACTTTGAGAGAACTAGAATCTTCGGCTTGCTAAACCTTTGAACCTAGAGTGAGTAGAGAGTGTCTTTGGGGTGTTTTAATCTCAATGAGAGGGATTCTCAACTCATGAGAAGGATTCTCCTTGAACTAGAGGAGGAAGAAGAACAAGTGAGGAGAGAGAATGGTTATGATAGAATGAGCTTATTCTTTTCATTTTACAACCATATCACAAATGAAAAGAATTATCAATTAACAATAATAATAAAATGAAATAGTTGATGGATGGTTTGGAATGACCATTATCATTACATTCATTAAATGAATTTTGCTAGAATCAAAGAGCATCTTTGCAAAGTAATGATGATGGTCAAACATTCAACCATGGTCAACAAATCAACCATGGTCAACAAGTCAACAAATTCCAACCATGACACAATTTCATTTAATTAATATTATTAATTGATATATATATATCATAATTCCATTAGGGTTTGGAAAAAGACGACTGTCAACTGTGCATATGCACCCGTTCCGAAAACCCTAATGAAAATCCTCTTCCTCCGCCTCAATCAACTGTGCATACACACCCGCATTCTTGTTCCGAGGAACATGAATACCAAGAGATAAAATCAACCCCTAAACGTATACCAGTATCTGGCTCAAACCAGAGCCAGCCAGTAATATCCGTCCGGACTCCAAACGTGCACAAGTGCGCGGATGAGAACGAACCCTGTCGCAAAACCATGCGACCTCTACCCTGTTTTGCCCAGAGGCGAATACCCTCTGTGTGGGACTCTAAAGACTCGACACTACGCTGGCAGTGGGTTTAACCACAGACCGCAAGCGGCACTAGCTGTGCGTAACGGTCCCCAGGTAGATGCCGATAAGAAGACTGACGAGGTAAAACCCATCTGAACTCCTACTGAGTCTGAATGTGACATTCTCCGTACAGTCCGGTCTGTTCGTCTGATACATCGCATGTCGGGCCTAGGGGGCGGTAAACGTCAGTCCCCCAACAGCGGTACAAGTCGTGTCGGAGTGAAGCCCAAAACACCCTGAGATAACACTGGAAGCCTACCAGTATATCTCGCTTGCCCTGGCCAGGAACTACTCGTGTAATGGCTCTCCTAGACACAGCGTGATGTCAACCCCCAATACCGGGAGAGACGAATCCTGTCTAACCGTCACTGCCTCCAAGTGCTTCGGGACTGCACCCAACCATTACCTGTTTGCACGACTCCTTTGAGCCGTGGTAGGGTAGTGATCAAAATGCAGTGGGAACACACTCGAGGCGAAGTGCCAGTGTCAAGTCAGCGGACTAAGCTGTACTTATGTCACCTGGGAACTGATGACTGACGATAGGTATAATACCAACCTGTCAATTCCCGACGAGTCCTGTCCAGTGTACTCGTAACCTAACGAGCACCGGTATACTATCTCCAGTACGACGTACTGATGGCTGTGGGACAGACCATCTCCCACACTGGGATGAGAAGCGCATACGCTAGTCTACTCCGGAGTATCGATGCCCTGTCTCGATAGTCCTGCGACTAGGGACCTGTATAAGGATGTGCTTATAGATTACCCAGCCCCCACTAGTGTGACTGCCATCACAACGCTGGTAATCAAGCAAAGATCCTAAGGGCTCCACTAATGTGTATAGGTGATATACAAAAATAAACACATGTACACATTGAAGTAGAAACAAACCAAGTAGCATACTACTATATTGAGCAAGATTGTTTATACAAGGTGAATATCCCAAGCTTCCATTAAGTAATATACAAACTAGTATGATACAGTAATGGCCTCTAGGGCATATACACTAACAATCTCCCACTTGCACTAAGGCCATGTACTGGCGTATCGAAGACCTATCATCTCGATCAGCCGCTCGAACTGAGTCTGGGGTAGGGCCTTGGTGAATGGATCTGCAGTGTTTTCTTCTGAAGCAACCCTCCGAACCTCGATCTCCTTGCGATCCACGATCTCCCTGATCAGGTGATACCGCCTCAAGATGTGCCTAGATCTCTGATGGGACCTGGGTTCCTTCGCTAAAGCTATAGCCCCGTTGTTGTCGCAATACAGAGGTATTGGGTCAACAATGGACGGAACCACCTGAAGTTCTTTCAAGAACTTCCTCATCCAGACAGCTTCTTTTGCGGCATCAGATGCAGCGATGTATTCCGCTTCCATCGTCGAGTCTGCAACGGTTTCCTGTTTGGAACTCTTCCAACACACCGCCCCTCCATTGAGGGTAAAGACAAAACCCGACATGGACTTGGAATCATCCTTGTCACTCTGGAAGCTGGAGTCAGCAAAGGCCTCGATCTGGAGGTCTTTTCCGCCATACACCAAGAACATCTCCTTAGTCCTTCTCAGGTACTTGAGAATGTTCTTTACCGCTATCCAGTGTTTCTCCCCAGGGTTTGACTGATACCGGCTTACCACACTCAGTCCATAAGCTACATCCGGTCTGGTACACAACATCGCATACATTATAGAGCCTACCGCAGAAGCGTAGGGTATAATAGACATGCGATCCCTCTCCAAATCAGTCTTGGGAGACATCTCTTTAGAGAGGGTGATCCCGTGACAAGCCGGTAGGTTACCGCGCTTGGAATCTTCCATACTGAATCTCTTCAGTATAGTGTCGATGTACCTGGACTGTGAAAGTCGTAATATCCTCTTGGATCTATCACGATGGATCCGGATCCCCAGGATGTAAGAGGCATCACCCAGGTCTTTCATGGAGAACCTGTGTGACAAGAATCCCTTGACAGATTGTAGCATAGGAATGTCATTTCCTATTAAGAGAATGTCATCCACGTATAAAACGAGGAATACTACAGTTCTCGCTACAAATCTACTATAGATGCATGGTTCATCTGGATTTTTGATAAAACCAAATTCCTTGACCGTCTCATCAAAACAGATGTTCCAACTCCGCGATGCCTGCTTTAGTCCATAGATGGACTTAAGCAACTTGCACACCTTTCCGCTGCTCCCACTCTGAATGAAACCCTCTGGCTGGTCCATATAGACACACTCCTCTAAATTTCCATTTAGAAAAGCGGTTTTTACGTCCATCTGCCAAATCTCATAATCGTGGAAGGCAGCAATGGCAAGAAGGATCCGAATGGATTTCAGCATAGCCACTGGAGAAAAGGTTTCGTCATAGTCCAAGCCAGGTCTTTGACGGAAACCCTTTGCTACAAGTCTAGCTTTATAGGTCTCAACCTGTCCATCTACACCAATCTTCCTTTTGAAGATCCACTTGCATCCTACGGGTTTTACCCCGTCTGGAGCAATGTCCAACGTCCATACTTTGTTGGTGTACATGGACTCCATTTCGGTCCGCATTGCATCCAGCCATTTTACCGAGTCAACGCTCTGAACGGCCTGTTGGAAGCTAGTAGGCTCATCATAATCTATGATGCAATCCTCTCTATCCCCGTCTATGAGAAAACCGTAGTATCTCTCGGGCGGATGAGACTGCCTACTACTCCTGCGGAGCGGCGTAGGAATGTCCTGTTCTTTTGAACCCTCTGGTTCCACTAAGCTTTCAGTAATAGTCTGAGGTTCTGGAATTTCTTCCAGTTCTATTACGCTCCCACTTACTTCTTTTTCTAAGAACTGATGTTCCAGAAAATGGGCATTACGAGAAACAAGGACTTTTTGTTCCTCTGCGTAATAGAAAAGATACCCCCTGGAGTTCTTTGGGTATCCCACAAACTTGCACAGTACTGAGCGTGCCTCGAGCTTGTCCGTATGCTGCTTTTTGACATAAGCTGGACATCCCCAAATCTTCAGGTACTGAAGATAGGGTTTCTTCCCACTCCATAACTCATATGGTGTGGTAGGCACAGTCTTAGTAGGAACTCGGTTCAAAAGGTATGCAGCTGTATCTAGCGCATACCCCCAGAATGATCGCGGTAACTCAGCGTTACTCATCATGGACCGTACCATATCCAATAGAGTCCGGTTCCGTCTCTCCGATACACCGTTATGTTGCGGAGTGTATGGACGAGTAAGCTGAGAGAGAATCCCATTCTCTTTTAAGTAATTCAGGAACTCGGCACTTAAGTATTCTCCACCTCGATCCGATCTTAGAATCTTGATACTTTTGCCGGTTTGTTTTTCAACTTCATTCTTATATTCCTGGAACTTTTCAAAGGCTTCGGACTTATGTTTCATTAAGAAGACATAACCGTACCTTGAAAAGTCATCCGTAAAAGTAATGAAGTAAGAATAACCGCTTCGCGCATGTGAAGACATTGGACCGCACACGTCGCTGTGTACGAGTCCCAAGAGCTCGCTTGCTCTTACTCCGTGTCCAGTGAACGGAGTCTTTGTCATCTTTCCTTTGAGACAGGATTGACAAGTGGCATACGATTGATATTCGAACGGATCCAAATACCCTTCTGTATGTAACTTAGTCAACCTTCTCTCATTGATGTGACCCAGTCTACAATGCCATAAGAAAGTCTGATTGATTTCCGGAGACTTTCTTTTGTGTGTATTCTGGACATTGAAAATCTGTGGTTGGTTCAATACGTATATACCATTGCTCAATGTACCTGACCCAATCAGAACTTGATTAAGGTGAATGTTTACAACATTACTTACAAACGCAAATTCATAACCTTCTTTAGAAACCAAAGATACAGAAATGATATTACAAGTTGCGTTGGGTACAAAAAAACAATTACGCAAAACCAAAACATGCCCATCTGACATTCCCAGGTGATAGTCCCCCACGGCTTTAGCATCCATGCTAGCTCCGTTCGCAACTCTGAGGGTCATGTCACCTGCCTTCAAAACCCTACGGTTTCTCAACGCCTGCAAAGAATTACAGATATGAGATCCTGATCCGGTATCCAATACCCAGGAAGTAGAGTTTATAGAAAGACAGTTTTCAATAACATACACACCTGAAGCTGAAGCCGCAACCTGCTTCAGTTCCTGTGTCCTGGCTTTCCAAGCCCTGCAATCTTTCTTCCAGTGTCCACTCTTATGACAATAGAAGCATTCCTCTTTACCCACAAGCTTCCCCACTATCTTTGTTGCCTTTTCCTTTCCCTTCGTTCCCACTTTACTAACACTGCCCCTTGGTTTGGCGGGGGCTTTCTTCCTCTTTCCCTTGGCTTTCGCCTTGGACCTAGAAGAAGAAGATCCTCCTACAAACAAAGCGGGTGTTTTACCTTTCTGTAGGGTGCCCTCTGCGCTCCTCAGCATGTTGAGGAGTTCTGAAAGTTCAACTTCCTTTTCTTGCAAGTTGAAATTCAGTATGAACTGGGCGTAAGTGGAAGGAAGGGACTGGAGAACTAAATCCGTATAGAGTTCACTTTCCAACGTGGTCCCAAGTTCCGCGAGCTCCTTAATGTAGCCAATCATCTTAAGCACGTGGTCCGCTACCAATGATCCGACGGCCAACTTTGCCGAAAATAACTTCTTCGACACTTCGTATCTTGCGATACGAGACTGCTCTCCATACAGTTCTTTTGTATGAAGAAATATGGATTCCAAGTCCATATTCTCGTGCCTCCTCTGGTGTTCGTTGTCCATAGAGGCAAGCACGAGGCACTTGGCCTTCGCGCAATCAATCTCCCAAGTCTTACGGATTTCCTTATCCGCGACGCTGGAGGTGGGACCTGGGACGGGGGGAGCTTTGGTGGTAAGAAGATACCCCAGCTTGTCATAAGTGATTGCCATTTTGACATTCCTGAGCCAATCTTTGTAGTTTGGCCCTGTCAGTATGTTTTTATCTAGAAGTAACTTAAGTCCAGTCATTTCGATTTGGTCGCTGCAGGGGGAGAGAGAAGAAACACTTTAGCATGATGCTCTTGCAAGTTTAGAGTGGTTTTTAATTTGTCTAAACAGGATGGCTCCCACTGTCTCTCGAATCCCTCCTCAAACCATAAAGGAAGAATCAGTTGGGATCAATCCCACCGCACAATACTTGCTTAACCGTTCAGCCAGGCCAGTGTCGGTACTTCGAGGGAGGTTTTCCAACGCTTTCGCGAAGTTTCTTAATTTAAGAACCTCTTTTCCCTGGGGGCGTAGCCCCGCTAACACCTTTCTAGGCACCTACTAGGTTTATAGCATTGATCGTTTAGTGAGAAATTTCCCGAGGAGTAGCATATACTCACAGTAGGATCGGGATCCAAATATCATCGCGTGACGAAACTGAAGGAATCCTACCAGAATCATCACACTCCAAATGGTATGCAAATCTAGCAAGTTTCAGTACTTATGAAACTCCCGATGTGGATTTTTTTTGCCCCATGCTCTTATGACCTTGGCGTGAGGTCAAAATGTCATAAGTCACATGTCAAGTTCTTCCCATCATTATCCCGGTTAATTTGAACCCACCCGTACCTACCCTTGACGTAGGCCAAAATGGCAGTACGACTGTCTCAAACCAACGCATTCTATCTATGCAACAGATAAATATCCGGCAGCTACCAATCACTATGCCTTGGCGTGAGGTCAAAATACATAGCTTGAGTACTACCGTATATTTAACTGAAATGATGGTGGGCTACGAATGGTTTTGGCGAAACCGTGAACGTAGTGAACTTGATATAATCGATGGAACGAGATAGCTTTTAAAAAGGAGTGGCTCAAGCTCCACATTTAAAAGTTAGTTTTGAAAAGAACCGAGTGGTTTTTCGAAAGTGTTCCAACGACTTTAACTTGGTTTATTATCTTGCATTAGTTCTTTTAATGCGTGATATTCTTGCATTAGTTCTTTTAATGCGTCCCATCATTTAATCCTACCATTGCAGAAAACAACCAAAATATGGCGTACGCTTATGCCATTCGCATTCGCCACGGGGTCCCGTCATCACCCGTTAGGTTACTTAACTAACGACAGAGCGGGGGCTGGGCTAGCGCGGCTGTAAAACATAAGCAACGCCTAAATATAAAGTAATGATAGACATTACAGATCACAGATGAATACATTGGTTATACTAGGAATCCGCAATCCGTTCGAGCCTGCAACGAAAAGCGGATTACACGGTCGCGGTGAATAGCCAAAACCCCACCCAAGACCCCTACGGGTGCGGCAAACTACCCGCCAAGTACCCGGTAGTTTGTGCACCCCTCCATGGGTCTATCCTAAGAGCAAAAACAGTAAAAAGAATTATACAATGACGGCTACAACCCCGACCTGGTTGTGCGGCCATACAAATAATATTATTACATCAATTTACATTTACAAATGAATGAAAGAAAAACAAAAGCTCATCTCACATCCACCCCGGCTATTCACCCGCGACAGTCCAACACATTCATATACACATTCCAATGTCAAACACAGATCACAGAGATGTATAACCCCGACTAATCGACTTATAGCGATTAGCCGACGTTCAATACATACAAACATCACAGATATAACCAATATAGCCAAAGTGTAGCGAAGTTCGAAAAAAAATACGGATTTATAGGACCCCAAAAGTAAATTTCTTTTCTGGAAAATCTGGGCACATATAACATATTTGAAAAATCCCAAAACCCTACCAGAAGAACACTGCACAAAACACGATCACATGAAGAGCCCAAACGGCGGCGGATCCGCGGCGAATATAATAGCTGAGGCCGCGGATCCGCGGTGGTTTGAAGGATTCATGGGATCGTTTTTGGTGGGTGTTCTCACAAAACCCTGATCCGATTTTAGGAGTAAAACTTTTTACTTTTAGAGCACAAAAAATTTCAACAGAAACTTAGGGTTTTTGATTTCCGGTTTTTGTGATTTTTCCGTTTCGAACTTCCATACACTTCGCTACCAAGATAGTTTAAGTTTAGTTAGGCTCTGATACCACTGTAAGTCCACGTTGCGGCCCCCGGTTCTTACGGGGAGGCGGAAACGGTATAAAAATCAAATTTTTAGCACATGGGGCAACATGGACTAACAAAGTCGGGATCTTTTCCTAAACTAAAACTAGCAAACAAGCTAAAGAGAGTTAGCTACTCGGAAAGATGGTTATACCTAACTTGAACTCCTTCTTCTTCAAACTTTTGTAGAGGTTGATGGTGCTTTCCTCGTTGCGTTCTTCCGTCAAAGATGGATCCACCTGAGGGTTCAACCTTCGGGCTCTTTCTCGAACTTTGAGAGAACTAGAATCTTCGGCTTGCTAAACCTTTGAACCTAGAGTGAGTAGAGAGTGTCTTTGGGGTGTTTTAATCTCAAGGAGATGGATTCTCAACTCATGAGAAGGATTCTCCTTGAACTAGAGGAGGAAGAAGAACAAGTGAGGAGAGAGAATGGTTATGATAGAATGAGCTTATTCTTTTCATTTTACAACCATATCACAAATGAAAA
This sequence comes from Agapanthus africanus, assembly GCA_030015575.1. Lineage (NCBI taxonomy): Eukaryota > Viridiplantae > Streptophyta > Magnoliopsida > Asparagales > Amaryllidaceae > Agapanthus > Agapanthus africanus. The sequence goes on along the minus strand of JASDDO010000028.1, from coordinate 199,369,339 downwards.
GAATTATCAATTAACAATAATAATAAAATGAAATAGTTGATGGATGGTTTGGAATGACCATTATCATTACATTCATTAAATGAATTTTGCTAGAATCAAAGAGCATCTTTGCAAAGTAATGATGATGGTCAAACATTCAACCATGGTCAACAAGTCAACCATGGTCAACAAGTCAACAAAATCCAACCATGACACAATTTCATTTAATTAATATTATTAATTGATATATATATATCATAATTCCATTAGGGTTTGGAAAAAGACGACTGTCAACTGTGCATACGCACCCGTTCCGAAAACCCTAATGAAAATCCTCTTCCTCCGCCTCAATCAACTGTGCATACACACCCGCATTCTTGTTCCGAGGAACATGAATACCAAGAGATAAAATCAACCCCTAAACGTATACCAGTATCTGGCTCAAACCAGAGCCAGCCAGTAATATCCGTCCGGACTCCAAACGTGCACAAGTGCGCGGATGAGAACGAACCCTGTCGCAAAACCATGCGACCTCTACCCTGTTTTGCCCAGAGGCGAATACCCTCTGTGTGGGACTCTAAAGACTCGACACTACCTGGCAGTGGGTTTAACCACAGACCGCAAGCGGCACTAGCTGTGCGTAACGGTCCCCAGGTAGATGCCGATAAGAAGACTGACGAGGTAAAACCCATCTGAACTCCTACTGAGTCTGAATGTGACATTCTCCGTACAGTCCGGTCTGTTCGTCTGATACATCGCATGTCGGGCCTAGGGGGCGGTAAACGTCAGTCCCCCAACAGCGGTACAAGTCGTGTCGGAGTGAAGCCCAAAACACCCTGAGATAACACTGGAAGCCTACCAGTATATCTTGCTTGCCCTGGCCAGGGACTACTCGTGTAATGGCTCTCCTAGACACAGCGCGATGTCAACCCCCAATACCGGGAGAGACGAATCCTGTCTAACCGTCACTGCCTCCAAGTGCTTCGGGACTGCACCCAACCATTACCTGTTTGCACGACTCCTTTGAGCCGTGGTAGGGTAGTGATCAAAATGCAGTGGGAACACACTCGAGGCGAAGTGCCAGTGTCAAGTCAGTGGACTAAGCTGTACTCATGTCACCTGGGAACTGATGACTGACGATAGGTATAATACCAACCTGTCAGTTCCCGACGAGTCCTGTCCAGTGTACTCGTAACCTAACGAGCACCCATATACTATCTCCAGTACGACGTACTGATGGCTGTGGGACAGACCATCTCCCACACTGGGATGAGAAGCGCATACGCTAGTCTACTCCGGAGTATCGATGCCCTGTCTCGATAGTCCTGCGACTAGGGACCTGTATAAGGATGTGCTTATAGATTACCCAGCCCCCACTAGTGTGACTGCCATCACAACGCTGGTAATCAAGCAAAGATCCTAAGGGCTCCACTAATGTGTATAGGTGATATACAAAAATAAACACATGTACACATTGAAGTAGAAACAAACCAAGTAGCATACTACTATATTGAGCAAGATTATTTTTACAAGGTGAATATCCCAAGCTTCCATTAAGTAATATACAAACTAGTATGATACAGTAATGGTCTCTAGGGCATATACACTAACAGAGAGATGGGGACTTACTGGTTGAGTTAACAGAGGAGAAGAAGTGGGAGTGGACGTAGCTTCCGGTGCGTCGTTTCGTTGTCGGGAGTTCCTAGGATCGTCGTCGGAAGATGGCCGGAAAATTCGCCGGAGTTTCGCCTTTCGCTTTTTCCAAAGTACACTAGGGTTTCTAGAAATTTCTTGAGAGTTGGCTCAGAATTTTAGGATGAGGGCTAGTGTTTAGGGGTGGTATATTTAGGGTTAGGCTAGGGTTAGGGTAGATGAAGATTTTAATTGAAAAAAATGTATTAAAAATATATTAAAATGTAATAAAAGTGGAGTAATTGAGGTATTAAAAGGTCTCTAGAAATGATCTGAGGAAATAAATTATATAGGTGTGTAGGGAATGTGAAAAGACACAATTTTCATGTTGGGGTCGTCGCCGGAATCGGCCGACTCGGCCGTGACTCGGTCGGAGGCCTGAGTTGGTCGAGTCGAGGCCGAGTTGGCCGATATCCGGCCGAGTTAGGCGGCCGGAATCCCCCCCGACGGTTCATCTATCCTCTGGCAATGTTACATTTTTGGGTGTAATGGAGTTTTTGTGAGATATGCACGTGTAAACTCTAGGTATTCTAAAGGTTTAAAAAAATCAATATTAAAAATAATGTGGGGTATGGGATTTGATCTCTGGTGGCTTGGTTCAGCAGTGCAAGGTCTTGCCAATGAGCTACAAGATTTTCCATGCACATATTTAATTAGAATTAAATATATGCGGTTGCTTGAAAAGAAAGTGGGCTTTTTGAGCTTAAGAGATTGGGAATGAAAAGAATGGAATTGGGCTTAAAGAATAAGTTTCGGTAAAAAGAAATGAGTTTTAGAAAATACTTAGATGCGAAAAATAGATGAAGGGATTAAATATAACTAATAATATGGAAATAAAAATATATAAATAAAGTATTTTATTAATACGAAAATATAGGAATTTTAGAGTCGTTACATTCTACCCTCCTTATAAAAATTCCGTCCTCAAAATTTGTAAAAGGAATGTGTAACGGATTCAAGAAAAGTTTGGCGATAGAAGTACTTGATAGTTTATGAAAATATGTGAAGAAATGAAAGAATGCAAAGATTTTGGTAAGATTGTAAAAGAGATGAAGGAATTTTGGGTTAGAACAGATTCAAAATATATGAAATTGTAAGATTCAAGGAATATGATTGTAAAGAATGTTTTAATTGCTGGTTCTTATGTTATATTGCTTAGGTTGTTCATATAGAACAGAATTGCATGGTCGTGTTCCATACAACTCTGACTTGCATGGGCCGCCAACAAAACCTGTCACGCCCCGCTTCCTGGTATACGGGCGGTGGACGTGACGAGTCCGCTACGTTTTTACTGTGAAGTAAATACGCTAAGTGTATCTAAGCAATATAAAAGTAAATGCACAAGAGACAAGATATAATAAAACAGCAACTTTATTTATTCACATTCTTTCTGTACAATGCATGGAAAGTAAATACCACTGAAATAAAGCAATACCTAAATAATGGCATAACAAAAAAGGAAAAGTACTGAAAATGAAAGTGTACAGTGAACTAAAGCTCTGGGTCTTCAACGAAATGGTCCAAGTCTTCAGCAATGGGCTCGATCTCAGGAATGTCCAGATCACCTGACGACATTCAAAGAAGAAAGAAAAAGAATGTCGTCAGCGAACAGGTCACTCGGTAAGTCCCAAAGATAAGGGAGAAATAGAATAGACAGAATAAGAAGGTAGCTTTTAAAGTTGTAGTATATTGTTATAATATTATAATAATGCTGTTGTTTGTAGCTTAGTACAGAAGGATGCCAGTGTATACGAGAGGGGTCTCGTTAGACCAAAGACTACGGTGAACGGAATATAGAGTACAAGGCTCCATTAGAAAGCCCGAAACAACGGCAATTGGATACGGTTAGGTGTCTTAAATCCTACAGTCTCGTGCCACTTTTAACACCTTCCGTACCAGCCTACCCCTTAAACCCCGTGTTATCTTGATTGTATTGTTTGTATTGTATTACAACTTATATTGTCTTGTAATATAGATTGTATAATTGGATGACTTGCCAAAACCATGATATCAGTAAACGGATGTAACTGTATAATCATGTAAATGGATGTAACTGGAAAATCATGTAAATGGAATGTATATCCATGGTTCGGTTCAGTCAAGTTGTATAGATTGATAGATTGAATATATGGAATAATGGATTCATGGATTCATGTTGAATTGTAATATTGTAGATTATAGATTATAGATTGTAAATTTTACTTGAATCATATTCAAGTCAGATTATAAAGAGACTCATCTGAGTCAGACAATTAGAAAAGTAAATTGAAGTCCTGATTGTTTTGATGTTATCGGTAACCGCTGCACATGGGCGGCAGGATTTGTGTCTTTTTCAAAAACGATTACCGTGTTGATAACACCGTTGTTAAGTTGTCTACTTTAGATAGGCAAGCACCCACTTCTCCGGCTCCCTGAGGCTCAAGAGATTGGTCCCGCTTAAACCTATGTTTACTAGGGTCCTTAGGGTAATTTATAGAACTTGAAGGGGTTTTAAGTAAAAATACTTTTATATACTTTTTAAAATACTCCCCAAGTATTTATTTATCGTGTTTAGAGTTATCATGAATATAGATTTTATAATTGTGATATTTTTAGTGAAAATATCCTAAATTCATAATAAAGGGTATTTATTTGTAATATTGACTTGTATGGAATTCATGGTATTTTAGTGTAAAATGATTCTTGTGATTTTTGAAAAGAGTTGGAATATTTATATTATTACAAAATAGATATTTTAATGTTATATATACATATATTTATATGAAAATAAATTTAATATATATATTATATTCTAGAAATTTCGTTTTTCTTAAGATATCGTATTTTAAATCTTTCGAGACCGAATGCTCCTTGCGGAGGTCTGCATCTCGCACTACTAAGCCCGAGAATGTGCGATAATCCTCACCATCCTGAACGGGTTCCCCAAATAGGTTGTAGCGGCTCTTTGCAAAGATTTGTTTAAATACTAAATCATTAAGAAAAATGGTTTTATAAGTAATGGTATTTATTTGACAAGATGTCATTTTCCTGTATTCTATCTTCCCGAGGGTATTGTGCTATGTTGTATATGAGTGTGTGAGGAGGTAGGTCATTACCTCGTGATCGACTTAAAGGTATAGCAAAGTTTTGATGGTTTAAATGTAGAAATGAAACTATATGGTATTTTAATGAAAAAAATACGGTAAAATGGAAATAGCAATTATTTTTGATATAGAATTTGTTCAATATGATTAGTTAGTGTTTAATAGTCAACATGAATTAGTTCTAGCATAATTGTATTAAAGAAAAGTGAGATTTTAGGAAGAAACCGAATCGAACATCGGATTTGTTCCGATTCCGTCTGGTTTTGTAATTCCGTATTTTTAGAAAAAGAATAGAGAAGAGGGACGGGGACTTACGGGTTTAGTTAACAGAGGAGAGGGAGTGGGAGTGTACGTAGCTTCCGGTGCGTCGTTTCGTCGTCGGGAGTTCCTAGGATCGTCGTCGGAAGATGGACGGAAAATTCGCCGGAGCTTCGCCTTTCGCTTCTTCCAAATTACACTAGGGTTTCTAGGAATTTCTTGAGGGTTGGCTCAAAATTTTGGGATGAAAGGATAGTGTTTATGGGTGGTATTTATAAGGTTAGGCTAGGGTTAGGGTAGATGAAGATTTTAATTGAAAAAAATATATTAAAAATATATTAAAATGTAATAAAAGTGGAGTAATTGAGGTATTAAGAGGTCTCTGGAAATGGTCTGAGGAAATAAATTATACAGGTGTGTAGGGAATGTGAAAAGACACAATTTTCATGTTGGGGTCGTTGCCGGAATCGGCCGACTCGGCCGTGACTCGGTCGGAGGCCTGAGTTGGCCGAGTCGAGGCTGAGTTGGCCGATATCCGGCCGAGTTAGGCGGCCGGAATCCCCCCTGACGGTTCATCTATCCTCTGGTAATGCTACATTTTTGGGTGTAATGGGGTTTTTGTAAGATATGCACGTGTAAACCCTTGGTATTCTAAAGATTTAAAAAAATCAATATTAAAAATAATGTGGGGTATGGGATTTGAACTCTGGTGGCTTGGTTCAGCAATGCAAGGTCTTGCCAATGAGCTACAAGATTGTCCATGCACATATTTAATTATAATTAAATATATGTGGTTGCTTGAAAAGAAAGTGGGTTTTTTGGGCTTAAAAGATTGGGAATGAAAAGAATGGAATTGGGCTTAAAGAATAAGTTTGGGTAAAAAGAAATGAGTTTTAGAAAATACTTAGATGCGAAAAATAGATGAAGGGATTAAATATAACTAATAACATGGAAATAAAAATATACAAATACAGTATTTTATTAATACGAAGATATAGGAATTTTAGAGTCGTTACACAGACAACTGCGTTAACAGAATAAAAACAAAATTGCAATATACCAGTTATATTCTCATCTGTCTATTCTTACCTATCTTTGGGACTTACCGAGTGATTATTCGCTGACAACATTCCTATTTCTCTTCTTTCTTTGTATATATTCTCATATCTGTCTATTCTATTCCTACTTTTCTTTGGGACTTACCGAGCGATTATTCGCTGACGACATTCCTATTTCTCTTCTTTCTTTGGAATGTTGTCAGGAGGACCTGACTCTGAGGAGTTCGAGATCAGCCAGGAGCACTTGGAGCAGACCACTGAGCAGCACGACCTTTGGGTTTTACATGTACTTACTTCTCTTTCAGTTCATGCCATTGTTTAGGCATTGCTTTCATCATTGTATTTACTTTCAGTTGTATTGTAAAGAAATGTTTAATAAATAAAAGTTGTTATTCATTAACATTTCATGTTTTCTTATGTATATTTATATTATATTGCTTAGTTACGCTTAGCGTGTTTACTTCTGAGTAAATACGTAGTAGGTCTCGTCGCATCTCCTTACCCGTACACTGGGAAGCGGGGCGTGACATCAGCTGACGTCGTATTTGGTCAAGAACCCCATACTCCCTATAATGAAGTCTTATTCGAATATGGCACCAACGACAATCTTTTTCTTCCTGAGGCTTCTACTGACGAGAATGCAGCGACCGATCTTCAAGCAGCTCTTGAAGCCTCCGAGCGATAGCTCGTGAGCAAGCGACGTCAGGTATATCTCATTTACACTCTTCGTATATCTTAAAGTAAAATGATATTGTGATTTATTTAACTCTTTATATCTATATTTTTTTAACAGGCATCTCTGCTGAAAAGGTTCTCCAGGTATTGATTAAGACATATGAGGAAGAGAAAAAGTTTCGTGCTTCTATGGACCTTGGTATGATTTGTTTTATACTCCTTAGAGCATCTAAATCATTTTTCTCATAGCTTAACTCCTTTTCTTTACTCTTTTATAGGAACCTTTGCAGCTAGCGTTGTCCCGAGAGAGGCGCAATCCTCAGGTGTTAATATAGAAGATATTCTTCCTTCAATGACTGCTACGGAATCTTTAGAGCCGCCAACTGTTGTTCAGGCCCCTTCTGCACCATTTCGGGAAGCACCGTTAGAGTAGCCGATGATGGATATTACAGCAAATCTTGAGGCCAAATCCGACTCGGATGAGGATCTTCCTCTATCAGTAGTCCTGGAGATGTCTCTGTGTATGGCTAAAGCGGATGAGAAACACTGTAGGCATGCAGAAAGGGAGCGTCATGCCAACCTGGCCACAGGTGCAAGCTCGAGCGAAATACGAACCCTTAATGCTCCTACGGAGGATATCCCTCTTGCCTTGTCAACCGCTCACTGGCAGATTGCGCGTGCAGCTCATGAAGAGGCAGAGTGTTTACTTCAGGGGAAAAAACGCATGGTATCTCGAAAAAACCTGGTAAGATTTATTTATTTTCCAGGTTTCTTCCCGTAGTAACTTATTCGAATTATAACATTCCCATTTTTTTATGATGACACCTGATACAGTAAGGACAAGTTTAGCTAATGGGAGCTGCGAATGAAGGAGCAGCATTGGGAGATTCTGGGACAAAGGATCACAACCCCAAGTTCAATATTGCTCCAACTACCACTCCTTCCCCCAGTGGATCTCCAGTATCTGCAGGTAACGCTAGCATAGCGACAACATTTATTGATTCGGGAGACGAGGGCATAGATCTTCAATCTGTCTCCTCTGTGGTGATGGAAATCGAAGAAGCTGCCGTGACTAGTGATGCTCCGTACACAATCATGGTTCCTGCATTGTCGGCTCGCATGGGATCCGCAGGTACCTTATGTGTTATTACTTTCAAATTCTTATTTCTGCTAGATATATTTGCTAACGTTTTTTTTATTTCTGGTATAGGTACGACAAACCCTGGTGACCTACTGATTGAAGAACTCCCATCAGCTGGCTCCATGACCATTGTCGCTCCACATATCTCCTTTGCATTTCCTTGAGTCTTCTCAGGCTTAGCGACAAAAGGTAATTTTTCCCTTCGATTTTTTTATTTCTTCATTTTAGTATTGATATTGCTCCTTCTATTAATTGCTTGGCGTATACTGTTGCAATCTTGCAAGAGTGCTTTTCAACCATCTGTGCGAAGCGTTAACCTCACACTTTGCCCTCCAATTAGGACATGTCCCTCCTTTTGGTGTTGGTTAGTATATCTTTCATTTCTTATTTCAACTTTCTAAAAGTAATCCTTTCCTAAAATGAATTTTCCTATATTGACTACAGTTTTACGGCTCGAAAAAGAAGATGAAGAAATGGCCGAGCCCTCTATGCTCCCAGATTTTCCGTTTCCAACTATTGGTAGGTTAAGGCTAGATCTTATTCATTTTTTTATTTAAACAGAGATCTGACCCATCTTTATCTGTAGCAGCTCCGCTGGTTTCGATTCCCTTTAAATCTTGCATAGCTATGCCTGCAATACCCTTCGCTAAACGCCAATCTTCTAGAGATGCGGAAAATAGCAGGCGCATGCCGAGCGAAATTATTGAAGACCTTGATATCGAAGCCCTCACTTCTGCTAGGGATTTTGCGGATGAACTCAACCTTATGCTGGCGACTTTTATGACTTTCCATAACAAACATTTCGTCCGTAATTGGGTTGACTATTGCAAGCAAATTGAGACTTGCTTCCACGAGATCGAGCGCAAGTGTCTCTCGTCTGAGGCTTTATCTTCAAGGGCCCAATTGAGTTCGCGAGTCGAATAGTGTACCGCCCTCGTTTAACGTTACAGGCAGAAGCTAGCCAGAGAGCAAGAGGCGGCTTCGAGAGAGTCAGGACAATTATGAGCCTAAATGGATGCTAATGCTGCACGGGTCCATGTCATCTTCCAAAATTTTCAACGCTGTATTTTCAGAGGAATGGAGATGAAGAGGGACCTTGATTTTACAGAGAAAGGAACGCGGAGCCACGAGGTTGCTAAACAGGAGCTTTCTTAGAAGCTTAATGCGTTCCTGCAACAACAAGCTCATACCGAAACGCTACTGGCTGTACTAGCGGAGCGCGAAAATGAACTCCGACAAGAGAATGAGCAGGTCACCGTTTTGCTGAAAACCACACCTTCTTAACAGTTGTCATTGTATCCCTTTTTTTTTATAGATTGTATCTATTAAATATTTGATTTGTGAATAAAAGATATTTTATTTTCAAATTTGCGCCTTTATTTCTTGATTGTCTTGTTCTGGTAAGGATTAGTTTATTCGCTCATTTCGGAGTTTCTAGTTTATTCACTCATTTCAGAGCTTCTAGTTTATTCACTCATTTTAGAGTTTCTAGTTTATTCACTTATTTCGGAGTGTTTTTAGTTTACCTCCCTTTGGTTTACAGGCAAACTCACCCTAACGTTGGATATAGATAACCCCCACTCTTTTATGACAGGAGTCTGTTAGGTTTGTGGTATTAGCTTTAAGTCCATCATACCGTCACGTTAGCTAATGTATTTCTCAATATGCAGTCTCTTAGGTTGCTGCTCGAGTAGCCCTGCAACTGTCATATCTCTGATTCCATCCGAGGCTGTACAAGACGTCTTCAAGTAATCTTCTTAGGTTGAAATATCTGTATTACAGTCGGAAGATCAAGCATTAGGTATTTGTAGTGGCGCTTTTTACTTGAGATTAGACTTAATTTGAAGCCCCGATGAGTCATAACCGTACACTTCTGGGGTAGGATGATCTCCAATAGTCTCTGGCTTGCCATCAAGACCTGAAATTACGAATGTGTCGTCACTTCGTTTTTTTTGTTTTGGTGTCGTATAGACTCTTTGCTGAAGTAAGGCAGACATCTGCGAGATCTCTATGATGTATGTATCGCAATCGAGGTCTGGAGCTAGGATTTTGCTGTTACTCCACTTTTATTTGGACGTTGCGTCCGCACCCTGCTGGAATGAAAAAGAACGTCAAGGTGATCTCTAGGCTGTAGATGTTCCCATCGAGATCTGGAACTTCTTTTGACGAAACATGGTGGGAAAATATGGTTCTCTTTCTTTCATTTGTGCCCATGGATTGTATATAAGAGTCGGTATGGATCTACTTTTTATTTTATTATTTATTTTTTTATTTCCACGATGCTTTATCTTTTCAACTTTTCATATAGCAAAAGTCGCGATTGCCCAATTATTCGGCTATTTTCGCGGTGCCCAATCGTTTCGGCTATGTCATTTTTTTGTTTTTTACTCGCTAATTTTTATTGCGAGTTGAGAATTTAGAATCCGATACCAATTTTGGCATCAGTATCGCTACAACTAGAATATTGTCAGGAGCGAATCATCATTTGCCTTTGTTGATTTGAACAAAGGAGGATTAGCAAATAGGGTTAGAATCTTGTCGACCAAGAATTTCGACTTTATGAGCCGTAAGGGTCTCAAAAAGGTATTTCTCCCTATAAGTCGTGAGGATCTCATAGGTGTATTTTCTCCTTAGAAGTCGTGAGGACTCCTAAGTGTAAGTCCACGTTGCCAACCCCGGTTCTTGCGGGGAGGCGGAAACGGTATAAAAATCAAATTTTTAGCGCATGGGGCAACATGGACTAACAAAGTCGGGATCTTTTCCAAACTAAACTAGCAAGAAAGCTAAAGAGAGTTAGCTACTCGAAAAGAGGTTATACCTAACTTGAACTCCTTCTTCTTGAAACCTTTGTAGGGGTTGATGGTGCTTTCCTCGTCGCCTTCTTCCGTCAAAGATGGATCCACCTGAGGGTTCAACCTTCGGGCTCTTTCTCGAACTTTGAGTGAACTAGGATCTTTGGCTTGCTAAACCTCTAACCCTAGAGTGAGTAGAGAGTGGCTTTGGGGTGTTTTTATCTCAAGGAGATGGATTCTCAACACATGAGAAGGGAGCTCCTTGAACTAAAGGAGGAGGAAGAAGAAGAGAGGAGAGAGAAGAGTTATGATAGAATGAGAGCTTTTCATTTTACAACCATAACATAATAAGAAATGAATTATCAAAAATAATAATAATAATGTAAATGAAATAGTTGATGGATGGTTTGGAATGACCATTATCATTACACACATTAAATAATTTTGCTAGAATCAAAGAGCATCTTTGATATGTAATGATGATGGTCAAACTTTCAACTATGGTCAACTAGTCAACCTTGGTCAACAAGTCAACAAACCCAACCATGACACAATTTCATTTAATTAATATTATTAATTGATATATCAAAAATCCATTAGGGTTTGGAAAAAGACGACTGTCAACTGTGCATACACACCCGTTCCGAAACCCTAATGAAAATCCTCTTCCTCCGCCTCAATCAACTGTGTATACACACCCGCATTCTTGTTCCGAGGAACATGAATACTATGAGATAAAATCAACCCCAAAACATATACCAGTATCTGGCTCAAACCAGAGCCTGCTAGTAATATCTGTCCGGACTCCAAACGTGCACAAGTGCGCGGATGAGAACGAACCCTGTCGCAAAACCATGCGACCTCTACTCTGTTTTGCCCAGAGGCGAATAGCCCTCTGTGTGGGACTCTAAAGACTCGACACTACGCTGGCAGTGGGTTTAACCACAGACCGCAAGCGGCACTAGCTGTGCGTAACGGTCCCCAGGTAGATGCCGATAAGAAGACTGACGAGGTGAACCCCATCTGAACTCCTACTGAGTCTGAATGTGACAGTCTCCGTACAGTCCGGTCTGTTCGTCTGATACATCGCATGTCGGGCCTAGGGGGGCGGTAAACGTCAGTCCCCTAATAGCGGTACAAGTCGTGTCGGAGTGAAGCCCAAAACACCCTGAGATAACACTGGAAGCCTACCAGTATATCTCGCTTGCCCTGGCCAGGGACTACTCGTGTAATGGCTCTCCTAGACACAGCGCGATGTCAACCCCCAATACCGGGAGAGACGAATCGTGTCTAACCGTCACTGCCTCCAAGTGCTTCGGGACTGCACCCAACTACCACCTGTTTGCACGACTCCTTTGAGCCGTGGTAGGGTAGTAATCAAAATACAGTGGGAACACACTCGAGGCGAAGTGCCAGTGTCAAGTCAGCGGACTAAGCTGTACTCATGTCACCTGGGAACTGATGACTGACGATAGGTATAATACCAACTTGTCAGTTCCCGACGAGTCCTGTCCAGTGTACTTGTAACCTAACGAGCACCCGCATACTATCTCAAGTACGACGTACTGACGGCTGTGGGACAGACCGTCTCCCACACTGGGATGAGAAGCGCATGCGCCAGTCTACTCCGGAGTATCGATGCCCTGTCTCGATAGTCCTGCGACTAGGGACCTGTATAAGGATGTGCTTATAGATTACCCAGCCCCCACTAGTGTGACTGCCATCACAACGCTGGTAATCAAGCAAAGATCCTAAGGGCTCCACTAATGCGTATAGGTGATATGATAAAATAAACACATGTACACATTGAAGTAGAAACAAACCAAGTAGCATACTACTATTTTGAGCAAGATTGTATATACAAGGTGAACATCCCAAGCTTCCATTAAGTAATATACAAACCAGTATGATACAGTAATGGCCTCTAGGGCATATACACTAACAATCTCCCACTTGCACTAAGGCCATGTACTGGCGTATCGAAGACCTATCATCTCGATCAGCCGCTCGAAATGTGTCTGGGACAGGGCCTTGGTGAATGGATCTGCAGTGTTTTCTTCTGAAGCAACCCTCCGAACCTCGATCTCCTTGCGATCCACGATCTCTCTGATCAGGTGATACCGCCTCAAGATGTGTCTGGATCTCTGATGGGACCTGGGTTCCTTCGCTAAAGCTATAGCCCCGTTGTTGTCGCAATACAGAGGTATTGGGTCAACAATGGACGGAACCACCTGAAGTTCTTTCAAGAACTTCCTCATCCAGACAGCTTCTTTTGCGGCATCAGATGCAGCGATATATTCCGCTTCCATCGTCGAGTCTGCAACGGTTTCCTGTTTGGAACTCTTCCAACACACCGCCCCTCCATTGAGGGTAAAGACAAAACCCGACATGGACTTGGAATCATCCTTGTCACTCTGGAAGCTGGAGTCAGAAAAGGCCTCGATCTGGAGGTCTTTTCCGCCATACACCAAGAACATCTCCTTAGTCCTTCTCAGGTACTTGAGAATGTTCTTTACCGCTATCCAGTGTTTCTCCCCAGGGTTCGACTGATACCGGCTTACCACACTCAGTGCATAAGCTACATCCGGTCTGGTACACAACATCGCATACATTATAGAGCCTACCGCAGAAGCGTAGGGTATAATAGACATGCGATCCCTCTCCAAATCAGTCTTGGGAGACATCTCTTTAGAGAGGGTGATCCCGTGACAAGCCGGTAGGTTACCGCGCTTGGAATCTTCCATACTGAATCTTTTCAGTATGGTGTCGATGTACCTGGACTGTGAAAGTCCATCTGCCAAATCTCATAATCGTGGAAAGCAGCAATGGCAAGAAGGATCCGAATGGATTTCAGCATAGCCACTGGAGAAAAGGTTTCGTCATAGTCCAAACCAGGTTTTTGACGGAAACCCTTTGCTACAAGTCTAGCTTTATAGGTCTCAACCTGTCCATCTACACCAATCTTCCTTTTGAAGATCCACTTGCATCCTACGGGTTTTACTCCGTCTGGAGCAATGTCCAACGTCCATACTTTGTTGGTGTACATGGACTCCATTTCGATCCATATTGCATCCAGCCATTTTACCGAGTCAACGCTCTGAACGGCCTGCTGGAAGCTAGTAGGCTCATCATAATCTATGATGCAATCCTCTCTATCCCCGTCTATGAGAAAACCGTAGTATCTCTCGGGCGGATGAGACTGCCTACTACTCCTGCGGAGTGGCGTAGGAATGTCCTGTTCTTTTGAAACTACTGGCTCTTCTAAGCTTTCAGTAATAGCTTGTGGTTCTGGAATTTCTTCCAGTTCTTTTGCGCTCCCACTTATCTGGGTTTCCAAAAACTCAGTTTCCAAGAAGCGGGCATGTTGAAAAACAAAAACCTTTTGTTCCTCAGCGGAATAGAAAAGATACCCCCTGGAGTTCTTTGGGTATCCCACAAATTTACACTGTACTGAACGTGCCTCGAGCTTGTCCGCATGCTACTTTTTTACAAAAGCTAGACATCCCCATATCTTAAGGTACTTAAGACAGGGTTTCTTCCCACTCCACATCTGATATGGAGTGGTAGGCACAGTCTTGGTGGGAGCCTTGTTCAAGAGATATGCAGCTGCTTCTAGTGCATAACCCCAGAAAGATCGCGGTAACTCAGCCTTACTCATCATGGAACGAACCATATCCAATAGGGTTCGATTCCTCCTTTCCGATACACCGTTATGTTGCGGAGTGTATGGAGGAGTACGCTGAGAGAGAATTCCATTCTCTTTTAAATAGTTCAGGAACTCGGCACTCAAGTATTCTCCACCTCGATCCGATCTTAGAATCTTAATACTTTTGCCTATTTGGTTTTCAACTTCATTCTTGTATTCGCGAAATTTCTCAAAGGCCTCGGATTTGTGCTTCATCAAGAAGACATGTCCATACCTAGAGAAATCATCTGTGAAAGTAATGAAGTACGAATAACCGCTTCGCGCATGTGTAGACATTAGACCACACACGTCACTGTGTATGAGTCCCAAGAGCTCGCTTGCTCTTTCTCCGTGTCCAGTGAACGGAGTCTTAGTCATCTTTCCCATGAGACAAGATTCACAAGTGGCATAAGACTGATACTCGAACGGATCCAAGTATCCCTCTTTATGTAACTTAGTCAACCGTGTCTCATTGATGTGACCCAGTCTATAATGCCATAAGAAAGCCTGATTGATATCTGGAGACTTTCTTTTGTGTGTATTCTGGACATTGAAAATCTGTGGTTGGTTTAATACGTATATACCATTGCTCAGTGTACATGACCCAATCAGAACTTGATTAAGGTGAATGTTTACAACATTACTTACAAACGCAAATTCAAAACCTTCTTTAGAAACCAAAGATACAGAAATGATATTACAAGTTGCGTTGGGTACAAAAAAGCAATTACGCAAAACCAAAACATGCCCATCTGTCATTCCCAGGTGATAGTCCCCCACGGCCTTAACATCCATGCTAGCTCCGTTCGCAACTCTGAGGGTCATGTCACCTGCCTCCAAAAACCTACGGTTTCTCAACGCCTACAAAGAATTACAGATATGAGATCCTGATCCGGTATCCAATACCCAGGAAGTAGAGTTTATCGAAAGACAGTTTTCAATAACATACACACCTGAAGCTGAAGCCGCAACCTGCTTCAGTTCCTGTGTCCTGGCTTTCCAAGCCCTGCAATCTTTCTTCCAGTGTCCACTTTTATGACAATAGAAGCATTCTTCTTTACCCACAAGCTTCCCCGCTATCTTTGTTGCCTTTTCTTTTCCCTTCGTATCCACTTTACTAACACCGCCCCTTGGTTTGGCGGGGGTTTTCTTCTTCTTTCCCTTGGCTTTCGCCTTGGTCCTAGAAGAAGAAGATCCTCCTACAAACAAAGTGGGTGTTTCCCTACCTTTCTGTAGGGTGCCCTCTGCGCTCCTCAGCATGTTGAGGAGTTCTGAAAGTTCAACTTCTTTTTCTTGTAAGTTGAAGTTCAGTATAAACTGGGCGTAAGTGGAAGGAAGGGACTGGAGAATCAAGTCCGTATAGAGATCACTCTCCAATGTGGTCCCAAGTTCTGCGAGCTCCTCAATGTAGCCAATCATCTTAACCACGTGTTCCGCTACCGATGATCTGATGGCCAATCTTGCCGAAAATAACTTCTTCGACATTTTGTATCTTGCGATACGAGACTGCTCTCCATACAGTTCTTTTGTATGGAGAAATATGGATTCCAGGTCCATATTCTCGTGCCTCCTCTGATGTTCGTTGTCCATAGAGGCAAGCACGAGGCACTTGGCCTTCGCGCAATCAATCTCCCAAGTCTTACGGATTTCCTTATCCACGACGCTGGAGGTGGGACCTGGGACGGGGGGAGCTTTGGTGGTAAGAAGATACCCCAGCTTGTCGTAAGTGATTACCATTTTGACATTCTTGAGCCAATCTTTGTAGTTTGTCCCTGTCAGTATGTTTTTATCTAGAAGTAACTTAAGTCCAGTCATGTTGATTGGTCGCTGCAATTAGGAGAGAGAGAAGAAACACTCAGCACGATGCTCTTGCAAGTTTAGAATGGTTTTTAATTTATCTAAACAGGATGGCTCCCACTATCTCTCGAATCCCTCCTCAAACCATAAAGGAAGAATTAGCCGGGATCAATCCCACCGCACAATACTTGCTTAACCGTTCAGCCAGGCCAGTGTCGGTACTTCGAGGGAGGTTTTCCAACGCTTTCGCGAAGTTCCTTAATTTAAGAACCTCTTTTCCCTGGGGGCGTAGCCCCGCTAACACCTTTCTTGACACCTACTAGGTTTATAGCATTGATCGTTTAGTGAGAAATTTCCCGAGGAGTAGCATATACTCACAGTAGGATCGGGATCCAAATATCATTGCTTGACGAAAATGAAGGAATCCTACCATAATCATCACACTCCAAATGGTATGCAAATCTAGCAAGTTTCAGTACTTATGAAACTCCCGATGTGGATTTTTGCCCCATGCTCTTATGACCTTGACAAAGGTCAACAAATCATAAGTCACATGTCAAGTTCTGCCCGTCATTTTCCAGGTTAATTTGAACCCACCCGTATATACCCTTGACGAAGGTCAACAAAGTAATACGACTGTCCCAAACCAACGCATCAATCTATGCTACATATGAACACCCAACAGCTACCAATCACTATGCCTTGACGAAGGTCAACAAACATAGCTTGAATACTATTGAATATTCATACGAAACGACGGAGGGCTACGAATGGTTTTGGCTAAACCGTGAACGTAGTGAACTTGATATGATCGATGGAACGAGATAGCTTTTAAAATGAGTGGCTCAAGCTCCGCATTTAAAAGTTGGTTTTGAAAAGAACCGAGTGGTTTTTCGAAAGTGTTCCAACGACTTTTGCTTGGTTTATTATCTTGCATTAGTTCTTTTAATGTGTGATATTCTTGCATTAGTTCTTTTAATGCGTCCCATCATTTAATCCTACCATTGCAGAAAACAACCAAAATATGACGTACGCATATGCCATTCGCATTCGCCACGAGGTCCCGTCATCCCCCGTTAGGTTACTTAACTAACGACAGAGCGGGGGCTGGGCTAGCGCGGCTGTAAAACATAAGCAACGCCTAAATAGTTATAAATATATAGCAATGATAGACATTACAAATCACAGATGAATACATTGGATATACTAGGAATCCGCAATCCTTTCGAGCCTGCAACGAAAAGCGGATTACACGGTCGCGGTGAATAGCCAATACCCCACCCAAGACCCCTACGGGTGCGGCAAACTACCCGCCAAGTACCCGAAGTGGAGCAACCTCCCTCAACGCTGTGAGTAGGCTACTCGGCACTTCGAGATACCCGGTAGTTTGTGCATCCCTCCATGGGTCTATCCTAGGAGCAAAAACAGTAAAAAGAATTATACAATGACGGCTACAACCCCGACCCGGTTGTGCGGCCATACAAATAATAATATTACATCAATTTACATTTTACAATGAATGAAAGAAAAAGAAACACTCATCTCACATCCACCCCGGCTATTCACCCGCGACAGTCCAACGCATTCATATACACAAACCATCATCAAACACAGATCACAGATATGTATAACCCCGACTAATCGACATATAGCGATTAGCCGACGTTCAATACATATAAACATCACAGATATAACCATTATAGTCAAAGTGTAGTGAAGTTCGATAAAAATACGGATTTATAGGCCCCCAAGAACAAATTTCTTTTCTGGAAAACCTGGGCACAAATAAACCATCTGAAAAATCCCAAAACCCTACCAGAAGAACACCGCACAAAACCCGATCACGAGAGGATCCCAAACGGCGGCGGTTCCGCGGCAAATGCATACCTATCGCCGTGGAACCGCGGTGGTTTGAGGGAATCAGGCGACCGTTTTTGGTGGGTGTTTTCACAAAACCCTGAGCCGATTTTAGGAGTAAAACTTTTTATTTTTAGAGCACAAAAAATTTCAACAGAAAGTTAGGGTTTTGATTTTCCGGTTTTTGCGATTTTTCCGATCGAACTTCCATACACTTTACTACTAAGCTAGTTTAAGTTTAGTAAGGCTCTGATACCACTGTAAGTCCATGTTGCCAATCCCGGTTCTTGCGGGGAGGCGGAAACGGTATAAAAATCAAATTTTTAGCGCATGGGGCAATATGGACTAACAAAGTCGGGATCTTTTCCAAACTAAACTAGCAAGAAAGCTAAAGAGAGTTAGCTACTCGAAAAGAGGTTATACCTAACTTGAACTCCTTCTTCTTGAAACCTTTGTAGGGGTTGATGGTGCTTTCCTCGTCACCTTCTTCCGTCAAAGATGGATCCACCTGAGGGTTCAACCTTCGGGCTCTTTCTCGAACTTTAAGTGAACTAGGATCTTTGGCTTGCTAAACCTCTAACCCTAGAGTGAGTAGAGAGTGGCTTTGGGGTGTTTTTATCTCAAGGAGATGGATTCTCAACACATGAGAAGGGAGCTCCATGAATTAGAGGAGGAGGAAGAAGAAGAGAGGAGAGAGAAGAGTTATGATAGAATGAGAGCTTTTCATTTTACAACCATAACATAATAAGAAATGAATTATCAAAAATAATAATAATAATGTAAATGAAATAGTTGATGGATGGTTTGGAATGACCATTATCATTACACACATTAAATGATTAGCTAGAATCAAAGAGCATCTTTGATATGTAATGATGATGGTCAAACTTTCAACTATGGTCAACTAGTCAACCTTGGTCAACAAGTCAACAAATCCAACCATGACACAATTTCATTTAATTAATATTATTAATTGATATATCAAAAATCCATTAGGGTTTGGAAAAAGACGACTGTCAACTGTGCATACGCACCCGTTCCGAAACCCTAATGAAAATCCTCTTCCTCCGCCTCAATCAACTGTGTATACACACCCGCATTCTTGTTCCGAGGAACATGAATACTATGAGATAAAATCAACCCCAAAACATATACCAGTATCTGGCTCAAACCAGAGCCTGCTAGTAATATCTGTCCGGACTCCAAACGTGCACAAGTGAGCGGATGAGAACGAACCCTGTCGCAAAACCATGCGACCTCTACTCTGTTTTGCCCAGAGGCGAATAGTCCTCTGTGTGGGACTCTAAAGACTCGACACTACGCTGGCAGTGGGTTTAACCACAGACCGCAAGCGGCACTAGCTATGCGTAACGGTCCCCAGGTAGATGCCGATAAGAAAACTGACGAGGTGAACCCCATCTGAACTCCTACTGAGTCTGAATGTGACAGTCTCCGTACAGTCCGGTCTGTTCGTCTGATACATCGCATGTCGGGCCTAGGGGGGCGGTAAACGTCAGTCCCATAATGGCGGTACAAGTCGTGTCGGAGTGAAGCCCAAAACACCCTGAGATAACACTAGAAGCCTACCAGTATATCTCGCTTGCCCTGGCCAGGGACTACTCGTGTAATGGCTCTCCTAGACACAGCGCGATGTCAACCCCCAATACCGGGAGAGACGAATCGTGTCTAACCGTCACTGCCTCCAAGTGCTTCGGGACTGCACCTAACTACCACCTGTTTGCACGACTCCTTTGAGCCGTGGTAGGGTAGTAATCAAAATACAGTGGGAACACACTCGAGGCGAAGTGCCAGTGTCAAGTCAGCGGACTAAGCTGTACTCATGTCACCTGGAAACTGATAACTGACGATAGGTATAATACCAACTTGTCAGTTCCCGACGAGTCCTGTCCAGTGTACTCGTAACCTAACGAGCACCCGCATACTATCTCAAGTACGACGTACTGACGGCTGTGGGACAGAACGTCTCTCACACTGGGATGAGAAGCGCATGCGCCAGTCTACTCCGGAGTATCGATGCCCTGTCTCGATAGTCCTGCGACTAGGGACCTGTATAAGGATGTGCTTATAGATTACCCAGCCCCCACTAGTGTGACTGCCATCACAACGCTGGTAATCAAGCAAAGATCCTAAGGGCCCCACTAATGCGTATAGGTGATATGATAAAATAAACACATGTACACATTGAAGTAGAAACAAACCAAGTAGCATACTACTATTTTGAGCAAGATTGTATATACAAGGTGAACATCCCAAGCTTCCATTAAGTAATATACAAACCAGTATGATACAGTAATGGCCTCTAGGGCATATACACTAACACTAAGTGGTATTTTCGCTTGCAGGTTGAACGATTTTTCTCATTCTCAGTAGGACTTGGTCGAGAATATATTTATTTACACCCGTGGATTGTATACAAGGGTTAATATTGGACTGCTTGTAGGGCATAAATTTATGGGGTTTTGATGGCATAAGCACAGGTTTTGATCCCTATAACTTAAGGATTTTGAATTCTATAAGCCGTGAAGGTCTTATAGAGAGTATATTCTCCTTACAGGTCGTGAGGATCTCGTAAGTGCATTTTCTCCTTAGGAGTCGTATGGATTCCTATGTGTGTTGCTCCTTTGTGAGTCGTAAGGATCTCACACAGGTGTGTTCTCCTTAAAAAGTCGTGAGGACTTTGCAAGTGCATTTTTTTAACGAGCTCACGCCCTTTCGGGTTTTCACAAACACGCCGGTAGCCCTGCTGTTTTTACTCAAGATGACATTTCGGGTTTCCATCCGTGCCTATTTTTCTTGTGGACGTAGCGTTTTTTTAGGCGGTTTGTAAGATAATGTACCATTAGCTGTAGGCTCCGGTCTTT
Organism: Agapanthus africanus; assembly: GCA_030015575.1. Classification (NCBI taxonomy): domain Eukaryota; kingdom Viridiplantae; phylum Streptophyta; class Magnoliopsida; order Asparagales; family Amaryllidaceae; genus Agapanthus; species Agapanthus africanus. Next base: position 199,348,440 of record JASDDO010000028.1, on the reverse strand, counting down.
TTCGAAGGACTGCACCATGTAGACTTAGGAGTGATATGAATTTTTTATTTCCGTGGATTGTATACGGTGATCAATATAGGGGTCCACCGTAGGGCTAAACATGTTAGTTTAGGGATTTTTCGGTCCGTTTTTAGTTTAGGGACATTTCGGTCTATGTCCAGTTTAAATACGTAGTGGTCCAATATTAGTTTGAAGATTTCTCGGTCCATTTTTTTTAGTTTAGGAACGTTTAGGTCCAATGTTCCTATATTTGGGACAAAGTTTTAGTTTAAGGACGTTTCGCTCCATTTTTAATTTAGGGACGTTTTGGTCCAATGTTCCCATGTTTGGGACAAAGTTTTAGTTTAAGGACGTTTCGGTCCGTTTTTAGTTTAGAGACGTTTTGGTCCAATGTTCCCATGTTTGAGACAAAGTTTTAGTTTAAGAACATTTCGGTCCAATACCGCCGTGTTTTGGGGCAAGTATTAGTTTAAGGACCACTTTTAGAGTTTTGACTTAGGAAGATAGCGAGCGGACACAAGCGTCGCCATCTACCATTGACCTAAGTCACAACTCTTCAAGTGTAGTATTTGAGAAATCGACCATTTATCGGTCGGAATGGCCTTTCGCCATGCATGTCCATAAGCAGATAAGCTCCACCTTGGTAGACCTTATCTATAATATACGGGCCTTCATAGTTCGACTCAAACTAACCCGTTCTGCATGATTGGGAATCATCAGTCTTTTGACAACCAGCACGAGTTCGACTTGGCAGAATGTTCTCGGCCTGGTCAGTCTTTCATATGACCTTGTCATCCTTGCTTTATAAGCCTTCAGGTTTTGTTGTGCTATAAGGCGGGTTTCATCGAGAGCGTCGATCTCCTCAAGCCTGAGATGAGCATTTTCTTCATCCATTATCTCGTATTGAACCGCTACTCATAATGAGGGGAGTTTTATCTCCAGCGGGAGCACAGCTTCAGTGCCAAACACCAATACATATGGTATTGTATTTGTGGCCAACTTAAACGTTGTTCGGTACGCCCAAAGAGTTTCATGTAGCCTTTCATGCCAGTCCCTTTTGTTTCTGGACACCGTCTTTTTTATAATCTTGGTCAAGATCTTGTTAAATGCTTCAGTTAGACCGTTGGCTCGAGGTTATAGAGCGAGGAGTATCTCCAGTCTATCTTATGCTGCTGTGCGAAGCGAATTATTTTGTGGCTTCTATAAGAAAGTTCGTTATCCGAGGTTATCGATCGCAGAGTCTCGGTAGATGACATGGGTTCTAAAGAAGTGGAGAATATTCTCTGTCTTCACTTCCCGTAACAGCGTTGCTTCTGCCCATTTAGAGAAGTAGTCGGTTGTTGCCAGTATAAACCGGTGTCCTTTGGATGATGCCGGTTCGATAGGACCAATTATATTGGTTCCCTATATTTCAAATGGCTTGCTGGCCACCGTCGGGTGTAGCAGATTTGGGTGCTGATGTATGAAGTCCCAGTGAATTTGGCACGGGTGACACTGCTTCGTATATTCGAGGCAGTGCTGAATCATCGTAGGCCAATAGTAGTCCAATCTTTTTGTCACGCCCCGCTTCCCGGTGAACGGCGAAGTGGAAGCGACGAGGTCCGCTACGTATATACTTAGAAGTACATACGCTAAGCGTATCTAAGCAATATAAAAGTAAATCACAAGAGACGAGAGAAATATAATTAACAGCAACTTTATTAATAACATTTTTTTGTACAATGCATGAAAAGTAAATACAACTGAAATGAAAAGCGATGCCTAAACAGTGGCATAACAGGAAATGGAAATACTGAATAGAACAAGGTACAAAATCTAGAGCTCGGGGTCTTCGTGAAACTGCTCCAAGTCTTCACCGGTGGGCTCGATCTCTGCTGGGTCCAAAGCACCTGACGACATTCAAAGAAGAAAGAAATAGAATGTCGTCAGCGAACAAGTCGCTTGGTAAGTCCCAAAGATAGGGGAGAAATAGGCAAAGAGTAAGAGAGAGAGGGTAGCTTTTAATATTGTATTGTATTATAGTAATGTTGTATTAACGCTGTTGTTTGTAGCTTGGTACAGAAGAATGCCAGTGTATACGAGAGGGGTCTCTATATGCTAGAGACCAGGGCAAACGGAATATACAGTACAAGGCTCCGTTAGAAGGCCCGGAACAACGGCAATTGGATTCATGTTAGGTGTCTTAAATCTGACCGTCTCGTGCCACTGTTAACATCTTCCGTACCAATCTACCCCTTAAACCCCGTAGTGTTTTAATTGTATTGTTGTATTGTATTGTATAAGTTGGATGACTGACCAAAACCATGATATCAGTAAACAGATTGTAACTGCATAATCAGGTAAATGGAATAACGGAATAATGGATGTATATCCATGGTTTAGTTCAATCAAGTTGTATAGATTGATAACTGGATTTTGGATATCATGTGTTCATATTGAGTTGGAATATTAAAGAATATAGATTGACTTGAATCATATTCAAGTCAGGAATAATCAGACTCAAACCCGAGTCAGACTAAAAGAAATGTAAATCGAAGTTCTATATTTGTTATGGTCCTTATTGTAATTTATAAAACTTGAGGGGGGTTTATGTAAAAATACCGTTGTATAGTTTTCAAGATACACCTCAAGTATTTATTATTCGTCTTTATAGTTATAATTAGTGTGATTTTATTTTGTCTTATTTCTAGTGAAAATATCCTAATTACATAAATAAAGGTATAATTGTAATATTGATTTATTTGAAATTCATGGTATCTTAATGTAACTTTTAATCTTGTAATTTTTAGGAAAATGTGGAAACTTTATCTTATAATAAAATAGGTGTTTAAATGATAAATATACATATGTTTATACAAGAATAATTTTTAATAAATATTTTATTTTCCAAAAATCTCATTTTTCTTAAATGTCGTATTTTAAACCTTTCGAAACTGAATGCTCCTTGCGGAGGTCTGAATCTCACACTACTAAACCCGAGGGTGCACGATAAACCTTACTATCCCTAACGAGTTCCCCAAAGATGGGTTGTAGTGGCGCTTTGCAAAGATTTAATAAATACTAATCATTTAGAAAACGGTTTTATAAAGATAAGGTATTTATTTGTAAAAGGTGTAAATTTCCGTATTTTAGATTCTAGGGTTTCCTAAACCAACTAGCCTATTTCTAAATGGTCTAAATGACAAGTCATTAGAAGCCTCAAATCGCCACTTCATCGCCAATTGTGGCCAGGCAAGTACAAATGAGAAAAGGAGGGATCCGCTCACGAATCGTGAGACGGGCCTTTTAAAGTTACCTTTTCTCACTTGCCTAACCTAAACACCACAAAGTCAGGTTTAGATAAATGTTCATATCAGATTTTTGCATTTTCATACCGCCCAATTTTTATCACATTGCATATCCGTAGATACTCTTGAGCCGTGTTTGCTAGTCAATTGCAGGATACAGGTTCTCGGTTCCAAAACGGTGAAATTCATGGAAAACACGAAAGAATCCGGGTTCCTGCCAACCACAGATAAAAACACGGTCTCTGCTCTTCATCCGTATGCTGCCAGATATCAATAGGAAGACAAAAGATCAAATCAATGTCATTCTCATGCACAAGGCTCAATGGTAGCACAAAATCCAAGAGATCTACGCGGAGCTCGAGGCAAATCATGACAAAATCTTGACAAAAAGTCCACCTTTCCCTCAACAGAAATTCTGGAAAAATCGTGGAGCCAAATTGAGAAAATACATATGCCAGAATAATGTACATGTCAAACCAGGGAAGCCCAAGAAAAATGAAATCCCAATTCAACAAGAAGGCCGCGGATCCGCGGCAAAAGGTGGGTCCAGGCCGCGGATCCGCGGCCGTATGATGGCGGCAGATGGGGATTTTCCAGGGACAGTTGGGTAATTTTATAAGGATCCAGAATTCTGCCCTAGGGTTTCATTCTCTGGCCTATAAATAGCCCAGAAGTTTGTGAAGGAAAGGGTCCAATTTTTTGTATTCTCATTTTGCCTAGTTTTAGTGTTGTTCTTCTTCTTCTCATCTCTTCTCCATTAACCTTGTAGTGAGCTTTGTGAGGGAGGAATGATAAATAAAGAAGATCAATTTGTTACCATGCTTGTCTTACTTTTATTATAATTGTTGTAACTTTAAATTCGTTAAGTAGTTGTTGTTATTTCCTTGTTATTTCTTTCTTCTCTTTTTTTCTTTATCCTTACATACGACAATGATACTTACGCTCGATCCTCGCCAAGGTGAGGTCGCAAACAGTTAGTCGTATTCTTCTAATCTCCTTCTTTCTATCTTCCTCTTTTGTGTTGTTTTATTTTTCCGTATTATGATGTGTGAGTAGTTCATTCTTGTTAGGGTAGGATAAGGGAAGTTTGAGAGAAGGAAATCTCTCTCACTCTTTCCTTGCCCAACAGCTTAAATCGACTCCCGTTAACCCAACCACAATCCGCTCCTTACGGCACCCTATCCTACATGATAGCGGTGATTCCGTAGTGAGACCGGTTGTGGTTGGATTAACCGGAGGTTATGGCTAAGAGCCAAGAACGGACGGACAAGCACCAAAAGGAAGACTTATGCGTTGGAAAGCCTAGCTTATACTCGCAAAGTCCTTCCTAGTCGTGCTAATCCCCGTTGTTGCCGATTACCGTAACACGACTTTAAGAAGGGCAACGAAAGATGTGGAGACTCCTAACTCAAACTAACCTAATCCTAACCCTAACATGCTCTCTTTAAATATCAACTCAACACTTAGATAACTACAAACAAAATCTGAACAACCGGACTTAACTCGTCGAAAAACACATAGAAAAAGATTCCCATCTCCCTGCGGACGACCCGTACTCAACCGGCTAGCTACGTGCGAAACCGTCTTGATTGCGGTATTTAGAACTAAACTTGACACGCACACACCATATCAATCAAATGGCGCCGTTGCCGGGGAGACGGTAGTTTGTTTCTTTGTGAAATTTCGGGTTAATTTGTAAGTATAACTCTAACAAAAAAAAAAAACCAAAAAAAAAATATACTTTGTAAAAGAAACCATCTTGTTATTTTTGATTAGTTTTTGTGCAAGTGTGCAGGAAATACGAAGCTCAAGATCGACGCCAAAGACGTTGGAAATACGGAGTTCAAGTACAGTGCCAAAGACGTGGGAAGATAGACCCACATTTTCGAGGCTACACCGCGACGGACGAAAACGAAGCATCCGGTCTACTGTACAAATCTGGAGCTGTTCCAGTGAGCAAATCCATTTTCAGGACATAAAGACAACAAGAGGAGACACAGAAAGGAATCTTCACAAAATTTCAAGGCCCAATCCCTCTTTACTGCCGCGGAAGCGCGGCCTTATCACCTGTTTGGCCGCGCTTGCGCGGCCGTTTAGTGGGGTCAGGGTGTTATTTTCTCTCTGTAAGCTCCTCTGCCTCTCTCCACTCCTCTGGACTCCACTGAATTGTGTTTTCTGCAGGCTTCTTTGCGCAAATTCTTCTCCCCTTTCCAATAAACTGTTCTTGTGCAGGATTCTTTGCGCCGCAAATAAAAATTGGTTGCTGTTGATATTGTTACTGTTTTGCATTCTTTAATACGGACTTAAGGGGCTTGAAACCAATCCAGATTGGGTGGGGATTTCATCACCCTTCCCAGGACCCCGGAAATCACTAAAGCATATGCATTGTCCATTGTAATTAAAAAATACTAGACTTCAGCCCTAAGGACTTCGCGCTCATTAGGAGAAGATAAACCTTGTCTAGAACCTTGCTTAACCGTATATTGTTTACGGGGTGTCTAGGAAAGTGTTAAAGGCGCAACCGCCGAAAGAGAAAGGGTTATTTAATTAAGGAACTTCGCGAAAGCGTTGGACAACCTCCCCTTATCTCTGCACTTACCTGGCCTCGTGATCAGTGTATTTTTAAGCTTGTTTCTCGACACTGTTTAACTTCGACAATCAAGTTCAGGAGCAGGTCTAGTAGACCTAGGTTACCCTAGATCTAGGTGTGATTGTGCATATCTTGTTTGTGATTGCTTAAGCCGTATTCCCGTACATACTTCTGTAAATCTTTTTCTAAAAAAAAAAAAAAAAGAAAAAAAATCAAAAACTTTTACAAAAACTTGCCCTTTTGTCGCCAAATCCATTTTCACCCAACACCCATCGCCTTTCTTTATTGACGTTTTCTTACCCTCACCTTCTTCGCTTTGACTATACTAAACTCGTTTAGTGTATGTCCGCTTGGACTCGGGACACTAGCGCCCGTCTAGTCCGCGTTACGTTAGTCGCGACCGACTACGCGATCGACTCCGAAGTCGATACTCCGTCCACTCCTCTTTCTCCCCTTCCTTTGCCGGCCAACTCCGACGTTGACCGGAATTCTGTTCATACATCTTCACCTTCACCTTCACCTTCACCAACCTCTTCTTCCGCGATGTCGGGATTTATTCCAAACATCTCGTTGACCACCCCTGGATTGGCTCCACCTCCTATGGAGACCAATCTCCCACCCCCTCCGCCTGTTGTAGCGCCGCAGCGAATTGCGCTCCAGGATCGTTTCTACCCTACCCGTTCTGCACTTCCAACCTGCCTTTCTCTTCCTCCGGCCAATGGGGACAACTTTGAAATTAAGCCCCATTTCATCAACATGCTTCCACGTTTTCATGGGCTTGAATCTGAAGATGCCTATATCTTCATAAACAAATTTCAAAATGTCTGTGCCATGATGAAAACGACCCAGCTGTCGGACGATGCTATACGTCTACGGGTCATTCCGTTCACTTTATGCGATCTCGCAGAAAAATGGCTGTATAGCACCGCTTCCCACTCAATCACCAGCTGGGATGAGTTTGTTAAAGCGTTTCTGAAAAAATTCTACCCAAATCATAAGACCGCAAGAATTCGAAATGAGATCAACCAATTCTCCCAGCTTCCTTCTGAACCCTTCTGGAAGTGCTTTGACCGATACAAAGACCTTCTTGTTCAGTGTCCTCACCACGGTATAGAGAAATGGCAACTCTGCCAAACCTTATACGAGGGACTGAACCCAGCAACGAAGCAGTTGCTGGAAACCATCTGTCAGGGCCACTTCCTATCCAAATCTGACGAGGAAGCGTGGCAGTTCTTTGACGATCTTGCGGAGCAAACGCTACAGTGGGAGAGCACTAGACCGACTCCTTCTTCTTCTTCTCCCTCCACTTCTACCGGTCAGTCTAGGGTAGGAATTCACCAGCTTGATGTCTCTATTGCGATGAGAGCTGAAATGGCTGCTATCACAAAAAAGCTTGAAGCAATAGAGAGCAAATTTTCTTCTCCTACTCCTGCCCCTGTTCTCCCCCTTCGTACCATCTGCGCTTGTTGTTCCGATCCGTCCCACTTGACTGAAGAGTGTCCTTACAATCCACCCTCGCAAGGACAGGATCAGGTTAATGCATTCCAGCAAAGACCGAGGAATGATCCATACTCTTCCACCTTCAATCCCGGTTGGAGGAACCACCCCAATTTCGCCTGGAATCAGAATCAGAATCAATTCCAGGGCAACAATTTCCAAAGGGCCCCTCCACCGCAACAACAAGCGCAACAACAAACTCAGTATCAGCAGCCCTTCCAACCCCAGCCTTACCAAAACCAGACGAACAACTTTGCACCGAACAATTCCTTTCCACCAAACAACTTTGTTCCGTCGAACAATGATAAGGTTTCCTCGCTCGAGCGAAGTCTGGATGCGTTTGTTAAACAATCAACTCAATCCACCGCCAACATCCAGTCTTCGATCCAATCTTTAGTGCAACACACCGCCGCACACGGGCAGAGCATCAAGACCATCGAAGCCCAGATTGCACAGCTGAACGCGGCCTTGAGCGAGCGAGAGAAGGGGAAGCTCCCGTCCCAGCCACTTCCAAATCCCGGCCACCCACATAATGCACATGTTGCTCTTGAACAACAAAACCATAATGTGAGTGCCGTGACCACACTGAGATCAGGGAGGGTGCTGCAAAACAACATTGGCAAGCAAATCAATGATGACACCCCGGCCGCTTCTTCTTCTTCTTCTTCTTCTCCTGCTTCTTCTTCTTCGTCTTCCGAGCCTATTCTCCGTTCTTCACAAGGCTCTCCTTCCTCTTCTTCTCTAAACGGACCCGCTTCTCACTCCACGAAAACACCTATTCTGGGATCCGTTCCAACTCCAAAATCTCCTCCTCCAGCATTAGACTCAACCAATTTTCAAAATGTTCCATTTCCAAACCGGTTGAGGTCTAACAAACAAAATCCACAAATGGAGAAGATTTTGGAGTTATTCAAGCAAGTTAACATTAACATTCCTCTTTTAGATGCTGTCCAACAAGTCCCTTCTTACGCGAAAATCTTAAAGGACTTGTGCACGAAAAAGAGGAAGTCTCAGGTACCCAAGAAAGTTTTCTTGGCTAGTGCTGTGAGTGATGCCCTTACCCAATCTTTACCACAAAAACGGAAGGACCCTGGCTGTCCTACGATTTCAATTACTATTGGGGATAAGAACATCAACCGCGCACTATTAGATCTTGGTGCGAGTGTTAACTTGCTTCCGTATTCAGTATACGAGCAATTAGGCGTCGGAGAGCTGAAACCCACACACTGCACTCTCCAGATGGCCGACCGATCGATCACCCATCCTAGGGGTGAGTTAGAGGATGTGTTAATCAAAGTCGGGGATTTCATATTCCCCGTCGACTTCATTGTCTTAGATACACAGCCTGTAGCTAACCCCCGGAATCAAATTCCGGTGATACTCGGTCGCCCATTTCTCGCAACCTCAAATGCTGTGATCAATTGTCGCAATGGTTCAATGAACCTCTCTTTTGGAAATATGACAATTGAACTCAACATTTTTAGGTTGGGGAATCAGCCCGCTGAACCTAATGCTCATATACTGGATGTTTGCTCGATCCAGGAGATCACACCAGAAGAGTGTGAATTCGAGGAGTTTCTGTTTGAACACGATGATCTTGACGCCACTAGTGCGTTTCTCTTCGAACCTGCTGCTGCTTCTGCGTCCGACAACGAATACGAGTGTTTCACGTTCTTGCACGATCTTAGCCGCGCACAACCCGAGTTTGAATCTTTTGACTTTCCGGATGAGTTACCTGAACCATCCAACTCGGTTGCCTACACTCGCTTTGAACCTTTGCTGGAGTCCTTTGAGTTCGAAACCTTTGCACCAGTCTTGCCTTCCATCATTTCACCTCCAACGCTCGAACTCAAGCCGTTGCCGTCTCACCTTAAGTACGCTTACTTAGGTGAGAACGAGACCCTCCCTGTCATCATCTCGGCTTCTCTAGCTCTCGAGCAAGAGAAAGCCCTTCTCGCGGTCTTGCACAGCAACAGGCAAGCTTTTGGCTGGTCCATGGCGGACATCAAGGGGATTAGTCCCCTCATCGTTGAGCATCACATTCATCTGATGGATGATGCCAAACCAGCCCGGGATCCACAAAGACGTCTTAATCCAGTCATGAAGGAGGCTGTGAAGAAGGAGATCGTCAAATGTCTAGATAGTGGTATCATTTACCCTATCTCTGATAGCCAGTGGGTTAGCCCCATTCACGTTGTCCCCAAGAAGTCGGGCATCACAGTCATAACCAACGAAGCGAATGAGTTAATCCCTACTCGCACCCAAACCGGGTGGCGAGTTTGCATTGATTACAGAAAACTCAACGCTGCAACGCGGAAAGACCACTTTCCGCTACCTTTTATTGACCAGATGCTCGAACGATTGGCCGGACATGAGTACTATTGCTTTCTTGATGGCTACTCTGGCTATAATCAAATTCCCATCGCCGAAAAAGACCAGGACAAGACCACTTTCACTTGTCCTTTCGGCACGTTTGCATATCGACGCATGCCCTTTGGGTTATGCAATGCGCCCGCTACCTTCCAGCGGTGTATGATGGGGATTTTCTCAGACATGGTGGAGAAGTTTCTGGAGATTTTCATGGATGACTTCTCCATTTTCGGCGACTCCTTTGACGAGTGTTTGCTGCATCTTGACGCTGTCCTTACCCGATGTAAGGACAAGAATCTCACTTTGAACTGGGAGAAATGCCACTTCATGGTGCGCGAAGGTATTGTCTTAGGACATATCATCTCGCAAAATGGCATAGAGGTTGACAAAGCAAAAATTGAGGTCATTTCCAATCTGCCTCCTCCCCGATGCGTCAGAGATATCCGAGCCTTCCTTGGCCATGCCGGTTTCTACAGACGGTTTATCAAGGACTTTAGCAAGATTGCTAGGCCCTTGACGCTTTTGCTGGCCAAAGACACGCCTTTCACCTTCGACTCGAGCTGTGTGACTGCATTCGAGTCACTGAAACGCTCACTCACTTCTGCTCCCGTTCTTTCTTCCCCTGACTGGACGCACCCATTCGAGATTATGTGCGATGCATCCGACTTTGCCATCGGTGCTGTCCTTGGACAGCACATCAACAAGATGCCGCACGTAATCTATTACGCAAGCCGAACCCTGAACGACGCCCAACTTAACTATACAACAACTGAGAAGGAATTCTTAGCTGTTGTATTTGCTTTAGAAAAGTTCAGGCCCTACCTCATCGGCTCTCCAGTCATTGTCTATACGGACCATTCAGCTCTGCGCCATCTTTTTGCGAAGAAAGATGCCAAGTCTCGGTTAATACGTTGGATCCTCTTGCTTCAAGAGTTTGACCTTGTCATTAAGGACAAACGAGGATGTGAAAACGTGGTTGCCGACCATCTCTCGCGACTTCCTTCTTCGCCTTCGCTTCCAATTCCGATCAATGACGTTTTCCCGGATGAACAACTCTTGACAGTATCATGCGAACCCTGGTTCGCAGATATTGTGAACTATTTGGCCACGGGATTACTACCGACCGAATGGTCGAGTCAGGACAGACTTCGCTTCTTATCCCAAGTAAAACACTTTTACTGGGACGAACCCTACTTGTTCAAGTACTGTCCCGACCAGATTATTCGTCGGTGTGTCCCAGATGAGGAATTCAAGAGTGTGCTGTCATTTTGCCACGACCAAGCATGTGGCGGGCATTTTGGGCCCAGAAAGACAGCTGAGAAGATCTTGCAATGTGGTTTCTACTGGCCACAACTTTTCAAAGACGCTCACGATTATTGCAAGACTTGCTCCCGGTGCCAACACATGGGCCGGATATCCCGGAGGAACGAGATGCCGCTCCAACCGATCTTGGTTGTGGAGATTTTCGATGTTTGGGGGATAGACTTCATGGGGCCGTTTCCCAACTCTTTTGGGAACTTGTACATCCTTCTAGCTGTTGATTACGTCTCTAAATGGGTCGAGGCTGTGCCCAGCCGAACTAACGACAACAAGGTTGTCGTTAGGTTCCTTAAAGAAAACATTTTCTCACGGTTTGGGCACCCCCGAGCGATCATTAGCGACAATGGAAGTCATTTCTGCAATAGGACTTTCGAGGCCTTGATGCGGAAATACTCCATTAATCATAAGCTTTCTACGCCCTACCACCCCCAAACCTGCGGGCAGGCCGAAGTTTCAAATCGGCAAATCAAGCAGATACTGGAGAAGACGGTTTCCAAGAACCGTAAGGATTGGTCTTTGAAACTCACTGATGCCCTTTGGGCATTTAGAACCGCTTATAAGACCGACCTTGGCATGTCTCCCTATCGGCTTGTGTACGGAAAAGCCTGCCACCTTCCTGTCGAAATCGAGCATCGCGCATTTTGGGCGATAAAGGAGCTGAATCTGTCTCTGGAGGACGCGGGCAGCCATCGGAAGCTGCAGCTGAACGAACTGAGCGAGCTTAGGGATGAGGCTTACGACAACGCGGTTGTCGTTAAGAATCGAACGAAGGTGTTTCACGATAAACACCTTTTGCGCAAAACCTTCGTACCTGGTCAGCAGGTACTTCTTTACGACACCCGACTTCATTTCCATCCTGGAAAGCTCCGTTCTCGCTGGAAAGGGCCGTATTTTGTGCGGAATGTGTATCCGCAGGGCGCTGTGGATTTGGAAAATCCAAAGGACGGTTCACTCTTCAAGGTCAATGGACACCGATGCAAACCGTACCTTAGCGCCGAACCAACAGAGGAGCTCCTGTTCTTACAGGAGCCGGTTTACCTTGCATGATCTTCCTCTGCCTACCTCCAAACTTCGGTTATCCAGCCAAGAACAGTGGACACTGTTCCAAATAAGTTTGGGGGTATGTACAAACCATTTTGTTTATATTTGTGTATATTCTTTTTCTTTTCTTTAAAACCAAACACATAAAATTGTATATCGCTAACCGACAATTTTGAACCTTCCAACTGATCTCTTCATGCTACGACAGTGAGGACACTGTCCAGTTTAAGTTTGGGGGTACGCTCGGTACGTATTTCTTACCTTCGCATTCATATGTATATTTTGCATCTGCATATTAAATCCATAAAATCCATAAAAATTTGAAAATTTTCTAAAAAATATAAAAACTTTTTTGTCAAGTTAGCTTGTGGAAGAACTCTGATTCAACATTCGACGGTTTTTGTTTGAAAAAAAAAAAATAGGAATAACTAGATCTTATGTTTGGATTTTGAAAACCTGAAAGATAACTCTCCTTTGAAGTTAACTATAGCTAATATACGTCTTTACATCACACTACACGTGTCGTAAGATTTTGGGAATTAGATGACAAGTCTTTCATGTTTGAACTTTTAAACAGATAAATGATTTTCTGAGGATCAAATAGGTTTGTTCTGAAATAAGTAATGTCAAGAATAGTTTATAAAGTAAAGCGAATATGAAGGAATGTTATTGATGCCGTAATAGGAGCTAAGTCTGAAAAATAACCCATCTAAAACTTGATTGGAATGATTACACACCGAACCCACTAGACACGTCTTTTATCCAAAAAAAAAAAATATATTTTGAACTGCCGGTTATATCTCCGTTCGTATTAAATCAGCTGATTTTCACGCCATACTGTCTTTTGTTTTTGGACCTAGGTAACTTGAGTAATTAAGTCCGCCGGGGTGTTTCTACACCTAATGCCCTAAAACCAACTGGTTTGGGTGCATTGGCCCAAAGCTCGCTAAGAAGCCTAGAAAGTCCAGTTTAAAACAAAGTCAAGCAAGTGTTCTCTCCGGGTTAAAATTCCTAACGGTTCTTTGTGTGAGAATAATCTTGATAAAAGACAGACTTTTATAAAAAAAATTTTTTAACGGAGATGTGAAGGTTTTATTCTATGATAAAGACTATTGCACGTTCACAGTGGTGTGTATGAAATGAAAACAAGAAAAAGGTGGAGTGAAAAATACGACTTAGTTTCCTGTTAAGGAAGATAGAAATTCTGAAGTTGAAACCTTACTGGAAAACGAAACTTGAAAAATGCTTAACTCGTTATAAAACTTATGTGATCCTTTTAAAATTGTTATCTGGGCTTTATTGTGCGACATGATGACTCTAATCGATCCTTCTGGAACTTAACGACACTATCCGCACTGCACGTAAAGACATATAAAATCTGTAGTTAAATAAGATGTGAGGTGTGAAAAATAAAGGTTCGATGGTCTAGACTTAGGATTATAGAATTTTTATTTTCTAAAACAAAACTTTAGGGTTTGAAGCTTAGTTATTTTACAAAACCAACTTGACCGGATTTTGTGGGTAGTATCCGCTGAAAACCCTCAGGAGACAACACTCCTCCTACTAGGGACACCTAGAGGTTTAACGGCTTGTTGCACATGCTCAGTGCAATCGCGTTCCCTGCGAAAGTGAGGTTAGGAAATTTTTTGTGAATAAATGGACTTTGCTCGGGACGAGCAAATGATAAGTTTGGGGGTATTTGTTCATATCAGATTTTTGCATTTTCATACCGCCCAATTTTTATCACATTGCATATCCGTAGATACTCTTGAGCCGTGTTTGCTAGTCAATTGCAGGATACAGGTTCTCGGTTCCAAAACGGTGAAATTCATGGAAAACACGAAAGAATCCGGGTTCCTGCCAACCACAGATAAAAACACGGTCTCTGCTCTTCATCCGTATGCTGCCAGATATCAATAGGAAGACAAAAGATCAAATCAATGTCATTCTCATGCACAAGGCTCAATGGTAGCACAAAATCCAAGAGATCTACGCGGAGCTCGAGGCAAATCATGACAAAATCTTGACAAAAAGTCCACCTTTCCCTCAACAGAAATTCTGGAAAAATCGTGGAGCCAAATTGAGAAAATACATATGCCAGAATAATGTACATGTCAAACCAGGGAAGCCCAAGAAAAATGAAATCCCAATTCAACAAGAAGGCCGCGGATCCGCGGCAAAAGGTGGGTCCAGGCCGCGGATCCGCGGCCGTATGATGGCGGCAGATGGGGATTTTCCAGGGACAGTTGGGTAATTTTATAAGGGTCCAGAATTCTGCCCTAGGGTTTCATTCTCTGGCCTATAAATAGCCCAGAAGTTTGTGAAGGAAAGGGTCCAATTTTTTGTATTCTCATTTTGCCTAGTTTTAGTGTTGTTCTTCTTCTTCTCATCTCTTCTCCATTAACCTTGTAGTGAGCTTTGTGAGGGAGGAATGATAAATAAAGAAGATCAATTTGTTACCATGCTTGTCTTACTTTTATTATAATTGTTGTAACTTTAAATTCGTTAAGTAGTTGTTGTTATTTCCTTGTTATTTCTTTCTTCTCTTTTTTTCTTTATCCTTACATACGACAATGATACTTACGCTCGATCCTCGCCAAGGTGAGGTCGCAAACAGTTAGTCGTATTCTTCTAATCTCCTTCTTTCTATCTTCCTCTTTTGTGTTGTTTTATTTTTCCGTATTATGATGTGTGAGTAGTTCATTCTTGTTAGGGTAGGATAAGGGAAGTTTGAGAGAAGGAAATCTCTCTCACTCTTTCCTTGCCCAACAGCTTAAATCGACTCCCGTTAACCCAACCACAATCCGCTCCTTACGGCACCCTATCCTACATGATAGCGGTGATTCCGTAGTGAGACCGGTTGTGGTTGGATTAACCGGAGGTTATGGCTAAGAGCCAAGAACGGACGGACAAGCACCAAAAGGAAGACTTATGCGTTGGAAAGCCTAGCTTATACTCGCAAAGTCCTTCCTAGTCGTGCTAATCCCCGTTGTTGCCGATTACCGTAACACGACTTTAAGAAGGGCAACGAAAGATGTGGAGACTCCTAACTCAAACTAACCTAATCCTAACCCTAACATGCTCTCTTTAAATATCAACTCAACACTTAGATAACTACAAACAAAATCTGAACAACCGGACTTAACTCGTCGAAAAACACATAGAAAAAGATTCCCATCTCCCTGCGGACGACCCGTACTCAACCGGCTAGCTACGTGCGAAACCGTCTTGATTGCGGTATTTAGAACTAAACTTGACACGCACACACCATATCAATCAATAAACGATCGATGTGCATAACTTATCGTATTTTTCCTATTAAAGATATTGGTTTAAGAATGTATTAACCTAAAACTTTTAGAAAATGTCTTATAAAGAAAATGGTATTTTAATGTAAAATCTTATTTTGTCGTATTCTAAATTTTCAAGGTAGCGTATTATGATTACATGTGAGTGTGTGAGGAGGCAGATCATTACCTCATGAACTACTTTAAGGTTTAGCAAGGTTAAGAGGTTAAATGTGATAAACTTAACATGGTGGTATTTAAGTGAAAGAATACGATACATTGCAAAAGTTATCATTTCATGTGAGAAAATTTATCCAAATTAGTTGTTATGTGATTAGTAGTCAACATGAATATGTTTAAGAATTATGGAATTAGTGATAAGTGAGATTTGATAGAAAACCGAATCGGAAATCTGTTTGTTCCGATTTCCGTCGGGTTTTTAAGTTCGTATTTTAATGAAAGAAAAGAAGGATAGAAAAGGGAGACCTACGGGTTTGGACAATACTAGAGAGTGAGAGGGAGGTAGAGGGTTTGCCGGCGTATCGAAACGTCATCGAGAGCTCCTAGCACGATCACCGAAAAGTCGCCGTCGATTTCGTCAGCGCTTCGCCTTTCGCTCGTTTTCCGACGTACCAAGTTCTCTTGAGATTTTGGGAGAGTGGACTTAGAAAAAGAGTGATGAGAAGGTAGAGGGTATGGGGGGTTTATATAGGGTTAGGCTAGGGTTAGGGTTTTAATTAAAAAATATAAAAATATATAATAAAAACATTAAAATCATTAAATTTTTGGAGTAAAAAGGATTTATTGGGAAATTGATAACCGGTCCAAATATTTAAAGTGTGCAGGTGAGAAGACCAGGCCGGGGGCGCCGGCCTGAGTCGGCCGGTCCGCCGGCCTAGTCGGGCCGAGTCGGGGTGTCGTTGGGTGGGGGGTCTCCTGGGGGGATTTATGGTATATCTAACTTTTTACGTTCAGTACAAATTTTGAGAGTTATGACGTTTTGACTGTTGACTTCCTAAAGAAATTAAAACAAAATAAATACAAAAATAATGTGGGGCATGGGATTTGAACTCTGGTGGCTTGGTTCGGCAGTGCAAGGTATTACCAATTGGCTACAAGCTCCTTCTTGTAATTATTGTGGGAAAATAACTACTTAAAGTGGTAACAGCAAAATTAAATACCCCAAGTACACTTTAATTTTAAAACAATTTTATGTACATTAAAAATGGAGTTATTTAAAAACAAAATAATTACTTATATATATATATTGTGCTCAGGTTAAAATACTCCTTTATGGATTTTTAAAATTTTTTAAAAATTTGTATAGAAAAGTGTATAGGAAAAATTAGGGTTGTTACACTTTTTATTTTCATCTTTGGCCCAGCTTATGAAAGTATGTCTTAGCACCTCTACTAAGTTTCAATGAGCATCAAGTATGCAATTTATAAAAAAAAATTAGAGGTCTAAGTATACTAAACAAGAATCGAACTAAAGAATTAGCGTTTCAAAGCATGACAAGGCAAGTTCTAAACTATGTGAAGATAACCTACAACCTTTGTAGTCTAGTCCTTCACTTCAAATGCATCGAGTAGTAGTCCTAGAACTCTTCTTTGACTCCACTTAAAAGATGGAACGAGTTTGCTCAAAGTTTTCGTCGTCGAAAATGATCCACCTTGAGGCAACTATCATTCAAGCTCACACTTCATTCATCAAGGTATTAGTGAAGAGAACAACATATACTAATTTGCTAGAGTAGTGTAGGTTGATGAAGTAGGGATTTTGCTCACTAAAAAACTTTCTTTCTTTTTCTTTTTCTCAACCTAGAATGACTAGAGAGGAGATGAAGAAGATGAACTTGAAAGTGAAGTGAACCTTGAGGATAAGATGATCACAAGAAAATGATTAATAATGTATGAATAAAACAAAGAATGGAGAATAAGTCATGGCTTCTCAATACTTCTCCAAGCATCCATAAAACAATGACTCATTCTTCTTTTCTTTAATTCATATATATAAATCATTATCTTCTCATCTTTACCTCTAATGTGATTCTCATACATCCATATTCAATATATCATCAACCATGATACTATATATATATATATATATATATATATATATATATATATATATAAAGAGAAGAAAATCTTAAGTGAGGTTAATATTAGTTAATACATACATAGATAACCTCACTTAAGATTTTCTTCTCTTTATATATATATATATATATATATATATATATATATATCAAATTATTAAATCAATATTTGATTCAATAATCCGGTTATATCATATATAACACGGCTAATATCATATATATATATATATATATTGAATCAACAATTGATTCAATAATTATATATATATATATAATTATTGAATCAACACTTGATTCAATAATCCGGTTATTTCAAAAATCGCTAGATTAGAATACGGTATCATATACTCATATTTAATCAAGCTCCCGCACATTTCTTCATACGTGCCCTACTTCGTTTCGCTCGAGATGGGAAATCTCTATGTGGGACTCTAAAGAATCATCAATACGCCAGTAGTAGGTAATAATCACATCAGATACCCACAAACCGTCAGCAATATTAGCTGGACGTAACGGCTACTCAGGTATTGAATGAATAGAAGATCAACAAGCAAACTTGTCCAAACTCCTGTAGAGCTTATAAGCAACACTTACCGTACAGTCCGGTCTCTTCGTCTGATATTCGCATATTGAGTCTAGGGGGTGGAATCGTCAGACCCCACAAACTCGATAAGTCATGCCGATGTGTGGCCTATAACCTTTTAGAAACTACTGATAACACTTATCAGTCAATCTCATCAGCCCTGACCAGGGACTTGTTGTTATAGCCAATCGAGCATAGCACTCCAACTACCGGGAGAGACGAAACCCTTCATATCGCTCACTGCCTCCATGTGACTCGAGACTGTACCCAAAAACCACATGTTTGCACGACTCATTTGATCCGTGGTAGGGAGGAAATCAAAGCACGGTAGGAACCACACAAGACACCATGACGATCATGGGTCTACAGACTAACCTGTACAAGTGTCACCAGAGAACTGCTATCTGACGATAGGTATGGCACCATCTAGGAGTTCTCGGCGAGTCTTGTTTGGTATACTCATTCTCCAATGAGCACATGTGTACAATCTTTGGTGTCAAACACCAATGGTTATGGGATCAACCATCGTCCCATACAGGGTCAAGAAATGCACACACTAGTCTACTCCTGAATATTGATGCCCTCTCTCGATACTCCATCGACTAAGAACTGTTAAGAATGTGCTTGTGGACTACACAAGTCCCACTAATATGATCTGCATCACAGTCCTGGTAGTCAAGCCAACATCCTAAGGGCTTCATCAACATGTATCAATGAGATAGTAAACTAAAACAAGTGCACATGTTAAGATAAAGATCAACCATATAGCATACTATCATGTTGAGCAAGAAAGTCATATATATATATATATATATATATATATATATACAAGCATCCACTATAATATACAATAATGGCCTCTAGGGCATACATAATCCTAACAATCTCCCGCTTGCACTAATGTCAGTTGTTGTAGTATCGCATACCCAACATCCCAAAAAGTCTCTCAAACCGTGACTAGGGAAGGGCCTTCGTGAATAGATCCGTCGTGTTGTCCTTCGTGTCTACTCTCCCGACCTTGATCTCACGGCGATCAACTATCTCTCGGATCAGGTGATACCGTCTCAGAATATGTCTGAATCGTTGATGGGACCGGGGTTCCTTGGCCAAAACCACAGATCTATTGTTATCAAAATATAAGGGTATTGGATCTTCAATGGATGGAAACACACCAAGTTCAATAATGAACTTCTTCATCCAGACAACCTCTTTAGCAACATCGTTAGCAGCGATGTATTCAGCCTCCATCGTCGAGCCTGAAAGTCTACCTTAACACCACTATGAGGTTCTAGAGGAATCAAGAATGCCACATTTTAATTTTTATTAGGTGCTAAGTTAGACTAACAAGATCGTCACTAGATTATTAGGGTTAGTCTTTGTGATGTGATTAACTCAAGAGAAGAAATGAGCATACAACATTTGTAGTTTGAGTCCTTCTCTTCAATAGCTCCGGGTTGAAGTCCACGCGACTCTACTAGGTTCCTCTTCGAGTTGAACGAACCTCCTTCGTGATCTTCGCGCCAAAGACGATCCACCCGAAGTCCACAAGCTCAAGATAACCCTTCACTAATCTCATTAGTGAAGGCAACACTTCACATCAAATTGCTAATCTAATGTGTGATGGTGAAGTAGGGGATGTTAAAAGCTCAAGTTTGTGTTCAAGCTTCAAGATTCACATCTCATGTGAGGGTTGAAGCTTGAACCATAGCAATTGAGGAAGAAAATGAAGCTAGAGAGCAACCATGGGAGCAAAGCAAGCAAAATGGCTAAGTGTTGAGAATGAGACTAGAATGAATGGCAACTCTTGACCCCCACTCATTCAAGCATGGAATTTTGCAATATAAAATTGCAACCATGCTTGAATAGTGAGTCAAGATGAATAAACTATGAATAAAACCCATGCTTGCAACCATGCACTCATTTTCCACCTCTTTTCTATTTTTCTCAAAAATAGAAATCATGCCATACTTCATTATTATTATTATTATATATATATATATATATATATATCATATATATATTAATATATATATATATATAATGAAGAATAATTAGTGAGCTAATGATATTAGTTAAGATATAATTATATCACATATAATATATATCACATTATTAAATCAACACTTGATTTAATAATCCGGTTATATCACATATGACCGACTAATATCATTCATCTGTATATCACATTATCAAATCAACACTTGATTCGACAATCTGGTTATATCACATATAACCGAACCGATAACAGATAACTGCCAGATTACAATACGGTATCACATACTCATATTTAATCAGGCCCACGCAAATATCAGCATATGTACCCTATTTCGTTTCACTCAAACCAGGAAACTTCTGTGTGGGACTCTAAAGACTCGTCAATACGCCAGCAGTAGATGATGATCACATCAATCATCTACAAGCCGTCAGCAGTACTAGCTGGACGTAACGGCTACCCGGGTATTGAGCGATATGAAGATCAACAAGAAAGCTCGTCCATACTCTCCATGAAGCCTATCGGTAACACTACCGTACAGTCCGGTCTCTTCGTCTGATATGTCGCATATCATGTTTAGGGGTGGTAAACGTCAGGCCTCAGTAACGTGATAAGTCATGCCGATGTCTGGCCTATAAAGGTTTGAGAAACTATTGATAACAATTATCAGTAAATCTCGGCAGTAGTCCTGGCCAGGGACTTCCAGTTATAACCAATCGAGTATAGCGCAACATCAACCCCCAATACCGGGAGAGACGAAACCCCTCCTATCGCTCATTGCCTCCATGTGACTCAGGACTGTACCCAAAATCCACCTATTTGCATGACTCCTTTGAGCCGTGGTAGGGAGCAAATCAAAGCACAGTGGGAGCCACATAAGACTCTATAACGATATCGGGTCTACAGACTAACCTGTACCAGTGTCACCAAAGGACTGCATCTGACGATAGGCATACTACCACATAGGAGTCCTCGGCGAGTCTTGTTCGGTGTACCCATTCTCCAATGAGCACCTGTGTACAATCTTTGATGTCACACGCCAATGGTTGTGGGATCAACCATCGCCCTCTAAGGGACAAGAAACGTACACACTAGTCTACACCGGAATATCGATGCCCTGGTCTCGATATCCCCATGACTAGGAACTAATTAAAGGATGTATTTGTGGACCACCCTGGCCCCACTAGTATGATCTCTTCATAATCCCGGTAGTTAAGTACATATCCTAAGGGCTTTACCAACATGTAAGAGCAAGACAGTATAAATACCCGTCTACATGTTAAGATAAAGATAACCTGATAGCGTACTATCATGTCGAGCAAGAAAGTCCTCTATATATATGTCTAAGCATCCGCTATATCACCAATAATGGCCTCTAGGACATATATATTACTAACAATCTCCCACTTGCACTAAGCCCAGTTGTTGTAGTATCTCATACCCAACGTCCCAAAAGTCTTTCAATATAGCATCTGGGGGATGGCCTCGGTGAATGGATCCGCTGTGTTATCCTCTGTGTCAACTCTCCTGAGCTCGATCTCCTGGAGATCAACTATCTCCCTGATCATATAATATTGTCTAAGAGTATGTCTGGATCACTGACGGGACCGGGGTTCCTAGGCCAAAGCCACAGCTCCATTGTCATCACAATACACAGGTATTGGATGCCCAATGGTAGGAACCTAGTTCATCTCATGAACTCTATTCATCCAGAAAACCTCCTTGGCTGTATCGTTGGTAGCGATGTAATTAGCCTATATCAACGAGTTTGCTACGGTATATAGCTTGTAACATTTCCAACATACCGTCCCTCTATTGAGGGTGAAAACAAAACTCGAGACTGACTTTCAGTCATCCTTATAACTCTGGAAGCTCGAATCGGTAAAGGACTCCATCTGGAGTTCACCGTTACCATACACCAAGAACATCTCTTTAGTCTTTCTCAAGCACTTCAGAATGTTCTTCAGCTGTCCAGTGGTTTTCCCAAAGATCTTTTTGATACTTATTCACTACACCTAGTGAGTAAGCTACATCTAGTACGGTACATAATATCGCATACATGATTGACCCTTCTGCCAAAGCATAGGGTATCCCCTGTATGCGAGCCCTCTCCAATTCAATCTCGAGAGACATCTCTTTAGAGAGAGTGATTCCTGAACAAGTGGGTACATTACCACGCTTAGTGTAAGTGCACGGCGGCGCCCCGGCCGTCAATCCGACGCCGGAATGCGGAAACGAAACTTTTCTAAAAACTAGAAAACCGGCACCACCGCGCACAAAAATCCCGGATCGGACCATTAACCTAACTCTAGCAAACTAGAAAAGGAGTAGAGAAGCTATACCAAGCGATCCGTGTCCTTCGGTCTTCGCCTCCACTCCGATCTCCTCGCGGAACCTCCGGTCTTCATCTCTTCAGCGGAACGGGCACCACATCGCCGGGTTCTTTTACGGGCTCCCACCTCTGGACCGAGGCAACTCGGGCACGAAGTTGGCGAGTCGACGTGCCTAAGATTTGCTGTAGAATAGTGTAGAATCCATTGTCTCATTTGGGGTTTATGAAGTTGCCATGATGGAGGAATGAGAGAAGAACTTTGGAGAAATAATGGTGCTCTCATTCTTGTTGGAGATAGTGCCCTCAGAGTCAATTATTAGATCACAGGTACGTGATTGCAATGATTGATGGAGGACCTATCCCGGTAGGACAGTCTTACTCGAGATGATAGTATGCTATCTGGTTTACCTTTATCATCGTGTACTGTTTTAGGTGACCTGACAAGTTGCTATTACACGTTGATAGAGCCCCTAAGATTCTTGCTTGACCACCAGCAGTATGAGGGCGATCATATAAGTGGGAGCTGGGGTCTATAAGCATATCCTTAAATGGTCCCTAGTCGTGTGAGTTTCGAGACAGGGCATCGATACTCCAGAGTAGACTAGTGTATACAGTCGAGACCCCGACGAGGGGCGGTGGCCGGTCTCACAAGCCACTGGTGTCAGTTGGATCACCTAAGATGTATACAGGTGCTCATTGGGTTATGAGTACACCGGACTGGACTCGCCGGGAACATGCTAGTTGGTCATATACCAGACGTCAGATGGCAGTTCCCTGGTGACATGTGTGCAGGTTAGTTCATCGACCTGGGGATCGTCATTTGTCTCGTGTGAGTTCCCACTGTACTTTGATTACTACCCTACCACGGCTCAAAGGAGTCGTGCAAACAGGTTTTAGTTGGGTACAGTCCCGAGCCACATGGAGGCAGTGAGCGTATCTTCAGGGGTTCGTCTCTCCCGGTATTGGGGGTGAGGTCGTGCTGTGTCTAGGAGAGCCATTACACGAAGTCCTCGGCCGAGGCAAGGAGATTTACTGGTAGGTATTCCAGTAGTATCTCAGGGTGTTCTGGGCTACACTCCGACACGACTTGTACCGCTTTTGGGGGTCTGACTTTTACCAACCCCCTAGGCCCGCCATGCGATGCTCATAGACGAACGGACCGGACTGTACGGATATTGTCACTGACAGGCTCAGTAGGGTTGTCAGGCTGAGTTCGCTCACAGACATCCCTTTTAGTCAATACCTGGTAGCCCGTTACGTATTGGCTTATACCTCTGACGTGCTAGTGGTTAAATCCACAACCAAGGTGTTGACGAGTCTTTAGAGTCCCCCACATTCTGTTACTCAGCTTTCGGGCGAAAGGTTGTAGAGGCCGTATGGAGATATGGCAAGGCCCGATCAGATACGTGCGGTATTGCACGGATCAGGATCGGACAGTTTGTACTATAGGCCGTATGGTTATATGGCAGGGTTCGATCAGATACGTGCGGTATTGCACGAATCAGGATCGAACGGATATTACTAGCCGGCTTTGGTTTAAGCCGGATCCTAGTATAGTACAGTGTAGATTTTGTCTCATTGCATTTGTATTTCGGTCGGAATACAAATACGGGTGTGTATGCACAGTATCGGGGTTTTCCTGTAATTTATTACGGGACCAGTTTTCTGGAGTTGCCAGTTTGCTTTCCGTTTCGGCCGATTTCCTTTGTATCGTTCATTGGCCGAAGATTGGTGGAGGAGGGCTTACTTGCATTGTTGCAAATAAGCATTTGTGGAGGGGGTCTTTGCTTTTTGTTGTATCATGATAGCTTTTCCTTGACCTTGACTTCTAGCTTTATCATGATGGCTTAACTTTGTTGACAATCATGGTTGTTGATGATTGTTGGTGGAGTGTGGGTTTGGGTTTGTAATCATCTCTTGATATCATGACCTTTCTCTCTCTCCCTTGCATTATGGTTGTGGCTATCCTCTTTCATTTGAGCACTCACTCCATTCTCTCCTCTCACCAAGCCATGGCCGGCCACTCTCTTGGTGGGGCTGTCCAAACATTTTGGTGTGGGATTTTGCTTCATTTCATGTTGCAAAAATCCCACAAGATCAATCCCAAAAGCTCCAAGTATCATTCCTCCACCAAATGGCAATTCCACAACCCCAAAGTGAGACTTGAGGACTACATATTCTACAGCGAACCTTGGGCACGTCGAGTAGCCGGCTTCGTGCCCGAGTTGCCTCGGCATTGAGGTGGGAGCCCGTAAAAGAAGTAGGCGATGTGGTGCACTTCCGACGACGAGGTGGAGACCGGAGCTTCCGCGGGAGATCGGGACGATGACGAGAAGACCGGAGGACTCGGATCTGTCGGTATATCTCTATTCCCTTTCTTGTAGTTAGCTAGGACTAATTAATGGTTCGATCCGGGTATTAGTGCGCGGCGGTTTACCAGTTCAAGAAAAATTAAAGTTTATCACCGCTTCCGCATTTGGCCGTCGGATTGACGGCCGGGGCGCCGCCGTGCACTTACAGTGGTATCAGAGCCTCGCCATTAACATAGTCTAGCTTCGTTTAATGTGTTTTACAATTCCGATCGAACAAATGTTCCGAAAACCCAATATCACCCACGACAGTTTTCTGTCGAAATTTTTTAGTCTCTAAAAATTTTTCAGGTTGTATAAAAGTACTGTACAGGAAGTTATAAGGCTTCTGGAAAAATTCGGGTCATTGATCCATCAAGGGGAGCGCGGAACCGCGGCCAAAACCCACCTTGGGCCGCGGTTCCGCCGCAGTATGTAAAGATCAATGGGCCAAATTTCTCCAGTGGGCTTCTGGGGTGATTTTAGGGGTTTTGGAATATTAATATTGGGCCCAGAGTTTCTTGATGTGCTACAGTAGTGCTTGGGGCCCACTTGTTATAATTTGATCGATCGGATATTTTTTAAACACATTATTTCACAGTATTTACATTATATCTGCGACCGTGAATGTCACTTGATCGGTAAATCCGGTCTAACTGCTATAGCCCGGTTAGACGGATTTGCGAACGTGACTTTCACGTTGATGTTCTGTTTTTGCTGTGATGTTGCGGATCGGTCGTGGGGATAGCCTGGATGCAATGCTAGTACAGTTCTGTTGTATTATGTACATTTGATATTGCGGGACGAGCGTCCGACATGTGGACTGCCGTCACTGCCTGTTTGTATTATTATTTTGGGGCACGGCCAGGTTGCGGTCGTTGTACCCGTTGTATGTATATTTTACTTTCTGTACTAGGATTACCCCGCGGAGGGGTGCACGGATAGCCGGGTTCTAGAGGGCAACAAGCCCGCATTTCATGGCATTGAGACGGAGGGGGCTTCGCTCTAGGATTGGCGGGCTATTCGCCGCACTCGTAGGGGGTACAGGTTGACCCAGGAGGGGTGCCCAAGTTACCGAATTCCGTGAAGTGCTGGGTGGTCCATTCACGCTGCTGAAGGGGGCTGCCTCGCTTCAGGTTTTGGCGGGTAACTTGCCGCACCCGTAGGGGTCTAGGATTTCATTGCACAGGCTATCCACACGACCAGGGGAACGTCGGGTTTCAGCGGCTCTGTGAAACCCGGGGATCCCAGATATCTGTATTGTTTCTGTGATGCTGTACATATCTGTGATGTTGCATTTTATTCACGCCTTGAGCAAAATATAATATATTGGTATATATATTAGTAGATGTTGTATATGTTTTGCATCCGCGCTAGTCCAGTCCCCGCTCTGTCGTTAGTTAGCTAACCTAACGGGTAATGACGGGACCCAGTGGCGAATGCGGATGGCATATACGTACATCAGTATATTTTCGTTCTTTGTGGTGTGATCAATTGATGGGACTGCGTTGATTCGGATCAATGCAAGTTAAAAACAAACCTAATCTGATGTTGTTGGAACACTTTTCAAAAAGCTGTTATTGCAAGGACGTTCACTTTTGTTTAGCATCGTGGTATTCAGTTGGAATATCCTGCTCCTCAGTCGACGAGGCAAGGGCCGAGATCCCTTCACCGGGAATGACCCTTTGGACAGAAGTTTGCGTCAGGGCATTAACTTCACTATAGCCGACTACTTTTGCTTTGCACCGTGGTATTCAGTTAGAATATCCTGCACCCCATTCTACGGGGAAAGAGCCGAGATCCCTTCACCGGGAGTGACCTCTTTAGCGAAGGTTTTCGTCACTATATTTTTAAAAGCTATCCGTTCCTTCAACGATATCAAGTTCATTACGTTAAAGGTTTTCGCCAGAAACCATTCGTAGCCCTCCGTCGTTTCAGACGGGTAGCACGTAGTATTCATGCTATGTTTGTTGGCCTTCGTCAAGGCATAGTGTATGGTAGCTGCTTGTTGCCTTTCTGCAGCATAGATAGATGCGTTGGTTTGGGACAGTCGTATAGCCTTGTTGGCCTTCGTCAAGGGCTTGTGCGGGTGGGTTCAAATCAACCTGGAGAATGACGGGTAGAACTTGACATGTGACTTATGATTTGTTGGCCTTCGTCAAGGTCATAAGAGCATGGGGCAAAAAAATCACATCGGGAGTTTCAAAAGAACTGAAACTTGCCAGATATGCGCATACCTTCTGGAGTGTGATGACGTGAGCGGATTTCGTCACGTTATCACGCGATGAGAGTTGGATCCCGATTCCCACTGATGAGTTAGTATACTCCTCGGCTAATCCCGACTAATTCTTCTTTCAGGTTTGGAGGAGAATTTGAGGTACAGTGGGAGGTTTCCAGATTAGATAAATTGGTAACCATTCTGATCTAGGTTAGAGTGCACGCTGAGTGTTTCTTTTCTCTCTCTCTGGCAGCGACCATTTGACCCGACCCTAAGACTATGACTCAGTGACCAAGTTGACCGAACCTTCTTAACACTGGCTTTTGGATTGTCAGAGTTGCAAACCTCATTGCCACTCCAACTTTTACCCTTTTCTCCAGGACACCCCGTGTTGCTACGAACGTCCACTTCCATTGGACAAAACCATCGTATGGTTAGATACGAACTCGAAGGAATTTATTCGATGATGGTTTCAGGTTCTGGAGAAAACGGATAGGATTATTCAGTTGTCTTTTCCTTTTACCTTCTCTCAGGTTGCGAGTACTCCTTGGTTTAGGAGATAGTACACCTATTACGCAAATTGGATAGTCTTCTTCCAAACCTTAGGCTGGTGCCGACCGGTAGGGAATGAAGAAAACCAATTAGCCTAACGATGGTGTACAGAAGGTATTAAGTTCAGACAAAGCAAGGGATTAGTAAGAGGACAAAGTAAATTGCAACAGATATTCACGACCAAACCCAATATTTTGTTACCACTCCCACATCACCTTTGTATTTCTCCAGGACACTCCGTATCACTACGAAGATCCACAGTTTATTTGGATACTCCATCGTATGGTTATATACGAACTCGAATGGAACTTGTTCCAGTTCGGGGATGGATTCTGGTCCAGGAGAAATAGGAATAAGGTTTATTCGGTTGTCTTTTATCTTCACCCTCTCTCATTGCGAGTGTTCCTAGGATTGGGACAGTACACCCATTATGCTTATTGGATAGTCTTCTTCCAAACCATAGGCTGGTGCCGAACGGTAGGGAAGGAAGAAAACCATTTGGCCTAAAGGGGTGTACAGAAGGTAAAGACTAAAGACATATGAAGGGATTTGGAGAGGTGGCAAAGAACTATACGGTTACAGTCGTGAATCTGGAAGAGGCATTACTAGGAATACCAGAATACCCCATCGGAACATTTCAATGTTTCAGTTTCACTGTGTAATGTTAAAGGAAAACTGATTTCCCGATTAGATACTTACTCCAGGGTATGTATTTACCAGGTACGATTCTCACATCTGTATGGTTTTACAGATGATGAGTGGGAGTAAGTTATTGGGAATTGGGTAATTATCCTCATTATATCGGGATTCGTTGTAATCGGTGATATTTGAGAAAATCACCTGGGCTGTTTGCCGGTTGGCAAATATTTGGTTTTGAATATCCGCAGTTATGCACCAATTTCAAATTGATATATCTGTACGTCTATTTTCATAGAGTGAGATATACCTTTCTGAAATTATGTCTACGACATTTACCTATATCAGTGGATGGTTAGGTAAGGAGCATTAAACAGCGGTGTAATTCTTCTTAACCATAAGTACAGTTTTCAACCTACGACACACGGTGAATGAGTTTTCAGACTCAAGGGACTTATACAGAGTATTGTATGTTGTCCAGGGTCCATCAGGACAGAGGGGTTGGTCCTCGTACTATATTCGGTTTACTTATGACTTCTCTAGTTTTTAGACAAGTGTTTCGCGGAAACACAGGGTCCGAATTTTGAGAAGTTATAGGTATTTCAATAGAGTAGAGAACCAGGTGTAGCAAGTATCGGGATTCTTCAAAGAGATCGAAGATGTAGATACTTGTGTATGGTATTAAGTTGATAGTAATGACTAAGAGAACTTGCTTCTTTTTCAGGTTACTCATAATTGGAAGCATTCCTAAGTTGAGTAACGCTGATCGGCCTCCTTCCATTTAGTTGACATGCACTGGAGACAGTTGCATGATTTGAATCTGGTTCAATTAAATCAGTGCCTCTGGTCCTATATGGGATATAGAACAGTTCATATCTTAACGATGTTAAGGTATGGGGAGTTGTCCGGCTTATGCTTAAAACCAGACACTGGACAACTCAAGGCACGTTTCTGTAATGGCTGTTTGTGGGTTGACCCAGGCTATGACGCGGGTTGACTTTCTACCATCTGGATGAACAATAGCAATATTGTTCTAGACTCGCCACAGTTTTAATAAAAATGGATTTTTTCAGAAAACAGTAGTGGGAGTATGGTAGAACTGGAAGTGATTCCAGAACCACAAACGATTACTGAAGATTTATAAGGAACCTAAAGATTCAATCTGGATTGACATTCCATTGGCCACTCCGCAGATAAGGTGGGTAACTTCAGGCACCCGAGAGGTACTACGGTAGCCTCAAGGACGGTGACAGGGAAGTTCTTGTTTACCCACAATTACCATTGCTGTTGTTCCAGGCTGCGAGCCCCGGTGGGAGGATGAGTATAGCGTCGTTCTAAACTAGTTTTAGAAGTGTACGTCTATATGACTCTGCCAGAGGGTTGTCGTATTCAGTGGGAGCAGCGGAAGCATTGGTGGACAGGTAGCTTATGTCTATTTATAGACTAAAGCAGATGTAGCGGAGATAGATCGTCTACTTCTGACCTGACAGTCATGGGTTTGACTTCATCAGAATAGGGGATGGATCTGTTGAGAAGGTAGTAGGGTGTGATGTCCTGGTATTTGGATGACATACACAGAGTAGGAAAAGAAACTCCTATACTACAATCGGTTATACTTTGGTCGTCACACAGTAGTTTCTCCATATGGGACTTGGACATTATATCAGACAAACTGGTTACTAGATCTATGGTTTTAGATCTAGATTTGGGTGGTTTCCCAATCAGGGTACTTAGACAGCATTCTAAGAGTATTTAGAATGGACGACTCCATGCATGGTAGTGTACCTGCAGAAGATGGAGTCACCCTCTCTAAAGGTGTCTTATAGACTAAAGGGGAGAGGGATGTGCATGATTGACAGATCACTTGCTTAGGCAATTGAGTCAATCATGAGATGTCAAGTACCACACCAGATGTTGTTCTTGCACTAGATGCAATAAGTTGATATTGATCCTATCCAGGAGAAACAATCGGAAGCAGTTTTAGAACATAAGTGGATGTTCTAGGGATATGATAACGACAGCCTCGTTGAGGAGACAGTTATCATTCCAGGCCTCCAAGGTGACCTGGACGACAGGGAGGTTGTCAGAGTTATAGTTTTCCTTCTGACGAGGGGCAGTATTTTGGACAGTTGGTCCAAGGCAATACTGAGGGAGGCATGGCGCAGGATACTGATTAAGTTCAGTTGACGATACAGTCTAAGAAGTTTGGATTTGGAGTTCATTTATGAGCTATGTCCCATCAGACATCCAGACACATTCTAAGACAGGTATTGCTCATTTCGGGAGATGGGTTTTCTCCGCGAACATGAGATATAGAGAGACATAGAAAGATACAACAAAGCGGATCCACTCACTAAGGCTATTCCTCGAACGCAATAGTTTCGCAAACGAGCTTTGTGAGACTGACTAGTACAGGAGTTGGGTGTTCGGTATCACACGGCCTGTGAGTATGCGACATCGCAATAATTAGCCTTGAGTGCAAGTGGGAGATTGTTGGAGATAGTGCCCTCAGAGTCAATTATTAGGTCACAGGTACGTGATTGCAATGATTGATGGAGGACCTATCCCGGTAGGACAGTCTTACTCGAGATGATAGTATGCTATCTGGTTTACCTTTATCATCGTGTACTGTTTTAGGTGACCTGACAAGTTGCTATTACACGTTGATAGAGCCCCTAGGATTCTTGCTTGACCACCAGCAGTATGAGGGCGATCATATAAGTGGGAGCTGGGGTCTATAAGCATATCCTTAAATTGTCCCTAGTCGTGTGAGTTCCGAGACAGGGCATCGATACTCCAGAGTAGACTAGTGTATACAGTCGAGACCCCGACGAGGGGCGGTGGTCGGTCTCACAAGCCACTGGTGTCAGTTGGATCACCTAAGATGTATACAGGTGCTCATTGGGTTATGAGTACACCGGAATGGACTCGCCGGGAACATGCTAGTTGGTCATATACCAGACGTCAGATGGCAGTTCCCTGGTGACATGTGTGCAGGTTAGTTCATCGACCTGGGGATCGTCATTTGTCTCGTGTGAGTTCCCACTGTACTTTGATTACTACCCTACCACGGTTCAAAGGAGTCGTGCAAACAGGTTTTAGTTGGGTACAGTCCCGAGCCACATGGAGGCAGTGAGCGTATCTTCAGGGGTTCGTCTCTCCCGGTATTGGGGGTAAGGTCGTGCTGTGTCTAGGAGAGCCATTACACGAAGCCCTCGGCCGAGGCAAGGAGATTTACTGGTAGGTATTCCAGTAGTATCTCAGGGTGTTCTGGGCTACACTCCGACACGACTTGTACCGCTTTTGGGGGTCTGACTTTTACCAACCCCCTAGGCCCGCCATGCGATGCTCATAGACGAACGGACCGGACTGTACGGATATTGTCACTGACAGGCTCAGTAGGGTTGTCAGGCTGAGTTCGCTCACAGACGTCCCTTTTAGTCAATACCTGGTAGCCCGTTACGTATTGGCTTATACCTCTGACGTGCTAGTGGTTAAATCCACAACCAAGGTGTTGACGAGTCTTTAGAGTCCCCCACATTCTGTTACTCAGCTTTCGGGCGAAAGGTTGTAGAGGCTTTATGGAGATATGGCAAGGTCCAATCAGATACGTGCGGTATTGCACGGATCAGGATCGGACAGTTTGTACTATAGGCCGTATGGTTATATGGCAGGGTTCGATCAGATACGTGCGGTATTGCACGGATCAGGATCGAACGGATATTACTAGCCGGCTTTTGTTTAAGCCGGATCCTAGTATAGTACAGTGTAGATTTTGTCTCATTGCATTTGTATTTCGGTCGGAATACAAATGCGGGTGTGTATGCACAGTATCGGGGTTTTCCTGTAATTTATTACGGGACCAGTTTTCTGGAGTTGCCAGTTTGCTTTCCGTTTCGGCCGATTTCCTTTGTATCGTTCATTGGCCGAAGATTGGTGGAGGAGGGCTTATTTGTATTGTTGCAAATAAGCATTTGTGGAGGGGGTCTTTGCATTTTTTTGTATCATGATAGCTTTTCCTTGACCTTGACTTCTAGCTTTATCATGATGGCTTGACTTTGTTGACAATCATGGTTGTTTATGATTGTTGGTGGAGTGTGGGTTTGGGTTTGTAATCATCTCTTGATATCATGACCTTTCTCTCTCTCCCTTGCATTATGGTTGTGGCTATCCTCTTTCATTTGAGCACTCACTCCATTCTCTCCTCTCACCAAGCCATGGCCGGCCACTCTCTTGGTGGGGCTGTCCAAACATTTTGGTGTGGGATTTTGCTTCATTTCATGTTGCAAAAATCCCACAAGATCAATCCCAAAAGCTCCAAGTATCATTCCTCCACCAAATGGCAATTCCACAACCCCAAAGTGAGACTTGAGGACTACATATTCTACAGCGAACCTTGGGCACGTCGAGTAGCCGGCTTCGTGCCCGAGTTGCCTCGGCATTGAGGTGGGAGCCCGTAAAAGAAGTAGGCGATGTGGTGCACTTCCGACGACGAGGTGGAGACCGGAGCTTCCGCGGGAGATCGGGACGATGACGAGAAGACCGGAGGACTCGGATCTGTCGGTATATCTCTATTCCCTTTCTTGTAGTTAGCTAGGACTAATTAATGGTTTGATCCGGGTATTAGTGCGCGGCGGTTTACCAGTTCAAGAAAAATTAAAGTTTATCACCGCTTCCGCATTTGGCCGTCGGATTGACGGCCGGGGCGCCGCCGTGCACTTACAGTTCTAGCAAGGAAATGAGATGAGGAAAATGCCACACATCAAAAATGAAAACCCTCTCTCTCTCAAATTGTGGCCGGCCCCTAAAGAGATGGTGGAGGGAAAAATCCAATAATGCAAGGAAAGAAAATGAATGATAAACCTCAATTAAAATGGTCACACCATTTCTCATCAAATCCTTTCACACACCATCACATTAAATGCAATGGAAGAGACTAAAAAAGAATCTCATGATTATGAAGCCACAAATGCAAATAAACCCTCCATAACATGCTAATTTGCGAACTTGCAAATTAGCCCCTCCAACGGGAAGTCCGGCCGCAAAGGAACAAAAGAAAACTGGCTGAAACGGAATGCAAACTGGCAACTTCAGAAAACTGATCCCGTAATAAATTACAGGAAAACCCCGCGACTGTATATACATACCCGCATTTGTATTCCCACTGAATACAAATGCAAAGAGACAAAATCTACACTGTACAATACTAGGATCCGGCTTAAACCAAAGCCCGCTAGTAAAATCCATCCGATCACGATCCGTGCTATACCGCACATATCTGATCGAACCCTGCCATATCTCCATACGGCCTCTACTAACTGTCTGTGTGGGGGACTCTAAACACTCGTCAATACTATGGCTGTGGATTTAACCACTAGCACGTCAGAAGTATTAGCCATACGTGACGGGCCACCAGCTATTGACCAAAAGGGACGTTTGTGAGCGAACTCATACTGACACCTTACTGAGCCTGTCAGTGACAATATCCGTACAGTCCGGTCCGTTCGTCTATGAGCATCGCGTGGCAGGCCTAGGGGGTTGGTAAAAGTCAGTCCCCCAAAAGCGGTACAAGTCGTGTCGGAGTGTAGCCCAGAACACCCTGAGATACTACTGGAATACCTACCAGTAAATCTCCTGCCTTGGCCAAGGACTTTTCATGTACTGGCTCTTCTAGACACAGCGCGACCTCACCCCCAATACCGGGAGAGACGAACCCCTGCAGAACCACTCACTGCCTCTATGTGGCTCGGGACTGTACCCAACTAAAACCTATTTGCACGTCTCCTTTGAGCGTGGTAGGGTAGTAATCAAAGCACAGTGGGAACTCACACGAGACAAATGACGATCTCAGGTCGATGAACTAACCTGTACACATGTCACCAGGGAACTGCTATCTGACGTCAGGTATAATACCAACTAGCAGGTTCCCGGCGAGTCCTGTCCGGTGTACTCATAACCTAATGAGCACCTGTATACATCTTAGATGAACCAACTGACACCAGTGGCTTGTGAGACCGGCCACCGCCCCTTATCGGGGTCTCGACTGTATACACTAGTCTACTCTGGAGAATCGATGCCCTGTCTCGAAACTCTCACGACTAGGGACCTTTTAAGGATTTGCTTATAGACCCCATCTCCCACGTATATGATCGCCCTCATACTGCTGATAGTCAAGCAAGAATCCTAGGGGCTCTATCAACGTGCAATAGTGACCTGTAAGGTCACCTAAAGCAGTACACGATGATAAAGATAAACAAGATAGCATACTATCATTTTGAGTAAGACTGTCCTACTGGGACAGGTCCTCCCTCAATCATTGCAATCACGTGCCTGTGATCCAATAATTGACTCTGAGGGTACTATCTCCAACAATCTCCCACTTGCACTCAAGGCTAATTATTGCGATGTCGCATACTCACAGCTCGTGTGATACCGAACACCCAACTCCTCTACTAGTCAGTCTCACAAAGCTCGTTTGCGAAACTATTGCGTTCGAGGAATAGCCTCAGTGAGTGGATCTGCTGTGGTGTTTCTTTCTATGTCTCTCTTTATCTCAAATTCGCGGAGAAACCCATCTCCCGAAATGAGCAATACCTGTCTTAGAATGTGTCTGGATGTATGATGGGACCTAGCTCATAAATGAACTCCAAATCCAAACTTCTTAGACAGTATCGTCAACTGAACTTAATCAGTATCCTGCGCCATGCCTTCCCTCAGTATCCACCTGGACCATCTGTCCAAAATACTGCCCCTCGTCAGAGGGAAAACTATAACTCTGATAACCTCTCTGTCATCCAGGTCACCTTGGAAGCCTGGAATGATAACTGTCTCCCGAAGGAGAATGCTGCTATCATATCCCTAGAACATCCACTTATGTTCTAAAACTGCTTCCGATCGTTTCTCCAGAATTGGATTAATATCAACTTATTGCACCTACTGCAAAAACAACATCTGGTGTGGTACTTGACATCTCATGATTGACTCAATTGCCTCAGCAAGTGATCTGCCAATCATGCACATCCCTCTCCCCTTTAGTCTTTAAGACACCTTTAGAGAGGGTGACTCCATCACCTGCAGGTATACTACCGTGCCAGGAGTCGTCCATTCTAAATACTCATAGAATGTTGTCTAAGTACCCAGATTGGGAAACTACCCAAATTTAGATCTAAAACCATAAATCTAGTAACCAGAATGTCTGATATAATATCCAAGTCCTGTGTGGAGAAACCACTGTGTGACGACCAAAGTATAACCGATCGTAGTATAGGAATCTGACTTCCTACTCTGTGTATGTCATCCAAATACCAGGACATCACACCCTACTACCTTCTTAACAGATCCATCCCCTATTCTGATGAAGTCAAACCTATGACTGTCACATCAGAAATAGATGATCTATCTCCGCTATATCTGCTTTAGTCTATAAATAGACATAAGCCACTTGTCCACTATGCTTCCGCTGCTCCCACTGACTACGAAAACCCTCTGGCAGAGTCATATAGACGTACACTTCTAAAGCTAGTTTAGAACGACGCTATACTCATCCTCCTGCCGGGTCTCACAGTCTGGAACAACAGCAATGGCAAGTCTGGGTAAACAAGAACCTCCCTGTCACCGTCCTTGAGCATACCGAAGTGCCTCTCGGGTGCTTGAGGTTACCCACTTTATCTGCGGAGTGGCCAATGGAATGTCAAACCAGATTGAATCTTTAGGTTCTTATCAAATCTTCAGTAATCGTTTGCGGTTCTGGAATCACTTCCAGTTCTACCATACTCCCACTACTGTTTTCTGAAAAAATCCATTTTTATTAAAACTGTGGCGAGTCAAGAGCAATATCACTATTGATCTTCCAGATGGTAGAAAGTCAACCCTCGTCATAGCCCGGGTCAACCCACAAACAGCCATTACAGAAACGTGCCTTGAGTTATCCAGAGTCTGGTTTTAAGCATAAGCCGGACAACTCCCCGTACCTTAACATCGTTAAGATATGAACTGTTCTATATCCAATATAGAAACAGAGGCACTGATTTAATTGAACCAGATTCAAATCATACAGCTGTCTCCAGTGCATGTCAACTAAAAGGAAAGAGGCCGATCAGCATTACTCAACTTAGAAGTACTTCCAATTATGAGTAATCTGAAAGAGAAATAAGTTCTCTTAATCATTACTATCAACTGAATACCACACACAAGTATCTACATCTTCGATCACCTTGAAGAATCCCGATACTTGCAATACCTGGTTCTCTACTTTACTCATATACCTATAACTTCTCAAAACTCAGACCCTGTGTTTCTACGAAACACATGTATAAGAACCAGAGAAGTCACAGGTAAACAGAACATAGTACGAGGACCAACCCCTCTGTCCTAATGGACACTGGAAAACATACAATACTCTGTATAAGTCCCCTGAGTCTAATAACTCATTCCCTGTGTGTCGTAGGTCAAAAACTGTACTTATGGTTAAGAAGAATTACACCGCTATTTAATGCCCCTTACCTAACCATCCACTGATATAGGTAAATGTCATAGACATAATTTAAAAAAGGTATATCTCACTCTTTAACAATAGACGTACAGATATATCAATTTAAAATTGGTGCATAACAACGGATATTCAAAACCAAATATTTGCCGTCCGGCAAACAACCCAGGCGATTTCCTCAAATATCACCAATTACAACGAATCCCGATATAATGAGGATGATCAACTAATTCCCAATAACTTACTCCCACTCATCATCTGTAAAACCATACAGATGTAAGAACCAAACCTGGTAAATACATACCCTGGAGCAAATGTCTAATTGGAAAATCAGCTTGCTTTTAACAATACACAGTGAAACTGAAACATTGAAATGTTTCGATGAGGTATCCAGGTATTCCTAGTAATGCCTCTTCCATTATCCAGATTCACAACTGTAACCGTATAATTCTTTGCCATTTCTCCAAATCCCTTTATATGTCTTTAGTCGTTACCTTCTGCACACCCCTTTAGGCCAAATGGTTTTCTTCCTTCCCTATCGTTCGGCACCAGCCTATGGTTTGGAAGAAGACTATCCAATAAGCATAATGGGTGTACTGTCCTAATCCTAGGAGCACTCGCAATGCGAGAGAAGGTGAAGATAAAAGACAACCGAATAAACCTTATTCCTATTTCTCCCGAACCAGAATCCATCCCCGAACTGGAACAAGTTCCTTTCGAGTTCGTATATAACCATACGATGGAGTATCCAAATAACTGTGGATCTTCGTAGTGATACGGAGTGTTCTGGAGAAATACAAAGGTGAAGTGGGAGTGGTAATGAAATACTTGGTTTGGTCGTGAATAGCAGTCGCATTTTACTTTGCCCTCCTCCTAATCCCTTTCTTTGTCTTAACTTAATACCTTCTGTACACCGTCGTTAGGGTAATTGGTTTTCTTCATTCCCTACCGGTCGGCACCAGCCTAAGGTTTGGAAGAAGACTATCCAATTTGTGTAATAGGTGTACTATCTTCTAAACCAAGGAGTACTCGCAACCTGAGAGAAGGTAAAAGGAAAAGACAACTGAATAGTCCTATTCGTTTTCTCCAGAACCGGAAACCATCCTCGAATTCCTTCGAGTTCGTATATAACCATACGATGGTTTTGTCCAATGGAAGTGGACGTTCGTAGTAATACGGGGTGTCCTGGAGAAAAGGGTAAAAGTAGGAGTGGTAAAGAGGTTTGCAACTCTGACAATCCAAAAGCCAGTGTTTAAGAAGGTTCGGTCAATTTTGGTCACTGAGTCATAGTCTAGGGTCGGGTCATGGTCGCTGCCAAAGAGAGAGAGAAAAGAAACACTCAGCGTGCACTCTAATCTAGATCAGAATGGTTATCACTTTATCTAATCAGGAAACCTCCCACTGTAACGTCAAATTCTTCTCCAAACCTGAAAGAAGAATTAGCCGGGATCACCCGAGGAGTAAACCAACTCATCAGTGGGAATCGGGATCCAACTATCATCGTATGATAACGTGACGGAATCCGCTCACGTTATCACACTCCAGAAGGTATGCGCATATCTGGCAAGTTTCAGTTTCTTTAGAAACTCCCGATGTGATTTTTGCCCCATGCTCTTATGACCTTGGTGTGAGATCAAAATGTCATAAGTCACATATCAAGTTCTACCCATCATTATCCAGGTTAATTTGAACCCACCCGTACATACCCTTGACGTAGGCCAAAATAGTAGTACGACTGTCCCAAACCAACGCATTCTATCTATGCAACAGATAAATATCCGGCAGCTACGAATCACTATGCCTTGGCGTGAGGTCAAAATACATAGCTTGAATACTACCGAATATTTAACTGAAATGATGGAGTGCTACGAATGGTTTCTGGCGAAAACCTTTAACGTAATGAACTTGATATCGTTGAAGGAACAGGATAGCTTTATAAAAATATAGTGGCGAAAACATTTGCTAAAGAGGTCACTCCCGGTGAAGGGATCTCGGCTCTTTCCCCGTGGAATGAGGTGCAGGATATTCCAATTGAATACCACGATGCAAAGCAAAACTAAACGACTATAGTGAAGTTATTGCCCTGACGCAAACTTTTGTCCAAGGGGTCACTCCCAGTGAAGAGATCTCGGCCCTTGCCTCGTCGACTGAGGAGCTGGATATTCATAACCGAATACCACTGTGCAAAACAAAAAAGAACGCCCTTGCAATAACAGCTTTTTGAAAAATTGTTCCAACAACATCAGAATAGGTTTGTTTAGCTTGCATTGATCCGAATCAATGCAGTCCCATCAATTGATCACACCAATAAAGAACGAAAATAATGATGTACGTATATGCCATCCGCATTCGCCACTGGGTCCCGTCATCACCCGTTAGGTTACTTAACTAACGACAGAGCGGGGACTGGACTAGCGCGGATGCAAAACATATACAACATCTACTAGTATATATATCAATATATAATATTCGCTCAAGGCGTGATAAAAAGGAACATCACAGAAATGTAATTAGCATCACAGAACAATACAGATATCTGGGATCCCCGGGTTTCATAGAGCCGCTACTGAAACCCGACGTTCCCCTGGTCGTGTGGATAGCCTGTGCAATGATAATCCTAGACCCCTACGGGAGCGGCAAGTCACCCGTCAAAACCTGAAGCGAGGTAGCCCCCTTCAACAACGTGAATGGACCACCCAGCACTTCACGGAATCCGGTAACTTGGGCACCCCTCCTTGGGCCAACCTGTACCCACTACGAGTGCGGCGAATAGCCCACCAATTCTAAAGTGAAGCCCCCTCCGTCTCAACGCCATGAGATGCGGGCTCGTTGCCCTCTAGAACTCAGCTATCCGTGCACCCCTCCGCGGGGCA
Organism: Agapanthus africanus; assembly: GCA_030015575.1. Lineage (NCBI taxonomy): Eukaryota > Viridiplantae > Streptophyta > Magnoliopsida > Asparagales > Amaryllidaceae > Agapanthus > Agapanthus africanus. Next base: position 199,308,927 of record JASDDO010000028.1, on the reverse strand, counting down.
ATCCTAGTACAGAAAGTAAAATATACATACAACGGGTACATCGACCTCACCTCGGTCGTGTCCCAAAAGAATAATATACAAACAGGTAGTGACGGCAGTCCACATGTCGGACGCTCGCCCCGCAATATCAAATGTACATATAAAACAAAACTGTACTAACATTGCATCCAGGCTATCCCCTACGACCGATCCGCAACATCACAGCACAACACAGAACATCAACGTGAATATCACGTTCGCAAATCCGTCTAAAAGGGCTATAGCAGATAGACAGGATTTACCGATCAAATGACATTCACGGTCGCAGATATAATGTAAATACTGTGAACTAACATGTTTAAAAATTTTGATCGACTGAATTTTTCGAAATGGGCCTCAAGCACAACTGTAGCACTCAAAAACATCTGGGCCCAAAAAAAATATACCAAAAACCCTATTTCCTTGTCATTAAACCACTGTAGAAATTTGGTACGGTTTGGCCACAAATCGGTAGCTGTTCCGCGGCCAAAACGTGCTTTTGGCCGCTAAACCGCCGTGCTACAGTAATATCAGCGTACCAAATTTTTACAGAATTCATAAAAAACGCTGCACGTAATTTTCCAATGTACCAAATAATTTTTAGAGCACAGAAAAATTCGACAAAAAGTATGACATGGAAATATGGTTTTTGGAAAATCCGTTCGATCGAACTTGTAAACACGTTAGAGCAAGCTAGACTAGGTTAATGGCATGGCTCTGATACCAATGTAAGTGCACGGAGGCGACCCGGCCGTCAATCCGACGCCGGAATGCGGAAACGAAACTTTTCTAAAAACTAGAAAACCAGCACCACCGCGCACAAAAATCCCGGATCGGGCCATTAACCTAACTCTAGCAAACTAGAAAAGGAGTAGAGAAGCTATACCAAGCGATCCGTGTCCTTCGGTCTTCGTCTCCACTCCGATCTCCTCGCGGAACCTCCGGTCTTCATCTCTTCGTCGGAACGGGCACCACATCGTCGGGTTCTTTTACGAGCTCCCACCTCTGGACCGAGGCAACTCGGGCACGAAGTTGGCGAGTGGACGTGCCCAAGATTTGCTGTAGAATAGTGTAGAATCCATTGTCTCATTTGGGGTTTATGAAGTTGCCATGATAGAGGAATGAGAGAAGAACTTTGGAGAAATAATGGTGCTCTCATTCTAGCAAGGAAATGAGATGAGGAAAATGCCACACATCAAAAATGAAAACCCTCTCTCTCTCTCAAATTGTGGCCGGCCCCTAAAGAGATGGTGGAGGGAAAAATCCAATAATGCAAGGAAAGAAAATGAATGATAAACCTCAATTAAAATGGTCACACCATTTCTCATCAAATCCTTTCACACACCATCACATTAAATGCAATGGAAGAGACTAAAAAAGAATCTCATGATTATGAATCCACAAATGCAAATAAACCCTCCATAACATGCTAATTTGCGAACTTGCAAATTAGCCCCTCTAATGGGAAGTCCGGCCGCGAAGGAACAAAAGAAAACTGGCCGAAACGGAATGCAAACTGGCATCTTCAGAAAACTGATCCCGTAATAAATTACAGGAAAACCCCGCGACTGTATATACATACCCGCATTTGTATTCCCACTGAATACAAATGCAAAGAGACAAAATCTAAACTGTACAATACTAGGATCCGGCTTAAACCAAAGCCCGCTAGTAAAATCTGTCCGATCACGATCCGTGCAATACCGCACGTCTCTGATCGAACCCTGCCATATCTCCATACGGCCTCTACAGCGTTTCGCCCGAAACTTGAGTAGCTATCTGTGTGGGGGACTCTAAAGACTCGTCAATACTATGGCTGTGGATTAACCACTAGCACGTCAGAGGTATTAGTCATACGTGACGGGCCACCAGCTATTGACCAAAAGGGAAGTCTGTGAGCGAACTCATACTGACACCCTACTGAGCCTGTTAGTGACAATATCCGTACAGTCCGGTCCGTTCGTCTATGAGCATCGCGTGGCGGGCCTAGGGGGTTGGTAAAAGTCAGACCCCCAAAAGTGGTACAAGTCGTGTCGGAGTGTAGCCCAGAACACCCTGAGATACTACTGGAATACCTACCATTAAATCTCCTGCCTTGGCCAAGGACTTTTCATGTACTGGCTCTCCTAGACACAGCGCGACCTCACCCCCAATACCGGGAGAGACGAACCCTGCAGATCCGCTCACTGCCTCCATGTGACTCGGTACTGTACCCAACTAAAACCTGTTTGCACGTCTCCTTTGAGCGTGGTAGAGTAGTAATCAAAGCACAGTGGGAACTCACACGAGACAAATGACGATCTCAGGTCGATGAACTAACCTGTACACATGTCACCAGGGAACTGCTATCTGACGTCAGGTATAATACCAACTAGCAGGTTCCCGGCGAGTCATATCCGGTGTACTCATAACCCAATGAGCACCTGTATACATCTTAGGTGAACCAACTGACACCAGTGACTTGTGAGACCGGCCACCGTCCCTCGTCGGGGTCTCGACTGTATACACTAGTCTACTCTGGAGAATCGATACCCTGTCTCGAAACTCCCACGACTAAGGACCTTTTAAGGATTTGCTTATAGACCCCAGCTCCCACGTATATGATCGCCCTCATACTGCTGGTAGTCAAGCAAGAATCCTAGGGGCTCTATCAATGTGCAATAGTGACCTGTAAGGTCACCTAAAGCAGTACACGATGATAAAGATAAACCAGATAGCATACTATCATTTTGAGTAAGACTGTCCTACTGGGACAGGTCCTCCCTCAATCATTTCAATCACGTGCCTATGATCCAATAATTGACTCTGAGGGCACTATCTCCAACACTTAGAATCATTCATACTAAACCCCTTTAGCAAGGTGTCTATATACCTAGATTGGAACAATCCCAAATCCATTTAGATCTATCTCTATAGATTTATAACCCCAGGATGTAGGAGGCATCAATTAGATCCTTCATGAAGAACCTTTGTGATAAGAGGTGCTTGACCGAGTGTAGCATAAGAACACCCTTTCCTATCAAGAGTATGTCATCCACGTACAATACGAGGAAGACAACCATACTCTCTACAACCTTCTTATTTATACATGGTTCATCTACCTTTTTGATGAAGTCAAACTTTTTGGCAGCTTCATTAAAACAGATGTTCTATATCCGCGATGCCTGCTTTAACCCATAGATAGATTTAAGCAGCTTGCATATGCTTCTGCTGCTCCCACTGTCTATGAAGCCTTCTAGCAGTGTCATATACACGCTCTCTTCTAAATCATCATTTAGAAAAGCGGTTTTGACATGAAGTCTGCCAGATATCGTAGTCATGGTATGCAGCAATGTTAAGTAGGATCTTGATGGACTTATGCTTAGCGATAAGTCTAGCTTTGAAAGTCTCAACTTTTCCATCTACACCAAATTATCTTTCTCAAAGATCCCCTTTCTCCTGATGGGTTTTACCCCTTCAGGAGCAACATGCAAAGTCAACACTTTGCTGGTGTACATGGATTCCATCTCAGATCGCATAGCATCCAGCCATTTCACAAAGTCTCCACTTGTGATAGCCTACTCGAAACTAGTTGGGTCATCATCTCCATAATGCAACCCTCACTCCCACCATTTAAGAGAAAACCGTAGTATCTCTCAGGTGAATGAGGAACCCTACTAGATATGCGGAGTGGCAGCGGTTCAGCGGGGACTATTGAATCCTCCGGTTCCAACAAATCGTCAGTTATAGTTTGTGTTTGCTGGAACTACTTCCAGTTCTACCTCATTACCACTAATTTCTTTGACAAGAAATTTGTAGCATGTCAAGAAACAAAACATCTTTTGTTCCTCGGTGTGGTAGAAGACAAACCCTCGCGAATGGTTGAGATATCCAACAAACTTGCACAGAACTGATATTACCTTGAGCTTGTCCGGATTTTGCTTTTCAACATAGGCCGGACAACCCTATATCATAACTCGTTTAAGAGATGGTATCTTCCCATTCCATATCTCATATGGAGTGGTAGGCAACAGATTTGATCGGAACTCTATTCAATAGGTATGCAGCTTCTCAAGTGCATGTCCCTGAAAGGAAACAGGCAACTCAGCAGTATTCATCATAGAGCGCACCATATCTCATAGAGTGCGATTGCTCCACCCCGATATACCATTGTGTTGTGATGTATACGAAGGAGTAAACTGAGAGAGAATCTCATTCTCTTTTGAATAGTCTCGGAATTCCGTGCTTCAGTATTCTTCTCCCCGATCATATCGATGGATTTGAATACCTTTACCCATCTGGTTCTCTTCTTCGTACTTATATTCCTTTGAAATTCTCAAAACATTCAGTTTTGTGTTTCAACAAGAACACACGTCCGTATCTTGAGAGAACATCAGTGAATATAATAAAGTATGCGGAACCATCCCTAGCATTTGTATACATAGGACCGCATACATCACCATGTATCTGTCCAAGAGTTCAGTAGCTCTTTCTCCGTTTCTAGTAAAAGGACATTTGGTCACCTAGTCTTTGAGACATGACTGGCAAGTTTCATAAGATACAAGTTCGAACGGATTAAAAAATGCATCCTTATGGAACTTCAGCTAGACTTGTTTCATCGAAATGACCCAGTCTACAATGCCACAAGAAGACTCCGTTCATTTCTGAACTGTTAATTTTGTGTGTGTGTTCTGTACGTTTAGAACTGTAGTTTGATTCAGAACGTGTACACTGATATACAACATACCTTACCCAATCAACACTTGATTTAGGAAAATATTCACAATATTTATTGGTACGAAATAACAGTCGCTAAGAATCAATGTATTACCAGTTGGTAACATTAGGTGATATTTGCCAACTGCTTTGGCTGCAACAATTGCACCATTCTCTACTACTAGAGACATATCACATTTTCCCAGTTCTCCACCTGTCTATAGCCTATGTAACAAATTACATGTATGAGATACTGATCCGGTATCCAATACCCAAGACGTAGAGGTAACTGAGAAACAGTTCTTGGTTACGAACACACCCGAAGACAATGCATCAACATACTTATTCTTCGTTTGGGTGGCATGGGAATCCAAATATTCCCCTATTCCTTACTCAGAATTATGACAATCATAAAATAGAGCGGAACTTGGCACAGTATGATAAGTAGGTTCGGTCAAAACATCCATATTATTATCTTAATTAAGGCATTTCATTCGTCTCTACCAGGAGAGAGAGAAGGATAATCACTTTGCGTGCGCTCTTGGCAAGATTAGATTGGTTATTTTATCTAATCAGGATGGCTCCCACTGTTTTTATCAAATCTTCCTTCAAACCCTAAAAAGTAAGACGAGACGGGATTAATTACACCTTACAAGTTCGCCAATATTTCAGCCAGGCTAGTGTCGGTACTTTGAGGGAGGTTCCCCGTGTTTTCGCACGGGCGTAATTAAAATAAACCTCGTTTTCCCATGGGCGTAATCACGTTAACACCTTTCTATACACCTACTTGATCGGCTAATTGTGATGTGTAAAACTCTCTCAGGAGTAACTCTTACTCGCGGTGGGTATCGGGATCCAACTATCTCATACAAGGTATGCAATCTCATTGCAAATTTCAACACTTGAAATTCCCGATAATATTTTACCCCTAGCGTCCTATGACCTTGACGAAAGCCAACAAATCATAGTCTGCTAGTCAAGTTCAACCCGTACATTTCATGATTGAATTAAACCCACCCGCACGACCCTTGACGAAAGCCAACAAAGTTGTACGACTACCCTAATCCAATCGCATCATATGCAGCAGATAAGCAGTAAGTAGCTACCGCATACTACGCCTTGACGAAAGCCAACAAACGTAACACGAATACTAAATACTACTAATCTGAAATGACATAGGGTTACGACAGGTTTTTAAGAAAACCTTTTGCGTAATGAACTTGATATCGTTGCAGAATCGAGTGATTTTGAAAAAGAGTGTTTTTTAGGCTTTTGCTAGTTTCACTAAAGAGGTCAATCCCGGTGAAGAGAACTCGGCTCTTTCCTCATCGAATGAGGTGCTGGATATTCATCAAGGAATACCACTATGCAAAGCAGGAACTAGAGAAGCTATCAAAAACAAAACCGAGTGAGTTGTAGCATTTGCTAGTTTTGCTAAAGAGATCACTCCCGGTGAAGGGATCTCGGCTCTTTCCTCATCGAATAAGGTGCTGGATATTCATCAAGGAATACCACTATGCAAAACAAAAACTAGAGCTACCCTTTTTGAAAATTTGATTCTACAGCATCTTTTGGTTTCTTTCTTTTCATTAATCTCATTAATGAAGTCCCATCAATTAATGTTTACAGAAAAATGAAACGAAAATAGAACGTGCGCTTATGCCATCCGCATTCGCCACGGGGCCCTGTCATGTACCGTTAGGTTACTTAACTACCGGCAAAGCGGGGGCTGGACTAACGCGGGTGCAAAACATAAGCAACGTTTATTATATATCATATATATAATAGTACATTCGTCTCACGTGGTTATATGATCAACATCATAGAATCAAATAGCAGAAGCAACATATGAAATATTGGATATACTAGAATGTCCGTGTTTTAAATTTATCCAATAAAGTAAAATACGGATTCCACAGTTGTGATGAATAGCCAAACCCATATCCCTAGACCCCTACGAGAGCGGAAAGTAACCTTGCCAATTCTAGAGTTAGGAGACCCGGTCTCAACTCCTTGAGATGGTCTCCCATTGGACTCTAGAACCCGGTTACTTGTGCTCCCCGTCTTGGGTCTATCCTAATGCGGAAAAGTAAATAATATAGAACAGTGATGACATCATCCTCAACTCGGAAGTGCCCCAATAAAAGAATATTACATACAGATTTTACATGAATGAAAATAAAAACTCTCATCTCACACAAAACCCCGGCTATTCTTTTACGACGATCCAATAAATCATATCAACAGCAACACATGATATCACATATCATCAACGTAAGCAAATATGCGTATCCCTAAAACTTATTGATATATAGCAACGAGATTGGGATACCCCACATATTACACTTACGGTCGCAAAAAATAAAACAGAAAACCACAATAATTAGAATCCACAATATCCTTAGACATCATAAACCCAGAATATCTCATATTCCGGATTTCATGCCAAACATATAAAACTTGCATTTTAGACTCAAATTGAAAACTCTTTTCAATTAGTTGTCGGATAATTCAACAAGATTCCCGGCTTAGTGATCGCGTACAATACGCAATTGAGATGGAGTTTTGATCCGAATCAAAACTTCGTGGCAAGCGATCAATTAAGACTGAACGGCTAGCTTTACAATGTACTAACTAGTTTTCACAAAACTAATTAATCCAGATTCTAATAATTGTATCACACACATCACAAACCTTGTAAAGTAAACGCGACATTAGAATTTCGCATGCAATTAGCAAACTAAACCAATTTTTCCAACACTTGAAAAATCCAGTGAGCTAAAATTCCAAAACCGATCGTTTTAAACTAATCCGAGAGTCGAAATGAACTCGAAACCCGCCCGAATCTTCGCTGGGGAGAATACCCAAGATTAAGTATCGAATGGAAGGCTTAGAGGGGGTACCCTACCCCCGAGGCCACCAAGAGTTGGCCAGGGGGTGAGGCAGACATGAAATTGCCTAAGGTGGGGCAGTTTCGGGTCCCCACCGCAAAGACCGCCTGTGGTGGTCTTGGGGAGTGGGCCCAGCCGTTTGGTCCCCCCGGGGTGTCCTTGGGGTGCGCACGCTCCACCCCGCGGCTTCTCGGTTCAATCCATGAGCCCGCGGGGTGTGAAACAACTCAAAACATCAATTTCGAAACTGTTTTTATCGGTAGTTTTTGCGCGACAAAAACGTCGGATTTCTAACGTCGCTACAAGTTACCCTAATGTTCTAGCTTTGTTCTGATACCATGAAAGTCTACCTTAACACCACCATGAGGTTCTATAGGCGTCAAGCATACCACATTTTAATTTTTATTAGGTGCTAAGTTAGACTAACAAGATCATTATTATATTATTAGGGTTAGTCTTTGTGATGTGATTAACTCAATAGAAGAAATGAGCATACAACCTTTATAGTTTGAGTCCTCCTCTTCAATAGCTCCAGGTCGATACGACTCTACTAGGCTCCTCTTCGAGTTGAACATACCTCCTTCGTGATCTTCGCGCTAAAGAAGATCCACCCGAAGTCCACAAGCTCAAGCTAACCTTTCACTAATCTCATTAGTGAAGGAAACACTCCACATAAAAATGCTAATCTAATGTGTGATGGTGAAGTAGGGGATGTTAAAAGCTCACAATTTTGTGTCCAAGCTTCATGATTCACATCTTATGTGAGGGTTGAAGCTTGAACCATGGCAATTGAGAAAGAAAATGAAGCTAGAAAGCAACCATGGGAGCAAAGCAAGCAAAATGGCTAAGTGTTGAGAATGAGACTAGAATGAATTGCAACTCTTGACCCCCACTCATTCAAGCATGGAATTTTGCATTATAAAATTGCAACCATGCTTGAATAGTGAGTCAAGATGAATAAACTATGAATAAAGCCCATGCTTGCAATCATGCGCTCATTTTCCACCTCTTTTCTATTTTTATCAAAAATAGAAATCATGCCATGCTTCATTACTATATATATATATATCATATATATATATATATATATATATATATATATATATAATGAAGAATAATTAGTGAGCTAATAATATTAGTTAAGAAATAATTATATCACATATAATATATATCACATTATTAAATCAGCACTTGATTTAATAATCCGGTTATATCACATATGACCGAATAATATCATTCATCTGTATATCACATTATCAAATTAACACTTGATTCGACAATCTGGTTATATCACATATAACCGAACTGATAACAGATAACTGCCAGATTACAATACGGTATCACATACTCATATTTAATCAGGCCCACGCAAATATCAGCATATTTGCCCTACTTCGTTTTGCTCAAACCAGGAAATTTCTGTGTGGGACTCTAAAGACTCGTCAAAACGCCAGCAGTAGATGGTGATCACATCAATTACCTACAAACTGTCAGCGGTACTAGCTGGACGTAACGGCTACCCGGGTATTGAGCGATATGAAGATCAACAAGTAAGCTCGTTTATAATCTCCATGAAGCCTATCAGTAACACTTCCGTACAGTCCGGTCTCTTTGTCTGATATGTCGCATATCATGTCTAGGGGTGGTAAACGTCAAGCCCCAGTAACGTGATAAGTCATACCGATGTCTGGCATATAACGGTTTGAGAAACTACTGATAACACTTATCAGTAAATCTCGGCAGCATCCCTGGCCAGGGACTTCCAGTTATAGCTAATCGAGCATGGCGCAACATGAACCCCTAATACCGGGAGAGACGAAACCCCTCCTATCGCTCATTGCCTCCATGTGACTAGGGACTGTACACAAAATCCATCTGTTTGCACGACTCCTTTGAGCCGTGGTAGGGAGGAAATCAAAGCACAGTGGGAGCCACACAAGACTCTATGACGATCTCGGGTCTATAAACTAACCTGTACCAGTGTCCCTAAAGGACTGCATCTGACGATAGGTATACTACCACATAGGAGTTCTCGGCGAGTCATGTTCGGTGTACCCATTCTCCAATGAGCACTTGTGTACAATCTTTGATGTCATACACCAATAGTTGTGGGATCAACCATCGCCCTCTAAGGGACAAGAAATGTACACACTAGTCTACACTGGAATATCGATGCCCTGGTCTCGATATTCTCACGACTAGGTGTTAGTTGTATGTATGCCCTAGAGGCCAGTATTGTACAGATGATGTATATTATATTGGATGCTTGGACATATATAGAGATGACTTTCTTGCTCGATATGATAGTATGCTATCTGGTTGCTCTTTATCTTAACATGTACACTTGTCTCTTTAAACTGTCTTATAGTTACATGTTGATAAAGCCCTTAGGATGTGTACTTGACTACCTGGACTATGATGCAGATCATACTAGTGGGGACATGGTAGTCTATAAGTACATCCTTCAAGGTCCCTAGTCGTGGGTGTATCGAGACAGGGCATCGATACACCAGTGTAGACTAGCGTATACGCTTCTCGACCCATGAGATGGGCGATGGATGATCCCATATCCATTGGTGTTTGACATCAGAGATGGTATACGGGTGCTCAGTGGAGACTGGGTACACTGGACGGACTCGCAGAGAACTCCCAGATGGTATTATACCTCACGTCAGATGGCAGTTCTCAGGTGACACTTGTACAGGTTAGTCTGTAGACCCGAGATCGTCATAGAGTCTTGTGTGATTCCCACTGTGCTTTGATCTCCACCTTACTGCGTCCATGAGGGTGTGCAAAACGGTGTTCTTTGGGTACAGTCCCGAGTCACATGGAGGCAATGAGCGATAGGAGGGGTTTCGTCTCTCCCGGTATTGGGGGTTGATGTTGCGCTGTGCTCGATTGGCCGTAACAGGGAAGTCCCTGGCCAGAGCTGATCAGAGATTTGCTGGTAAGTGTTACCAGTAGTTTCTCGACCCGTTATGAGCCTCACATCGGCATGACTTATCGGTTATTGGGGTCTGACGTTTACCACCCCTAGACTTGATATGCGACATATCAGACGAACAGACCGGACTGTACGGTAAGTGTTACTGGTTGGATTCACAGGAGTGTGAGCGGGCTAGCTCGTCGATCTTCTGATCGCTCAATACCCGGATGGCCGTTACGTTTAGCAGACCGCTTGCGGCTTGTGGGTGCTTGATATGATCATCATCTACTACCGGCGTATTGACGAGTCTTTAGAGTCCTACACAGAGGTTTCCTGGCTTAAGCGAAACGAAATAGGAGCGCATATGAGATATGTGCGGGAACGAGAATAATGCGTGTATGTGATACCGTATTTCATTCTCGCGATGGTTGTATCGATTGGTTATATTCGATATAACCTAGATATCGAATCAAGGATTGATTCGATAAGCCGATACATAGGATACTAGTCGGTTATATGCGATATGACCGGATCGTTAAATCAAGTGTTGATTTAATGATTTAATGTATAATTATATATTTGATATATTACTTTGCATTAACTAGTATTGGTTCACTTTAAATGGATTTTCTCACTTGATATGCTAGAAGTATATGTGATATACTTTTGTGCACATACTTGTATCATGTTTGATGATACTTGATCATGTGGTTAAGTGTAAAGGATTAAACCATGGTTAAGAGATAATTAGGGTTTTGCTTTTTCATTTATTTATTTGTTTATTTATATGGAAATGATTTAGATAAGAATGGTGGCTTTATTTGTTTTTAGTTGAAGCTTCATGAAGCTTTGACTTCTTAACCATTCTTGTCTTCATGCTTAACCCTAACCCATCCAAGTAACCATGGTCTATTCTCTACACTCTACCCTAGTTAGTTTATGATAAGTATTCACTTTATTATTCATTTAACTCAACACTTATCATATTCTTTCTTCTTCTTGATCTTCTTCTTCAAGATAGAAAGCTTGATGCCATCAATGGCAACTTGAGATCTAAAGTGAGAAATCCAATTCTAAAGTGAACCCACCTCCTATTTCTTCACCCTCTACCTCTTGCCAAGTTGTTTTGGGTGTTTTCTTCACAAGTTTCACAAATTTGTGAAGTCGGAGCTTGAACTTGTGATGCCTCGACGTAGATCATCTTCGGCACGAAGCCGACGACCTAGTCCGCCCATTTCTCCGATCAAGCCGACGATTGAGTCCGGGATTCGAGATGAACAGCGAGAGGTCGCCTACGTGGAGCCAACGAAGTGGATATCCGGATCTACAAAGGTTGTAGCTTCTTATCTTTAGTTAAGTTGTTAACTAGATTTGTTTATCGCCTAAATTTCTAGTTAACGATCCCTATTAGGGTTTCTCGGCACCCGTAAAATTTGAAATTGGCATGGTTGATGCCTTGTGAGACCTCTTGAGAGTGCCTAGGAACCCTACACTAGGAACTAATTAAAGGATGTACTTGTGGACCACCCTGGCCTCACTAGTATGATCTTATCATAATCCTGGTAGTCAAGTACATATCCTAAGAGCTTTATCAACATGTGAGAGCAAGACAGTATAAGTACCAGTCTACATGTTAAGATAAAGGTAACCTGATAGCATACTATCGTGTCGAGCAAGTCCTCTATATATATATGTCCAAGCATCCACTATATCACCAATAATGGCTTCTAGAGCATACATATTACTAACAGAGTCTGCAATGGTATCTTGCTTGGAACTCTTCTAACATACCGTCCCTCCGTTGAGAGTGAAGACAAAACCCGAGATAGACTTGTTGTCATCCTTATCACTCTGGATGCTCGAATAGGTAAAGAACTCCACTTAGAGTTCTCCGTTACTATACACCAAGAACATTTCTTTAGTCCTTCTCAAGTATTTAAGAATGTTCTTCACAGCTATCCAGTGCTTCTCCCCTGGGTCTGATTGATACCTACTTACCACACTAAGTGTGAAAACTAAATCTGGTATGGCGCATAACATCGAGTACATGATAGACCTAACTGCAGAAGTCTAGGGTATCACGTTCATGCGATCCCTCTCCAAATCAGTCTTGGGAGACATCTCTTTGGAGAGAGTGATTCTTGAACAAGCGGGTAAAATACCATGTTTTGAATCTTCCATACTAAACCTCTTTAGTATGGTATCTACATACCTGGATTGGGACAATCCCAACATCCTTTTATATCTATCCCTATAGATCTTTATCCTCAGGATGTAGGAGGTATCACCCAGATCTTTCATGGAGAACTTTTGTGATAGGTAGAGTTTGACCGAGTGCAGCATAGGAACATCATTTCCTATCAAGAGTATGTCATCCACGTACAATACGAGGAATATGACCTTACTCTCTACCACCTTTTTATATATACATGGTTCATCTACGTTTTTGAGGAAGTCAAACTCTTTGACTGCTACATCAAAACAGATGTTCCAACTCCGCGATACCTGCTTTAATCCGTAAATTGATTTAAGCAGCTTGCACACCTTTTCGCTGCTCCCACTGTCTACGAAGCCCTCTGGCTGTATTATATACATGCACTTTTCTAAATCACCATTTAAAAAAGCGGTCGTGATGTCCATCTGCCAGATAACATAGTCATGGTTTGCAGCAATGGCAAGTAGGATACTGATGGACTTAAGCATAGCCACTGGAGAAAAGATCTCATCATAGTTGACACCTGGTCGTTGAAGAAAACCTTTTGCTACAGGTCTAGCTTTGAAGGTATGAACCTTTCCATTTACACCAATCTTCTTCTTAAAGATTCACTTGCTCCCAATAGGTTTTACCTCTTCTGGAGCAACCTCCAAAGTCTATATTTTATTTGTGTACATGGATTCCATCTCAGATCGCATAGCATCCAGCAATTTCACAGAGTCCCCACTTATGATGGCCTGCTTGAAACTAGTTGGGTCATCATCTTCCATGATACAATACTCGCTCCCACCATCTATGAAGAAACCGTAGTATCTCTCAGGTGGGTGAGAAACCCTACTAGATCTGCGGAGTGGCTGAGATTCGTCGGGGACTATTGAATCCTCTGGTTCTACCAAATCTTCAGTTGTAGTTTGTGTTTCTGGAATTTCATCCAGTTCTATTTCATTACCTATAATTTCTTTTACAAGAAATTCTTTTTTATAAAATGGTGGGGTATTAAGAAACAAACACCTTTTGTTCCTCAATGTGGTAGAATAGATATCCAAGTGAATTTTTTGGATATCCCACAAACTTGCAAAGAACTGATCGTGCTTTGAGTTTGTCTAGATTCTATTTTTTAACATAGGTCGGCCAACCCCATATCTTAACTCGTTTAAGATAAGGCATCTTTCCACTCCATATCTCATATGGTGTTTTAGGCACGGATTTTGATGGAACTTGATTTAATAGGTATGCAACTGTCTCAAGTGCATAACTCCAAAAGAAAATAGGTAACTCAGTATTACTCATCATAGAGCCCACCATATCTAATAGGGTGCGATTCCTCCGCTCCGATACACCATTATGTTGTGGTGTATATGGAGGAGTAAGCTGAGAGAGAATCGCATTCTCTTTTAGATAATCTCGGAATTCTATGCCCAAGTATTCGCCTCCTCGATCTGGTCGAAGGATTTTAATACTTTTACCCGTCTGGTTCTCTACTTCACTCTTATATTCCTTGAATTTCTCAAAAGTTTCAGATTTGTGTTTCAATAGAAACACATGTCCGAAGCTTGAAAGATCATCGGTAAATGTAATGAAGTACAAGAAACCATTTCTGGCATGTGTAGTCATTGTACTGCATACATCACTATGTATCAGTCCTAAGAGTTCCGTAGCTCTTGCTTCATGTCCCGTAAACGGATTTTTGGTCATCTTTCCTTTGAGACAGGGCTGACAAGTTTCATAAGATGTAAATTTGAACGGTTCCAAATATGCATTTTTATGTAACTTAGCTAGTCTGGTCAAATTGATATGACCAAGTCTACAGTGCCACAAGAAGGCTTTGTTCATTTCTGAACTTTTCCTCATGTAAGAGTTTTGTATATTTAGAACTGTATTTTGATTTAGAACATATAAACCATTACATAACGTATCAAACTCAATCAACACTTGATTTAGAAAAATGTTCATAACATTTTTCTCTAATACAAGGTTTAACTTTCTTTATTTAATAAATAAACGGATATTATATTGCACATCATCGACGGTATGAAATAGCAGTCGTTCAAAACCAATGTATTACCTTTTGGCAATACTGGGCGATATTCGCCGACAGCTTCGGCAGCAAAAATTGCTGCATTCCCTACTCTGAGAGACATATCACCCTTTCCCAGTTCTTTACTTTTCTTTAACCCTTATAACAGATTACAAATATGGGATCCTGATCCGGTATCTAATACCCAAGACGTAGAGCAGACTGAGAAACGGTTCTCAATAACTAACACACCTGAAGAAGATGCATCATAATGCTCTTTCTTCATTAGGGTTGCATGAAAATCCTTGCATTCCCTTATCCTTTGCCCAGACTTATGACAGGTGTCATAAGATAGAGCGGAATCAATGTTCCCCAGCACGGTATAATAAGCGGGCTCAGTCAATACATCCAAGTTATTATCTTGATTAAGGCGTGACATGGTCACTACCTAGAGAGAGAGAGAAGAAAACACTTTAGCGTGCGTTCTTGCAAGATTAGATTAGTTATTATCTTATCTAATCAAGATGGCTCTCACTGTTTTTGTCAAATCATCCTTCAAACCCTAAAAAGTAATATTAGCCGGGATTAATTATACCCTACAAGTTCGCTAATCGGTCAGCCAGGTTGGTGTTGGTACTCCGAGCGAGTCTCCATGTGCTTTCGCATGGAACTAATTAAATAACCTTATTTTCGTAGGGGCATAACCCCATTAACACCTTTCTTAGATACCTACTGGATTAGCTAATTGTAAAGTGAAAAACTTACCCACGAGTGACGCTTAGTCGCAGTGGGTATCGGGATCCAACTATCCCATAAAAGGTATGCAATCTCATTGCAAATTTCAACACTTGAAATTCCCGATAATTGTTTTTACCCCATGTGGCTTATGACCTTGACAAGGTCAACAAATTATAAACCGCAAGTCAAGTTCAACCCATCATTTCATGAAGTGAAAAACTTACCCACGAGTGACGCTTAGTCGCAGTGGGTATCGGGATCCAACTATTCCATAAAAGGTATGCAATCTCATTGCAAATTTCAACACTTGAAATTCCCGATAATTGTTTTTACCCCATGTGGCTTATGACCTTGACAAGGTCAACAAATTATAAACCGCAAGTCAAGTTCAACCCATCATTTCATGATTGATTTAGACCCGCCCGCAAGACCCTTGATAAGGTTAACAAAGCCGCATGTGTTAGTGATATATGCCCTAGAGGCCATTATTGTATCATAATGGATTGTATATTACTTAATGTGAGCTTGGGATATACACGGATATAGTAACAATCTTGCTCGAAATGGTAGTATGCCACCTGGTTTGTTTCTACCTCAATATGTGCATGTGTTATCTTAGTATATCGCTTATACATATTGGTAGAGCCCTTAAGATTTTTGCTTGATTACCAGCGTTGTGATGGCAGTCACATTAGTGGGGGCTGGGTAGTCTATAAACACATCCTATACAGGTCCCTAGTCGAAGGATTATCAAGACGGGGCATCGATACTTCACAGTAGACTAGTGTATACGCTTCTCATCCCAGCATGGGAGATGTTCTGTCCCACAGCCATTAGTACGTTATACAGGAGATAGTATGCAGGTGCTCATTAGGTTATGAGTACACTGTACAGGACTCGTCGGGAACTGTTGGTGGGTATTATACCTATCGTCGGGCAGTGATTGATCGTTTCCGTGTCGTGTTTAGAAATGTTTCACAACCAAAGAAATCTATACCGCAATCAATTAACGGTGTCGATGTAGCGTGTTAATGAATACGGATCGTCTACTGAGATGTGTGTTTTGATCGATTTTGTTTTAGATGAATCGAAATGAAAAGCTAAAAGAAAATTGCAAGAAAATTGATTCAAGAATTGTGAAATTTAGTTTCAAGAATCGTAAAGAACTAGATCTAAAATCAAGAATCAATAAAGTTCAAGAAGATGTCCAAATCGAATGAATTATCAAGATTTGTAAAGAGGCTTGTAGGAATCGATCCAATCGATAGTGATGATGAAGGCTTATGATTATAAATTCTTATCTATCGATGATTTGTTGCTAGATCGATGACGATCAACAAGGATTAGGGATCTATTGAAGAAACTAGGGTTTCTCCTTCTATCCCTTGTCCTTTCGTTGATTAGCATTCAAATTCCAGCCTCTAGGAAATTCAATCATCAAGCGTCGATCTCTAATTTAGAGCAAAAACATTCAAGAAAGCATCTCGCTCGAAACTAGGTTGTCGATGATTCAATTTTCTAAAGTTTACAAAACTCATAAGACTTAAGAATCGTTCAAGAATTTAGTCATCATCATCTACCTATTTTCTCGATTCCTCCACAAGCGGAGTTTTCACTCAAATATCATGAAAAAGATAATA
The DNA here is from genome assembly GCA_030015575.1 of Agapanthus africanus. Lineage (NCBI taxonomy): Eukaryota > Viridiplantae > Streptophyta > Magnoliopsida > Asparagales > Amaryllidaceae > Agapanthus > Agapanthus africanus. The sequence goes on along the minus strand of JASDDO010000028.1, from coordinate 199,291,787 downwards.
ATCAAGAATCGATAACTCTTCATAATGCTCAAATGTAAAAAAAAAGTAAGATCAAGAATTTTCACTTTTTATTATTCAACGTTTCGTTACAATTCACTCAAAAACTACAAGAATTGAGGAAAGAACTCGATCGTTGAACTAGCTTCGCATCGTCTTCGTGAGTCGTGGATCGTCTTCGTGGATCACTTGCTCGGATGAAAATCGGCGTTGCTTCAAAAAGGCTTGTCGGATGCTTGCTTTGGCTCGGCACTCGATAGATCTTGATTTGGATCAAATTGTGTCACTCAATTTGATTTAGATTTGATTTGGATCTACAATTTTTTTCCTCCAATTTCAACAACCTCCAAATTCTAGATCTAGATCCATTTTTATAACCACTCATTTAAATCTTCCCTCCAAAACTAGGTTGTTAGAGAGAGTCTTCTAGAAGAAGTTTGTCGGAGGGAATATTCTAGAATGAGGAATATTCTTGGATAAGGTTGTTAGGCCGCGCCTTCTAGATAAAGCCACGTGCTCTTTTAGGAGTCTTCTGGAAGCTAGGCCGTTACAGAGAGACACGTGGAGGAAATTTGACGCAATGATGAGTCCAACAGGCCGCGGATCCGCGGCAGATCGGCCCATTCGGTCGCGGATCCGCGGCCATGTGGAAGACTTGGTGCATGGAATCTTCAGGGATGTTCTATGTTGGCCTTTTGGGTCTTTATTTGATGTTTGGAATCCTATGTTTCTTTCTTAATTTCTGCCAGATCTCAGATCAAAGACTTGACGTATTTTATCCTCACTTTTCGCAGTTCCGGTTCTTTTTCCTGGAATTTCCTGCACACAATCTCGAGACAAGTGTTGATTCACAAAAGATCATTCGTGCAATAATAAACACTCAATTTCCCTCAAAATGCCGGTTATAATATATAACACAAGTTATTTGGTATTTTACAGACAAATTGCTAATATGTGCTATATTCATACCAAATACCTTTAGATGATTGCAAATAGTAGGGAAATTGACATGTTAAAAATGCAATATTTTCGACTGATCAAATTCCCCCAAACTTAATTTTGGTCATCTCGATTAAAAAGAGAAGGAGAAAATATAAGAAAAAGAAAAAACTAACTAGCACACTTTCGTAGGCAACGCTATTGCACTGAGCACGTGCAACAAGCCTTTAAACCTCTAGGTGTCCCTAGTAGGTGGAGTGTTGTCTCCTGATGGTTTTCAGCGGATTGCACCTACAAAATCGCATAATAAAAGGAAGATCGTGAAAATTACATATAAAGATAAGAATTATAAAAGAAAGACTTTAAAAATCAGAGTTTCCAACTATACTATCTTTTCGGTTGTCATAAGCCCTATCTTAATAGTCATGAAAAGATGTTAGAAATCACATCATCCATCAATAAAACATCGTCTTTATTCTGCATTCCTACCTTTCTTCCAAATATCGATCATATACTCCTACGTGTGTGTAAAGAACATCCCTACACTCGGAGAATTCAATTCAAGCTATCATACTCTTGTCCATCTACCTCGGTACTTTTTAATCGATGAATATTTAGATGGATTTGCTCACACATTTTTCATGCGACCGTTAATACTTCTTGAGGTACTAACCGACCGATTACTCCTATGCTTGATTATTAGGTGTATTAGTATTTTTCTCGTCTTGCACCACCTAAGGCTTAGCAGTGACTCCCAGACCAGTTGGTCTAAGGCACTAGGTGATGAAGCACCCTCGCTATATTTTTTTATTGCTGCCTTGGCGATAACAAAATCGGTGTTCATTTTTTTCTTCACCATTTTATATTTTCTTCATTTTTTATTTCCTTCATACTTTGGCTTTTAGACAAGAGCATTTCAAGGTATCCTCTACTATTCCGAGTTTCAAGACGTGTGTAAGTGCGTATAGTAGGGTATCAACATTCAAATGTTTGGCTTCCAGAATATGAACTATTTTTCAGACTTATTTTTATCCTCAGATTAGTGACATCCTTCATCATACTAACCCTTGGGACAACAGCTCATAACTACTTATTACTAGTTTTGTTTAAGAAAACTTCTAATTTTCTTGGTTTTCTTAAATTTTTCTAATCTTTTGGATGTAATTTTTCACTATCTAATCTTTTATTATAAAATTAAATATTAAATATTTTTATATCTTTTGAATTTTTTTAAAATTTTTTATATGTTTTAAATGTTTTGTGCTTATGCAAAGTGATATGCAAATGATGCGAAAATAAGCACAAACCTCCCCCAAACTTGTTTTCAACAGTGTCCTCACTGTTGCCATCTGTTCGATCACAAAAACATGTAAGCCTGGGAGGAAATTTATTAATGGGGGCAATAAATATGATCGTGAAAATCCTCCCCCAAACTTATTCTTTTCACTCACCTCCATTCTAAAGATGATATAGTAATTTACAAGACATGGAGGTGAGACGGAGGAATTTTAATCAAGATAAAGTAGATTCTGTAAGAACAGGAGCTCCTCCGTGGAGTCAATGGAAAAATACGGTTTTAATCTATGTCCATTTACTTTGAAAATTGTACCGTTTTCAATATTTTCAAGCTCAACTGCCCCGTGCGGGTATATATACCGCACAACAAAAAGTCCTTTCCACCGAGATTTTAGCTTACCCATATGAAGATGGAGTCGAGAATAATAAAGAAGGACTTGTTGACCAAGCGTAAAAGTTTTTCTCAAAATATTTTTATCGTGAAATACCTTAGTCCGGTTCTTTATAATTACAGTATTATCATAAGCTTCATCGCGGAGTTCGCTTAGCTCGTTTAATTGAAGCTTCCGAAAGTTACAGGCTTGATTTAAGTCAAAGTTGATTTCTCTAATGGCCCACATTGCTTTGTACTCAATCTCGACCGGCAGGTAACAGGCCTTACCAAACACTAGTCTATAAGGAGACATCCCTAGATCGGTTTTATATGCAGTTCGGAATGCCCAAAGAGCATCCGTCAATTTGGTTGACCAATATTTTCGATTTTTAGAAACAGTCTTCTCCAGAATTTGTTTGATTTGTCTGTTAGAAACCTCAGCCTGCCCACTCGTTTGGGGATGATAGGGTGTAGAAAGTTTATGGTTGATTGCATATTTCCGCATCAAAGTCTCGAAAGACTGATTGCAGAAATGCGTCCCGTTATCGCTGATGATAGCACGTGGGTGTCCAAATCGTGAAAAGATGTTTTCTTTTAAGAACTTAATGACAACCTTTTTGTCATTAGTGCGACAAGGAATAAGTTCAACCCACTTTGAGATGTAATCAACCGCAAGCAATATGTACAGATTCCCAAAGGAGTTGGGAAAAGGACCCATAAAGTCAATACCCCAAACGTCGAAAATTTCAACCACTAAGATAGGTTGCTGTGGCATCTCATTTCTCCGGGAAATCCTACCCGTGTGTTGACACTGTGTACAGGTTTTGCAATGATCAAATGCATTTTTGAACAAAGTAGGCCAATAAAAACCGCATTGCAAAACCTTCTCCGCCGTCTTTCGAGGACCAAAGTGACCCCACATGCCTGATCATGACAAAAAGATAGAACACTCTTGAATTCATCATTAGGAACACACCGACGAATGATCTGGTCAGGACAATACTTAAACAAATAAGGTTCATCCCAGTAAAAATGTTTTACTTGGGATAGAAATCAATGTTTGTCCTGTTTTGACCATTCGCGGGGGATAAGTCCCATAACAAGATAATTCACAATATCCCTGAACCAAGGTTCATCGGATATATTCAAGAGTTGTCCGTCCGGAAAAGAATCATTGATCGGCAGGGTCACAGGTGAAGAAGAGATATGCGAAAGATGGTCGGCTACAACGTTTTCACATAATTTCTTATCTTTAATAACAAGATCAAATTCTTGTAATAGAAGGATCCAACGTATTAGCCTACCTTTAGCATCCTTCTTCGCCAAAAGATGTTTCAAGACGGAGTGGTCAGTGTACACAACAATAGGTGAGCCAATCAAGTAAGGCCTGAATTTTTCTAATGCGAATACAACCGCCAAAAGTTCTTTTTCGATAGTTGTATAGTTAATTTGAGCATCATTCAGGGTCTTACTTGCATAATAGATCACATGTGGCATCTTTTCAATGTGATGTCCTAAGACTGCACCGACTGTAAAATCTGATGCATCACACATAAGCTCAAAAGGGTGGTTCCAGTCTGGAGATGATAAAACGGGGGCTGTAGTGAGAAAGTGTTTGAGTGAGTCAAATGCTGCCTCACAATCCGAGTCAAAATGGAATGTTGTGTCCTTGGCCAAGAGAAGAGTTAAAGGTCTAGCAATTTTGCTAAAATCCTTAATAAATCTCCTGTAAAAGTCTGCATGGCCAAGAAAAGATCGGATATCCTTGACGCATTTGGGACGAGGAAGGTTTTGAATGACATCTATTTTAGCTTTGTCAACCTCAATGCCTTTCCGTGAAATAACATGTCCAAGCACAATTTTCTCTTGGACCATGAAATGGCATTTTTCCCAATTCAAGGTTAAGTTCTTCTCTTTACAACGAGTAAGAACTCGTCAAGATGAGATAGACAGTCAGCAAAAGAATCTCCGAATATCGAGAAATCGTCCATGAAAATCTCCAGAAAATTCTCGACCATGTCCGAGAATATCCCCATCATACACCGCTGAAATGTAGCGGGGGCATTGCATAACCCAAAGGGCATGCGTCTATAAGCAAAGGTACCAAAAGGACAAGTAAATGTGGTTTTGTCTTGATCCTTTTTGGCAATAGGGACCTGGTTATAGCCAGAGTATCCGTCCATGAAGCAGTATTATTCACGTCCAGCTAAGCGTTCTAGCATCTGGTCAATGAAAGGTAGAGGAAAGTGGTCTTTCCTCGTTGCGGCATTGAGTTTTCTGTAATCAATACATACACGCCACCCAGTTTGAGCGCGTGTCTGGATTAACTCATTTGCCTCATTTGTAATGACTGTGATGCCAGATTTCTTAGGGACAACATGAATTGGACTTACCCATTGGCTATCGGAGATTGAGTAAATGATACCATTGTCAAGGCATTTGACGATTTTTTTCTTCACCGCATCCTTCATGACGGGGTTCAACCGTCTCTGTGGTTCTTGGGTTGGCTTGGTTTCATCCATCAAATGTATATGATGTTCTACAATCAAGGGACTAATCCCTTTGATGTCAGCCATAGTCCAACCAAACGCCTGCCTATTAGATCTCAATACCGTCAAAAGCGCATTCTCTTGCTCTGATGCTAGAGAAGCGGATATGATCACCGGAAAAGACTCATTCTCACCTAAATATGCATATTTAAGATGAGAAGGTAAAAGTTTGAGATCTAATGCTGGCGGAGAAACTATAGAAGGTGGGATCATCGAATGATATTCAGAGTCACAAAGAAGCTCGTAGCCTGCATAGGATACAGACTCGGAAGGTAATGAGTCAAGAGTTTCAGACTCAGGCGTGGAAAGAGTGTCCTCACTAAGATGTGAAAGATCAAACATTGATTTGCTAGTGTCGTCGAGATCTTCAAAGCAAAGTTCATCAACTTCGCAACTTTCGGGAGCAATCTCGTGGACAGAACAAACATCAAGTATGTGAGCAGAGGGTTCAGATGGCTGACTTCCAATTTTGTTGATGTTCAGTTCAATTGTCATTTTTCCAAAAGATAGGTTCATTGAACCATTTCGACAGTTAATGATAGCATTGGAAGTGGCAAGGAATGGTCGACCCAAAATCACCGGAATTTGGTTCCGTGGGTTTGCTACAGGTTGTGTATCGAGAATAATAAAGTCCACAGGGAATACGAATTCCCCGACTTTTATCAACACATCCTCCAGTTCACCCCTAGATTTGGTGATTGAACGGTCTGCCATTTGGAGGGTGCAATGAGCTGGTTTCAACTCTCCAATCCCTAACTGCTCGTAGACAGAATATGGAAGCAGGTTAACACTTGCGTCTAGGTCAAGTAAAGCACGGTTGATGTTTTAACCCCCAATAGAAATCGACATCATAGGACATCCTGGGTCCTTACGTTTCTTTGGTAACTGTGGGGTAAAAGCAGTGCTAACATTATTAGTCATGAAAACCTTCTTTGGCACTTGAGTCTTCCTCTTCCTAGTGCACAAGTCTTTGAGAATTTTCGCATAAGCGGAGACTTGTTGAATAGCATCTAGGAGAGGGGTGTTGATGTTAACCTGTTTGAACATTTCCATAATCTTCTCCATATGTGGACTTGATTTGTTTCCCCTTAACCGATTCGGATAAGGAGCTTTAGCGATAAGAGCTGGGTCCATCATTGGAGAAGGTGGTGTGTATGGAACTGATCCCAGAATAGGAGTGGGGATCGTCTTTGGTGGACTAGAAGAGGTTTGTTGAGGTGTCGAGCCTTGAGGGAAACGAAGAATAGGCTCGCAAGAAGGTGGTGGTGTAGAAGAACAAGGATCAGAAGTAGAAGTGTGTGTGAAAGGAAAGGTCTCAGCCGGGGTATTATTGATAAATCGTTCATGATCATCAATTTCTTCCCCAACATGATTATTCAGCACTCTTCATGATCTCAACGTTGTGATGGCATTCACATTATAATACCCAGGATTCGGTAAAGGTTGAGACGGAAGTTTCCCTTTCTCTCTAGCACTCCTCTCGGCTTTTAATTGTGCAATTTCTACTTCCATCGATTTTATACTCTCAGCTTGGGAGTGGAGTTTTTCTTTATATTATCGACAGAAGACTGAATCTCAGCCGACACTTGCATGAAATTTTTCAGAATCAAATTCATGGTTTGTGCGAGTGAAGAGGATTCATCAGAACCAGTCAACTGCAAAGGATTATACGGTGCAAGTGTGTTGACCAGGTTTTGAAAGTTTTGTGATTGGTAGTGGTGCTGACTCAGTTGAAGTGGCTGCTATTGTGGTGGAAGAGCCCTTTGGAAATTGTTTTGATTTAAAACCGTGTTTTGATTTTGTTGTTGGTTCCAAGCAAAATTAGGGTGATTCCTCCAACCCTGATTATAAGTGGAAGAATACGGGTCGTTTCTAGGTCTTTGTTGGAAAGCAGGATTGGTATACTCTTGACCTTAAAACGGAGAATTCAATGGACATTCTTCCGTAAGATGAGATAGATCAGAACAGCATCCACAGATAGTTTTGGGGAGTGACATCTGATTTAGGGAGGCCGCTAACAATTTATGTTCCATAGCTTCGAGTTTCTTTTGCATTGCTGCCATTTCAGCTCTAACTCCTATGGAAACATCAATTTGGTGAATGCCACCCCTAGAAGATGACTGGTTTACACTCTCACACTATGAAGATTTTTCAGCGAAATCTTCTAAGAATCTCCAGGCTTCACCATCATCTTTAGTCATGAAAGTGCCTTGACAGATGGATTCAAGCTTCTATTTTGTTGTAGGATTAATGCCCTTATATATGATTCTGCACAGATCCCATCTAGGGATTCCGTGATGTGGACATTGAACTAACAGATCTTTGAAGCGCTCAAAACACTTCGAGAATGGTTCATTTGGAAGCTGGGTAAATTGATTTATTTCGCTATAGACTCGAGCTGTTTTATGATTGGGGTAGAATTTCTTTAGGAAAGTGATTGATAGAGTTTTTGCGTGCTTAGTTAATTACCGCAATCAAGACGGTTTCGCTTGTAGCTAGCTGGTTGAGTACGGGTCGTCCGCAGGGAGATGGGAATCTTTTTCTATGTGCTTTAACGAGTTAAGTCCAAATGTACAGGTTTGTTTTGAGATTAACTATGTGCTAAAATGATATATAAAGAGAGCTTGTTAGGGTTAGGATTAGGTTAGTTTGAGTTAGGAGTCGCTCACTTCTTTCGTTGCCACTCTTAATATCGGTGTTACGGTAATCGGCAACAACGGGGATTAGCACGACTAGGAAGGAACTTGCGAGTATAAGCTAGGCTTTCCAACGCTTAAGTTCTTCCTTTTGGTGCTTGTCCGTCCGTTCTTGGCTCTTAGCCTTAACCTCCGGTTAATTCAACCACAACCGGTCTCATTAAAGAATCACCACTATCATGTAGGATAGGGTGCCATAAGGAGCGGATTGTGGTTTAATTAACGGGAGTCTGAATTAAGATGTTGGGCAAGGAAAGAGTGAGAGAGATTTCCTTCTCTCAAACATTCCTTATCCTACCCTAACAAGTAAGAAAACTACTCACCCATTATAAGAAAAAGAAAATACAACAAAAGGAGGAAGATAGAAAGAAGGAGGTTAGAAGATTACAACTAGCTATTTGAGACCTCACCTTGGCAAGGATCAAGCTTAAGCATCATTGTTGTTAAGGATAAAGAAAAAGAGAACAAGAAAGAAACAAACAACAAATAACAACAACTAGATTAGTAAATGAAAAATACAAGCAATTATCATTAACAACATAACAAGACAAGGATGGTAACAAAAAGAACTCTTTTATTCATCCTTCACTCATGAAAAGCTCACTACAAAGTTTTAATGGAGAAAAGATGAAAAGAGGAAGAAGAACTACAAAATATATCCTAGAATTTTACACAAGAATAAGCACCCTTTGGCTTGGCAAGTTCTGGGCAATTTATAGGCAGAAAACTGAAACCCTAGAGCCACATTCTGACCCTTCATGAAAAGACCAAACTGCCCCTGAAATATTATCGTCTGATGAGCCACCATGGCCGCGGATCCGCGGCCTAGACCCTATGTTGGCCGCGGATCCGCGGCCATATAGAGGGATTGACTCCTCGGTTTTTGCGGGGTTCCCTGGTTTGATGTTGTCTGCAGTGTGGTATATGTTTTTTCTCAGAAACTCTTCACAATTTTTCCAGAATTCCAGTAGATCAAAAGGGGATTTGATGTGGATCTTTTGTCATGATTTTTCTTGAGCTCCGCGAAGATATGTTGGATCTTGTGTTGACATTGAGCTTTGTGCATGAAAATGACATTGATTTGCCATTTTGTCCCTTAAACTGGTGTGCGGCAACATACGGATAAAGAGAGGAGACCCGTGTTTTATCTGTGGTTGGTAGTAATCCGGAATTTGTCGTGCTTTTCCATGAATTTCACTATTTAGAGCTGAGAACCTGTATCCTGCAATTAACTAGCAAACACGGCTCAAGAGTACCTACCGATAAGCAATGTGATAAAAATTGGGCGGTATAAAAATGCAAAAATCTGATATGAACAGAAAGCTGCGACGAATTCTTCCCAGTTTGAAATAGAATGTGCGGTTGTGTTATAAAGCCACTTCTCTGCTATATCGCACAAAGTAAATGGGAGAAGACGTAGACGTATAGCATCTACAGAAAGCTGTGAAGTACCCATCATAGCGCATACATTTTCAAATTTGGTAATAAAGACATATGCGTCTTCAGACTCGAGACCGTGATATTTGGGTAGAAGATTGATGTATTGGGGTTTGATTTCAAAGTTTTCCCCATTGGCTGGTGGAATGGTGAGACAGGTTGAAAGAGGACCTCGTATAAGATAACATCTCTCTTGGAGAGAGATGCGGGGTGGATTCTGCGCACCTACGGACGGTGGCAGAGTAGTGTTAAAGAAGTTTGATGGAGAACCGTCCATCGAAGTGTGTGTGGTGGTGGGTAAAGAAAAACTAGACGTAGAATTACCGACTTCGGAGTCGATAGGAGGAACGCGGACAAGACGGGCACTAGAATCCCGTGTCCAGCCGAGCATGCACTAAATGGTTTAGCACAAGTGGCAGCGTTAAGTGATAATTAAGGAAAAGATGAGTTTTGTTAGTTATATGTATGCCCTAGAGGCCATTACTATAGATAGGATGTATATTGTAGTGGATGCTTGGACATATATAGGGAGGACTTTCTTGCTCGACATGATAGTATGCTATCTGGTTACTCTTTACCTTAACGTGTATACTGATTGTCTCTCTGTTACATGTTGGTAAAGCCCTTAGGATGTGTACTTGACTACCTGGACTATGATGCGGATCATACTAGTGGGAACATGGTAGTCCATAAGTTCATCCTTCAAGGTCCCTAGTCGTGGGTGTATCGAGACGGGGCATCGATATACCAGAGTAGACTAGCGTATACCTTCTCGACCCATACAAATGAGCGATGGATGATCCCATATCCATTGGTGTTTGACATCAGAGATGATATACGGGTGCTCAGTGGAGACTGGGTACACTGGACGGACTCGCCGAGAACTCCCAGATGGTATTATACCTTACGTCAGATGGCAGTTCTCTGGTGACACTGGTACAGAGTAGTCTGTTGACCCGAGATCGTCATAGAGTCTTGTGTGGTTCCCACTGTGCTTTGATTTCCACCTTACCACGTCCAAGAGGGCGTGCAAAACGGTGGCTTTTGGGTACAGTCCCGAATCACATGGAGGCAATGAGCGATAGGAGGGGATTCGTCTCTGCCGGTATAGGGAGTTGATGTTGCGCTGTGTTCGATTGGCTATAACCGGAAATCCCTGGCCAGGGTTGCTGAGATTTACTGGTAAGTGTTATCAGTAGTTTCTCGAACTGTTATAGACCTCATATCGACACGACTTATCGAGCTATTGGGGTCTGACGTTTACCACCCCTAGGCGAGATATGCGACATATCAGAAGAACAGACCGGACTGTGCGGTAAGTGTTACTGGTTGGATTCACAGAAGTGTGAGCATGCTTGCTCGTCGATCTTCTGATCGCTCAATACCCGGGTGGCCGTTACGTTTAGCAGACCGCTTGCGGCTTGTGGGTGTTTGATATGATCATCACCTGCTGCCGGCGTATTGACGAGTCTTTAGAGTCCTACACAGAGGTTTCCTGGCTCAAGCGAAACGAAATAGGAGCGCATATGAGATATGTGCGGGACCGAGAATAATGCGTGTATGTGATACCGTATTTCATTCTCGCGATGAATGTATCGAATGGTTGTATGCGATATAACCTAGTTATCGAATCAAGGATTGATTCGATAAGTCGATACATTGGATATTAGTCGGTTATATGCGATATGACCGGATCGTTAAATCAAGTGTTAATTTAATGATTTAATGCATAATTATATATTTGATATATTACTTTGCATTAACTAGTATTGGTTCACTTTAAATGGATTTTCTCACTTACATTGCACAAGTTGTATATGTGATATACTTTTGTGTACTTGATTGTATCATGTTTGATGATACATGTTTACTTGGGTTTGTGTAAAGATTAAACCATGGTTATATGAATGGTTAGGGTTTTGTTTTCTTATTCATTTATTTATTTATTTATTCTTTTTGGAAAATAAATGGCATAAAGAGAAAATGGTGGCTTTCTTTGTTTGCATCTTGAAGCTTCATGAAGCTTTGACTAAATGACCATTTTGTCTCATGCTTAACCCTAACCATTCCACTTAACCATAGTCCTCTCTCTACACTTAACCATGGTTATAGTTATGATAAGAATAATCTATTTTCCATTTTTTCTCATCATTCTTATGATAATTATCTTCTTCTTCTTCTTCTTCTTCAAAGAAGAAAACCTTTCTTCCATCAATGGTGGATTGATGAAAAGAGTGAGAAATCCAATTCTAAAGTGAACCCACCTCCTATTTCTTCATCCTCTACCTCTTGCCAAGTAGTATAGGGTGTTTTCTTCACAAGTTTCATGACTTGGTGAAGTGGGAGCTTGATCTTGTGATGTCTCGATGTAGATCATCTTCGGCATCGTAGTCGATGACCTAGCCCGCCCATTTCTCCGATGAAGCCGACGCTAGAGCCCGGGATTCGATTTGGACAGCAAGGAGACTTCATCATGGAGCTATGGAGGTGGAGAACCGGATCTACAAAGGTTGTATTTCCGTTCACTTAGTTAAGTTGTTAACTAGTTGCTTGTTTCGCCTAAAAATCTAGTCAACGATCCGTATTAGGGTTTCTCGGCACTTGTAATTTTTTAAATTGGCATGGTTGATGCCTTGTGAGACCTCATTAGTGTGCCTAGGAACCCTACAGTGGTATCAGAGCCTAGCTAGAGCCTTAGGCGACGCGTAGACGGAGTTAGAAGTCCGATCGAACCGAAACCCTAACCCAAAAATTGCTCTATGTACATTTTTGAAAAATGAGGATTTTTCTATATTAAAAATATGCAGAAAAACCAGCAGGAATATCTAAGAGTTACTGTGAAGTTCGATACCCTAATCCCATCAAACCGCCGCGGTTCCGCGGCACGAGCATGGCTCGTGCGGCGGTTCCGCGGCCGTTTTATCTTATCTTGCATAGAATTTGGCACAGTAATTCTTACACTGCAGTGCTGGTTTTCCTGGGAATTTTTAATATTTATTAAAGAGTTGAAATTTCTGGGTTGTTTTGGGGACTCGGTACTTCGATCGGATTGTCTAATTTTGTCTGTGTGTTTTCCGGATGATTATTGAATATGTTAAAAAGTTCGGCCGGATATAAATACCCATTTTTCCCCCTGTCGGGAAATTTCCAAGTGTTGGATCATTCCGTGGTTTAATAACGTTCTAAGTAGTGCAAGTAACGCGATGGTCCTTCTAGAAGACAACAAACCTTAACTCGATTATGTGACCATCTTGAACTGCCCTTTGAACCTTAGGGTTTGGGGCAGTACGGCGTGCCACATGTGAGGCGTTGGCTTGACCCTTCTACGGCTGGACCGTTGGTACTGAGGCATGAACTGGATGTTTTTAAACTTGTTTCATGTGTTGATATGTTTCGGGAAAACTTGGGTGTTCGATTGTTCGATCGGAAAGTTTAACATTTTCTATCTTATCCGGAATGTGATACAATAATTGGAATTCACAAGTAGTTATGAGATAACTGAATGAATGTTATAAACATAGCAGTTTAGTCTCACTTGATCGGTTGCCACGGAATTTTGATGCGATCAAAAGTCCGTCGCAATCACGTAGCGTATGCGGATACTCGCCGGGTAAACTTAATAGACAGCCTCACTCCATAGCCCCGACCGAGTGACTGTAGGAGAACCCCGTCGCCGAAAGCATCCGTTCGGGTGCTCGCGGTAGCGGTGTTCCGCCTTGGTGCACTTCGTCGACGGTATCGGGGGTGCGGCCGCCTACTAAAGTTTGCGACGAGCATTCGATCAGCATGTCGGGAATCTTGTTGAATTACCTGACTTGATATTGAAAAGTGTTTTCGATAATGAGACTAAAATACGGGGCTTATAATTGTTAGGCATGCGATGTCTAAGGAATTCATTTAGTCAGGCATGCGATGTCTGAGGATATTGCGGATTCCAACTGTTGTAGTTTTACACTTTCTTTTCTGTGACCGTAAGTGTAATATGTGATATCGCCGGTTTCGTTGCTATATGCCAACGACAATTGGGATACGCATGTTTACTTACGTTGATGACATGTGATGTTATGTGTTGCTGGATATGTTATATTGGATCGTCGTGTTTGAATAGCCCGGGGGTTTTTATGTGAGATGAGTGTTTTTTCATTTTCTTCCATATAAAAACTTATATGTAATATTCTTTTATTGGGGCACTTCCAGGTTGCGGAAGATGTCACCCTCTGTATATTATTTTCTTTTCCGCACTAGGATAGACCCAAGGAGGGGAGCACAAGTAACCGGGTTCTGGAGTCCAGTGGGAGACCAACTCGAGGAGTCGAGTCCGGATCTCCTAACTCCAGAATTGGTAGGGTTGCTTGACGCTCTCGTAGGGGTCTAGGGGTGTGGGTTTGGCTATTCATCACGACCGTGGAATCCGTGTTTTATACTGGCTCGTATTGAAAACACGGACGTCCTAGTATATCCAATATTTCATATGTTTCTTCTGCTGCGTTATCTGTGATGTGATCATGTGATTTGCTCTGTGATGGATACTGTATATAGTATATATGATATATTATATAGGCGTTACTTATGTTTTACACCCGCGCTAGCCCTGCCCCGCTCTGTCGTTAGTTACCTAACCTAACGGTGCACGAGGGAACATCGAGGCGAATGCGGATGGCATAAGTGTACGTCGTATTTATCTGTGATGTTTAGGTACTTAAATGATGGGACTTCATTAATGTGATTAATGAAAGTAAAAGAAACCTAAGATGTTGTAGAATCGAATTTCAAAATAAAACAGGTAGCTACAGTTCTTGCTTTGCATAGCGGTATATATGATATACCCTGCACCTTATTCGATGAGGAAAGGACCGAGATCCCTTCACCGGGAGTGACTCCTTTAGCAATAACTGGCAGATGCTACACCCTCGGTTTGTCTTTTGATTGCTTTTAAGAGTTTTTGCTTTGCACAGTGATATATATGATATATCCCGCACCTCATTCGACGAGGAAAGGACCGACGATCCCTTCACCGGGAGTGACTCTTTTAGCAAAACTAGAAAAGCCTCAAAAACACTCCATTTTAAAATCATTTGATTCTACAACGATATCAAGTTCATTACGCAATAGGTTTTCAGAAAAACCTGACGTAGCCCTCCGCCATTTCAGATAAGTAGTAGTTAGTATTCGTGCTACGTTTGTTGGCCTGCGTCAAGGCGTAGTGTGCGGTAGCTAACTATTATTTATCTGCTTATGCATATGATGCAGATTGGATTAGGGTAGTCGTGCGACTTTGTTGGCCTGCGTCAAGGGTCGTGCGGGTGGGTTTAATTCAATCAGGAAATGACGGGTTGAACTTGACTAGCGCACTATGGTTTGTTGGCCTGCGTCAAGGTCATAGGACGCTAGGGGCAAAATATTATCGGGAATTTCAAGTGTTGAAATTTGCAATGAGATTGCATACCTTCTATGAGATAGTTGGATCCCGATACCCGCTGCGAGTAAGAGTTACTCCTGGGAGAGTTTTACACATTGCAATTAGCCGATCAAGTAGGTGTCTAGAAAGGTGTCAACGGGGTTACGCCTCTGGAAAACCGAGGTTTACATTAATTAGGTTCGTGCGAAAGCACGGGGGACCTCCCTCAAAGTACCGACACTGGCCTGGCTGAAAGATTGGCGAATTTGTAGTGTGTAATTAATCCCGGCTAGTCTTTCCTTTTAGGGTTTGAAGGAAGATTTGATAAAAAACAGCGGGAGCCATCCTGATTAGATAAAATATTAACTAATCTATTCTTGCAAGAGCGCACGCTGAGTGTTTTCTTCTCTCTCTCTCCAGGTAGCGACCATATCACGCCTTAATCAAGATAATAATACGGATTATTGACCGAACCCGCTTGTTATACTGAGCTGGGGAACGTTGGTCCTGCTTCAACTTATAATTGTTATAAGACAGAGCAGGAAATTGGGGATTACCAGAATTCCCGTGCCACCCAAACGAAGAAAGTGCATGCTGATGCATCATCTTCGGGTGTGTTCATTACAAAGAACTGTTTCTCCGTATCCTCTACGTCCTGGGTATGTGATACCAGATCAGGATCCCAGATATGTAATCTGTTACATAAGGCTACAGATAGGTAGAGAATTGAGAACGGGTGATAAGTTTCATGAGGCAGAAAACGGGGCAAGTGTTGCAGCCAAGTCTGTTGGTCACTGTCACCCTGTATTCCAAATACATTGATTCTGAACGAATGTTATTAGATACCGAACCTGATATACAAAATCATATCAGTCTCTTTATTAGTAAAGAAAGGATAAAATTTTGTATAGTTGGATAATGTTTTGAACATTTCCTATATCAAAAGTTGATCGGTTCAGGCACGTTATCTAAAAGCATTAATGTTCTAAATCAAACTACAGTTCTTAGTATACTGAACACACACAAGAGGATGAGTTCAGAAATGAACGAATCCTTCTTGAGGTAGTGTAGACTAGGTCATATCAATGGGATTCGACTGGCTGAAGTTACATTTTAGATGCATATTTAAATCAGTTTGAATTTACATCTTATGAAACTTGCCAGTCATGTCACAAAGATACGATGACCATAGCTCTGTTTACTGGAAACAGAGAAAGAGTTAGTAAACTCTTGGGATGATACATGTTGATGTATGTAAGGTCCCCTGTCTACATATGCCAGGACTGGTTCTTTGTACTTCGTTACATTCTCTGATAATCTTTCAAGATTCAGACATATGTTCCTGTTGAAACACAAGTCCGAACCTTTTGAGATATTCACAGAATATGATTTAGAAGTAGAGAACCAAAACACGGGTATAAGTATTATGTTCTTTGATGAGATCGAGGAAGAGAATACTTGAGCACGGAAATCCTAGATTATTCTAAAAGGAGAATGAGATTCTCTCTCAGCATTACTCCTCCGTATACACCATAGCACGATGGTATATCGGAGTGGAGCAGTTGCACCCTATTCGATATGGTGCGCTCTATGATGAGTACTACTGAGTTACCTGTTTCCTTTTGGGAGTTATGCACTTGAGAAGCTGCATACCTATTGAATAGGGTTCAAATCAAATCCGTTGCCTACCGCTTCATATGTGATATAGAAAGGGAAGAGCCCATATCTTAAGTTGGTTAAGATTTGGGGTTGTCCGGGCTATGTCTAAAAGCATAATCCGGACAAGCTCGAGGCAAGGTCTGTTATGTATAACTGGAAAGGTTCCAGCTATACAAACTGCAGCTGATGATTTGAAAGAACCAAAGGATTCAATAGTTACCAACGAACCTCAGCCTCTCCGCCGATCTAGTAAGGTTCCTCACCCGTCTGAGAGATACTTCGGTTTCTCTATGACAGTGGGAGCAAGGATTGCATCATAAGATGATGACCCAACTAGTTTCGAGCTGGCCATCAGGAGTGGGACTCTGTAAGAATGGCTGGATGCTTAGTGATCTGAGATGGAATCCATGTACACCAACAAAGTATGGACTTTGGTTGCTATATCTGAAGGGTTAAATCCCCATCAGGAGCAAGTATATCTTGAGAAGATTACTTGGTGTAGATGGAAAAGTTGAGACTTTCAAAGCTAGACTTGTTAAAGGTTTTCTTCATCGACCAGGCGTGGATAATGATGAAACATTTTCCAGTGGCTGTGCTTAAGTCCATCCGGATCCTACTTGCCACGGCTACGTACCATGACTACGATATCTGGCGGTTGGGTGTCATGACAGCTTTTCTAAATGATGTTTTAGAAGAGAGCGTCTATAAGTACACAGCCAGAGGGCTTCGTAGACAGTGGGAGCAGCGGAAACGTGTGCAAGATGCTTTATAGGATAAAGCAGACATCGCGGAGTTGGAACATCTGTTTTGATGTGTTAGTCAAAGAGTTTGACATCATCAAAATGGTAGATAAACCTTGTATAAACAAAAAGGTAGTAGGAAGTATAGTGACGATCCTCGTAGAGTACGTGGATGGCATGCTCTTGATAGGGAAGGAGTTTCCTATGCTACGCTCGGTCAATCTCCGCTTATCACAATGATTCTCCATATAGGATCAAAGTGATACCTCCTAAATCCTGGGTTTTGGATCTATGAGATAGATCTAAATGGATGTTAGGATTCTCACTAGTTGTAGTGAGACGGTATCAATCGACCCTGGGGAGTATCACTGGAATGGTTCCAGGGTGATAAAGACGACTGAATGTTAGTCACAGGCATTGTCTTTACCCTCAGTGGAGGGACGGTATGTTGGAAAAGTTCCAAGCTAGATACCGTGGCATACTAGACGATAAAGGCTGGATACATCGCTACTTAAGATGCTACCAAAGAGGCAGTCTGGGTGTATATTAGTTCATGAGATGAACTTTGTTCCTCCCATTGTGTGACAATGGAGTTGTGGCTTATGCCAAGGAACGCCGGTCCCATCAGTGATCCAGACATATTCTAAGGCAGTGTCACCTGATCATGGAGATGGTTGATCTCCAGGGTGATCGAGATTAGGAGAGTAGACTCAGAGGACAACACGGCGGATCCACTCATGAAGGCCTATTCCCAGAGAGAGGCTTTTATGGGATGGTTGAGTATGAGATACTACAACCACTGCTACAGATGGCCCTAGTGCAAGTGGGAGATTGTTAGTTATATGTATGCCCTAGAGGCCATTACTATACATAGGATGTATATTGTAGTGGATGCTTGGACATATATAGGGAGGACTTTCTTGCTCGACATGATAGTATGCTATCTGGTTACTCATTACCTTAACGTGTATACTGATTGTCTCTCTGTTACATGTTGGTAAAGCCCTTAGGATGTGTACTTGACTACTTGGACTATGATGCGGATCATACTAGTGGGGACATGGTAGTCCATAAGTTCATCCTTCAAGGTCCCTAGTCGTGGGTGTATCGAGACGGGGCATCGATATACCAGAGTAGACTAGCGTATACCTTCTCGACCCATACAGATGGGCGATGGATGATCCCATATCCATTGGTGTTTGACATCAGAGATGATATACGGGTGCTCAGTGAAGACTGGGTACACTGGACGGACTCGCCGAGAACTCCCAGATGGTATTATACCTTACGTCAGATGGCAGTTCTCTGGTGACACTGGTACAGAGTAGTCTGTTGACCCGAGATCGTCATAGAGTCTTGTGTGGTTCCCACTGTGCTTTGATTTCCACCTTACCACGTCCAAGAGGGCGTGCAAAACGGTGGCTTTTGGGTACAGTCCCGAATCACATGGAGGTAATGAGCGATAAGAGGGGATTCGTCTCTGCCGGTATAGGGAGTTGATGTTGCGCTGTATTCGATTGGCTATAACCGGAAATCCCTGGCCAGGGTTGCTGAGATTTACTGGTAAGTGTTATCAGTAGTTTCTCGAACTGTTATAAACCTCATATCGACACGACTTATCGAGCTATTGGGGTCTGACGTTTACCACCCCTAGGCGAGATATGCGACATATCAGACGAACAGACCGGACTGTGCGGTAAGTGTTACTGGTTGGATTCACAGGAGTGTGAGCAGGCTTGCTCGTCGATCTTCTGATCGCTCAATACCCGGGTGGCCGTTACGTTTAGCAGACCGCTTGCGGCTTGTGGGTGTTTGATATGATCATCACCTGCTGCCGGCGTATTGACGAGTCTTTAGAGTCCTACACAGAGGTTTCCTGGCTCAAGCGAAACGAAATAGGAGCGCATATGAGATATGTGCGGGACCGAGAATAATGCGTGTATGTGATACCGTATTTCATTCTCGCGATGAATGTATCGAATGGTTGTATGCGATATAACCTAGTTATCGAATCAAGGATTGATTCGATAAGTCGATACATTGGATATTAGTCGGTTATATGCGATATGACCGGATCGTTAAATCAAGTGTTGATTTAATGATTTAATGCATAATTATATATTTGATATATTACTTTGCATTAACTAGTATTGGTTCACTTTAAATGGATTTTCTCACTTACATTGCACAAGTTGTATATGTGATATACTTTTGTGCACTTGATTGTATCATGTTTGATGATACATGTTTACTTGTGTTTGTGTAAAGATTAAACCATGGTTATATGAATGGTTAGGGTTTTGTTTTCTTATTCATTTATTTATTTATTTATTCTTTTTGGAAAATAAATGGCATAAAGAGAAAATGGTGGCTTTCTTTGTTTGCATCTTGAAGCTTCATGAAGCTTTGACTAAATGACCATTTTGTCTCATGCTTAACCCTAACCATTCCACTTAACCATAGTCCTCTCTCTACACTTAACCATGGTTATAGTTATGATAAGAATAATCTATTTTCCATTTTTTCTCATCATTCTTATGATAATTATCTTCTTCTTCTTCTTCTTCTTCAAAGAAGAAAACCTTTCTTCCATCAATGGTGGATTGATGAAAAGAGTGAGAAATCCAATTCTAAAGTGAACCCACCTCCTATTTCTTCATCCTCTACCTCTTGCCAAGTAGTATAGGGTGTTTTCTTCACAAGTTTCATGACTTGGTGAAGTGGGAGCTTGATCTTGTGATGTCTCGATGTAGATCATCTTCGGCATCGTAGTCGATGACCTAGCCCGCCCATTTCTCCGATGAAGCCGACGCTAGAGCCCGGGATTCGATTTGGACAGCAAGGAGACTTCATCATGGAGCTATGGAGGTGGAGAACCGGATCTACAAAGGTTGTATTTCCGTTCACTTAGTTAAGTTGTTAACTAGTTGCTTGTTTCGCCTAAAAATCTAGTCAACGATCCGTATTAGGGTTTCTCGGCACTTGTAATTTTTTAAATTGGTATGGTTGATGCCTTGTGAGACCTCATTAGTGTGCCTAGGAACCCTACAAGTTTAGTGTTTGTTTTGAAAAATACGGATTTTTGAAAAATGCAAATCACAAACAATGCACAAGCAACCCTAAATCTAATGGTCACCTAGGTCAAGTCTCTAGACCGCTCCTAGACTTCCAGAAGACAAGTCGCAAGATAGATCCTCTACTGCCTCTTTGTCTCTTCTGTGGCCAGGTAAGTGGGAGGTTCTCCACTACGTAAGTAGTGGGCCTAATTAAGTAACCACTTGCCTTAGACACCACAAAAGAAACGCGGATAAGCAATAAATTACCCACGACCTCCTTCTGTCCTAAGTGAGCGCGACATTCCTTAGAGTCATGTCTAGATATTTTTTAGTTAATGAGAGTGATGTTGATGCAGTTTTGTGTTTTTTGGGGCTTAGAAAGGGTAATGAACTCCCCACCTAATCTGAATTTGGTCTTTGCCCCATAATTTCCGTATTAAAAATGCAAACAATCAAGATCAAACATGCAACAATTTTTCTTTTTGCGGCGCTGCGAATTTTTGCAAAGAAACCTGCAGAAATTGGTTAGTGGAGGAGAGCAGGGAGGAGATAAGAAAGTCAGAAATATACCTAAAAAAGTTGGAACAGTGAAGCTTT
The DNA here is from genome assembly GCA_030015575.1 of Agapanthus africanus. Taxonomy (NCBI): domain Eukaryota; kingdom Viridiplantae; phylum Streptophyta; class Magnoliopsida; order Asparagales; family Amaryllidaceae; genus Agapanthus; species Agapanthus africanus. The sequence continues at coordinate 199,271,050 of JASDDO010000028.1, read as the reverse complement.
AGTCTCGCCGCGGAACCGCCGCGATTAGGACCAAAGACCGCGTTTCCGCGGCAGTTCAGAGGGATCCCTGCATAAAAATTTCAGGGATTGTTCCTGTTCACTCACTGAACTCTCTGGAATGTCCTGAAAATTTTTCCTCTTGCTCCACAGATTCCAGGTTTCCTCGCAACAAATCGCAACAAATCGTTAAGTGCTTGTTACGAATTTTGATCTAAAAAAACTGATGGAATAATAAATCTTTCAACTCAAATTACAAAAACGAACGAATTAGCACACGATCCCCGGCAACGGCACCATTTGATTGATCGTTTCCGTGTCGTGTTTAGAAATGTTTCACAACCAAAGAAAGTTATACCGCAATCAATTAACGGTGTCGATGTAGCGCGTTAATGAATACGGATCGTCCACTGAGATGTGTGTTTTAATCGATTTTGTTTTAGATGAATCGAAATGAAAAGATAAAAGAAAATTGCAAGAAAATTGATTCAAGAAAATTTTGAAATTTAGTTTCAAGAATCGTAAAGAACTAGATCTAAAATCAAGAATCAATAAAGTTCAAGAAGATGTCCAAATCGAATGAATTATCAAGATTTGTAAAGAGACTTGTAGGAATCGATCTAATTGATAGTGATGATGAAGACTTATGATTACAAATTCTTATCTATCGATGATTTGTTGCTAGATCGATGATGATCAACAAGGATTAGGGATCTATTGAAGAAACTAGGGTTTCTCTTTCTATCCCTTGTCCTTTCGTTGATTAGCATTCAAATTCTAGCCTCTATGAAATTCAATCATCAAGTGTTGATCTCTAATTTAGAGCGAAAACATTTAAGAAAGCATCTCGCTCGAAACTAGGTTGTCGATGATTCAATTTTCTAAAGTTTACAAAACTCATAATACTTAAGAATCGTTCAAGAATTTAGTCATCATCATCTACCTATTTTCTCGATTCGTCCACAAGCGGAGTTTTCACTCAAACATCATGAAAAAGATAACAATCAAGAATCGATAACTCTTCATAATGCTCAAATGTAAAGAAAAGGAAGATCAAGAATTTTCACCTTTTATTATTCAACGTTTCGTTACAATTCACTCAAAGACTACAAGAATTGAAGAAAGAACTCGATCGTCGAACTAGCTTCGCATCGTCTTCGTGAGTCGCGGATCGTCGTGGATCACTTGCTCGGATGAAAATCGGCGTTGCTTCAAAAAGGCTTGTCGGATGCTTGCTTTGGCTCGGCACTCGATAGATCTTGATTTGGATCAAATTGTGTCACTCAATTTGATTTGGATCTACAATTTTTTTCCTCCGATTTCAACAACCTCCAAATTCTAGATCTAGATCTATTTTTATAACCACTCATTGAATCTTCCCTCCAAAGCTAGATTGTTAGAGAGAGTCTTCTAGAAGAAGTTTGTTGGACAGAATATTCTAGAATGAGGAATATTCTAGGATAAGGTTGTTAGGCCGAGCCTTCTGAATAAAGCCACGTGCTCTTTTAGGAGTCTTCTGGAACCTAGGCCGTTACAGAGAGACATGTGGAGGAAATTTGACGCAATGATGAGTCCAACAGGCCACGGATCCGCGGCGGATTGGCCCATTCGGCCGCGGATCTGCGGCCATGTGGAAGACTTGGTGCATGGAATCTTCAGGGATGTTCTGTGTTGGCTTTTTGGGTCTTTATCTGATGTCTGGAATCCTATGTTTCTTTCTTTATTTCTGCCAGATCTCATATCAAAGACTTGACGTATTTTATCAGCACTTTTCGCAGTTCCGGTTCTTTTTCCTAGAATTTCCTACACACAATCTCGAGACAAGTGTTGATTCACAAAAGATCATGCGTGCAATAATAAACACTAAATTTCCCTCAAAATACCGGTTATAATGTATAACACAAGTTATTTGGTATTTTACAGACAAATTGCTAATATGTGCTATATTCATACCAAATACCTTTAGATGATTGCAAATAGTAGGGAAATTGACGTGTTAAAAATGCAATATTTTCGACTGATCAGGTAGCAGTTCCCAGTTGACATAAGTACAGCTTAGTCCGTCGACTTGACACTGCTACTTCGTCTCAAGTGTGTTCCCACTGTACTTTGATTACTACCCTACCATGGCACAAAGGAGTCATGTAAACAGGTAGTAGTTGGGTGCAGTCCCGAAGCACTTGGAGGCAGTAGCGGTTAGAAAGGATTCATCTCTCCCGGTATTTGGAGTTGATATCGCGCTGTGTTCGGAAGGCCATTACACAAAGTCCTTGGCCAAGGCAAGCGAGATTTACTGGTAGGTATTCCAGTAGTTTCTTAGGGTGTATTGGGCTACTCTCCGACACGACTTATTGCGCTGTTAGGGGTCTGACGATTACCGCCCCCTAGGCCCGATATGCGATACTCTTAGACGAACAGACCAGACTGTACAGAGATTGTCACATACAGACTCAGTAGGAGTTCGGATGAGTTAGCTCATCGGCCTTCTTATCGATACATACCTGGGTAGCCGTTACGTGCAGCTAGTACCACTTGCGGCTTGTGGTTAAACCCACTACCAGCGTAGTATCGAGTCTTTAGAGTCCCACACAGAGGGTTTCCCTGCACCGGGCAAAAGGTGTAGTGGCCGTATAGTTTTACGGCAGGGCTTCGATCACTTACGTGTACTTGTGCACGTATGATGATTGGGCGGATAATACTAGTGGGATTTAGTTTAAGCCGGATCCTAGTATTATATTGATGGATTATTTTCGTCTCTTTTTATTCGTATTCTTCAGAATACGGATGCGGGTATGTATATACGGATGAGGGGCGTTCTCGTAATTCTTGCGGGAAAACTTCTAGAAGGGACACCTCATTTAGGGTTTGTTTTTCTTTATGGATTTAAATTTAAATGAGGTGGAGGAAATGAGGTGGAGGTGGACAAAAGATCTAGCATGGCTACTTGGCGACTCATTGTTATAACTCACTCTTTAGATTTTTTGATGCATACTAGATATTTAGTTAGATATTTATATTTGGTTAGATATTTATCATCTAAAATATAAGTATGCTTCATATTTCTAAAAAGAGGGCAGCCATTCTTTTCCCATGTTCACACTCCACTCTTATTTTCTTCAAGTCTTCTTCTTCTTCCTCTAAACCCTAAATGCTCTTATGTGTTGAGAATCCTATGATTGCAAGAGACAAATTAATTCATCTTCTTACTCTACACCCTATAGGATTTCTAGTTTAACGAACTAGAAGCCGTAGTTACCTCGGATTTGAGATAGGTGCTCGGACTATAGACTCTCGGGTGGATCGTCTTTGACTCGAGGAGGCTGTCGAGGTTGCCTAATCCGTTCCGATCCATGGAGCTGACGACGAGGTAGAGGACAGCGATGAAGACCCGAAGGACTTGGTATTGTGAGGTATAACTTCTTTCCGAGTAGTTAAACCTCAAGTAGTTTGCTAGCTGTGGTTTATGTTCGATCTTTGGTTCTAGTCGGTGTCGCGAAGCCCGTAAAAATCATTTTTTGCAATTTCCGCCTTCCCGCGAACACGTGGGGTGCACGACATCGACTTACAGTATGACTGCCATAACCAGTCGCATCATCATGCGGCAGAAAAGTACTAATTAGCAACCGAATACTACGTCTCGGCAAGGTCGACAAACGCAGCACGAATACTAAACAGTACCCATCTGAAATGAAGGAGGGTTACGACTGGTTTTTTTGAAGAAAAACCTTTAATGTAATGAACTTGATATCGTTGTAGAACCTAGTGATTTTAAAAGGAATAGTTTAAGCTCCGCTTTAAAAATCGAGTAGTTTTCAAAACAAACCGAGTGGGTTATAGAATATGCTAGTTTTTGCGAAAGAGGTCATTCCCGGTGAAGAGATCTAGGCTCTTTCCTCATCGAATGAGGTGCTGGATATTCATAATGGAATACCACTATACAAAGTAAGAACGAGAGCTACCTTTTTGAAAAAATCGATTCTACAACATCTTTTAGGTTTCTTTTCTTTTCATTAATCTTATTAATGATGCCCCATAAATTATGTTTCCTAAACATCACAAAAGAAACGAAAATAAAACACATATATATGCCATCCGCATTCGCCACAAGGACCCAAGTTTTCACTGTAAGGTTACTTAACTTACGGCAGGGCGAGGTCAGGACTAGCGCGGATGCAAAACATATATAGTATCTACTATTATATTATATATATAAGTAGCATTTGTCTCATACAGTTTTATGATCACATCACATAACATCAGAAGCAGATATAAGAAATATAGGATATACTAGGAGGTCCGTGTTTTAGATTAAGCCAGTAAAGAAAAACACGGATTTCACGGTCATGATGAATAGCCAAGCCCACACCCCTAGACCCCTACGAGAGCGGCAAGCAACCCTACCAATTCTAGAGTTAGGTGACCGGTCTCGACTCCTCGAGATGGCCTCCCACTGGACTCTAGAACCCGGTTACTTGTGCTCTCCGCCTTAGGTCTATCCTAATACGGTAAAGTAAATAATATATATCGAATGGAGACAATAAGCTCAACCCGGAAGAATCCCGATAAAAGAATATTACATACAATTATTTACATGAATGAAAATGTAAAACTCTCATCTCACAAAAACCGGCTATTCTGTCACGACAATCCAATATAGCATATCAATAGCAACACAATAATATCACATGTCATCAACGTAAATAAATATGTGTATCCCTAATGTCGTTATCGTATAGCAACGAGATCGGAGATACTGCCACATATTACACTTACGGTCGCAGAAAAGAAATGAAAACTACAATAATTAGAATCCACATTAATAGGCATCATAAACCCGGATTATCACATATTCCGAATTTCATGCATAACCCTATAAACCTCACATTTAAGACTCGAATTGAAAACCCTTTTCAAAGATTAAGCCAGGCAATTCAACAAGATTCCCGATGAATGATTCTAAGGCTCGTCGGGAACTTTAGTGGATGGCCGTACCCCTGAGGCCGTCAACGAAGTGGACTTGGGCGGAACACCATGGTCGCGAGCACCTGAGTGGATGTTGTTAGCCATTGGGTTCTCCTATAGTCACTTGGTTAGGGCAAAGGGGTATAGCTCTCTACTAGTGTCTCCCGGCGAGTACTCGCGTACGATACGAGAATATGACAGAGTTTCGATCTAAATCCAAACTCCATGGTAACCCATCATTTGAGACTAAAATGCTAGATTTACAAATCGATAACTAGTTTTCGCAAAACTAATTAATGTAGATTTCAAAAATTGTATCACATAACCAAAGCAATATAGACGATGTTAACATTTCGATCAATATTTTAAACAACAATAATTCACAGAGATCTCAACCACTTGAGCCTCATTAAAAATATCCAGAAAATTCAAAATGTGAAAATGAAGCAGCACAAGAAAAGTGGGCTCCTAACTCCACAATTGCGCGGCGGAACCGCGACCAATACATAGTATAGGCGGCGGTTCCGTGGCCAATTTGTGGAGTTATGAGCTCATATTTCTTGTGCCTCCATAAAATTACCTGCACGATTTTCTTAGAATTTTTAATCTGGAAAATAGCGAATTTCAAAAAATTGGACAGAAACTTGCAAAATTCATTTTTAAAATGTCGATCGAACACTTTAATTTCATCTAAACTTCTTTTAAGCCTCTAGCTTGGCTCTGATACCATGAAAGTATGTCTTAGCACCTCTACTAGGTTTCAATGAGTATCAAGTATGCAATTTAAAAAAAATTTACATGGCTAAGTATACTAAACAAAAATCGAACTAGAAAATTAGGGTTTCAAAGCATGGCAAGACAAGTTCTAAACTAAGTGAAGAAAAGTTACAACCTTTGTAGTATAGCCTTTCACTTCAAATGCTCCAAATAGTAGTCCTAAAACTCTTCTTTGACTCCACTTGAAATATGGAACGAGCTTGCTCGAAGTCTTCGTCGTTGATAATGATTCATCTTGAGGCAACCCTCACTCAAGCTCACACTTCACTAATCAAGATATTAGCGAAGAGAATAACCTATACTAATTTGCTAGAGTAGTGTAGGTTGATGAAATAGGGATTTTGCTTACTAAAAAGCATTCTTTCTTTTTCTTTTTCTCAACCTAGAATAACTAGAGAGGAGATGAAGAAAATGAACTTGGAAGTGAAGTGAACCTTGAGGATAAGATGATCACAAGAAAATGATTAATAATGTATGAATAAAACAAAAAATGGAAGATAAGTCATGGCTTCTCAATGCTTCTCCAAGCACCCATAGAACAATGACTCATTCTTCTTTTCTTTAATTCATATATACAAATCATTATCTTCTTATCTTTACCTCTAGTGTGATTTTTATACATCCATGTTCAATATATCATCAACCATGATACAATATATATATATATAAGAGAATCTTAAGTGAGCTTAATATTAGTTAATACATATACATACATACATACATATATCAAATTATTAAATCAACACTTGATTCAGTAATCCGGTTATATCATATATAACCCGGCTAATATCAGATATATATATATATAACCGGATTATTGAATCAACACTTGATTCAATAATCCGGTTATTTTTAAAAACGCCAGATTTGAATACGGTATCATATACTTGTTTTTAATCAAGCTCCCGCACATATCTCCATACGTGCCCTACTTCGTTTCACTTGAGCTAGGAAACCTCTATGTGAGACTCTAAAGACTCGTCAATATACCAGCAGTAGGTAATGATCATATCAGATACCCACAAGCCGTCAGCGGTACTAGCTGGACGTAAAGGCTACCTAGGTATTGAACGAATAGAAGATCAATAAGCAAACTTGTCCAAACTCCCGTAGAGTCTATAAGAAACACTTACCGTATAGTTCAGTCTTTTCGTCTGATATGTCGCATATCGAGTCTGGGAGTGGAATCGTCAGACCCCAATAACTCAATAAGTCATGCCGATGTTTGGCCTATAATCTTTCCAGAAACTACTGATAACACTTATCAGTAAATCTCATCAGCCCTAGCCAGGGACTTATTGTTATAGCCAATCGAGTATAGCACAATATCAACTCCTAATACCGAGAGAGACGAAACCCTTCCTATCACTCACTGCCTCCATGTGACTCGGGACTGTACCCAAAAACCACCTGTTTGCACGACTCATTTGATCCATGGTAAGGAGGAAATCAAAGCACAGTGGGAACCACACAGAACACTATGACGATCTTGGGTCTACATACTAACATGTACAAGTGTCACCATAGAACTGCTATATGACGATAGGTATGGTACCATCTAGGAGTTCTCGGCGAGTCCTGTTCGGTGTACCCATTCTCCAATGAGCACCTGTGTAAAATCTTTAATGTCAAACACCAATGGTTATGGGATCAACTATCGCCTCATACAGGGTCAAGAAACATATACACTAGTGTACTCTGGAATATCGATACCCTATCTCGATACTCCCTCGATTAGGAACTGTTAAGGATGTGCTTGTGGACTATACAAGCCCCACTAATATGATCTGCATCACAGTCTTGGTAGTCAATCCAACATCCTAAGGGCTTTATCAACATGTATCAATGAGATAGTAAACTAAAACAAGTGCACATGTTAAGATAAAGAGCAACAAGATAGTATACTATCATGTTGAGCAAGAAAGTCCTCTCTCTCTATATGTGTGTGTGTGTGTGTCTCCAAGTATCCACTATAATATACAATAATGGTCTCTAGGGCATACATATTTCTAGCAGCTTGATGGGAACCGCAAAGTCTGTCGTGTATTTCTTGGACGATTTTCTTTGCTTCCTTCGGCCCTAGGCATCTTAACCATAGGAAGTCGAATGATTTCTTATATAAAGTATCATTGACGAAGGCAAATGACAAAGCTCGTTTCATGAGCCGATATCTAGACAACGTATTTTCGGGCGTTCATTGCGACTTAAAGTAGTCTATAAAGACTTTCCTCCATTCCTTGACCTCTACTTTTTCTTTTATTCGGAGGACTTCTTATTCAGTTATTTCTTTTCATTCGGGTGCCTCTATCAGGTCTTTCGAAGATGTATCTGCCGGCGCGAGGATCCTGCAGTTTTGTCCAATGATCTTCACGTCATCGAGGTCGTCGTCGGACAATTCTTTAGTTAGTTTGGCTAATGTGTCCACTTTGTTGTTTTCCACTCGCGGTACGGTTTCTAGGGTATATGAAGGAATTTGGGTCAGCAGTTGTTGCACGCTTTTGCCAAACCTTATTAGTTCTGGCTTGAATGTCTGATAGTCACCGTTTACTTGACTAACGATCAGCCGAGAGTCTCCATACATGAGGAGGTTTCTTATTCCTATATCGATAATAATCTCAAGACCGGCTATCAAAGCTTCATATTTCGCTTCTTTATTGGTCCTGGGTTCCGTCAAGGAGAGGGCGTAATGCAATATTCCTCCTTGCGAGGTTATGAAGATAAGACCCATCCCGGCTTTAATTATGGGAGTGTTCTTCTTTCGCCGCTTCATGGAAGACGCTCCATCGAAGTAGAGCTCCCATTGAGACTCATTTTCTTCTTTCTCTTCTTCGATTGTGTCGAACGCGTATCATCCGGTGACTAGCAATTTTAGGGAATGTCTGCTAGTATTAGATGTTCTGCGAGAAAGTCGGCGATGGCTTATCCTTTCACCGCTTTGAGGGGTCGATACGTTATCGAGAATTCCATCAGCAGGAAGGCCCATTTAGCAAGCGTTCCTATCAGTATGGCATTGGACATTAGATATTTGAGAGGATCCACCTTTGATATGAGATGGACCTCATGCGCCAAGGCGTAGTGTTTGAGCTTCGTTATTGCGAAGATCAGCGCTAAGCAGTGCTTTTCGATGGGGGAGTAGTTGCTTTCTGCCCCCCAGAAGAACTCAACTTAGATAGTAAAGAGATCTCTCATTTTCTTGATCGTTCTCTTGTGCCCATAACGCTCCTAGAGCACCTTCGAGGGCTGTCGTGTACAAGATAAGGGATTTTCCCTTAACTGGGGCAGCTAATACCGGTGGATTTTGCAGGTATTGTTTGATTTCATCTGGTGCGTTTTGTCACATTTGATCCCAGACGAATGGGGTCCCTTTCTTCATCAGATGGGTATTGGGACGACATTTTCCAGAGAGGTTGGTTATGAACCTCTGGATATACGTGAGTTTTTCTTGGAGAGACCGCAGTTTTTTGAGGGTTCTTGGCGAAGGCATTTCCATAATCGCCTTGATTTTTTAGGGATTGATTTTGATGCCTCGATGACGAATGATGAATCCCAGGAATTTTCCTGAGGAGACTCCAAATGCGCATTTTAGAGGGTTCGTCTTCATATTATACTTCCAAAGACATTAGAACACTATTTTTAGATGTTCCCAGTGCTCCTCATGAGATTTACTTTTAACGACGAGATCGTCGATATAGCACTCGACGATCTTGTGGATGAGGTCATCGACGTTCTTTGTCATGGCTCTCTGGTAAGTGGCTCTGACATTTTTCAAATCGAAGGGCATTACCTTGTAGCAGAATACACCCAACGGAGTCTGGAAGGCGGTATACTTCTGGTCATCAGGATCTATTTTTATTTGGTTGTATCCTGAAGATCCATCCATGAAGGAGAAGACTTCATGGGTGGATGTGTCATCGATCATCAGCTTGGTATCGGGTACTGAAAAGTCATCTTTTGGGCATGCATTATTAAGGTCCCGAAAGTCCACACAGATGCAAACCGTCCTATTTTTCTTCATCACCGGGACAATATTAGCAATCCGGTCGGGATATTGAACCTCTTAAATGAAGCCAGAGTCGATTAGTTTCTTAACTTCAGTGTTGATACTCATCTCAAGTTCAAACCGTATTCTTCTTGGTGCCTATTTGACTGGCTTTATGACTGACGATATGGCCAGTTTATGTACCGCTACTTCTGGATCTAGACCCGGCATTTTGGAATAGTTCCATGCGAAGCAGTCTTTGTACTGTATGAGCATGTCTTTTAACGTGGCTACCTGTTTTTCAGATAGTAGCTCACTGACAAATGTCGACCTCGGATCATTCTCCATTCCTAAGTAAATTTTCCTTAGGTTGTCTGTCGTAGTATATATTCTAACTTCCAGCTCTTTTGGTGCTGGTGGAAATTCTGAGATCTCCTCGTCGTTGCCTTCATTTGCGAAGCATCCGAAGAGGTCAATCATATTCTCGTTTTCTCTCTCTTTTGAGAGAGTTACCATATGAAAGGTATGAGTACTCTTCCATTTTTTCGGTCGTGTTGGTCCGAACCTGACAGTATAGGCTTATCCTCCAGCTGTCGGATAGGATAAACCTGCCTTGTTAATACTGGACCTCGACCTAGTCCTTGAATGTGAGTCCTCAAGGGGATATCCTATTGTTCTGTGATAAGAGCAATAATCCGGGTGATGGACTTCGTTTATTTGTTCAGGGTGCCGAGACTCCGGAAGCGTCATCATTTGGTGCTTCACGACAATGTTAAATATTTTCCTTGTCTTATCTCGAGGGAATGAATATTTTCGACCCATCCACTTTATAAAGGACGGGTTCCAACCAAGTTTTTCTCTATTAATCGGCATCTTGGACCTGCTTTGTCGTCCTTAAATGTTGTTTGCATTCTTCACCTTATTTTTACCTCTGCTTCGGTATTTTCTCTCTTCGTGAAAGTACTTAACGGGCTGTGAATGAAGAGTATTACGGTCCACTTCTCCCACTGATTGTTGATTGAGCCGCCGCGTCTTGGCCTTTTCATATATTGCCATTTCCCTATAGTGGTTGTCTCGGCTCACCTGGCGAGCTTCTTTTATTTGTTTGTCAATTTGCTCTTCAAGCGACGAACTTAACATTTTTAGAGCGAGATCTCGCCTCGATTCGATGCCATGGCTACTTGGAAAAGCGTTTTCTTCTTCACTCAAGTTGTTTATGACATGGCGGCTATAGATTTGCTCCTGTTTCTTGGACCGAATATATCCCAGCCCAATTGTCTCCATCTTCTCATTAGGCTTCTTTTGTTGAGTCCCGGGAATATCCCAAATCATTTTGAAGAATTGGGTCTGCCGAACCGTTTGTTCGAGAGGTACGCCTTGGCGTTTTAACAGTTCTTTTAATCTCTCTGCATAATATCTTGGCATACAGATAGGTTGGAACCTGTCAAGGGTGGGGTTGGCACCATGCCAGACTACTTTTTCCATCTTGGTCTCCGTAGATTTGTAGAAGAGGATCGCCATTTCACCCTTTCGCCAGGGAGGTATGTAGAAAGTTTGTAGTTCTTGTATGCTATATGTATCGAACGCATCAAGTTCCTTATAATGTCGAGGAGAGCCATCATAATTTGTAGACTCTAATCCGCTTCGGTAAGAACCTGCATCGACGGGCGGATGGAGAATACTGTATTTGTCTCATCCTCGGAATTGCTGCCAAAGACCAGGATAGGGGTAGATGGTCCACGCTTATTGTTTTCCCTTTGGGGTTGCCCCGAATAGACTATTTGTTTGTCTTCCTTGGTGTCGCTTCCAAAGATTGAGATGGTGGTCACGGATTTTTGTTTATTCTCCGTCTTGTGGCACTTTATAGTATCTTTGAAGTCCGGCAGAAAGTATTTCGCATCTTCATACTTTCGCACATCATTCGCCGAGAAGGGATTGAGTTCTCTTGTGACGGTGTACTCCAAGCCATTCTTGAAATACTTCATACACTGATGTTGTGTAGAAGGGATGACGTTGTACTCATGTAGCCAAGGCTTGCCGAGCAGAGCGTTGTAGCAGGTTTTGGCATCAATAACATAGAATTTTATGTCAGTGATGAGCAACCCAAAGCGCAGAGTAAGTATTACGGACCCAAGTGTCCATGATGACTATGAGTCAAACCCAGAGATGGTTATTTTATCTCAGGAAAGACGCTAAACATTCATGCATATTTCCTTCAGCACTCTCACGTTGAGAAGATTGACGAAGGATCCATTGTCGACAAGCATTTTCCCTATCTTGACGTCGTGGCAGTACCCGGTGACGTATTGCGGTCGAATATGTTTGCACGTACCGAGGAGTAGATCTTCATCGCTGAATGTAATATCAGCCGTATGGACCTCTGCCAGTTCATCTTTCATCTACTCTTCTGCGAGGAAAGCTTGGAACCGATCTTGCTCTTGTAAGGCCTTGATCAAGGAATCTCGTGCCTCTTTGGACAGGAGGAGAGCGTCCAGTATACTCAGTTGTGAGGGTATTTTACTCAAATGTGCAAGGACATTGTAATCTACCTTATTTTTCTTAGGCGGGTCCTTTGCGGCGAGTTCTTTGACTGCTTCTTCATCAAGGGCGATTTTCTCGGGCATCTTCCCTTATCCTTTGTCTTTTTTGTTCGAACCTTTGTTTGCAGGTCCGAGATTCTTATCAGATTGCGTATGGTTACGCAGCTGAATGTTCTCGCAATCCTGCCCCTCTTCTTGTTTCTCCAAGGAGGAGTTTTCAAAATGAGAGTCAAAGGGTATTTCATCCTCAGAATCGCTCTCGAAGGTCAGAACTTGAGATTTCCCCCTTCTAAACTGGTACCAACCGTATGACAGTTGCTAGTTATTTCTTTATGCATTTTCGTCTCGCTACTCTCACATCGGCGAGCGCGAGCTTCGCGCTTCTCCTTCTTGAAGTATTTTCGATGGGGAATATATCCTTGCCACCACTTTTTAAAGGCACTGCATTCCTCGATGGGGTGGCGACCCTTCGATGATATAGGCAGTATTTTGGATGTGATTCTCCTCCGTCGAAATATGGGACTCCAGGAGTGTACATCATGAGAGGTGGTAGCTTCATCCCCATTGATAGGGCTTTGGCGAACCGCTTCTCGGTTTGATCGTACTCTTATTTGTTGCAGGCATGCTTTGGTTTGGTCGGAACAGTTTATGACTCGTTCTCACCGCTGTTTCTTTATTCAGATGCTGATTGTTCATCATGTAAAACCGCATTTCAATACCGCTCATTCGCTATCAATTTTGTGATATATCGGTACTATTAACCCGTGTCTACTTAATAAGTATAGGGTACAGGTATTCATGACAAAACATGAGAAATACACTCAAAATGCACGGATACAACATTGTGAGCCGACACTACAACCAGAACGGAAAACTGATTAGAATTCAAGGAGATTTTTTGAAACAAATCAAAAGTGCACAAACATTTTTCATGAAAATGATCCAACATGTCTACAAGTGTGAACACAAGAGTTTTCAAGATGTATGCACATTGGTGGCCAGAAGTGATATGGTGTGAACACATTTTAGCAAGTGGGCTTGAATAATGAGTGATTTTGAAAAGTTTTGATGTGATGGATGTTTAAGATATATTTTTCCCTCCAAGACTCCAGATTGTATCTCCTTAACATTTAGACAAAATTGCAAATACAAGGAGATGATGTTGATGATTGAAGACTACAGAACTAAGATGGGCCCCACACTCTTCCCTTTGGCCACCAGTTTATTCAACGTAGCCGCAATTTGCGGCCCCTTCTTGCTCTGTTGGCTCTATTTTTCTTCAAAGTATTAATCTTGGTCACATCAACTCATTGTTATATGCAACTTCTGCTTTTAAAAGTTCTATAAATAGAAAATCAGTTTGTGAGAAAGGGATGTACATTTTCACTACTTGTAAACACTCTTGATAAAATTTTGTAGTTCTTGTGATTTGATTGAGTCCTTTGCCTTCCTCCGGTCTTGCAACTTCTATCATTGAACCTGCAAGATCGGATTTTGGTAATTAAACTCATTTGCTTGTACTTGGATTTCATATCAATAAAAGCTTCATTGAGTTCAATTGTGGTTCTTGTATCTCTTCTTACATTTTTCTTTCATTCTCTTTTATTTGCTCATTTGTGTTTCCTTTACCATGATGTGTTAGTAGTTTTCATTTAGGTAATGGTGAGGTAGGTTGATGAACGGCTTGCCTTCCAACCCCTCATTCTTGATTCTTAGCACTTATTAACTTCTTTTCTTAATGTGTACAATGTTATTGTGTTATTGCTTGATAGGATATGTTATTTTGAATAGTTGCAAATCAACCTTTAACACATATCCTATTCTTTCTTAACATATCATTTTTGTTACATTAAGTATTGTAGTAGAAATGTGGGTTAAATTTAGCTATGTGTAATGAACTCGATAGATAGGACATGTAGCCACACAAGCATATGTCATATACATGCTAACTTCACTCAACTCATTTCATCTAAAAACCCTTGAAATTTGTAGTTTCTTTTGTTCCAATTTTGATATCTTATCCTAAACGATACTTTGTAATCGGTTTAGATGCGGCATACTTTTTAAGTCAAATAGAAACTAAAAATGGATATTGAATCAAGATTGAGAGTTAGGGTAACGCCATAAGTCAATTAACCAAACCTTAGCCTAAATTTTTGGATATATCAATTTATTTGTTACATCTCTTTCTTTTCATAAAACCGTGACAAACTCAATTTCAAAACCTTTGTTTCCAACTCAAAAGAATGCCGTGATATCCATTCCCCGTGGATCGACTCGTACTTGCCAGATTGTGTCAACGCACCATGCACTTGCGATATTTTATAACTCGAGAATCACTTCGTGAAAAAATTTTAATCAAAAACCGACATATCCGATATTGAACCATATCCTTTTTAAAAGCACGATATCGTGAATCTCTAACACTGACGCTTAGCCTTTTCATACATAGTCATCTCGCGTTCTTGGTCATTTTTGCTCTTTTGAAAGGCTTCGTTTATCAGCCTTTCAATCGGGTCTTCTTCTGGCAATTTCGGGGATGTTAGTGTCGATTCTGCCGCTAGTTCCTCCATGTTACTTTCTAACGCTGGCAGAGCTTCTTCATCATATAATGATGAATGAGAGATCATGTGGCAACTTGCTACACGGTCTTCTGTTCCTTCTGAGGAGTCATTTTCCTCATCATCGTCACTGTCTCCGTCCTCAAGAAAATGCTTAAGGAATTCTTCGAGCATGACTGGTGTTCGTGCCTTCTGGTTAAATTCTTCCAGCGCATCAATATATTTTTGGAGATCTGTGCGCTTGTCGTCATACTTGGCAGGCTGCACATGTTTTTTAGTCTTTTTCTTTTTCTTAGAAGACTTTGAAGGCTTGACTTGGAGGCTTTTCCCCTTGTCAACGGCTTTCGGTGCAAGAAGTGATTTCATCATTCCATCGATAATTTCGGGTTCAAATGGGCTCTTCCACTTGATCGCCAGACATGCATATAGATCTTTCAGCATTTTTGTAGTATTTGCTGAAAGAACTACTTCTCATGGAGCTTCTTTTATGAGTGAGCATGATGCCCCCTGCGCGTCCTCCTTTTTCGGAGCATGCTTTTGGGAAGGATCTACCCTCCAACTATCGAATAGTGTGAACTTCCCCTATTGGTACTGATTCTCGATTCAATTTTTGAAGATGTAGCAATCTTCAATTGGGTGACTCACCATCCTGTGATAGGAGCAGTAGTTAGGGTTGTTGATATCGCAGGCTTGTGCGGGTAGCCATGGGTCTGGCAATGTGATGAGATTATTTCTCATCGCTAGCTCGAACAATCTCCTCGTTTTATCGCGAGTAAATGAGGATACACGTCCTAGCCTTTCTTCCAAGGATGAGCACATGCGAGGGTTGTTTTGGTAAGCAGCTGGTTTTGGACTGCTCGGTTGTTGTTGCGTATTGGAAACGAAGGCCGCCTTTCCTTTTCCATTATTATTTCGAGGATCCTTATTTGAGGAGGAAGGGCCATGACCCATCTGATCCATTTGGGCCAACTTGTCTATCAGCGCCTGGAAGGTTGTGGGTTTGAAGAAGGTCATGAACTGCGACACAGCCGACTGAGGATCAAAGGTCCCAATGAACATGCCCATGGTTGGAGGCTCTTCAATGCGTTGTTCTCATTTAGACCACAAGTTTCGCCATCGGATCACGTATTGGACCCAATTTTCTCCCATCTTTACCCTAGCATTGATCAGGGCCGTGATCGGAGTGCGTTCACTCGCACTGGCGAACTGTTGCGTGAATAATAACTCCATTTCTGAGAATGTTTCCACAGAGTTGTTCGAGAGCTCCGAGTACCATTTGAAAGCTGTCTATGACAATCTTCCGACGAATTGACGAAACAACAATTTGTCGTCGACTCCAGTATTGCTTTACAGAGCTCTGAATTATGCGACGTGCTAGTAGGGATTACCCGTTCCTTTGTAAACGTGGAACTTCAGGATCGTATATCCCAGTGGGTACTTTATTTGGTCATACCAGGCCGGATATGTGTAAGTCCATGCTACATCTCCCGGTACTTTCGGGCATGAGGAATTTGGTGAAAAACAATTTTCTTAGAGGTGGTAACATGGACTCAAAACCGGATCTTTGTTAAACATCTAACTAACAACCTAACTACGAGTTGCTAACTACTCGGTTAGGGGGTTATACCTTTCTTTTTCTCGAACTCCTTCGTCTTCAAGCTTCGATGGTCGTCCGAATCGGCTTCTCCCCGTCGTCTCCTTGCGCCGAAGATAGATCCACCAGAAAGCTTCAACCTTTGGCTCCTTCTTCGAACTTTGAAGAAACTAGTTCACTCGGTTTGTTAAACCTTGTGAACTAGAGTGAGTAGAGAAGAGTTTGTATAGGATTTTATCTATGGTTCTTGGTTCTCAACTCATGAGACAAGTGAACCATAGAATCAAGAGAGGGAGAGCAAGAGGAGGAAGATGAGAGCTCAAGAACAAGAGAGAGAATGAGCATGAAAGAATGAGAGAAGACCTTTCTCATTTGGCTCTCATAATCCAAAACAATCATAACACCTCATATCAATCAAGTATTATGTGATGGTTTAAGCAACCATGGCCATATCATTTCATGCACTCATTTTGCATAAAAGAACAAGCAAGCAAAAGTCTTTGCCATGAAATGATAGCTATAGTCATCATGATGGTCAACTAGTCAAGCCTAGTCAACCGGTCAACAAGTCAACAAAAGTCAACAAGTCAACAAAGTCAATCCCTCAACAACCATGTCACCATAATACTTAATTAATATAATTGTTAATCACATATCATATTCTCATTAGGGTTGAGCAAAAAGTCAATAGTCAACTGTCAACGGTCAACAACCCTAATGAGAATCCTCTGCCTCTGTCTCTCCGTCAACTGTGCATACACACCCGCATCCGCGTTCCGAGGAACACGAATGCATACTGGATAAAACCAATCCCAAAAGG
This sequence comes from Agapanthus africanus, assembly GCA_030015575.1. Lineage (NCBI taxonomy): Eukaryota > Viridiplantae > Streptophyta > Magnoliopsida > Asparagales > Amaryllidaceae > Agapanthus > Agapanthus africanus. The sequence continues at coordinate 199,253,820 of JASDDO010000028.1, read as the reverse complement.
TACACTAGGATCTGGCTTAAACCAAAGCCCGCTAGTGTGAACTGTCCGGACACTGTACGTGCACAAGTGCACGGATGTGATCGAACCCTGTCGCAAAACCATGCGACCTGTCGCAAAACCATGCGACCTCTACTCTTTTGCCTAAAGGCGAATAGCTTTCTGTGTGGGACTCTAAAGACTCGACACTACGCTGGAAGTGGGTTTAACCACAGACCGCAAGCGGCACTAGCTGTGCGTAACGGTCCCCAGGTAGATGCCGACAAGAAGACTGACGAGGCGAAACCCATCTGAACTCCTACTGAGCCTGAATGTGACATTCTCCGTACAGTCCGGTCTGTTCATCTGATACATCGCATGGCGGGCCTAGAGGGCGGTGAACGTCAGTCCCCCAATAGCGGTACAAGTCATGTCGCAGTGAAGCCCAAAACACCCTGAGATAACACTGGAAGCCTACCAGTATATCTCGTTTGCCCTGGTCAGGGACTACTCGTGTAATGGCTCTCCTAGACACAGCGCGATATCAACCCCCAATACCGGGAGAGACGAATCCTGTCTAACCGTCACTGCCTCCAAGTGGTTCGGGACTGCACCCAACTACCACCTGTTTGCACGACTCCTTTGAGCCGTGGTAGGGTAGTAATCAAAGTACAGTGGGAACACACTCGAGGCGAAGTGACAGTGTCAAGTCAGCGGACTAAGCTGTACTCATGTCACCTGGGAACTGATAACTGACGATAGGCATAATACCAACTAGTCAGTTCCCGACGAGTCCTGTCCAGTATACTCGTAACCCAACGAGCACCCGCATACTATCTCAAGTACGACGTACCGACGGCTGTGGGACAGACCGTCTCCCACACTGGGATGAGAAGCGCATGCGCTAGTCTACTCCGGAGTATCGATGCCCTGTCTCGATAGTCCTGCGACCAGGGACCTGCATAAGGATATGCTTATAGATTACCCAGCCCCACTAGTGTGACTGCCATCACAACGCTGGTAATCAAGCAAAGATCCTAAGGGCTCTACTAATGTGTATAGGCGATATACTAAAATAAACACATGTACACATTGAAGTAGAAACAAACCAAGTAGCATACTACTATTTTGAGCAAGATTGTATATACAAGGTGAATATCCCAAGCTTCCATTAAGTAATATACAAACTAGTATGATACAGTAATGGCCTCTAGGGCATATACACTAACAATCTCCCACTTGCACTAAGGCCATGTACTGGCGTATCGAAGACCTATCATCTCGATCAGCCGCTCGAACTGAGTCTGGGGCAAGGCCTTGGTGAATGGATCTGCAGTGTTATCTTCTGAAGCGACTCTTCGAACCTCGATCTCCTGGCGATCCACGATCTCCCTGATCAGGTGATACCGCCTCAAGATGTGTCTGGATCTCTGATGGGACCTGGGTTCCTTCGCTAAAGCTATAGCCCCGTTGTTGTCGCAATACAGAGGTATTGGATCAACAATGGACGGAACTACCTGAAGTTCTTTCAAGAACTTTCTCATCCAGACAGCTTCTTTTGCGGCATCAGATGCAGCGATGTATTCCGCTTCCATCGTCGAGTCTGCAACGGTTTCCTGTTTGGAACTCTTCCAACACACCGCCCCTCCATTGAGGGTAAAGACAAAACCCGACATGGACTTGGAATCATCCTTGTCACTCTGGAAGCTGGAGTCAGCAAAGGCCTCGATCTGGAAGTCTTTTCCGCCATACACCAAGAACATCTCCTTAGTCCTTCTCAGGTACTTGAGAATGTTCTTTACCGCTATCCAGTGTTTCTCCCCAGGGTTCGACTGATACCGGCTTACCACACTCAGTGCATAATCTACATCCGGTCTGGTACACAACATCGCATGCATTATAGAGCCTACCGCAGAAGCGTAGGGTATAATAGACATGCGATCCCTCTCCAAATCAGTCTTGGGAGACATCTCTTTAGAGAGGGTGATCCCGTGACAAGCCGGTAGGTTACCGCGCTTGGAATCTTCCATACTGAATCTTTTCAGTATGGTGTCGATGTACCTGGACTGTGAAAGTCCTAATATCCTCTTGGATCTATCACGATGGATCCGGATCCCCAGGATGTATGAGGCATCACCCAGGTCTTTCATGGAGAACCTGTGCGACAAGAACCCCTTGACAGATTGTAGCATAGGAATGTCATTTCCTATTAAGAGAATGCCATCCACGTATAAAACGAGGAATACTACAGTTCTCGCTACAAATCTACTATAGATGCATGGTTCATCTGGATTTTTGATAAAGCCAAATTCCTTGACCGTCTCATCAAAACAGATGTTCCAACTCCGCGATGCCTGCTTTAGTCCATAGATGGACTTAAGCAACTTGCACACCTTTCCGCTGCTCCCACTCTGAATGAAACCCTCTGGTTGGTCCATTTAGACACACTCCTCTAAATTTCCATTTAGAAAAGCGGTCTTTACGTCCATTTGCCAGATCTCATAATCGTGGAAGGCAGCAATGGCAAGAAGGATCCGAATGGATTTCAGCATAGCCACTGGAGAAAAGGTTTCGTCATAGTCCAAGCCAGGTCTTTGACGGAAACCCTTTGCAACAAGTCTAACTTTATAGGTCTCAACCTGTCCATCTACACCAATCTTCCTTTTGAAGATCCACTTGCATCCTACGGGTTTTACCCCGTCTGGAGCAATGTCCAACGTCCATACTTTGTTGGTGTACATGGACTCCATTTTGGTCCACATTGCATCCAGCCATTTTACTGAGTCAACGCTCTGAACGGCCTGCTGGAAGCTAGTAGGCTCATCATAATCTATGATGCAATCCTCTCTATCCCCGTCTATGAGAAAACCGTAGTATCTCTCGGGCGGATGAGACTGCCTACTACTCCTGCGGAGCGGCGTAGAAATGTCCTGTTCTTTTGAACCCTCTGGTTCCACTAAGCTTTCAGTAATAGCTCGTGGTTCTGGAATTTCTTCCAGTTCTACTGCGCTCCCACTAATTTCCTTTTCTAAGAACTGGTGTTCTAGAAAGTGGGCATGACGAGAAACAATAACTTTTTGTTCCTCTTCGCAATAGAAGAAATATCCCTTGGAGTTCTTTGGATATCCCACGAACTTGCACTGTACTGAGCGGGCCCCGAGCTTGTCCGCATGCTGCTTTTTGACAAAAGCTGGACTTCCCCATGTCTTAATGTGATTAAGATAGGGTCTCTTCCCACACCACATCTCATATGGTGTAGTAGGCACAGTCTTAGTGGGAACTCGGTTCAAAAGGTATGCAGCCGATTCTAGCGCATACCCCCAGAATGATCGCGGTAACTCAGCGTTACTCATCATGGACCGTACCATATCCAATAGGGTTCGGTTCCGTCTCTCCGATACACCATTATATTGTGGAGTGTATGGAGGAGTAAGCTGAGAGAGAATTCCGTTCTCTTTTAAATAGTCCAGGAACTCGGCACTCAAGTATTCACCACCTCGATCCGATCATAGAATCTTGATACTTTTGCCGGTTTGTTTTTCTACTTCATTCTTATATTCCTGGAATTTTCCAAAGGCTTCGGACTTATGTTTCATTAAGAAGACATAACCGTACCTTGAAAAGTCATCCGTAAAAGTAATGAAGTAAGAAAAACCGCTTCGCGCATGTGTAGACATTGGACCGCACACGTCGCTGTGTACGAGTCCCAAGAGCTCGCTCGCTCTTACTCCGTGTCCAGTGAACGGAGACTTTGTCATCTTTCTTTTGAGACAGGATTGACAAGTGGCATACGATTGATATTCGAACGGATTCAAATATCCTTCTGTATGTAACTTTGTCAACATTCTCTCATTGATGTGACCCAGTCTACAATGCCATAAGAAAGTCTGATTTATTTCCGGAGACTTTCTTTTGTGTGTATTCTGGACATTGAAAATCTGTGGTTGGTTTAATACGTATATACCATTGCTCAATGTACCTGACCCAATCAGAACTTGATTAAGGTGAATGTTTACAACATTGCTTACAAACGCAAATTCATAACCTTCTTTAGAAACTAAAGATACAGAAATGATATTACAAGTTGCGTTGGGTACAAAAAAGCAATTACGCAAAACCAAAATATGTCCATCTGACATTCCCAGGTGATAGTCCCCCACGGCTTTAGCATCCATGCTAGCTCCGTTCGCAACTCTGAGGGTCATGTCACCTGCTTTCAAAACACTACGGTTTCTCAACGCCTGCAAAGAATTACAGATATGAGATCCTGATCCGGTATCCAATACCCAGGAAGTAGAGTTTATTGAAAGACAGTTTTCAATAACATACACACCTGAAGCTGAAGCTGCAACCTGCTTCAATTCCTGTGTTCTGGCCTTCCAGGCCCTGCAATCATTCTTCCAGTATCCTTTCTTATGACAATAGAAGCATTCTTCCTTATCCACAAGCTTTCCCGCTTTCTTTGTTGCTTTAGCTTTTCCCTTCGTATCCACTTTACTAACACCGCCTCTTGGTTTGGCGGGGGCCTTCTTCTTCTTTCCCTTGGCTTTTGCCTTGGACCTAGAAGAAGATGATCCTCCTACAAACAAAGTGGATGTTTCCCTACCTTTCTGTAGGGTGCCCTCTGCGCTCCTCAGCATGTTGAGGAGCTCTGAAAGTTCAACTTCGTTTTCTTGTAAGTTGAAGTTCAGTATAAACTGGGCGTAAGTGGAAGGAAGGGACTGGAGAACTAAGTCCGTATAGAGCTCACTCTCCAATGTGGTCCCTAGGTCCGCGAGCTCCTCAATGTAGCCGATCATCTTAAGCACGTGTTCTGCTACTGATGATCCGACGGCCATCCTTGTCGAAAATAACTTTTTCGACGCTTCGTATCTTGCGATACGAGATTGCTCTCCATACAGTTCTTTTGTATGAAGAAATATGGATTCCAAGTCCATATTCTCGTGCCTCCTCTGATGTTCATTGTCCATAGAGGCAAGTACGAGGCACTTGGCCTTCGCGCTATCAATCTCCCAAGTCTTACGGATTTCCTTATCCGCGACGCTGGAAGTGGGACCAGGGACAGGGGGGATTTGGTGGTAAGAAGATACCCCAGCTTGTCGAAAGTGATTGCTATCTTAACATTCCTGAGCCAATCTTTGTAGTTTGGCCCTGTCAGTATGTTTTTATCTAGAAGTAACTTAAGTCCAGTCATGTCGATTGGTCGCTGCAATTAGGAGAGAGAAGAAACACTCAGCTTGATGCTCTTGCAAGTTTAGAATGGTTTTTAATTTGTCTAAACAGGATGGCTCCCACTGTTTCTCGAATCCCTCCTCAAACCAAAAAGGAAGAATTAGTCAGGATCAATCTCACCGTACAATACTTGCTTAGTCGTTCAGCCAGGCCAGTGTCGGTACTTCGAGGGAGGTTTTCCAACGCTTTCGCGAAGTTTCTTAATTAAATAATCTCTTTTCCCTGGGGGCGTAGCCCCGCTAACACCTTTCTAGACACCTACTTGGTTTATAGCATTGAACGTTAAGTGAGAAATTTCCCGAGGAGTAGCATATACTCACAGTAGGATCGGGATCCAAATATCATCGCGTGACGAAACTGAAGGAATCGTACCAGAATCATCACACTCCAAATGGTATGCAACACTAGCAAGTTTCAGTTCTTTTGAAACTCCCGATGTGGATTTTTGCCCCATGCTCTTATGACCTTGACTTTGGCCAAAATATCATAAGTCACATGTCAAGTTCTACCCGTCATTATCCAGGTTAATTTGGATCCATCCGTACCTACCCTTGACTTTGGCCAAAATGGCAGTACGACTGTCCCAAACCAACGCATCTATCTATGCTACACATGAATACCCAATACCTACCAATCACTATGCCTTGACTTTGGCCAACATACACAGCTTGAATACTATTGACTATTCATGTGAAACGACGGAGGGCTACGAATGGTTTTGGCAAAACCATGAACGTAGTGAACTTGATATAATCGATGGAACGAGATAGCTTTTAAAAGGAGTGGCTCAAGCTCCGCATTTAAAAGTTATTTTTGAAAAGAACCGAGTGGTTTTTCGAAAGTGTTCCAACGACTTTAACTTGGTTTATTTTCTTGCATTAGTTCTTTTAATGCGTCCCATCATTTAAACCTACCATTGCAGAAAACAACCAAAATATGACGTACGCTTATGCCATTCGCATTCGCCACGGGGCCCCGTCATTACCCGTTAGGTTACTTAACTAACGACAGAGCGGGAGCTGGGCTAGCGCGGCTGTAAAACATAAGCAACGCCTAAATAATATCATATATAGATATACTGCAATGATAGCCATTTCAGATCACAGATGAACACATTGGATATACTAGGAATCCGCAATTCGTATGAGCCTGTAACGAAAAGCAGATTACACGGTCGCGGTGAATAGCCAAAACCCCACCCAAGACCCCTACGGGTGCGGCAAACTACCCGCCAAGTACCCGAAGCGAAGCAACCTCCCTCAACTCCGTGAGTAGGCCACTCGGCACTTCGGCATACCCGGTAGTTTGTGCACCCCCTCCATGGGTCTATCCTAGGAGCAAAAACAGTAAAAAGAAATTATACAATGACGGCTACAACCCCGACCCGGTTGTGCGGCCATACAAATAATTATTACATCAAATTTACATGAATTGAAAGAAAAGAAAACTCTCGTCTCACAACCCCCGGCTATTCACTCGCGACAATCCAATGAATTCATATACACATTCCAATAACATTACAGATCACAGATTTGTATAACCCCCACTAATCGACATATAGCGATTAGCAGACGTTCAATACAAATAACACATCACAGAAAAACCCGTCAGCTTAAGTCTTTTGGAAGTTCGATCAAAAATACGGATTTTTAGGACCCAAACACAAAATTTTTCGTTCTGGAAAATCTGGGCTGAAAATACATATACTAAAATTCCTAAAATACCCCTATAAGCACACTGCAGCAAAGAACAACCAGAGAGGAGCCAAGACGGCCGCGAAACCGCGGCAATAGCAAGCTATTGCCGCGTTTCCGTGGCGCAATGATGAGATCAGGGGACCGTCTTTCTACAGTGCACTCTAAAAACCCTGAGTCGATTTTTGATGCATGATTTATTATTTTTACAGAACATAAAAAATCGACAGCAAGTATAAAATCGGGGTTCATTTCGGGACTTTTTCTTTGATCGATCTTCTAGCTACTGTAACACCCGAGCCCAATAATACTATTTCTGTTACTGGTTGAGTGTTAGACATTGCTCATTTCAATTATCTTGCTTATTTGGTTCTTGTTGTAAAAATTTTAACCGGCTAAGTCGTTTTTGCCTATAACAAATTTTAACACCTAAAATGAAATTAAAATTATCCATATTGGCCTACTCGTCACCACTAGTCGCGTGGTAGCGTCCGCGCGTCGAGATTTCATCCCGTTCGGTGAAACGGACGAGTTTGGACGACTACGCGCGCGTGCAAGTGTCCGACTTGGGGGCATGCATTTTAATCATAAGACATCTCATTTTTAAATTTGGAACTCGCTTAAAATCCTATTATTTGAATTTCAAATATTTGGGCGCAACCCGGGCGCGGTTTGGAAATGTTTCATTTAGCGCCAAAATCCCCATTTAATTTAATAATCTAAAACTATATATATATATATATATTTTCTGTTACCTATACTAACGATTTAAATCTTTAAATCTTTATTTAATTCCCTTTTCAACTCCCCCGGCCAATCACGAGGCTCCATCCCTCGTAGGCCCCTCTCTCTCTCTCTCTCTCTTCCTATAATCTCTCTCTCTCTCTATCTTTATAAATTCCCCACTGTTCCTTCGTCTTCGCAGAAACCCCAGCGAAGAACCCCACGAACCCTGAACCCTAGCCTCGTCGTGCCGTCGCCGCCGCAGTCCCCGCGCCGACGAGACCACCACCATCATCCTTGCCTCCGCAACCTCGACCGCACCCCCTCCTTCCTCCGTTCTCCTTCCTTACAGCGCTGCAGCCGGCGCCGCAGCCGGATGCACTGCCTCCGCTCGCCGTCGCCGCCGCCACTTGTCGCCGACGACGCCAGCACCTCCCCTTCGCCCTCTTCCCGACCTCTTCACCTTCCTCCTCCTTCCCTCACCGGCGCTGCAACAGACCCACGACGCCCGAACCCTAGCACTTCTCCAGTCGCCGGAAAAGCCGCCGTCGACTCTCGTCGTCGTCGCCAGCGCACCGCCGACCACCTCCTCTCCCCTCCTACAACCCAGACCAGGCCAGTACCACCCCTCATCGCTGCATCACCCGATCTAGCCAAGTCAGCCGCTGCCGCGTTCCCTGTTCGCCGCCGGCGCCCCATCGCCGTCGAACCCGTCGCGGTTGCCACCCTCGCTATCCCTGTAAGCATCTCTTTACCTTCTCCCTTTCCTTTTCCCTTCGCTGGTCGCGTTTTGTCCGTGCGTAGTTTGCTAACCATCGTCGCCGTTTTGACATTTCGCCGGATTCCGGCCGTGCCGACGACTTGACCCGACTCTCCAGCGAAGTACTCCGGTCCGCGTGGCCCCGCTGTTCGTTGTTTGGACTCGATCCGTGACCCGTGCATCCGTCGTGTGTTTTCCGCCGACGTTACATTCGTGTTTTCCGGTTTGCGAAACCGTCGAGGCAAGTATTACTTGCTACATGCTATGCTATACCAATTAAGTGTGCTTGACTCATAAAACTTGCAAATATTAACTAGTGTAGTTACTTTTCTCGATTGGACGAATTATGATATATCATGATACTGTAACCGAAACCTTATTTTGCCACTGTAACCCTAATAACAAAACTACCGGTTAATCATTTGCTATTTGAAAGACGATAGCCGTACACATATATCTTCATTACTTTCTGTTATTGATATTGCACTGCCTTGTGATTATTGCACCCCAAGGGTGCTTGAACCTGTTAATAAGATAATACAACTGCACCATATTAATAAAACTTTTACCCCGAGCTCATTAGCATCCGCTGCTCGACTGAGGCCATGGTATAAGTGCGCCAAGCCAGCGATCCCAACAGCTACCTTTATCCCGATGACCATCCGGTGGGCTGGATAAAAGACAGAGGGTCGCATCCGATGAGAGTGCATTGGGATCGCAAACCAGCTCAGCCACAATCCAAGAAATCCTAAGAAAAAGGCCTCCTCATCCATTCCAGGGGCCGCAATTTCTGCAAATGACATAGTAGGGAAGTCCGGAAGAAAAAAACCTTTTGATCTATATCCTTCTCCGGTAGGTTGTCCACACCTAGACCGAAAGGGTCATCCAGGGTGGCGAACTTGGCAGCTTCCGATGAGATGACGCTTGGACGAAGGAAACGAGCAATGAAGTCCTCAAAGTTAACTCCCCGACCCCCATGTTCGACGAAGAGGGACTCATATATGTTCAACACTTTAATCAAGCTTGGGAATTGATGTTGAACGGCATTCTCCGGTGTGACCCCCTTACCATCGGCCTAGCACCAAAGACGTACACATCTGTCAGGAGCAGCTCCTCATAATGTTCCCCCATCACTGGTAAACCGGATACCTCCGCAAACTCCTCCAAGGAGATTGACACTTCCCGATCCATGGCAAGGAAAGTGTGGGTAGGAATATTCCATTGCTTCAAGAAAGCTTTGAACCACCAGGTGGGGAGCGTGGGATACTGGAAAAGAGAGACGTAGACCGCGGTGTACAGTCCTAATCTTATCAACTGCGACTTCTTCGTCGACAGGATGTACCGGGCCCACGGCAGATAGCCAATCGGGTGGCGGGGGATCAGACCAAGGTTATACGATTGCCCCCAAGGTCGTGCTTCACCCTGACAGATACGGCGCCCTAGGATGTCCAAAACCATAGGACGCTGAACCGGTATCGCATCTATAGCGGGATGTAGAAAGCCCTTCGATGTCCAATCCACCAACTCCACGGCATACTGCACCGAGGGTGGGGTAGCATAATGAATCGCCGTGATGGGTTCAGACGGCACTGCGCATGTGAAGCTGCGTCGACCCATAATGATCTGGTTATACCAGGACCCCCAAAGGTGAAGATTCTTGTACTCCGGGTCGTATTCTCTAATCATGGTCAGGACTTCACGGTCCGAGGGCGCCTCGGGAAATCCCTCCTCCGAGCGGACGAACGGGAATGAAGTGTCTAGAGACATGATCGCTGCAAAAAGAACGATTTAGCCGTTAGTGTTGTAATTCCAACGTTTGGCGTCTAAAAAAAAAGAAAGAAAATGCATTAATTAAATTTAAATTAATTAATTTCACCACACAGCAGTGCAGTGAGTAGGAGACCAAAGGGGGACCCACAAAATCTGAATGACAATATGTCAGTTAATAAGACAACCTCATCATTGGATGAGATTGTCAGTTGGTCCCCAGGAAAGCATTCCTATTTAAAAAGGGGGGGAAGAATCCCTAGAGACAAGGAGAAAATCTTCTCTTTCAGAGCAAAGCTCTGTCACAGAGTGACACTTGTCAAACTCTTGTCTCAGGGAAATAAGATTTCTTAAAAGAGCATGGCTCTGTGGTAATAATGGAAAAGATCCATCAGAAAACTTTTTTTTTTTTTTTTACACTTAAAAGAATTAAAAAATTTTGGAATCTTGAAAGATTCATGAAAAATTTATAAAAAGACTCTTCATTTTTCAAATCTAAAAAAGCTATTTTTAGATCTATGAGCAAAGCTCTGTTCATGGGTTAAAACCCATGAACAAGATCCCTGTAGATCTATAAGTTTTGAGAGCAAAGCTCTGTTTATGAAACCCCAATGGGGATCTCTTTAGATCAAAAGATCTGTGAGAGCAAAGCACTTTGGTTAAGATTAATTTAAATTAATTTGATTTAAATTAATTTTTACCTAAAGTTTCTAACTTTGGGAATGAGCAAAGCTCTGAAGTTCTTAAGCAAGAGCAAAGCTCAGTTGAAATCAAAAAATCTTAAAACGGTAAGATTTTTTTTAAGGGCCAGAGGTCCTATTTATAAGGCGCTTGCACCCCTTGAGCTCACCCCTTGATCCAACGATCAGGAGTTTGCCACCGCTGCACTCACGTGTTCGCCACGTGAGCGCAACGGTGGGGGGGCATTTGTTTCGTCCAATCAGAGCAAAACTCTGTTGAAATTCAAAATTCAAAATTCTGAAGCAACGCTTCAAGTCTCGGGCGCAACGCGCCACATGTCAGGCGCTGATACGTCAGCGCAGCGCCCAAGAAGGCGCACCCAATCAGAGCAAAGCTCTATTAAAGGAAGCAACGCTTCAGTTGCGCAAGCGCTGCGCTGCGCGACACGTGTCAACTCAGATGCGCTAGCACAGTTGCGCTGCGCTGTGTGCTGCGCGACACGTGTCAGCTCAGATTCGCCGTGTCAGCGCAGTTGCGCTGCGCTGTGCGCTGCGCGACACGTGTCAGCGCAGATGCGCTAGCGCAGTTGCGCTGCGCTGCGCGACACGTGTCACACGCTGGGGCATCTGCGCCAAACAGAATAAAAATTCTAAGAAATCTTTTCTGTTCTTTTTAAAATAAGAAGATTTTCTTCTGCAAAGCATGAGCCCTTGGATTAAAGATCCAACGGTGGGGAAAATTCCCCAAATCACTCAGAGAAAGATCTCCTTGACAAATTTAACTAATTTATGGGCACTATAAAAAGGACCCTAGGCCTCAATTCAAAGCATGAACATTTTCTTGAAAAAAGTCAAGAGCTTCAAACAGAGAGAACTCTGAAAAAAGAAAAAAAATTCAAGAAAAAGGTAAAAACCTTCACAAGGGAGAAGAAATTTCTTCTAGTAGATCATTGATCTAAAAACTAGATCAATGATCTTCACAAAATAAAAACAGTGCTTTACACTTCTTATGAACCACTAGTTCTTTAAAACAAGAAAACAACAAAATAAAAATAGTGCTTTGCACTTTTATGAATCTCTGGTTCTTCAAACAAAAAGAAAAACTTATTTTTCTTTGATCTAAATTAGATCAAGAAATCAAATAATGCTTTGCACTTCTATTCTTGAATCTAAAAGATTCTTGGTGCTTTACACTTCCAAACTGCACTGTTGCGCTCTTGAGAGAGCGCCACGTGTCAGCTATAGAACAACTTGCGCTACGCGCTCTTGAAATAGAGCTTTGCTCTTTGGAATCGGCGCAACTCAACAGAGCGCGCCACGTGTCAGCAACGCAACAGCGCAACGCACCAGCGCAGCGCACTGCGCTGTTGCGCTTGCGCTCACCAGAGCATGACACGTGTCCTCACTACAAGCGCTTGCGCTCAGTAACTGGCGCAAAGCGCCTGAAAAATGCAATGCATTTCTTTTCCTGAAGGGCTAGGCCCAATTAAAAAACCAAGCAGGCCTAATTAAATTGATGCTCTACATCATTTATAAATGGGCAGAGCCCAAACGAAATAATAAAAATGCTACACATTTTAAAAGGGGCAGAGCCCAAACAAAGCAGATGCATTGCATCATTCATAAATGAGCAGAGCCCAGAATAAATTGATGCTCTGCATCTTTATGGGCAGAGCCCAAACAAAAAATGGAAGAAATGCAATGCATTATTTAATAAAAGTGTTGAACATTTTCAACTGGACTTAGCCCAATTTTGGCCGTAAGTCCTCAAATTAAATTGACTGAGCATAGCTCTCTCTTAAATCAATTTATATCCGGTTTGAGGGTACATCTCCGAACTCCTCTGGCACACGTCGTTGTAATCATTCAACGTCGTCAGAGAGGTGGCGGGTCCCGACGACCACACCCTTCAATGTGGATTGCGGGGTCCTTAAACTCGTGGACCGAGACGTCCTTAAACTAATATTGGACCGAGACGTCCTTAAACTAATAATGGACCTAGACGTCCTTAAACTAATAATGGACCGAAATGTCCTTAAACTAATGTCGGACCGAAACGTCCTTAAACTAATGTCGGACTACCATGTCCCTAAACTGGAATATGGACCACCGCGTCCCTAAACTGGAGCATGGACCGCAATGTCCCTAAACTACCTATGGACCACTACGTACCTAAACTGGAACAATAGAGCCTCCAAATGCTCTTTTGCCGGATCTAAACGATCCCGTTTAAGTTGGTCTTAGCCCCCAAACACGGCTAACGTATCCTTAAACATTCAAACGGACTATAAAACTCCAAATCAACCTTGGTTCAAGGGTACATCTCTGAACTCCTCTGACATCTGCCGTTGTAATCCTTCAACGACGTTGGAGAGGTGACGAGTTCCGACGGCCATATAATAAATGGATCACCACATTAAGTTGATCTTAGTCTCAAACAGGACTAACGTATCCTTAACGAACGTTTAAGTTGATCTTAGCCGCAACGCGACTAATGCATCCTTAAACTAAAAACACCAAACCCAAATCTAAGTAAATACGGATTTGGACTAATCCACGTCCTACGGGCGACGGCATCACTCAGTCTCCGTATACAATCCATGGGCAACCACAAACAAAACAAACACACACGACACGAAGTGAAATTCTGGAGAAGGAGAAAGTTGTTACCGCGATGCGGTAGCGTAATTAACTGCAGGGGCTTGCGCCTGCAGGGAAGAGCATCCCCACAATCAAAAACCTCTCAAACGAGGGGGAATCTGACGAAGTCTGCTACATCGGACGCATCCGTCTAAACCTCCGATACACGGTGCCATAAATCAACTTGGCATCTTCGGAGAGGTGGACGGATAAAACCAAATAGCATCTGCCCCGAATCTCAGCGTCAGGACATCGCGGTCCTGTGCGCCGTCTTTCGGAGGGGAACAGAGCTGTTTTGGAATTTCTTAGAGCAGCTGTTGTTCTGCGGTCTTAGGGATAAAAATCGGCTCCTCGTCACTTTTCGAGCTTGACTCCTCTTAAATTATGGGGTCTTTCTGTTTAGCAACCTCACCAAAAGGGTTTTCATTGTCTTCCGGATGAGACTAGGCCTAGGAAGTGGCGGCCACATTCATACCAGATTGGGCCAGGAAAGTGGCAGCCCCATCTTTGCTCTTTCTGTGAAGGTTATCACTGGGGCGTGTACCTACCATATAAACCGTGTAGACCATGCATCAGGCCATACCTTTATTATTGGTGGCTGGTCTTTCGGACTGTCGTCGTGGCCCTTCCTTTCTAGGAAAGGACAGGCGATTAAAGACATTCGGCCTGGCTGGGTTCTCAGTGTTGGATATTGTGCCCTCAAGATAATTATTGTAATTGCAGGTAAGCGATTATGATAATTGAACGATGACCTATATAGGAAGAACGGTCTTACTCAAGATGATAGTATGCTGTCTGGTTTGTCTTCGTCATTTGTGTATACATTTTGATAAAACCCGTAGGATTATTGCTTGACTACCATCATTATGATAGTGATCATATACGTAGGAGCTGGGTAGTCCATAAGCACATTCTTAAATGTCCCTAGTTGAGAGAGTATCGAGACTGGGCATCGATACTCCGGAGTGGACTAGTGTATACTTTTCGAGACCCCGACGAGGGGCGGTGACCGGTCTCACAAGCCAATGGTGTTGAGTCACCTGAGATAGTATGTAGGTGCTCACTGGAGGTGAGTACACCGGACGGACTTGCCGAGAACTTCTAGATGGTATTATACCTATCATCAGATGGAAGTTCTCTTGTGGTATGAGTACAAGTTAGTTCTTTGACTTGAGATTTTCATTTGTCTCGTGTGAATTTCTACTGTACTTAGATTACTACCCTGCCACGGCTCAAAGGAGTCGTGCAAACAGATTTTAGTTGGGTATAATCCCGAGCCACATGGAGGCAGTGAACAGTTGTCAGGGATTCGTCTCTCCCGGTATTGGGAGTCGATGTCGCGCTGTATTGGGTCAGCTGTCACCATAAAATCCTTAGCCAAAGTGGATGAGATTTACTGATGTGATATCAGTAGTTTCTCAGTAGGTGATGAGCTTCAGACCAGCAGGACTTATCGGGTTAGTAGGGATCTGACGTTATCCATCTCCTAGACTAGGTATGCAATACTCTTAGACGAAAAGACCGGACTGTACGAAGATTGCCATAGGCAGACTCAGTAAGGGTATGGATGAGTTTGCTCATCGACTTTCCTTTCGCTCAATACCAGGGTAGCCGATACGTACAGCTAGTGCCGCTGACGTGCTTGTGGTTAAACCCACTGCCAGCATATTGACGAGTCTTTAGAGTCCCACACAGAGAGTTTTTCCGGTTCAGGCAAAATGATGTAATGGCCGTATATTGATACGTGCAGGGTTCCGATTAGGTAAGTGTGCTAACCACATGGACTTTAATCGGGTGGATGATAATACCAGCCGGCTTAGAATTAAGTCAAATTATTAAATCAAGTTTTGATTTAATAATTTACATATATATATTTTGATATGTATATTCTAGTATTATATTCATTATATTTTTCTATTTCTTAGGTATTCGTATTTTAATACGAATACGGGAATGTATTTACAGTGACGTATTCTTGTATTTATATAAGAATATTTTTAGAAAGAGGACACCTCATTTCTAGGAATTTCTTTTTATAGAAATTATGAAGTGAGGTGGAAAAGAGAAATGGTAGAGGGTATGGGAAAATGAATTATATATTCATTTGCTCATATTTTTCAAGCATGGTTGTAATTTTAAATTGGTAAAATTCTTTTAACAAAAGAAAGTTGCATGCTTGAATTTAAATGATTTTTTTTCCATTCTACCATTTTAGCTTCTCTCTCTTCCATGGCTCCTTCTTCATCTTCTTCATCTTCAATCCTCTCATGAGTTGAGAATCATGAAAATAAAGAGAAAGAAAAATACCATAACACTCACACGTATTACTAAGCATCATAGATTAGCAACCTAGGATCTTTAGTTGCTTCATTGATGAAGTTGAAGCTTAAACTTGGTTCCCTTGGGTGGATCATCTTCGGCGAAGGATGACCGACTTACAAGCACGATCTGGAGCTCTTGAGAGTATGCTAGAGTCCAACCCAATTGGAGAAAATAAAGATGCTACAAAGTTTGTAATTTCTAACCTTTTGTGCTTACTAGTTTAGATGTTTGGTTTAGATTCTTGAGTATAAGTTTTTAGTGCCATCAAAATTTTCGTTTTTATATTCCGCATTGGCCGCGATTTAACGGCGAGGGCACTAGAAACTTTTAATGGTATCGAAACCACCCAAACACCTTAAACTAGATAGTTACAACTTCCGGATCTCACCAGTTTTTGCTCCGCAAAAACTGCCATAAAACCAATGACTAATTTCTTGCCAATTTGATGTTTTGACTCCTTGCGGGCTCTCGGTTTGGACCGAGAAGCCGTAGGGAGGTATGCGGGGACATCCCGGAGGACCTAAGGGGCCTACACCCCTGAGACCACCAAAAGGTAGCCCTAGGGGGTGGAGACCCGAGCCCTGCCCAATTAGGCAAGCTCTGGCCTGCCTTGCCCCTATGGCCATATTTGGGTAGCCTAGGGGGTGGGATACCCCTTAGGTGCCTCCAGGTCAACTCTAATTTTATGCCGGGGTCCTCCGCGAAGTTTCGGCTCAATCCGAGCTCATTTTGGACTCCCATAGTGGGTTTTAGCATGGAATTTTTGCCAGTTTTTAGCATACTTATTTTCGGTGTTTTGGAAAATTGAAGTGTTGGCTATTAGTGTGCGGTATTCAATTATCATAATATTAGTGTTGGTTACGTGTATCATAACCTTTGGTAAAACGTCGTCTAATTTCTATACGTATTAATTAGACGGGGTTACGGAATTGATACTCGAAAGTTTGCATGTTCTGTGATAGATATTACTTGTTGATTATGATTGTGTTGGATTTATCGCGATGGATAGCCCGGTGTATGTAGTATTAGATGTAATTCTCTGTGATGTAATTTATATTCATATTACATGGCGAGCGTCCGACATGTGGACTGTCGTCATTGCGGTTTGTATATTATTCTTTAGGACGCGTCCAAGTTGCGGACGTCGTCACCGTTGTATATTCAGGTTTTCATTACATGCACTAGGATTACCCCGCGGCGGAGTACTCGAGTAGCCGGATTCTAGAGTGCAATGGGCCTCCATCTCATGGTGTTGAGACCGGGGTGCCTTACTCTAGAATTGGCAGGCTATTTGCCGCACTCGTAGGGGGTCTATGATCCGATACTACGAGCTATCCACACGATCGGGAAAATTGCATTTCATATTTGGCTCGTACTTTTCCAAGATTATCCGCATTTTCATACTGTGTTTGATTCTGCTGTGATGCTTTTGTGGTGTTACTTGATATCATGTGTGAGAAAAATGTTTATATATATTATATACATATTTAGTAGATGCTATATATATTTTGCTTCCGCGTTAGTCATGTTCCCGCCCTGCCGTAAGTTAAGTAACTTTACGGTGAAACCCCGAAACCCTGTGGCGAATGCGGATGGTATATATATGCATACCTATTTTTGTTTCTTTTCTGCCATGATATTGCTAATTGATGAGACTGTATTAATTCTAATTAATGCAAGGAAAACAAATCTAAATGATGTTGTCAGAACCAATTTTAAAACTACTCGGTTTTCTTCAAAACCATAATTATACTTTTTGCTTTGCATAAAAGTATTCGATTAGGAATATCTTGCATCTCATTCTATGAGGAAAGAGCTTTGATCCCTTCACGGCGAGTTCGCTCTTAAGCAAAAGTTTATATTACTAGTTTTAAAAGCGGAGTCTAAACTACTCCATTTTAAAGCCCTTCGAGTTCCTTCAATGATATCAAGTTCATTACGTTAACGGTTTTTCGCTATAAACCAGTCGTAACCCTCCATCATTTCAGACGGGTAGCGCCTAGTATTCATGCTATTTTTGTTGGCCTTCGTCGAGGCATGATGTATGGTAGCTATGTGTTACTTTTCTGTAGTATAGAGATGCATTAATTTAGGACAGTCGTACAGCCTTGTTCGTCTTCGTCAAGGATAAGTACGGGTGGGTTTAGATTAATCAGGACAATGACGAGTAGAACTTGACTTGCGACTTATGATTTGTTGGTTTTCGTCAAGGTCATAAGACGTTTGGGGAAAAAATCATATCAGGAGTTTCAAATATAAAGGAAACTTGCCAAGTTTGCGCATACCTTCTGAAGTGTGGTAATTTTTGTTGGCTTCTGTCAATATTATCACACAATGATAGTTGGGTTCCGATTAGCACTGATGAGTAGGTATTATTTCTCGGGAGATTTTCACTTAACAATTAGCTAATCTATCAGGCATCTGGAAAATGTTAACGAGATTTTCATATTTTTCTATTTTTTATTTTGTTAATTAATGACATAGTTATAGCAAAGATAATCTGTGGCAACTTTGACCCCTTTAATATCCTCTTAAAAGTAGGCTTGCTAAGAACATAGCAGTATTTTTTCAGCAAATTATTTATTATTTCTTGCCATAGGTTTTTGTTTAGACTTTCAAGCTTTTGTTCTGGCCTAATCCGTAAATTCTAACTTCTCATTTAAGTTCCATTTTGTGAACTTAGCTCTACGATAATTAAAAAAAACATAATAATCAAAACAGCCATCCAAATTAGACATCTAATCAACGGTGCGGTTTATTTTTGACACTGTCATCATCAATGTGTTTGTATATGCTATAAACCGAAGTAGCAAGCAGGTCCAACTATGCGTTTAACTTTTTGTCTAACCCGTGTTGCTTGTTAAGGAAAAGTATTATAACAGAATTATTCATCATAATTATAGTTCTGAGAATAACGGTTATACAAGTCTCTAGTCCCCATGACCATAAGATTTAATTCCATAGACATGCCTTTGACATGATTAAGCTTAGGGCAAGGAATGTCCATGGATAAGTTATTTTACCCTGGTTGTAAGTCCAAGGGCCCTGATAGTGGACATTATTAAGCACAAGTGGTTGTTGTTGAAGGGAAGAGATAGTAACTTAGGCCACTTATGGATTGGGAAATGGCCGAGTTCACTCCATACTCAACCCTTAATGCTACCAATACGCTGAATCTAGGAACTTAAGTTTGCTACCTACTACTGAACATAGCTCATACGGTAAAACTTTACTTTATGGTCTCCGTTTTCCCGCATCAAAAAAACTAAAGTTTGCTGCATCAAGAAAGCATGGGCCTCTCTTAGATTTTGGGGTATTCTTTTAAATTACAAAATTTTCAGATTGCTTGATTTAAAAATTAGAAAACAATAGCCGATATAAAAAGATTCATATTCCTCTTACATAAACAATTTATTAAATTTTTTTTGGGGCATGCACCCGGCACATAGGTGTTATCAGAGCCATCTATGTGTCCTTTAAATTGTATCATAAAAATGATCTTGTGTTGCAGAATATCTGATTTCGGTGCATAAGAATTACCGTTCAGTTTGTGGAAATGTGCTAAGAGCATTGAATTTAATTCTGCGAGTCTCCAAAATTTCAGAATTTTGATCCGTCATGTAACAGTAATAATTGGCTTTGGCCTCCAATCTTAAATCATAGACCCAACTTGAATCCCTATAGGGCCTATGTTTACATGTGATCTTAGACATAGTGATGGAGGCCTGGATCTCTTTCAGATGTTATCTTCCGTTGATCTCTTCGCGTAATGGCGGACGGCTGAGAATTGATCTGAGAATTGATTCCTTTATCGTGTGGATCTCAATGGGCTTGGATTTGAGGTTGAGCGAGCTACCTGCAAGGAAGTCCAGGGATGGTTGTACCACCGAGAACCCTCCGACGATCAAGTTAGTGGAGCAAATCGGGCAGAGTAGTGGCTTAGTGGAAGGAATTGAGTACCTCGATCGTCTGGGAGAGGAGTTTATATAGCGGCAGCAATGGGCAAGCAGGCGTGAGAATCTGTCACGCCCCGCTTCCCAAAACACGGAATACAAGGGGTTGACAAGGCCAGCCATGCTCCTACGGTCAAGGAAATGTCCTGCCGTAGTCACACTTCGGCTTCTAGTTTTTCATGGTAACCAGTAAATAATGCGCAGGTAATGAGAAATGCAGTAATTGGAACAAAACAGTAAAAAGAACTGACCTGATGGGAAATAAAAGATTTAACTCTGGATAGCTAAACAAGATGTCCGTGATGTACGTCTAGTCCTGATCCAAGCTAAATCATCTCCTCACACTGAGCATGCATACTCAGGTCGTCAGAGCAACACAATAGCAATATAATATATATAAAATCATGTGACAATTCTAACAGTGATAATAGATAACAGTAGATCAATGGCAGTATGGGTATGAACATGCAGTAATCAATGCAGCGGAACAGTAAAATTAGTAGAATGATATGCCACGTATGTCAACACAGTAAGTAAGGTATATCAATGCCACTATCCCTATCAGTCTCTAAGTCTCACTGTACAGGTCACTAAGCCTATCGTCAGTCCAACTGTGAGAGTCAACCACTCGCGAGTGTCCTCTACCCAAGGGTAGAATCCAAGGGCAAGGGACCACGGGCCCAACATGTACATCACGGTAATAATCATGTACCCTGTAGATCTCCATATATCTCCCTAAATATATAAGCCGGCATGGGACTCCCGAGATTCTGTTGAACTCACACTCAAACTACCCCACACCCCGTGGTCTACATCAAACGCTAACCATAACCCTAAATACCAATCGGTCTGTGACAAGTCTGCGCGAGAACTGGAGGCAGGGCCTCCATCAAGCACGTCCCGACTAATACCTAAGATAAATGGCAGTGTCTGGTGCCTTATCTGTGACACCCGTGCAAGAGCTTCCATAAGTGTCTCATACCACTTATAGTCACACGTACACGTGTCCCACAGACGTCGACAATGCAATAGAATAATAAGGTTCACTGATTGTGTACAAGTACGTATCACTTTCACTTTCACTGATACACGAATACTAACGTACTTGCCACAATCATCACTAATACCTAACACTGGGTAATGCACGTTATCACTAAGTTATCAATGCAATGGCATGTGAATGATATGATGCGTAAACAGTATATAAAGCATGATTAAGGTGTCATGAATCGATAATCTACCACTTACATAATTTATCATAAATCGTACGGTTACATTTTAGTGAAACGCTCAACGGGGAATAAATAGTATGTTCAGTTATCTATCCATCGAATTTAGTTTCATGCCAATCAGGTTCCAGGATCACTAATTATAGCCATTTCATTTTAAGCGTTCACGGCTGAAAATCCGGTTTCAGAATCGGAAGTCCGTTTCGCAACGCATTTTAATCCCAGTTGGGATCAGATTTTAGCGACGCTACAGTTGGATGAAATCTAGGGTTTTCAGTAAGGTTTTCAACGCAACATACGGATATTCAATCGCGTCTGTACGTCAGGAGATATACACTGTTTAATACTAGTATGTCAATTCTGATTCTGTTGGGACTGTTATGCGTCCCGATCTTTTAAATTACAGGTTAAAATAGCAAATGATGACAAAACAAGATGAAACCACTTGTATTATCTATCTAACAGATTCACCTTTAATAAACAGTGGAGTTCCGCATCCTACAAGTTAAGAAAACAGGATGGTACCCATTACGGGACAGTAAACAACAACTGGAGTCGCTCTGGACTGCAGTCCAGAGTCGCACTCCGATCCAAATATTGTCACGGTTTAAGTACATAAACAAGTAGAAATTTACATGGGGTTATAGTTCGTCGAGTCGTCTTCGATTTAAGCCCTCAAACGCATCATTCCAGTTTGTATATAATTTATGGTGATTTTAACGGTTTTCAGGTACAAGAAAATACCGGTTTTACGGGTAAACTTGGGGGTAGTCGTTTTAGTCGTTAACGGTCATATTTTCCAGCGAAATTCACATACTAGATTCACAACCATACAGGACAGACTATGCTATTAAGTTCCGTCAAATTAGAAGAGTATTTCCATTGAGACAATACATCGAACAGGTAAATAGTATAAGCTGTCCTGAAATAGTAACATTGCAATCTATACGATTTGGGTTTATAACATAATTAGATTAGCATGAAGCAAGTATAAAACTTGCCTGGAGATGCACGGCAGCGAAGTACAGTACGGGCAGGTCACGGGCACGGAGTAGCAAGCACACGACGAGACTCGACTAGGCTTGGGCTTGGTGACGGGCTGTTGCGAGCTCAAGCGATGTTATGGTGGTGGTCGGTTGATAGAAGAGGGAGAGACGGATGAGAGTTAGAGAGGGGAAGATAGAGAGATCGAGAGAGAGAGATAGAAAGAGAGACAAAAGAGAGAGACAGAGAGTGTGAGAGAGAGACACACAGAGAGTATGAGAGAGAGATGTTTATAGAGGGAGAGAGAACATATATCACAGAGAGAGAGTGCGAGTTAGACAGAGAAGGAGGGAGAGAGAGAGAGAGGTAGAAAGAGATCAGAGAGAGAGAGAGAGAGAGATGCAGGGAGAGAGAGACATAACAGAGAGAGGGTAAGAGAAGCAGGGGGAGAGAGAGAGAGAGAGATCAGTGAGAGAGAGATGCAGGGATAGATGATGGCGATGGAGATGATGTTGACGAGGAGGGCGAAGGGTGTCGATGGAGTTGGTGGTCGACGATGGTGGTCGTCTGGAAGACGGGGCGCCGGCGGTGATTGCAAATGGAATGGCCGAGATGGATGCAAGGAGGAGGAAGAATAGGGAGCTCGGGGTTTCTGGAGAGAGGAGTGAGCGAAGGAGGAGGGTGAGGTGATGAAGGAAGGGGAAATCAGTCGTCGTCGTCGTCGCCGGTGGAAGTGGTGGGTGCGGAAGTGGGTGAGAGAGAAGGAGGAAGGAAAGAGAGGAGGGCGAGGGAGTGATGAGGGCGACGGGGTTAGAGAGAGGAGCGTGAGGGAGTAACGTCGCGCAACGTAGGCATGGGCATGGGCGTGAGCTGCGGTGGAGGAAGCGGATCGCGAGCGGGAATGGAGGAAAGGAAATAGCCGTTGGAGACGAAGGAGTGGGCGAAGCGGGCCGGGTCGGGTTGGAGGCGCGGGTGAGGGGAAAAATGAGTGGGCCGGGCCTGGGAAAAATCAAGGATAAATAAAAAGAAGGGGGGCCGGGCTTAAAGAAAATAATGGTGAGAAAAAAAAAAGAATTAAGGGCCGGGCCAGATTTTTAAAAAAAATGAATTCCTTTGTAAAAAGGCTGAGGAGTTTGGGCTTAGGAAAAATAGGTTTGGGTTTAATTTTTAAAATAAAATAAACTAATGAGGAAATTTACAAAGGGCTGGAATAAAAGAAAAGAAAACGAATTTAAAAGAATGGGCTTGGGGTTTAGGATAATATTTAGAACTAGGGTTTTAGATTAGCATATAAAGCAACTAGAGTTAGAAACTAGAATTATAGTAATATAGGGAAATACATTTTGATGAAGAATAAATCTATAGTTTGGGTTTGGGCTAAAAAGGTTTTAAAAATAAATCAATGATTATAAATAACATAAATAATAAAAGAACTTTGTAAGTTAAAGAGAGATACGTATATTGGTATAAAAAGGGGCTGGGTGTTACATCATACCACCCTTACAAAAAAATTCGTCCTCGAAATTTAAAATAAAAGATAAGTAATACAAACATAGGCGAAAACTATTATATTGCAAACTAACACATAAAGATTTACCAGGAATACGTGGATGAAGGAATTTGAAGATATATATATATATATATATATATATATATATATATATATATATAAGAACAACATACAAAAAGATAGGTCTAAATAGGTATACGGCAGGAATAACTATAAGGGTAACTACAAGTATACGAGAATATAGATAACAATAACGAACAATAATACCCAAGGCGTGTTCGGTAAACTCGAAATCTAATTATGTGTACAAATAAGTATATCGAGAGTAGCAAGGCAGAAGTGATAAGTATAAGGCACAATCATTTATAATAGTAAACATAGGCACAACACCCGAAAATAAAGTATCGATAATAAAGTAGTGAAAGATTTGTCGGTAGGTTAAAACATTTTAGGATAATGTATCTATCGAATAGTTTAAAATAACTTAGAAAATTCATATAGTGAAAATAAGAAACATGTAACGAAAATATACGCAATGTAAGGTTGCGCTACTGAAAATAAGGATAATAGTAATGCGCTTAAAATACATAAAACTAAGTAATCAATAACACGCACTCTTCGATGAATATGAAATAATGAAAACCAAATTTCGAATGATAAAGTCCCTAAATATATATAGGGTAATAGGAAGACATATAAAAATGTATAGGCTAGCTAGGGTAAGGATTACAAGGAAGTGTGGATCATGCAAAGGTTGGAGTATGGCGGCTTTAAGCTGAAGATCAAGGAGATTGGGATCGGGTCAGTACAGGAAGTAGAGATGAGCAACAAAGGACTACAAGGGTAAAAGTATGGGGAGGATAACGGTCGGTAGATCACATGAATCAAAATTTGAAGGGTTAGCGAACTCGGAAATTTCACTAAAATTTCTCCTCCCAGGAGGATCTCAAACGAGGCACTGACGGAGGAAGAAGGGTGGACCTCTAAACGATCGGGTGTGGTACTTGTTAATCTCCGTGAGGGTTAAAACAATGTAAGGAGTAAGGTGGACAGATCTTAGTAGGAAAAATAATTGTATAGAAGAAATACTCAAGCAACAAGTGAACTAGGAAGATCAAAAGATTAGCGAACTCAGCAGTTTATTTCATTCCAGAAGATTTTAAACAAAGCATTCCCCAAAGACGAAAGGTGGTCCTAAACTATACACAGATTTATTTGGCCAGATAAGACAACATCTAAAAGAAATTCCATCAGTCGCGGTTGTGGAGATTCAGCAGGCTGCGGTAGGCTTGTGCGTTCAGGTAGGGGTGTCCATTTCCATAGCGCCCCGCGGGGACCGCCATTGGGAGTTTTTCCACCGCAGGGTCTTGTCTTTCTGGTCCTTCTTCTTCGGCTGGGGCTTCTTCATCAAGATCTGATTCCATGGGATTCTCTTCTTCTGGATTCTCTTCCATGGGGTTTTCCTCCACTTGATTTTCTTCTATCGGTTCTTCCTCGGGGTTTTCCTCTATCGGATTCTCTTCAGGGTCTGCTTCCTCTTCGTCGGAATCGCCTATCATGTCAAACTCTGGGACGGCTGCTCCTTCGTCCTCTGAATCGTTGTTTCCGAAATTGACCTGGGGACCGTTGATCTCATTGTCAGAACTCATCAGCGTGTGGTCTAAGGAAACGCATGACTGTGCATCCTCATCCAAATGCGGCGCTGCTCCAGGGTAGGCCATGGCCTAAAAAGTAAGAGTCATGATTAGACAATGGAATACATCAAGAAAATAGCTTAAGGGTACAGAGTATAGGGAAATATACGGTGGGCGAGAACTGAAAAATCAGATTAGAAATGCTGTGATAATGAATAGTATGAAAAAGGAGAAAGGCAAGAGAATGATACACACATTACGGTTCAAGGTTTTTATTGCATTCGATTAAAAGTTCAACGGATACAAGATTTCAAACGAAAAGACATGCTTATAAGAGGATGACAACATTATTACTGAAATTAGAAAACATGAAAATTCTTCTTTGATTACTAGACCGCTGCATTCCCGTCATGCGAGCTGAATCCTGTGTTGGGTCCGCCTTATCCTCGAAGTTCGAACTACGCAATAATCATCACTTGGCAGAAGTGGGGAGCGTGGACGAGTCTCCTCCTTGTAGCTCCTTCCTTTTTGGGCAACCGTTGATAAGATGTTCGCTGGATCCGCAAATTAGACATTTCCCTTGGACGCGGCGACAATCCCTCTGAAGATGTCCTGGCCTCTTACAGTACCCACAACTTTGGGTCTTCTGCTGCTTCTGTCGTGAGGAAACAAAATGGCGCTTCATCTTCTTCTCTTTTCCTCGTCTAACGGGGATCCCTTTATGATTGGAGACTCCAGCTGGTGCCTGATTCACCTGCCTTCTCAGTCTTTCAGCTAACAAGTCGTTTGTTCGCTCCTGGGCTTCCTTTAAACCTTGCAGTACACTCAGAATCTCAATGTTCTGATTCTGGGGAGTGGAGATAGAGGAAGGGTCGTTGGGAGACATGATCCTGAAACAGTAATTTTGAGAACGATATAAGGCACAAGCTATAAGGATATAATATGAATCGGACAAGGATTCAAGAATATCAGATGTGATGAAATTTATTACAAGCGGAAAAATCAACCGTATGATTCCAAGTCACTTGAACAGAGTATGGTAGTGTAATCGTGATGTAGTTCACAATTACAACCACGAAACTTTGCCAAGTCACCCGAAACCCTAGCGAATGGATAGCAGAACACTCAATGTGAATATGGATTAAGGATATCAAAATTAAAATCTAGACTGGGGGATGTCTTAGATTGTCAAGCTCTACACGGAAAACTGCAATCCCTATCGAAGCAAAACCTGGTCTCTGATATCAACTAAACCATATCACGCCCCGCTTCCCAAAATACGGAATACAAAGGGTTGACAAGGCTAGCCATGCTCCTACGGTCAAGGAAATGTCCTGCCGTAGTCACA
Organism: Agapanthus africanus; assembly: GCA_030015575.1. Taxonomy (NCBI): domain Eukaryota; kingdom Viridiplantae; phylum Streptophyta; class Magnoliopsida; order Asparagales; family Amaryllidaceae; genus Agapanthus; species Agapanthus africanus. Next base: position 199,227,368 of record JASDDO010000028.1, on the reverse strand, counting down.
CTTCGGCTTCTAGTTTTTCATGGTAACCAGTAAATAATGCGCAGGTAATGAGAAATGCAGTAATTGGAACAAAACAGTAAAAAGAACTGACCTGATGGGAAACAAAAGATTTAACTCTGGATAGCTAAACAAGATGTCCGTGATGTACGTCTAGTCCCGATCCAAGCTAAATCATCTCCTCACACTGAGCATGCATACTCAGGTCGTCAGAGCGACACAATAGCAATATAATATATATAAAATCATGTGACAATTCTAACAGTGATAATAGATAACAGTAGATCAATGGCAGTATGGGTATGAACATGCAGTAATCAATGCAGCGGAACAGTAAAATCAGTAGAATGATATGCCACGTATGTCAACACAGTAAGTAAGGTATATCAATGCCAGTATCCCTATCAGTCTCTAAGTCTCACTGTACAGGTCACTAAGCCTATCGTCAGTCCAAGTGTGAGAGTCAACCACTCGCGAGTGTCCTCTACCCAAGGGTAGAACCCAAGGGCAAGGGACCACGGGCCCAACATGTACATCACGGTAATAATCATGTACCCTGTAGATCTCCATATATCTCCCTAAATATATAAGCCGGCATGGGACTCCCGAGATTCTGTTGAACTCACACTCAAACTACCCCACATCCCGTGGTCTACATCAAACGCTAACCATAACCCTAAATACCAATCGGTCTGTGACAAGTCTGCGCGAGAACTGGAGGCAGGGCCTCCATCAAGCACGTCCCGACTAATACCTAAGATAAATGGCAGTGTCTGGTGCCTTATCTGTGACACCCGTGCAAGAGCTTCCATAAGTGTCCCATACCACTTATAGTCACACGTACACGTGTCCCACAGACGTCGACAATGCAATAAAATAATAAGGTTCACTGATTGTGTACAAGTACGTATCACTTTCACTTTCACTGATACACGAATACTAACGTACTTGCCACAATCATCACTAATACCTAACACTGGGTAATGCACGTTATCACTAAGTTATCAATGCAATGGCATGTGAATGATATGATGCGTAAACAGTATATAAAGCATGATTAGGGTGTCATGAATCGATAATCTACCACTTACATAATTTATCATAAATCGTACGGTTACAGTTTAGTGAAACGCTGAACGGGGAATAAATAGTATGTTCAGTTATCTATCCATCGAATTTAGTTTCATGCCAATCAGGTTCCAGGATCACTAATTATAGCCATTTCATTTTAAGCGTTCACGGCTGAAAATCCAGTTTCAGAATCGGAAGTCCGTTTTGTAACGCATTTTAATCCCAGTTGGGATCAGATTTTAGCGACGTTACAGTTGGATGAAATCTAGGGTTTTCAGTAAGGTTTTCAACGCAATGGACGGATCTTCAATTGCTTCTGTACGTCAGGAGATATACACTGTTTAATACTAGTATGTCAATTCTGATTCTGTTGGGACTGTTATGCGTCCCGATCTTTTAAATTACAGGCTAAAATAGCAAATGATGACAAAACAAGATGAAACCACTTGTATTATCTAGCTAACAGATTCACCTTTAATAAACAGCGGAGTTCCGCATCCTACGAGTTAAGGAAACAGGATGGTACCCATTACGGGACAGTAAACAACAACTGGAGTCGCTCTGGACTGCAGTCCAGAGTCGTACTCCGATCCAAATATTGTCCTGGTTTAAGTACAGAAACAAGTAGAAATTTACATAGGGTTATAGGTCGTCGAGTCGGCTTCGATTTAAGCCCTCGAACATATCATTCCAGTTTGTACATAATTTACGGTGATTTTAACGGTTTTCAGGTACAAGAAAATACCGGTTTTACGGGTAAACTTGGGGGTAGTCGTTTTAGTCGTTAACGGTCATATTTTCCAGCGAAATTCACACACTAGATTCACAACCATACGGGACAGACTATGCTATTAATTTCCGTCAAATTAGAAGAGTATTTCTATTGAGACAATACATCGAACAGGTAAATAGCATAAGTTGTCCTGAAATAGTAACATTGCAATCTATACGATTTGGGTTTATAACATAATTAGATTAGCATGAAGCAAGTATAAAACTTGCCTGGAGACGCATGGCAGCGAAGTACAGTACGGTCAGGTCACGGGCACGGAGTAGCAAGCACACGACGAGACTCGGCTAGGCTTGGGCTTGGTGATGGGCTGTTGCGAGCTCAAGCGATGTTATGGTGGTGGTCAGTTGATAGAAGAGGGAGAGACGGATGAGAGTTAGAGAGGGGAAGATAGAAAGATCGAGAGAGAGACACAGAAAGAGAGAGAAAAGAGAGAGACAGAGAGTGTGAGAGAGAGACACAGAGAGAGTATGAGAGAGAGATGTTTATAGAGGGAGAGAGAACATATATCACAGAGAGAGAGTGCGAGTTAGACAGAGAAGGAGGGAGAGAGAGAGAGAGATAGAAAGAGATCAGAGAGAGAGAGAGATGCAGGGAGAGAGAGAAATAACAGAGAGAGGGTGAGAGAAGCAGGGAGAGAGAGAGAGATCAGTGAGAGAGAGATGCAGGGATAGATGATGGCGATGGAGATGATGTTGACGAGGAGGGCGAAGGGTGTCGATGGAGTTGGTGGTCGACGATGGTGGTCGTCGGGAAGACGAGGCGCCGTCGGTGATTGCAAATGGAATGGCCGAGATGGATGCAGGGAGGAGGAAGAATAGGGAGCTCGGGGTTTCTGGAGAGAGGAGTGAGCGAGGGAGGAGGGTGAGGTGATGAAGGAAGGGGAAATCGGTCGTCGTCGTCGTCGCCGGTGAAAGTGGTGGGTGCGGAAGTGGGTGAGAGAGAAGGAGGAAGGAAAGAGAGGAGGGCGAGGGAGTGATGATGGCGACGAGGTTAGAGAGAGGAGCGAGAGGGGGTAACGTCGCACAACGTGGGCATGGGCGTGGGCGCGAGCTGCGGCGGAGGAAGCGGGTCGCGAGCGGGAATGGAGGAAAGGAAATAGCCGTTGGAAACGAAGGAGTGGGCGAAGCGGGCCGGGTCGGGTTGGAGGCGCGGGTGAGGGGAAAAATGAGTGGGCCAGGCCTGGGAAAAATCAAGGATAAATAAAAAGAAGGGGGGCCGGGCTTAAAGAAAATAATGGTGAGAAAAAAAGAATTAAGGGCCGGGCCAGATTTTTTAAAAAATGAATTCCTTTGTAAAAAGGCTGAGGAGTTTGGGCTCGGGAAAAATAGGTTTGGGTTTAATTTTTAAAATAAAATAAACTAATGAGGAAATTTACAAAGGGCTGGAATAAAAGAAAAGAAAACGAATTTAAAAGAATGGGCTTAGGGTTTAGGATAATATTTAGAACTAGGGTTTTAGATTAGCATATAAAGCAACTAGAGTTAGAAACTAGAATTATAGTAATATAGGGAAATACATTTTGATGAAGAATAAATCTATAGTTTGGGTTTGGGCTAAAAAGGTTTTAAAAAAAAATCAATGATTATAAATAACATAAATAATAAAAGAACTTTGTAAGTTAAAGAGAGATACGTATATTGGTATAAAAAGGGGCTGGGTGTTACAGAATCACGCTGGCCATTACGCCCCTGATGTCACGCCCGCGTGATAGGCGGGATCCTGCATTAATGGTGAGACAGGCTTGTTAATGGGGGATCGTGATGGCGTGGAACGTGGAATCATGGGCGACGAATATCTCGTGCATGGCGAGATTCGTGGAGCCATGGCTGAGGCGCCTGCGGGTCGGTCAGGGTGAGACCGAGGAAGATCACCTCGGCGGGAGACTCGGGCACGAGCAGGAGGCCGAGGCGTCTTGGTTCTGTGATAGCTCAGAAGCGAGCCGGGGATGGTCTGGAAGGTCACCAAAGGTCGGGAAACTTCTTGGCACCGAGGGCCCGAGGTGTGATCCCAACTGAAATTCTTGATTCCTTCTTGTAGCTCTAGGGCATGTCATCTGCCACGTGTCTGTATCTGGAGGGTCACGATACCGAACCTCATCCTTAGCCCTCCACTCTCGTCTCGACCCACTCCTGGGTCGGGTCGAGAGTGGTCTGACCGATCACCCGGGGTGAGTTCCCATTCGAAGATATCGTCGGTTGTGCATTCTCAGGCAGAGAGTGGTATTTTTTTTATGGCGTCAGCGGATAAGGGGAGAGATCCGCATTAAAGGGGAAGTGCCGGATCGTGTGTACGCCCGTCGAAGTGACGGCCCACGTGTCTAGCATTGGTTGGCTGGCAAGACGCATCACAGGCGTCCTTACGCTTGAAGGGACGCGTCCAATGCGAGTACGACAGGTGGAACGTTGTCGGCCGTTGGTTGCGAAACGTTGTTTTGGTGAGAGTCGATCAGAGCCGTAGGATGCGTGCGTCGGTAGCTATAAATAGAGGTGGGATCCCCATTAGGGCCCATACCTCTTCATAATTTCCTCGTCCTTAGTCGTGTCAGCTCAGCGCTCTTCTCCTTAGTTCGGATTCCGTGCTATCAATCTCCCGAGGATACCTTTCTTTGATCAGGTTAGATGTCTTCTTCAGAGGAGTCTGTAGATGTAGTGCAGGTAGAGTCTAGAGGGTCTTCTGAAGCTTCCTCTTCTACTTCTTCCTCTTCCCCCTCCGAGCTGGAGTTCACCCGAGAAGATAGGTGGTCCCCAGAGTTCAGGCCGCGGGTGTTCTTGGCGTGTGATTCTCGCTGAGGCATGCGGAGGAGCTCGCTAACATCAAGACCCGTTTCTTCACTCCTCCCGGCTATTCGCTTCGTCTGGCCGAAGAGGGGGAGAGGGCAAACCATGTACGGGGCAAGAAGATTGCCTTGTACCTGGAGGCCTTTTGGGCCTGGGTGCGTCTGCCCCTCTCCCTTAAGGTGAGTGAGGCGTTAAGTTGTTTTGGGTTAGCTCTGGACCAGCTAGTGCCGAACTCTTGGAGGATCCTCCTCGGGTTCCTGGTCCAGTTGAAATTGTGTCAGATCTCTTTCATCCTGAACCTTCTTTTCTCTTCTCTTTGATACAAAAACCACCCAGGCGCTCGTAGGGGCGAGTCGAGCTGGGTATTCCTCTCCTTTAGAAGGCAATGGGAGAACGCCCTCAGGTCGGGGGTCGTCGTAGTATCTTCTTCTATTCACGTATGGAAGAAGAAGTTTTTCTTTATCGCCCCGTCCGAGGGTGAGGATTGGCCTGTGTCCATCCAGAGGCAAAGGGCCAGCTGTCCATGGGTGAGTCGGTCGAAAGATCCTGACACGGTGGCGGTGTCAGAGTAGGAGCCCCTTCCTCGGGCTGATGTGCTGCTGTCTGAGCAGGCCCTCGGTTGGGGCGGGCTCAGCCCCGCCCAGTACGCAGGTAAGTTAGGAATTTTCGGTCGGCTTGTTTTAGACTTGAGCACTCTTTTACTTTCCTGACGTTGCTGACTCCCCTGTATTTTGTCTTTCGCAGCACCCACAGACCTAAACAAGTTCCGGGAGGCAGTGGTTGATGTGAAGAAGCGGAAGGAGGCCAGAGGCGCCAGCTCTTCCCGTCCGACGTCGGCTCCAGCCCCCCGGTTTCGTCCCCGCCGGCGGCGGCTCCATCCAGGCGCCCAACCGCTCTTCGGTTCCCCGAGTCCAGCCGAGCGCTGGTCCGTAAGCGTGCTCTGGAGCAGGAGCCCCGGGCTCCCGAGGTGGGAGCCAAGACTGGTTCCCCCGCGTCGCTTCTCAAGAGGTTCCACAGGACGGAGCCCCGCTCCCCGGCTTCCTCCATCCTCATGGATGATGGGGAGCTTCGCTTCGCGGTGCCCTCGGGGCTTTCCGTCACTGACAGCCTGCTTTCTGAGATGGAGAGATCGGCCGGGGGCAGAATCCCTCGAGGGACCCTCCGGGCCCAAATGGCGGCCATAGCTCAAGAGGCCATGCAGATCAGTGTTTGCACTCCACCTGGTTCTTTATTCAGCATTTTCGCTCGCGTGATCGGGTGTCTCCCTTTCCTCTTTAACCCTCTTCCTTTTCTTCAGGTCCTCCATCATGTTGCCCCCGTCGTCAATATGGAGGATGAAAAGATAGCCCCGGCGATGCAGGCCACAGGCTGCGAGGAGAGCTCAAGGCAGGAACTGGAAGCGGCGAGGGAAAGGATTTCCACCCTCGAAGACTGGGCGGCGGCCGCGAATCGGGAGACCGCCAGGTACCGAGAGGCCGCCCGAGCCGCCGAGACTCAGTTGGAGGATTTCAAGGTGCTCATCACCACCATGAAGAAGACGGCGAGCTCTCTTCGGAAGGAGAACGAGGCGGCGAAGGAGGGGGCGAAGCGTGCCGAGCTTCGGGCGTCGAAGGCTGGGCTTTTGGCGTCGGAGGCGGTGGAGAGCTACAAGGGGTCGGACCAGTTCTACGCCGACCTTGCTCAAGCCGCTGGCGTTATTTGGCACGACGCCCTTGACGCTGTTAAGGCCCAGATGCCGGAGTTCCCCGACGGCAAGCTTCGGGCGGAGTACCCTCGTGCGGAAGACGCGCGGGGGAAAGTCCATGAAAATGTCGCGGGGGAAGAGGCCCCCGGTGGAAGCATGGGGGACAAGTCGATCGCCCCGGCCCCCGATGCCAAGGCTCCTGCGGCGGGTGCCGACCCTGAAGGCGCCGTCCCGGTGGTCGAAGTGGACGCTCGGCTCATCGGGGTTTGCCCAATCCCTGAGGCCTGAACTTCCCCGCCTCTTCATTTTCCTTGCGCCAAAATACTTTGTAGGCCTCCGGGCGTTTTTGCAAGGCTGGGGAGCCTATAATACCTTTGTAAATACTTCTGATTTTTGTGAATAGAAAATCCATTTTGCAGTTTCTTTGCGTGCGCGTTTTCCTTTTGTTTGTGGTAAACAATTGTACTTGCACAGTACTGCTTTCATCTTTAGGTCGGTATTTCGTCTTGCAATTGCACGTCGAGTTGAATTCAATCATTTGCCAAGTGTGCAAAGACTGGTGAAAGGACGGTGTATCCATGTCCCCAAAGTCGAGGTGGAGATCACATAGACGTGGACGGACCGAGCAGGGTCGATGCTCGATGCCTCTTGGCGAAGGCTTTGATCCCTGGCGTCGCAAGGTAGGGAACTACCAGCCAGGGATGACTGAGCAGGGTAGCTGCTCGGTCTCCTCTTTGGGAAGGCTTTGTTCCTTAGCGTGGTAGGGACTGTTAGGGGCCTGGTAAGGACGGACCGAGCAATGAAGCTGCTCGGTTGCCTCTTGGAGAGGGCTTGGATCTCTGGCATCGTGGGGTAGGGAACTACCATCCAGGGAGAACCGAGCAAGGGCGACCACGGTTGCTTCTTGGCGAGGGCTTAGATCCCTGGCGTCGTGGGGTAGGGAACTACCAGCCAGGGATAACCGAGCAGGGGCGAGCACGGTTGCCTCTTGGCGAGGGCTTAGATCCCTGGCGTCGTGGGGTAGGAAACTACCAGCCAGAGATAACCGAGCAAGGGCGAGCACGGTTGCCTTTTGGCGAGGGCTTAGATCCCTGGCGTCGTGGGGTAGGGAACTACTAACCAGGATAACCGAGCAAGGACGAGCCCGGATGCCTCTTGGCGAGGGCTTAGATCCTTAAGGACGGGCCGAGAAGGGTTGCTGCCCGGTGCCTCTTGGCGAGGGCTTTGATCCTTAGCGTGGGAGGGGCCGTAAGAGGCCTGCTAAGGACGGGCCGAGCAGGGTTACTGCCCGGTGCCTCTTGGCGAGGGCTCAGATCCTTAAGGACGGGCCGAGTAGGGTTACTGCCCGGTGCCTCTTGGCGAGGGCTTAGATCCCTGACGTCTTGGAGGTAGGGGACTACCAGCTAGGGATAACCGAGCAGGGTAGCTGCCCGGTTGCCTCTTGGCGAGGGCTTAGATCCCTGGCGTCGTGGGGGTAGGGAACTACCAGCCAGGGATAACCGAGCAGGGGCGAGCACGGTTGCCTCTTGGCGAGGGCTTAGATCCCTAGCGTCGTGGGATAGGGAACTACCATCCAGGGATAACCGAGCAGGGGTGAGCACGGTTTCCTCTTGGCGAGGGCTTAGATCCTTGGCGTCGTGGGGTAGGGAACTACCAGTAAGGATAACCGAGCAAGGGCAAGCTCGGTTGCCTCTTGACGAGGGCTTAGATCCTTAAGGACGGGCCGAGCAGGGTTGCTGCCCGGTGCCTCTTGGTGAGGGCTTTGATCCTTAGCGCGGGAAGGGCCGTAAGAGGCCTGCTAAGGATGGGCCGAGTAAGGTTACTGCCCGGTGCCTCTTGGCGAGGGCTTAGATCCCTGGCGTCGTGGAGGTAGGGGACTACCAGCCAGGGATAACCAAGCAGGGTAGCTTCCCAGTTGCCTCTTAGCGAGGGCTTCGATCCTTAGAGCGGGAAGGGCCGAAAGTGGCTTGCTAAGGATGGACCGAGCAGTGAAGCTGCTCTGTTGAGTCATGAGGTTCTTTCTGATCTTCCATGGCATTCGAACATGGGAAGAGTGACCATCGTGGTCGACACATGTCATTAACGCGTGGGGGGAGGCGGAGCATAAGAGCCGCGTCGTTCCGATTTCGCCGAGAAAGGCGGGACGCCCGCCGCGTGGCGGTACAGTTATGGAAGGCACGAGCGACTGTTGGACTCTTGATAGCGCAGTAGGGCTATAAAGCAGAGGGCTTGTTGAGCACTCTTTTCTCCATCTCCAAAACATAAGAATGGACACTTTCCCTTTCACTATCCCCGATATCATAACTTTCCTAGACATGTACTTGTACGACCAGAACTGCACCGAGGATACGGTACAGCTAGTTATAGGCCGCATCGAGGATCACTCTGGCCGACTACTTCCCCGGCGCTCACCCCTCCTCCAGTTGTTGATGTACTCAATCTGGAGGGCGTCGCCAGGGCTGCACAACCCCCTGTCCGAGCAGTTGAAGAACGAAACAGTTGGTAAGCTGAGGTCTTTGTGCCGCTTCGGCCTGATCTCGGCAGGTCGGCGGGATCGCTCGGTGGCACTTGTCCTCGAGTGCTACCAACTGAGGCACCACGCAGACATTCGCGGGTGGCATCAGAGGCAAAGGTCCGAGGCGGCGAAGGCTCGGCTGGCGGAAATATGCTCAGAGTACCACGAACAATGTTTCCTACACCCCTTCCCCCGCTATTGTAACTTTCTTTTATTTCAATGAACGGCTGAGGAGCCTATAGTACCCTTTGGAATAAATAAAACTCTTCTTTTTTGCAGTGTCTTATTGTTCCCTTCTTATTATATGAACAGAAAGAACTTGAGAAAAGTTTACATTGCTTTAGTAAAAGATGTGCACGCTAGTAGATGCTCTTTTATTGGTATAGCTTGAGTTTCTCGGTGTTGTAGGGCCGTGAAAACTTACGTCCTTCCGCGTCTTGTAAACGGTAGGCTCCGCCGGGAAGTACCTCGGAGACGAGGAACGGATCGTCCCATTTTGGGGAAAACTTATGCAGCCTGCCTTGGTCGACGAACCCGTTCCGCCTTAGGACTAAACTACCGGCCTTGAAGAGGCGGCGCTTGACTCGCGCATTGTAGTAGCGGGCGGTCTGTTGTTGATAGGCGGCAGCTCTGATCTGAGCCCGGTCTCGTTTCTCTAACAAAATGTCCAGGTTGGTTCGTAGTGCCGAGGTGTTTGCTTCATCGTCGAAGTGTTCAACCCGGTGATTGGGTATCCCGATTTCCGCTGGGACCATTGCCTCCGTCCCGTAGCAGAGATTGAAAGGGGTTTCCCCGGTGGGGGTCTTCTTTGACGTGCACAAGGCCCATAGGACCCGGGACAATTTCTCGACCCAACTGCCTTAGCGTCCTTCTAGGCATGTCCGAAGACCTCGGAGGATGTCCCGGTTAGCGACTTCGGCTTGCCCGTTGCATTAGGGATGCGCGACAGCGGCAAACTTCATGAGGATATGATATTCATTACAGAATTCCTTCACTTTTTCGTTTTCGAAGTTCGTCCCGTGGTCGGTGATGATACACCTCGGGATGCCGAACCAGAGTATCACGTTATTCTGCAGATACTTGATTGTTGTGGTGGCATCCGGTTTCCTGATGGGGATGGCCTTGATCCACTTCATAAAGTAATCCACTGCGACGAGTACGTACTTGTGCCCGTCCGTGCCGGTAGGGAACTGACCTATCATGTCCATTTCCCACTAGGCGAACGGCCACGGTGAAGTTAGGGCGGTCAGCTCGGTAGCCGGAAGACGGGGTACGCTTCCGTGGAGTTGGCAACTTTTGCATCTCCTGACGAGCTTCTGGACGTCTTAGTGAATAGTTGTCCAGTAATACCCCTGGAGCAATGCCTTCTGGATTAAGGTGCGGACCCCTTGGTGTGCGCCACCGACCCCTTCATGGATCTCACGGAGGACGTAGTCGGCTTCGTGGGGGTCGACGTACTGGAGCAAGGGCTGAATGGAGGACTTCTTGTAGAGGATCCCATTGCTCCAGACGAAGTGACGGGCTTTGGATCAGAGATGGCGGGCTTCTCCCCGATCTTCTGGGAGCATACCCTCCTTTAGGAATTCAACGAGGGGCTTCCTCCAGTCCTGGTCTTCTTCTTGGGCTGTGTATATATGGAGTGTTGTTTCCCCGTCTTCTACGCTAGGCCGTGGCAAAATCTCAAAGAGGATGGACTGCTTATTGTTGGCCGAGTAGGATAAAGCCAGCTTACTCAGGGCGTCGGCTTAGGCGTTGAGTTGTTTAGGGATCTGCTCTACCTGAACTTCGTCGAAGTTCTTTCAAAGTCTTCTTACCTCGGCCAGATACTTCACCATCAGAGATTCCCGAGCCTCGAAATGACCGGTCACTTAGCCAACGACTAGGTCTGAGTCGCTACAGATCTAAATTGTTTTCAGCCCCGGCCCGGAGGCTATGTGCAGTCCAGCCAGCAGGGCCTCGTATTCCGCCGCGTTATTTGAGGCCTTGAACCCGAGCTTTGGAGAATACTCCATTTTTACCTCGTTCGGGCCCCGAATGATGAGGCCGGCGCCACAACCTTCCTCGGTCGAGAACCCGTCGACATAAAGGATCCAATCAGGGACTGAGTTGGGCTTCCCATCGACAGAGGGCTGAGCCGTGGGGGCCAGCGTTTCCTCCGGCTCCTTGCTGGGGATAGTGCACTCGACGACAAAATCGACTAGGGCTTGTGCTTTGATGGCCTGCCTCAGGCGGTATTTTATGTCGAACTGGGACAACTCCCACCTCCACTTCTCCAAGCGGCCAGAGGACTCGGGTGAGGCGAGGATAGCCCCTAAGGGGCGCTCGGTAAGAACAAGGATGGTGTGCGTCTGGAAATAGTGCCGCAGTTTTCTTGAGGCCACGATGAGTGCCAAGACGATTCTCTCTATTGATGGGTACCTCGTTTCTGCGTCTTTGAAGACATGGCTCACATAGTATACCGGCTTCTGGACTCTGTCGACCTCACGGACGAGCACTGCTCCCGCTGCTTGGTCGGATACTGCCAGGTACAGCGATAGCTCATCCCCTTCCACTGGTCGGGTGAGCAGGAGTAGAGTTGCGAGGTGCCTCTTCAATTGATCAAAGGCGGTCTGGCACTTCACCGACCACTCGAACCTCGGAATTTTCCTTAGAGCCTTGAAGAACGGGAGGCACTTCTCGCCAGACCTCGACATGAAACGTGACAGAGCGGCTACTCGTCCTGTCAGCCGCATGATCTCGACGTTAGTCTTGGGCACGGCCATATTGAGGATGTCATTGATTTTCTCCGGGTTAGCTTCGATCCCGCAATGAGTGACTATGAAACCGAGGAACTTTCCCCTGGTGACTTCGAATGCGCACTTGGCGGGGTTCAGTTTCATCTTGAACTTGCGGAGTCCTTCGAAGGCCTCGCCCAGGTCCTTGGTGTGGTCGGCCGACGAGACCGATTTGACGAGCATATCATCGACGTAAACTTCCATATTCCTGCCGATCTGCGGCTTGAACATGCGATTGACCAAGCGTTGGTACGTAGCTCCGGCGTTTTTGAGGCCGAAAGGCATTACCTTGTAGCAGTATACCCCCGGTCCGTTGTGAATGCGGTGAGATCTTCGTCTGCCGGATTCATACGGATCTGATTGTAGCCGGAGAAGGCGTCCATGAAGCTAAGTAGCTCGTGTCCTGCCGAGCTGTCGACGAGCCGATCTATCCAAGGGAGGGGATAGTTGTCTTTCGGGCAGGCCTTGTTGAGGTCGGTGAAGTCGACGCACATGCGCCACTTCCCTCTTGACTTTTTCACCATGACCACGTTTGCCAACCATTCGGAGTAAGGCACATTCCAAATGAAGTTGGCGGCGAGGAGCCTGTCTACCTCGTCCTTGATTGCCTTCTGCTTGACCGGAGCGAAGCTTCGCTTCTTCTACCTGACGGGTCGGGCCGTAGGATCTACCCTGAGCTTATGAGATATGATTTTGGAGTCGATCCCAGGTATGTCAGTAGGAGCCCAGGCGAAGACGTCGGCATTGTTTCTGAGAAAGCCAACTAGGTCGTCTCACCGAGTCCCTGTCAGAAGTGACCCGATCTAGACGGTACGTTCGACGTCCCTTTCTATAAGGGGGGACCTCGTCAATGGCTCCACCAGGGTCCCTCGGACCTCCTTTTGCTCATCCCGAGTGTCCAGAGAACCCCTGATTTCACTCTCGGCCTTAACATCATTGTTCGCCCGTTCAGAGGAAGATGCTGCGGTGAAGCAAACCTTCGCAGTCTGCTGGTCTCCGTAGGCCCGACCTATCCCGCCTTAGTCGAGCGAGAATTTCATAGCCAAGTGGAAGGTCGATATCTGGGCCCTGAGGGAGTTCAGTGTTGGGCGGCCGAGGAGGATGTTGTAGGCCGATGGGATTCTCGCTACGATGAATTCCACAGGCACTGTTTGCGTACGGCCAGCCTCCCCGACGTTAAACTACAGAGTGATTACCCCTTCTGCCGAGATGGAGTGGTTGGTGAATCCTGACAGGACGTGGAAGGTCAGCCTTAGGTTTGCCGGGGTGAGCCCCATGTGCAGAAAGCAGTCATAAAAGAGTATATTCGCCGAGCTTCCCGAGTCAACCAATATCCTCTGCACTTCGTATTGGTGGACACGAGCCATAATCACCAGAAAGTCATTGTGGGGCAGGGATATACCGTGGAGGTCCTCATCGTTGAAAACGATCGGCTCAGACTCTCTGGCTTTCTTCCTCGGACGGTCGTTAGCCTCCACGACCGGCGTGGGGTGCTGAGCCTCGTAGGTACCCGACATACCCCCACCTGACATGATCATGATTTGGCCGATTGTCAACTCACCGGGAGGGGGCGTTGCTCTCGCTCACGATCCGTCTGCTGCTTGTCTCGCAAGTATGTCGCCAGGTGCCCCGAACGGATGAGCTGCTCGATATAGTCTCGGAGCTGCTTACAGTTCTCCGTAGAGTGGCCTTGCGACCTATGGAAGCCGCAGTAGGGTCCTCGGGTGCGCTTTGCCGCCATGCGTGAGACCGGTGGATGTTTGAAGAACCTCTCGCCCTTAGCCTCCTCTAGCAGCACCGTCTGGGAGACGTTGAGCGGAGTGTACTCCTGAAACTTCGGGGAGTAGGGCTTTGGCCGCTCAAGCCCTTTTTTCTCTTCCTTCACCCTTTTCCTCTGGTCAGTTTGCTCTGCCCGAGGAAGATTTGTGTTTACCTCAGACTCGAGCTGGATCTCTCGCTCGGTCCAGGCCTTTACCTCGGCCATGGTCTTAGGTTGCGCTAATGCAAAGGAGCGTAACCACTCCTTGTGCCTAAGACCTGACCTGAGGGCCGTAATGACCGTCTCGTCCCGGTGTTCTGGGACATCGAGGAGGACGTTGTAGAAGCGGGTTACGTACCCTTTGAAGGTTTCCTTGTCCCCGCTTTTTATCGTGAAGAGGTGGTCAACAGTCCACTTCTGCCGCCTGTTCCCGACAAAGTGGCTGAGGAATTGGGTGGCCAGCTCATCGAAGGTTGAGATCGAGCGTGGCGCGAGTCCTCGGAACCAGTCTCGCCCAGAGCGGATGAGAGTGGCCGAAAAAGCGCGGGATCGGGCGGCGTCAGAACAGTCTTGGAAACTCATCCCGGCTGTGAATGCGTCCAAATGGTCCTTTGGGTCGGACTTACCGTCGAAGAGCGAAACCTTCGGGGGTTTGTTTCGGGAAGAGACGTGAACGGCGAGAAGCTCCTCGGTGAAGGGTTTCGTGAGCGAGTCGGCGGCGTATTTAGCCCCGTCGCTCGAATGACGACCTTCCCGATGCATGCTCTCAATTTTCTTTTCGAGGGCGTCGAGTCGGATGTGGTATCCCGATGACTCGGCACTTTCTGATCTTTAGCCTCTGCTGTCGGAGACTTGTGTCTGGCCGCGGCCTCGGTTCCTTTCGATGAGGTTCCTTAGGTCCTCCGGCGAGGTAGTCTTTGAGCTACCGTGACGAGTCCCGTCTGCACGACCCCGTCGAGGAAGGGGGTATCGGTCATGCCTGGGCACGGGCGAGCTGACCGACATCTCCTCGGGAGGGACAGGGGCGCGATAGGGCTCAGGGCAAGGCGCGATAGGGCTGACGAGTCCCGTCCGCATGACCCCGTCGAGGGAGGGGGTGTCGGTCATGCCTGGGCGCAGGCGAGCTGACTGATACCTCCTCAGGAGAGACAGGGGCGCGATGTGGCTCAGGGCGAGGCGCTCTGACGACGGACCTCGGTGTTGAACTGTGGGGTGCCCAGCGGGTCATAAACTATGTTGGCCCGTGGGATCTGCGGCCGCTGGAGGTAGCGAGACGGTGGTCGGTAGTGCCGACGTGAGCAGAGTCTTCTCTCCCTCTATAAGGGTCCCGGTCCTGAGGTAGGGAAGCGGCGACCTGTGGAGCTTGCCCTGCCGTTTGGACACGGACGAGCGCATACATGACGGACACGAGTCGATCTATCCGAGCGGCTAGGACGTTAATGGCGTTCGGGGGAGGAGATTCGTCCACGCCTCCATTGTGGGGAGGCGGCGGCTAGCGCTTGGATCATCGCGGTGACCGCTCGCCATGGAGTTGGGATCGGAAGATGAACTTTCGTTGAGTGAAACAAGAATTTTCCCACAGACGGCGCCAACTGATGGAGGCTTGGATCTCCTTCAGATGTTATCTTCCGTCGATCTCTTCGTGTAATGGCGAACGACTGAGAATTGATCTGGGGATTGATTCCTTTATCATGTGGATCTTAATGGGCTTGGATTTGAGGTTAAGCCGAGCCAAGGAAGTCCCGGGGTGGTTGTACCACCGAGGACTCTCCGACAATCAAGTTAGTGGTGCAAATCGGGCAGAGTAGCGGCTTAGTGGAAGGAATTGCGTATCTCGATCGTCTGAGAGAGGGGTTTATATAGCGGCAACAATGGGCGGGCGGGCGCGAGAATCACGCCGGCCGTTACGTCCCTGACGTCACGCCCGTGTGATAGGCGGGATCCCGCGTTAATGGCGAGACAGGCTCGTTAATGGGGGATCGTGATGGCGTGGAACGTGGGATCATGGGCGGCGGATATCTCGCGCATGGCGAGATTCGTGGAGCCGTGGCTGAGGCGCCTGCGGGTCGGTCAGGGTGAGACCGAGGAAGATCACCTCGGCAGGAGGCTCGGGCACGAGCGGGAGACCGAGGCGTCTTGGTTCTGTGATAGCTCGGAGGCGAGCCGGGGGCGGTCTGAAAGGTCACCAAAGGTTGGGAAACTCCTCGGCACCGGGGCCCGGAGGTGTGATCCCAACTGAAGTTCTTGATCTCTTCTTGTAGTTCTAAGACACGTCATCTACTACGTGTCTGTATCTGGAGGGCCACGATACCGAGCCTCATCACATACGCATCTTACTTATGAGGTATCATTTTAAGCAACATATTAGGTAGATGAGGTACATTTTGTTTAGTGGCATGCTGGGCACGGTGCTTGAATAATCATATGCTGTGGAAACTGTTTTCTTAAAAATAAATTTCCATACTCAACAACAAACCCTTAATGAAACTATCATGCACCAGAAAAAAAAAGGGTTAATGATTCAAAGATCTTCTAGCAAGACACCAGAATTTTTTAGAAAATGAAATGTGGTATATCTATAATCACCTTAGTTTTGCGGTAATAATGGAGAAGCTATATGATAACCATGCATCGTATATTTAAACAAAAAAGAAGCAACATTCTGAGGGACATGATGTGACACAATTTCACATCATGTTGATATCATAAATGTTTTATATTCACAGATATAAGTGGTTTACAGTGAAACCGGTGTTTAGGGTCATACAGAGTCGAAATTACTTATTATATGTTGTCGGCTAACAAATTTCACTAAAATAACTAAAGCTCTTCATTACATTAAAATACCTTCTACCATGATCTTCAGCAGATTAATTTTCACTGAACAAAAGCAAGCAGCACGTATTTTTGCTTTAATAAAAATATTCTAAGACAGTTTAGCGACAAAACAGGACAGTCAAGGGTATTTTTTTTAATGTAGTTTACCCTACAAATGTGTATACCATCATACACAAATAAAGTAAAAAAACAAATGGACCTGCCAATGGAGTTGATATGTCACCAAAAAGACCATTACCCCCAACCAAGTGACCAACTCACATCATACCTTCCGAGCTTCAGACCACCAAAACACAACCCATTGCTCCATGGCAACCAAAGAGAAGAAAAACAGCACCAAGAAGATGAAGAAACCAACAACCCAAGACTCTCCCCTCTTCAAGCCGGGCTCCGAGACCAAAGGCCTCCGGTTCGGTGCGCAATTCGTAGTAAAATCCTTCACTATCCGCCGCGCGTCTCCCCTCGAACTCCTCAACCTCCTCTCGACCCCCAACTCTTCGCCATTCCCTTCAATCACAACCTTCATACCCACAAAATTCACCGTTCTGGCCCACGATGCATGGCACACGCTCACACTAGGCCTCGGAACGAAAAAGTCGAAAGTAGTCATCTTCGTTTTCGAGTCGGAATCGATGAAGCAAGCGATAGAAAGGATTTGGCCAGCGATAGTTACTTTAGGGGATGTAAACAAGAAGTTGATAAGGGGGCTAAGTGGATACGAGATGGCGCGGTTCAAGTTTCGGAAAGGCTGCCTGACTTTTTACGTGTATGCGGTTCGAAAACTTGGGGGTGTTAAATTTATGTGCGCAGATGATTTGAAAAGAGTTTTGGAGGCAGTTGTGAGCCTGAGGGATTTCTTGGATCATACCGCGATGCTCGCGCTGCCGACTCAGAAAAGCATCACGTTCCAGTTTCTGCAGGATGAGGGGCTGGATCGCAGCGGATCGTGACTGTATGGCCGCTTCTGCTTGAATTTATGATGTTTTTTTCCCATGAATTTAAATCGTCTACAGGGTAATTGCTTTTTGTTTTTATATTTTGTTTTTGTTTATATGAAGAATTGCAGAATGGTGGTTGTTATAGATTGCATAGCACCTCTTCTCTATTGTATTTTGGGAATTCATTGTTGATTTTGATTATATGATTGTTTATATTTAGAAAATATACAAGTCATGGATATCGTTGTTGGAGAAAACAGATTCAGAATTATAGTTTTACTAGAGAGTCTAATGAATGAAATCAGACCATTCCGTCTACATCTAAACGACTAGAAAATAGAAACATTTTTTTCAATTCGATAAATAAAGAGAAGTTGTTTAATTAGTTTAATGGTGCAAGATGAAGCTAAATTGATGGATTTTATTCAATGAAGTTCTCTGATGAAATTATTGATAAAAGAGGATACAAATCAATTTGAAGAGACTAACTTATGAAATAGATTTGTGTTTGGGAAAAATGATGCTGTGAATGTTCATGGCCCTATTAACTCCTCAGTCTCCATGTCTAAGCTGTAGGGAGGCCATAAGGGGGCTGTGAGCACGTTTGCAGCTAATGGAGCCGCGAATGTTCTCAGCCCCATTAACCTCTTTATTGTTTTAGGAGAAAGGTCGAAATCAAGGTTAAAGAAAAGTAAAGCATTATTGTGTTTTTAGGTTGCTTTGTTGAGAAGAGAATCCTAGATGAAAGCAACAAAAGGATTATTCTTCCATCATTGTCTTCTTTCAAACGACATGGGTTTTTTCTTTTAACTTTTTTGATAAATTTCTTTGTTCTTGAATTAAAATATTTTATTTATGAATTGAATTCAACTATCTTAAATATCGTTTCTTACCTACTAACCATGAAAAAAAGTTTGAACGTGGTTGAATTTTGATAAGTTTTCATGACTTATATATATTGTCCAACCCTTTCAAATTACATCATTTTTTTCATGATGGAACTATGGAAAATTGAACTTCTTAGATACCATAATAAGTATAGAAAATGAAACTTATGTTATGGATAACTCAAAACAATATTTGACCGATGTCTAAAGCCAAAACCTAAGGAGACAAAATTCCTAGAACAAAGGATCTTCACTGTTGATACATTGAATCAATGTGGGAAGAATAAAATTGTTCCAAGGCTTGAGAAAGGGATTGATTGTAAACTTTAGACTTTGTAATGAAGAAGAAAAACAAGGAAGAGGCTATTGATGACTAATGAGGTGGAAAAGTTAGGCTTGCAATTGAAACTAGGAGACGAGGAGAAAGGTGAAAGTGGGGGCCATAACTCAACTTTTCTTTCTTTCTTTTCACATCTTTTTTATTTGGGTTAATTTCACAAAAAAATTCATGGATTAAAATTCCTCTTAAAAACGCAAAATTTCAACAATAAACTGTAGAAAGCACCAATACAGATGGCAACGAATTTCAATCATCCAATTCAATTAAAGATTATGGAAAAGAAAATCAAGCATATGTTAATCTGAAGATATGTGGAAATATATCAAAATCAGTCACGGACTCTAAAGAAGAAAGTCATGGATGTGATGAAGATATAAATCGTGATGAAGATGCAAATCATGAAAGTTATGGCAATGAATTCAAAGATTATGGAGAAAGAAATATTCCATATGATAAAGATGCTAGGCCAAAGATGTTGGAGCCAAGTTAGCAATATCAAATTCAAATTATATACATAATAGCTCCATAATTCTCTCCAATTGTGATCTTTTTTAATCTTTCTTTAATTTGGTTTTCACTATGTAATAATTACATTGTAATCTTTTTCTATATAAATGAGAATATCCCACACAAACAAAAGTGAGGAAAATCCTTCATTTAAAATTTCTTTATGGTATCAGAGCGGTCCATACCTCTAAGGTTGTTTTAAGCCCAATGGAGATTCCAAGAGTTTCTTTGAAAAGAGTCCCGAAGATCTAAGATTTTACCAAACGATCTGTGCAAATCCACGCTGAGTAATCCAGATTTGGAGTTTCTTCTCCACTTGTGCCGATGAGAAATTGAGGAGGAGCTTTGATTTCACCGGTCAGGAAAGCAAGTAGATCTTGACTCTCTATCAATAACTATACTTGTGCTTTCCAAAGCAAATAATTCATTGTCCAATTTTAGTGACACTAAATTTGCTGCATTCAAGGTGACAAAGCAGGGAAGTTTTGGTGAAGGAATTAAGGTCATTGTAAAGGATAAGGAAAGGATCAATTAATTTGCTTGGTTATCTGATACCATAAGGAAATTTTAAATGAAGTATTTTCCTCATATTTTTGTCTGTGTGTGGGATGTTCTCGTTTATATAGAAGAAGATTAGAATGTGATCATTACAAATATGGTAGTGAAAACCAAATTAAAGAAAGATAACAGCCAAGAAGAAGGTATTGATTTTACAGAAACCTTCAGTCCAGTTATTAAACCTGCTACCATTCGTCTCATTCTTAGTATAGCTGTAGTAAGAGAATGGTCCATTCGTTAGTTGGACGTTAAAAATACATTTCTTCATGGCAAGCTCAGTATTCCTGTCCCTATAGGGCAGCTACCGGGGTTTCTCGATAAGTCTCGTCCCACTCATGTTTGTCTTCTTCAACGAGGAGTATATGAGCTCAAACAAGCGTCTCGAGCATGGTTTGATAGGTTTAGTGAGTTTTTACTAAATTTTGGTTTCTTTTGTAGTGTAGCTGATCCATCTCTTTTTATTTATCATCGTGATGGCATAAAAATTCTTTCGTTGTTATATGTGGATGACATTATTCTTACGGGGAATTTACTTTCTCATATTGAGAATCTACTTCTTCAGCTTCGCAGGGTCTTTTCCATGAAGACTTAAGTCCTCTCCATTATTTTTTGGGCATTCAAGTTCATCGTACCACCGAAGGATCCACTTTCTCAGGCTAAAGATGCATTAGATCTTCTGGATCGTGGTATGATGACAGCTTGTAAGTCTAAAGCAACTCCTATGGCAACGAAGCTCACTCCGAAAGCTTCAGATCTTATTTTATATTCCGATCCATCACTGTTGGGGTCAAAAATTGCACCCCGGTTGACCAAATCAAAATCAAAGTCAACCCCAAGTAAGCGGGCCTAAGCCCAGCTCAAGTAGGCCCATGCCCAAGTCGAGCCCCGTGGCCGGCCTCCCCCGTGCCAAAATGAAATCATGTAATAAATAATTTTGATATAAATTTTAATGCATGAATGTAAGAAAAATGGGCATAAAACCAAATTTTTGTAAAGCGCATGGCTCATGTGTAAAAGAAATGAGCACATGAGATATGGGATGGACAAGATACCATTTTGTAAAGCTCGAGGGGATATATGTAAGTTTGTAAGCCTATAAAAGACAACATAATAATGAAATAAATAAAAGAAGAATTCATTCTCCCAAAAAAAAATTAGGGTCTGTGCCTCCTTACTCAAGGTTCTAAAACCTTCTTTCCCTTTGGAATTAAATCAAGAGTTTAACTCTTTTTTTTCCAAAAAGAAATGGTTTTTCATCATAAAACCCAAAAAGGAGAGCTCGGATCTACCATCAAATCCCAAAAGGGGGAGATTTTAAGTCTCACCTCCCCTTTTCCCCCTAAGATCCAGTCCATAAAGAGGAAGAAGAAGGAGACTCATCTCCTAAAATCTCATTTCAGAAGGATCTAAGGCTTAAAAGAATATCTAAAGATTTTTAAGAATTTAACTCCATTCAAGATTTGTTGGAGTTTAACTCCATAAACAAAGCCTTTTTTTAAGAGTTTAACTCCAAATCTATACATAATCCATGTTAGGAGTTCAACTCCAAAACCCCTTGGGAGTTCAACTCCCAGCCTAGGGGCTAAGCCTCTTTTCCGCTGGTATTTCCAGCGGTCGCGTGCCGCGCACGTGACCCGCGGGCGCCCAACTGTCGCGTGCCGCGCACGTGACCCATAGACGCCCAGCGGTCGCGTGCCGCGCACGTGACCCGCGGGCGCCCAGCGGTCGCGTGCAGGGCACGTGACCCGCGGGCGCCCAGCGCTCATGTGCCGGGCACGTGGCCACCCTCGGGCACCAAGCACCCACGCGTCCGGCACGTGGCCCACGGGCAGGTGGCCCACGGACGCCATGCGCCTACGCGTCCGGCACGTGGCCTACGGGCACCATGCACTTACGCGCCCGGCACGTGACCCACGGGCGCTGGGCACGCGACCCGCGGGCGCCATGCGCCCACGCGCCAGGCACGTAACCCGCGGACGTCATGCGCCCACGTGCCACGCACGCGTCTTTAAGACGCTCCCCACCCCTCATTTTTCAGGCACTCTACACCAAAACACATCCCTTGTCAGGAAAATTTTTCTAACAGGATGCTGCCCCGCACCATGCAGGGGGGCTGCTAGCCCCCTTGACCCCATGTCCGCTATCCGGGTAGCGAGACCCCCGTAAACTCTGCGGGGCCCCCGATATATCCAAACCCCTTCCAAAACACAACACACGCACACTGCATATTAACTTCGCATGACTAGTTGACCCATCAATCGGAAGTTCTCTCGCTTCAAACGAGAGGTAATTAACGGCAGCTTAGTCCGCGGCTGCCGGAAATTCGGATCCCCACAATCAATAAACCCCCGCCTACCCTAGACAGGGGGAATCTGTAATACACCTGACAAACACGCGCGTATTCCCATTTTAATAGGGTGACGAAAAACACCCTACAATCACACTACAGAAGCATTATAGGCGCACTTCAGTACTTGACTATCACTCGGCCCGATATCTCCTATGTTGTCAACACCGTATGCCACCATATACAACAACCTACAGTATTCCATTTTAACTTAGTCAAATGAATTCTTCGCTGTATTCATGGTACTAGTAATTATGGTATCCGTATACTTGCAAAAGGCAGTCTACATCTCTTTGCTTTTTGTGATGCTGATTGGGCAGGTTGTAAAGATACAAGAAGGTCCACAACAGGGTTTTGTACATTTCTTGGCTCTAACTGCATTTCATGGAGTGCCAAGAAACAAAGTGCAGTTGCACGATCCTGTAAATCCCCGTTTCCTTCAATAAAGTTTTCCCTATTTTCCCAAGTTCCCGAATATCATTTCTTTTTCCGCATCATTATTTTTGTGTGAGGATTAGTGCGTAAGTTGTAGTATTTATTTTCTAAAACCAATTGGAAAAACCAAAACCCAAAATTAAATTTAAAACCCAAAACAAAACCCAAACCAAATAAATCATTTCCCTTTTATAAAACCCCCAGCCCAACAGAAGTTTAACAAATTAATTTCTTTTTAAACCCCCGGCCCAGCACCACTCTTCAGCCCAGATGAAAAGCAAAATCTTAATAAGAATTTAATCCTCGGCCCACTCCCTCTCAGCCCAACTTTCCTCACCCAGGGAATTAAACACTTAAAATTAAAAAAAATTTCAGTCCAACCCCAAGCCCGCTACGACTCCTTCTTCTCTCCCCAACGTCTCTTTCCTTTTCCCGCGCACTCCTTTCTGCGATCCGCTTCTCGCGCCGGCGCTCGAGGCCACGTCGCCTGCCGTTGCCCCCACGACTCGCGTTTCCCTCAACCCCTTCTCAAACTCCTTCCCCTATCTCCCTCACACCCTCACTCTCCAGAACTCACTCCTCTCTCTTCTCAAATCTCCCCCTCTCGTTCACCAAAACCGACCACGAACCCACCGCAGCTCCCTCACCCGCTCCTACGACGACGACGACGACGAACCTCTTCCCTTCCTCTTCCTCCACCAACAGAGCCCCTACCATTCCACTCCATAAACCGAGCGCCGCCACCAAGAACCCCTGCACACCCAACCCACTGCACCCGAGCTCGATCACCCTGCACCCTCACGCCGGCGATCTCTCCATCACATCGTCGACATCTACACCCTCTTCTCCTCAGCATCATCACCTTCACGACCAGCCCCAAGCCCGACTACCCTCTCTCTCTCTAAAGCCACAAAACCCACAACACATCCACGCACCCCACTGTTGCCCATCGCCGGAGCGCCGCCGCCGACCGTCGTCGACCCCAGCGCATTCGCAGAGAACTGTTAGGTTTACCTAGCACCCTATGAAAAGTTTGGAAGCATCACATGTCTCAAAGATTAAGTTTTTAGAGTGCTAAGTGAACACACAAAGAATCAATCCTAGAAAATTAGGGTTTCATAACTATAATCAACATCACAAGCAACAAAGACTAGGGTTTTGAAAGTACAACCTTTGTAGCTCCCTATGCTAGACTTCTTGGCCACTTGAGAGTTGGAAAACGGTTAGCTTAAGGTCTTCTAACGTCCACGACGATCCACCCGAATCTCCTTTGTCCAAGCTTGCAACTTCACTTGATCAAGAGAAAGAAATGAAGCTAACACTCTAAACAAGTGGGCAAGACTTGTGTAGAATGATGTTGTGGTGGCTTTTCTCACTTCAAAATCCTAACTTGGTGAGTAATTTGCTCACTAGAGAAATCTAGAGAGCAAAAGAAGAAGGAGGAAGAAGATGATGGCCTTTTTGAACAAGAGAAAAGATAATCTCTTATGAAAGAAAATAGAAAATATATGTATATATATTTTCCACTTCTCATCTCAAACCATGGTTAAATGATAAAGATATTATTGAATTTGAGTTAAAACATAAAAGGAAAGTTAATC
The DNA here is from genome assembly GCA_030015575.1 of Agapanthus africanus. Lineage (NCBI taxonomy): Eukaryota > Viridiplantae > Streptophyta > Magnoliopsida > Asparagales > Amaryllidaceae > Agapanthus > Agapanthus africanus. The sequence continues at coordinate 199,203,547 of JASDDO010000028.1, read as the reverse complement.
CATGGTTAAAAGAAGGTGAGCATGGTTAGGTCAAAGAAGAGTGTAGAAACAAACCATGAATTATCCTTTCCTTTTTCATTTTGTTTTAAAACAAATGCAATAATAATTCATATATATAAAACCATGGTGTGAGTCTTATATTGCCACCATTTTCTATGTATATACAACCATGAAGGATGATGTATGTATGTATGTGTGCATGCACATCCATATGTGCATGAATCAAGAAAGAATGCATACATGCATGCATACATCCAAAAAATACAAGAAAGGATTTCTAGTGAGAAACTAATGGTTAAATGATAAATCAACACTTGATTTATCAATCCGGCCATATCACATACGACCCAACCAAAAGCAAGCCGCCCGATTAATATACAGTATCTCATACGCGTATTTTAACCGGGTCCATGCGCATATCGCATACGCGCACCACAACGTTTCGCCTGGACTAGGTAACTCCTTTGTGGGACTCTAAGACTCGTTAATACACCGGCAGTGGGTGATGATCATATCAAGCACCCCCAAGCCGCAAGCGGTCAGCTAAACGTAACGGCCACCCGGGTATTGAGCGATCAGAAGAAAACAAGCGAACCTGTTACAACTCCGTCGAGCCAACTGCAACACTACCGTACAGTCCGGTCTCTTCGTCAAATATGCTGCATATCGAGCCTAGGGATGGTCACGTCGACCCCAATAACTCAATAAGTCGTGCCGGTGAATGGTCTATAACAGATCGAGAAACTACTGATAACACTTATCAGTAAATCTCAGCATCCCTGACCAGGGACTTACTGATATAACCAGTCGAGCACAGCACAGCATCAACTCCCAATACCGGGAGAGACGAAACCCCTCCTATCGCTCATCGCCTTCGTGTGTCTCGGGACTATACCCAACGGCCACCTGTTTGCACGACTCAGTAAAGCCGTAGTAGAGTGGTAATCAAAGTACAGTGGGAGAGCACACAAGACTCTATGACGATCTCGGGTCTACAGACTAACCTGCACCAGTGTCACCTGAGAACTGCTATCCGACGATAGATATAATTCCATATAGGAGTTCTCGGTGAGTCCGTTCAGTGTACCCAGTCACCACTGAGCACCCGTATATGATCTCGATGTCAAACATCGATGAATGTGGGAACATTCATCGCCCATCGTATGGGTCTAGTATCATATACGCTAGTTTACTCTGGTATACCGATGCCCCGTCTCGATATACCTACGACTAGGGACATTCCAGGATATGCTTATAAACTACAGATGTCCCACTAGTATGATCTCCATCATAATCACAGTAGTCAAGCCGATATCCCCAGGGCTTTATCAGCATGTATGAATGAATAAAAATATGATCAAATTAATATGTCAGATAAAGAAGAACCAGATAGCATACTATCATGTCGAGCAAGAATATACACTGAATATATATATATACATGTACAGATACATCCACTATCATATAATGGCCTCTAGGGCATACATATATCCAACAAGAACCACTGAGTACCCCCTCCGCTTCCAGCCAGCACAAGACGTCTCCGGGCAGCTCCGACGTCAAACCCGTACCACGAGCCAAGGTCGTGCAAACCAATTCACGCCGTTCGTCGCGCGTTCGTGACGTTGCCGCCGCCGTGCATCCCCGAAACGTTATCAGGCAAGTATTTTACTTGCTACATGCTAATCTATTCGTGTTACAAACTCAAATCGTATAAGTTACAAATTTACAATTTCCGATAAAGTATGTGACATACCTGTTCGATGCATGATCCCAATGAAAATATTCATCTAATTTGACGGAATTGGATTTCTTATGCTGGCCCGTGTGATAATGAATACTTTGTATAAATTTCACTGGAGAATACGACTGTTAATGACTAAGACGAATACCCCCAAATATACCCGTAAAACTGGAAATTTCCCGTATCTGAAAATTGATAAAATCACCATAAATTATGTACATATTGAAATGATGCGTTCGAGGGCTCAAATCAAACCCGACTCGACGAACTGTAACCCTGTGCAAGTTTCTAATGGTTTCTGTACTGGAATTGTGACGATATTTGGATCGGAGTGCGGCTCTGGACTGCAGTCCAGAGCGACTCTGGTTACTGTTTACTGTCCCGTAATGTGTGCCACCTTGTTTCCTGAACTCGTATGTTGGGGAACTCTGTAGTTTATTGAAGGTGAATCTGTTAGCTAAATAACACAAGTGGTTTCATTCCGTTTCATCGTCGTTTGCTATTTAATTTGTGAATTAAAAGGGCAAGACGTATAACAGTCCAAAACAGATTCAGAAGTGACATACTAGTGTTAAACAGTTTATAACATTCGACGTACAGACGCGATTGAGAATCCGTCTATTGCGTTGAACACCCTATTGAAAACCCTATATTTTATTCAACTGTAGCGTCGCTAAATTCTGATCCCAACTGGGTGAAATTCGTGTCGCGAAACGGACGTTCAGTTCAGAAACTGAATTTCCTGCCGCGAGCACTTAAAATGAAACGGCTGTAACTTGAATACCGGAAACCCGATTGAACTGAAACTAATTTTGATGAACTTCTGACAGAGTGTGCTTATTATCGTATTTGTATCATTTCGTTGAATTCCGAACATATGAATTTATGCAATTTTTGTAAGTTGATGACGTGCATATTGGTTCATAACATACATGGCTTGTTAATGGCATACATACACATATCTTACCCTATTTGCCATATACATAGTGTTAGTGCGTGTTAGTGTTCAGTGGACATTGCATTATCATGCGTGAATGATATTGGTTTAGGAGTGTCAAGTACACCAATGGAAAGTGAATGATTCGTGACAGTGATTGATACAGTGAACAGTGATAAAACCGTGCCATTGGTATACTTGTACACGACTAAATCAAAATCATAAATAGTGTAAACCTAGGGGAAAAGGGAAAATCGAAGTGGAAAGAGAATCGTATTTAGCGGGACCATGTTTCAGAGGATGATCATTCGAGCAGTGATATATATATTAGGTAGGATCTAGCGATCCGGCTGACAGGGTTATGTCCCGGGCATATGGGCCGTTGTCTCGGGTATGTACGAGACTCCTGTTAAACATGATCCTCCTTTCCACTATACGATTTCAAACATAACCTAGAAACTAATAAGGACACAGATCATACTTTGCATCATATAGTGACATAGTGATTACGAGCATTGTACTTTCACTGTTATTACCTCATTTACCTGTTTCACATCATTATAATAATATTGCTATTACGTCGCTCTGACGACCTGAGTATGCATGCTCAGATCTCGTGGAAGAACCAGCGCAGGAGACGGATTTACCTTTCGAGCTGACGGAGATCTACTCTGGAGTACTTTTCTTTCTTTTCTGCTTTCCATAAAAGAGATCGTGTAATTGAATTTGGTTAGTAACTCTTCATGTTTATTTGTAATTTGTGAACAATGGATTTTAATGTAATAATTTAGTGATGTAATTTCTTTACTGCTGTGCTTTGCTTACTGATTACCATGTAATGCTAGAAGCCGAAGTATGACTACGGCGGGATTATTCCTTGACCGTAGGAGTATGGCTGGTCTAGTCATCCCTCGTTTTCCGTATTTTGGGAAGCGGGGCGTGACAGATCCAGTGCTGAAACGGAATATCGTGCTTTGGTCTCTACAGCCCGCAGAACTCACATGACTCTCATTCTTACTACGTGATGTGGGAATTTCTCAACCATGCCCTTCAATTCTCTTCTCCGACAAATGTGCTGGACTTTCCATGACAATAAATCTCGTCTTCCATGCACGCACAAAGCATAAAGAGATTGACTACTATTTTGTGAGGGAGAAGGTTGTACTTGGTTCTATTGTTACTCAATTTGTTTCATCAACAAATCAAGTGACCGATATTTTTACAAAACCGTTGCCACGAAACATGTTCCGTGTTTTATGCAACAAACTTGGGCTTTGGCTCTATCCAATGCCCAGTTTAAGGAGGAATATAGAAAGCACCGATATAGATGGCAATGAATTTCAATCAACTAATTCAATTAAAGATTATGGAGAAGAAAATCAAAGATATGTTACTATGAAGATATGTGGAAATATACCAAAATCAGCCAAAAACTCTAAAGAAGAAAGTCCTGGATGTGATGAAGATAGAAATCGTGAAAGTTATGGTAATGAATTCAAAGATTATGGAGAAATAAATATGTCATATGATAAAGAAGTTAAGCCAAAAATATTGGAGCCAAGTTAGCAAAATCAAATTCAAATTATATACATAATAGCTCCCTAATTCTCTTCGATTCTTTATTTTGGTTTCCACTGCTATATTTGTAATAATTACATTGTAATCTTTTTCTATATAAATGAGAACATCCCACACAAATAAAAGTGTGAGGAAAATCCTTCATTTAAAATTTCTTTATAAAGAACTCGGATGATAAACTTGTTTAACTCTTGATATTAGAGTTCAGTTGATGAACGGATCGTGTGTTTGTGCTGATAAATCACTTGCCAGAGTTGAAGTGCTAACTTGGGCAAACTAAAAGGGGTTTGGTGTAATTAACCCTTCCTTGATTTTTCATTATGGCACACCAAAGCTCGAGACAGCACTAGTGCTTCTCTTTGATTTTCATCCTCTGCTTTTATCATGAGCAGGACCCAGTTTCATTATGCGGTCCTCTTTCAAGCAGGCGGTGGGATCATTACAGCACTGAGCTCACATACAAGAATTTAGGGTAGCATGTCAACCCAAATTGGCCCCATGAATGCAACATTTTTTCAATCATATAGAAGTTGGAAAATCTATATTTGTGTTCATTTATATATTTATTATTTGTGTTTTTTTTTTGAAGCATACACGAATACGAAGCGAAATTTGAACTAATTATCAAATTTGGATCAATTATTCAAACTTATCGGATGGCATCAAATATAACTAATAGATACTAAGCAAGACCTTTGATATAATCTTTTCTTGGCTATTGATGTTCTGTTACTTTATAATTCTACATATAAATTTCTAAAAAAATCCTTAGGATTTCATTACAAGTACATTTATAAGATTTTAAAATAATTCTATGACATTTAGATCAAAACTCCTCCAATATCATATGATGCTATTTTCACCACATGCATGCCAAACCCTGATAATATTAGCGATAATGCAAATTGCTTCAAAATAGATAATCATATTTAGACCAGCTTACTCTTCCAGCATAATTACCTGTGAACAATTTTTATATCATACCATCTACTATATAAATTTTAAAGAGTTCTGAGGCACTGCGGTCGCCGTTGCACAAAAAGGAGAAAATGGAAGGGATGGGTCCCATCTATAGGCCGGATCATGTGGCCTCAGCAAATTTGTTGCGGTTGATCGTGACCCCATTAAAACCAAATATAAACTTGGCTAAAACCGTAGCTTTATATTGTCTAAAGTTTAGATTGAGTTTATATAAAATGGATGAGCATGAGCCTAGGACTGATCACTGATGTACAACAAGAATCATGGGGGAGGTTGGACCGGGTTGGCAATAAGTTGAAGGAACATCAAATGCTGAGAGGTGTGTCGATAACTGCGTTCACAGGGAACTTGCTAGGGATGGGTGCCACCCCCAATTGCCCCCTTTTCCACTTCATCGGAGGTAGAAATTAATGAAAATTATGTTTGTGGAACACCACCATGAAAGGGGGGGAAAAAAGGAAAAACCATACGACTCCTAAACGTTAGCATCAGTAAAATATCTTAAAAGCATAGCTCTTGCATAAAACTGTGAAAGTTCATTGGTTTGATACTTACAACACAATATTAAGTTTTCACTCTTTAACGTCTACAATGAATCAGTCTCGTCGACGTATATTTTCCTCGACGCATATTTTCCTCACTGACACCGTATATTTTCATTTCTGTCTATCTCAAGCTCTTGTAATTCCATTTATTTGATAGTTGTGGCAAAGCACTCATGCATATGTTGCATATACCTCCCAGAATTTTGAAAGTACTACCAAAATAATTTTATCCATCTCCAAATATGCAACCGTTGCCATGTTTTAAGAGTACTCTCACTAATTCCTCTCATCGTCTCATTTTTTTCCTTTCTGCAACACTTACAAGATCATAACATAACCTCCCAATTTGGTCTAACCAAGAGCATCTAAAAAGATAGAATAAAATTTAAATCAAGTATCGTCCCCTATGACAGCAAATAAGCATATAGCTGAAATGGAAATACCCTAATAAAATATAACATGGTAGACACAACCATTAAAATTGCACATTGCTATAACATCTTTCTTAATTATCCAACACCATGACTCCCGTTTAGTTCAATTTTTCTGATACTATACTGAAAGCTAACACAGGAAAACAACCTACTGAATACCAACATGAATACATAGGAAATTTCGGCAAAATTATATTTATGATCATGACGAAGCACAGAAAGAACACTGGCTTCAATCCAAGCTTGTGAGGTAATCGGAAGCAAATACAACTTTAGTATATTAGAAATATGGTAAAGCTTCTCTCTATCAAGCAAAACGCCGCTGGTCAAATTCCACTTGCGCCATAACCCAGGCCTGATGCTACAGCTTATAACCTAAAAAGTTCAAACAGAAATTTACATGAATCATGGCTGCTTCTGATGCAAACAACGGAGACTTTTTTCATTTAAAAAAAAAGGAAAAAAAACTTTCAATAGCAGTAGCATCACCTACAGATAATTACCAACTAAACAAGATCCTAAACATCATCTGAAGCTTTCAGTAATCAGGGATCAGGAAGTTTCAAAACATCGCATCCGCCTGTGATAAGAAAAGAAGCAAAAGCAACAAACCTAATATAAATCTTCTGAAACACTATAATTCTTCTGTAACAGAAAAGAAAATGAAGACCACATATGCAACCAGATCTAAAACAGACTGATCTATCACAATTTAAAGTTCCTATCATTTATAAGCTATAGAAGGAATAGGACATCTAGTTGATGCTATTGATGCAATAAAAATGCAGAACTATATATATATATATATATATATATATATATATATATATATATATATATATATGAGAATAATGGAGGAAAGAGGCCATAAGAGGGGATTTTCCTTTCCTCCTATGGCGTCGAAAAAATACAACCTCCACCATTTTTTCCGACGAACGGCATCAATCATCATCGTCGTTATCATCTAAGATGTGCATACACCAAATTCATGTGATTCCACCACTTTTTCACCGTTGAATTAGCAATGTAAAAAGTTCTAGTCGGTAAACCGTTAATTTTGCACCAACTAAATCAACGGTGAAAAAATGGTATAATCACATGAAATTTGGTGTATCTACATCTTAGATGATAAAGATGGAAGTGGTGTATGTCGATCGTCGAAAAAAATCATGGAGCATGTATTTTTCCAACGCCATAGGAGGAAATTCCCTCCTATGGCACCTTTCCTCCATTAACCTCTCTCTCTCTCTCTCTCTATATATATATATATATATATATATATATATATGATTGGAATGTAAAAACTCAAGTTATTTTTCAATATTCTACAAGAGGCAGAACTACAGCACATTTGCTGGATTCTTTGCATTTTCTATCTTTAACCTTCCTTGCTAAAAGCACATATGCTTCAATACTCTGATAATCTAAAGTTCAGATAGTGAGATTAAACATCAACCGATCTTGTCCCTATTAAGCTTCGCTTGCCCTTATTTCGAAACTTATGATGCATCACATTTATTGTCATTCATTTCTTTCTTGACATGTATTAGTGATTTCATTTTCTTTCAACCGAATATATCGTCCAGCCCTCAACTCCTAACAGTTCCTTCATTACTCACAAAAACTAAAATAAAGCTTCACAATGCAATCATAAGCCAAAAACACACAGAATTCACAAGTGTTTGACCAAAGCACTCACGAACACAAGGATTAACAAACTCAAACATGCAAAGACGCCTACAACCATTCAAACAATTCGAGCGGATTAAAAAAAATGCACCATTGGGAAAAATAACCAAACTCAAACAACATACTGGTTAGTTAAAGTTCACAAGAACCTAATCAATAAACAATCGTATCCTAGTGTATATTCAAAAGCCAAGCCATTCATGATCAACCATATGTTCCCAAATTGGAGGCTATCACCAGAAGATTAACTATAATTTTTAGAGGTAGCTTAAAAGGTATCTTACATGAAACAAAAGAATAACATGAGACCATGGAATTAAGGTTAACCTCTCTCACATGTAATTAAAGTTCATATGCAGCGATAATAGCATGAGACCATCAGTAATGCATATGAAATTAACATGAGATGAATTAGGCCCGATATGAATCTTCCTATATAATGTTTTTTTTTGGTGCGTGTGTGTGTGAGAGAGAGAGAGTATGAGTGTGCGTGTGTGTGTGTGTGTGTGTGTGAGAGAGAGAGAGAGAGAAAGGGGGGGGGGCGAATGTATATGCCTATTAGTGACCCTAAAAGACAATTGTTTTCTTTTCTCTGCCACCATCCTACGTATACCGTGTCTAAGAACCAGAAGTTATGAAGGCGTATTTCTACTTGCATAGCCTCTCCATCTAGATTTTTAACCCGTTAAAGATCCTTTGAATCCCTAACAGAAAGGTTTGGAAAAACCAGAAATTCATTTCAAGGTTAATTTAACTTTAAAATACTTCTGGAAAATTGTATGAATTCTAATAGAACCAAAGTCTCTCGGGGCTTAGGCCTGGTCAATGAATTTATGCGCGTAGACTACTTTGGCAAAGGCTCCGTCGTCAAATCCGCAACCTGGAAAGGACTCCGGAGGCTTGCTCCAGGATCCTCCTCCGATGATAAAGTCAGGTATTTTGAGGGAGATTAGGGTTGTTGTAACGGTGAAAAGATTGCATACTTGGGCGTCAAGTGAGAGGCACTTATATATATATATATATATATATATATATATATGCTTTATACGGTTATGATATAATCATAGGAGAATCAATTAGTTATCTAGGGTTTCACGCCCCTGTAGGCCACATTCTTCGCTTGGAGGTCTGATATTGGACCTTTGGGCGGAGTGGCATAGGCCTGGGGCCGTAGCTAATATTTCATGCAGTATCAGTACCCCCTACTCCGAGTTGTCGATCTCGAGTGCTCGGGATAGAACCTCGTGGCAGCAGTTGGAATATGGTGATCGTGCTCCCAGGTCCTCATTACACGCGTCGTCCATCCATTGCCTACGGTCTTGTCCTATCACGCGGTCACTAATCAATCCCGCCTCTTCTCATAAAAAGAGAACTTGGAGAGGAAGCGTCGCCTTCTTCAATCGTCTAAGGTTTTGCCAAACCGACCCTAAACTTTCCATCTTGAGCCTCCTTAAGGGGCATGTCGGTTTGGTTGACTTGTTATTCGCGTCACGAGGCTATTTATAAGTATAGTTTCACTGAGGTCTATCCTAGAGCCGAGTGTGGCTTGGACTTAGCGACTTTTTTCCTTGCTGCCTAGGTTAGGCCGGCAAGTTCTTAGGTTTTGTCGAGGTCTGTCCTCGGACCGAGTGTGGCTCGGACTTAGCAATTTTTTTCCTTGCCGTCCGGGATAGGCTCACGAGCTCTTCGTCCTGCTATCTCGGATAAGCTCACAAGCTCTTTGTCCTGCTACTCGCAAGTTCTTCGTCTTATTGCCTCGGATAAGTTGGCAAGTTCTTCGTCTTGATGCCTGCGTTAGGCTGGCAAGTTCTTCGTCTTGCTACCTCGAATAGGATCGCAAGTTCTTTGTCTGAGTCTTGCCCAGGCACCAGACACCTTTTCGTCAGGCATCTAGTACCTCTTGGGGTTTACCTCAGGTCTTCTTTTGTTTGTTGGCTTTAACGCCTGTTTGGGATGTTTTGCCCTCCAATACGTTTTACCCATGTTTCTCATCAAGGGGTATGCCCTTGTGAACAATCGCTCTGTTTTATATTTGCAATTAACTTGCTTAAACAAGAGAAATATTTAGGCTAGGGCCTCTGCATCCGAATATATAATTCATCTTCATTTTGAAAAGTATTGCCTATGAGTCGATTTATTATAATGGGCAATTCGCTCCATTCGGCCTTTACAGAATTTCACTCGTACATATTAAAACTGAAAATAAAGCACTAGAATAAAAACCTCATCTGGGGATATTCGGCTACTGGTAATACCGTTTGATGTTGAAGGCGAGCCATGTTCATAGCAGTTGCTCGCCCTCCAACATCTCAAGCACGTATGTTTCTTAAAGAATTAACTTAGTGATTTTGTACGGTCCTTCCCAGTTTGGTGCCAGTTTCCCATATAGGTTGGTCTGATCCGCCACGTCTCTTGTCTCCTTCCCGCGAGACTCCTATGACCTCTTCTTCGCTTATGTATTTCTCAGTACGCTTCTTTAGCTCGGCTAAAGTGGTAGCCGACTTTTTGGCTAATGACGAGAGCAGGGAGCATTTTACCAGTGCCATTTGGAAGGCCATGGGCACTATAGGGATGGTTTGGTCGAGATCCTCTATAACGTTGATCTCCCTGAAGAAACGCGGGACACAGGTTTTCAACGGTTCCCCCGCCCTTATCGGATGATCAAGGTGTGTTAGAGCTTTCTTTTTACTGCGCTTGTTCCCTAAGAACGGGCTTCGGAAGGCCGTGGCCAGCTCATGAAAGCTTGAGGCGATGACGTTTTTGGAGCCATAAAACGGCCCCTTATTCAGAGTGGGGGAGAAGACCTTGCAAACGGTTGTCAGAGGATTTGACAGGGGTCATTGCTGCTTTGAAGGTTCGAAAATGGTCGGTCGGATCTCCCGTCCCATCAAACTTGTCGTACGTAGGCACCTTGAGCTTAGGCGGGATCGGCTCGTCCATTATGTGTTGGGCAAACGGCTCTCCTCCCATCTCTTGGTCGTCGTAATCGTTGTCTTTTTCTAAGGACTGGGTCTTTCGGAACAGGTCGTCTAGTCGGACGTTGTTCCCGGAGGTTTGGGAGGCGGAATGATCGTTACGTCCTCGGACCGATCAAACTTTGGCTGGGATGGTAATCGCTACCGGATTCGCCGCCACTAGAAAAGTCGGTCTCCTTCGACCTCCTTTTACCCGCATCAAGTCCCCACTAGAAAAGTTGCTGTCGGGGCTCGTCTTCGTTTGAGAGGTTGGCTTCCTTCGACCTCTTTTTGCCCGTATCAAGTCGTTGTCGAGGCTCGTTTCCAGGCTGAGCCCTTGAAGAGATGGAAGCAAGCCGTTTCCGCGCATCGTTGCTCCTTGAGTGCCTGCTGAGCCCCTTGGTTCGAACGCAGCCGGATGAGGTGGTTCGGGGTTGGCACGCTCTGCTTTCCAAGCTAGGGCGGGATTTTCTTGAGGGACGGAGGAGGGTCCCGCGATTATCTGTTTCGTGAAAGCCTCATTGAGGTACCGGCTCAGCTCCATCAGCTGAGCTATGGTAGCCTCCGGCAGCGGGGGCCATCCTTCCCTCCCCGGCAAAGGAAGCGGAGGTTGAACTTCTTGGGGTGCCTTGATGGCGAGGGCCCCTGGGTTGTTGTCCGATGGCGCTTTGAGCGTTGAAAAAAGGCGTCTTCGGATCTACCATAAAGGCAACGATTTTGTCCATCGAGGTTGTAGATCTTGAGGACGTCGGAGCGGAGCCTGATCCCACAGACGGTGCTAATTGATAGAACCATGTCTCTTAAGGCTTGGACCCGGTCAATGAATTTATGAGTATGGACTATTTTGGCAAAGGCTCCGTCGTCAGATCCGCAACCGGGAAGGGAAAGGACCCTAGAGGCTTGCTTCGGGATCCTCCTCCGATGATAAAGTCAGCTACTTTGAGGGAAATTAGGGTTGTAGTGAAGAGATTGCATGCTTGGTCCTCAAGTGAGAGGGACTTATATAGATACCTTATACGGTTGTGATGTAATCCGAGAAGAATCAGTTAGTTATCTAGGGTTTCACACCCATGTGGGCCACATTCTTCGCTTGGAGATCTGTTATTGGGCCTTTGGGCGGAGTGGCGTGGGCTTGGGGCCTTGGCCAATATTCTATGCAGTGTCAAATTCCATTCTACGAAAAGCCTTTGAATGAAAATTTATGGAATATTGTAAGTCAAGGTTATTGCACTTTGCTGAACCCAACACCTGCACGAGTTTTAGGCAGACCCTCCAAGCTACTACTCAATATACTGAGTGTCATCGGAAGCCTCTTCAGGCGGATTCACTTTTGAATTCTAAGCGAGGATAAGATTAAAGAAAGATGGGATACGCGCTGGAAATATTTTGCTTAGAAATTCTGATTTTACATACCTTGTTATCGTAAATGTGAAGTTATAAAGAAGGTTACATATTTTAGTCGAATCAGATCTCCGAATGGATCTGTTTGGTAGTAATGAATTTTGTGGCATTCATACTGTTTGTCGGTAACTTCAGATCTTTTATGAATTATCAAAAGGGTGAGGATAAAGATGACGAGTGATTGGATTTCTCCTTTTTCTATCCACAATTGCCTCTGTTTTCTTTTTCTTTTCCTCTAGAAATTGGTATTATCATATTGTTAGCAAGGACAATTACACCAACTTTATCCGTCCCTCCATTTAACATTCAACTGTAAATCTTTCTCTAGATACCGCGGTATGTTCATAATTTTCTCCATTGTCCCAACATTTCTATTGAGACCAACAAAATTGACTGCTTGAGAAGTTGGGATACATTTTGCACTCTTTTTACGAGTGTGTGTAATCTTACTATATGCTAAGCTATGTGTATAGATTCTAAATTAGGTCTAGAATTACATATTTGTATGCTCATATACACGCACTAAGATATATATCCAAATTCCAGTCTTCGTTGGTACCACTGTAGATGATAGAATAGAACGGTCTAGGGAGTTACAAACATATCGGCATACGAATACTCAGTAGTGAGTGAGCCAAGTTGCTTATAACTGATGGTTTAGCTAAAAATATATCTCACCTAGATCTACAGCAAAAATTATTTTCAAAACTGGATTGCAAAACAAAGTTAATTTAAACTACCTTTACACTCGACGACTCGGAAATTATATATAGTTATCGACAAGCATGAATGCCGCAGCTTACAAAGATTTCTGACAAAAAGATAAATCCTAATTCAACTCAATGTGAACACGATCTCTATTTTGATGTCTACACAATAAGTATTTAAAATCACATTAGTTGTAATCTTTCCAGCATACACCATTTTATTTGGTTTCAACCTTCTAACAAGTCAAAATTGAAGCCACCATAAAGAGCTAATCCCAACAATCAACAATCTTCAAACGACGACATCAATTTTAACTCAATTTTTGTAATCAGTGGTGTTTGTTGAAGGCAGAGCAGTAGTCAAGGTTATCGGAATAAGCAGATCCCAATGCAAGGTGTAAGAGTAGATCCAACAAGTGTTGCTCAAGTTGAGAATGGTTACATAAAAATATGCATCCATGACCATGCATATTATTATGCCTAAGGCCACTTATGTCGTGCTTCACAACAATTTAGAATGCCTTTTTTTGAACATTGGTGTACACCAAAAGGAGCAAAAACAAGATCTTTTTCGTTACCTTAACAGAAACCCTGAATTTTACTTCTAGTAGATTACCTCCAAGAAGCTTCAGAGCATGATATATAGATATCAAACTTTAAAAGCTGATTTGTGATTTCATGCAGAAGCATGATCCACGTAAAAAATCAAATGAGACCTGCAAATTTAAGTTATACATAATGGTTTTAGAATTTAACTATTAAGGTAATTTAAGTTTTTTAGAAGTTTATTAGTATTTTCAAGTATTGCAAGTCCTTTGAGGAACACATAATTTAAGGAATCAAAATCATAAAATAATCTATATATACGTTAATTAGAAACTGATTATCATTGTAACATAATTATTTAAAAAAAGAAACCCAAGGGGTAGACATTAAAATAACGATTCAAAAAAAACTTACCTTGATTGGAAATGTACGTCATTTCATAGATATCTAGCAATCTTGGATAGACATCGACATTGAAAATAGGGGCATTAAGCATATTGTGGGTGTAGTTAATGGAAAACCAATATAACACACACACACACACACACACACACACACACAGAGAGAGAGAGAGAGAGAGAGAGAGAGACACTCACAGTGGAAGGACAAGTCAATACAAAATCACAAACTAATACTCCAAGTTATGCAATCACTACCTTTCATCATAACCAATGTTACCCGAAACGCGGAATGTATCATACACGGAACGAAAACGGGAATGTGGAACGTTAGCGGAACGAAAAAGGGGAACACGGAACGCCACTTGTCATGGAACATGATAAGATAAGGGTAGTTTTCTTCGATACACTTAAGCGGAACATAGTAGTTTTAGAACATGGAGTGTTTTTTTTGGGTTGTTGGTATATGCATGTGTATATGTGTTATGTATGGATGTATAATATACATATATAATTTAACTTTTTTGCCATCTATTTAAGTTCTTGAAAAGAATTAAATATTTTTACTTATTATTTAAAACAAATCCGACTTATGCCCATTTAAGTTAAGTACTTAATAGGATAGATCGGAATATTGATTCTTACGCAAGCTGGTGTTCCCCGATCGCGAACGAGTCAAACGACCATTTCAAATCAAAAATCACTAATGGTTTGGCGATTTATGGTAGCACGGATAATAACTTTTTATGTCAAAAAAAAACTACATCATAACATTCCTTCTACTTGTACTTGATGGGTCATAACCTTACATTTAACCCACGTTCCACCCAATATTAGGCATTTAATAGATCATAAGATGTCATTTTCTAACCAATACCATCATAAGAAGAGTCAAGCAATTTAGGTATTAGTCAGATACAACACCATATCAAAGGTACGTATCATGGGAGAATCACAAACTAACAGTCAGCAAGCAATATGAGATCATTAACATTCAGTGTTACCATCTACATGTTTGGTCATGCAAAATGCGTGATTAGTGGCATTCCGCCACCATTTTATGCATTTAACAAAGCAAGCTATTCATTTTCTACCGGACATAACTCTCATAGTATCAAGCAAAAAAGCTTTAGTTAATACAAAATACCATATCAAATAACACTATATATTCAATATATTCATCATAGAGTCAAACGAATTCCAAAATAGAAAACAAGAAACGCATATAGCTAATACAATATTGATCCTGATAAGAAGGGCTACAAACAAGAATTTTGATATTAGATCGACACACTAGAAGTCACTCTACGAGACTTCAAATAGATTACCTCCAAGAAGTTTCAAAGCATGCATTATAGAAATTAAACTTTGAAGATGGTTTGTGATTTGACATAAAAATGATCCAAATAGAAAACTCAAGTTGGCACCACCGATTTAAATGCGATAATAAGTATAATGGGTATAAGATATTAAGGTAATTAAAGTTCTTAGAAATGTTTAGTTGCAACAGTAAATTCTTTAAGTGACTAATACATTCTAAGGAATAAAATATACGAGAGAAATATTTTAAATGTCTTCACAGGAAACATAATCAATCAATATAGACCAATTACAAGCTAATAATCATTATGAATTCTTATAAACATAATTAAAGGATGAAAATTGCCACAATATTTTGGTATAAGCAATTAAAAAAAGCTCCCAAAACCCTTACCTTGATTGGAAATCCATGTAATTCATGGATATTCGCTACTGATATTGTTCTCGCTATCCGCTATTGTAACTCTCTTCTATTTAGTCTTGAAAATTGGCATTCAAAGAAGAAAGATCAAACACACGATGCATATAGACTAGACGACAAAAAGCCATATCAGAAACATTTGTTGAAAGCATAATCAAACTATGGAAGGATAATTCAAGATAGAATTACAAACTAAACATTAGCAAACACTAGAGAATCTTTAACATACATCATAACATTGCCTCCACTAATATATATTTGGTAATAACCTCTATTGATCAATAATATTTCCACTATATTCCACGCATTTACTAGAGCATGTGATACATTTGCAAGCCAGCACCACAATATGTCATAAGAAGAATAAAGTGTTTAATAACTTTACAATATGAGTTTCTAACTTTGAATTGGCACGAGGTTTTTAAGCTTTTAGTGACATTGTCTAGTACAATACCATAGCAAAGAGCATTACATATCAAATAACTACATCACAAACTAAAATGAAAGCCAAAACATATAGTAGCATATGAACCATACCTAAACACGACGCCAATTTCATCAATCACCTCCTCACTTCCTCTCTTCCCGCTTCCGGTTCTTGCTCTTCTCCTCCTTCCTCTTCCTCGTCCTCCTCGCCCTCTCCTCCTCGGATTCGCTACTCTCCGAATCACTCCTCTTCCTATGCCTATGCCTACCACTTCTCTTCCCTTCATCCTCCGATTCCTCATCAGAATCAGTATCATCTCTCCTTCTCCGATGGCTACTCCTCCTCTTCTTCTCTCTCCTACTCTTCCTTCGGAAGCCCTCATCCTCATCCTCATCCGAAACCCTAACCCTCCTCTTCCTCCTTTCCTTCCTCTTCTCATCATCCTCATCATCGCTCCTCGATCTCTTCGTGCTGCTCCGCTTCTTCGATCTCCCCCTCTTCTTCCCGTACCTCTCCGCTATGATCCGCTCCATCTCCGGATCGGCATCCGAATCCGAGCTCTCGCTCTCATCCTCCTCCTCGCTCTCGATCGCCTCGCCCTTCCCCTTCTTGATCTTAGCGAAGATCGAGCTCGCCTTCTCGATGACGGCACCGTCGTCCAAGTCGTCCTCTTTCACGCTGAGGAAGTTGCGGCACTGGAAGGTGAGGTGGCCGACGCGGCCGCACTTCTTGCAGGCGCCGCGTGTCTCGTCGGCGTTGGAGCCGGTGATGCGCGCGAGGGCGAGGAGGCCCTGGAAGCTGGCGTAGGCGTTGTCGGATCCCGGCTCGGCCGCTAGAGGGTCGGGTTTGGAGGAGGAGGAGGCGTTAGGGTCGGCTTTGGCGGCGGAGGGGGCGTAGGGGTCGTAGCCGATGGCGGACTGCCAGATACCGTGGGTTTGGAGGGCGGCGCTGCTGTGGACCCGGTTGTTTGCGGGCATGCGCACCCGTCCCGCTGTCGCCGGCATCTTCGATTGAAATTAGGGTTTCACGATTTGGGGATTTTCCTTTCGAGAAGATGAACTGGTGAGGGGAGAGAATACGGAAAGTGAAAAGATGGATTCTGTTTTGTAAGGCTGTATATAAAATGGTTGGGAAAATTGCATCTAAACCCCTAAGGCATAAAGAAGTCAGGCTTAGGTTCTCGCACCAAAAGCAGTGTGGTTAATAAAACCATAATCACAAATTCGTGATTCGGCAATAATTCGGTGAGGTTGAAAATTCGGATTCGGAGAATTATTCGGAAAAAATAGGCAGGTATTCGGAAAAAATTCGGTAAGTGTTCGGGAAATGTTCGGAAAGAATTTCGAGCAAAAAATTAATATATGAGACACTAGATTTTGATTCCGTGAATTATTTGCTGTTTTTTGAATAATTCGTTTTTTTTTGAATAATTCACGAATAATTCGGGAATTATTCGCGAATAATGCGGCGGTGATGGCGAATAATTCGCAGATTTAATCGGCAGTCGGCGGATTCGCGAATTATTCACGAATTCGCCGAATAATTCACGAATTATGTGACTATGAATAAAACCATATTTTTACGGAGACCGATAAAATTGTGAAAGTTGCTGCAAAGCGATAAAACATATGGGCGAGTCTCTCGGTGTTTGTTCAGATGGGAACCATCCCCAAAGCTGCGTCATATGTTCGTAAATAAATTAGATGTCACTTCACAATCCCATTTTCCTTAAGAAATATCTAGCCATACTAATCTTTACATCATCTTTTAATAGCGTAAAATAACAAAGCATTTAGGCCGAAACCCATAAAGCATCCCTCGCTTTCCCCCAAAAATAAAGAAACCATCCTCACTTTTGAGTGCCTGCATATAATATTGCATTTATAAATTATTATTGCTTTACATCTGAAAGGCCATATATGCCTTATGTCACTTGATGAAAATGTCTATACAGAAATGAATCAGAATAGGAAAATCATCTCCTCTTCCCCATAGAACGACTTTAACACCTCGACCTCAGCCTCATCGCGTCAACACCGTAAGCCCGCTCTAATGGGTATAAACTCAACCTCACTCTAAACACTAAAACTCTTTTTTTCCCTCTTAAAAAAAATTGGGTTCTGATTCAATTTAAGGTTTCAACTAAAGTTTGGATTAGGGTTTTAATATTGGGCTTGAATCAAGATTTCGATCAAAACTTGAATTTTGACATGAAGTTTGTACTTTGGTCAAGGTTAGGGTTTTTTTCAAAGGCGTCACATGATCCCGCTATCTTGGGGTTTGGATTGTTACCAAGTCGGGTTGTTACAAACTACAGGGTAAGGTCATCTCGATTTGCCGAGTAGAGTGTGTTTGAAGTCGTTGGAGATGATGGGGGTCAAACGCCGCTAGAGATTATGGAAAGAAAGAAGAGAACTTTTTTCTTTCCTTTATTTCGGGAATAAACTAATTCAAAGTATTTAACGTGTAAGGCATGTTGTTGGGTTTTGGACAAAGAGTCAACCTCTTAAGTGAAGAGGGTATACTGTAGGTGTAAAAGCGAATATGATGATGCTCATAAGAAGGAATTCCCCAGATCACGATACGTGGCCAGTGACGTGTCATCCACGTAAACCTGCCAGATTCTTGAGGATTACAGAGCTGGAATAAATATGATGCATCGGGGACATTCCTCAAGGTCTCGCCTCCGAGGTTGCACCAGACCTTCTGAGAAGACCTCTCCGGAATATCTTCCCCCTTCGGCTGACCGTCAACTAATAGCTCGTCTTCGAGCTATCCTATAGTCGAGACTCCTTAGCCCACCTGCTCATCTCCGAACTAGCCTATATCTGAGATTCTTCAGCGTCCCTGTTTGGCCGGGAGCACGGAGCCTAGACGCCTCCCGTAACGGCTCCGTGTATCTCGCCACGACGAAATTGTTGGATATAGTGCCCTCAAGGCAATTATTGTAATTACAGACACGCGATTATGATAATTGAGGGAGGACCAATACAGGTAGAACAATCTTACTCGGAATGATAGTATGCTATCTGGTTTGTCTTCATCATTGGTGTGTACACATTTTACTTGTTATTATGTGTTGCTAATACATAATGATGAAGCCTGTAGGATTCTTGCTTGACTACCAGCATTATGATGGCGATCATATACGTGAGAGCTGGGTGGTCTATAAGCACATCCTTAAATGTCCCTAGTTGTGGGGTATTGAGACTGGGCATCGATATTCCGGAGTAGGCTAGTGTATACGTTTCGAGACCCCGACGAGGGGCGGTGGCCGGTCTCACAAGCCATTGGCGTTGTGTCACCTAAGATAGTATAAAGGTGCTCACTGAATGTGAGTACACTGGATGGACCCACCGAGAACTTCTAAATAGTATTATACCTATCGTCAGATAGAAGTTCTCAGATGGCATGAGCACATGTTAGTCATTTGACCTGAAGTCGTCATTTGTTTCGTGTGAGTTCCCACTGTATTTTGATTACTATCCTACCACGACTCAAAAGAGTTGTGCAAACAGGTTTTAATTGGGTACAGTCCCGAGCCACATGTAGGAGGTGGTCGACTGTCAGGGATTTGTCTCTCATGGTATTAGGAGTCGATGTCGTCCTGTATTCAATTGGCTGTCACCAGAAATCCATGGCCACGGTGGGTGGGATTTACTGATAGTTGATCAGTAGTATCTCAGTTGGTGATGAGCTAGACTCAGACACGACTTATCGGGTTAGTAGGGGTCTGACGTTATCCACCCCCTAGATCTGATATGCGATATTCTTTGACGAAGAGACCGGATTGTACGGAGATTGTCACATTCAGGCTCAGTAGGGTAAGGACATACTTGATTGTCGACCCCCTTTTGATAAGTACATGGGTAGCCATTACGTACAGCTAGTGCCGCTGACGTGCTTGTGGTTAAACCCACTGCCAGCATATTGTCGAGTCTTTAGAGTCCCACACAGAGGGTTTTCCCGGTTCAGACGACAGATGTAAGAGCCGTACGGTGGTACGTGCAGGGGTCCGATTAAATACGTGTACGCGATAATACTAGCCGGCTTAGAATTAAGCCGGATTATTAAATCAGGTTTTGATTTAATAATTTATATATGTATTTTGATACATATATTTTAGTATTATCGTTCACTATTTATTTTTTCTCTTTGGTGCTATCCGTATTTTTATACGAATACGCGTATATGTAGCGATACATATACTAGGCGAAGTATTCCGTATTTATACGGGAATGCTTCTAGAAAAAGGACACCTCATATTTGATTTTCCTTTTTGGAAAATTAAATGGGAAATGAGGTGGTATGAGCATGGTCAAGAGGCATAGCTTGGCTTTTTATATTGTTAAATCCATTTGGATGCACTATTGCATCGTGGTTGGATTATATAGCCATTTTTCTTTTCTACACTTGTGGACTTGATGAGATTTTCTTCACCACCTCCACCCTGGTTCATGCTTTCTCTAGCTCATCTCCTTCTTCTTCTTGCTCTCATTTGCAAGCAATATTCTAGAGAGAAAATATAGAGAAGTATTCCTACATCATCGTCCATCCAAATCTAGTAACTTTGGACCGTCGGTTAGGGCCTCCACCGTGTTCCCTCAGGTGGATCGTCTTCGGCAAGGGTGGTCGATACTCAAGTGCATTTCCGGCGGCTACGAGCTTGGAGGGGTCTTTCATAATTGGGTGGACACGCAACAAAGGTTGTATATCTCAACCTTACATGTTTCAGTTTACTAGTTTAGGGTGTTTGGGTCGAATCCTCGGGTTGCCGGGAGTCCGGTGCCCGCGAAACGTTTTTGTTTTCGCTTCCGCCACGCCCGCGGCCTCCGCGGCGCCGGCGCCGGATCCCAACAATCTCCGCCGCTCGACGTCCCGCATCCCATGCTAGCATATCTCGCCATTAATGGGCGTATCCTGCCATCAATGCGAACGTGACGCAGGGGCGTAATGGACGGTGAGAATCTCGCATCGGCTCGCTCCATGCGACCGCTATATAAACCCCTCTTCCAGACAATCCGGGTATCTCAAACTCATTTTAATACGCCCACTACTACAATTAGGGGTTGCTCCTACAGATAGAGGAACTCGTAGGGACAAACAATGCCCCTACAGTGCCCACCGTAGGGCCATAAATAAATTTAAAAATATTAAAATGTAATATCTTTACTTGGCCCTACGGTGCCACATAAAAAGGCCTTACGGATTGAATCGTAGGGGCAACAAAGGGTTATTTTAAAAAAAAACCAAGTAAAACCCGCGTCCCCCAAAATTTCCCACCAACCTTATCTCTCCCGCGCCCTCGTCGCCAATCTCGTCGTCGACTTCCTCGTCGTCGATCAAGCTCGTCGTAGAGTTCCTCCTCCATCGCCGTCGATCGAGCTCGTCGTGGAGTTCTTCGTCGCCGTCGATCGACATCGAGGTCTTACTCACCATCTCCACCTCTTCAAGCTCCATCTTCCCAGCCTCTTCCACATCATCGAGCTCTTAGCCTCCTCGAGCTCTTCACCGCCAGTCTTTGCCAGTGAGGTTAGTTTCTTTAATTTGAAATTGAATTTTCCTTAATTATGTTTTTGATTCCTTTAAATTAATTAGGAATTTAATCTATAATTTTGTTGTTTTTATTGTTATTGTTGTTGATTTTAGGGTCAGGGTTATAGGTCTGGGTTAATTTGGGGTTAATTTGGGTTATATGGTGATGATTAGGGTTAGGCTTAGGGTTAATTAGATTAATTTGGGTTAATTTTGGTTTGGGTTAGGGTTAATTTTGGTTAATTAGGGTTAGGGTGTAACGACCCAAAATTTTCTGTATAAAATTTTTCTTTTCCAATGTACAGAAAGGAGTTTGCAAGTCTGACTACAACTTAAAAGTCACTCTTGCTTAAGAACAGCAAGAAAGCACTTGTAGCTCATTGGTAAAGCCCTTGCACTACTGTGACGTAGCTTCTGGGTTCGAATCCCATCAGCCATATACATTTTTTCTGAATTTTTCTTTTCAGCTTTTTGGACGCCTAAAATTTTACACGTGCAATACACATAAAAATGAAAAGCCAGATAAATCAAACATGTGCAAAATACTATATGAACCAGATAGGACACGTGGCACAAATTCAGAGCCCCGCCTCCAACAGTGGATCAGCGAGATGGGGTCTAGGGCTGGCGACGGCGGGTGTCCGTAAGAGAAAAGCCCCGTGTCTTGCACACAAAACCCTTTGGCCTACCTTATTACCCATGTTATGTTTGTTTTCTCTGCAATTTAACAAAGAATTCAATTTTCTAATTAATCCAATTTTTAATGCTTTTTAATTCATTTTTTCAATTCCAAAGCCCTAATTCCATACTATAAATACAACCCCATACCCTAACCCCTCTTCATTCTGAAATCTCTAGTCAAAATTATCAAAAATTCTCAAGTGCAAGTGGAGTAGAAGTGGAGTTAGCCCAAGAACGACTTCCGGCGAGGATCTACACAAGTTCCGGCAACCCCACGACATCACGAAGGATACATCTTCCTCTACCCCTCCTCTCTCCTTCTAACCAGTAAGTCACATCCCTTTCTCTCTTTCTATATAAAAAAGTTCTTTTTTTCCAAAACATGTCGGTAAGTGGAGTTATACCGACACTTAATTTTTAAAAACCTTGAAACTACAACTTTCTTAACCTTTTCTCATTCATATTCCAACACCATACTTGTTAATCATGAAACTTTTAAGTAGAAACAATTTTCATCCTAAATCATTATGTTCAATAATTTTAAATTGAATTTTTCGTTTAAATACTATAAATTTTATATACGTCATCTTTTAAATATTTTACTTAGCATACTTTTAGAAAATATCACGGGGTAATGACCCACCCCTCACATACACACATATTGACATAGCATGATTCTCTTGAAATATACTTTTGTGGCAAATACAATATTTCACTATAATACCATGAACCATAAAAAAATACCGATTTTCTTTAAATAGTATTATTTAATTCTTTGCAATTATACCTCTATAGCCTATTTTGGGAACTCGTTATTGGATGGTATGAATTATCGCACATCCACGGGCTAGTAGAGCGAGATGCAGACCTCCTCACGGAGCATTTGATCTCGAAATAATTTTAATACGATTTTTAAGAAAAACGAGATTTTCTATGTAATAATAAAATTTATTTTTTATAATTATATAAATATTATCAAACCACATACTTTTAATATATATAAAATTCCATATTTTTCTAAAAATAAAAGAATGACAAGTTTCACCAAAATACCATCAAGTATCAATACAAGACAAAATTTACATTAAAATACCTTGAACTATTCAAGCTATGTATATTTTCACTAATATATCTCACTCTTTAAAATTCACACCTATGAAAGCCCTAAATAGCATAAATAAATACTCGAGATTTATTTTGAAAGTATTAGAAATATTTTTCATAAAACCCTCTCAAGTTATATAAAATTACATTAAGGACCTTAGTAAATATAGGTTTAAGCGGGATCAATTCTCTTGAGCTTCAGGGAGCCGGAGAAAGTGAGTGCTTGCCTATTTAAGGTAGAAAACATAACGGGGTTATTAATGGTAATTGTCTTGGAAAAATACACAAATCCTGCTGTCTATGTACAACAGTTACCGATAATTCTCAAACCCAATTCAGGATCCAAATCTGTTGTTTTAAGTTGTCTGGCTCAAGTCTGAGTCCAGGTCTAAATCTGAATCCAATACAAACATGAATCCAATTCAACATGAATCCGATATACCAAACATGTATACTTGAACCTAAACGTGAATACTAGAACAATATCAATATGCAAACATAACTTGACCGAACCATGGTTATATCTTGACTTAACTACATGACTACTTGATACATCCTGAAAACTGTTTACCTGAACAACTTGTACCCATGGTCTCGGCAAGTCTGATAACTACAATCAATACAATATACATTACGGGGTTTAAACGGGGTAGACTTGTACGGAATGTGTTAATTGTGGCATAATGATGGACACTAAAAGATGTAGATTAAACATCCATTACTGTTGTCCCGTGGATTTTGACGGGGCCTTGTACTTTCCGTTTCCCATAGTCCACGGGATAGTTGGACTCCTCTCGTATACACCGATACATTCTGTGCCAAGCTACAAAAAACTACGTTAGCATAACAAACATATACTATTTTCTTTACTTGTCTATTCCATTCTATCTTTTGGGACTTACCGAGCGCTAGTTCACTGACGACATTCATGTCTCTTCTTTCTTTCGAATGTTCGTCAGGAGAACCCGACTCTTAGGAGACCGAGCCCAGCCAGGAGGACTTGGATTAGATCACCGAGCAGCACGACTACTAGTTTACTTGTACTTATTTTCTTTTCAGTTCATATGCCACTGTTTAGGCATCGATTTCTATCATTGTACTTTTCCTTTTCAGTTGTATGTAAAGAATGGATATTAATAAAAAGTTGTTGTTTATTTACATCTCTTGTTATTCTTGTGTTTTTCATTTATATTGTTTATTTACGCTTAACGTGTTTAGTTCTGAATAAATACGTCGCGGCCCGCCACGTCTCCTATCCCATACACTGGGAAGCGGGGCTTGACATAGGGTTTGGGTGATGATTAGGGTTAGGGGTAGGGTTAATTTGGGTTAATTAGGTAAAATAGGGTTGGTGATGATTAGGGTTAGGGTTAATTAGATTAATTAGGGTTAATTAGATTAATTAGGGTTAATTTTGGTTTGAGTTAGGGTTAATTTGGGTTAGGGTTTGGATGATGATTAGGGTTAGGGTTAGGGTTAATTTGGGTTAATTAGATAAAATATGGTTAATTTGGATTAGGGTGTTGATTAGGGTTAATTTGGTTTAATTAGATTAATTTGGGTTAGGGTTTGGGTGATAATTAGGGTTAATTTTGGGTTAATTAGGGATAATTTGAGTTAAGGTTATGATTAGGGTTAATTTGGGTTAATTAGAGTTAGGATTTGGGTGATAATCAGGGTTAATTTTGGGTTAATTAGGGATAATTTGAGTTAGGGTAATAATTAGGGTTAATTAGGTTAATTTGGGTTAATTAGGGTTAGGGTTTAGGGTACACTAGTTCTTTCAGTAGGATACTCGATGATAACATAAACGTAAAATTTTACCGTAAACGTAAGAAAACTCTACCCTAAACTAATAACTTCAAACCCTTAAAATTGAAACGTAAAAAACCTATTCAAATTAAATGTTCAAGATAAAACCAATATATGATACTCGATGATAATATGAAACTTTCATATTCTCATCGATAGTCATATGTGAAAATCAAAGCGCGACTTAGTCCCCGTCTATCGGTTAACATACGTTCGATATTCCTCGTGACATAGAACTATACGAAGGTTGTTAAATATCGGACGGTATCGTTTAGTGCTAACAACCGCCGTGTTATCTATGTGACGAGAAGATTCAATTGTATGATAACCGATAGATTTGTCCAGTTTGGACAAGTTAGGAATATATAAAGCAAACACCTGCATTCACTTATGTTTTCATTCGTTTCGAATTATTTTTTCGGTATTTTTCCGCTGGTTCTCCATGTACAAAGATAGATTAGATGTTCATTTTAACGTTGTTTCACAACATTGAAATGATTATCTATTCCATTACAGTGTACTCGGAGAACAGCGGGGAGGTGCTGCCAAAATTTACTCGAAACGGATGAAAACACAAGCGAATGGGTGTCTGCTCTATACACTTAATGGGATAGAAGCCTTACCCCCGACAGCCGAAACACATATATACAACACGAATACACAACAAATGCACATACAAAGCACATACACACTAACAACCCTACACCTAAGAGAAATCATAAATTGAAACACACATATACAGAATACAAATCATACTTGGGTATTGATTTGTTGTGTAATTTTGGAGAAAGAAGAAGTTTTAGTAAAGTAACCGCAATCAGCACGGCGTCGTGTGTAGCTAGCTGTGGTGAATACGGGTCGTCCTCTGGGATTCGTAGAATTTTATAATTCTTGTTTTAGATGGGTCGAAAGAAATAGAAAAGAGAAAATAAAGAAAATCAAGAAGATAGTTTCAAGATCTAATTGAAGAAAATCAAGAAAATAGTTTCAAAATCTAATTGAATTATCAAGAAATAGTTTCAAGATCTAATTGAATTATCAAGAAAATTTTATATGAAGAAGGCTTGTAGGATTTGTTGGGATTTAGTAGCCATGGATGACTGATAAAGATGACTCCTCTTATCTATTGATAGATTTAAAACTAGATTGATGGCCATGAATGAGGATTAGGGTTCTTCTGGAAGAAACTAGGGTTTCTCCTCTATTGACCTTTGTCATTTCATTGATCTCTATTCATGTTTAGTCCTTAACAAAAATGATCATCAATCTTATCTCAAATCGTGGTCAAGATTATCGAAAAAAATTTGATATCACGCCCGATAAGGATGTTGACGATTCTTTTACTAAAATTTATAAACTTCATAAGATTTAAAAGGAGTATGGTATTTTCTCATCTATTGATCTACCCTAATCCTACGAATTCTATCAAGCGGAGAATTACACGCACATCATGAAAATAAAAGAAAGAATAGAGAAATAATTCATAATGCGGAAATTAAAGAAAGCAAAATTATAAAACTAATGTTCTACCTATATTACTCAACTTCACAATACAATTCTTAGAGTTTAGATTATAAGAGGAAGAAGAATTTGCTCTCGATCTCTGCCTCGAAGAAGTAGATGTTCCGTCGATTATGTTGCTTGATCACCTCGAATCGTGGACCTGTCTTGGATCGCTTGTTCAGTGATGGTGATTGGCTTCGTGTAAAAGAGACTTGATTGATTGACCGCTTGATGGATTTCTCGATGATTTCTTGATCTTGGATCTCAAGATCGTAGATTCTTGATCTTAAATCCTTTTTTAGATTGGTTTTTTATCTTTGGGATTGATTTTTTTAGATCATTAGATGTTTGTGAGATGTATCCCTCGGTCCTTTTTATATCCCCAAAACCAGTAACCGAAGCCCCCAACAAACTTAGTTTGTTGCAAAGATCCTAACAGAAAAGTCTCACCCCCTAACTCTCTGAATCGGCCGCGGATCCGCGGCGACTCGTCCTGACTCGGCCGCGGTTCCGCCGCTTCATGGTGAGTTCTTGGCTTCAAACTTCTGGAGTCTTCTCCTATTGGTATTTTGTATTTATTTGATGTCTGGAACCTTCTTATCTCTTCTAAGTCTCTGCCAGTATTTGATTCTTCGATTTTCTTTACTTTATCAGCAGGTTCTTGATTCCTGATATCTGACCTGAGCTAATCTTGCAAAATATCTTTAATGAACAATACAATTTGATATGATAAGCGTATCAAAATATCAAGCACATTTCCCTTCATAATGTTGATTATAATATATAAACACATGGTAAATGATATTTTGCAGATAAACTTCTAATATGTGTTATATTTATAACAAACACTTTTAGATGATTAAGAAAAGTAAGAAAATTGTCATGTTAAAAGTGCAATATTTTCGACCGAACAAATACCCCCAAACTTGACTTTGATCGTCTTGAGCAAACTATTTATTCAAGAGAAGTAGAAAAGAAAAGAAAAATAGAAAGAAAAAAGAAAAACTAACTAGCACACTTTCGTAGGCAACACGATTGCACTAAGCACGTGCAACAAGCCGTTAAACCTCTAAGTGTCTCTAGTAGGAGGAGTGTTGTCTCATGAGGGTTTTTAGCGGATTACACCCACAAAATCCCATAATAAAAGAAAGATGGTGAAAGTTACATATAAAGATAAGAACTATAAAAGAAATATCTCGAAAATAAGAGTTTCCAACTATACTAGCTTTTCGGTTGTCATGAGCCCTATCTTAATGGTGTTGGGGTCAAAATTTACACCCCGATTGACCAAGTCAAAATAGAAGTCAACCCCAAGCCAAGTGGGCCCAAGCCCAGGTCAAGTGGGCCAATGCCCGAGTCGAGCCCGAACATGAAGCGGACGGCCTCCTCCATGCCAAAATAAAAATTTTGTAATAAATAATTTTGATGTATTTCTTTTTTTATTTTATGAATAAATGTAAGAAAAATGGGCATAAAACCAAATTTTTGTAAAACCCATGGCTCATGTGCAAAAGAAATGAGCACATGAGCCATGGGATGGGCAAAATGCCAATTTGTAAAGCCCAAGGGGCTATATGTAAAGTGTGTAGCCTATAAAGGCAAAGATGATGAAAATATCTAAAGGACTTTTTTTTCTCTCTCAAAAAAAATTAGGGTTTGTGCCTCCTTCTCCTTCCTCAAGGTTCTAAAACCTTCTTCCCCTTTTAAATTAAATCAAGAGTTTAACTATTTCTTTCCCAAAAATAAATAGTTTTTTCACCGCAAAACCCACGAAGGGGAACTCAGATCTATCATCAGATCTCAAAAAGGGGAGATTTTTTTTAAATCTCACCCTCCTTTTTCTCCAAGATCCGGCCGACAGAAGAAGAGGAAGAAGAAGACCCATCTCCAAAAATCCCACCTTGGGAAGATCTAAGGTCTAGAAGAAGATCCAGGACGAAAAGGGGAGAAGAAAGGGGTCCCTGTTGATCATTTCCAAAGATTTCTAGGAGATTAACTCCATTCAAGACCTATTGGAGTTTAACTCCATGAATCAAACTTTTTTTAGGAGTTTAACTCTATTCAGCACCTTTCGGAGTTTAACTCCATAAATAATAAGTCCTCTTCTGGAGTTTAACTCCTTTTTCCGAGGCTAAAAACCCCCTTTGTTTCCACTGGCGCCCAAGCGCTCGCGCCCACGTGCCGGGCACGTGAGGCGCTCGCGCCTAAGCGCCTAGCGTTAACCCAAGTGCCCAAGCGCCCAGCGCTCATGTGCGGGGCACGTGAGGCGCTCGCGCCCAAACGCTAGCGCCCATGCGCCTAGGGCTAACAGAAGCACCAGCGCCCAGTGCCTGTATGCTAGGTACGTGAGGCGCTGGCGCCCACGCGTCATTTGGACGCCATTTTCCTTTCATTTTACATGCACTCCGCACTAAAAATACCTCCCCCATTAGAAACTTTTTCTAACAGGGTGATGTCCCGCACCCAGTAAGGGGGCTGCTAGCCCCCTTGACCCCAGCCCGCTATCCGGGTAGCGGGACCCCCATAAAAACTCTGCGGGGCCCCCGATATATCCAAAACCCCTTCAAAACAAAACACTGCACATCGAGTTCGCATGACCTTTTTGACCCGTCAATCAGAGGTTCTCTTGGTCCAAAATCGAGGGGTAATTAACGGAAGCTTAGTTCGTGACTGCCGGAGATTCAGATCCTCACAATCAATAAACCCCAGCCTGCTCTAGGCAGGGGGAATTTGTAATGCGCCTGACAAGCGCGCGCACGTTCCCATCTCAATGGGGTGATGAAAAACACCTTACAAATTCTGGCACACCCGGTGGGACCTTTCTCTCCTCCCATATCTCGGGTCAAGTGTTCATGCGAACTCATTTAATATATATGCCGATGTTTGTACTGAAATAATGTTTTTCTGTGCAGCAATCAACTTTCAACGATAATGTCTCCTAAGATGGATCCAGTTTCTGATGCGACCCCGATTCCGTACGTGGTCAAGATCAATGCTCGTGTGGTTCTCCCCGCAAGCCTCAGTCGACAGTGGGAGGAACTGCCCCGCCAGTTTGGTTCCGTCATCATCTACCCTGTCGAAAGCGCTCATCTGGCAGAAATCCCGGCAAAATAGGTGGCCAAGACGGTCTCAAGGAGCAAGAGGCCGAATGTTGTGATCGCTATGGCACCACGACCGAAACTTAAGATGGTGTCTGAACGACTCTCTGGTGCTCCAGCTGGGGGCAAGACTTTCAGTACAAAGGGCATCATCAAACGTTACGGACGAGCTCAGGCGATGACTCCAACAAATGCACAATCAGGCGTATCTCCAAAGTCCTCCATCGCCCGGTCTACGGCGGCTTCCCGAAGAGTCGTAACTAGCCAAGTGCTCAAAACAGAAAGGCTGAGACAGAAGCGGCTCAGGTATCGAGCCAACAAGAGGGCCAAGACTTTCGAACCTCTGAAGTCATCCTGCGACGACAACTGAGTTGATCGTAAAAGTCAGCAATTCTTTCGAACCTCTGAAGTGGGTGCAGAAAAACGCCATGACCGCCAGAATCAAGAAGACGGCAGTGCGAACGATGTTGCAAAGAGACGTGTCCCAGCCCCGACAGAGAAAGCATGACACCATCTCTTCAAGTGTCTATCAGGCGCTCTGTGCCGCGCGAAAGCAACGGGGCAAATCTAGAAAAGAAGCGCCAGCACCATTCAAGAACCTGGTCAGGCCAGCCGCTTTTAGTCGATTGCCCATTACCGAAACAGGAGGGCCACGACAGCGATCCGTGAAATCAGCTGCCGATAATAAAAAGACAGGGGGATCTGTTATCCATACGGTCTATATGGCGGGCGCGCGTCCCAGCGACAACTTGTGCAGCAAAAGCAAGGATGGGGCCACCACATCCCAAGCCCAATCTGGCTTGAATGTGGTTGCCGCTTCCTAAGATCAGCTGCCTCCACTGGATGAGGAAAACCCTCTCGATGAGGCCGATAGGCAGATTGACCCCTCAAACCATGTAGAGTCAAGCTCAGACAGTGAGGAAGAGCCGACGTTTCGCCCCAGGACCGCAAAGCAAGAGCTGCTTCAAGAACTCCGAAAACAGCTCAGGAGTAAAGATAAAGAGATGGCCAAGCTTTAGTCCAAAATCGACGACTTGATGAATGTCGTGATGCAGCACACGGCTCAAATCACACAGACACCTCCCAATCAAGCACAATTCTCTACTCATGAGCCGGGTGATGACGACCTGAAGAAACCGATGCCTGTCCCCTTGGGTCAAAGATTGGGCGAGCCAAACGAAAGCCAGCTACATTCTGCTTCTGGGGACGCCTTGGCCCCAGATAGCACCATCCCGCTAACACATGATCGGATAATGGATTTGGTCACCAGCAAGGTTAAAAACATTGGTGGCCAAAGCCAAAGTTTAGAAAGAAATTAGCAGTAGTGGGTGTCCATATCCCGCACAGTACGATCTGATTGAATTCCCCAGCGGCTACGTCATTCCTAAGTTCGGAAGATTTGACGGGACGGGAAACGCGAATCAGCACGTCGCCCACTTTAAAGCGTCATGCGGAAATATAGAGGGCAATGACGCCCTTCTTCTTCGTCAATTTGTCAATAGCCTGACCGGTGTTGCTTTTGACTGGTATGCAAGTATACCAAATGGGTCCGTCATTACTTTTGCCCAAATGGAGTCTCTGTTTCGGCAAAGATTCATGAGCGTCAGTGACAAAATCTCCATCGCCGATCTCGTGAGAACCAAGCCGGGAAAAAATGAAAGCAACACGGACTTTATTGCCCGATGGCGTAATCTCACGGTCAAGTGCGAACCGCCGCTGGAGCAGGACCAGTCCGTCAGCCTTCTCATTGGGAACCTTAGCAATTGGATTGTCCCATTCTTGTGTACAGCTAGCCTCAAGACGCTTCAGGAGCTAACCAAGAAAGTCTAAATGCTGGAACGCTCGAAACAAGAGTCCACCCCAGACTCTCCGAGAGACAAGACTTGGAAAAGTAAGAGGGACGACAACCGTAGAAGCGGGAATTCCAGCAATACTAATGTCTTCAATACATCCGACAATGAAGACAAGCGCAAGTCAGGCGATTCCAAAACCAACCGGCCTCGAAAGCCATTGCTGGGAGGAGAAGGGCCTTCCCTAGAGGAGAAAAAGAACAAGGTTTACTCTTTCAGAAAGGACAAGGTCCGCAAGATATTCAAAGATGCCTTAAACAATGGTCTACAATTGCCGGAGTCGAAGAGACCCCACGAAGCAAAAATGACAGACAATCCCCTGTATTGTCCATACCACAGAGTAGTGAGCCATGCGATCGAGAATTGCTATATCTTCAAAGACCGGGTCGAGAAGCAGTACAAGACTGGAGAGATCGAGCTGTCCAGGAGTATGTTGGTGAACAATCAAGTTGCAACCACCAACTTTATACAGACAGAAACTGAAGCCTTCTGGGAGCAGACAGCTGAACCCGCTGCCCTGAGAAATGAAACTGACTCACCGCATTCTCCGTGGAGTAAGCACATATCTAATAAGACGAAGAAGATGCTAAATCTACTTCAGAAAGAGCCCAGGACGGAATGGGAAGGGCAGAAGAAGCCTACCATTCCAGCCGCCAATGCGGCTCCATCAGGCTCAAAATCCAAAAAGCTCAAGAAGAAGAAAAGTGCAGCTCGGCGCGAAAAAGAGTCTGCAGGGACCATTCAAAAATATATCGATTCCCTTGAAGACTATGAACAAAAGGAAAGAACTCTGATTCAATTGAAGGAGTTCCTCCCTATAGAAGCGGCAAAAATTCTGGAGGAGTTAGAAGAAGACTCCAATGAAGAGATCCCTATAGTGACCTGCTACGCCATCCATCTTGGCAGTGACTCTGAGGAGGAGCCATGTTTTCCCGAAGAGGACGAGGAGCTCGCCACAAAGGCCAACCAAATCCAGCTCAGAAGCGGCAGGGCTCTGCCGCCAAATCAGGGCAACTCCCCAAAAGGAAAGGAAAAACATGTGGCTAATGAGGAAGTTGGCAGAGAACCGGCTAATGAAAACTCAAGTCCTTCCTCGGTGGACTATAATGTCTTGGCTCATCTCCGAAAGCTTCCGTCTCTCCTGAGCATCTACGATGCCTTGGTCCTATCTAAAGAGATTAGAGATTTTCTCATTCATGCTCTACAAAACCCTAAGCGGTATCAGGCTCGCTTTGCGGAAATTAATATGAAAGAAGCCCAGTACGCTCTACATGCCGCCGCAGTCACGTTTAAGGACGAAGACTTGCTACTGGGAACGGCTGAGCATAATCGGCCGCTTTACGTGACCGGGTACAGCGACGAAAATCGGATTAATTGCATATTGATTGATCCGGGATCCTCAGTGAACATCATGAACTTGCGGACTCTGAAGAGTTTGTCAATGGACGCTCGACACCTGTCAAGGGAAAGGATTGTCATTCAAGGCTTCAATCAAAACTGCCAGCAAGTTCTGGGGTCTATAGCTTTGCCAATTAAATTTAGGGATCTGCAAACTGAAGCTAAGATATACATGATCGACGCTGACACGTCTTATAAAATTCTCTTGGGACGGCCCTGGCTCCATGATTAAGGCATCGTTCCGTCAACTCTCTATCAATGCATGAAGTATACTAAAAATGGCAAAGAAAGACGTATTGACGGAGACATCCAGCCGTTCAGTGTGTATGAAGTCCGATATGAAGATTCTCAGTACTTTGTGAACCTCCAAAGTGCTGAGCCATAGCTGACCAAAGACAGAACAGCCCCGAAACTCAAAAGCAAGTCTGAGCCGGCTGTCATTTTCAAAAGCAGAAACCCCCATGTGCGTCCGCGTTTCGGCAGTGACACTGATGAGTCCGACGCTGGAGGTCCGTCCTTCCGTAAAACTCGCCCTCATTTCGGTAGCGATACGGACGAATCTGATACTGAAGGCCCATCCGACAGCAAAATCCGCCCTCGTTTAGGCAGTGACACTGAAGAATCAGAAGAAGAGGATCCGTCTTGCAACAGCTGTGCAAATCGGGCTATCGTGCGAACAACAAAGCTACTAGAGACCTTCGAAGTTACAGAAAGGTCCCTAGCCGTCACAAGGGTGCCGAAGGAGATGTGCAAAGAGCTTGATGCACTGTCAGTCTCCACCGTGGACCAGCTGAAAACTTTTTATGTCCCTGAAAGGAAAAGTGGACAGAAGGGCATCCTGTTTTATGGGTCAAATCCCGTTGTGCACCCGGATGATTTGTCTGTCGCGTGCATTTCCTATGAGAGAGGCATAAGAGCCGTCCTCAATCCCAGATACTATGCGCCCGAGATGCGGGAATACTTTAAAAAGTGCGGGTCCCTGCTATATCAAACGGACTCCGAAGCGAAGTTTTACGAAGGGCTATGGCATCCGCCTCAGGTCGGAGCACTCATCGATGGATGAATTCCAGATAGACGGGGCATAGGTTTCATTCAACCTGATTCCAAGGCATTCTATATGATCTATGTTGGTGAAGCCAGTGAAAGGTCAAATGATGGTGACGAGTTAGCCGAGCCAGAAGAAGCTCCTCAAGAGCTCGAAGATGGCGGACAAGCAACCTTTGACGAGCTAACCGAGATTGACTTAGGAACGCCCGATAATCCAAGGCCGACCTACATCAGCTCACTCTTGTCAGAGAAAATGAAAGAGTGGATAATAGCCCTGCTGCATGAGTTCGCCGAATGCTTCGCGTGGACGTACAAAGAAATGCCTGGCCTCTCCCCTGAAGTGGCCGTGCATAAGCTGGTTATATCTCCTGATGCCAAGCCTGTCAAACAAGCTCCTCGAAGAATGAGAAGGGAGCTGGAAGAAAAGGTCATCGAGGAAACTAAGAAACTTATCGATGCTGGTTTCATCAGGGAAGAGAAATAAGCAGACTGGATCGCATGCATTGTCCCAGTAAAGAAGAAAAATGGGCAGATCAGGGTTTGTGTCAATTTTAGGGACCTTAACAAGGCATGCCCTAAAGACGATTTCCCGCTTCCGGTCATGGAAATGATGGTCGATGACACCTCAAATTACGTGCTGTTCACCTTCATGGACGGTTCGTCTGAGTACAATCAGATAAAAATGTCGCCTGAGGATGAGAAGCATACATCATTTCGAACCCCGATCGGCATATACCGTTACAAAGTGATGCCGTTCAGACTGAAGAACGCAGGTGCTACATATCAAAGGGCAATGACCAATATCTTTGATGACCTAATCCATAAAATCGTTGAATGCTATGTTGATGATCTGGTCGTCAAGACTAAAGCCAAGGCCGATCACATTCAAGATCTTAGGACCATTCTCATTAGACTGAGAGAATACGATATGAAGATGAATTCTCTGAAGTGCGCTTTTGGCGTGTCATCGGGAAAATTCCTGAGCTTCATAGTCCGACATCAAGAGATCGATGATCCATCAAAGATAAAGGCCATCATGGAGATGCCCCTTCCGAAGAATCTGATGCGGCTAAGATCTTTTCAAGGCAAGCTTACTTATATATGAAGGTTTATCTCAAATTTATCGGGGAGATGTAGGCCCTTCTCAAAGCTCATGAAGAAAGGAGCTCCTTTTGTCTAGGATGCCGAATGTCAAGAAGCGTTCGAAAGCATCAAAAGGTACCTGTTGCACCCTCCAGTGCTTGCTACCCCTATTCTAAATAAACCATTGATTCTCTATACTGCCGCGCTAGATGAGTCACTCGGTGCACTCCTTGGCCAAAACAACAAGGAGGGAAAAGAGAATGCCCTCCACCACCTCAGTCGAACTTTAGTCGGGGCGGAACACAACTATACCCCGATCGAAAAGCAATACGTGGCTCTGATGTTCGCTGTGAAGAAGCTGAGGCACTATCTGCTCACTCATCGGGTTATGCTGATCTCTAAGGTCGACCCGCTCAAACACTTAATGACCAAAGCAAGCCTAGCCGGTAGAATGTCAAGATGGGCTGTCATGCTACTTGAGTTTGACATAGTTTATACTCCTCAGAAAGCAGTAAAAGGGCAAGCTCTTGCAGACTTCCTTGCTGCTCATCCCGTATCAGAGGGGTCACCGCTCAATTGCGAGTTACCCGACGAACAAGTGCTGCACCTCAAGGAAGATGAGCCATGTTGGGAGCTCTACTTCGATGGAGCCTCATCAATGAGGAGCTCCGGCAAATCAAGCATCTTGTAGATAAAAGCAGGGATAGGATTAGTGTTCATCACGCCATCGATGGGAATCCTACGACGTTCTTTGCTCTCACCAAGCCTCGCACAAAAAATGAGGCCGAGTATGAAGCTCTGATAGCTGGTTTGGAGCTCGCCATAGAAATGGAAATCCTTCGGCTATGAGTCTACGGTGATTCCCAGCTTGTCGTCAACCAAGTAAGCGGCGACTATAAGATATACAAACCAGAGTTAGCTCGATCTAGAAGCCGAGCGGTGGAACTCATGAAACGGTTCAATCACATTGAACTAATGAGAGTCCCTAGAGCATTGAATGGAAAAGCCGACATACTCGCTCACCTAGCTAAGGAGCTAGCTGATCCTGACATCGCTTCCCAACAGGAAAAGGCAAATGATGAATTGCTCCTGGCACATGTGCTTCAGTTTTAGCAACGCTGATGCCTACCCTATCCCTAAAATTCCAAACTCCAATCCAATAGACCCCTAAGTCTTTAAACTAGGAACAGATGACCCCTAAGTCGTTAAACTGGGAACGAGGGAAATCCCCTCACAACAAATGATGATTCGCTCCTGGTACTATATTCCTGTGCAGCGATGCTGATGCCAAACCAAAACCAAAATCCCCAAATCCTGTCATGGAAGATGATGATTCGCTCCTGGTACCATATTCCAGTATAGCGATGCTGATGTCAACCCAAATCATATTAAGTAAGCAAGACGACCAACGACCTCCCTGGCGGAATCAAGCTCCACCTCGAAAACAAGACAAATCCCGACACCGTGGAAAGCGGAGCAAGTCAAATCGAGTTCTGACACCGCAAGAAGCGAAGCAAGCCAAATCAAGCATTGACCGTCCACGTCGCTAAAAGGGCAGCACCGACCGTCCACGTCTGACCGTCCAAGTCGCAAAAAGGGTAGCACCGATCGTCCAAGTCGCTAAAAGGGCAGCACCGACCATCCAAGTCACTAAAAGGGCAGCACCGACCGTCCAAGTCGCTAAAAGGGCAGCACCGACCGTCCATGTCGCAAAAAGGGCAGCACCGACCGTCCAAGTCGCAAAAAGGGCAGCACCGACCGTCCAAGTCGCAAAAAAGGCAGCACCGACCGTCCTAGTCGCTAAAAAGGCAGCACCGACCGTCCAAGTCGCAAAAAGGGCAGCACCGACCGTCCAAGTTGCAAACAAGGCAGCACCGACCATCCAAATCGCTAAAAGGGCAGCACCGACCGTCTAAGTCGCAAAAAGGGCAGATCGACCGTCCACGTCGCAAAAAGGGCCCAACCGACCATCCAAGTCGCAAAAAAGGCAGCACCGATCTTCCAAGTAGCAAAAAGGGCAGCACCGACCGTCCAAGTCGCAAAAAGAGCAGCACCGACCGTCCACGTCGCAAAAATGGCAGAACCGACTGTCCAAGTCGCAAAAATGGCAAAACCGACCGTCCACGTTGCTAAAATGGCAGAATCGACCGTCCAAGTCGCAAAAAGGGCAGAACCGACCATCCACGTCGTCAAAACGGGAACCAAATTAAATCAACCTCCACGCGAAAGAAGATCCATCAATTTGATGCACACAACCCACATATGTGGTGTGCATTTATTGATGGGGGCAATTTGTTGGGGTCAAAATTTACACCCCAGTTGACCAAGTCAAAATCAAAGTCAATCCCAAGCCAAATGGGCCTAAGCCCAGGTCAAGTGGGCCAATGCCCGGGTAAAGCCCGAACATGAAGCGGCCAGCCTCCCCCATGCCAAAATAAAAATTTTGTAATAAATAATTTTGATGTATCTCTTTTTTTATTTTATGAATAAATGTAAGAAAAATGGGCATAAAGCCGAATTTTTGTAAAACACATGGCTCATATGCAAAAGAAATGAGCACATGAGGCATGGGATGGGCAAAGTGCTATTTTGTAAAGCCCAAGGGGCTATATGTAAAGTGTGTAGCCTATAAAGGCAAAAATAATGAAAATATCTAAAGGACTTTTTTTCTCTCTAAAAAAAAGTAGGGTTTGTGCCTCCTTCTCCTTTCTTAAGGTTCTAAAACCTTCTTCCCCTTTTAAATTAAATCAAGAGTTTAACTCTTTCTTTCCCAAAAATAAATAGTTTTTTCACCGCAAAACCCATAAAGGGGAACTCGGATCTATCATCAGATCTTAAAAAGGGGAGATTTTTTTTAAATCTCACCTCCCTTTTTCTCCAAGATCCGGCCGACAGAAGAGGAGGAAGAAGGAGACCCATCTCCAAAAATCCCACCTTGGGAAGATCTAAGGTCTAGAAGAAGATCCAGGACGAAAAGGGGAGAAGAAAGGGGTCCCTGTTGATCATTTCCAAAGATTTCTAGGAGTTTAACTCCATTCAAGACCTATTGGAGTTTAACTCCATGAATCAAACTTTTTTTAGGAGTTTAACTCTATTCAGCACCTTTCAGAGTTTAACTTCATAAATAATAAGTCCTCTTCTGGAGTTTAACTCCTTTTTCCGGGGCTAAAAAACCCCTTTCTTTCCGCCGGCGCCCATCGCCCACGTGCCGGGCACGTGAGGCGCTAGCGTCCAGAGCCTCACGTGCCAGGCACGTGAGGCGCTAGTGCCCAAGCACTCAGCGCCCACGTGCCGGGCACATGAGGCGCTAGCGCCCAAGTGCCTAGCGTTAACCCAAGCGCGCGAGCGCGAGCACCCAGCGCCCATATGCGGGGCACGTGAAGCGCCAGCGCCTGGCGCTAACCCAAGCACCAGCGCCCAGTGCCCGCGTGCTAGGCACGTGAGGCGCTGGCGCTCACGCGTCCTTTGGACGCTATTTTCCTCTCATTTTACATGCACTCCGCACTAAAAATACCTCCCCTATTAGA
Organism: Agapanthus africanus; assembly: GCA_030015575.1. Classification (NCBI taxonomy): domain Eukaryota; kingdom Viridiplantae; phylum Streptophyta; class Magnoliopsida; order Asparagales; family Amaryllidaceae; genus Agapanthus; species Agapanthus africanus. The sequence goes on along the minus strand of JASDDO010000028.1, from coordinate 199,164,827 downwards.
AAATATTTCTAACGAGGCGCTGTCCCGCACTCCGCAAGGGGACTGCTAGCCCCCTTGACCCCCAGCCTACTATCCGGGTAGCGGGGCCCCCGTAAAAACTCTGCGGGGCCCCCGATATATCCAAAACCTCTTCAAAATACAATACTGCACATTGAGTTCGCATGACCTGTTTGACCCGTCAATCGGAGATTCTCTCGCTCCAAAGGCGGGGGGTAATTAACGGCAGCTTAGTCCGCGGCTGCCGGAGATTCGGATCCTCACAATCAATAAATCCCAGTCTGCCATAGACAGAGGGAATCTATAATGCGCCTGACAAGCGCGCGCGCGTTCCCATCTCAATGGGGTGACGAAAAACACCCTACAAATGGTCATGAAAAAATGTCAGAAATTACATCATCTCTCAATAAAAATATCGCCTTTAGTCTTCCTCTCTACATTTCTTCCAAACGCCGATCATATACCCCTACGTGTGTGTAAAAGACATCCCTACACTCGGAGAATTCAATTCAAGCTATAATACTCTTGTTCATCTACCTCAGTACTTTTTAGTCGGTGAATATTTTAGATGGAATTGCTCACACATTTTTCATGCGAACGTTAATACTTCTTGAGGTACTAACCGACCGATTACTAAATGTGCTCACTTAATAGGCGTAATTAGCAATTTCCTCATCTTGCAACACCTAAGGCTTAGCAGTGGCTCCCAAATCAGTTGGTCTAAGGTACTAGGTGATAAAGCACCCTCGCTATATTTTTTTATGCTGCCTTGGTGATTACAAAACCAGTGTTCATTTTTCTTCACCATTTTATACTTTTATGCTTCACTTATTTTTTCTTCGTACTTTGGCTTTTAGACAAGAGCATTTCAAGGTATCCTCTACTATCCCGAGTTTCAAGACGTGTGTAAGTGCGTATGGTAGGGTATCAACGTTCAGATGTTTGGCCTCAAGAACAGGAACTATTTTTCAAACTTATTTTTATTCTCAGACTAGTGACTTCCTTCATCTTACTAACCCTTGGAACAACGTCTCATAACTACTTATTACTAGTTTCGTTTAAGAAAACATCTGATTTTCTTATTTTTCTTAAACTCTTCCAACCTTTTAAATGTAATTTTTCACTTTCTAACCTTTCATTATAAAAGAAAAAAATTGTGCTTATACAAAGTGTAATGCAAAGTAATGCGTAAATAAGCACAAACCTTCCCCAAACATGTTTGCAGCAGTGTCCTCACAGTTGTTATCTTTTAAATCTCAAAACCTGTAGATTTGGGAGGAAAGGTTATTAATGAGGAGAAGAATAAATGAAAGTGAAAATCTTGCCCAAACTTATTTTTGATCATATGGATATTCAGTTAAGTCCTTTTTCACTCACCTCCATTCTTAGGATGAGACAATATTATGGAGGTATGGAGGTGAGGCGGAGGAAATTTAGTTATGATAAAGCGGCTCCTATAATAACAAGAGCTCCTCCGTGGGGTCAGTGGAAAAATACGATTTTAATCTCTGCCCATTCACTTTAAAAATATAACTGTTTTTAATATTTTCAACTTCAACTGCCCCGTGCGGATATATATACCGCACCACAAATGGTCCTTTCCAATGAGATCTTAGCTTACCCGCATGAAGATGGAGACGGGAATCGTAAAGAAGGACTTGTTGTCCTGGGGTAAAAGTTTTCTAAAAATATTTTTATCGTGGAATACTTTAGTCCGGCTCTTTACTATAACCACATTATCGTAAGTTTCATCACGGAGTTCGCTTAGCTCATTTAGTTGCAGCTTCCGAAAGGTGCAGGCTTGATTGAAATCGAAGTTAAGTTCTTTAATGGCCCACATTGCTTTATGTTCGATCTAGACAGGAAGGTGGTAAGCCTTTCCAAACACTAGGCGGTAAGGAGACATACCAAGATCAGTCTTATAAGCGGTACGAAATGCCCAAAGAGCATCCGTCAATTTGGTTGACTAATCTTTACGATTTTTAGAAATTGTCTTCTCCAAAATTTGTTTGATCTGCCTATTGGAAATCTCAGCTTGCCCGCTTGTTTGGGGATGATAGGGCGTAGAAAGTTTATGGCTGGTTGAATATTTCCGCATCAAAGTCTCGAAAGACCGATTATAGAAACGCGTCCCGTTGTTGCTAATTATAGCGCGAGGGTGTCCGAATCGCGAAAAGATATTTTCTTTAAGTAACTTAATGACAACCTTGTTGTCATTAGTGCGACATTGTATCGCTTCCACCCATTTCGAGACGTAATCAACTGCTAACAAGATATATAAATTCCCAAAAGAGTTGGGAAAAGGGCCCATAAAATCAATACCCCAAACGTCAAAAATTTCCACAACCAAGATAGGTTGAAGTGGCATATCATTTTTTCGAGAAATCCGACTCGTGTGTTGACACCGTGGACAAGTTTTGCAATGATCATATGCATCTTTAAATAATGTAGGCCAGTAAAAACCATATTGCAAAACTTTTTCTGCCGTTTTACGTGGACCAAAGTGACCGCCATATGCCTGATCATGACAGAAAGACAATACACTCTTGAATTCATTATTAGGGACACATCTGCGAATAATTTGGTCGGGAAAATACTTAAACAAATAAGGTTCATCCCAGTAAAAGTGCTTTACTTGGGATAGAAATCGATGATTGTCTTGTTTAGACCAATTGCTAGGAATAAGTCTCGTTGCTAGATAATTCACAATATCCATGAACCAAGATTCGCAGGATACGGTCAAGAGCTGTTCGTTAGGGAAAGAGTCGTTTATTGGCAAGGTCACTGTAGGTGAAGAAGAGATGCGTGAAGTATGGTCGGCTACTACATTTTCACATCCACTCTTATCTCGTATGACAAGATCAAATACTTGTAATAACAGGATCCAACGTATTAACCTGGCCTTAGCATCCTTCTTCGATAAAGGATGTTTTAGGCCGGAGTGATCGGTGTAAACCACTATCGGTGAGCCAATCAAGTAAGGCCTGAATTTTTCTAATATAAATACAACCGCCAAGTGTTCTTTCTCGGTAGTTGTATAATTAATTTGGGCATCATTCAATGTCTTACTTGCATAATAAATTGCATGTGGCATCTGTTCCCTAATTAAAAATCAGGAATTACCTCAATGAGGTATCACGTGTTCACACGTGACCAAGGGTCACATGTTGACACATGATCTCTTTTACAGAATTAAATTCTAAGCAAGCAGAAGTGTAAACAAATGGCTAAAGAAAGACTCCAATGGGCCATCACGTGCTCACACATGACCAAGGGTCACGTGCTGACACGTGATGGTCTTTAGCCCAGTTAAAATACAGAATTAAATTCTGAATGAAGAGGAGCCACGTGCCAACACATGATAGGCTTTAAAAACCTTCTGAATTAATAAAATTAAATTCTAACTAAGGGAAATCAAAGACCCTAACTGGGAAAGTATTTCTCCAAATATTTCCAAACAAAAAAGGATTATGGGGGACCGTTGGATTAAAAATCCAAGCGTGATTAAAAATCACCAATTTATGGAAAGATTTTAGACAAGGAAAGATTTCCCTAAATTTTACCAAAAATAACAAACAGAATATCTTTTTGATTTAAAATCCAATGGTGAATAAAATTCACTGAGTGATCTAAAAGATCACATTAGTTACGAAAAAAAACAAAATCTTTCAATGAAAGATTTACTAAACAAATTGATTCTTTTCCTTCTCCTATAAATAGGAGCCAGGAAGAGAAGAAAGATATAGAATTTTGGGATCTTGAAATTTTCAAAAGGCAAATAGCAGAGAGAAAAGAAAGGAGAATTTAATTCTCAAGAAAGAAAACCCTAGGAGAGAAAGGGGAAAAGGATCAAAACTTCAAAAAGAGAATTTAATTCTCAATCTAAGAGTTTAACTCTTCTGCAAAAAAAACTTAGTTCTTCCTCTGGTTGAAGATCTGCAGAAGCAAATCTCCCCATAGGTTGAGAATTTAATTCTCATCGGGTTGAGATTCTGCCATGCAGATCCAAAACTTAGAGGGAGAATTGAGTTTAGAGAATTTAATTCTCTCAAATTTACAGGAATTTAATTCCTTCAAGACAAAACTAGGGTTTAACCCTATATGAAAATTTAATTCTCCCAATTCACAGGAATTTAATTCCTTCAAGATAAAATTAGGGTTTAACCCTATATGAGAAGTTAATTCTCTTAAAATTATAGGAATTTAATTCCTCCAAGACAGAACTAGGGTTTAACCCTATATAAGAATTTAATTCTTTCACATACATGGGAATTTAATTCCTCTAAAACATAATTAGGGTTAAACCCTACAAGAGAATTTAATTCTTAAAAATAAAGAGACTTGAAAGATCTCCATGCATGCAAAGAACTAAGGTCACGTGGCCCCACGCGACCCCTAAAAAGATTCCCCAAAAATAAGAAGGAAAAAGCTTTGAGGCAATGCCTCACGTGCTCCCACTGACCTCCAAAAACAACGAGAATAAAAGCAAAGGCAGATTCTAATTTGGGCGCTCTCACGTGTTACCACGTGACCCCTTGATAAATGCTTCAATAATCAGCGCACGAATCTCCATCACGTGCCAACACGTGATGGCCAGAAAATCAAAAGTGTTTAACACGTATTTGCAGAACAAAATAAAAAGGATCCGGCCCCACCTTTGGGTGCCCTCACGTGTCCCCACGTGACCCATTCCTATTTAGTGTTTAACACTAATTTGAGGGTTTTATTTCCAGTGTTTAACACTGTTGTCCTCTAGTGTCTAACACTAATTTGAGAGTTTTATTCCCAGTGTTTAACACTGTTGTCTTCTAGTGTTTAACACTAATTCGAGAATTTTATTTCTAGTGTTTAACACTAATTTGAGAATTTTATTTTCAGTGTTTAACACTGTTGTTCTCTAGTGTTTAATACTATTTTTAGCCAAATTGGCTAATTCTCTAGAGGCAAAAGCCTCCCCTTCAACTGAATCTCAAAATTGAGTAAAACTCAGAGCTATAAAGTTTAATACCCAGTCAAAGATAAAAATATTACCAAATCCATCAAACTCTTGTTTAAGCATTGCTGAATGATGAGGGGCTGAACTCAGACAAATGTTTAATGGTCCAACAAAGGGCCAATATTTCAAACTTAATTGGATTTAGCCCAAGTTGGCCATAAGTCCTCAATTCAGACTTAACTGAGCCAATGTGCTCATAATATAATTAATTGATCTTAGTTCCAAATTGGACTACAGATCACTTAATCCACTTTGGTTCGAGGGTACATCTCTTAACTCCTCTGATATTTGTCGTTGTAATCCTTCAACGTCTTCAGATAGGTGACGGGTTCCGACAACCACCCATTTCATGGATTGTGGGGTCCTTAAACTCATAGACTATGATGTCCTTAACCTCGACCGTGATGTATTTAAACTAACATTGGACTGTGGGGTCCTTAAACTCATGGACTACGATGTCCTTAATCTCGACCGTGATGTCTTTAAATTAACATTGGACTGTAGGGTCCTTAAACTCATGGACTATGATGTCCTTAACCTCGACCGCGATGTCTTTAAACTAACAATGGACCGAGATGTCCTTAAACTATCAATGGACCGTAATGTCTTTAAACTAATCGACCGCAATGTCACTAAACTAAATAATAGAGCCCAATTGTTCTCTTGTTGGATCTAAACGATCCCGTTAAATTGATCTTAGTCTAAAATGAGACTAACGTATCCTTAACAAACGTTTAAGTCGATCTTAGTCTCAAATGAGGCTAACATATCCTTAAACCCAACCCTCCAAACCCAAATCTAAGAAAGATACGGATTTGGACTAGTCCACGCCCTACGGGCGACAACATAAATTAGTCTCCGTGTACAATCCACGGGCAACCAAACACAAAACAAACACCCAGGACACGAAATGACCATATGGAGAAGGAGAAAGTTGTTACCGCGATGCGGTAGCGAAATCAACTGCAGGGGCTTGCGCCTGCAAGGAAAAGCGTCCCCACAATCAAAAACCCCTCAAACGAGGGGGAATCTGACGAAGTCTGCTACATCGGCCGCATCCGTTTAAACCTTCGATACATGGTGCCATAAATCAACTTGGCATCTTCGGAGAGGTGGACGGATATCACCAATTAGCATCTGCCCCGAAATTCAGGCTAGACGTTCGCCGCGTCTTTGTCGCGTCTTTCGGCGGAGAACAGATTCTGGCACGCCCGGTGGGACCTTTTCTTCTTTCCACTCCACACTTCGTGTGTCGTATTCACGAACGAATCGCGGTTTGATATGGTTGCCCTTAGGGGAGTGGATACTGAAGCCGGCATTTCGTCTTTTCTGAGAATGGCGTTTGCTTTTACTCACCCCAACTCAGGCTCTGTCACATCTGGTGGAGTCAAGTATGGGCCACTTGCAGCCTCAAATCCCTGCAATCCGGCTCTTCAAGAAATCAACAGGCTTCTCTTTGGATCGGTGCTCCCACCTCCAACCCTCGGTGCCTCAACGCCGATGGAGGAAGCCCAGAGGAAGTCTGTCTTCCACAGGCTGGTTCCCCAAGCTGCAACTTTGCCGACGAAATCAATTCTCAAACAACTAGCACCTGCCAAAGACCAAGGTCGACGCAGGGGGCAGAATATTCAAGCTCTCAAAGGAAACAGGGGGCAGGCTCGAAAAAATCCTGAAGCTAATCCTGGCCGTAAGAAACGGTTAACGTCGATATCAGTGTCATGCGAATGAGCCGGGGGCAGTTCTCCGTATGGTCCTGTTTCAACCCCAGTGGTGAATGTTGTTGTTCCAATAGCTTCAAATTATTGTGAAGGGTCAGACAAAGTTCTCCTACCGCAATATTGAAGAAGTCTCCGCAGCCCATGGAGATCCCACAAGAGCAGAAACCAGTTCACTCCCTGAGACGACTTTCTTCATATATATATATATAAGGTGTGGAAGAAGGTAAAGGGGACTTACCCCAAGATGGATCCTGATACATCGGTTCCTCCCAAAACCAAAGCGACTTTTCACAACAAAAGGCCCAATAAAGCTTAAGTGCCCAAAGGTATGGCTGACCTCTCTTGGTGCTTTGAAAACGATGAAAATGAGTTGATCTCAGAATTTCCACCGGCTCCAAAAGAGCTGGAAGATGGGATACATACTACTACAGATAACCTCAAGAAAATTTATTTGGGGACGACAAGTGACCCGCGGCCGACGTTCGTCAGTGAGCTGTTGTCTGAAGAAAGGGTGGCTACGCTAAAAGACGTGCTCATGCAACATAAAAATTGCTTCGTATGGAACTATTCCGAGATGCCAGGATTAGATCCAGAAATAGCTGTCCACAAATTGGCAGTATCTCCGGACGCCAAGCCAATCAAACAAGCACCGAGAAGAATGCGGCTCGAGCTTGAGATGAGCGTCAACGCCGAGGACAAAAAGCTAATCGACTCTGACTTCATCCAAGAGGTTCAGTACTCTGACTGGATCGCTAACATCGTCCCGGTGATGAAGAAGGATAGGACGGTGCGGATATGTGTGGACTTTCGGGATCTCAATAAAGCCTGCCCGAAGGACGACTTCCCAGTACTGGTCACCGAGCTAATGATAGACAATACGTCCACTCACGAAGTTTTCTCCTTCATGGACAGCTCATCAGGATATAATCAGATAAAGATGCATCCCGAGGACCAGAAGCACATCGCTTTCCAGACCCCTTTGGGCATATTCTGCTACAAGGTGTTGCCTTTCAGTCTAAAGAACGCCGACGCCACCTATCAGAGGGCCATGACGAAGATTTTCGACGACCTCATACGGGAAATCGTCGAATGCTATATCAACGATCTCGTAGTTAAAAGAAAATCATACAAGGAACATTTAAAGCATCTGAAGATCGTGTTTCAGCGCCTTCGGCAATACAACTTGAAGATGAACCCTCTCAAATGCGCGTTCGGAGTTTCCTCGGGCAAATTCCTAGGATTCATCGTCCGACACCGAGGCATCGAGATAGATCCGTCAAAGATCAAGGCAATTATGGAAATGCCTCTGCCAAAGACTCTCAAGCAATTGCGGTCTCTCCAAGGGAAGCTCGCGTATATCCGGCGATTTATAGCCAATCTCTCAGGCAAGTGCCGTCCTTACAGTTACGTGATGAAGATGGGAACCCTTTTCGTCTGGGATCGCAAATGCCAAAGCGCACTGGATGAAATCAAGCAATATTTGCAGAATCCGCCAGTGCTGGCCGCTCTGGTCAAAGGAAAGCCTCTTATTCTTTATACAACTGCCCTTGAAGGTTCCTTAGGTGCATTATGGGCACAAGAGAACGACCAAGGGAAGGAGAGAGCCCTCTACTATTTGAGTCAAGTTCTCCTGGGGGCAGAAAGCAATTACTCTCCTATTGAAAAACACTGCCTGGCGTTGATCTTCGCAATAACGAAGCTCAGACACTATGCATTGGCACATGAGGTCCATCTCATATCAAAGGTGGATCCTCTCAAATACTTGATGTCAAAGGCCATATTGACGGGGCAGCTCGCTAAATGGGCCCTCCTCTTGATGGAATTCTTGATAACCTATCGTCCTCTTAAAGCAGTGAAAGGCCAGGCCATAGCCGACTTCCTCACTGAGCATCCGATACCTACCGATCCTCCTTTGAATTGCGAACTGCCAGACGGACATGCGTTTGACACAATCGACGGGGGTGATACCCTGTGGGAACTTTATTTTGATGGAGTGTTTTCCATGAAGAAGCGTAAACAAAGCACCCCTATAATCAAAGCAGGGGTAGGACTCATCTTCGTGACTCCACAAGGAGGGATAATGCGCTTTGCCTTCTCCTTAACAGAGCCGAGGACAAACAATGAAGCCGAGTATGAAGTTTTGATAGCAGGTCTCGAGATCTCCATCGACATGGGAATTGCAAACCTCCTCATATATGGAGACTCCCAACTGGTCGTTAGTCAAGTAAACGGCGACTATCAAACGTGCAAGCCTGAGTTGGTGAAATACGGCGAGAAAGTACAACAACTGCTGACTCAAATTTCTTCCTACGCCTTGGAAAGCATACCGCGTACGGAAAATAGCAAAGCGGATGCATTAGCCATACTTGCTAAAGAATTGGCCTATGAGAACCTCGATGACGTAAGAATCGTGATACAAAGCCGTCGGGTTCTTGCACCGGTAGAAATATCTTCGGAGACGTCCGAAGAAAAGGGAACAACCGAGCAAATGGCTCTACAAGTAAAAGACCAAGAAAAGGTTGAGGATTGGAGAGAAGTCTTTATAGATTACTTCAAATCCCGTTGAACACCTGAAGATGCGTCCTCAAAACATCAGCTCATGAAGCGAGCCATATCTTTTGCCTTCGTCAATGATACTCTGTACAAGAGGTCATTTGATTCTCTATGGTTAAGATGCCTGGGACCTGAAGAGGCAAAGAGAGTCGTCCAAGAAACTCATGACGGACTCTGCGGTTCTCACCAAGCCGGGCCGAAGATGAAGCTGAAGATCAAACGGATGGGTTATTATTGGCCCACGATGATCCAGGACTGCCTCGAATACGCGAAGCAGTGCCACACGTGCCAGATCCACGGGGATTTTATCCATCATCATCCGAATCCACTACATCCGACGGTGACTAGCTGGCCGTTCGAAATGTGGGGAACTTACATAATCGGCCCCATTGAGCCAGCATCGTCCAAAGGACATCGATTCATTTTGGCGACAACTGATTACTTCTCCAAATAGCAGAAGCGGTACCACTGAGGGAAGTGAAGATGGAGAATATCCTCCATTTCTTCAAGACACACGTCATTTATCGGTTTGGCACTCCGCGACGGATTATCTCCGACAACGGGCCGGCCTACAGAAGCCATAAGATCAGTCGCTTCGCACAACAGCACAACATAGACTGGAGATACTCCTCAGTTTATAATCCCTGAGCTAATGGTCTAGCTGAGGTTTTCAACAAGACATTGACGAAGATCGTGAAAAAGACGGTGTCCCGAAATAAGAAGGACTGGCATGAGAGACTGCATGAAGCTCTCTGGGCGTATCGGACTACGTTCAAAACGGCCACGAACACAACACCGTACGCATTGGTATTCGGTACAGAAGCAGTACTTCCCCTCGAGATAGAGCTACCCTCTTTACGAGTGGCAGTTCATTATGAGCTAACGGACGAAAAGAATGCTCACCTTCGGCTCGAGGAGATCGATGCCCTTGATGAAACCCGATTTGTAGCGCAACAAAATCTGGAGGCTTATAAAGTGAAGATGACGTGCTCATACGAAAGATTGACTAGGCCGAGGACATTCCGCCAAGGCCGAGGACATTCCGCCAAGGCGAACTCGTGCTAGTGGTCAAAAGACTTATGATCCCCATGTTTCCCCCAATCAGAGCAAGGCTCTGTTTGAATTTCAAAAATTCAAATTTTAAAGCAACGCTTCAGATCCCGTGCGCTGCGCGCAACGTGCCACGTGTCAGAAGTTGATGCGTCAGCGCAGCGCCCAAGGCAGTGCGTCCAATCAGAGCAAGGCTCTTTTAAAATAAAAAGTAAAGGAAGCAACGCTTCAGTTGCGCAAGCGCTGCGCTGATCGACACGTGTCTGCGCAGTTGCGCAAGCACAGCCGCGCAAGCGCTGCGCTGCGCGACACGTGTCTGTGCAGTTGCGCAAGCACAGCCGCGCAAGCGCTGCGCTGCGCGACACGTGTCAAGCGCTGGGGCGTTTGCGCCAAACAGAATTAAAATTCTAGTAAGATCCTTCTGTTCTTGTTAAAACAAGAAGATTGCCTTCTGTAAAACAGAAGCCCTTAGATCAGGGATCCAATGGTGGGGAAAATTCTCCAAATCACTCAGAGAAGGATCTCTTTACAAAATTTAACTAATTTATGGGCACTATATAAAGGCCCCTAGACCCCAATTCAAAATCATCAACATTATCATCAAGATCGAGATTAAGAGAACTCTCTGAAGAATTTGAGAGAACTCCTCAAGAATAGAAAAGAAAAGGTAAAAACCTTTAGAAAAAGAGAAAATTCTCTTATGAACAGATCATTAATCCAAGAACAAGATCAATGATCTTCAATAAAAAAGAAGAATAAATAACATTAGTGCCTTGCACTTTCTTATGAACCACTGGTTCTCTGAAAACAAGAAAAACTTGTTTTTCTTTGATCTAAATTAATCAAAAGATAAAATAGTGCCCTGCACTTGGAAAAAACTGCACTATTGCGCAAGCCGCCAGGAAGCGCCACGTGTTAGCAGTGCAACAACGCAGCGCACTGACGCGGCGCACTGCGCTGTTGCGCTTGCGCTCACCAGAGCGTGACACGTGTCACCTCCACGAGCGCTTGCGCTCATTAATTGGCGCAAAGCGCCTGACAAGCCACGTGGGGCACTGTCAGAGTATTTAATGCTCTGCATTATTAAAGAAAAGGGACAGAGCCCAATTAAAAGGCCTAACAGGCCTAATAAAAAATGCTATGCATTTTAAAAAAGGCAGAGCCCAAATGAAATAGATGCTCTGCATCATTTATAAAAGGGCAGAGCCCAACCAAAACAAAAATAATGCAGTGCATTACTAAAAAGGGACAAAGCCCTAGCACAGGTCTAATAGGCTAAAGACAAAAGAATATTGAAACTGGACTTAGCCCAATCATGGCCATAAGTCCTCAAATTAAATTGACTGAGCACGGCTGCTCCCTAAATCAATTTACATCCGGTTCGAGGGTACATCTCTGAACTCCTTTGACACCTATCGTTGTAATTCCTTAACGACGTCAGAGAGGTGATGGGTCCCAATGACCACACATGAATACGGACTGCGGGGTCCTTAAACTCGTGGACCGAAATGTCCTTAAACTAATGATGGACCGAGACGTCCCTAAACTAATGATGGACCGAGACGTCCCTAAACTAGAACATGGACCACCATGTCCCTAAACTGGAATACGGACCGAAATGTCCTTAAACTACTTATGGACCACTATGTCCCTAAACTGGAACAATAGAGCCTCCAAATGCTCTTTTGTCGGATCCAAACGATCCCGTTAAGTTGATCTTAGTCTCAAATCGTACTAACGTATCCTTAACGAACGTTTAAGTTGATCTTAGCCTCAATTTGGCTAACGTATCCTTAAACTAAAACACTAAACCCAAATCTAAGTAAATACGGATTTGGACTAATCCACGTCCTACGGGCGACGGCATAACTTAGTCTCCGTATACAATCCACGGGCATCCACAAACAAAACAAACACACACGACATGAAGTGAAATTCCGGAGAAGGAGAAAATGGCTACCGCGATGCGGTAGTGTAATTAACTGCAGGGGCTTGCGCCTGCAGGGAAGAGCGTCCTCACAATCAAAAACCCCTCAAGCGAGGGGGAATCTGACGAAGTCTGCTATATCGGCCGCATCCGTCTAAACCTCCGATACACGGTGCCATAAATCGACTTGGCATCTTCGGAGAGGTGGACGGATAGAACCAAATAGCATCTGCCCCGAACCTCAGTCCAGACGCCCTCACGTCTTGGCCGCCGTTCGGAGGGGAACAGATTCTGGCACGCCCTGTGGGACCTTTTCCTCTTTCCACTCCACACTTCGTGTGTCGTCTTCGCGAACTAATCGCGGTTTGTTAATGGTTACCTTTGGGTTTCAAGTTACTACAATTTGGTCTTTTGCCTGGCGCAGAAATTAAGCATCAATGGCCTCTAACTGCTCGAACTGCTCGAAGTGCCGCTGCAACGGACGCTCCACCTCACCTGGAGGTGTAGCATATGGGCCTCAAGCGGCCTCCATCCTCGCCATGCCGATAGAACAGGTGACCCAGGCCACCACTGGCCTGTTTTTCGGGACCATGATCCCACCTGCAGGCTTCACCATGCCAATGCCCGCACCAGAAGCGAACAAGAAGTCGGTCTTCGACCGGCTCACTGTTACAACGACCCCTGTCAACGGGTCGTCCATTACCAAACCAACAGCCTCTGTCTTTGACAAGCTGGATCAGAACTTTGATGGGCCCTCTAGGAAGCCCATGAACTCTAAAATGGCTGTCCTAAGGGTGGCAACAGCCGCTGCTCCAGAAGTCGTCAAGGCGGCTTCTCCTGTCAAAGAGCCAGTCTTTTCAAGGCTGACTATTCCTGCTTCGGCCACAGCTCGAGGATCTGTCTTCGACAGATTAAACATTGCCGCCCAAAGAATAGAATCAATCTTTAAAAGGCTGACACCAGCCGCGCCTCATTCGGATAGGGGGCAAGAAGAAGTTATCTCTGCCGCCGAGCCAGTCCCAACGGCTCGTCATGCTCGACGTCGCCATTGGCGATGAGGAAGTGATTAATCCAAAAATTCTAGTTTACCGTAATCGGAAACGGCGTCGCTTCGCAGCTAGCCGGTGAATACGGGTCGATCCGCAGGGATGTGTTAGTTCCTGTTTTTGTGTTATAACGAGTTGATTCAAATCGTTGTTGGGTTTTTGTCGGTTGAATTTAAGACGAAGTTATGTGATGAGAAAGGACTCATTAGGGTTAGGGCGAAGGTAGGGGTGTTGAGATCAATGTGTTCACCTCTTTCAATGCCGTGATTTAAGCTTTTAGAAAAATCACAACAATCAATAGGAAAAGGGATTAGGATGATCGGGGAGAAACAACGTTTCTTCCTCTAGATCCTTGTCCGTCCTTTCCTATTAATTGATGTGATCTTCATGGATGTCATATAAGTCCGGCCTTTTATACTACGGATCACCGTTACCTTGTAGGTAGGGTGCCGTAGGGGGCGGATCGTATATGCGTGCATGAAGGTTTCGTTTTAAAAATAAGTTGGCATTGATGGAGGTGAGAGACATCCATCTCTCACTTACTCCCTTGTTCCTAACCCTAACGAGCGAGGATTTTACTCGCTCATTAGGGAATTATTACAACGACACATTTTTATGTTTATGTTTTAAAGAATTACCTTACGACAGATTAAACAAGCTAACTAGTAGACTTCAGCAAACAAAAGATTACTAAGGCAAGTAGAACAATTATACTAGGGCAGGAATTTAAAAACTTACAATAAAGATGATGCTCTGAATTCTCCAACAAATCTCACTTTTATTGAATATAAAGAGGCATACATTTTTTTAGATCTAGATTACAATTTATAAGTAAACAGAAGAGTTAGGGTTTCAGAGTCTCGAGCATGTTAAATTACTGATTTGACCCCTGAGAATCCTAACATCTGAACCGTCGCACCGACACAAGAAGTCGGTGTCGACACGTGCTCTTAATGGCCGCGGATCCGCGGCAAATGTTGGCTTGGGCCGCGGATCCGCGGCCCTTTGGTGGGCTTGGCTCACCAAAATTCCTGTGCTGCATCTTGGTTGTTAGGGCTTCTTAGTTCTTCATAACATTTCTCTGTTTGGCTTCTGAGTATTCTCCAGATCTTCAGTGAAAACTTGTTCGTATCTTTTGACCGTTCACTTTAACATTTTGGACCTTGCACTGTTCTTCGTCTAAGCCTGGCTAGGGTCCGTCTAATTGTTGGTCAAAAGTCCATTTTTCTGTTGTTTGTGTCTTTTTCACTGTATTTGCTCCAGAAACCTGTATCCTGCAACATGCAACAAACGATCGTCAACAGCATCTGTTTACTTATAAAATGCACAAAAGTGGGGCGTATGAATTGCAATATTATGATGTAAACAAATACCCCCAAACTTACCTTTTGCTCGTCCTCGAGCAAACTTATTATTTTATTCTAACCTAGCCACACTTTCGCAGGGAAACGCGATTGCACTGAGCACGTGCAACAAGCCGTTAAACCTCTAGGTGTCCCTAGTAGGAGGAGTGTTGTCTCCTGAGGGTTTTCAGCGGATTACACCCACAAAATCCTATCAATTTGGTTTTTTTCAATTTTTGTTCTCTAATCAGGTTTTCTAATAAGGAATTCTATTATCGTAGCCTCACAAATTATCCGCCCGTATTCTTCACACTTCCTTATTATGCAACTTAAGATTATACATGTTCTATAAAATTACTTAGAATTCAGCATTTCATAAGTTTTCCTTCTAGAGTTTCATCTCCACTTAGGAATTTCTATCAACTCTATTAAAGATACAAGTTTTATTTTTCATTCCTTTCTCTTATCTAAACTCTAATCACATATCCCCACGTGTGTGTAATTTTCACCCCTACACTTGGAAATTCAAATCAAGCAATCGTACTCTCGTCCATTGTCCAAAGCACTTAACTTTCGCTTACACATCCTTCATGCGACCGTTAATACTTCTTGAGGTACCAACAGCCGATTACAAGATACGTTAGGCCTTTAAAGCGTATTTCCTAGTTTTGCAACACCCAAGGCTTTTAGCAGTGACTCCCAAACCAGTTGGTCTAAGGCACTAGGTGATGAAGCACCCTTGCTAATTAATTTTCTAGCCCTAAGTAATCACAAAAACCAATGTCCATTTTTTTTTATTCACTCTTTTTTTTTCATTTTTTTTTCCATTGTGCTAAGGACTTTAGACAAGAGTAATTCAAGGTCTCTTCTACTAATCCAAGTTTCAAGGTGCGTGATTGTGCATTTTGTAGGGTACATGTTTTCAGAATCTAAACTCAAGCTAGGAACTATCTTTTGAACTTATATTTTAATAAGAGCATTAATACTCTTCCCTCGTTTTGGCTTAACCCACGAAGTGAACCCAAAATTTGCCTATTTCTAAATAACCTACAAAGACATATACTCTCTCTCGCTAAACTTTAAGGAATGTTATTTTTAGGGTTTCAATTTGCTAAGTCTAGGATCTAGTTTTTCCTACTCAGTTAACCTTTTATTGAACTCAAATTAATTAACCAAAATTGAATACAATAATTTTTATAAGTTTTCAAATTTTTCAAATTTTTATGAGTTTTTCGTTTTCTAATTTTTTTTTTGTATTTTTCAAATTTTTTCAAATTTTTATGATTTTTATATAAATATGCAATGCAGAAATATGCAAAAGAAAAACAAAAATATATACAATATGCAATGCGAAGGATAACTATATACATCACCCTCTAATACCCCCAAACTTGAGCAAAGCAGTGCCCTCACTGCCCGGCCCCACGTCGCGCTCGTGAGCGTGAACGTGATCTCTCCCCCCTAGCCAACAGTGTTTGGATCCCCCTCTCAATCTCCGTCAACCGACGGTCGTGCTCTCGTGCCGTTGCCCTAAACTCATCCCGCAAAGAGTCTATTCTTCTCACTGTTCGTCGCATTAATCGCGCATGCTCCTGGGGAGTTAGCTCTTCCCCGCTCGAAGTCGAGCTCGAGCTGGGGGTGTGTGCAGGTATGTTTTCTCCCGGCTCTGTCCGTGTCCAAATATCCGTCAGTCTAGAGCAAGACGACGAGACGCCCTCTAAAAGTGATCGAACTGGGGTACCGTCTATCAAATAAGAGTCAAATTCCTCGGCCGGGAGGAAATAACGGCAGAGTTGGGTAACGAGCATGGGACAAGAATATACACTACCTCGTTTACCCGAACCTATGGATTGCAGCAAAACCGTGCACATGTCGAACCTAGGGTTTTTCGTCATTAAAGTATGAACGACATGTAAGGAAGGGGTGAAAAAGGTTGTGTTGTGAGAACTTCCAAAAATATTGTTTTGTGCCCACCGGCACACAGTTAAAACATTTGCGAAAAGGGTCCGTGCTTGGATCCCCTTACGCGGTTCTCGCGCACAGTCATTACCCATTAACGGAATATAATCTTCAAAGCGAAGGGGGTGTTCATGTGCCGGTACACATGGTATTAGTGTAACCTCGTGTATCAAATCCCTATCAATGCGAATTTCATTATTTCCCCAAATCAGTTTAATATAACCTAAGTTGTCTAGGCTATTCTCTTCCATTGACTCATAAAATTGGGCAACTAAGTTAGGGACAGCAAATGCAGATCCATGCTTATAGAGGAGGAAATTCCATCCCCTCTGTGCGATTTCGTGTGGGAAGTATGAACCATAGATCTCGTATGCGAACACCGGTGAAAAATCTCTCTCGTACTGCATTTTATGGGCCATCACAAGTTTACAGAAAAAAGTCTATGCAGAAACAGAGAGTATGGGTTCAGGTTTACCTCCCCTGAAAATTTCATGGGGTGACGAGGCAGATAGGCGGCGGAAGCGCGGCGGGAGACGGCAGGAGCGGCGGATCCGCGGTCTTCTGGTGGCGGCGCGTCTCTAAATTTCTGCAGAGGGCAGGGGCGGCGTCTAGGGTTTTTATGAGGAGGAAATGTTTTAGGGTGAACAACAGAGGGGGTCTCAGTTCATTTAAATAGGGGTTGAGAGGGTTATTTACACAAAACACCCTATAAGACAAGGGTTTTATTTGTAAAAACAGCTTGTAATCTGCAAATTTGCAATTTGGTCCAAAAAATTATTATTTTTTTATTTTTTTATTTTTTTATTTTTATTTTTATGTATTTTTTTTATGGTATTTTGGAAATATACATACAAATGATAGACACACCCCCAAACTTATTCGAAATAGTGTCATTGGGAAACAAAGTTTGGGGGTGAAAGCGGAGGAAGATCAATCAGTGTAAAGCGGCTCCTGCAAAAACAGGAGCTCCTCCGAAGGATCCGCAGTGAAGAACGGTTTTAGTCGATGCCCATTTACCTTAAATAAGGTACCGTCTTCAGGGTTCTCAAGATCAACCGCACCGTGCGGATAAACGGTGCGGACTACAAAAGGTCCTCTCCATCTGGACCTGAGCTTACCGGGATGAAAGTGTAACCGAGTGTCATAAAGTAGAACCTGTTGACCAGGTTCAAAAGTTTTTCGTAAAAGGTGTTTATCGTGGAACACCTTGGCTCGGTTTTTAGCAGTTATGGCATTTTCATACGCCTCATCCCTTAGCTCCTCCAACTCATTCAATTGCAGCTTTCTGTTGTTGCCCGCATCTTCTAAAGACAAATTTAGCTCTTTGATAGCCCAGAAAGCTTTGTGCTCGATCTCCACTGGAAGGTGGCAAGCCTTCCCGTACACAAGCCGGTATGGAGACATATCCAGATCGGTCTTATATGCAGTACGGAAAGCCCATAGTGCATCTATCAATTTAAGCGACCAATCCTTACGGTTTTTAGAAACCGTTTTCTCCAAAATTTGCTTTATTTGCCGATTTGAAACCTCGGCTTGCCCACATGTTTGGGGGTGATATGGCGTTGACAATTTGTGGGTGATAGAATATTTACGCATCAAGGACTCGAAAGTCCTATTGCAGAAGTGAGAACCATTATCACTTATAATCGCCCGAGGGTGCCCGAATCGAGAAAATATGTGTTCTTTAAGGAATCGAACGACAACTTTATTATCGTTCGTTCGGCTGGGCACACCCTCAACCCACTTAGAAACGTAGTCAACCGCCAACAGAATATACACATTTCCAAAAGAGTTAGGAAATGGTCCCATAAAATCTATACCCCAAACATAAAAAATGTCCACTACCAAAATGGGTTGGAGTGGCATTTCGTTTCTCCGCGAAATCCGGCCCAAATGTTGGCACCGGGAGCAAGTTTTGCAGTATTCAAATGCATCCTTGAAGAGTCGTGGCCAATAGAAACCACACTGCAAAACTTTTTCGGCTGTCTTCTTTGGGCCAAAGTGCCCGCCACATGCTTGATCGTGGCAGAAAGACAGCACGCTCTTGACCTCACTCTCGGGCACACACCGACGAATGATTTGGTCGGAACAGTATTTAAAAAGATAGGGTTCATCCCAGTAAAAATGCTTTACTTGGGACAAAAATCTAAGCTTATCCTGTTTTGACCAATCATTAGGAATCAGGCCGGTGGCTAAATAGTTTACAATATCGGCGAACCATGGTTCGCAAGAAACGGTCAAGAGTTGCTCGTCGGGAAAAATGTCAGTGATAGGAAGATCGAGCGTGGGCGAAGAAGGAAGTCGTGATAGGTGATCAGCTACCACGTTTTCACATCCCTTTTTGTCCTTAATGACAAGGTCAAATTCTTGCAATAAAAGGATTCAACGTATTAACCTAGACTTAGCATCCTTCTTCGCAAAGAGGTGGCGAAGAGCCGAATGATCAGTGTAAACAACGACTGGAGAGCCGATTAAATAAGGCCGAAATTTTTCGAGTGCGAACACAACAGCTAAAAATTCTTTCTCTGTTGTTGTGTAATTAAGTTGGGCCTCATTTAATGTTCGGCTAGCATAATAAATCACGTGCGGCATCTTATTAATGTGCTGTCCAAGAACAGCGCCAATTGCAAAATCTGATGCGTCGCACATGATTTCAAAAGGGTGCGTCCAGTCGGGAGATGAGAGGATAGGCGCAGTGATGAGTGAATGTTTTAAAGACTCGAATGCTTTAGTGCATGTGGAGTCAAAAGCGAAGGTCGTGTCCTTGGCCAGTAAGAGAGTCAAGGGTCTAGCAATCTTGCTAAAGTCCTTGATAAACCGTCTGTAAAAACCGGCGTGGCCAAGGAAGGCTCTGATATCTTTGACGCATTTTGGGGGAGGTAGATTAGAAATCACTTCGATTTTAGCCCTGTCTACCTCGATGCCGTTTTGCGAGATGACATGTCCTAAGACAATACCCTCTCGCACCATGAAATGGCACTTCTCCCAATTTAATGTTAGGTTCTTATCCCTGCAGCGGGTAAGAACAGCGTCAAGATGGTGTAAACACTCGTCGAAGGAGTCGCCAAAGATGGAGAAATCATCCATAAAAATCTCCAAGAACTTTTCAACCATGTCTGAAAAGATCCCCATCATACACCGCTGAAATATAGTGGGAGCGTTGCATAACCCAAAGGGCATGCGACGATAAGCAAAGGTGCCAAAGGGACAAGTGAATGTTGTCTTGTCTTGATCCTCTTTGGCGATGGGGACTTGATTGTAACCGGAATAGCCGTCGAGAAAGCAGTAGAATTCGTGCCCTGCCAATCGCTCGAGCATTTGGTCAATGAAAGGTAAGGGAAAGTGGTCCTTCCTTGTTGCGGCATTGAGTTTCCTATAGTCTATGCAGACTCGCCACCCAGTTTGGGTGCGAGTGGGAATCAACTCATTTGCCTCGTTTGTAATGACCGTAATGCCCGATTTCTTTGGCACGACGTGGATTGGGCTAACCCATTGGCTATCCGAGATAGGGTAAATGATACCGCTATCCAGACATTTGACAATTTCCTTCTTAACAGCCTCTTTCATGATGGGGTTGAGGCGCCTTTGTGGATCTCGTGCTGGCTTGGCATCATCCATTAAGTGTATATGATGCTCGACTATGAGGGGACTAATCCCTCTAATGTCCGCCATAGACCAGCCGAAAGCTTGCCGATTGTTATGTAAGACCATCAAGAGAGCCTTCTCTTGCTCAAGAGCTAGAGAGGCTGATATAATGACGGGTAAGGTCTCTTTATCACCTAGATATGCATATTTTAGGTGTGTCGGTAAAAGCTTTAATTCGAGTTTAGGAGGTGAAACAATAGATGGTAACAGTGGGATAGTTGTTTCAAACTCAAATGATTCCATCAAAGGTTCGAACCGAGTGTACGCAACAGTGTCGGATGGTTCAATTACCTCATCCGAAAAGGCAAAAGACTCCAATTCAGGTGATGAGTCTTCAAAGTCGTCGACGAATGTAAAACATTCAAAATCGTTATCCGCCGCGAAAACTGAGTCGGATTCTAGGAGGAACGCACTAGTGGCGTTAACATTGGTGTGGTCGAATAAAAAATTCTCGAACTCACAGTCCTCCTCCGCGATCTCATTGATCGAGCAAACGTCGAGTACGCTAGCATTGGGCTCAGCAGGCTGACTTCCCAACTTGAAAATATTTAGCTCAATTGTCATATTGCCGAAAGATAGGTTCATTGAACCGTTACGACAATTGATCACGGCGTTGGAAGTTGCCAAAAATGGTCGACCTAGTATTACCGGAATTTGGTTCCGGGGGTTAGCGACAGGTTGTGTATCCATCACAATAAAGTCAACGGGGAAAATGAAATCCCCTACTCTTATTAACACATCCTCCAGCTCTCCCCTAGGACGGGTTATTGACCGGTCGGCCATTTGGAGAGTACAGTGAGTAGGCTTAAGCTCTCCAACGCCCAATTGCTCGTACACAGAATAGGGTAGCAAATTGACGCTCGCACCAAGATCTAATAGTGCTCTATTGATGTTCTTGTCCCCGATTGTTATTGAAATGGTAGGACACCCGGGGTCCTTTTGCTTTGGGGGTAAGGAATTTACAAGAGCATCGCTAATAGCACTTGCCACAAAAACTTTCTTTGGCACTTGCGACTTCCTCTTTTTGGTGCACAAGTCCTTTAAAATTTTAGCATATGAAGGAACTTGCTGAATTGCATCCAAAAGAGGGATGTTTATGCTAACCTGTTTAAACAGCTCGACAATCTTCTCCATTTGAGGAGTTGGTTTATTGGATCTCAACCGATTAGGAAAAGGAACATTTTGAAAAGTGGTTGAGTCCAATTTTTGTGGATCAGATTGTCGAGATGGAACGGTACCTCGTGTAGATGTGTTCGTGTCGTGAGAATTAGGTCCGTTCAAGCTAGAAGAGGTAGAGCCATGTGAAGGGTGGAGAATAGGCTCTAAAGAAGAAGAAGATGGTGAAGAAGAAGAAGAAGAAGAAGACCCACCGGCAGGGGTGTCATTGTTAATGCCCACATTGTTCCGCAACACTTTTCCCGATCTCAACGTGGTCACGGCATTCACATTATGATTTTGCTGATTGTGTGCAGCATGTACGTGACCGGGGTTGGGCAACGGTTGAGACGGGAGTTTTCCTTTTTCGCGCTCGCTCAAAGCTGCATTGAGTTGTGCAATTTGTGCCTCTATAGATTTGATACTCTGATCGTGGGAGGCACTATTTTGCACTAAAGATTGAATAGAAGTCTCAAGTCTTGCTGTAGACTGTGTAGATTGCTTAAGGAACGCATCTAGACTTCTTTCGAGCGAGCTAACCTTATCATTATTAGGTTGAACATAATTGTTTGGCTGGTAAGCATTGTTCGGCACAAAGTTGTTCACCTGATTAGGGTAAGGTTGTTGTTGAAATTGTTGCGGTTGATATTGAGTTTGTGAGGGTGCTTGTTGTTGTTGTTGTGGAGGAGGAGGTCTTTGAAAATTATTATTATTTCCTTGGAATTGTTGATTTTGGTTCCAAGCGAAATTTGGGTGACTCCTCCACCCCGGATTATACGTCGAAGAGTACGGATCGTTTCTTTGTCGTTGTTGAAATGCAGCATTGACTTGATCCTGTCCTTGTGTAGATGCATTATAAGGACACTCTTCGGTCAGGTGCGATGGATCCGCACAACAAGCACAGACAGTACGTGGGGGCATAGCAGGGGCAGGAGAAGACGATGAGATTTTGGTCTTGATCGCTTCTAGCTTTTTCGTAAGAGCGGCCATCTCGGCCTTCATGGCAATCGATATCTCTACTTGATGTATGCCCGCCCTAGATTGACCACTAGAAGATGATGTGGTCTTGGTACTCTCCCACTGTATTGTCTGCTCACTAAGATCCTCGAGAAACTGCCACGCTTCATCACTAGACTTAGAGAGAAAATGACCTTGACAGATGGTTTCTAGCAACTGCTTCGTTGCCGAGTTCAATCCCTCTTATAATGTTTGGCAAAGTTGCCAACTCTCTATCCCATGATGAGGGCATTGAACTAATAGGTCCTTGAATCTCTCGAAGCACTTCCAAAATGGTTCAGACGGAAGTTGTGAGAATTGAATTATTTCATTGCGGATTCTGGCAGTCTTATGGTGAGGATAAAACTTTTTTAGAAAAGCTTTCACAAACTCATCCCAATTCCTAATAGAATGTGATGCGGTGCTATATAGCCACTTCTCGGCTAGGTCACATAAGGTAAAGGGAATGACCCTTAGCCTTATAGCGTCATCACTCAATTGGGTCGTTTTCATCATTGCGCACACATTTTGGAATTTATTAATAAAGATATATGCGTCTTCAGTTTCCAAACCGTGAAATTTCGGCAGCATATTGATGAAATGTGGCTTAATCTCAAAATTGTCCCCATTTGCCGGTGGGGGTGAAAGACAGGTGGGTAAAGACGTGCGGATGGGGTAAAAGAGGTCCTGGAGCGCAACTCGTGCGGGCGCTTCAACAGGCGGCTGGTTCGGGTTATTCGCACCTGGTGGAGGTGGAATCATTCCCGTCGGCAAGGTATTATTGGGGTCGAATCCCGACATACCTTCGGTGGAAGAAATTGAAGGTGAAGGTAAGAAAGTGGACGGATTTTCGACTTGGGTGTCGAAGGGTTCGTTGGTCGGTACCAACGAAACGCGGACTAATCGGGCGTCTGTATCCCTAGTCCAACGTGACATACACTAAAAGGGATAGTGCAGTCAGAAAAAGAAAAGAAAAACAGAATGTGGGGGTAAGATAACGTCAGTGAGGGGAAGTGGTGTGGTGAATTTGCAGGTTTTCTTTTTGCGACAAGTTGCAAGTTTTTGAAAAGTTTTATTTGTTTTTATATTTTTTATTTGTGTGTGAGTTTTGCAAAGAAGTTTTTGAAAACGGACTCGTGACACAACTGTATCAACCACACATGCACAATCAGGCCTAGATCTAGGGTCGCCTAGGTCTACTAGACAGCTCCTAACTAGGACTAGAAATAGACCTCAAACCGCCTCTTCACGGACAAATACGGCCAGGTAAGTGGGAAGGAACCACCACTACAGTGGGCCTAATTAATAACCACTAGCCTAGACACCGCATTGTCGGTTAGGATAAACGGCCGATGCCTACCCTAGTCCTTTTCCTATTGAGCTCGCTGTCCTTAGGTCTGAGTCTAATCTTTTTTAATTAAAGGTGGTCGATGCAAAATGCTTAGGTGTTTTCTGGGGTCCTGGGAAGGGTGATGAAATCCCCACCCAATCTGAGTTTGGTCAAATAGCCCCTTAAGTCCGATTAAATTATGCAAAACAAAAATTCACTTGCAATCAATTTTAGCGCGGCGCAAAAAAACCTGCAGCAAATCTGTTATTGAGAAGGGGGGAGAAGATTTTTTTTAGCGCAAAGAAACCTGCAGAGAATTTTCACAGTGGAGATATGGAGGTTGCAGAGGGGAGAAAGAGAAAACTAACCTTGAAAATTTTAAACAGTGAGTCCAACAGATGGCCGCGTTTCCGCGGTCTTGGGTGCTCCTTGGCCGCGGTTCCGCGGTCTGGTGAAGGGATCGGGCTCTGTAAAAATTTGTGCTGCTCTGGGCTATTAACTCCTCTCTGTTTTTATGTTCTCTTTTCTGTTTTCACCTTCTGTAAAACTCCAGATCCAAAATTCCTTGTCGTTCCTGCAAGATTCAAACGGGAAACCCTTCAAACAGATAAAAATAATGAAAAGCTAATTTTTGTACTTTGTATTTTCTGATTTTTATAATTTTTGAAAGTTTATATCAACCCGAAATCATACAAAAAGAGAAAATTACGCCATCCCCGGCAACGGCGCCATTTGATTAATCCAAAAATTCTAGTTTACCGTAATCAGAAACGGCGTCGCTTCGCAGCTAGCCAGTGAATACGGGTCGATCCGCAGGGATGTGTTAGTTCCTGTTTTTGTGTTATAACGAGTTGATTCAAATCGTTGTTGGGTTTTTGTCGGTTGAATTTAAGACGAAGTTATGTGATGAGAAAGGACTCATTAGGGTTAGGCCGAAGGTAGGGGTGTTGAGATCAATGTGTTCACCTCTTTCAATGCCGTGATTTAAGCTTTTAGAAAAATCACAACAATCAATAGGAAAAGGGATTAGGATGATCGGGGAGAAACAACGTTTCTTCCTCTAGATCCTTGTCCGTCCTTTCCTATTAATTGATGTGATCTTCATGGACGTCATATAAGTCCGGCCTTTTATACTACGGATCACCGTTACCTTGTAGGTAGGGTGCCGTAGGGGGCGGATCGTATATGCGTGCATGAAGGTTTCGTTTTAAAAATAAGTTGGCATTGATGGAGGTGAGAGACATCCATCTCTCACTTACTCCCTTGTTCCTAACCCTAACGAGCGAGGATTTTACTCGCTCATTAGGGAATTATTACAACGACACATTTTTATGTTTATGTTTTAAAGAATTACCTTACGACAGATTAAACAAGCTAACTAGTAGACTTCAGCAAACAAAAGATTACTAAGGCAAGTAGAACAATTATACTAGGGCAGGAATTTAAAAACTTACAATAAAGATGATGCTCTGAATTCTCCAACAAATCTCACTTTTATTGAATATAAAGAGGCATACATTTTTTTAGATCTAGATTACAATTTATAAGTAAACAGAAGAGTTAGGGTTTCAGAGTCTCTAGCATGTTAAATTACTGATTTGACCCCTGAGAATCCTAACATCTGAACCGTCGCACCGACACAAGAAGTCGGTGCCGACACGTGCTCTTAATGGCCGCGGATCCGCGGCAAATGTTGGCTTGGGCCGCGGATCCGCGGCCCTTTGGTGGGCTTGGCTCACCAAAATTCCTGTGCTGCATCTTGGTTGTTAGGGCTTCTTAGTTCTTCATAACATTTCTCTGTTTGGCTTCTGAGTATTCTCCAGATCTTCAGTGAAAACTTGTTCGTATCTTTTGACCGTTCACTTTAACATTTTGGACCTTGCACTGTTCTTCGTCTAAGCCTGGCTAGGGTCCGTCTAATTGTTGGTCAAAAGTCCCTTTTTCTGTTGTTTGTGTCTTTTTCACTGTATTTGCTCCAGAAACCTGTATCCTGCAACATGCAACAAACGATCGTCCACAGCATCTGTTTACTTATAAAATGCACAAAAGTGGGGCGTATGAATTGCAATATTATGATGTAAACAGGAAGGAAGGCAGGGGGTAACTCCCCCTCAGGGCTAACTCCACCTGCTCTAGTGGTGGAAGTCAATGCTGCTGTTCCAACTGGGAACAGCTTTGAACTGCTGAGGAGGGTACGTAAGAACTCTCCAACCGTTACGTTGAAGAGATCTCCTCCACCTGCGGAGAGAGTTCCGGAAACAAAGCAAGAGTAGCCCCCTCAACGGCTATCCTCAAAAATTTATAAAGTTTGGCGTAGAGTTCAAGACTCCGTAATTGACCCGGATTACTTTCGTCGACAGAAAAAGGCGAAGGTGCAAGAAGAAAAAGACCGTCCGATCAAACAGGAAAGGATGACATTCACCAGGGTGCCCACTGCAACGGCCCCCTCAACTTCAACGGCCCA
Organism: Agapanthus africanus; assembly: GCA_030015575.1. NCBI lineage: Eukaryota > Viridiplantae > Streptophyta > Magnoliopsida > Asparagales > Amaryllidaceae > Agapanthus > Agapanthus africanus. The sequence continues at coordinate 199,138,648 of JASDDO010000028.1, read as the reverse complement.
CAAAAGAAGAAGGCCAGAGAAAACCCCCGTGCCCGCGGCAAATGCCAAAGGCGGCGAACCTAAACGCCCTAAGTCCGGGGGCATAATAGTTCATACAGTATACATGGCATCTGGAAAGGAGGAAAGCCGTGCATTTACAGGTCATAGACCGCTTACACGGTCAGTGACCAAGGCTCAGGAGCAACAGCAAAAGCTCCAGGAGATGATGAACGCGATGGCCGCACTCACTGGGCCAAAAGAAACCCCTGAAACGTCCTCGGATGAACGTCAGGAACAGGAAATTGACGCTGAGTTCCTTCGTCGGATATTGGAGAAGAAGGATAAAGAGGCTGCTGAACAAGCAGCCAGCATAAAGAAAATGGCCCTCCTGTTCCAGGACATGGTGGGTATGATGATTCAACAAGATCCCCCTGTTGAAGATCCTCCGATCGTCCTGGAAGACGATAGGGGAGAAACGTCGAATCCTCCACCGGCTCTGTCAACAGCCAAGGAGGAGGCGATCTCCAAAGCTGACCTGGATGAATATAAAGCTCAACAGATCCGGGTTCATCAGGTGACTGAAGCAGCCGGTCAGGTCGTAAAAACGGGGCGGCCATATCCGGGCTGGTACGACCAGATCAAGTACCGCCAAGCTATACAATACCAAAATTCCATGTGTATAAGGGGACTGGCAATCCCCACCAGCATGTCGCCCAGTTCAGGGCGTCTTGCGGCAACACTGGCGGTGATGATAAATTGTTGCTTCGCCAGTTTGTTGGCAGCTTGTCAGATACAGCGTTCGAGTGGTATTCCGAGCTCCCGAACGACTCCATCAAGACCTTTGCTGAGATGGAACTGCTGTTTACCCAGCGTTTCGCGAGTGCCCGCGAGCGTACCCCGATAACGGCATTGATTAATGCCAGGGTGAAGCCGGGCGAGACATGGGTCCAATATGCTATACGGTGGCGGAACCTGTGGTCAAAATGCGAGCAACGCATTGAAGAAGCTCCTACAGTGGGTATGTTTGTGGGAACCCTCGATCCGCAAGCAACCATCTCGCAATTTATGATGTTCTTCAAGCCGGCCACCTTCCAGGCATTAATCGACAAGCTGGCACAAATGGATCAGATGGGCCGTAGACCTCCTCTTCCAAAGCCGGACTCCCGAAATGAAAAGGGGAAGGGGAAAACGATCGTTGTTGCTAATGCTCAACAACAGCCGAGCAACTTGAAGCCAGTCGTTCATTAAAATAATATGCGCCCGTACGTAGCCCTTGAGGAGAGGCTAGGACGTCCTTACTCGTTTCCCCAAGATAAAACGAAAAGGTTATTCGAGCCGGCGTTGCGCAACCGACTCATAAATCTGCCGGATCCAAAACGTCCGTCGTAACCAAGTGATGTCAATGAGCCTAACTACTGTCCTTATCATCAAGTACTGGGTCATCCGATCGAGGATTGCTACGTCTTCAAAAATTGGCTTGAAGACCAGTATCAACAGGGCAAGTTCGCGTTATCTGACAAATGGAAGGTGAATCTCCCGCAGCCCCACACCTCTAAGAGGATGAATACGCCGGGGGCAACATGCTCTCTCGTTGAAGAAGCTCCTTGGGAGGTTGTACTATCAGCCAAGACAAAGAGAACGTTGAACGATCTTCAGACATGCCCCGCGATCAAGTGGAAGAACCCGTTGGAGCCGCAGGTCATTGAAGGAATGTTGAAGCCGCATCCAACTCAAATGATCGATGGAGGTGGCCCAAGCATTCACAATCAGCCGTCGAAATCTTCAAAGAAGAAGAAAAAGAAATCAAAGAAGCCCGTGAAGCCTGGCGACAAGCGCACGGACTTGCAAAAACAAATTGACGCGCTGGAGGAATACAACCAGAAGGCACGGACTCCCATTACACTCTAAGAGTTCCTCAACCACGTCTTTCAAGAGGATGATGAGGGAGATAGTTCGTCAGATGAATCCGAGGAATATGTGGCGAGCTGTCATATGATTTTCCATTCGCTCACGAACGATGAGAAGACTCCTTGCACTGAAAAGCTGGGGGCAGATCCTGAACCAAAAATTCTAGGGCCATCGGATGAAGTAATTGACGTATTCCTCAATGAAGCTCTCTTAAAAAGCAAAGCTGATCGGGAGCGCGGGGCGGTCATATTCGAAAGGGCCAAGCGCCAGCGCCTTGACGAAAGAATTGAGATACTCCTGCTGGAGCAAAGTACACCCACTGCGGATAAAATCAAATTCAAGACGAGGAAAAGGTTTGCTAAAGCCATATCAATGGGTATGAAGCTACCATCCTCTGAGGGAAGTGTTACTGGTGAAACGGAAATGCACCCCTCCTACTGCTTATATCATCGAAAGATTTCGCACCCCACTGAAGAGTGCAAAGCTTTCGATAGATGGTGGAAAGGATATGTTGTTCACCGACAATATTTTAAGCGGGAGAAGCGCAAAACTCGCCGGGAGCAGAACGGTACGACTGAGGGACTTAACAGAACCACCGGCAATTGTCGCATGGTTAACGCTGGGGGATCGCAAGTGCTCACATTTGGGAGCGATTCCGACGAGGAGCTGGCTCTTAGTCCCCTCTTTAAAGAGTCCACTTCGGGAAAAGAAGAAGAGCCGAAGGTTTGCGAAAATATCCGACTGCGTAATCGGACGCTGCCCGAAAAGAATCTCGGACCCTCAAACAAAAAAGATAAAGGGAAAGAAAAGGTCTCTGACGACATCGCCCTAGATGACCAAGTCATGGAAGAGCTAACTGCCAAAAACCCGCCGAAGAAAAATAGGATGGATTACAACATCTTAGCGCATCTAAGAAAGCTACCCTCGCAGCTTAGCATTCTTGACACCCTTTTACTATCAAAGGAGGCGAGAGATTCGTTAATTAAGGCACTACAGGACTCGGAGCAGTTCCAAGCTTTCCTGGCCGAAGAAAAGATGAAGGATGAATTGGAGGAAGTGCACACGGCCGATGTCACTTTCGGTGACGAAGTCCTTCTCGTTGGGACGTGCGAACACAATCGCCCCCTCTATGTCTCAGGATACTGCCATGATATAAAGATAGGCAAAATCCTGGTCGATAACGGATCGTCTGTTAATCTACTCAATGTGCGGGTGTTAAAAGAAATCTGCATGAGTGTCCAACACCTCGCTCGAGACAAGATCACCATCTCCGGGTTCGACTCCCAATCATCAAAGACTCTTGGATCTGTGATACTGACGCTACGCTTTGGGCTGCTCGTCACGGACATTAAATTCCACGTCATAGATGCCAAGACATGCTACAACGCTCTGCTCGGCCGACCATGGTTACACGAGTACAACATCATCCCTTTTGCACAGCATCAGTGTATGAAATATTTTAGAGATGGTCTCGAGTATACCGTAACGGGAGAACTGAATCCGTTTTCCGTAAACGAAGTCCGCAAATATGAAGATGCCAAATACTTCTTGCCGAATTTCGAAGACACGGAAAGGTGTCACAATCCGGAGAACAAAACTAACGCTACCATCCCTGTCTTCGGCAGTGATACCGAGGAGGAAGAGGAAATAGTTCATTCGGGTCCGCCCCAATACACCAAGCCGGGACCATCTGCTCCTACATTGATCTTTGGTAGTGATTCGGAGGATGAGGTCCATGCTGTATTCTCTGCTCGACCTTCAATACGAGCTTCCGCTGACAAAGAGCAAAGTCTGCAAGTCGCCATGGTGCCGCTTAGACATTATAAAGAACTGGATGCGCTTGATACCGACAGTGTAGAGGAGCTGCAGACGTTCTATATCCCTCCCAGGCGAGAAGGAGAAAAGGCAATTCTATTCTACCGCTCTGAAGAAAAAAAAGTGGAGAAAGAAATCTGGCACGGTGCGGATCCTACGCTGGACAGGCTTCAACCCATCCGTCTACCCAGATATTATACAGAAGGCTTGAAAAGGCTGTTGAAGCGCCAAGGGATACCCTTCAAACAGACCGTTAGAAAGGCCAAATTCTATGACAGGGTCTGGAACGTACCCGGAACTCAGCACAAGCTGCCTAGTGGGAGGATGGAAACAATCGGACTTGGATACATTCGGTCCAAGAAACGAGAGCTACTCCGCGATTGTTACGTCGTGCATGACTTCAATGAAGAAGCAGATGCTTAACGGGAGGACGCTAATCCTGAAACAGTAAAAGTTCCTGATGCAAAAGTGCCCAGTTCGTCGTTCGAAGAGCAAATGGACAAGCTTATAAGGGAAGCTGGTCAAAAAGTCCGAGACGACCACAACCGCGAAACGGCAATCTACGAGAAAGCCAAAACACAACGCTTCCTTCAACAGGCTGTGAAAGATGAAAATACCGCTCCCTGTCAACCTGTTATGAAGAAGGCTCGACGCAGAGGCAGAAACAAGTCGAAACGCGAAAAAGGCGCTCAACAACAATGAAGCAGGACTAAGAGATCACGCAAGCGGGAATCGAACGGTTCCGATCTATCCTTTGTGAAGAAAATGGGTCGAGCGTACTCGTTTCCTCGGGACAAGACGAAGAAGATACTTGATCTTGCTCTAAAACATCAAATGCTTACACTGCCGGAGTCTAAACACCCTGAACAAGCAGGCGAAGTCTCAAACCCAGACTATTGCTCTTATCACCGAGTAATAGGGCATCCTCTCGAAGACTGCTTCACCTTTAAGAATTGGGTCGAAGATCAATATCAGCTTGGCAAGTTCGCTCTGTCTGACAACTGGAGGGTAATGCCACCACAGAAGCAGGAACGCAAAGCCACGAGAACAGAACCAACTCCACATTGGGATTGGAAGCGGATTCGCACTTGTCACATGATAACAATATTAAAAGAAGAGCCCGAAAACATGGATGACCTTCCTTGGTGCTTCGACAACAGCAATGATGAGGTGATCTCAGAATTTCCACCAGCTCCGAAAGAACCGGAGGATGGAATACATACCACTACAGATAACCTCAAGAAAATTGAGTTGGGGACGGCGGACGACCCGCGACCGACATTTTTCAGCGAGCTGCTATCTGAAGAAAAGGTGGCTGCGTTAAAAGACGTCCTTGTACAGCATAGAGATTGCTTCGCATGGAACTATTCCGAAATGCCAGGACGAGATCCAGAAATTGCTGTGCACAAATTGGCGATATCCCCGGACATCAAGCCAGTCAAACAGGCGCCAAGGAGAATGCGGCTCGAGCTTGAGATGAGCATCAATGCCGAGGTCAAGAAGCTAATTGACTCTGGCTTTATCCAGGAGGTTCAATATCCTGAATGGATCGCCAACATTGTCCCGGTGATGAAGAAAAATGGGACGGTGCGCATATGCGTGGACTTTCGGGATCTCAATATAGCCTGCCCGAAGGATGATTTCCCAGTGCCATTCACCGAACTGATGATAGACAATACGTCCACTCATGAGGTTTTCTCCTTCATGGACGGCTCATCAGGGTATAATGAGATAAAGGTGCATCCCGAAGACCAGAAGCATACCGCTTTCCAGACTCCTTTGGGAATATTTTGCTACAAGGTGATGCCCTTCGGTCTAAAGAACGCCGGTGCCACCTATCAGAGGGCCATGACGAAGATCTTCGATGACCTCATACATGAAATCGTCGAGTGCTATATCGACGACCTCGTGGTTAAGAGCAAATCATACGAGGAACATCTTGAGCATCTAAAGACTGTATTTCGACGCCTTCGACAATACAACTTGAAGATGAACCCTCTCAAGTGTGCATTCGGAGTTTCTTCGGGCAAATTCCTGGGATTCGTCGTTCGACACCGAGGTATCTAGATAGATCCGTCGAAGATTAAGGCGATAATGGAAATGCCTCCGCCAAGAACTCTCAAACAACTGCGGTCTCTCCAGGGAAAGCTTGCGTATATACGGCGATTTATAGCCAACCTTTCAGGCAAGTGTTGTCCTTATAGCCACCTGATGAAGAAGGGAACCCCGTTCGTCTGGGATCAAAAGTGCTAAAGCGCACTGGACGAAATCAAGCAATACTTGCAAAACCCGCCAGTGCTGGCTGCCCCGGTTAAGGGAAAACCGCTGATTCTTTATACAACGGCCCTCGAAGGTTCCTTAGGCGCATTATGGGTGCAAAAGAACGACCAAGGGAAGAAAAGAGCACTCTACTACTTAAGTCGAGTTCTACTGGGGGCAGAAAGCAACTACTCCCCCATTGAAAAACACAGTCTGGCATTGATCTTCGCGATAACAAAACTCAGACACTATGCATTGGCACATGAAGTCCGTCTCATCTCGAAGGTGGACCCTCTGAAATATTTAATGTCAAAGGCCATATTGACGGGACGACTCGCTAAATGGGCCCTGCTCTTGATGGAATTCTCGATAACCTATCAACCTCTCAAAGCAGTGAAAGGCCAGGCTATTGCCGACTTTCTCGCTGAACATCCGATACCTGCTGATTCTTCTATGAATTGCGATCTGCCAGACGAACATGTGTTTGACGCGATTGACGGAGGTGATACCCGATGGGAGCTTTATTTCGATGGAGCATCTTTCATGAAGAAACGCAGACAAAACACGCCCATAGTCAAATCGGGGGTAGGCCTTATCTTCGTGACTCCACAAGGAGGCATAATGCGCTTCGCTTTCTCCTTGACAGAGCCGAGGACGAACAATGAAGCCGAATATGAAGCTTTGATAGCAGTCCTCGAGATCGCCATCGACATGGGAATTGAAAACCTCCTCATATATGGAGACTCCCAGCTGGTCGTTAGTCAAGTAAACGGCGACTACCAAACGTGCAAACCGGAGTTGGTGAAGTACGGCGAAAAGGTGCAACAACTGTTGAACCAAATTCCTTCCTATATCCTGGAAAGCATACCGCGCGCGGAAAACAGCAAAGCGGACGCGTTGGCCAAGCTCGCTAAGGAACTGGCTGATGCGAACCTCGATGACGTAAGAATCGTGGTACAAAGCCGTCGGGTGCTCGCCCCAGCAGAAATATCTCCGGAATCACCCGAAGAGAAGGAAGCGACTGAACAGACGACCTTGCAAATAAAAGACCGGGAAAAGGCTGAGGATTGGAGAGAAGTCTTTATAGACTACTTTAAATACCGTCGAATGCCCGAAGATGCGTCCTCAAGACATCAGCTCATAAAACGAGCTCTGTCTTTCGCCTTCGTTAATGATACTCTGTACAAGAGGTCATTTGATTCTCTGTGGCTGAGATGCCTAGGACCTGACGAAGCGGAAAGAGTCATTCAGGAAGTCCATGACGGAATCTGTGGTTCTCACCAAGCAGGCCCAAAGATGAAATTGAAGATCAAACGGATGGGCTACTACTGGCCCACGATGATTCAGGACTGCCTCGAATATGCGAAGCAATGCCACTCATGCCAAATTCATGGGGACTTCATCCATCAGCATCCAAATTCACTACATCCAACGGTGGCTAGCTGGCCGTTCGAAATGTGGGGAACTGACATAGTCAGCCCTATCGAACCAGCATCGTCCAAGGGACATCGTTTCATCCTGGCGACGACTGACTACTTCTCCAAATGGGCAGAAGCGGTACCGCTGAGGGAAGTGAAGACGGAGAATATCCTCCATTTCTTCAAAACGCACGTCATATATCGGTTTGGAACTCCGCGACGGATCATCTCCGATAACGGGCCAGCCTACAGAAGCCACAAGATCAGTCGCTTCACACAGCAGCATAATATAGACTGGAGATATTCCTTGGTTTATAATCCGCGAGCTAATGGTCTAGTCGAGGCCTTCAACAAGACCCTGACGAAGATCATGAAAAAGATGGTGTCCCGAAATAAGAAGGACTGGCATGAGAGACTGCAAGAGGCTCTTTGGGCATATCGAACTACGTTCAAGACAGCCACGAACACAACGCCATACGCGTTGGTATTCGGTACAGAAGCAGTACTCCCCCTCGAGATAGAGTTACCCTCTCTACGAGTGGCAGTCCAATACGAGCTGACGAACGAAGAAAATGCTCACCTTCGGCTTGAGGAGCTTGATGCCCTTGAAGAAACACGGCTCATAGCGCAACAAAATCTGGAAGCTTATAAAGCAAAGATGACGCGCTCATATGAGAGATTGACCCGGCCAAGGACATTCCATCAAGGCGAACTCGTGCTAGTGGTCAAAAGGCCTATGATCCCCAATCGCACCAAGCGGGGAAAATTCGAGCCGAACTATGAAGGCCCGTACATCATAGACAAGGTCTACCAGGGTGGAGCCTATCTACTCATGGATATGCACGGTGAAAGGCCTTTCAGGCCAATAAACGGCCGCTTCCTAAAGAAATACTACGCTTAATGAGCTACAGCCTAGGTCAATGATAGATGACGACGACTATGTCCGCTCGCTATCTTCCTAAGCTCAATCTTTATAAGCAGTAGCCAGCCCTCTCCATGACGGACCGAAACGTCCTTAAACTAATGATGGACCGAAATGTTCTTAAACTAATGACGGACCAAAACGTCCTTAAACTAATGACTGGACCGAAGCGTCCTTAAAACTACTACCGCAACATCCTTAGGCTGACGAGATGAATAAAAAAATAAAAAAATATATATATAATAAATAAAAACGGTATGTCCATAAGCAAAAATGGCACGGATGAAAACCCGAAATAGCTCCGTGAGTAAAAACAACAGGGCTACCGGCGAGTGTTCGTGAAAACCCGAAAGGGCGCGACCTCGTAAAAAAAAAGAAGAAGAAAATAAAAAGAATAAAAAAAAAGGTATGTCCATAAGCAAAAAGGGCACGGATGAAAACCCGAAAGGGCTCCGTGAGTAAAAACAGCAGGGCTACCGGCGAGTGTTTATGAAAACCCGAAGGGGCACAACCTCATTAAAAGACACTTATAGGGTCCTCTCGACCTTGTAAGAAGAAACCACCCGCGTGAGATCCTTACGACTCACAAGGGGGCAACACACTTAGGGATTCCCACGATTCCTAAGGAGAAAATACACTTGCGAGATCCTCACGACTCGTAAGGAGAACTCTCTTATGGGACCCTCACGGCTCATAAGATTTGAAAGTCTTAAGTTACAGAGACCTAAACCTGTGCTTAAGCAACCCCCACAAATTTCGATATTGCCCTACAAGCGGCTCGATACTGACCCTTGTATACAATCCACGGGCGTGAATAAACATTTCCCGAACCAAGTCCCATCCGTGACTGGGGATATATACGCATGGTGAACAACCCTTGTAAATCCTCTCGATTTACAAGGAGAAAACCCTCCTGTAGGATCCTTACGACTTACAGAGGAACAAACACTTAGGAATCCTCACGATTCCTGAGGAGAAAATACACCTATAAGATCCTCACGACTCGTAGGGAGAAATACCTTTGTGAGACCCTTTCGGCTCATGAAGTCAAAAGCCTTAGTCGACAGGACCTTAACCCTGTTCGCTAAGCCACCTTTGTTCGACATCGACAGAGGCAGATGATGATTCGCTCCTGGCAATATCCCAGTTGTAGCGGTGCTGCTGCCGAAATCGGTGTCTAATTTCAGGTTTACGGCGAAAAGCCAGTAGGCCGTACATGCATATGAAATAGCCGAAATGATGGGGCAACTTGCAATAAAAAGCAGCAAGTAAAAATGTATGCATGCAAAATAGTCGAAATGATTGGGCAACTAGTAAAAAAAAGCAGCGAGTAAAAATAAAATAAACAGCCGAAATGATTGGGCACCGCGAAAAATAGCCGAAATGATTGGGCAATCGCGACCTTCGCGATATAAAAGTTGAAATGATAGAGCATCGCGGAAATAAAACAAAAAAAATGAAAATGAGAATGAGGATAAAACTTTGGCCCTACAGTTGAGATCACATCGATCCCTGTAAACAATCTAAGGGCGCAAACAAAGAGGGAACCACACCCTCCCAGCAGGCTCCGCCGGAAAGCAAAGCCAAACCTTGACGGTTCGCCAACGGCCTAGAGGCAACCGCGACATTCGTCTCAGTACAACAGACGCAGCGCCAGCAAACGAAGCGAAGATCAAATTCCTAGCTTTACGGTCTTGATGGTAACTTATACAAAACCTGAAAGACCACCACAGAACTCCTCAACTTAGGGAAACTAGCGTCCTTGATGAGAGCATCCTGATTTGCGTCGACTCGCAGAGAAACCAGTGTCTCCGCGAGAAATTCTTGATTCGTTTCAATGCCAGGGAAACAAATATCCTGGGCAAATTCCTCAATTCAGGGAAACTAGCGTCCTTGATGAGAGCCTCCTGATTCGCATCGGCTCGCATAGAAACCAATGTCTCCACGGGAAATTCCCGGTTCGTTTCAACCCCGAAGAAACCAGTGTCTTTGGAAAATCCTTCGACTCGAGGAAACAAGCGTCCTTGACGAAGAAAATCTTGATTCGCGTCGACTCGCAGAGAAACCAGTGTCTCCGCGGGAAATTCTCGATCCGTTTCAACACCAGGGAAACAAATATCCTTGGTAAATTCCTCAATTCAGGAAAACTAGCGTCCTTGATGAGAGCCTCCTGATTCGCATCGGCTCGCAGAGAAACCAGTGTCTCCGCGGGAAATTCCCGGTTCGTTTCAACCCCGAAGAAACCAGTGTCTTCGGCAAATCCTTCGACTCGAGGAAACAAGCGTCCTTGACGAAGAAAATCCTGATTCGCGTCGACCCGCAGAGAAATCAGTGTCTCCGCGGGAAATTCTCGATCCGTTTCAACACCAGGGAAACAAATATCCTTGGTAAATTCCTCAATTCAGGGAAACTAGCGTCATTGATGAGAGCCTCCTGATTCGCATTGGCTCTCAGAGAAACCAGTGTCTCCGCGGGAAATTCCCGGTTCGTTTCAACCCCGAAGAAACTAGTGTCTTCGGCAAATCCTTCGACTCGAGGAAACAAGCGTCCTTGACGAAGAAAATCCTGATTCGCGTCGACTCGCAGAGAAACCAGTGTCTCCGCGGGAAATTCTCGATCCGTTTCAACACCAGGGAAACAAATATCCTTGGTAAATTCCTCAATTCAGGGAAACTAGCGTCCTTGATGAGAGCCTCCTGATTCGCATCGGCTCGCAGAGCAACCAGTGTCTCCACGGGAAATTCCCGGTTCGTTTCAACCCAGAAGAAACCAGTGTCTTCGGCAAATCCTTCGACTCGAGGAAACAAGCGTCCTTGACGAAGAGCATCCTGATTCGCGTCGACTCACAGAGAAACCAGTGTCTCCGCGGGAAATTCTCGATTCGTTTCAACACCAGGGAAACAAATATCCTTGGTAAATTCCTCAATTCAGGGAAACTAGCGTCCTTGATGAGAGCTTCCTAATTCGCATCGGCTCGCAGAGAAACCAGTGTCTCCGTGGGAAATTCCCAGTTCGTTTAAACCCCGAAGAAACCAGTGTCTTCGGCAAATCCTTCGGCTCGAGGAAACAAGCGTCCTTGACGAAGAGCATCCTGATTTGTGTCGACTCGCAGAGAAACCAGTGTCTCCGCGAGAAATTCTCGATTCGTTTCAACACCAGGGAAACAAATATCCTTGGTAAATTCCTCAATTCAGAGAAACTAGCGTCCTTGATGAGAGCCTCCTGATTCGCATCGGCTCGCAGAGAAACCAATGTCTCCGCGGGAAATTCCCGGTTCGTCTCAACCCCGAAGAAACCAGTGTCTTTGGCAAAAATCCTTTGACTCGAGGAAACAAGTGTCCTTAACAAAGAAAATCCTGATTCGCATCGACTCGCAGAGAAACCAGTGTCTCCGCGGGAAATTCTCGATCCGTTTCAACACCAGGGAAAAAAATATCCTTGGCAAATATCTCAATTCAGGGAAACTAGCATCCTTGATGAGAGCCTCCTGATTCGCGTCGGCTCGCAGAGAAACCAGTGTCTCCGCGGGAAATTCCCGATTCGTCTCAACTTGCAAGATGAAGCCTCAGGCAGCAGGGATTAAAAAACTTGTTTCCTGAACAATGGGACCCTGCAAGTCGGTCTAAAACGGACTCTTGCATACTATCCACGGGTTTCACTCTCGAAAGTCGAGTTTCAACAAGGAGGGAAACAACCGCTTACGGGTCCTCTCGACTTATAAGAGGGAAAAATTCTCTTATAGGATCCTTACGACTTATAAGAGAAAACACACTTAGGAATCCTCACGATTCCTAAGGAGAAAACCCACCTACGAGATCCTCTCGATCCGTAGGGAGAAAAGTCTCTATGAGACCCTCACGGCTCATAGAGTTGAAAAGCCTTAAGCGGCAGATCTGAACCTGCGGCCTAAGCCATCGCTAGCTCTCGGAAAAAACAAAGTTGTCTGCCAATTATGTTTATCAAGACAACATGCTGATAATAAGAGAAAGCAGAAAGCAAAAGAGCATACAAGACATTGCAAAGAAAAATGTGTATCTTTATTTATTGACTTCAATCAAGTACAAGATGAATCGTATAAAAGAATAAAGAATGGATACATGTTATTCGAAAAAGAAATTTTTTTACAAGTTTATTAATACATAGGCAGCTATTGGGGAGGAAGCGTCTTAAATAGCCCTATCAGTTGTTCGCACACTTCCTTCCATGCCTTTTCCTGATCGGCCACCGCCGCCAGTTCGGCCTCCACTTGAGCCCGCTGCCGCATGAAGGATGAAAGCTGCTCCCCAACGGCCTGCTGGGCTGCTTCGCGGCTTTGAGCATCATGCTTGGCGGCATCGAGCTTCCGCTTCAGTGCTAGCCCATTAGAGATACGCTCCAGAAGGCCTTCGAAGATAGCTTTCACCTCGGCAGCATTCGCCCAACTTCAGCGCGTAGGCGAGCAGTTTCACCTGAAGACTCCTGACATTCCTTCAGCCTTAAAGCTGCTTCTTGTTCCAAATAATGGAAATAATAAGTGCTTTGTTCGATCCATGCTGCCCGTTAAGTACTCACGGTCAAAACCTCAGGGGCAAGACGTATCGACTCCAGCTGATGCAGACGGGCCTCAATTTCCCTGCAGTGATTAACCCAAGATTCGACGACGCCTTCATTATGAAAATTTACAAGCGCCGCCAACATTGGGTTAACCTCCACAGCGAAATCCGCTGCGGACGGGAGAGCGTCTGCGTTAAGTTCTTCGATGTATCCGCTCAACATGCCCAAACTCATCACGGCACCCTTTGAAGATGGACGTTTCAAGAAGGGGCCTGCCGGCGTTAGGATGCGAGAATCAAGAGGGACCGGAACCAGAATGGTAGCTGCAAAACAAAACGCAGTCAAATGACGGTTCAAGAGATATAAAAGTCATCAATAAAGAAATTTACTATACCAGCTGCAGCAGATGGCAAAGCCGGAGGGGCCGGTGGCGTGGCCGGTCTTGCGTCCCCTCCTTCGATTTGTAGCACTGCAATCAGGAGGAGGAAAAGTCAGAAATAATCCCATTACTGAAAAAAGAAAGACATCAAATGGAAAATATACTCACCAGCGCCACTGGAGGGGGAAGCGAGCTCAGATGGGAAGGAGAAGTGCGGAAGCAACACCTGATGGATATGATCAAAAAGCGCTCCTGAAAAGACACAGTGGTACGACTTTAGTACATAAATTATGCGGCTGAAAGATAAACTAATCAGTTGCAAATCCATACCTTCCAACATCTGCGATGGCACAAGGGAAGGCTGGGAGGTGACCACCGCCAAGGCAGTAATTGATGGTGCTCCTTCGAGCAATGGAGCATCGGCACTGGTCGCACCTGTGTTGAAAACAAAGACAAACTTGTTAGAAAAGATTGCAAGATATAAAAAAGGAGTGACAGTAACTCAAAATTTACCTGATGAGCCGCCAGCCGAAACGGAGGCGTCTCCCTCCTCCATTGATACGAACCAACCTCCCGTAGCCTCGTCACCGGACTCGACAGGGGCTGTTGTCGTACTCGCCCGACCCGGAGACGACGGAAGACCGTAGACGGGGAGAGCAATAATTGGAGCATTGCCAGACTCTTGAGAAAGAGCGGCTGGCTCGTCCCTAAGAGTCGCGCCCATCTCACCCGCTACTTCTTCGGGCTCGGCGGTCGCCATTATCTCATCCGCCGTCACCATGGGATCGCCGGTCTTGAGCGCCTCGCTCGCCGCTACCCCAGGCTCAGTTATAGCGGTCGTCTCATTTGCCGCCTCCTCAGGCTCGGCATCAACGACCTTCTCTGGTGCAGCTCCCTCGGCCCTCACCTCAGGCTCAACAACCCCGGCGACGTTGCCCACCGTCGGCTCGGGTTCGGCCGATGCCTCTTCCTCGGTCTCCTTGGGTTCGATGGTTTCCGCCTCCCCTTCGGTTGGACTTGGCCCTGCAGGATAAGATATATAAGAACCGACAGGTTTACAATTCTTACAACAAAGTCTTGCAAGATACATTACCTGAGCTGGACTTATCATTAGCACTCCGAGTAGCACGCGCCACCTGTCTGCGAGCGGTGGATAGGGCGACGGGAGCCTCTTCTGAGGGAGTATCAGCGCGAAGGATGGTGCTTGGGCCCGCTCCCGTGGCCAAAGCAGCCCTGCGCGCCTTCGCCTCGCACCTCAACCGCTTCCTCTCCTCCCGGGCCGTTGAGACGGACCTCACCAGAGCCTCTTTCATTGAGGCATCCTCGTCCGTGTACAGGGATGCCTCCAAATTCTTCAAGGCATCCCTCGTTGACTTGTCAAGTCGAGGCTCTTGCAGCAGCCCCGACGAGACCGGAACTTCAGTAACAGGCCTGGGGAGAATCCCCGCATCAACTGGTATAGCCCCTGCAAATAAACAAAGGAAGAAGGTTAGGTTGACCATCAGAAAAGATAACAAATTTTTTTTAAGGTGGGACGTACCAGCGCCCATTAAAGCGTGCTTCTCCTCCTCTTTCTGAAAGGTTTTTAAAGAGGTAGCAATAGCTTCTTCGGTAGTGGCACCTGTTGAAAAATGGGGGAAAGTATTAGTCAAAAATAATGATAAAAAATGTGATAAAATGACGAAGAAAGCAGTTAATGGTTACCTGACTCAGCGAGTTTACTTAACATCGCTTCAAGCCTCGCTGATCGCTCGGAAGCCGCAATAGCGGCCGCCAAATCGGTGTCTGCGGGGTCTACCGAGAAGCCTTTATTGCTGCCATACTCACTTATTCTTTCGGTGAGAGGGGCCTCAGGCTCTAAACCGAGGATCGCGTCGATGGAAAGGAACGACTTCTTCTTCTTTTGCCCGCCAGCTCTAGATGCACCTGGTATTGATTTGCGCTTGGCAGACACCTTGGGGCGGCGGGTCCCGATATCCGCGCCTGCGCCGGACTCCGGCGATACTATATTGACCGTCTTCGTGGGAGCATGGGGCGCCGGTGGCACATCCACCATAGCAGGTAGCGGCAATCCACACGGGGGGCTCAACATGCGTGGTCGATCAACTCCGGCATCTTTCAGCGGAGGAATGACCGGGGTCCTTGGCTTCAAGGGGGCCTTGCGATCACCGCCAGGAGGCGCACCCCTGCGGTCAACCAGCATGCGCTTCTCCATCAGGATAACTGGGCCCATTGCATGTGCATACCAAGCCACATACGTGTTGAGCACCTTGGGGACACAGCTTGGTTCACTGATGAAGAAATAGGAACCCGTGTTAAGCCGCATGAAATGGTGCATTGCATTCTTTATCCCCTCTCGGCTGACCACGGGTTTTTCCAAGAAAGCTTCCATAGGGATCCCTTGGTGATAGCTCGATTGCTGAGCAAACCGGTGAGGGTTATACCTCATGAAGAGTGCCGTCTCATTCTGCCTAAACACCAGGTAGCCTGGCCGAATGGAGTAGAGATGTAGGATCTCCCGAGCCTTCAATACGGAAGCCCCGTCTTTAAAATCATCGCGCAGTGGCACTACCGACTTGGTGACCTCTGAGCCTATTGTTATGACCTTATCCAAGAAGGAAATCTTCGCTCTGACCAGATGTGGACGAAGGAGCAGCCCCCTAGATTCCCGCGGAGATGCAACCACAATTGAAGCGCCGACCAACCGCATGACTCTCGGGAGTCTGCATTTCTCAAAGAACGGAGGAATCTTATGGGCGCCGAACACCCCTTGCACGTGCATTTCCATCCAAGAGGTGAAGTAGTGCATCGGGAAGTTAGCGGGCTGCACCCCAGGCTCACTAGTGTCCGCCGCTACGCTAAGTCCATTATAAAGGTAAGCCAGCCCGGCGATTCCTACCGATAACTGCAAACCAGCCACCATCCGATGTGCTGGGTAGAAGACAGATGGCCGCATGTGGCACGGGTGCATAGGGAGCGCAAAGCTGCACAGCCACAAGCCCAGGAACCCTACAAAAAAGGTCTCCTTGTCCATGCCCGGAACGGCGATTTCTGAGAAAGGGACGATGGCAACGCCGGGGAGATAAAAGTCCCTTTGATCATTCTCCGATATGGGTCGGCGGTCCAAGCCGAAGCCAAAAGGGTCATCGAGCTGGGCGAACTTCTCGCTCCGCTCTGATAGGAACTCCGGTCGAATGAAGCGGGCAATAAAATCTGCGAAACTGACGCCCGGACGCTCGATTCCAGATAGAGTCCTTCATAGATCTCCAATACCTTCACCAAACCCGGATACTGGTGCTGAATAGCGTTCTCCGGAGTCAGATCAAACACCAGCGGCTTGGTGGCAAAGGCGTATTCGTCAGGAGGGAGCAACTCCTCGTAATGCTCCCCCTCATCGGCAGACCCGAGATTTCGGCAAACTCCTCCAAGGAAATAGAGACCTCCCTGTCCGTCATCAAGAAAGTGTGGGTGGGGATATTCCATTGCTCGATAAAAGCCTTAATCCATCACGTTGGAGGGGAGGGATACTCGAAGAGCGAAACATAGATGGCCGAATACAAACCGATCTTCGTCAAATGAGTCCTTTTCGCCGATAAGATGTACCGAGCCCACTGCAAATATCTGGCGGGCGATCGCGGGACCAATCCAATGTTATAAGCCTGTCCCCAAGGGCGTGCTTCACCATGACAGATTCGCCTCCCTAGAATGTCTATTGCCGGCGGCGGCTGCACGGGAATAGCACCAATTGCAGGCTGGAGGAGGTCATCCGAATTCCAATTCTTAACCTCCACGGCATACTTCACCAGGGGTTTATCCGCATAAGGGATCGAAACTATGGGCTCAGACGGCGTGGTAGAACTGAAACTGCGGCGACCCTGGATGACCTTATTGTACCACCTACCCCACAAGTGAAGGTTTTTGTGCTCAGGGTCATGATCCTTAATGAGAGCGAGCACCACTCGGTCTACTGGTGCATGGGGAAACCCTCCCTCCGAGCGAACAAATGGGAAAGACAAATTGGCAGACATGTTTCCTGTGGAAAGAAAAAAATAGACGTCAGTGTTGTAATTCCAACGCTTGGCGTTTTAAAATTTTACACCACACTGCAATGCAGTGGGTAGGGGACCAAAGGGGGACCCACAAAATCTGGA
Source organism: Agapanthus africanus (assembly GCA_030015575.1). Lineage (NCBI taxonomy): Eukaryota > Viridiplantae > Streptophyta > Magnoliopsida > Asparagales > Amaryllidaceae > Agapanthus > Agapanthus africanus. The sequence goes on along the minus strand of JASDDO010000028.1, from coordinate 199,121,284 downwards.
TGACAGCGCATCATTTAATGAGACAGCCCCATCATTGGGTGAGACTGTAAATTAATGAAAAGATCCTCAAGAGAATATCCTCATTGATGGGAAATCCCTAGAGACAAAGAGAATGTCTCCTCTTTTAAGAGCAAAGCTCTGTCAACAGAATGACATTTGTCAAACTCTGGTCTCAAGAGAATAAAATTTCCTTAAAAAAGAGCCTAGCTCTATAATAATGATGGAAAAATCCATCAAAAAGAAAACTTTAACTCCTAAAATTTAGAAAAAATTTAGGATCTTAAAGATCCATGAAAACTTTTAGGAGTTCTCCATTTTCAGATCTAAAAGATCTACATTTGATCCATGAGCAAAGCTCTGTTCATGGGTTAAAACCCATGAACAAGATCTCTGTAGATCTATAGATTTTTGAGAGCAAGGCTCTGTTAATGAAACCCCAAAGGGGTTTTCTTTAGATCAAAGATCTATGAGAGCAAGGCTCTGTTAATTAAACTTAACTTAATTTAATTTAAAATTTTACCTAAGATGGTTCTAGGTTCTGAACTTTGAAAGTTCTTAGAAAGAAACAAGAGCAAGGCTCTAAAAGTTCTTAAGCAAGAGCAAGGCTCTGAAATTCAAGATTCAAGAAAATGGTAAAATTTACCAAAGACCAAGGGTCCTATTTATAGGCGCCTGCGCCTCTTCAACTTACCCTTTTTGATCTAACGGCCAGGATCTTGCCACCGCTGCACTCACGTGCGCGCCACGTGAGCGCAACGGTGGGGGGCATTTGTTTCCCCCAATCAGAACAAGGCTCTGTTTGAATTTCAAAAATTCAAATTTTGAAGTAACGCTTCAGATCCCGTGCGCTGCGCGCAACGCGCCATGTGTCAGAAGTTGATGCGTCAGCGCAGCGCCCAAGGCAGTGCGTCCAATCAGAGCAAGGCTCTTTTAAAATAAAAAGTAAAGGAAGCAACGTTTCAGTTGCGCAAGCGCTGCGCTGATCGACACGTGTCTGCGCAGTTGCGCAAGCACAGCAGCGCAAGCGCTGCGCTGCGCGACACGTGTCTGCACAGTTGCGCAAGCACAGCCGCGCAAGCGCTGCGCTGCGCGACACGTGTCAAGCGCTGGGGCGTTTGCGCCAAACAGAATTAAAATTCTAGTAAGATCCTTCTGTTCTTGTTAAAACAAGAAGATTGCCTTCTGTAAAACAGAAGCCCTTGGATCAAGGATTCAACGGTGGGGAAAATTCCCTAAATCACTCAGAGAAGAATCTCTTTAACAAATTTAACTAATTTATGGGCACTATATAAAGGCCCCTAGACCCCAATTCAAAATCATCAATATCATCATCAAGATCGAGATTAAGAGAACTCTCTGAAGAATTTGAGAGAACTCCTCAAGAACAGAAAAGAAAAGGTAAAAACCTTTAGAAAAAGAGAAAATTCTCTTATGAACAGATCATTAATCCAAGAACAAGATCAATGATCTTCAATAAAAAAGAAGAATAAATAACATTAGTGCCTTGCACTTTCTTATGAACCACTGGTTCTCTGAAAACAAGAAAAACTTGTTTTTCTTTGATCTAAATTAATCAAAAGATAAAATAGTGCCCTGCACTTGGAAAAAACTGCACTATTGCGCAAGCCGCCAGGAAGCGCCACGTGTTAGCAGTGCAACAACGCAGCGCACTGACGCGGCGCACTGCGCTGTTGCGCTTGCGCTCACCAGAGCGTGACACGTGTCACCTCCACGAGCGCTTGCGCTCATTAATTGGCGCAAAGCGCCTGACAAGCCACGTGGGGCACTGTCAGAGTATTTAATGCTCTGCATTATTAAAGAAAAGGGACAGAGCCCAATTAAAAGGCCTAACAGGCCTAATAAAAAATGCTATGCATTTTAAAAAAGGCAGAGCCCAAATGAAATAGATGCTCTGCATCATTTATAAAAGGGCAGAGCCCAACCAAAACAAAAATAATGCAGTGCATTACTAAAAAGGGACAAAGCCCTAGCACAGGTCTAATAGGCGAAAGACAAAAGAATATTGAAACTGGACTTAGCCCAATCATGGCCATAAGTCCTCAAATTAAATTGACTGAGCACGGCTGCTCCCTAAATCAATTTACATCCGGTTCGAGGGTACATCTCTGAACTCCTTTGACACCTATCATTGTAATTCCTCAACGACGTCAGAGAGGTGACGGGTCCCAACGACCACACATGAATACGGACTGCGGGGTCCTTAAACTCGTGGACGGAAACGTCCTTAAACTAATGATGGACCGAGACGTCCCCTAAACTAATGATGGACCGAGACGTCCCCTAAACTAATGATGGACCGAGACGTCCCTAAACTGGAACATGGACCACCATGTCCCTAAACTGGAATACGGACCGAAATGTCCTTAAACTACCTATGGACCACTATGTCCCTAAACTGGAACAATAGAGCCTCCAAATGCTCTTTTGTCGGATCCAAACGATCCCGTTAAGTTGATCTTAGTCTCAAATCAGATTAACGTATCCTTAACGAACCTTTAAGTTGATCTTAGCCTCAATTTGGCTAATGTCTCCTTAAACTAAAACACTAAACCCAAATCTAAATAAATACGGATTTGGACTAATCCACGTCCTACGGGCGACGACATAACTTAGTCTCCGTATACAATCCACGGGCATCCACAAACAAAACAAACACACACGACATGAAGTGAAATTCCGAAGAAGGAGAAAGTGGCTACCGCGATGCGGTAGTGTAATTAACTGCAGGGGCTTGCGCCTGCAGGGAAGAGCGTCCTCATAATCAAAAACCCCTCAAGCGAGGGGGAATCTGACGAAGTCTGCTATATCGACAGCATCCGTCTAAACCTCCGATACACGGTGCCATAAATCGACTTGGCATCTTCGGAGAGGTGGACGGATAGAACCAAATAGCATCTGCCCCGAACCTCAGTCCAGACGCCCTCACGTCTTGGCCGCCGTTCAGAGGGCAACACCCCAATCGTGCCAAACGGGAAAAATTCGAACCAAACTATGAAGGCCCGTATATCATAAACAAGGTCTACCAGAGTGGGGCCTATCTACTCATGGACATGCATGGTGAAAGACCTTTCAGGCCAATAAACAGTCGCTTCCTGAAGAAATACTACGCTTGACGAGTCACGGCCTAGGTCAATGATAGATGACGACGACTATATCCACTCGCTATCTTCCTAAGCCCAAACTCTATAAGTAGTAACCGGCTTCCTTTACAATGGACCGAAACGTCCTTAAACTAACAGTAGACCGCAACGTCCTTAAACTAACAACGGACCGAAACGTCCTTAAACTAACAGTGGACCGCAACGTCCTTAAACTAATAACGGACCGAAACGTCCTTAGACTAACAATAGACCGAAACGTCCTTAAACTAACGACGGACCGAAACGTCCTTAAACTAACAACGGACCACTATGTCCTAAAACTAGCCGTTGACCGAGATGTCGATAAACTACGGTGGATTACAGCATCCCAAAACTGATAAAAAAAGGAAAGAATAAAAAAAAGAGAGAGAAAAAAGAAAACGGTATGTCCATAAGCAAAATGGGCACGGATGAAAATCCGAAAGGGCTCCGTGAGTAAAAACAGCAGGGCTACCAGTGAGTCTTGTGAAAACCCGAAAGGGCGCAATCTCGTTAGAATAATAAAAAAAGAAAAAAAAGAAAACGGTATGTCCATAAGCAAAATGGGCACGGATGAAAACCCGAAAAGGCTCCGTGAGTAAAAACAGCAGGGCTACCGGCAAGTTTTGTGAAAACCCGAAAGGGCGCAATCTCGTTAAAAGACACTTGCAAGGTCCTCTCGACTTTGTAAGAAGAAACTACCTGCGTGAGATCCTTACGACTCACAAGGGAGTAACACACTTAGGAATCCTCACGATCCCTAAGGAGAAAACACACTTACGAGATCCTCACGACTCGTAAGGAGAACCCTCTTATGGGACCCTCACGGCTCATAAGATTCAAAAGTCTTAAGCTACAGAGATCTGAACCTATTCTTACGCATCCACCACAACCTCCAATACTGCCCTACAAGCGGCTCAATGCTGATCCTTATATACAATCCACGGGCGCGAATAAACATTTCCCTAACAAAGTCCCATCCGTGACTAGGGATATGTTTGCACAGTGAACCCCCCTGTAAGCCCTCTCGACTTATAAGGAGAAAGCGCTCTTGTAAGATCCTTACGACTTATAAGGGACCATACACTTAGGAATCATCTCAATCCCTAAGGAAAATATGCACCTACAACATCCTCACGACTTGTAGGGAGAAATGCCTTTATAAGACCCTTATGGCTCATGAAGTCAAAAGCCTTAGTCGACAGAATCCTAACCCTATCTACTAAGCCACCTTTGTTCGACATCGACTAAGGCAAACGATGATTCGCTCCTGGCGATATCCCAATTGTAGCGATACTGATACCGAAATCGGTGTCTAATTCCAAGCTTGCAGCGAAAAAAGCTAGCGAACCACACATGCATACGAAACAGCCGAAATGATGAGGCAACTTGCAAACAAAATCAGCAAGTAAAAATATATGCATGCAAAATAGCCGAAATGATTGGGCAGCTCGCAATAAAAAGCAGCGAGTAAAAATAAAAAAATATAGCCGAAATGATTGGGCACCGTGAAAATAGCCGAAATGATTGGGCAATCGCGACCTTCGCGATATAAAAGCTGAAATGATAAAGCATCGCGGAATAAAATAAAAAAAATAATACGAATGAAATTTTCGCCCTACAGGTGATATCACATCAATCCCTGTATACAATCCAGGGGTGCAAACAAAAAGGGAATCACACCTTTCCTCCCCAGGTTTCATCAGAAGAAGAAGCCAAATCTCAACGGTTCACAGATAACCTGGAGGTCATCTCAACATTCGTCTCATTAAGACAGACACAAAATCAAGCAAAGCGGAACAGCGGAAACTCCCAGCTCCATGACTCAGCGGTGCACAGATGACCGAGAGTCAAACCCCTACTCCGTGAAATGCGGATAAAATCAACCCTTCCTGGTTACGTGGAACGCGGCTTATGTCAATCCTGACCCCGTGGGAAACGTCCAGAGCGGATCCTGGTCCTCGCAGAGCATGGCAATGACCCCGTGTGAAACATCCAGAGCGGAGCCTGGTCCTCGCAGAACACGGCAGTGAACCCGTGGGAAGCATCCAGAGCAAAATTCCTGGTTACGTGGAACATGGCTTATGTCAATCCTGACCCCGTGGGAAACGTCCAGAGCGGATCCTGGTCCTCGCAGAGCACGGTAATGACCCCGTGTGAAGCATCCAGAGTGGAGCCTGATCCTCGCAGAACATGGCAGTGACCCCATGGGAAGCATCCAGAGCAAAATTCCTGGTTACGTGTAACGCGGCTTATGTCAATCCTGACCCCGTGGGAAACATCTAGAGCGGATCCTGGTCCTCGCAGAGCATGGCAATGACCCCGTGTGAAGCATCCAGAGCAGAGCCTGGTCCTCACAGAACACGGTAGTGAACCCGTGGGAAGCATCCAAAGCAAAATTCCTGGTTACGTGGAATGCGGCTTATATCAATCCTGACCTAGTGGGAAATGTCTAGAGCAGATCCTGGTCCTCGCAGAGCATGGCAATGACCCAGTGTGAAGCATCCAGAGCGGAGCCTGGTCCTTGCAGAACACGGCAGTGAACCCGTGGGAAGCATCCAGAGCAAAATTCCTGGTTACGTGGAACACGGCTTATGTCAATTCTGACCCCGTGGGAAACGTCCAGAGCGGATCCTGGTCCTCGCAGAGCACGGCAATGACCCCGTGTGAAGCATCCAGAGTGGAGCCTGGTCCTCGCAGAATACGGCAGTGACCCCGTGGGAAGCATCCAGAGCAAAATTTGTGGTTACGTGGAACGCGGCTTATGTCAATCCTGACCCCGTGGGAAACGTCCAGAGCGGATCCTGGTCCTCGCAGAGCACGGCAATGACCCCATGTGAAGCATCCAGAGCGGAGCTTGGTCCTCGCAGAATATGGTAGTGAACCCGTGGGAAGCATCCAGAGCAAAATTCCTGGTTACATGGAACGCGGCTTATATCAATCCTGACCCCGTGGGAAACGTCTAGAGTGGATCCTGGTCCTCGCAGAGCATGGCAATGACCCCGTGTGAAGCATCCAGAGCGGAGCCTGGTCCTCGCAGAACACAGCAGTGAACCCATGGGAAGCATCCAGAGCAAACTTCCTGGTTACGTGGAACGCGGCTTATGTCAATCATGACCCCGTGGGAAACGTCTAAAGCGGATCCTGGTCCTCGCAGAGCACGGCAATGACCCCGTGTGAAGCATCCAGATTGGAGCCCGGTCCTTGCAGAACACAGCAGTGAACACGTGGGAAGCATCCAGAGCAAAATTCCTGGTTACGTGGAATGCGGATAATGTCAATTCTGACCCCATGAGAAACGTCCAGAGCGGAGCCTGGTCCTCGCATACGGCAGTGAACCTGTGGGAAGCATCCAGAGCAACTCCTGATTCCGTGAAATGCGGATAATGATAACTTCACCCATCACTTACGGGTCCTCACGACTCGTAAGGGAGCAAACTCTCTTGTGAGATCCTTATGACTTTCAAGAGAAAACACACGTAGGAATCCTCATGATTCTTACGGAGAAATTATACCTACGGGATTCTCTTGACCGGTAGGGAGAAAATTCTTTATGAGACCCTCACGGCTCATGAAGTTGAAAAGTCTTAGGAGGCAGATCTTAACCCTGAATCCTAAGCCATCGTTGTCCTGCAAAGAAATTGAGATAGACTATCCACAGAATACATTTAATAAAAGGGACACACCATCGTGAAGAAAAATATGTCTTTTATTCATGAATCAAAATGAATACAAAGTACAATTCGTGAAAGAACAAAAAAAATATGCTCTTATTCAGGAGTATGTACAAAGGAAGAATAAAAAAATATATGTATACAATTCTTCAAGTCGGTGGGCGATTTAGCAGATTCGCCAGTTCATCCCTCTTTCGCTGGGCCTCGCCTTCATGATTCAGTATCGCCAAAAGACGGGCCTCCGCCTGAGCCTGCTGGGCCTGGTATGAGGCAAGCCGGCCTTCAAGCTCTTTCTCAGTAGCCTTATGAGCCTCAACCATTTCACGAGTGAATACGGCGGCCTTATCAATGGCTACCACCTCCTTGATGGCCTCTTGAAGCACTCGCCAAAGTTCATACGCTTTATTGGCCTTGGCCGTGAGGTTGGCTTGAAGCTCCCTCAGCGCTTTAGAAGCCAGCTCCCTCTCTGAAAACTTGCGGCCGAGCCTCTTCTCACATGATATCATATTCACCGCACACCGCTCAATTAGACCCCGTAAGCTCGCCTTCGCCGCCACAACCTCCGAAGAAAGGCATGTACATTCTAGCACATGCAAGCAAGCCTCCACCTGCCGACAAAACTCAACCCAGACTTGCACCACTACTTCACTATGATAGGTGGCAAGAAAGGGAAGAGAGCCGTTAGCTTCAGCAGCAAACGCTTCGGCTGTGATTAGACTGCCAGCGCGAAGGTCCTCGATTAGGGATGACAGAGAGGCGAGGCTTAGCTTTGCCATCCGTTTCGAGGCATGCAAAGCATAAGGGCCGGGTGGCATGGCGATGAGAGACTCCAGCACGGTGAGAACTGGCAAAGCTGTTCAGATTTTTAAACAGTCAGCGAAACTTGTAAGCAGAGAACAAATGGAACGACATTGAGACTTTACTTACCCACAGTCATGCAAGAGGGATCTGAAGGCTCCCCAGGCCCTTCAAGAATCTCAACCTCGTCGTCGGCCTCCAGAACTGTAAAAGACATCAATATCATTTTATGGAATAGTAACAATGCTGTGAAAAGAGTGTAAACAACACTAACCCTGCCCGGAAGAGAGGACGATACGCTGAGGAGATATCGCCTGCGGAGCAGTCATCTCTAACAAGCGCTGAAAGGACTGCCTGGGAGATAGATCGGCAATAGATGCCGCCAATCCGCGCAATTCTAAAAAGACAGAAAGGTTCAGATAATGGAGAAGTTATTAATGAAAAAATATAGAAGGCTACCTTTGACGCTCCTCCCATTCTGAGCTAGAGGGATAGCTTCAGTAGCCTCCTCCGTGACCTCGGGCACATCATCGGGGACGTCGACCAATGTAGCTACTTCTGAGCGAAGAGCAACAGCTGCCACCGCAGGCTCCAGCGGAAGGACGGTAGCCTCGACTACCTGCCCCCTAGTCTCCGAGCCGCCCCCAGAAAGATCCATTGGAACGGCGACCGACGAAGATGCCTCCCCCGAGGGAGCAAGTGCTTTGGGAGTGGGAACCACCGAGGGAGACTCTATCGCAAGAGCAATAGTTGCATCGACCCCCTCCACATTGATTTGTGTTTCACTGGGACCATCAGCAGAATCCACGGTCAAAGCGTGACTCAGAGCCTCCGCCGCCGAAGTCCCTGCAAAGTTTGTACAAGGATAAGGATACATATATATGTATGCAAGCAACATGAAATATTACAAAGAAATACATGAACATACCGATGCCCAAGGGAGCTTCCAGTGTGGCTTGTTCAAGCCGACGCTCCTTCCTAAGGAGGTGTGCTCGTCGAGGTCCGAGGGTGGACTCGTGGCCACCGGTCCACAATGAAAGCGCGTCCTCGGCGTCGGCCGAAACAGCCTGTTTAAGGGCCCTTTCACTCCATTCTTCCAAAGGGCCTATAAATCGTCACCGTATCCACGGAGGGTCCTCGTAAAAGATGACGGCAGGGTAGGGCTTCTTCGGAATCCTTACGTTCTCCGATTCATCTTGCGAGCGTCTTATAGCCTCAGCCAATTGTGCGGTCTCTTCGGCAGATGAACTCGGGAAAAGTAGGCCAGCATCCGACTCTTGCATAGCCAACGGTTCATCCTGAAGAATAGGCTCAGACTCTATTAAAGAGTCGAGCAGATTGGTAGCCGTCTTCCTCCGCCGCTTGGATCCAGAACCAACCGCCGAAGATGAACGTTTCCTCCCCCGTGGAGCTTTGGCACGACGCTGACCCACTTCACCTTTGACGCCCTCGCTTGGCAGTGCTACCGAGGACGACATAGCCATTGTCGATGCTGCGGACGATGATAATGCTACCGGCGCCCTATTAGCCCTCGATTGAGCCCGAGTACCCAGTGGCATACCAGCTGTGGGAGTGAAGTCCACTTTCGCCGCCTCCGGAATAAGCGCAACACTGGTGTCCCTCAGGGGAAAGTGAACCATTGCACGCGGTCGCGGCGGAACTCCCGTGGCTTGAACCGGAATGGGAGCGCTGTATCCAAGAAGCACCCTTTTCTCCTCAGCAATAATTGGACTGACCCAATGAACGTACCAGCCCGTGAAGGACCCCACACATCGGGGAATATGGTCAGCCTCAGGAATCATGAAGTGAGAACCAGTGTTCAGCCTCACAAAATGATGAGCAGCATCACGAACAGCTTCAGGTGATGGACTGGGCGCAACTGTAAATGCCTCGAAAGGGACACCCTGATCATATCCAAGTTGCCAGGCAAAACGGTGTGGGTTATACCGCATAAAAAGGGCTGCACTGTTCTGACGAAATACCAAGTAACCTGGTCTGATCATGTACAGGTGCATAGCTTCCCTGGGCTTCAGAGAAGGTACCTCCTCTTTTGACAAGTCGCAGAGTTGTTGAATCGGACCTGAAGGAGCAGATAGAGCCCGATCAACGAATACCATTCCGCCCGTACAAGCATAGGGAGCGATCAACACGCGAATAGCCCCAGACTGAGTCGGGTCAGGAGCAGAAGCGTCCACCAACCGCATGAGTCGCGGAAAAGTGTAGGCATCATAAAATTTAGGTCTCTGGTGCGCAGCAAAGGCCCCCAACACGTGCATCTTGTTAGTTATATGTATGCCCTAAAGGCCATTACTGTACATATGATGTATATTGTAATGGATGCTTGGACATATATAGGGAGGACTTTCTTGCTCGACATGATAGTATACTATCTGGTTGTACTTTATCTTAACATGTACTCTGATTGTCTCTATGATACATGTTGATAAAGCCCTTAGGGTATGTACTCGACTACTGGGACTATGATGAGATCATAGTAGTGGGGCCACGGTAGTCGACGAGTACATCCTATAACAGTTCCTAGTCGAGGGTGTATCGAAACAGGGCATCGATACACCAGAGTAGACTAGCATATACGCATCTTGACCCATATGATGGGCGATGGATGATCCCATATCCATCGGTGTTTGACATCAAGGATGGTGTACGGGTGCTCAGTAAAGACTGGGTGCACTGGACGGACTCGCCGAGAACTCCCAGATGGTATTATACCTCACGTCAGATGGCAGTTCTCCGGTGACACTGGTACAGAGTAGTCTGTTGACCCGAGATCGTCATAGAGTCTTGTGTGATTCCCACTGTGCTTTGATTTCCATCATACCACGTCCAAGAGGGCGTGCAAAAAGGTGGCTTTTGGGTACAGTCCCGAATCACATGGAGGCAATGAGCGATAGGAGGGGATTCGTCTCTCCCGGTATAGGGAGTTGATGTTGCGCTGTGTTCGATTGGTTATAACCGGAAATCCCTGGCCAGGGTTGCTGAGATTTACTGGTAAGTGTTACCAGTAGTTTCTCGAACTGTTATAGACTTCATATCGACACGACTTATCAAGCTACTGGGGTCTGACGTTTACCACCCCTAGGCGAGATATGCGACATATCAGACGACGAGACCGGACTGCACGGGAGTGTTACTGATTGGATTCACAGGAGAATGTACAGGCTTGCTTGTTGATCTTCTGATCGCTCAATACCCGGGTGGCCGTTACGTTTAGCAGACCGCTTGCGGCTTGTGGGTGTTTGATATGATCATCACCCACTGCCGGCGTATTGACGAGTCTTTAGAGTCCTACACAGGGGTTTCCTGGCTCAAGCGAAACGGAGTAGGAGCACATATGTGATATGTGCGGGACCGAGATTAATACGATATGAGATACCGTATTCTATTCTCGCGATTCGTGACATTGATCGGTTGTATGTGATATAGCCGGGTTATCGGATCAAGTGTTGATTCGATAAGTTGTTACACAAGATATTAGTCGGTTTTAGCCGGGTTATTAAATCAAGAGCCGATTTAATAATTTAATGTATAATTATATATTTGATATATTACATTACATTAACTAGTATTAGCTCACTTATGATTTATTTTCTCACTAGATTGTGCACATTGTTTATATGTGATATATGCAAGTGTAAATGTTTGTATCATGCTTGATGATACATACAAGATGGGTGTATGAGACTTATATCAAGTTTAGGTTAAATTAGGGTTTACTTATTTCCTTAAGAATAACAAAAGAGAGGAGACTTTAGTCAATGTTATCAAGCTTGTAGAAGCTTGTATACAACATTGACAAAGTCAACTCTTTTGTCATTCCTTAGGATATTAGTTAACCCAACCCTTAACCTCATACTATGGTAAATTCTCTACATGTGTTAAGCATGAGGGCTTAACTCAACCATGGTGCAATAATTCAAAGGATAAGTTTTCATTTGGATGAATTATTCACTTCTTCTTCTTCATCAAGCTTCTTGAAAAAGCTTTCAAGCTCTAATGGTGCTATGAGAAAAAATGTGAGAAAATCAATTCTAAAGTGAGCCCACCTCCTACTTCTTCATCATCTACCACTTGCCATGTAGTAGAGTGTGTTCTCTTCACAAAGTTCATGACCTAGTGAAGGAATAGCTTGAGTTAGTGTCTCCCTGACGTAGATCATCTTTGGCCTCGAAGTCATCGAAGCAAGCACGTTCGTTCTTCTTGTGGAGCTTCTCTAGAGTCCGGAGTTCACGATCGCAGCGAAGGGGACATCTACACGGAGCAATTGAAGTGAAGGACTGGATCTACAAAGGTTGTAATCCCTCTCACTTAGTGTTAAAATGTTTAACATGCTTGTTTTCGCTTAAACCCTAGTTTAAAGATCCGGCTTTGGGTTGTTCGGCACGGCTAAAATTTTAATCGGGCATGGTTGATACCTCGTAGACCCTTGTACGCGTGCCTAGCAACCCTACAATGGTATCAGAGCCGAGCTAGAGCTTTAGGCGAAATCTAGACGAAGTTTAAACTCCGATCGAACCCCGAAACCCTAATTTAGACCCCTCTCTGGATTTTTTCTAAAATGGTGATTTTTTCTGGATTAAAAATGCTCAGAAAATAGAGCAGGAAAAACTAAGAATTACTGTGAAGTACGGACTGCTGATGCTTTTATATGACCGCGGAACAGCGGCCAAACCAAGGGTTTGGCGGCGGTTCCGCGGCCAAAATTATGAATTAGTCCCTGGAACTTCATATATTTATTCTTAGGTCCTTTCTTGTCATTTTTTTCTGGGAATTTTTTAATTCCTCTCAAGTGTTGAGTTTTCAAGGGTTGTATTGGGGACTCGTTGATTCGATTGGATAATTTAACTTCGTTTAGTTTGTCCGGATAATTTTAGAAACTGTTAAAAAGTTCGAACGGATATCAATAACTCACTTTTTACCCTGTCGGAAAATTTTCAAAAGTTGGATTTTTTCTTGAGTTTGAAACTTTCGTAAAGTCATGCAAGTAACGCGGTGGACCCTCTAGAAGACAACAAACCTTAACTCGATTATGTGACCGTCTTGAACTGCCTTTAAACCTTAGGGTTTGCGGCAGTACGGCGTGCCACATGTGAGGCGTTGGCTTGACCCTTCTACGGCTGGACCATCGGTACTGTGGCATGTGATGGATATTTTTGAACTCCGCTCAAGTGTTGAGCTATTTGGGAAAACTTGGGTGTTTGATTATTCGATCGGAAAGTTTAACATTGTCTATTTATCTAGAATGTGATACAATATTTGGAATCCACATATAGTTATGAGATAACTAATTTGAATATTATAAATATAGCAGTTTAGTCTCAGATGATCGGTTGCCACGGGATTTTGATGTGATCAAAAGTCCGTCGCAATCACGTAGAGTATGCGGATACTCGCCGGGTAAACTTAATAGACAGCTATGCCCCATTGCCCCGACCAAGTGACTGTAGGAGAACCCCGTCGCCAAAAGCATCCGTTCGGGAGCTCGCGGCAGTGGTGTTCCGCCTTAGTGCACTTCGTCGACGGCATCCGGGGGTGCGGCCGTCTACTAAAGTTTGCGACGAGCATTCGATAAAGATGTCGGGAATCTTGTTGAATTGCCCGACTTGATATTGAAAAGAGTTTTCGATAAAGAGACTAAAATGCGGGGTTTATAATTGTTAGGCATGAGATGTCTAAGAAATTCATTTGGTTAGGCATGCGATGTCTAAGGAGGTTGCGGATTCCAACTGTTGTAGTTTTACACTTTCTTTTCTGTGACCGTAAACGTAGTATGTGGTGTATCACCGGCTTCGTTGCTATACATCAACGACAATCGGGATACGGATACTTGCTTACGTTGATGATATGAGATATTATGTGTTGCTGTGATATGTTATATTGGATCATCGCGTTTGAATAGCTGGGGGTTTTATGTGAGATGAGAATTTTTCTTTTTCATTCATGTAAAATTCATTTGTATGTAATATTCTTTTATTGGGGCACTTCCGGGCTGAGGATGATGTCACCATTGTATATTATTTACTTTTCCGCATTAGGTAGACCCAAGGCGGGGAGCACAAGTAACCGGGTTCTGGGGTCCAGTGGGAGGCCATCTCGAGGAGTCGAGACCGGGTCTCCTAACCCTAGAATTGGCAGTGTTGCTTGCCGCTCTCGTAGGGGTCTAGGGATGTGGGTTTGGCTATTCATCGCGACCATGGAATCCGTGTTTTATACAGGCTCGTATTAAAACACGGACGTCCTAGTATATTCAATATTTCATATATGTTCTTCTGCTGCAATGTTCTGTGATGAGATCATATTACTGCCTGAGACGAATGTTTATATTATATATATAAGATATATGTTATATTGCAGATTTCGTTTCAAAAGAGATGCTTGTGAAGCATAACAAAATGGGACTTCATTAATGAGATTAATGAAACTAAAAGAAACCTAAAGATGTTGTAGAAACTTGTTTAAAAAATGGTAGCTCTAGTTCTTGCTTTGCATAGCGGTGTTCCTTGTAGAACATCCAGCACCTTATTCGATAAGGAAAGAGCCGAGATCCCTTCACCGGGAGTGACCTCTTTAGTGAAACTAGCAGATGCTGCATTCTCGGTTTGTTTTTTGATTGCTTCTATAGTTTTTGCTTTGCATAGTGATATTTGTGAAATATCCTGCACCTTATTCGATGAGGAAAGGGCCGACGATCCCTTCACCGGGAGTGACCCCTTTAGCAAAACTAGAAAAGCCTCAAAAACACTCCATTTAAAAATCACTCGATTCTACAACGATATAAAGTTCATTACGCAAAGGGTTTTCTTAAAAACCTGTCGTAGCCCTCCGTCATTTCAGATAAGTAATAGTTAGTATTCGTGCTGCGTTTGTTGACTCAGTCAAGGCGTAATGTGCGGTAGCTGATTAGTGCTTATCTGCAAAGCATATGATGCGATTGGATTAGGGTAGTCGTGCGGCCTTGTTGACTCAGTCAAGGGTCGTGCGGGTGGGTTTAATTCAATCGGGAAATGACGGGTTGAACTTTACTTGCGGTCTATGGTTTGTTGACTCAGTCAAGGTCATAGATCGGTTGGGGCAAAATATTATTGGGAATTTCAAGTGTTGAAATTTGCAATGAGATTGCATACCTTCTATGAGATAGTTGGATCCCGATACCTGCTGCGAGTAAGAGTTACTCCTGGAAGAGTTTTACATATTACAATTAGCCGATCAAGTAGGTGTCTAGAAAGGTGTTAACGGGGTTATGCCCCTGGGAAAACGAGGTTTACTTTAATTAGGTTCGTGCGAAAGCACGGGGGACCTCCCTCAAAGTACCGGCACTGGCCTGGCTGAAAGATTGGCGAACTTGTAGCGCGTAATTAATGCTGGCTAGTCTTTCCTTTTAGGGTTTGAAGGAAGATTTGATTAAAACAGTAGGAGACATCCTGATTAGATATATTAGATAATCAATCTAATCTTGCAAGACCATACGCTGAGTGTTTTCTTCTCTCTCTCTCCAGGTAGCGACCATATCACGCCTTAATCAAGATAATAATACGGATATATTGACCGAACCCGCTTGTTATACTGAGCTGGGGAACGTTGGTCCCGCTCCAACTTATAATTGTTATAAGACGGAGCAGGAAATTAGGGAATACCAGATTTCCCGTGCCGCCCAAACGAAGAAACTGCATGCTGATGCATCTTCTTCGGGTGTGTTCATTACAGAGAACTGTTTCTCAGTATCCTTTACGTCCTTGGTATGAGATACCGGATCAGGATCCCACACATGTAATTTGTTACATGGGCTACAGATAGGTAAAGAACTGAGAACAGGTGATAAGTTTCATGAGACAGAAAATGGTGCAAGTGTTGCAGCCAAGTCTGTTGGTCACTGTCACCTTGTATTACCAGAATACATTGATTCTGAACGAATGTTATTAGATACCGAACCTGATATACAATATCATATCAGTTTCTTTATTAGTAAAGAAATGATATAATTTTGTATTGTTGGATAATGTTTTGAACATTTCCTATATCAAGAGTTGATCGGTTCAGGCACGTTATCTAAAAGCATTGACGTTCTAAATCAAACTACAGTTTTTAGTATACAGAACACGCACAAGAGGAAGAGTTCAGAAATGAACGAATCCTTCTTGAGGCATTGTAGACTAGGTCATATCAATGCGACCCGACTAGCTGAAGTTACATTAAGATGCATATTTAAATTTGTTTGAATTTACATCTTGTGAAACTTGCCGGTCATGTCACAAAAATAAGATGACCATAGCTCTGTTTATTAGAAACAGAGAAAGAGTTAGTGAACTCTTGGGATTGATACATGCTGATGTATGAAGGTCCCCTGTCTACACATGCCAAGACCGGTTCTTTGTACTTCATTAGATTCACTGATTATCTTTCAAGATCCGGACATATGTTCCTGTTGAAACACAAGTCTGGAACTTTTGAGAAATTCAATGAATATAAGTTAGAAGTAGAGAACCAAAAACGGGTATAAGTATTATGTCCTTTGATGAGATCAATGAGGAGAATACTTGAGCACGGAAATCCTAGACTATTCTAAAGGAGAATGAGATTCTCTCTCAGTATTATTCCTCTGTATACACCATAGCACGATGGTATATCGGAGCGGAGCAATAACACCCTATGTGATATGGTGTGCTCTATGATGAGTACTACTGAGTTTCCTATTTCCTTTTGGGAGTTATGCACTTGAGAAGCTGCATATCTATTGAATAGGATTCAAATCAAATCAGTTGTCTACCACTTCACATATGATATGGAAAGGAAAGAGCCCATATCTTAAGTTTGTTAAGATTTGGGGTTGTCCGGCCTATATCTAAAAGCAAAATCCGGACAAGCTCGAGGCAAGGTCAGCTCTGTAAAACTGGAAGTAGTTCCATCTATAAAAACTGCAGCTGATGATTTGGTAGAACCAAAGGATTCAGTAGTTTCCAACGAACCTCAGCCTCTCCGCCGATCTAGTAGGGTTCTTCACCCACCAGAGAGATACTTCGGTTTCTCTATGACGGTGGGAGCGAGAATTGCATCATGAGATGATAACCCAACTAGTTTCGAGCTAGCCATCAGGAGTGGGACTCTGTAAGAATGGCTGGATGCTTATCGATCTGAGATGGAATCCTTATACACCAACAAAGTATGGACTTTGGTTGCTTTATCTGAAGGGTTAAATCCCCATCAGGAGCAAGTATATCTTGAGAAGATTACTTGGTGTACATGGAAAAGTTGAGACTTTCAAAGCTATGCTTAAGTCCATCCAGATCCTACTTGCCACGGCTACATACCATGACTACGATATCTGGCGGTTGGGTGTCATGACTGCTTTTCTAAATGATGATTTGGAAGATAGCGTCTATAAGTACACAGCCAGAGGTCTTCGTAGACAGTGGGAGCAGCGGAAACGTGTGCAAGATATTTTATGTAATAAAACAGGCATCACGGAGTTGGAACATCTGTTTTGATGAGGTAGTCAAAGAGTTTGACTTCATCAAAATGGTAGATGAACCTTGTATATACAAAAAGGTAGTAGGGAGTATAGTGGTGATCCTCGTAGAGTACGTGGATGACATACTCTTGATAGGGAAGGAGTTTCCTATGCTACGCTCGGTTAATCTCCGCTTATTACAAGGATTCTCCATATAGGATCAAAGTGATACCTCCTAAATCCTGGGTTTTGGATCTATGAGATAGATCTAATTGGATGTTAGGATTCTCACTAGTTGTAGTGAGATGGTATGAATCGATCTTGGGGAGAATCACTGGAAAGGTTCCAGGGTGATAAGGACGACTGAATGTCAGTCGCAGGCATTGTCTATACCCTCAGTGGAGGGACGGTATGTTGGAAGAGTTCCAAGCAAGATACCGTGACAAACTAGACGATTAAAGGCAAGATACATCGTTACCAAGGATGCTACCAAAGAGGCAGTCTGGATATATATAAGTTCATGAGATGAACTTCGTTCCTACCATTGTGTGACAATGGAGTTGTGGCTTTTGCCAAGGAACCCCCCGTCCCATCAAAAATCCAGATAAAATTCTTAGGCAGTATCACCTGATCATGGAGATGGTTGATCTCCAGGGAGATCGAGGTTAGGAGAGCAGAAGCAGAGGACAACAGTGCGGATCCACTCACAAAGGCCTTTTTTCCCAGTAGAGACATTTATGAGATGGTTGAGGATGAGATACTTCAGCCACAGCTAATTGTTGGGTATGAGATACCACAACAGATGGCCCTAGTGCAAGTGGGAGATTGTTAGTTATATGTATGCCCTAGAGGCCATTACTGTACATATGATGTATATTGTAATGGATGCTTGGACATATATAGGGAGGACTTTCTAGCTCGACGTGATAGTATGCTATCTGGTTGTACTTTATCTTAACATGTACTCTGATTGTCTCTATGATACATGTTGATAAAGCCCTTAAGGTATGTACTCGACTACTAGGACTATGATGAGATCATACTAGTGGGGCCACGGTAGTCGACGAGTACATCCTATAACAGTTCCTAGTCGAGGGTGTATCGAGACAGGGCATCGATACACCAGAGTAGACTAGCGTATACGTATCTTGACCCATATGATGGGCGATGGATGATCCCATATCCATCGGTGTTTGACATCAAGGATAGTGTACAGGTGCTCAGTAGAGACTGGGTACACTGGATGGACTCGCCGAGAACTCCCAGATGGTATTATACCTCACGTAAGATGGCAGTTCTCCGGTGACACTGGTACAGAGTAGTCTGTTGACCCGAGATCGTCATAGAGTCTTGTATGATTCCCACTGTGCTTTGATTTCCATCATACCACGTCCAAGAGGGCGTGAAAAAATGTGGCTTTTGGGTACAGTCCCGAATCACATGGAGGCAATGAGCGATAAGAGGGGATTCGTCTCTCCCGGTATAGGGAGTTGATGTTGCGCTGTGTTCGATTGGCTATAACCGGAAATCCCTGGCCAGGGTTGCTGAGATTTACTGGTAAGTGTTACCAGTAGTTTCTCGAACTGTTATAGACCTCATATCGACACGACTTATCAAGCTACTGGGGTCTGACGTTTACCACCCCTAGGCGAGATATGCGACAAATCAGACGACGAGACCGGACTGTACGGGAGTGTTACCGATTGGATTCACAGGAGAATGTACAGGCTTGCTTGTTGATCTTCTGATCGCTCAATACCCGGGTGGCTGTTACGTTTAGCAGACCGCTTGCGGCTTGTGGGTGTTTGATATGATCATCACCCACTGCCGGCGTATTGACGAGTCTTTAGAGTCCTACACAGGGGTTTCCTGGCTCAAGCGAAACGGAGTAGGAGCACATATGTGATATGTGCGGGACCGAGATTAATACGATATGAGATACCATATTCTATTCTCGCGATTCGTGACATTGATCGGTTGTATGCGATATAGCCGGGTTATCGGATCAAGTGTTGATTCGATAAGTTGTTACACAAGATATTAGTCGGTTTTAGCCGGATTATTAAATCAAGAGTTGATTTAATAATTTAATGTATAATTATATATTTGATATATTACATTACATTAACTAGTATTAGCTCACTTATGATTTATTTTCTCACTAGATTGTGCACATTGTTTATATGTGATATATGCAAGTGTACATGTTTGTATCATGCTTGATGATACATACAAGATGGGTGTATGAGACTTATATCAAGTTTAGGTTAAATTAGGGTTTACTTATTTCCTTAAGAATAACAAAAGAGAGGAGACTTTAGTCAATGTTATCAAGCTTGTAGAAGCTTGTATGCAACATTGACAAAGTCAACTCTTTTGTCATTCCTTAGGATATTAGTTAACCCAACCCTTAACCTCATACTATGGTTAATTCTCTACATGAGTTAAGCATGAGGGCTTAACTCAACCATGGTGCAATAATTCAAAGGATAAGTTTTCATTTGGATGAATTATTCACTTCTTCTTCTTCATCAAGCTCCTTGAAAAAGCTTTCAAGCTCTAATGGTGCTATGAGGAAAAATGTAAGAAAATCAATTCTAAAGTGAGCCCACCTCCTACTTCTTCCTCCTCTACCACTTGCCATGTAGTTGAGTGTGTTCTCTTCACAAAGTTCATGACCTAGTGAAGGAATAGCTTGAGTTAGTGTCTCCCCGACGTAGATCATCTTCGGCCTCGAAGTCATCGAAGCAAGCACGTTCGTTCTTCTTGTGGAGCTTCTCTAGAGTCCGGAGTTCACGATCGCAACGAAGGGGACATCTACACGGAGCTATTGAAGTGAAGGACCGGATCTACAAAGGTTGTAATCCCTCTCACTTAGTGTTAAAGTGTTTAACATGCTTGTTTTCGCCTAAACCCTAGTTTAAAGATCCGGCTTTGGGTTGTTCGGCACGGCTAAAATTTTAATCGGGCATGGTTGATGCCTCGTAGACCCTTGTGCGCGTGCCTAGCAACCCTACACATCTCAATCCAAGACGTGAAGTAATGAAGTGAGAAATTTACCACATCTACAACTGGAGTTGAGGTATTAGCTGCGGCACCTAACCCATGATAAAGATGCGCTAGCGCTGGCATGCCCATAGCTAGCCGTGTTTCCTCATCAATACGATGAGCAGGGTAGATAACCGAGGCTCTCATGAAACGGCGATGCATGGGAATGACGAACCAGCTAAGCCAAACGCTGATGAAGCCCACAAAGAAAGTCTCCTCATCCATGCCCGGAGCTGCAATCGATTCAAAAGATAACGCCGACATGATAGGAATGTAATACTGCGGCAGGTCCTCTTCCTTAGTCGACCGCTTGTTCAAACCAAACCCAAAGGGATCATTAATGTTCGCAAATTTCGGAGCCGTCTTCGATAGGACACCCTCGCGAAGGAAGCAAGCAATAAAACTTTTAAAAGTGACGCCCTGCTCCTCTGACTCTGTGAACAGTTTGTCAAAAATGCCCAGGGTCTTGACCAAACTCGGGCACTTATGGCGAATGACGTTCTCGGTAGACAGGCCGTCAAGCATTGCAGGCTCGGTTTCAAAGACATACTCATCTGGAGGCAACAATTCTTCATAAAGTGTCCCCCTGATCGGCAGCCCCGAGATCTCGCGAAATTCTTCCAAGAAAATCGAAACCTCGCGGTCCCCAAGAAGGAAAGTGTTGGTGGGGAGATTCCATTGGTTCAAGAAGGACTTGACCCACCAGACATGAGGAGATTGGTAGTGGAAGAGGGATGCATATATCGCCTGATAAAGCCCAACCCTCTGCAGTCGCGCGCGATGGGAAGATAAGATGTAACGAGCCCAGAGAAGATAGCCTGTGGGGGTGTCAAGGGGTAAGCCCTATCTTGTAAATCTGCCCCCATGGCTGGGCTTCCCCCTGACAAATGCGGCGCCCCAAAATATCTATAGCTGGCACCGGATGGTTCGGAATACTAATCATTGAAGGCTCAAGCCGCCCCATAGGGGTCCAATTCGGCATCTCCACAGCAAAGACAGTCCTTGGAGGATCCATCAGCAGGAATGGATAGGTAGGCTCCGTCGGTATCTCCCAAAGAAAACTTCGGTGACCGCGGATGATGTGACCATACCAAGTCCCCCATAAAAGCAAATTGGTGCGATTCGGGTCATGAGCCCTGATCATCGCCATCACTTCCTCGTCAGATGGCGACTGAGGAAAATCAGCTTCCGAGCGAGTGAATGGGAAGTATGGAACAGAAGTCATTGGGACTGAAATGAAAGAAGGAGAAACTGTTAAAGCAAAGCCAACAGTGTATATATATATGTTTATAAATGTATATATATATAAAAAGACAGTGGAAGAAATCGACAGGGGACTCATTTTATGGGACCATTAGTTACAAAACACATGGGTCCCACAAAATCAAGATGGCGGCTTGCTAATAATGAGGCAAAGCAATTACAATGAGACAAAAAGAAGATTCTCAATAAATGAACAGTGGATTTTAAATGACCCTACACATTTCTCAAAAAGAAATCCATCTTGGACTCTACAACAAATCAAGCAGAAGCTAGGGAATTAAATTCCCAGAAAGCACCAATGCAAACCTCTTCTTCTTGGTTGCGAAGAGACAACTCAGGGCAAGAAAACCCCAAGAAGTCCCTTGGGAAGAACTAAGTTCTTCATAGGAATTAAATTCCTTTTGAAAAAGGGGAATTAAATTCCCAGAAACATTTCTTCAGAGCCAAAGCTCTTTGAGATGGAATTAAATTCCATGGAAAAGACAAACACCACCATTGACCCCTAAAGACCAGAGAAACCCTAACGAAGTCTATTGTTTAAGGATTAAATGGTTTTCTTTTTAAAGAACTTGAAAAAAAATGGGTTCTTGTTAAAGGGAAAAACCCTTGATGTGGGTTTAAAATCCAATGAAGATTTCTGCAAAGTTCTTCAACCGTTCAAGACCATTACCTGAGAAAAGGGAATGTTTTGACAGAGTTAAACTCTGGAAATTTTCAAAGCAGAGAACTAAGCTCTGGAAAAGAGAATTAAATTCTCAAAGGGAAAAAGTTCACAAGGAAGGAGATGAAAGAGTGGAGGCGCTTCTGAAGAGACCCCTGCATTTATAGGATGTGATGGAAAATGTTTCATCTCCTCTATTCCCTATACAGATCCAACGGTCACAAAGGTGACAGCGTTGCACTCACGTGCAGACACGTGAGAGCAACGCTGTGGGAGCATTTATTCCCTGATTAAAAATAAGGAATTACCTCAATGAGGTATCACGTGTTCAGACGTGACCAAGGGTCACGTGTTGACACGTGATCTCTTTTACAGAATTAAATTCTAAGCAAGCAGAAGTGTAAACAAATGGCTAAGGAAAGACTCCAATGGGCCGTCACGGGCTCACACGTGACCAAGGGCCACGTGCTCACACGTGACCAAGGGTCACGTGTTGACACGTGATGGTCTTTAGCCCAGTTAAAATATAGAATTAAATTCTGAATGAAGAGGAGTCACGTGCCAACACATGATAGGCTTTAAAAGCCTTCTGAATTAATAAAATTAAATTCTAACTAAGGGAAATCAAAGACCCTAACTGGGAAAGTATTTCTCCAAATTTTTCCAAACAAAAAAGGATTATGGAGGACCGTTGGATTAAAAATCCAAGAGTGATTAAAAATCACCAATTTATGGAAAGATTTTAGACAAGGAAAGATTTCCCTAAATTTTACCAGAAATAACAAACAGAATATCTTTTGGATTTAAAATCCAATGGTGAATAAAATTCACTGAGTGATCTAAAAGATTACATTAGTTACAAAAAACAAACAAAATCTTTCAATGAAAGATTTACTAAACAAATTGATTCTTTTCCTTCTCCTATAAATAGGAGCTAGGAAGAGAAGAAAGATATAAAATTTTGGGATCTTGAAATTTTCAAAAGGCAAATAGCAGAGAGAAAAGAAATGAGAATTTAATTCTCAAGAAAGAAAACCCTATATGAGAAAGGGGAAAAGGATCAAAACTTCAAAAAGAGAATTTAATTCTCAATCTAAGAGTTTAACTCTTCTGCAAAAAAAACTTAGTTCTTCCTCTGGTTGAAGATCTGCAGAAGCAAATCTCCCCATAGGTTGAGAATTTAATTCTCATCGGGTTGAGATTCTGCCATGCAGATCCAAAACTTAGAGGGAGAATTGAGTTTAGAGAATTTAATTCTCTCAAATTTATAGAAATTTAATTCCTTCAAGACAAAACTAGGGTTTAACCCTATATGAGAATTTAATTCTCCCAATTCACAGGAATTTAATTCCTTCAAGATAAAATTAGGGTTTAACCCTATATGAAAAGTTAATTCTCTTAAAATTATAGAAATTTAATTCCTCCAAGACAGAACTAGGGTTTGACCCTATATAAGAATTTAATTCTTTCACATACATGGGAATTTAATTCCTCTAAAACATAATTAGGGTTTAACCCTACAAGAGAATTTAATTCTTAAAAATAAAGAGACTTGAAAGATCTCCATGCATGCAAAGAACTAAGGTCACGTGGCCCCACGTGACCCGTGAAAAGATTCCCTAAAAATAAGAAGGAAAAAGCTTTGAGGCAATGCCTCACGTGCTCCCACCTGACCTCCAAAAACAAAGAGAATAAAAGCAAAGGCAGATTCTAATTTGGGCGCTCTCACGTGTTACCACGTGACCCCTTGATAAATGCTTCAATAATCAGCGCACAAATCTCCATCACGTGCCCACAGGTGATGGCCAGAAAATCAAAAGTGTTTAACACTTATTTGCAGAACAAAGTAAAAGGGATCTGGCCCCACCTTTGGGTGCCCTCACGTATCCCCACGTGACCCATTCCTATTTAGTGTTTAACACTAATTTGAGAGTTATATTTCCAGTGTTTAACACTGTTGTCCTTTAGTGTCTAACACTAATTTGAGAGTTTTATTCCCAGTGTTTAACACTGTTGTCTTCTAGTGTTTAACACTAATTCGAGAATTCTATTTCTAGTGTTTAACACTAATTTGAGAATTTTATTTCCAGTGTTTAACACTGTTATTCTCTAGTGTTTAACACTATTTTTAGTCAAATTGGCTAATTCTCTAGAGGCAAAAGCCTCCCCTTCAACTGGATCTCAAAATTGAGTAAAACTCAGAGCTATAATGTTTAATACCCAGTCAAAGATAAAAATGTTACCAAAGCCATCAAACTCTTGTTTAAGCATTGCTGAATGATGAGGGGCTAAACTCAGACAAATGTCTAATGATCCAACAAAGGGCCAATATTTCAAACTTAATTGGACTTAGCCCAAGTTGGCCATAAGTTCTCAATTCAGACTTAACTGAGCCAATGTGCTCATAATATAATTAATTGATCTTAGTTCCAAATTGGACTATAGATCACTTAATCCACTTTGGTTCGAGGGTACATTTCTTAACTCCTCTGATATTTGCCGTTGTAATCCTTCAACGTCTTCAGAGAGCTGACGGGTCCCGACAACCACCCATTTCATGGACTGTGGGGTCCTTAAACTCATGGACTATGATGTCCTTAACCTCGACCGTGATGTCTTTAAACTAACATTGGACTGTGGGGTCCTTAAACTCAGGGACTATGATGTCCTTAATCTCGACTGTGATGTCTTTAAACTAACATTGGACTGTGGGGTCCTTAAACTCATGGACTATGATGTCCTTAACCTCGACCGCGATGTCTTTAAACTAACAATGGACCGAGATGTCCTTAAACTAACAATGGACCGAGATGTCCTTAAACTAACAATGGACTGTAATGTCTTTAAACTAATCGACCGCAATGTCACTAAACTAAACAATAGAGCCCAATTGTTCTCTTGTTGGATCTAAACGATCTCGTTAAGTTGATCTTAGTCTAAAATGAGACTAACGTATCCTTAACAAACGTTTAAGTTGATCTTAGTCTCAAATGAGGCTAACGTATCCTTAAACCCAACCCCCCAAACCCAAATCTAAGAAAGATACGAATTTGGACTAGTCCACGCCCTACGGGCGATAACATAAATTAGTCTCCGTATACAATCCACGGGTAACCAAACACAAAACAAACACCCAAGACACGAAGTAACCATATGGAGAAGGAGAAAGTTGTTACCGCGATGCGGTAACGTAATTAACTGCAGGGGCTTGCACCTACAGGAAAGAGCGTCCTCACAATCAAAAACCCCACAAACGAGAGGGAATCTGACGAAGTCTGCTACATCGGCCACATCCGTTTAATCCTTCGATATATGGTGCCATAAATCAACTTTGCATCTTCGGAGAGGTGGACGGATAGCACCAATTAGCATCTGCCCCGAAATTCAGGCTAGACGTTCACCGCGTCTTTGTCGCATCTTTCGGAGGGGAACAACATCTTATCAATGTTGTCCTAAGACCGCACCAATAGCAAAATCTGATGCATCACACATAAGCTCGAACGGGTGGTTCCAATCAGGAGATGATAGAATGGGGCTGTAGTGAGAGATCTTTTAAGCGATTCAAAAGTAGCCTCGCAATCTGAATCGAAGTGAAATGTTGTATTCTTGGCCAAGAGAAGAGTTAAGGGTCTAGCAATTTTGCTAAAATCCTTAATGAATCTCCTATAAAATCTTGCATGACCAAGGAAGGATCGTATATCTTTGACGTATTTAGGATGAGGAAGGTTATGGATGGCATCTATTTTAGCTCTGTCTACCTCAATACCTTTTCGTGAAATGACATGTCTAAGCACGATACCTTCTTGGACCATGAAATAGCAATTTTTCCAATTCAAAGTTATGTTCTTATCCTTACAGCGGGTAAGAACCGCGTCAAAATGACGTAAGCAATCCTCAAAGGAGTCCCCAAATATAGAGAAATCGTCCATAAATATCTCCAGAAAATTCTCGACCATGTCTGAGAATATCCCCATCATACACCGCTGAAATGTCGCGGGAGCGTTGCATAACTCAAAGGGCATGCGTCTATAAGCAAAGGTACCGAAAGGACAAGTAAATGTTGTTTTATCTTGATCCTTTTCGGCGATGGGGACTTGGCTATAGCTAGAGTATCCGTCCAAGAAACAATAATATTCATGTCCAGCTAATCGTTCCAACATCTGGTCAATGAAAGGTAGAGGGAAGTGATCTTTCCTTGTTGCGGCATTGAGTTTCCTATAATCAATACATACACGCCACCCAGTTTGGGTGCGTATTTGGATCAACTCATTAGCCTCATTAGTTATGACCGTGATGCCAGATTTTTTTAGGGACTACATGAATAGGATTTACCCATTGGCTATCAGAGATTGGGTAAATTATACCACTATCTAGGCACTTGACGATTTCTTTTTTTACCGCCTCCTTCATGACGGGATTTAACCGTCTTTGTGGATCTTGGCTTGGTTTGGCTTCATCCATCAAATGTATATAATGTTCAACAATCAAGGGACTAATCCCTTTGATATCTGCCATTGTCCAGCCAATGCTTGCCGATTTGATTTCAAGACCATCAAAAGAGCATTCTCTTGCTCTAACGCTAGAGAAGCGGATATAATCACGGGCAAAGACTCATTCTTACCTAAGTATGCATATTTAAGACGAGAATGTAGTAGTTTAAGATCTAATGTCGGCGGAGAGACGATAGAAGGTGGGGTAAGGGAATGATACTCGGACTCCGTAAGAAGTTCATAACTTGCGTATGATATTGACTTGGAAAGTACCACTGACTTTTGCGATGAGCCAAAAGGTTCGAACTCAAGGGTGGACTCGTCAAAGGTGTCCTCACTATAATAATTTGCTAGATCAAACAGTGACATACTAGTGTCGTCGAGATCATTATAGCAAAGTTCCTCAACCTTACAGCTGTCGGAAGCTATCTCGTTGACAGAACAGACATCAATTAGATGAGCGGAAGGTTCAGATGGTTGACTTCCTAGCTTGTAAATATTAAGCTCAATTGTCATCTTCCCGAAGGATAAGTTCATAGAACCGTTACGACGAAGCATTGGAAGTGGCTAAGAAGGGTCGACCGAGAATCACCGGAATTTGGTTTCGTGGGTTCGCTACAGGTTGTGTATCTAGAACAATAAAGTCCACAGGGAATATAAATTCCCCAACTTTTATTAACACATCCTCTAGCTTACTCCTAATTTGGGTGATAGATTGATCTGCCATTTGGAGAGTGCAGTGGGCAGGTTTCAACTCTCCTATACCTAACTGCTCATAGACAGAATAAGGAAGCAAGTTCACACTAGCGCCAAGGTCTAGTAGAGCATGACTGATATTTTTACCCCCAATAGAAATAGATATTGTATGACAACCGTGGTCCTTACATTTCTTAGGTAATTGCTGGGTAAAAGCTGTGCTTACGTTACTTGTCACGAATACCTTTTTCGGCACTTGAGTTTTTCTCTTCCTAGTGCACAAGTCCTTAAGTATTCTCACATAAGACGAAACTTGTTGGATAGCATCTAGGAGAAGGATATTTATGTTGACCTGCTTAAAAATTTCCATAATCTTCTCCATTTGTGGACTTGGTTTGTTTCCCCTTAACCTATTTGGATAAGGAGCTTTATCAATAAGAGTTGGGTCCAACATTGGAGAAGAGGATAGTACGGATCCCAGAATTAGAGTTTGGATCATGTTAGGTTGACTCAAAGAGGTGGGTGGAGGGTTCGAGCCTAGGGAAAAATGGAGAATAGACTCGGAAGAAGATGGTAGATTAGACGAAATAGGGTTTGAAGTGGAAGGCGGAGTATCATTGATTGATTCCTCATTATCAACCTATTCACCGACTTGGTTGTTCAGCACTCTTCCCAATCTCAACGTGGTAATGGCACTCACATTATGATGTTGTGAGTGGCCAGGATTCGGTAGGGGTTGAGATGGAAGTTTCCCTTTTTCTCTAGCACTCATCGCGGTATTTAATTGTGCAATTTGTGTTTCTATCGATTTTATACTCTCACCGTGGGAGGCAAAGTCCTTCGTTAAGATTTCAATAGAAGACTTTATATCAGCCAACGTTTGCATGGAATGTTTTATAAACATTTCCAAGGTTTGTTCGAGTGCAGAGGAGTTTTTGGTACCGGCCATTTGGAAGGAATTATTATAAGGTGCAGAATTGTTAGCCGGATTTTGAAAAGTTTGTGGTTGAAAGGGGTGCTGAATCTGTGGTGGCTGCTGTTGCTGTGGAGGAACCCTTTGATAGTTATTTTGGTTTGGAACTGTATTTTGAGTTTAAGTTTAGTGTTGGTTCCAAGCAAAATTGGGGTGATTCCTCCAACCCTGATTATATGTGGAAGAATAAGGATCGTTTCTAGGTCACTGCTGAAAACCAGCATTAGTGTGTTCTTGACCTTGAAACGGAGAATTCAAAGGACATCCTTCCGTCAGATGTGATAAATCGGAACAACATCCACATACGGTTTTAGGGAGTGTCACCTGGTTTAGTGAGGCTAATAAAAATTTGTTTTCCATAACTTCGAGTTTCTTTTGCATCGCTGCTATTTCGGCTTTTACTGTGATGGAAACATCAACCTGATGGATACCTCCCTTAGATGATGGTGGTCTAACGCTTTCCCACTGCAAAGTGTGTTCAGCAAGATCTTCCAGAAATTTCCAGGCTTCACCATCGTCTTTGGACATGAAATTGCATTGACACATGGTTTCAAGCATATGTTTTGTCGCTGGAGTGATGCCCTCATATATAATTCGGCACAGATCCCATTTATAGATCCGTGATGAGGACATTGGACAAGCAGATCCTTAAACTGTTCAAAGTATTTCCAAAATGGTTCATTGGGAAGCTGGGTAAACTAGTTGATTTCGCTCTGAATACGGGCGGTCTTATGATTGGGATAAAATTTCTTACGGAATGCTATAACGAATTCATCCCAATATGAAATAGAGTGTGCAGTTGTGTTATAAAGCCATTTTTCGGCTAAATCGCACAAAGTAAACGGGAGAAGATGTAAATGCATAGCATCCACAGAAAATTGTGAAGTGCCCATCATAGGACCTACGTTTTCGAATTTGGTGATAAAAACGTTTGCGTCTTCAGACTCAAGCCCGTGAAATTTAGGCAAAAGATTGATAAAGTGGGGTTTGATTTCAAAAATCCCCATTGGCTGGTGGGATAAATAGACAAGTAGAAAGGAGACCACGTATAGGGTAGCATCTCTCTTGGAGAGAGATGCGCGGTGGATTCTGTGCACCTGCGGGTGGTGGCAGAGTGGTGTTATTAAAATTTGATGGAGAACCGTCCATCTCAGTCGATGTTGTGGATGGGGAGAAAAAAGAAGACGAAGAATTACCGACTTCGGAGTCGATAGAAAAAATGCAGACAAGACGGGCACTAGAATCCCGTGTCCAGCCGAGCAAGCACTAAGCGGGTTTAGCGCAAGTGACAGAGTTTGTGAGAATTATATAAAAAGAAAGGTGTGTTTTGAAAAAGGTCAGACTTTGACAAATCACAAAAATGCATAATCAACCCTAGATCTAAGGTCACCTAGGTCAAGTTACTAGACCGCTCCTAGAGTTCCAGAAGACAAATAGCAGGATCAATCCTCTACCACTTCTTTATCCCTCTTGTGGCCAGGTAAGTGCCAGGTAAGTGGGAGGTATCCGCTATACGAATCACCGTAAATAGCGGGCTTAATTAAGTAACTACTTGCCTTAAACACACTTGTCTAGACACCACAAAAGAAATGCGGATAAGCAATAGATTACCCACGACCTTCCTCTGTCCTAATTGAGCGTGGCGGTCCTTAGAGTTTTGGTCTAGATATTTTTTAATTAATGAAGGATGATGCGGATGCTCGTTTTGTGATTTGCGGGGCTAAGGAAGGGTAATGAAATCCCCATCTAATCTGAATTTGGTCTTTGCCCATTAATTGTCTGTATTACAATATGCAAAAACAACCCGAAAACAAAACACGCAAAAAAGAATTTTTTAAGCGTCGAATTTTTGCAAAGAATCCTGCAGAAAAATTGTTATTGGATTTTTCAGAGGAGAGAGAAGAAGATAGAAAATATACCAGAGAAACTTGAACCCCTAATTCACCCAAGCCGCCGCGATTCCGCCGCCATATATGCTTATTGCCGCGGTTCATCCGCCGCCATATATGCTTATTGCCGCGGTTCATCCGCCAATTTGAGTGTTCTTGAAATCCTTTTTTCTATGGGCGCTTCCCTTGCTCCTATGGTCTTGATGAATGTTTCTGAATCTTTATCTCCTCGCTACAGATATTCCAGATCCCCTTGCAAAATTCACATACTAATAGTTAAACACAAGATGTGTTCTTGATTTATATTTTGATGGATTTGATAATATTTCAACCCAAATAGCAAGAAAGAAAATATTACGCACGGATCCCCGGCAACGGTGCCATTTGATTTGTTGTGTAATTTTGGAGAAAGAAGAAGTTTTAGTAAAGTAACCGCAATCAGCACGGCGTCGCGTGTAGCTAGCTGTGGTGAATACGGATCATCCTTTAGGATTTGTGGAATTTTATAATTCTTGCTTTAGATGGGTGATTGCACGGTTTTGGCGTGTCGTGTATTTGAAGTTCTAAAGTTAACCGCAATCAGGACGGTGTCGCTTTGCAGCTAGCCGCGATGAGTACGGGTCGATCCACAGGGAGACAGAGCGTTTTATGTTCTTATTTTGACGAGTTAATGCGCGTGGCGGAATGTTCGTATCTACCCTATGTGTCATATGCAACGTATAAGCTTGTTAGGAAAAGATACAATAGTGTAAGCTAGTGAATTCGTACTCAAACCTTTGAGCCGTGTCTTGACCAATTGAAGCTAGAGCAATCGGCAACAACGTGGATTAGGATATTTATGCACGTTATTTGTGGAATCCGGCTTATTGACCCTTGTCCTTCCGTTCTCGTCTCTTGCTTTCACCTCCGGCGAAACCGAACGCAACCGGTCGCCGTTAGGGATCACCGATACCTTGGTAGGGTAGGGTGCCTAACGGAGCGCTTGCGTAAGGTTTGGACGGAGTTCAATGGAAAATAACGGGAAAAGGAATGGGAAACGAAATCCTTAACTTACAATATCGTATTCTTTTACTAACAACACATATTTACAACCATCTCAAAAACCAAAAAGAGCAAATAAAAGACAAACAAAGAAAAGAAAAGCGCATTACAAGAAAGTAAATAAATGACATGGAATTAAAGAGCAAGTAAGTAAAGTATGGTAATAAATTGCATGAATGTAAAAGCAAGTAAGAATAATGCAAGAAATATAAAAGAGCAAGAATGGGAACCAAAGGTCACATGACAACCCATGGGTTCAATAGCCCAATCTTAATCTTGCAAGCTCAATGAAAAGGTTGCAAGATCAAGAGAAAGCTAAGAACCCAAGGCAAATGAAGGCACAAAAGAGAGCTTTATTAAACTTCAAAGAATGATACAACCCTTGAGTGCAATAACCAAAGCTTAACCTTGCAAGCTCAATGAAGAGGTTGAAAGATCAAGTTAAAACAAAGAACTCAAGGGGTTAGCTATGTACAAGAGAACAAAATGAAAAACAAAAGAGTAGAAGTGTAAAATGAAAGACAAAATTGGACCGTTGACCCCTTGCTCACTGGCCTGCTTTTATAGGCTCAAAAAATGAATAAACAAACAATAAAAATATGATGACAAGGAAGCAAGGGAGGGACCACAGAAGACTGGGGCCCATTGGGCACTGCAAGGTCGGCCGGCTCGGCCAAAGAGCCAATGTGCTCGGCCAAATTCCGAGGCCCTGGTCTCGTTCTTGGTGTGTGGTCTTGTGTTGTCCCCAATATCGCTCTGGTGCTGCTAGATTTGTCTATTTGAATTTGTGTTGCACTCAGGGATTGGAGGGAAACATGTAGCTATGCATCACATCACACTTTATGCATTGAAAGCACATCGCACTCATGCCCACTTGTGTCTAGCCTTAGGCAGCCCCCTCATTA
The DNA here is from genome assembly GCA_030015575.1 of Agapanthus africanus. Lineage (NCBI taxonomy): Eukaryota > Viridiplantae > Streptophyta > Magnoliopsida > Asparagales > Amaryllidaceae > Agapanthus > Agapanthus africanus. The sequence continues at coordinate 199,089,243 of JASDDO010000028.1, read as the reverse complement.
GTCCATGCCAAAAAGTCTTGTGTACACACTTGTATTGTGTTGGTCCATTTAGATAAAAAGTGTGTACACAAGCATGTTGCACAAAGAAACTCTTGGAATATCGGTCAGTTTCCAGTTCCGGTTGCAGTGTCAGCTCACAAATAATATATCCGTGATTTTGAATGTATTTCCAGTATTTTGTCACGGATACCTGTAATCTGTATTACTGAGCAGATACTGGTTAATAGTACCGATAAATACAAAAAATAGATAATGAATGAACGGTATTAAAATACAATATTCTGTGATAAACAATGGGTCGAAAGAAATAGAAAAGAGAAAATCAAGAAAATCAAGAAGATAGTTTCAAGATCTAATTGAAGAAAATCAAGAAAATAGTTTCAAGATCTAATTGAATTATCAAGAAATAGTTTCAAGATCTAATTGAATTATCAAGAAATAGTTTCAAGATCTAATTGAATTATCAAAAAAAAATTATATGAAGAAGGCTTGTAGGATTCGTTGGGATTTAGTAGTCATGGATGACTAATAAAGATAACTCCTCTTATCTATTGATAAATTTAAAACTAGATTGATGACCATGAATGAGGATTAGGGTTCTTTTGGAAGAAACTAGGGTTTCTCCTCTATTGACCCTTGTCCTTTCATTGATCTTCATTCATGTCTAGCCCGTAACAAAAAGGATCATCAATCTTATCTTAAATCATGATCAAGATTATCAAGAATTTGATATCGCGCCCAATAAGGATGTTGACGATTCTTTTGCTAAAGTTTATAAACTTCATAAGACTTAAAAGGAGTATGGTATTTTCTCATCCATTGATCTACTCTAATCCTACGAATCCTATCAAGCGGAGAATTACTCGCACATCATGAAAATAAAAGAAAGAATAGAGAAAGAATTCATAATGCGGAAATTAAAAGAAAGCGAAATGATAAAACTAATGTTCTACCTTTATTACTCAACTTCACAATACAATTCTTCGAGTTTAGATTACAAGAGAAAGAAGAATTTGCTCTCGATCTCTGCCTCGAAGAAGTAGATGTTCCGTCGATTACGTCGCTTGATCACCTCGAATCGTAGACCTGTCTTGGATCGCTTGTTCGGTGACGGTGATTGGCTTCGTGTAAAGGAGACTTTATTGATTGATCGCTTGATGGATTTCTCGATGATTTCTTGATCTTGGATCTCAAGATCGTAGATTCTTGATCTTAGATCCTTTTTTAGATTGGTTTTTGATCTTTGGGATTGATTTTTATAGATCATTAGATATTTGTGAGATGTAGCCCTTGGTCCTTTTTATAGCCCCAAAACCAGTAACCGAAGCCCCCAACAAACTTAGTTTGTTACAAAGATCCTAAAAGAAAAGTCTCACCCCCTAACTCTCTGAATCGGCCGCGGATCCACGGCGACTCGGCCTGACTCGGCCGCGGTTACACCGCTTCATGGTGAGTTCTTGGCTTCAAACTTCTGGAGTCTCCTCCTGTTGGTATTTGGGTATTTATTTGATGTCTGGAACCTTCTTATCTCTTCAGAGTCTCTGCCAGTATTTGATTCTTCGACTTTCTTTACTTTATCGGCAGATTCTTGATTCCTGATAACTGACCTGAGCTAATCTTGCAGAATATCTTTAATGAACAATATTAGTTATATTTGAGATACAATTTGATATGATAAGCATATCAAAATATTAAGCACATTTTCCTTCATAATGTTGATTATAATATATAAACACATGGTAAATGGTATTTTGCAGATAAACTTCTAATATGTGTTATATTTATAACAAACACTTTTAGATGATTAAGAAAAGTAAGGAAATTGTTATGTTAAAAGTGCAATATTTCGACTGAACAGGTATCTTCAAATCTAACTGTTAATCGATAATTTATGTTTTTCAACGACAAACTTGTCTCTACGGATTTTTTTCTTTGTCAATAACCATCTCGTTCTTAGATTTCTCAATATATTCATCATAACTTACATTTATATGTTATATAGTCTAACATGGCCCATGAATACATCAGAGTTAAGGACTGATGTACGTGAATTGGCAACAGCGCATGCAATCTAAGTTTATCGCAGGAGTTGTTGCTTTCATTGAATTTGCACGCGCACATAAGAAGATCGTGTTAGAGAAGATTCTCTGTCCGTGCGATAGATATGTGAATAAGTTCTGACAGAAGGTAGAAATCGTAGAGCTTCACATCGTTAAACATGGTTTTACTAGACTTTATATAATTTGGCTATATCACGAGAAAGGACAAGAAGAAGACGATAATGCGGCAGAAGAAGAAGGAGAAGACGGTAATGCGGCAGAAGAAGAAGAAGACGATAACTTCTTTCCATGAGAAGAAATGGAGGATATGATAGAGGCTGCCCTCGGTAACAGTATTCCTACCGAAAATGACATTCCTTCCGGTCAAAGACCGCCTGCAGATATGTATGAAAAGTTTATGAATGATGCTAGAAGGCCAATTTATAAAAATGCAACGCATTCCACCCTATCATGGTTCGTCCAACTTTTCCAGATTAAGTGTCTAAATGGATGGAGCAACAAGTCATTCACAATGCTTCTAAAGTTCTTGAAAGATTCTATACCCCCAGAAAATAACGTGCCCGGCAGCCGGTACGAAGCCCAGAAGATGATGTCTGATTTAGGTCTGAACCATGCGAAGATTCATGCATATCCCAAGGATTGCGTGTTGTACCGGAAAGAGAATTCAGATTTGAAAAAGTGTCTAACATGCGGAGAGGCCAGGTATAAACCGAAAGAATCTGATAAGAAGCCCGATATACTTTTCAAGATAGCACGATACTTTCCCATAATTCAGAGGCTGCAGAGGCTATTCAGGTGCAAGAAAACAGCCGAGGCAATGATTTGGCATCACCGTTCTGCTCCAAGCGAAGATGGAAAAATGAGTCATCCAAGAGATTCACCATCATGGAAGGATTTCGATAGAAGGCACCAAATATTCAGTAGTGATCCTCACAATATCAGGCTCGGACTGGCTAGTGATGGTTTCTGCCCATTCAACTATATGGCTGGAAGTCACAGCACATGGCCCGTTGTAATGATAGTTTATAATATATCGCCTTGGTTAGATATGGATCAATCCTACTTTATGATGCCTCTTCTTATTGACGGACCAAACTCATCGGGAAACAATATCGACGTCTATCTCCGACCTTTGATCGATGAGTTAAAATCTTTATTCATTGATGGTGTAGAGACTTACGATGCAAACACAGATACAACCTTCACAATGCGTACGACTTTAATGTGGATAATTAATGACTTTCCTGTGTATGGAATGCTATCAGGTTGGTCCGTTGATCGGCATGATTTATTACATTTTAATACCGCTCATTTCCTATCATTTTGTTAATAAGCAGTGCTATTTTATCTCTGTCTGCTCATTAGTACAGAATACAGGTACACAGGCAAAAACACTGGAAACGTTACACAACATGAACAGAAACGACGGTTTTTAACCGGAACTGCAAACTGGACAGATAACAGATCATGACATTAAATTTTGCAAACAAAATAATGTTGTGTACAAGTAAATATGATTTTTGGTCCAACATAACCAAGTGTGAACCATCATGGACCAAGTGGGCATGAGCCATCATGGATCAAGTAGGCATGAACCATCATGAGACGTCAAAACTTGCAAACACCATCATGGTGTCTTACAAGTGGATACACAAGTGGCTTGGACAAGTGGGTATGGTTCATTGAATGTGAAAAAGAATAGATGTGAAGTGTGAACACACACCCACTTGATCACTTCCCTCTCTGTACATTACTCCAGATTACACTCAGGTGTAAACTAAAAGAAATTGCAAACACAGAGAGAAGCTCAGAGGAACAGAAGAACATTGACCAAAGATGGGCCCCACTCTCCAAACTGAGGCTACAGATTTAATCATCTTGGCCGCAATTTGCAGCCAAGTTATGGCCAATTTGGCTTGTGCTCTTTTTGTGGGTCCCTTGTTATCATATCAGTCCAGTGTCATATGCAACTTTTGATTTTGGATTGCCTATAAATAGCAGATTACAGATATATTTCAAGGAAGCTTTTGGAGTGAGAAAATAGTTTGTAACTCTTGATAGCTTCTTCTTCTTCTTCCTTCTTTGATCTCTCACTTGAGTGCTCCATTAAGGAGGTTGAAATTGCTATCTACCTTTTAGCTCAAGCCCACCATTTTGTTAATAAAGAACTTTCACTTCCCTTTTATTTAAACTCTTATTCTTGTTCTTGTGTTTTATGTTTTTCTTTTGTGTTTCATGTTTCTATTTTGTAATATTTAACTATTCTTTGGTTGTGGTAATGGTAAGGATGTGAGATGAATGGCTTGCCTTTCTTCTCCTCTTGTTCATGTTTAATGTGCTTATATTTATGATTCTAACTTAAAGATTGCTTTATGTATTGATGTGATATGGTATTTTGAAACCATGGTTACTTGGTAACCCCTTCATATACCACTTTCACACCCTTCCCCATTTTACAATGTTCAAATTAAAATCAATTTAGTGTTAAGTTTGCTAAGTTAAATATAAGTGGCTTGACAAACCTCTTGGTTTCATATACCCTATACTATCACAAACACTTAGTAAAGTTAACACTAAAACAACTTGCTCTCACTCACTAATTTGTGTTTCTGATGTTGTGGTTTGCTTGCTAACCCTTGTGCTTAGTGTTGATACCTCAAGTTTGGACATACAAACGGTAAGTGAACAAACGGATTCGTTTCGTGTTTTGTGTCAAAATCCGATAACTTGATGATTTGTGCTTCGCAACCGCCTTGATAAGTCATGCTTCACTTCGGGATCAACATAAGGACGGACAACTCATGATCAAGGGAGCGTCGAAGAAATCATCGCGATTCAACCATCCTAGCCAAAACCACGGCCACCTTTATTCCTTAACTTAGTTCTATAATTCCGTATTTTATAATTAGTGACAACCAAACCCAATTCTTTTAAACCATAAGCAACAATCTCTAATCACCAATTCCCTGTGGATCGACCCGTACTTGCCGGCTCGCTACAACGCGCCGTGCACTTGCGGTTTATAAATTTTAAAACGAGACCGAGCTCGCGTGCGCACTATTTCTAAAACCATTTCCTTTCAAAACCGTAAAGACGCGCGCGGGTAAAGTCTCAACATCCGTACATGGTCATAAAGCATGCACTTATTACCATCAAGATACAACATCGAAAATGGTTGAATTTTAACAGGAAGGTTTGTTATTGCGGTCATCGGCATTTCCTGCTGCTAGACCATCCCTACAGATTAGACGTTGCTCGCTTTAATGGTCATCGGGAGCGTCTTGGGCCTCCAGCCTCATTATACGGAGAGAGCGTGATTGCTCAGTGGGATGTTTACAATAATGTAACTTTCGAGATAGATCCTGCAAAACAGGTCAAACCACCATAGTGGAACAAGTTAAGCATTTTCTACGAGTTCCGTACTGGTCAACAAATTTAGTGCGTCATTTTCTGAACGTCATGCACATAGAGAAGGGAGTATCCGAGCACGTACTTAACCTGTTTCTTTGTAAAGACAGAAAGTCAAAAGACAACCTCCGTGCTCGGATGGATCTTCGGGACTAGGAAATTAGAAGTGAATTGCATCCTAAACCGATAGCGGGTAAACCAGGCAAGTTTGTACTTCCCAATGCCACATATCATATGTCACAACCAGAGAAGAAAAGGTTTCTGCAGGTGTTGCATGATTTGAAAGTTCCCACAGGTTTCTTAAGAACATTTAGTAAGAAGATAAAAATTGTGAAAGGTAAGATCGATGGGCTGAAAAGTTATGATCACCATGTTATTATGGAGCACTTTTTCCCATTAGCCTTCAGGACTTCCCTTCCCGGATCGGTTGGTCTAGTAATCAATGACCTTTGTTCTTTTTAGAGAATTGTGCACTAAAACCTTATGTTAGGGTCGAAATTTACACCCCGGTTGACCAAGTCAAAATCAAAGTCAACCCCAAGCCCAGGTCAAGTGGGCCAATGCCCGGGTCGAGCCCGAACATGGAGCGGCCGGCCTTCCCCTATGTCAAGATAAAAATTTTGTAATAAATAATTTTGGTGTATTACTTTTATTCTATTTTATGAATGAATGTAAAAAAAAATGGGTATAAAGCCAAATTTTTGTAAAGCCCATGGCTTATGTGCAAAAAGAAATGGCACATGAGCCATGGGATGGGCAAAATGCCATTTTTGTAGAGCCCAAGGGGCTATATGTAAAGTGTATGGCCTATAAAGGTAAGGATAATGAAAATATCGCAACAACATTTTTTTCTCTCTCCAAAAAGAATCAAGATATGTGATCTTCTCCTTCCTCAAGGTTCTAGAAACGTTCTTCTCTTTTTGAATTAAATCAAGAGTTTTACTCTTCTTTTTCCAAAACTAAATAGTTTTTCACCACGAAACCCACAAAGGGGAACTCAGATCTCCCACCAGATCTCCAAAAGTAGAGATTTTTAAAATCTCATACTTCTTGTTCTTCAAGATCCTGCCAACGGAGGAGGAAGAAGGAGACCCACCTCCAAGAACCCCACTTTGGGGAAGATCCTGGGCTCAAGGGGTGAAGCCCCTTCATCAGCTTCAAAAAAATATATATCTTAGGAGTTTAACTCCTTATACACACACACACACACACACACACAAAATAATAAGTGTTCCTTTCTGAGAGTATAACTCCCATTGCAGGGACCAAGTCCCTTTTGTCTTGCGTGTGCCCATGTGCCTGGCACGTAAGACGCTAGCGCCTGCGCTACCCGCCCGCGCTACCGCCCGAGTGCCCACGTGCCTGGCACGTGAGGTGCTAGCGCATAAAGCGCTAGCACCCTCGCGCTCAAAGCGCTAGCGCCCAAACGCTCACGTGCCTGGCACGTGAGGCGCTAGCGCCCAAAGCGCTAGCGCCCGAGCGCCCATGTGCTTGGCACATGAGGTGCTAGCGCCCAAAGCGCTAGCGCTCTGGCGTTTTCTCCCACGCATCCTTTGGATGCCCTTTCCTTATATGTGTGTGTGTGTGTCACGCCCCGCTTCCTAGAGTGCGCTAAGATCGGCACGTGACAGAACCAACCATGCTACATGTGGAAAGGAAATATCCCTCCACAGTCACATTACGGCTGTAGAGATATCAAGAACAGTAGAAATAATAAACAACTATCTAATACATGTCTATGAGCCAGAATAAAGAGTCATGAAATAAAATAACGCGGAAGCAAAAGATTCAAATACAATAACCTGGAATGTACGTCCCATAGTACGGGCTCACATCAGGAATGAAATATACTGAAAGGAAAACTAAACTAAACTAATAACAGGTCTTCACTGCTCGGCCTGTTGATCAAAATACTCCTGGACGGTTTGCGATAAGGATAAGGGATCTGGGCCATGCAAAACCCAGACGTCAGTGCGTCATAATATCAATAATTCTAAGCAAGCAGGATGTGATGAAATATGCAGGCATGAAGTATGAACAGTAACAAGTCATCAGTAGCAAGTAAATCGTAACATGAATATAGATCAGTGAACAGGATATAAACAGGTGAAGTGCTGTGAGTAGTCTAAACTGTGCTATAGGGTTATCTACTCTAAGTTATTCGAAATCAATTAATGTAATCCTCATCGTAACCCATCGATCTATGCCCCGTTCATTCCCCACGAGACCACGGTAACACGATATGATAGACTGTGAGTCTATGTCCCGTTCATACCCCACGCGACCACGGTAACATTGAAGGGTCCCGACAGCGCCCCGGCCGTCGAAACGCGGCCAAAATGCGGAACAAAAAATTTCTAAACTGGCGCTACCGCTACCCGATTTACGGATCGACCTTAAACCCTAAACTAGAAAACTAACTAAGAGTTAGAATCGTTTTACCGAGTTGATCCGTGTCCTTCGGTCTTCATTCCAAGCTCCTAGCGGTCCTTTGATGATGTTTGGTTGCCGGTCTTCCTCCATCTCCGATGATCCACCCGAGGAAAACGGCGCAAACTCCAACCTCGTCGAACGAGGTAACCGACGCTCCAAAGTCGCTAGCGATGGAGAGTGGGGGTGTAGTAGTGTGTCACTATGTTTTCTCTCATCCCTTGAGCTCAAGAGAGCATCCATAGAAGATAAATGAAGGTGAGGGAATGAACTTTGGCATGAACAAAATGGCTAAGTATTTTTGGATGAAACTTGAGAGAGTGAGAGAGTGAGCTAATAGGTAAATTAATCATCCAAATAACATGAAATGAACCCCACCCCATGATTGAGTGGCCGGCCCCTCTCCCCCTCTCTCATTTTTCAAAAGAAAAACATCATTTCCAAAGTTAAAAAGCAATAAACAAATGCACCCATACCATGCACCATGCCATGTCATTGTTCATGCCACTTCACACCCTCCACCTCATTATAAAGCAAATGAATTTCCTAAAAAGGAAAATCAATAATGAGGTGGCAAATCTTCTAGAAGCTATTCCGTATAAAATACGGAATACTTCCCAGTACATGTACCGAAATACATATACGCGTATTCGTACCAAAATACGAATAGCCGAGAGAGAAAACGAATAGTGAAGAATAATACTAGAATACGTATATACAAATACATATATAAACTATTAAATCAAAACCTGATTTAATAAACTGGCTTAATCCTAAGCCGCTAGTATTATCAACCGTCCGATTAAAGTCTGCGCAGCACATGCACATATTTAATCAGACACCTGTATGTATCAACATACCCCATGTACACCATATCGCCTGAACTGTGAAAACCCTTTGTGTGGGACTCTAAAGACTCGTCAATACGCTGGCAGTGGGTTTAACCACAAGCACGTCAGCGGCACTAGCTGTACGTAACGGCTGCCCAGGTATTGAGCGAAAGGGAGGCCGACGAGCAAACTCATCCTGAACCCCTACTGAGCCTGTCAGTGACAATATCCGTACAGTCCGGTCTGTTCGTCTAAGAGCATCGCATATCGAGTCTAGGGGGTGGATGAAGTGAGACCCCTAACAACACGATATTTAGTGTCGGCATGTAACCCATCACCATCTGTGAAACTATCGATCCTGGATCGGTAATTCTCGTTCACTATGGCCATGGATTTCTGGTGATGGACACCCGCACACAACGCGACATCAATCCCCAATACCGGGAGAGACGAATCCCCGACGATCCGATCACTGCCTCCATGTGGCTCGGGACTGTACCCAACTAAAACCTGTTTGCACGACTCCTTTGAGCCGTGGTAGGGTAGTAATCAAAGTACAGTGGGAACTCACGCGAGACAAATGACGATCTCAGGTCAACAGACTAACCTGTACACATGTCACCTGGGAACTGCTATCTGACAATAGGTATAATACCAACTAGCAGGTTCCCGGCGAGTCCGTCCAGTGTACTCATAACCCAATAAGCACCTGCATACTATCTTAGGTGAACAAACTAACATCAATGGCTTGTGAGACCTGGCCACCGTCCCTCGTCGGGGTCTCGATCAGTATACACTAGTCTACACTGGAGTATCGATGCCCGGTCTCGATGCTCCTACGACTAGGGACATTTAAGGATGCGGTTATAGACCCCAGCTCCCATAAATATGATCGCCATCATACTGCTGACAGTCAACCAAGAATCCTAAGGGCTCTATCAACACGTACATAATGATAAAGACGAACCAGATAGCATACTATCATCTTGAGTATGACTGTTTTATCGGTATAGGTCCTACCTCAATCATCACAATCATCTGTCCGCGACTATGATAATTGCCTTGAGGGCACTATATCCAACAATCTCCCACTTGCACTTAAGGCCAATTATTGCGATGTCGTATACTCACAGCCCGTATGATACCGAACACCTAACTTCTCTACTAATCAGCTTCACAAATCCCGTTTGCGAAAAATGATTGCGTTCGAGAAATAGCCTTAGTGAGTGGATCCGCTCCAATGTTTCTTTCTGTATCTCTCTATATCTCAATTTCGCGGAGAAAACTATCTCCCGAAATGAGCAATACCAGTCTTAGAATTTGTCTGGATATCTGATGGGACCCAGTTCATAAATGAACTCCAAATCCAGCAAACTACTCAGACTATACCGTCCACTGAATTTAATCAGTATCCTGCGCTATGCCTTTCCTCAGTATCCGCTTGGACCACCTGTCCAACATACTGTTCCTCAAAGAAGGGAAAAACTGTAACTCTGACAGTTACTCTGTCATCCAGGTCATCTTGGAAGCCTGAAATGATAACCGTCTCCTGAAGGAGGCTGTCGTTACCATATCCCAAGAACATTTACTTATGTTCATAAACTGCTTTCCAATGTTTCTCCAGAATTGGATTAATATATGTTTATTGCAGCTAGTGCAAAAAACAATATCTGGTGTGGTACTTGACATTTCATGATTAACTCAATTGCCTAAGCAAGTGATATGCTTATCATGTAAATCCCTCTCTCCTTTAGTCTGTAAGACACCTTTAGAGAGGTTGACCCCATCACCTGCAGGTAGACCACCATGCCAGGAGTCGTCCATTTAATGTCAAAATACCCAGATTAGGATACTTCTCAAATCTAGATCTAAAACCATAGATCTAGTAACCAGAAAACCTGATATTATATCCACATCCTCTGTGGAGAAACAACTTTGTGACAACCACAGTATAACCGATCGTAGTATAGGAATATCTCTTCCTATCAAGTGCATGTCATCCAAAATACCTGGACATCACTCTCTACTATCTTCTTAGCAGATCCATCTCCTATTCTGATGAAGTCAAAGCCTATGACTGTCACATCAAAAATAGATGATCTATTTCCGCTATACCTGCTTTAGTCTATAAATAGACATAAGCTACTTGCCTACTATGCTTCCGCTGCTCCCACTGACTACAACAACCCTCTAGCAGAGTCATATACATGTGCACTTCTAAAGCTAGTTTAGAATGACGTTATACTCATCCTCCTGCCAGGTCTTATAGTCTAGAACAGCAGCAATGGCAAGTCTGGGTGAACAAGAACCTCCCTGTCACCGTCTCTGGGTGCCTGAGGTTACCCACCAAATCTGTGGAGTGGCTAATGGAATGTCAAAACTAATTGAATCCTCAGGTTCTATAAAATCTTCAGTAATCATTTGTGGTTCTGGAATCACTTCCAGTTCTACCATACTCCCACTTTTGTTTTTCTGAAAAAGTCCATTTTACTAAAACTGTGGCGAGTCAAGAACAATATAAATATTGATCTTCCTGATGGTAGAAAGTTAACCCTCTTCAAAGCCCGGGATAACCCACAAACAGCCATCACTGAAACGTGCCTTGAGTTTATCCGGATTCTGGTTTTAAGCATCAGCCGGACAACTCCCTATACCTTAACATCGTTAAGATATAAATTGATTCTATATAAATCTAATATAGAAACAAAAGCACTAATCTAATTTGAACCAGATTCAAAATCATGCATCTGTCTCCAGTGCATATCAACCAAATGGAAAGAGGACAATCGGCATTACTCATCTAGGAGTGCATCCATATATGAGTGACCTGAAAGAGAAACAAGTTCTCAAAACCATTACTATTAACGGAATACCAAACACAAGTATCTACATCTTCGACTTCCTCGAAGAATCCTGATACTTACAACAAATGGTTCTCTACTTTATTCTTATACCTATAACTTCTGAATATCTGGACCCTGCATTTCAACGAAATACATGTCCAGAACTGGAGAAGTCATAAGTAAACACAATATAGTACGAGTACCAACCCATTTATCCTAATGGACACTGGATAACATACAATACTGTTTCCCCCAATCAGAGCAAAGCTCTGTTGAAATTCAAAATTCAAAATTTTGAAGCAACGCTTCAACTCCCGGGCGCAACGTGCCACGTGTCTGGCGCAGACGCATCAGCGCAGCGCCCAAGGCAGCGCACCCAATCAGAGCAAAGCTCTGTTTTAAACAAAATTAAATGAAGCAACACTTCAGTTACGCAAGCACTGCGCTGCGCGACACGCGTCAGCGCAGTTGCGCTGCGCTGTGCGCTGCGCGACACGCGTCAGCGCAGATGCGCTAGCGCAGTTGCGCTGCGCGACACGCGCCAGCGCAGAGGCGCTAGCGCAGTTGCGCTACTCTGTGCGCTGCATGACAGACGCCACGCGCTAGGGCATTTGCGCCAAACAGAATAAAGATTTTAAAGAAATCTTTCTGTTCTTATTAAAACAAGAAGATTTTCTTCTGTAAAACAGAAGCCCATGGATCAAAGATCCAACGGTGGGGAAAATTCCCCAAATCACTCAGAGAAAGATCTCTTTAACAAAATTAACTAATTTATGGGCAATATAAAATGGACCCTAAGCCTCAATTCAAAGGCATCAACATTTTTAGAAAAAAAAAAGAGAACTCTGAAGAACTCCTCAAGAACAATAAAGGTAAAAAGCCTTTAGAGAAAAGAGAAAGTTCTCTTATGAACAGATCATAGATCTAAAAACAAGATCACTGATCTTTAATAAAATCAAAAAAAATAAAATAGTGCTTTGCACTTTTTTTTATGAACCTTTGGTTCTCTGAGATAAGAAAGACAAGAAAAACTTATTTTTCTTTGATCTAAATTAGATCAAGAAATCAAATAGTGCTTTGCACTTCTGTTCTTGAATTTAAAAGATTCTTAGTGCTTTGCACTTCCAAATTGCGCTGTTGCGCTCTTGGGAAAGCGCCACGTGGCAACATCTGAACTACTTGCGCTATGCGCTTTAAGATAGAGTTTTGCTCTCTGTAATTGGCGCAACTCACCAGAGTGCGCCACGTGTCAGCAGCGCAGCGCACTAGCGCAGCGCACTGCGCCTGCGCGACACGTGTCAACACTACAAGCGCTTGCGCTCTCTAATTGGCGCAAAGCGCCTGACAAATGCAATGCATTTCTTAAAGGGCCAGGCCCAAATCAAAAAGACCTAATAGGTCTAAATAAATTGCAAAGCAATAAAAGGGCAGAGTCCAATTTAAATTGATGCCCTGCATCATTCTTAAAAGGGCAGAGCCCAAATAAAATTGGTACCCTGCATCATTTATAAATGGGCAGAGCCCAAAACAAATTGATGCTCTGCATCCTTTCTGGGCAGAGCCCAAATAAAATAAAAAAGTGCAAGCCCAAATGCAAACAGAATGTGGACATTTTTAATTGGACTTAGCCCAATTTTGGCCGTAAGTCCTTAAATTAAATTAACTGAGCACGGCTGCTCCCTAAATCAATTTACGACCGGTTCGAGGGTACATCTCCGAACTCCTCTGACACCTCTCGTTATAATCCTTCAACGACGTCAGAGAGGCGACGGGTCCCGACGACCACATATGAATATGGACTGCGGGGTCCTTAAACTCGTGGACCGAGACATCCTTAAACTAATATTAGACCGAGACGTCCTTAAACTAACATCGGACCGAGACGTCCTTAAACTAATATCGAACCGAGACGTCCTTAAACTAATAATCGTCCCTAAATAGGAACGCCGGACCGAAACGTCCCTAAACTAATCATGGACCACCACGTTCCTAAACTGGCGATGGACCACCACATCCCTAAACTGGAACATGGACCACCACGTCCCTAAACTGGAACAATAGAGCCTCCAAATGCTCTTTTGCCGGATCTAAACGGTCCCGTTTAAGTTAATCTTAGCCCCAAACACGGCTAACGTATCCTTAAACATTCAAATAGACTATAAAACTCCAAATCAACTTTGGTTCAAGGGTACATCTCTGAACTCTTCTGACACCTATCGTTGTAATTCTTCAACGACGTCAGAGAGGTGACGAGTCCTGACGGCCATATAATAAATGGATCACCACGTTAAGTTGATCTTAGTCTCAAACAGGACTAACGTATCCTTAATGAACGTTTAAGTTGATCTTAGCCTCAATATGGCTAACGTATCCTTAAACTAAAAACACCAAACCCAAATCTAAGTAAATACGGATTTGGACTAATCCACGTCCTACGGGCGACGGCATTACTCAGTCTCCATATACAATCCACGGGCAACCACAAACAAAACAAACATACACGACACGAAGTGAAATTCTGGAGAAGGAGAAAGTGGTTACCGCGATGCGGTAGCGTAATTAACTGCAGGGGCTTGCGCCTGCAGGGAAGAGCGTCCCCACAATCAAAAACCCCTCAAGCGAGGGGGAATCTGACGAAGTCTGCTACATCGGCCGCATCCGTCTAAACCTCCGATACACGGTGCCATAAATCAACTTGGCATCTTCAGAGAGGTGGACGGATAAAACCAAATAGCATCTGCCCCGAATCTCAGCGTCAGGACTTCGCAGTCCTGTGCGCCGCCGTTCGGAGGGGAACAGATTCTGGCACGCCCGGTGGGACCTTTTCCTCTTTCCACTCCACACCTCGTGTGTCGTCTTCGCGAACCAATCGCGGTTTGTTAACGGTTGCCTTTGGATTTCAAGTTTACTAAGATTTGGTCTCTCGCTTGGTGCAGAAGAGGAATCAAACATCGATGGCCTCAACTTGTTCGAAGTGCTCCAACTGCAACTGCAGCTCGCGTCCGGCCTCAACTGGGGGCATAACCTACGGGCCCCAAGCGGCCTTTTTGTTCACCATGCCCGTGGAGCAAATTACTCAAGCCACCACGGGGCTGTTTTTTGGAACTATGCTTCCGCCAACAAGCTGTAGCACCTCCGTGTCCATACAAGAAGGTCCTAAGAGGTCGGTCTTCGATCGACTTTCAGTTATTGCGGCCCCTCTCAATGGGTCGCCCAACACCAGTGCCTCGGTCTTCTCCAGATTGGACCAAAACTCTCGCGGACCCGCAATGAAGCGTGCAGTCTCAGAAAAGGTTATACCCAAACCTGCTCTTGAAGTCATCAAGGCGGCTTCTCCTGCTAAGAGATCGGTCTTTACAAGATTGACCGTCCCAACTCCCACTCCTACTCTTGCTGCTCAAAAGACATCAGTCTTCAATAGGCTGACATCGGCAACCACCCCACACCTAAACAGGGGGCAAGAAGAAGCTGTTTCTGTCTCTGAGCCAATACCGACGACTCGTCGCGCCCGATGACGCCACTGGCGCCGGATAAGGAGGGCTGGGGGCAACTCCCCTTCTGGGATGACTCCGCCAACTCCAACGGTGGAAGTTAACGCTGCTGTTCCAACTGGGAACAGCTTTGAGCTGTTGAATAGGGTACTCAGAAACTCGCCAACTGCGGTCCTTAAAAGACCTCCTCCACCGGTAGAAACCGCCGTGGAAGCAGAAAAGCCGGAACAGCCTCTTCAATCGCTGTCCTCCAGGATCTATAAGACGTGGCGACGAGTCCAAGAATCTGTCATTGATCCTAACTTCTCCCGCCAACAGAAGAAGTCGAAAGGTCGGCAAGAAGAAAATCCCCCGGTCAAGCAACGAAAGGTGACGACCGCTTGGGTGCCCAAAGCAACGGCCCCTTCAACTACTACGGCCCATAAGAGAAGGAAGCCAGAGAGAGTCCCTACACCTGCGGTAAATACCAAAAGAGGTGAACCCAAACGCCCTAGGTCTGGGGACATTGTAGTTCATACCGTCTGTATGATGTCTGGTAAAGAGGACAGCCGCATATCAACAGGTCATAGACCGCATACGCGGTCAGTGACCAAAGCTCAGGAGCAACAGCAAAAGCTCCAGGAGATGATGAACGCGATGGCCGTGCTTACGGGGCCAAAAGAAAACCCTGAAACGTTCTCGGATGAACGCCAGGAGGAAGAAACCGACGCTGAATTCCTTCGTCGAATATTGGAGAAGAAGGACAAAGAGGCTGCTGAACAAGCAGCCAACATACAGCGTATGGGCCTCCTCTTCCAAGACATGACAGGGATGATGATACAACAAGATCCTCCTGCTGAAGATCCCTCGATCATCCTTGAAGACGATAGGGAAGAGACGTCGAATCCTCCACCAGCTCTGTCAGCAGCTAAAGAAGAGACAATCTCCAAAGCCGATCTGGACGAGTACATAGCTCAGCAGATCCGGGTCCATCAAGCGACGGAAGCAGCGGGTCAGGTCGTAAAAACGGGGCGGCCATATCCAAGTTGGTACGACCAAATCAAGTACCCACCCGGTTACACAATTCCTAAGTTCCATGTCTACAAGGGGACAGGCAATCCTCACCAGCACGTTGCCCAGTTCAGGGCACTCTGCGGCAACACCGGCGGTGACGACAAGCTGTTGCTTCGCCGGTTTGTTGGAAGCCTATCAGATACGGCGTTCGAGTGGTACTCTGAGCTCCCGAACGACTCTATTAAGACCTTCGCAGAGATGGAGCTACTGTTTACTCAGCGTTTTGCAAGCGCCAGTGAACGTACCCCGATGACGGCACTGATTAACGCCAGGGTAAAGCCAGGCGAGACGTGGGTTCAGTACGCTATACGATGGCGGAACTTATAGTCGAAGTGCGAGCAGCGCATTGAAGAAGCTCCCGCAGTGGGTATGTTTGTGGGAACCCTCGATCCACAAGCAACCAATTCGCAGTTTATGATGTTTTTCAAGCCGACTACCTTCCAGGCCTTGATTGACAAGCTAGCACAAATGGATCAGATGGGCCATAAACCTCCTCTTCCAAAGCCGGACTCCCGAAATGACAAGGGGAAGGGAAAAGCGATCGTTGTCGCTAATGCTCAACAACAACCGAGCGACTCGAAGCCGGTTGCTCGTCAAAATAATGTGCGTCCGTACTTAGCCCTTGAGGAGAGGCTAGGACGTTCTTACTCCTTTCCCCGCGATAAAACGAGGAGGTTATTCGAACTGGCGTTGCGCAACCGACTCATAAATCTGCCGGATCCAAAACGCCCGTTACAACCAAGTGACGTCAACGAGCCTAACTACTGTCCTTATCATCGAGTACTGGGTCATCCGATCGAGGATTGCTACGTTTTCAAAAATTGGCTTGAAAACCAGTACCGACAGGGCAAATTCGCGTTATCTGACAAATGGAAGGTGAATCCCCCGCAGCCCCACACCTCTAAAGGGACGAATACGCCGGAGGCAACATGCTCCATCGTTGAAGAAACTCCTTGGGAGGTTGTATTATCAGCCAAGACAAAGAGGATGCTAAACGACCTTCAGACATGTCCAGCAATCAAGTAGAAGAACCCGTTTGAACCGCAGGTCATTGAAGGGATGTTGAAACCACGTCCAACTCCAAAGACCGGTGTGGTGGTTCAAGCACTCGCAACCAGCCATCAAAATCCTCGAAGAAGAAGAAAAAGAAATCTAAGAAGTCTGTGATGCCTGGCGACAAGCGCACAAACTTACAAAAACAAATTGACGTGCTGGAAGAATACAATCAGAAAGCACGGACTCCCATTACATTCCAAGAGTTCCTCAATCACGTCTTTCAAGAGGAAGGTGAGGGAGAAAGTTCGTCAGATGAATCTGAAGAATGCGTGGCGAGCTGTCATGTGATTTCCCATTCGTTCGTCAACGATGAGGAGACTTCTTGTACTGAAACGCTGGGGGCAGATACCGAATCAAAATTTCTGGGGCCATCGGATGAAGTAATTGACGCATTCCTTAATGAAGCTCGGTTGAAAAGTAAAACTGATCAAGAACACGAGAAGGCCATATTGGAAAGGGCCAAGCGCCAGCGACTTGATGAAAGAGCTGAGATGATCCCGCTGGAGCAAAACACCTCCGCTGCCGACAAAAGCCAATTCAAGATGAGGAAAAAGTTTGCTAAGGCCATATCAATGGGCATGAAGCTACCATCCTCTGAAGGAAACATCACCGGTGAAGTGGAAACGCACCCCTCCTATTGCTTATATCATCAGAAGGTTTCGCACCCCACTCAAGAGTGCAAAGCTTTCGATAGATGGTGGCAAGGGTATGTAGCTCATCGACAACACTTTAAATGGGAAAAGCGTAAAACTCGTCGGGAACAAAGAAATACGACCGGAGAGCTTAAAAGAACTACCGGCGATTGTCGCATGGTTAACACCGGCGAGTCACAAGTGCCTACATTCGGGAGCGATTCTGATGAGGAGCTGGAACTTGCCCCTCTCTTTAAGGAATCCACTTCGGGAAAAGAAGAAGAGCCGAAGGTCTGCGAAAATATCCGGCTGCGGAATCGGACGCTGCCTGAAAAGAACCTCGGACCCTTAAACAGAAAAGATAAAGGGAAAGAAAAGGTCTCTGAAGATATCGTCTGAGATGACCAAGTGGTGGAAGAGCTAGCCGCCAAGGACCCGCCGAAGAAGAATAAGGTGGATTACAACGTCTTAGCGCATCTGAGGAAGCTACCCTCACAGCTCAGCATTCTTGACGCTCTTTTGCTATCAAAGGAGGCGAGAGATTCGTTAATTAAGGCACTCCAAGATCCGGAACAATTCCAAGCATGCCTGGCCGAGGAAAAGATGAAGGATAAATTGGAGGAAGTGCACACGGCCGATGTCACTTTCGGCAACGAGAACCTTCTCCTTGGGATGTGCGAGCACAATCGCCCCCTTTATGTCTCAGGATACTGTCACGATATAAAGATAGGCAAAATCCTGATCGACAATGGATCCTCCGTTAATCTCCTCAATGTACGGGTCTTAAAAGAAATCTGCATGAGCGTCCAGCACCTTGCTCGTGACAAGATCACCATCTCCGGGTTCGACTCCCAGTCATCAAGAACTCTTGGGTCTGTGATACTGACGCTACGCTTCGGGCTACTCGTCACGGACATTAAGTTCCACGTCATAGACGCCAACACATGCTACAACGCTTTGCTCGGCCGACCATGGTTATACAAGTACAATATCATCCCTTCTACACAACATCAGTGTATGAAGTTTTAAGGATGGTCTCGAGTATACCGTGACGGGAGAATTGAATCCGTTTTCCATGAACGAAGTTCGCAAATATGAAGATGCCAAATACTTCTTGCCGGATTTTGAAGACACGGAAAGGTGTCGCAAGCCGGAGAATAAAACTAACGCTACCATCCCTGTCTTCGGCAGTGATACCGAGGAGGAAGAGGAGATAGTTTATTCGGGTCCTCCCCAATACACCAAACCGGGACCATCCGCTCCTGCGTTGATCTTTGGTAGCGACTCGGAAGATGAGATCCATGCTGTATTCTCTGCTTGACCTTCAATACGAAAGTTCGCTGACGAAGAACAAAGTCTACAAGTCGCCATGGTGCCGCTTAAACACCATAAAGAACTGGATGCGCTTAATATTTACAATGTAGAAGAGCTGCAAACGTTCTATATCCCTCCCACGCGAGAAGGAGAGAAGGCAATTCTATTCTACCGCTCTGAAGAAAACAAAGTGGAGAAAGAAATCTGGCACGGGGCAGATCCTACGCCGAACAGACTTCAATCCATCCGTCTACCCAGATATTATACAGAAGGCTTGAAGAAGCTGTTGAAGCGCCAAGGGATACCCTTCAAACAGACCGTTAGAAAGGCCAAATTCTATAACAGGGTCTGGAACGCTCCTGGGACTCAACGCAAGCTGCCTAATGGGAGGATGGAAACGATCGGGCTCGGATACATTCGCCCCAAGAAACGAGAACTGCTCCGCGACTGTTACGTCGTGCACGACTTCAATGAAGAAGCAGATGCGCAACGGGAGGACACTAATCCTGAACCAGTAAAAGTTCCTGATGCAAAAGTGCCCGGTCCATCGTTTGAAGAACAAATGGACAGGCTTATAAGGGAAGCTGGTCAGAAGGTCCGAGATGATCACAATCGCGAAATGGCCATCTACGAAAGAGCCAGAATGCAACGCCTCCTTCAACAGGCCGTCAAAAATGAAAGTATCACTCCGTGTCAACCTGTTATGAAGAAGGCTCGACGCAGAAGCAGAAACAAGTCGAAAGGCCAAAAAGGCGCTCAACAGCAACAAAGCGGGGCTAAGAAGCCACGCGAGCGGGAGTCGAGCCTTATTGATCTATCCCTTATGAAGAAAATGAGTCGAGCGTACTCATTTCCTCAGGACAAGACGAAGAAGATACTTGAGCTTGCTCTAAAACATCAGATGCTTACACTGCCGGAGTCCAAGCACCCCGAACAAGCAGGCGAAGCCTCTGACCCAAATTATTGCTCTTACCATCGAGTAATAGGGCACCCTCTCGAAAACTGCTTCACCTTCAAGAATTGGGTCAAAGATCAGTATCAGCTTGGCAAGTTCGCTTTGTCTGATAACTGGAGGGTAACACCGCCACAAAAACATGAACCCAAAGCCATAAGAACAGAGCCAACTCCACGTGATGAAGAAAAATGGGACGGTGTGCATATGCGTGGACTTTCGGGATCTCAACAAAGCCGCCCGAAGGATGATTTCCCGGTGCCAGTCACCGAATTGATGATAGACAATACGTCCACTCATGAAGTTTTCTCCTTCATGGACGGCTCATCAGGGTATAATCAGATAAAGATGCATCCTGAATACCAGAAGCATACCGCTTTCTGGACCCCTTTGGGAATATTCTGTTATAAAGTGATGCCCTTTGGTCTAAAGAACGCCGGTGCCACCTACCAAAGGGCCATGACGAAAATCTTTGATGACCTTATACACGAAATCGTCGAATGCTATATCGACGATCTCGTGGTTAAAAGCAAATCATACGAGGAGCATCTCGAGCATTTGAAGACCGTGTTTCAATGCCTTCGACAGTACAACTTGAAGATGAACCCGCTCAAGTGTGCATTCGGAGTTTCCTCTGGAAAATTCCTGGGATTCATCGTCCGACACCGAGGTATCGAAATAGATCCGTCAAAGATCAAGGCGATCATGGAAATGCCTCTGCCAAGGACTCTCAAACAGCTGCGGTCTCTCCAAGGGAAGCTCGCGTATATACGGCGATTTATAGCCAACCTTTCAGGAAAGTGCCGTCGTTACAGTCACCTGATGAAGAAAGGAACCCCGTTCATCTGGGATCAAAAATGCTAAAGCGCGCTAAACGAGATCAAGCAATACCTGCAGAACCCGCGGGTGTTGGCTGCTCCGGTCAAGGGAAAACTCCTCATTCTTTATACAACCGCCCTCGAAGGTTCCTTAGGCGCATTATGGGCACAAGAGAACGATCAAGGGAAAGAAATAGCACTCTACTACTTAAGTCGAGTTCTGCTGGGGACAGAAAGCAACTACTCTCCCATTGAAAAACACTGCCTGGTGTTGATCTTCGCGATAACAAAGCTCAGGCACTATGCGCTGGCGCACGAGGTCCGTCTCATTTCAAAGGTGGACCCCCTTAAATACTTGATGTCGAAGGCCATGTTGACAGGACGACTCGCTAAATAGGCCCTGCTCTTGATGGAGTTCTCGATAACATATCAACCTCTCAAGGCAGTGAAAGGCCAGGCCATCGCCGACTTCCTCGCTGAGCACCCGATATCTGCCGATTCTCCTCTGAATTGTGATTTTCCAGACGAACATGCGTTTGACGCGATCGACGGTGGTGATACCCGATGAGAGCTTTATTTCGATGGAGCGTCTTCCATGAAAAAGCGCAAACAAAGTACCCTTATAATCAAATCGGGAGTAGGCCTCATCTTCGTAACTCCACAAGGAGGGATTATGCGCTTCGCCTTCTCCTTAATAGAGCCGAGGACGAATTGTTGGAGATAGTGCCCTCAGAGTCAATTATTAGATCACAGGCACGTGATTGCAATGATTGAGAGAGGACCTATCCCGGTAGGACAGTCTTACTCAAGATGATAGTATGCTATCTGGTTTATCTTTATCATCGTGTACTGCTTTAGGTGACCTGACATGTCGCTATTACACGTTGATAGAGCCCCTAGGATTCTTGCTTGACCACTAGCAGTATGAGGGCGATCATATAAGTGTGAGCTGGGGTCTATAAGCACATCCTTAAAAGGTCCCTAGTCGTGGGAGTTTCGAGACAGGGCATCGATACTCCGGAGTAGACTAGTGTATACAGTCGAGACCCCGACGAGGGGCGGTGGCCGGTCTCACAAGCCACTGGTGTCAGTTGGTTCACCTAAGATGTATACACATGCTCATTGGGTAATGAGTACACCGGACAGGACTCGCCGGGAACATGCTAGTTGGTCTTATACCTGACGTCAGATAGCAGTTCCCTGGTGACATGTGTACAGGTTAGTTCATCGACCTGGGGATCGTCATTTGTCTCGTGTGAGTTCCCACTGTACTTTGATTACTACCCTACCACGCTCAAAGGAGATGTGCAAACAGGTTTTAGTTGGGTACAGTCCCGAGCCACATGGAGGCAGTGAGCGGATCTTCAGGGGTTCGTCTCTCCCGGTATTGGGGGTGAGGTCGCACTGTGTCTAGGAGAGCCATTACACAAAGCCCTCGGCCGAGGCAGGAGATTTACTGGTAGGTATTCCAGTAGTATCTCAGGGTGTTCTGGGCTACACTCCGACACGACTTGTACCGCTTTTGGGGGTCTGACTTTTACCAACCCCCTAGGCCCGCCATGCGATACTCATAGACGAACGGACCGGACTGTACGGATATTGTCACTGACAGGCTCAGTAGGGTGTCAGGATGAGTTCGCTCATCGACGTCCCTTTTGGTCAATACCTGGTAGCCCGTTACGTATTGGCTTATACCTCTGACGTGCTAGTGGTTAAATCCACAACCAAGGTGTTGACGAGTCTTTAGAGTCCCTCACATTCAGTTGCTTAAGTTTTCGGGCGAAACGCTGTAGAGGCCGTATGGAGATATAGCAGGGTTCGATCAGATACGTGCAGTATTGCACGGATCAGGATCGGACGGATAATACTAGCCGGCTTTGGTTTAAGCCGAATCCTAGTATAGTACAGTGTAGATTTTGTCTCATTGCATTTGTATTTCGGTCGGAATACAAATGCGGGTGTGTATGCACAGTATCGGGGTTTTCCTGTAATTTATTACGGGACCAGTTTTCTGGAGTTGCCAGTTTGCTTTCCGTTTCGGCCATATTTCTTTTTATCATTCATTGGCCGAAGATTGGTGGAGGAGGGCTTATTTGCAATTGTGCAAATAAGCAATTGTGGAGGGGGTCTTTGCATATTGTTGGATCATGATGATGCACCATCACTTGACTTTCTTTTTCCATGATTGCTTGACTTTGGATGTCATGATGGTTGTGGTGGTGTGTTGGATTTAGCTTGTTATCATTCTTGATCATGATCACCTTTCTCTCTCTCTTTCTTGTGATTGATCCACTCTCCCCTCTCTTTCTCTCCATGAAAAATGAGGCCGGCCATTCCATGAAGGGGGTGGGCTGTCCAAATTTGGAGAGGGCATTTTTCTTCTCTTTTGGCTTGAAAAAGATATAGCTTCATTCAAAAAGATTCATACCTCATTTCCTCCACCAAAATGGCAACCTCCATGAACCCCAAAATGAGACATGGTTCTACACACATTCTACAGCAAATCTTGGGCACGTCGACTCGCCAGCTTCGTGCCCGAGTTGCCTCGGTATAGAGGTGGGAGCCCGTAAAAGATGCAGGCGACGTGGTGCCCTTCCGGCGAGGAGGTGGAGACTGGACATTCCGCGGGAGATCGGGACGACGACGAGAAGACCGGAGGACACGGATCAGTCGGTATATCTCTCTTCCCCATCTTGTAGTTAGCTAGGACTAGTTAATGGTTCGATCCGGGTTTTTAGTGCGCGGTGGTGCCGGTTCAAGAAAATTTAAAGTTAACCATCGCTTCCGCATTTGGTCTCGGGATGGAGGCCGGGGCGCCGCCGTGCACTTACACGAATAACGAAGCCGAATATGAAGCCTTGATAATAGGCCTCGAGATCGCCATCGACATGGGAATTGAAAACATCCTCATATACGGAGATTCTCAACTCGTCATTAGTCAAGTAAACGTCAACTACCAAACGTGCAAACCGGAATTGGTAAAATACGGTGAAAATGTGCAACAACTGTTGAACCAAATTCCCTCCTATACTTTGGAAAGCATACCACACACGGAAAACAGCAAAGCAGACGCGTTGGCCAAACTTGCTAAAGAACTGGCTGACGAGAACCTCGATGACGCTAGAATCGTAGTACAAAGCCGTCGGGTGCTTGCCCCAACAGAAATATTTCCGGAATCATCCGAAGAAAAAGGAGCGAGCGAACAGACGACCCTGCAAGTAAAAGATTGGGAAAATACCGAGGATTGGAGTAAGTCTTCATAAACTACTTTAAATCCCACCGAATGCCTGAAGAAGTGTCCACAAGACATCAGCTCACGAAACGAGCTCTGTCTTTTGCTTTCGTCAACGATACTCTGTACAAAAGGTCGTTTAATTCTCTATGGCTAAGATGTCTCGGACCTGACGAAGCGAAAAGAGTCGTTCAGGAAGTTCATGACGGACTCTGCGGTTCTCACCAAGCGGGCCCAAAGATGAAGTTGAAGATCAAACGGATGGGCTACTACTGGCCCACGATGATTCAAGATTGCCTCGAATATGCGAAGCAATATCACTCATGCCAAATCCATGGGGACTTCATCCACCGACATCCAAATCCATTACATCCAACGGTGGCTAGCTGGCCGTTCGAAATGTGGGGAACTGACATAGTCGGCCCCATCGAACCAGCATCGTCTAGGGGACATCGTTTCATCCTGGCGACAACTGACTACTTCTCCAAGTGGGCGGAAGCAATACCACTGAGGGAAGTGAAGACGGAGAATATCCTCCATTTCTTCAAGACGCATGTCATATATCGATTTGGAACTCCGCGACGGATCATCTCCAATAACGGGCCAGCCTACAGAAGTCACAAGATCAGCCGCTTCGCGCAACAGCATAACATAGACTGGAGATATTCCTCGGTTTATAATCCGCGAGCCAACGGTCTCACCGAGGCCTTCAACAAGACCTTGACGAAAATCATAAAGAAAACGGTGTCCCGAAATAAGAAAGACTGGCACGAGAGACTGCAAGAGGCTCTTTGGGCGTATCGAACTACGTTTAAAATGGCCACGAACGCAACGCCATATGCGTTGGTATTCGGTACAGAAGCAGTACTCCCTCTCGAGATAGAATTACCCTCTCTACGAGTGGCAGTCCACTACGAGCTGACGGACGAAGAAAACGCTCACCTTCGGCTTAAGGAGCTTGACGCCCTTGATGAAGCCCGGCTCATAGCACAGCAAAATCTAGAAGCTTATAAAGCAAAGATGACGCGCTCATATGAAAGATTAGCCCGACCGAGGACATTCCGCCAAGGCGAACTTGTGCTAATGGTCAAAAGGCCTATGATTCCCAATCGCGCCAAGCGAGGAAAATTCGAACCAAACTATGAAGGCCCATACATCATAGATAAGGTCTACCAGGGTGGGGCCTATCTACTCATGGACATGCACGGTGAAAGGCCTTTTAGGCCAATAAACGGTCACTTCCTAAAGAAATACTATGCTTAAGCTCAAACTCTATCAGCAGTAGCCAGCCTTCTCAAAGTCGGACCGAAATGTCCTTAAACTAATAGCAGACCGAAACGTCTTTAAACTACTACCGCAGCATCTTTTAGGCTGACGAGATATAAAAAAAACATATAAAAATAAAATAAAATAAAAAACGGTATGTCCATAAGCAAAAAGGGCATGGATGAAAACCCGAAAGAGCTCCGTGAGTAAAAACAACAGGGCTACCGGCGAGTGTTCGTGAAAACCCGAAAGGGCGCGACCTCGTAAAAAAATATATAAAAATAAAAAGAATAAAAAAAAGCGGTACGTCCATGAGCAAAATGGGCACGGATGAAAACCCGAAAGGGCTCCGTGAGTAAAAACAGCAGGGCTACCGGCGAGTGTTTGTGAAAACCCGAAAGGGCGCAACCCCGTTAAAAGACACTTATAGGGTCCTCTCGACCTTGTAAGGAGAAACCACCCGCGTGAGATCCTTACGACTCACAAGGGAGCAACACACTTAGGGATCCCCACGATTCCTAAGGAGAAAATACACTTGCGAGATCCTCACGACTCGTAAGGAGAATTCTCTTATGGGACCCTCACGGCCCATAAGATTTGAAAGTCTTAAGTTACAGAGACCTAAATCTGTGCTTAAGTAACTCCCACAACTCCCGATATTGCCCTACAAGTGGCTCAATACTGACCCTTGTATACAATCCACGGGCGCGAATAAACATTTCCCTAATCAAGTCCCATCCGAGACTAGGGATATGTTCGCATGACGAACAACCCTTATAAGTCCTCTCGACTTACAAGAAGAAAATCCTCCTGTAGGATCCTTACGACTTACAGAGGAACAAACACTTAGGAATCCTCACGATTCCTAAGGAGAAAATACACCTACAAGATCCTCACGACTTGTAGGGAGAAATACCTTTGTGAGACCCTTACGGCTCATGAAGTCAAAAGCCTTAGTCGACAGGGCCTTAACCCTGTTCGCTAAGCCACCCTTGTTCGACATCGACAGAAGCAGATGATGATTCGCTCCTGGCAATATCCCAGTTGTAGCGGTGCTGATGCCGAGATCGGCGTCTAATTTCAGGTCTACGGCGAAAAACCAGTAGGCCGCACATGCATATGAAATAGCCGAAATGATGGGGCAACTCGCAATAAAAAGCAGCGAGTAAAAATAAAAAATAGCCGAAATGATTGGGCAACTCGCAATAAAAAGCAGCGAGTAAAAATAAAATAAACAGCCGAAACGATTGGGCACCGCGAAAAATAGCCGAAATGATTGGGCAATCGCGACCTTCGCGATATAAAAGCTGAAATGATAGAGCATCGCGGAAATGAAAAAAAATAAAAGAAATGATAAAACTTTGGCCCTACAGCTAAGATCACATCGATCCCTGTATACAATCCAAGGGCGTAAACAAAGAGGGAACCATACTTTCCCAACAGGCTCCGCCAGAAGACAAAGCCAAATCTCGACGGTTCAGTCCAACTCCGAAGAAACCAGTGTCTTTAGCAAACATCTCGACTCACGGATACAAACACTCCTTGACGAGAGCCTCCTGATCCGCGTCGACTCGCAGAGCAACCGGTGCCTCCGTGGGAAATTCTCGACTCGTTTCAAACCCCAAGGAAACAAATAATCCTTGGCGCTAGGGAAACAAATAATCCTTAGCAAATTCCTCGACTCACAGATACAAACACTCCTTGACGAGAGCCTCCTGATCCGCGTCGACTCGCAGAGCAACCAGTGCCTCCGTGGGAAATTCTCGACTCGTTTCAAACCCCAAGGAAACAAATAATCCTTGGCGCTAGGGAAACAAATAATCCTTAGCAAATTCCTCGATTCACGGATACAAACACTCCTTGACGAGAGCCTCCTGATCCGCGTCGACTCGCAGAGCAACCAGTGCCTCCGTGGGAAATTCTCGACTCGTTTCAAACCCCAAGGAAACAAATAATCCTTGGCGCTAGGGAAACAAATAATCCTTAGCAAATTCCTTGACTCACGGATACAAACACTCCTTGACGAGAGCCTCCTGATCCGCGTCGACTCGCAGAGCAACCAGTGCCTCCGTGGGAAATTCTCGACTCGTTTCAAACCCCAAGGAAACAAATAATCCTTGGCGCTAGGGAAACAAATAATCCTTAGCAAACATCTCGACTCACGGATACAAACACTCCTTGACGAGAGCCTCCTGATCCGCGTCGACTCGCAGAGCAACCAGTGCCTCCATGGGAAATTCTCGACTCGTTTCAAATTCCAAGGAAACAAATAATCCTTGGCGCTAGGGAAACAAATAATCCTTAGCAAATTCCTCGACTCACGGATACAAACACTCCTTGACGAGAGCCTCCTGATCCGCGTCGACTCGCAGAGAAACCAGCGTCTCCGCGGGAAAACTCCCGATTCGTCTCAACTTACAAGATAAAGCCTCAGGCAGCAGGGACTAAAAAACTTGCTTCCTGAACAATCGGACCCTGCAAGTCGATCTGAACGGTCTCTTGCATACTATCCACGGGTCTCACTCTCCGAAGTCAAGTTTCGACAAGGAGGGAAACAACCGCTTACGAGTCCTCTCGACTCGTAAGAGGGAAAAATTTTCTTACAG
Organism: Agapanthus africanus; assembly: GCA_030015575.1. Taxonomy (NCBI): domain Eukaryota; kingdom Viridiplantae; phylum Streptophyta; class Magnoliopsida; order Asparagales; family Amaryllidaceae; genus Agapanthus; species Agapanthus africanus. Next base: position 199,061,252 of record JASDDO010000028.1, on the reverse strand, counting down.
GATCCTTACGACCTATAAGAGAAAACACACTTAGGAATTCTCACGACTCCTAAGGAGAAAAACCCACCTACGGGATCCTCTCGATCCGTAGGGAGAAAAATCTCTACGAGACCCTCATGGCTCATAGAGTTGAAAAGTCTTAGACAGCATATCTGAACCTGGGCCTAAGCCATCGCTATTTTTTTTAAGAAAGTCAAGATGCGTGCTCTATTATCTGTTGACCATGTTTACTAAGGTAGCATGCTGATAGTAAAATAAAGAAAAGGCGGAAAAATGACACAAGACATTACAGAAAATGTGTATCTTTTATTCATAAACTTGATTGAGTACAGGATACATTGTGCTAAAGGATGAAAAATATATATATACATTTTTTATTTATAAGTACAAACGATATAAGGAGAGTTACTGAGAAGGAAGCGTCCTGCATAACTCTAGCAATTGTTCGCGCACTTCCTTTCCCACTTTCTCCTGATCGGCCACCACTGCCAACTCCGCCTCCACTTGGGCCCGTTGCTGCGCGACAGATGCAAGCTGATCCCTGACGGCCTGATGAGCAGCTTCACGGCCTGGAGTGTCATGCTCGGCGACATCAAGTGCCCGCTTCAGTTTCAGCCCATTTGAGATGCGCTCCAGAAGGCCCTCGAAGACGGCCTTTACCTCAGCGGCGTTCGCTTCAACTTCAGCACGTAGGCGAGCAGTTTCGCTTGAAGACTCCTGGCACTCCTTCAGCCTCAAAGCTGCTTCTTGTTCCAAATGATGGAAATGAGAAGTGCTTTGCTCGAGCCATGCTCCCCGTTGAATGCTCACAGCCAAAGTCTCGGGGGATAGACGCATCGACTCCAGCTGATGAAGACGAGCCTCAATCTCCCGACAATGGTTAACCCAAGAGGCGACAATGCCCTCGTCATGGAAGGTGGCAAATATCACCAACATCGGGTGAACCGTCGTAGCGAAGTCCTCAGCAGATGTAGGAGTCTCGATGTCGAGTTCCTCGATGTAGTCGCTCAACATGCGCAGACTATTCGCCGCACCTTTTGAGGACGGACGTCTCTGAGAAGGGCCGCCCGGTATTGTAATATGAGACTCAAAAGGCACCGAGACTGGAACGACAGCTGAAAAAGACAAAATGCGATTAGATGATGATTCAATAGATATGGAGAAAGTCATTGATAAGATAGTTTACTATACCGGTTGAAGCAGGTGGCAAGGCCGGAAGGGCCGGTGGCGCAACCGATCTTTCTTCTCCCCTTTCGATTTGTAACACTGCAGTCAGGACAAGAGAGAGTTAGAAATAATTCTACCACTGAAAAACAAAGATATCAATCGGGAACGGTACTCACCAGCGCCACCAGAGGGAGAGGCGAATTCAGATGGGAAGGAGAAGTGTGGGAGCAACACTTGATAGAGATGGTCAAAAAGCACTCCTGAAAGACATAACAGTATGACTTTAGTACACAAATTATACGTCTGAAAAGTGAGATTAATAAGTTGCGAACTCATACCTTCCAACATCTTCGACGGTATGAGAGAGGGCTGAGAGGTGACCACCGCCAAGGCAGTCGTTAAAGGCACTCCCTCGAGCAGTGGGGCATCAGCGCTGGCTGCACCTGCTTTACGAAAAAGGTAAATTTGTCAGAAAGAATTGTAAGGTAAAGAAAGACAGCAACTTGGGATTTACCTGATGAGCTACCGGCTGAAACGGAGGCGGCTCCCTCCTCCATCGATATGAGGCCACCGCCCGTGGCCTCATCACCCGACTCGATAGGGACCGTCGTCGTGCTCGCGCGGCCAGGAGACGGCGGAAGATCGTAAGCGGGGAGGGCAATGATCGGAGCATTACCAAACTCTTGGGAGAGAGCGGCTGACTCCTTCCCGAGAGTCGTGCCCATCTCACCCGCTACTTCTTCTGGCTCCGCGATCTCCATCGGCTCATCCGTCGTCACCACGAGGTCGCCGGCCTCAAGCGCCTCGTCCGCCACTACCCTGGGCTCAGTTATGACGATCATTTCATCTGCCGCCACTTCAAGCTCGGCATCAATGACCTTCTCGGCTGCAAATCCCTCAACATCCAGCTCAGGCTCCGCAGCCCCAGTAACGTTGCCCACCGTCAGCTCGGGTTCGGCAGGTGCCGCCTCCTCTGCTTCCTTAGGTTCAATGGTCTCCGCCTCCCCTTCGGTTGGCCTTGACCCTGCAGGGTGGAACATATAAGAACCGACAGTTTTATAAGTCTTATAACAAGATTCTGAAAGAAGTATTACCTGAGGTAGACTTGTCATTGGCCTCTCGATTGGCGTGGATCGCCTGCCTATGAGATGTAGACAGGGCGACCGGGGCCTCTTCGGATGGAGCATCAGCACGAGGGGCGGTGCTGGGGCCCGCTCCCATAGCCAAGGCAGCCCTGCGCGCCTTCGCCTCACGCCTCAGCCGCTTCCTTTCCTCCCGGGCTGTCGCGATGGACCTCTGTGACGCTTCCTTCAAGGCGTCGTCATCCTCGTTCAGGGATGCCTCCAGAGCCTTTAAGGCATCTTTCATCGGCTCTTCAAGACGAACCTCCTGCGGTGGCCCAGAGGAAGCGAGAACATCGGCAGCTGGCGGAACATCTGCATCACTTGGCGGGAGCGGCATTGAGGTTCCTGTGATAAAAAGGGAAAGTTAGATCGACCATAACACAAGGGAAATGAAAACTTGATGAATCGAAACTTACTGAGGCCTAAAGACGCTCTAAGGCGTTCCTCCTCCTGGAAGGTCTTGAGTGAAGCGGCAATGGCTTCCTCATCAGTGATGACTGTTGGAAGAAAAGAAAGAAAAACGTTAGTCAAAGGCAATGAGAAGGATATGATGCAATAAAGAAAATGCGACTAGTAGTTACCTTATTACGCAAGCTCAGCTAGCCACGCTTCACGCTTTGCCAACCACGCTGAAGTTTCGAGAGCGGCTTCCAAGTCTGTGTCATCCGGCGGCGGCATGACTAATCCCTCGTTAGTCCCATATTCGATCAGGCCCTCGGCGTAGGGAGCATGGGGTTCCTGACCGAACACGACATCTGCAGCGAAGAGCGATTTCTTTTTCTTCTGCCCTCCGACCCTAGGCTCACGTGGGATTGACTTACGCTTAGCAGCCACCTTGGGACGGCGGGTTCCGATGTCCGCACCCACGCCAGACTCTGGCGAAACTACAACCACTGTCTCCACTGGAGCACAGGGCGCTGCAGGTGCATCTGTGATATCAGGGAGCGACAATCTACGTGGAGGACTTTGCGCACGCGGTGGCCTGATTCTAACCTCTTTTAGAGGAGCGACTACTGGAGTCCTTGGCACTAAGGGAGCGTTACGGTCAGTGCCGGGAGGTGCACCTTTACGGTCGATCAACACTCGCCTCTCTTCCTTTATAACGGCCCCCGTCACATGATTGTACCACTCTTTATATACATTAAGGAGTCGTGGAGCGCAGGCCGGCGCACTGATAAAAAAACGAGAACTCGTGTTCAGGCGCATGAAGTGATGTAACGCGTTCTCCATCCCTTCTTCATTGGCAGCAGGTTCCAGTAAGAAAGCTTACAAGGGTACCCCTTGGTCGTAGCCCAGTTGTTGGGCGAAACGATGCGGGTTATATCTCATGAAGATTGCCGCACCGTCCTGCCTGAAGACTAGGAAGCCCGGTCTAATAGAATACAAGTGGAGGGTCTCCCGGGCCGTCAAAACTGAAGCTCCATCCTTAAAGGAGTCCTGTAATGGTCGCACCACAGTGGTGGACACTTTTCCAATGGTTAATACCTTGTCAATGAAGGACATCCCGACTGCAACGGTGTGAGGGCGAAGCAGTAAACCCCTGGCGTTCCGTGGTGAAGGGGTCACGATTGATGCACCAATCAACTGAATGATACGAGGGAAACCACACTTGTCAAAGAACGAGGGCCTTTTATGCATACCGAAGACACCCGCCGTGTGTAGCTCGAGCCACGATACAAAGTAGTGCATCGGGAAGACCACGTGCAGTACCCCAGGCTCATTAGCATCCGCTGCTCGGCTGAGGCCATGATATAAGTGCGCCAAGCCGGCGATCCCAACGGCCACCTTTACCCCGATAGTCATCCGGTGGGCGGGGTAAAAAACAGAGGGCCGCATGCGGTGAGAGTGCATTGGAATTACAAACCAACTCAACCATAACCCGAGAAATCCTAAGAAAAAGGCCTCCTCATCCATTCCAGGGGCCGTAATTTCTGCAAAAGACATAGTAGGGAAGTCCGGAAGGAAAAAACCCTTTTGGTCTATCTCCTTCTCCGGTAGGTTATCCGCACCTAGACCGAAAGGGTCATCCAGAGTAGCGAACTTGATAGCCTCTGATGAGAGGACACTTGGACGAAGAAACCGAGCAATGAAGTCCTCAAAGTTAACCCCCCGACTCCCATGTTCGACGAAGAGGGACTCATATATGTTCAACACTTTAATCAAGCTTGGGAACTGGTGCTGAACAGCATTCTCCGGCGTGAGCCCCCTTACCATCGACTTAGCACCAAAGACGTACTCATCTGTCGGGAGAAACTCCTCATAATGTTCCCCCATCACTGGTAAACCGGATACCTCCGTGAACTTCTCCAAGGAGATTGACACTTCCCGATCCATGGCAAGGAAAGTGTGGGTAGGAATATTCCATTGCTCCAAGAAAGCCTTGAACCACCAGGTGGGGAGCGTAGGATACTGGAAGAGAGAGACATAGACAGCGGTGTATAACCCTAACCTTATCAACTGCGACTTCTTCGTCGACAGGATGTACCGGGCCCATGGCAGATAGCCAATCGGGTAGCGGAGGATCAAACCAATGTTATATGATTGCCCCCAAGGTCTCGCCTCCCCCTGACAGATACGGCGTCCTAGGATATCCAAGACCATAGGACGCTGGACTGAAACCGCATCCACAGCGGGATGAAGAAAGCTCTTCGCAGTCCAGTCCACCATCTCCACGGCATACTGCACCGAGGGTGGGCTGGCGTAATGAATCGCCGTGATGGGTTCTGACGGCACCGCGCATGTGAAGCTCCGTCGGCCCATGATGATCTGATTATACCACGACCCCCAAAGATGGAGACTCTTGTATTCCGGGTCGTATTCCTTGATCATTGCCAAGACTTCACGGTCTATGGGCGCTTCGGGAAATCCCTCCTCTGAACGAGCAAACGGGAATGAGGTGTCGAGAGACATGATCGCTGCAAGTGAACAGAAATTAGCCGTTAGTGTTGCAATTCCAACGCTTAGCGTTTAAGAAAAAAATGCATTAATTAATCAATTAAATTAAAAATTAATTTAATTAAAATTAATTAATTACACCACACAGCAGTGCAGTGGGTAGGAGACCGAAGGGGGACCCACAAAATCTGGATGACAATACGTCAGTTAATAAGACAATCTCATCATTGGATGAGATTGTCAGTTGGTCCCCAGGAAAACATTCCCATTAATAAAAAAAAGGGGGAAGAATCCCCAGAGACAAGGAGAAAATCTCCTCTTTCAGAGCAAAGCTCTGTCACAGAGTGACACTTGTCAAACTCTGGTCTCAGAGAAATAAGATTCCTTAAAAGAGCATAGCTCTATGGTAATAATGGAAAGGTCCATCAGAAAATGTTTACACCTAAAAGAATTAAATTTTTGGAATCTTGAAAAAATCTATGAAAAACTTATGAAAATTTCTTCATTTTTCAGATCTAAAAGATCTACAGATGATTCAAAGAGCAAAGCTCTGTCCATAGGTTAGAACCCATGAACAAGATCTCTGCAGATCTATAAGTTTTTGAGAGCAAAGCTCTGTTGGTGAAACCCCAATGGGAATTCCTTTAGATCAAAAGTTCTGTAAGAGCAAAGCTCTTTGGTTAAGATTAATTTAAGTTAATTTGATTTAAATTAATTTTACCTAAAGTTTCTAACTTTGGAAATGAGCAAAGCTCTGAAATTCTCAAGCAAGAGCAAAGCTCTGGTAATTAAAATCTTGAAGATGGTGAAGATTTTTCTAAGGGCCAAGAGTCCTATTTATAAAGCGCTTGCGCCCCTTCAGCTCACCCCTTGATCCAACGATCAGGAGTTTGTCACCGTTGCCCTCACGTGCGCGCCACGTGAGCGCAACGGTGGGGGGGTATTTGTTTCCCCCAATCAGAGCAAACCTCTGTTGAAATTCAAAATTCAAAATTTTGAAGCAACGCTTCAAATCCCGGGCGCAACGCGCCACGTGTCTGGCGCAGACGCATCAGCGCAGCGCCCAAAGCAGCGCACCCAATCAGAGCAAAACTCTGTTTTAAACAAAATTAAATGAAGCAACGCTTCAGTTGCACAAGCACTGCGCTGCGCGACACGTGTCAGCGCAGTTGCGCTGCGCGACACGTGTCAGCGCAGTTGCGCTGCGCTGTGCGCTGCGCGACACGTGTCAGCACAGATGCGATAGCGCAGATGCGCTGCGCTGTGCGCTGCGTGACATGTGTCAGCGCAGAGGCGCTACTCTGTGCGCTGCATGATACGTGTCACGCGCTGGGGCATTTGCGCCAAACAGAATAAAGATTTTAAAGAAATCTTTCTGTTCTTGTTAAAATAAGAAGATTTTCTTCTGTAAAACAGAAGCCCTTGGATCAAAAATCCAACGGTGGGGAAAATTCCCCAAATCACTCAGAGAAAGATCTCTTTAACAAAATTAACTAATTTATGGGCACTATAAAAAGGACCCTAAGCCTCAATTCAAAGGCATAAACATTTTCAGAAAAAAAAAAAAGAACTCTGAAGAACTCCTCAAGAACAATAAAGGTAAAAAGCCTTTAGAGAAAAGAGAAAGTTCTCTTATGAACAGATCATAGATCTAAAAACAAGATCAATGATCTTTAATAAAAACAAAAAAAATAAAATAGTGCTTTGCAGTTTTTTTTTATGAACCTTTGGTTCTCTGAGATAAGAAAGACAAGAAAAACTTATTTTTCTTGGATCTAAATTAGATCAAGAAATCAAATAGTACTTTGCACTTCTGTTCTTGAATTTAAAAGATTCTTAGTGCTTTGCACTTCCAAATTGCGCTGTTGCGCTCTTGGGAAAGCGCCACGTGTCAACATCTGAACTACTTGCGCTATGCGCTTTAAGATAGAGCTTTGCTCTCTGTAATTGGCGCAACTCACCAGAGTGCGCCACGTGTCAGCAGCGCAACGCACTAGCGCAGCGCACTGCGCCTGCGCGACACGTGTCAACACTACAAGCGCTTGCGCTCTCTAATTGGCGCAAAGCGCCTGAAAAATGCAATGCATTTCTTAAAGGGCCAGGCCCAAATCAAAAAGACCTAATAGGTCTAAATAAATTGTAAAGCAATTAAAGGGCAGAGTCCAATTTAAATTGATGCCCTGCATCATTCTTAAAAGGGCAGAGCCCAAATAAAATCGGTGCCCTGCATCATTTATAAATGGGCAGAGCCCAAAACAAATTGATGCTCTGCATCCTTTCTGGGCAGAGCCCAAATAAAATAAAAAAGTGCAAGCCCAAATGCAAACAGAATGTGGACATTTTTAATTGGACTTAGCTTAATTTTGACCGTAAGTCCTTAAATTAAATTGACTGAGCACGATTGCTCCCTAAATCAATTTACAACCGGTTCGAGGGTATATCTCCGAACTCCTCTGACACCTCTCGTTGTAATCCTTCAACGACGTCAGAGAGGCGACGGGTCCCGACGACCACATATGAATATAGACTGCGGGGTCCCTAAACTCGTGGACCGAGACGTCCTTAAACTAATATTGGACCGAGACGTCCTTAAACTAACATCGGACCGAGACGTCCTTAAACTAACATCGGACCGAGACGTCCTTAAACTAATAATCGTCCCTAAATGGGAACGCCGGACCGAAACGTCCCTAAACTAATCATGGACCACCACGTCCCTAAACTGGCGATGGACCACCGCGTCCCTAAACTGGCGATAGACCACCACGTCCCTAAACTGGAACATGGACCACCACGTCCCTAAACTGGAACAATAGAGCCTCCAAATGCTCTTTTGCCGAATCTAAACGGTCCCGTTTAAGTTGATCTTAGCCCCAAACACGGCTAACGTATCCTTAAACATTCAAATAGACTATAAAACTCTATATCAACTTTGGTTCAAGGGTACATCTCTGAACTCCTCTGACACCTATCGTTGTAATTCTTCAACGACGTCAGAGAGGTGACGAGTCCTGACGGCCATATAATAAATGGATCACCACGTTAAGTTGATCTTAGTCTCAAACAGGACTAACGTATCCTTAACGAACGTTTAAGTTGATCTTAGTCTCAATACGGCTAACGTATCCTTAAACTAAAAACACCAAACCCAAATCTAAGTAAATACGGATTTGGACTAATCCACGTCCTACGGGCGACGGCATTACTTAGTCTCCGTATACAATCCATGGGCAACCACAAACAAAACAAACACACACGACACGAAGTGAAATTCTGGAGAAGGAGAAAATGGTTACCGCGATGCGGCAGCGTAATTAACTGCAGGGGCTTACGCCTGCAGGGAAGAGCGTCCCCACAATCAAAAACCCCTCAAGCGAGGGGGAATCTGACGAAGTCTGCTACATCGGTCGCATCCGTCTAAACCTCCGATACACGGTGCCATAAATCAACTTAGCATCTTCGGAGAGGTGGACAGATAAAACCAAATAGCATCTGCCCCGAATCTCAGCGTCAGGACTTTGCAGTCCTGTGCGCCGCCGTTCGGAGGGGAACAAATACTTTGTATAAGTCCCCTGAGTTCAATAACTCAAACCCTGTGCGTCGTAGGTTGAAAAACTGTAGTATGGTTAAGAAGAATTACACCGCTGTTGAATGCACCTTACCTAATCACCAACCGATATAGATAAATGTCACAGACATAATATCAAAAAGATATATCTCACTTTATAAAAATAAACGTACAGATATATCAGTTTGAAATTGGTGCATAACAACGGATATTCAAAACCAAATATTTGCCATCCGGCAAAATCTAGATGATTTCCTCAAATATCACCAATTACAACGAATTCTGATATAATGAGGATCTAATCACCCAATTCCCAATATCTTACTCCCACTCACCATCTGTAATAACATGCAGATGTGAGAAACTGATCTGGTAAATACATACCCTGGAGTTAGATTCTAACTGGGAAAACAGTTATCAATTAACATCGTACGGTGAAACTGAAACATGAAAATGTTTCGAAGGGATAACCGGGTATTAGTAGTAACGCCTCTTCCACTATCCTGATTCACGACAGTAACCATATACTTTACCTGCCCTCACTCCAATCTTTTTATTATGCCTTTACTTATTACCTTCTGTACACCTTCTTTAGGCTAATTGGTTTTCTTCTTTCCCTACCTTTCGGCACCAGCCTAAGGTTTGGAAGAAGACTATCCAATAAGCGTAATAGGTGTACCCTCCTAATCCTAGGAGCCCTCGCAACCTGAGAGAAGGTAAAGAGAAAAGACATCTGAATAATCCTATTCTTTTTCTCCTGAACCAGAATCCATCCTCGAAAAAGTTCCTTCGAGTTCGTATGTAACTATACGATGGATTTATTCAATGGAAGTGGATATCCGTAGTGATACGAAGTATTCTAAAGAAAAGCAAAGTGGATGTAGGAGTGGCAGGGGTATACATGGTCTTTGTCGTGAATGATGGTGATCGCAATTTCCTTTACCATTATTCTAATCCCTTTATATGTCTTTACTTATTACCTTCTGTACACCATAGTTAAGCTTGTTGGTTTTCTTCCTTCCCTACCGTTCGGCACCTGCCTATGGTTTGGAAGAAGACTATCCAATAAGCTCAATAGGTGTACCCTCTCCTAATCCTAGGAGCCCTCACAACCTGAGAGAAGGTAAAGAGAAAAGACAACCGAATAATCCTATTCAATCTCTCCAGAACCGGAATCCATCCTCGAAAAAGTTCATTCGAGTTCGTATATAACCATACGATGGATTTATCCAATGGAAGTGGATGTTCGTAATAATACGGGGTGTTCTGGAGAAATGCAAAGGTGATATAGAAGTGGCAATGATGTATGTGACACCGTGACATTCCAAAAGCCAAAGTGTTTTAAGAAGGTTCGGTAAACTTGGTTCATGAGTTTTAGTCAAAGGTCGGGTCATAGTCGCAGCCAGAGAGAGAGAGCAGAAACACTCAGCGTGCACTCTAACCTAGATCAGAATGGTTAATCAATTTATCTAATCTGGATGGCTCCCACTGTTTCCTCGAATTCTCCTCCAAACCTAAAAGGAGAATTAGTCGGAATCACCCGAGGAGTAATCCTACTCATCAGTGGGAATCGGGATCTAACTATCATCGCATGATAACCTGATGGAAGACACTCAAGTCACCACACTCCAGAAGGTATGCGCAAGCCTGGCAAGTTTCCTGTATGTTTGAAACTCCCGATGTGTGTTTTTACCCCTAGGACCCAAGTGACCTTGACAATGCCAACATATCAAAGAGTCCTAATCAAGTTCAACCCGTCATTATCTTGATTGCATTAAACCCACCCGTATGAGTCCTTGACAATGCCAACATAACCGTACGACTGTCCTAACCAATCCACATATCCATGCGACAGAAAAGCATTACAGAGCTACCGAACACTACGCCTCGGCAATGCACGACATACGTAGTACGAATACTAAGCAATACTGATCTGAAATGACGGAGGGCTACGGCTGGTTTTTGGCGAAAAACCTTTAACGTAATGAACTTGATCTCGTTGAAGGAATCCAAGTGGTTTTATAAATATATAGTGGCAAAAACTTTTGCTAAAGAGGTCACTCCTGGTGAAGGGATCTCGGCTCTTTCCCCGTCGAATGGGGTGCAGGATATCCCAAACTGAATACCACGATGCAAAGAAAAAGTAATCGACTATAGTTAAGTTATTACATTGACGCAAACTTTTACCCAAGGGGTCATTCCCGATGAAGGGATCTCGGCCCTTGCCTCGTCGAATGAGGTGCAGGATATTCCAAAATGAATACCACGATGCAAAGCAAAAGTGTACGTCTGTAATGTCAGTTTTTTTTTAAAAAACTTGGTTCCAACAACATCATATATAGGTTTGTTTTATCCTTGCATTAATAAGAATCTATGCGGTCCCATCAATTAATCACACCAGAAAAGAACGAAAATAAAATGTACGTATATGCCATCCGCATTCGCCACTGGGTCCCGTCATCACCCGTTAGGTTACTTAACTAACGACAGAGCGGGGACTGGGCTAGCGCGGGTGCAAAACATATACAACATCTACTAGTATATATAAATATATATAACATTCGTCCCAGGCATTATATAAAGCAACATCACAGAAACATCACAGAATGGTGGATAATCTGGAGCCCCGAGTTTCACTTGAGCCGCAAGTGAGACCCGACGTTCCCTGTCGTGTGGATAGCCTGTGCAATGAAAACCTAGACCCCTATGAGTGCGGCAAGTTACCCGCAAAACCAGAAGCGAGGCAGCCCCCTTCAGCAACGTGAATGGACCACCCAGCATTTCACGGAATCCGGTAACTTGAGCACCCCTCCTGGGTCAACCTATACCCCCTACGAATGCGGCGAATAGCCCGCCAATCCTAGAGTAAGGTCCCTTCCATCCCAACGCCATGAGATGCGAACCCGTTGCCTTCTAGAATCCGGCTATTCATGCACCCCACCGCGGGGTAATCTTAGTACAGAAAAATAAAATAATATACAAGGGTGACATCGACCTCAGCCCGGTCGTGCCCCAAAAGAATAATATACAAACTGGCAGTGACGGCAGTCCACATGTCGGACGCTCGCCCTGCAATATCAAATGTACAAATAAAATAAAACTGTACTAATATTGCACCACAATTATCCACCACGACAATCCAACCAACATCACAGCACACCACAGAACATCAACGTGAATGTCACGTTCGCAAACCCGTCTAAAAGACATATAGCAATTAGACGAGTTTACCGATCTAGTGACATTCACGGTCGCAGAAAATAATGTATGTACTGTCAAACGCACGCTTAAAATATCGATCGACTAAGTTCCAAATTGGCCCCAATAGCAAAACAACACTTCACTGAAATCTGGGCCAAAACAGAATATCACAAAAATCACATTTCCAAGTAAATGGGCTACAGAAAAAATTTGGTCGCCCGTTGCCACTAAACCGCCGCGGAACCGCCGCCAATAGGGGATTAGTGCGGCGGATCCTCGGCGCTTTTGTGGAATCACGAGCCCAACTTTTTTCAGTACCCTTCAAATTGCCTGCACAGATTTTTAAGATGTGTGAAATAATTTTTTGACCACATTTAAAAATCGACAGAAACTGTGGAAAAATGGAATCGTGATTTCGTAAATTCCGTCGATCGATCTATTAAGCATGTTTAAACAAGCTAGTAGGGTTTAAAGGGTGGCTCTGATACCATGAAGGGTCCCGGCAGTGCCCCGGCCATCGAAACGCGACCAAAATGCGGAACAAAAATTTTCTAAACTGGCGCTACCGCTACCCGATTTACGGATCGACCTTAAACCCTAAACTAGCAAACTAACTAAGAGTTAGAATCGTTATACCGAGTTGATCCGTGTCCTTCAGTCTTCATTCCAAGCTAATAGCGGTCCTTTGATGATGTTTGGTTGCCGGTCTTCCTCCATCTCCGATAATCCACCCGAGGGAAACGGCGCAAGCTCCAACCTCGTCGAACGAGATAACCGACGCTCCAAAGTCGCTAGCGATGGAGAGTGGGGGTGTAGTAGTGTGTCACTATGTTTTCTCTCATCCCTTGAGCTCAAGAGAGCATCCATAGAAGATAAATGAAGGTGAGGGAATGAACTTTGGCATGAACAAAATGGCTAAGTATTTTTGGATGAAACTTGAGAGAGTGAGAGAGTGAGCTAATAGGTAAATTAATCATCCAAATAACATGAAATGAACCCCACCCCATGATTGAGTGGCCGGCCCCTCTCCCCCTCTCTCATTTTTCAAAAGAAAAACATCATTTCCAAAGTTAAAAAGCAATAAACAAATGCACCCATACCATGCACCATGCCATGTCATTGTTCATGCCACCTCACACCCTCCACCTCATTATAAAGCAAATGAATTTCCTAAAAAGGAAAATCAATAATGAGGTGGCAAATCTTCTAGAAGCTATTCCGTATAAAATACGAAATACTTCTCGGTACATGTACCGAAATACATATACGCGTATTCGTACCAAAAAATAGCCGAGAGAGAAAACGAATAGTGAAGAATAATACTAGAATACGTATATACAAATACATATATAAACTATTAAATCAAAACCTGATTTAATAAACTGGCTTAATCCTAAGCCTCTAGTATTATCAACCGTCCGATTAAAGTCTGCGCAGCACATGCACATATTTAATCAGACACCTGTATGTATTAACATACCCCATGTACACTATATCGCCTGAACCGTGAAAACCCTCTGTGTGGGACTCTAAAGACTCGTCAATACGCTGGCAGTGGGTTTAACCACAAGCACGTCAGCAGCACTAGCTGTACGTAACGGCTGCCCAGGTATTGAGCGAAAGGGAGGCCGACGAGCAAACTCATCCTGAACCCCTACTGAGCCTGTCAGTGACAATATCCATACAGTCCGGTCTGTTCGTCTAAGAGCATCGCATATCGAGTCTAGGGGGTGGATGAAGTGAGACCCCTAACAACACGATATTTAGTGTCGGCATGTAACCCATCACCATCTGTGAAACTATCGATCCTGGATCGGTAATTCTCGTTCACCATGGCCATGGATTTTTGGTGATGGACACCCGCACACAACGCGACATCAACCCCCAATACCGGGAGAGACGAATCCCCGACGATCCGATCACTGCCTCCATGTGGCTCGGGACTATACCCAACTAAAACATGTTTGCACGACTCCTTTTAGCCGTGGTAGGGTAGTAATCAAAGTACAGTGGGAACTCACACGAGACAAATGACGATCTCAGGTCGACAGACTAACCTGTACACATGTCACCTGTGAACTGCTATCTGACAATAGGTATAATACCAACTAGCAGGTTCCCGGCGAGTCCGTCCAGTGTACTCATAACCCAATAAGCACCTGCATACTATCTTAGGTGAACAAACTAACACCAATGGCTTGTGAGACCTGGCCACCGCCCCTCGTCGGGGTCTCGATCAGTATACACTAGTCTACACTGGAGTATCGATGCCCGGTCTCGATGCTCCCACGACTAGGGACATTTAAGGATGTGCTTATAGACCCCAGCTCCCACAAATATGATCGCCATCATACTGCTGGCAGTCAAGCAAGAATCCTAAGGGCTCTATTAACACGTACATGATGATAAAGACGAACCAGATAGCATACTATCATCTTGAGTAAGACTGTTTTATCGGTATAGGTCCTACCTCAATCATCACAATCATCTGTCCGCGACTATGATAATTGCCTTGAGGGCACTATATGTTGGATATAGTGCCCTCAGAGTCAATTATTGGATCACAGGCATGTGATTGCAATGATTGAGGGAGGACCTATACCGGTAGGACAGTCTTACTCAAGATGATAGTATGTTATCCGGTTTGTGTTTATCATCGTGTACTACTTCAGGTGAACTTACAGGTCACTATTACACATTGATAGAGCCCTTAGGATTCTTGCTTGACTGCCAGCAGTATGATGGCGATCATATACGTGGGAGCTAGGGTCTATAAGCACATCCTTAAAAGGTCCCTAGTCGTGGGAGTTTTCGAAACAGGGCATCGATACTCCAGAGTAGACTAGTGTATACAGTCGAGACCCCGATGAGAGGCGGTGGCCGGTCTCACAAGCCACTGGTGTCAGTTGGTTCACCTAAGATGTATACAGGTGCTCATTGGGTTATGAGTACACCGGACAGGACTCGCCGGGAACATGCTAGTTGGGATTATACCAGACGTCAGATAGCAGTTCCCTGGTGACATGTGTACAGGTTAGTTCATCAACCTGAAATTGTCATTTGTCTCGTGTGAGTTCCCACTGTACTTTGATTACTACCCTACCATGGCTCAAAGGAGTCGTGCAAACAGGT
This sequence comes from Agapanthus africanus, assembly GCA_030015575.1. NCBI lineage: Eukaryota > Viridiplantae > Streptophyta > Magnoliopsida > Asparagales > Amaryllidaceae > Agapanthus > Agapanthus africanus. The sequence goes on along the minus strand of JASDDO010000028.1, from coordinate 199,046,165 downwards.
TTTAGTTGGGTACAGTCCCGAGCCACATGGAGGCAGTGAGCGGATCGGCAGGGGTTTCGTCTCTCCCGGTATTTGGGGTGAGATCGCGCTGTGTCTAGGAGAGCCATTACACAACGCCCTCGGCCGAGGTAGGAGATTTACTGGTAAGTATTCCAGTAGTATCTCAGGGTGTTCTGGGCTACACTCCGACACGACTTGTACCGTTTTTGGGGGTCTGACTTTTACCAACCCCCTAGGCCCGCCATGCGATACTCATAGACGAACGGACCGGACTGTACGGATATTGTCACTGACAGGCTCAGTAGGGTGTCAGGATGAGTTCGCTCATCGACATCCCTTTTGGTCAATACTTGGTAGCCCGTTACGTACGGCTAATACCTCTGACGTGCTAGTGGTTAAATCCATAGCCAAAGTATTGACGAGTCTTTAGAGTACCCCACAGACAGTTTCTCAAGTTTCGGGCGAAACGCTGTAGAGGCCGTATAGATATATGGCAGGGTTCGATCATATACGTGCGGTATTGCACGGATCATGATCGGACGGATAATACTAGCGGGCTTTGGTTTAAGCCGGATCCTAGTATTGTACAGTGTAGATTTTGTCTCATTGCATTTTTATTCGGTCGGAATACAAATGCGGGTATGTATATACATTCGCGGGGTTTTCCTGTAATTTATTACGGGATCGTTTTTTGAAGTTGCCAGTTTGCATTCCGTTTCGGCCATTTTTCCCTTGTTCCTTCTTGGCTGAAATTCCTTTGATGGGAGGGGCTTATTTGCAAATGTGCAAATTAGCAAAGTGGAGGGTGTTTTTTTGTAAGTGGTTGCTTCATGATGGTTCTAGATTGTGGTTGACTCCATTTGCATCATTGCTTGCTTTTTGAGAGGAGATGGGTTTTGGATTTGACATGGTTGTGATCATTATTCCTCATGATCACCATTTTCTCTTTCTTGCATTATTACTCACTCCCTCCTCTTCTCATGAGCTTGGCCGGCCACTTCTAAGGGGGGCTGTCCAAAAATTTGGGAGAGGGAAATGGTTCTCATTTGCTTGCACAAAATCCTTTTGTTCATCTCCCAAGCTTATTACTCCACCTCCACATCCAAATGGCAACTTCACTAACCCCTTGAGACAAAAGTTTTCTACACTCAGTCTACAGCAATCTTGGACACGTCGGCTTGCCAACTTCGTGTCCAAGTTGCCTCGGTCCAGAGGTGGGAGCCCGTAAAAAGACTTCTCGATGCGATGCCCTTCCGACGAGGAGATCAAGACCGGAGATGCCGCGAGGAGATCGGTATGGTGGCCGAAGACCGAAGGACACGGATCGCTCGGTATAGCTCTCTACCCTTTCTCTTGTTAGCTAATAGTAGGTTAATGGTCCGATCCGGGTTTATAGTCCGCGATAACGCCGGTTTCTAAGTAAAGAAAAGTTCTTGTTTCCGCATTTTGGCCCCGGACAGACGGCCGGAGCGCTACCGTGGTCCTACATGGTATCAGAGCCACGCCATTAACCTTTTCTAGCTTGCTCTAACGTGTTTAGAACTTCGATCGAACAAAAATTCCAAAACCACAATTTCAAAAACACAGTTTCTGTCGATTCTGTTTTGTGCTCAAAAAATTATTTGATATATTGCAGAAATATGTGCAGGCTTTTTCAAGAGAACTGAAGAAATTTGGTTGGCTGATTTTACTGTAGCGCAGCGGATCCGCCGCCGTACTATAGCCACAGTGCACCAAATTTCTTCAGTAGGTCTCTGACTTGGAATTAGGGTTTATGGTATATTCTGTTTGGGCCCAGATTTATTTTGAATGCTACAGTTGTGCTTGGGGCCCACTTCGGGAATTTTTGTCGATCGAAAATTTTAAATATGTTAGTTCACAGTATTTACATTATATCTGCGACCGTGAATGTCACTTGATCGGTAAATCCTGTCTAACTGCTATAGCCCTTTTAGACGGATTTGCGAACGTGACATTCACGTTGATGTTCTGTGTTTGTGCTGTGATGTTGCGGATTTGTCGTAGTGGATAGCCTGGATGCAATATTAGTACAGTTTGGTTATTATTTACATTTGATATTGCGGGACGAGCGTCCGACATGTGGACTACCGTCACTGCCTGTTTGTATATTATTCTTTTGGGGCATGACCGGGCTGAGGTCGATGTACCCGTTGTATATTTTACTTTCTGTACTAGGATTACCCCGCGGAGGGGTGCATGGGTAGCCGGGTTCTAAAGGGCAATGGGCCCGCATCTCATGGCTTTGAGACGGAGGGGGCTTCACTATAGAATTGACGGGCTATTCGCCGCACTCGTAGGGGGTACAGGTTGACCCAAGGAGGGATGCTCAAGTTACCGGATTCTGTGAAGTGCTGGGTGGTCCATTCACGTTGTTGAAGGGGGCTGCCTCGCTTCAGGTTTTGGCGGGTAACTTGCCGCGCCCGTAGGGGTCTAGAATTTCATTGCACAGGCTATCCACACGACCAAGGGAACGTCGGGTTTCAGTAGCGGCTCTATGAAACCCGGGGATCCCAGATTATCTGTATTGTTCTGTGATGCTTATTACATTTTCTGTGATGTTGCATTTTATCACGCCTTGAGCGAATATTATATATTGATATATATACTAGTATATGTTGTATATGTTTTGCACCCGCGCTAGTCCAGTCCCCGCTCTGTCGTTAGTTAAGTAACCTAACGGGTGATGACGGGACCCAGTGGCGAATACGGGTGGCATATACGTACATCGTATTTTCGTTCTTTATTGGTGTGATCAATTGATGGGACTATATTGATTCGGATCAATGCAAGCTAAACAAACCTATTCGATGTTGTTGGAACATTTTTCAAAAAGCTGTTATTGCAAGGACGTTCTCTTTTGTTTTGCACAGTGGTATTCGGTTATGAATATCCAGCACCTCAGTTGACGAGGCAAGGGCCGAGATCCCTTCATCGGGAGTGACCCCTTGGACAGAAGTTTGCGTCAGGGTAATAACTTCACTATAACCGATTACTTTTTGCTTTGCATCGTGGTATTCAGTTGGAATATCCTGCACCTCATTCTACGGGGAAAGAGCCGAGATCCCTTCACCGGGAGTGACCTCTTTAGCAAAGGTTTTCGCCCCTATATTTTTATAAAAAAGGGCTATGCAGTTCCTTCAACGATATCAAGTTCATTACGTTAAAAGTTTTTTTCCAAAAAATAGACGTAGCCCTCCGTCATTTCTTACAAGTATTACTTAGTATTCGTGCTGCGTTTGTTGACTGTGTCAAGGCGTAGTGTACGGTAGCTAAGTAGTGTTCGTTTGTGGCATATTAATGGGATTGGTTAAGACAGTCGTGCGGCCTTGTTGACTATGTCAAGGGCTCGTACGGGTGGGTTTAATGCAATCCACGATAATGATGGGTTGAACTTGACTAGGACTCCTTGATTTGTTGACTGTGTCAAGATCACTTGGGTCCTAGGGGTAAAAACATATATCGGGAGTTTCTAAAGAAACTGAAACTTGCCAGGCATATGCATACCTTCTGGAGTGTGATAACGTGAGTGGATTCCGTCATGTTATCATGCGATGATAGTTGGATCCCGATTCCCGCTGATGAGTTGGTTTACTTCTCGGGTGATCCCGACTAATTCTTCTTTTAGGTTTGGAGGAGAATTTGAGGATACAGTGGGAAGTTTCCTGATTAGATAAATTGATAACCATTCTGATCTAGGTTAGAGTGCACGCTGAGTGTTTCTTTTCTCTCTCTCTTTGGCAGCGACCATGACCCGACCCTAAACTATGACTCAGTGACCAAGTTCACCGAACCTTCTTAAAACACTGGCTTTTGGATTGTCAGAGTTGCATACCTCATTGCCACTCCTACTTTTACCCTTTTCTACAGAACACCCGTATTACTACGAACGTCCACTTCCATTGGATAAAACCATCGTATGGTTATATACGAACTCGAAGGAACTTGTTCCAGATTCGAGGATGGTTTCCGGTTCTGGAGAAAACGAATAGGACTATTCAGTTGTCTTTTCCTTTTACCTTCTCTCAGATTGCGAGTGATCCTTGGATTAGGGGATAGTACACCCGTTACGCCTATTGGATAGTCTTCTTCCAAACCTTAGGCTGGTGCCGAACGGTAGGGAATGAAGAAAGCCGATTAGCCTAAGTGTGGTGTACATAAGGTATTAAGTTAAGACAAATAAAGGGATTAGAAAGAGGGCAAAGTAAATTGCGACTGCTATTCACGACCGAACCAAGTATTTCATCGCCACTCCTGCTTCACCTTTGTATTTCTCCAGGACACTCTGTATCACTACGAAGATCCACAGTTATTTGGATACTCCATCGTATGGTTATATACAAACTCGAAAGGAACTTGTTCCAGTTCGGGGATGGATTCTGGTTCAGGAGAAATAGGAATAAGATTTATTCAGGTGTCTTTTATCTTTACCTTCTCTCGCATTGCGAGTGCTCCTAGGATTAGGACAGTACACCTGTTACGCTTATTGGATAGTCTTCTTCCAAACCATAGGCTGATGCCGAAAGGTAGGGAAGGAAGAAAACCATTTAGCCTAAGAGGGTGTACAGAAGGTAATGACTAAAGACATATAAAGGAATTTGGAGAGATGACAAAGAAATATACGGTTACGGTCATGAATCTGGATAATGGAAGAGGCATTACTAGGAATACCCGGATACCCTTTCAAAACATTTACATGTTTCAGTTTCACTGTATTGTTAAAAGAAAACTGATTTCCCAATTAGTCCTTACTCCATGGTATGTATTTACCAGATTTGATTCTCACATCTATATGGTTTTACAGATGATGAGTGGGAGTAAGTCATTGGGAATTGGGTGATCATCCTCATTATATCGGGATTCGTTGTAATTGGTGATATTTGAGAAAATCACCTGGGTTGTTTGCCGGACGGTAAATATTTGGTTTTGAATATCCGTTGTAATGCACCAATTTCAAATTGATATATCTGTACGTCTATTTTCATAGAGTGAGATATAACTTTTTGAAATTATGTCTATGACATTTACCTATATCAGTGGATGGTTAGGTAAGGAGCATTAAACAGCAGTGTAATTCTTCTTAACCATAAGTACAGTTTTCAAGCTACGACACACATGGATTGAGTTACTAGACTCAGGAGACTTATACAGAGTATTGTATGTTGTCCAGTGTCCATTAGGACAGAGGGGTTGGTACTCGTGCTGTATTCTGTTTACTTGTGACTTCTCTAGTTCTTAGACTTGTGTTTCGTAGAAATGCAAGGTCCAAGTTTTGAGAAGTTATAGGTATAAGAATAAAGTAGAGAACCAGATGTTGCAAGTATCGGTATTCTTCAAGGTGATCGAAAATGTAGATACTTGTGTATAGTATTCAGTTGATAGTAATGGTTTTGAGAGACTTGTTTCTCTTTCAGGTCACTCATATCTGGATGCATTCCTAAGTTGAGTAACGCTGATCGGCCTCCTTCCATTTAGTTGACATGCACTGGAGACAGCTGCATGATTTGAATCTGGTTCCAATTAAATCAGTGCCTCTGTTTCTATATTGGATATAGAACGGTTCATATCTTAACGATGTTAAGGTACGGGGAGTTTTCCGGCTTATGCTTAAAACCAGACTCTGGATAACTCAAGGCACGTTTCTGTAATTGCAGTTTGTGGGTTGACCCGGGCTATGACGAGGGTTGACTTTCTACCATCTGGAAGATCAATAGTGATATTGTTCTAGACTCGCCACAGTTTTAATAAAAATGGATTTTTTCAGAAAACAGTAGTGGGAGTATGGTAGAACTGGAAGTGATTCCAGAACCGCAAACGGTTACTGAAAATTTGATATGAACCTAAAGATTCAATCTGATTTGACATTCCATTGGCCACTCCGAAGATATGGTGGGTAACCTCAGGCACCCGAGAGGTATCCCGGTATGCTCAAAGACGGTGACAGGGAGGTTCTTGTTTACCCAGACTTGCCATTGCTGTTGTTCCAGACTATAAGACCCGGCAGGAGGATAAGTATAGCGTCGTTCTGAACTGGCTTTAGAAGTTCACGTGTATATTATTCTGCCAGAGGGTTGTCGTAGTCAGTGGGAGCAGCGGAAGTATAGTGGACAAGTAGCTTATGTATATTCATGGACTAAAGCAGATATAGCGGAGATAGATCATCTATTTCTGATGTGACAGTCATAGGCTTGACTTCATCAGAATAGGGGATGGATCTGTTAAGAAGGTAGTAGGGTGTGATGTCCTGGTATATGGATGACATACACATAGTAGGAAGTGATATTCCTGCACTACGATCGGATATAGTTTGGTTGTCACACAGTGGTTTCTCCGCATAGGATATAGAAATAATATCAGACATTCTGGTTACTAGATCTATGGTTTTAGATCTAGATTTGGGTAGTTTCCCAATCTGGGTACTTAGACAGCATTCTAAAGGTGTTTTAGAATGGACGACTCCTGGCACGGTGGTGTACCTGCAGGTGATGGAGTCACCCTCTCTAAAGGTGTCTTACAGACTAAAAGAGAGAGGGATGTGCATGATTGGCAGATCACTTGCTTAGGCAATTGAGTCAATCATGAGATGTCAAGTACCACACCAGATGTTGTTTTTGCAGTAGATGCAATAAGTTGATATTGATCCAATCCTGGAGAAACATTCGGAGGCAGTTTTAGAACATAAGTGGATGTTCTAAGGATATGATAACAACAGCCTCTTTTAGGAGACAGTTATCATTCCAGGCTTCCAAGGTGACTTAGATGACAGTGTGGCTGTCAGAGTTATAGTTTTTCCCTCTGATGAGGGGCAGTATTTTGGACAGGCGGTCCAAGCGGATACTGAGGGAGGCATGGCACAGGATACTGATTGGTTTCAGTTGTCGATACAGTCTAAGAAGTTTGGATTTGGAGTTCATTTATGAACTAGGTCCCATCAGATATCCAGACATATTCTAAGACAGGTATTGCTCATTTCGGGAGATAGGTTTCTCCGCGAACTTGAGATTAAGAGAGACATAGAAAGAAACATCATGGCGGATCCACTAGCTGAGGCTATTTCTCGAACACAATAGTTTCGCAAACGGATTTTGTGAGACTGATTAGTAGAGGAGTTGGGTGTTCGGTATCACACGGGCTGTAAGTATGCGACATCGCAATAATTAGCCTTGAGTGCAAGTGGGAGATTGTTGGATATAATGCCCTCAGAGTCAATTATTGGATCACAGGCACGTGATTGCAATGATTGAGGGAGGACCTATACCGGTAGGACAGTCTTACTCAAGATGATGGTATGCTATCTGGTTTGTCTTTATCATCATGTACTACTTCAGGTGACCTTACAGGTCACTATTACACATTGATAGAGCCCTTAGGATTCTTGCTTGACTGCCAGCAGTATGATGGCGATCATATACGTGGGAGCTGGGGTCTATAAGCACATCTTTAAAAGGTCCCTAGTCGTGGGAGTTTTCGAGACAGGGCATCGATACTCCAGAGTAGACTAGTGTATACAGTCGAGACCCCGATGAGGGGCGGTGGCCGGTCTCACAAGCCACTGGTGTCAGTTGGTTCACCTAAGATGTATACAGGTGCTCATTGGGTTATGAGTACACCGGACAGGACTCGCCGGGAACATGCTAGTTGGGATTATACCAGACGTCAGATAGCAGTTCCCTGGTGACATGTGTACAGGTTAGTTCATCGACCTGAGATTGTCATTTGTCTCGTGTGAGTTCCCACTGTACTTTGATTACTACCCTACCATGGTTATGTGTTCAAGTCAAGTATTGAATAATCTGGAGCTAATGCCAACACAGGATCAAGCAGGTACAGGTTTGTCTGTATAGACAACAGGATATGTCCGTAGGGACAACAGGTCAAGATTGTCGGCGTTAGTAACAAGATCAGGTATCAAGTCAAGCAGTAGTACATCAGGTCATGTCAGGTAGTGCAGAGATATCAAGTGGATATTCACAATCAACTGTAGTAAGTATGGGTTGCACAAAATCAAGTATGGAGTACTAATATAACAATAAAATGAAATAATGTGACACGGTATGCAAATAGATATAAAATCAATGATATGAATGCACAATTATCAATTAGGGTAACATTTATAGTTCCAATACTAATTAGGATGCACTTTATTAAACATGAGGTGTTAATATAACAGTGTTATGTATTAATATGATTTATAGATGCAGTTATATATATTTTAAATGAGATGGATGCAAACGGGTATCCAAAAATAGTAGAACTGTACAATGGTAATGTGGGATGTACAACTAAGCAATATGAGATGTAAATATTCCATTGGATGCAGTATATGGTAGTATAGTAAGTAACAAAATAGATTTGCATGCGCTAGATGTAAAGTAACACGTACGGATGCAGACGGATGTCGAAAAACTGTAAAAGTAAACATGGGGTGCATAATTTGAAATACCAGTATTATATTTATTAAAATAGATGTATATAAAGTAATGTAGCATGTAGCAAGATAAACTAGCCTAGATGGATCACGAAACGGATATGTACGGTACATCCGACGTCGGCAAAACGTTGCAACGCACGCACGGCACACGGGACGGGTCCAAGCAATGTAAGAGAGTGATCACACAGGTAAGGCACATCCTCTGGGTCGTCTGGAACAACAGCGACGTCACGGCTCCGGCGAAAGTGATCGGCAATCCTCATCTAAAGAATACAGCTCGACTTGAACTTTACTTGGGTAGCAACAGTGTTGGCTTGAACTCGGGCTCGACTGTGCTTGTGTATGGGGTCTCGGTTAAGATCAACTCGCTGCGTTTGGGTGCAGGTGACGACGGCAGTAAGGTTCTGATTGGTGGAGATCTTGGTGCTGTGTTGTCGACTAGGGTTCAGGTTAGTGTTAGGTCATTTGAATGAGATGGAGATAGGTTCCCTGGGAGAGAGGCTTGTGGTGATTCTGAAGGGTGAGTGCTCGGGTTAGAGGGAGATTAGTGATGATGGGGTGATAAGATCGGTGTTGCTGGGTTGATGGCTGAAGCGATGGGTTTCAGTTTGAAGATGTCGACGAGGATGAAGGTGATGGTGTTGGGTTAGGGTGCGATGGGTTCTCGGGTTTGGTTAGTGATGGGGAGGAGGTGATCGGCGGCGACGAGATGTGCAGGGTTATGCGATGCTGGGTTTCTGTGGGTGTGCAGGTGAGGACTCGGGAAGGAGGAAAAAGGAGAAGAAGAGGAGGAGGAGGAGGAAAAGGAGATGGTAGAGGCTCAGTTGAGGTTAGGGGTTGAGGAGGCAATGAAGTTTTAGGGTTAGGGTTTCGTAGTTGTGATGGGTTAAAGAAGAGGGGCTCGCGGAGTTTAAATAAGAGAAGGAGGAGGGAAAGAAGGGAGGTGACGATAGGCGCGGGGAGATGACCACACTCGAGAAGCTACAGGAACTCCGAGAGGAGAGAGGAAGTGCACGAGGAGAGAGAAAGAAAAGAGAGAGAGCTGCGGGAAGAGAGAGAAAGAGAAAGAGAGAAAGGAAAAGAAAGAGAGAGTGAATGGTGGGGTCCACGAGAGATAGAGAGAGAGCTGGGTTGTTAAATAAGTTAAGATTTTTAAATAAAAAAAGATTTGTAAGTTAAAATGAATTTTAAATGTAAACGATTAAATAAATACTATATTAAAAAAAAAATTGGATTTTCTAGTAAATACAAATCTAGTCCAAAATACGTCCGGGTCGGGTCTAAAATTCAGTTTTAAAAATATGAAAAATATATGCGACGACCAAATTTAAAAATGAATGCTCGGGTAACGAAAATGCATACCCCCAAGAACGGATGCACGTACGTGCGCGTAGCCATCCAACCAAGTCCGTTTCACTGAACGGGACGAGAACAAGATACGCGGATGCTACCATGGGGTTAGGGGTATCATGCAGGCCATGCAATGTATTTTTAAAATATTTTACGTGACTTAAAAGGTTATATTGTAAAAATGCGCATGCTAGATAATATGCCAGTATGCAGTTTACATGAATGTGCACAAGTCTATGTAATAAGTCAGGATAAATCATAAATATGCATCAAGACAGGTTCAAGCAAGCGGGTCGGGTCGGATACTAATACAGATGTCAGATAAACTATTTGCACCCAAAATACAGTAAATCAGGAAAATACCATAATTAAAGAAATACATGAACTAGAACTGGTATAAATGAACTAGGGTGTTACAATATATAAATATATATATATATATAGACACACACACACACACATGTATATATACATATACACACATACACACACATACTCCACACTAAATATACTTCCCCCGTTAGAAAAAATTTCTAACGAGGCGCTGCCCAGCATCCCGCAAGGGGGCTGCTAGCCCCCTTGACCCCCAGCCCGCTATCCGGGTAGCGGGACCCCGTAAAAACTCTGCAGGGCCCCCGATGTATCCAAAGCCCCTCTTTAAAACACAACACTGCACATTGAGTTCGCATGACCAGTTTAACCCGTCAATCGGAAGTTCTCTCGCTCCAAAGGCGAGGGGTAATTAACGGCAACTTAGTCCGCGGCTGCCGGAGATTCAGATTCCCACAATCAAAAAAACCCACCCTACCCTAGGCAGGGGGAATTTGTAATGCTCCTGACAAGAGCGCGCACATTCCCATCTCAATGGGGTGACGAAAAACACCCTACAGATTCTGGCATGCCCGGTGGGACCTTTCTCTCCTCCCATATATCGGGTTAAACGTACATGCGAACTCAATCAATATACATATCTATATTTATACTAAAATAACGCTCTTTCATGCAGTTCTTCAAGCAATCAACTTTCAACGACAATATCTCCCAAGACAAATTCAGCTTCCAACACGACCCCGATCCCGTACGTGGTCAAGGTCAATGCTCGTGTAGTTCTCCCCGCAAGCCTCAGTCGACAGTGGGAGGAACTGCCCCGCCAGTTTGGCCCCATCATCATCTACCCTGCCGGAAGCGCTCATCTGGCAGAAATCCCGGAAAAACAGGCGGCCGAGCCGGTCTTAAGGGGCAAGAGGCCGAATGTCGTGATCGCCAAGGCACCACAACCGAAACTTAAGACGGTGTCTGAACGACTATCTGGTGCTCCAGCTGGGGGCAAGACTTCCGGTACAAAGGGCAACATCAAATGTTGCGGACGAGCTCAAGCGATAACTCCAGCAAATGCACAATCGAGCGTATCTCCAAAGTCCTCCATCGCCTGGTTTACGGCGTCTTCCCGAAGAGCCAAAGTCTGTCAAATACTTAAAACAGAAAAGTTAAGGCAGAAGCGGCTCAGGTATCGAGCCAACAAGAGGGCCAGGACTTCGGCCAAGTGGAATCTTATGAGGTTCCAAAAGCAGGGTTACTCCGCGACGACGGCTGAGTCGGCCGTAAAAATTAGAAATTCCTTCGGGCCTTTGAAGTGGGTTCAGAAAAATGTTATGACCGCTAGAATCAAGAAGACAACGGTCCGAACGTCGCTACAAAGAGACATGTCCCAGCCTCAACAGAAAAAGTATGACACTGTCACTTCAAGAGTTTATCAGGCGCTCTGTGCCGCATGAAAGCAGTGGGGCAAACCCAGAAAAGAAGCGCCAGCACCATTCAAGAACCTGGTCAGGCCAGCCGCCTTCAATCGACTGCTCGCTACCGAAACAGGGGGGTCAAGACAGTGATCTGTGAAATCAGACGCCGATAATAAAAAGACGGCTGGATATATTATCCATACGGTCTATATGGCGGGCGGGCGCCCCAGCGACAACCTTCGCAGCAAAAGTAAGGATAGGGCCACCACATCCCAAGCCCAATCTGGCTTGAATGTGGTTGCCGCTTCCCAAGAACAGCCACCTCCGCTGGACGATGAAAACCCTCTCGATGAGGATGATAGACAGAAAGACCCCTCAGTCCAGGCAGAGTCAAGCTCGGACAGCGAGGAAGAGCTGACTTTCCACCTCAGGACCGCGGAATAAGAGCCGCTTCAAGAGCTTCGAAAACAGCTCAAGAGCAAAGATAAAGAGATGGCCAAGCTCTATTCGAAAATTGACGACTTAACGAATATTGTGATGCAGCTTACAGCTCAAATTGCTCGAGCGCCTCCCAATCAAGCACAAGTCGCTACTCACGAGCCGGATGATGACAATCCGAAGCGGCCGGTGCCTGTCCCTTTGAGTCTAAGATTCGTCGATCCGCACGAAAGCCGGCCACATTCCGCTTCTGGGGACGCCTTGGCCCCAGATAACACTATCCCGCTAACACAAGATCGGATAATGGATTTGGTCACCAGCAAGGTTAAAATATTGGTGGCCGAAGCTAAAGCTCATAAAGAAATTGGCAGTAATGGGCCGCCATATCCCGCACAATACGATCTGATCGAGTTCCCGAGCGGCTACGTCATTCCTAAGTTCGGAAGATTTGACGAGACAGGAAATGCAAATCAGCACGTCGCCCACTTTAAAGTATCGTGCGGAAACACAGGGGGCAATGATGCGCTCCTTCTTCGTCAGTTTGTCAACAGCCTGACCGGTGTCGCTTTTGACTGGTACGCGAGTATACCAGACGGGTCCGTCATTACCTTTGCCCAATGGAGTCTCTGTTTCGGTAAAGGTTCATGGGTGTCAGTGATAAAATCTCCATTGCTGACCTTGTGAGGACCAAGCCGGGGAAGAATGAAAGTAACACCGACTTTATCGCCCGATGGCGTAATCTCACGGTCAAGTGCGAACCGCCGCTGGAGCAGGACCAGTCTGTCAGCCTTCTCATTGGGAACCTCAGCAATTGGATGGTCCCATTCTTGTGCACAGCAGGCCTCAAGACGTTTCAAGAGCTAACCAAGAAAGTCCAAATGCTGGAACGCTCGAAGCAAGAATCTACCCCGGACTCTCAGAGAGACAAGACTTGGAAAAGCAAGCGGGACGACAACCGTAGAAGCGGGAGTTCCAGCAGTACCAATGTCTTCAATACGTCCGACAATGAAGAAAAGCGAAGGGTGGGCAAATCCAAAACCAACCGGTCTCGAAAGCCGGTGCTAGGAGGAGAAGGGCCTTCCCTAAAGGAGAAAAAGAACAAGGTTTACTCTTTCAGGAGGGACAAGGTCTGAAAGATATTTAAAGATGCCTTGAACAACAGTCTATAATTGTCAGAGTCGAAAAGTCCTCAAGAAGTAAAAATGACCGACAATCCCCTGTATTGCTCGTACCACCGAGTAGTGAGCCATGCGATCGAGGATTGCTATATCTTCAAATATTGGGTCGAGAAGCAGTACAAGGCTGGAGAGATCGAGCTGTCCAAAAGTGTGTTGGTGAACAATCAAGTTGCAACCACCAACTTTATACAGACAGAAGCTGAAGCCTTCTGGGAGCAGAAAGCCGAACCCGCTGCCCTGAGAAATGAAACCGACTCACTGCAGCCTCTTTGGAGTAAGCACATTTCTAACAAGACGAAGAAGATGCTAAAGCTACTTCGGAAAGAGCCCAAAACGGAATGGGAAGGGCAGAAGAAGCCTACCGTACCAGCTGCCAATTCGGCTCCATCAGGCTCAAAATCCAAAAAGCTCAAGAAGAAGAGAAGTGCAGCTCGACGCAAAAAAGAGTCTACAGAGAGATCGACCATTCAAAAATATATTGATTCCCTCGAAGACTATGAACAGAAGGAAAGAACTCTAATTCAATTGATAGAGTTCTTCCCCGTAGAAGCGGCTGAGATTCTGGAGGAATTAGAAGAAGACTCCAATGAAGAGATCCCTATAGTAACCTGCTACGCCATCCACCTGGGCAGCGACTCTGAGGAGGAGCTCTGTTTTTCCGAAGAGGACGAAGAGCTCGCCACTAAGGCCAATCAAATCCAGCTCAGAAGCGGCAGGGCTCTACCGCCAAATCAGGGAAACGCCCCAAAAGGAAAGAAAAAACAGGTGGCTAATGAGGAAGATGGCAGAGAGCCGGCTAATGAAAACTCAAGTCCTTCCTCAGTGGACTACAATGTCTTGGCTCATCTCCGAAAGCTTCCGTCTCTCCTTAGCATCTACGATGCCTTGGTTCTATCTAAAGAGCTTAGAGATGTTCTCATTCATGCTCTACAAAACCCTGAGCGGTATCAGGCTCGCTTTGCGGAAATTAATATGAAAGAAGCCCAGTACGCTCTGCATGCCGCCGCAGTTACGTTTAAGGACGAAGACTTGCTACTGGGAACAGCTGAGCATAATCGGCCGCTTTACGTGACCGGGTACAGTGACAAAGATCGGATTAATCGCATATTGATTGATCCGGGGTCCTCAGTGAACATCATGAACTTGCGGACTCTGAAGAGTTTGTCAATGGACGTCCGACACCTGTCAAGGAAAAGGATTGTCATTCAAGGCTTCAATCAAAACTGCCGGCAAGTTCTGGGGGCTATAGCTTTGCCAATCAAATTTGGGGATCTGCAAACCGAAGCTAAGATATACGTGATCGACGCTGACACGTCTTATAAAATTCTTTTGGGGCGGTCGTGGCTCTATGATTACGGCATCATTCCATCAACTCTCCATCAATGCAAGAAGTATACTAAAAATGGCGAAGAAAGATGCATTGACGGAGACATCCAGCCATTCGGTGTGCATGAAGTCCGATATGAAGATTCTCGGTACTTCATGAACCATTAAAATGCTAAGCCACAACTGACTGGGGATAGAGCGACCCCAAGACTCAAAAGTAAATCTGAGCCGGCTATCATTTTCAAAAGCAAAAACGCCCAAGTGCGCCTGCATTTCGGTAGCGACACTGATGAGTCCGACGCTGGAAGTCCGTCCTTCTGTAAAACTCACCCTCGTTTCGGTAGAGATACGGACGAATCCGATACTGAAAGCCCATCTAGAAGCAAAGTCTACCCTCATCTTGGCAGTGACACTGAAGAGTCGGAGGAAGAGGACCTGCCATGCAACAGCTGTGCAGATTAGTCCCCCATGCAAGCGAAACTATGGGAGACCTTCGAAATTGCAGAAGGGTCCCAGGCTATCACAAGGGTGCCAGAATAGATGTGCAAAGAGCTCGATACATTGTCAGTCTCCACCGTGGACCAGCTGAAAACTTTCTACATTCCCGGGAGGAAAAGTAGACAGAAGGGCATCCTGTTTTATGGGTCAAATCTTGTTGTGCATCCGGACGATTTGTCTGTCGCGTGCCTTCCCTATGAGAGAGGCATAAGAGCCGTCCTTAATCCCAGATACTATGCACCCGATATGCGGGAATATTTCAAAAAGTGCGGATGCCGGTTATATCAAACGGAGTCCGAAGCAAAGTTTTATGAAGGGCTATGGCATCCGCCCCAGGTCCGAGCACTCATCGATGGACGAATTCCAGACAGACGGGGCATAGGCTTCATTCAACCTGATTCCAAAGCGTGCTACATGATCCTTATTGGTGAAGCCAGCGAAAGATCAAATGATGATGACGAGATAGCCGAGCCAGAAGAAGCTCCTCAAGAGCTCGAAGATGACAGACAAGCAACCTTCGATGAGATAGACGAGATTGACTTAGGAACGCCCGATAATCCAAGGCCGACCTACATCAGCTCATTCTTTTCAGAGGAAATGAAAGCGCGGATAATCGTCCTGCTGCACGAGTTCGTCGACTGCTTCGTGTGGACGTATAAAGAAATTCCTGGACTTTCCCCTGAAGTGGTCGTGCATAAACTGGCTATATCTCCTGATGCTAAGCCAGTCAAACAAGCTCCTCGAAGAATGAGAAGGGAACTAGAAGAAAAGGTCATTGAGGAAACCAAGAAGCTCATCGATGCCGGCTTCATCAGGGAAGAGAAATATGCGGACTGGATCGCATGCATAGTCCCAATGAAGAAGAAAAATGGGCAGATCCGAGTTTGTGTCGATTTCAGGGACTTCAACAAGGCTTGTCCTAAAGACGAATTCCCGCTACCGATCATGGAAATGATGGTCGATGACACCTTAAATTATGAGCTGTTCACCTTTATGGATGGCTCTTTTGGGTATAATCAGATCAAGATGTCGCCTGAGGATGAGAAGCACACAGCATTTCGAACCCCGATCGGAATATATTGCCACAAAGTGATGCCGTTCGGACTGAAGAACGCAGGTGCTACATATCAAAGGGCAATGACCAATATCTTTGATGACCTAATTCATAAGGTCGTCGAATGTTATGTTGATGATCTGGTCGTCAAGACTAAAGCCAAGGCCGATCACATGCAAGATCTTAGGACCGTTCTCACCAGACTGAGGGAGTACGATCTGAAAAGGAATCCTCTGAAGTGCGCTTTTGGCGTGTCATCGGGAAAATTCCTGGGCTTCATAGTCCAACATCGAGGGATTGAAGTTGACCCATCCAAGATAAAGGCCATCATGGAGATGCCCCCTCCGAAGAGTCTGACGCAGCTAAGATCTTTTCAAGGCAAGCTTGCTTATATACGGAGGTTTATCTCAAATTTATCGGGGAGATGTAGGCCCTTCTCAAAGCTCATGAAGAAAGTGTAGGGTTCCTAGGCACTCTCAAGAGGTCTCACAAGGCATCAACCATGCCAATTTCAAATTTTACGGGTGCCGAGAAAACCTAATACGGATCGTTGACTAGAGTTTAGGCGAAATACGAAACTAGTTAACAACTTAACTAAAGGAGAGAGGCTACAACCTTTGTAGATCCGTTTCTCCACTTCCTTAGCTCCACGTAGGCGTCCTCTCGCTGTCCATCTCGAATCCCGGACTCAATCGTCGGCTTCATCGGAGAAATGGGCGGGCTAGGTCGTCGGCTTCGTGCCGAAGATGATCTACGTCGAGGCATCACAAGTTCAAGATCCAACTCCATCAAGTTGTGAAACTTGTGAAGAAAACACCCTATACTACTTGGCAAGAGATAGAGGGTGAAGAAATAGAAGGTGGGTTCACTTTAGAATTGGATTTCTCACACTTTAGCTCAAGTTGCCATTAATAGACTTAAGCTTTTTCTTTGAAGATGAAGAAGAAGATGAAGCTAGAATATGATAAGTCTTAATTAAAAATGAAAAGTAAAATGAATACTTATCATATAATAACTAAGGTAGAGTGTAGAGAATTGACCATGGTTACTTGGAAGGGTTAGGGTTAAGCATGAAGACAAGAATGGTTACAAAGTCAAAGCTTCATGAAGCTTCAACTAGAAACAAAGAAAGCCACCATTCTCATCAAAATCTTTTCCAAATAAATAAATAAATGAATAAGCAAAACCCTAATCATCTTTTTAACCATGGTTTGATTCTTTACACTTAACCAATTAAACATGCATCATCAAACATGATACAAACATGTGCACAAAAGTATATCACATATACAACTTGCACATCAAGTGAGAAAATCCATTTAAAGTGAACCAATACTAGTTAATGCAAAGTAATATATCAAATATATAATTATACATTAAATCATTAAATCAACACTTAATTTAACGGTCCGGTCATATCGCATATAACCGACTAGTATCATATGTATCGGCTTATCGAATCAATCCTTGATTCGATATCTAGGTTATATCGAATATAACCAATCGATACATTCATCGTGAGAATGGAATACGGTATCACATATACGCATTATTCTCGGTCCTGCACATATCTCATATGGGCTCCTATTTCGTTTCGCTTGAGCCAGGAAACCTCTGTGTAGGACTCTAAAGACTCGTCAATACGCCGGTAGCAGATGATGATCATATCAAGCACCTACAAGCCGCAAGCGGTCTGCTAAACGTAACGGCCATCCGGGTATTTAGCGATCAGAAGATCGACGAGCTAGCCCGCTCACACTCCTGTGAATCCATCCAGTAACACTTACCGTACAGTCCGGTCTGTTCGTCTGATATGTCGCATATCAAGTCTAGGGGTGGTAAACGTCAGACCCCAATAACCGATAAGTCGTGCCGATGTGAGGCTCATAACGGGTTGAGAAACTACTGGTAACACTTACCAGCAAATCTCTGATCAGCCCTGGCTAGGGACTTCCCTGTTACGGCCAATCGAGCACTGAGCAACATCAACCCCCAATACCGGGAGAGAAGAAACCCCTCCTATCGCTCATTGCCTCCATGTGACTCGGGACTGTACCCAAAGACCACCGTTTTGCATGCCCTCATAGACTTGGTAAGGTGGAGATCAAAGCACAGTGGGAATCACACAAGACTCTATGACGATCTCGGGTCTACAGACTAACCTGCACAAGTGTCACCTGAGAACTACCATCTGACGTGAGGTATAATACCATCTGGGAGTTCTCGGCGAGTCCGTCCAGTGTACCCAGTCTCCACTGAGCACCCGTATACCATCTCTGATGTCAAACACCAATGGATATGGGATCATCCATCGCCCATCTCATGGGTCGAGAAGCGTATACGCTAGTCTACACTGGTATATCGATGCCCCGTCTCGATACACCCACGACTAGGGACCTTGAAAGATGTACCTATGGACTACCATGTCCCCACTAGTATGATCTGCATCATAGTCCAGGTAGTCAAGTATACATCCTAAGGGCTTTACCAACATATAACTATAAGACAGTTTAAAGAGACAAGTGTACATGTTAAGATAAAGAGCAACCAGATAGCATACTATCATATCGAGCAAGAAAGTCATCTCTATATATGTCCAAGCATCCAATATAATATACATCATCTGTACAATACTGGCCTCTAGGGCATACATACAACTAACAATCTCCCACTTGCACTAGGGCCAGCTGCTGTAGTATCGCATACCGAGCATCCCGAAGAGTCTCTCAAACTGTATCTGGGGAATGGCCTTCGTGAGTGGATCCGCCGTGTTGTTCTTCGTGTCAACCCTCCTGACCTCGATCTCCCGGCGATCAACTATCTCCCGGATCAGGTGATACCGCCTCAGAATATGCCTGGATCGCTGATGGGACCTGGGTTCCTTGGCCAAAACCACCGCTCCATTGTTATCGCAATACAAAGGTATTGGATGCTCAATGGATGGAACCACTCCAAGTTCAGTAATGAACTTCTTGATCCAGACAGCCTCTTTGGCAGCATCGTTGGCAGCGATGTATTCAGCCTCCATCGTCGAGTCTGCCACGGTTTCCTGCTTGGAACTCTTCCAGCTAACCGCCCCTCCGTAAAGGGTAAAGACAAATCCCGACTGTGACTTAGAGTCGTCCTTATCACTCTGGAAGCTCGAATCGGTAAAGGACTCCACTTGGAGTTCTCCGTTACCATATACCAAGAGCATCTCTTTAGTCCTTCGCAAGTACTTGAGAATGCTCTTCACAGCTGTCCAGTGACTCTCTCCAGGATCAGCTTGATACCTGCTCACTACACTTAGTGAGTATGCTACATCGGGTCTGGTACATAGCGTCGCGTACATGATAGAGCCTACAGCCGAAGCATAGGGTATCCCTTGCATGCGAGCTCTCTCCAAATCAGTCTTGGGAGACATCTCTTTGGAGAGAGTGACTCCAGAGATCGTGGGTAAGTTCCCACGCTTGGATTCTTCCATACTAAACCTCTTTAGTACGGTGTCAATGTACCTGGATTGGGACAATCCCAATATCCGTTTGGATCTATCTCTATAGATCCTTATTCCCAATATGCAGGAGGCATCACCAAGATCTTTCATTGAGAATCTTTATGATAAGAAGAGCTTGACCGATTGCAGCATAGGAATATCATTTTCTATCAAGAGTATGTCGTCCACGTACAATACGAGGAAGACAACCTTACTCTCTGCTACCTTCTTGTAGATACAAGGTTCATCTAGGTTTTTGACGAAATCAAACTCTTTGATAACGACGTCAAAGCAGATGTTCCAACTCCGCGATGCTTGCTTTAATCCATAAATGGATTTAAGCAGCTTGCACACCTTCCCACTGCTCCCACTGTCTACGAAGCCCTCTGGCTGAGTCATGTACACGCACTCTTCTAAATCACCATTTAGAAAGGCGGTCTTAACATCCATTTGCCAGATTTCATAATCATGATATGCAGCGATGGCAAGCATGATCCGGATGGATTTAAGCATAGCCACTGGAGAAAAGGTTTCGTCATAGTCCACATCTGGTCTTTGACGAAAACCCTTTGCTACAAATCTAGCTTTGAAAGTCTCCACTTTCCCATCTACACCAAGTTTTTTCTTGAAGATCCACTTGCTCCCGATGGGTTTTACCCTTTCAGGAGCAACATCCAAAGTCCATACTTTGTTGGTGTACATGGATTCCATCTCGGACCGCATAGCATCCAGCCATTTCACTGAGTCCCTACTCATGATGGCCTGCTCGAAACTAGTTGGGTCATCATCTTCCATGATGCAATCTTCGCTTCCACCGTCAATGAGAAAACCGTAGTATCTCTCAGGTGGACGAGAAACCCTGCTAGATCGGCGGAGAGGCTGGGGTTCGTCGGGTACTACTGAATCCTCTGGTTCTACTAAATCCTCAGTTATAGTTTGTGTTGCTGAAACCTCTTCCAGTTTTACCTCAATGCCACTAATCTGTTTCATAAGAAAACCTTTTTCTAAGAAAGTGGCATGTCGAGAAACAAACACTTTTTGTTCCTCGAGGTGGTAGAAGATATACCCTTGTGAATTTTTGGGATATCCTACAAACTTACATAAGACTGATCTTGCCTCGAGTTTGTCCGGATTTTGTCTTTTGACATAGGCTGGACAACCCCATATCTTAACATACTTAAGAGATGGTCTCTTCCCTTTCCATATCTCATATGGAGTGGTAGGCACTGATTTGGTAGGAACCATATTCAATAGGTGTATAGCTGTCTCAAGCGCATACCCCCAGAAGGAAATAGGTAACTCAGCTGTACTCATCATTGAACGCACCATATCTAATAGGGTGCGATTCCTTCGTTCCGATACACCGTTGTGCTGTGGTGTATAAGGTGGAGTAAGCTGAGAGAGAATCCCATTCTCTTTTAGATAATCTTGGAACTCATTGCTCAAGTATTCTCCTCCTCGATCAGATCGAAGGATTTTAATACTTTTGCCCGTTTGGTTCTCTACTTCTTGCTTATATTCTCTGAATTTCTCAAAAGCTTCAGACTTGTGTTTCAATAGGAACACATGCCCGTATCTAGAGAGATCGTCAGTGAATGTAATGAAGTAGGAAGAACCGTTTCTGGCATGGGTAGACATGGGACCGCATACATCACTATGTACCAGTCCTAAGAGTTCAGTAACTCTTTCTCCGTGTCCACTAAACGGAGCTTTGGTCATTTTTCCTTTGAGACATGAATGGCAAGTATCATAAGATGATAATTCGAACGGATTCAAATAACCATCCTTATGTAACTTAGCCAGTCGTGTCGCATTGATATGACCAAGTCTACAATGCCACAAGTAGGATTCGTTCATTTCTGAACTTTTCCTCTTGTGTGTGTTTTGTATATTGAGGACTGTATTTTGATTTAGAATGAATATGCCATTATGTAACGAGCCTGATGCAATCAACTTTTGATCTAGGAATATGTTCATAACATTATCCTGTACTACAAAATTATATCCTTCTTTACTCAATAAAGAAACTGATATAATGTTGCACATCATGTTCGGTATATAATAGCACTCATTCAGAATCATTGTATCACCACTTGGTAATACTAGGTGATATTTGCCAACTGCTTTGGCTGCAACATTTGCCCCATTCCCAACTTAAACGGAATGATCACCTTTTCCCAGTTCTCTACCTTTCCGCAGCCCATGTAACATCTTACATATGTGGGATCCTGATCCGGTATCTAATACCCAGGACGTAGGGTGAACTGAGAAACAGTTCTCAATGACAAACACACCCGAAGATGATGCATCAACATGCATGTTCTCCGTTTGGGCGGTGTGAGAATCCAGATATTCTCCTGTTTCCTGTTCATTCTTATAACACTTATAAGATAGAACGGGTTGAACGTTCCCCTGCTCAGTATAATAAGCGGGTTCAGTCAATACATCCATATTATTATCTTTGTTAGGGCATGAAATGGTCGCTACCTGGAGAGAGAGAGAAGAAAACACTTTAGCGTATGCTCTTGCAAGATCAGATTGGTTATTATCTTATCTAATCAGGATGGCTCCCACTGGTTTTTATCAAATCTTACTTCAAACCCTAAAAGGAAAGACTAGCCGGGATTAATTACACACTACAAGTTCGCTAATCTTTCAGCCAGGCCAGTGTCGGTACTTTGAGGGAGGTCCCCCGTGCTTTCGCACGAACCTAATTAATGTAAACCTCGTTTTCCCATAGGCGTAACCCCGTTGACACCTTTCTAGACACCTACTTGATTAGCTAATTGCAATGTGTAAAACTCTCCCAGGAGTAACTCTTACTCGCAGTGGGTATCGGGATCCAACTATCTCATTGAAGGTATGCAATCTCATTGCAAATTTCAACACTTGAAATTCCCAATAATATTTTACCCCTAGTGTTCTATGACCTTGACGAATGCCAAACAACCCATAGTCCACTAGTCAAGTTCAACCCGTACATTTCTTGATTGAATTAAACCCACCCGCACGACCCTTGACGAATGCCAAACAACGCCGTACGAATACCCTAATCCAATCTGCATCATATGCATAAGCAGACAAATACTAGTTAGCTACCGTACAATACGCCTTGACGAATGCCAAACTACCGTAGCACGAATACTAAGTAGTACTTATCTGAAATGACGGAGGGCTACGCAGGTTTTTCTGAAAACCATGAGCGTAATGAACTTGATATCGTTGTAGAATCAAAATGATGTTTTGAAATGGAGTGATTTTGAGGCTTTTCTAGTTTTGCTAAAGGGGTCACTCCCGGTGAAGGGATCGTCGGGCCTTTCCTCATCGAATGAGGTGCGGGATATATCATATATATCACTGTGCAAAGCAGAAACTATAGAAGCAATCAAAAGTCAAACCGAGTGTGTAGCATCTGCCAGTTATTGCTAAAGGAGTCACTCCCGGTGAAGGGATCTCGGTCCTTTCCTCATCGAATAAGGTGCAGGGTATATCATATATACCGCTATGCAAAGCAAGAACTGTAGCTACCTGTTTTGTTTAAAATTTGATTCTACAACATCTTAGGATTCTTTTCATTCATTAATCACATTAATGAAGTCCCATCATTTAAGTCACCTAAACATCACAGATAAATACGACGTACACTTATGCCATCCGCATTCGCCTCGATGTCCCCTCGTGCACCGTTAGGTTAGGTAACTAACGACAGGGCAGGGCAGGGCTAGCGCGGGTGTAAAACATAAGTAACGTCTATATAATATATCATATATACTATATACTGTATCTATCACATAACATATCACATGATCACATCACAGATATCGCAGCAGAAGATTCATATGAAATATTGGATATACTAGGACGTCCGTGTTTTCAGTACGAGCCAGTATAAAACACGGATTCTACGGTCGTGATGAATAGCCAATCCCACACCCCTAGACCCCTACGAGAGCGGCAAGCAACCCTACCAATTCTAAGGTTAGGAGACCCGGACTCGACTCCTCGAGATGGTCTCCCACTGGACCCTAAAACCCGGTTACTTGTGCTCCCCTCCTTGGGTCTATCCTAATGCGGAAAAGTAAATAATATACAAAAGGTGACAACTTCCGCAACCTGGAAGTGCCCGAAATAAAAAAAATATTACATACAAGTTTTTATATGAATGAAAATGAAAAACACTCATCTCACATAAAAACCCCCGGCTATTCAAACACGACAATCCAATATAACATATCCAGCAACACATAACATCACATGTCATCAATGTACGTAAATATGCGCATCCCAATTGTCGTTGACATATAGCAATGAAACCGGCGATATCACATATTACACTTACGGTCACAGAAAAGAAAGTGTAAAACTACAACAGTTGGAATCCGCAACCTCCTTAGACATCGCATGCCTAATCAAATGAAATACTTAGACATCACATGCCTAACAATTATAAACCCCGCATTTTAGTTCCATTATCGAAAACTCTTTTCAATATCTAGTGAGACTAAACCGCTAGATTTATAACATTCATCAAGTTATCTCATAACTGTTTGTGAATTCCAATTATTGTATCCCATTCCGGATAAATAGAAAATATTAAACTTTCCGATCGAACATTCGAACATCAAAGTTTTCCCGAAACCGATCAACACATGAAATAAGTTCAAAGACATTCACTTCATGCCTCAGTACCAACGGTCCAGCCGTAGAAGGGTCAAGCCAACGCCTCACATGTGGTACGTCGTACTGCCCCAAACCCTAAGGTTCAAAGGGCAGTTCAAGACGGTCACATAATCGAGTTAAGGTTTGTTGTCTTCTAGAGGGACCATCGCGTTACTTGCACTACTTAGAACGTCATTAAACTACGGAAAAGTCCAACAATTGGAAATTTCCGGGCAGGGGAAAGATTGGGTATTTACATCCGGTCGAACTTTTTAACATATTCTAAAATTATCCGGAAAAACACATAGACAAAGTTTGATAATCCGATCGAATCTACGAACTCCTAATACAACCCAGAAAACTCAACTCTTGAGTTCAGATTAAAAATTCCCAGGAAAACCAACACTGCAACATAGGAATTACTGTGCAAAATTGAACAACAGAGGAGACTAGATGGCCGCGGAACCGCCGCATTAGTCATGCTAATGCCGCGGTTCCGCCGTGCTTCTATGGCATTAGGCCATCGAATTTCACAGTAACTCTTACAATCACCTGCTGATTTTTCTGCATATTTTTAATATGGAAAAAACCCAGTTTTTGATAAAAGTCCAGAGAGCAAGTTTGGGATTAGGGTTTCGATTCGTTCGGATTTCAAACGTCGTCTACACTTCGCCTAAGGCTCTAGCTAGGCTCTGATACAACTGTAGGGTTCCTAGGCACTCTCAAGAGGTCTCACAAGGCATCAACCATGCCAATTTCAAATTTTACGGGTGCCGAGAAAACCTAATACGGATCGTTGACTAGAGTTTAGGCAAAATACGAAACTAGTTAACAACTTAACTAAAGGAGAGAGGCTACAACCTTTGTAGATCCGTTTCTCCACTTCCTTAGCTCCACGTAGGCGTCCTCTCGCTGTCCATCTCGAATCCCGGACTCAATCGTCGGTTTTATCGGAGAAATGGGCGGGCTAGGTCGTCGGCTTCGTGCCGAAGATGATCTACGTCGAGGCATCACAAGTTCAAGCTCCAACTCCATCAAGTTGTGAAACTTGTGAAGAAAACACCCTATACTACTTGGCAAGAGGTAGAGGGTGAAGAAATAGTAGGTGGGTTCACTTTAGAATTGGATTTCTCACACTTTAGCTCAAGTTGCCATTAATGGAATTAAGCTTTTTCTTTGAAGATGAAGAAGAAGATGAAGCTAGAATATGATAAGTCTTAATTAAAAATGAAAAGTAAAATGAATACTTATCATATACTAACTAAGGTAGAGTGTAGAGAATTGACCATGGTTACTTGGAAGGGTTAGGGTTAAGCATGAAGACAAGAATGGTTACAAAGTCAAAGCTTCATGAAGCTTCAACTAGAAACAAAGAAAGCCACCATTCTCATCAAAATCTTTTCCAAATAAATAAATAAACAAACAAATAAATGAATGAATAAGCAAAACCCTAATCATCTTTTTAACCATGGTTTGATTCTTTACACTTAACCAATTAAACATGCATCATCAAACATGATACAAACATGTGCACAAAAGTATATCACATATACAACTTGCACATCAAGTGAGAAAATCCATTTAAAGTGAACCAATACTAGTTAATGCAAAGTAATATATCAAATATATAATTATACATTAAATCATTAAATCAACACTTGATTTAACGATCCGGTCATATCGCATATAACCGACTAGTATCCTATGTATCGGCTTATCGAATCAATCCTTGATTCGATATCTAGGTTATATCGAATATAACCAATCGATACATTCATCGCGAGAATGGAATACGGTATCACATACACGCATTATTCTCGGTCCTGCACATATCTCATATGTGCTCCTATTTCGTTTCGCTTGAGCCAGGAAACCTCTGTGTAGGACTCTAAAGACTCGTCAATACGCCGGTAGCAGATGATGATCATATCAAGCACCTACAAGCCGCAAGCGGTCTGCTAAACGTAACGGCCATCCGGGTATTGAGCGATCAGAAGATCGACGAGCTAGCCCGCTCACACTCCTGTGAATCCATCCAGTAACACTTACCGTACAGTCCGGTCTGTTCGTCTGATATGTCGCATATCAAGTCTAGGGGTGGTAAACGTCAGACCCCAATAACCGATAAGTCGTGCCGATGTGAGGCTCATAACGGGTCGAGAAACTACTGGTAACACTTACCAGCAAATCTCTGATCAGCCCTGGCCAGGGACTTCCCTGTTACGGCCAATCGAGCACTGCGCAACATCAACCCCCAATACCGGGAGAGACGAAACCCCTCCTATCGCTCATTGCCTCCATATGACTCGGGACTGTACCCAAAGACCACCGTTTTGCACGCCCTCATGAACGTGGTAAGGTGGAGATCAAAGCACAGTGGGAATCACACAAGACTCTATGACGATCTCGGGTCTACAGACTAACCTGCACAAGTGTCACCTGAGAACTTCCATCTGACGTGAGGTATAATACCGTCTGGGAGTTCTCGGCGAGTCCGTCCAGTGTACCCAGTCTCCACTGAGCACCCGTATACCATCTCTGATGTCAAACACCAATGGATATGGGATCATCCATCGCCCATCTCATGGGTCGAGAAGCGTATACGCTAGTCTACACTGGTATATCGATGCCCCGTCTCGATACACCCACGACTAGGGACCTTGAAGGATGTACCTATGGACTACCATGTCCCCACTAGTATGATCTGCATCATAGTCCAGGTAGTCAAGTACACATCCTAAGGGCTTTACCAACATATAACTATAAGACAGTTTAAAGAGACAAGTGTACATGTTAAGATAAAGAGCAACCAGATAGCATACTATCATATCGAGCAAGAAAGTCATCTCTATATATGTCCAAGCATCCAATATAATATACATCATCTGTACAATACTGGCCTCTAGGGCATACATACAACTAACAGAAAGGAGCTCCTTTTATCTGGGATACTGAATGTCAAGAAACGTTCGAAAGCATCAACCAGTACTTGTTGCACCCTCCAGTGCTGGCCGCTCCCGTTTCAAATAAACCGCCGATTCTCTACACTGCCGCGCTAGATGAGTCACTCGGTGCGCTCCTTGCCCAGAACAACGAGGAGAGAAAAGGAAATGCCCTCTACTACCTTAGTCGAACTCTAGTCGGGGCGGAATACAACTATTCCCCAATCGAAAAGCAATGCCTGGCTCTGATATTTGCTGTGAAGAAGCTGAGACATTATCTGCTCACTCATCAGGTTATGCTGATCTCCAAGGTCGGCCCGCTCAAAAACTTGATGACCAAAGCAAGCCTAGCCGGCAGAATGGCAAGATGGGTTGTCATGATACTTGAGTTTGACATAGTTTATACTCCTCAGAAAGCAGTAAAAGGGCAAGCTCTTGCGGACTTTCTCGCTGCTCATCCCATACCAGAGGGGTCACCGCTCAATTGCGAGTTACCCGACGAACAAGTGCTGCACCTCGAGAATGACGAGCCATGTTGGGAGCTCTACTTAGATGGGGCCTCATCGATAAGGACCTCCAGTAAATCAAGTGCCCCGGAGATAAAAGCAGGGATAGAATTGATGTTCATCATGCCATCGATGAGAACCCTACGGCGTTCTTTTGCTCTCACCGAGCCTCTCAGAAACAACGAGGCTAAGTATGAAGCTCTGATAGCTGGTCTGGAGCTTGCCATAGAAATGGAAATCCTTCGGCTACGGGTTTACGGTGACTCCCAGCTCGTCGTCAACCAAGTAAACGGCAACTATAAGATAAACAAACCCGAGTTAGCTCGGTACAGAGGCCGAGTGGTGGAACTCATGAAACGGTTCACTCACATTGAACTAATGAGAGTCCCTAGAGCGTTGAATGGAAAGGCTGACATACTCGCTCGCCTAGCCAAGGAGATGGCTAATCCTAACATGAACGAAATTCTGATCACAGTTAGGAGCCGGCAAATTTTACCCCCAGTCTCTCTACGAGAAGAGAAAAGCGCGGAACAGAAGAACAGTCCTGCCAAAGAAGCTTCGATCATCCAAGACGAGCCCGATTAGAGAGAACCCTTCATAGCATACCTCCGATACGACAAGCTGCCCGATGGAAAATCTACAAGAATTCAGCTAAAGAAGAGAGCTCTCCGATACGTGTTTGTAAATGACACGCTATACCGCAGGTCATATGACCAACTCTGGCTCAGATGTCTGTCATCGGCCGAAGCCCAGAAAGTCATGAAAGAAGTTCACTCGGGTGTTTGCGGTACTCACCAATCTGGCCCCAAGATGCGACTTCAAATTAAACGGCTTGGGTATTACTGGCCCACTATCATACGGGATTGCGGAGAGTATGCAAATAAATGTCATATCTGCCAAATTCAAGACGATTTCATTCACAAGCATCCCAATCCGTTGCATCCTACGGTGGCGTAGTGGCCCTTCGAAATCTGGGGGACCGACATAGTTGGCCCAATTGATCCTCCGTCATCCAGAGGCCACCAGTTCATATTGGCCGCAACTGACTATTTCTCCAGATGGGCTGCAGCTGTCCCGCTAAAAGAAGTCAAGACAGAAAATATTCTTACGTTCTTCTAGCATAGTATTTTATACCGCTTCGGTACACCAAGAAGAATCATTTCTGACAACGGGTCTTCTTTCAAGAGCTTTAAAATCTCAAGATTCGCTATTCAACACAAGATATGTTGGAGATAGTGCCCTCAGAGTCAATTATTGGATCACAGGCACGTGATTGCAATGATTGAGAGAGGACCTATCCCAGTAGGACAGTCTTACTCGAGAAGATAGTATGCTATCTGGTTTATCTTTATCATCGTGTACTGCTTTAGGTGACCTGACAGGTCACTATTGCACGTTGATAGAGCCCGTAGGATTCTTGCTTGACTACCAGCAG
Organism: Agapanthus africanus; assembly: GCA_030015575.1. Lineage (NCBI taxonomy): Eukaryota > Viridiplantae > Streptophyta > Magnoliopsida > Asparagales > Amaryllidaceae > Agapanthus > Agapanthus africanus. The sequence goes on along the minus strand of JASDDO010000028.1, from coordinate 199,017,122 downwards.
TATGAGGGCGATCATATACGTAGGAGCTGGGGTCTATAAGCACATCCTTAAAAGGTCCCTAGTCGTGGGAGTTTCGAGACAGGGCATCGATTCTCCAGAGTAGACTAGTGTATACAGTTGAGACCCCGACGAGGGGCGGTGGACGGTCTCACAAGCCACTGGTGTCAGTTGGTTCACCTAAGATGTATACAGGTGCTCATTGGGTTATGAGTACACCGGACAGGACTCGCCGGGAACATGCTAGTTGGTCTTATACCTGACATCAGATAGCAGTTCCCTGGTGACATGTGTACAGGTTAGTTCATCGACCTGAGGATCGTCATTTGTCTCGTGTGAGTTCCCACTGTACTTTGATTACTACCCTACCACGCTCAAAGGAGACGTGCAAACAGGTTTTAGTTGGGTACAGTCCCGAGCCATATGGAGGCAGTGAGCGGATCTGCAGGGGTTCGTCTCTCCCGGTATTGGGGGTGAGGTCGCGCTGTGTCTAGGAGAGCCCTTACACGAAGTCCTTGGCCAAGGCAGGAGATTTACTGGTAGGTATTCCAGTAGTATCTCAGGGTGTTCTGGGCTACACTCCGACACGACTTGTACCGCTTTTGGGGGTCTGACTTTTACCAACCCCCTAGGCCCGCCATGCGATGCTCATAGACGAACGGACCGAACTGTACGGATATTGTCACCGACAGGCTCAGTAGGGTGTCAGGATGAGTTCGCTCATCGACGTCCCTTTTGGTCAATACCTGGTAGCCCGTTACGTATAGGCTAATACCTCTGACGTGCTAGTGGTTAAATCCACAACCAAACTATTGACGAGTCTTTAGAGTCCCCCACAGACCAGTTTCTCAAGTTTCGGGCGAAACGCTGTAGAGGCCGTATGGAGATATGGCAGGGTTCGATCAGATACGTGCGGTATTGCACGAATCGTGATCGGACGGATTTTACTAGCGGGCTTTGGTTTAAGCCGGATCCTAGTATTAGACAGTGTAGATTTTGTCTCAGTGCATTTGTATTCGGTCGGAATACAAATGCGGGTATGTATATACAGTAGCGGGGTTTTTCCTGTAATTTATTACGGAATCAGTTTTTTGGAGTTGCCAGTTTGTTTTCCGTTTCGGCCATATTTCTTTGTATCTTTCATTGGTTGAAGATTGGTGGAGGAGGGCTTATTTGCATTTGTGCAAATAAGCATTTTGGAGGGTTGTCTTTGCATATTGTTGCATCATGATGGGTTCATGATGGTGCACTTTCATTTGACTTCTTCTTTTCATCATGGCTTGACTTTTGGTTCATCATGGTTGTTGATGATGGGAGTGGTTTTAGATTGGATTGTGATCATCATTTCATATGATAATCATTTTCCTTTTTGCTTGTATTAATTGCTTTCCCACCCCTTGACCTTTCCTCTCTCTCTCTCTCCATTCTCCAAGGAAGAGGCCGGCCAATTCCTAGAGGGGGCTGCCCATTTTTGGTGTGGGGATTTTTTGGTTCTCTTGTGCTTGAAAAAATCCCCAACTTCATCTCCAAAAATTCCACATCTCATTCCTCCACCATATGGCAACTCCTTTAAACCCCGTTGAGACAATAGAGCACTACACTTCATTCTACAGCAATTCTTGGGCATGTCGGCTCGCCAACTTCGTGCCCGAGTTGCCTCGGTCCAGAGGTGGGAGCCCGTAAAAGAAGCCGGCGACGTGGTGCCCTTCCGGCGAGGAGGTGAAGACCGGAGATTCCGCGGGGAGATCGGGACGACGGCGAGAAGACCGAAGGACACGGATCGCTCGATATATCTCTCTACCCGTTCTTTAGTTAGCTAGAATTAGATTAATGGCCCGATCCGGGAATTTTGTGCGCGGTGGTGCCGGTTCAAAGGTTATAAAGTTAAGCATCGCTTCCGCATTTTGGCCTCGGATTGACGGCCGAGACGCCGCCGTGCACTTACACTGGTATCAGAGCCAGGCCATTAACCTAGTCTAGCTTGGTCTAATGTGTTTACATTTTCGATCGAACAAAATTTCAAAACCCGCGTTTTCAAAAGCATCAGTTTCCGTCAAAATATTTTTGGCTCGAAAAATTTTTCAGGTTGTTTCAGAAACATGTGCAGGGAAGTGTAAGCACTCTGGTAAAATTTGGTCACATGAACCCATTACCCCACCGCGGAACCGCGGCCAAACCCATGTTTGGGCCGCGGTTCCGCCTCCATATTAAATGTTCAGTGCATCAAATTTTTGTAGAGAGTCTCTGTGTTGAAAATATGGGTTTTGGTATATTCTTTTTGGGCCCAGAATTTCTTTATGTGCTACAGTAGTGCTTGGGGCCCACTTGGGTAAATTTGATCGATCGAATATTTTAAACATGTTAGTTCACAGTATTTACATTATATCTGCGACCGTGAATGTCATTTGATCGGTAAATCCTGTCTAACTGCTATAGCCCGGTTAGACGGGTTTGCGAACGTGACATTCACGTTGATGTTCTGTGTTGTGCTGTGATGTTGCGGATTGGTCGTGGGGGATAGCCTGGATGCAATGATAGTACAGATTTGGTTGTATTATGTACATTTGTTATTGCGGGGCGAGCGTCCGACATGTGGACTGGCGTCACTGCATGTTTGTGTTAGGTCCACGTTACCTCTCCCGGTACTTTCGGGGTTGCGGAAACGGTAAAACAAAATTTTTCTAGACTTGGTAACATGGACCGTAAAAGCCGGATCTTTACTAAACAATACACTAGCATCCTAACTAGAGATTTATCTACTCGGTTAGGGGTTATACCTCAACTTGAAATCCTTCTCTTCTTGTTGTTCTTCTCCTTGCTTGCTCCGAGGCTTGATCCGTACTTTGGTCACCTCCACGGCCTCCTTGAGTCGAAGACGATCCACCCGAGAGATGTACACCGAGCTCCACCTCGAGCCGAGGTAACTAGGGCAAAGAGATTGCTAATCTAGAAGCCCTAGGTTGTGTAGAAGTGATAAAGGGATGGTTTTGTCTTTGTGGGATCTTTATCTCTCAACACATGAGATCAAAAGATGAATCAAGAGGAGGAAGAAGAAGGAGGAGCTAGCAACCATGGTTCATTTCTTTTTCTTCTCACTTGAAAAGGCAAGAGAGAGAATGAGAAAGAAATTGTGAACTAAAGAAATTAACCATGGTTCCAATAATGCACTAAAACCATCATTACAAATCCTATCAAGATAAAGTTGATGGCTACATTGAAATGACCATTATCATAATCCAAAAGAAAAAGAAAAAGAAAAGAAGAGTGTAGATTCCTCTTGAAAGTCAATGGTCAACACGGTCAACCGGTCAACAAAGTCAAGAGAGGTCAACGGGGTCAAATGGTCAATGCAATTAGCCATCATAAAATTATCACTAAAAGGACTAGCAAATGATGTCCGCGGCTCATAATGGTTTTGACCAAACGAACTGTCAAAACCTAATGAGCCTGCCACATAACGGTTTTGGCCGAACCAACTGCCAAAACCCTGATGAGGCACCTCCTCCTTCATCGCTCCGGAAAACTGTGCATACACACCTGCATCCGCATTCCGTAGAATGCGGATGCACAGAAGACAAAACAAATCCATCCGTGCAATACTAGGATCCGGCTTAAACCAAAGCCCACTAGTACTGCCTGCCCGAGCACCACACGCACACAAGTGTATGTAAGTGATCGCAGCCCTGCCGTAAAACCATACGGCCTCTACACGTTTCGCTCAGTGCAGGGAAACTCTCTGTGTGGGACTCTAAAGACTCGACACTACGCAGGCAGTGGGTTTAACCACAGACTGCAAGCGGCACTATCTGTACGTAACGGTCCCCAGGTAGATGTCGATAAGAAGGCCGATGAGGTGAACCCATCCGAACTCCTACTGAGCCTGTATGTGACAATCTCCGTACAGTCCGGTCCGTTCGTTTGATACATCGCATAGCGGGCCTAGGGGGCGGTAAACGTCGGTCCCCTAATAGCGGTACAAGTCGTGTCGGAGTGAAGCCCATTACACCTTGAGATAACACTGGAAACCTACCAGTATATCTCGCTTGCCCTGGCCAGGGACTACTCGTGCAATGGCTCTCCTAGACACAGCATGATGTCAACCCCCAATACCGGGAGAGACGAATCCTGTCTAACCGTCACTGCCTCCAAGTGCTTCGGGACTGCACCCAACTACTACCTGTTTGCACGACTCAGTAGAGCCGTGGTAGGGTAGTAATCAAAGAACAGTGGGAACACACTCGAGGCGAAGTGACAGTGTCAAGTCAGCGGACTAAGCTGTACTCATGTCACCTGAGAACTGATAACTAACGATAGGTATAATACCAACCATCAGTTCCCGACGAGTCCTATCCAGTGTACTCGTAACCTAACGAGCACCCGCATACTATCTCAAGTACGACGTACTGACGGCTGTGGGACAGATCGTCTCCCGTGCTGGGATGAGAAGCGCATACGCTAGTCTACTCTGGAGTATCGATGCCCTGTCTCGATAATCCTACGACTAGGGACGTGTATAAGGATGTGCTTGTGGATTACCCAGCCCCCACGAGTATGATCGCCATCACAACGCCGGTAATCAAGCAAAGATCCTAAGGGCTCTACTAATGCGTATAGGTGATATAAAAGAACACACATGTACACATTAAAGCAGAGACAAACCAAGTAGCATACTACTATATTGAGCAAGATTGTCTATACAACTGTGAATATCCCAAGCTTCCATCAAGTAATATACATACTAGTATGATACAGTAATGGCCTCTGGGGCATATACACTAACAGTTTGTATTATTCTTTTGGGGCACGACCGGGTCGAGGTCGTTGTACCCGTTGTATGTATATTTTACTTTCTGTACTAGGATTACCCCGCGGAGGGGTGCACGGATAGACGGGTTCTAGAGGGCAACGAGCCCGCATCTCATGGCATTGAGACGGAGGGGGCTTCACTCTAGAATTGGCAGGTTATTCGCCGCACTCGTAGGGGGTACAGGTTGACCCAGGAGGGGTGCCCAAGTTACCGGATTCCGTGAAGTGCTGGGTGGTCCATTCACGTTGCTGAAGGGGGCTGCCTCACTTCAGGTTTTGGCGGGTAACTTGCCGCGCCCGTAGGGGTCTAGGATTTCATTGCACAGGCCATCCACACGACCAGGGGAACATCGGGTTTCAGCAGCGGCTCTGTGAAACCCGGGGATCCCAGATATCTGTATTGTTCTGTGATGCTGTACATTTCTGTGATGTTGCATTTTATCACGCCTTGAGCGAAATATTATATATTGATATATATACTAGTAGATGTTGTATATGTTTTGCATCCGCGCTAGTCCAGTCCCCGCTCTGTCGTTGGTTAACTAACCTAACGGGTAATGACGGGACCCAGTGGCGAATGCGGATGGCATATACGTACGTCATTATTTTCGTTCTTTATTGGTGTGATCAATTGATGGGACTGCGTTGATTCGGATCAATGCAAGTTAAAAACAAACCTAATCTGATGTTAATGGAACATTTTTTCAAAAAGCTGTTATTGCAAGGACGTTCTCTTTTGTTTTGCACAGTGGTATTCGGTTGTGAATATCCAGCACCTCAGTCAACGAGGCAAGGGCCGAGATCCCTTCACCGGGAGTGACCCCTTGGACAGAAGTTTGCGTCAGGGCAATAACTTCAGTATAGCCGATTACTTTTGCTTTGCATCGTGGTATTCAGTTGGAATATCCTGCACCTCATTCTACGGGGAAAGAGCCGAGATCCCTTCACCGGGAGTGACCTCTTTAGCAATGGTTTTCGTCACTATATTTTTATAAAAGCTATCCAGTTCCTTCAACGATATCAAGTTCATTACATTAAAGGTTTTCGCCAGAAACTATTCGTAACCCTCCGTCATTTCACATGGATAGTCAATAAGTATTCAAGCTATGTTTGTTGGCCAAAGTCAAGGCATAGTGATTGGTAGCTATTGGGTATTCATGTGCAGCATAGATAGATGCGTTGGTTTGGGCCAGTCGTATAGCCTTGTTGGCCAAAGTCAAGGGCTTTTGCGGGTGGGCTCAAATTAACCTGGAGAATGACGGGTAGAACTTGACATGTGACTTATGATTTGTTGGCCAAAGTCAAGGTCATAAGAGCATGGGGCAAAAATCCACATCGGGAGTTTCTAAAGAAACTGAAACTTGCCAGATATGCGCATACCTTCTGGAGTGTGATGACGTGAGCGGATTCCGTCACGTTATCACGTGATGATAGTTGGATCCCGATTCCCACTGATGAATTGGTTTACTCCTCGGGTGATCCCGACTAATTCTTCTTTCAGGTTTGGAGGAGAATTTGACGTTACAGTGGGAGGTTTCCTGATTAGATAAATTGGTAACCATTCTGATCTAGGTTAGAGTGCACGCTGAGTGTTTCTTTTCTCTCTCTCTTTGGCAGCGACCATTGACCCGACCCTTGACTATGACTCAGTGACCAAATTAACCGAACCTTCTTAAACACTGGCTTTTGGATTGTCAGAGTTGCAAACCTCATTGCCACTCCTACTTTTACCCTTTTCTCCAGAACACCCCGTGTTACTACAAACGTCCACTTACATTGGACAAAACCATCGTATGGTTATATATGAACTCGAAGGAATTTATTCGAGGATGGTTTCCGGTTCTGGAGAAAACGAATAGGACTATTCAGTTGTCTTTTCCTTTTACCTTCTCTCAAGTTGTGAGTACTCCTTGGTTTAGGAGATAGTACACCTATTACGCAAATTGGATAGTCTTCTTCCAAACCATAGGCAGGTGCCGACCGGTAGGGAATGAAGAAAACCAATTAGCCTAGCGATGGTGTACAGAAGGTATTATGTAAAGACAAAGAAAGGGATTAGAAGGAGGGCAAAGTAAATTGCGACTGCTATTCACGACCAAACCAAGTATTTCATTACCACTCCCACATCACCTTTGTATTTCTCCAGGACACTCCGTATCACTACGAAGATACACGGTTTATTGGATATTCCATCGTATGGTTATATACGAACTCGAAAGAAACTTGTTCCAGTTCGGGGATGGATTCTGGTTCAGGAGAAATAGCAATAAGGTTTATTCAGGTGTCTTTTATCTTCACCTTCTCTCGCGTTGCGAGTGCCCCTAGGATTAGGAGAGTACACCCATTATGCTTATTGGATAGTCTTCTTCCAAACCATAGGCTGGTGCCGAACGGTAGGGAAGGAAGAAAACCATTTGGCCTAAGAGGGTGTACAGAAGGAATGACTAAAGACATATAAAGGGATTTGGAGAGGTGGCAAAGAAATATACGGTTACAGTTGTGAATCTGGATAATGGAAGAGGCATTACTAAGAATACCAGGATACCCCTACGAAACATTTTAATGTTTCAGTTTCACTGTATACTGTTAAAAGAAAACTGATTTCCCAATTAGACACTTACTCCAAGGTATGTATTTACCATGTATGATTCTATCTGTATGGTTTTACAGATGATGAGTGGGAGTAATTTATTGGGAATTAGGTGATTATCCTCATTATATCGGAATTCGTTGTAATTGGTGATATTTGAGGAAGTCACCTGGGTTGTTTGCCGGACGGCAAATGTTTGGTTTTAAATATCCGCTGTTATGCACCAATTTCAAATTGATATATCTGTACGTCTATTTTTATAGAGTGAGATATACCTTTTTGAAATTATGTCGATGACATTTACCTATATCAGTTGATGGTGAGGTAAGGAGTATTAAACAGCGGTGTAATTCTTCATAACCATAGTACAGTTTTCAACCTACGACGCACAGGGTTTGAGTTATTAAACTCAAGGGACTTATACAGAGTATTGTATGTTGTCCAGTATCCATTAGGACAGAGGGGTTGGTCCTCGTACTATATTCGGTTTACTTATGACTTCTCTAGTTTTTAGACAAGTGTTTCGTAGAAACGCAAGGTCCGAATTTTGAGAAGTTATAGGTATATGAATAAAGTAGAGAACCAAGTATTGCCAGTATCAGGATTCTTCAAGGTGATCGAAGATGTAGATACTTGTGTGTGGTATTCAGTTGATAGTAATGATTAAGAGAACTTGCTTCTCTTTCAGGTTACTCATAATTGAAAGCATTCCTAAGTTGAGTAACGCTGATCGGCCTCCTTCCATTTAATTGACATGCACTGGAGACAGCTGCATGATTTGAATCTGGTTCAATTAAATCAGTGCCTCTATTTCTGTATTGGATATAGAACAGTTCATATCTTAACGATGTTAAGGTACGGAGAGTTGTCCGGCTTATGCTTAAAACCAGACTCTGGATAACTCTAGGCACATTTCTGTAATGGCTGTTTGTGGGTTGACCCAGGCTATGACGAGGGTTGACTTTCTACCATCTGGAAGATCAATAGTGATATTGTTCTTGACTCGCCACAGCTTTAACAAAAATGGATTTTTTCAGAAAAACAGTAGTGGGAGTATGGTAGAACTGGAAGTGATTCCAGAACCGCAAACGATTACTGAAAGTTTGATAAGAACCTAGAGATTCAATCTGGTTTGACATTCCATTGGCCACTCCGCAGATACGGTGGGTAACCTCAGGCACCCGAGAGGTACTCCGGTAGCCTCAAGGACAGTGGCAGAGAGGTTCTTGTTTACCCAGACTTGCCATTGCTGTTGTTCCAGACTGTGAGACCCGGCAGGAGGATGAGCATAGCGTCATTCTAAACTAGCTTTAGAAGTGTACGTCTATATGACTCTGCCAGAGGGTTGTCATAGTCAGTGGGAGCAACGGAAGCATTGGTGGACAAGGGGCTTATGTTTATTTATAGACTAAAGCAGAAATAGCGGAGATAGATCATCTATTTCTGATGTGACAGTCATGGGTTTGACTTCATCAGAATAGGGGATGGATCTATTAAGAAGGTAGTAGGGTGTGTGTCCTGGTATTTGGATGACATACACAGAGTAGGAAGTGATATTCCTATACTACGATCGGTTATACTTTGGTTGTCACACAGTAGTTTCTCCACAAATAACTTGGATATTATATCAGACATTCTGGTTACTGGATCTATGGTATTAGATCTAGATTTGGGTAGTTTCCCAATATGGGTACTTAGACAACATTCTAAAAGTATTTAGAATGGACGGCTCCTGGCATGGTGGTGTACCTGCAGGTGATGGAGTCACCCTCTCTAAAGGTGTCTTACAGACAAAAGGGGAGAGGGATGTGCATGATTGGGAGATCACTTGCTTAGGCAATTGAGTCGATCATAAGTATCACACCAGATGTTGTTTTTGCAGTAGGTGCAATAAGATGATATTGATCCAATCCTGGAGAAACATTCGGAAGCAGTTTTAGAACATAAGTGGATGTTCTAGGGATATGATAACGACAGCCTCATTTTGGGGACAGTTATCACTCCAGGCTTCCAAGGTGACCTGGACGGCAGAGTGGCTGTCAGAGTTATAGTTTTCCTTCTGACGAGGGGCAGTTTTCTGGATAGGTGGTCCAAGAGGATACTGAAGGAGGCATGACGCAGGATACTGATTAAGTTCAGTTGACGATACAGTCTAAGAAGTTTGGATTTGGAGTTCATTTATGAGCTAGGTCCCATCAGACACCCAGACACATTCTATGACAGGTATTGCTCATTTCGGGAGATGGCTTTCTTCGCGAACTTGAGATATAGAGGAACATAGAAAGAAACATCAAGGCGGATCCACTCACTGAGGCTATTCCTCGAACGCATTAGTTTCGCGAACGGGTTTTATGAGACTGATTAGTAGAGGAGTTGGGTGTTCGGTATCACACGGGCTATGAGTATGCGACATCGCAATAATTAGCCTTGAGTGCAAGTAAGAGATTGTTGGAAATAGTGCCCTCAGAGTCAATTATTGGATTACAGGCACATGATTGCAATGATTGAGGGAGGACCTATCCCAGTAGGACAGTCTTACTCGAGATGATAGTATGCTATCTGGTTTATCTTTATCATCGTGTACTGCTTTAGGTGACCTGACAGGTCACTATTGCACGTTGATAGAGCCCCTAGGATTCTTGCTTGACTACCAGCAGTATGAGAGCGATCATATACGTGGGAGCTGGGGTCTATAAGCACATCCTTAAAAGGTCCCTAGTCGTGGGAGTTTCGAGACAGGGCATCGATTCTCCAGAGTAGACTAGTGTATACAGTCGAGACCCCGACGAGGGGCGGTGGCCGGTCTCACAAGCCACTGGTGTCAGTTGGTTCACCTAAGATGTATACAGGTGCTCATTGGGTTATGAGTACACCGGACAGGACTCGCCGGGAACATGCTAGTTGGTCTTATACCTGACGTCAGATAGCAGTTCCCTGGTGACATGTGTACAGGTTAGTTCATCGACCTGAGGATCGTCATTTGTCTCGTGTGAGTTCCCACTGTACTTTGATTACTAGCCTACCACGCTCAAAGGAGACGTGCAAATAGGTTTTAGTTGGGTACAGTCCCGAGCCATATGGAGGCAGTGAGCGGATCTGCAGGGGTTCGTTTCTCCCGGTATTGGGGGTGAGGTCGCGCTGTGTCTAGGAAAGCCCTTACACGAAGTCCTTGGCCAAGGCAAGAGATTTACTGGTAGGTATTCCAGTAGTATCTCAGGGTGTTCTGGGCTACACTCCGACACGACTTGTACCGCTTTTGGGGGTCTGACTTTTACCAACCCCCTAGGCCCGCCATGCGATGCTCATAGACGAACGGACCGGACTGTACGGATATTGTCACTGACAGGCTCAGTAGGGTGTCAGGATGAGTTCGCTCATCGACGTCCCTTTTGGTCAATACCTGGTAGCCCATTACGTATAGGCTAATACCTCTGACGTGCTAGTGGTTAAATCCACAACCAAACTATTGACGAGTCTTTAGAGTCCCCCACAGACCAGTTTCTCAAGTTTCAGGCGAAACGCTGTAGAGGCCGTATGGAGATATGGCAGGGTTCGATCAGATACGTGCGGTATTGGACGGATCGTGATCGGACGGATTTTACTAGCGGGCTTTGGTTTAAGCCGGATCCTAGTATTAGACAGTGTAGATTTTGTCTCAGTGCATTTGTATTCGGTCGGAATACAAATGCGGGTATGTATATACAGTAGCGGGGTTTTTCCAGTAATTTATTACGGGATCAGTTTTTTGGAGTTGCCAGTTTGTTTTCTGTTTCGGCCATATTTCTTTGTATCTTTCATTGGCTGAAAATTTGTGGAGGAGGGCTTATTTGCATTTGTGCAAATAAGCATTTTGGAGGGTTGTCTTTGCATATTGTTGCATCATGATGGGTTCATGATGGTGCACTTTCATTTGACTTCTTCTTTTCATCATGGCTTGACTTTTGGTTCATCATGGTTGTTGATGATGGGAGTGGTTTTGGATTGGATTGTGATCATCATTTCATATGATAATCATTTTTCTTTTTGCTTGTATTAGTTGCTTTCCCACCCGCTTGACCTTTCCTCTCTCTCTCTCTCTCCATTCTCCAAGGAAGAGGCCGGCCAATTACTAGAGGGGGCTGCCCATTTTTTGTGTGGGGATTTTTTGGTTCTCTTGTGCTTGAAAAAATCCCCAACTTCATCTCCAAAAATTCCATATCTCATTCCTCCACCATATGGCAACTCCTTTAAACCCCATTGAGACAATAGAGCACTACACTTCATTCTACAACAATTCTTGGGCATGTCGGCTCGCCAACTTCGTGCCCGAGTTGCCTCGGTCCAGAGGTGGGAGCCCGTAAAAGAAGCCGGCGACGTGGTGCCCTTCCGGCGAGGAGGTGAAGACCGGAGATTCCGCGGGGAGATCGGGACGACGGCAAGAAGATCGAAGGACACGGATTGCTCGGTATATCTCTCTACCCGTTCTTTAGTTAGCTAGAATTAGATTAATGGCCCGATCCGGGAATTTTGTGCGCGGTGGTGCCGGTTCAAAGGTTATAAAGTTAAGCATCGCTTCCGCATTTTGGCCTCGGATTGACGGCCGGGGCGCCGCCGTGCACTTACAAGATAGACTAGAGATATTCTTCCATCTATAATCCAAGAGCCAATAGGCTAGCCGAAGCCTTCAATAAAACTCTATGCAAGCTCCTAAGGAAAAATACTTCAGCCAACAAGAGAGACTGGAATCTCAAGCTTCACGAGGCGTTGTGGGCATATCGTACCATACACCGTACTCCAACCCAGTCCACTCCATACTCATTGCTCTTCAGAGTGGAGGCGGTCCTCCCCCTCGAAGTCGAAGTTCCAAGCTTAAGAATGGTCGTTCAGCATGAGTTGACGGAGGAGGAAAACGTGCTCCTTCGGCTTGAAGAGCTTGACGCCCTCGAAGAAAAGAGGCTCGCGGTGCAGCAAAATCTGGAGCTATACCGAGCCCAAATATCATGGGCCTATGACAAGATAACCCGTCCCCGTGCTTTCAAGAAAAGTGAATTGGTGTTAGTCCACCGATCATCCCCAATCGACATGCCAAGGGAAAATTCGAGCCAAACTGGGAAGGACCATACGTCATCGAGAAAGTGTTTGACGGAGGATCCTACCAACTGATAAATGTCGAGGGAGAAAGGCCCATAATACCCATCAATGGTCGATATCTCAAAAAAATACTACGCGTGAATGCTCCAAGTCACAGGCGAATTGAGCACACCAGCCCTACGGTCTAGATCATACATCCTGTAAAACCATATACAATCTACGGGTGTAATCAACCTGTCACGACCGGAAGTTTGGCCCGTGACCGGCACTTAACCACGTAACGTCTACAGGCGTAACGCGACTAAGTGAACCGAAAACCCAGAAATCAAACCAGTGAAAGTATAGAGTGTTATAAGTTTTTAAAAGAAAGCACTTACTAACATGATAAGAAATCTAAGTAAACAATCACCAAGATAGTAATATACGACGCCGTAGCGAAGATCAAGATCCACAAGTGGGAACAACACAGATAGGATAAACTGCAAGAACAGTCGGCTCACAACGAGCTCGACGCCAGAATACAAATAAAATACATCATCGTCCTCACACTGTCTCTAAGTCAAATACATACATGGTAGATGGAGAATACTAGATACAACAATGTACATACTGAAAGATAAACAGATACCGCACAAAACTCACCTATCAGCAAAAGAGCTAGTACACCAACTATGGGGGTATCTGTGTCAAAAGATGCAACCGCAGCCTGCCGCGACTACTCCGAAGGGCAACCTGCAAACACTGTGGCACAACGGGGGTGAGTTGCCAACTCGTGAATAGAGATAACATGTAAAGGTAATCGCAAGCATGCACGTACTGCGCTACTCTATCATATGCCAACAGATGATATCAATGTGTGATAAGCAGTATGTGCAATAATCATGCAAATGCTCCATCAGGTAATGTAACTACAGGATGAGGTACAATGCTCTATCAGGTAATGTAACTACAGGATGAGGTACAATAGTAAATGCTGAGCAGGGGCAATATAATATCTACACGGAATGTCAACGTGGAATATATAATCGGTGTCCATCAATGCACCCAGATCCCCCAAATAGCTCAGGCGCCGGCACTCTCATCGGCCCTCAAATCCTGTACATCTCTGAGAATCCCGAGTGCCCAATATCGGCACCCAAATATCATAAATACTCGTGTCCAGCATCGACACGCAAATCCTCATCCATCGGGCCCCGTCAGTCCGGGTCAGCCCACGGACTCCATCTGCGGTATCGGCCCTCGGCCCCGGCAGTACGGATCACCCCGCATCCGTCTATAGACTCTGATCAGTACCCTCCGGATAACTGTCAGGTCCAACCAATCACCGGTAGGTAGTAGTCCCTCTGCCAGGCTCACCGTCTACTGCACAGCGAAACCGTTCTCGCCCCGGAGTACCATACCGGGTCCACCATGTACCCGTAATCGGCCTCAACCAGCTCCTCGATTCGGGTTCGTATATATCACTCTAGCACCGAGAAAACACATGGTGGACGCACCGAAATATCATATCAAGGGAACCGGGTTTTTAAATGATTACATATTTGCAATAGCCACGGTTCCCAAATCCAGAATTCACATGTAATCCAAACCAAAATGCAAGTCAATGATCCGATATGATATGTGCGTCAAATATAATTATCATGTCAAGTCACATATAGATAAGCTACAATATAATGATCCGATGTGATATAGGCATCAAGTATGAATAGCATGTCAAGTCACATATAGATGAGCTACAATATAATGATCCGATGTGATATAGGCATCAAGTATGAATAGCATGTCAAGTCACATATAGATGAGCTACAATATAATGATCCGATGTGATATACTACAGTGTAAGTGTCATGGCAATTACTAACGGTGTGTGTGTAACATGCAGGATAGTGCTCGTGCAACATGGACTGTTAGTAATAGTGCGGTGTTCTATCAATCCTAGTTTATATCCAAATAGCAGGAAATGCAGCATGCACTAAATAGTAGCCATGAATAGTCAATGAATACAAAGGAAACTATAAGGTCCTATCAGCCCTGACGTAGAACGCCATACGGGCGATATCCCTGTAGATGTGAAATCTACTCACCGTAGTCCCTCGCTAGGTGTAGCCAACAACTTGTTTCCCCTTCTGCGCGGCGTCCGCCGTACTCGCCTGCGAACCTAAAATTACACAATATATCACACGTAAGCTTGAAGTCACACAAACGCGACATTAAAGCCGAACTAGTAACTCGTGTCGCGAACCAAGCGCGCATATGCGCGATACGCTAAAACGTGTGGTTACGCGCCTGAAACCACTCCGACGCGTCGCGATACGCAGAAACCCCAAACCCACACACACGTATCACGCGTGTCGCGAAAGATTGAAAATACGGGAAAATAGGTAATCTGCTCCAGATTTTGATACAGGAAAGATATTGTAAAACTATATATACCAAAACAACCCACATAGCAGCAGACACCCACACCCCAAACCCTAACCCAAAGCACCCCCATCTGGCCGCAAATTGCGGCCAGAAAGAATAATTCGGCGGCCTCACTTGGGAATTGGGCCTCCAGGTTTGGTGTGTGCACTCTATACCCCCATACATGCTACAGTAACCTCTAATTTTACTCTGAAATGTCTCGGGTAGCAGCAGATCCTACAGAGCCTTAATTCTAGTTAAAAAATCCACACTTTGCACTAAAATGGAACTTTAGGGTATTTTTGTGCAAACTGAAACAAAACTTGGTCTAAGATAGCTCTAATAACACATAATAGAGCTAACACAACTAGCAAAACCCTAATCTAACATATACTTCACAAATATCCTTCAATATCACTAATAATGCATATAAAACATGATTTTTAGCTAAGATACTACAAGATATAGAAAAGAGTGTTAAATATGAGCTATATACCTTCAAAAGACCCTAAGAACACCAAAAAGTTCCAGCTTTAACCTCAAGTGGGCAGATTTGCCTCTAAACACCTCAAAAAGCTCACTTTTCCAAGGTTTTGTGAAGGAAAAAGGTTAGATTTGTGTAGGGTTTGAATGAGGTACTAAAGAGAAGTGAAAAGAGAAGAGAATATGAAGAAAAATGGGGGTTTGCTGCTGGAATTTCTGCAGGAAATTCTGAGATGGGGAAAGAGAAAGAAAAGAGAAGAAAATGGGGGTCAAAAGTCAAGTGTTCACCTAACCACCATGCTTCTATTTTTCTATTGCTAATTGAATTATAAAAGAAAAAGGGTTTTGTTTTATAAAAAGGTGGGGAAAATAACAACCATGCACAAAAGAAAATGGTTAACATGCTACCAAAAACCGTAAGTCTCAAAAATGTCTAAGTGTGCAAGGTGTACACTACAAAGGAAAATTCCCAATATGCTAACACTGCTAAAATTAACTAACAATCCTAGGAACACATATATATAATAACACGTACGATCACTAATTATCACGAAAGACATTCAAACGGAAATTCAAAGTGTTACACAACCCCTATCTCTCCCAAGTCCTGCCGGTGGGACTACTTTCAAAGTCCCACCAGTGGAAAAAAAAACGGTATGTCCACGAGCAAAACGGGCATGGATGAAAACCCGAAAGGGCTGCGTGAGTAAAAACAGCAGGACTGCCGGCGAGTTTGTGAAAACCCGAAAGGGCGCAAACTCGTGAAAAGAGATAAAATATACTCGCAAAGTCCTCTCGACCTTGTGAGGAGAAAACCCCTACGTGAGATCCTTACGACTCACAAAGGAGCAACACACTTAGGAATCCCTACGATTCCTAAGGAGAACATACACATGCGAGATCCTCTCGACTCGTGGGGAGAAAATGCTTTTATGGGACCCTTACGGCTCATAAAATTGAAAAGTCTTAGATGATAGGGACCTAAACCTGTCTCCTAAGCCATCGCTCCCCAACGGGCAACGGAAAATTGTAACGTTTTGAAAATCGTTTCGGTGAAATTTCGGAAAAATGGTAAAATAAAGGGGTTTTCTATAAAAAGTCAAAATACAAATATTTTTATTATAAAATTAAATATACATATTCTAGCTATGTAATTGCTAGTATTTGGTGTTTATTGAGCCCCTGGTAAAATTTCTATATTTCCGAAATTTTTTCCGAAATTAATTATTTTAATATTAATTTAAGCCGTCACTAATACATTTAATTAGGGAAAATTACAAATTGGAATGGGTTGAAACAAATTTTGTGCATTATAACACATTAAACAAAATTTTAACATGTTGTTTTTGAAACAAAATGAATCTGCCAAACGGTGTTAGAAATTATTGTTGAAAAAAGACTTTTTTTGGTGAAATTAGCGAAATCTTGCAATTTGGTAACTTGAGGGGTTCTTTTTGCATGGAATTTTTTTTGTCAATCACTCACTCACATGCTCACCCCTCCTTGGCCGGCCCCACCACTATCAACAGCCCATATTTTTCCCCTCTTGGTTGACTTCAACTCATGAAGAAAAAGAATTGTTTTAAAAAGGGTTTGTATATATTTAATTGGGTATGGTTTTAAAGTGTTATGAATGGGCTTTGACCTTAGAATTTCCACCCCAATTCCTCACCTCACTCCAGCCCCCCTCTACTGGCCGAAACCCTGCTGCAACAGCCCCCTCTTTTTCCCCCATTTTCCTTATCTCTTTTGCTTCAAAAATTCATCAAATACCCATCAAAAAAATCCAAAATCTAAATCAAGCTCTTACCCATTTTAGTGTAGCCTTAGATGCATGGATTGTGGTGAAAGGAGAGCTTTTTGGATGGCTATATTTCAAGCTAGATCTCAAAAATTGGGAGGTATAAACTTTGACCCTATATAGAATTTGTTGTTTATATTGCTTAATCTAACATAATTAAGTGTTAATTTGGTTCTTGTTGCTAATTTGAGAATTCAAGAATATGGTTTGAATCTAATTTGGGTTTAACCATCACTATTAGGATAATCAAGTGTAGATTATCATCTTGTGGAATTGTAAAACCTAACCTAATTGCTAGTTTACAAATTGTTAGGTTGATATTGTTATAATTAAGCTATTTTGCTAACTAGGGTTTTTGGAAAATTATTAAATGCTTTAGATTAAAATATAATTATGGTTTCATATCATTATTAATATTATAATGAGTGGTTTAATGCCCTTGGACTATGCAAAACCAAGCTTAATTGTTAAATTGTGAATTTTGCTTTAAAAAGAGTTAAAATCGGTATTTTTGCAAACTAGTTTTTTTGAACATATATGGTTTGGTGAAATTAAATTATGGAAAGGGGTTTTATGACTTATTTAAGATATTTAATAAGTATTATGGCCGCTAGATTTGTTTAAACGTCAAGTTTTGTACTAAAACGGGTAATTTTTGCTTGCTAGATTTTCGGAAAAATGGCTTTTAAGGTGAATTTGGGGTTTTTGTGAGTTTTAACCTATTTTATATTATAAGTAGTGTTTGTGAATGCGCAAATGAGAGTGTTTGGGTTTTTGTCGATGGTTTGACATTTGTACATCGACATCGAGAGTTGGTTTGGCTATTCTTGTATGCGTAGGCGATAGGTTTTGACCTATGCGTGATACGCGTGCCGATTTGATTTTCGTATGCCGTTTCGATTTCGAATTTGGTTTTAATGCGATACGATGTGTTATGATATGTAGGTACCCCATGTGGATTTCGAGACGACAAGCAAGCGCGTGGCGACATCGGCACCGGCGAGCAAGGACCGGGTGAGTAGATTTATATCTACGGGGAGAAGTCGGGTGGATGGCGTATAGCACCCCCGCAGTTCGTGGTGATGTATACGAATACGTATACACACACCTATTTAGATTATATATATTATGTTGATATGAGACTTGATGATAAAGGTAGATTCTAGGTGTTCATGGATTAGTTTAGTGTTAGTTGCGAAACCCTAGAGTAGTTGTTACACCCACACACGCACGCACACACATGCATACATCTATGTTATTACCTGCGCGTATGTGGGGAGATGTGTTTATGTGTTCACCTGGGTATGGAACTAGGTGTTCACATACTGGATTTGCGGATGATACTTGGGATTGAGATGAGTCGATGAGATTTGAGTTGAGGCCGTGAGATCGGTGATATGGCAGGATTCGTACTTGAGATACGTCCTGATGTTATAGCGGATCTTTGGATGACGATGCCATGTGAATAGTGATATTTGTAGTGTACTAGACGTAGGTCAGTACCCCAGATGATGATCTTGATAAAGAGGATACCAGATGAACAGTGTGATGAGTATGATATTGACCCGTACCCAGATTTGGGGATGCCGTACGACGGATTTACGTACGAGCTATATATTGATGATTGATCCGCACTCTTGACTTGGGATGTCTGATTATAGATATGGTATCGGATATGATATTATTGAGGCGGTATCACCGACTAATATTGTAATACCCGGTTCATTTATATACGCCTATATCCGTATTTCTTTTAACCTATAAATTTTATTTATAATCATTTATTGTTTTAAAAAACCCCAATCTATTATAGTACTTCCCCTCTCCTTTCTCAGATCCTAATCCCAATTCCTCATGTTCCTGTCCCATTATTATAAACCTCAATTTATATGCACCCGTCTCTTTTCACATTTTTATTTAAACTCAAAACCCAAATTTTTCCCATTTTAAAACCCCCAGCCCATTATTTTTCCCATTCTATTTCTTTAAGCCCGGCCCTTTCTTTTCCCTAATTTCTAATAAAATCCCTACGGCCCATCTCCCATTCCTTTTATTTATTCTTTAATTTATTCCCAGCCCAGCCCAACATTTTTTCCCGGCCCTCTTCCTATATTCCCCAATGAATTTTCCTTTAAAAATTCTCTGGCCTAACTTTCCGGCCCAGCCCCTCTTCCCTCCTCAGATTCCCTTACATTTTCCGCGGCCCGCTTCACTCCAGCCCGCGCTGCCTACCCGACCTGGCCCACCACTCCTTCTTCCTTCCCATTGCGCATCTTCCGCTCATTTACTGCGCCTCCGCTGCACCCCACGCCTGCGCCCACGTAGCCGCTCGTCACGCGCCCCGCTCGCGAGCGTTACTCCCATGACGCGCCCCCTCGTCTCCCCTATCTCCTTCACCCCCTCACACCACGAGCCGAGACCCTTCTCCACACACACACACACCTCCTCTGTCACAGCTGCACCCTCACCTGCCCTAGTCGCCGACGTTCACCCCCTTCGTCGTCGACCGAGCACCTCCTTCCCTCTTCAGTTCCCTCACCCGCTCCCCTCGCCGGAGCTCCGACCTCCATCATCTCTTCCCCTACACCATCATCTTCATTCTCGAACCGATCTCCTTCCTCCTCACCAAAACCCGACCACTGCCGGCGCCGCCTCGACCTCCTTCCACCACCGTCACTGCCCTCATCTCCCCACCATCCTCCTCCCTCGCTCTTTCCGCCTTCACCACCTCGCAGCGTCCTCATCATCACCATCGCCATCATCATCTCACCCTCTCTCTCTGATCTCTCTCTCTCTCCCTCAATCCCTCTGTTCTCACCCTCTCTCTCTCTCTTTCTCAATCTCTCTCTGGTTCTCTCTCTCTTTGTCTCTCTCTCTCTCTCTCTCTCTGTGTGTGTCTCTCTCTTTCTCACGCACTCTCTCTCTCTCTCTAATTCTCTCTCCCTCTAACTCTCTACCTTTGCCTCTCTCTTTCTCACTCAATCTCTCTGGCTCTCTCTTACTCTCTCTCTGTCTCCCTCTGCTCTGTCTCACTCTATCCCTCTCCCTCTCTATTATCTCTCTCTCTTCAAAAATAACAAAACCCAAAAAAAAAACCACGCAAACAACCACTGCACCGAGCCGTTAAGTGAAGCTCGAGCCGAGGCAAATCTTTATCGTATTCGCGTCGTGATCGCGTCGTGCCATTGCGATAGACCGCGTCGCTGCCGTTCATCCCCAAGACGTTTCCAGGCAAGTATTTTACTTGCTTACATGCTATATACTCAAGTTACAATCTTAGATGTCATAGATCATAAAATTACAATTTTAGATCAATTAGGTGTCGTACCTGTTCGATGTGTGTTCCCAATGAGAATACTTATCAAATTTTACGGAACTGGATGATTTATATTGTCCCTTGTAGTGATGGATGTCTTGTGCAAGTTTCGCTGGAAAATAAGACCGTTAACGACTAAAACGACTACCCCCAAGTTTACTCGTAAAACTGGAATTTTCTTGTACCTGAAAACCGTTAAAATCTCCATAAATTGTATACACACTGGAATGATGCGTTCGAGGGCTTAAATCGAAGACGACTCGACGAACTATAACCCTATGTAAATTTCTAATTGTTTCTGTACTTAAACTGTGACAATATTTGGATCGTAGTGCGACTTTGGACTGCAGTTCAGAGCGACTCCAGTTGTTGTTTACTGTCCCGTAATGAACACCACACTGTTTCCTTAACTTGTAGGTTGCGGAACTCTGCTGTTTATTATAGGTGAATCTGTTATCTAGACAACACAAGTGGTTTCATCCTGTTTCGTTATCATTTGTTATTTAATCTGTAATTTAATAGATGTGGACATATAACAGTCCCAACAGAATTAGAATTGACATATTAGTGTTAAACAGTGTATAACTCCTGACGTGCAGATGAGATTGAGGATCCGTCTATTGCGTTGAAAACCTTACTGAAAACTCTAGATTTCATGCAACTGTAGTATAGCTAAATTCTGATCCCAATTGGGATTAAAATGCGTTGCGAAACGGACTTCCGATTCTGAAACCGGATTTCCAGCCGTGAACGCTTAAAATGAAATGGCTATAATTAATGATCCTGGAACCCGATTGGCTTGAAACTAAATTCGATGGATAGATAACTGAATATACCAATTATTGCCTGTTTATTGTTTCGCTAAACTGTACACGTTTGATGTATGATAAATATTACAAGTGGTAGATTACCGATTCATGACATCCTAATCGTGCTTTACATACTGTTTACGCATCATAACATACATATGTCACTGCATTGATAACTTAGTGATAATGTGCATTATCCAGTGTTAGGTATTAGTGATGATTGTGGCAAGTACGTTAATGTTCGTGTATCGGTGAATAAGTGAAAGTGATACGTACTTGTACACAATCAGTGAACCTTATTATTCTATTGCATTGTCGACGTCTGTGGGATGCGTGTACGTGTGACTATAAGTGGTTGGGACACTTATGGAAGCTCTTGCACGGGTGTCACAGATAAGGCACCAGACACTGCCATTTATCTTAGGTATTAGTCGGGACGTGCTTGATGGAGGTCCTGCCTCCTGTTCTCGCGCAGACTTGTCACAGACCGACTGGTATTTAGGGTGATGGTTAGCGTTTGATGTAGACCACGGGGTGTGGGGTAGTTTGAGTGTGAGTTCAACAGAATCTCGGGAGTCCCTTGCCGGCTTATATATATATGGAGATATATGGAGATTTACAGGGTACATGATTATTACCGTGAGTTACATGTTAGGCCCGTGGTCCCTTGCCCTTGGATTCTACCCTTGGGTGGAGGACACTCGCGAGTGGTTGACTCTCACACTTGGACTGACGATAGGTTTAGTGACCTGCATAGTGAGACTTAGAGACTGATAGGGATAATGGCATCGATATACATACTTACTGTGTTGACATACGTGGCATATCATTCTACTGCTTTTACTATTCCGCTGCATTGATTACTGCATGTTCATACCTATACCGTCATTAATTTACTGTTATATATAACTATTATCACTGTTAGAATTGTCACATGAATTTATATATTATATTGCTATTGTGTCGCTCTGACGACCTGAGTATGCATGCTCAGTGTGAGGAGAAGATTTAGCCTGGACCGGGATTAGACGTACATCACGGACATCTTGACTAGCTATCCAGGGTTATACCCTTTTGTTTCCCATCAGGTCAGTTCTTTACATTGTTTCATCAGTTACTGCATTTCTCATTACCTGTGCATCATTTACTGTTTACCATGTAAAACTAGAAGCCGAAGTGTGATTACGGCAGGACATTTCCTTGACCGTAGGAGCATGGCTGGCTTTGTCAACCCCTCGTATTCCGTATTTTGGGAAGCGGGGGGTGACATGGTTTAGTTGGTATCAGAGCCCAGGTTTTGCTTCGATTGGGATTGCAGTTTTCCGTGTAGAGCTTGACAATCTAAGACATCCCTCAGTCTAGATTGTAAACTTGATGACCTTGATCCATATTCACATCGAATGTTCTGCTATCCATTCGCTAGGGTTTCGAGTGACTCGGCAAGGTTACGTGGTTGCAATTGCACTACCGTACTCTGTTTAAGTGACTTAGAATCCTACAGTTGATTTCCACTTGTAATAAATTTCATCACATTCGATGTTCTTGATCCCTTGCCAAATCCATGTTATAATTTGACTCTTATATCGTTCTCAAAATTATTGTTTCAGGATCATGTCGTCCAACGACTCTTTCCCTATCTCCACTCCCCAGAATCAGACCATTGAGATTCTGAGTGTACTGCAAGGTTTGAAGGAAGCCCAGGAGCGAACAAACGACTTGTTACCTGAAGGACTGAGAAGGCAGGTGAATCAGGCACCAGCGGGAGTCTCCAATCATAAAAGGATTCATGTTAGACGAGGAAAAGAGAAGAAGATGAAGCGCCAATTTGTTTCCCCGCGACAGAAGCAGCAGAAGACCCCATATTGTGGGTACTGTAAGAGGCCAGGACATCTTCAGAGGGATTGTCGTCGTGCCCAAGGGAAATGTCTGATCTGCGGATCCAGCGAACATCTTATCAACGGTTGCCCAAAAAGAAAGGAGCTGCAAGGAGGAGACTCGACCACACTCTCCACTTCTGCCAAGTGATGATTACCGCGTAGTTCAAACTTCGAGGATAAAACGGACCCAACACAGGATTCAACTCGCGTAACAAGAATGCAGCGGCCTAGCAATCAAAGAAGGATTTTCATGTTTTCTAATTTCAGTAATAATGTTATCTTCCTCTTATAAATATTTCTTTCCGTTTGAAATCTTGTATCCGTCGAACTTTTAGTTGAATGCAACAAAACTTTGAATCGTAATGTATGTATCATTCTCTTGTCTTTCTCCTTTTCATACTATTCATTATCACAGCATTTTTATCCTGATTTTTCAGTTCCTGCCACCGCATATCTTTCTATACTTCGTACACTTAGCTATTTTCTTGATGTATTCCACTGTCTAATCATGACTTTCCTTTTTAGGCCATGGCTCACCCTGGAGCAGCGCCGCATTTGGATGAGGATGCACAGTTATGCGTTTCCTTAGACCGCACGCTGATGAGTTCTGACGATGAGATCAACGGTCCCCAGGTCAATTTCGGAAACAACGATTCAGAGGACGAAGGAGCAGCCGCCCCAGAGTTTGACTTGATAGGCGATTCCGATGAAGAGGAAGGAGACCCTGAAGAGAACCCGAAAGAGGAAGATCCCGAGGAAGACCCGATAGAAGAAAATCCAGTGGAGGAAAATCCCATGGAAGAGAATCCAGAAGAAGAGAATCATAAGGAATCAGACCTCGATGAAGAAGCTCCAGCCGAGGAAGAAAGACCAGAAGGACAAGACCTTGCTGTGGAAGAACTCCCAATGGTGGTCCCCGCGAGGCGCTATAGAAATGGACGTCCCTACCTGAGTGCGCGAGTCTACCGCAACCTGCTGAAACTCCACAACCGCGACTGACGAGATTTTAGCTGTTGTCCTTGCTGGCCAAATAAATCTGTGTATAGTTTAGGGCCACCTTTCGTTTTTGAGAATGCTTTGTTTAAAATCTTCTAGAATAAAATAAACTTTCTGAGTTCGCAAATCTATTGTCTACTGGTTCACTCGATGCTTTGACTTCTCCCGTATACCATTATTTCCTCCTGAGAACCGTGACTGTCCACCCCTGTACATTGTGCTGTTTCGACTCTCACTTAGATTGACCAGTATCGCATCCTGACTCTTGAAATGGACCACTCTTCATCGTTCGTCTATGCCTCGTTTGAGATCCTTCTGAGAGGGGAAATTGATAATAAATTTTCCGAGTTGGCTGACTGTCACGCCCCGCTTCCCAAAATATGGAAAACGAGGGATGACTAGGCCAGCCATGCTCCTACGGTCAAGGAATCATCCTGCCGTAGTCACACTTCGGCTTCTAGCATTGCATGGTAATCCGTAAATAAAGCGCAGTGGTAAAGGAATCACATCACTAATTTATTACATTAATATTCTATTGTTCACAATTTACAGATAACAAGAACAAATACTAACCAAAGTCAAACTTACAATCACTTTTATGGAAAGCGGGAAAATGGTAGGTACACCAGTCTAAATCTCCGTGAACTCGAAGGGTAGGTCCGTCTCCTGTGCTGGTCCTCCCGCGGGATCTGAGCATGCATACTCAGGTCGTCAGAGCGACACAGTAATAATATTATTATAATGAGATGTGACAGGTATATGAGTAATACTGGTGTGAGAACAATGCAAGTAATCACTATGTTGCTATATGATGCAGAGTATGTTATGTGTCCCTATCAGTCTCTAGGTCGAGTTTGAAATCACATAGTGGAAGGAGGATCATGTTTAACAGGAGTCTCGTACATACCCGAGACAACGGCCCACATGCTCGGGACATAACCCTGTCAGCCGGATCGCTAGATCCTATCCTACATGTATCGATATCTCTGTTCGAATGATCATCCTCTAAAATCGGTCCCGCTAAATACGATACTCTTTCCACTTTGATTTCCCCTTTTTCCCCAGGTTCTCACTAGTTATGATCTTGATCTAGTCATGTACAAGTATATCAATGGCACGATTTTTATCACTGTTCACTGTATCAATCACTGTCACGAATGTTCATTTTCCATTGATGTACTTGTCACAACTAAACCAACATCTGTCACGTACGATAATGCAATGTCCACACGTACTAACACTGAGTATATGGCAAGGGTATGATATATGTATGTATGCTACCAATGAGTTCTGTATATCATGAATCAACATGCATGTCATGAGCTGAAATAAATTGCACAAACTAATATGTTAAGAATTCAGCGAAGCGATGTAAATAAGATATATAGAGCACTCAGTCAGTAATTCATCAGAATTTGTTTCAGTTCAATCGGGATTCCGGTTCTCAAGATATAGCAGTTTCATTTTAAGCGCGCGCGGCTGGAAATTCAGTTTCAGAACTGAACGTCCATTTCGCGGCACGAATTGTACCCACTTGGGCTCAAAATTTAGCGACGTTACAGTTACATGAAATTTGGGGTTTCCAATAGAGTATTCAACGCAACAGACGGATCTTCAATCGCATCTGTACGTTGAAAGTTATACATAGTTTAACTTCAATATGTCACTTCAGAATCTGTTCTGAACAGTCATACGTTCTGCCCTTTTTAAAATAGTTTAAAATAACAAACGGCGATGGATCGGGGTGAAACCACTTGTTTTGCTTAGCTAACAGAATTATCTCTAATCTACTGTAAAGTTCCGTAAATTATGATTTCAGGAAACACAGTAACGCAGGTCCTTTGAACAGAAATCAATAATCAGAAACGCTCTGGACTGCAGTCCAGAGTCGTGTTCCGACCCAGATATCATCATGATTACAGAACAGAAATCATTAGGATTTTCCATAGGGTTAAAGTTTGTCAAGTCGGCTTCGATTTAAGCCCTAGAACACATCAATCCATTATGCATATGATTTATGGTGATTTTATCCGTTTTCAGGCACGAGAAACTTTCTAGTTTTAACGGCATATTTGGGGGTATCAATTTTTGTTACAAACAATCATATTTTCCAGCGATATTCATACACTATGTTTATCACTATAAGGGCCAACATAAAACGTTGGGTTCCGTCAAAATAAACAATCATTTTCATGAAAGAATAGCATCGAACACTTTGATCGTATTATGCATTAGTATTTGGCAATTCCGTAAACTAGTTATTTTAGGTTCATATCATTAATACTTTAGCATGAAGCAAGTAAGCACTTGCCTGGTAACGCCTCGGGGTCGCGGGGCAGCAACGTCGTCACGAACGCGCGCTGTACGCCGCGGAACAAGTTCGCGCGAGGCTCGATCGAACACGGATTTTGCGTCGGAATCTCCCGGAGTCGTCTTGCGTGCGCTGGAAGCTTAGAGGGGCTCTGTGGTTCACTTGGGACTTGCTGGGGTCGACGATGGTCGGCGGCGGCGCTCCGGCGAAGTGCAACAGTGGGGGTAGAGAAGTGGGT
Organism: Agapanthus africanus; assembly: GCA_030015575.1. Lineage (NCBI taxonomy): Eukaryota > Viridiplantae > Streptophyta > Magnoliopsida > Asparagales > Amaryllidaceae > Agapanthus > Agapanthus africanus. The sequence continues at coordinate 198,990,425 of JASDDO010000028.1, read as the reverse complement.
TCTTTGGAGAGAGAGAGAGAGAGAAGGAGTGCAGTGTGGGGTCGGCTTTGTGGTGATGGTGATGATGCTGAGGAGGTTAGGGAGTCGCCGAGGTGGTTCAGGCGAAGGGGGCTCGCCGGAGTTGAGGAGGTAGGGTGGCCGAGCTCTGTTGCAATATGGGTTGTGTGCAGGGGATGTTCTGCAGTGCTCGTTTAGATGGAGGGTGGAGTCGTAGGGGAGAAACGAGAGATGAGGACGAAGTGGTGTGGCCGTCGGCGACGTCGTCGTCGTCGGTGTAGGAGCTTGCAGTGGTTTCGCAGTGGGTTCGTGGGGGGAAAAACTTGGAGGGGTTAGAGTTTTGAGGAGTTTGGGAGGTGAGAGGGAGGTGAGGAGTTGGAGAGGTGTGGAGTCGTGGTCGAGGGTCGCGGGGACGTAGGGGTCACGACGAGGGAGAAGGAAAACGCGCGGGAACAGTTGTCGCGAGGGAGAGAAGGAAGGAAAGGGATTGGGTCGGGCTGTTGGGCGCGAGCGGGCCGGGGTCGTGGGCCGAAACAAAATAAACAAATAATTCCCCTAAGAGAAAACAATGGGATGAGACTTGGGTAACGGGCCGGGGATTAGGGAATTCCTTTGTGAATTTGTTGAGTGGGCTGGGGAGAAAGGAATGGAAAAGGGCCGGCTTAACAAAATAATTCCTTAAAGAACATATGGGCTGAGGGGAATTAATTAAAGGGTTTTAATTCATATTAACCTTAGTTTTAATTCGGCTTTGGTTTTAGGTTTTAAATCTCGGGTTTTAACTTTTAGGGTTTGGAAAAATATCAACATTAGGCTTAAACAAACCAATTCAAATATGAAGAATAGGAGGGAAACCATTGGGATCAGAAAAATAGGAGACTTTTATTGAAAAAGGAAACGGGGATTTACATCATACCCCCCCTAACAAAATTTCGTCCTCGAAATTTGACAAGAATGCAAGGATACATGGTACTAAGCAAAAAGATGTGGATAACGATCACGGATGTCTTCCTCCCGCTCCCAGGTGGATTCTCCTGGGGAACGACCGTCCCAAGACACTCGGACTAACTGAATGACCTTATTCTTTAGCACTTTCTCTCTGCGGTCGAGAATGGTAGTAGGCTGCTCCTCGTACGATAAGTCAGTACCCAAAACTAGCTCTGAATGGTCCAGGACATGGCTCTCATCTCGAACGTAACGCCGCAACTGTGACACGTGGAAGGTATTGTGCACACCAGCTAGCGATGGAGGCAAGGCGAGTCGATAGGCCACCTCTCCTACTCGCTCTAACACTTCAAAAGGTCCGATAAAGCGGGGACTAAGCTTTCCCCGACCTCCGAACCTGATAACTCCACGAATAGGGGAAATCTTCAAGAACACATGATCTCCGATTTCGAACTCAAGTGCCCTTCTGCTGGTATCTGCCCAACTCTTCTGTCGATCCTGAGCCGCCTTGATACGCTGTCTGACCATTTGGACTTTGTCAACTGTCTGAACAATGAGTTCGGGGCCTAGCAGTCTTCGTTCTCCCACATCATCCCAACATACTGGAGATCGACACTTCCGCCCGTATAGTGCTTCAAAAGGAGCCATCTGAATACTAGCCTGATAACTATTGTTATAAGAGAACTCGACTAGATGCAGATGGTCCTCCCAGGAACCTTGAAAGTCCAACATACAGGCTCTCAGCATGTCCTCGAGCGTCTGCATCGTACGCTCGGATTGTCCATCCGTCTGTGGGTGATAAGCTGTGCTGAAATTTAGGCGGGTACCCAAGCTCTCCTGTAAGCTCTTCCAAAAGTGCGACAAGAATCTCGTGTCTCGGTCTGACACAATGCTGACTGGAACACCGTGAAGTCGTACAATCTCCTGCATATATCTTTCTGCCAATGATTCTGTCGACTGCCCTACTCGGAAAGGTAGAAAGTGTGCAGCTTTCGTGAGGCGATCGACGATAACCCAAATGGCGTTATTGCCCCTAGGGCTCCGTGGTAAAGCCGTCACGAAATCCATAGTAATGTGCTCCCACTTCCATTCTGGTATCGGCAGGGGTTGTAACAGTCCTGCTGTCCTCTGATGCTCCGCCTTCACATGTTGACATACCAAGCACCTGGATACGAACCTCGCAATTTCCCGTTTCATTCCGTTCCACCAAAAGTGCTGCTTGAGGTCCTGATACATTTTTGTACTTCCCGGATGCACAGAATAAGCTGAACTGTGTGCTTCAGCCAACACTTCTTCTCGAACACCTCCTTTAGGTACGCAGAGTCTGCTACCAAATCTCAGAGAGCCATCTTCATGTATAATCAATTCCTTTCTTAGTCCAGCTTTCACTTCCTCTCTAAACTTTTGCAATCGGGGATCGTCCGCTTGCGCAGTCTTGATGCGGTCCACCAGAGAAGATTGCACCTGCAGTTGCCAAAGTTGACTGAGTGCGTTCGGCGTAACGACCTCAAGTGCAAGCCTCTGAAAGTCCTCAATAATGCTCCTCTGATCGGTCAACATCATGACCGCTGGCTTGCGACTGAGCGCATCTGGTACAACATTTACCTTCCCCGGGTGATACTGAAGGTTCAAGTCGTAATCTGCCATCAGCTCCAGCCATCGGCGCTGCCTCATATTCAATTCCTTCTGGGTGAAAATATACTTCAAACTTTTGTGATCTGTGTACACCTCCACTTTCTCACCCAATAGATAGTGCCTCCAAATCTTCAATGCAAAGATTACCGCAGCTAACTCCAAGTCATGTGTGGGGTAGTTCTTCTCGTGATTTCTCAGTTGTCGAGAGGCATAAGCAACCACACGTCCGTGCTGCATCAAAACACAGCCTAAACCCTTCCCTGAGGCATCGCTGTGTATCACCAAACCACCTGAATCATCTGGTACAGTAAGAATAGGCGCCGTAGTTAACTTCTGCTTTAGTGTGTCGAAAGCCTGAGTGCACTCCTCTGTCCATGTAAACGGCACGTCCTTCCGAGTCAGTCGCGTCAATGGTTCCGCGATTCTGGAGAAATCTTGAACGAATCTCCGATAGTAACCTGCCAATCCCAGAAAACTCCTGATCTCGGCCACTGACTTCGGCGTCGGCCAATCTCTGACAGATTCTATCTTCGCCGGGTCAACCGAGATGCCTTCGCCTGAAACAATATGTCCCAAAAACTGTACCTTGTCGAGCCAGAACTCACACTTGCTTAGCTTCGCATACAGCTTCTCCTCCCGAAGAATTTGTAGGACCGTGCGCAAATGTTCAGCGTGCTCCTCCTGAGTCTTCGAGTAGACAAGTATGTCGTCGATAAACACAACGACAAACGTGTCCAAGTATTTCGCGAACACCCTGTTCATCAAATCCATGAATATTGCTGGGGCGTTGGTAACGCCGAACGGCATCACAAGGAACTCGTAATGTCCGTATCGGGTTCTGAAAGCCGTCTTGCACACATCCTCGGCTGCTACTCTGATTTGATGATACCCCGAACGGAGGTCCAACTTCGAGAAAACCTTGGCTCCACTTAGCTGATCAAATAGGTCGTCAATGCGCGGGATTGGGTACTTGTTCTTTATGGTAACCTTGTTCAGCTCCCGGTAATCTATACACATTCGCAACGATCCATCCTTCTTCTTTACCAATAGAACTGGTGCACCCCACGGTGAAGCGCTTGGCCGAATGAATCCTTTCTCCAATAGTTCTTCAACCTGCTTCTTCAATTCCGCCAACTCGACTGGTGCCATTCGGTATGGGGCTCTGGATACTGGGGCTGTACCTGGAGTCAAGTCGATTGAGAACTCCAAAATTCGAGGAGGTGGTAGACCTGGTAAATCCTCGGGAAACACGTCCAGAAAGTCCCGAACAATTTCTGGGGCTGGGCTCCTATCAATCTCCATAGCTGTCAGCTCCTTAGGCTTTGCTCTGTATTTAGCTGGCTCCAAAGATTCGCTTCCGCCCTCGAAAATGAACTCCGGGTGATTGGGAATGCGGAAGATCACATTCCTCGCACGACAATCGATAACCGCATGAAAAGTGCTCATCCAATCCATCCCAAGAATTGCGTCGTAACTGCCTGTCCCAATTAAGAGGAAATTCGCATAGAATTCCCTGCCACACACTACAACCGGGCATAATCTACATTCTCGACTAGATATGATAACGCCATTACCCGTATGAATTTCCCATCCCTTTGTTAGTGGTTCATTTGGTATTGAGTGTGTATCAGTGAAATGCTCAGACAAGAAACAATGCGATGCTCCTGAATCAAAAAGTACTCTAGCTGGCAAAGAATGTACGAGCAGAGTACCTGTAACCACGTCTCCTGACGCCTCTGCCTGCTCGGCGGTCAAGGTGAAAGCCCGTCCCTGACCGCAACCTGTAAAGGGCTGTCTCTGCTCCTGCGGCCTCTGCTGTGGCGGTCCAGAACTTCCCTGCACCTCTGCTCTCTCAGGGCAACTGCCAATCTGGTGCTGACTGGAACCGCAAATCAAACACTGTCCCTTGGCACGGCGACAGTCCTTCTGGGTATGTCCTCCTCTACCGCAATAGCCGCAAGTTACGCCATGTCTCTGGTGGCGATGTTGTGGTACGAACGGGCGCTTCATTTGTGTCTTTCCTGCTCTGTGAACCGATATGGCTCCTCGAGATGGAGTGTGGGTACGTGCTGGAACGACAGGGGGTCTCCTGAACTTGTTAATCAATTGTTCCTGAACTCTCGCTGCGTTGAGCACCTGCGCGAAACTCTGTAAATCCAACGATGCAATCAACTGCTGCAGCTCAAAATCTAACCCCTGAAGGAAACGCCTGGCCCTGGTGACCTCTGAGGCGACCATGTACAGAGCGAAACGACTCAAGCGGTTGAACTCTGCCGCATAAACATCCACTGGCCGTCCATTCTGCTTCAAAAGAATAAACCTCTCCTCCATTTCTGCCTTGGCTGTGGAAGGAAAGTAATGATCTAGGAAGCATTCCTTAAACTTGCTCCATTCGATCGGCCTGTCAAGTCTGCTCTCTTCCACCGACCACCATGTGCGGGCCTCGTCTTCTAATTGTATCTTTATTACGTCCACTCTGTCTTCCTCTGGAACCCGGGCGGCAGTCAATAAATTCTCCATGTTCACCAGCTATTGTTCAGCCTCAAGGGGTTCAGCTAGCCCTGTAAACACAGCTGGGTGTAACCGTCGGAAGTCTGCTACTGTACCAGCCCTAACATGATAAGCTGGTGGAACAACGCCCTCGGGGGCGGTAATAAATGCGGAGGGTCCTCCTGTGGCAGTAATCGCCCTGAGTCCCTCAGTGAGCAAGTCGGTCTTCCTCTCCTGAGCTTCCGCGAGAGTGGTCAGTGCGCTGAGCATCCTTTCCGTGCGGTCCTGAGAGCTGGAGTCCGAGGAGGGGTCGTTCGGGGACGTCATATCACTGAAAGATTCAAAAGGATGGGATCAGATTCAAGGATGGAAATCAAGAGTAGTGAAACAAGAATAACGTAATACTGCATAGTTAATGTTATCCCCTGATACTAAACCTGGCTCTGATACCAACTAAACCATGTCACGCCCCGCTTCCCAAAATATGGAAAACGAGGGATGACTAGGCCAGCCATGCTCCTACGGTCAAGGAATCATCCTGCCGTAGTCACACTTCGGCTTCTAGCATTGCATGGTAATCCGTAAATAAAGCGCAGTGGTAAAGGAATCACATCACTAATTTATTACATTAATATTCCATTGTTCACAATTTACAGATAACAAGAACAAATACTAACCAAAGTCAAACTTACAATCACTTTTATGGAAAGCGGGAAAATGGTAGGTACACCAGTCTAAATCTCCGTGAACTCGAAGGGTAGGTCTGTCTCCTGTGCTGGTCCTCCCGCGGGATCTGAGCATGCATACTCAGGTCGTCAGAGCGACACAGTAATAATATTATTATAATGAGATGTGACAGGTATATGAGTAATACTGGTGTGAGAACAATGCAAGTAATCACTATGTTGCTATATGATGCAGAGTATGTTATGTGTCCCTATCAGTCTCTAGGTCGAGTTTGAAATCACATAGTGGAAGGAGGATCATGTTTAACAGGAGTCTCGTACATACCCGAGACAACGGCCCACATGCTCGGGACATAACCCTGTCAGCCGGATCGCTAGATCCTATCCTACATGTATCGATATCTCTGTTCGAATGATCATCCTCTAAAATCGGTCCCGCTAAATACGATACTCTTTCCACTTTGATTTCCCCTTTTTCCCCAGGTTCTCACTAGTTATGATCTTGATCTAGTCATGTACAAGTATATCAATGGCACGATTTTTATCACTGTTCACTGTATCAATCACTGTCACGAATGTTCATTTTCCATTGATGTACTTGTCACAACTAAACCAACATCTGTCACGTACGATAATGCAATGTCCACACGTACTAACACTGAGTATATGGCAAGGGTATGATATATGTATGTATGCTACCAATGAGTTCTGTATATCATGAATCAACATGCATGTCATGAGCTGAAATAAATTGCACAAACTAATATGTTAAGAATTCAGTGAAGCGATGTAAATAAGATATATAGAACACTCAGTCAGTAATTCATCAGAATTTGTTTCAGTTCAATCGGGATTCCGGTTCTCAAGATATAGCAGTTTCATTTTAAGCGCACGCGGCTGGAAATTCAGTTTCAGAACTGAACGTCCATTTCGCGGCACGAATTGCACCCACTTGGGCTCAAAATTTAGCGACGTTACAGTTACATGAAATTTGGGGTTTCCAATAGAGTATTCAACGCAACAGACGGATCTTCAATCGCATCTGTACGTTGAAAGTTATACATAGTTTAACTTCAATATGTCACTTCAGAATCTGTTCTGAACAGTCATACGTTCTGCCCTTTTTAAAATAGTTTAAAATAACAAACGGCGATGGATCGGGGTGAAACCACTTGTTTTGCTTAACTAACAGAATTATCTCTAATCTACTGTAAAGTTCCTTAAAGTATGATTTCAGGAAACACAGTAACGCAGGTCCTTTGAACAGAAATCAATAATCAGAAACGCTCTGGACTGCAGTCCAGAGTCGTGTTCCGACCCAGATATCATCATGATTACAGAACAGAAATCATTAGGATTTTCCATAGGGTTAAAGTTTGTCAAGTCGGCTTCGATTTAAGCCCTAGAACACATCAATCCATTATGCATATGATTTATGGTGATTTTATCCGTTTTCAGGCACGAGAAACTTTCTAGTTTTAACGGCATATTTGGGGGTATCAATTTTTGTTACAAACAATCATATTTTCCAGCGATATTCATACACTATGTTTATCACTATAAGGGCCAACATAAAACGTCGGGTTCCGTCAAAATAAACAATCATTTTCATGAAAGAATAGCATCGAACACTTTGATCGTATTATGCATTAGTATTTGGCAATTCCGTAAACTAGTTATTTTAGGTTCATATCATTAATACTTTAGCATGAAGCAAGTAAGCACTTGCCTGGTAACGCCTCGGGGTCGCGGGGCAGCAACGTCGTCACGAACGCGTGTTGTACGCCGCGGAACAAGTTCGCGCGAGGCTCGATCGAACACGGATTTTGCGTCGGAATCTCCCGGAGTCGTCTTGCGTGCGCTGGAAGCTTAGAGGGGCTCTGTGGTTCACTTGGGACTTGCTGGGGTCGACGATGGTCGGCGGCGGCGCTCCGGCGAAGTGCAACAGTGGGGGTAGAGAAGTGGGTTCTTTGGAGAGAGAGAGAGAGAGAGAAGGAGTGCAGTGTGGGGTCGGCTTTGTGGTGATGGTGATGATGCTGAGGAGGTTAGGGAGTCGCCGAGGTGGTTCAGGCGAAGGGGGCTCGCCGGAGTTGAGGAGGTAGGGTGGCCGAGCTCTGTTGCAATATGGGTTGTGTGCAGGGGATGTTCTGCAGTGCTCGTTTAGATGGAGGGTGGAGTCGTAGGGGAGAAACGAGAGATGAGGACGAAGTGGTGTGGCCGTCGGCGACGTCGTCGTCGTCGGTGTAGGAGCTTGCAGTGGTTTCGCAGTGGGTTCGTGGGGGGAAAAACTTGGAGGGGTTAGAGTTTTGAGGAGTTTGGGAGGTGAGAGGGAGGTGAGGAGTTGGAGAGGTGTGGAGTCGTGGTCGAGGGTCGCGGGGACGTAGGGGTCACGACGAGGGAGAAGGAAAACGCGCGGGAACAGTTGTCGCGAGGGAGAGAAGGAAGGAAAGGGATTGGGTCGGGCTGTTGGGCGCGAGCGGGCCGGGGTCGTGGGCCGAAACAAAATAAACAAATAATTCCCCTAAGAGAAAACAATGGGATGAGACTTGGGTAACGGACCGGGGATTAGGGAATTCCTTTGTGAATTTGTTGAGTGGGCTGGGGAGAAAGGAATGGAAAAGGGCCGGCTTAACAAAATAATTCCTTAAAGAACATATGGGCTGAGGGGAATTAATTAAAGGGTTTTAATTCATATTAACCTTAGTTTTAATTCGGCTTTGGTTTTAGGTTTTAAATCTCGGGTTTTAACTTTTAGGGTTTGGAAAAATATCAACATTAGGCTTAAACAAACCAATTCAAATATGAAGAATAGGAGGGAAACCATTGGGATCAGAAAAATAGGAGACTTTTATTGAAAAAGGAAATGGGGATTTACACTGACTCTTCAGATTTTTGATTCACATGATGTATCGACCGTTATCTTTCTTATACGTGTGTTCCTTATAGTCCTTACTGCTCACCCTTACTTCCTGTGCTGACCCGATCCCAATCTCTTCGACCTTCAAACTAAAGCCGCCACACTCCGCCCTTTGAATAAGCCACACTTCCTTGTAATCCTTACCTTAGCTAGCCCTATATATTTTTGTATTTTTCCTATTACCCTAACTATATTTAGGGACACTGTTATTCGAAAATTTAGTTTTCATTATTTTGTATTTATCAAAGAGTGCGTGTTATTGATTACTCCGTTTTATGTATTTTAAGTACATTATTATTATTCTCATTTTCAGTAGCGCAACATTACACCGCGCATATTTTTGTTTCATATTTCTTATTTTCACTATATGAGTTTTCTAAGTTATTTTAAAACTATTTGATCGATACATTATCCTAAAATGTTTTAACCTACCGACAAATCTTTCACTACTTTATCATCATTACTATATTTTCGGGTGTTGTGCCTATGTTTACTATTATAAATGATTGTGTCTTATACTTATTATTTCTACCTTACTACTTTTGATATACTTATATGAGCACACACTTGGGTTTCGATTTTATTGAACACGCCTTGATTATTTTGTTCGTTATTGTTATCTATATTCTCGTATACTTGCAGTTCGTCCTTATAGTGTTCCTGCCGTATACTTATTTAAATCCATCCTTTTGTATGTTGTTCTTGCATATATACATCTTCAAAAATTTCATCCACCCGTTTTAAGTAAACCATTATGAATTAGTTTGTGATATGGTAGCTTTCGCTTTTGATTTTACAACTTATCGTTTAGTTTTAAATTTCGAGGACGAAATTTTTGTAAGGGTGGTATGATGTAATACCCGGTTCATTTATATACGCCTATATCCGTATTTCTTTTAACCTATAAATTTTATTTATAATTATTTATTGTTTTAAAAAAAACCAATCTATTATAGTACTTCCCCTCTCCTTTCTCAGATCCTAATCTCAATTCCTCATGTTCCTGTCCCATTATTATAAACCTCAATTTATATGCACCCGTCTCTTTTCACATTTTTATTTAAACTCAAAACCCAAATTTTTCCCATTTTAAAACCCCCAGCCCATTATTTTTCCCATTCTATTTCTTTAAGCCCGGCCCTTTCTTTTCCCTAATTTCTAATAAAATCCCTACGGCCCATCTCCCATTCCTTTTATTTATTCTTTGATTTATTCCCAGCCCAGCCCAACATTTTTCCCCGGCCCTCTTCCTATATTCCCTAATGAATTTTCCTTTAAAAATTCTCTGGCCCAACTTTCCGGCCCAGCCCCTCTTCCCTCCTCAAATTCCCTTACATTTTCCCCGGCCCGCTTCACTCCAGCCCGCGCTGCCTACCCAACCCGGCCTACCACTCCTTCTTCCTTCCCGTTGCACATCTCCCGCTCATTTACTGCGCCTCCGCCGCACCCCATGCCTGCGCCCACATCGCCGCTCGTCACACGCCCCGCTCGCGAGCGTTACTCCCACGACGCGCCCCCCTCGTCTCCCCTATCTCCTTCACCCCCTCACACCACGAGCCGAGACCCTTCTCCACACACACACACACACCTCCTCTGTCACAGCTGCACCCTCACCTGCCCTAGTCCCCGACATTCACCCCCTTCGTCGTCGACCGAGCACCTCCTTCCCTCTTCAGTTCCTTCACCCGCTCCCCTCGCCGGAGCTCCGACCTCCATCATCTCTTCCCCTACACCGTCATCTTCATTCTCGAACCTATCTCCTTCCTCCTCACCAAAACCGGACCACCGCCGGCGCCACCTCGACCTCCTTCCACCATCGTCACCGCCCTCATCTCCCCACCATCCTCCTCCCTCGCTCTTTCCGCCTTCACCACCTCGCAGCGTCCTCATCATCACCATCGCCATCATCATCTCACCCTCTCTCTCCGATCTCTCTCTCTCTCCCTCAATCCCTCTGTTCTCACCCTCTCTCTCTCTCTCTTTCTCAATCTCTCTCTGGTTCTCTCTCTCTTTATCTCTCCCTCTCTGTGTCTCTCTCTTTCTCACCCACTCTCTCTCTTTCTCTAATTCTCTCTCCCTCTAACTCTCTACCTTTGCCTCTCTCTTTCTCACTCAATCTCTCTGGCTCTCTCTTACTCTCTCTCTGTCTCTTTCTGCTCTCTCTCACTCTATCCCTCTCCCTCTCTGTTATCTCTCTCTCTCTTCAAAAATAACAAAACCCAAAAAAAAACCACGCAAACAACCACTGCACCGAGCCGTCAAGCGAAGCTCGAGCCGAGGCAAATCTTTATCGTATTAGCGTCGCGATCGCGTCGTGCCATTGCGATAGACCGCGTCGCTGTCGTGCATCCCCGAGACATTTCCAGACAAGTATTTTACTTGCTTACATGCTATATACTCAAGTTACAATCTTAGATGTCATAGATCATAAAGTTACAATTTTAGATCAATTAGGTGTCGTACCTGTTCGATGTGTGTTCCCAATGAGAATACTTATCAAATTTGACAGAACTAGATGATTTATATTGGCCCTTGTAGTGATGGATGTCTTGTGCAAGTTTCGCTGGAAAATAAGACCGTTAACGACTAAAACGACTACCCCCAAGTTTACTCGTAAAACTGGAATTTTCTTGTACCTGAAAACCGTTAAAATCTCCATAAATTGTATACACACTGGAATGATGCGTTCGAGGGCTTAAATCTAAGCCGACTCGACGAACTAACCCTATGTAAATTTCTAATTGTTTCTGTACTTAAACTGTGACAATATTTGGATCGGAGTGCGACTTTGGACTGCAGTTCAGAGCGACTCCAGTTGTTGTTTACTGTCCCGTAATGAACACCACACTGTTTCCTTAACTCGTAGGTTGCGGAACTCCACTGGTTATTATAGGTGAATCTGTTAGCTAGACAACACAAGTGGTTTCATCCTGTTTCGTTATCGTTTGTTATTTAATCTGTAATTTAATAGATGTGGACGTATAACAGTCCCAACAGAATTAGAATTGACATATTAGTGTTAAACAGTGTATAACTCCTGACATGCAGATGAGATTGAGGATCCCTCTATTGCGTTGAAAACCTTACTGAAAACTCTAGATTTCATGCAACTGTAGCGTCACTAAATTCTGATCCCAATTGGGATTAAAATGCGTTGCAAAACGGACTTCTGATTCTGAAACCGGATTTCCAGCCGTGAACGCTTAAAATGAAATGGCTATAATTAATGATCCTGGAACCTGATTGGCTTGAAACTAAATTCGATAGATAGATAACTGAATATACCAATTATTACATGTTTATCGTTTCGCTAAACTGTACACGTTTGATGTATGATAAATATTGCAAGTGGTAGATTACCGATTCATGACATCCTAATCGTGCTTTACATACTGTTTACGCATCATAACATACATATGTCACTGCATTGATAACTTAGTGATAATGTGCATTATCCAGTGTTAGGTATTAGTGATGATTGTGGCAAGTACGTTAATGTTCATGTATCGGTGAATAAGTGAAAGTGATACGTACTTGTACACAATCAGTGAACCTTATTATTCTATTGCATTGTCGACGTCTGTGGGATGCGTGTACGTGTGACTATAAGTGGTATGGGACACTTATGGAAGCTCTTGCACGGGTGTCACAGATAAGACACCAGACACTGCCATTTATCTTAGGTATTAGTCGGGACGTGCTTGATGGAGGTACTGCCTCCTGTTCTCGCGCAGACTTGTCACAGACCGACTGGTATTTAGGATGATGGTTAGCATTTATTGTAGACCACGGGGTGTGGGGTAGTTTGAGTGTGAGTTCAACAGAATCTCAGGAGTCCCTTGCCGGCTTATATATATATGGAGATATATGGAGATTTACAGGGTACATGATTATTACCGTGAGTTACATGTTGGGCCCGTGGTCCCTTGCCTTGGGTTCTACCCTTGGGTGGAGGACACTCGCGAGTGGTTGACTCTCACACTTGGACTGACGATAGATTTAGTGACCTGTATAGTGAGACTTAGAAACTGATAGGGATAATGGCATCGATATACATACTTACTGTGTTGACATACGTGGCATATCATTCTACTGCTTTTACTATTCCGCTGCATTGATTACTGCATGTTCATACCTATACCGTCATTAATTTACTGTTATATATAACTATTATCACTGTTAGAATTGTCACATGAATTTATATATTATATTGCTATTGTGTCGCTCTGACGACCTGAGTATGCATGCTCAGTGTGAGGAGAAGATTTAGCCTGGACCGGGATTATACGTACATCACGGACACCTTGATTAGCTATCCAGGGTTATACCCTTTTGTTTCCCATCAGGTCAGTTCTTTACATTGTTTCATTCAGTTACTGCATTTCTCATTACCTGCGAATCATTTACTGTTTACCATGTAAAACTAGAAGCCGAGGTGTGATTACGGCAGGACATTTCCTTGACCGTAGGAGCATGGCTGGCCTTGTCAACCCCTCGTATTCCGTATTTTGGGAAGTGGGGCATGACAAATATATATACAGGTATGTATACGTATCAACTCAGATGTTAGGCGGTTTCCTTACCTGTAGTTCAGCTTGTTAGTTCAGCCGTATAGTTTAGTGTAGTTGTTAGATTAGATTAGACTCCTACCTATTTCAAAAACTAACGAATCGTGGGTATTTTAAAAGACGGGTCAAGGGATTCTACGGATATTTCAAAAGACGTATCTTTTCTTAAAAACATCGTAGCCCTTATTTTCAAAACACCGCGATTCGTGTTATTTCAAAAGGCACTATTGTAGGACTTATATTAGGGTAATGCAGTTTAGTTATCGTTGTGTCTAGTATTCAGCTCCCGCATATTATTGCTGTTGCTCCGCATCGCATACTTATTGTAATTCATATTTCATTATTGATATCATGCTGTTAGGACACCATCACCATTACCGATGATGCGTATGTACCACATACACTTACTTGCCGGCTCACACACATCTTCATCGGTAATTGCCATGTCACGTACACTTAGAAAATACTATTACATTGACATAGCCTGTTAGCTGATAGTTTAGACATGATATTAGTGTACTTGCCTTATATGCTAGTTTAGACATTGTGGTTATTACCTGCTACTTCATGCATACTGTTATTCATTGTTATGCCGCATTCATGGATTCTCATGCCTATATTCATGGTTTTACATGCTATTGATGATTTGGATTCGGATTTCCATAAGATTTTCTGGATTTGGGGGAAAACCGCAAAACTTATATAAGCTTCTTTTCTCTCTTTTTAAATAAAAAGTGTGGTTTTCCCATGATGTATGAGTCGTCCACCATGAGTTTGCTGATGGATTTCGAGACCCGATTCGAGGAGTTGGATGAACCGTTTCAGGTACATGGTGGACCCGGTGCGGTACCCCAGGGCGAGAAGGTTGTGTTGTTGACGTTGAGCCTGGCAGGGGAGCACTACCGACCAGTGATTTTACCCGACGCGTCGGATATCCGGAGGATACCGTCGTGGTCTTGAGATGGATGGTAGGGGCCGGTCTGGACTGACGGCGCCCTAGATATTGTGATTGAGACATTGAGATTTTGAGATATTGAGGTACAGAGATTGTGACACAGAGATTTCGAGATATTTGGACACTTGTTTTGTGTCGATGCTGGGCACTATTTTATGTTGATTTCATTTATGGTACCTCATTTTTAAAATACAGAAATTTCACTGATTTATGAAAGCAGTTTTCTTCAGTACATGCATTCTGTTTCATGCATTCATACATCATCCATATGATACATTGCTACCTGAGGCACTGACACGGGCATATGGGATTACACTTGGGTTAGATATTTGCCCTAGCCATGGTTATAGGTTGCTGGTTATATATTTGAGGATTATATATTATGATCGTATGACCTAGGATTGCGTCATACATGCGATTTCTATTCGTAGATGTTTTTCTATTCATGAGTTGGCAACTCACCCCCGTTGTGCCCCAGTTTCTTGCAGGTTTGCCGTACAGGTTTCATTACGGCTTTGCGGGCACAGTTTCGTTCGGGTGACTTGCTAGTAGGTGGGTTTATTGGTATCGTACCCATCATATTACCTTGTATAATATTATCCAGTTGTATCTAGTAAATTCCATCAACTAAACATGTATTTATTTCAGAGATAGAGACCAGTGATGTTATTCTTTCGACCTTAGAGTCGCGCGTTATATTTCTGTGGATTTCTTGTGGTTTTGAGTTTCCTTTGAGTTTTGATCCTCGCCCTTGGCGTTGTATATTATATTGCTTGTGTGGTTGTGACCGTCGATTGACGAAGAGCTAGCTCCCGCTTGGGGATGCCTTTTAGTGATTTCGTATACTATTCATGTTGTATCCCGCTTGGGAGCCAGTATTTACAAAGGAGACTCTGCCGAAATTTTCATGAAATATTTGATGTTTTTTTTAAAACCGCATAATTCGGCTTATGCTATTAAAACTACTTGATTTTAAATTGGTTTTCTTTCACTCTACTACTTTTCTTGGTATGGATTTCTGGGTTTTCGGCTTACTTAAATTACGTACGCCTCGAGACGTTTCGTAGTTTAAGTGCCGATCATGTTCCGTACTTTCGGGACGTGACAAAAATGATGAGTCACTCCTGGCATTTCGCTTTAGTGTTAGCGGTGCTGATGCCGACCAAAACCCAAATCCCAAGTCCTTACGAGGCAAATGATGAGTTGCTCCTGGCATTGTTCCAATGCAGCAATGCTGATGCCAAACAAGATCCAAATTCCAAGTCCCCAAACGGCGAATGATGAATCGCTCCTGGTACCATATTCCAGTGTAGTGATGCAGACGCCAACCAAAATCCAATTTCTCAAAATTCTCCCGGCCCTACGGTTAGTCCCCAAATTGACTGCCGTATACAATCCACGGGCTCAAATAATTCTCAGCATACCCATGCCCCAACACAATCACTAGTTACGCGGCTGGTCTCCGCCCTCGGAATTATGCTCCATTTGGGAAGACCCACTTATGTGTCCTCACGATACATGAGGAGAACAAACCTTCGTTGGATCCTTACGACTCATAAAGGAAAAACACACTTGGGAGTCCCCACGACTCCTAAGGAGAAAGTGCACCTACGAGATCCTTTCGACTCGTAGGGAGAAAATGCTTTTATGAGACCCTTACGGCTCATAAAATTGAAAAGCCTTAGGTGATAGGGATCTAAACCTGTCTCCTAAGCCATCGCTCCCCAACAGGAAAAGGCAAATGATGAATTGCTCCTGGCACGTGTGCTTCAGTGTTAGCAACGCTGATACCTACCCTAACCCCAAAATCCCAAAACTCCAATCCAATAGACCCCTAAGTCTTTAAACTGGGAACAAATGAGCTCTAAGTCGTTAAACTGGGAACAGATGACCCCTAAGTCGTTAAACTGGGAATGAGGGAAATCGCCTCATGACAAATGATGATTCGCTCCTGGTACCATATTCCAGTGCAGCGGTGCTGATGTCAACCCAAATCACATCGAATCAGCAAGTCAACTTCAACCCTGACACCGCAAGAAGCGGAGCAAGTCAAATCAAGCATCGACCGTCCACGTTACTAAAAGGGCAGCACCGACCGTCCAAGTCGCAAAAAGGGCAGAACTGACCGTCCATGTCGCAAAAAGGGCAGCACCGACCGTCCAAGTCGTAAAAAGGGCAGAACCGACCGTCCACGTCCCTAAAAGGGCAGCACCGACCGTCCAAGTCGCAAAAAGGGCAGCACCGACCGTCCATGTCGCAAAAAGGGCGGCACCGACCGTCCAAGTCACTAAAAGGGCGGCACCGACCGTCCAAGTCGCAAAAAGGGCAGAACCGACGGTCCATGTCGCTAAAAGGGCAGCACTGACCGTCCAAGTCGCAAAAAGGGGAGAACCGATCGTCCACGTCGCTAAAAGGGCAGCACCGACCGTCCACGTCGCTAAAAGGGCAGCACCGACCGTCCAAGTCGCAAAAAGGGCAAAACCGACCGTCCAAGTCGCAAAAAGGGCAGAACCAACTGTCCAAGTCGCAAAAAGGGCAGCACCGACCGTCCAAGTCGCAAAAAGGGCAGAACCGACCGTCCGCATCGCTAAAAGGGCAGCACCGACCGTCCAAGTCGCAAAAAGGGCAGCACCGACCGTCCAAGTCGCTAAAATGGCAGCATCGACCTCCACGTCGTTAAAACGGGAACCAGATCAAGTCGACCTCCACGCGAAAGAAGATCCATCAATTTCGTGCACACAACCCACATATGTGGCGTGCATTTATTGATGGGGGCAATTTGTTGGGGTTGAAATTTACACCCCGGTTGACCAAGTCAAAATCAAAGTCAACCCAAGCCAAGCGGGCCCAAGCCTAGGTCAAGTGGGCCAATGCCCGGGTCGAGCCTGAACATGGAGCGGCCGCCCCCCCATGCCAAGATAAAAATTTTGTAATAAATAATTTTGGTGTATTACTTTTATTCTGTTTTATGAATGAATGTAAGAAAAATGGGCATAAAGCCAAATTTTTGTAAAGCCCATGGCTTATGTGCAAAAAGAAATGGCACATGAACCATGGGATGGGCAAAATGTCATTTTTGTAGAGCTTGAGGGGCTACATGTAAAGTGTATAGCCTATAAAAGCAAGGATAATGAAAATATCCCAACAACTTTTTTTTCTCTCTCCAAAAAGAATCAAGATCTGTGATCTTCTCCTTTCTCAAGGTTCTAAAAACCTTCTTCTCTTTTTGAATTAAATCAAGAGTTTTACTCTTCTTTTTCCAAAACTAAATAGTTTTTCACCACGAAACTCACAAAGGGGAACTCAGATCTCCCACCAGATCTCTAAAAGTAGAGATTTTTAAAATCTCATACTTTTTGTTCTTCAAGATCCTGCCAACGGAGGAGGAAGAAGGAGACCCACCTCCAAGAACCCCACTTTGGGGAAGATCCTGGGCTCAAGGGGAGAAGCCCCTTCATCAGCTTAAAAAAAAATAAATCTTAGGAGTTTAACTCCTCATATATATATATATATATATATATATATAGAGAGAGAGAGAGAGACACACACACACACACACAATAATAAGTGTTCCTTTCTGAGAGTATAACTCCCATTGCAGGGACCAAGTCCCTTTTGTCTTGCGAGCGCCCACGTGCCTGACACGTGAGGCACTAGCGCCCTTGCGCTCAAAGCGCTAGCGCCCAAAGTGCTAGCGCCCGAGCGCCCACGTGTCTGGCACGTGAGGCGCTTGCGCTCAAAGCGCTAGCGCCCAAAGCGCTAGCGCCCGAGCGCCCATGTGCCCGGCACTTGAGGTGCTAGCGCCCAAAGCGCTAGCGCTTTGGCGCTTTCTCCCACGCATCCTTTGGATGCCCTTTCCTTCTTACACACACACACACACACATACTCCATACTAAATATACCTCCCCCGTTAGAAAAAATTTCTAACGGGGCGCTGCCCCGCACCCCGCAAGGCGGCTGCTAGCCCCCTTGACCCCCAGCCCACTATCCGGGTAGCGGGACCCCCGTAAAAACTCTGTGAGGCCCCCGATGTATCCAAAGCCCCCTTTTAAAACACAACACTGCACATTGAGTTCACACGACCAGTTTAACCTGTCAATCGGAGGTTCCCTCGCTCCAAAGGCGAGGGGTAATTAACGGTAGCTTAGTCCGCGGCTGCCAGAGATTCAGATCCCCACAATCAATAAACCCAAGCCTACCCTAGGAAAGGGGAATCTGTAATGCGCCTGATAAGCGCGCGCATTCCCATCTCAATGGGGTGACGAAAAACATCCTACACCTTAGATATTGTGACGCTGGAGAATTTAGAAAATTCTATTTCATTGATACTTTACAAGCTTGAGCGTATTTTCCCGCCGTCGTTCTTCGATATCATAATATACCTGACGGTTCATCTTGCAACCGAGACTAAGTTTGCCGTACCGGTACAATATCGATGGATGTATCCCATCGAAAGGTACGTTGAATTTTTCGTTTCATGCATTTTGTAAAATTATTGTTGTCCTATATGCCCGTATTTATTTATTTAACATATTTTTCTTTAGCTACCTCTACACTCTAAAAAAGTATATACGCAATAGAAATCGACCAGAAGGTTCTATCATGCAAGGTTATCTTCTAGATGATGTAACCACATTTTGTCCCGGTATCTGGACAAGAACATTGAGACGAAACTTAACCGGCCTCAGAGAATTCAGAACGGGCCATATGATAAAGCGGATTATAAGAGGGTAGACACTATATTTATCAACAAGATATATCGGTTTATTCTCTTCAATAGCGTATGTCTTGAAGAAATTAGAGAGTAAGTTTTTTTTGATTAATTATTATATTTGTGTTTGTGTGTATATGAATGATATAATATTAATATCATAATTTATTGTTGAGAACATAATTCATATTAATGTGGTACGTGAGGGGCATCCTGATCGGAATGATGAACGATTGGAAAAATATCATCAGGATAATTTTTGCGATTGAGTTGTAGATCATGTAAGTTGTTCGAATAACATGTTATTGCTACCAGTCTTAATCTAAACTTATATCGTTATGTATTTGCTGTAAAATTTGTTTTGTCAGATCCACGATCCGAACTTGTTTGCATCATTAGAGAGAGATTCAAGATGTTTAGCTCAGTTTCCTAGCATGGAGGTTACATATTATAAAGGATTCGGTGTCCTTAGATACAAATTTAAAGTTAAGGACATAGAAACATCTCGAACCACTCGGAATAGTGGGATTGCGACCATAGGATCGGATGGTGTGATTTATTATGGATACTTAAATTGCATACTTGGCATCCAATATCCTGGACGATCAGAACCGTTTTATATATTTCAATGTATTTGGTACGATACACGAACCGATACAGATAAGTGGAGAAACAATCTCGGGACTTGAAAAGATGAATATGGATTGACTGGTGTGAACACACTTCGATTTTAAGGTCAGGACGATCTATTTATCTTTCCGTAATAAGCGTTTCAAGTATACTACTCACAGTGCTTGAAGCATCCGGGATGGAGTGTCGTATGCCGTTGGAAACCCAGGGATATTTACAATGTCCCAGAATTCGAGAATCGTATGGAGGGCTTAGAGTGCTCTGACCGTCTGTTTCAAAAGACGGGTTATCTTCGGCTGATCGTGAAGTTGTGTGGGTTATAAATGATATCGATGATGAAATCCAAGTAGATATATCTAATGCGTCTACGAAACGAAAAAGGTTATCGGTAATGTTATATTATTACTTTACATTACTACAATCTATACATATATTGCATGCATATGTAATGATTGTACTCTTATCTAGGTCTGATGACGACGCCCGAAGCAGCGAGGGGAGGCAGGAGGACCAGCCACGGCAGAGGCAGAGGCAGAGCGGTTCTGCCACCCGGAGAACTGCGTAAGGAGCTCCAGAGGGTTGGTCTTGCATCCTGATCCGTATCCCCTTCGGATGACTCCTTCTGTGTAGACTTTGCTACTTCTCCAGGTATATTATGCGCATATTCATTTTGAATGTAATATTATAGATATACACACATATTTATTTTTAAATTACTTATATAGTCAATGTTTAATTGTCTAGCTGTAGGTGGTGCGTCCACATCAGAGGCAGATGCCACTACCGCACCTGCAAGTATATTTATATATCCTATAGTGCATGCATATTGATTTAGAATATTATATCATAAATATACACACATTCTTTTTTATCTTACTTGGATAATCACTTTTTGATTGTCTAGTTGTAGGTGGTGCCTCTACATCCCGGGCAGAGGCCACCACCGCACATGCAGGTATGTTTATATATCCTATATTGCATGCATATTGATTTAGAATGTTCTATCATAAATATACACACATTCTTTTTTTTTCTTACTTAGATAATCAATTTTTGTTTATCTGGCTGTAGGTGGTGCCTCCACATTTCGGGCGGAGGCCACCACCGCACCTGGGGATATCTTTATATATCCTATATTGCATGCATATTGATTTAGAATGTTATATTATAGATATACACATTCTTTTTGCAATTACTTATATAATCTATTTTTAATTGTCTAATTATAGGTGGTGCATCCACATCTGGAGCAGAGACCACTCCCGCCACTTTTGTACCCTCCGCTCAGTCTGTAGGTTAGTATTCTTAAATATAAAATATTTATTCATTTTACATGTCCCCTAAGAATAACCATGAACTTCATGAAATTTAATCGTCAATATTTATTTTCTAGTTGGAGGGAATGCATCAACGTCCGGGTTACCGGCTATTCCTTACCGGAGGAACTATCGTCCCGCTCGTGCTGCTACTCGGGCCCATGCTCATGCTGCTGTCGCCGGAAGTATATATCGCACTTCAATTTTCGTCAATCGTTGATTTCTAAATACCGTTTTGTCTTAATATTGCTTATTTTGATATTTCTTGCAGATGCAGGGCAACCCTATCCCGAGAGGAGGCTTGAGGGCCGAATCAGTCCCACAGGCTGAGGCCCGATAGAGCTAGAGGGGCACCATTCCCCCTCTTCTTTACCCTCGATTATCGCTATACTAGCGATTATGCCGATAGGTTCAACCAGTATATGGGGATGAGAGCCGCATCCAAAAGAAGTATCCACTTCACGTTGAGTGGGGCGATCAGCACCGACGCTCATTTGCCCTCTTCTGGGATCAGGCTCAAGTATTAATATATATTTTCATTTGACTTATCAAATAAATTTATTATTATTTAACACTTATAATTTAAATACATTATTTTCTTGTATTTGCAGTTAGATTACGACTTTCAGTCTGTACCCAACCCTGATCACCCTGACAGAGCGCTCGATCTTCATGCTCTTTACCCAGGCCTCATG
The DNA here is from genome assembly GCA_030015575.1 of Agapanthus africanus. Lineage (NCBI taxonomy): Eukaryota > Viridiplantae > Streptophyta > Magnoliopsida > Asparagales > Amaryllidaceae > Agapanthus > Agapanthus africanus. The sequence goes on along the minus strand of JASDDO010000028.1, from coordinate 198,968,880 downwards.
AAGAACATGCAATCTAAGGTCCGATATAATAAGAACGAGCTGAAGATCGATTGCTATTTGGCATGGCTTGCGACCCCCGAGGCGGAGAGAGCGGCTCTCCTACATTCTCCGGCCTTTGCCAGAGTCGACGTAGATACTTGGCCTCTCTTGTGCCAATATTATGACTCTGAGCGCAAACAAATTTGTAATTTAAATGCAGTTCATTCATTAGTATATAATTTATTTTTTTGTGTTGCTTAATTAGAAAACTAAATCTGATTGTGTTGTGCAGAACAGACCGATCAAAATAAGAAGAATAGGAAGTCGGTTAAGAGAGGTCGCCCCACTTACATAGGTAGCTCGAGGAACATTACTCGTGTCATGGAGGCATCAGTAAACTACAATAGATCTATTTTGATATAATGCAATATTAAAAGTTATTTTATAATATATGTAAATTTTTGGCAAATTGTAGAGAGCTCAGACCCTGACGCAGGGTGGTATATCGAGCGTGTTGACCGCATATCTTGCCATCTACAACACCTCGACAGATCCCGCCACGGGCGATCTTTAATTTCCCGACACCACTACTCAGGAGTATTGCGTAAGTGTTAATATTTATTCTAATTCGAATGCAATTTTTGTTTTGATAAGTTCAAAGTTAAATGATATGCTTATATTTTAATGGTTAATGTGGGTGTATGTTACGCCCCACCCCCGATACAGAGAGTATTGTCCGCTCTGACCGAAGCCGCACGGTTTTTTCCTTCGGGGCAAACCGGACCCGGCCAGTGGGCCACTTCCCAGGAGGTCACCCATCCCAGAACTTCTTTGGCTCAAGCACGCTTAACTACGGAGTTCTCAAGCTCCTGTAATGCCAGTTCACTTAAAAGGCGCTTCTGTATTGAAGAGTTGTATCATTCCATTTATAGTACAGATCAGCCCTCTTTCGGAATTTCCGAAGAGTCCCCATTGTTCTACAGTGGGTCCTACGGACTCAAGAGGTGGCTCCCATGGATTCAAGAGGTGGCCCCCGCCCACTTAACATGACACTTGGCATGGCACTTTATTTCGTATGGCACTTTGCTCCGTGAGCAAGAACCGGGTCCCAACATTCTCCCCACCTTTGACAATGGTTCGTCCTCGAACCACAGACCTACTTATTGAGAGACCAGCTCTGATACCATTCTGTTATGCTCCACCCACAATACAGAGAGTATTGTCCGCTCTGGCTGAAACCGCACGGTTTTTTCCTTCGGGGCAAACCGGACCTGGCCAGGGGCCACTTTCCTGGAGGTAACCCATCCCAGAACTTCCCTGGCTCGAGCACGCTTAACTGCGGAGTTCTCAAGCTCTTATAGTGCCGGTTCGCTTAAAAGGTGCCTCTGTATTGAAGAGTTGTATCATTCCATTTATAGTACAGATCTGTCCTCTTTCGGAATGTATTCCGAAGAGTCCCCATTGTTCTACATTGGGTCCCACGGACTCAAGAGATGGCCCCCATGGATTCAAGAGGTGGCCCCCGCCCACTTAACATAACACTTGGCGTGGCACTTTGTTTCGTGTGGCACTTTACTCCATGAGCAAGAACCGAGTCCCGACAGTGTAGGAGCGAGTAGTAGAGTAGGCGGAGGCATCGAGGATTGATTTTAGTGGACAGACCGATCCGATGCTACTGACCCCAGCCCTACACGCTGCACACGGAGGGCACCACGGAGGTTGGAAGAGTGGCCGGGGACTGGGTCCTAGCAGGGTCCATATGAAATTGGTCTCCACTCCGGTGATTATTTCCTCTATCCCCCGTGAGCGACGTCTGGAGCATGATGTTGCCGTCTTGAAAACCATCGTCGAGGAGTTGATGGAGATGTTAGTACATATATTACTTAATGGTAAAATATTATATCATATTATAGATAGTAACATATGCAATATTAGTAGCCTGGGCTTATTTGGTTGTAGACTTAACTTTGATTAGTCATACTTACATAAAACTATTTAATTAAACGGAACTCTATAGTTATAACCACGCCACATCTTTCTTTATTTTGAAGTTTAAAAAGTTATGATTATCCAAATTCAAAACTTAACGTGTGGAATCTCAAAAAAACATATACATATTCGCAGTTTCACAATAATCTGATAATGATACGAATTCGACTAAAATCTAATACACCGTTCTTACTCATTTATTACACAAAAAAAATTTCAGATTCGGAAGGCTGCTTCCGCTGCGGCTCCATATGCATCTCTTTCGGCTGCGGCTCCGCAAGCCACTATCCCGGCCGCGGTTGCACAGACCACTCCTGCAGCTCCATAACTCGCTCAGACTCCCGCATAGTCCGCTCCTTCATTAGTTTGACGACTCAGGGTTTTACCGAGGAGCAGATGCGCCAGATTATGGCGATTATCAAAAGTGGAGGAGCCAGACCGAATTAGGGTAGTTTTATTTATATTTTTGAGAATGTATGTACTTGTCTGATACATATTGTATGTATTTTAGACGATATTGGTGGTTGTTTGTATGTTCACGATGATTTTAGATTGATTTTGTATTCTGTTTGTTTATTTCTTTTATATATTATGCGTGAGATATTGATTATGAATATTTTTGTATTTGGCTATATGATATATATATTATTGTGCACAGGACGGAGAAAAAACGGGAAGCCCCTTTTAAAAAAACCGATATAATGTCCCTATGGTTACTCCATAGGTGCAACTGTTGCACCTACGGATTAATCCGTAGGGGCAGGTTTTTCCATACACATTTTCTCGAAGGGACAAAATATCAGAATATATGATATTTTGTCCCTATGGACTCAGTAATAGGGTCAAAACTTCCCCCTACGGATTAATCCGTAGGTACATTTATAAAGGACAAGTATTTTATTTTATAAACAGTTAAATTAAATAAAGATTATGTCCCTACAGAATAATCCGTAGGGATAAATGTCCCTACGGATTAAGTCGTAAGGACAATTATTACTCCGTAGGGGCATGTTCAGAACGAAAACCTGTACCTACGACCTTTGGATCTATGAAGGAATTTTATGTGCTTACGGATATATCCGTAAGCGCAGTGGTTTGCAACTACAGATAAATCCGTATGGGCAAACGATTATTGTAGTAGTGGCCACTTCGTGCCATTATTTCTCGGTACTAATTTGATCGTCGGAAGGTCCTACGGTGGCTTCCTACTTCGGGACTTCCCTTGCAGGTAGCCATGCGTCAACAATAACCAACAACTCATTGAGATCCACACGCTCAGTCCTCATCTTAAATCTCAACCGTTCGACACCGCTGACCTTAAGATCAACGGAGGACAACAACTGAGGAAGATTTTGACCTCCATCAAAACGTGATCTTTTGCTTTTAGGTAAGGATGAAATCAAGACGAGTTGAGTAGGTTTTTGGCAACATTTATATCCATCCAAAATTTAAAATCCAAACCAACATCCTTCGACGTGTGTACAATGCCTTAAACCCAAACCGTAAAATCAGGTTGTTGCATGAGTATTGAGTTTAGGTGGACCATTGGGTATTGGGGTATTTGGGCTTGGCCCATTATAAGGATTAAAAAATTAAAATCATAACACTCTATGTGAGTTCTATCAAATAAACACGTGCAAAATTTATACTAAAACAAATCTATATAAATTATATACAGTAGAATTATAGGCTGCACTTAAAACCGTGTGAGCTAAATATCTTATAAAAAATTACAATATATATCTCACAATATTTGGAATTAAATATCCATGGTATATATCAGATTCATATCGGATATAAGAAGAGGGATTGGTTTAGATCAGGTTTGGGGTTTCGGCAAGCTTCGTACTAAACCCATAGCCAACCCTAAATTTTGCACCTGATCTTGTACCGGATTCGGATGAGTATAGGATATTTAAAAACCCAAAAAATTGGATCGGATCGGTTACGGATCAAATCCAATTCGGCTTTCATCTGTTTTTTGGGCAAAAGCAAGAAGGGTCTCCTACATTATAGACAAGATTTCACGAGTTAAGACCCATGTAAAAACATTTAGATCAGGGGGTGCATATAGAAAGACACAAAAATCCATTACTCATAAAATAGGCTAAAATGCAGGAAGTCATCCTCATTTATGGTCCATTTGTAGATAACTATCCTCATATTTAAAAACCTACAAACTACGCCTGTCTTACCGGCCGCTAAATTTTTTGTTAAAAGCTCTGTAGAGTTTACAAAAACACCCTTGTAGAATTTTTTTGAGAGGATCAATTTTCTTCTTTATTTTTTCAATAAGGGTCCATTCAATTTTTTTTAACGGAAAAATTAAAGATGGTTAAGTAAAGGATGCAATGTACAGGTTTTTAAATAGGAAGGCAATTACTGCAAATGGGCCAGAAGATTTAAGCCTTAAAAAAAGCACAGAACGAACCCTCCCATGTTTAGAGGGCCTATCCATCAAGCCCAAGCCATGCTGGCCCAAATCCTAAATGACAAACCAAAGGGTCGATCTCTACACTTGAAGCAAGCAGCGCCTCCATTTTCAAGAGGTAGAAGAAGAGCAGGCAAAATTACAAGGAGACCCTCGACTCAAAATCTCTCCTCCTTCTCCCTCGAAAATTTCATGTCGCTCCCAAATTGTAAGCTCAAATCTCAGAAACCCCTCTCCCTCTAATTTTCTTACAGAATTTTTTACAAAGAATTTATAATTTGATTAGAGATGCTGTTTATAGTTGATTACTAGACTTGGGTATGTCTCCATTTGTAAATTTAGAACCCACACTTGAATTTCTATCAAATTGAGAAACCCTCGTTCTCAATCCCTAAAATTTCTGAGATTAATTTTGAGATGATGATGTCCACAACTATATTGGGGCAGCCATTGCATGCCCCCATGAATAAATACCCAAATGCCAGCCCTTATCTACCCACAAAGCCATTAATGAAACCATTTAAGGTAAAGGCGAGATCCGGAAACAGCGGCAACGACTCACCCCCAACCCCGAAAGGGAAAAACCCGATCTCGGCGGTTCTTGATGTCCCTCGGACTCTATGGAAGCAGACGCTGCAGCCGTTGAGCAATTTCGGGTTCGGTCGGAGGAGCATTTGGGAAGGGGGTGTTGGGCTGTTTGTTGTTTCGGGGGCGGCGATACTCGTGCTTAGTTTAGTATGGTTGAGGGGGTTTCATATGAGGTCCCGGTTCAAGAAATATCAGGCCGTGTTCGAGTTCACTCAAGCTTGCGGGATTTGTGTGGGGACGCCAGTGAGGATACGGGGCGTGACCGTTGGGAGTGTTGTTCATGTTGATTCGTCTTTGAAAAGTATCGATGCGGTTGTTGAGGTGCGTGCTTCTGGTTTCTGATAGTGTTGATGGTTGACATATTTATGATGAACATGTGTGTAGACGTATTGATGTTTTGTTAGAGTGTCGTAACTTCTTTTATGTTGCCATTAGTGTGATGGTAAAACTTTAGTCGTGTCTGGGTTCAAATCCTGCTCGCATCAGGTTACATCTTACCTTTTGGCCCGGGAGGGGGGGGGGAGGTTGGGGGTGGGGGGAGGATTCTTTTATGTTTTTTCTTTCATGAATATGTTTTATATTTGGAACTTACCAGAATTCCCTGTATATGTGGGATATAGCACTGTTGATGTATACTTGGAATGTTGTAGCTTCTTTTGCCATTCAAATATGTTGTTTCATATGTTAAACTTACCATGGTTCCTTGCATGTATGATCCTTTTCAAATTAGTAATCGGGTTGGGACTTAATAATGTTCGTGATTGAGGTTTTTGGTCCATTACATGTGGATTTTTTTACAGTAATTCTTTAAATAAAAATTTCTCATTGAGGTATATAACTAACATTAACTTTTAATCAAAAAAGAAAGAATGGTCATGACCATTCTTTCTTTGTTAACTACTTAACTTTGACCACATATGTATTTGACGCTTTGGAACTTCAATCTCTTCCTTGCCGATTTAGATTGTATGTCCTCGTCATTTGTTGCACAAGCAAGCAATACTTTCTTTAGAGGGCTAAAATACATCAAAATCTCTATTCTTAGACATTTTAACCATTCCAATGAGTATAGGGAAAATAAGTAATATTGAGAGGGCTTGGAAAAAAGGGCAAACAATCATCATGAGTTGTCAAGCTAATGCCAACTATGAGTTGTATTTTGGCCAAGGGAATTATAGACGAGTGAGGGGCTTGCAATAAGACCTAATGAACAATTGGTTGGTAGGAAACTTGTCTATGTCGAAGCAAAAATCTATGGTTTATATGATCAATATTTGTTTAACTTGGACTTATCAAGGAGGCATATTGAACGCTTCCATTATCTCTACAAATGATATATTGAAATGTAACCAAACACGAGAAATCATGGCATCAACACCTTTTGTTAGTAAATTGTTTTCTCAAGAAGCAAGTTAATAAACAGGTATAATTCTAAAAGAAAAAAGTTCCACTTATCTTTTCTTCCTTTTCCCCTTACAGGTTGAAGACGATAAAACTATTATCCCTCGAAATTCATTGGTTGAAGTGAATCAATCTGGCCTTCTTATGGAGACTTTGATAGATATAACTCCAAAAGATCCTCTTCCAATACCTTCTTTGGGCCCACTCGATCCAGATTGTAGTAAAGAAGGTCTCATTCTCTGTGACAGAGAGAGGATTAAAGGACAGCAAGGAGTCAGCTTGGATGCTCTTGTAGGGATATTCACTCATCTTGGACGAGAAATGGAAGAAATCGGCGTTAAAAGGAGTTATGCATTGGCTGAAAAGGTCGCATCTATTGTTCAAGAAGCTCAGCCTTTGACTTCAAAGGTGAGAAATTTTGTTTCAATAGCTGTCATGTCTTGTTAGCTTTAATGATTTGCTAAACCTCAGTCTCTCTGAGTTGTAGGTAGACCCCTTCACTTTTAGCTGGATAGCGGAACTGATCTTAGTTTTGAAAACATACACTTTACCCTCTAATCCTAACAGTGCTATTATTTTCGTTATTATTCGCAACATAACCCTGAACTTCCATCATTTTCTTTCGTTGTTTCATTGTTGTATTGAATGTATGTACTATCTACTGAGGGTATTTTAGGAATAAAACAGAATAGGTGAATGGTCGTTCGAAAGGGGGCCAAGTGCATGTATTTTAAACTTAGGGTTAGTTCCCGCTAATTGAGTACAAGCAAGCCATGTTTCCTGCAATTTAACCATTATTTCTTATGCATTAACAAATTGCAAGAATGCCATTAACTGTCGTTGTTTACACTAAACTACCTTAAATTTGGAATATGTTCCATTTTCACCTTTGGCTATGTTTGTGCTTCAAAGTTGAACATAATTCCATATAGCAAATATATAAAGAACATATCATCTTTTCCCCTTCTTTTAGACTTCTCCATAGTCTATTAAAATTTGGAGGACGCCGACTGGTCATCTAGGACTATAACAAGCCCTTCTCTCGTCATAGATTTTTGAACTAGGAGTTTGGCACTTATTTGGAGAGGGTTGACTTCAGGGCGAGAGGGCGACACAACTGGTCATAAAACTTGGTCGGATCTTTAATGGAGCTTTGCTTCATAGCCAACCCCAATTTGATGGGAAAAGGCTTACACGACAACAATCCTTTTAAGTGCTGCATTTAAGGGTATTGCGGTGAAAAACTCCCTTTAAACCAAGATATAAGGGGGTTTCCTGTAATAAATAAACTTTAACGTAGTTTAGTGAAAATTAATGATAGTTAAGGTTATTTTAGTACAATTTAGCCTAATGGCTATGTTTATAGTTTCATATGTTATCTTTAATTACATAAACCTGGAAGTCATAACTATATTCTAAATTAACGAAATCTTATGAGCAGAATCAATTATTTATCGAAGATTGATTAGCACATTGACATCATTAATCAAGCAAACATATGCTAAACTCCAACATTAATTATAAAGGTTAAATTCACTTACAGCATGCTTACTTTACAGTCCATCAACGCCATTTGTGATGCTCATTATATGTGGCTGTATTAATTAATCAAAGCAGTCCTTGTCCTGCAAAAAGTAAATTATGTTTATGCTGGGCTTATATATACGTCTATTTTCTTGATAGAATAGTAGCAAAAGTTGCATTCAATCAGTGCACCATCATGCTAAGACTGGTACCATTACTCATGCTACAGATCGAGCGCATGGCTGAAGACATTCAACCATTGCTTGTGGAGGTTCGTGATAGTGCGCTTTTGAAAGATGTTGAGAGCTTGACCAAAAGCTTGGCTGCTGCAACTGAAGATTTAAGGTAATTTTGATATTGTATAAGAAGTTACTGTAATTAAAATCTTTCCAGTATTCATGTTACTTAGGTCCTGAGCCTGGGAGCATAGTCAGCTAACTTTACATAATCCGACTCAGTTGAGATATATGATTTGATAGCAGATGAAATAATCATTTATTATGAAAACTCTCACTAGTATCCTATCAATTCAAGGTTGATGAGTCATCTTACAGACTAAATGTGTCATAGGTCCTCTTTTATAATTGTCATATGTTATCATCATTCTGCCTAATCCTTTGAGTATAGGCAACAAAAACTGAGCCTTTTATCCCAAGCATATGAGGTAGGCTACATGAACCAACATGAGAATCGCTCCGGATCGAGCACATGAATCCTCTGCATCCATTCACTCCTATCGAACAATATACTTTCATTAAGGCCTTTGGCATCCATATCTTTTCGTATCACCTCCATCCACATCTTTTCGTATCACCTCCATCCACGTTTTCTTCGGTCTCCCGTTCGCACTTTTGACTTGGCCTAAATCGATAATATCCATTCGTCGAACCGATACTTCTGTAGCTCTGCGTCGCATATGACCAAACCATCTTAGGCGGTTTTTCTGCATCTTTTCCTCCACAGGTGCTCCACAAACCTTTGCACGAATATGCTTATTTCGCACATTATCTTTTCTAGTGTTACCACACATCCAACGAAACATGCGCATCTACGCTACATGCATCTTCTGTGCATGTTGTTTTTTCCATAGTCACATAATTCGCGAATTATTCGCCGAATTCGCGAATAATTCGCGAATTTTTGATCAGACGAATTAATCTCCGAATTAATCGCCATTGCCGAACTGGCCGAATAATTCGCGAATTATTCACGAATTATTCCCGAATTATGTGAAAAAACAGCGAATAATTCAAAAAACAGCAAATAATTCACAAAATCAAAACCTAGCATCTCATATATTAATTTATTGCTCGAAATCCTTCCCGAACATTTCCCGAACACTTACCGAATCTTTCCCGAATACCTGCCGATTTTTTCCGAATAATTCTCCGAATCCGAATTTTTGACCTCGCCGAATTATTCCCGAACGACGAATTTGTGACTATGGTTTTTTCGGAGCCCAGCATTTTGTACCATATAATAAGGCAGGTCGAACAACGCTTCGATAAAACTTTTCTTTTAACCTTAACGGAAAGTTACGATCGCACAGTACCTTTGAGTATTGGCATCACCGGAAAACACACATATTTATCTTGAAAGCCAAAGGCGCGAGAAAGATCATTCTGCAAACAAATTGTATAGAAACTTCTGATCTTTCATATTGGGGAGCAGAGTAATATGGGGAACTCTCATATGGCTCATTCATTTCTACATAACTTCTTTTTGAATGCTTCTTTTGTTTGACATAAAAAAAGGCTTATACGGTTATGTCTTGGCCATTGCAGTTTTCCTTGGGAGTAACATCTGTGGAATTCAATTTTAACTTTCAACTACCAGCTTGGATATTAAGTAGTAGATATCTTCGTATTTGTTACCATGGAAGAGTGCCTTAATTCGAGTAAATATTCTTCAGTGATGAATGCTAAATCATGAAACCATCCACAATTCATAGTTCGTAGTTAATGGAATATTAGAATTTGAAGGTCGTCTTTCTTTTTCCTTTTCCTTTTTTTCCTTTTGGTTGGGAATAAGTTAGCTGGGTGTATTTCGGCCTGTTTCATATTAAATTTGCAGGACATTGTTTACATATTAAGCTCAAGTGGCTAACTACCCAGAGTTGTCCATGAGATTTCTTTTCTTTATCTTTTTCTTTTCTTTTTTGCATCCTCAGTTTCAATTTCTCTAGCCAGTTCTAGAAAACTAGAGATTAAACAAACCCTTTTAGACTAGGATTAATTCAGGTATCAGAAGAGAGACAATCTTCCTGAGGCGAAGAAAAGTATGCAGAAAGTGATTTGTTGGCCACATATCAGATCAACTGATAACTGAATCGTTTATTGGAAATTTCATGTATATCTATTTTAGTTTCCATGAACGTGTATAGCTGAACACTTTCATGACTTCAAACTTTCTTTGATGCTTAATATCAGATGCTATTTCGCATATATGTAGTCTTTTCCCTAAAACTGGAGGGGTTTTAAGGAAGCTTTTGCTTCCTTCAACAAATTTTCCATAGGAATTGCTTATAAAATCAGGAAGGCGGTACTGATGTGATTTTTTAATATTTTAAATAGGGGTTTTTTGATGGGCGCGGTTCCTGTGAAAGGTGTCTTTGAAGCTTTTTTGTCGAAGGATGTCCACCGTTCATCACCATAAAGGCTGATATTATTCACTTTCTATTTCTTAGGGACATGCAAAATCAAGGAAGAATTTACAAATGGAAATAAATAATATTAGCCATTGGCTCCCTTAATTTGCCATAGGTGATGAACGATGGATATCCATTTTCGACAAAAAAGCTTCAAAGATATCTTTCACTAGAACCGTACCCTTTTTTGATATAGGACACCTCCAAAACTTGCGTGTTTTGAAAAGCAGCCCTTAAAATTTCATTGTTTTAGAAACAACTTCCAAAACTCCTAAACAAAAAATTATATACCCTACGGTAAAATCCCCTCCATCTCACCGTTAAAAGTGCTGTTAAGAGGGTAAAATGGCAATTTTTACCGTGATAAATTTGTGCTTGTAGTTAAGTAGATCACATCTTTCTCACTTCAATGGACCGATTTTGCTTAAATTGCAACAAAAAAAAAATTAAGTGGAAAGCTTCTTCAAGGGGAGTCCAACTCACTGGTGGACTTCTGCAAGCCATAACTTCTAGTACTACCATGGCTGGTCAACCTCATGACATTTTAAGTAGCATCGTTCATACTCAACCCAAACTTGTGCTCACGGTGTATTTTGTTTGGGAAGGTGTAGGGGTCATCCATGCTCTGGTCTCCAATAACATGTGTTTTCATTATCCTCACCATGTTTGATCATTTATGCTCAAATGTACCCAGTTACACAGCCATGCTTGAGTACATGATGGAAGTTTGAGAGAAGGCGAAGAAAGTTTTGAGAAAAGTAATTTGTAATGTTTGGATGGAATGTTATGAATAGGTTTTATGTTGAATGGTGAGCAAAGGAGGGTAGTTGAGAATGTAGTTCTCATAATCTAACCATAGTAGACCTTAACCCAAGCTCTAGGTTGAGTTAAATGGACAGAAGGGTGGAATTTAGTTATCAGAACAGTTTCAAAGGTGGTTTTCAAGAATATTAAGTTTTAGGGGTTGTTTTTCAAAATGTGCAAGTTTTGGGGGTCCTATATAGCAAAACCGTCTACATTAGTATAACCCTTAACCTTGCAACTGAAAACCGTTGTTACCTTAATTGTGATATTTTCAACTTCAGTTTCTGTTAAATTTCATTCTGGCATTTCCCTCGTTTATGTTAAATATAATAGCAGATGATAGTCCATATAGATAGATCCTTTAGTGTGTAATTTTATGTGATGGAAAAGTTGAATTCCTTGAACAGAGAGGAGCCGGCACGAGAAGTTGACAGAACCATAAATTCTCGCTTACTTTTTAATTGTTTTGTATCTTGCAGAAAGGTGAACTCTTCGATTCTAGCCCCTGAGAACACTGAACTTATCCGGCAGTCCATTTTTACCCTTATATTCACATTGAAGAACATTGAGGTAATGCTTTATCCTGAGCTTTTCCTACCTTGTGCTAACCTATAATTTCTAAACCTCAATTAATTTATTCATCCATTTTGCAGAGTATAAGCTCAGACATATCAGGTTTCACAGGAGATGAAGCGACAAGGCAGAATTTGAAGCTGCTCATCAAATCTCTAAGCAGACTGTTGTGATATATTTTTCTAAACTTAGCTGTAGATTTACTTTCAATGGCATTATACCCAAATTCAATATGTATTAGTTGAGAGCGAGAAATATGAGCATCGAGTAGTTCTTATATTTTGTTGTGAAGCATTATTTTTGGATGATTAATCTTTTTTCTGACAGAATCGAACCTTGGATGCATTTGATGATGATTGAATTGAAGTTGACTGTTCTCCCCCAATTTTTTATTAATTGCCTGTGTTTCCCTGATGATTGTTGCATAAATTTAAGATGTTACTTGCTTTATTTTCGAAATATATGAATATCATCTTTGATACTTTCTGATGCATAAATCTTCGACCTGTAACCTTGAGCTACAAATTGGAGATCTTATAATTTTTTAGTAGAAAAGTTTAGTATGGAATCCATAGAAAGAAATCAGACGATATTGAAACTGTTTATCTTGACTACCCAATACCAAATAAAATTTTCTATTCAATCAAAAAAGAAAGACCGCATGCAATTTCATGAGTGTGAATCAAAGCATACACTATCATGAATTGATAGCATGTCCGATAAGAGGGTTAAGATTCATTTTGCTAAAGTTCATAAAAATTAAAATTTAAAAAGAATTTAACACTCGCTTTGTTGAATGTTTGAGATAAATAGGGATCAATGGAAGAACAATGGTCAGAGAATTCCTTAATCCCTCCAAGAACTCTAACCCGCATTTCTCTAGTATTAAATAATTAAAAGATAAAAAAAAATTATTTTTAAAACTCCATCCATTAAATACTAAATCCTATAAACCTTACAAGCCCTTCTCTTTTCAAATCTTCCTAGTATAAAACGATAAAAATCCCACCTCTCTTTATTAACTCGTCTAAATCGTCTAAAACAAGATGAGTAACTCACCATTTCTCTATGGACGACCCGTACTTACTATCGGCTAGCTATTGCGATACCGTTATTGATTGCGGTAACTAAAACACATAAAGACTCAGTTCAAACCAATCAAATGGCAGGTTCAAATTCTGTGTTCTGTTGCCGTTAGAATTAGTTTTCACTGCTTAAACTACTCGTCTCCAATTAAAAGTAACACCACCTCCGACATATACAAGACAGACAAAGCACTTGCATATTTGGTATTTCTGAAGCAACTACAGCATTACCAAATTCATTAAACTTATTCGAAACTCTACATAGAGTTCTTGATCTGCAACAAGACAATTCAACAAAAAATATATCCTTTATCCCCTCTAAAGCCAAGGCTGCTTAAGGTGAGCAGATAAAATAGGTCTGTTACAAAACCAACCGCTGTGAATCCATTCCTCAACAACTAAGATCCTTAGAAAACCTTAATCAAACAGAAACTAGTCGGAAGTGGCGGCACCCTGGTTGAGTTCTGCAAATCTCATGCCGACCCTCATAGAGTGCTTCAAGAATTTCTCAGCGCATCGGCGAACACATGTCTCTTCTTGTTTGTCGAGCGATTTGCGTTTGAATGAGTCTACACAGTCAGTGAAGCATCTCTCAACCAGTGAATTGTACATCCTCAAACTACAATCAATGCGAAAAAATCAGTGTATATCATTTTATACTATTATTATTATTTTTTTGAGATGCATATATAGCAGTGTAGTTACTATGACAAAATTCCAGTTTATAACAACAGTTCCCTCATATGTCAAGGTAATGTCCAAACGGGTAGAAAGCATTAATTCCGCTTTAAGAATTTCTAGCCATTAGAAACCTACCGTGTGCGCTTGAACAAATTCACTCGTTAGGTAAGACTGTAAATGTCAAACAAAGAAGCACACCAATAATTACGACTCAACAGTGATTACCACAAAGCCTATTAATGGAAAGAGGTTGATCTTTCAACGCAAAGTCCATCAGTAGGGACCTCAACGAAACTAATGCAGAATAAGGACAAGCATAGCCAACATGCAAAGGATCAATTTATAAACCATTTGACAACATCCTAGCCAGAAACTAAACTTGATAGTTCTGGCACCATTAAAGTTTCGTGCCATCACCAAAGCAAATGAAAAAATATGACATCTAGAGGGAAAATTAATTTGAACAAATCTCTGCACCTGCTTATTTGACTGACAATGAAGTTTTGTGCAAATAGATGTGCCGTTCATCAAGTTTGTTTGAAATGTTTTTCCATTACTGGGAATGTTGTATTACCGCATCATAATTTTATTCGATCTTTATTTTAATATATATACATGCGTCCACATACCATGTTACAACTGAAAATATCTCAGGTGGGCAAAATATTGCATGTGTAAGAGACTATAGGCATCATATAGTTAGTCATGTTATCTGACTAGTTCAGTGTCTAGGAAATAATAATAGATTTTCTTGATTGCCTTAAATTCAGCATTTGTACAGAATGTAGGTGTTATATCTTCCACCTAGACAATAAAGTTTTATTGCCTTGCCAATCCCTTTCATGTTTTCCATCTTCGACAAGTCATAGAACTTGATGCAGTTAACAGCTGATCTTAAAAAAATTCGAAGACCGCTCTTTATATACATTTTTTTTATGGGGGAAAAAAGGGATTGGATGGTGATCATGCTCATGATAACTTGAAATGGTCGCCAATAATTTGTTTTTGCGGTTCCAAATTCCCAAACTAGGATTAACTAAGCTTTATATGATAAGTTATCCCCATGCCTCCAACGCTTGTATACAACATTCAACACCACCGTATCTCAAAAGTGTTCGCATCATAATATGACAGGTCACAGGTATTATAAGGAAAGGACAAACTGTTGAACCCTAATGAAGGCTCCTGACCGATTGAATCTCGATTATTCTGTAACCGATAATTCTCATAAGCCCATATTCTCCCGTCACTAAGCACATAATTTTTCTTCTTAACCTATCGTAATCAACAAAAAAAAATCCACTGGTATTGATCAAATAGATCACACGATCATTTGCATCAAGTGGCCGAGTCTAGAAAGCATCCGCAACCAGCAATCCACACAAATTGACATGAACTAAAATTACTAACTAAGCTCCACAAGTTATAACACAGATGAGTTGTAAACAGTCACAAATTCTCTCTGAATTTGTTAGTTGTGGTCAGATACCTATGGTTCACAAGTTAGCATTGATATGGTAGTTAAAATATACAAATTCACATATTGTCACTAAATGCTAATCCTAATGTAGCACGTAACTTATTTTACAGCAAAAGAGGGGGGAAAGCAATCTTTTTCATATTATGTTATCTCAAAGCACAAACTTTTAACTTACCCCCAATCTGCGATCATTGAATAGCTATATTCTGATTATGTTCATCGAATCAGCAAATAAAAGATATTAACACTGAATTTTATCAACAAACAATTAATCGAAGCATCAACAAAAATAAACGAAGGGAAAAAAAGGTACCTGTCGCGGATCTGGAGCTGATCGATCATGGTCGACATTCGAATCTTGTCTTCCTCTGGCAAATTGTCCACATCTCCAAGCATGCTCTTGTCCATCTCTCTCTCTCTCTCTTCGATCTCTGCTGTTTCTAGGGTTTTAGAGCGATGAGGAGAAGAGAGCAAGCAGAGACTTTTGAAACCCTAGCAGCTTGGCGAAGGGGACAATGTCTGCGAATGACGATTGTAATGGGCTTTTCATTGTCAAAATGGGCTTTGTAATAAGTCAAAGGAAATTTACGTGGGCCTATATCTGGAAATATATACAAGGGGTTTCCATATTCTTATCCCGAAGTCAGCAGACAGATTTAAGTACGAATCGGATGGTTATTATAAACGAAAATTGCTATGGATATTTTTTTAAAAATCGGATACGGGATACGGGATACGGATATCGGATATGAGATGTATATTCATAATTAAGTCAAACATTACTATGTTTTTTGTCGATGTTGATACAGAATGGATACAGATAGTAGTGGTACCATATTTGTATTCGATCGGTGTTGGCGAATCCGTATTTGATAAAAATATGATAAGTTAGTCCGATTATTCCTATTAGATTAAGCGGTTGTTTGGTAGCTAGGAAATGGAGATTCATATAACATTTGTTGCAAACACTCTTCATTTCCCAACGTTCGGGAAGCAACAAACTTGAGTTTGAAATAAAAATGGAGATACAAAAAATAACAAATTCTTGCAACATTTGGGACATATTTGGTCAGCAACAAAATAAAACTGCATCATGTTTTCATGCAACAAATATTGCATGCGGCATTTGTTGCGAAAAGAAAAATAGTCCAAATCCATCGTTTGGTCATCTTTAGGGCCTGTTTGGTTGCAGGATTATGGAATTTGGATTCCAAAATAGTATGGTTGAAATTTCTGGACTTGGTAATTTGTTGTTTGGTTGGTTTTGGATTCCTAGTATTGGATTTGTAGATCCTTATAATCTTTGTTTGGTTGATGAAAAAAGTGGGATTTGGATTTGATGATTTTAGAGATAGATAGACAGAGAGAGGATTATTAAATAAATAAAGTACACGGGTCCATCTAAAATACAATGAATAGTGCCAAATCCTTGAAAATCCTAGAAATTTTTTGGGATTCAAGAATCCTTATTTTGTGATGGACACCCTATAAAAAATAAGAGAATCCTAGAAATCCAAATCCATCAATCAAACACAAAATTATGGAATCACAGAATTCCAAAATCCAAAATCCAAATCCAAATCCATAATACTGCAACCAAACATGCCCTTAAGTTTTGCAATCGGATTTCCAAATCCAAACCATTTTTTGTGTGGTTGAGCAAAAATCCAGAGAAAATATAAGTTTGTTGCAAATTAGCATATGTGGCATATACAAAGCTTATGAGGCACCCATGATAATCACTAAGCTCATCATTCCCAAAGCTACAACTCTTGTTACAAAAAAAATGAGTGTAACAAATGTTGCAAGAATTTGATACTTTTTGCGTTTCCATTTTTATTTCCCACTCAAGTTTGTTGTAAAGCAAACATAGGATATGGAGAATTTTTGCAGCAAAAGTTGCATGTATCTCCAAATCTTATATACCAAACAGCCCCTTGCTGCACTCATTTTGATGGTAACAAGAGTTGTAACTTTGAGAATGATGAGTATGATAATTATTATGGGTGTCACGTAAGTTTTATATATGCTACTTATGTAAATTTGCAATAAATGTTGTATTATTTTAGTTTTTAGTTCAACCAAATACAAAAAATAGTTTGGATTTGGAAATCCAATTACAAACTTGAAGATAACATTCGAGGCAGTTTTTTTTTTGCAAAACAAATGATGCATGCCACGTTTGGTGAATGAAAACAAGATGCAATTTTTTTAAGGTTTCTCACCAAACATGCGCTGCCTCACCGTCAGCTTAAAATCTAAAGCCAATTGAATAAACCGCGGGATTCTAAAATCCTCTGCGTGACCCCATGTTCACTTAACACGTGTCCACCCTAAAGCGCCACTCCTTAGATCGTTTCTTGGTCCGCGGCGTAGTGGACCGCTACCGATTTAAAATTTGAACTTCTCTGCTCCAACGGTTAAAAACCCTACTCTCGAATCTCGGCAGCTCTCTGCGCTTATTTTTTTTGTGATTTAATGGAAACTCCCAGATCTCAAACTTCTCTCAAACATCATCATCTTCCTTCAAACTCATCCTCGTCTCAAGTGAAAGTAGTCTTGAGAGTTCGCCCTTTCCTTCCTTCAGAGATCGACACCAATGGCAATAACCCACAAGCTTGCATCTCTCTTGTCGAGCCTCAGCATCAGTTCAACGATGAAGTCACTGTTCTTCTCAAAGATCAATATACAAGGTACAAAAATTTAAAAATTGGGTCTTTTCTTTAATTGGGTTTTGATCCTTGATCTTTATCTTTGTGCAGCCGAAACGAATGCTACAAGCTTGATGCTTTCTTTGCGAAAGATGATCACGTGGATCAGATCTTTTACAAAGAGGTCAGCAAAGTGATCCCAAGGATTTTTCGGGGGATGAATGCGACTATCTTTGCTTATGGGGCAACTGGGAGTGGTAAAAGTTACACAATGCAAGTAAGTTACTAAGCTGTATATTTTCTTCTGAGCTGATTTCAGAAACCCCCCCTTAGTTTACCTGATATAGCATTTGTGTTATACCCATCAAGTGATTTAAGTTTGCTTCTTGATGGAGGCAACGAATCTCCTTCAGATGTTGCCTTCCGTTGATCTGCTGATGGCGGCGATGGATGGCTGAGATTGGATCTGGAGGCTGTCGCTCCTGAAACGTGTGGATCTCAATGGGTTTAAGGTTGTGATTGTCGAGCTAGCTGCAAGGAAGTCCCGGAGTGGTTGTACCACCGAGGACCCTCCGACGGTCAAGTTAGACTAGAGATCCGAGCAGAGTAACGGCTTAGTGGAGTAGAAATAGCTTACTTGGACCATCTGAAGAAGGGATTTATATAGCGGTGGCAGCAGGCAGGGCAGGCGCGAGAATCACGCCGGCCGTTATGCTCCTGACGTCACGCCCACGTGATGAGCGGGATCTCCCATTAATGGCGAGACATGCTCGTTAATAGGGGATCGTGATGGCGTGAAACGTGGGATGTGGTCAGCGGAAATCTCGCGCATAACGAGATTCGCGGGATGATAGTTGCGCCTGTGAGCGGTGCCGTTGGTCGGTCGATGAGACCGAGGAAGATGACCTCGGCGGGAGAGCTCGCAGACGAGCGGGAGAGCCGAGGTATCTTGGTTCTGCTCGAGCCCGGAGGCGAGCTGAGAGGGCCGAGGAGGCCGGTTATGCAGGGGGCTCGGAGGTGAGCCAGGGTTTGCTCGGTAGGACGAGCGTAGGCGTGGTCTAGTCGGCCACTGTAGGTCCTTTCTTGCATGCTCTAAGACACGTCATCCGCCACGTGTCCTGATCTGGGAGATCACCGATATCGAGCATCATCATTATCCCCCCACTCTCGTCCCGACCAGCTGACGGGTCGGGTCGAGAGTGGTTTGCCGGGTCACCCGCGGTGAGCTCATTTTTGAAGATATCGTCGGGCGTGTCCCTGGGCAATCGGTTGTTTTTTCTGGGTGATGCCAGCGGATCAGGGCGAGATCCCCGCATTAAAGAGGGTGCGCCGGGTCGTGTGCACTTTTGCTAAAGCGACAGACCACGTGTCGGGTGTCGGTTGGCTGATGTGACGTGCTGCAGGCTTCTGGCGTCCGATGGGATGCTGCGCTTGCGACAAGTGGAGCGATCGTGGCCGTCGAGTGCAGTGAACCGATTCGGGATCTCTCCCTCTTCACATTTTCCTCATTTTGAGTCTTGTTAGCTCGACGCTCTCCCCTTTTAGGTCGGATTTTGCGCCATCCCGAGAACTTCTCCATCAGGTTAAATGTCACCCGTTTCCTTCCTTCTGCTTCTTCTCCTTCTGAGTCGAGCCTCTTCTCCCTTTGGCAGGACAGATGGATCGGTCCAGAACTCTTGGTGCCTTCGGCGCACAGTCCCGGAGGGGGCCAGCGGTGCGACCGTGCCTCCAGTTGACTCGAGCCCCGCACCAGAGTGCCTCCGACGGCGGGGCCATCTGCCTCGTCACGAGCTTTTGAAGATTGTTCCGGCGGCGGCCAAAGGCGTACACGGGTTCCCGAGCTCCAGACGAGGGATGCGGGAGAGGATGAAGACGGAGTTCCTCTTAAGCGGAAGAGGACGGTCTCTCGCGCGCCGCCGTCGGGAATTCCGGATGGGATTCCCGTGCAGGAGGGGACACCCACTTCGTGGTCCCGTCGGGGCTTTCCGTTGCTGCCAGCCTTCCTGCTGGTATAGAGAAGCCGGCCGGGGCCAGATGCCGCGGGGGACCCTGAGGGCCCAAATGGCGGCTATCGCACAGGAGGCGGTTCAGGTATGTACCCCCTCATGTGTTATTTTGAGCGCCCTCTCCTTAGTTCGGGTGTCCCTAAGTCTTTCTGCAGTTTTTTGTCAGATCCTTCAGCACCGCGCCCTTGTTACTCGTATGGAGGCCGAGAGGGCTACTCATGCTGCGAGGTCAGCAGAAGAGTCTTCTTCGGAAGGCGAGGGTCTGCGACTCGAGCTGCGTTTGGAGAGGGAAAAGACGGCCGTCCTTGGAGCCCGTTCAGAAGCCACGGAACTCGCCGTTTCAAAGTGCCGGGAGTCCTATCGCCGCCTGAGCGAGTCCCACCGGTCGTCGAGGCGAAGTTAGCTGAACTGGCCGATCGCTTTGCGGCCATGAAGAGGGAGAGGGATGCAAGCAGGCGGGATGCCGAGGCGGCGCTTCAGGCGGTGAAGCTTGCCGAGATCCGAGCTAGAAAGGCGGTGGCTGGTTACAAGGGGTCGGACCAGTTTTACGTCGACCTCGGTGAAGCCTCCGCCGTTGCATGGAACAAAGCTCTTGATGCCGTCAAGGAGCAGCTTCTAGAGTTTGCCGACGGTAAGCTTCGAGCTTGGGTCCCACTTTCAGTTGTCATGCCCCCGGTCGACAGAGATGAGAGAAGCGAGGTCTAGGCCGTGCTTGCGGCCAAAACTTCCCTTTTGTAAACCTTCGGGTAATTTGATAAAGCTGGGAAGCCCATAATACTCTTGGCTTTGTGAATAAATTTTTTTGTTTTTGCAGTAGTGTTTGTGCTCGTATTTTCTTTTGTCGGTAAGCACTCGTATTTGCGCAGCACTGCCTTCGTTTTATATCGGTTCTTTGTCTAGCGATCACACATCGAGTTGGATCTGTTCGTTTGCCGAGTGTGCCAAGACCGGTGTGAAGACGGTATCTCCATAGCCCTGAAGTCGAGGTGGAGATTGCTTAGACGTAGAACCGGATGCCTCTTGGTGGGGTCATGTTCCTTAGCGTGGGGAGCTTGGAGAGGCATACTGGTGATCGACCGAGCAGGGTAGCTGCTCGGTGTCTCTTGGCGAGGGCTTTGATCCCTGATTTGTTGGGGTAGGGAGCCACCAGCCAGGGATAACCGAGCAAGAGTAGGTCCGGTTGCCTTTTTCGAGGGCTTTTGATCCTTAGCGCGGGAGGGGCCGTGAGTGGCCTACTAAGGACGGGGCCGAGCAGGGTAGCTGCTTGGTGCCTTTTGGCGAGGACTTTGATCCTTAGCGCGGGAGGGGCCGTGAGTGGCCTACTAAGGATGGGGCCGAGCAAGGTAGCTGCTCGGTGCCTCTTGGCGAGGGCTTTGATCCTTAGCACGGAAGGGGCCGTGAGTGGCCTACTAAGGATGGGACCGAGCAGGGTAGCTGCTCGGTGCCTCTTGGCGAGGGCTTTGATCCTTAGCGCTGGAGGGGCCGTGAGTGGCTTACTAAGGATGGCCGAGCAGGGTAGCTGCTCGGTACCTCTTGGCGAGGTCTTTGATCGTTAAGGATGGGCCGAGCAGGGTTACTGCCCGGTGCCTCTTGGCGAGGGCTTTGATCCCTGGTTTGGTAGGGAGCTACCAGCCCAGGGATAACCGAGCAAGGGCAGGCCCGGTTGCCTCTTGGCGAGGGCTTTGATCCCTGGTTTTTTAGGGTAGGGAGCTACCAGCCAGGGATAACCGAGCAAGGGCGGGTCCAGTTGCCTCTTTCGAGGGCTTTTCATCCTTAGCGCGGGAAGGGCCGTAAGTGGCCTACTAAGGATGGCCGAGCAGGTTTGCTGCCCGGTGCCTCTTGGCGAGGGCTTTTTGTCCTTAAGGATGGCCGAGCAGGGTTCCTGCTCGGTGTTCCCCTCCGAATGGCGGCGCACAAGACTGCGATGTCCTGACGCTGAGATTCGGGGCAGATGCTAATTGGTGCTATCCGTCTACCTCTCCGAAGATGCCAAGTTGATTTATGGCACCGTGTATCGAAGGTTTAGACGGATGCGTCCGATGTAGCAGACTTCGTCAGATTCCCTCTCGCTTGAGGGGTTTTTGATTGTGGGGATGCTCTTCCCTGCAGGCGCAAGCCCCTGCAGTTAATTACGCTACCGCATTGCGGTAACAACTTTCTCCTTCTCCAGATGATCACTTCGTGTCGTGTGTGTTTATTTCGTGTTTGGTTGCCCGTGGATTGTATACGGAGACTGAGTTATGTCGTCGCCCGTAGGGCGTGGACTAGTCCAAATCCGTATTATCTTAGATTTGGGTTTGGGGGTTGTGTTTAAGGATACGTTAGCCTCATTTGAGACTAAGATCGACTTAAACGTTTGTTAAGGATACGTTAGTCTAGTTTTTAGACTGAGATCGACTTAACGAGATCGTTTAGATCCGACAAGAGAGCAATTAAGGGAGCCCTGTTGTTTAGTTTAGGGACATTGCGGTCGATAGGTAGTTTTGTAAGTGCACGGCGGCGCCCCGGCCTCCATCCCGAGGCCAAATGCGGAAGCGATGGTTAACTTTAATTTTTCTTGAACCGGCACCACCGCGCACTAAAAACCCGGATCGGGCCATTAACTAGTCCTAGCTAACTACAAGATGGGGAAGAGAGATATACCGAGCGATCCGTGTCCTCCGGTCTTCTCGTCGTCGTCCCGATCTCCCGCGGAATGTCCGATCTCCACCTCCTCGCCGGAAAGGGCACCACGTCGCCGGCTTCTTTTATGGGCTCCCACCTCGCAACTCGGGTACGAAGCTGGCGAGTCGACGTGCCCAAGATTTGCTGTAGAATGTGTAGTGCTCATGTCTCATTTTGGGGTTCATGGAGGTTGCTATTTTGTGGAGGAGAATGAACTATACTTTGGAGGTGGAACCATGGGATTTTTGTGAAGCTAAAAGACCAAAAATCCCCACATGAAATATTGGGACAGTCCCCCCCCTTTTGCTTGGCCGGCCATTTTCTCATGGTGGAAGTGAGAATGAGAGAGTGAGGTCAATGGATGATAGAACCACAACCATAATGCAAGGGAATAAAGATAATCATGAAGGGAAATGATCACAAAACAAATCCACACTCCAAAACAACCATCATCAACCACAAGTCAAAACACGATGACTAAAGAAAGTCAAGCAATGATGGTGCAAGTATCATGATACAAAAAAATGCAAAGAACACCCTCCACAAACGCTTATTTGCACAAATGCAAATAAGCCCTCCTCCACCAAACTTCGGCCAATGAAAGATATAAAGAAATATGGCCGAAACGGAAAGCAAACTGGCAACTCCAGAAAACCGGTCCCGTAATAAATTACAGGAAAACCCCGCTACTGTATATGCACACCCGCATTTGTATTCCGACCGAAATACAAATGCAATGAGACAAATCTACACTGTATTATACTAGGATCCGGCTTAAACCAAAGCCAGCTAGTATTACCCGTCCGATCCTGATCCGTGCAATACCGCACGTATCTGATCGAACTCTGCCATATCTCCATACGGCCTCTACAGCGTTTCGCCCAAAACTTGAGCAACTGAATGTAGGGGACTCTAAAGACTCGTCAACACCTTGGTTGTGGATTTAACCACTAGCACGTCAGAGGTATAAGCCAATACGTGACGGGCCACCAGCTATTGACCAAAAGGGACGTCGATGAGCGAACTCATCCTGACACCCTACTGAGCCTGTCAGTGACAATATCCGTACAGTCCGGTCCGTTCGTCTATGAGCATCACATGGCGGGCCTAGGGGGTTGGTAAATGTCAGACCCACAAAAGCGGTACAAGTCGTGTCAGAGATCAGCCCAGAACACCCTGAGATACTACCGGAATACCTACCAGTAAATCTCCTGCCTTGGCCAAGGACTTTTCATGTTCTGGCTTTCCTAGACACAGCGCGACCTCACCCCCAATACCGGGAGAGACGAACCCCCGAAGATCCGCTCACTGCCTCCATATGGCTCGGGACTGTACCCAACTAAAACCTGTTTGCACGTCTCCTTTGAGCGTGGTAGGGTAGTAATCAAAGTACAGTGGGAACTCACACGAGACAAATGACGATCCCCAGATCGATGAACTAACATGTACACATGTCACCAGGGAACTGCTATCTGACGTCAGGTATAAGACCAACTAGCATGTTCCCGGCGAGTCCTGTCCGGTGTACTCATAACCCAATGAGCACCTGTATACATCTTAGGTGATCCAACTGACACCAGTGGCTTGTGAGACCGGCCACCGCCCCTCGTCGGGGTCTCGACTGTATACACTAGTCTACTCTGGAAAATCGATGCCCTGTTTCGAAACTCCCACGAGGTTGTCATTCTGTAATCAATCAGTGGAGAAGAAGCTTGTAATGATATTTTCCCCTAGGGAATGTCCATAGTCCACTACCCATCTAGACAAGCGTTCTTTTTGATTGGCTTGTCCACTATATTCTTATAATTTTTTTTTATTTCAGATACTATGGCTGACCATTGGTACGATTTTGACGAGATCATTTCTTACGGAAACATTCGCGCGTTGGGCCGTAGCCAGAACCAGGAATTCACTGACGCTCAGTGTGCCGAGATCATGGGCCGCTTCTATGAGTATAATGGCCAACTACTCCCCCGTCGCTCTTCTCTTTTGAGGCTAATCGTGCTGGCGATCAGGGAGGCACTCCCTTTATTTTGTACTGGTATGCCACTTAGGGCATTGGACGCCGCCGAGGATAAAGTACACTCGGTGTATCTGATGCACTTGATCTCAAAGAGAAGGCGAGACAATCTTATTGATCTCCTGCATCAGATTTTTCAGCAATCAGCCATACTTGCCGCCTACCGGAGGGTAGAGGACATCCGCGAGGATCCCGACGCTTGTGATCGTGAGAGAAAACATACTAGGGCGGTTCGAAATGCATGGAAGATCTTGGACAAAGCTACGTTCGAGTTCCTCAATCCATGCCTCGCGTCTGAGGTTCTACAGTTGTAATTGTGTCCTCTTTATTTTGTATGAACTTCTCAAAGTATGAATGATAAGTTTTATTATGTTTTTCCATGTTTGCATGCCTTTCTCTGGGATTTTATCATTTTGCTACTGTTGTTGTTGATGTTTTTAATATGCAGGGTGCTACTCCATTTTTTTTAGTGCACATCAAGTTTGGGCCTCAAGTGTTCTGCACGTGGGGTCCCTTGATGGGGCTGTTCACAAAATTTTCCCATGCCATATTTTCAGTGCACAATATCAGATGCAGAAAAAGGGCCTTGGAAATAGTTCCATCTCCCTGATTTTCGATGCCTTTCCTTTTTTGGGCCTTGGAAATAGCTTCATCATGCAAGATTTTCCGCGCACAGCACTTAATGCACCCCTTTATATCTGAGGCAGTGGCTTTCCTTTCTCTTCACAGAGAACTTTTATTCTCATTTTAACGCGATTTAATTCGAGAACAACTAAGTGCCATGGCCTGCAACCGTCCGCACGCTCGTCGAGAGCCATGGGAAGTTCCTATCGAGGAGATGATCCCCCGCTTTGCCGCCCGGTTGGTGGATCCACTCCTTACCGATGATGAATGCGACTCGGCGATGTATGAACTCTCGATCCGTAGGGGGTCTCCCCTCCCAATGGGTTCCCTCTGGCTCCAGATGATCCTCACGGCCGTGCTTGCCGACATTCCTCCTCACCCGGCAGAGATGACCCTGGCGATGCTTGATGCGGCTGAAGAGAAGCTCGAGGGTTTTCACGAAGCGTGCCTGATTACTCAGGCTTTGAAGGACTGCTCGATTACCTGCTGAGCCAAATAAGGGCCCGGCGAGCTATTATGTTTGCTTTCACGGATGAACATGGCACCAATCGATGGGGAGCGACTCCTCGCGAGAACCGTCGCTTTGATGTGCTGGAGAGAGCGGAGAGAGAGATGGAGAATTTTGTTCTTTGCTTTGTTAACCCTTGTGCTACTGATCCCGTGTTTGGTGACCTTTTCCCGCTAGCGTAGAATATTTAAATTAGTCCCTCTTTTTTTTGTATGCTTTATGCTGAATCTTCATGTAGGCTTGGTACTCGTATGTATGTTTTCGCTTGCATAAATAAACTTTGTGTTCTTCTTATGAAGACTTTATTTAGTCACCAATATTATCATCATGTTGCATGCACATCAGAGCTTCGCCTATTATTTCTTTTTTTTAATAATTGCGAACGCCTGCTTGACAGGATAACGTCAGAAATTTTCTTATTGCTTCCCATACCCGATGATGTACGTGTGCTTTAGCTCGACTACTGCTATCAACCAGAGCTTATTTATACAGTCCAGAGCGTTCCTATCCTGTTTCAGAGGTTGCGGTCGTGACAGTGGGCTTAAATGGCATGACAAGGCGACACGTGGCGAACACATTGTTGTGCGGGGAAAGGGTTCGGTCGTAAATTCTCGGAGAGGGAGTTGGCTTCTAAGGCGCTAAGCGAGCTTCAAGCCAATCTTACCGCCAAGGCCAACAAAGCGTATGAACTCTGGCGGGTGCTTCAGGAGTCCATCAAAGAGGTGGTGGCTATCGACAAAGCTGCCACGTTCACTCGTGAAAGGGTCGAGGCTCATAAAGCCACCGAGAAAGAGCTTGAAGCTCGGCTTGCTTCGTATCAGGCTCAGCAAGCTCAGGCGGAGGCTCGTCTTCTGGAGATCTTGAATCATGAAGCCGTGACTCAGCAACAGAAAGATGAGCTGGTAAAATTGCTACATCACCCGCCGGCTTGAAGACTTGTATCTTTCCCCTTTTTTTGTACATACTCATGAATGAGAGTATCTTCTTTTTGTTTCTTTCATGAATTGTACTTTGTATCCATTTTGGTTTATGAATAAAAGATACATTTTTCCTCTCAATGATGCGTCTCCTTTTTGTCGAATGTGTTTTGCGGACAATTTATCTTGATCTCCTTGCAGGGCAGCGATAGCTTAGGATTCAGGGTTAAGATCTGTTTCCTAAGACTTCTGCACTTTATGAGCCACGAGGGTCTCACAAAGAGTTTTTTCTCCCCGTGGGTCAAAAGGATCCCATAGGTGTAGGTTCTTCTTAAGAATCGTGAGGATTCTTAAGCGGGTTTTCGTTTGAGAGTCGTAAGGATCTCACAAGAGAGTTTTTCTTCCTTACAGGTCGTGAGGACCTGCAAGTGCTGGATGTGGTCGCCCTTATCCGTGTTTCACGGGGTCAGGGGTCGCTCAAGGTATCGTAGTTTAAAGACGTCATGGTCAAGGTTAAGGACCTCATAGTCCGTGGATTTAAGGACTCCACAGTCCGATATTAGTTTTAAGACATCACGGTCAAGGTTAAGGACCTCATAGTCCGTAGATTTAAGGACTCCACAGTCCGATGTTAGTTTTAAGACATCACGGTCAAGGTTAAGGACCTCATAGTCCGTGGATTTAGGGACTCCACAGTCCGATGTTAGTTTTAAGATATCACGGTCAAGGTTAAGGACCTCATAGTCCGTGGATTTAAGGACTCCACAGTCCGATGTTTGGTTGCAGGGACCCGTCACCTCTTTGAAGACGTTGAGGAATTACAACGCCAGATATCAAAGGAGTGAAGAGATGTACCCTTAAACCAAGGCAGAATCCGTAGGGAATCGGGGTGGTTGATTGTTAGTTTTAAGACATTACGGTCGAGGTTAAGGACATTATAGTCCGTGGATTTTAGGGACTCCACAGTCCGGTGTTTGCTCTGGATGCTTCACACGGGTTCACTGCCGTGCTTGGCGAGGACCAGGCTCCGCTCTGGATACTTCACACGGGTTCACTGCCGTGCTCCGTGAGGACCAGGATCCGCTCTGGATGTTTTCCACGGGGTCAAAGAGTGACGTTATCCGCGTTCACTAGATGCTTCACACGGGTTCACTGCCGTGCTCGGCGAGGACTAGGCTCCGCTCTGGATGCTTCACACGGGTTCACTGCCGTGCTCTGCGAGGACCAGGATCCGCTCTGAACGTTTTCCACGGGGTCAAAGAGTGACGTTATCCGCGTTCCACGTAACCAGGAATTTTGCACTAGATGCTTCACACGGGTTCACTGCCGTGCTCGGCGAGGACTAGGCTCCGCTCTGGATGCTTCACACGGGTTCACTGCCGTGCTCTGCGAGGACCAAGATCCGCTCTGGACGTTTTCCACGGGGTCAAAGAGTGACGTTATCCGCGTTCCACGTAACCAGGAATTTTGCACTAGATGCTTCACACGGGTTCACTGCCGTGCTCGGCGAGGACTAGGCTCCGCTCTGGATGCTTCACACGGGTTCACTGCCGTGCTCTGCGAGGACCAGGATCCGCTCTGGACGTTTTCCACGGGGTCAAAGAGTGACGTTATCCGCGTTCCACGTAACCAGGAATTTTGCACTAGACGCTTCACACGGGTTCACTGCCGTGCTCGGCGAGGACTAGGCTCCGCTCTGGATGCTTCACACGGGTTCACTGCCGTGCTCTGCGAGGACCAGGATCCGCTCTGGACATTTTCCATGGGGTCAAAGAGTGACGTTATCCGCGTTCCACGTAACCAGGAATTTTGCACTAGATGCTTCATACGGGTTCGAGGACTAGGCTCCGCTCTGGATGCTTCACACGGGTTCACTGCCGTGCTCTGCGAGGACCAGGATCCGCTCTGGACGTTTTCCACGGGGTCAAAGAGTAACGTTATCCGCGTTCCACGTAACCAGGAATTTTGCTGATTGTATCCGCATTTCACGGGATGGAGGTTTGACTGTTGGCGATATGTATACCACCGAGCCATGGAACTGAGAGTTGCCGCTGTTCTGCTTAGCTTAGAGTTGTGTCCGTCGAGATTTGGCTTCTTCTTCTGATGAAACCTGGGGGAGAAGTATGATCCCTTTTTTGTTTACGCCCTTGGATTGTGTACAGGGTGTGATGGAACATCACTGTAGGGCATAAATTAAAACTTTTATTTTATTTTATTTTATTTCCGCGATGCTCTATCATTTCAGCTTTTATATCGCGAAGGACGCGATTGCCCCATCATTTCGGCTATTTTTCGCGGTGCCCAATCATTTCGGCTATTTATTTCATTTTCACTCGCTGTTTTTGTTTTTTTTTTATTATTGCGAGTTGCCCCATCATTTCGGCTATTTTGCGTGCATACATTTTTACCTGCTGCTTTTTATTGCAGGTTGCCCCATCATTTCGGCTATCTCGTATGCACGTGCGGCCTACTGGCTTTTCGCCATAAACCTGAAATTAGATACAGATTTCGGCATCAGCACCGCTACAACTGGGATATGGCCAGGAGCGAATCATCATCTGCCTCTGTCGATGTTGAACAAAGATGGCTTAGCAAATAGGGTTAGGGTCCCGTCGACTAAGGCTTTTGACTTCATGAGCCGTAAGGGTCTCACGAAGGTATTTCTCCCTACAAGTCGTGAGGATCTCGTAGGTGTATTTTCTCCCTAGAAATCGTGAGGATTCCTAAGTGTATGTTCCTCTGCAAGTCGTAAGGATCCTACAAGCGGGCTTTCTCCTTATAGGTCGAGAGGACCTATAAGGGTTGTGTTCACTATATGGACATATCCCTAGTCACGGATGGGACTTTGTTAGGGAAATATTTGTTCGTGCCCGTGGATTGTATACAAGGGTCAATATGAGCCGCTTGTAGGGCAGTGTCGAAGGGTATAGGGGATTTTGCTTAAGCACAGGTTTAGGTATCTGTGACTTAAGAATTTCAAATCTTATGAACCGTGAGGGTCTCATAAGAGAGTTCTCCTTACGAGTCGTGAGGATCTCGCAAGTGTATTTTCTCCTTAGGAATCGTGGGGACTTCTAAGTGTGTTGCTCCCTTGTGAGTCGTAAGGATCTCATGCGGGTGGTTTCTCCTTGCAAGGTCGTGGGGATCCCGCAAGTGTCCTTTAACGAGGTTGCGCCCTTTCGGGTTTTCACAAACACTCGCCGGTAGCCCTGCTGTTTTTATTCACGGAGCCCTTTCGGGTTTTCATCCGTGCC
Organism: Agapanthus africanus; assembly: GCA_030015575.1. Lineage (NCBI taxonomy): Eukaryota > Viridiplantae > Streptophyta > Magnoliopsida > Asparagales > Amaryllidaceae > Agapanthus > Agapanthus africanus. The sequence continues at coordinate 198,939,054 of JASDDO010000028.1, read as the reverse complement.
CTTCTTGCTTATGGACATACCGCTTTTTTTTATTCTTTTCTTATTATTTTTTTTACGAGGTTGCGGCCTTTCGGGTTTTCACGAACACTCGCCGGTAGCCCTGCTGTTTTTACTCACGGAGCCCTTTCAAGTTTTCATCCATGCCCTTTTTGCTTATGGACATACCGTTTTTATTTATTATATTTTTTTTATTTTTTATTTTTTTATTCATCTCGTCAGCCTATGGATGCTGCGGTATTAGTTTAAGGACGTTTCGGTCCGCTATTAGTTTAAGGACATTTCGGTCCGACATTGAGAGGCTGGCTACTGCTTATAAAACTTGAGCTTAGGAAGATAGCGAGCGGGCCTGGTCGTCGTCACCTATCATTGACCTAGGCTGTGGCTCATTAAGCGTAGTATTTCTTTAGGAAGCGACCGTTTATCGGCCTAAAAGGCCTTTCACCGTGTATGTCCATGAGTAGATAGGCCCCACCCTGGTAGACCTTATCTATGATGTACGGGCCTTCATAGTTTGGCTCGAATTTTTCCCGCTTGGCGCGTTTGGGGATCATAGGCCTTTTGACCACTAACACGAGTTCGCCTTGGCGGAATGTTCTCGGTCGGGTCAATCTTTCGTATGAGCGCGTCATCTTTGCTTTATAAGCTTCTAGATTTTGTTGCGCTATGAGCCGTGTTTCTTCAAGAGCATCAAGCTCCTCAAGCCGAAAGTTAGCATTTTCTTCGTTCGTCAGTTCGTAGTGGACTGCCATTCGTAGAGAGGGTAGCTCTATTTCGAGGGGAAGTACTGCTTCTGTCCCAAATACCAACGCGTACGGCGTTGTGTTCGTTGCCGTCTTGAACGTAGTTCGATAGGCCCAAAGGGCCTTTTGCAGCCTCTCGTGCCAGTCTTTCTTATTTCGGGACACCGTCTTTTTTATGATGTTCGTCAGGGTCTTGTTGAAGGCTTCAGCTAGACCATTAGCTCGCGGATTGTAAATTGAAGAATATCTCCAGTCTATATTGTGCTGCTGCGCGAAGCGGCTAATCTCATGGCTTCTGTAGGCTGGCCCGTTATCCGAGATAATCCGCCGTGGAGTTCCAAACCGATAGATGACGTGCGTCTTGAAGAAGTGGAGGATATTCTCCGTCTTCACGTCCCTCAACGGTACTGCTTCCGCCCATTTGGAGAAGTAATCAGTCGTCGCCAGGATGAAACGATGTCCCCTGGACGATACTGGTTCAATGGGGCCGACTATGTCAGTCCCCCCATTTCGAATGGCCAGCTGGCCACCGTCGGATGTAGTGGATTCGGATGCTGGTGAATGAAATCCCCGTGGATTTGGCATGAGTGGCATTGCTTCGCATATTCGAGGCAGTCCTGGATCATCGTGGGCCATTAGTAACCCATCCGTTTAATTTTTAACTTCATCTTCGGGCCTGCTTGATGAGAACCACAGATTCCGTCATGAACTTCCCGAATGACTCTTTCTGCTTCGTCAGGTCCTAAATATCTCAGCCACAGAAAATCAAACGACCTCTTATACAGAGTATCATTGACGAAAGCGAAAGATAGAGCTCGTTTCATGAGCTGATGTCTTGAGGACGCTTCTTCGGGCATTCGGTGGGACTTAAAGTAATCTATGAAGACTTCCCTCCAGTCCTCAGCCTTCTCACGGTCTTTTATCTGTAGGGTCGTCTGCTCAGTCGCTCCCTTTTCTTCGTATGATTCCGGAGATATTTCTGCTGGGGCGAGCACTCGACGGCTTTGTACCATGATTTTAACGTCATCGAGGTTCTCGTCAGCCAATTCTTTGGCGAGCTTAGCTAACGCGTCCGCTTTGCTATTTTCCGGGCGTGGTATGCTTTCCAAAGTATAGGAGGGAATTTGGGTTAACAGTTGTTGCACCTTTCGCCGTACTTCACCAACTTTGGTTTGCACGTTTGGTAGTCACCATTTACTTGACTAACGACCAGTTGAGAATCCCCGTATATAAGGAGGTCTTCAATTTCCATGTCGATGGCGATCTCGAGGCCCGCTATTAAAGCTTCGTATTCGGCTTCGTTATTCGGCCTCGGCTCTGTTAAGGAGAAGGCGAAGCGCATAATCTCTCCTTGTGGAGTTACGAAGATGAGGCCTACTCCCGATTTGATTATGGGGGTACATTGTTTGCGCTTCTTCATGGAAGATGCTCCATCAAAATAGAGTTCCCATCGGGTATCACCGCCGCCGATCGCATCAAATGCATGTTCGTCCGGCAAATCGCAGTTCAGAGGAGAACCGGCAGGTACTGAATGCTCAGCAAGGAAGTCGGCGATGGCCTGGCCTTTCACTGCCTTGAGAGGTCGATACGTTATCGAGAACTCCATCAAGAGTAGAGCCCATTTAGCGAGTCGACCCGTCAATATAGCTTTTGACATCAAATATTTAAGAGGGTACCTTCGAGATGAGACGGACTTCGTGCGCCAACGCATAGTGCCTGAGCTTTGTTATCGCGAAGATCAACGCCAGGCAGTGTTTTTCAATGGGAGAGTAATTGCTTTCTGCCCCCAGCAGAACTCGACTTAAATAGTAGAGTGCCCTTTCTTTTCCTTGGTCATTCTCTTGCGCCCATAATGCGCCCAATGAACCTTCTAGGGCAGTTGTATAAAGAATGAGAGGTTTTCCCTTGACCGGCGCGGCCAACACTGGAGGGTTCTGAAGGTACTGCTTGATCTTGTCTAGCGCGCCTTGGCATTTGTGATCCCAAACAAATGGAGTTCCCTTCTTCATCAGGTGGCTGTAAGGACGACACTTGCCTGACAGGTTGGCGATAAACCGCCGGATGTACGCGAGCTTTCCTTGGAGAGACCGCAGCTGTTTGAGAGTCCTTGGTGGAGGCATTTCCATGATCGCCTTGATCTTGGACGGATCTATTTCGATACCCCGGTGTCGGACGATGAATCCTAAGAATTTGCCCGAGGAAACTCCGAATGCACATTTGAGGGGATTCATCTTCAAATTATATTGTCGAAGGCGTTGAAATACAGTCTTCAGATGCGTTAAGTGCTCTTCGTATGACATGCTCTTCACCACGAGGTCATCAATATAGCACTCGACGATGTCATGTATGAGATCGTCGAAGATCTTTGTCATGGCCTTTTGATAGGTAGCACCGGCGTTCTTTAGACCAAAGGGCATAACCTTGTAGCAGAATATTCCCAAAGGGGTCCGGAAAGCCGTATGTTTCTGGTCTTCAGGATGCATTTTTATTTGATTATACCCTGATGAGCCGTCCATGAAGGAGAAAACCTCATGAGTGGACGTATTATCTATCATTAGCTCGGTTACCGGTACTGGGAAATCGTCCTTCGGGCAGGCTTTATTGAGATCCCTGAAGTCCACGCATATGCGCACCGTCCCATTTTTCTTCATTACTGGAACGATGTTGGCAATCCAGTCAGGATATTGGACTTCTTGGATAAATCCGGAATCAATCAGCTTCTTGACTTCGGCGTTGATGCTCATCTCAAGCTCGAGCCGTATCCTTCTCGGTGCCTGCTTGACCGGCTTGATATCCGGGGATATTGCTAATTTATGCATAGCAATCTCCGGATCTAATCCCGGCATTTCGGAATAGTTCCACGTGAAGCAATCTTTATGCTGTAGAAGCACGTCCTTTAATGCAGCCACCTTTTCTTTAGATAACCGCTCACTGACGAATGTCGGTCGCGGATCGTCTGCCGATCCCAACTCAATCTTCTTGAGGTTATCTGCAGTAGTATGTATGCCATCTTCCAGTTCTTTCGGGGCCGGTGGAAATTCTGAGATTACCTCATTATCATTGTTTTCGAAGCACCAAGGGAGCTCATCTATGTCCTCGGGCTCTTCTTTTAATATTGTAATCACGTAACAGGTGCGAATCCGCTTCCAAAATTGATATGGATCCGGTTCTGCTCTTGCGTCTTTGGGTTCGTGCTTTTGTGGCGGCGTTACCCTCCAGCTGTTGGATAAAGCAAATCTGCCTTGCTGGTACTGGTCTTCGACCCAGCTCTTGAAGGTGAAGCAGTCTTCGATAGGGTGTCCTATGGTTCGGTGATAAGAGCAATAGCCCGGATGAGAAACTTTGTTAGCCCGGATGAGAAACTTTGATGAGCAATAGCCCGGACTCCGGAAGTGCGATCATTTGATATTTTATAGCGAGTTCGAGTAACTTCTTCGTCTTGTCTCGGGGGAAGGAATATGCTCGACTCATCTTCTTTATGAGGGACAAATCTGGACCGCGCAATGCCCGCTCACGTGACTCTCTAATCCTGCGTCGTTGCTGTCGACTCCTTTTTTCGCTTCTGGACTTACTTCTGTCTTCGCATCGGGCCTTTTGGACGACGGGTCGACGGGGAGGAGCGTCTTTGTCTTTTGCAACCTGTTGAAACAGACGTTGTGTCACGACCCGCAGGGTACGGAACGTGACTGGCACTTAAGTTTACGAAACGTCTAAAGGCGTCCGTAAAATAAGTAAGCCAAAACCCAGAAAACAAAACCAAAGAAGCAAAAGAGTGAAGAAAACCCAATCATTTGAAAGCAAGTTATCACATAAGTCATGTAAAACCCTTTTTAAAAACAATACCAATTTTTCCCGAAAATTTCGGCAGAGTCTCCTTTGTAAATACTGGCCCCCAAAAATGGGTACAACAAAATATATACATGAATCCAACGAAATAGGGCATCCCCAAGCGGGAGCTAGCTCTTCGCCATAAGGCGGTCACAAATCCCACGCAATGTAAATGACAGCAAGCATAATAATCATAATAAAGCATGAGAAACGCAGCATATCGGCTCAAGTGAGCTCGACCCCAAAATACAGCATAAAATCCACAAACCTCACAGTCTCATCTTTAGGTCAATATACAATAATCTGGTAGAAAACAGTAGATGGAGTACACTAGATACAAAGAATATACAAGTGGTACAAAAATAATAACATAACCCACCTATGAGCAAATCTCGAGCTCAGGCAAAAGAGGCAAAAGACAAGTGCGCCCGCCGCTACTGAACTGACGGAGCGGACCTGCAAAGACTGTGGCACAACGGGGGTGAGTTGCCAACTCGTGAGTAATAAATAACATCTGCAAAGGCTATCGTATGCATGCACACAAGCATCCTAGCATCTAAAATACAGGTATGACTGGATGCACTAGCAGGTGTGTATATCATATCAGTGTGCTAATATGTATGCAACATGAAAATCTGAGGTCTCAATAGGTATATATAAGAAATATTTTATCTCTTTTTATTTTTGAAACTCTTTTAGAATGCCAGCATAATGTCAATGAATCGACGAAAATCGGTGTCCAGCAACGACACCCAAAAGCTGTCTCAAATCTCATAAATGTATCTCTGGCCTCAGCCGTCCGGCTGACCCATCTCAAATATCAATATCTCATCATCTAGCGGCTACGGTCGGTATCCTCTGGATATCCGCCGTCCCAAACAGTCACCGGTAGGTAATCCGTCCCCTGCCAGGCTCAACGTCATCACCACATTCCTCTTGCCCCGGGGTACCTTACCGGGCCCACCATGTACCCGTGCCGGTTCCTCCACTCCTCGACACGGATTTCCAAATCCACAGCAAACTCATGGTGGACGACACTTACATCACTAGAAAACCGCAATTTACATATTTTAAAAAAATATAATAAGTTTAGAAATTTTGCGGCTTTCCCCCGAAATCCAGCAATATCATAAAATCTCAAGAAATCCTCATAAGTGCATATATCAATGATAATGAATGCGTATGATATCAATAATCAAGTTGCGATGTGTGATTAATGTATTAAGCATGAACAATTAATATGATGAAGTACATGCACATGAATAGCAATACTACGGTTTCATTTCAAGGAATTAAAGGCAAAAGCAGCAGTTTAAGTATCAATTAGTAAAAGGTTTAATTCAAATGTTATCTAGTGTGGTGGCATGGCAATTACCAGGGTGTGTGTGTAAACATGAATAGTGCTCGTGCTGCATATAAAAACCCTGGTAATGGTGCAGGTGTCCTATGAAATGGTTTCGTATAGGTATGTCAATGTAATGCATGGATGCAGCAAATAGTCCATTAAGCATTTCGCCCCTAATTACTAACATTACTAAGGGTCTTGTAAGTCACTAAAACTATCGGGCGGCTTGCGCCATCCAACGATAGTCCCCCGTAGATGTTACATCTACTCACCGGGATCCCTGGCTAGCTGTGTCCAATCACCGCCTTTCCCTTTCGCGCCGCGTCTGACGTCTCCGCGACCGAACCTGGAATTTACATCAATACCAAATATAAGGTTACATATCAAGAACGACGCAAAACCCCAACGAAACTACTAAAGTTCGCTAGCTAGGTACAACGTGCACAAAGTGCGCGGAACACACGCGAAAATCGCAAAAACTGCCAAAAACGCCGATTTGGTCCCCCGGCAAAACTAAAACCCGACTACCCAAAAATTCGCACTCACGCATCCTAAAAGTCGTAGGACGAGCCATTACAATCATCAAGATATCAAAAATAATCCATCACATAATTTTTATACAAAACCAGTAAGTAGATACATTCCAAAAATCGGTGCAACGTCGCCGATTTGCGACAAAACGACTACAATCTAGCACAATCACCCAACCACACTACAAGCAATCTACAAACACTAATTACCACACAATAGCAATGATTCCAATCCTATTTTCCATAAACAACCATTTCTTGAATTATAACCTAGCAAATTCCAAATCAATTTCCACACTTGAAAACTTAAATTAACACAACAAAAACCCACTTAAGAAAATTAACCTCTTAGGTTAGGTTAGCAAAATACTAGATAGCAAAGCAAATTAATTAACCTAATAATGGATTTCTAAACCCTAATCAACTCATTAAGATGTTTCACAATCCAATTCCATACAAAAACCCTCTCTTGAAAATCCTAAAAAGCAATTTCACACTTTTAAAAATAACAAAATTAGCATAAAAGAAGACTACATCAACAAGGTAACTATATAGATTAGTTAATTAACCACTAGATTAACCATAAAACAACTTAATTAACTATTATGGCTTTCAAACCCTAGTTAAAACAAACTACTCTCTTTTTTAAAAAAACAAGATTAGAAATAAGCTAACTTTTAACACTAAACCATGCAATTAAAGGAATTTAGCAAAAAAAGAAAGTAATTTGATGGAAATTATACCTCTTGATCTATGGATCAAGCAAGAAAATTTTGCTCCAATTGATGACCTCAAGCACCAAGATCCAAGCTAGGGAGGTGAAGGAAAAGAAGGATGAAGGAGGGTTTTAATTTGCAAGCTTTAATTTGAATTTTTGATGAATTAAACTTGAAGAATTGTGAAGAAATGAGAAGAAAATAGATGAAGGAGGGGGAGGTGCAGTTTCGGCCAACAAGAGGTGAGGGGGAGGGTGTGGGCAAGTGGGGAAAAGTCATGGGTCAAGTTTCCAAAGTCAATGTATCATACTTTATCAATTATAATTAAAAATAAATCCATAAACTAACAAAACAACTCAAGAAAGCAACCAAAGAAAAGAGAGGCCAGAAATTTCTGGTCTTGGTCAGGGTTGGGCTGTCCTAGGGCTGAGGGAAAAGAGAGAGGGGTTTTACAAAAGAAATTTTATGCAAAAAGGCCCCCTATAACTCAAAAATTGCAAGTTTTAGCTCAAAATTCAATAAATTCGTTTCAATTCATAAAAATTTGCTAAAAATCAAAATAAATTACTAAAAATTTATGTTATTACTAGATTTTAATTATCATAATTTTAGAGATTAAAATTAGCCCGGAAAAATTTGTTTTTATTGCTAATTTAATGTATTTTCTTACCGGCTTAAAATAATATTAAAAAATTGAAAAATAGGGAAAAATTTTTAAATGACCAAAATTTCATAATTAACTCATTAGCTACTAAAAACAAGTAATTACCTATCCATTTAAGGTATAATTAGCCCTAAACTGCAAAATATCGAGAAAGACGGTTTTCGGAAAAATACCGAATTTTCACCGAATTTCAGGAAAACACCAAAACGACTTTTCAAGACGCTACAATATTCCCCCCTTAAAGAAATTCGGTCCCCGAATTTAAAAATATAGCTACGCGTACCTTCGAAGAGATGGGGATACTTCTTCCTCATCTCGCCCTCGGTCTCCCAGGTAACCTCCTCGCTGCTCGGGCTACGCCAAAGGACCTTGACGGTTGGTATAATCTTCGACCTCAACTTCTTCACCTGCCGATCCAAGATGGCCATCGGCTGCTCTGCAAAAGAAAGGTCGCGCTCTAGCTGGACTGTCGGGTGCTGAATCGCATGCGAAGGGTCGTGAAGGTACTTGCGGAGCATCGAAACATGGAAGACGGGGTGAACATCGGGAAGCTGGGTGGAAGAGCCAAACGATAAGCAACAGCGCCAACACGCTCAAGGATCTCGAAGGGACCTACAAATCTAGGGCTAAGCTTCCCCTTTCGCCCAAAACGCATCACGCCCTTCATCGGAGAGACTTTCAGAAAAACATGGTCGCCAACTGCGAACTCTAATCTGCGACGGCGCCTGTCTGCATAGGATTTCTGCCTGCTCTGAGCCGCTCTCATCCGGTCTCGGATCAACTGTATCTTCGCTGTCGTCTCCTCAACAAGCTGCGGCCCCAAAATGCTGCTCTCGCTGAGCTCTGTCCAACAAACGGGCGATCTGCATCTCCTCCCATACAATGCCTCGAAAGGTGCCATCTGAATAGTATCCTGGAAGCTGTTGTTGTAGGAGAACTCCACAAGAGGTAAATGACGATCCCAGCTACCACCAAAGTCTAAAACGCACGCTCTGAGCATGTCCTCGAGAGTCTGAATGGTCCGCTCTGACTGTCCGTCTGTCTGCGGATGAAACGCTGTGCTGAAGCTCAAACGAGTGCCCAAAGCCTCCTGAAGTCTCTGCCAAAGTCGGCTGGTGAACTGAGTGTCTCGATCTGACACGATACACGTCGGTACGCCATGTAGTCGCACGATCTCGTCAATATAGAGCTGAGCATACTGAGCGAAGCTGAAAGTCGTCTTCACTGGAAGGAAGTGAGCCGCCTTCGTCAATCTATCCACGATCACCCAGATGGAGTCGTACCCTCGACTGGTCCTGGGTAGACCCACAACGAAATCCATCGAAATCTGCTCCCATTTCCACTCTGGAATGGGTAACGGCTGTAGCTCTCCTGCGGGCCTCTGGTGCTCGGCCTTGACTTGCTGACAAGTCAGGCATCTCGAAACGAACTCCGCAATGTCCCTCTTCATCCCGTCCCACCAGTAGGTCTCTCTCATATCATGGTACATCTTGGTGGAACCGGGGTGGACACTATACACTGATCGGTGTGCCTCCTCGAGAATGTCGCGCCGCAATCCATCAGCATCTGGTACGCACAGTCTAGATCCATATCGTAAAATCCCCTGATCGTCAACCATGAACTCGGAAAATCTGCCCTGTCCCATCTGTGCCATGATCTCTGAGCAACGGTCGTCACTGCGCTGTGCCTCATATATACGGTCAAGCAACTGTGGGCGTGCACGAACATGCGCGAGCTGTCCCCCTGTCTGGGTGAACTCGAACTCAACTCGGCTGTCGCATAGCATCTGCCAATCTGCTGACGACTGCCTCTGCACTGCGCGCAAAAAGGATAGACTACCCCCGGGCCTCCTACTCAACGCATCTGCCACCACATTTGCCTTGCCAGGGTGATATAAGATCTCGCAGTCGTAGTCTTTCACCAACTCCATCCAACGACGCTGTCTGAGGTTCAGGTCTCGCTGCTGAAATATGTACTTTAAGCTCTTGTGATCGGTGAATATCTGACACGACTCGCCGTAAAGGTAATGTCGCCAAATCTTCAGTGCAAAGACCACTGCAGCCATCTCCAAATCATGAGTGGGGTAGTTATGTTCATGCTTCTTCAACTGCCGAGAAGCGTAAGCGATCACCCGGCCATGCTACATCAATACGCATCCTAATCCCACTCGCGAAGCATCACAGTAGACAACAAATCCGCCTGATCCCGAAGGCAAAGATAATACCGGCGCCGTAGTCAAACAAGTCCGTAGCTGCTGAAAACTGCGCTCGCACTCCTCTGTCCAAACGAAAGGAACTCCCTTCCGGGTCAAACCGGTCAACGGTGCAGCTATACGGGAGAAGTCCTGAACAAAACGCCTGTAGTAGCCCGCCAAGCCTAGAAAACTACGGATCTCAGTAACCGATGTAGGTCGGGGCCACTGCTGAACAGCCTCAATCTTCTTCGGGTCCACACAAATGCCGTCTCTCGTAACCACGTGACCCAAGAATCCGACGCTGTCCAGCCAGAAAGCACACTTGGAGAACTTCGCGAACAGCTGATGCTCCCTCAGAGTCTGTAACGTAATCCGCAAGTGCTGCTCGTGCTCCTCCCTGCTCCGGGAGTACACCAAGATATCGTCGATAAACACGATGATGAATAAGTCAAGATACGGCCTGAATGTACGGTTCATCAAATCCATAAATGCTGCTGGGGCATTGGTGAGTCCGAACGACATCACCAAAAACTCATAGTGGCCATAGCGTGTACGGAAGGCTGTCCTCGGTATATCCTCCTGTCGAACTCGCAGCTGATGGTATCCTGATCGCAAGTCGATCCTCGAAAAATACCCCGCACCCTGAAGCTGGTCGAACAAATCATCAATGCGCGGCAACGGATATCTGTTCCGAACGGTAACTTTGTTCAGCTGGCGGTAGTCGATACATAAGCGCAAACTTCCATCCTTCTTCTTGACAAACAGGACCGGAGCACCCCACGGAGAAACACTCGGTCGAATAAGCCCCTTATCCAACAAATCCTGCAATTGATCCTTCAGCTCTCGAAGCTCTGCCGGGGCCATCCGATAAGGCGGTATAGAAATAGGCCCCGAACCGGGAATCAAATCAATGCAGAACTCAACATCGCGCTCAGGCGGTAGCCCAGGTAGCTCATCAGGGAAAACATCAGGGAACTCACAAACCACCGGGACCCGGTCTAACGGAACCTCTGCAGCTCGAGTATCACAAACTAACGCTAAGAATCCCTGACATCCCTTCCGCAAGAGCTGACCAGCGCGAAGAGACGAAATTAAGCTGGGAAGGGTGACACTGCGGTCTCCCTGAATAACAAGGACTGGCTCTCCCGGAAAGCTAAATCTGACTGCCTTCTCACGGCAGTCCACCGAAGCATAACAAGTGGCTAGCCAATCCATGCCCAGAAGCACATCAAAGTCCAACATATCGAGGAGTATCAAATCAACTAATGAATCCCTCTCCCCGATACGAACGGAACACAAACGAAATACAAACCGAGCGACAAACGACTCGCCTACCGGAGTAACAACAACAAACGGCTGATCTAATGACGACGACTCACGGCCCAACATCGGTGCAAAGTGTGTAGAGACGTACGAATGTGTGGAACCTGGGTCGAATAATACCCGTGCGTCGAAAGAACAAACTGGCAAGGTACCTGTCACAACGGCATTGGATGCCTGTGCATCCTGCGGTGTCAAAGCAAAAACTCGGGCCTGTCCTCCACCGATAGCGGGCTGACCTCGACCTCGGCCTCTGCCTCCTCGTCCTCTCTGAACAGGACCGCCGCGTCCACGGCCTCTCGGCGCACCTAACTGGCGTGGAGCATCGCCTGGGGTAGGAAGTAGGGCTCTCTGAGGAGGGGGTAGTGATGGTGGTAGGGTCACATGCGGAACTGTCGCTGCTCCCTGTCGTCTCACCGGACAGTCTCTGACAAGATGGTGCAAACTCCCGCACCCAAAACATCCTGGCGACGGCTGCTGCCCCTGGGGATAAGAACCATATAACTGTCCTCGCCCAAATCCTCTGCCAGGCCTATCTCTCGGAAAGAATCTGGCGCGCTGCCTCTGAGACGGTACATCGGTGCGAATCCTCTTCGGCCCAGAAACAGCCGAAGTCTGTGATATGCGTGTCTCCATCCGCAATGCCGTATCCATAGCAGCTGAATAAGTGTCGTAGTGCTGGGCGCCAATGGCAAGATATAGCTGGGCATCAAGTCCCTGTACGAACCTCTTCACCATCTTCTCCTCGGTATCCACCAAATACTGAGCATAACGGGATAACTGTGTAAACTGGATGTCATACTCAGACACCGTCATCCCAGGTGTCTTGACTAAGGCCTCGAAGCTACGAGCTCTGGCGTCACGAACGCACTCTGGAAGGAAACGGGCTAGAAAGACCGCTGTAAACTCGGCCCAAGTCATAGGCGGTAGATCTGCAGCTCGACCTCTCAAGACTGACTCCCACCATGTCTGCGCGAGACCCTCTAGTCGGAAACTCGCAGGCTCTACCCATCGATCATCCGAACATCTCAGCGAACGGCAGATCCTGGCTAAACTGTCAAGGAACGTCTGTGGGTCCTCCGCTGCCTCGGTGCCGGTGAATACTGGAGGTTTCAGCCTCATGAAATCCTGTAGTGAAACCGGAATGGCCACGGTGGTAGTAGTAGGAGCAGGTATCATGGTCTTCTGTGATGTAGTAGGTACGTCATCCGGCCTCGGTGTACGACTGGCTGCAACTAGGGATCCTACCATCTGACGTAGCTCCTGCATGCCTCCCATCATCTGTCGCAACTCCTCCATACCGGTCTCGAGCCTATCCATACGGCCTGGGGAAGGTAGATCGGTCTGTCCCTGCGGCGTAGGCATACCACCCTGCTCAGTCCTAGTCTCGGACGAGCCAGCTCGAATCTCGTCTCTGGCGGCAGCCCTCTGTGCCCTCGTAGCCTTCGGCGGCATAGTGGCTGTTACAGGAAAACGGATAGTAAGGACAGTGCAATAGGATCATAGGATACACGGAATTGAAGAAGGAATTTTCAAGCAAGTATATCCTAAAGTCACTTAGGCGGAGTACCGTATCGTAAGTATGCCGCGGACATACGCACGCTACGTTACCCTGCTTAAGTCACTTACTCCATCTACCAAGGGTCATCCTACACTCACAAAGGTAAAACCTATCGCTCTGATACCAACTTTGTCATGACCCGCAGGGTACGGAACGTGACTGGCACTTAAGTTTACGAAACGTCTAAAGGCGTCCGTAAAATAAGTAAACCAAAGCCCAGAAAACAAAACCAAAGAAGCAAAAGAGTGAAGAAAACCCAATCATTTGAAAGCAAGTTATCACATAAGTCATGTAAAACCCTTTTTAAAAACAATACCAATTTTTCCCGAAAATTTCGGCAGAGTCTCCTTTATAAATACTGGCCCCCAAAAATGGGTACAACAAAATATATACATGAATCCAACGAAATAGGGCATCCCCAAGCGGGAGCTAGCTCTTCGCCATAAGGCGGTCACAAATCCCACGCAATGTAAATGACAGCAAGCATAATAATCATAATAAAGCATGAGAAACGCAGCATGTCGGCTCAAGTGAGCTCGACCCCAAAAATACAGCATAAAATCCACAAACCTCACAGTCTCATCTCTAGGTCAATATACAATAATCTGGTAGAAAACAGTAGATGGAGTACACTAGATACAAAGAATATACAAGTGGTACAAAAATAATAACATAACCCACCTATGAGCAAATCTCGAGCTCAGGCAAAAGAGGCAAAAGACAAGTGCGCCCGCCGCTACTGAACTGACGGAGCGGACGTGCAAAGACTGTAGCACAACGGGGGTGAGTTGCCAACTCGTGAGTAATAAATAACATCTGCAAAGGCTATCGTATGCATGCACACAAGCATCCTAGCATCTAAAATACAGGTATGACTGGATGCACTAGCAGGTGTGTATATCATATCAGTGTGCTAATATGTATGCAACATGAAAATCTGAGGTCTCAATAGGTATATATAAGAAATATTTTATCTCTTTTTATTTTTGAAACTCTTTTAGAATGCCAGCATAATGTCAATGAATCGACGAAAATCGGTGTCCAGCAACGACACCCAAAAGCTGTCTCAAATCTCATAAATGTATCTCTGGCCTCAGCCGTCCGGCTGACCCATCTCAAATATCAATATCTCATCATCTAGCGGCCACGGTCGGTATCCTCTGGATATCCGCCGTCCCAAACAGTCACCGGTAGGTAATCCGTCCCCTGCCAGGCTCAACGTCATCACCACATTCCTCTTGCCCCGGGGTACCTTACCGGGCCCACCATGTACCCGTGCCGGTTCCTCCACTCCTCGACACGGATTTCCAAATCCACAGCAAACTCATGGTGGATGACACTTACATCACTAGAAAACCGCAATTTACATATTTTAAAAAAATATAATAAGTTTAGAAATTTTGCGGCTTTCCCCCGAAATCCAGCAATATCATAAAATCTCAAGAAATCCTCATAAGTGCATATATCAATGATAATGAATGCGTATGATATCAATAATCAAGTTGCGATGTGTGATTAATGTATTAAGCATGAACAATTAATATGATGAAGTACATGCACATGAATAGCAATACTACGGTTTCATTTCAAGGAATTAAAGGCAAAAGCAGCAGTTTAAGTATCAATTAGTAAAAGGTTTAATTCAAATGTTATCTAGTGTGGTGGCATGGCAATTACCAGGGTGTGTGTGTAAACATGAATAGTGCTCGTGCTGCATATAAAAACCCTGGTAATGGTGCAGGTGTCCTATGAAATGGTTTCGTATAGGTATGTCAATGTAATGCATGGATGCAGCAAATAGTCCATTAAGCATTTCGCCCCTAATTACTAACATTACTAAGGGTCTTGTAAGTCACTAAAACTATCGGGCGGCTTGCGCCATCCAACGATAGTCTCCCGTAGATATTACATCTACTCACCGGGATCCCTAGCTAGCTGTGTCCAATCACCGCCTTTCCCTTTCGCGCCGCGTCTGTCGTCTCCGCGACCGAACCTGGAATTTACATCAATACCAAATATAAGGTTACATATCAAGAACGACGCAAAACCCCAACGAAACTACTAAAGTTCGCTAGCTAGGTACAACGTGCACAAAGTGCGCGGAACACACGCGAAAATCGCAAAAACTGCCAAAAACGCCGATTTGGTCCCCCGGCAAAACTAAAACCCGACTACCCAAAAATCCGCACTCACGCATTCTAAAAGTCGTAGGACGAGCCATTACAATCATCAAGATATCAAAAATAATCCATCACATAATTTTTATACAAAACCAGTAAGTAGATACATTCCAAAAATCGATGCAACGTCGCCGATTTGCGACAAAACGACTACAATCTAGCACAATCACCCAACCACACTACAAGCAATCTACAAACACTAATTACCACACAATAGCAATGATTCCAATCCTATTTTCCATAAACAACCATTTCTTGAATTATAACCTAGCAAATTCCAAATCAATTTCCACACTTGAAAACTTAAATTAACACAACAAAAACCCACTTAAGAAAATTAACCTCTTAGGTTAGGTTAGCAAAATACTAGATAGCAAAGTAAATTAATTAACCTAATAATGGATTTCTAAACCCTAATCAACTCATTAACATGTTTCACAATCCAATTCCATACAAAAACCCTCTCTTGAAAATCCTAAAAAGCAATTTCACACTTTTAAAAATAACAAAATTAGCATAAAAGAAGACTACATCAACAAGGTAACTATATAGATTAGTTAATTAACCACTAGATTAACCATAAAACAACTTAATTAACTATTATGGCTTTCAAACCCTAGTTAAAACAAACTACTCTCTTTTTTAAAAAAACAAGATTAGAAATAAGCTAACTTTTAACACTAAACCATGCAATTAAAGGAATTTAGCAAAAAAAGAAAGTAATTTGATGGAAATTATACCTCTTGATCTATGGATCAAGCAAGAAAATTTTGCTCCAATTGATGGCCTCAAGCACCAAGATCCAAGCTAGGGAGGTGAAGGAAAAGAAGGATGAAGGAGGGTTTTAATTTGCAAGCTTTAATTTGAATTTTTGATGAATTAAACTTGAAGAATTGTGAAGAAATGAGAAGAAAATAGATGAAGGAGGGGGAGGTGCAGTTTCGGCCAGCAAGAGGTGAGGGGGAGGGTGTGGGCAAGTGGGGAAAAGTCATGGGTCAAGTTTCCAAAGTCAATGTATCATACTTTATCAATTATAATTAAAAATAAATCCATAAACTAACAAAACAACTCAAGAAAGCAACCAAAGAAAAGAGAGGCCAGAAATTTCTGGTCTTGGTCAGGGTTGGGCTGTCCTAGGGCTGAGGGAAAAGAGAGAGGGGTTTTACAAAAGAAATTTTATGCAAAAAGGCCCCCTACAACTCAAAAATTGCAAGTTTTAGCTCAAAATTCAATAAATTCGTTTCAATTCATAAAAATTTGCTAAAAATCAAAATAAATTACTAAAAATTTATGTTATCACTAGATTTTAATTATCATAATTTTAGAGATTAAAATTAGCCCGGAAAAATTTGTATTTATTGCTAATTTAATGTATTTTCTTACCGGCTTAAAATAATATTAAAAAATTGAAAAATAGGGAAAAATTTTTAAATGACCAAAATTTCATAATTAACTAATTAGCTACTAAAAACAAGTAATTACCTATCCATTTAAGGTATAATTGCCCTAAACTGCAAAATATTGAGAAAGACGGTTTTCGGAAAAATACCGAATTTTCACCGAATTTCAGGAAAACACCAAAACGACTTTTCAAGACGCTACACGTTGCGTCCTGGCCTTCTCGTAGATGGCCATCTCGCGGTTGTGGTCCTCCCGAGCCTTTTGTCCTGCTTTCCTGATAAGCTTGTCCACTTGCTCTTCAAATGACGAACTCGGCACTTCACTCGCAGGATCCAATTTTGACGAGGGGTTAGCATTCTCCGACGAGGTGACCTCTTCCTTATTGAAGTTATATATGGCGTAGCTGCTGTGGACTCGCTCCCGTTTCCCGGATCTCACATATCCAAGCCCAAGCGTTTCCATTCTCCCGTTGGGCAATTTGCGCTGAGTCCCAGGGACATTCCAAATCTTGTTGTAGAACCGAGCTTGTCGAACAGTCTGTTTTAAGGGTACTCCTTGGCGCTTCAATAACCTTTTTAGTCCACTTGTGTAATATCTAGGCAACCGGATGGGTTGGAGCCTGTCGAGTGTAGAATCCGCGCCATACCAGATCTCTTTCTCTACTTTCGTCTCTGTGGATTGGTAAAATAGGATCACCTTTTCATCCTTTCGCCTGGGAGGGACGTAAAACGTCTGCAGGTCCTGCACATTGTGAGCTTGAAGTGCGGCAAGATCTTTGTAGCGTTTCCGCGGCACCATGGTGATTTGCAAACTCTGATTATCACTAGGGGATGCCTGTATTGACGGCCGACTGGAGAACACGGCATTAACCTCATCTTCCGAGTCACTTCCGAAGATCAACATGGGGGCGGACTTTCACGGGTTGTTGCGTCGAGACGGCCCAGCATAAACTATCTCTTCTTCTTCTTCGGTATCGCTCCCGAAAATAGGGATGGTGGCAACGGCTTTGTTCTCCGGCTTGCGACACTTTTCTGTATCCTCGAAGTCTGGCAAAAAGTACTTCGCATCTTCGTACTTGCGGACTTCGTTCACGGAAAATGGATTCAGCTCACCTGTTACGGTATATTCGAAACCATCCTTGAAGTACTTCATACACTGATGCTGTGTAGAAGGAATGATGTTGTACTCATGCAACCAAGGACGACCGAGCAAGGCGTTGTAGCAAGTCTTGGCGTCAATGACGTGAAACTTGATGTCCGTGACGAGCAGTCCGAAGCGTAATGCCAGTATCACGGATCCGAGAGTCCGTGATGACTGGGAGTCGAAACCAGAGATGGTAATTTTGTCACGAGCGAGGTGTTGCACACTCATGCAGATTTCTTTCAACACCCGAACATTAAGGAGATTGACGGAGGATCCATTGTCAACCAGGATTTTGCCTATCTTGATAGCGTGGCAATATCCGGAGACGTATAGGGGACGGTTGTGATCGCACGTCCCGAGGAGAAGGTCTTCGTCACCGAAAGTGATGTCGGCCGTATGCACTTCCTCCAGTTCATCCTTCATCCCTTCCACGGCGAGGAAGGCTTGGAATTGCTCAGGTTCTTGTAATGCCTTAATTAGTGAATCTCGCGCTTCTTTTGATAATAGGAGGGCATCGAGAATGCTAAGTTGAGAAGGTAGCTTCCTTAGGTGCGCTAGGATATTGTAGTCCACCTTACCCTTCCTGGGAGGGTCTTTGGTAGTCAGCTCTTTCATGACTTGGTCATCTAAAGTGATATCCTCAGTGACCTTTTCCTTTCCCTTATCTTTTCTATTTGCGGGCCCGAGATTCCTTTTCGGGAGCATACGATGGCGCAGCTGAATGTTTTCGCAGGTCTCTGGTTCTTCCTCTTTCCCCAAAACGGATTCTTTAAAGAGAGGGCCCAGAGCCATTTCTTCATCAGAGTCGC
This sequence comes from Agapanthus africanus, assembly GCA_030015575.1. Classification (NCBI taxonomy): domain Eukaryota; kingdom Viridiplantae; phylum Streptophyta; class Magnoliopsida; order Asparagales; family Amaryllidaceae; genus Agapanthus; species Agapanthus africanus. The sequence goes on along the minus strand of JASDDO010000028.1, from coordinate 198,920,623 downwards.
TCCCAAATGTGAGAACTTGTGACCCTCCGGCGTTAACCATGTAACAGTTGCCAGTAGTTCTGTCGTCCCCGTCGGCAGTACTTCTTCGTTCCCGACGAGTCTTGCGTTTCATGCGCTTAAAATGTTGCCGATGAGCAACATATCCCTGCCACCATATCCTAAAGGCGTCGCACTCCTCCTTAGGGTGTGAAATTTTCCGATGATATGCGCTCCGCCCCATCGAGCGTGTTTTCTTCCGAGGGTGATAGCTTCATTCCCATTGACATGGCTTTGGCAAACCTTTTCCTCGTCTTGAATATCTTTTTGTCTGCATCGGATGTCTTTTGATCTGGCGGGAGTGTTTCGACTATTTCGTTCAGTCGCTTGCGTTTGGCTCCTTCCGATGCGGCCATCTCACGCTCCTGATCCGCTTTACTCTTCAGACGAATCTCGTCTAGAAAGGCGTCGATCATTTCATCTGTTGGCCACACACGCTCTGGTTCAGGCTCTGTCCCCAGTTTCTTAGTGCTAGGAGTTTTTTCATCGTCAGTAAACGAGCGGAAAATTACGTTACAACTCGTCACGTATCCCTCGGATTCATCCGACGAACTCTCTCCATCATCTTCCTCTTGAAAGATGTGGTTGAGGAACTCTTGCAGCGTGACAGGAGTTCGCGCCTTTTGATTGTACTCTTCCATCGCGTCAATTTGCTTCTGCAAGTTCGTGCGCTTGTCTCCAGGCTTCACGGGCTTCTTAGATTTCTTCTTCTTTTTCTTCGAAGATTTTGACGGTTGGGCGTGAGTATTTAGGCCATCACCACGAGTCTTCGTAGTTGGGCACGGCTTCAACATCCCTTCGATAATTTGAGGTTCAAGCGGGTCCTTCCATTCGACCGCCGGGCACGCATGAAGGTCCCTCAGCATTCTTTTGGTTTTAGTTGACAGCACGACCTCCCATGGAGCTTCTTCAATAAAGGAACAGGTTGCCCCCGGTGTATCTGCTTTCTTAGGAGTATGCGGCTGTGGTAGGTTCACCTTCCACTTTTCGGACAGTGCAAACTTCCCCTGAAGGTATTGATCTTCAATCCATCCTTTGAAGACGAAGCAATCCTCAATCGGATGACTTACCGTTTGATAGTAAGCGCAATAGTTAGGGTTATTCACCTCAGTGGGTTGTGGCGATCGCCTTGGATTTGGTAGGTTTATAAGTCTGTTGCGTACTGCCAGCTCGAATAACCGTTTCGTCTTGTCCCGTGGGAACGAGTAGGGACGCTTCATCTTCTCATTATAATACCGGCGTCTTTCTTCCAATTGATCCGCCAGCTTTGGGGCATTGGGTTGCTGCTGGGCATTCGCGATGAAGGTTGCCTTTCCTTTTCCCTTGTCATTCCGAGGTTCTGGCTTCGGGGGAGGCGGTCTATGACCCATCTGGTCCCTCTGAGCCAACTTGTCGATTAAAGCCTGGAATGTGGTTGGCTTAAAGAACATCATAAACTGGGAGATAGTTGCGTGAGGGTCTAGGGTTCCCACAAACATGCTCACCGCGGGCGCTTCCTCAATGCGTTGCTCGCATTTCGACCACAAATTCCGCCAGCGTATAGCATACTGGACCCACGTTTCGCCTGGTTTTACCCTGGCGTTAATCAATGCCGTTATTGGAGTGCGTTCGCTGGCGCTTGCGAATCGCTGAGTGAATAGCAACTCCATTTCAGCGAACGTCTTGATAGAATCGTTCGGGAGTTCCGAATACCATTCGAACGCTGTTTCTGATAAGCTGCCCATGAACTGGCGAAGCAACAGTTTATCATCACCGCCGGTGTTACCGCAAAGGGCCCTGAACTGGACGACATGTTGGTGGGGATTGTCGGTCCCCTTGTAAACATGGAACTTGGGAATTGTGTAACCCGGCAGGTACTTGATTTGGTCGTACCAGCTTGGATATGGCCGTCCCGTTTTTACGACTTGACCAGCTGCCTCAGTCGCATGATGAACCCGGATTTGCTGGGCTATATAGTCGACCAAATCAGCCTTAGAGATTGTCTCCTCCTTGGCCGTTGAGAGGGCCGGTGGTGGATTTGACGTTTCTCCCCTGTCGTCTTCAAGGACGATCGGGGGATCCTCAGCGGGTGGGTCTTGTTGGATCATCATTCCTATCATATCTTGGAAGAGAAGGCCCATACGCTGTATGTTGGCTGCTTGTTCGGCAGCCTCTTTGTCCTTCTTCTCCAATATTCGGCGAAGGAATTCGGCGTCGGTTTCTTCCTCCTGGCGTTCGTCCAAGGACGTTTCTGGGTTTTCTTTGGCCCGGTAAGTGCGGCCATAGCATTCATCATTTCCTGGAGCTTTTGCTGTTGCTCTTGAGGTTTGGTCACCGACCGTGTAAGCGGTCTATGACCTGTAGACGCACGGCTGTCTTCCTTTCCTGACGCCATGTATACGGTATTGACCATCATGCCCCCAGACTTAGGGCGTTTGGGCTTAGTGCCTTTAGCTGTCGTTGCAGGCTGGGGGATCTTCTCTGGCTTCCTCCTTTTATGAGCAGTGGAAGTTGAGGGGGCCGTTGAGGTGGGCACCCAGACAGCCTTTCGTGGTTTAGCCTGGTGACTGGCTTCCTGTTGGATTTTCAGGTTCTTGTGCTGGCGGGAGAAGTTTGGATCGATCATCGAGTCTCGGGCCTGCCGCCAAACCTTATAGATTTTGGAAGACAGCCGTTGAGGGGATCGGGGCTGTTCTGGCTCTATTTCCGTAACCTTTTTTAGTGGAGGAGGATACCTCTTTAGCACCGTAGTAGGAGGATTCCTTCGCACCTTATTTAGCATCTCGAAGCTGTTCCCAATTGGAACGGCAGCATTAACTTCCACCGTTGGGGCTGGTGGAGTTAGCCCAGAGGGGGAGTTGCCCCCAGCCTTCCTTACTCGGCGCCAGTGACGACGTCGAGCGTGTCGAGCGGACGGCGTTGGTTCAGTGGTGAGGATGGCTTCGTCTTGCCCCCTGTGTAGGTGGGGGGTCGCTGCTGGTGTTAGCCTGTCAAAGACAAATGTCTTTTGGTAGGAGGAGCGGGAGCTGGAGCCGTCAATCTTGTAAAGACCGACTTTTTGGCAGGGGAAGCCGCCTTGACGACTTCAGGAGCAGGACCGGTCACTTTCTTAGAAGCAGCCTTCTCTGGGATTGTAGGCCCCATTGTGGGTCCACAGGAGTTCTGGCCCAATCTAGAGAAGACCGAGGCGCTGGTGTTGGGCGACCCGTTGAGAGGGGCCGCGGCAGGGGTAAGACGATCAAAGACCGACTTCTTGGGAGCTTCCTTTCTCAGCATCGGAGCGGTGAAGCTTGTCGGCGGGAGCATGGTCCCAAAAAACAATCCTGTGGTGGCTCGAGTGACTTGTTCCACGGGCATGGTGAATAGCGAAGCAGCTTGGGGTCTGTAGGCTATACCTCCTGGCGAGGCAGAGTGTTAGTTGCCATTGCAATCCGAGCAGTTGGAGCGTTTCGCACAAGCAGAAGCCATCGATTCTTTGCTTTCTACAATAAGCAAGACGCCAAGTCTTAGTATCTTGAAACCCAAGGGCAACCATTAGCGAACCGCGATTGGTTCGCGAATCACGACACACGAAGTGTGGAGTGGAAAGAGGAAAAGGTCCCACCGGGCGTGCCAGAATCTGTTCCCCTCCGAATGGCGGTGCACAAGACTGCGATGTCCTGACGCTGAGATTCGGGACAGATGCTAATTGGTGCTATCCGTCTACCTCTCCTAAGATGCCAAGTTGATTTATGGCACCGTGTATCGGAGGTTTAGACGGATGCGTCCGATATAGCAGACTTCGTCAGATCCCCCCTCGCTTGAGGGGTTTTTGATTGTGGGGACGCTCTTCCCTGCAGGCGCAAGCCCCTGCAGTTAATTACGCTACCGCATTGCGGTAACAACTTTCTCCTTCTCCAGATAATCACTTCATGTCGTGTGTGTTTATTTCGTGTTTGGTTGCCCGTGGATTGTATACGGAGACTGAGTTATATCGTTGCCCGTAGGGCGTGGACTAGTCCAAATCCGTATTATCTTAGATTTGGGTTTGGGGGTTGTGTTTAAGGATACGTTAGCGTCATTTGAGACTAAGATCGACTTAAACGTTTGTTAAGGATACGTTAGTCTAGTTTTTAGACTGAGATCGACTTAACGGGATCGTTTAGATCCGACAAGAGAGCAATTAAGGGAGCCCTGTTGTTTAGTTTAGGGACATTGCGGTCGATAGGTAGTTTAAGGACATTGCGGTCCATAGGTAGTTTAAGGACATTGCGGTCCATTGTTAGTTTTAAGACGTTGCGGTCAAGGTTAAGGACCTCTTAGTCCATGAGTTTAAGGACCCCACAGTCCGTTGTTAGTTTTAAGACATCTCGGTCAAGGTTAAGGACGTCGTAGTCCATGAGTTTAAGGACCCCACAGTCCGTTGTTAGTTTTAAGACATCTCGGTCAAGGTTAAGGACCTCATAGTCCATGAGTTTAAGGACCACACAGTCCGTTGTTAGTTTTAAGACATCTCGGTCAAGGTTAAGGACCTCATAGTCCATGAGTTTAAGGACCCCACAGTCCGTGTCAATGTTTGGTCATCGGGACCCGTCACCTCTTTGAAGACGTTGAGGAATTACAACGCCAAGTATCAAAGGAGTGAAGAGATGTACCCTTGAACCGGGGTGGATTAAACAGTCTTTGGCCCAATTTGGGATCAAGACCAATTAATTGTGTTATGAGCCCATTAGCCCAGTTAAGTTTGAATTGAGGACTTCTGGCCATCTTGGGCTAAGTCCCATCATGTTTAGAATACTGGCTTTCTGTTGGTCCATTGAAGGAGAGGCTTTGCCTTTAGCCATTTAACCAATTGGGCTGAAGTTAGTGTTAAACACTAAAGATCAGCAGTGTTGAACACTGGGAACAAGTTAGTGTTTTAACACTAAAAGACAGTTGGTGTTAAACACCAGCAACAGGGGGTTCAAATTAGTGTTAAACACTAGAGCAAATCAATGTCAAACATTAGCAGCAGAGATTTCAGATTAGTGTTAAACACTAAGAATAATCAGTGTTAACCACTGGTGACAGAGATTTTAATTTAGTGTTGAATACTAAGGGAGTTAATCTTAAGCTCTGTTAACAGAGGGTTTAATTTAGCGTTAAACAATAAGAAATTCAGTGTTAAACACTGCAAATAAAGTTCTTTGATTAGTGTTGAACACTAAGGCCAAATAGTGTTTAACACTGGATTCTGGGATTCCAATTTAGTGTTAAACACTAAGGCAAGAGGGGTCACGTGGTAGCACGTGAGGGCGCCCTCACTTCATTTGTTCTGCTGAGAATATCGTATCTTTTGGAGCATCACGTGCCATCACGTGACGGGCATTGAAATGCTTGTATGTTAAAGTTTCTGCCAAGGGTCACGTGGGTCACGTGAGGCACTTCCTCAAAGGGCCTTTTCTGCGGATCTTTTCGGGGGTCACGTGGTGGCACGTGACCCTGCCTCTATGTATGTTTTTTTTAGAAGATCTGTTAATCCCTTTTAAGAATTAAGCTCTTCATAGGGTTGAACCCTAACAATAATTTTAGAGGAATTAAATTCCTATTTTCTTCTGAAGATTTATATTTTGGGAGAGAGTTGAACTCTGAATGGGGTTAAACCCTAATAACAGTTTTAAGGAATCAAGTTCCCACTCTCTTTTAGAGACTTATTCTGAGGAATGAGATTCTGTCGTAGGGTGAAACCCTAATTTCTTCTTTCTTAAGAGAATTAAATTCCTGTTATTTTAACAGAACTCAGTTCTTAACTAGGGTTGAACCATGAATCTGTTCATTCTGAAGGAATTGAATTCCTGTAACATAGGGTTAAACCCTAATTTTATTTTAAAGGAATTAAATTCCTATAGTTCTGTGAGAATTAAATTCTCAAACTCACATTCCCTCTCTATGCTTTGGATCTGCATGGCAGGATCTCAACCCAATGAGAATTAAATTCTCAATTCAAGGGGAGATGTGCACTTTGCAGATCCTCCACTAAAGAGAGAACTATGCTCTTCTGTTTAATATCAGAGTTAAACTCTGCTGAGAATTAAATTCTCTTTTAAAGGCCTTCCCTTTCTTACCTAAGCTTTTCTTTTGCAGAAGATACAAATTCCTCCAAAGTATCAAGGCTCTCTCTTTTCTCTCTCTGTCCTCTTTTTCTCTTTCTTCTTTTTTCTTTCTTTGTGTCTCTTGGCTCCTATTTATAGGAGAAGAAGCAGAATCAATTAGTTTTGGTGAATCTTTCATTGAGAGATTTAATTTGTATTCACCATTCGTTTGGACCTTTGGATTATTAGGTGAATTTTATTCACCATCGGATTTTAAATCCAGAGATTCTCCTTTGTTATTTCGGTTAGATTTTAAGGGGAAATCTTTCCAAGTTCAGGCTTTTTCCACAAATAGATGATATTTAATCACCTTTAAATCTTTAATCCAATTGGTTCCAAATAATCACTTTCCTTTGGAAAGATTTGAATGCCGTTCAGAATTTAATTCTGTTAAATAAATAGGCTTTGAAAGCCGGTCACGTGTGACCACGTGACCCATGGTCACGTGTGGGCACGCGACCCTTGGTCACGTGTAAGCACGTGACCCCCCTGGAACGAGCTTTCTTTTTCTTCTGCGCTATGTCTTTGCCGCTGCTACCACATCACATGCCAACACGTGACCACTGGTCACGTGTGAGCACGTGACCCTCGTCTGGAGCCTTTTCTTGATTTAATCAGAGAATGAGTATGCTTTTGCCGCTGCTTTTAAACGTCACGTGCCAACACGTGACCGCTGGTCACGTGCTAGCACGTGATGCCTCCTTCGTAACTTTTCCTGATTTTAAATCAGGAAACACCCGGTGCCTCTTGGCGAGGGCTTTTTGTCCTTAAGGATGGCCGAGCAGGGTTGTTGCCCGGTGCCTCTTAGCGAGGGCTTTGATCCCTGGCGTTGTGGGATAGGGAAGCTATCAGCCAGGGATAGCTGAGCAGAGTAGCTGCAGGGCTGCCTCTTGATGAGGGCTTCGATCCCTGGCGCTGTGGGGTAGGGAAGCTACCAGCCAGGGATAGCCGAGCAGGGAGCTGCAGGGCTGCCTTTTCGTGAGGGCTTCGATCCTTGGCGCTGGAGGGGCTGTGGGAGGCCTGCCAAGGATGAACCAAGCAGTGAAGCTGCTCGGTTTCCTCTTAGTGAGGGCTTAGATCTCTGGCGTTGTGGGGTAGGCGAGCTACCGGCCAGGGATAGCCGAGCAGGATAGCTGCTGGGCTGCCTCTTCGTGAGGGCTTTGGGAAGATGGACAGCCGCGAGTGACACGTGCCACGAACGCGTGGAGGAGGCGAAGCGCCAGAGCTACGTCGTTTCGATTTCGCATCGAGCGGCGCGATGTCTGCCGCGTGGCGGCACAGTTGCGGGCGATCGTTGAACTCCGGGAGCATTGTGGGCTATAAAATGGAAAGATTGTTGATGACTCCTTTCCTCACACCCAAAATGCAAGAATGGAGGACTTCCCTTTCACCATCCCCGATATCATAAGCTTCGAGGACGTGTATCTCTACGATCAGTACTGCACTGATGCCATGGTGCAGTTGGTGATAGGCAGAATTGAGGATCATTTCGGCCGATTGCTCCTCCGGCGCTCCTCCGGCGCTCCTCCCTACTTCAGGCATTGATGTACTCCATCTGGAGGATGTCGCCGGGGCTCTACAACCCCTTATCCGAGCAGCTGAAAGACGAGGCCATTGGCAAGCCGAGATCTCTGAGGTGCTTCGGCCTGATGTCTGCGAGCCGGCTAAATCGCTCGGAGGCGCTTGTCCTTGAGTGCTACCACTTGAGGCTCGATGCCGACGCTAGCGGGGGTCATCGAAGTAAGATGTTAGACGCCGCGGGGGCTCGGCTAGCGGAAATATCTTCAGAGCACCACGAACAATGCTTCTGTACCCCATTCCCCCGTTGTTGTAGTATATATTTTTATGTACGGCTGAGGAGCCTATAGTACCTCTTGAATGAATAAGATTCATTTTCTTTTCTGTAATGCTTTATTGGTCCCTTTATTATATAAACAAAAGATCTCAAGAAAGATGTACATTGCTCTGAAAAGAAAATACATGCTAGTAGATGTTCTTATTCGTTCAGCTTGAGCCCCCCGGATGTCTGTTGGCATCTATGCCCGGCACAGGGTACCGAGCCTCATGGGTACCAGGCGTATCCTCCGCTGACACTACCATGATCTGACCGATGGTCAGCTCGGCGGGAGGGAGACGCTGCTCCTGCTCGCGGTCAGCCTGCCGCTTGTCCCTTAGGTACGCTGCGAGGTGCCCCGAACGGATGAGCTCTTCAATATAGTCTCGGAGTTGTTTGCAGCTCTCTGTGGAGTGGCCCGGCGATCTATGAAAACCGCAGTAGGGGGCCCCGGGTTCGCTTTGAGGCCATTCGCGAGATCGGGGGAAGCTTGAAGAACCCCTCGCCTTTGGCCTCCTCTAGTAGCACCGTCTGGGAGACGTTGAGCGGGGTATACTCCTGGAATTTTGGGAGATAGGGTTTTTGCCGCTCAGGTCCCCTTCTCTCTTCTCTCGCCCTCTTCTTTTGGTCGGTTTGCTCTGCCCGGAGGAGATTTGCGTTCACTTCGGTTTCAAGCTGGATCTCACGCTCGGTCCAGGCCTTTACCTCGGCCATGGTCTTAGGTTGCGCTAATGCAAAAGAGCGTAACCACTCCTTGTACCTAAGACCAGACCTCAGAGCCGTGATGACCATCTCGTCCCGATGCTCTGGGACCTCGAGAAGGGCTTTGTAGAAGCGGGCGACGTATGCTTTGAACGTCTCCTTGTCCCCGCTTTTGATCGTGAAGAGATGGTCGACTGCGCGTTTCTGTCACCTGTTCCCGACGAAGTGGCCGAGGAATTGCGTGGCCAGCTCGTCGAAGGTTGAGATCGAACGCGGTTCGAGTCCCCGGAACCAGTCTCGACTAGAGCGGATGAGAGTGGTCGGGAAAGCTCGGCACTGGGCGGCATCGGAGTTGTCTTGGAAGCTCATTCCCGTGGTGAATGCATCCAAGTGGTCCTTCGGGTCAGATTTTCCGTCGAAGAGGAAGACCTTTGGGGGCTTGTTGCGGAAGGAGACGTGGGCGGCGAGCAGCTTCTCTGTGAATAGTTTGGTGAGCGAGTCGGCGGCATACTTAGCCCTGTCGCTCAAACGGTGACCTTCCCGATGCATACCCTCGATCTTCTTCTTGAGGGCGTCGAGTCGGCCGTGGTACCCCGAAGACTCGGCGCATTCTGATCCCAGGCCTCTGCTGTTATAGGCCTGCGTCTGGCCGTGGCTCCGGTTCCTCTCAATGAGGTTCCTTAGATCCCCGGCGAGGTGGCCTTCGAGCTGCCGCGGCGAGTCCCGTCCGCACGACCCCGTCGAGGGAGGAGGTGTCGGTCATGCCTGGTAACAGGCGAGCTGAAAGACATCTCCTCGGGAGGGATAGGTGCGCGGAGGATCTCGGGGCGAGGTGCTCTGGCGATGGACCTCGGTGTCGAACTGTGGGGTGCCCAGCGGGTCTCAGAACGTATAGGTCCGGGAGATCTGCGGCCGTGGGAGTTAGCAAGGCGGTGGTCGGCGGTGCCGACGCGGACGAAGTCTTCTCTCCCCCTGTAGGGGTCCTGGTCCCGAGACGGGGGAGCGGCGACTTGGTGATCTTGCCCCGCCGCTTGGACGCGGATCAGCGCCTCCACAATACAACAGACGCGAGTCGGTCTATCCTGCCGGCGAGGGCGTTGATGGCATTTGGCGGAGGAGGTTCGTCCGTGCCTCCGTTAAGGGAGAGGCGGCGGCTGGTGCTTGGATCGTCGTGATGATCGCTCGTCATTGGGTTGAGATCGGGATGCGAACTTTTGTTTTTGTGGAATCAAGGATTTCCCACAGACGGCACCAGCTAATAGAAGCGATGAATCTTCTTCAGATGTTGCCTTCCATTGATCTGCTGATGGCGGCGATGGGTGACTGAGATTGGATCTGGAGGCTGTCGCTCCTGAAGCGTGTGGATCTCAATGGATTTAAGGTTGTGGTTGCCAAGTTACCTGCAAGGAAGACCCTCCGACGGTCAAATTAGACTAGAGATCCGAGCAAAGTAACGGCTTAGTGGAGTAGAAATGGCTTACTTGGACCGTCTGAAGTAGCGGTGGCAGCAGGCAGGGCATGCACGAGAATCACGCCGGCCGTTACGCTCTCGACGTCATGCCCGCGTGATGAGCGGGATCTCCCATTAATGGGGGATCGTGATGGCGTAGAACGTGGGATGTGGCCGGCGGAAATCTCGCGCATGGCGAGATTCACGGGATGGCGGTTGCGCCTGTGAGCAGTGCCGTTGGTCGGTCAATGAGATCGAGGAAGATGACCTCGGCGGGAGAGCTCGCGGACGAGCGGGAGAGCCGAGGTATCTTGGTTCTGCTCGAGCCCGGAGGCGAACTGAGAAGGCCGAGGAGGCCGGTTATGCAGGGGGCTCGGAGGTGAGCCAGCGTTTGCTCTGTAGGATGAGCGTAGGTGTGGTCTGGTCAGCCACTGTAGGTCTTTTCTTGCATACTCTGGGACACGTCATCCGCCACGTGTCCTGATCCGGGAGATCACCGATATCGAGCATCATCACTTCTCGACTAAAACCCTAATGAACACTCAAATTCTACTCTATACAAATAAAATGTGTGTAAATACAGAACTTTGACTTCCGTCAACTGTCATCATAACCCATGATCAATTGCCACATGTCGCTTACTTAATGCTGATTAAAAATACAGTTGTGCAAAAGCCTGTTTTCGGCCAAAAAAGCTCTCGATATGCGGGGACATGTTAAAATATAAAGTATATATTTCCTCAACCGTCATCGTAACTTTGGAGTTTTGGTATAGTGGAAAGAACATTTAAATACTCAAATTCTACTCCATACAACTCAATGGTTGTTTAATTCAGCTCTAGAAGTTCTTCGTGTTGTTTTGAGTAGAATTTGAGTGTTCTTATTGTTTTGGTTGAGAAGAAAAGGGGATGTGCGCTAAATCCCTTGAGAGGGTATAAGTGCTATGCCAGGTAAACAAAAGTTTTCTTTTTGTGTGTGCAATTAAGCTTTTCTTGTTCTAATTAGTATGTTGGATGAATTAGGGCACGGAGGAGGAACCCGGGTTGATCCCGTTGTCGATGTTGACCATTTTGAGCTCATGTGTGAATACGGAGATAAAAGTGGAGATTTCTTATTTTGAAGTTTATATGGACCGGTGTTATGATTTGTTGGAGCCTAAGGCGAAGGAGATTATGGCTTTGGATGATAAAGACGGTCAGGTGCAGCTCAAAGGACTTTCTTGGGTAAGCTTAATGAACTGTAATTGTGTTGTGATTTTATTTAATTTTTGGAATTAAGATTCATTATATTGCAATTTTAATTTTAATTGTATTATTTTGCTTAGGACCTGTTGAGATTGTCACCATTAGTATTAAAAATATATTTAGGACGATGGTGTTTGATGAGGTTATCTTAACTGAACTCTAAAATATGGACTATATCATGTTTGCTATGGTTTTAGAATCTCAATCTAAAGTTGAGATAACTACACAACTCTGATGCCAAATAGGGCCATGTTACCATATCCGGTTATTATGTCATCACTATAAATTTGGAGTTTTTGGTGTGGCAATAGAGTTTAAGATGGTTTCAAAGCAACATAGGCTTAAATTTAACTGGGATCACATTCAAAAAATACAGTGCAAGGCATATTTTCGCCCTGGGTACTGGCTCTTAATGCCTAACAGTGTTACTAAACTCCAAAATTACGACGAGGGTTGAGAAATATAATTTTTGTGTAGGAGAACTCATTGGAACATCATCATATGCCACCACAAACTTTGAAATTTTGATGCCGCAGTAGGAACTCTGATGCCAAATTGGGCCTTATTACCCACTTCAGTTATCACATCATCACTATAAATTTGGAGTTTTGGTATAGCACAGAAAGATGATATGAACCCAATTTAGGTTCAAATTTAACTGGGAGCACATTGAAAAAGAAAAAGATAAATAACCACCGCGAAACACATATTTTATCACACAATAGGGCACTTGGCTCTTAATGCCCTGGTACTGTAACTAAACTCCAAAATTACGATGGAGGGTGTGGAATATAATTTTATGTTGAAACATCAGCGGGGCTCTTTGGAACATCAAAATACTTCTATCATACCGCCATGACTTTGGAATTTTGATACGGTGGTAGCACTCATTTCGAAAGTTTTTATAAATGTTGTGAAGGTGTCTTGTATAACAAGATTGTTCACGAATCCAGAGAAGGGCCAGACGTCTGGAACAGTAACTTTCAAACGTCTGGGAATAAAGTCCAGAAATCTAGAGAGCTCGCAGACGTCTGAGCGGTGAGCTTCAGACGTCTGCCATTTCTCTGGCCAGACACACATAGGAAGCACAGACGTCTGAATTCACAACATTAAATCTCTGGCAACTCTCTGCTTCTCAAGCAGAGAAAACAAAGACATCTGACCATCACCATCATGGGTCAGACGTCTGCCTTAGAGATAAGCGCACATTCCAGATTCAAAATTTATCTCGAAAATTCAATTTCTGGTGGTAGTTTCGTAATTATTGGGATCTTATTGTAACTCAGATTTGTATGGGCTATAAATAGGATCTTCGGGTTAAAGTTTTAAAATATTGTTTTGATCATAAAATTTAAGGGAGGCGAGAGATGGCTCCATAAGGGATTAAGACGATCATAAGGAGAACTTGCAGAAGAAGGAGATCTCGTTGGAGATCATAAGAATAGGGTTATTGTAATCTTTTGTAAGATGTTCTTTTTCTCGAAGTTCTAATAAAGTTCTCCCATCCCCCACCCAAATCTCTTGTGTTTTTTAATTGCGTTTGTTTAGATAGTATACTATCATGTCGAGCAAGAATGTCCTGGCAGAACGGTTAGCGAAGTTGTAGAATATAATTAATCCTAGCTAGTTTTCCTAGAGGCGTAGCCCCGTTGACACCTTTCTAGACACCTAATGGGTTAGCTAATTGTAAAGTGCAAAACTCTCCTGTGAGCAAGAGTTGTTCGCATGAGAGTTTTGCACTTTACAATTAGCTAACCCATTAGGTGTCTAGAAAGGTGTCAACGGGGCTACGCCTTTAGGAAAACGAGATTTATTTTAATTAGGTCCGTGTGAAAGCACGGGAAACCTCTCTCAAAGTACCGGTACTGGCCTGGCTGAACAGTTAGCGAAGTTGTAGAATGTAATTAATCCTGGCTAGTTTTCTTTTTAAGGTTTGAAGGAAAATTTGATAAAAGCAGTGGGAGATATCGATTAGATAAGATAATAACCAATCTGATCTTTGCAAGAGCTTTCGCTGAGTGTATTCTTTTCTCTCTCTTAATGGCAGATACCAATGACAAGCCTTAAGATTTTACTAGATAAAAAACAAGCTGACCAGACCGAACTATAAAGACTGGTTGAGGAATATTAACATTGCTCTCACATATGATAAAGTATCATATGTCCTCACTTCCTCAGCCCCACCTACCCCTTACAACGATATCAAGTTCAAAGCGTTAAAGATTTTCTTAAAAACTATTCACAGCCCTCCGTCTTTTGTATGGAGAAAGATGGATTGAACATCCATCTGCTCGTGTTGCTTTATATATGTATTGTCCATCGATGCAAGCGCGATACATTTGGTAGTAGCACAGTTAATATCCCACGTTTTGCGGATCTCCTTATCCACAACAAAAGATTCAGGCCTGGGGTAGGTGGGGCTGAGAAAGTGAGGACATATGATACTTTATCATATGTGAGAGCAATGTTAATGTTCCTCAACCAGTTTTTATAGTTCGGTCCGGTCAGCTTGTTTTTATCTAGTAAAAGCTTAAGGCCTGTCATTGGTATCTGCTATTAAGAGAGAGAATACACTCAGCGAAAGCTCTTGCAAAGATCAGATTGATTATTATCTTATTTAATCGATGTCTCTCACTGCTTTTATCAAATTTTCCTTCAAATCTTAAAAAGAAAACTAGCCAGGATTAATTATATTTTACAACTTCGCTAACCGTTCAGTCAGGCCAGTGCCGGTACTTTGAGAGAGGTTCCCCGTGTTTTCGCACGGACCTAATTAAAATAAACCTCGTTTTCTCAGAGGCGTAGCCCCGTTGACACCTTTCTAGACACCTAATGGGTTAGCTAATTGTAAAGTGCAAAAATCTCCTGGGAGCAACTCTTGCTCACAGTGGGATCGGGATCCTAATGGCGCCGTGGAACCGCCGCCAAAAAAAAGATCGGTATAGATGGGCAGGTGGAAACCTATAAGGCGAGGTTGGTAGCGAAAGGTTTTCGTCAAAGATCAGGATTGGACTATAACGAGACTTCCTCTCCGGCAGCCATGCTTAAATCCATTCGGATCCTACTTGCTATTGCTGCTCACTACGACTATGAAATCTGGCAGATCGACGTTAAAACTGTATTTCTAAATGGTGATTTAGAAGAATGCGTTTATATGGATTAGCCAGAGGGCTTCATTGACAGTGGGAGCAGCGGGAAAGCATGTAGATTGCTTAAATCTATTTATGGATTAAAACAGCAGGCATCACGGAGTTGAAACATCTGTTTTGATGATGTTATCAAAGAGTTTGATTTCGTCAAAAATCCAGATGAACCTTGTGTTTATAAGAAGACTGTAGAGAGAACTGTCGCATTCCTCGTATTGTACGTGGATGACATTCTTCTGATAAGAAATGACACTCCTATGCTACAGTCGGTCAAATCATTCTTATCACAAAGGTTCTCCATAAAGGACCTGGGTGATACCACGTACGTATTGGGCATCAAGATCTATAGGGATAGATCCAAACGGTTATTGGGATTGTCCCAAACCAGGTACATCAATACCATCCTAAAGAGATTTAGTATGGAAGACTCCAAACGGGGTACCTTACCCGTTTGCCATGGAGTCACTCTCTCCAAAGACTTTTGCTCAGAGTCTGATGAAGAGAGAGCTCACATGAGCATTATTCCCTACGTTTCAGCCGTAGGATCAATAATGTATGCGATGTTATGTACACGCCCTGATGTAGCTTATGCACTGGGTGCAGTAAGCAGGTATCAGTCAAACACAGGGGAGACACACTGGACTGCTGTAAAGAACATTCTTAAGTACTTGCGAAGGACTAAAGAATTGTTCTTGATGTATGGTAACGGGGATCTCCAAATGGAGGTCTTTACCGATTTGAGCTTCCAGAATGATAAGGATGACAGCAAGTCTATCTTAGGGTTTGCATTTACCCTCAACGGAGGGACGGTGAGTTGGAAGAGTTCCAAACAGGATACCGTTGCAGACTCTACGATGGAAGCTGGGCACATTGCTACAAATGATGCTGCCAAGGAAGCCGTCTGGATGTGGAAGTTCATCTCGGAGTTAGGAGTAGTTCCAACCATTATTGATCCAATACCATTGTATTGTGATAATAATAGGGCTGTGGCGTTGACCAAAGAGCCCAGGTCCCATCAGAAGTTCAGACACATCCTGAGGCGATATCATTTGATCCGGGAGATAGTTGATTGCCACGAGATCGAGATTAGGAGAGTAGACAAAAAGGATAACACTGCGGATCCGCTCACCAAGGCCCTCCCTCCGCCGCAGCATAAGCGACTTTTTGAGATGCTGGGTATGAGATACGCCAATAATTGGCCTTAGTGCAAGTGGGAGATTGTTGGATATATGTATGCCTTGGAGGCCATTATATGATAGCGGATGTCTCAGTATGTGTATATATATTCAGAGGACATTCTTGCTCGACATGATAGTATGCTATCTGGTTTACTTTATCTTGACATGTTCATTTGATCATGCTTCTTATTCATTTGGTACATGTTGATAAAGTCCTTAGGATATTTGCTTAACTACTGGGATTATGATGCATATCATACTAGTGGGACACGTGTAGTTTATAAGTATATCCTTGAACTGTTCCTAGTCGTGGGTGTATCGAGACGGTGCATCGATATTCCAGAGTAGACTAGCGTGTACAATTCTTGTCCCATATGATGGGCGATGGATGATCCCATATCCATTTGGTGTGGTGACACTAAAGAATATATATGGGTGCTCAGTGGAGACTAGGTACACTGAACGGACTCGCCGAGAACTCCTATATGGTATTATATCTATCGTCGGATAGCAGTTCTCAGGTGACACTGGTACATGTTAGTCTGTAGACCCGAGATCGTTATAAAGTCTTGTGTGTCCTCCTACTGTACTTTGATCTCCACCCTACCACGGCTCTACTGAGCGTGCAAACAGGTGGATTTTGGGTACAGTCCCGAGGCACATGGAGGTAATGAGCGATAGGAGGGGTTTCGTCTCTCCCGGTATTGAGGGTTGATGTTGCGCTATACTCGATTGGTTATAACAGGAAGTCCCTGGCTAGAGCTGCTGAGATTTACTGATAAAGGTTATCAGTAGTTTCTCGATCTGTTATGAGCCATATACCCGCATGACTTATTGAGTTATTGGGGTCGACGATACCATCCCTAGGCTCGATATGCAACATATCTGACGAAGAGACCGGACTGTACGGTAAGTGTTGCCAGTTGGCTAGACGGGAATTTTGACAAGTTCGCTTGTTTTTCTTCTGGTCGCTCAATATCCGGGTGGCCGTTACGTTTAGCTGACCGCTTGCGGCTTGTGGGCGTTTGATATGATCATCACCTACTGCTGGCGTATTGACGAGTCTTAGAGTCCCACACAGGAGTTTCCTAGCTCAGGCGAAATGATATGGTGTGCATATGAGATATGCGCGGGAGCTCGATTAAATGCGAGTATATGATACCGTGTTTTAATTGGGCGTTTTCTATTGGTCGGGTCGTATGAGATATGACCGGTTTATTAAATCAAGTGTTGATTTAATATTGACTTTTAGCTCATTTATTTAAACCTTTTCTATTTGAATGTATGCATGAATGTATGTATGTATATACATGTTGATGTGAATGCACACATACATGCATACATGTGTCATGGTTGTTGATACAAAGAAGATGGCAATGCAAGACTCACATGGTAGATATATATATGTATATATATTTTCATTATTGAGAAAAAGAAATGATTAAATCATGGTTGAATTTTCTTCATCACTATTTTTTACTTGACCTAAGTTTTGACCATGGTTTAATTTCCTTTGTTCTTTAACTCACAAATGAAAATATCTAGATATTTATTAACCATGGTTGTATGTGAGTGTGACTCATATACATATATTTTCTTTTCTCATTTATCTTGAGAATTATCATTATCACAAAAGAGCTCAAGCTAGCCATCTCCTTCTTCCTCTTTCATGCTCTCTTGATTTTTCTATAGAGTGAGGAACACAAAAAGAAAGGGTTTTTAAGTGAGAACATTAACCACATCACCGATCTATACTACTCTAACCCATTAGTGTAGGTTGTTTGATCCACATCATCATACATCAAGTGAAGCTAGGAGCTTGAGCAAAGGGACTCCGGATGGATCGTCGTGGACTTGGAAGGATTCAAGCAAGCCGGTTCAAACTCTAGGAGATTTAAGGAGTCACTCAAGAAGGTCTACAGAGGTTGTATTTCTCCCCACTTAGTGTTAGACACTAGTTAGTATGTGATACTTTAAGTTGTTACCCTAGATTCTATTTCGATTCATGGTTGGAATTGTTTCGCACCCCTAAATTTATAATATAGCATGTGTGATGCAACTCTTATCCTAGGCATGGTGCTAAAGAATCCCTACATGTTCTAGTTTATGTTATTCGTTTTTTTAAAGGGATCTTAGTTTATATCCATAAGGGCTGGTTGTCGTTCATCAGCTGCGAGCGCTCCCAACAATAAATCCCCCCCTCGCGACAAGTGATGAATTGCAATTTTACTAAATATTCCTCAATAAAAAAACTAACCAAGCTTATTGACTAAATCCTTCAAGCGCAGCTCATTGAATATGAACTCATTGTAATCAAATAATTTCCTTTTTCTTGTTATTTGCATACTTAAAGTTAGAGGTGCAAACCATGGACGAATTCCGTGATATCTTTTCGACTGGAGTTCAAAGGAGAAAAGTAGCGCACACGGGGCTCAACGATGTCTCAAGTAGAAGTCATGCCGTGCTTTCAATTTCTCTCAGAAATGGCACCACCAAAGGAAAGCTAAATCTCATAGATTTAGCAGGTATATCAATTCTACTCGAGTTAATGACAACTGTATTTGTATGCTTTTGTAGTTATACCTCTTAATTTATTATGCAGGTAATGAGGATAACAGAAGAACCGGTAACAATGGAATCCGACTCCAAGAGAGTGCAAAGATTAACCAATCTCTATTTGCTTTATCAAACGTAATTTACGCTCTTAACAACAATGAGCAAAGGATTCCATATCGAGAGAGCAAATTGACGAGGATATTGCAGGATTCTTTAGGAGGGACTAGTCGAGCTTTGATGGTTGCTTGTCTTGTAAGAGCTTTACAATTACACAACACCCCGTGTAGTTTATCCTGTATAGAACTTATACCCGCCCTCCCCTCAACTTATTTATTAGTGCAAACACCCCCTCTGTTCATCGATAAAAAAACCCTAAAGAACACTTAAATTCAACTCTAGGAAACACAAACAAGATCCAGAGTTAAATTAGACAAATCTTTGGAGCTGTTTAGAGTTGAATTTAAGTGATTTTAAAGGATTCAGTCGATGAGCAGAAGGGGTGCTTAAGTTAATGAAAAATCTGAGGGGGTTATAAGTGCTATATTGGGTAAACTGCAAATTTATTTTGGGTTGAGATTAACCTTCTTTGGGGATTGCATTGGATTTCACATGAAGAGTACTAACTTTCGTGCTTTTTTAAATTTATTTATTTAAAGAATCCGATATCATACCAAGAGGCAGTTCATACAGTTAGCTTGGCTGCACGCTCTCGACACATTGTGAATTATGTTGGTTCTGCTAGCAAGAAAGAGACTCCTAAAGAGAAAATTGATATGGAAGAAAAGCTTAAAGCTTGGCTTGAATCTAAAGGAAAAACTAAAAGTTTGCAGAGAACCGGAATTTTCTCTCCATCTTCTGTAAGATCATCTACAAAAGCAAAGCCTAAGGGGAGGTCTGTTTCTCGCATAATTTTTTCTCCACTGTAGATTATAATAAGTTTTTTTCTTCTTAATTTATGTTTTACTTGGATTTTGTTTACAGAAAATTGTTTGATGTCGGTGTTCTAAACTCGATTATGATGGAGGTAAGTGCTCATTATAAATTTACACTAAAATACCCTTTACTGCCCATAGTTAAAGGTATTTTAGTATAATTTAGCATTAAACATGTGTATATGAAAAACACTAGAAATGTTAATAATAATAGCATTTCACAATTCTGATTCAGGACAATACATTACCAGGTGTGACCACTGCCAAGGATTCATTACTATTGAGCAAAGTAAGTATTGATACAAACTTTTCATGTTTATGTATCATAAGAATCTACAAGTTGTATAATTCCCTTTCTTCAATTGATTTCTATAGGAAACTAGCTCACAGGAAGTAGAAAATTCAAAGCATGACAATATTTTTCAAAGCATGACAAAGTAGAAAATTCAAAGGATTCAAGGCATTGGATGTTCTTTTCTTCTTTAATGAAACATAACTTTTTTGTTCAATATCTGCAAATGTGAAAGTTTGTCGATGTGTATCATTATGTAGCACCTTTGAGTTCAGTTCAAATTTTCTTTTGGCAGGTTATAGACCCTTGCCAAACCGTGTATGCTAAAGACCAAGATGATGCTCAAAGATTGGATAATCCTTTTGATGTTGACGACGCCATAGTTCAGGTCCCAAAGCGATTGGATTTGCCTGGTAAATGATCTTCAAACTCAATTTTTTGTCAAGTGTCCAGGTGTGATTTATTGGGCTATTTCTCTGAAACCGCATTTCTGTTAGGCCGTTCTCCAGTTACTATCCTCTACTAATAATGTTAGACTATCCCTTGCGGTTAGAATTTTTTAAAACAGAAACAACATAAAATGACCCTTATTTGACATTTTTTCTTCCATAATTATATTGGGTCTAATTAGGCATAAAATAGGGGTACTTATGGGGAGTTGGGAGGTAAGTTATGGGTAAAGCGGCACAGTAGGGTTCCAAATCAGTGAAATACCTCAAAATAGTTCGACTGTATGTTAAATTTTTGTTGCTTGTTTAGCAGTTTTAATGGTTCATGTCATAGAATGTGACAAAGTTTTACGTTGGCTGCACAAGCCTACCACAACCTTCACCCTTTCTCATTCTGACTTGGGACCGGCAACGGTGGGTTTAAATCTGTCATAATGAAACTTTCTAACCTCTGTGAGAAAACTCTAAACAACTAAAACAAACTTGAGTTAAATTTTGGGTTACAAGGGAGGATTGTGGATGCCCTAGATCGAATTTGGGTGCTCTATAACGAGGGTTGCGGGTGCGGGTAGAATGGGAGAAATTATGGTTTGGCTTAGAAGAAATAGTATTTGATAATGCATAAATTAACGGCAAGGAGGGTCTTGGCTATTACAGAATCTGGACTCATCCTTTTGATGGTTTTTTAATTTTGAAAAAAGAAGTGAACTTTACGGATTGCAATATTTGTGTAGATGCACCGTGTAGCAAGGAAAATTTACAATCTCCTTCGAAAATTACGGGGTCGCCTCTAATGAGTGAAAAGATGCAAGAATTACGTCACTCTCTTAGGAAAGCTCTATCTCCAATTTCGTCTAACGTGGAAGCAAACAAACAATTATCCTCGGAAGATCGAACCTGTGTTGTCTCGCAGGAACCGAAAACCCCTAAAACAACTTGTGACAAGGATGTAGTTCAAGTCCTCGATACCCCGTTTGATAAGTTTAATGCATTGAGCTCTAACTTGAAGGTTTGTGAAAATAATCTTGTTTCAAATATTGAGTTAGATTTTACTTCCTCCATTTCAAAAAGAAAGTCCTTTTTTGATTATGCACACCTATTTAGAGGTGGTTAAACTATTCTAAAAATCTACTCATGCTAATTCCTAATTTACCAGTTTAACCCTAATAATTACTCTTGATGCTTTATTTAAAACCTTAACAAACAATCAACAAGAAATTTGTCAGGGTTAAATTTGGAAATCTATTTATACATTGCATATTTTCAAAATGCATGGAGTACTTTATTGACCCCGAAAACTTAAAAGTACTTTCTTTTTGAAACAAATGAAAAAGCCAAAAAAAAAAAAGACAGACTTCTTGAAACGGAGCGTGCATATATTTTTGCTAATATTTATGCATTGTTTATATGCAGGATTCTCTTGTGCAGAAGTATCTAGGATTCTTAAATGTTGCCAGCAAGTGAGTGTTTCGATTCGTTGCATTATATCTTTAATTTAATGAATCTGATAACTAAAGCTATCAGTTATGGATTTATAATTTCAAAGATCTAGTTGTTTATATCTATCTATCTATCTATCTATATATATATATATAATGGAGGAAAGATACCATAGGAGGGAATTTCCTTTTATGGCGTCGAAAAAAAACACCCACTTGCTGGCAACATTTATGGCGTCGAAAAAAAACACCATAGGTGGAAATTCTCTCCTATGAGTTCTTTCCTCTATTATTCTCTTTCTCTATATATAGAAAATAATGGAGGAAAGAGGCCATAGAAGAGGATTTCTTCCTATGGCGTCGAAAAAATATAACCTTCACCATTTTTTCGGACGATCGGCATCCATCATCATCATCTAAGATGTGCATTCACCAAATTTCATGTGATTCTACCACTTTTTCACCGTTGAATTAGCAATGTAAAAAGTTCTATTGTCGGTAAACCATTAATTTTGCACCAACTAAATCAACGGTGAAAAAATGGTATAATCGCATGAAATTTGGTGTATATACATTTTAGATGATAAAGATGGAGCTGATCTATGCCGTTCGTCAAAAAAAAACATGGAAAGTGCATTTTTCCGACGCCATAGGAGGAAATTCCCTCCTATGGCACCTTCCCTCCATTAATCTCATATATATATATATATATATATATATATATATATATATATTGCTAATAACATATCATATAGCTTATATGAGGCACTTGTTTTCTAAGAATCCGTGCCGTAGTTACAACATAATATAGTTCATGATAATCTTCTTCTTAATCTTGCAGAATTGTTTTCTTAATTTTTTAATATTTCTTATAAGAAAGCAAAAAATTATGTATTCATTTCTTGTCATTGGAAATTTTACAAGCTAAATGCAGATAGGTAATATGTAAATTTAAAAATCTAAAATACAATCTTAAGAAGTGTAGCATAAAAATGCAGATAGTAGTGAAGAGATTAAAAAAAATTAACTGCTTCGTTTTCCCCTTTTTTCTTTTCTTCCGAAACAGAGAGGAGCTTGTGCAGCTAAAGGTATTACGGCATTCATACTACACATCGCCTTCAAAAACTTTTTTTATCGTTTGTAGTTTTGAACTATAAATTTTGTATGTTACATATTATCATCAGGGAATCGGTCAAAAACGAGCAGAATACATACTCGAGCTGCGAGAACACAATCCTGAACCATTGAAATCGGTTAGTAAATCCTACATTTTGGTTGAAATGCTATTTAATTGCCGTCGTTCATCATTGAATTCTGAAGGGAAAAAAAGAGTAATAATTTTGTGATGCCTGCAGTTGTCTGATTTGGAAGAGATAGGCCTTTCGTCAAAACAGGTTAAATATGATCAGATTCTTTTTAGAAGTTTACTTTTTTCCTGTAAGCTATATTTTCCTTTCCCTTCTGTTTGTTCTTTGTTTATTGATAAAAGGCGGAATTTTTTCCCCCTGCAGGTTCAAGACATGTTTAGGAGAGCTGCAAGAGGATTCTTCGTATAGATGTGACCTCTTCAATCGAATCTTCCTTTGCGATTTAACTTTAAAATGTTGAATTGTAATTGAATTGTGCAAGCAACATCCGTGTTGTATCATTTTAGTGTTAACTTTTGCTCTAGCACGAGTAGAATGTCGATTGTAAGCTCTTCTTGTTAATGCTGATATTTCTTTAGTTCAGTTTGCTCACAATCTCTTTATCGCGTTTTTCTTTTTCAATTTTTTTTATCTTTATATAGATCATTCTCAACCTTGCACAACAACATCAATGATGTTTATTCCTAAAAGAATTGATATTATTCTCAATTTGAATATAACTTCTCTTCCGATGCGTATAAATTAAGTGAAAACTGCTCAAATATCTGTGAGAATTTGCATATCGTGTGTGAAAAGAAACGAATTTAAAAAATTTCTTTCAGATTTCAGACCACATACCAATAATCAAGTAATTAGCCATATTTTGACATTCAAGTGCAGCAACGCTTACTAAAACCAACACAACTTCAAGATAGATTAACCATGAAGAAACAATAATTTGAAGCCAACAAGGTCCTATTTCTAATAACATTAATTATAACATCATAGATTGATCACACCACAATAAACATCATGCATAGTAGTTATTTATGATCATTCTTGTTATATTTCATTTGCAGTTGCAGGGGTCACAGGTGCAGTTGGATCCACACTTGCATCCATTCTCAGCCTCCTCTGCCATCTCAAATCCCTCAAATCCCCTACAAAACAAAACAATTAGTTATATTTAAATCGAATTTTTATTTACAAACTATTTTATGAAAATTGCGTGAAACGAAGTAAAATTCGATGAAATTAAGTAACAGACCCCTTCTGAGGTGCAACTCCAAGGACCATGGCTGTGGTGGCGGTGCTTCTTTCCTCACCCAAATCAGCATACATCTTGCATCTGCACAGATGATAATTATTTTAAAAAAACATAGAAGAAATTAATTTCATGATCTAAATGGGATTAAAGGTGAAAGATATATTTTTAATAAATTTTTTATGTAAAAACACGAGAAATGTCAGATGCCCCCTTTGTCTACTAGCCATAATAGCAAAAATAATTTAGGCCTGCTACACCAAAATTTTTTCGCAAGGCCGTCGTCACCTATAATTTTATCCATCAAAATGGGATTGGCTGTTCAGCAACGCTTAGCCTCTATATGCATGAAGAAAATCACTTTTTGACAAATTAAAACATCATATATGGAGTTATAAATTAAAGACAAGAAAGATATATAAAATGAAGAAAACCCATTAAAATTTACTGAAAAACAACATTAATGAGAATAAATAACTATGAATTTATACCCTCCACATCCACTGCCGCATTTGCAGCCAGATCCACACCCACAGTTGCCACCACAGCAAGACATATTCTTTTGCAAGATTTGAGAGAAATGAAACACAAATTTGAAGGAGATCACTAAAATTTTTGTGCTTTTGGGTTGAGAGCTTAGGCTCCAATTTATAGAAGAAGAAGTGCAGGTGAGGAGCTGATATCAGCCGTACGCGTGTCAGGGTCGCATTGGTTGGAAAGCAGAGAAATATCGGCACGGTTTTCCATTTCTTCCACGTAACTATCGGCATCGGTAAGCTCACCCCGTTGAATATCTGCGTTCGGTGTGATTTACCAATTTGCCCCTGGCCCTTTGCTCTCATCTAGAGGCACATTTTATTTTCTAAATTTTTTCAAGGGATGGAAAATTGTACGAATTATCGGAGCTGAATCCGGATCTGTTTCTGATTTTCTTAGAATACCAATTTTAATATGGTTGTCTATACGTGTTTATGCGTCAGTGGCCGACGTATACGGATATGGTGACACATAATCGTACTGTATCCATACCCGATATCAAAAATAGTAACATTTGATTTTATCCGGTATATAAAACAGTGAAAAAGATTGCTGGAATTAGAAAGAATGGTAACATGTTCTAGCTTTTCGGGTAAGTTAGCTGTACGAAAGAAACAGTTTTTATATTACTTTTACCTTACTAAATCAACTACATATAATATGATTATTAGTTGATGGCTTTTATTTATGTGGTAGATTATGTTTAGACTTCTATCAATTATTGAAAAGCATCTTTCTTGTGATGTTTGCAAGAAAGGGTATGAAAGTGAAATATGTGATGTGAACTAGACATTATAGAAAAAATTGGCTCTATTAATCGATTTGGTGTCAAGTCACAATGAAGACCAGAGTCTTTTTAATAAAACATGAACTTGAGGTTTATATACCAGGAGAAGGATTTGATCAAATTTCATACTCTAGTTTTTGTGAATATACCAATTATTTACATGTTATCAACTTTGTAAGAATTATATAAGTTGTCTACCATACTTAATTTTGCTACAAAATTGGATTAATCTTGTAACATCTTCTCGTATTTTTGTAATTTTCTACAAAATTCTCTATAAGAAACTCTAATATTCTTACTTGGTTTCTGATGATGCTCGATATCGTCATTTTTCAGATCGTGACACGTGGCAGATGGCGTGTCCCGAAATTAGCAAGAAAGGACCAGGAACGGTACGTCGGTGGAATACCCCGGGTTTGCGGCCCATGGACATGGCCGACCTCCTGTGCCCGTCCACACCACTCCTATACCCGCCTTACAAACAACCGTTGGCCCGCCTCCGAGCCCCCTGCACAATTGACCTCCTCGGCCCACTCAGCTCGTCTCCGGACTACCGCAGAACCAAGATGCTTCGGCCTTCCGCTCGTTCCCGAGCCATCCGCCGAGCTCATCTTCCTCAGTCCCATCGACCGACCAGCGACACCAGTCGCAGGCACCTCCGCCACGCCTCCGCGAATCTCGCCATGCGCGAGATATCCGCCGGCCACGTCCCGCGTTCTACACCATCACGATCCCCCATTAACGAGCCTGTCTCGTCATTAATGCGGGATCCCGCCTATCACGCGGGCGTGACGCCGGGGGCGTAACAGCCGGCGTGATTCTCGCGCCCGCCTGCCATTCGCTGTTGGGTATATAAACCCTTCTTTTAGGCGACTCAAGTGAGTCATTCTTTCCTCACTAGGCAGTTACTCTGCTCAAATATCCGGTCTAAATTGATCGTCGGAGGGTCATCGGTGGTACAACCACCCCGGGACTTTCTTGCAGGTAGATCGGTCTCAACCACCTCAAACCCATTGAGATCCACACGCTTCAGGAGTTAACCTCCAATCCAATCTCAGCCGTCCATCGTCGCCAACAGCAGACCTACGGAAGGTTACATCTTGACGTAATCCGATATCCGTCAGCTGGCGCCGTCTGTGGGAACATCTTGATTCCACTGAACAAAGTTCACCTTCCGATCTCAAATTAATGGCGAGCGATCACCGCGACGATCCAAGTGCTAGCCGCCGCCTCCCCCATAACGGAGGCGCGAACGAATCTCCTCCCCCAAACGCCATCAACGCCCTAGCCTTCCGGATAGATCGACTCGCATCCATCGTGGATGCGCTCGTCCGTGTCCAAACGGCGGGCCAAGCACCCCAGGTCGCCGCTCCTCCACCTCGGGACCAGGACCCCTACAGAGGGAGAGAAGACTCTGCTCGCGTCGGCATTACCGACCACCGCCTCGCTGCCTCCCACGGCCGCAGATCTCCCGGGCCAACATATTCCATGACTCGCTGGGCGCCACACAGTTCAACACCGAGGTCCATCGTCAGAGCGCCTCGCCCCGAGCCTCATCGCGCCCCTGTCCCTCCCGAGGAGGTGTCGGTCAGCTCGCCTGCGCCCAGGCATGACTGATACCCCCTCCATCGACGGGGTCGCGCGGACGGGACTCGTCACGGCAGCTCGAAGACTATCTCGCCAGGGGACCTAAGGAACCTCATCGAAAGGAACCGGGGCCGCGGCCAGACACAGGTCTCCAACAGCAGAGGCCAAAGATCAGAATGTGCTCAATCGTCGGGATACCATGGCCGACTCGACGCCCTCGAAAAGAAGATCGAAGGTATGCATCGAGAAGGTCATCATTCGAGCGACGGGGCTAAGTACGCCGCTGACTCGCTCACAAAACCCTTCACCGAGGAGCTGCTCGCCGTCCATGTCTCCTCCCGGAACAAGCCCCCAAAGGTCTCTCTCTTCGATGGTAAGTCTGACCCGAAAGACCATTTGGACACATTCATCACAGGAATGAGCTTCCAAGACAACTCTAACGCTGCCCAATGCCGAGCTTTCCCGGCCACTCTCATCCGCTCCGGACGAGACTGGTTCTGAGGGCTCGTGCCACGCTCGATCTCAACCTTCGACGAGCTAGCCACTCAATTCCTTGGCCACTTCGTCGGGAACAGACGGCAGAAACGGACCGTCGACCATCTCTTCACAATCAAGAGCGGGGACAAAGAAACATTCAATGGGTACGTCACCCGCTTCTACAACGCCCTTCTCGAGGTCCCAGAATATCTGGCCGAGACGGTCATTACAGCACTTAGGTCTGGCCTTAGGCACAAGGAGTGGTTACGCTCCTTTGTATTAGCGCAACCTAAGACCATGGCCGAGGTAAAGGCCTGGACCGAGCGTGAGATCCAGCTCGAGTCCGAGATGAACGCAAATCTCTCCGGGGCAGAGTTAACTAACCAAAAGAAAAGGGTGAGGGAAGAGAGAAAGAGACTTGCGCGGCCAAAGCCCTACTCCCCGAAGTTTCAGAAGTACACCCCGCTCAACGTCTCCCAGACGGTACTGCTTGAGGAGGCTAAGGGCGAGGGGTTCTTTAAGCTCCCCCCGATCTCACGCATGGTGGCAAAGCGTACCCGGGGCCCTACTACGGTTTCCACAAGTCACAAGGCCACTCCACAGAGAGCTGTAAACAGTTTCGAGACTACATCGAGGAGCTCATCCATTCGGGACACCTGGCAGCGTACTTGCGGGACAAGCGGCAAGCTGATCGCGAGCAGGAGCAGCGTCCCCCTCCCGGCGAGCTGACAATCGGTCAAATTATGGTCATATCGGCGGGGGGTACGTCGGGTACCTACGAGGCTCGATACCCCACGCCGGTCGTGGAGGCCAACAACCATCTGAGGATGAAGGCCAGGGAAACCGAGCCGATCGTTTTTGACGACCTTACATTGTCAAGAAGCTCAAACCGTACCAATAAAAAGAACATCTACTAGCGTGTGCTTCTTTTACTAAAACAATGTAAACTTTTCTCCAGATCTTTCTGTTTATATAATAAGAAGAGATCATTGAAACATTGCGAAAAGAAGAGTTTTGTTTATTCAAAGGGTACTATAGGCTCCTCAGTCGGACATTGAAAAAGAAAAATTACAATAGCGGGGGAAGGGGGTGCATAGAACATTGCTCATGGTACTCCGAGAATATTTCCGCCAGCCGAGCCCTCGCGGACTCAGACCTCTGCCTCTGATGCTGCCTGTGAACGTCGGCGTCGTGCCTCAATTGGCAGTACTCAAGGATGAGCGCCGCCTAGCGATCCCGCCGACCCACGGAGATCAGCCCAAAGCGCCGTAAAGACCTTAGCTTACCAACCGCCTCGTCCTTCAGCTGTTCGGACAAGGGTTTGTAGAGCCCCGGCGACGCCCTCCAGATGGAGTACATCAACAGCTGGAGCAGGGAAGAGCGCCGGGGAAGCAGTCGACCGAAATGATCCTCAATGCGGCCTATGACTAACTGCACCGTGTCCTCGGTGCAGTACTGATCGTAGATGTACACGTTCTCGAAGTTTACGATGTCGGGGATGGTAAAAGGGAAGTCCTCCATTCTTACGTTTTAGATGTGAAGGAAGGAGTGATCAACGCTCCCTCCGTTTTATAGCCCACAACGCCTCACGAGTCCAACAGTCGCTCATTTCATCTATAACTGTACCGCCACGCGGCAAACATCGAACCTTTCTCAGCGCAATCGAAACGATGCGGCGCCGGCGCTTCGCCTCCCCACGCGTTCATTACACGTGTCGCCCGCGACTGTCCCTATTCCCCATACCCACACCGGGAAGGTCGAACAGAACCTCATGAATCGACCGAGCGGATACCCTGCTCGGCTATTCTGGGCTGGTAGTTCACTACCCCGCAACGCCAGGGATTGAAGCCCTCATCAAGAGGCAACTGGGGTCGCCTTTGCTCGGTTATCCCTGGCTGGTAGTTCCCTTCCCCGCAATGCCAGGGATCGAAGCCCTCACCAAGAGGCAGCCGAGCGGCTCCCTGCTCGGTTATCCCTGGCTGGTAGTTCCTTACCCCGCAACGCCAGGGATCGAAGCCTTCACCAAGAGGCAGCCGAGCGGCTCCCTACTCGGCCATCCCTAGCTGGTAGTTCTTTACCCACAATTCCAGGGATCGAAGCCCTCACCAAGAGGCAGCCGAGCGGCTACCCTGCTCGGCTATCCCTAGCTGGTAGTTCGCTACCCCCACGACGCCAGGGATCAAAGCCCTCGCCAAGAGGCACCGAGCAGTAATCCTGCCCCGCCCGTCCTTAAGGATCAAAGCCCTCGCCAAGAGGCACCGGGCAGCAACCCTGTTCGGCCAGTCCTTAGCAGGCCTCTTATAGCCCCTCCCGCGCTAAGGATCAAAGCTCTCGTCGAGAGGCACCGGGCAGCAACCCAGCTCGGCCCGTCCTTAGCAGGCCTCTTACGGCCCCTCCCGCGCTAAGGATCAAAGCTGTCGTCGAGAGGCACCGGGCAGTAACCCTGCCCGGCCCGTCCTTAAGGATCCAAGCCCTCGCCAAGAGGCAACCGGGCAGCAACCCTGCTCGGTCCGTCCTTAGCAGGCCTCTTACGGCCCCTCCCGAGCTGAGGATCCAAGCCCTCACCAAGAGACAACCGGGCTCGCCCTTGTTCGGTTATCCCTGGCTGGTAGTGCCCTACCCCATATCGCCATAGATCTAAACCCTCGCCAAGAGGCAACTGAATAGCTTCACTGCTCGGTCCATCCTTAGCAGGCCTCTTACGACCCCTCCCGCGCTAAGGATCCAAGCCCTCACCAAGAGGCAACCAGGCTCGCCCTTGCTCGGTTATCCCTGGCTGGTAGTTCCCTACCCCACATCGCTAGAGATCTAGGCCCTCGCCAAGAAGCAACTAAATAGCTTCACTGCTCGGTCCATCCTTAGCAGGCCTCTTATGGCCCCTCCCGCGCTAAGGATCAAAGCCTTCACCAAGAGGCAACCGAGCAGCTACCTTGCTCGGTTATGCTGGCTGGTCGTTCACTACCCTACGAAGCCAGGTATCTAAACCCTCACCAAGAGGCAACCGAGCAGCTTCACTGCTCGGTCCATTCTTAGAGGATAACCCCGACGAATATTCACTACGCGACCTCCCACGCCGACTTCGGGGCCATTAAGACACCGACCTTATACCGGTCTTTGCACACATAGGCAATTGGCAAAATGGTTAAATTCAACTCGACGTGCGGTCGCTAAGTGAAATTCTCTAAGCTCAGCACCGTGCAAACAGAGATTTAACAACAAGTAAGAGGAAAAACTACGCCAAACACCGCAAAAAATGCTTCATTCAAAAGTCTTTACAAATGTATTATTGGCCCCCTGGCCTTACAAAAACGCTCGGAGGCTTACAAGATTCCCGAAGCAACAAAAAAAAGAAGATATAAGAAGACGAGGGTTTCAGGCCTCAGGGCCGGGCGCAACCCCGAGGAGCTCTGTGTCCACTACGACCGGGGTTGCGTCTTGAGGATCGGCGCCCATAGCAAAAACATTGGCGCCGCCCTCGCCGGGAGCCTCTTCCTCGGCAGCGCTTCCAGGGGAATTCCCCTGCGCGTCATTCCTGCGAGGATATTCATCCCGGAGCTCTTCATCAGGGAACTCCGGCATCCGAGCCTTGACGGCGTCGAAGGCATCATGCCAGATGAGGGTAGAGGCTGCGACTAGGTCGGTGTAAAAATGGTCCGACTTTTTATAGTTCTCTACCGCCTTCGACGCTTTGAGCTTAGCTCGCTTCATTCCCTCCATCGCAGCTTCGCACTCCTTCCGGAGGGAGCTCGCCGACTTCTTCAGGGTGCCGACAAGCACCTTGGAGTCTTGAAGCTTGGCCTCGGCGGCCCGGATGGCCTCACGGCACCTGGCAACCTCCTACTTCCCGGCCGCTATCTCGTCCTCATGGACGGCGACCTTCGCCATCGCTGCCTCCAGCTCCAACTTTGAGCTCTCCTCCAGCGAGGAGAACTCTCCCGCGGCCCGCATCGCCGGGGCAATTTCCTCGTCCTCCATTTGGACGACGAGGGCAACGTGCTGGAGGACCTGAAGAAATCAAAAGGGGGTCAAAAAGGAAAGGGAGGCACCCAATCTTCCGAATAAATAAGACGCTGAATGAAAACCCAAGTGAGGTGCGAGCACTAACCTGCATGGCTTCTTGGGCGATGGCCGCCATTTGCGCCCTGAGAGTTCCCTGAGAGATTTTCCCCCGGCCGACCTCTCCATCTCCGTCAGCAGGCTGTCAGAAACGAAGAGCCCCGAGGGCACCTCAAAGCGGAGGTCCCCCTCGTCTATAAAGATTGGGGAGGCCGGGGTGCGCGGGACCGTCCGGTGAAATCTCTTGAGAGACGACGCCG
Organism: Agapanthus africanus; assembly: GCA_030015575.1. Taxonomy (NCBI): domain Eukaryota; kingdom Viridiplantae; phylum Streptophyta; class Magnoliopsida; order Asparagales; family Amaryllidaceae; genus Agapanthus; species Agapanthus africanus. The sequence continues at coordinate 198,889,181 of JASDDO010000028.1, read as the reverse complement.
AAGAGCCAGTCTCTATCTCCAAAGCCCGGGCCTTTTGTTCCCGAACCCGCTTCCGGCTCTGCGCCTGGCTGGACTCTGGGGCACGGGCCGCACTTGAACGCCTCGGTGGAGCGGTTGCCGGGGGAGCCGGGGATGACGTCGAACGGGCGGAGCTGGCATCTCCAGCCCTCAATCCCTTCTTCTGCTCGTGCATGGCCGCTCGGAATTTGCTCACGTCCATGGGTTCTGCACAAGACAAGGTACAAAGGAGTCAGCAATGCAAGTAAAAATAAAAATAAACGCTAGCCTAAACAGATCACCTATAAACTCCCAACTTACCCGCGAACTGGACGGGGCTGAGCCCAGCCCAACTAAGGGCCTGCTCAGAAAGCAGCACGTCAGCCCGGGGAATGGGCTCCCACTCCGCCACTTTTACCGCTTCGGGATTGTTCGACTGACTCTCCCGCCGAACTATCCCGAGACCACAGGGTGGGCACGGGCCAGTCTTCACCCTCAGACGGCCCGACAAAGAAAAACTTCTTCTTCCAATCATGGATGGAAGAAGGGACCACGATGACCCTTGATTCGGCAGCACTTCCCCGTTGTTTCCTAAAGGAGATGTATACCCACCTCGGCTCGCCCGCGCGAGTGCCGGGGTGACTTTTGTAACAGAGAGAAGAGGCAAGGGTGCTCAGCCTGAAGGGGATCATGTGCAACTTCAAACGGACTAGGAACCCAAGGAGAATCCTCCAGGAGTTTGGCACTAGCTGACCCGGAGCTAACCCAAAATGATTCAGCGCTCTAACAACCTCGGGAGAGAAGGGCAGGCGCATTCCGGCCCAAAAGGCTTCCACGTACAGGGCGATCTCCTTACCCCGTACTTGATCTGCCCTCTCCCCTTCCTCGGCCAAACGTAGCGTACAGCCGGGAGGAATGTAGAAACGAGCCCGAGCGGTGGCGAGCTAATCCTCATACCTCACTGTGGATGACACACCAGTGGCATCCGCGGCCTCCGCTCTGGGAACCTCCCTCGTCGTGCGACCCCGGGAAGAAGATCTGACCCTAACTTCCCGGGAGGACTCCGACTCAGTGGAAGAAGAAGTAGAAGAAGAAGAAGAAGAAGAAGAAAAAGAATTTACGGGAGGCTCCCTAGACTCTACCCGATCTATTTCTACAGACTCTCACAAGAAGACATCTAACCTGGTGGATAGGATGAGTCCTCGGAAGAGAAAACGCGGAGATCCGACCTAAAAAGGAGAGCGCCGAGCTAACGAGACTCTGGACGAGGAAATTATGAAGAGATATCGGCCTTGATGGGGACCCCACCTCTATTTATAGCCGCCGGCGTGCACATCCAACGGCGACAGTCATCTCCCGCCGAAACTACTCATCGCATTCGACGGTCCCCATCGCTCTACCTGTCGTGCACGCATTGGTCGCACCCCGTCGAAAACGGGAAATCTGCGGCCCATCGCGTCAGCCAACCAGCGCAAGGCACGTGGGAAGTCGCTTCGGCGAACGTACGCACGATCCGGCGCATCCTCTTTAATGCAAGATCTGGCCCCTGATCCGCTGACGTCATCAAGAAAATACAGTTGATTGCCCGGGAATGCGCACTTACAATATCTTCAAAAAGGAGCTCACCTCGGGGACCCGGCAGACCACTCTTGACCCAACCCGTGAACAGGTCGGGACGAGAGTGGGGGGCTAATGATGATGCTCGATATCGTCATTTTCCAGATCGTGACACGTAGCAGATGGCGTGTCCCAAAGCTAGCTAGAAAGGACCAGGAACGGTACGTCGGTGGAATACCCCGGGTCTGCGGCCTATGGACGTGGTCGACCTCTTGTGCACGTCCACACCACTCCTGTGCTCGCCTTACAAACAACCGTTGGCTCGCCTCCAAGCCCCCTGCACAATTGGCCTTCTCAGCCCACTCAGCTCGTCTCCGGGCTACCGCAGAACCAAGATGCCTCGGCCTTCCGCTCGTTCCCGAGCCATCCGTCGAGCTCATCTTCCTCAGTCCCATCGACTGACCAGCGGCACCAGTCGTAGGCACCTCCACCATGCCTCCGCGAATTTCGCCATGCGCGAGATATCTTCCGGCCACGTCCCGCGTTCCACGCTATCACGATCCTCCATTAACGAGCCTGTCTCGTCATTAGTGCGGGATCACGCGGGCGTGATGCCGGGGGTGTAACGGCCAGCGTGATTCTCGCGCCCGTCTGCTATTCGCTGCTGGGTATATAAACTCCTCTTTCAGGCGACTTAAGTGAGTTATTTGGCCGTTATTCTGCTTAAATATCCGGTCTAACTTGATCGTCGGAGGGTCCTCGGTGGTACAACCACCCCGGGACTTCCTTACAGGTAGCTCGGTCTCAACCACCTCAAACCCATTGAGATCCGCACGTTTCAGGAGTCAACCTCCAATCCAAGCTCAGCCGTCCATCGTTGCCAACAGCAGATCTACGGAAGGTAACATCTTGACGTGATCCGACATCCGTCAGTATCCTTAAAATCCTTTTGATTTTTAATGATGTCTACTGCATGCATAACATATGCTACCGTTCTGATCCTTCCACAAAATTTATTGCGGTTAAGTAAACATTTCTTTGAAATCATGAAATTTAGAAGACTTAGAAAATACAATTTTAGATTGATTCTAGTCAACATATAGATAGACGATCTATTACACTTGATTTATTTATTTATTTATTTATTTTTGTTACATAGTTAATTTATACAAGCAATATGCTAAAGCAATTAATGGTGGAATAATTGAAAGGCTAAGGTCTAATTAAGGGGCAACTCAATAAAACAAAAAGCATTTGGAGGGTGATGGCAGGCACCATGATTGTGAGCTTGCATACCAAAAGCATTAATTCAAGTGGAGAAATAATTGATTTGTGATCATAATGCTATCTTCTTTTTATTAGTAGGCCTCTCTTTGCCTCCCTTTATAGAACAGTAGCACCCAAAAACTTAAATGTTTTTCCTTTTGGACTTGGAAATAATGGAGGTCTAATGGAAGTCTTGGCTTTCTTGGTTTAGTCTCTATGGTTTCAACTTTGTGCCTTATCTAGTCGTGGCCCCTCAACCTCTCACATCCATTCACTTGGAAGCTTGGTTCTAATTGCAAAAGAAAGATACATTTAGATTATAGAAATATACACAATTTGATTATTCAAAAAGTGCCCCCCTTCAATTCATATCTATTTTAAATATCAATATACGATAATAAAAGAGTTCAACTTTAGTGCACTTTCCAATTTTTTTTAACTGCCCCGTGAACCCAACACACACGCACTCAGGGACCCATGAATCGGCTCAGAAAGTGTTAATTGCACTTTAAATATATTTTAATAAGATGTACGGATTTATATAGGCCCTTGGATCGTGTATTGTAACCGGTGTTGGAGTTAAAAAAATTAACTTCCAAAAGATAAATACTTATATAGTATTTAGTGATAAATACTTACACGGTATTTAAACCAAATAAACGGGTCAATGATCAATAACTTGAACAATACAGACCATCGACGCATATAGCTTCATCACACACACACACGCGCGCGCGCGCGCGCGCACACACACACACACACACATCTATATATATATATATATATATATATATGTGGAGCAAAACCCCTTAAACAATTCAAAAGAACTGTTTTTGGGGGGTTCCAGACATCGGGACCCCCTCCCGCTATCGGGAGGCACCCATTTTTAAATAAATGGTGTCGGGACCCCTTCAAAATAGACGTTGAGGACTATTTTTAAGGAGAAGTCGGAGGTAATTTCATCCCCACTTGTCTTAAGAACGTTGGTGGAGTGGTGTTTAATCACTTCTACTTTTAAAGAAGTATATATACTTCTTATTCAACAGAATTGAAGAAGGGATTCATTCTAAGGAAATTTCTGAAAGAATTTCTGAAGTGCTCTCGGTTTTTAAGGAGAAGAAGAAGATAAAGAAGAAGAAGGTAAGAACTAGAGGAATAAGACTCCATTCCTCTCCTCTTTCAATGTTCCTTCTCCCTATCTTCCTTCCTTTATTGTTTTAAGTATGGATCTTGAAATGATCCGTGGAAACTTAAGTTTCTATCATGAAAAGTAGCCATGGCTATTGCTTTTTCATCATCTTCAATGAAGGAAAATTATCTCTTCAGGAGAGGAATGGAATCTTCCTTCTTTCCTTTATTGTCTTTCATCATCTTCAATGAAGATGAGGATGAAGACTATCAGAACATGTGCTCATATGTTCTTGATAAATTTGGACAGAGCTTTGGACATGAGCCATCTCATGTTCTGTATAAAGAGAAATAGATCATCCTATTTCTCTCGTATATTTATGAGAAATGAGAATAAACTCATTTCTGTTCACGAAAACAGAAATCATGGATTGAAATCCCCATGAATTTCTAATGAAAATATATAAACGAATAGAAACATTCTATTTCTCTTCATGGATGGAGATATGAATCATCTCCCTTTAATAGAATCCAATATGTATAAACACATTGTATTATTTCTTGAAACATGTTTCTCTTCATGTTCTGCCTTGAACACAAAAATATGTGCTCATATTGCACACTAAATTGTAAAAATTATGAAAATACATTAGTTTTATGTTATGCATGAAATTCAATACGTGAATTTCCATATTTGATGAAGTTTCATAAAAAAAACTTTATTTTTTTGCCAAAACAAGCCATGGAAAGTCAAAATTGGGCTTTTTGTTCAATATCAAAACCTCTCCCAATGGTCGTGTCACGATCCGAATGTACGGAACGTGACTGACACTTAAATTACGCAACGTCTAGAGGCGTAACGTAATCTAGATAAGCCAAAACCCAGAAATCTAAACCGTTATATAAATAGAGTGAAGGAAAATTTGTTTTAAAGAAAGTGATTTTAATAAAATAAGGTCACATTAAACATTTTAAAAAAATGTCAAGTTTTCCCAAAAATTTCGGCAAAGTTTCCTTTATAAATACTGGCTCCAAACGGATACAAAACAAGAATATACATAAGTAATGAATAAGGCATCTCCAAGCGGGAGTTAGCTCTTTGCCAATGGCGGAATCACAACCACATGCAATGTATATCATCATAATATGAGATAAGTATCTACAAAACAAAAATAAGAAAACACCACGTCGGCTCAAGTGAGTATCGACACCAGAAATAGAATACATACAAATCTCACAAGCTCACCATCTAAGTCCAATATACAACTGGGGAAAAAGCGGTAGATAAGGTAGATGGGGTGTACTAGATACAATAATAATACACAAGATGGGAATAAAAATATCCTCGAAACCCACCTACAAGCAAGCCGCAAGTCAAGCAAATGGAGTAAATGAGGAAGTACGCTCGTCGCTACTGTGCTGACGGGTCATATCTGCAAGATACCGTGGCACAACGGAGGTGAGTTGCCAAATCGTGAGTAGTAACATCTAATAAGGCTATCGTAAGCATGCACGAAAATGCGTCACAATCTACATAAACAAATATGACGCGATACACTAGTATGAATGCAACATGAATGAATAATCAACATGAAATCATGATATATCTGGTATGAGAAGATCTGTATCTTTATCTTAGTAAAACATTTTGTATAATAAAACTGGAATATCATCAGTGAAATCGACAGAAAAGTCCGTGTCAAGCATCGACACAATGTTCTCAATATCTCGGGCTCCGTCAGTCCGGATTAGCCCATATCATCAAATCTCATGACTACGGTCGGTATCCTCCAGATATCCGCCGCGCTAGACATCGCCGGTAGGTAGTCTACCCCTGCCAGGCTCATCTTCTACAACTCGAGCTTCTCGCCTCGGGGTACCTTACCGGGCTTACCATGTACCCGAGACGGTTCATCCTACTCTTCGAATCAGGTCTTGAAAACCAACAGAAATAAAAAAAAACTCATGGTGGACGACATATACATCATATCACGAGAAAACCGCAACTTGCATTTTTAAAATGATAATAAGCTCATAAAATCCTTGCGGTTTTCCCAAAATGCAGAAATCTCATAAGTACTGAAATCCTCAAGAAGAATCACAATATGTAAATATATCAGTAATGATAGATGTCTATGATACGATACATGCGATGTATGGCCAGAAGCTATGTATGAATCATGATGCAATGATGTATGTATATATGACTAGCAATCCTACGTATCTATCCTGATGAAATGAATATACAACTACAAATCTACATATCATATATGATGCAAATGCACTGATACCGATTCTAAGCAATTTTTATAGTGTTCGTGACATAGCAATTACCAATAGCGCGTGTGTTCACATAAAATAATGCATGTGCGGCATGAACCAATGGTAATGGTGCAAGTGTCCTATGAGATAATATCATATGTATATAAGATGATGCAATGCAATGAGATGAATGACTAGGAGACTATGCATATAAATACAAGCACTACTAGTAATCCTAACTATTGAGCACCTCGCGCCATCTAGACGATCCCCCTATAGATGTGTACATCTACTCATCGGGACGCCTCGACTAATCTGATCCAATCATAACCTTTCCTTTCCGCGCCACGTCTGACGTCTCCGCAACCGATCCTAGAATCGCACAAATATCAATATATAGAAAGCTAAACCGATACAATGCGAAATCGAAACGATACGAAGGAATTAACCTCACGAGTAAGATTACTTGTGCGCTTGGTGCACAAGACGTGAATAACATCACCAAACCAACACGATCTGTCTGTTCTCACAGACACACCAGACCACGACTCGAATCGTACGTATTGCGCAAGATACAACACTAAAAATATAGATAATTGGTCCCAGATTTTTTCTGGAGCAGAAACAAGAAAAACAAGCAAGAACATATATCATAAAATACCTACAGACAACTACCTGAAAAATCCCAACATCTAACTCAAAAATGGGGCCGGCCACATCATGGATTTTGGGATTTTCGCTGGGTCAAATTTCATGAAATGGGTCCGGGTTTCTACACTACACTCCTAACACAATATATAGTCTACTGTATATGTTTGTTTGTTTTAAAAATAACCACAGTAATAGCAGATTCTTAATATCCTAAAACTTGATTTAAAACCATTTTAAAACACTCATTAGCGACATTAAGGTATTTTTGTGCAAACTTGTAGAATGACTTGGATTATTAGACACCAACTACTCTTAATTACCCTATTCAACCCATAAAAATCCTAACTTATCCTAATCCTCTCTTAAATCTCAAAATTAGCACTAATTCCACTTAAACACTAAATTAAGCTTAATAAACTAAAAGTTTTACAAATAATTAATTAAATTTTGCTTTATACCTCAAGTTGATATAAGAATGGTTCAAACTTGATAATCTTGCCTCCAAATTTGAAAACTTGCCTCAAGAACCATGAAAGATTTGATTTTTGATGTTTAGATTTGATTTTGTGAAGGTTTTGAAGGATTTGTGTGTGAGATAGAGAGATTAAACCATGAGAGGGAAAGAAAAAGGAAGAGGAGAAAGGGAGTGGCTGCCCTCTTCTTGAGAGAGAGAGAGGATTCTAAAGAGTTGAGAGAGAGAGAGAGCCATGTGATGCATTTAATGCACCGAGTCATCTCAATTTTCTTTTTTTTTAAATTTCCTTTTTGGCTTGTAGAAAAATCTAGAACCATTTGCAAGGAATTAAGGAACTTGTTACCAAAATATTGTTAAGTTTTCATGGTGCACTTAACTAGTTTCAACCTATAGATAACCTAGGATTAACACAAGAGTGGTATGTGTGTGCATGTTTAAATAAAATTTAGTAATTAATAAATAAGTAAAATAAATAGTTAAGTGAACAAAAATTTAAATGTTAACTAATAAAACACAATTATATATGTAATTACATGATTAAAATAGATTTGTTCATGTCTATGTGGGAAAAGAAAAAAAAGTTGTTAATTAGGTTTTATGAAAATCACGTATTATCACTAATTAACGCATAATTAAGCTACACGAATTTTAAGACGTTACAGGTCGGGACTATTTCCTGATTTAAAATCAGGAAAGCTTACGAAGGAGGCATCACGTGCTAGCACGTGACCAGCAGTCACGTGTTGGCACGTGACATTTAAAAGCGGCGGCACAAGGCACATTCATTCCCTGAGTAAATCAAGAAAAAAGCTCCAGAAAAGGCATCACGTGTGCACACGTGACCAGTGGTCACGTGTTGGCACGTGATGACCAAGCAGCGGCAAAGACATAGCGCAGAAGAAAAAGAAAGCTCGTTCCAGGGGGGTCACGTGCCCACACGTGACCATGGGTCACGTGGTCACACGTGACCGACTTTCAAAGCCCATTTATTTAACAGAATTAAATTCTGAACGTCATTCAAATCTTTCCAAAGGAAAGTGATTATTTGGAACCAATTGGATTAAAGATTTAAAGGTGATTAAATATCATCTATTTGTGGAAAAATCTTGAACTTGGAAAGATTTCCCCTTAAAATCTAACCGAAATAACAAAGGAGAATCTATGGATTTAAAATCCAATGGTGAATAAAATTCACTTAATAATCCAAAGGTCCAAACGAATGGTGAATACAAATTAAATCTCTCAATGAAAGATTCACCAAAACTAATTGATTCTGCTTCTTCTCCTATAAATAGGAGCCAAGAGACATAGAGGAAAAAAAAGAAGACAGGGAGAGAAAAGAGAGAGCCTTGATACTTTGGAGGAATTTGTATCTTCTGCAAAAGAAAAGCTTAGGTAAGAAAGGGAAGGCCTTTAAAAGAGAATTTAATTCTCAGCAGAGTTTAACTCTGATATTAAACAGAAGAACATAGTTCTCTCTTTAGTGGAGGATCTGCAAAGTGCACATCTCCCCTTGAATTGAGAATTTAATTCTCATTGGGTTGAGATCCTGCCATGCAGATCCAAAGCATAGAGAGGGAATGTGAGTTTGAGAATTTAATTCTCACAGAACTATAGGAATTTAATTCCTTTAAAATAAAATTAGGGTTTAACCCTATGTTACAGGAATTCAATTCCTTCAGAATGAACATATTCAGGGTTCAACCCTAGTTAAGAACCGAGTTCTGTTAAAATAACAGGAATTTAATTCTCTTAAGAAAGAGGAAATTAGGGTTTCACCCTATGACAGAATCTCATTCCTCAGAATAATTCCCTAAAAGAGAGTGGGAACTTAATTCCTTAAAACTGTTATTAGGGTTTAACCCCATTCAGAGTTCAACTCTATCCCAGAATATAAATCTTCAGAAGGAAATAGGAATTTAATTCCTCTAAAATTATTGTTAGGGTTCAACCCTACGAAGAATTTAATTCTTAAAAGGGATTAACAGATCTTCTAAAAAACATACATAGAGACAGGGTCACGTGCCACCACGTGACCCCCGAAAAGATCCACAGAAAAGGCCCTTTGAGGCAGTGCCTCACGTGACCCAGGTGAACCTTGGCAGAAGCTTTAACATACAAGCATTTCAATGCCCGTCACGTGATGGCACGTGATGCTCCAAAAGATGCGATATTCTCAGCAGAACAAATGAAGGGAGGGCGTCCTCACGTGCTACCACGTGACCCCTCTTGCCTTAGTGTTTAACACTAAATTGAAACCCCGGAATCCAGTGTTAAACACTGTTTGGCCTTAGTGTTCAACACTAATCAAAGAACTTTATTTGCAGTGTTTAACACTGAATTTCTTAGTGTTTAACACTGAATTTCTTAGTGTTTAACACTAAATTAAACTCCTGTTAACAGAGCTTAAGATTAACTCCCTTAGTTTTCAACACTAAATTAAAATCTCTGTCACCAGTGTTTAACACTGATTATTCTTAGTGTTTAACACTAATCTGAAATATCTGCTGCTAGTGTTTGACACTGATTTGCTCTAGTGTTTAACACTAATTTGAACCCCTTGTTGCTGGTGTTTAACACCAACTGTCTTTTAGTGTCAAAACATTAACTTGTTCTCAGTGTTCAACACTGCTGATCTTTAGTGTTTAACACTAATTTCAGCCCAATTGGTTAAATGGCTAAAGGCAAAGCCTCTCCTTCAATGGACCAACAGAAAGCCAGTATTCTAAACATGATGGGACTTAGCCCAAGATGGCCATAAGTCCTCAATTCAAACTTAATTGGGCTAATGGGCTCATAACACAATTAATTGGTCTTGATCCCAAATTGGGCCAAAGACTGTTTATTCCACCCCGGTTCAAGGGTACATCTCTTCACTTCTTTGATACTTGGCGTTGTAATTCCTCAACATCTTCAAAGAGGTGACGGGTCCCGATGACCACACATTGACACGGACTGTGGGGTCCTTAAACTCATGGACTATGAGGTCCTTAACCTTGACCGAGATGTCTTAAAACTAACAACGGACTGTGTGGTCCTTAAACTCATGGACTATGAGGTCCTTAACCTTGACCGAGATGTCTTAAAACTAACTTTGGACCGCAATGTCCTTAAACTACCTATGGACCGCAATGTCCTTAAACTACCTATTGACCGCAACGTCACTAAACTAAACAACAGGGCTCCCTTAACCGCTCTATTGTTGGATCTAAACGATCCCGTTAAGTCGATCTTAGTCTAAAAACTAGACTAACGTGTCCTTAACAAACATTTAAGTCGATCTTAGTCTAAAAACTAGACTAACGTGTCCTTAACAAACGTTTAAGTCGATCTTATTCTCAAACGAGGCTAACGTATCCTTAAACCCAAACCCCCAAACCCAAATCTAAGATAATACGGATTTGGACTAGTCCACGCCCTACGGGCGACGACATAACCCAGTCTCCGTATACAATCCATGGGCAACCACAAACAAAACAAACACCCACGACACGAAGTGAAATTCTGGAGAAGGAGAAACTTGTTACCGCGAAGCGGTAGCGTAATTAACTGCAGGGGCTTGCGCCTGCAGGAAAGAGCGTCCCCACAATCAAAAACCCTTCAAGCGAGGGGGAATCTGACGAAGTCTGCTACATCGGACGCATCCGTTTAAACCTTCGATATACGGTGCCATAAATCAACTTGGCATTTTCGGAGAGGTAGACGGATAGCACCAATTAGCATCTGCCCCGAATCTCAGGCGAGACGTCCGCCGTCTCGGCCGCCGTTCGGAAGGGAACAGATTCTGGCATGCCCGGTGGGATCTTTTCCTCTTTCCACTCCACACTTCGTGTGTCGTGATTCGCGAACCAATCGCGGTTCGCTAATAGTTGCCCTTGGGCTTCAAGGTACTGAGACTTGGCGTCTTGCTTATTGCAGAAGGCAAAGAATCGATGGCTTCCACTTGTGCGAAACGCTCCAACTGCTCGGATTGTAATGGCAACCAACGCTCTGCCTCGCCAGGAGGTATAGCCTACCGACCCCAAGCTGCTTCGCTATTCACCATGCCCGTGGAACAGGTCACTCGAGCCACCACATGATTGTTTTTTAGGACCATGCTCCCGCCGACAAGCTTCACCGCTCTGGTGCTGACCAAGGAAGCTCCCAAGAAGTCGGTCTTTGATCGTCTTACCCCTGCCGCGGCCCCTCTCAACGGGTCGCCCAACACTAGCACCTCGGTCTTCTCTAGATTGGGCCAGAACTCCTGTGGACCCACAATAGGGCCTACAATCCCAGAGAAGGCTGCTCCTAAGAAAATAACCAGTCTTGCTCCTGAATTCGTCAAGGCGGCTTCTCCTTCCAAAAAGTCGGTCTTTACAAGATTGACTGTTCCAGCTCCCACTCCTGCTACCCAAAGGACATCGGTCTTTGACAGGCTGACACCAGCAGCGACCCCCTACCTACACAGGGGGCAAGACGAGACTATCGCCATCACCGAGCCGAGGCTATCAGCACGACACACTCGACGTCGTTACTGGCGCCGAGTGAGAAAGGCCGGAGGCAACTCCCCTTCTGGGCTAACTCCTCCAGCCCCAACAACAAAAGTTAATGCTGCTGTTCCAACTGGGAACAGCTTTGAGATGCTAAATAAGGTGCGTAGGAATTCTCCTACCGCGGTGCTAAAGAGGTCTCCCCCTCCGCTGAAAAGGGCTATAGAAGTGAAGCCAGAACAGCTCCAACCTTCTCAACGGCTGTCCTCCCGAATCTATAAAGTCTGGCGGCAGGCCCGAGACTCGGTGATCGATACAAATTTCTCCCGCCAGCATAAGAAGCTGAAAATCCAACAGGAAGTTAGTTACCAGGCTAAGCCACGAAAAGCAGTCTGGGTGCCCACCTCAACGGCCCCCTCAACTTCCACTGCTCATAAAAAGAGGAAGCCAGAGAAGATCCCCCAGCCTGCAACGAGAGCTAAAGGCACTAAGCCCAGACGCCCTAAGTCTGGGGCCATGATGGTCCATACCGTATACATGGCGTCAGGAAAGGAAGACAGCCGTGCGTCTACAGGTTATAGACCGCTTACACGGTCGGTGACCAAAACTCAGGAGCAACAGCAAAAGCTCCAGGAAATGATGAATGCTATGGCCGCACTTACCGGGCCAAAAGAAAACCCAGAAACGTCCTCGGACGAACGCCAGGAGGAAGAAACCGACGCCGAATTCCTTCGCCGAATATTGGAGAAGAAGGACAAAGAGGCTGCCGAACAAGCAGCCAACATACAGCGTATGGGCCTTCTCTTCCAAGATATGATAGGAATGATGATCCAACAAGACCCACCCGCTGAGGATCTCCCGATCGTCCTTGAAGACGACAGGGGAGAAACGTCAAATCCACCACCGGCCCTCTCAACGGCCAAGGAGGAACAATCTCTAAGGCTGATTTGGTCGACTATATAGCCCAGCAAATCCGGGTTCATCATGCGACTGAGGCAGCTGGTCAAGTCGTAAAAACGGGGCGGCCATATCCAAGCTGGTACGACCAAATCAAGTACCCGCCGGGTTACACAATTCCCAAGTTCCATGTTTACAAGGGGACTGGCAATCCCCACCAACATGTCGCCCAGTTCAGGGCCCTTTGCGGTAACACCGGCGGTGATGATAAATTGTTGCTTCGCCAGTTCGTGGGTAGCTTATCAGAAACAGCGTTCAAATGGTATTCGGAACTCCCGAACGATTCTATCAAGACGTTCGCTGAAATGGAGTTGCTATTCACTCAGCGATTCGCAAGCGCCAGCGAACGCACTCCAATAACGGCATTGATTAACGCCAGGGTAAAACCAGGTGAAACGTGGGTCCAGTATGCTATACGCTGGCGGAATTTGTGATCGAAATGCGAGCAACGCATTGAGGAAGCGCCCGCGGTGGGCATGTTCGTGGGAACCCTAGACCCTCACGCAACTATCTCCCAGTTTATGATGTTCTTTAAGCCAACCACATTCCAGGCTCTAATCGATAAGTTGGCTCAGATGGACCAGATGGGTCATAGACCGCCTCCCCCAAAACCAGAAACTCGGAATGACAAGGGTAAAGGAAAGGCAACCTTCGTCGCGAATGCCCAGCAGCAACCAAATGCCCCAAAGCTGGCGGATCAATTGGAAGAAAGACGCCGGTATTATAATGAGAAGATGAAGCGTCCCTACTCGTTCCCACGGGACAAGATGAAACGGTTATTCGAGCTGGCAGTACGTGTTGCGCCACGGCAGTGCCCCGGCCGTCTATCCGAGGCCAAAATGCGGAATCAAAATTTTCTTAACTTTCAAACTGGCGCTACCGCGGACAATATACCCGGATCGTAACCATTAACCGATACTAGCAAACAAGAGAAGGGGTAAGAGATATACCGAGTGATCCGAGTCCTCCGGTCTTCTCGTTGTCGTCCCGATCTCCCGTGGAAACTCCGGTCGTCGCATCCTTGCCGGAAGGGCACCACATCGTCTGCATCTTTTACGGGCTCCCACCTCAATACCGAGGCAACTCGGGCACGAAGCTGGCTAGTCGACGTGCCCAAGGTTTGCTTTAGAATGTGGTGTAGATGATGCTTGTCTCATTTGGGGTTTGTAGTTGCCTTGATGGAGGAATGGATTGGAACTTTCAAGTGGAGCTCTCATTTATCAAGCATGGAATGAGATGATAAATTTTTCTCTTCTAAAATGAAACCTCTCATTTTTTCTCCTCTTCCAAGATGTGGCCGGCCATTTCATGGTGGGAATGGTGGAGGGCAAAAACAATTACAAGAGGGAGGTGAGTGTAGGAGAAAGGAAAAGGTGACCACATCATAAAGCAAATCTCACATCAACCACTCAAATCTCATAAAGCAAGAGATAAGAAGGAAAAAGAATCTCATCATGAAAAGCTATCATGATTCCATCATATGCAAGAAACCCCCCCCACAAAATGTAATTTGCAAAACTGCAAATTACCCCCTCCATCGGAAAAGTCCGGCCGGGAAGGAACAAAGGAAAACCGGCCGGAACGGAATGCGAACTGGCAACTCCAGAAAACTGGTCCCGTAATAAATTACAGGAAAACCCCGATGCTGTGCATACACACCCGCATCTGTATTCCGACCGGATACAAATGCAATGAGACAAAATCTACACTGTACTAAACTAGGACCCGGTTTAAACCAAAGCCGGCTAGTAATATCCGTTCGATCCTGATCCGTGCAATACCGCACGTATCTGATCGAACCCTGCCATATATCCATACGGCCACTAGTACAAACCGTCCGATCCTGATCCGTGCAATACCGCACATATCTGATCGGACCCTGCCATATCTCCATACGGCCTCCACAGCGTTTCGTCCGAAAGCTTGAGTAACTGAAAGTGTGGTGGACTCTAAAGACTCGTCAATACTACGGCTGTGGATTTAACCACTAGCACGTCAGAGGTATTAGCCAATACGTGACGGGCCACCAGCTATTGACCAAAAGGGACGTTGATGAGCGAACTCACCCTGACACCCTACTGAGCCTGTCAGTGACAATATCCGTACAGTCCGGTCCGTTCGTCTATGAGTATCGCATGTCGGGCCTAGGGGGTTGGTAAAAGTCAGACCCCCAAAAGCGGTACAAGTCGTGTCGGAGTGTAGCCCAGAACACCCTGAGATACTACTGGAATACCTACCAGTAAATCTCCTGCCTCGGCCGAGGGCTTTGTGTAATGGCTCTCTTAGACACAGCGCGACCTCACCCCCAATACCGGGAGAGACGAACCCCTGAAGATCCTCTCACCGCCTCCATGTGGCTCGGGACTGTACCCAACTAAAACCTGTTTGCACGACTCCTTTGAGCCGTGGTAGGGTAGTAATCAAAGTACAGTGGGAACTCACACGAGACAAATGACGATCCCCAGGTCGATGAACTAACCTGTAAACATGTCACCAGGGAACTGCTATCTGACGTCAGGTAAGACCAACTAGCATGTTCCCGGCGAGTCCTGTCCGGTGTACTCATAACCCAATGAGCACCTGTATACATCTTAGGTGAACCAACTGACACCAGTGGCTTGTGAGACCGGCCACCGCCCCTCGTCGGGGTCTCGACTGTATACACTAGTCTACTCTGGAGAATCGATGCCCTGTCTCGAAACTCCCACAACTAGGGACCTTTTAAGGATGTGCTTATAGACCACCAGCTCTCACGTATATGATCGCCATCATACTGCCGGCAGTCAAGCAAGAATCCTAGGGGCTCTATCAGCGTGTAATAGCGACCTGTAAGGTCACCTGAAGCAGTACATGATGATAAAGGTAAACCAGATAGCATACTATCATTTCGAGTAAGACTGTCTTACCGGGATAGGTCCTTCCTCAATCATTGCAATCACGTGCCTGTGATCCAATAATTGACTCTGAGGGCACTATCTCCAACAATCTCCCACTTGCACTCAAGGCTAATTATTGCGATGTCGCATACTCACAGCCCGTGTGATACCGAACATCCAACTCTTCTACTAGTCAGTCTCACAAAGCTCGTTTGCGAAGCTATTGCGTTCGAGGAATAGCCTCAGTGAGTGGATCCGCTGTGATGTTTCTTTCTATGTCTCTCTATATCTCAAGTTCGCAGAGAAAACCATCTCCTGAAATGAGGAATACCTGTCTTAGAGTATGTCTAGATATCTTATGGGACCTAGCTCATAAATGAACTCCAAATCCAAACTTCTTAGACTGTATCGATAACTGAACTTAATCAGTATTCAGCGCCATGCCTCCCTCAGTATTGCCTTGGACCACCTGTCCAAAATACTGCCCCTCGTCAGAAGGAGAAACTATAACTCTGACAACTTCCTCGTCGTCCATGTCACCTTGGAAGCCTGGAATGATAACTGTCTCCCGAAAGAGAAAGCTGCTATCATATCCCTAGAACATCAACTTATGTTCTAGAACTGCTTCCGACTGTTTCTCCAGGATTGGATTAAAATCAACTTATCGCATCTACTGCAAGAACAACATCTGGTGTGGTACTTGACATCTCATGATTGACTCAATTGCCTAAGCAAGTGATCTGTCAATCATGCGTATCCCTCTCCTCTTTAGTCTATAAGACACCTTTAGAGAGGGTGACTCCATCACCTGCAGGTACACTACCATGCCAAGAGTCGTCCATTCTAAATACTCATAGAATGCTGTCAAGGTACCGAGATTAGGAAACCACCCAAATCTAGATCTAAAACTATAGATCTAGTAACCAGAATGTCTGATATAATATCCAAGTCCTGTGTGGAGAAACTACTGTGTGACAACCAAAGTATAACCGATCGTAGTATAGGAATATCAAATTCCTACTCTATGTATGTCATCCAAATACCAGGACATCACATCCTACTGCCTTCTTAACAGATCCATCCCCTATTCTGATGAAGTCAAACCTATGACTGTCACATCAGAAATAGATGATCTATCTCAGCTATATCTGCTTTAGTTTATAAATAGACATAAGCTACCTGTCCACCAATGCTTCCGCTGCTCCCACTGACCATGACAACCCTCTGGCAGAGTCATATACACGTACACTTCTAAAGCTAGTTTAGAACGACGCTATACTCATCCTCCTGCCGGGTCTCACAGTCTGGAACAACAGCAATGGCAAGTCTGGGTAAACAAGAACCTCCCTGCGACCGTCCCTGAGCATACCGAAATACCTCTCGGGTGCTTGAGGTTACCCACCATATCTGCGGAGTGGCCAATGGAATGTCAAATCAGATTGAATCTTTAGGTTCTTATCAAATCTTCAGTAATCGTTTGCGGTTCTGGAATCACTTCCAGTTCTACCATACTCCCGCTGCTGTTTTCTGAAAAATCCATTTCTTTTAAAAATGTGGCGAGTTAAGAACAATATCACTATTGATCTTCCAGATGGTAGAAAGTCAACCCTCGTCATAGCCTGGGTCAACCCACAAACAGCCATTACAGAAACGTGCCTTGAGTTGTCCAGTGTCTGGTTTTAAGCATAAGCCGGACAACTCCCCGTATCTTAACAATGTCGAGATATGAACTGTTCTATATCCAATATAGAAACAGAGGCACTGATTTAATTGAACCAGATTCAAATTATGCAGCTGTCTCCAGTGCATGTCAACTAAATGGAAGGAGGCCGATCAGTGTTATTCAACTTAGGAATGATTCCAATTATGAGTAACCTGAAAGAGAAGCAATTTCTCTTAATCATTACTATTAACTGAACACCATACACAAGTATTTACATCTTCGATCACTTTGAAGAATCCCGATACTTGCTACACCTGGTTCTCTACTCTATTCAAAATACCTATAACTCCTCAAAACTTAGACGCTGTGTTCCTTCGAAACACATGTCTAAGAACTAGAGAAGTTAAAAGTAATCAGAATACAGTATGAGGACCAACCCCTCTGTCCTAATGGACACTGGACAACATACAATACTCTGTATAAGTCCGCTGAGTCTACCAACTCTTTCACTGTGTGTCGTAAGTTGAAAACTGTACTTATGGTTAAGAAGAATTACACCGCTGTTTAATGCTCCTTACCTAACCATCCACTGATATAGGTAAATGTCATCGACATAATATCAAACGGTATATCTCACTCTATGAAAATAGACGTACAGATATATCAATTTGAAATTGGTGCATAACAACGGATATTTAAAACCAAATATTTGCCGACCGGCAAACAGCCCAGGTGATCTCCTCAAATATCACCGATTACAACGAATCCCGATATAATGAGGATGATCACCCTATTACCAATAACTTACTCCCACTCATCATCTGTAAAACCATACAGATGTGAGAATCAAACCTGGTAAATACATACACTGGAGCAAGTGTCTAATCAGGAAATCAGTTTTCTTTTAACAGTACACAGTTGAACTGAAACATTGAAATGTTTCGATGGGGTATCCTGGTATTCTTAGTAATGCCTCTACCATTATCCAGATTCACAACTATAACCGCATAATTCTTTGCCACCTCTCCAAATCCCTTTATATGTCTTTAGTCATTACCTTCTGCACACCCCTTAGGCCAAATGGTTTTCTTCCTTCCCTACCGTTCGGCACCAGCCTATGGTTTGGAAGAAGACTATCCAATAAGCATAATGGGTGTACTGTCCTAATCCTAGGAGCACTCGCAGTGCGAGAGAAGGTGAGGATAAAAGACAACCGAATAAACCTTATTCCTATTTCTCCTGAACCAGAATCCATCCCCGAACTGGAACAAGTTCCTTTCGAGTTCGTATATAACCATACGATGGAGTATCCAATAAACTGTGGATCTTCGTAGTGATACGGAGTGTCCTGGAGAAATACAAAGGTGATTTAGGATTGGCGAAGAAATATTTGGTTTGGTCGTGAATATCAGTCGCAATTTACTTTGCCCTCTTACTAATCCCTTGCTTTGTCTTAATCTTAATACCTTCTGTACACCATCGTTATGCTAATTGGTTTTCTTCATTCCCCACTGTTCGGCACCAGCCTAAGGTTTGGAAGAAGACTATCCAATTTGCGTAATAGGTGTACTATCTCCTAAACCAAGGAGTACTCGCAATGAGAGAAGGTGAAAAGAAAAGACAACTGAATAATCCTATTCGTTTTCTCCAGAACCAGAAACCATCCTCGAATTCCTTCGAGTTCGTATATAACCATACGATGGTTTTGTCCAATGGAAGTGGACGTTCGTAGTAATACGGGGTGTCCTGGAGAAAAGGGTAAAAGTAGGAGTGGCAATGAGGTCTGCAACTCTGACAATCCAAAAGCCAGTGTTAAGAAGGTTCGGTCAACTTGGTCACTGAGTCATAGTCTAGGGTCGGGTCAAAGGTCGCTGCCAAAGAGAGAGAGAAAAGAAACACTCAGCGTGCACTCTAACCTAGATCAGAATGGTTATCATTTTGTCTAATATGGAAACCTCCCACTGTAACCTCAAATTCTTCCCCAAACCTGAAAGAAGAATTAGTCGGGGTCATCCGAGGAGTAAACAACTCATCAGTGGGAATCGGGATCCAACTATCATCGCATGATAACGTGACGGAATCCACTCACGTCACCACACTCCAGAAGGTATGCGCATGTCTGGCAAGTTTCAGTTCTTTTGAAACTCCCGATGTGATTTTTATCCCAAGCGGTTTATGACCTTGACTAGGTCAACAAACCATAAACCGCCAGTCAAGTTCAACCCGTCATTATTCTGGATTGCATTAAACCCACCCGTACGTGCCCTTGACTAGGTCAACAAGGCCGCACGACTGTCTTAACCAATCCCACTTATGCAACAAACAAGTACCACTTAGCTACCGAACACTACGTCTTGACTAGGTCAACAAACGCAGCACGAATACTAAATAATACCTGTAGGAAATGACGGAGGGCTACGGCTGGTTTTTGGCGAAAAACCTTTAACGTAATGAACTTGATATCGTTGAAGGAACTGCATAACTTTTTATAAAAAATATAGTGACGAAAACCTTTGCTAAAGAGGTCACTCCCGGTGAAGGGATCTCGGCTCTTTCCCCGTATAATGAGGTGCAGGATATTCCAACTGAATACCACGATGCAAAGCAAAAGTAATCGGTTATAGTGAAGTTAATGCCCTGACGCAAACTTCTGTCCAAGGGGTCACTCCCGGTGAAGGGATCTCGGCCCTTGCCTCGTCGACTGAGGAGCAGGATATTCTAAATGAATACCACGATGCAAAACAAAAGTGAACGTCCTTGCAATAACAGTTTTTTGAAAAATGTTCCAACAACATCAGAATAGGTTTGTTTTTAACTTGCATTGATCCGAATCAACGCAGTCCCATCAATTGATCACACCACAAAGAACGAAAATATACTGATGTATGTATATGCCATCCGCATTCGCCACTGGTTCCCGTCATTACCCGTTAGGTTAGCTAACTAACGACAGAGCGGGGACTGGACTAGCGCGGATGTAAAACATATACAACATCTACTAATATATATACCAATATATTATATTCGCTCAAGGCGTGATAAAATGCAACATCACAGAAATGTACAGCATCACAGAACAATACAGATATCTGGAAGCCCCGGGTTTCACAGAGCCGCTGCTGAAACCCGACGTTCCCCTGGTCGTGTGGATAGCCTGTACAATGAAATCCTAGACCCCTACGGGCGCGGCAAGTCACCCGCCAAAACCTGAAGCGAGGCAGCCCCCTTCAGCACCGTGAATGGACCACCCAGCACTTCATGGAATCCGGTAACTTGGGCACCCCTCCTGGGTCAACCTGTACCCCCTACGAGTGCGGCGAATAGCCCGCTAATCCTAGAGTGAAGCCCCCTCTGTCTCAATGCCATGAGATGCGGGCTTGTTGCCCCCTAGAACCCCGGCTATCCGTGCACCCCTCCGCGAGGTAATCCTAGTACAGAAAGTAAAATATACATACAACGGGTATATCGACCGCAACCAGGTCGTGCCCCAAAAGAATAATACAGACAGGCAGTGACGGCAGTCCACATGTCGGACGCTCGCCCCGCAATATCAAATGTACATATAAAACAAAACTGTACTAACATTGCATCCAGGCTATCCCCCACGACCGATCCGCAACATCACAGCAAAAACACAAGACATCAACGTGAATGTCACGTTCGCAAATCTGTCCAACTGGGCTATAGCAGTTAGACGTGATTTACCGATCAAGTGACATTCACGGTCGCAGATATAATGTAAATACTGTGAACCAATGTGTTTAAAATATCCGATCGATCAAATTTTAACAAGTGGGCCCCCAAGTACTACTGCAACACATCAAGGAATTCTGGGCCCAAAATTAATGTTCCAAAACCCCTAAAATCATCCCAGAAAGCAACTGAAGAAAAACGACACAGTGATCTGGCCATAGCGCGGCGGAACCGCGGCCCAAAAGGGGGTTTGGCCGCGGTTCCGCGCTCCCACTAAGGAATCACCCAGTCGAATTTCTACAGTAGCCTTAAATTTTCCAGTACATCACTTTTCTGCAACCTGAAAAATTTTTTGAGCAATAAAAAAATCAACAGAAAACTGATGTAAAGAAAACGCGTATTTTTGGAATTTTGGTCGATCGGAAATGTAAAACACATTAGACAAAGCTAGACAAGGTTAATGGCGTGGGTCTGATACCATGTTGCGCCACGGCAGCGCCCCGGCCGTCTATCCGAGGCCAAAATGCGGAATCAAAATTTTCTTAACTTTCAAACTGGCGCTACCGCGGACAATATACCCGGATCGTAACCATTAACCGATACTAGCAAACAAGAGAAGGGGTGAGAGATATACCGAGTGATCCGAGTCCTCCGGTCTTCTCGTCGTCGTCCTGATCTCCCGTGGAAACTCCGGTCATCACATCCTTGCCGGAAGGGCACCACATCGTCTGCATCTTTTACGGGCTCCCACCTCAATACCGAGGCAACTCGGGCACAAAGCTGGCTAGTCGACGTGCCCACGGTTTGCTGTAGAATGTGGTGTAGATGATGCTTGTTTTATTTGGGGTTTGTAGTTGCCTTGATGGAGGAATGGATTGGAACTTTCAAGTGGAGCTCTCATTTATCAAGCATGGAATGAGATGATAAATTTTTCTCTTCTAAAATGAAACCTCTCATTTTTTCTCCTCTTCCAAGATGTGGCCGGCCATTTCATGGTGGGAATGGTGGAGGGAAAAAACAATTACAAGAGGGAGGTGAGTGTAGGAGAAAGGAAAAGGTGACCACATCATAAAGCAAATCTCACATCAACCACTCAAATCACTCTAAATCCTTTCTAATCTCATAAAGCAAGTGATAAGAAGGAAAAAGAATCTCATCATGAAAAGCTATCATGATGCCATCATATGCAAGAAAACCCCCCCACAAAATGTAATTTGCAAAACTGCAAATTACCCCCTCCATCGGAAAAGTCCGGCCGGGAAGGAACAAAGGAAAACCGGCCGGAACGAAATGCGAACTGGCAACTCCAGAAAACTGGTCCCATAATAAATTACAGGAAAACCCCGATGTTGTGCATACACACCCGCATCTGTATTCCGACCGGATACAAATGCAATGAGACAAAATCTA
Source organism: Agapanthus africanus (assembly GCA_030015575.1). Classification (NCBI taxonomy): domain Eukaryota; kingdom Viridiplantae; phylum Streptophyta; class Magnoliopsida; order Asparagales; family Amaryllidaceae; genus Agapanthus; species Agapanthus africanus. Next base: position 198,866,777 of record JASDDO010000028.1, on the reverse strand, counting down.
CACTGTACTAAACTAGGACCCGGCTTAAACCAAAGCCGGCTAGTAATATCCGTTCGATCCTGATCCGTGCAATACCGCACGTATCTGATCGAACCCTGCCATATATCCATACGGCCATTAGTACAAACCGTCCGATCCTGATCCGTGCAATACCGCACGTATCTGATCGGACCCTGCCATATCTCCATACGGCCTCCACAGCGTTTCGCCCGAAAGCTTGAGTAACTGAAAGTGTGGTGGACTCTAAAGACTCGGCAATACTACGGCTGTGGATTTAACCACTAGCACGTCAGAGGTATTAGCCAATACGTGACGGGCCACCAGCTATTGACCAAAAGGGACATCGATGAGCGAACTCACCCTGACACCCTACTGAGCCTGTCAGTGACAATATCCGTACAGTCCGGTCCGTTCGTCTATGAGTATCGCATGTCGGGCCTAGGAGGTTGGTAAAAGTCAGACCCCCAAAAGCGGTACAAGTCGTATCGGAGTGTAGCCCAGAACACCTTGAGATACTACTGGAATACCTACCAGTAAATCTCCTGCCTCGGCCGAGGGCTTTGTGTAATGGCTCCCCTAGACACAGCGCGACCTCACCCCCAATACCGGGAGAGACGAACCCCTGAAGATCCGCTCACTGCCTCCATGTGGCTCGGGACTGTACCCAACTAAAACCTGTTTGCACGACTCCTTTGAGCCGTGGTAGGGTAGTAATCAAAGTACAGTGGGAACTCACACGAGACAAATGACGATCCCCAGGTCGATGAACTAACCTGTACACATGTCACCAGGGAACTGCTATCTGACGTCAGGTATAAGACCAACTAGCATGTTCCCGGCGAGTCCTGTCCGGTGTACTCATAACCCAATGAGCACCTGTATACATCTTAGGTGAACCAACTGATACCAGTGGCTTGTGAGACCGGCCACCGCCCCTCGTCGGGGTCTCGACTGTATACACTAGTCTACTCTGGAGAATCGATGCCCTGTCTCGAAACTCCCACGACTAGGGACCTTTTAAGGATGTGCTTATAGACCACCAGCTCTCACGTATATGATCGCCATCATACTGCCGGCAGTCAAGCAAGAATCTTAGGGGCTCTATCAGCGTGTAATAGCGACCTGTAAGGTCACCTGAAGCAGTACATGATGATAAAGGTAAACCAGATAGCATACTATCATCTCGAGTAAGACTGTCTTACCGGGATAGGTCCTCCCTCAATTATTGCAATCACGTGCCTGTGATCCAATAATTGACTCTGAGGGCACTATCTCCAACAGTACGCAACAGAATTATAAACCTGCCAAATCCAAGGCGACCGCCACAACCCAATGAGGTGAATAACCCCAACTATTGCCCCTACCATCAAACGGTAAGCCATCCGATTGAGGATTGCTTCGTTTTTAAAGGATGGATTGAAGATCAATACCTCTAGGGGAAGTTTGCGCTGTCCGAAAAGTGGAAGGTGAACCCACCACAGCCGCATATTCCTAAGAAAGCAGATACACCGGGGGCAACCTGTTCCTTTATTGAAGAAGCTCCATGGAAGGTCGTGCTGTCAACTAAAACCAAAAGAATGCTGTGGGACCTTCATGCGTGCCCGGCAGTCGAATGGAAGGACCCGCTTGAACCTCAAATTATCGAAGGGATGTTGAAGCCGCGCCCAACTACGAAGACTCGTGGTGATGGCCCAAATACTCACGCCCAACCGTCAAAATCTTCGAAGAAAAAGAAGAAGAAATCTAAGAAGCCCGTGAAGCCTGGAGACAAGCGCACGAACTTGCAAAAGCAAATCGACGCGCTGGAAGAGTACAATCAAAAGGCGCGAACTCCTGTCACGCTGCAAGAGTTCCTCAACCACATCTTTCAAGAGGAAGATGATGGAGAGAGTTCGTCGGATGAATCCGAGGGATATGTGGCGAGTTGTCATGTGATTTCCCACTCGGAAGATGAAAGAACTCCCGGCACTGAGAAACTGGGGGCATGACCTGAGCCAGAACTTGTATGGCCAACAGATGAAATGATCGATGCCTTTCTAGACGAGATTCGTTTGAAGAGTAAAGCCGATCAGGAGCGTGAGATGGCTGCATCGGAGGGAGCCAAAAGCAGGCGACTAAACGAAATGGTTGAAGTACTCCCGCCAGATCGAAAGGCATCCGAGGCAGACCAAAAGATATTCAAGACGAGGAAAAGGTTCGCCAAAGCCATGTCAATGGGAATGAAGCTACCACCCTCGGAAGAAAACACGCTCAATGGGGCGGAGAGGCACCCTAATTATTGCGCATATCATCGGAAAATTTCACACCCTACGGAGGAGTGCGACGCCTTTAGGATATGGTGGCAGGGATATGTTGCTCATCGGCAACATTTTAAGCGCATAAAACGCAAGACTCGTCGGGAACGAAGAAGTACTGCCGACGGGTACAACAGAACTACTGGCAACTGTTACATGGTTAACGCCGGAGGGTCACAAGTTCTCACCTTTGGGAGCGACTCTGATGAAGAAATGGCTCTGGGCCCTCTCTTTAAAGAATCCGTTTTGGGGAAAGAGGAAGAACCAGAGGCCTGCGAAAACATTCAGCTGCGCAATCGTACGCTCCCGAAAAAGAATCTCGGGCCCGCAAATAGAAAAGATAAGGGAAAGGAAAAGGTCACTGAGGATATCACTCTAGATGACCAAGTCATGAAAGAGCTGACTACCAAGGACCCTCTCAGGAAGGGTAAGGTGGACTACAACATCCTAGCGCACCTAAGGAAGCTACCTTCTCAACTCAGCATTCTCGATGCCCTCATATTATCAAAAGAAGCGTGAGATTCACTAATTAAGGCGTTACAAGAACCCGAGCAATTCCAAGCCCTCCTCGCCGCGGAAAGGATGAAGGATGAACTGGAAGAAGTGCATACGGCCGACATCACTTTCGGTGACGAAGACCTCCTCCTCGGGACATGCGACCACAATCGTCCCCTGTATGTCTCTGGATACTGCCATGATATCAAGATATGTAAGATCCTGGTAGATAATGGATCCTCCGTCAATCTCCTTAACGTTCGGGTGTTAAAGGAAATCTGCATGAGTGTGCAACACCTCGCTCATGACAAAATTACCATCTCCGGTTTCGACTCCCAATCGTCACGGACTCTCGGATCCGTAATATTGACATTACGCTTCGGACTGCTCGTCACGGACATCAAGTTTCACGTCATTGACGCCAAGACTTGCTACAACGCCTTGCTTGGTCGTCCTTGGTTGCATGAGTACAACATCATCCCTTCTACACAGCATCAGTGTATGAAGTACTTCAAGGATGGTTTCGAATATACCGTAACAGGTGAGCTGAATCCATTTTCCGTGAACGAAGTCCGCAAGTACGAAGATGCGAAGTACTTTTTGCCAGACTTCGAGGATACAGAAAAGTTTTGCAAGCCGGAGAACAAAGCCGTCGCCACTATCCCTGTTTTCGAGAGCGATACCGAAGAAGAAGAAGAGATAGTTTATGCTGGGCCGTCTCGACGCAACAACCCGGGAAAGTCCGCCCCCATGTTGATCTTCGGAAGTGACTCGGAAGATGATGTTAATGCCGTGTTCTCCAGTCGGCCGTCAATACAGGCATTCCCTAGTGATAATCAGAGTTTGCAAATCACCATGGTGCCGCGGAAACACTACAAAGATCTTGCCGCACTTCAAGCTCACAATGTGCAGGACCTGCAGACGTTTTACGTCCCTCCCAGGCGAAAGGGTGAAAAGGTGATCGTATTCTACCAATCCACAGAGACGAAAGTAGGGAAAGAGATCTGGCATGGCCCGGATTCTACATTCGACAGGCTCCAACCCATCCGTTTGTCCAGATATTACACAAATGGACTAAAGAGGCTATTGAAGCGCCAAGGAGTACCCTTAAAACAGACTGTTCGACAAGCTCGGTTCTATAACAGGATTTAGGATGTCCCTAGAACTCAACGCAAATTGCCCAATGGGAGAATGGAAACGCTTGGGCTTGGATATGTGAGATCCGGGAAACGGGAGCGAGTCCACGGCAGCTGCGCCATATATAACTTTGATAAGGAAGAGGTCATCCCGTCGGAGAATGCTAACCCCTCGTCAAAATTGGATCCCGCGAGTGAAGTGCCGAGTCCGTCATTTGAAGAACAAGTGGACAAACTTATCAGGAAAGCAGGACAAAAGGCTCGGGAGGACCACAACCGCGAGATGGCCATCTACGAGAAGGCCAGGACGCAACGTCTGTTTCAACAGGCTGCAAAAGACAAAGATGCTCCTCCCCGTCGACCCGTCGTCCAAAAGGCCCGATGCGAAGACAGAAGTAAGTCCAGAAGCGGAAAAAGGAGTCGACAACAACGACGCAGGATTAGAGAGTCACGTGAGCGGGCATTGCGCGGTCCGGATTTGTCCCTCATAAAGAAGATGAGTCGAGCGTATTCCTTCCCCCGAGACAAGACGAAGAAGTTACTCGAACTCGCTATAAAACATCAAATGATCGCACTTCCGGAGTCTAAGCACCCTGAGCAAGCTAACAAAGTTTCTCATCCGGGCTATTGCTCTTATCACCGAGCCATTGGACACCCTATCGAAGACTGCTTCACCTTCAAGAACTGGGTCGAAGACCAGTACCAGCAAGGCAGATTTGCTTTATCCAATAGCTGGAGAGTAACGCCGCCACAAAAGCACGAACCCAAAGCCGCAAGAGCAGAACCGGATCCACATCAATCTTGGAAGCGGATTCGCACCTGTTACATGATTACGATATTAAAAGAAGAGCCCGAGGACATAGATGAGCTCCCTTGGTGCTTCGAAAACAATGACAATGAGGTAATCTCAGAATTTCCACCGGCTCTGAAAGAACTGGAAGATGGCATACATACTACTGCAGATAACCTCAAGAAGATTGAGTTGGGGTCGGCAGACGATCCGCGACCGACATTCGTCAGTGAGCGGCTATCTAAAGAAAGGGTGGCTGCATTAAAGGACGTGCTTCTACAGCATAAAGACTGCTTCGCGTGGAACTATTCCGAGATGCCGGGATTAGATCCGGAGATTGCTGTGCATAAATTAGCAATATCCCCGGATATCAAGCCAGTCAAGCAGGCGCCAAGAAGGATGCGGCTCGAGCTTGAAATGAGCATCAACGCCGAAGTCAAGCAGCTGATCGATTCTGGATTTATCCAAGAAGTCCAATATCCTGACTGGATTTCCAACATCGTCCCGGTAATGAAGAAAAATGGGACGGTGCGCATATGCGTGGATTTCAGGGATCTCAATAAAGCCTGCCCGAAGGACGATTTCCCAGTACCGGTAACCGAGCTAATGATAGATAACACATCCACTCACGAGATTTTCTCCTTTATGGACGGTTCATCAGGCTACAATCAGATAAAGATGCATCCTGAAGATCAGAAGCACACCGCTTTCCGGACCCCTTTGAGTATATTCTGCTACAAGGTTATGCCCTTTGGTCTAAAGAACGCCGGTGCTACCTATCAAAGGGCCATGACAAAGATCTTCGATGATCTCATACATGACATCGTCGAGTGCTATATTGATGACCTCGTAGTGAAGAGCATATCATATGAGGAGCATTTAGAGCATCTGAAGACTGTATTTCAACGCCTTCGGCAATATAATTTGAAGATGAATCCCCTAAAATGCGCGTTCGGAGTCTCCTCGGGTAAATTCCTGGGATTCATCATCCGACATCGAGGTATCGAAATAGATCCATCTAAGATCAAGGCAATCATGGAAATGCCTCTGCCAAGAACTCTCAAACAGTTGCGGTCTCTCCAAGGGAAGCTCGCATACATCCGGCGGTTTATCGCCAAACTTTCAGGCAAGTGCCGTCCTTACAGCCACCTGATGAAGAAGGGAACTCCATTCGTTTGGGATCACAAATGCCAAGGCGCACTAAACGAGATCAAGCAGTACCTGCAGAACCCTCCAGTGTTGGTTGCGCCGGTCAAAGGAAAGCCTCTCATTCTTTATACAACTGCCCTAGAAGGTTTATTGGGCGCATTATGGGCGCAAGAGAATGACCAAGAAAAAGAAAGGGCACTCTACTACTTAAGTCGAGTTCTGCTGGGGGCAGAAAGCAATTACTCTCCCACTGAAAAACACTACCTGGCGTTGATCTTTGCGATAACAAAGCTCAGACATTATGCATTGGCGCACGAAGTCCGTCTCATCTCGAAGGTGGACCCTCTTAAATATTTGATGTCAAAGGCTATATTGACGGGTCGACTCGCTAAATGGGCTCTACTCTTGATAGAGTTCTCGATAACGTTTCGACCTCTCAAGGCAGTGAAAGGCCAGGCCATCGCCGACTTCCTTGTTGAGCATCCAGTACCTGCCGGTTCTCCTCTGAACTGTGATTTGCCGGACGAACATGCATTTGATGCGATCGGCGGCGGTGATACCCGATGGGAACTCTATTTTGATGGAGCATCTTCCATGAAGAAGCGCAAACAATGTACCCCCATAATCAAATCGGGAGTAGGCCTCATCTTCGTAACTCCACAAGGAGGGATTATGCGCTTTGCCTTCTCCTTAATAGAGCCGAGGACGAATAACGAAGCCGAATACGAAGCTTTGATAGCGGGCCTCGAGATCGCCATCGACATGGGAGTTGAGGACCTCCTTATATACGGGGACTCTCAACTGGTCGTTAGTCAAGTAAATGGTGATTACCAAACGTGCAAACCAGAGTTGGTGAAGTACGGCGAAAAGGTGCAACAACTGTTGACCCAAATTCCCTCCTATACTTTGGAAAGCATACCACGCGCGGAAAATAGCAAAGCGGACGCGTTAGCTAAGCTCGCCAAAGAATTGGCTGACGAGAACCTCGATGACGTTAAAATCATGGTACAAAGCCTTCGAGTGCTCGCCCCAGCAGAAATATCTCCGGAATCATCCGAAGAGAAGGGAGTGACTGAGCAGACGACCCTACAGATAAAAGACCGTGAGAAGGCTGAGGACTGGAGGGAAGTCTTCATAGACTACTTTAAGTCACCGAATGCCCGAAGAAGCGTCTTCAAGACATCAGCTCATGAAACGAGCTCTATCTTTCGCTTTCGTCAATGATACTCTGTATAAGAGGTCGTTTGATTCTCTGTGGCTGAGATGTTTAGGACCTGACGAAGCGGAAAGAGTCGTTCAGGAAGTTCATGACGGAATCTGTGGTTCTCATCAAGCAGGCCCGAAGATGAAGTTAAAAATTAAACGGATGGGTTACTACTGGCCCACGATGATCCAGGACTGCCTCGAATATGCGAAGCAATGCCACTCATGCCAAATCCATGGGGATTTCATCCACCAGCATCCGAATCCGCTACATCCAACGGTGGCTAGCTGGCCATTCGAAATGTGGGGAACTGACATAGTCCGCCCTATCGAACCGGCATCGTCTAGGGGACATCATTTCATCCTGGCGACGACTGATTACTTCTCTAAATGGGCAGAAGCAGTACCGCTGAGGGAAGTGAAGACGGAGAATATCCTCCACTTTTTCAAAACACACGTCATCTATCGGTTTGGAACTCCGCGGCGGATCATTTCCGATAACGGGCCGGCTTACAGAAGCCACAAGATCAGCCGCTTCGCGCAACAGCACAATATAGACTGGAGATATTCCTCGGTTTATAATCCACGAGCTAACGGTCTAGCTGAAGCCTTCAACAAGACCTTGACAAAGATCATGAAGAAGACGGTGTCCCGAAATAAGAAGGACTGGCACGAGAGACTGGAAGAAGCTCTCTGGGCATATCGAACTACGTTTAAGACGGCCACGAACACGACTCCATACGCATTGGTATTCGGTACGGAAGCAGTACTCCCCCTCGAGATAGAGCTACCTTCTTTACGAGTGGCATTCCACTGCGAGTTGACGAGCGAAAAAAATGCTCACCTTCGGCTTGAAGAGCTTGATGCCCTTGATGAAACACGGCTCGTAGCACAACAAAACTTGGAGGCTTACAAAGCAAAAATGACACGCTCGTATGAAAGATTGACCAGGATGAGGACATCCGCCAAGGCGAACTCGTACTAGTGGTCAAAAGGCCTATGATCCCCAATCGCGCCAAGCGGGGAAAATTCGAGCCGAACTATGAAGGCCCGTACATCATAGACAAGGTCTACCAGGGTGGAGCCTATCTAATCATGGATATGCACGGTGAAAGGCCTTTTAGGCCAATAAACGGCCGCTTCCTCAAGAAATACTACGCTTAATGGGCCACAGCCTAGGTCAATGGTAGATGACGACGACTATGTCCGCTCGCTATCTTCCTAGGCTAAAGCTCTATAAGTAGTAACCGACCCTTTCTCAACGACGGACCGAAACGTCCTTAAACTAACGACGGACCGAAACGTCCTTAAACTACTACCGCAGCATCCTTAGGCTGACGAGATGAATAAAAAAAAAGAGAAAAAGAAAAAAATATATAAATAAAAAAAATAAATAAAGAAAAAAAAACGGTATGTCCATAAGTAAGAAGGGCACAGATGAAAACCTGAAAGGACTCCGTGAGTAAAAACAGCAGGGCTACCGGCGAGTGTTCGTGAAAACCCGAAAGGGCGCGACCTCGTAAAAAAAATAGTAAGAAAAGAAAAAAGAAAAAAAATGGTATGTTCACAAGCAAGAAGGGCACGGATGAAAACCCGGAAGGGCTCTGTGAGTAAAAACAACAGGGCTACCGGCGAGTGTTTGTGAAAACCTGAAAGAGCGCAACCTCGTTAAAGGACACTTGCGGGATCCTCACGACCTTGCAAGGAGAAACCATCCGTGTGAGATCCTTACGACTCACAAGGGAGAAACACACTTAGGGATCCCCACGATTCCTAAGGAGAAAATACACTTGCGAGATCCTCACGACTCGTAAGGAGAACTCTCTTATAGGACCCTCACGGCTCATAAGATTTGAAAGTCTTAAGTCACAGAGACTTAAACCCGTGCTTAAGCAAAATCCCCCATAACCTTCGACAATGCCCTACAAGAAGCTCATACTGACCCTTGTATACAATCCATGGGCACGAATAAACATTTCCCCAGCAAAGTCCCACCCGTGACTAGGGATATGTCCATATGGTGACACAACCCTTGTAGGTCCTCTCGACCTATAAGGAGAAAGCCCTCTTGTAGGATCCTTACGACTTGCAGAGGAATATACACTTAGGAATCCTCACGATTCCTAGGGAGAAAATACACCTACGAGATCCTCACGACTTGTAGGGAGAAATACCTTTGTGAGACCCTTACGGCTCATGAAGTCAAAAGCCTTAGTCGACAGGACCCTAACCCTGTTTGCTAAGCCACCTTTGTTCAACATCGACAGAGGCAGATGATGATTCGCTCCTGGCCACATCCCAGTTGTAGCGGTGCTGATGCCGAAATCTGTGTCTAATTTCAGGTTTATGGCGAAAAACCAGTAGGCCGCAAGTGCATACGAAATAGCCGAAATGATATGGCAACTTGCAATAAAAAGCAGCAAGTAAAAATGTATGCATGAAAAATAGCCGAAATGATGGGGCAACTCGCAATAAAAAGCAGCGAGTAAAAATAAAATAAACAGCCGAAATGATTGGGCACCGCGAAAAATAGCCGAAATGATAGGGCAATCGCGACCTCCGCGATATAAAAGCTGAAATGATAGAGCATCGCGGAAAAAGAAATAAAAAGTTTCAATTTATGCCCTACAGGTGATGTTCCATCACACCCTGTATACAATCCAAGGGCGTAAACAAAAAGGGATCATACTTCTCCTCCAAGTTTCATCATAAGAAGAAGCGAAATCTCGACGGGCCGCGAATGACTTAGAGATCATCTCAGCACTCGTCTCGTAACAACGGACACAACTCTAAGCTAAGCGGAACAGCGGCAACTCCCAGTTCCATGGCTCGGTGATATACATATCGCCAACAGTCAAACCTCCTTCCCGTGAAATGCGGATACAATCAGCAAAAATTCCTGGTTATGTGGAACGCGGATAACGTCACTCTTTGACCCCGTGGAAAACGTCCAGAGCGGATCCTGGTCCTCGCGGAGCACGGCAATGAACCCATGTGAAGCATCCAGAGTGGAGCCTAGTCCTCGCCGAGCACGGCATTGAACCCGTGTGAAGCATCTAGTGCGAAATTCCTGGTTACGTGGAACGCGGATAACGTCACTCTTTGACCCCGTGGAAAACATCCAGAGCGGAGCCTAGTCCTCGCCGAGCACGGCATTGAACCCGTGTGAAGTCTAGTGCAAAATTCCTGGTTACATGGAACGCGGATAACGTCACTCTTTGACCCCGTGGAAAACATCCAGAGCGGAGCCTAGTCCTCGCCGAGCACGGTATTGAACCCGTGTGAAGCATCTAGTGCAAAATTCCTGGTTACGTGGAACACGGATAACGTCACTCTTTAACCCCGTGGAAAACGTCCAGAGCGGATCCTGGTCCTCGCGGAGCACGGCAGTGAACTCGTGTGAAGCATCCAGAGCGGAGCCTAGTTCTCGCCGAGCACGGCATTGAACCTGTGTGAAGCATCTAGTGCAAAATTCCTGGTTACGTGGAACGCGGATAACGTCACTCTTTGACCCCGTGGAAAACGTCCAGAGCGGATCCTGGTCCTCGTGGAGCACGGCAGTGAACCCGTGTGAAGCATCCAGAGCGGAGCCTAGTCCTCGCCGAGCACGGCAGTGAACCCGTGTGAAGCATCTAGTGCTAAATTCCTGGTTACGTGGAACGCGGATAATGCCACTCTTTGACCCCGTGGAAAACGTCCAGAGCGGATCCTGGTCCTCGCAGAACACGGCAGTGAACCCGTGTGAAGCATCCAGAGCGGAGCCTAGTCCTCGCCGAGCACGACAGTGAACCCGTATGAAGCATCTAGTGCAAAATTCCTGGTTACGTGGAACGCGGATAATGTCACTCTTTGACCCCGCGGAAAACGCCCAGAGCGGAGCCTGGTCCTCGCCAAGCACGGCAGTGAACCCATGTGAAGCATCCAGAGCAAACACCGGACTGTGGAGTCCTTAAAATCCACGGACTATAATGTCCTTAACCTCGACCGTGATGTCTTAAAACTAACAATCAACCACCCCGATTCCCTACGGATTCTGCCTTGGTTGAAGAGTACATCTCTTCATTCCTTTGATACCTGGCGTTGTAATTCCTCAACGTCTTCAAAGAGGTGATGGGTCCCTGCAACCAAACATCGGACTGTGGAGTCCCTAAATCCACGGACTATGAGGTCCTTAACCTTGACCGTGATGTCTTAAAACTAACATCGGATTGTGGAGTCTCTAAATCCACGGACTATGAGGTCCTTAACCTTGACCGTGATATCTTAAAACTAACATCGGACTGTGGAGTCCCTAAATCCACGGACTATAAGGTCCTTAACCTTGACCGTGATATCTTAAAACTAACATCGGACTGTGGAGTCCCTAAATCCATGGACTATGAGGTCCTTAACCTTGACCGTGATGTCTTAAAACTAACATCGGACTGTGGAGTCCCTAAATCCATGGACTATAAGGTCCTTAACCTTGACCGTGATGTCTTAAAATTAACATCGGACTGTGGAGTCCTTAAATCCACGGACTATGAAGTCCTTAACCTTGACCGTGATGTCTTAAAACTAATATCGGACTGTGGAGTCCTTAAATCCACGGACTATGAGGTCCTTAACCTTGACCGCGACGTCTTTAAACTACGATGCCTCGAGAAACCCCTGACTCCGTGAAACACGAATAAGGGTGACCACATCCAGCACTTGCAGGTCCTCACGACCTGTAAGGAAGAAAAATTCTCTTGTGAGATCCTTACGATTCTCAAGGGAAAACCCGCTTAAGAATCCTCACCATTCTTAAGAAGAACCTACACCTATGGGATCCTTTTGACCCACGGGGAGAAAAACTCTTTGTGAGACCCTCATGGCTCATAAAGTGCAGAAGTCTTAGGAAACAGATCTTAACCCTGAATCCTAAGCTATCGCTGCCCTGCAAGGAGATCAAGATAAATTGTCCGCAAAACACATTCGACAAAAAGGAGACGCATCATTGAGAAGAAAAATGTATGTTTTATTCATAAACCAAAATGGATACAAAGTACAATTCATGAAAGAACAAAAAGAAAATACTCTCATTCAGAAGTATATACAAAAAGGAAGGAAAAGATACAAGTCTTCAAGCCGGCGGGTGATGTAGCAATTTTACCAGCTCATCTTTCTGTTGCTGAGTCACGGCTTCATGATTCAGGATCACCTGAAGACGAGCCTCCGCCTGAGCCTGCTGGGCCTGATACGAAGCAAGCCGAGCTTCAAGCTCTTTCTCGATGGCTTTATGAGCCTCAACCCTTTCACGAGTGAACGTGGCAGCTTTATCGAGAGCCACCACCTCTTTGATGGACTCCTGAAGCACCCGCCAAAGCTCGTATGCTTTGTTGGCCTTGGCGGTAAGAGTAGCGCGAAGCTCGCTCAGCGCCTTGGAAGCTAGCTCCCTTTCCGAGAATTTGCGGCCAAGCCTTTTCTCGCATGACGTCATATTGGCCGCGCATCGTGCTATCAGACCCCGCAACTCCGCTTTTGCAGCCACAGCTTCCGAGGAAAGGCGAGAACATTCAAGGGCATGCAAGCGAGCCTCCACCTGCCGACAGAACTCCACCCAGACTCGCACCACTTCTTCGCTATGGTAGGTGGCAAGAAAAGGAAGAGAACCGTTAGCTTCGGCAGCGAATGCTTCAGCCGTGGTTGCACTGCCAGTACAAAGCTCCTCGATCAGAGACGACAAGGAGACAAGGCTCAATTGGGCCAAGCGTTCTGAAGCTCGCAAAGCATAAGGGCCGGGCGGCATGACGACACGCGATTCCAACGCTATTGGAGCTGGCAAGGCTGTTCAGAATTGAAAAATATTAGTACGACTCTTAAGCAAAGGAATAAGTGAGGCTATACCGGAATGTCACTTACCTACGGTCATGCAAGTAGGAGCTGAGGGTTCCCTTGGTCCTTCGAGAACCTCGACCTCATCACCGGCCTCCAAAACTGTAGAAAACATCAATGTCAATACGCAAAGTAACGACGATGCTATGAGAAAGTGATGGACGACACCAACCTTGTCCAGATGAGAGGACGATGCGTTGGGGGGATATCGCTTGCGGAGCTGCCATCTCCAGCAGGCGCTGAAAGGATTGCTGGGGAGACAGATCGGCAATAGAGACCGCCAGCTCGTGTAATTCTGAGAAAGCAAAAGAGGTCAGACAACGGAAAGGCTGCTAATTTAAAATTCAGAAGGTTACGTTCAACACTCCTCCCATTCTGAGCCGGGGGGATAGCAGCTTCAGCGGCCTCTGTCGTGACCTCAGGCTCCAACAAAGGGAGGGTAGTCCCGACTACCTCCATCTCAATCTCTAGGCCGCCTTCGGGTAAAGTCGTTGGGACGGCGACCATCGAGGGAACCTCTCCCAAAGGAGCGAGTACCCTGGAATCAAGAACCGCCACCGGAGGATCTATTGCGAGAGGAGTGGCATTGCCGGCCCCATCGAGTAGGGCTGCATCGGGAATGGCAACGGGCTCTAGCTGCAGCAAGCCAGTGGGGATCTCTCCCAGCGTCAAAGATTCTGCACAATTCAAATAAGAATAAGGATACATATGCACAAGCATGAATAATCCGAAGAACTACAAAAAGAACCGCAACGTACCGATGCGCAAAGAAGCCCTCAATATGGCTTCTTCAAGCCGCTGCTCCTTCTCAAGGAGGCGTGATCGCCGGGGTTCAAGAGTAGACTCATGGCCGCCAGTCCATAAAGAGAGTGCGTCCGCCGCGTCCTCTGAAACAGCCTGCTTCAAGGCCCTTTCCCCCCATTCCTCCAAAGGGCCTATAAATCACCGCCGAATCCACGAGGGGTCTTCGTAAAAGATTACAGCAGGATAGGGCTTCTTCGGAACCCTGGCGTTCTGAGACGCGTCTTTGGAACGCCTTATAGTCTCAGCCAACTGTTCAGCTTCCTCGGCGGCTGAACTGGGAAAAAGTAGTTCAGCATTTGATTCCGGTAAGGCCAACGGCTCATCTTCAAGGATGGGCTCAGACTCCGTTAAAGAGTCGAGCAAATTAGTAGCCACCTTCCTTCGACGCTTGGACCCAGAACCAGTCGCCGAGGACGACCGTCTTTTTCCCTTCGAAGCCTTAGTGCGGCGTTGGCCCACGTCGCCCTCAATACCCTCTCCTCGGGCCACAACTGGAGATGACACCGCCATCGTCGATGACACGGAGGGTGGTGCTGCCTCAGGTGGAGGTACTGTTACCGGAGCCCGTTTACCCCGCGACCGAGTACCCAGGGGCATACCAACTATTGGAGTAAGATTTACTCCTGACTCTCCAGGAATAATCGCAGTGCCGATATCCTTCAGGGGAAAGCGGACTGAGCCACGTGGTCGCAGCATGGCTCCCGGGGCCGGAACCTGAATAGGGGCGCCATGGCCAAGAAGCACCCTTCTCTCCTCAATAATAACTGGGTTCACCCGATGGAGATACCAGCCCGTGAACGACCCCACGCATCGGGGAATGTAGTCACCATCGGGGATCATGAACTGAGAACCGGTGTTCAGCCTCACAAAGTGGTGGGCGGCATCCCGGACGGCCTCGAGTGAAGGAACCGGCACGATTATGAAAGCTTCAAACGGGACGCCCTGATCATAGCCAAACTGCCGGGCAAAGCGATGCGGGTTGTACAGCATAAAGAGAGCCGCACTGTCCTGACGAAACACCAGGTAACCCGGTCTGATTGCATATAAGCGCGCAGCTTCCCGGGGCTTCAAAGTGGGCCCGTCATCTTTCGACCGGTCCCAAAGCGGCTGGGCCGAACCCGTGGAAGAAGATAAGACCCGATCATTAAATATTAATCCGCCGGCAGTAGCGTAAGGAGAAATCAACGCCCGAATAGCCCCGAATTGAGTTGGGTCAGCGGCAGAAGCATCCACCAATCGCATAAGCCGAGGGAAAGTGTAGGCGTCGTAGAATGCAGGCCTCTGATGCATAGCGAAAGCCCCCAACACGTGCATTTCGATCCAGGACGTGAAATAATGAAGCGAAAAGTTTACCACATCCACACCGGGAGTAGAGGTATTAGCTGCGGTGCCCAACCCATGATAAAGGTGCGCCAAAGCTGGGATGCCGATGGCCAACCGCGTCCTCTCAGCAATACGATAAGCCGGATAGATAACCGAAGCTCTCATAAAGCGACGATGCATGGGGATGACAAACCAACTGAGCCAGACGCTAACAAACCCCACGAAGAACGTCTCCTCATCCACGTCAGGAGCAGCAATGGATTCAAAGGACGTCGGCGACATAATAGGGATGTAGTACTGTGGTAGATCCGATTCATTAGTAGGCAGTTTCTTCGGGACAAACCCAAAGGGGTCTTTGATGTTTGCAAACTTCGGGGCTGTCTTCGATAAGGCGTCCTCGCGAAGGAAACGAGCAATGAAGCTCTTGAAAGTAACACCCTGCTCTTCGGATTCGGTGAATAATCAGTCGAAGATACCTAGCGCCTTGATTAAACTGGGACGCTTGTGGCGGACGACATTCTCAGCAGACAGGCCGTCAACCGGGGCGGGCTCGGGCTCAAAGATGTACTCGTCAGAAGGCAGCAACTCCTCATATAGACTACCCCTGATTGGCAACCCCGAGATGTCATAGAATTCTGCCAGAGAGATCGAGACCTCGCGATCTCCTAGAATGAAAGTGTTGGTGGGAAGATTCCATTGGTTCAAAAACGCCTTAACCCACCAGACATGCGGGGACTTATAATAGAAGAGTGACGCGTATATTGCCTGATAAAGCCCGACCTTCTGTAGCCGCGCACGATGGGTAGAAAGGATGTAGCGAGCCCAGAGAAGGTAGCCCGTAGGGTGTCGAGGAGTGAGCCCTATCTTATAAATTTGCCCCCACGGGTGGGCCTCACCCTGGCAAATACGCCGCCCCAAGATATCTATGGCCGGGATCGGATGGTTCGGAATACCGGTCGTCGAAGGCTCGAGCCTCCCCGTTGGAGTCCAGTTGGGCATTTCCATAACAAAAACCGTTCTCGGAGGGTCCATCGGTAAGAATGGGAAAGTGGGCTCTGTCGGTACCGCGCAAAGGAAACTTCGACGACCATGAATAATATGACTGTACTAAGATCCCCATTGAAGTAGGTTGGTGCAGTTTAGGTCATGGGCCCGGATCATCGCCATCGCTTCCTCATCAGATGGTGACTGAGGAAAAGCAGCCTCCGAGCGAGAAAAGGGAAAGCATGGAACAGAAGCCATCGCACCTGAAATCCAATGAAAGAAGACTGTCAAAAACAAAACTAGCAATATATATACATGCATGAACATGAGGACTAGCTGAAGAAAGCAACAGCAGACTCTTTTATGGGGCCGCTGGCTACAAAACAACATGGGCCCCACAGAATCAGGATGACGGCTCATTAATAATGAGACCAAGCAGTTATAATAAAACAGAGGGAATATCCTCATTAAATAAAGGGAGGGCTTCAAGTGACCCTACACATCCCTCCTAGAGGACAAATCTGTCTCGGGCCCTACAACAGATCCAACAGAATCACAGGAATTAAATTCCCACAGAAGACATCATTACAAGACTTCTATTCCATTAATCGTAGAAGGACAACCTCGGGCTAAGAGACCCTAAGAAGCCTCCATATGAAGAAACTGAGTTCTTCGTAGGAATTAAATTCCTTATTAAGAAAAAGGGAATTAAATTCCCAGAAATTCTTTTGGGGATGGAATTAAATTCCATAGATTTTAACAGTCACCATTATCTCCCTAAAGATCATATGAACCCTAAAAGGATCTACTGTTGAAAGTTCTATTTCATACTTCAGTGGAAAAACTTAAGGGAAAATGAGTTCATACTAAAGGGTGAAACCCTTGAAGTGGATTTAAAATCCAGGGAATTTCAGGTATAAAAGTTCTTCGTCCATTCAAGATGATTACCTGAAGAAGAAGGATCGGTCAGACAGAGTTAAACTCTGGAAAGTTTGAAGCAGAGAACTAAGCTATGTAAGGAGAGAATTAAATTCTCAGAAAAAGTTTGCAAGGAGGAAGACAAGCAAAGTGGAGGCGTCTCTGAAATGACCCCTATATTTATAGGATGGAATGGAAAACGCTTCATCTCCCCAGATCCCTAGAGGAATCCAACGGTCACAAAAAGTGACAGCGTTGCACTCACGTGCTGACACGTGAGAACAACATTGTGGGGGCATTTGTTTCCTGATTTAAAATCAGGAAAGCTTACGAAGGAGGCATCACGTGCTAGCACGTGACAAGTGACATTTAAAAGCGGTGGCACAAGGCACATTCGTTCTCTGAGTAAATCAAGAAAAAAGCTCCAGAAAAGGCATCACGTGTGCACACGTGACCAGTGGTCACGTGTTGGCACGTGATGACCAAGCAGCGGCAAAGACATAGCGCAGAAGAAAAAGAAAGCTCGTTCCAGGGTATACGTGACCAAGGGTCACGTGCCCACACGTGACCAAGGGTCACGTGCCCACACGTGACCGGCTTTCAAAGCCTATTTATTTAACAGAATTAAATTCTGAACGGCATACAAATCTTTCCAAAGGAAAGTGATTATTTGGAACCAATTGGATTAAAGATTTAAAGGTGATTAAATATCATCTATTTGTGGAAAAATCCTGAACTTGGAAAGATTTCCCCTTAAAATCTAACCGAAATAACAAAGGAGAATCTCTGGATTTAAAATCCAACGGTGAATAAAATTCACCTAATAATCCAAAGGTCCAAACGAATGGTGAATACAAATTAAATCTCTCAATAAAAGATTCACCAAAACTAATTGATTCTGCTTCTTCTCCTATAAATAGGAGCCAAGAGACACAGAGAAAAAAAAAAGAAGACAGGGAGAGAAAAGAGAGAGCCTTGATACTTTGGAGGAATTTGTAGATTCTGCAAAAGAAAAGCTTAGGTAAGAAAGGGAAGACCTTTAAAAGAGAATTTAATTCTCAGCAGAGTTTAACTCTGATATTAAACAGAAGAACATAGTTCTCTCTTTAGTGGAGGATCTGCAAAGTGCACATCTCCCCTTGAATTGAGAATTTAATTCTCATTGGGTTGAGATCCTGCCATACAGATCCAAAGCATAGAGAGGGAATGTGAGTTTGAGAATTTAATTCTCACAGAACTATAGGAATTTAATTCCTTTAAAATAAAATTAGGGTTTAACCCTATGTTACAGGAATTCAATTCCTTCAGAATGAACAGATTCAGGGTTCAACCCTAGTTAAGAACCGAGTTCTGTTAAAATAACAGGAATTTAATTCTCTTAAGAAAGAAGAAATTAGGGTTTCACCCTATGACAGAATCTCATTCCTCAGAATAATTCTCTAAAAGAGAGTGGGAACTTAATTCCTTAAAACTGTTATTAGGGTTTAACCCCATTCAGAGTTCAACTCTATCCCAGAATATAAATCTTCAGAAGGAAATAGGAATTTAATTCCTCTAAAATTATTGTTAGGGTTCAACCCTACGAAGAATTTAATTCTTAAAAGGGATTAACAGATCTTCTAAAAAACATACATAGAGGCAGGGTCACGTGCCACCACGTGACCCCCGAAAAGATCCACAGAAAAGGCCCTTTGAGGCAGTGCCTCACGTGACCCACGTGACCCTTGGCAGAAGCTTTAACATACAAGCATTTCAATGCCCGTCACGTGATAGCACGTGATGCTCCAAAAGATGCGATATTCTCAGCAGAACAAATGAAGGGAGGGCGCCCTCACGTGCTATCACGTGACCCCTCTTGCCTTAGTGTTTAACACTAAATTGAAACCCCGGAATCCAGTGTTAAACACTGTTTGGCCTTAGTGTTCAACACTAATCAAAGAACTTTATTTGCAGTGTTTAACACTGAATTTCTTAGTGTTTAACACTAAATTAAACTCCTGTTAACAGAGCTTAAGATTAACTCCCTTAGTGTTCAACACTAAATTAAAATCTCTGTCACCAGTGTTTACACTGATTATTCTTAGTGTTTAACATTAATCTGAAATCTCTGCTGCTAGTATTTGACACTGATTTGCTCTAGTGTTTAACACTAATTTGAACCCCCTGTTGCTGGTGTTTAACACCAACTGTCTTTTAGTGTTAAAACACTAACTTGTTCTCAGTGTTCAACACTGCTGATCTTTAGTGTTTAACACTAACTTCAGCCCAATTGGTTAAATGGCTAAAGGCAAAGCCTCTCTTTTAATGGACCAACAGAAAGCCAGTATTCTAAACATGATGGGACTTAGCCCAAGATGGCCATAAGTCCTCAATTCAAACTTAATTGGGCCAATGGGCTCATAACACAATTAATTGGTCTTGATCCCAAATTGGGCCAAAGATTGTTTAATCCACCCCGGTTCAAGGGTACATCTCTTCACTCCTTTGATACTTGGCGTTGTAATTCCTCAACGTCTTCAAAGAGGTGACGGGTCCCGATGACCACACATTGACACGGACTGTGGGGTCCTTAAACTCATGGACTACGACGTCCTTAACCTTGACCGAGATGTCTTAAAACTAACAACGGGCTGTGGGGTCCTTAAACCCATGGACTATGACGTCCTTGACCTTGACCGCAACGTCTTAAAACTAACTTTGGACTGCAATGTCCTTAAACTACCCATGGACCGCAATGTCCTTAAACTGCCTATTGACCGCAACGTCACTAAACTAAACAACAGGGCTACCTTAACCGCTCTATTGTTGGATCTAAACGATCCCGTTAAGTCGATCTTAGTCTAAAAACTAGACTAACGTGTCCTTAACAAACGTTTAAGTTGATCTTAGTCTCAAACGAGGCTAACGTATTCTTAAACCCAAACCCCCAAACCCAAATCTAAGATAATACGGATTTGGACTAGTCCACGCCCTACGGGCGATGACATAACTCAGTCTCCGTATACAATCTACGGGCAACCACAAACAAAACAAACACCCACGATACGAAGTGAAATTCTGGAGAAGGAGAAACTTGTTACCGCGAAGCGGTAGCGTAATTAACTGTAGGGGCTTGCGCCTGCAGGGAAGAGCGTCCCCACAATCAAAAACTCCTCAAGCGAGGGGGAATCTGACGAAGTCTGCTACATCGGACGCATCCGTTTAAACTTTCAATATACGGTGCCATAAATCAACTTGGCATTTTCGTAGAGTTAGACGGATAGCACCAATTAGCATCTGCCCCGAATCTCAGACAAGACGTCCGCCGTCTCGGCCGCCGTTCGGAGGGGAACAGGGACCCCCTCCCAACGTTGAGAGGTTCCATTTTCATGCACAAATATGCATGAAGCATGTTTGTTCCACATAAATGGTGGCCCTCATCTAAGATGACCCCATTTTGATCACTTTCACTATAATGTGTTCTCTACATAGGGGGGGGGGCATTTATACGTGTCGAAATTGACACCAAAATACCCCAAGAATAATTTTGAGCTTTAAAATTAAAGCTTCTATGTATAACTACTTTCTTTTACAAATTTGATGTAATTACACTCAAATGTATACAAACATGAATAATATATATAAAATCTTATTCTTTTATAACATTCTCTGCTTGCAAATGTTTGATATTTACATATTTTCAAACTTCCATTTAAATAATGTGATTTAACGTAAGTTTGCATGGTATCCTATCTAGGATTTGCCTAAAACAATAAGGTGTAATTAACGATATGTGCTTGCGCTATCGGAAGTCTCAAATCCCAGTACCTTCTGGTAAATTTTAAATACAAATATTTATTTTGTTTAAACTCTACTTATTATGAATGTTCATTTCATCAGAGGTCCTTAAAGAGGGTAAACAAAAATGGCGACTCTGCTGGGGACTTTTCGACTTCTCCTTAACCTACGCTAAATTACATCATTTTGAACGTTTTATCCCAGAATCTCTGGTTGACGGAACCCAAAAGAGTTTATATCCACTTGCACTAATTAAAATCGTTTAAGTTGAACCATCATCTTAAAAGGACTATATTTTGATATGCCCCTACTTTAGCATGCATAGAATATTGAGGTTTGGTCAGTTTACGTTTTTATATGAAAGATTTCTAATGCCAGCATGATTTTTCCTTTTCAGGATCATACTAATGACGTTCAACAATAACAACACACCATCCTCAGCTGTTCTTACTGCGGCAGCTAAGATCGCACGAACAATGTTCGTTATTACTGAGGCTAATCCCCAATTTACCATGTCTCCTACCGGACTTGCAGGATATGACCATGAGATATGCTTCTATAGCACCTGTAGCCACCAACCTGAAAAAGAAGAGACAACGAAAGCCATAAATGAGGCGGGGTCTGAGTTAGCTAACCGGATCGCCATCCGCGTCTAAATGCGGGAAAAAGAGAATGATGAGGTGGAAAACAATAGAGTAGGAGAGCTGAAAAAACAGAGAAGGGGAGGTAAGGAATTGAAAACCCCCCATGAAAACCCGATGGAATTGGCTACTCACGAGAAAGTCCCAATCGGGCACGACTTGGCTTTACTTTGGGGAATTTCAGATATTTTAGCGTTGAAATACACCCATACGACGCAAGTGTGCGTGTATAGAGGTATGAGAGGCGCATAAGCAGTGGAGAAGACCGAGAAAAGGTGAAGCCGGGGGAAAAGAAACCTCACAAATAAAGACAGTGGCCGTTTGGATGTTTCGGGGTACCTGGGCGCCTTACTAAAAGGCATCTATGTACCTCGGGGTACCTGGGTGCCTTATCAAAAGACGCATGGGAATTTAAGAAGGAACAAAATCCAATACACGATTTTTTGAATTCTCCTCTTTTTTTGCTCGAGTTTTGGTCAAAAGAGATGCATAACAGAGGGTCCTTGGATATAACCTTACACTCTTTGCTCTTTTGGCCAAAGGTCATGGAAAAGGGTTGAGATAAGAAGTCGGCCAAAGAACTAAACCATTTTTTTAATTTGAAAACCTTTTAATTTTTTGGATTTTTGGGAGATTCCGGTCTATAAAGAGAGTCCTAAAATGAATACTCTTCTTTCTATCGAATAGACCCCAACATCAAGTAAATAACAAGACAATCAAAAAGAGAATGCAAAGAGAGGAGCCCTTCCACTTGCCTAAGCAAAGAAAATAAGCTAGAAATTCATGTAAAATGAAGAAAACACGAAGAGGGGATCTTGGATCCCCATTTTTTAGAGCTATTGTTTGAACGGTTGAAACTTAAGCTAGACAATCTAAAACTAGAGAAATAGGTTCTTCAATTGTTACCTCCTGCTTCCTAAAAGAGCGGTAATGACACGTGACAAGACCCGCGACGTATTTATTCTGAGAAGATCTTTTCTCGAAACAAATATGCTAAGCGTCTATAAGCAATATGAAATAAGACAAGAATGAACATGATAATGAAAAAAATCCAACCTCGATATATTTATATTCCAACTTTCACAGTGTTTCAAACTGATAATAGATGTCTTGAACAAAAGCACAATAATAAAGAAGCCTTAAACATGAGGCATACTGAAGCAATGCTAAAATAAACTAGTAGTTGGCTTGCGAAGACAGCTGTGAGTACCCCTCTTCCGTAAGTTCCACTTCCTCTATCCCTAAGCCACCTAACGAATATTCCAAGAAAAGAAAGAAACATGATGGAATGCCCATCAGCGAACTTGCTCTTGGAAAGTCCCTAAAAAAAGATATGAATATAAAAGTGATAAAGGATGTGCATGAAATATAAAATATAAATTCTAATGTAGTTACAGACAGGTAAGGATGTTAATGAGCATGCCAAGCATAAACTTGGTTATTCTTTTCTAACGTACTTATTTATAGTTTGATAAGAAAGGTATGCGTGTATATGAGAGTGGACCGTCAAACCCCACAAACCTACGGCACGTAGAAGAACAAGGCCCTATCAAACCCCATGGGACACCGGCAGGTGATGACTCTCGTGTCATGACATACGTTATTTACCAAACTACCCATTATCTCCATGTATTTTAATATATGGTTTAAGTTACAAGTCTTGTCCGAATTCATGAATATATAAGAGAGTACAATTCAAGTTCGAGTTGAGTTCAAGTATTCAAGTCAAGTTCAAGTGTTCAAGTCGAGTTGTATTCATGGTTCGGATTAAGTCAAGTCTAACCTGTAATAGATTAATTCATGTGATCATGTAGATACATTAAGTAAGGGTACATAGCATGTAATGGAACATAGCATATAATGGAGCAAGGGATACATAGCATGTAATGGAGCAAGGGATACATGGCATGCAGATTTAAGTTAAATATCATGTCATTTTCCTAATAGTTTGAGATGGTACAAACTACAAACTAACTGTGTTTAAAAAGAGACATGGGCAAGTGAAAGCATTCACTATCTCCGGCTTTCCGAGCCTCAAGTGAGAAGATGCCATTTAAATCTATCTACTACCTAAATACTTTAAAGATACAAGTTTTATAGATCCACTTTCCCTTTCAAAACTGCGCTCTGTGACGAGCTCCGCGTCTTACTCTACTAGACCCCAAGATGTACTTTAACTAGCACCATCCACAACTGGATTCCCCTAAAGAGGATTGTAAAGGCGGAATACGCAAAGGAGAAAGGATAATAGATAATTGTATTTTTAAAACTCGAGAGTATTTTAGGGAAAATCCTAGCTTTTGTAAATTGACGGTATTTTAATAAAAAAATTTACCATTTTAAAGTTAAGGGTATTTTATTGAAAAATCTAATTTGGAAAAGTAAGTGGTATTTTATAAAAAAATAAAACATTAGTCAAATAATTAAGTCGCCAGTATTAATAGCAACATAAGTTTTAATTGTGTTGATATGGTTATTATAACGATGGGTGTAACGACTCTGAATTTACTGTACGGAATTTTCCAGTTTAATGTACAGAAAATGAGTTATACAGCCTGAGTTTGAATTATAAGTAAATTTTGTTAAATAACAGCAAGAAACAACTTGTAGCTCACTGGTAAGCCCTTACACTGCTGTGACATAGCCCCTGTGTTCGATCCCCATCAGATACATTAATTTTTTCTGATTTTTTTTCCTAACTTTTTGGAAGCCCAAAAGTTTACACGTGCAATACACTGAGAAAAATGAAAAGTCAGAAAATCAAACATGTGGAAAATGGAGTAAACCCTAATCTTATCTGGTGGCACGAATCTCAAAGCCAAATGCATCAAATTGACCGACCAAATGCTTGGTAGGGCCGGCGGGGACGGTTGATCTGAGCCCAATTGTCCCCCGGCTCTATACACTTAACTCTTTCCTTACCCTTAACACCCCTGCACTATTTGATTGCCTTGCAATCAAATAGAGACCATTCATTTCACCATTAAGCAAAATTTAAATACTTTATAGTTCACATTTTTAATTCCAAAACCCTAATTCTACACTATAAATACCACCCCACACTTTGGTTCAGCATCGTTCTGAAATTTCTAGCCAAAACTCAAAAAAATTCTCTAAGTACAAATGGAGTAAAGAGGAGTTAGCAAGCGGTCAACTTCCAGCGAAAAATCGAAGCTATTCTGGCGCTCCTGCAACGCTAAGAAACACATCCCCCTGCTTCAATCTTTCTTTAAGCCTCCTAACTTGTAAGTCCCTTCCAATTCTCATTTCTCTTCTTTAAAAATTCATTTTAAAACGTATATTGGTAAGTGGAGTTAATACCAATCTCTATTTTCTAAACCCTAAAAACTCCCATTTTTCTTACATATTGTTCATCCAAATTCCAACACAATACTTATAATCTTAATTATGAATGTTTAGAATAAATTTGAACCAATAATATCATGTAAAATAACTTTAATTTATGTTTTTCATTTAAATACCATGAACTTTAAATATCATCTTTTAGTTTTGTTAAAACAATACCTTAGAAAAACTTCATGGGGTAATAACCTATCCCTTACGTATACACTTGGTTCCATAGCACGATATCTCTTTTGTATGATTTTTCGAGGATAATATTACATTAAAATACCACATAAATCTAAAACCGGTTTTCTTTTAAAATAGTATTTTAAATTTCTTTGCGATTATGTCTCTACAATCCTCTTTAGGGGATTCTCAATTGGATGGTGCGAATTATCGCATATTTTTAGGCTAGTAGAGCGAGATGCAGACCTCTTTACGGAGCATTCGGTCTCGAAAGATTTTAATTAAGAAAAACACATTTTTTTAATTAAATAAAATTTAATTTTTAATAATTATATAAATATTACAAATCCATATATTTTCAAAATATAATAAAATTACATTTTTTTCTAAAAATGAAAGAAATACAAGTTTTACTAAAATACCATCAAGATATCAACAAAACACAAATTTTACAATAAAATACCATGAACTTTCCAAACTAAGCAATTATCACTAAAATACATCAAACCCTTAAAATTCGTATCCATGAAAATCCTAAATAATATAAATAAATTCTCGAGTTTTATTCTGAAATTTTATTAAAAATATTTTTTTATAAAACCCCCTCGAGTTATATAAAACAATATTTAAGGACTTTAGTAAATATAGGTTTACGCGAGATCAATTCTCTTGAGCCCCAGAGAGCCGGAGAAAGTGAGTGCTTGCCTATTTAAGATAGACAACATAACGGAGTTATCAAAGGTAATTGTCTTAGAAAAAGACACAAATCCCGCCGTCCATATGCAGCAGTTACCGATGACTCCTGAACCTAATTCAAGATCTAAATCAGTTACAAGTGTCTGCCTCAGTCTGAGTCTAACTCAAACCTGAATCCAAATTCAAATCAGAGTCCAATTCAAACATGAATCCAAAGTCTAACATGAATACTTGAACATGAACCTGAATACCTGAATTCAAACATCAATAACAAACCTGAATACTTGACTTGACTTGACCGAACCATGGTTATAACTTGACATGATTTCTTGAATACTTATTACATCCTGAACCTGACTACATGAACAACTTGTATCCATGGTTTCGGCAAGACTTGTAAATATACTTTATACAATACATTACGCGGGGATAACAGGGTAGATTGGTACGGAACGTATTAATGTGGCACGAGATGGTCACTTAAAAGATACCTATATGAACTCTCGTACCGTTGTCCCGTGGATTTCGACGGGGCCTTATATTACATGTTACCATAGTCCACGGGGTAAGATGGACTCTTTTCGTATACACAAATATTTTCTGTACCAAGCTACAAACTACTACGTTAGAATAACAAGCATATATCTGTACAACTTACCAGTTTCATTTCACATTACTTGTTATATTACATTCCTTCTTTTGGGACTTTCCGAGTGCTAGTTCGCTAACGACATTCCTGTCTATTTCTTTCTTTGGAATGTTCGTCAGGAGGATCGGACTCTCAAGAGATCGAGCCTAGCCAGGAGGATTTGGACCAGCTTACTACTCAGCTGGACTACTAGCTTTCCTTGTACTTACTTTCAGTTTGTATACCACTGTTTAGGCACAGCTTATATCATTGTATCTTTTCATTTTCAAACAGTCGTATGTAAAGATGAATGTAAATAAAGGTTGCTGTTTATTTTATTTCTCTTGTTATTCTTGTGCATTTTTATATATATTGCTTAATCACGCTTAACGTATTTATTTCATAGTAAATACGTTGTGGCATGCCATGTCGTCATTTCTGTCTAGTGGGAAGCGGGGCGTGACAGGTTTTGTTGGTGGCCCATGCAGGTCTGTTCTGCATGAAGTCCTAAGCAATATATATCACAAGAATTATAAAAATCAGCAACTATACATTCCGTACATTTCAAATTCTTTGAATCTATCCTAACATTTCTTTTCTATCAAGGTTATGGATTCTCCCAACAATACAAGTACGAACGTCAATGGAAACACTCCATCGCCTACTCTATCACCACCGGCCACCGTTGTAGCTCCTATCAACGAGCAAACGGTACTGTTTGAGGCAATTAAGTGCCTCCTGGAGGGTCAGCAACAACAGACTGCTATCCTCATGCACCGCCCTGAAGCCGAGGCACCCGGAGTCATGCAATTACGAGCACTGCACCCAAAGCACTTTTCAGGAAAAGAGAGCCCACTGGAGGCGGAAGAATGGGCTCAGTGGATAGAAGATGACCTGGTAGCAGCACAAGTGCCAAAGATTGTTTGGGTGAGGGTTGTGAAGCTGCAACTAACAGACAACGCCAGAGTCTGGTGGAAGGCTGAAGAAAGCCGTCTCGCCCAACCGATTGAATGGAAGACGTTTCGCTATATGTTCGATGCGAAGTACTTCCCTGAGACTGCCCGTTTCGACATGGAATAGCAGTTAATCCATTTATAACAAGGCTCGATGTGGGTCAAGTCTGTAGATGAATACGATACTGAGTTTACAATGCTTAGCAGGTAAGATATTGTCTTGATATTCAATTTCCTGATTTCACTCATTACACTGCTAACACAAGATCATAACATGTTCGCGACACACCTGATTCCTACTGCTGAGATCCGGGCACGACGATTTCAGCAAGGGTTGGACCCGGAAATCTAAGCTGCACTCGCTACAGGGGATTTCCCAACCCATGATCTCGCTTTGAAGGCTGCCCGACGCTATGAGGCAGTTGTGAAGAAGAAGAGCAGACTGCAGACTGCCGTTGTGAAACGCCCTGCCATACAAATGACAGGAGGAGCCTCTTCTAGGCCGACATTTGCAACCAAAAGACTGGGAGGATCATTTAACCAGCCCAGTCCAGACTTTTGTTTCTACTGCAAGAGTAATGGACACCTGGCGAAAGACCGCAGGCGTGCAAATGGCCTGTTTTTGGTTTGTGGAGCATCCACTTACGCCATAGGAGCATGTCCATATCGTCTCAACCCAGCTCCAGCACCTAGACCCGCAATCACAGTTCCGCAGCGGCCAGCTATTTAGGCTCTTGCACATCGACTAGCCCTACCTGCACCACCTCTATGCAGACCTCCTGCACAACCTCATCGTCAATTCCACTAGGCATAGAGAAACGTGCCCCAGAGACAAAGGAATACGCCTCCAGCAAGGACGAATGTATCCAGACATCAGGCTTTCACAATGACGGTTGAAGAAACCAAAGCCACAGGCCAAGTCATCACTAGTAATTCCCAATTCTTTCACATCTTTTCAATCCTTGTATATCACTATATGTTTCCTGTATCTAAAACCAACCTCACACAATTTAGGCACTATACTAGTAGCCACCCTTTCTGTACTCGCACTGTTCGACACGGGAGCGTCTCTGCTTCATGTCGCAAGGATTCGTTGGAACACACACGATTCTCGTGAAGCCACTCATTTCAAGCTGGAATGTCAGTTCCGGGAATGGAGTATTAAAAGCAACTATGGGATTTGATCAGTATCTAGTTGTAGTTTGTGGACGAGAATTCTACACGAATTTCAAAATACCAGACATTCCAAATTTTGATGTTGTGTTGGGAATGGATTGGCTGGGACTTTTCTATGCTATGATTGACTGCCGTTACAGGAGGGTAGTATTTGAGATACCAGATCACCCAGTCTTCTACTTCAAGAGTGAAGATAGAACGTTGGAGCTAGGAATCTTCCGTGCTAAATCAAAGAATGCAGAAGTGTTTACTCTACCGGTGGAAGAAGAAAAGCAAGAGGTAGTTTGAGAGTTCGAGAATGTGTTCCCTGAAGATATAACAGGTTTGCCTCCCGATCGAGCTCTTGAATTCAGCATTGATTTACTACTTAGTGCACAGCCGGTAATCAAAGGTCCGTACCGGTTAAGTCCTGAGCGATTGAAGGAGATCCTTATTCAGTTGGACGAACTCCTGAAGAAAGGTTGGATTCGTCCCAGTACTTCAAGTTGAGGATCTCCAGTTTTACTGGTGAAGAAGAAAGAAGGTTCATACAGGATGTGTGTAGATTATCGAGCTCTGAATGAAGTGACGATCAAGAACAAGTATCCACTACCGTGCATCGATGATCTTTTCGATCAGATAAGTGTGCCTTGTGTATTTTCGAAGCTAGATCTTCGTTCGGGTTATCATCAGGTGAAGGTCAAAGAGTCTGACATTTCGAAGACGACGTTTATGACTCAATATGGTCATTATGAGTATTTTGTAATGCCATTTGGAGTGACCAATGCACCTGCTATTTTTATGAATCTAATGAACCAAGTTTTCCGAGAGTACTTAGACAGGTTCGTTGTCATCTTCATCGACGACATCTTGGTGTATTCAAAGAATCGGAAAGAACACGCCAAGCATTTATGGATTGTCCAGGAGACATTGCAACAACATCAGCTCTATGCCAAGTACAGTAAGTGTGAATTTTGGTTAGATTAAGTTGGATTTCTCGGACATATTGTTTCAGGCGAAGGAATCTCAGTAGATTCAGCTAAGGTGTCAGCTGTTAGTGAATGGCCGACACCAAAGACGGTGAAAGATATACAAAGTTTATTGGGATTAGCAGGATACTACTGAAGATTCATTGAAGGCTTTTCAATGATTGCAGCACCCCTGACCAAGCTCACACGTAAAGATGAAGTATTCGTGTGGTCAGAAGCATGTGAAAACGCTTTTGTAGAACTCAAGTCAATATTAACTTCTGCTCTTATTCTCGTAATACCGGATCAATCTAGAGAATTTGTTGTGCATTGCGATGCGTCCGGTAAGGGATTATGATG
Organism: Agapanthus africanus; assembly: GCA_030015575.1. Classification (NCBI taxonomy): domain Eukaryota; kingdom Viridiplantae; phylum Streptophyta; class Magnoliopsida; order Asparagales; family Amaryllidaceae; genus Agapanthus; species Agapanthus africanus. The sequence goes on along the minus strand of JASDDO010000028.1, from coordinate 198,837,116 downwards.
TGTTCTACATCAGTATGGAAAAGTTGTAGCCTTTGCATCAAAACAACTGTAGGTTCATGAGCATAACTATCCAACACATGATCTGGAGTTGGCAGCCGTTCTCTTCGCACTTAAGATTTGGCCCCACTACCTCTTGGGAGAACGAGTGGATATATACATGGACCACAAGAGTCTGAAGTATGTATTTACTCAGAAGGAATTAAACATGCGGTAGAGAAGATGGCTAGAACTCATGGCGGACTTCGACATCAACCTACAGTATCATCCCGGGAAGGTGAATGTAGTTCCTGATGCCCTTAGCCGCTAGCCATTGGCAATGAATCTCACCGCTCAGTGGAAGCTACAGTAGGAATTGCACGGAATGGAGATCGAAGTAGTTATGCCAGGTAACGCTTCGTATTTGATGAACTTACAAGTCCAGTCTACTCTTGTAAATCAGATCAAAGCAGCTCAAGCAAGTGATGCCAAGCTACAAAAGATCCGAGAGCAAGTAGAAAGTGGACTTCGAAATGACTTTATCATCCACGAAGATGGATCCTTGAGATATGCAAGTCGATTGTGTGTACCTATCGGCCTAGTTCGAGAAGAGTTGATGAAAGAAGCTCACATCTCTCCTTATTCTGTACACCTCGGTGGTACAAAAATGTATAAGGATCTACGGCAAAACTAATGGTGGCATGGAATGAAGCACGGAGTAGCTAGAAGCATAGCCAAGTGTTTGGTGTGTCAGCAAGTGAAGGCTGAACATTACAGAACCGGTGTTCTACTTCAGCCGTTACCAATCCCAGAATGGAAATGGCAGTACATCACCATGAACTTCGTGAGTGCCCTTCCTCACAGCACGAAGGATAACGACGCATATGTGTTATTGTGGATCGATTCACCAAGTTGGCTCACTTTATTCCATTCAGAGTTGGCCAATCTACCGAGACATTAGCAAAGAAGTACATGTAGGTGAGCATGAATCTAAAGTAAGATTTTACTCTTCAAAATGTACTATATTGAAACCCATGAACTCATGCAGGAGATTGTGAGATTACATGGAGTACCAGTTTGCATCATCTCTGATTGTGATACCAGATCCCGATCATAATTTTGGCAGAGTCTGCAAGCTAGCCTAAGAACGAGTCTGAACTTCAGCATAGCTTACCATCCACAAACGGACGTACAATCTGAGCGAACAATTCAGATTCTGGAAGACATGCTAAGAGTTTGTATGTTAGACTTCAGAGGTTTGTGGGAAGATCACCTACACTTTGTGGAGTTTTCATACAATAACAACTATCAGGCGAGTATCGGAATGACACCATTTGTAGCACTCTACGGAAGGAAGTGCCATTCACCACTAAGTTAGGATGATATCGGAGATCGTGAACTTCTTGGACTAAAGATGATCGTGGCAACTGTAGACGTAGTTCGCACGATCAGGGAAAGAATGCGCATAGCCCAAGATCGACAGAAACATTGGGTAGATGCAAAGCAACGACATCTATACTTCTAACCTGGAGACTATGATTTCTTAAAGATATCTCCAAACAGAGGAGTGATCCGCTTTAGCAAGAGGGGTAAGCTAAGTCCAAGATACATAGAACTGTTCGACATACTCGAACGAGTTGGAGAAGTGGAATACCGTTTAGAACTTCCACCCTCATTGGAAGGAGTGCACAACGTGTTCTACATATCACAGCTATAATGATATGTGAGCGACCCCAGCCACATACTTGATCACTTCGAGCTCACAGTACAGACTGGCCTGACTTGCGAGCAACAACCCATTGAGATCCTGGACCGAAAGGTGAAGAATGCTCGGAACTACCCTCTCTGATCTAAAAGATTGATGCTTGCTCGTCAGGCAAGATATGACATTGCGGAACAAGAAAGTAAACTTGGTCCGAGTGATGTAGAGAAAAGATTCACCAGGAGAATCCACTTAGGAACGAGAAGAAGACATGCGTGCAAGATACCTTTACTTATTTGTAAATTAGTCCCTATATAAATGTAAATTTCGAGAAAGAAATTTTTATAAGGAGGGTAGAATGTAACGACTCTGAATTTACTGTACGTAATTTTCCAGTTTAATGTACAGAAAATGAGTTATACAGCCTGAGTTTGAGTTATAAGTAAATTTTGTTAAATAATAGCAAGAAACAACTTGTAGCTCACCGGTAAAGCCCTTGCACTGCTGTGACGTAGCCCTTGTGTTCGATCCCCATCAGACACATTAATTTTTTCTGATTTTTTCTTAACTTTTTGGAAGCCCAAAAGTTTACACGTGCAATACACAGAGAAAAATGAAAAGTCAGAAAATCAAACATGTGGAAAATGGAGTAAACCCTAGTCTTATCGGGTGGTACAAATCTCAAAGCCAAATGTATCAAATCGACCGGCCAAATGCTTGGTAGGGCCGGCGGGGACGGTTGATCTGAGCCCAATTGTCCTCGGGCTCTGCACACTTGACTCTTCCCCTACCCCCAACACCCATGCACTGTTTGATTGCCCTGCAATCAAATAGAGACCTTTCATTTTACCATTTAACCAAATTTTAATACTTTTTAATTCACATTTTTAATTCCAAAACCCTAATTCTACACTATAAATACCATCCCACATTTTGGTTCAGCATCTTTCTGAAATTTCTAGCCAAAACTCTCAAAAATTCTTTAACTACAAGTGGAGTAAAGAGGAGTTAGCAAGCAGTCAACTTCCGGCGAAGAATTGAAACTATTCCGGCGCTCCCGTGACGCTGAGAAACTCATCCCCCTTCTTTAATTTTTCTTTAAGCCTCCTAACTTGTAGGTCCCTTCCAATCTTTATTTCTCTTCTTTAAAAATTCATTTTAAAACGTATATCGGTAAGTGGAGTTAATACAGATATCTATTTTCTAAATCCTAAAAACTCCCCTTTTTCTTACATGTTGTTCATCCGAATTCCTACACAATACTTATAATCTTAATTATGAATGTTTAGAATAAATTTGAACCAATAATATCATGTAAAATAACTTTAATTTAAGTTTTTCATTTAAATACCATGAACTTTAAATATCATCTTTTAGTTTTGATAAAACAATATCTTAGAAAAACTTCACGTGGTAATGACCTATCCCTTACGTATACACTTGGATCCATAGCACTATACCTCTTTTGTATGAATTTTTGTTTCGAGGATAATATTATATTAAAATACCACATAAATCTAAAAGCGGTTTTCTTTTAAAACAGCATTTTAAATTCTTTTGCGATTATACCCCTACAACTCTCTTTAGGGGACTCGCTATTGGATGGTGCAGATTATCGTACATTCTTGGGCTAGTAGAGCGAGATGCAGACCTCCTTACGGAGCATTCGGTCTCGAAAGCTTTTAAATACGGTTTTTTAAGAAAAACGTATATTTTTAATTAAATAAAATTTATTTTTAATAATTATATAAATATTACAAATCCATATATTTTCCAAATATAATAAAATTACATTTTTTTCTAAAAATGAAAGAATTACAAGTTTCACTAAAATACCATCAAGATACCAACAAAAGACAAGTTTTACAATAAAATACCATGAACTTTCTAAGCTAAGCAATTATCACTAAAATATATCAAATCCTTAAAATTCATATCCATGAAAACCCTAAATAATATAAATAAATTCTCGAGATTTATTTTGAAATTTTATTAAAATTCTTTTTTCATAAAACCCCCTCGAGTTATATAAAACAATATTTAAGGATTTTAGTAAATATAGGTTTACGCGGGATCAATTCTCTAGAGCCCCAGGAGCTGGAGAAAGTGAGTGCTTGCCTATTTAAGGTAGACAACATAACGGAATTATCAATGATAATTGTCTTGGAAAAAGACACAAATCCTGCCGTCCATGTGCAGCAGTTACCGATAACTCTCGAACCTAATTCAAGATCTAAATCAGTTACAAGTATCTGAATCCATCTGAGTCTAATTCAAATCTGAATCCAAACTCAAATTAGAGTCCAATTCAAATATGAATCCAAAATCTAACATGAATACATGAACATGAACCTGAATACCTGAATTCAAACATCAATATCAAATCTGAATACTTGACTTGACTTGACCGAACTATGGTTATAACTAGACATGACTTCTTGAATACATGATTACATTCTGCACCTGACTACATAAACAACTTGTATCTATGGTTTCGGTAAGATTTGTAAATATACTCTATATAATATATTACGCGGGGATAACGAGGTAGAATGGTACGGAACGTATTAACGTGGCACGAGATGGTCACTTAAAAGACACCTACATGAACTCTCGTGCCGTTGTCCTGTGGGTTTTGACGGGGCCTTGTACTACATGTTACCATAGTCCACGGGGTAAAATGGACTCCTTTCGTATACACAAATACCTTCTGTACTAAGCTACAAACAACTACATTAGAATAACAAGCATATATCTGTACAACTTACCAGTTTCATTTCATATTACTTGTTATATTCCATTCCATCTTTTGGGACTTATCGAGCGCTAGTTCGCTGACGACATTCCTGTCTATTTCTTTCTTTGGAATGTTCGTCAGGAGGACTGTACTCTCAGGAGATCGAGCCTAGCTAGGAGGATTTGGACCAGCTCACCGCTCAGCCGGACTACTAGCTTTCCTTGTACTTAATTTCAGTTTTTATGCCACTATTTAGGCACTGCTTATATCATTGTATCTTTTCATTTTCAAACAGTTGTATGTAAAGATGAATGTAAATAAAGGTTGCTGTTTATTTTATTTCTCTTGTCATTCTTGTGCATGTTTATATATATTGCTTAATCACGCTTAACGTATTTATTTCATAGTAAATACGTTGCGGCCCGCCATGTCACCGTTTCAGTCTACTGGGAAGCGGGACATGACAATGGGATTTAGTGTATGACTATAAGGAAATAAATAATTGCAAAAATATCATAAACATACTCTGAAAATACACAACATGAAAAAGACAATCAAGTAATACACATACACATTGATAAATGTTAAACGAAAATTGATATTGAATTAAACAACAATTGTGAACTTAATGAAATAATGCTATGATGTACACACTAATGCTAACATTATAAGATAAGAACTAATAATTCATAATGATAAATAAAATATATATATACACTACAATCTGATATGATTCAAGTATGCTAATTATGAAAACTAGTAATGTTGATATGTATATCCATAAAAACTTCTAAATATGAAATGCTATGTGATCTGAAAAATGAAAATACATATGTAAGAAACAACTCCAAAACTTTAGATGTACTTGAATTATTGTAAGTGGAATTTGGAAAAATTGATATACTTATTGCTGCAAGAATATGTTAACTAATCAGATGAAGCTATAATAAACAATAAAACAGTGTGTTTAAGATACATAGCAATACTAACTTTACATTCATTATCATACAAATCAACAATTCAATCAGAATATACCTACCATAAATTGATCTAAGAAAACCTAGCAATCGAATCGAATAGAGAGAGAGATAGAGGGAGAGGGTAAACGAGACAGAGGGGACTTACTCATGATTAGAACGCGGGAAAACGACGGAATATCATTGAAGCATTTTATCGAACACCGTCTCGCGAAAAATTGAATCGTCGACGGAACGGAGATCCGGAGGCATGGAAATGATCTCGGCGCTCACGCGGACTCGGGCCCGGCCTTGGAGTCTTGGTTCTCAGTCCAGAACGTGTTGAAAAGGTGATTAAAGGTAGAGGGTTTGGTGTTATTTGTTTTTGTTGTGGTGTGTACGACAATGATGATGGTGGGTGGCGTCGATGTCGTTGATGATGGCGAGGAGAAGCTAGGGGTGCCTGGCCAAGATGGTTTGCAGCCGCGGTGGGTACTTAAAATTGGGTTCGTAAAGAGAGAAGGGGAGATGAAGGTGAGAGGTGGAGATGACTTGGGTTTTGGAAAGAGGTGTGGGAGAAGGAACTGTTGCATTATATATTAGAAGAAGTAAAGGGGAGGGGGGGAGAGGGAGAGACGGGGAGAGAGAGATTGATGAGAGAGTGGGGGTTATGGGAGAGAAAGAGAGTGAAGGCTTGGTTTAATGCAGGAAGGGAAAGAGCTGGAGAGGCTACGGTTAGAAAAGAAAAGAAAAAAAAAAGAAGAGTTTGGGCTTGACTTGAGTTTTTGTTTTGGTTTTAAAAAAAATAAATGGGTGGGCTAGACTCCGGTTTGGGTTTGGTTTAATAAAAAAATTAGTGAATTTTATTTGGGTTTTATTTAGTGGGAAATTGGGTTAATTAATTTGGGAAAAAGAAAAGGGAAAATTTAGAAAATGAATTTTGGGTTTGAGCCTAAGGAATAGAATATGGGTCTGGGTTTTTGAAAATAATATGATAGGAAAAATAGATGGAGTGATTACATAAAAATAATAATATATTTAATATAAAATAAACTATACGGAAAATACCAAAATAAATAAATATAGCATTTTATTGAAGAAAGATGATACGAAGGTATAGAAAATTTAGGATCGTTACATTCTACTATCTCTAAAAATAATTTCGTCCTCTAAATCACTAAAGAAAGATGTTGTAATAGAGGCAAGGAAACAAGGTTAGGATAATTCAGTTGCGTTCGTCGTTACGCTCCATCAGTAAGTACTTTAAGTAAATCGTGATAAAACAACCAGAAAGATGAAGATTTTCGAAAATCGGAATAAATGCTGTTAGGATAAGCAAGAGTAGTTTTCAAGAACACCGCAAGCAAGCACTCGAATATGAAAAGCATAAATAGTAATCGGATTGTCAAGAATGGTACAAAGATAAAGAATGAGAATCGAAATTAAAATCAGGGAAGGATATAAGTTAACAAAGAAGATAGTATTCAATAATCAAGGATAAAGATATACGGTCGAACATAGTTAAATCAAGAGGAAAGAAAATCAAACGCAAAACTCCAAGTCACTCAAGTAGAGCACCGTATTGTAACTATTCTGCAGTTTATAATTACAATCATATAACTCCATCTTAGTCACCAAAATCCTACTATCAGATTAAATAAGATATGATTTAAGAAATCAAGAAGATAAGCTGAAACGGAGATGAAAGGTTCACAGTTTTGTTTTCTTTATGTCGAGACATGATTATTGGGAAAAACAAAAAAGAATTCAAAGGGATGAAATTATGGTGCAGACGTTACAGTCTACCCTCCTTAAAAGAATTTCGTCCCCGAAAATCTCTTAAGAAGTACGTCGCAATAAGGCACGGGAAAAGCTAAGGATGATGTCTTCTTCGAGCTCCGTAGATCTATGCTTTAACCAACTGAGCTAATAGGCCTACGAGATAGAATTAGAAGGGGTGAACTAGAGATAAGGATTCAAAAATTGAGAGTTTATATTCAAGGAAGTCGAAAGTGAAGTTGAAGATGGATTCAAGGAATATGATGAGATTCAAAGGAAAGGTTGAATGTAATAGTTGGATTTTCGAAATTCTTATAATATATTGCTTACGATGTTTATGCAGAACTGACCTGCATGGGCCACCAATAAAACCTGTCATGTCCGCTTCCTAAAAGAGCGGTAACAACACGTGATGAGACCCACGACGTATTTATTCCGAGAAGGTCTTTTCTCGAAATAAATACGCTAAGAGTCTATAAGCAATATAAAATAAGACAAGAATGAATATGATAATGAAAAAATCCAACTTCGATATATTTACATTTCAACTTTCACAGAGTTTCAAACTGATAAAAGATGTCTTGAACAAAAATACAAAAATAAAGAAGCCTTAAACACGAGGCATACAGAAGGAATGCTGAAATAAACTAGTAGTTTACTTGTGAAGATAGCCGTGAGTACTTTTCTTCCAACGATTCCACTTCCTCTATTCCTAAGCCATCTGATGAACATTCTAAGAAAAAAAAGAAATATGGTCGAACGCCCATCAGCGAACTTGCGCTCGGTAAGTACCCCAAAAAATTATGAATATAAAAGCGATAAAGGATATGCATGAAATGTAAAATATAAATTCTAATGTAGTTGCAGACAAGTAAGGATGCTAATGAGCATGTGAAGTATAAGATTGGTTATTCTATTCTAACGTTGTTGTTTTTAGTTTGATAAGAAAGGTATGCATGTATACAAGAGTGGTTCGTCTAACCCCACGTACCCACGACACGTAGAAGTGCAAGGCCCCGTCAAACCCCACAGGACAACAACAAAAGATATTCAAGTTAGGTGATTTTTAGTGGACTCTTATGCCACGACATATGTTTTTTACCAAATTATCCCATATCCCCGCGTATTTTAATATATGGTTTAAGTTACAAGTCTTTGCTCCAATCCATAAATACATAAGAGAGTAAAATTCAAGTTCGAGTCGAGTTCAAGTATTCAAGTCAAGTTCAAGTGTTCAAGTCGAGTTGTATGTTAGGATGCTTTGATCGTCTAGTGGTGATTTAAAATACAGCGGAATGAATAATTTTAAAAAACTAGAGAGCAAAAACACCACAAACCTTAGAATCAACCCAACGACCTAAAATTGAAACAAGTAAAGAGCTAGACCGGGAGTTTAGTGTGCTAAAACTTTTGTAGCATGTCCGCAAGTTTGCGGAAGACCCTTTCTAAGCTCCAAGTCTTCCGGGAACAAGCTTGGTCACCGATTGACCTCGCCGAAGATGATCCATGCGTGGGAACCGAGCTCAAGCTCTAACTTCACCAAGTGAAGCAACTTGCTATCAAGAATTGCTGGGAATTAATAGAAAGAAGATGTAGTTTGTTTATCACTTGCTCTCTTTCTCTCTATTTTCTTTTTTTTCTCTTTAGAAGCTCACAAAGAAGAGAAGATAAAAAGGATGTGAGTGTAAACACAAGCCCATCCCTTTTTCTCTCTCTTCCTTGCTTTTGTGGAGAGGGGGAAGCTTGTGTGACTCACCTATATGAGTCATAAGCCCTCACTCTTCACAAGGTTCTAAAAAGAACTAGAAAAGAATATGTATGACTATACATACAAACATACACACACACACATATATATAAACATACACCTGTATTCATATCAAGATATAAATACACATATCCGTATCAAGATATAAATACACGTATTCATACAAATACCCATATTCGTTTAAATACTCGTATTCGTATCAAAATACAAATACTGCTGGGAACTTAGGCACACTAGCAAACTAATTTTGCAAGATGGCAGCATGGATTTCAAAAAATTTTAGTTTGCTGAAATTCGAAAACCATGAATCGAACTAAAGAGGTAGAACTTGTTAACAAAAACCTAGTGAGCTAAACTAATTTACTATGTGTAGAATACCCATATCCTCAAGCTTTCTTCAAGTGCTCCGGATCGCGTTTGCAAGCCGGTCTTCTTTCGCCGAAAATGATCCACCTGAGGGAACCAATCCAAGCTCCAGTTTCGCCTAGCGAAGCAACCGACGCTCCAAGCTCGTTAAGAATGGAGAGTGGGGATGCAGGAATTTTCTATTATCCTTTTCTCTCAATTCTAAAGCTCAAGTCAGCATCTAAAGAAGAAGGAGGAGGAGGTGAAGAAGTGACCATGAGCAACTCAAGAAAGAATGAGAGAGTGAATGAAGAAGAGAATAGCATGTAGAAAAGAATGGCTTTCAATTATTTTTCAACCATACAAAATATCATAACATTTTACAATAAACAAATAAAGCCTATTCGTATCTACATACCTCTAACCATGTTCAATACCACCTCACCCTCCACCTCATTTGCAAATGATTTTCTAAAAGGAAAATCATATAATGAGGTGTCCATCTTCAAGAAAATATTCCGTATAAATACGTAATACAATCCGGTATACGTATCGAAATATATATATGCGTATTCGTATAAAAATACGAAAAGCCAAGAGAGAAAATGAATAGTGAACAATAATACTAGAATACATACATACATACATACATACATACATATATTATTATTATTATTAAATAAAAAATTGATTTAATATTCTGGCTTAATCCTAAACCGCTAGTATTATCAATCGAACGATTAAAGTCTGTGTAGCCTGTACACATTTTTAATCGGACACCTGTATGTACCAACATACGTCATTTACATCATATCGCCTAAACCGGAAAACCCCTCTGTGTGGGACTCTAAAGACTCATCAATACGCTGGCAGTGGGTTTAATCACGAGCACGCCAGCAGCACTAGCTGTATATAACGGCTACCCAGATATTGAGCGAAAGGAAGGCTGACGAGGAAACTCATCCGTACTCCTATTGAGCATGTCTGTGACAATCTCCGTACAGTCCGGTCTGTTCTTCTTAGAGTATCGCGTATCGGGTCTAGGGGTGGATAAAATCAGACCCTTAATAACGCGATATTTCGTGTCGGTGTGAAGCCCATCACCCACTGAGAAACTACTGATCCAAATCAGTAATTCTCGTCCACCTTGGCCAAGTATTTCTGGTGATGGCCACTCGTGCACAGCGCAACATTTACCCCTAATACCGGGAGAGACGAATCCCCAACGATCCGTTCACTGCTTCCATGTGGATTGGGATTGTACCCAAATAAAACCTGTTTGCAAGACTCTTTTGAGCCGTGATAGGATAGTAATCAAAGCACAGTGGGAACTCACACGAGACAAATGACGATCTCAGGTCGACAGACTAACCTGTACTCATGTCATCTGAGAACTGTTATCTGACAATAAGTAAAATACCATCCAGCATGTTCCCGGCGAGCCCGTCCAGTGTAACTCATAATCCAATGAGCATCTGTATATTATCTTAGGTGACTAACCGACACCAATGGATTGTGAGACCAGCCACTGCCCTTCGTCGGGGTCTAGAAAAGTATACACTAGTCTACTTCGAAGTATCGATGCCCTGTTTCGATACTCCCTCAATTAAGGACATTTAAGGATGTGCTTATGGACCACCCAGCTCCCACGTATATGATCACCATCATAATGCTGGTAGTCAAGAAGGAATCCTATGGGCTATATCAACATGTAATAGTGATCTATAATACCACATAATACATGTACATGATGATAGAGACAAATCAGATAGCATACTATCATCTCGAGTAAGACTGTTCTACCCATATAGGTTCTCCCTCAATCATCATAATCGTCTGCCTGCGATTTCAATAATTGCTTTGAGGGCACTATAGCCAACAATCTCCTACTTGCACTTAAGACTAATTATTATGGTGTTGCATACTCACAGCCCGTGTGATACCGAACACCTGACTTCTCTACTAATCAGTCTCGTAAAGATTGTTTGCGAAACTATCGCATTCAAGAAATAGCCTCAGTGAGTGGATCCGCTCCAATGTTTATATCGTTATCTCTCTATATCTCAATTTTGTGAAGAAAGACCATCTTCCGAAATGAGCGATACCCGTCTTAGAATTTATTTGGATATCTGATAGGACCAAGTTCATAAATGAACTCCAAATCCAAAAAACTTCTTAGACCGTATTTTCCACTAAATTTAATCAGTATCCTGTGCCATGCTTTCCTCATTATCCGCTTGCACCCCCTGTCCAACATACCGCCCCTCAAAAGAGAGTAAACATTAACTCTGGTAGTCACTCTGTCATTCAGGTCACTTTGGAAGTCTGAAATAATAATCACCTCCTTATGGAGGCTGACATTACCATATACCAAGAACATTCTCTTATGTTCATAACTGCTTCCCAATATTTCTTCAGTATTAGATTAATATATACTTATTGCAGCTAGTGCAAAAGCAATATCTGGTGTGGTACTTGACATCTGATGATCTCGGATGTGGGAGCCTACCCAAGCCCCTGGGGACAACCCTGGGGTCGTTCCCGCGCCACCACGAGGCTCTCGGTCCGAACTGAGAGCCCCAGGATGCGGGTTACATGCAAAAATAGTTACCGATTTGGGACAATTTTAAAAACAGTGAACAATACATTTTGAAAAATGGTTGAAAAATCGTTATAGGAATCAATTAGCTACTGAAAATCAAGTTAATAGTCTATGGACGGCTCTGATACCACTATTGGTCAGGCAGCTACCCTATCCAATGGGGTCGCCATGGCACCTACGGGTCCCTCATGCATAACCCCTCACGAGGACTACAACCCGTCGGAACACCTTCCGGTCTTGGGACACCATGGGGGTAAGAGCTTATGCTTCACCATACTGTCAAAAAGTGAGAACCCCCATAGGTCGGCATTCAATACCTAGTAGCTCTGATACCATTGTAAGGTCATCATGCTCGCTGGACTGTGTTTACCGCCAAAAGACCGGACCGAGACGTTGGGACGTCTAACCTGAATTTGGGGGCAGATGCTATTTGGACATATCCACCCACCTCTCTGAAGATACCAAGTTGATTTATGGCACTGTATATCGGAGGTTTGGACAAATGCGACCGTTGTAGCAGATTTTATCAGATTCCCCTTCATTTATGAGGGGTTTTTAGTTGTGGGGACGCTCTTCCCTGCAGGCTGAAGCCCCTGCAGTTAATTACGTTATCGCGTTGCGATAACCACTTTCTCCTTCTCCAGTAGTTCACTTCATGTCGTGTATTATTTTGTTTGTTAAGGTTGTCCGTGGATTGTATACGGAGACTAGTTTATATCGTCGCCCGTAGGGTGCAGATCAGTCCAAATCCTTATATTTTAGACTTGGGGTTTTGAATATTTTGTTTTATTTAAGGACCGTTAATCTATTTGAGATTAAGATCAACTTAAATATATGAGTATTTTGGCTCAATTTATTTTAACTAAGTGTACGTTAGTTTTATTTGAGATTAAGATCAACTTAACAATATTTTCAGGATCATTAAGTTTTATTAAGATCCAACAACAAAGCATTTAGACTCAGCTGTAAGAAATTTTAGAGAGACTTTTAGCTAATTTGGGTTTGGTCTGCTCAGTCTTTTTTCTTTCTTTTATTTAAAAGTGCTAAGCACTTATTTGGGTTCTGTTTGCTTAGCCTTTTTCGTTTTATATAGAAGTGCTAAGCACTTGTTTGGGGCTCTGACGCTCACATGTGTATCATGTGAAGCACTCAATCATGGGCACTGCCCAATCAGTGCTAAACACTTTAGTCATTTTGACTGAATATATATATATATATATATATATATATATATATATATATATATATATATATATATATATATATATATAGTGCTAAGCACTTTTGTATGGCGCTCACATATGAATCACATGAGGCGCTGAGGTATGGGTGCTGCCCAATCAGTGCTAAGCACTTAGTCATTTTGACTGAATATGGAGTGCTAAGTATTTGGTACGGCGCTCACGTGCGGGGCATGTGTGGCGTTAGGATATGGGTGTTGCCCAATCAGTGCTAAGCACTCAGTCATTTTGACTAAATGTGAAGTGCTAAGCACTTTTACTCAGTGCTCACGTGTATTTAATGTGAGGCGCTGGCCTTTTGTTTTGAGCGCCATCGTGGGAAGCACGTGAGGCAATGAGTTTTTGGTTGGGGCGTCCACGTGAGATGCACGTGAGGCGCTGAGTCTTTTGTTTTAGGAATCTTTTGGACGCTCATGTGTTTTTCACATGAGGCGTTGGGTTCTTTTTCTTTTTTAGAGATCGAATCTCTGTTAATGGCATTTTGACCATTAATGATGGCCAAGATCTTTGTTTTTGAAGATCTGAGATCATTTTTTAATTTTTATTGGAGAAGTAAGTTTTTTTTATACTAAGTTTCTTTTATAGGGTTAAACCCTACTTGCAGATGAATTAAATTCTTAGAACTATAAGTTCTCTTCTCTTTTTTTCCTTTTAATCTAGTTCTTTCCCCTAGATTTTGAGTTTGAAGATGTCACGACCCGAAATAGCACGTGACTGGCCCTTGAATCATATGAAGTCTATAGGACCTTATCTAATTCAAGTAAGCCAAAAGCCCAGAAATCTAAAACCATTTTAAATAATAAATGAAGGAAAACTAGTTTTAAAGAAGTGAAGAAAACATGTTTAAAAAAACAAGGTTTTAAAATAAGTAAGCCGAATATGCATTTTTAAATCCTCAAGTCTTTTCTGAAAATTTCGGCAGAGTTTCCTTTGTAAATACTGGCCCCAAATGGGATACAACAAGAATAATATATGCATAATGATAAAAGGCATCCCCAAACGGGAGCTAGCTCTTCATCAATCGACGGTCACAACCACGCAAGCAATATAATATACATCGCCGAAGGGCGAGGATCAAAACTCAAAAGGAAACTCAAAATCATCAAGAAAACCATAATACTACAACGCGCGACTCTAAGGTCGAAATAATACACAACTGGTTTTCTAAGTCTGAAATAAATATACAAGTCTGGTTGATGGAATTTACTAGATACAACTGAAAATAAATGAGTACAATGGCTGTCACGATGCGAGTGAACCCACCTACCAAAGCAATCACCCAGAAAGGAAGCAGCGTGCCAGAAAACCGCAATGAAACCTGTACGGCAAAACCTGCAAGAACTGTGGCACAACGGGGGTGAGTTGCCAACCAGTGAATAGAAAACATCACAGAGCATAAATCATATGTATGACTCAATCCTAGGTTAATACGATCAGTAACAATATATCCTCAAAATGATAAAGTCTGAAGCATGATAAGGTGGCAAGGGTAAACATCTATACATAAGTATAGTACCAAGTGTTCGTGCCAGTGCCTCAGATAGCAACAAATCATAAATATGAGGTAAAATCAATGTAATTAGTGTCAACTATATCCTAAAGTCTATGAGTATGTGGATATTATCTAACTATCTAATCAATGTCTGTATGTATGTGGATATCGTCCACGTGTCACCCAATGACACAAAACATCATGCATGTAAATATCATAAAGCATATGCATGGAAGTATGAGGATGTAAATCAACGTGTGTCCCTCGCGACACATCAAAATCATGGAACCGGAGTGTCCAGCATCGACACTCGAAAACATCATGAAACCCGTTCCCAGCATCGACACGTAAATCCTCATATATCGGGCTGCGTCAGTCTGGATCGGCCCACGGGCTCCGTCAGTCCGGATCGGCCCATATCATCTCTCGACTCCGGTCGGTATCTTCCAGATATCCGCCGAGCCCAAATACAATCACCGGTAGGTAGTAGTCCCACTGCCAAGCTCACCTTCTGCAGCACAACAATCCGTTCTTGCCCCGTGGTACTATACCGGGTCCACCATGTACCTGCAATCGGCCTCATCCAACTTCTCGAATCGGGTTTCACATGTCATACGTCTCAGAACCGAGAAAACACATGGTGGACGCACTGAAATATCATATCAAGGAAAACTGGGTTTTTAAAACAATACATACCCTCTTTTGAAATAACCACGGTTCCCAAATCCAGAAATCTCATGAAAACAACATATCTCAATGCGTATAATCATAAAGCATGATGTATGCGACATATGATAGAAATGTAAGCATATCCGTATATCATGCAACATAAAACAGTAGTATGCACACATCGAGGGGAAAACCGCTCTTTTAAATGAATCCAGTTTTAAAATATATCTTGCGGTTCCCCAAATCTCCAAAATAAAGCCAGAATCGTCTATGTATGTGCAAATACGTATGTATGCAAGTATGGGTGTACACTATGTGTGTACGCAAGTATGAGTGTACAATATGTATGCCATATCCTGATGCAACAATCCTAATGTGTAGTGACATGGCAATTATCGATGATGAAGTGTGTGAGCCGGCAAGCAGGTGTACGTGGAACATACGCATCATCGATAATGGTGCTGGTGTCCTGATAGCATGAGTTTAATATAACAATAAACACATTTACACATGCAATGCGATGCGAATAGCAAGAATATGCGGAAATCGAATAATAAACGCAACAGTGAAGAATCTACATCAATTTGTAAATATCGTACAGTTTTGCCATTTGAAATAAGACGAATCGGGGTTTTTAGAAAAATAAGGGCTACGGTATTTTTAAGAAAAGATGCGTCTTTTGAAAATATCCGTAGAATCCTTTAGCCTGTCTTTAAAATACTCACGATTCGTTAGTTTTGAAAATAGGTATGACTCGGGTCTAGTCTATCATCTACTAAGTAAACTACAGATCTAACTAACAAGCTAATCGAAGGGTATGAAAACCACCTAAATCTGAGTCAATATATATATATATATATATATATATATATATATATATATATATAAATATAATAGTTGGTGATCCCGCCTCAATAGTATCACATACGATACAATATACAATATGACATCCTCGAGTCAAGAGTGCAGATCTATCATCAATATATAGCTCGCATGTAAATCAGTAGTACGACATCCTAAATCTGGGTACGGGTCAAATATCACATTCATCTCATCATTTATCTGGTATCCTTATCATCATATCTCATGAACTGGGGGTACTGGTTTAAGTCTAGTACAAACCAATACCATCTATATATATAAATGCGTGTGTAAATCACACGTCCAAAGGCCCGCTAAAATCTCATGTCGTATCTCAAAATCGAACCACATCATATCACCGATCTCATGGCATCATGCCCAATCTTATCGACTCATCTCCAAATATCATCCACTATCCTCATCATCCAACTGTAGATATACGTGTATATACATATATCGCCCATACCTAAGTGTGTGTATATATATACGCACAAGTATAAAAAGTAAGCATGTGTGTGTGTGGGTGTAAACCTATTCTAGGGTTCGCAACTAAGAAGCTACACCAGTTCACTTCTAATAACCCTAAACTAACCATTGAACACCTAATCATATCCTGAAAATCCATGTCACACATAAAAGATATCATATATATATATATATATATATATATATATATCATACTATTCATCGAACTGCGGGGGTGCTATACGCCATCCACTCGACTTCCCCCGTAGATATAATCTACTCACCTTGACCTTCGCTTGCCGATGTCGACGTCGCCATACGCTTGCTTGTCGTCTTGAAGTTTTCGCGAGGGTACCTACACATCATAGCGTATCGTATCGCATTAAAAACCAAGTTGAAACCAAAACGACACGCGGAACTCGCATAGGTCAAAACCTATGGTTTGCCCTCGCAAAACAACCCGATAGCACTCGATATAGACGTACAAACGTCACGTGATCGAGATAAAGCACAAATACAAAAATCCAGAATTTAAAATACGCAAAACCATAACTCGAATCAAAACAACAAATCATGTTTTTAGTTCCAGATTTTGTATAGGGTGAAAACAATGTGAGCAAACAACACTAGGGTGATATATAGGGTATATGTGACCCACAGAAGAAACCTAGATCCACACCCTCACCAAGTGGCCGACCCCCTCTCATGCTAAACCGAGCTCGCCGTCCTGGGGGTCTCCAACGTGGTTCATCTTGCTACAGTAGGTTCCTATGGTCTCAATTTGGTCTCTGGAGTTGTTTATTTTCCCAGTATTGGTCTCGGGGCATCCCAGATTTCCCTGCACACCCTAAGTTCTCACAAACCAACATTTACAGTTTTCCGTTTTTCCGTATTTTGGGTTTCAGGTTTGCTTATGTGTATGTTCTGGGTTTATAACACCAGAGGGGGTTTAAGGCCACTACAAGAGTTCAATTGCACAATCACAACTCAATTAAACCCTAACCCTCACTAGAATTTCCCAAAATTCACTAAATTTCGCCAAAACGAAAACAAATTTGAAAAGAGGCTAAAGCACTTGAAACACTACACTAGTTGTGAAAGGGTTACCTCATTTGACACTCAAGAATCCCCCTACAGCACCAAAATGCAAGCTTTCATGGTCCAAAGTGTAGCTTGTGAGCTTGTGCACATTTTTTGTGAAGTGGAGAAGAACTTTTGATGGATTTTTGATGGTGTTAAGAGGTGTTTTGTTGAATGGGGAGATGAGAGCAGCAGCTGAACTTGAAGAGGGAGGGAAATAATGAAGAAGAAGAAGATGAAGACAATGATCTATGGTCAAAGGAACCCCTCTCCTTCTCTCTCTTGCCCATACCTCTTTAGTTTAATGTTTTCTTTTTCTTTTCTTTTCTATTTCTTCTCTCCTCAATAGTAAACCAAAAACAAATATCCATGCATGAATCATGAAGAAAATGTAACAAGTGTTAAAAATGACATGTACAGGTTATATGCACAAAACACGTTTAAAGCCCAATTAGCGATTTTTAATCGCGATCAGCACAAAATTAGTGTATAATTAATCATAAAAACTTAAAATTTGCATAATTTACATAAAACACCCTCTTTTAGTAATTTCCATAATTTTCCAAATTTTTTCCCAATTTATCGGTATTTAATTATACCGTCTTATTAAAATATTCAATATTTTATTATTTAATTATAAAAATTCCCAAAAATAATATTTTATTTTTTTGAAATGTTACAGTAGAACAAAATCTCCTCGATGAGAATTAAATTCTCAACTTGTGGGAAAATTTTCTTTGCAAATCTCAGATCATAGGAAGAACTTAGTTCTTTTTATGAAGGGTTGAACCCTTATTTTCTTTTTGCTAAGCAAAAGAGATACATTTTATCTTTACTTTTTCTTTAGCTAGGGTTTGAAAGAACAGGTAGATATTCTTCGAAAGAGAATTCAATTCTTAGTTGCAGCTTTTATCTTTTTGTTTGCTGAAACTTATGGGGAGTTCCTCCTTTTTTCCGTGTCTGTGAGACTTGAAGTATCAGATCTTTTATATAGGCAAGGCAAATTGTTGATCAGTTTTGAGAAGATCTCTCATTGAGAGATTCCAATTGATTTTAATGGTTTCAAAGATTATTTGGGGAATTTTATCTACCGTTGGATTTTTGATCCAAGAATTTCTGTTTTACAGACTATATTTTCTTGTTTCTAACAAAATTGGGAAAATATTTTCCCATATATAGAATTCTATTCTATTAAACGGTGATTTTTAATCACCATTGGATTTTTGATCCAAGGGTGCTCTATTTAACAGAGCATATCTTTTTTATTTAGAAAAATTGGGGAAATATATTCCTAAAAATAGAATTTAATTCTATCATTGGATCTTTGATCCAACAGCTCTCTATTTAACAGAGAATATCTTTCTTATTTAGAAAGATCAGGAAAATATTTTCTCTTAATAGAATTTAATTCTATCATTTGATAATTTATCATCACCATTGGATTTTTGATCTAACGGCTCTGTTTAACAGTGAATATACCAGGTTTTAGGATGAAACACTTTGAATATCGTTTAGGTTTTTCGATAATCGGTAAAATAATCAGAATTTTCCGTAAAATGTCAAAATAATTATTTTTCAATATAGGCATAATTATACAAAATTTAGATAAGAAATTGCTAGTATTTGGTTATTAATTGTCACTTAAAAATTTCTAGTCGTTTAAATTTTTTTCCTTAATTAATTATTTTTAATATTTTTTTAAGCTTTTAAATATACATTAAATTAGTAATAAATAGAAATTTAAATGGGTAAATTACATACTTAAGAACCATTATAAACTAAAATCTAGTAGTAACAAAAATGTTAGCAAGACTTTCCAAGATTGTAGTTTCAATGGTTTAAAAATAAATCAAAATAAATTAAAATGAAATTTTTAATAAGAAAATGATGTGATATGCATTTAATGCCTTTGAAAGAGACTTTCTTCCTAGAAAATTCTACACAATTCCCTCACAACTCACCCCTTTACCCTCAGGTCGAGCCTCCCTTGCTGCTGTTCTCAATATTTTCCCCATTTCTTGTGCTTCAAATTCCATCAAAAATCCACCGAAATCCACAAATTTCTTCACAAAACTCAAACAAATCCTTGTGCTATCTCTTCTCAAGCCCAAATTGGTTTAAAATATGGAGAAAAGAGGCAACTTTGGAGGCTAGTGCAAGCTAGGGTTCAAACTTGGGAGGTATAATTCTAATCTAATTGTTAATTTGTAGTTTAAATATGCTAATTTAGAAATTTAAAGTGTGAAATTTGGTTATAAGTGCTTGTTTAGGAAATTCAAGAAAAGGATTGAATTTGTAATTAGGGTTTGAAACATTGTTAATGGGTTAAAATTAGTGTAGTGGATATCTAGCGGTATAGTTGGGTTGATTGTGTTAGATTGTGATAACCTTAATCGCCAATCTACGATGGTTACGCCAATTTTCAATTTTTAGTGCTTATTAGGTTTTCTAAATTATTAGGAGGTAAATTAATTTTGAAATCTTGACGATATTATTAGCATTTCCTATGACTTTTAGGGTGTGCGAATGCGGTATTTGGTTTAATCGGGTTTTAGTTTTGAAGGTTGCTCCGAAACGACGATTTTAGTTAAGGTTTTAGTGGTTTTCGTGTGTGTTCCGCGCACCTAGTGCACGTTATGTTTAACTTATGGACGTTGATCTTTTCATATTGTGACTTGCGTCATTTCTTGATGTGTAATCATATTGTTGTGTGTTATGCAATTTTAGGATCGGTTGCGGAAATATCGGACGCGGCGTGCAAAGGCAAAGCGGTGGTTGTATCAGATTAGCGAGGCGTCCGGGTGAGTAGATGTATACATCTATGGGGAAATCCCCTGGATGGCGCGAGGCGCCCCATAGTTAGGATCACTTTATTACTTGCAAACTATATGCATAGTTATTTAGTTAACCATCTCATTCATATGCATAGCTTTCTAGTATTCATCTGCTGGCATCGCATGGTTATCTATGTACACATGTGTGATATCACCTCTTAGGACACTTACACCATTACCATTGGCTCATGTTGCATGCGCACTATTCATGTGAACACACACGCCTTTGATAATTGCCATGCCACGAGCACTGTAGAACCTACTTAGTTCCGTATCAAACACTTGCATCATACATGATACATTGAATTGCATAGCATGTATATACCTCACTTCATCGTCATGCTTATATAGATTCTAAGCTATAAATCACATTGCATACCTTTGATATCATAAGAATTTATCATATACAACATGTTGGGTATTATGATTTTCTTGAGGATTTCAGTATTGATGAGATTTCTGGATTTTAGGAAAAACCGCAAGAATTTAACAAAAGCTTATTATTATCATTTTTAATATAAAGTTGCGGTTTTCTCATGATGTATGTGTCATTCACCATGAGTTTTCATGTTTCTGTTGGATTTCGAGACCCGATTTGAGGAGTGGATGAACCGTCTCGGGTACATGGTGGGCCCGGTATGGTACTCCGGGGCAAGAAGATCGAGTTGTAGACGATGAGCCTTACACGGGAAGACTACATACCGGTGATGTCTGGCGTGGCAGATATCTGGAGGATACCAACCGTTGTCGTGAGATTTGATGATATGGGCCGATCCGGACTGACGGAGTCCGACGTATTGAGATATTGACATAGTGAGACATTGAGACAGATATATTTCCATATTTGGTGTCGATACTTGACACAGTTTTCGGATGATTTCATTGATGGTACCTTAGCTATTGTATAGATATTTGTTTAAGTTAAGAATGCAGAGATTATCGTATTTAAACACTTAAAGATTTCGTATTGATTTTGCATCCATGTGCATACATATTAGTAGCATCGCATCATACTTAGATATGTAGATTGTGACGCATTGCGTGCATTCTTATGATAACCTTATTAGATGTTACTTACTACTCACGAGCTGGCAACTCACCCCCGTTGTGTCACAGTGTCTTGCAGGTCGAACCCGTCAGCCTTGCAGCGGCGGGTGTATCTTTTCATTGGCTTCTTTTGCTCAGATTCGCGACATTGCTCGTAGGTGGGTTGCGAGGACACTTTTGTCTCTTTTTGTACTATCATTGTATCTAGTATTCTCCATCTACCACTTCTTATTTGTATATGCGATCTAGTGATGAGACTGAGAGATTTGTGTATATGCGGTTTCTCTGGGGTCGAGCTCACTTGAGCCGACGTTGTGTTTTTCTTATTTTTGTATTTCCTTATGCTTATTTGCTTGATATTACATATATATTGCATGTGGTTGTGATCCACCTTGGGCGAAGAGCTAGCTCCCGCTTGGGGATGCCATTATATCATTACAGGTTTATATACTTGTTGTACCCATTTTGGGGGCTAGTATTTACAAAGGAGACTCTGCCGAAATTTTTGGAAATTTTTTGGTATTTTAAAAAGGGATTAATATAACTTAATTGGTTTAAAATTGTTTTCATAAAAGGTTTTCCTTCACTCTTATTGTTTATGGTTTAGATTTTCTGGGCTTTGACTGACTTAGGCTACTTTACGCCTTGAGACGTCTCGTAGTCTAAGTGCCAGTCACGTTCCGTACCTTCGGCTCATGAAAAAGTTGGTATCAGAGCATGGGTTTTACTTTTCTGAATGTAGGACGACCCTTGGTAGATGGAGTAGGTGATTTAAGCAGAGTGGCGTAGCGTGGGTATGTTCCGCGGTATACTTACGATACGGTACTCCGTCTAAGTGACCTTAGGACATAATTGCTTGTATTTCCCCTCTTGATTCTATGCATTCCTTGATTCAATTGCAATGTTCTTATCGCTCCTGTTTCTTATTCTAGCTTCGATGCCGCCAAAGACTACGAGAGCTCAGCGGGCTGCCACTAGGGATGAGCTTCGAGCGGGCTCGTCTGAGGCGAGGATCGAGCGGGATGATATGCCTACTCCTCAGGGTCAGATTGATCCGCCCTCTCCAGACCGTATTGCCAGATTAAAGGCCGGTATGCAGGAGTTGCGATAGATGATGGGATCTTTAGTTGAGGCCAGTCGGGCACAGAGATCCGAGGACGTTCCTTCCACCGCATAGACCACGATTGTACCTGCTGCCCAGATGGTTACTCCTACTACTACTGCGACTATCCCCGTTTCACTACAGGAGTTTATGAGGCTGAGACCTCCAGCCTTTACCGGCACAGATGCGACAGAGGACCCACAGGCATTTCTCGATAGGATGACTAGGATTTGCCGTTCGTTGAGGTGTTCTGATGATAGATGGGTGGAGTTTATGAGTTTTCGTATGGAGAGCCTTGTCCAGACGTGGTACGATTCAGTAGAGAGAGGCCGAGCTGCAGGTCTACTTCTTATGACCTGGGACGAGTTCACAGTTGCATTTCTTGCCCGTTTCCTTCCGGAGAGTGTCCGAGATGCTCGAACCCGTAGTTTTGAGTCTTTGCGTAAGACTCCTGGGATGACAGTGTCCAAGTATGATATACAGTTTACTCAGTTGTCCCGATATGCTCCGTACCTAGTAGACACTGAAGAGAAGAGGATAAAGAGGTTTGTGCGAGGACTCGACACACAGTTATTCCTTGCCATCGGCACCCAGCACTTTGACACATACGCAGCCGCGATGGATGCAGCCTTACTTTTGGAGGAGCGCATTTCTGAGACCCCGGTCGTTTCTGGGTCCAAGCGGATTTGTACTGATATGCCAGCCCAGCGGCAGATGGGTAGACACCGTGACAGGTTCTTTCCGGGAGATGGTGGCGGCAGAGGATTGAGACGAGGTCAGTTATTTGGTTCATATCTGCAGACCCAGCAGTCATCGCCAGGATGTTTTCGGTGCGGGAGTTAGTACCATCGTGTCAGAGACTGTACCATGGGACGCCAGGGCGTGGCGACAGTCCCACATATGACCTTACCACCTTCACCACCCCCTCAGAGAGCTCTACTTCCTACCCCTGATGATGCTCCACACCAGGCAGATGCTCCTAGAGGTCGTGGGCGTGGCGGTCCGGTTCAGAGAGGACGAGGCGACAGAGGCAGAGGCAGAGGCAGAGGTAGAGGCAGAGGACAGCCAGCTATTAGTGGTGTACAGGCCCGAGTATTTGCTTTAACTCCGCAGGATGCGCAGGCATCCAATGCCGTTGTGACGGGTACTCTGCCAGTATGTTCTTTTGATGCACGGGTATTATTTGATCCAGGCTCCACACATTCTTATGTATCCACATACTTTGCACCGAGGTTGGGATAGGAGTCTTCTTTGTTAGATCATCCACTTGTCGTTATTACTCCGGTAGGTGAGTCGTTTGTCGCTCGTTTTGTGTACCGATCGTGTCCTGTTCGTATCGGGGAGAGGGATTCTTCAGTTGATTTGATTCTCCTTGATATGATAGACTTCGACGTTCTTCTTGGTATGGACTGGCTAGCCACCTGTTATGCATCTGTGGACTGCCATGAGAAGGCAGTCAGATTCAGTTTTCCTGGTGAGCCAGTTCTTGTTATTCAGGGAGATCGTAGCGCTACCCTTCCCAGCTTGATTTCTTCTCTTCGCGCCGGTCAGCTCTTGCGGAAAGGGTGTCAGGGATTCTTAGCCTATGTTTGTGATACTAGCGCCACAGAGGTTCCGTTGGACCATGTCCCTATTGTGAGAGAGTTTCCTGATATATTCCCTGACGAGCTGCCTGGTTTGACGCCAAAGCGCGAGATTGAGTTCTGCATTGACTTGATCCTCGGCACGGGGCCTATCTCTATACCGCCCTATCGGATGGCCCCGGCGGAGCTTAGAGAGATGAAGGATCAGTTGCAGAACTTGCTGGATAAAGGGCTTATCTGACCGAGTGTGTCACCTTGGGGTGCTCTCGTCCTGTTTGTTAAGAAGAAGGACGGCAATATGCGCTTATCCATTGATTATCGTCAGCTGAACTGGGTTACTATGCGGAACAGATATCCCCTACCCCGCATTGACGACTTATTCGATCAGCTCCAGGGTGCAGGGTATTTCTCGAAGGTTGATTTACGGTCAGGTTATCACCAGTTGCGGGTTCGGAAGGAGGATATTTCGAAGACCGCTTTCCGTACACGATATGGTCATTATGAGTTCTTGGTGATGTCGTTCGGGCTCACTAATGCCCCGGCAGCATTTATGGACTTGATGAACCGTGTATTCAAGCCATATCTTGATCAATTCATCATTGTTTTCATTGACGACATCTTGGTTTATTCTCAGAGCCGGGAGGAGCATGAGCAGCACTTGCGTATCACATTGCAGACTTTGAGGGAGCATCAGTTGTTCGCCAAATTTTCCAAGTGCGCATTCTGGCTTGACAGTGTCGACTTCTTGGGTCACGTGGTGACGAGAGATGGTATTTGTGTGGACCCAAAGAAGATCGAGGTAGTTCAGCGTTGGCCCAGACCGGTATCAGTTACAGAGGTTCGGAGCTTTCTAGGTCTGGCCGGCTATTATCGACGTTTTGTCCAGGATTTCTCCCGTATTACTGCACCGTTGATCGGTTGACCCGGAAGGGGGTTCCTTTTGATTGGACCGAGGCATGTGAGGATAGCTTCCAGCAGTTGAAGACTCGTTTGACTACTGCACCAGTGTTATCATTGCCTTCAGGATCAGGCGATTTCGTGGTTTATTGTGATACTTTTCGAGTGGGGCTGGGCTCTGTATTGATACAGCACGACAGAGTTATTACGTATGCTTCTCGGCAGTTGAGGAAACACGAACAGAACTACCCCACTCATGATTTAGAGATGTCTGCAGTGGTGTTTGCACTCAAGATCTGGAGACATTACCTATACGGTGAGTCGTGCCAGATATTCACTGACCATAAGAGCTTGAAGTATATCTTTCAGCAACGAGATTTGAATCTGATACAGCGCCATTGGATGGAGTTGGTAAAAGACTATGACTGCGAGATTCTATACCATCCGGGCAAGGCGAATGTGGTGGAAGATGCTTTAAGTAGGAGGCCCGGAGGTAGCTTATCTTGTTTGAGCGCAGTACAGATGCAGTCGACGGCGGATTGGCAGGTTTTATGTGACAGCAGAATGCAGTTCGAGTTTACTCCTACAGGGGACAGCTGGCCCATTTCAGATCACGCCCACAGTTACTTGACCGTATCCGTGAGGCACAGTTCGATGATGCCCATATTTTAGAGATTATCGAGCAGATTCGGCAGGGCAGAGTTTCCGAGTTCGTGATTGATGATCAAGGGATACTTCGATTTGGGGCTCGACTGTGCGTACCAGATTCTGAGGGACTGAGGCGTGATATTCTTGAGGAGGCACATAGATCAGTATACAGTGTTCATCCAGGTTCCACCAAGATGTACCATGATTTGAGAGAGGTTTACTGGTGGGACGAGATGAAGAAGGATGTTACGAACTTCGTATCGAGATGCCTGACTTGTCAGCAAGTCAAGGCCGAGCACCAGAGGCCAGTCGGCGAGTTGCAACCTTTGCCCATTCCTGAGTGAAAGTAGGAACATGTCTCTATGGACTTCATTGTGGGTCTACCCAGAACCAGTCGAGGGTATGAATCTATTTGGGTGATTGTGGATCGACTGACGAAAGCGGCTCACTTTCTGCCAGTGAAGACCACTTTTGGATTTGCTCAGTATGCCCAGATTTATATTGATGAGATCGTACGACTGCATGGCATCCCGACTTGCATCATGTCCGACCGGGGCACCCAGTTTACCAGCCGATTATGGCAGAAACTTCAAGAGGCTTTGGGCACCCGATTGAGTTTTAGCACAGCTTTTCATCCATAGACTGACGGCCAGTCAGAGCGTACTATTCAGACTCTTGAGGACATACCCAGAGCTTGTGTTTTAGATTTCGGTAGTAGCTGGGATCGTCATTTGCCCTTGATCGAGTTCTCCTACAATAATAGCTTCCAGGAGACGATTCAGATGGCACCTTTTGAGGCTTTATATGGGAGGAAATGTCAATCGCCCGTATGTTGGACAGAGCTCAGGGAGAGCAGTATTTTGGGGCCGCAGATCGTACAGGAGACGACCGAAAAGATACAGCTGATTCGAGACAGGATGAGAGCGACACAGAGTAGGCAGAAATTATATGCTGACAGGCGCCGTCGCCGACTCGAGTTCGCTGTTGGCGATCATGTTTTCCTGAGGGTCTCTCCGATGAAGGGCGTGATGAGATTTGGGCGGAAAGAGAAGCTTAGTCCTAGATATGTTGGTCCCTTCGAGATCCTAGAGCGTGTCGGTTCGGTGGCTTTATCGGTTGGCTCTTCCTCCCAGCTTCCCAGATGTTCACCCCGTGTTCCATGTTTCGATGCTCCGCAAATACCTTCATGACCCTTCCCATGCGATCCAGCACCAGACGATCCAGCTAGAGTGCGATCTTTCATTCACCGAGCAGCCGGTGGTCATTTTGGATCAGCAGGTGAAGAAATTGAGGTCGAAGGTTATACCGTCTGTCAAGGTTCTTTGGCGTGGCCCGAACAGCGAGGAGGTCACCTGGGAGACCGAGGACGAGATGAGGAAGAAATATCCCCATCTTTTTGAAGGTACGTATAGTAAAATTTTAAATTCGGGGACCGAATTTCTTTAAGGGGGGAAGATTGTAACACTTTGAATATCGTTTAGGTAGTTTTTCGATAATCGGTAAAATAATCAGAATATTCCGTAAAATGTCAAAATAATTATTTTTCAATATAGGCCTAATTATACAAAATTTAGATAAGAAATTGCTAGTATTTGGTTAATTAATTGTGACTTAAAAATTTCTAGTCGTTTAAATTTTTTTCCTTAATTAATTATTTTTAATATTATTTTAAGCTTTTAAATATACATTAAATTAGTAATAAATACAAATTTAAATGGGTAAATTACATACTTAGGAAGCATTATAAACTAAAATCTAGTAGTAACAAAAATGTTAGCAAGACTTTCCAAGATTGTAGTTTCAATGGTTTAAAAATAATTCAAAATAAATTAAAATGAAATTTTTAATAAGAAAATGATGTGATATGCATTTAATGCCTTTGAAAGAGACTTTCTTCCTAGAAAATTCTACACAATTTCTTCACAACTCACCCCTCTACCCTCAGGCCGAGCCTCCCTTGCTGCTGCTCTCAAATTTCCCCCCATTTCTTGTGCTTCAAATTCCATCAAAAATCCACCGAAATCCATAAATTTCTTCACAAAACTCAAACAAATCCTTGTGCTATCTCTTCTCAAGCCCAAATTGGTTTAAAACATGGAGAAAAAAGGCAACTTTGGAGGCTAGTGCAAGCTAGGATTCAAACTTGGGAGGTATAATTCTAATCTAATTGTTAATTTGTAGTTTAAATATGCTAATTTAGAAATTTAAAGTGTGAAATTTGGTTATAAGTGCTTGTTTAGGAAATTCAAGAAAAGGATTGAATTTGTAATTAGGGTTTGAAGCATTGTAAATGGGTTAAAATTAGTGTAGTGGCTATCTAGTAGTATAGTTGGGTTGATTGTGTTAGATTGTGATAACCTTAATCGCTAATCTACGATGGTTACGCCAATTTTCAATTTTTAGTGCTTACTAGGTTTTCTAAATTATTAGGAAGTAAATTAATTTTGAAATCTTGACGATATTATTAGCATCTCCTATGACTTTTAGGGTGTGCGAATGCGGTATTTGGTTTAATCGGGTTTTAGTTTTGACGGTTGCTCCGAAACGACGATTTTAGTTAAGGTTTTAGTGGTTTTCGTGTGTATTCTGTGCACCTAGTGCACGTTGTGCCTAACTTGTGGACGTTGATCTTTTCATATTGTGACTTGCATCGTTTCTTGATGTTTAATCTTATGTTGTGTGTTATGCAATTTTAGGATCGGTTGCGGAAACGTCGGACGCGGCGCGCAAAGGCAAAGCAGTGGTTGGATCAGATTAGCGCGGCGTCCGGGTAAGTAGATGTATACATTTATGGGGAAATCGCCTGGATGGTGCGAGGCGCCCCATAGTTAGGATCACTTTATTACTTGCAAACTATATGCATAGTTATTTAGTTAACCATCTCATTCATATGCATAGCTTTCTAGTATTCATCTGCTGGCATCACATGGTTATCTATGTACACATGTGTGATATCACCTCTTAGGACACTTACACCATTACCATTGGCTCATGTTGCACGCACACTATTCATTTGAACACATACGCCTCTGGTAATTGCCATGCCACGAGCACTGTAGAACCTGCTTAGTTCAGTATCAAACACTTGCATCATACATGATATATTGAATTGCATAGCATGTATATACCTCACTTCATCGTCATGCTTATATAGATTCCTAGCCATAAATCACATTGCATACCTTTGATATTATAAGCATTTATCATATACAACATGTTGGGTATTATGATTTTCTTGAGGATTTCAGTATTGATGAGATTTCTGGATTTTGGGGAAAACCGCAAGAATTTAACAAAAGCTTATTATTATCATTTTTAATATAAATTTGCGGTTTTCTCGTGATTTATGTGTCGTCCACCATGAGTTTTCATGTTTCTGTTGGATTCGTGACCCGATTCGAGGAGTGGATGAACCGTCTCGGGTACATGGTGGGCTCGGTATGGTACCCCGGGATAAGAAGATTGAGTTGTAGACGATGAGCCTGGTACGGAAAGACTACCTACCGGTGATGTCTGGCATGGCGGATATCCGGAGGATACCGACCGTTGTCGTGAGATTTGATGATATGGGCCGATCCGGACTGACAGAGCCCAACGTATTGAGATATTGACATAGTGAGACATTGAGGCAGATATATTTTCATATTTGGTGTCGATACTTGACACAGTTTTCGGATGATTTCATTAATGGTACCTTAGCTATTGTACAGATATTTGTTTAAGTTAAGAATGCAGAGATTATCGTATTTAAACACTTAAAGATTTCGTATTGATTTTGCATCCATGTGCATACATATTAGTAGCATCGCATCATACTTAGATATGTAGATTGTGACGCATTCCGTGCATTCTTACGATAGCCTTATTAGATGTTACTTACTACTCACGAGCTGGCAACTCACCCCGTTGTGCCACAGTGTCTTGCAGGTCGGACCCGTCAGCTTTGCAGCGGTGAGTGTATCTTCTCATTGGCTTCTTTTGCTCAGACTCGCAACATTGCTTGTAGGTGGGTTGCGAGAACACTTTTGTCTCTTTTTGTACTATCATTGTATCTAGTATTCTCCATCTACCACTTCTTATTTGTATATGCGAGCTAGTGATGAGACTGAGAGATTTGTGTATATGTGGTTTCTCTAGGGTCGAGCTCACTTGAGCCGTTGTGTTTTTTTTTTATTTTTGTGTTTCTTTATGCTTATTTGCTTGATATTATATATATATTGCATGTGGTTGTGATCCACCTTAGGCGAAGAGCTAGCTTCCGTTTGGGGATGCCATTATATCATTACAGGTTTATATATCTTGTTGTATCCATTTTGGGGGCTAGTATTTACAAAGGAGACTCTGCCAAAATTTTCGGAATTTTTTTGATGTTTTACAAAAGGATTAATATAACTTAATTGGTTTAAAATTGTTTTCATAAAAGGTTTTCCTTCACTCTTATTGTTTATGGTTTAGATTTTCTGGGCTTTGGCTGACTTAGGTTACGTTACGCCTTGAGACGTCTCATAGTCTAAGTGCCAGTCACGTTCCGTACCTTCGGGTCGTGACATAGGAAAATAATTTTCATGTAGAATTTAATTCTACCCGCTCTTAATTTGGGCACTAACGCTCACGTTGTTATGCACGCAGGCGCCAATTAAGAATTTAATTCTTATATATAACAGGCGCTCCTGTGCTTTGCACATTGGCGCTCATATGAACTTCACGTGCGGTGCCACCATACGATTTAATCCTATAAGACTGGCGCTAGCACCGGCGCTCTCAGTGAGGAGCATGTGAGGCACTGCCTCATTGGAATTAAAAGAGTTTACATCTTATTATTGTGTTTAATTATTAGGGGAACAAATTCCCCCCACCGTTGTTCTCACTTGGCTTACACGTGGGTGCAACGGTGTAACTTTTACCACCGTTTGATCACCTAGGAAGTTGAACCGTTTTCCCCATGTCTTATAAATAAGGCCTTTAGCCTTTGAGATGACCGCTGTCTCACCATCTTCTTTCTTGAGCCTTGCTCTTCTTTTGAGAATTTAATTCTCGTTCCAGAGCTTAGATATCTTTCCTCAAGAACCTCTTATGAACAGAGTAAACTCTGCCAAATTTCTTGGTGAGGATTATGAATAGAGTAAACTCTGCCAAATTTCTTGGTGAGGATTATGAACAGAGCTTAGCTCTTAATCCGTTTTGATCATATATATATATATTTATTTTTGGATGTTAAATCCATTATCACATTCGACAGAGCTTAGCTCTCTTTTTAATCGATCTCTTGAAGATCTAAAAAAAAACCTTTTTTTTTATAGATTGTGGATCTTGATGTCCATATCCAAGACTTGAGAATCTTTGATTCTCTTTCTTAGGGTTTTACCCTGCTGGCACTCTTGATATTTTTCTGGAACTTGATTCCATAAATTAACCCATGAATTTTCTAACATGGGGATTTTTGGGATTTAATCCCACTGTTTTAGGGGAATTTAATTTCATTTTTTTTGCAGAGCTTAGCTCTGATTTGAATCCTAAGAACTTTGGGAATTTTATTCCCTTTATCGTTCTTGGATATTTTTTTCTAGAATTTTTTTGGGGTTTTAATCCCTTCTCTTTTTTTTTCTACAGATTTGAATATGTTGCTTGTTTTAAAAAGCCCTCCTTTCGGGGATATTGGGAGTTTTTTTAACTCCACCGTTCAATGAGCACTATTTATTTAATGAGAATCCTTTTGAATTCTTACAATGAGCACATGTCTCATCATTGATGAGCCACCATTTTGATTGTGTGGGGCCCACTATTTTTTTTATTGCCGACTCCATGGTTTCTTTTCAGGTACCATGGTTGGTCATCTGTATGATTTTGAAGAGATTATCTCTTATGAGGAGATTCGTATTCAGGGTCGCTGTCAATTCCATGAATACACTATAGCCCAATGCGGCGAAGTGACGCATCGCTTTGATGATTACAACGGTCCAGTGCTCCCCCGCCGTTCTGCCCTTTTGAAGATCATTGTTGGGTCGATCTGGGAAGCTATACCTGGGCATCTTGAGATTATGCTGCTCCAAGCACTTGATGATGCTGAGGACAAGGTGCATTCTGTGTATCTGATGGGGTTGATCTCGAAGAAACGACGAGAAACTCTTGTCTTTATCTTGCACCATGTCATTCAACAAAAGGCGATAGTATCAGCATACCAGAGGGTGGAGGACATTAGTGGTGGCCCCGACGCTTGCATCCGAGAGAAGATGCATAAAAAGATGGTTGATGAGGCTGAACGTGTATTGCTCAAACTTACTTTTGAGTTTGAGAATTCAGTGTTTTGCCATTGTAGACATTTTTTTATCCTCATTACCAATGTATAAATTTCTTTGAAGCATGAATGACAAAGCCCCCTTTTTTATGCCAACACCCACATGTTCTTCTCATGAGGCGCTGTTATATAAAACTAGCTAGAGCTCACGCATTAGGCTCGTGAGGCACTGCTATAGAATTTAATTCTAAAAAAACTAGCGTCGGCACTCACGTGTCATGCACGTGAGGCCCTGCTATAGGATTTAATCCTTAAAAAACTATCGTCGGCGCTTACGCGTTATGCATGTGAGGCGCTGCTATAGGATACGAGGGTATCATTTCACCTTCTCGCTCTGCTTTTCATGAGTCAACTCTTTCTTTTCCAATGCCTTCTTTTGTCAGAGCTTGGAAATAGTTCCACTATACACAACATTTTCTGTGCCTAGAGTTAAATGCTTCTCTTTATAATCTGAAGCAATGTTCTTCTTCTTCTTCTTCACAAGGAAAGAACCATTTTTAATAGATCAAGAGTCATGGCTTGCAAACGTCTACAAGCTCGTCGGCAACCATGAGAGGTGCCTATCGAGGGAATTGTTCCTCGTTTTGCTGCACGCTTGGTGAATCCTGTTCTCACGAATGACCAATGTGACACAGTGATGTATGAGTTCCTGACTCATAGAGGATCTCCTCTTCCTATCGGCTCCATTTGGCTCCGGATGATCTTCCTGTCCGTGCTTGCTGACATCCCCCCTCATCCGGCGGAGATGACTCTGGCGATGGTTGACGTAGCGGAGGACAAGATCGAGTGCTTTCATGAGGCATATTTGATTACCCAGCCTCTGAGGGATCACACTATTTAGTTGCTAAATCAGATACGAGCTCAGCGGGCCATCATGTCTGCTTTTGCCTATGGGCATGGCGCTGACTGATGGTGAGTGACTCCTTGCTAAAATCGCCGCTTCGACATGGTGGAGAAGGCTGAGAGGGCTTTAGAAAACTTTATTTATAGTTTTATAAACCCTTGTATTTTTTATCCCATGTTTGGTGATCTCTTTCCTGTAGAATAAAATATTTATTTAAATGCATTCCCTTTATCGTTGACTACCGAGTTCTTCGTTTCTAACACATGTTCTTTATCTGATTATATTTTTTAAACATACGTACAACCTGCATGTGCGTTCGTGCACTTCACCCTTAAGGATTTTTTAAGTGCAAATGCCACTGATATGCATGTGTCATGCGCTAGCCCTCTACATGCGTATATAAATCAGCATGCTCTCAACGCTATTTCCATTCAAATACGCATGTATTTGTAAGTGAGCACTTAAACGGTTGTGAATCAAATGCTCTCCCTACTGCCTCGCTCACAGAGGTATATATGTGAGTGAAGTATTGTAGAGTAAAGCATAGCATGCGGCTGGTTACGGGCTAGCATGTCGTACGCAGCTTTTAGAATTTCGATCTGAGGAGATAGCGAGCGGACACAAGTATCGTCATCTATCATTGACTTAGATCTCAATTCTTAAGAAATGTAGTTCTATACCCTGAGTTCCTTGAGTTGCACCTTTCTATTTCTTGATGTCTTGGTCTGGTGCGAAGTAGTTTATGTACTCATTTCGGAGTCTATAGTTTATTTACTCATTTTGGAGTTTCTAGTTTATGTACTCATTTCGGAGTTTCTAGTTTATTCACTCATTCCGGAGTCTCTAATTTATGTACACAATTCGGAGTGTTTTTACAGGCAAATTTGTCCTAACGTTGTATGTTGATAACCCCCATTCTTTTATGACAAAGGTCCATTAGGTTTGTGGTATTAGGGTTTTATTCCGTGGTACCGTCGTGTTGGCTGATATATTCCTTGATATGCAGTTTTAAACCGCTGTTCGAGTATCCCCACGACTGTCGTGTCTCTGATCCCTTCTAAGGTTGGACAAGACGTTTTCAAGTAATCTTCTTAGGTTGGAGTATTTGCATTACTGTCAGAAGAACAAGCGTTAGGTATTTGCCGTAGCAATTTTTACTTGAGGTTGGGCTCAATTTGGATTCCCGATTAGTCATAACCGCACCCTTCTGAAGTGGGATGATCTCCAACGGTCTTTAGGTTTTGTATGTACTGCCGTCGAGACCTGAAGTTAGGAATATGCCGTCACTTCGTTTTTTCTTTGACGATGTCACGTAGATTCTTTACCGAAGTAGGGTAGATATCTGTAGGACCTCTATACTGTATGTATTGCAATTGAAGTCCGGAGTTAGGAATATGCCATTGCTCCAATTTCATTTGATAGTTGTATCCGCACCCTGCTGAAATGAGGGGGAACGTTGGGATAGTCTCTAGGTTATATATGTACCGTCAAGACTTGGAGCTAGGATTTTGCCATTACTCCATTTTTTATTTGACCCTTGTTTTTTTATGATGACGTGGCATCTGCATCCTGCCAGAATGAGAAGGAACGCTGGGATAGTCTCTAGGTTGAATATGCACCGTCAAGACTCGGTTCTTCTTTTGACGAAGCGTGGTGGGAAAATATGGTTCCCTTTCTTTCATTTGTGCCCAGGAATCGTATACAAGAGTCAATATGAACATACTTGCACGGCAGAAAGGTTTCATTTTCATTTTTTTAATTTCTTTCTGCGATGCTTTATCTTTTCAGGTTTATGTCGTGAAAGTCGCGATTGCCCAATCATTTCGACTGTTTTTATTTTTACTCGCTGCTTTTTATTGCGAGTTGCCCTACCATTTTGGATTTTTATTTTGAGTTGGGGATTTAAAATCTGATACCAATTTTGACATCAATATCGCTACTACTGAATATTGCCAGGAACGAATCATCATTTGCTGTGAGAGAACTTGAAATTTTATACCTATTTAGGCATCAGTATCGCTACAACCGGGATATTTCCAAGAGAGAATCATCATTTGCCTTTGTTGATTTGAACAAAGGTGGCTTAGTAAACAGGGTTAGGATCTGTAGACTAGGCTTTCTGGCTTTATGAGCCGGAAGAGTCTCATAAAGGTATTTCTCCCTACGGGTCAAGAGGATCTTGTCGGTGTGTTTTCTCTTTAGGAGTCGTGAGGAATCCTAGGTGTGTTTTCTCTTGTAAGTCATAAGGATCTTACAAGAGTATTTTCTCCTTATAAGTCGAGAGAACTTACAAGTGTCGCTCCCCATATGGGGACATTTCTTACTATTGGTGGAACTTGGTGGGAGAATATTTATTTATGCCCGTCGATTGTATACAAGGGTAAATATTGGACCGCCTGTTGGGAAACTTAGGGGAATATGACGGTTTAAGAACATGTTTAGATCCCTGTAACCTAAGGCTTTCGAATCCTATGAGCCGTGAGGGTCTCACAGGGGGAATTCTCCTTACGAGTCGTGAGGATCTCACAAGTGTAATTTCTCCTTAGGAATCGTGGGGACTCCTAAGTGTGTTGCTCCTTTGTGAGTCGTAAGGATCTCACGCAGGTATTTTCTCCTCGCAAGGTCGAAAGGACCCTGCAAGTGTATATTTTCTATTTTCTCGAGATTGCGCCCTTTCGGGTTTTCACAAGCTCGTCGGTAGTCCTGCTGTTTTTACTCATGGTGCTCTTTCGGGTTTTCATCCGTGCCCATTTCGCTTGTGGACATACCGTTTTTTTAACAAGTTCACACCCTCTTAGGTTTTCACTAGCTCGCTGGCAGTCCTGCTGTTTTTACTCACAGCGTCCTATCGGGATTTTATTCAAGCCCATTTTGCTTGTGGATAACCTCCCTTTTTTTAGGCGACCCGTAAGGTAACACACCATTAGCTGTAGGCTCCGATCTTTTTCTAAAGACTACATCATGTGGGACCTGGGAGAGTTATTAATCGTTTAGGCCCATGGATTGTATACGGTAATCGATAAGGGGATTCATTATAGGGCTAAACGTGTGAGGACATGACGGTCCTTTATCGCCGTATTTGGGGCTAAATGCTAGTTTAAGGACGTTACGGTCCAATGTTCCCGTTTTGGGGGTGGATGTTAGTTTAAGGACGTCTCGGTCCAGCATTAGTTTTGTAGGGCTACCTATGACGGCAGCAAGGTTTCGGGAGGCATCGTCCATGCCAAATTCAAAAATTTGCCTTCTAGCTAACCCTAACCATGAATCGTTAACTAGAAATATACGGAAAACATATGCAAACACTTTGCTATAAGTAGTGAGCAAGGAATACAACCTTTGTATACCGGTCCTTCACTTTAAATAGCTCCATGTAGTAGTCCCCTTCGCTGCGATCGCGAACTCCGGACTCTAGAGAGGCTCCACGAAGAAAAGAACATGCTTGCTTCGAAGACTTCGAGGCCGAAGATGATCTACGTCGGGGAGACACTAACTCAAGCTATTCCTTCACTAGGTCATGAACTTTGTGAATAGAACACCCTATACTACATGGCAAGTAGTAGAGGATGAAGAAGTAGGAAGTGGGCTCACTTTAGAATTGATTTTCTCACATTTTTTTTCTCATAACTCCATTAGAGCTAGAAAGCTTTTGAGGAGGAAGAAGAAGAAGATGAACTCATCTCAATAATTCATCCAAATGAATTATTGCACACATGGTTGAGTTAAAACTATCATGCCTAACTCATGTAGAGAATAAACCCAAGTCTATGGTTAAAGGTTGGGTTAAGGAAAAATATCCTAAGGAAGGACAAAAGAGTTGACCTTGAGAAAATTCTACAAGTTTCTCCAAGCTTGAAAACTTTGACCAAGTATTTTGCTCTTTTGTAATAACTTAAGAAATAATCAAAACCCTAATTTAACCCTAGCATGCTATAAGTCTCATACACCCATCTTGTATGTATCATCAAGCATGACACAATACATGTACACAAATATATATACCACATATATACAATGTGCACATCAAGTGAGAAAAGAAATCATTAGTGAGCTAAATATTAGTTAATGTAATATAATACATCAAATATATAATTATACATTAAATTATCAAATCAACTCTTGATTTAATAATCCGGCTATATCACATATAACCGACTAATATCAAATGCAACATCTTATCGAATCAACGCTTGATCCGATAACTCGGCTATATCGCATACAACCGATCAATGTCATTAATCGCGAGAATAGAATACGGTATCTCATATCATATTAATCTCGGTCCCGCATATATCACATATGTGCTCCTACTCCGTTTCGCTTGAGCCAGGAAACCCCTGTGTAGGACTCTAAAGACTCGTCAATACGCCGGCAGTAGGTGATGATCATATCAAACACCCACAAGCCGCAAGCGGTCTGCTAAACGTAACGGTCACCCAGGTATTGAGCGATCAGAAGATCAACAATCAAGCCTGCTCACACTCCTGCAAATCCAGTCAGTAACACTACCGTATAGTCCGGTCTCTTCGTCTGATATGTCGTATATCTCGTCTGGGGGTGGTAAACGTCAGACCCCAGTAACTCGATAAGTCGTGTCGATATGAGGCTCATAACGGGTCGAGAAACTACTGATAACACTTACCAGTATATCTCTGAAGCTGCCTTGGCCAAGGACTTCCTGTTATAGCCAATTGAGTACTGCGCAACATCAATTCCCTATACTGGGAGAGACGAAACCCTTCCTATCGCTCATTGCCTCCATGTGACTCGGGATTGTACCTAAAAGCCACCGTTTTGCACGTTCTCTTGAACGTGGTAAGGTGGAAATCAAATCACAGTGGGAATCACACAAGTCTCTATGATGATCTCGGGTCTACAGACTAACCTGTACCAGTGTCACCAGAGAACTGCCATCTGACGATAGGTATAATACCATCTGGTAGTTCTCGGCGAGTCCGTCCAGTGTACCCAGTCTCCACTGAGCACCCGTATACTGTCTCTGATGTCAAACACCAATGGATATGGGATCATCCATCGCCCATTTACATGGGTCGAGAAGTTATACGCTAGTCTACTCTGGTATATCGATGCCCTGTCTCGATACACCCTTACTAGGAACATTTGAAGGATGTACTTAGCGACTATATTGTCCCTATTAGTA
Source organism: Agapanthus africanus (assembly GCA_030015575.1). Lineage (NCBI taxonomy): Eukaryota > Viridiplantae > Streptophyta > Magnoliopsida > Asparagales > Amaryllidaceae > Agapanthus > Agapanthus africanus. Next base: position 198,799,035 of record JASDDO010000028.1, on the reverse strand, counting down.
TGATCTGTATCATAGTCCTGGTAGTCAAGTACTCATCCTAAGGGCTTTATCAACATGTAACATAGAGACAATCAGAGTACATATTAAGATAAAGTGCAACCAGATAGCATACTATCATATCGAGTAAGAAAGTCTTCCCTATATATGTCCAAGCATCCACTACAATATACATCGTAAGTACAGTAATGGCCTTGTTCATACCATAATTTTGCATTATTATATTCCCCATTCTTATTCATTTTACAAATAAATAGGTGCTTTTGATCCATGTCTGCTATATAGTTGCAGGATACAGGTTCTCGAAACAAAAATAGTGAAAACGATGAAAAGACGATATAAAAGTGAGACTTCGACCAACAAATAGAGAATTTTTATCATGCCTACAGTTTGAAGAACAAACGAAAATCAATGAACAAGTTTACAAAGTACAAAGGCAGTGCAAGGTTCAAGACTTCGACACGAAGTAAGCGGTAAAGTCCACGACATTATTCACTGTGGAAATCTAGAAGAAAACTAGAAGAAAATCTGAGAAACCAAATGAAGAAATAAGCAGCCAAAAGCAACAGAAAGAACCCCTAAAAATTTTAGCCCAAGATTCCCCCATATGGCCGCGGATCCGCGGCCAAACATGGGTCTTGGCCGCGGTTCCGCAGCCGTGTTGAGCCCGGGTCGGTGCAAATTCTAGCGGTGTGTCGTTGCTTTGACTAGTCTTCTTAGGGGCATATTTGTAATTGTAGATGTGAATCGATTGTAACCCTAGGGTTTCTATGCTCTATAAATAGAAATCCTAAACCTCTTTTGAGATATGCCTCTTCTTGTGCCTCAATATATTTATCAAAATTCAGATCCTGTAAATGTTGGAAGAGAGCATCAAATAAAAATTAGAGTAAGCTTTCTTTTCATTGCCCTAGTTAATTTTCATTCTGCCCTAGGTAACTTTTATTATCTGCCCTAGTATAGATTTCATTATCAGCCCTAGTTAATTAGTTTAGAACATGTTTTTTAATTCCCTAACAAGTGAGTAGTTCCTCACTTGTTAGGGTTAGGAATAGGGAAGGCTTGAGAGATGAAGATCTTTCACCCCTTTCTTGCCCATCACACGTTTTTATAGGACTCCATGCATACATACACACACCGCTCCCTATGGCACCTTATCCCACGAGGTAGCGGTGATACCGTAGTATAAAAGACCGGCTGCGTATGTTTTCCATGGAGGTTAGGATAAGAATTAAGAAAGGAAGGACTGAAACCTAGAGGAAGAAACATCGTTTCTTCCCGATGGTACTAATCCACTTTATTAATTATTACCATAACACCTCATAGATCTTAATTAGGGCATAGATTGCGGTGAGGAATATTGACTTTCCAAATTTAACCTAAACCTAAGCCTAGCAAGATTTTAATCCTAGTCTAGATAAACTTTAGTTTTTAGATTTAATCAATCCGACAACAATCGGAATTAACTCGTTAGAACAATTTGAGAATACACAAAATCCCTATGGACCGACCCGTACTCACCGGCTAGCTTCCAAGCGACGCCGTTCTTGATTGCGGTAAAATTATTCTTTGATTCATCTTTTAAAAAGCGCATACGCAAAATAACATCAATCAAATGGCGCCGTTGCCGGGGATGGCGTAGTTATTCTCTTTTTGTAATTTCGGGTTAATATAAAATTGAAAAATCATAAAAACTGAAAAAAAAAATTATAAAAAATTCATCGTTATTTTGTGAAGGGTATTTTCGTTTGAATTGTGCAGGATCGACGAACGAATTCAGATCTGGAAAAATCCAGAGAGCAAAACAGAAAACGACAGATCACAACAACAGAGGATTACAACAACTGAGGAGCAGAAAAATTCTCGGGAACCGAACCGTCTAGTCCACCGCGTTTCCGCCACGCATCCGCGGTCTGCTGACGTCAGAAGTGGACCCAAAATCCCTCTGTAAGTTTTCCTTCTTTCTCCTTTGCAACCCATATATCTCCTCTGTAAACATTTCCTGTAGGATTCTTTGCGCAAAAACTTCTTCCCCTTCTCAATAACTTGATCTTGTGCAGGATTCTTTGCGCCGCGCTAAAAAATTGTTTGCAAGTGTTTGATTGTGTTTACTGCTTTGCATATTTAAATTGACTTTAAGGGGCTTGAACACCAATCCAGATTGGGTGGGGATTTTATTACCCTTCCCGGGACCCCAAAAATCACATAAGGTATATTGAATTGACCATAAATCTAATTAAAAAAAGATTAGACTCAGCCCTAAGAACTCCGCGCTCAATAGGACAAAGGAATAGTTGTAGGCATCGACCGTTGATCCTAACCTGACTTTGTGGTGCCTAGGCTAGACATGTAGTGAAAGGTAACTTTAAAAGGCCCGTCTCACGGTGATTCGTGAGCGGATCCCTCCTTTCTCTACTTGTACTTACCTGGCCACAATTAGCGGTGAAGAGGCGGTTTGAGGTCCTACTTCTTGCCCTTTGGAACAGTTAGGAGCTGTCTAGCTGACCTAGGTGACCCTAGATCTAGGCTTGATTGTGCATTTGTAATTGATTGAACGTGTGTCTAAGCCTTTTATCGAAAATCTTTTTTGCAAAAAGCTCCACATAAAAAAAACACAAAAAGAAAAAAAAGGAATTTTTTTTTACAAAAACTTGCAACTTGTTATTAAGAAATCCGTGCACCCCACATTCTTTTTCTTCTCCTTCTTACATCATGGGTACCCCACCTCCCAAAACTCTTACCGAATTTTGGTACCCTCAACCAAACTTTGCTTCTTACGCGAATTGTTTTGGTCGAATTACGAACGACCCTTCCATACCCAAAATTTCTTTGAAAGATCGAATAGAAGTGTCTAGGAGAAACAGTTCGACTCCACAATCCACTTTGTATCAACTGTTTCAACCTTCACCACCTTCTTACGTTGATACTACTTTTTCGAGTCCTGTTGTAACTCCGAAACCCATGTCTATCGCTGAACATATTGAACAATCTCGTAACCGATCTTTCACTCCTTTCAACACTTCCAGTTCTTGGGATCAACAAGTCCATTCACCTTTTCATCCAAATGTTGATCCTACTCCTATCCAACCATTCAATTCCTACCAGTCCTACCCGACTTTCACACCTTCCCTAGACATTGATTCTACACAACCATTTGGGAGTTTCACGTATCTAAACAACTTTGAATCTTTTACTGAAACCCCTTCACAACCCATGTCTAGTCTGGAACAGTCGTTGGAAGCGTACATTGCAGCAACAAACCGACAGATGAGGAATTTGGATGCGTCCATTGCCACCCTTATGTAACCTAGTGACCCGGTAGCTAGTTTCCAAGTAGCTCCAAAAATTCCAATGTATGATGAGGCAGTTGGACAGAGTGAGAATTTAAGTGGTGAGAGTGAGTTCTACACACTTCCAAATCAAACCTACCCATCACCAATTGAATCCCACAACTCCGGTTTTCAAACAAGTGTCCCAAATGATTCACTAGTTAAAAATAAAACGTGTAATGAGTTGTGTGACTTTGTAGTGTTTGATTTACCTGATTATGAAGGGTCCATTTTGAGTGAAATCATCACTAATCCTTTCGAACTTTACACCTCCAATATAGAACCTGAATTGATAAATACCCATGCTTTTGATGAGGTGTCTAAAAAAATGGATTTTCACTTGATTGAGGATATTGACGCCGGGAATATTTTGGATGATGAACCCGTAGATTTGACTGAAATTTTATCTCCAATTCATCATCCCGAGTTATTAAATGTTTCTCCCGAACCTCATATGCGTCTTGATTTTGATGATAATTGCATGGATGGGATAACTTTTGAGGAGAATTATGAGGATAGTATTGAGGAGAGTATTGATGATAGTATTAAGGATTAACCATTTTTGTTTGATGAGTCGGATTTTCCAATTCATCCTCCTGAACCTTTAACTGTTATACTTCCTAAATCACCCCCTTCTTTCCATCATTCCAAACACGCAAAAGATCACACAGGAGGACTGTGAGCTTGAAAAATTTCCATTCGATCACAGCAGTTTGGACGCCACTAGTGCGTTCCTCTTTGAATCTAACACAGTTCTCACAGCCGATAACGATTACGAGTGTTTCACTTTTTCGGACGATTTTGAAGACTCACTACCCGAGTTTGAGTCCTTTGAATTTTCAGATGATTTAGTTGAACCATCAGACTCGGTTGCTTACAGTCATTTCGAACCATTGATGGAATCCTTCGAGTTCGAGATAGATTACTTAGGTGAGAATAAGACTATCCCTAAATCACTCCCCTTCGTCCTTTACATTGTTTCGACCGTGCAAGAATCCGTCGCGCTTCCATTTTCAATGGATGGTTTACCAAGTTCAATGTACCCATGTTTTCTCGCGAATCTTGAGGGATTTGACCCCATTTCTCGACGGGTTGATGAATTAGCACAATCACTTTTAACACATCGCTCATCACAATTTGTGCAAATTTATTTACTCAATTTACACCCTCAAGTTCGTACTACACTCTTCCGCCATTCTTCTCCGAATATACCGAGACCATATTCCACCCTTCTTCTCCGAATATACCGAGACCATATTCCACCCTTCTTCCCATACGGTCTCGTGTATTTCTCAACTCCTTTCTCTACACTCCATTCTTCCACCAACCCTACCATTATCACGATAGAATTTTTGAATGGTTGGTACCAACCTTTGGTCTGTGTAAGACCTTGTATAGTTTGATTTTTCTCCTCCCTAACTCTGAACTTTAATGTTTAAATAGTGGAAACACTGTCTCACTTAAGTTTGGGGGGGCTTTTTGTATATATATATATATATATTTTTAAATTTTGTTTTTCTTTTAACAATAAAAAATTATAAAAAATAAACAGGGGAGTGCCTACAATTTTGACCGTCTTGGTGTAGCCTGACAGTGAGGACACTGTCAAGTTTAAGTTTGGGGGTATGCTCGGTATGCCTTCTTCCTTCGCATTCATGTGTATATTCTTGCATTTGCATACTTATTTTAAAATCCATAAAAATTGAAAATTTTGAAAATTATAAAAATTAAACATTCAATTTTGGCCTTAATTGACTAGAGTTTGCCAAATAGGTTAGCTAGCTAGGAATAACTAGATCCTAGACTTGTAAATTAAAAACCCTAAAAATAGCCTTTCTTAAAATTTAACGGTAGAAAGTATATGTCTTTGTAATTTATTTAGAAATAGGCAAATTTCGAGTTCACTTCTTGGGCTAAGTTAAAACAAGGGAAAAGTATTGATATTTTTATTAAAGTATAAGTCTAAAAAATAATCCCTAAGTTTAAGTCTAAATTCTGAAAATATATACCCTACAATTTGCATAAACACGAACCTTGAAACTTGGAATAGTAGAAGAGACCTTGAAATGCTCTTGTCTAAAATCCTTAGTATGAAGGAAAATAAAATAAAAATACAAGTATGAATAAAGAGATAATAAAAAAAATGAATACTGGTTGTTGTGATTACTTAAGGCTGCATTAATAGAAAAAATATTTAGCGAGGGTGCTTCATCACCTAGTGCCTTAGAACAACTGGTTTGGGAGTCACTGCTAAAGCTTTAGGTGTTACAAGACTAGGAATTATGCCTTAATGTGCAAACACATTTTGTAAACGGTCGTTGGTAGCTCAAGAAGTATTAACGGTCGCATGAAGAATGTGTGAGCAATTTCATCTAAAATTCACCAATTGAAAAGTATTTTGGACGATGGACAAGAGTATAATAGCTTGACTTGAATTTCCAAGTGTAGGGATGATATATACACACACGTAGGGGTATGTAATTGGGGTTTAGATAAGAGATAGGAATGAAAAATAGGACTTGTATCTTTAATAGAGATGATAAAAATTCCTAAGTTGAGATGGAACCCTAGAAGGAAAACTTAAAAGATCCTAAAAGCTAAGTAAATTTACAAGAATATATATGATCTTAAGTTAAATGATAAGGAAGCGTGAAAAATATGGGTTGATAATTTCTGAGTTGAAGATAATAGAATTTCTTGTTAGAAAAACCTAATTGGAGAATAAAAGTCAATAGGCCGAATTGATAGGATTTTGTGGGTAGTATCCGCTGAAAACCCTCAGGAGACAACACTCCTTCTATTAGGGACACCTAGAGGTTTAACGGCTTGTTGCACGAGCTCAGTGCTATCGCGTTTCCCTGCGAAAGTGAGGCTAGGTCTTTTTCGAGAATAAAACTAGGTTTGCTCGAGGACGGGCAAAAGATAAGTTTGGGGGTATTTGTTCATACCATAATTTTGCATTATTATATTCCCCATTCTTATTTATTTTACAAATAAATAGGTGCTTTTGATCCATATCTGCTACATAGTTGCAGGTTACAGGTTCTCGGAACAAAAACAGTGAAAAAGATGAAAAGACGATATAAAAGCGAGACTTCGAACAACAAATAGAGAATCTTTATCATGCCTACAGTTTGAAGAACAAACGAAAATCAATGAACAAGTTTACAAAGTACAAAGGCAGCGCAAGGTTCAAGACTTCGACACGAAGCAAGCGGTAAAGTCCACGACATTATTCACTGTGGAAATCTGGAAGAAAACTAGAAGAAAATCTGAGAAACCAAGTGAAGAAATAAGGAGCCAAAAGCAACAGAAAGAACCCCTAAAAATTTCAGCCCAAGGTGCCCCCATATGGCCGCGGATCCACGGCCAAACATGGGTCTGGGTCACGGTTCCGCGGCCGTGTTGAGCCCGGGTCGGTGCGAATTCTGGCGGTGCGTCGGTGCTTTGACTAGTCTTCTTAGGGGCATATTTGTAATTGCAGATGTGAATCGATTGTAACCCTAGGGTTTCTATGCTCTATAAATAGAAATCCTAAACCTCTTTTGAGGCATGCCTCTTCTTGTGCCTCAATGTATTTATCAAAATTCAGATCCTGTAAATGTTGGAGAAGAGCATCAAATAAAAATTAGAGTAAGCTTTCTTTTCATTGCCCTAGTTAATTTTCATTCTGCCCTAGGTAACTTTTATTATCTGCCCTAGTATAGATTTCATTATCAGCCCTAGTTAATTAGTTTAGAACATGTTTTTCAATTCCTTAATGAGTGAGTAGTTCCTCACTTGTTAGGGTTAGAAATATGGAAGGCTTGAGAGATGAAGATCTCTCACCCCTTTCTTGCCCATCACACGTTTTTATATGACTCCATGCATACATCTCATAGATCTTAATTAGGGCATAGAAAGCGGTGAGGAATATTGACTTTCCAAATTTAACCTAAACCTAACCCTACCAAGATTTTAATTACTCCGTTTCGCTTGAGCCAGAAAACCCCTGTGTAGGACTCTAAAAACTCGTCAATACGCCGGCAGTAGGTGATGATCATATCAAACACCCACAAGCCGCAAGCGGTCTGCTAAACGTAACGGTCATCCAGGTATTGAGCGATCAGAAGATCAACAAGCAAGCCTTCTCACACTCCTGCAAATCCAGTCAGTAACACTGCCGTACAGTCCAGTCTCTTCGTCTGATATGTCGCATATCTCGTCTGGGGGTGGTAAACGTCAGACCCCAGTAACTCGATAAGTCGTGTCGATATGAGGCTTATAACGGGTCAAGAAACTACTGATAACACTTACCAGTATATCTTTGAAGCTGCCTTGGCCAAGGACTTCCTATTATAGCCAATCGAGCACCGCGCAACATCAACTCCCTATACCGGGAGAGACGAAACCCCTCCTACCGCTCATTGCCTCCATGTGACTCGGGACTGTACCCAAAATCCATCGTTTTGCACGTTTTCTTGAACGTGGTAAGGTGGAAATCAAATCACAGTGGGAATCACACAAGACTCTATGATTATCTCGGGTCTACAGACTAACCTGTACCAGTGTCACCAGAGAACTGCCATCTGACGATAGGTATAATACCATCTGGGAGTTCTCGGCGAGTCCATCCAGTGTACCCAGTCTCCACTGAGCACCCATATACTGTCTCTGATGTCAAAGACCAATGGATATGGGATCATCCATCGCCCATCTACATGGGTCGAGAAGCTATACGCTAGTTTACTCTGGTATATCGATGCCCTGTCTAGATACACCCTCGACTAGGAACATTTGAAGGATGTACTTAGCGACTACACTGTCCCTACTAGTATGATCTGCATCATAGTCCTGGTAGTCAAGTACTCATCCTAAAGGTTTTATCAACATGTAACATAGAGCCAATAAGAGTACATGTTAAGATAAAGTGCAACCAAATAGCATACTATCATATCGAGCAAGAAAGTCCTCCCTAAAAATGTCCAAGCATCCACTACAATATACATCGTATGTACAGTAATGGCCTCTAGGGCATACATATTACTAACAATCTCCCACTTGCACCAGGGCCATCTGTTGTAGTATCTCATACCCAACAATCAGTAGTGGTTGACGTATCTCATACTCAACCATTCCATAAAAGTCTCTACTGGGAAATAGGCCTTTGTGAGTGGATCCGCGCTGTTGTCCTCTCTGTCTACTCTCATAACCTCGATCTCCCTGAAGATCAACCATCTTCATGATCAGGTGATACTGCCTAAGAATATGTCTGGATCATTGATGGATGAGGGTTCCTAGGCCAAAGCCACAACTCCATTGTCACACAATGGTAGGAATGAAGTTCATCTCATGAACTTATATACTTCCAGACTTCCTCTTTGGTAGTATCGTAGGTAGCAATGTATTAGCCTTTATCGTCTAGTATGCCATGGTATCTAGCTTGGAACTCTTCCAACATACCGTCCCTTCACTGAGGGTAAAGACAATGCCTGTAACGGACATTCAGTCGTCCTTACCACCCTGGATCTTATCCAGTGATTCTCCCCAGGATCGATTGATACCATCTTACTACACCTAGTGAGAATCCTAATATCCAATTATATCTATCTCATAGATCCAAAACCCAGGATTTAAGAGGTATCACCTTGATCCTATATGGAGAATCCTTGTGATAAGAGGAGATTGACCGAGTGTAGCATAGGAAACTCCTTTCCTATCAAGAGTTTGTCATCCACGTACAATGCGAGGATCACCACCATACTCCCTTCTACCTTTTTGTATATACAAGGTTCATCTACCATTTTGATGAAGTCAAACGCTTTGACTACCACATCAAAACAGATGTTCCAACTCTGCGATGCCTGCTTTAACTCGTAAAGCAACTTGCACACGTTTCCACTGCTCCAACTATCTATGAAGCCCTCTGGTTGTGTACTTATAGACGCTATCTTCTAAATCATCATTTAGAAAAGCAGTCACGACACCCAACCGCCAGATATCGTAGTCATGGTATATAGCAATGGAAAGTAGGATTCGGATGGACTTAAGTATAGCTTTGAAAGTCTCAACTTTTCCATGTACACCAAGTAATCTTCTTAAGATATACTTGCTTCTGATGGGGATTTAACCCTTCAGATAAAGCAACCAAAGTCCATACTTTGTTGGTATATATGGATTCCATCTCAGATCGCATAAAATCCAGCCATTCTCACAGAGTCCCTACTCCTGATGGCCTGCTCAAAACTAGTTGGGTCATCATCTCATGATGCAGTCCTCGCTCCCACTGTCATAGAGAAATTCGAAGTATCTCTCAGGTGGATGAGGAACATTACCAGATCGGCGGAGAGGCTGAGGTTCGTTGGAAACTATTGAATCCTTCGGTTCTACCAAATCATTAGCTGTAGTTTGTATAGCCGGAACTCCTTCCAGTTCTACCTCATGACCACTAATTTCTTCATAAGAAATTCCCTTTCCAAAAGGTGGCATGCTGAGAAACAAAACACCTTTTGTTCCTCAGTGTGGTAGAAGATATTCCCTTGCGAATTCTTGGGATATCCAACAAACTTCCACAGATCTGACCTTGCCTCGAGCTTGTCCGGATTTTGCTTTTAGACATAGGCCGGAGAACCCCAAATCTTAACATCCTTAAGAGATGGGCTCTTCCCATACCATATTGCATATGGAGTGGTAGGCACCTGATTTGATTGGAACCCTATTCAATAGGTATGCAACTTCTCAAGTGCATAACCCCAAAAGGAAATAGGCAACTCAGTAGTACTCATCTTAGAGCACACCTTATCACATAGGGTGCGTTTGCTCCGCCCCGATACACCTACGTGCTGTGGTGTATACGGAGGAGTAACGCTGAGAGAGAATCTCATTCTCCTTTAGAATAGTCCAGGAATTCCGTGCTCAAGTATTCTCCTCCCTGATCTCATCATAGGGCATAATACTTATACCCGTATTGGTTCTCTACTTTTGACTTATATTCTTTGAATATCTCAAAAGGTCCAGACTTGTGTTTCAACAAGAACACATGTGCGAATCTTGAGAGATCATCAGTAAATGTAATGAAGTACAAAGAACCAGTCCTGACATGTGTAGACAGGGGACCTTCATACATCAGCATGTATCAATCCCAAGAGTTCATTAACTCTTTCTTTGTTTCTAATAAACGGAGCTATGGTCATCTTATCTTTGTGACATGACTGGTAAGTTTCACAAGATGTAAATTCAAACAGATTTAAATATGCATCTAAATGAAACTTAGCTAGTCGGGCCGCATTGATATGACCTAGTGTATAAAGCCTCAAGAAGAATTCGTTCATTTCTGAACTCTTCCTCTTGTGTGTGTTCTGTACATTAAGAACCGTGGTTTGATTTAGAATGTATATGCTTTTAGATAACGTGCATGAACCGATCAACTGTTGATATAGGAAATGTTCAAAACAATATCCAACAATACAAAATTATATCCTTCTTTACTAAACAAAGAGACTGATATGATGTTGTCTATCAGGTTCGGTATCTAATAACATTCGTTCAGAATCAATGTTTTGGTAATACAGGGTGATAACTGCCAACAAACTTGGCTGCAACACTTGCACCATTTTTAACTCTTAAAACTTATCACCCTTTCTCAGTTCTCTACCTTTCTGTAGCCCATGTAACAGATTACATATGTGGGATCCTGATCCGGTATCTCATACCCATGACGTAAATGATACTGAGAAAACAGTTCTCTATAATGAACACACCCGAAGAAGATGCATCATCATGCACTTTCTTCGTTTGGGTGGCACGGGAATTCTGGTAATCCCCTATTTCCTGCTTTGTCTTATAACAATTATAGGTTGGGGCAAGACAAATGTTCCCTAGCGCAGTATAACAAGTGGGTTTGGTCAACACATCCATATTATTATCTTGATTAAGGCGTGACATGGTCACTACCTGGAGAGAGAGAGAAGAAAACACTCGGCGTATGCTCTTGTAAGATTAGATTGGTTATTAATATATCTAATCAGGATGTCTCCCACTGTTTGTGTCATATCTTTCTTCAAACCCTAAAAGGAAAGACTAGCCGGGATTAATTACACCCTACAAGTTCGCCAATCTTTCAGCCAGGCCAGTGCCGGTACTTTAAGGGAGGTTCCCCGTGCTTTCGCACGGACCTAATTAAAATAAATCTCGTTTTCCCAAGGGTTTGATAGAAAATGCATTAAAAATTTTGCATTAAAAAGTTTTAAATTGGATTTTAATTGGCTCTGTTAATGTGCAGGGGATTTAAACCATACAGGGGTTATAAGGAGGCCAAAAGACACAGAAGTTCAGAAGGCCAACTCGGATTTTGAGGTGAATCGGCCAGCGCCGCCAGCCGATTCGGCCGAGTCGGGCTGAGTTCGGCAGCCACGTGTTCATTACCTCTTACCTTCTGGGCTCGTTTGTTTTTAGTGTGTCCTTTGAGTTTACTGGTTATGCACGTGTAGACTCTTGGGCTTCTAAAAATTTAAAAGAAAACTAATTAAAAAATAATGTGGCTAATGGGATTTGAACTCTGGTGCTTTGGCTCAGCAGTGCAAGGTCTTACCAGTGAGCTACAAACTCCTTCTTGCTATTAAAAAGCAAAACAAATATTTAAAGTACTCACAGGAAATGTAAATACCCTAAATATACATTAATTTTTAAATGAATTTTATGTACGCTAAAATTGGAGTTGTTACATTCTACCCTCCTTACAAAAATTTCGTCCTCGAAATATACAATTTTATTTTAAGGGCTAGTTTACAAATAGGTGGGGGTATCTTGCACGCATCTCATCTACCCTTTCCCATGTCGATTCTTCTGGAGTTTCTTTTCTCCACATCACTCGAACCAAGTTGACTTTCTTGTTCCGAAGTGACTTCACTTTCTTGTCCAGGATCTCAACAGGTTGTTGTTCACAAGATAAGTCGGGCTGTACAGTGAGCTCGGAATGATCGAGAATATGGCTGGGGTCACTCACATACCTTCTGAGTTGGGATGTGTGAAACATATTGTGCACTCCTTCCAATGAAGGTGGAAGTGCCAAGCGGTATGCCACTTCACCGACTCATTCGAGTATGTCGAACGGTCTAATGTATCTCGGACTTAGCTTACCCCATCTTCCCAATAGAATCACTCCACGGTTCGGAGATATCTTTAAGAATACATGATATCCCGGCTGGAACTCCAAGTTACGTCGCTTTGCTACAGCCCAGTGCTTTTGTCGATCTTGGGTTATGCGCATCTTTTCTCTGATAGTACAAACCACATCAACAGTTGCTACTATCATTTCAGGTCCAAGAAGTTCTCTATCTCCGATATCGTCCCAACTTAATGGCGATCGACACTTTCTTCTATATAGCGTTGCAAAAGGTGTCATTCTAATGCTTGCGTGGTAGCTATTGTTGTATGAAAACTCCATAAGACGTAGGTGATCTTCCTACGATCCTCCGTAGTCTAACATACACGCTCTGAGCATATCTTCCAAGATCTGAATAGTTCGCTCAGACTGACCATCAGTTTATGGATGATAAGCTGTGTTGAAATTCAGACTTGTTCCCAAGCTTGCTTGCAGACTCTGCCAAAATTGTGATCGGATGCTGGTGTCACGATCGGAGACAATGTAGACCGGTACTCCATAAAGTCTGATAATTTCCTGTATGAGTTCATGGGTATCAGAGATAGTAAATATTTGAAGAGTTTAAATCTTAAGTAGATTCTTACTTCCATGTATTTCTTTGCTAATGTCTCAGTTGATTGGCCAACTCGAAATAGGATGAAGTGAGTCGACTTTGTGAGTCGATCCACAATAACCCATACCTCATCATTACCCTTTGTGCTGCGAGAAAGTGCAGTCACAAAATCCATTGTGATATGTTGCCACTTCCATTCTTGGATCGGTAACGGTTGAAGTGGTTCAGCTGTCCTGTGATTTTCAGCCTTTACTTGTTGACACACCAAGCATTTAGCGACGCTTCTAGCTACTTCATGCTTCATTCTATGCCACCAGTAATTTTAACGCAGATCTTTGTACATCTTTGTACCTCCAGGGTGTACTGAGTAGGGAGAGGTATGAGCTTCTTTCATTAACTCTTCCCGAACAGAACCTTTTGGTACATATAATCTGCTGCCGTATCTCAAAGATCCGTCTTCATGGATGATGAAGTCTGTTCTGAGTCCATTCTCCACTTGTTCTCTGATCTTTTGCAACTTAGCATCACTTGCTTGAGCTGCTTTTATCTGATTGACAATGGTAGATTGAACTTGTAAATTCATCAAGCTTGAGGAGTCTCACTTGCCCCGGAGACTAAGGTATCAGGAACATAAGGAACCGTTCATGCCACGGTACAACTGCATTGGAATACAGGTTAGGTGTCTTATTGTTACTGTCTCGTGCCACTTTTAACACCTTCCGTACCAATCTACCCCTTAAAGCCCCCGATGTCTTGATTGTATTGTAAATTATATTGTATTGTATTATAGATTGTATAGATGGATGACTTTCCGAAACCATGATATCAGTAAACGGATGTAACTGGAGAATCATGTAAATAGAGGTATATCCATGGTTCGGTTCGGTCAATATAGATTGAATATATTGAACAGATTGAATACATGGATTCATATTAAATTGTTATATATACTTGAATCTCATTCAAGTCAGATTGATTATATCGAGACTCAGTCTGAGTCAGACAATTAGAAAAGAAATTGAAATCCTGAATTAGGTTTTGATATTATCGGTAACCGCTGCACATGGAATGCAGGATTTGTGTCATTTTCAAAGACGGTTACCATATTGATAACACCGTTTGTTAAGTTGTCTACCTTAAATAGGAAAGCACCCATATCTCCGGCTCGCTAAGGCTCAAGAGACTGTTCCCGCTTAAACCTATATTTACTAGGGTCCTTATTATAATTTATATAACTTGAGGGGGGTTTTATGTAAAAATAATTTTGTATAATTTTCAAAATACACCTCAAGTATTTAATTATCGTCTTTAGAGTTTTCATGGAGGTAGATTTTATATATGTGTCATTTCTAGTGAGTAAAACTTAATTTTCATAATATATGGTATTTATTTGTAAAGTATTGAACTTGTATGGAATTTCATAGTATTTTCATGTAAATTGATTTTTTTGATTTAGAAAAGTTAGAATATTTATATTATATCAGAAATTAGATATTTTGATGATACATATGTATATATATATTTATATAAAATAATTTTAATTTTTTTTTTAGAAATCTCATTTTCTTAAGATATTTGTATTTTTAAATCTTTCGAGACCGTATGCTCCTTGCGGAGGTCTGCATCTCGCACTACTAAGCCCGAGGATGTGTGATAATCCATACCATCCCGAACGGGTTCCCAAAATGGGTTGTAGCGGTGCTTTGCAAAGATTTGTTTAAAATACATAATCTTGTAAAAAATGGTTTTTATAAGTTTGAGGTAGTTTTGTGTAAAATCGTATTTTCCAAAAACTATGTTCCCAAAGATCATCGTGCTATATTACATATGATTGTTGTGAGGAGGTAGATCATTACCTCGTGAACTATCTAAAGGTATAGCAAGGGTAATAATGTTTTTTATGTCGAAGCTAAACTACATGGTATTTTTCTGAAAAATGCGATAAAAATTACAATATACATTCTTTTGCTATGAAACTTGTTCAATATATTTTGTTAATGTTTAATGGTCATGATGTGCAAGTTTGGTATTGTTGTATTTAAGAAAATTGGAACTTTTTAAAGAAAACCGAATCGGAAGTCGGATTAACTCCGCTTTCGTCGGGTTTTAGAAATACGAGTTTTCAGAATAGAAAAGAGAAGAGGGAGGAGGGGCTTACGTGTTTGTTGATTAGAGAAGAGGAAAAGGGAGTGGTAGGAGGTGCCGGTGCGTCGTTTCATCACCGGGAGCTCCAGGGTCGTTGTCGGAATTTCGTCGGAGCTTCGCCTTTCGCTAACTCCACTTGTACACAATAGTTCTAGAGATTTTTCTTGAGAGTTTGGACAGAGTTTGTGAGTGAGGGTGGTGTGAATTGGAGTGGAATTTATAGGAAAAGTTAGGGTTAGGATTTGATAGAAAATGCATTAAAAATTTTGCATTAAAAAGGTTTAAATTGGATTTTAATTGGCTCTGTTAATGTGCAGGGATTTAAACCATACAGGGGTTATAAGGAGGCCAAAAGACACAGAAGTTCAGAGGTCCAACTCGGATTTTGAGGTGAATCGGCCGGCGGCGCCGGCCGATTCATGCCGAGTTCGGCAGCCACGTGTTCATTGCCTCTTGGTCTACCTCCTGGGCTCGTTTGTTTTTAGTGTGACCTTTGGGTTTACGGGTTATGCACGTGTAGACTCTTGGGCTTCTAAAAATTTAAAAGAAAACTAATTAAAAAATAATGTGGCTAATGGGATTTGAACTCTGGTGCTTTGGTTTAGCAGTGCAAGGTCTGACCAGTGAGCTACAAGCTCCTTCTTGCTATTAAAAAGCAAAAAAAATACTTATAGTACTCATAGGAAATGTAAATATCCCAAGTATACATTAATTTTTAAATGAATTTTATGTACACTAAAATTGGAGTTGTTACAATCGCGGAAAGAAAGAGTAAAAAATGAAACTTCTTCCCTGCAGGCGAGTCCACATCGACCTCTGTATACTATCCATGGGCTCAAACGAAAAAAGGAACCAAATTTTCCCACTCGGCTCCATCAGAAGGAGAGCCAGGTCTCGATGGCAACATCTATAGCCTAGAGATCAACAATGACATTTCTTCTCACTCAAGCAGGATGCAGACGCGACGTCAACAAAATGGACCATGGCAAAGTCCCTAGTTCCAAGACTCAACGGTTCATAGACAACCTAGAGACAACCTCGATATTTGTCGCAATATAGCAGACACAGTGTAAACAAACGAAGCGAAGGAAGATCCCTAGCTTCAGGGTCTCGACGGCAACATCTACGGCCTAGTGATCATAACGGCGTTCCTTCTCACTCTAGCAAGATGCAGACACAACGTCAACAACCGACTCCAGGGTCAAAACCATGGAGCCATGGCTAAGTCCCTAGTTCCAAGACTCGACGGTTCACAGACAACCTAGAGACAACCTCGACAATTGTCGCAATATTGCAGACACAATGTCAACAAATGAAGCAAAGGAAGATCCTTAGCTTCAGGGTCTTGACGGCAACTCAAATAAAACCTGAAAGACTATCGGAGATCATCCCACACCAGCACAGAGTGGTCATGACTCATCGGGGCTCCCAAATTGAGCCTAACCTCAAGTAAAAAGCGGCATGGAAAATCCCTAACGCTTGCTCTTCCGACGATAATATGACCTGGGAGATTACTTGAAGACGTCTTGTCCAGCCCCTGAAGGGATCAAAGACATGACAGTCACAGGGCTACTCGAACATCAAGATTGCATATCGGGGAATATATCAGCCAACGCGACGGTACGACGGACAAAAACCCTAGTACCACAGACCCTAACGGACTTCTATCAGCAGAGGTTAACTGTGACGTTAGGACATTCTTACGAGAACTTCTCGATTCGTCTCGACTCGTAGGGAAAACAATGTTCCTGCGAGAATTTCTCGACTCGTTTTGACTCATAGGGAAAAACATCTTCGCGAAATCGTCATAAAGGTGAAAAGCCTTAGGCAGCGGGGACATCAACCGTTTCCTAAGCATTGGGGCCTTGCAAATAGATCCAAGATGGACTATTGTATACTAGCCATAGGCTACACTCTCCCAAGTCGTATATTGACAAGGAAGGAAAAAACCACTTACGAGTCCTCTCGACTTGTAAAGGGGAAAATTCTCTTGTGAGATCCTTACGACTCTCAAGAGAAAACACACTTAGGAATGCTCACGACTCCTAAGGAGAAAATACACCTACGAGATCCTCACAACTCATATGGAGAAAATTCTTTATGAGACCCTCATGGCTCATAAAGTTGAAAAGTCTTAAGCGGCAGATCCAAACCTGTTTCCTAAGCCATTGCTGCCCTGCAAGGAGGTCAAGATGGACTATCTACGAGCCACATTTGCCAGAGTTACATGCCAATATGAAATAAAATATGTCTTTTATTCATGAATTCAAATGAATACAAGGTACATTTCATAAAGAAATAAAAATGAATACAGAATACTCTCATTCAGGAGTGAATACAAAAAGAGAGAAGGAGAATATACAAAAAAAAATCTTTAAACTGGCAGATGGTGCAATAAGCCGGTAAGTTCGGCATGCTTCCACCAGACCTCGACTTCAAGCTCCGTAAGTGCGGCAAGACGGGCCCTCGCCTGAGTCTGCTGAGCCTGATATGAAGCAAACCGACGCTCAAGCTCCCTTTCGGAAAATTTATGGGCTTCAACCATCTCGCGAGTAAAGATAATGGATTTATCAAGAGCCACAACCTCCATGATACCTTCTTGAAGCACTCGCCAAATCTCATACGCATGGGTAGTCTTGGCAGTAAGCTGAGCTTGAAGTTCCCCCAAAGCATTTGAAGCTAACCCTCTCTCCGAAAACTTCCGGTTGAGCCTCTTTTCGCACGACTGCAGATTAGCGACGCACCGTTCGATCCATCCCCGCAGGCTCGCTTTTACAGTTAGAATGTCGGAAGGAAGATGTATGCACTCAAGCCTATGTTGACAAGCCTCCACTCGACGACAATACTCATCCCAGACGCGCACCAATGCTTCGTCATGATAAATGGCGAGAACGGACAAGGAAGCATTGGCCACAGCAAATTCTTCGGCCATGACAGAGGTACCAGCGCGAAGGTCTTCAATAAAAGCCGCCAGGGAGTGAATGCTTTGTTTCGCCATCCGTTCAGACGCACGCCGGGCATAGGGACCCGGTGGCATGAAGATCCGAGATTCCAGCGAAGTTAGGGTTGGCAGAGCTGTCAAGATTTGTGAACAGTCGGTGAGATTCATAAACATGGAATAGACAAAGCAATGCCAAGGGTAAAACCTCACTTACCCACAATCGTGCAAGGGGGGTTTGAAAGATCCCCAGGCCCATCAAGGATCTCAACTTTGTCATCAGCTTCCAGAATTGTGGAGAGCATGTTAGCATCATAAGAAAAAATATGATAATAAAAGAAAAGAGGTCAAAGGACACCGACCTTACCCAGAAGAAAGGACTATGCTTTGCGAGGGTATCGCCTGTGGGGTAGCCATATCAAGTAGACACTGGAAGGTCTTCCTGGGAGATAGATCCACGATAGAAACCGCCAGTTCTCGCAATTTTGAAGGAAAAAGAGTTCAGATAACGGAGAGATCATTAAAATGAAATGTAGGAGATTACCTTCGATGCTCTGCCCGCCTTGAACTGGGGGGATAGCAGCTTCAGCAGCCTCCTCCACACCATCAGGTACAACACTAGAAACATTTGCCGGCATGACGACTTCCAATTCAGAAACAACAGCCGCAACTTCAAGCTCTGAGGAGGTAACAGTGGTCTCAGCGATCCTTTCTACAATCTCTAGGACGCCACCAGGGAGATCCACTGGATCTACGGCTGGTAAGGTCACCTCTGCGAAAAGTACAGATGCTAAAGGGACGTAAGCCACCACCGGGAGCTCTAAGATAGGACTAACAGCTTCGACAATCTCTTCTACACCCTTTGGTACGTCACTAGAGATGTCCATAGGGTTCGTAACCAGTGGGGTCACCTCTGCTGGAGGAATAGATATCGAAGGAACAAAAGCTACCACCGAAAGCTCCATAGTAGGAATAGCGGCTATATTGATCCCATCTACACCTGCCGGTGCGTCACGAGAGACATTTGTAGAGTCCACAGTTATGGCCCGAGCTGGATTCAAATCCTTTTTCGCCGCTGAAGTCCCTGCAAAGTTTTCACAAAAATGAGAAGACATAAAAATGATATAGTCTATTCTCTAAAAGAAGGACATGAGAAAGACGCATACCAATGCGCCAAGGAGCTTGAAGTATGGATTTCTCAAGATGTTTTTCCTTTCTTGCTAAGTGCGCTCACCGGGGTTCAAGTGCGGATGAATGACTGCCCGTCTTTAATGCAAACTCGTCTTCGGAGGCGATCGTTATGGGCTGTTTGAGGGCCCATTCTTCTTCCATCAGCAAAGGACCCATATGTACCCGCCGTAATGATGGATCAAAATCATAGAAGATAATCGGAAGGTAGGGCTTTTTTGGGATGCGCACGTTCCCGGTCTCATCCTGTGAGCGCATTAAAGCTTCAGTCAATTGCGCGACTTCCTCGGCGGATGAGCCAGGATAAATAAGGCCGGCGTCCGATTCCTCCATAGCTATCGGCTCGTCCTGAATGTATGGCTCGGACTCAAGCAAGGTGTCCAGTAAGCCGGCGACCAATCTCTTCCTCCTCTTAGAACTTGTGCTAGCACTGACCGAAAAATTCTTCTTTCCCCTCGACGCTTTGGCGCGACATTGACCAACCTCGCTTCCGGTATTCCCCTTTGGCGATACCACCGGTGATGACACTGCCATTGATGACACCGCCACTGATGACATTACCGCTAGCGCCTCATTGGAGGCCTTTGCTTGGTTTCTAGTGCGCACTGGCATACCAGCAGTGCGAGGAGTCGATTCTGTTTCTGAGGCCTTGGGGATAAGTACTACACCGCTATCCCTTAATGGAGGGCGAACCACTATCCGCGGTAGCAACGGAATGCCAGTGGCTTGGGTCGGAGCTGGAGCTCTACATTCGAAGAGTACCTGCTTCTCCTCGGCAATGACAGGACCGACTCGATGACGATACTAACCCGTAAAAGACCCCACACACCTTGGAAGGTAGTCGGACTCAGGGATCATGAAATGGAAGCCAGTGTTCAGCCGCATAAAATGATGGATGACGTCATGAGTGACTTATAGAGACGGAGTGGGCTCAACTAAGAACGCCTCGAAAGTGTCACCCTGGTTATAACCCAATTGCTGGGCAAAGCGGTGCGGATTATACCACATAAAAAGAGCCGTGTTATTCTGACGGAATACCAAGTAGCCTAGCCTAATCGAGTACAGGTGCATAATCTCTTTTGGCTTTAAAGATGGTGCTCCCCCTTTTGATAAATCAAAAAGTTGTTGAACGGGCTCCGCATGAGTAGAGAGGACTCGGTCACTAAACACTATCCCGCCCTCACTTGAATATAGATTGAGCAACACACGGAGGCCCCTAGATGAGTTGGATCGGGAGCAGAAGCATCCACTAACCTCATAACCCGTGGGAAGGTGTAGAAGTCATAGAAATCTGGCCGCCGATGTGCTGCAAATGCACCCAGTACATGCATCTCGATCCACGACGTGAAGTAGTAGAGGGATAAATTCACAACATCCGCACCTGGGGTCGAAGTATTGGCCGCATCGCTTAATCCATGATATAGGTGCGACAGTCCCGTAATACCAACAGCCAATCATGCCCTTTCAGCTACGCAATGAGCGGGATAGAAGACGGAAGCTCTCATGAAGCGTCTATGCGTCGGAATTGCGAACTAACTGAGCAAAGGCCGATAAAGCTGACGAAGAAGGTCTCGTCGTTCATGCCAGGGGCCGCAATCGCATCGAAGGACACGGCCGACGAGATCGGAATATAAAACTGCGGCAAGTCTCCTTCTTTGGCCGGCAGTTTATTCAGCCCAAAGCCAAAAGGATCGTCAATGTTTGTAAACATTGGAGCCTTTTTGGATAAAGCGTCTTCACGGATAAAGCAGGGGATGAAGCTCTCAAAGATGACGCTATGCCCCTCCGACGTCGCGAATGGTTTCTCAAAAATACCCAGAACCTTGATTAGACTGGGGTATTTATGGCGGACGACGTTTTCAGTCGTCAAGTCGTCAAGCATAGCCGGCATGGTCACGAACACGTACTCGTCGGGTGGCAGTAGCTCTTCATAATACTCCCCCCTGATCGGCAGTCCAGAAATCTCGCGAAACTCTTCCAGTGAAATAGAGACCTCGCGATCCCCTAGCAAGAAGGTGTCGGTGGGAAGATTCCATTGGTTCAGAAAAGCTTTAACCCATTAGACGTTGTAGGTTTTTTTTAAATCACCCCATTGAGATGGGAATACGCGCGCGCTTGTCAGGCGTACTACAGATTCCCTCTGTCTAGGGTAGGCCGGGGCTTAATGATTGTGGGGATCCGAATCTCCGGCAGCCGCAGACTAAGCTGCCGTTAATTACTCCTCGCCTTTGGGGCGAGGGAACCTCCGATTGACGAGTTAAACTGGTCATGCGAACTCAATATGCAATGTATGTATGCGCGCCGGCGAGGAAAAGGGGCTTTTAGTCCCGGAAATTCTGTAAAGAGAAAAAAGGGTGGAGTTAAACTCCTAAAATGTTTTGGGTTGATGAAGGGTGTTCTTCTTCTTCCTCTTCTGTTGGCCGGATCTTGAAGATCAAGAGATATGAGATTTTTAAAAATCTCTCCTTTTTGAGATCTAAAGACAGATCCAAGTTTCCTTCGTGGGTTTTGTGGTGAAAAACTATTTTATTTTTTAGAATGAAGAGTAAAACTCTTGATTTAATTCAAAAGAAAGAAGAAGGTTTTGGAACCTTGAAGAGGGGGAAAATATCTCAGACCTAAAACTTTTTTTGAGAGAGAAAAAAGTTGTGAGATATTTTCATTATCTTTGCCTTTATAGGCTATACATTTTACATATAGCCCCTTGGGCTTCACAAAATGAAATTTTGCCTATCTCATGGCTCATGTGCCATTTCTTTTTGCACATAAGCCATGGGCTTTACAAAAATTTGGCTTTATACCTATTTTTCTTACATTTATCCATAAAATAAAATAAAATAAAAGAATTACAAAAAATTATTTATTACAAAATTTTTATCTTGGCATGAGGGGAGGCCGGCCGCTTCATGTTCGGGCTCGACCCGGGCATGGGCCCACTGGATCTGGGCTTGGGGTTGACTTTGATTTTGACTTGGTCAACTGGGGTGTAAATTTTTACCCCAACAAATTGCCCCCATCAATAAATGCACACCACATATGTGGGTCGCGTGCATGAAATTGATGGATCTTCTTTCACGTGGAGGCGACCTGATTTGGTTCCCGCTTTTTGGGAAGCTGGCACTGCCCTTTTTACGACATGGACGGTTGTTGCTTTACATATCTCCGAGACGGAGTGTCCGTGATAGACGTTTCCCTGGCCCGGAGTGATTTGGTTCCTACTTTGTAGGAATCCTGCACTGCCCTTTTTACGACATGGACGGTCAATACTGCCCTTTTAGCGACTTGGACGGTCGATACTGCCCTTTTTGCTACTTGGACGGTCGATGCTGCCCTTTTAGCGACGTGGATGGTCGATGCTGCCCTTTTTGCGACTTGGACGGTCAGTGCTGCCCTTTTTGCGACGTGGACGGTCGATGCTGCCCTTTTTGCGACTTGGACGGTCGATGCTGCCATTTTAGCGACGTGGACGGTCGGTTCTGCCATTTTAGTGACGTGGACGGTAGGTTCTGCCCTTTTTGCGATTTGGACGGTCAGTTCTGGCCTTTTTGCCACTTGGACGGTCGATTCTGCCATTTTAGCGACATGGACGGTCGGTTCTGCCATTTTAGCGACATGGACGGTCGGTGCTGCCCTTTTTGCGACTTGGACGGTCGGTTCTGCCCTTTTTGCGACTTGGACTGTCGATACTGCCATTTTAGCGACGTGGACGGTCGGTGCTGCCATTTTAGCGACGTGGACAGTCGGTTATGGATTTGACTTGCCCCGCTTCTTGCGGCGTCAGGGATGAAGTTGACTTGTTTCCGAGGTGGAATTTGATTCTGCCAGGGAGGTCATTGGTTGTTTTGCTGACTTGATGTGATTTGGGTTGACATCAGCATCGCTATGCAGGAATATGGTACCAGGAGCGAATCATCATTTGTCATGACAGGATTTGGGGATTTTGGTTTTGGTTTGGCATCAGCATCGCTACACTGGAATATGGTACCAGGAGCGAATCATCATTTGCCGCGAAAGAATTTCCCCCATTCCCAGTTTAACGACTTAGGGGTCATCTGTTCCCAGTTTAACGACTTAGAGGTCATCTGTTCCCAGTTTAAAGACTTAGAGGTCTATTGGATTGGAGTTTGGAATTTTGGGGTTAGGGTAGGCATCAGCGTTGCTGACACTAAAGCACATGTGCCAGGAGCAATTCATTATTTGCCTATTCCTGTTGGGGAAGCGATGGCTTAGGAGACAGGTTTAGGTCCCTATCACCTAAGGCTTTTCAATTTTATGGGCCGTAAGGGTCCCATAAAAGCATTTTCTCCCTACGAGTCGTAAGGATCTCGCAGGTGTATTTTCTCCTTAGGAGCCGTGAGGACTCCTAAGTGTGTTTTTCCTTTATGAGTCGTAAGGATCCCACAAAGGTTTGTTCTCCTCATGTATCGTGAGGACACATGAGTGGGTCTTCTCAATGGAACATAATTCCAAAGGCGGAGACCAGCCGCATAACTGGTGATTGTGGTGGGGCATGAGTATGACGAGAATTATTTGAGCCCGTGGATTGTATACGGCAGTCAATTTGGGGACTGGCCGTAGGGCTGGAGAATTTTGAGAAATTAGATTTTGGTTGGCGTCTGCATCGCTACACTGGAATATGGTACCAGGAGCGACTCATCATTCGCCGTTTGGGGACTTGGAATTTGGATCTTGTTTGGCATCAGTATTGCTGCACTGGAATAATGTCAGGAGCAACTCATCATTTGCCTTGGGAGGACTTGGGATTTGGGTTTTTGGTCGGCATCAGCACCGCTAACACTGAAGCGAAATGCCAGGAATGACTTATAATTTGCCGTTGCCCGTTGGAGAATGATGGCTTAGGAGACAGGTTTGGGTCCCTATCACCTAAGGCTTTTCAATTTTATGAGCCGTGAGGGTCTCATAAAAGCATTTTCTCCCTACGAGTCGAGAGGATCTCGCAGGTGTATGTTCTCCTTAGGAATCGTGAGGATTCCTAAGTGTGTTGCTCCTTTGTGAGTCGTAAGGATCTCACGCAGGGTTTTCTCCTCACAAGGTCGAGAGGACTTTGCGAGTGTATTTCATCTCTTTTCACGAGTTTGTGCCCTTTCGGGTTTTCACAAACTCGTCGGTAGTCCTGCTGTTTTTACTCACGGAGCCCTTTCGAGTTTTCATCCGTGCCCGTTTTGCTTATGGACATACCGTTTATTTTTTTATTTCTTTTTTTTTGCCGCTGGTGGGACTATAAAAGTAGTCTCATCGGCAGGATTTGGGAGAGATAGGGGTCATTTACGCCCGTGGATTGTATACGGTTTTGCAGGATGTATAATCCAGACCGTAGGGCTGATGTGCTCAATTCGCCTGCGACTTGGAGCATTCACGTGTAGTATTTCTTGAGATATCGGCTATTGATGGGTGGCATGGGCCTTTCTCCCTCGGCACATATTAGTTGGTAGGATCCTCCGTCGAACACTTTCTCGATGGCGTATGGTCCTTCCCAGTTTGTCTCAAATTTTCCCTTGGCATGTCGATTAGGGATGATCGGTCTTTTGAGGACCAACACCAATTCACCTTTCTTGAAAGCGCAGAGACGGGTTATCTTGTCATAGGCCCGTGACATTTGGGCTCGGTATAGCTCCAGATTCTGCTGCACCGCGAGCCTCTTTTCTTCGAGGGCATCGAGCTCTTCAAGTCGAAGGAGCACGTTTTCCTCCTCCGTCGACTCGTGCTGAACGGCCATTCTTAAGCTTGGAACTTCGACTTCGAGGGGGAGGACCGCCTCCACTTCGAAGAGCAATGAGTATGGAGTGGACTGAGTTGGAGTACGGTGCGTGGTACGATATGCTCACAACGCCTCGTGAAGTTTGAGATTCCAGTCTCTCTTGTTGGCTGAAGCATTTTTCCTCAGGAGCTTGCATAGAGTCTTATTGAAGGCTTCGGCTAGCCCATTGGCTCTTAGATTATAGATGGAGGAATATCTCCAGTCTATCTTGTGCTGAGTAGCGAACCTTGAGACATTGAAGTTCTTGAAAGAAGGCCCGTTGTCAGAAATAATTCTTCTTGGTGTACCGAAGAGGTATAGAATATTATGCTGGAAGAATGTCAGAATATCTTTTGTCTTGACTTCTTTTAGTGGGACAGCTTCAGCCCATCTGGAGAAGTAGTCTGTCGCGGCTAGTATGAACCGGTGGCCTTTGGATGATGGAGGATCAATTGGGCCAACAATGTCGGTGCCCCAGACTTCGAAGGGCCACGACGCCACCGTATGATGCAACGGATTGGGATGCTTATGAATGAAATCACCATGGATTTGGCAGATCTGACATTTCTTTGCATGCTCTCCACAATCTCGTATCATGGTGGGCCAATAATACCCAAGCCGTTTAATTTGAAGTCGCATCTTGGGGCCAGATTGGTGAGCACCGCAAACGCCCGAGTGAACATCTTTCATGACCTTTTGGGCTTCGGCCAATGACAGACACCTGAGCCAGAGTTGGTCATATGACCTGCGGTATAACGTGTCATTTACAAGCACGTATCGGAGAGCTCTTTTCTTCAGCTGAATCCTCGCAGATTTTTCTTCGGGCAGCTTGTCGTATCGGAGATACTCTATAAAGGGTTCTCTCCAATCGGGCTCGTCTTGGATGATCGAAGCTTCTTCGGCAGGACTGCTCTTCTGTTCCGCGCTTTCCTCTTCTCGTAGAGAGACTCGGGGTAGAATTTGCCGGCTCCTGACTGTGATCAGAATTTCATCCATGTCAGGATCAACCAGCTCCTTTGCCAAGCGAGCGAGTACATCAGCCTTACCGTTCAACGCTCTAGGGACTCTCGTTAGTTCAATATGAGTGAACCGTTTCATGAGTTCCACCACTCGGCCTCTGTACCGAGCTAATTCGGGTTTGTATATCTTATAATTACCGCTTACTTGGTTGACGACAAGCTGGGAGTCACCGTAAACCCGTAGCCGAAGGATTTTCATTTCTATGGCGAGCTCCAAACCAGCTATCAGAGCTTCATACTCAGCTTCGTTGTTCGTTCGAGGCTCGGTGAGAGTGAAAGAACGCTGTAGGATTCCCATTGATGGTGTGATGAACACCAATCCTATCCCTGCTTTTATCTCCGGAACGCTTGATTTATTGCAGGTCCTTATTGATGAGGCTCCATCGAAGTAGAGCTCCCAACATGGCTCATCTTCCTCGAGGTGCAGCACTTGTTTGTCGGGTAACTCACAATTTAGCGGCGACCCTTCTGGTATGGGATGAGCAGCAAAAAAGTCTGTAAGAGCTTGCCCTTTTACTGCTTTCTGAGGAGTGTAAATTATGTCAAACTCAAGTAGCATGACAGCCCATCTTGCCATTCTGCCGGCTAGGCTCGCTCTGGTCATCAAGTGTTTGAGCGGGTCGACCTTGGAGATCAACATAACCCGATGAGCGAGCAGATAGTGCCTCAGCTTCTTCACGGCAAATATTAGAACCAGGCATTGCTTTTCGATTGGGGAATAGTTGTGTTCCGCCCCGACTAGAGTTCGACTGAGGTAGTAGAGGGCATTTTCTTTTCCCTCCTTGTTATTCTGGGCAAGGAGCGCACCGAGTGACTCATCTAGCGCAACAGTATAGAGAATCAGCGGTTTATTTAGAATGGGGGCGGCCAGCACTGGAGGGTGCAACAAGTATTGTTTGATGCTTTCGAACGCTGCTTGACATTCGGCATCCTAGATAAAAGGAGCTCCTTTCTTCATGAGCTTTGAGAAGGGCCTACACCTTCCCGATAAATTTGAGATAAACCTCCGTATATAAGCAAGCTTGCCTTGAAAAGATCTTAGCTGCGTCAGACTCTTCGGAGGGGGCATCTCCATGATGGCCTTTATCTTTGATGGGTGAACTTCGATACCTCGATGCCGGACTATAAAACCCAGGAATTTTCCCGATGACACGCCAAAAGCACATTTCAGGGGATTGATCTTCAGATCGTATTCCCTCAGTCTGGTGAGAACGGTCCTAAGATCTCGGATATGATCGGCCTTGGCTTTAGTCTTGACGATCAGATCATCAACATAGCATTCGACGACTTTATGGATTAGGTCATCAAAGATATTAGTCATTGCCCTTTGATATGTAGCACCTGCGTTCTTCAGTCCGAACGGCATTACCTTGTAGCAATATATTCCGATCGGGGTTCGAAATGTTGTGTGTTTCTCATCCTCAGGCGACATCTTGATCTGATTATATCCAGACGAGCCATCCATAAAGGTGAACAACTCGTAATTTGAGGTGGCATCGACCATCATTTCCATGACCTGTAGCGCAAAGTCGTCTTTAGGACATGCCTTGTTGAGGTCCCTGAAATCGACACAAACTCTGATCTGCCCATTTTTCTTCTTCACTGGGACTATGCATGCGATCCAGTCCGCATATTTCTCTTCCCTGATGAAGCCGGCATCGATGAGCTTCTTGGTTTCCTCGATGACCTTTTCTTCTAGTTCCCTTCTCATTCTTCGAGGAGATTGTTTGACTGGCTTAGCATCAGGAGATATAGCCATCTTATGCACGACCACTTCAGGGGAAAGGCCAGGCATTTCTTTGTATGTCCACGCGAAGCAGTCGACGAACTCATGCAGCAGGGCGATTATCTGAGCTTTCATTTCCTCTGACAAGAGCGAGCTGATGTAGGTCGGCCTTGGATTATCGGGCGTTCCTAAGTCAATCTCGGTTAGCTCGTCAAAGGTTGCTTTTCCGCCATCTTCGAGCTCTTGAGGAGCTTCCTCTGGTTCGGCTAGCTCGTCTTCATCATTTGACTCTTCGCTGGATTCCCCAATATGGATCATGTAACATGCCTTGGAATCCGGTTGAATGAAGCTTATGCCCCGTCTATCTGGAATTCGTCCATCGATAAGTGCTCGGAACTGAGGTGGATGCCATAGCCCTTCGTAAAACTTTGCTTCGGACTCCGTTTGATATAACCGGCATCCGCACCTTTTAAAATATTCCCGGATCTCGGGCGCATAGAATCTGGGATTGAGGACGGCTCTTATGCCTCTCTCATATAGAAGGCACGCGACAGACAAATCGTCCGGGTGCACAACGGGGTTTGACCCATAAAACAGGATGCATTTCTGTCCACTTTTCCTTCCAGGGACGTAGAAAGTTTTCAGCTGGTCCACGGTGGAGACTAACAACGCATCGAGCTCTTTGCACATTTGCTCCGGTACCCTTGTGACGGCTAAGGACCTTTCCGCAATTTCGAAGGTCTCTCGTAGTTTCGCTTGTTGCGTGGGGGTCCAATCTGCACCGCTGTTGCACGACAGGTCCTCTTCCTCTGACTCTTCAGTGTCGCTACCAAGATGAGGGCGTACTTTACTGCTAGATGGGGCTTCAGTGACAGTTTCATCCGTATTGCTAGCGAAATGAGGGCGAATTTTACGGAAGGACAGACTTCCACCATCGGACTCATCAGTGTCTCTACCGAAATGCGGGCGCACTTGGGCATTTTTGCTTTTGAAAGTGACAGCCGGCGTAGATTTGCTTTTGATTCTTGGGGCCAGTTTATCCTCAGTCGGTTGTGGCTTAGCATTTTGGTGGTT
Source organism: Agapanthus africanus (assembly GCA_030015575.1). Classification (NCBI taxonomy): domain Eukaryota; kingdom Viridiplantae; phylum Streptophyta; class Magnoliopsida; order Asparagales; family Amaryllidaceae; genus Agapanthus; species Agapanthus africanus. The sequence continues at coordinate 198,770,166 of JASDDO010000028.1, read as the reverse complement.
CATAAAGTACCGAGAATCTTCATATCGGACTTCATGCACACCGAATGGCTGGATGTCTCTGTCAATGCGTCTTTCTTCGCCATTTTTAGTATACTTCATGCACTAATGAAGAGTTGACGGAATGATGCCGTAATCGTGGAGCCACGGCCGCCCTAAGAGAATCTTATAAGACGTGTCGGCGTCGATCACGTATATCTTAGTTTCAGTTTGCAGATCCCCGAATTTGATTGGCAGAGCTATGGACCCCAGAATTTGCTGGCAATTTTGGTTGAAGCCTTGAATGACAATCCTTTCCCTTGACAGGTGTCGGACGTCCATTGACAAACTCTTCAGCGTCCGCAAGTTCATGATGTTCACTGAAGACCCCGGATCAATCAATATGCGATTAATCCGATCTCCGTCGCTGTACCCGGTCATGTAAAGCAGCCGATTATGCTCAGCCGTTCCCAGTAGCAAGTCTTCATCCTTAAATGTGACTGCGGCGGCATGCAAAGCGTGCTGGGATTCTTTCATATTAATTTCCGCAAAGTGAGCCTAATACCGCTCGGGGTTTTGTAGAGCGTGAATGAGAACATCTCTAAGCTCCTTAGATAGGACCAAGGCATCGTAGATGCTCAGGAGAGACGGAAGCTTCCGAAGGTGTGCCAAGACATTATAGTCCACCGAGGAAGGACCTATGTTTTCATCAGCCGGTTCTCTGCCATCTTCTTCATTAGCGACTTGTTTTTCCTTCCCTTTTGGGGCGTTGCCCTGATTTGGTGGTAGAGCCCTGCCGCTTCTGAGCTGGATTTGATTGGCCTTTGTGGCGAGCTCCTCGTTCTCTTCGGGAAAACAGAGCTCATCCTCGGAGTCGCTGCCAAGATGGATGGCGTAGCAGGTTACTACCGGGATCTCTTCATTGGAGTCTTCTTCTAACTCCTCCAGAATTTCAGCCGCTTATACAATGAAGAACTCCTTCAATTGAATCAATGTTCTTTCCTTTTGTTCATATTCTTCGAGGGAATCGATATATTTTTGAATGGTCGATCTCCCTGCAGACTCTTTTTCATGCCGAGCTGCACTTTTCATCTTCTTGAGCTTCTTGGATTTAGAGCCTGATGGAGCCGCATTGGCAGCTGGACTGGCAGGCTTCTTCTGCCCTTCCCATTCCGTCCTGGGCTCTTTCCGAAGTAGCTTTATCATCTTCTTCGTCTTATTAGATATGTGCGTACTCCACGGAGGCCGCGATGAGTCCGTTTCATTTCTCAGGGCAGCGGGTTCGGCTGTCTGCTCCCAGAAGGCTTCAACTTTTGTCTGTATAAAGTTGGTGGTTGCAACTTGATTGTTCACCAACACACTTTTGGACAGCTCGATCTCTCCAGCCTTGTACTGCTTCCCGACCAAGTCTTTGAAGATATAGCGATCCTCGATCGTATGTCTCACTACTCGGTGGTATAGGCAATACAGAGGATTGTCGGTCATTTTTGCTTCTTGGGGTCTTTTCGACTCTGGCAATTGTAGACCATTGTTCAAGGCATCTTTAAATATCTTGCGGACCTTGTCCCTTCTGAAAGAGTAAACCTTTTTCTTCTTCTCCTCAAGGGAAGGCCCATCTCCTCCCAGCAATGGCTTTCGAGACCGGTTGGTTTTGGATTCGCCCGCCCTTCGCTTTTCTTCATTGTCGGACGCATTGAAGACATTTGTACTGCTGGAACTCCCGCTTCTACGGTTGTCGTCCCGCTTGCTTTTCCAAGTTTTGTCTCTCTGAGAGTCCGGCGGGGACTCTTGCTTCGAGCGTTCCAGCATTTGGACTTTCTTGGTTAGCTCCTGAAATGTCTTTAGGCCCGCTGTACACAAGAATGGGACCATCCAATTGCTGAGGTTCCCAATGAGAAGGCTGATGGACTGGTCCTGCTCCAGCGGCGGTTCGCACATGACTGTGAGATTACGCCATCGGGCGATAAAGTCGGTGTTGCTTTCATTCTTCCCCGGCTTAGTCGTCACAAGGTCGGCAATGGAGATTTTATCACTGACACTCATGAACCTTTGCCGAAACAGAGACTCCATTTGGGCAAAGGTAATGACGGACCCGTCTGATATACTTGCGTACCAGTCAAAAGCGACACCGGTCAGGCTGTTGACAAACTGACGAAGAAGGAGCGCGTCATTGCCCCCTGTATTTCCGCACGATGCTTTGAAGTGGGCGACGTGCTGATTTGCATTCCCCGTTCCGTCAAATCTTCCGAACTTAGGAATAACGTAGCCGCTCGGGAACTCGATCAGATCATACTGTGCGGGATATGGCCGCCAACTACTGCCAATTTCTTTCTGAGCTTCAGCTTCGGCCACCAATGTTTTAACTTTGCTGGTGACCAAATCCATTATCCGATCTTGTGTTAGCGGGATAGTGCTATCTGGGGCCAAGGCGTCCCCAGAAGTGGAATGTGGCCGGCTTTCATGCGGCTCGACCAGTCTTGGACCCAAAGGAACAGGCATTGGCTGCTTCGGATTATCATCACCCGGCTGATTAGTAGCGACTTGTGCTTGATTAGGAGGCGCTCGAGCAATTTGAGCCGTAAGATGCATCACAACGTTTGTTAAGTCGTCAATCTTCGAATAGAGCTTGGCCATCTCTTTATCCTTGCTCCTGAGCTGTTTTCGAAGCTCTTGAAGTAGCTCTTGCTCCGCGGTCCTGGGGCGGAAAGTCGGCTCTTCCTCGCTATCCGAGCTTGACTCTGCATGGACCGAGAGGTCTTTCTGCCTATCTTCCTCCTCGAGAAGGTTTTCATCATCCGGTGGAGGCGGCTGTTCTTGGGCAGTGGTGACCACATTCAAGCCAGATTGGGCTTGGGATATGGTAGCCCCATCCTTGCTTTTGCTGCGAAGGTTATCGCTGGGGCGCCCGCCCGCCATATAGACCGTATGGATAATATATCCAGCCGTCTTTTTATTATTGGCGGCTGATTTCACAGATCGCTGCTTTGACCCCCCCTGTTTCGGTAGTGGGCCGTCGATTGAGGGCGGCTGGCCTGACCAGGTTCTTGAATGGTGCTGGCGCTTCTTTTCTGGGTTTGCACCGCTGCTTTCGTGCGGCACAGAGCGCCTGATAGACCCTTGAAGAGACAGTGTCATACTTTTTCTATTGGGGCCGGGACACGTCTCTTTGTAGCGACGTTCGGACCGCTGTCTTCTTAATTCGGGCGATCATGGCATTTTTCTGAACCCACTTCAGAGGTTCGAAGGAATTGCTGATCTTTACGGCCGACTCAGCCGTCGTCACAGAGTAACCTTGCTCTTGGAACTTTAGAAGATTCCACTTGGTTGAGGCCCTGGCCCTCTTGTTGGCTCGATACATGAGCCGCTTCTGCCTTAACTTTTCTGTTCTAAGCACCTGGCAGACTTCGACTCTTTGGGAAGACGCCACAGACCAGGCGATGTAGGGCTTTGGAGATACGCTCGATTGTGCATTTGTTGGAGTCATCGCCTGAGGTCGTCCACAACATTTGATGTTGCCCTTTGTACCGGAGTTCTTGCCCCCCGTTGGAGCACCAGAGAATCGTTCAGACACCGTCTTAAGTTTCGGTTGTGGTGCCTTGGCGATCACGACATTCGGCCTCTTGCCCCTTGAGCCCGGCTTGGCCGCCTGTTTCGCCGGGATTTCCGCCAGATGAGTGCTTCCGGCAGGGTAGATGATGACGGAGCAAAACTGGCGGGGCAGTTCCTCCCACTGTCGACTGAGGCTTGCGGGGAGAACCACACGAGCGTTGATCTTGACCACGTACGGAATCGGGGTCGCTTTGGAAGCTGAATTCGTCTTGGGAGACATTGTCGTTGAAAGTTGATTGCTGCACGAAAATAAAACATCATTTCAGTATAGGCAATCGATATGTATATGGATTGAGTTCGCATGAACGTTTAACCCGAAATATGGGAGGAGAGAATGGTCCCACCGGGCGTGCCAGAATCTGTAGGGTGTTTTTCGTCACCCCATTGAGATGGGAATACGCGCGCGCTTGTCAGGCGTACTACAGATTCCCTCTGTCTAGGGTAGGCCGGGGTTTAATGATTGTGGGGATCCGAATCTCCGGCAGTCGCGGACTAAGCTGCCGTTAATTACCCCTCGCCTTTGGGGTGAGGGAACCTCCGATTGACGAGTTAAACTGGTCATGCGAACTCAATGTGCAATGTACGTGCGTGTTGTTTTGGAAGGGGGGTTTTGGATATATCGGGGGCCCCGCAGAGTTTTTACGGGGTTCCCGCTACCCGGATAATGGAGGACAGTGTCGTGGAGTATGTGTATGTGTACATATGTATACATATGTATATATATACATGTATATATATAAAAAAGGGGGGAAAAGACATCCAAAGGATGCGTGGGGCCAGCGCCTGGGCGCTTGAGCGTAAGCGCGCCACGTGTCGGCATGTGGGCGCTTTGCGCTAGAGCGCAGAGCGCTGGAGCGCAAGCGCGCCACATGTCGGCACATGGGCGCTTTGCGCTCGGGCGCAGGGCGCGGGAGCGCAAGCGTGCCACGTGTCGTCACGTGGGCGCTTTGCACACGTGGCGCGCTTTGCGCTCGGGCGCAGGGCGCTGGAGCGCAAGCGCGCCACGTGTCGGCACGTGGGCGCTTTGCGCTCGGGCGCAGGGCGCTGGAGCGCAAGCGCGCCACGTGTCGGCACGTGGACGTTTTGCGCTCGGGCGCTAGCGCGCCGGCAAGGAAAAGGGGCCTTTAGCCCCGGAAATTCTCTAAAGAGAAAAAAGGGTGGAGTTAAACTCCTAAAATGTTTTGGGTTAATGAAGGGGTTCTTTTTCTTCCTCTTCTGTTGGCCGGATCTTGAAGATCAAGAGATATGAGATTTTTAAAAATCTCTCATTTTTGAGATCTAAAGACAGATCCAAGTTCCCTTCGTGGGTTTTGTGGTGAAAAACTATTTTGTTTTTTAGAATGAAGAGTAAAACTCTTGATTTAATTCAAAAGAAAGAAGAATGTTTTGGAACCTTGAAGAAGGGGAAAATATCTCAGATCTAAAACTTTTTTTGAGAGAGAAAAAAGTTGTGAGATATTTTCATTATCTTTGCCTTTATAGGCTATACACTTTACACATAGCCCCTTGGGCTTCACAAAATGGCATTTTTCCTATCCCATGGCTCATGTGCCATTTCTTTTTGTACATAAGCCATGGGCTTTACAAAAATTTGGCTTTATGCTTATTTTTCTTACATTTATCCATAAAATAAAATAAAAGAAATACAACAAAATTATTTATTACAAAATTTTTATCTTGGCATGGGGGAGGCCGGCCGCTTCATTTTCGGGCTCGACCCGGGAATGGGCCCACTGGTCTGGGCTTGGGCCCACTTGGCTTGGAGTTGACTTTGATTTTGACTTGGTCAACCGGGGTGTAAATTTTTAGCCCAACAGACGTGAGGGGCCTGGTAATGAAAAAGAGACGCGTATACTGCTTGATATAGCCCAACCTTCTACAACCGTGCACGGTGGGCGGAAAGAACATATCGAGCCCAAGGAATATAGCCTGCTGGGTGGCGAGGGGTAAGCCCTATCTTATAAACCTGTCCCCAAGGTTGGGCTTCACCTTGACAGATGCGGCACCCCAAGATATCTATAGCCGGCAAGGGCTAGTTGGGTATCCCAGTTGTTGACGGCTCAAGTCGGCCTGTAAGAGTCCAATTAGCCGCCTCCATTGCATAAGCGGTCTGCGGGCGCTCCATCAGTGATATTGGATGGAGGAGCTCTATTGACACCTCACAAGTAAAACTGCGGCGACCCCGGATGATGTGACCATACCAAACTCCCCATAAGAGCAAACTAGTACGGTCTCTGTCATGGGCCCTGATCATCGCCATAGCTTCCCCATCCGACGACGATTGTGGAAAAGCGGGGTCTAAGTGAGTAAAGGGAAAGTAGGGAAGAGAAGCCATTGTTCCTGAAATAAGGGAAAGAAAAACCGTTAATGAAACCTATATATATATATGTATGTATGTATGTATGTATATATATGTATGTATGTATATATATATATATATGTATGTATGTATATATATATGTATGTATGTATGTATATATGTATAACAACAGAAAGAAACGACAAGAAGTTTGTTCAATGGGACAACTGATTGCAAAAACTAATGGACCCCATAAAATCAACATGACGGCTCACCAATGAAGAGACAGGATAATCATTGTGAGAATCGAAAAAGAATCTCATTAAGCAGATACTGGAGTTTAAACAACTCTTGACATTCTCATCGAAAAAACAAATTCTGATTAAAATACCCAACAAATTCAAATTTGTGCAAATAAGGGTAAAACCCTATGAAAATATTCTCAAGAACACCAGGGAATGAAATTCCCGAAAGACCCTCTTGATCTTTCAGAGTTAAGCTCTTTGGTGAGGAATTAAATTCCTTTTAAGCGGTGGAATTAAATTCCAGAAACCCCATGAGGGGAAAACGAAGGATAGAATTTGTTCCTGCCAAAAAATTTCTGCGCAAAAGAGCCCAAGGTATCAAATGGCAGCGATACGCTTAAGATGTGAACCAGTATTTTCCGGGCTGTATTTTGACAAACTCCTGAATGTAAAACAGATAAATTCTGATGGTATCGTTAGTCAAGTAAACGGCGACTATCAAACGTGCAAAGCAGAGTTGGTGAAATACGGCGAGAGAGTGCAGCAACTGCTGACTCAAATCTCTGCCTATGCCCTGGAAAGCATACCGCGTGCGGAAAATAGCAAAGCGGATGCATTATCCAAGCTCGCTAAAGAACTGGCCGATGAGAACTTTGATGACGTGAGGATCGTTGTGCAAAGCCGTCGGGTTCTTGCACCGGTAGAAATATCTCCGGAGTCATCCGAAGAAAAGGAAGCTACCAAGCAAACGGTCCTACAAATAAAAGACCAGGAAAAGGCTATGGATTGGAGAGAAGTCTTTATAGACTACTTCAAATCCCATCGAACTCCTGAAGATACGTCCTCAAGACATCAGCTCATGAAACGAGCTCTATCTTTTGCCTTCGTCAATGATACGCTGTATAAGAGATCATTTGATTCTCTGTGGCTAAGATGCCTGGGAGCTGAAGAAGCAAAGAGAGTTGTCCAAGAAACTCACGACGGACTCTGCGGTTCTCACCAAGCCAGGCCGAAGATGAAACTAAAGATCAAAAGGATGGGCTATTATTGGCCCATGATGATCCAAGACTGCCTCGAATACGCGAAGCAGTCCCACTCGTTCCAGATTCACGGGGATTTTATCCACCGGCATCCAAATCCGCTACACCCAACGGTGGCTAGCTGGCTGTTCGAAATATGGGGAACTGACATAATCGGGCCCATCGAACTGGCATCATCCAGAGGACATCGGTTCATATTGGCGACAACTAATTACTTCTCCAAATGGGCAGAAGCGATACCGCTAAGAGAAGTGAAGACGGAGAATATCCTCCATTTTTTCAAGACACATGTCATTTATCGGTTCGGCATTCCGCTACGGATTATCTCTGATAACGGGCCAGCCTATAGAAGCCACAAAATCAGCCGCTTTGTACAACGGCATAATATAGACTGGAGATACTCTTCGGTCTACAATCCCTGAGCTAACGGTCTAGTTGAGGCTTTTAACAAGACCTTGACGAAGATCGTAAAAAAGACGGTGTCTCGAAATAAGAGAAACTGGCACGAGAGACTGCATGAAGCTCTATGGGCGTATCGAACTACGTTCAAAACAGCCACGAATACAATGCCATATGCATTGGTATTCGGCATAGAAGCGGTACTCTCCCTCGAGATAGAGTTACCCTCTCTACGAGTGGCCGTTCACTACAAGCTAACAGATGAAGAAAATGCTCACCTTCGGCTTGAGGAGCTCGATGCCCTCGATGAAACCCGGCTCATGGCGCAACAAAATCTGGAGACTTATAAAGCAAAGATGATGCGCTCATACGAAAGATTGACTAGGTCGAGAACATTCCGCCAAGGAGAACTCGTGCTAGTGGTCCAAAGACCTATGATCCCTAATCGTGCCAAACGGGAAAAATTCGAGCCGAACTATGAAGGCCCGTATATCATAGACAAAGTTTACCAGGGTGGAGCCTATCTACTCATGGACATGCATGGCGAAAGAACTTTCAGGCCAATAAACGATCGCTTCCTAAAAAAATACTATGTCTGACGAGTCATGGACTAGGTCAACGATAGATGACGACGCCTATGTCCGCTCGCTATCTTCCTAAGCCCAAACTCTATAAGTAGTAGCCGGCAAATGGACCGAAACGTCCTTAAACTAATGACGGACCGAAATGTCCTAAAACTAATAACGGACTGAAACGTCCTTAAACTAACAATGGACCACCATGTCCTAAAACTGGCTGTTGACCGAGACGTCGATAAACTACTACGGACCGCAGCATCCCAAGGCTGACGCAAAAAAAGGGAGAGAGAAAAGAAAAGAAAGAGAGAAAAAACGATGGAAAATTTCCCACTATTAGAGCATCACGTGCCGATACGTGAGCGCCTATGAACAAAGATTATAGGCGCTGCGCTTAACAATTGACAGGCTGAAATTAGGGCTCACGTGCAAGCACGCGAGCATCTATATACAAAGTATATAGGCGCCATATTAAAACAAATAGCAGGCCAGAGAAGAATACTTGTTAGCACGTGATTCCCTATTAGGCTGTTGCGTATAAGCAAACAAGTTTAACTTAGTGGGGGTCACGTGCTACACATGAGTGGTCCTAAACGCCTTCTGAGCTGATAGAATTAAATTCTAAATAAAGGGATCAAAACTCTTTTTGGAAAATATTTTCTTAAATCTTTCTAAACAAGAAAGATTACGCTCTGTAAAACAGAGTGCCGTTGGATTAAAAATCCAATGGTGATTAAAAATCACATATCTACAGAAAAATTCTGTATGGGAAAATATTTCCCTAATCTTATTAAAAACTAGAAAAATATCTTCTGTAAAACAGAAGTCCTTGGATCAAAGATCCAACGGTGAATAAAATCTCCAAATAAATTAAGATCTCTCAATGAGAGATTTCTTTAACTAAATCAAAAAACATGCTTCTACTATATAAAGGACCCAAGACTTCAAGTCTTATATAGGAGAGACCCCCCATAAGCTTTGAGAAAAAAAAGGAAAAAGAGAAAAGAGAATTCAATTCTCTAGAGGAAGAAAATCCCCTTCTTAAACAAAAATCCTAGGTAAGAAGAAAATACCGAGAATTTAATTCTCAAACCAAGAGTTTAACTCTTCAAAAAGAACTTAGTTCTTTCTCTGGTTGAAGTCTGCAGAAGCAGATCTCCCCACAAGTTGAGAATTTAATTCTCATCGGGGAGATTCTGTTATGCAGATTCAAAAGTTAGGGGAAAGAACCAAGTTCCAAGAATTTAATTCTTCCAGAAGGATATAGGAATTTAATTCCTCTGATAAAACTAGGGTTTAACCCTGCAAAAGAATTTAATTCTTATAAAACAAGGGACTTAAAAATTCTCAAAACTCAGATTAAAACCTCTGTGCATGTAAAAGAAAAGATTGGGAATTCATTAGTGTTCAACGCTATAACAAAAGGCTCACGTGTTCCCATGTGAGCGCCTCTGAGGAACAAAAAGGAAGGACTGAGATTGAATCCCATGCTTCCACGTGACCCCCAAATAGTTGCTTGACACTTATATGAAAAAGGGGAAAATTCCAAGGACATCGTTCACATTTTGAGCACCTCACATGTTCGTACGTGAGCATTATATGAGCTATATGCTTAGCACTTATAAAGGGAAGAGGGAATAAACCCAAATAAACAGTGCCCAACTCTGGGGCGCCTCACGTGTCTATACGTGATGGCCATAAGACTTAAGTGTTTAACACTTGGATATATAGACGGGGATTTAAACATAAGGGTACAACAACAACTTTTAGGTGTCTCACGTGCCACACGTGAGCATCCCAAATTTCAGTGTTTAACACTGCTGCAGAGACTCACGTGAGAGCACGTAAGCACCGAGCATATATTAGTGTTTAACACTATAAGAAGCCAACTTCAGCCCTAAATTGGCTAAGTCTTCCTGAGATTAAAATATTTTGGATCTCCAAATAGACAGAGTCTCTATGCCTATGACTCCCCAAACTAATTGAGCAGAACGATGTCCATCACACATCTCCTAAGTTAATCTCAGTCTCCCAAAAAATGACTAATGATTCTTAGATGATCCACCATAATCTCTTCTCTCAATCTGGAATTTGGTTCAAGGGTACATCTCTCCACACCTCCGATATGTGTCATTGTAATTCTTCAATGTCTTCAGAGAGGTGGAGGGTCCCGACAACCAACAACTCTCGGTGCACCCCCTAAACCGATGAGCACATCCCGACGGACCGAAACGTTCTTAAACTAAACACGGACCGCAACGTCCCTAAACTAGCTATGGACCGAAAACGTCCTTAAACTAAAACAACTGAGCCAAATGCTCTTTTGTTGCATCTGAATGATCCTAAATCCTGTTGAGCAGATCTTAGTCAAAAATTAGACTAACGTATCCTCAACAACCATTTAAGTTGATCTTAATTTCGAACGAGATTAACGATCCTTAAACCAAACCAAACCCAAATCTAAGAATATGCAGATTTGGACCAATTCACGCCCTACGAGCGACAATATAAATTAGTCTCCTTATACAACCCACAGGAAACCAAAAATAAAACAAACACACACGACACAAAGTGACCTTATGGAGCAGGAGAAAGCGGTTACCGCGATGCGGTAACGTAATTAACAGCAGAGGCTTGCGCCTGCAGGGAAGAGCGTCCCCACAATCAAAAACCCCTCGCAAACGAAGGAAATCTGACGAAGTCTGCTACAACGGCCGCATCCGTCCAAACCTCCGATACACGAGCCATAAATCAACTTGGCATATTTAGAGAGGTGGACGGATAAACATAAATAGCATCTGCCCCCAAATTCAGGAAAGACGACCTACGCGGTCTCGCTCCGGTGTCCATCACTGGCTGCTTCAGTAAAGCCTCCTGCGGTGACTTTGGGATGGCCGTGGACATAGCAGCTGGCTCTAGAAGATTTGCCGCATCCCCACTTGAGATCGGTGCTACACTTGGAATAACCTGAGTTGAGGTAGTCCCTGCAATAAAGTAAAAGGGAGGATAAGAGCATGAATGAAAAGAATAAAGGTGTAATGAAGCAACTTATACCAAGACCCAAAGAAGCGCGGAGCCTCTCTTCCTCCTCGAACGTCCTGAGGGAAGCCACGAAAGCCTCTTCGGCAGAAATACCTGTTGAAGAAGAGAGCGTTAGTAAAAGCATAATAACAAGTAAAGGATAGATGTAGAAGAATACAACTGAAGTATACCTGACTTCGCGATAGTGATCAACGCCGCTTCCTCGCGAGCCAGTCGCTCGGAAGCTGCAAGGGCAGCCTGAAGATCAGTGTCGGTCGCAGGCATGTCGAACAAACCTTCATTGGTGTCGTATTCGCACAAGCCCTCTCTGTAGGGAGCATGTGGCTCCTGGCCAAATATGACATCGGCAAGGAATAGCGACTTCTTCTTTTTCTGCGAGCGGACACCGGCGGCCGATGACAAGATTTTGCGCTTGACAAGCATTTTCGGGCGGAGGGTCCCGATTTCCATACCAGCACCAGGTTCTGTGGATGCCATGGCTACCGCAAGTACGGGAACACTGGGTTGAGACTTCTCAGGGAAGGCGTGCGGGACCACAACCGTAGTGACTTCTCTTAAGGAGAGACGAACGACGGTTCGTCGCTTCAAAGGGACAGCTGGGTTACCAGCTGGACAACATCTTTATAATCAAGTAATAGCCGTCTCTCTTCCCTGATAACAGCACCCGTCGCATGCTGGTACCACACAACGTAAGTGTTCGAAGCTTTTGGCACGTAGCTGATGAGAAAGTTGGACCCCGTATTTGGTCACATAAAGTTGTGCAGCGCGCTGCGAATGCCCTCTTCCGTAGTAACCGGCTCGGCTAAGAATGCCTTGAGGGGAACACCCCTGATTGTAACCTGACTGTTGAGCGAAACGGTGCGGGTTATACCTCATGAACAGTGCCGAGGCGTTTTTTCTAAACATTAGAAAGCCTGGCCTAATTGAATACAAGTGCAGGATCTCCCGATCCTTCAACGTGGTCTTTGAAAGTATCATGCAACGGTTGCACCGCCTTGGTAGATTCCTTGCCGATAGTTAAAACTCTATCGACAAAGGTCATGCTGTCCCCAACCATGCGCGGGCGGAGGACCAGTCGCCGAGCCTCTCGCTGCGGCGGGTCTGACGCAGAAGCATCAACCAGATACATGACCCGAGGAAAGTTATAGCTATCATAGAAACAGGGTTGTTTATGAATATCGAAAGCACTTAGCACATACATCTCGATCCACGACGTGAAGTAGTGCAACGGGAGATCTACGAGCTTTACCTCTGGCTGAGTAGTGTCTGCCGCTAAGCTCAGGCCATGGTATAGATGAGCCAGCCTCGCTATCCCAACGGCCACGCGCGTCCCTGCAACCATGCGGTGGGCAGGATAAAAGACAGATAGCCTCATGTAGCGAGGATGTGTTGGAAGCACAAACCAACTCAACCACAGGCCGATGAACCACAGGCAGAACGTCTCTTAACGTCTGAAGCAGCGAGCTCTGCAAAAGGGACGACCGAGGTGTCTGGAATGAAGAAATTTCTTAAATCTGCTTCCGCCGTCGGCTGGCTATCCAAACCGAAACCAAACGGGTCGTCAAGCTTGGCGAATTTCGCGGCTTGTTTTGACAAGACTTCTGGGCGAAGAAAGTGGGCGATGAAATCTATGAAGCTGACTCCATGCCCTCCAGACTCTAAAAACAGACTCTCATAAATGTTCAACACCTTGATTAGGCTCGGGAAGCGATGTTGAACGGCATTCTCCGGGGTGAAACCCATTACCACTGATTTGGTGGCAAAGATGTACTCATCAGGGGGAAGTATCTCCTCCTAATGCTCCCCTTTGACGGGCAGGCCCGAAATTTCTGCAAACTTCTCCAAGGAAATTAAAACTTCCTGGTCTGATAAAAGAAATGTGTGGGTTGGGAAATTCCATTGTTCCAGGAAAGCCTTGATCCACCATACATGAGGCGCGGGATATTGAAAAAGAGACGCATAAATTGCAGGATACAACCCGAGCTTCAGCATCAGCGACTTTTTGGCCAACAGGATATACCGAGCCCACTGCAGGTAGCCAGCTGAATGGCGAGGAGTCAAACCTATCATATATACTTATCCCCAAGGGCGCGACTCGTCTTGACATATGCGTCGCCCCAAAATATCCAAAGCAATCGGCGGCTGTACGGGTATTGATGCCATAGAAGGCTGAAGGCGACCCTCCGAACTCCAGTTGACCTCCTCTACAGCATAATTCACTTGAGGCGAGTTGGCGTAGTGAATTGCTGAAATTGGCTCTGAGGGCGCCGCACAAGAAAAACTGCGCCGACCCCAAATGATTTGATTATACCAAGATCCACACAAGTGAAGAGGCTTCTGCTCCGGGTCGTCATCTTTAATAAGAGCGAAGACTTCCCGATCCACGGGCGTGTCGGCGAAAGCGCTCTCTGAACGTACAAAAGGGAAAGAAGATTCGAAAGCCATTGTACCTACACGAAAAGAGACAAGGGTTAGTTATCAATGCTATGTTCCGAATTCAGACACTTGGTACTTAAAAATGGTACCGCACTGCAATGCAGAAAAAAGGGACACAGGGTGACCCACAAAATCAAAGAGACGGCCCATCATTGATGGGGAAGTCACTCATTAAGGATGGGATCCTAAGAGGATTCTCATTTAATGAAAAACCTCATCGGGCCAAGGAGTTATACTCCCTCGAGAGCTGTGTTCTGCAAACAGAATTTACATCTGTCAACTTTAATTAAGAAGGGAATAAAATTCCCAATTTTTTTTCTAAAGAGCTATGCTCTGTAAAAACAATGGTATAATCTACCAAAACCTTCAAAAGCAAAGCTTTTTTAACAGGGTAAAACCCCAAGATCTTTAAAATCCGCAAAAGGAACTCTAAGAGTTCTTCATGGAAGATGAACAGTGTTCTAATTAATGGGTTAAACAACCGTAAAATACATCTTAAAATCTATGATCTAAGAAGAGCAAAGCTTTGTTAATGGGTTCGATTATGATCCTTACCAAATATTCGGGCAGAGTTCTAACTCTAGAAGGGATTTCTTTGGGCAGAGATCTAAGCTCTGAAAGGAGAATTAAATTCTCAGAAAAAAAAACAAGAGAAGATGAACAGCAGCCATCTCAAGGGCCAAAGGCCCTACTTATAGGCACAGGAATTCGATTCAACTTCCTAGAAAATCCAACGGTGGAAAGCTGCTCCGCTGCATTCACGTGTGTGCCACGTGAGCGCAACGGTGGGGGGGGCATTTGTTTCCCCAATAAAAGAGCAAAGCTCTGTTCAAAATTTGAAAGCCAGCGCCAAGAGTTAAAAACTCTGAGGCAGCGCCTCACGTACCTTGCACGAGGGCGCCAGCGCCGAGAGTTAAAAACTCTGAGGCAGCGCCTCACGTGCCTTGCATAAAGGCGCCAGCGCCGAGAGTTAAAAACTCTGAGGCAGCGCCTCACGTGCCTCGCACGAGGGCGCCGACTCCAGAACTAAAATCCCTCTGTTAAACAGAGCCATTGGATCAAAAATCCAATGGAGATGAAAAATTATCAAAATACAGAATTAAATTCTGTTGATGAAATATTGCTCAAATCTTTCCAAACAAGAAAGATTACGCTCTGTAAAACAAAGCACCGTTGGATTAAAAATCCAATGGTGATTAAAAATCACCTATCTGCAGAATAAATTCTGTGTGGAAAAATATTTCCCTAATCTTGCTAAAAACAAGAAAAATATCTTCTGTAAAATAGAAGTAATTGGATCAAAAATCCAACGGTGGATAAAATCCTCAAATCAATCAGGATCTCTCAACAAGAGATTTCTTTAACTAAATCAACAGATGTGCCTCTACTATAAAAAGGACACACAAGACTTCAAGTCTTGTATAGAGAAACCCTCTATAAGCTTTAGAGCAAGCAAGAAGAAAGCTTTAAGAAGGAAGAAAGAAGAATACCTTCCTTCGAGGTAAATAAAAATAATAATAGAGATCAGAGCATCTTATCTGTATATCCAAAGGTTTAACCCTCATAAAAAAACATAGTTCTTTCCCTGAATCTGAGATCCATGTGACAAGTCTCTCACAAATGAGAATTTAATTCTCATGGGGATGAACTTGTTCTTGGGGATCAAAGATCCAGAAAACAACAAAGAATTGAACTCTTCAGAACAGAATACACAAAGAAAACTTAGCGCCAAGCGCCTTACGTGTCCCTTATGTGGGCGCTGCTCAACAAAGAGTGCTTAGCACTTAATGGTTGGCGCTCAGCGCCAAGCGCCTCACATGTCCCTCACGTGGGCGCTGCTCAATAAAGAGTGCTTAGCACTCAATGGTTGGCGCTCAGCGCCAAGCGCCTCACGTGTCCCTCACGTAGGCGCTGCTCAATAAGGAGTGCCTAGCACTCAGTGGTTGGCGCTCAGCGTCAAGCGCCTCACGTACTCCGCACATGGGCACCATAAAGAGTATTTAACACTCCATAAAAATAAAAGAACAAAAAAAGAGAGGGGAAAGTAAAGCAAAGTATAAGTGTCAGAACCCATATGAATGCTCAGCATTATTTGCAGAGAAAAGGGACTGAGCCCAAGCAAGTGTTTAACTCTTTATTCAAAGACTGAGTGGGTTGAGTCTAAGTTGACCAAATCTCCAATTCAGATCAACCTAGCCCATATGCTCATCATTTTCCAAATTGATCTTAGTCCCAAATACGACTACAGACCTCCCAACGGACATTGGTTCAAGGGTACATCTCCTCACACCTCTGATACATGCCATTGTAATTCTTCAGCGTCTTCAGATAGGATGTGGGTCCCGATAACCAACAACTCTTTGGTGCACTCCAAAAGTTACGGGCACATCCCACAACGGACCGCAACGTCCTTAAACTAGCAACGTACCGCAACGTCCTTAAACTAACACAATGGAGCCCAAATGCTCTTTTGTTGGGTCTGAATGATCCCAAAATCCTGTTGAGTAGATCTTAGCCTAAAAATTAGACTAACGTATTCTCAACAAACATTTAAATTGATCTTAATCTCAAACAAGATTAACGATCCTTAAATCAACCCAACCCCAAATCTAAGAATATACGGATTTAGACTAATCCACGCTCTACGAGTGACAACATAAATTAATCTCCGTATACAATCCTCGAGCAACCGAAAATTAAAAAAAAACACGACATGAAGTGACCTTCTGGAGTAGGAGAAAGTGGTTACCATGATGCGGTAACGTAATTAACTGCAGGGGCTTGCGCCTGCAGGGAAGAGCGTCCCCATAATTAAAAACCCCTCGCAAACGAGGGGGAATCTGACGAAGTCTGCTACAACGGCCGCATCCGTTCAAACCTCCGATGCACGGTGCCATAAATCAACTTGGCATCTTTGGAGAGGTGGACGGATAAATCCAAATAGCTTCTGCCCTCAAATTCAAGAAAGACGACCTATGCGATTCCGTCTTTCGTTTTCGAAGGTAAACAGGGACTTTTAAGGATGTGCTTATAGACTGCCCAGGCCCTATTAGTATGATCCTTATCATTATCCTGGTAGTCAAGCAAAGATCTTATGGGCTTTATCATCATGTAATAGTGATACATTATAGCAAGTAAAATGTATACTTATGAATGATAAATACAAACCAGATAGCACACTATCATCTCGAGTAAGATTGTTTTCTGTATAGGTCCTCATGAATTCAGTAATTGAATTCCTACAATTACGATAATTGTCTTGAGGGCACCATTATTCAACACCTACAATAAATTAGACCAAGGACATTCGTACAAGGTGAATTAGTCCTAGTGTTACGACACCAAAAGATTATGAAGCATAGGCGAAATTCGAACCAAATTGGGAAGGTCCCTACATTATAAAGATCATCTACAAAGTTGGTTCTTATCAAATCATTGATACTCATAGAAACATGCCTATGCTGCCTATAAACGGTAGGCATCTATAGAAATATTATGCTTAACTCAAGCTTCTCAGCATTTGCTAAGGCTCACTGAGTTGAGTTCCTTCACATTGCTGTCGATCATCTATTTCTTGGCATCCAAGTTCATCGAAACTTGGACCAAGAAATCCTAAGCATAATGAAGACCTCGATATGATATGTGAAACTTTTCTTGAATTAATGACTCAAGTAATCCTTCCCAATCGCCCGCGGATAAAAGTTCGTCTCTGTTTGGCCCTCCATCCATATATATACAAAGACAAAAAACCTAAGCAGATGATGTTTTTTAGCCCAAACATACTTCGGATCAGATTTGGGAAAAATTGAGCAATGCTTGCTCATCATGATTCATCCTCGGTCGTCGTGGATATACCTACAAAGTAAGCAAGACCCAAGATAAGACTGAGGTTTACCCCGAAAGAAAGCTCATAAAAATTCTTATTATACGGGTCCTATGGTAAAATATCCGCATTACGTAAACACTAACAAACGGCAGTACCGAGATGAGGCTAAGATTGATTCGGAAACGGAGGTCACTAAAAGCCTTACCTCAATGTACACGCAATGTCATACATTCTGCGGATATGCCTAAACGGAAGAACCTAGATATATCCGAGACATGCCCTAAATGGAGGCCCATCAAGAGATTATCATACAGGTCCCGTAAAATATAAATACTAGCAGATAAGCTAAAAGCTGTACCAAAGGTAAAACCAAGTGTGTCCTAATAAGGACACCTTTATAAGCGGATTTATCTTGTGAGTCCCGCTAAATATAAACGGACGACCGGTCCAAAACATAAATATCCTATGTTAAGACCCTATCCACATATAAACAAATGAACAAAACAAATAATGGTTTTGCTCAAACATATGAATTCCGGATCTGACTCGAGATGAATTGGACGCTCTAATGAGGTGACCGATTATGATTTATCCCCGATCGCTGTGGACATGCTTACAAAATAAGCAAGACATAAGATGAGATTGAGGTTGATCCCGTCAAAGGAAGCCTATAAAAGTCTTATCCCACAGGTCCTACGGTAAAATATCCGGATTGTGCAAATATCGACGAAAGACAGTATTGAGATGAGGCTGAGATTAATCCTAAAAAGAATCTAACTAAAAGCCCTACCTCAATAGTCCCGCAATGATATCCACCCTACAGATATGCCGAAACGGAAGTTCCTAAATAAATCTTAGATGAAACCGAAAACAGAATATTCATTGAAAAAATTGTTGCAAGGTCCCGTAGGTACATAAACATCGCGGATAAGGCCCAAAATGCAATACCTAAAATAAGGTCGGGGTATGCCCTAAAAGGGAAATTTATTATAAAAGAGAACTTATTTTATAGGTCCTGCGGTAATATAAAATGAACATATCGGTCGATCTTATTTTTTGGAGACCATACACACAACCAACATATTAACGGTTTAGCCCGACCTAACTCCCTCTCTTTTGAAAAATGATGAACCAAGATAGTTTTAGAATGACTGTTCCTTTATAAAAAAAGTTGAAAGGAAGCCCCCCTACGTGTTAAACACATAAGCACTCACATGCAAAGTATGATAATACCGACTTTTGATAAAATTAAATCTTATGATATCCCCCACGTGTTAAAAACGTGAGCACTCACATGCAAAGCATGTGAGTACCGGTTTCTGATAGGATTAAATTCTATAAAAAAAACCAAGTATTAAACACGTGAGTACTCATGTGCAAAGCATATGAGTACCCTGGCCATAACTATACGGTTACGCCCACATGATAGGCACGTGAGCACCGCTAGTATATATGTATATGGCATCACTTACGTGAAAAGTACGTGAGCGCATCAGTTTGAAGTGCTAGTTTCTAATAGAATTAAATTCTAAATGATAGAATTAAATTGTATATGGGAAATATTTTCCCTGATTTTTCTAATATAGAAAGAGTTTCTCTGTTAAACTGTCACGCCCTGCTTCCCAGAGTACGCTAAGGTAAGCACGTGACATAGCCAACCATGCTACCTGTGGATAGGAATTATCCCTCCACAGTCACATTACGGCTGTAGAGATATCAAGAATGAAAATAAAACTATCTAGCACATGTCCATAAGCCAAAATAAAACGAATCAAGAATAAATAATGCGGAAGCAAAAGATCCAATACAAGAATAACTGGAATGTATGTCCCATAATGCGGGCTCACATCAGGAATAAACTGCTGAAAGCAAAAGAACTAACTACAACCGAGTCCTCACTGCTCAGCCTGCTGGCTGAAGTACTCCTGCTCGGACGGCAGCAAAGGTAAGGAATCTGGGCCATGCAAAACCCAGATGTCAGCGCGTCATAATATCAAGCAATAATATTAACAGGGGTAGTAAGACATACAGGTATGAGTATGAACAAGAATATAATGAGAATATATAACAATGAATGTGTCAGTACAAGTGACGTGCAGAGATATTTAGACTGTGCTACGGGGTTATCTATTCTAAGTCTTCGAAACCAAGTAATGTAATCCTCATCGTAACTCGGTGGTTATTCCGTAATGCCCGAAAAAACGGCAAACAGTAGGTATTCCGTAACACCCGGAAAAACGGCAAACAATGGGTATTCCGTAACGCCCGGAAAAACGGCAAACAATGGGTATTCCGTAACGCCCTGAAAAACGGCAAACAATGAGTATTCCGTAACGCCCGGAAAAATGGCAAACAATAGGATGGCCCTTTGAGTTACGTTCGGTTATAATACTGATTTTCCCTTACCCCCAAGTTATATATGTTCAAGTCAAGTATAAAATAATCTAGCACTAATGCCAACACATGATCTGGCAGGTACAGGTTTGTCTGGATAGACAACAAGAACGGTCCGTGAGGACTACAGGACAGGTTTGTTGGCATTAGACGCAAGATCAGGTAACAGGTAAAGCCATGGTACGTCAGATTAGGTCGGGTAGTGTATATAAGTGTCATGTCATGTCAAGAGTCGTACGGTACCATGTCGGGTCAGGTAATAGGCGTAATAGGTCATATCAAGGTGCACAAGATGTCATGTGGGTGCTCATAATTAAACTAGCATAAGCATGTGTATACATTACAAGCATGGGTACTAATAGAATAATAAACTGAAACATGTAACATGATAAACAGATAGGTGCAGATTAAACTAGTTAGATGTACGGTTATCAGTTTGAGTTTACGGGATGGTTTCCACATTACATGAATGCAGTATAGCAAATATAGATATTAAAATCGTGTTAATATGTACTAAAATAATCAAAGATGCAGTTGAATGTAAACCAGGTTAGGAGTATGCAAACGGTCGTCCGACAGGGTATACAATATAAAAGGAGTATTGTGGCTATGCAAATAATGGTTATATGATTTAAGTATGAATGTGGGTACTATGTATAGTAACACTAAATGCAACATGGTATGTCCCGGACTATAAATCAAAATGATATGACGGGACATCGGGATGTTAAGAAAATGGAGACTATGGTATTAGATTTAAACTACAGGTTTAATGTGCATTCAAATAAGTATAAAAAATAGATTAAATAGCATGTAGCAAGTTTCACTTGCCTCGACGGATCGCGAAGCGATAAACGGAACGTCACGCGTCGGCGGTAAAAGTTGCGACGCGTGCACGGTACACGGAATAAATCCAAAGAACACACGATGGGATCACACGGGTCAGGTATCCTCGCTGGGTCGTCGGAATTGTCGCCGTCGTCAGTAGATCGCTGATCTATAGTGGTGAAATATTAACCAGAGAAGAAAAGACATGCACAAAAGGAGAAAAGACATAGAGGAGAAAAGAGGGGGGTGCAAGAGGGAGATGAGGCTTACTGGGTTGGACGGTGACGCACGAGGAGACGAGATGGTGGCAGTGAGATCGACGGAGCTCCGGCCAGGAAACGTGCAGGGGTGCAGGTTCTTGGCGCTAGGGTTTGGAGTCGATCGGGGTTGTGTTGCAGGGTCTTGGGTGCTGGAGGGAGAGCAGAGGAGAGGAGGAGATGGCGATGGCGAAGGGGGTGGTCGACGGTAAAGGAACGGTGGGTTCTTGGGTTCGTGTAGGGTGTGCAAGGTTTTCCAGGGCACTCGGGAGCGAAGAAAGAAGAGGAAGAAGAGAAGGTGGAAGCGAAGGAGGCGAAGGCGCGGTGATGACGAGGTTGGGGCTTCGTCATCGGCAGTGTGCGACGGGGAGGAGAGGCGGCTAGGGTTCTCGTGATGGGTTCGCAGAAGAAGGGAAGAAGAAAAAGAAAAATATATTATGAGGGGAGAGAGATAGATTTGTGAGAGGAGAGAGAGAGAGAGAGAATCCAGAGAGAAGAGAGAGAGAAAATGTCGCGAGAGAGGAGAGAGGAAGAGAGAGATCGAGAGGAAGAGAGAGTGGTGTGAGGAGATATAAAGTTGGCTTTTAGTGCAGGGAATAGGGAGGAGAGAGAGAGAGAGAAAGAGAAAGAGAAAGGTGAGAGAGGGAGAGAGCTGTGGGGCCCAGGGACAAACGGGGGATTGCGATTGGTTCGTGGGTTTAGGGAAAAATGTTTAGGAAAGATTTATAAAAGATTCACTGGGTTTAAAAAATATAATATCGTTGGTTTATAAAATTATAATAGGCTGAAAAGTATTTTTGGCTGATTTAAAAGATTTAGAAAAATAGGATTTGGCGGGATGTAAAATATTTCAGAATTGCGCCCGGGTCGGGTCCAAAAATTTGAACTTGAAATGTGAAAAATATTAGCAAGTTCCAAAAATTGAAATGAAGGATTTTGTAATGAAAAAGCATACCCCGAAGGACGGACGCACGTACGTGCGCGTAGTCGTCCAAACACGTCCGTTTCACTGAAAGGGACGAGAACACGATGCAAGGACGCTACCACAGGGTTAGGGGTATCGAGCAGGCCATGTCAAGCATTTTTAAATTTATTTTACATGATTTAAATTATTATATGCAACAGATGCGATACTAGATAAAATGCCAGTATATACTAAATTATTAGATGCACTAGTCAATGCAACAAGTCAAGGTAATCTATAAATAAAAGTTAACCAGGTTCAAGCAAGCGGGCCGGGTCGAATGCAAAGTAATATGTAAAATACCATTCGCACCCAAACACGCTAAATCAAGAAATACCATGGATAGGTAAAAATGGAAACCGGAATTGGTATAAATAAAGTCGGGTGTTACATTATACCCAACTACAAAAGAATTTCGTCTTCGAAATTCCAAGGACACAAAAGGATAAACGACCAACAAACCTACAAGAAAAGATGGGGAAACTTCTGCTGGATTTCATATTCTCTCTCCCAAGTTAACTCTCCAAGTGAGCGATTACTCCAAGAAATACGTATGAGAGGAATAACCTTAATCTTAAGAACCTTTTCCCTTCGATCCATGTCGTAATCAGTCACTCCTCAAAAGTCAAGTCTTCTCGTACAGTCAGCTCAGAATGATCCAACACATGTGTTTCGTCTCGAACATACTTAAGGAGTTGAGATACGTGAAACACATCATGAACACTCGCTAAGGATTGCGGTAATGCCAATCGACACGCTACCTCACCAACACGCTCCCAGATCTCTAAAGGTCCGACGAGTCGATGACTGAGCTTTCCTCGACTTCCGAAACGAATCACCCCTCTAGTCGGTGATATCTACGAGAATACTAAATCACCCACGGAGAACTCTAGAGGTCTTCTTGACGTATCTGCCCAACTCTTCTGTCTGTCTTGTGCTGCTTTCATATGATTTATGATAGTGTTAACTTTCTCAACTGTCTGCACAACCAAATCTGATCCCAACAATCTTCGTTCATCGATTTCGTCCCAACAACAGGTGAACGACACTTGCGACTATATCAAGCTTCGAATGGAGCCATCTGAATAGTTGCCTGAAAACTGTTGTTGTAATAAAACTCCACTAAATGTAGATGATCCTCCCATGAACCCTTGAAGTCCAACATGCAAGCTCTCAACATATCTTCAAGAGTTTGGATCGTTCTCTCCGACTGGCCATCTGTTTGAGGATGATAAGCCGTGCTAAAACTTCAATTGGGTCTCCAAACATTCCTGTAAGCTCCTCCGAAAGTGTGATAAGAACCGAGTGTCACGGTCGGACACGATACTCACCGGTACTTCGTGCAATCCTACCATCTCCTGCATGCACTGTTCTGCCAAGGTTTATGTCGATTGACCAACCCGTAAAGGAATGAAATGAGCGGCCTTGGTCAATCGATCAACAATCACCCAAAATGCATTGATGCCTTTTGGACTCCGTGGTAGAGCCGTCACGAAATCCATGGTTATATTTTCCCACTTCCACTGAGGAATCAGAAGTGGTTGCAATAAACCAGTAACCCTTTGGTGTTCAGCCCTAACCTGATGACACACCAAGCACTTTGCCACAAAGCGGGCAATCTCCCGTTTCATGCCTTCCCATCAAAATGCTGTCGTAAACCTCGGTACAATCTTTGTGCCTCCTAGATGCACGGAACATGCTGAACTGTGCGCCTCCTTCATGAGTTCCTCACGAATATCTGTAATACCCGGCAAGTCCAAGAAAACTTCTGATCTCTACAACATACCTCGGAATTGGCCAATCTTGAACTGCTGCAATCTTCCTTGGATAAACGGCGATTCCATCTCCAGCTACGATATGCCCAAAACTTCCCTTCTTCAAGCCAAAACTCGCACTTGCTCATCTTTGCGTACAATCTTCCTTGCCTCACTGTCCGCAGTGCGATCACCAAATATTCTGCATGCTCTTCAATAAATACCACTATAAATTTGGTCCAAGAATGGTGGAAGGATTCGGCTCATCAAGTCCATAAATATCGCCGGCGCATTCTTTACTCCTAAGGGCAGCACTAATACTCGTAATGTCCATACCGAGTTCGGAATGCCGCCTTGCAAATATCTTCTGCTTTCACTCGGACCTGATGATATCTGGATCGCAAATCCAGCTTCGAGAATACCCTTGCGCTACTAAGCTGCTCTAACAATTCGCCAATGCGAGGGATCGGGTACTTGTTCTTAACAGTCACCCGGTTTAAATCTCGATAATCGATGCACATCCTTCTTGTGCCATCTTTCTCCTTTGCTAGAAGAACTGGAGCTCCCCAAGGCGAGTTACTGCTGCGAATCAACCCTTCCCAAGTAATTCAGTAACCTGCTTCTTGACTTCTTCCAACTCCACTGGTACTACTGGATAGTACGCCTTTGAGATTGGCGCTGCACCCGTAGCAAGATCGATTGCGAACTCCACGTATCGCCTCGGCGGTAAACTTGATATATCTTCGAACACATCCATGAAATTTCGAACAACAGCCGGCGCTTCACTTTTATTAACCTCCATCGACGAAAGAATATTGTTTGTCGGCCTAACCTCAAACTCGGTTGACCCAACAGAACTGATTCCTCCAGACAACCTCTGGGTGTCCGGGAATCTGGAAATTCACTTTCTTTGCTCTACACTCGATGTGAGCGTGGAAAGTGCCGAAAAATCCATTCCCAAGAGGACTTCATAACTGCCGATAACAATCACCAAGAAATCTGCAAATAACTCCCGTCCGCCAACAACAATAGAACAATCCTTACACCTTTTATTAGTTATGATTTTCCCATTCCCAGTGTGTATGTTCCAATAACTAAAACATGCTCGTGCAAGTAATCGAGTGTGTAGTAATAAACTTGGATGACATAAATCAATGGGATGCACAGAATTGAATAACGCTAATGCGAGAAAACCATGAACAAGTAGGATACCTAAAACGACTTCTTCTGGAGCTTTAGCCTCTTCAGCCGTCAGGGTAAAGGTTCGAGCTTGATTGGGTCCTTGAGTTATCAGCTTCTGCTCCTGAAATTGTCTCTGCGGTGGCTTCTGAGTATCTTCCTTCAACCGTAACTTTGATAGAAAAGTATCAATGGTGTGATCAGCTGATCCGCAAATAAGACACAGTCCAAGCCTCTTACGACAAACTCTTCGGTAATGACCCGGTCGTTGGCAGTAATCGCACAACACCCTTCCCTTTTGCTCGAGAAAAACTGGCTTCTTCATTGGTACAACGCCACGCCTGTCCACCGGAATACCCTTGCGTCCACGTGCTCGGTTCGGTGCAAATGTCGGCTTCCGTGCTATAACTGCTGGCTGCGGTGTACTCCCGGTCTTCATAGATAGACTCTGCTGCTCTCGAGCTGCTGTAAGTACTTGTGAGAAAGTGGTCAAACCCAGGGAGATAATCTGCTTCTGGATGTCCACATCCAAACTGCGCATGAACCTTCTTGCCCTATCAGCATTGCTGGCAACCAAAGGTCCAGCGAATCTACTGAGCCACGTCCACTCAGCTGCATGTACATCTACAGGTGCGCCGTTCTATTTCAAACTGATGAATTTTTCCTCCATTTCCTCCCGTGCAGTTCGCGGGAAGAACTTCTCCAAGAAACTCTTCGAGAAATCCGCCCAACTGATCGGCTTGGGCGAGCGGGTCTCTTCCACAAGCCACCATTCACGGGCGTAGTCTACCAACTGGATGCGTACTTCATCTACCCTTTTATCCTCTGGGATCTGTGCCGCAATGAGTAAATTTTCCGTATCAACCAGCCACTGCTCCGCTGGCAACGACTCCTCCAGGCCAGTAAAGATAGACGGACCCAGTCTCCTGAAATCCGCCACGGTACCTACACGATCCACTGGTCTGGCTACAACATTGCTTACGGACCGCAAACCTTCTTGAAAAGATTCAGCTTGTTGCTGAATCAGCTCGGTCTGTCGCTTTTGGTTGTCCAACATCCCACGTATTACTCCAAGCATAGCGGCTTCGTCAACAAGCCTTTGGTACGTCTTCAGATTCTTGTCTGCCATATTCCTGAAATCAAAACACCCAAGGATTAGCATGATAGCGGATTCAAAATTGTAGATCAAGGCTAGAACTCCGAGTTACTTAAATAGAGTGTCGCATTGTAACTATGCCGCGGTATCATAGCCACAATTACATAACTCCACCCAAGTCGCCTAAGTTCTAGAGATAAACAAGGAATCAGGTTTCGAGTCGATATGCAAAGGAAGTTTGCATACTGTAAAAGTATAATCAGGAGGAGGTTAAGATTCAAGAATGGTAAAACGGCAAGGTGGCAGGACATGTTTCCTAATCACGAGTATTCTGATTCATGTATTGGGTACAATACCCAACTACAAAAGAATCAACCCGATTAACCTATGGCTCTGATACCAAAAGAACCATGTCACGCCCCGCTTCCCAGAGTACGCTAAGGTAAGCACGTGGCATAGCCAACCATGCTACCTGTGGATAGGAATTATCCCTCCACAGTCACATTACGGCTGTATAGATATCAAGAACGAAAATAAAACTATCTAGCACTTGTCCATAAGCTAAAATAAAACGAGTCAAGAATAAATAATGCGGAAGCAAAAGATCCAATACAAGAATAACTGTAATGTATGTCCCATAATGCGGGCTCACATCAGGAAAAAACTGCTGAAAGTAAAAGAACTAACTACAACCGAGTCCTCACTGCTCAGCCTGCTGGCTGAAGTACTCCTGCTCAGACGACAGCAAAGGTAAGGAATCTGGGCCATGCAAAACCCAGACGTCAGCGCGTCATAATATCAAACAATAATATTAACAGGGGTAATAAGGGGTAATAAGACATACAGGTATGAGTATGAACAAGAATATAATGAGAATATATAACAATGAATGTGTCAGTACAAGTGACGTGTAGAGATATCTAGACTGTGCTACGGGGTTATCTATTCTAAGTCTTCGAAACCAAGTAATGTAATCCTCATCGTAACTCGTCGGTGGTTATTCCGTAACGCCCGAAAAAATGGCAAACAGTAGGTATTAAAGAACCATGTTACGCCCTGCTTCCCAGAGTACGCTAAGGTAAGCACGTGACATAACCAACCATGCTACCTGTGGATAGGAATTATCCCTCCACAGTTACATTACGGCTGTAGAGATATCAAGAACGAAAATAAAACTATCTAGCACATGTCCATAAGCCAAAATAAAACGAGTCAAGAATAAATAATGCGGAAGCAAAAGATCCAATACAAGAATAACTGGAATGTATGTCCCATAATGCGGGCTCACATCAGGAATAAACTGCTGAAAGTAAAAGAACTAACTACAACCGAGTCCTCGCTGCTCAGCCTGCTGGCTGAAGTACTCCTGCTCGGACGGCAGCAAAGGTAAGGAATCTGGGCCATGCAAAACCCAGACGTCAGCGTGTCATAATATCAAGCAATAATATTAACATGGGTAGTAAGACATACAGGTATGAGTATGAACAAGAATATAATGAGAATATATAACAACGAATGTGCCGGTACAAGTGACGTGCAGAGATATCTAGACTGTGCTACGGGGTTATCTATTCTAAGTCTTCGAAACCAAGTAATGTAATCCTCATCGTAACTCGTCGGTGGTTATTCCGTAATGCCCGAAAAAAAGGAAAACAGTAGGTATTCTGTAACGCCCGGAAAAATGGCAAACAATGGGTTTTCCGTAACGCCCGGAAAAACGGCAAACAATGAGTATTCCGTAACGCCCGGAAAAACGGCAAACAATGAGTATTCCGTAACGCCCGGAAAAACGGCAAACAATAGGATGACCCTTTGAGTTAAGTTCGGTTACAATACTGATTTCCCCATACACCCAAGTTATATATGTTCAAGTCAAGTATAAAATAATCTAGCACTAATGCCAACACATGATCAGGCAGGTACAGGTTTTTCTGGATAGACAACAGGAACGGTCCGTGAGGACTACAAGACAGGTTTTTTGGCATTAGACGCAAGATCAGGTAACAGGTAAAGCCATGGTACGTCAGATTAGGTCGGGTAGTGTATATAAGTGTCCTGTCATGTCAAGAGTCGTACGGTACCATGTCGGGTCAGGTAATAGGCGTAATAGGTCATATCAAGGTGCACAAGATGTCATGTGGGTGCTCATAATCAAACTAGTATAAGCATGTGTATACATTACAAGCATGGGTACTAATAGAATAATAAACTGAAACATGTAACATGATAAGCAGATAGGTGCAGATTAAACTAGTTAGATGCACGGTTATCAGTTTGAGTTTACGGGATGGTTTCCACATTACATGAATGCAGTATAGCAAATATAGATATTAAAATCGTGTTAATATGTACTAAAATAATCAAAGATGCAGTTGAATGTAAACCAGGTTAGGAGTATGCAAACGGTCGTCCGACAGGGTATACAATATAAAAGGAGTACTGTGGCTATGCAAATAATGGTTATACGATTTAAGTATGAATGTGGGTACTATGTATAGTAACACTAAATGCAACATGGTATGTCCCGGACTATAAATCAAAATGATATGACGGGACATCGGGATGTTAAGAAAATGGAGACTATGGTATTAGATTTAAACTACAGGTTTAATGTGCATTCAAATAAGTATAAAAAATAGATTAAATAGCATGTAGCAAGTTTCACTTACCTCGACGGATCGTGAAGCGGTAAACGGAACGTCACGCGTCGGCGGGAAAAGTCGCGACGCGTGCACGGTACACGGAATAAATCCAAAGAATATACGATGGGATCACACGGGTCAGGTATCCTCGCTGGGTCGTCGGAATTGTCGCCGTCGTCAGTAGATCGCTGATCTACAGTGGTGAAATATTAACCAGAGAAGAAAAGACATACACAAAAGGAGAAAAGACATAGAGGAGAAAAGAGGGGGGTGCAAGAGGGAGAGGAGGCTTACTGGGTTGGACGGTGACGCACGAGGAGACGAGATGGTGGCAGTGAGATCGACGGAGCTCCGGCCAGGAAACGTGCAGGGGTGCAGGTTCTTGGCGCTAGGGTTTGGAGTCGATCAGGGTTGTGTTGCAGGGTCTTGGGTGCTGGAGGGAGAGCAGGGGAGAGGAGGAGATGGCGATGGCGAAGGGGGTGGTCGACGGTAAAGGAACGGTGGGTTCTTGGGTTTGTGTAGGGTGTGCAGGGTTTCCCAGGGTGCTCGGGAGCGAAGAAAGAAGAGGAAGAAGAGAAGGTGGAATCGAAGGAGGCGAAGGCCCGGAGATGACGAGGTTGGGGCTTCGTGATGGGTTCGCAGAAGAAGGGAAGAAGAAAAAGAAAAATATATTATGAGGGGAGAGTGATAGATTTGTGAGAGGAGAGAGAGAGAGAATCCAGAGAGAAGAGAGAGAGAAAATGTAGCGAGAGGAGAGAGAGGAAGAGGGAGATAGAGAGGAAGAGAGAGATCGAGAGGAGAGAGAGTGGTGTGAGGAGATATAAAGTTGGCTTTTAGTGCAGGGAATAGGGAGGAGAGAGAGAGAGAGAAAGAGAAAGAGAAAGGTGAGAGAGGGAGAGAGCTGTGGGGCCCAGGGACAAACGGGGGATTGCGATTGGTTCGTGGGTTTAGGGAAAAATGTTTAGGAAAGATTTATAAAAGATTCACTGGGTTTAAAAAATATAATATCGTTGGTTTATAAAATTATAATAGGATGAAAAATATTTTTGGCCAATTTAAAAGATTTAGAAAAATAGGATTTGGCGGGATGTAAAATATTTCAGAATTGCGCCCGGGTCGGGTCCAAAAATTTGAATTTGAAATGTGAAAAATATTAGCAAGTTCCAAAAATTGAAATGAAGGATTTTGTAATGAAAAAGCATACCCCGAAGGACGGACGCACGTACGTGCGCGTAGTCGTCCAAACACGTCCGTTTCACTGAACGGGACGAGAACACGATGCAAGGACGCTACCACAAGGTTAGGGGTATCGAGCAGGCCATGTCAAGCATTTTTAAATTTATTTTACATGATTTAAATTATTATATGCAACAGATGCGATACTAGATAAATGCCAGTATATACTAAATTATGAGATGCACCAGTCCATGCAACAAGTCAAGGTAATCTATAAATAAAAGTTAACCAGGTTCAAGCAAGCGGGCCGGGTCGAATGCAAAGTAATATGTAAAATACCATTCCCACCCAAACACTCTAAATCAAGAAATACCATGGATATGTTGGAGATAGTGCCCTCAGAGTCAATTATTGGGTCACAGGCACGTGATTGCAATGATTGAGGGATGACCTATCCCGGGAGGACAATCTTACTCGAAATGATAGTACGCTATCTGGTTTACCTTTATCATCGTGTACTGTTTTAGGTGACCTGACATGTCGCTATTGCACGTTGATAGAGCCCCTAGGATTCTTGCTTGACTGCCAGCAGTATGAGGGCGATCATATAAGTGAGAGCTGGAGTCTATAAGCGCATCCTTAAAAGGTCCCTAGTCGTGGGAGTTTCGAGACAGGGCATCGATTCTCCAGAGTAGACTAGTGTATACAGTCGAGACCCCGACGAGGGGCGGTGGCCGGTCTCATAAGCCACTGGTGTCAGTTGGTTCACCTAAGATGTATACAGGTGCTCATTGGGTTATGAGTACACCGGACAGGACTCGCCGGGAACATGCTAGTTGGTCTTATACCTGACGTCAGATAGCAGTTCCCAGGTGACATGTGTACAGGTTAGTTCATCGACCTGGGGATCGTCATTTGTCTCGTGTGAGTTCCCACTGTGCTTTGATTACTACCCTACCACGGCTCAAAGGAGTCGTGCAAACAGGTTTTAGTTTGGTACAGTCCCGAGCCACATGGAGGCAGTGAGCGGATCTTCGGGGGTTCGTCTCTCCCGGTATTGGGGGTGAGGTCGCGCTGTGTCTAGGAGAGCCATTACACGAAGTCCTTGGCCAAGGCAGGAGATTTACTGGTAGGTATTCCAGTAGTATCTCAGGGTGTTCTGGGCTACACTCCGACACGACTTGTACCGCTTTTGGGGGTCTGACTTTTACCAACCCCCTAGGCCCGACATGCGATGCTCATAGACGAACGGACCGGACTGTACGGATATTGTCACTGACAGGCTCAGTAGGGTGTCAGGATGAGTTCGCTCATCGACGTCCCTTTTAGTCAATAGCTGGTGGCCCGTTACGTATTGGCTTATACCTCTGACGTGCTAGTGGTTAAATCCACAGCCATAGTATTGACGAGTCTTTAGAGTCCACCACACATTCAGTTACTCAGCTTTCGGGCGAAACGCTGTAAAGGCCGTATGGAGATATGGCAGGGTCCGATCAAATACGTACGGTATTGCACGGATCAGGATCGGACGGTTAGTACTAGAGGCCGTATTGTTATATGGCACGGTTCGATCAGATACGTGCGGTATTGCATGGATCAGGATCGAACGGATATTGCTAGCCGGCTTTAGTTTAAGCCGGATCCTAGTTTAGTACAGTGTAGATTTTGTCTCATTGCATTTTTATCCGGAAGGAATACAGATGCGGGTGTGTATGCACAGTTCGGGGTTTTCCTGTAATTTATTACGGGACCAGTTTTCTGGAGTTGCCAGTTTGCATTCCGTTCCGGCCGGTTTTCCTTTGTTCTTTCCCGGCCGGACTTTTCCGATGGAGGGGGTTATTTGCATGTTTGCAAATAACATTTGTGGAGGGGGTATCTTGCTTATTGGTGGCATCATGATAGTTTCTCATGATGAGATGCTTTCTAAGTCTTTTCTTTTGCTTTATGGTAATGTGAAAGGATTTGATATGGATTTGAGTTTTGGTTATGATTATGTTTGCTTGTGGTCACCCCTTCCTACCGTCACATCCCTTCTCATCTTTTGTTCACCTCCCCATTCCAAAAAAGAGCATGGCCAGCCACAATTTTAGATGAGGGGTTTTCATTTTGTGAAGGGGGATGATTATCATCTCATTTTGATACACAAAAGTTCATCTCCATTTTTGTTCATGACTTCCCTCCATCCAATGGCAACTTCATTACCGCATTTGAGACAAGCATCATCTACACTACATTCTACAGCAAATCTTGGATGCGTCGGCTAGCCTACTTCGCGCCCAAGTTGCCTCGGTATTGAGGTGGGAGCCCGTAAAAGATGCAGACGATGTGGTGCCCTTCCGGCAAGGATGCGACGACCGGAGTTTCCGCGGGAGATCGGGACGATGACGAGAAGACCGGAGGACTCGGATCACTCGGTATATCTCTTCCCTATCTTGTTACTTTGCTAGATCTAGTTTAATGGCCCGATCCGGGGTTTAGTGCGCGGTGGTGCCGGTTTGCTAAGTTCGCAAAATTAAAGTTTATCACCGTTTCCGCATTTGGCCGTCGGATTGACGGCCGGGGCGCCGCCGTGCACTTACACTGGTATCAGAGCCTCGCCATTAACTTCGTCTAGCTTCGTTTGATGTGTTTTGCATTTCCGATCGACCAAAATTCCAAAGTCTACATTTTCCTTCGCATCAGTTTTCTGTTGAAATTTTTTGGTCTCGAAAAATTTTTCAGGTTGTCTCAGAATGATGTGCAGAGAGTTCTAAGAACACTGGAAAAATTCGACAACATGATCCCTCACTAAGAGCGCGGATCCGCGGCCATTAACCTTTACTTGGCCGCGGATCCGCCGCAATAATGGGAGATCATGTGATCGTTTTTTTGCAGTGGGCTTGTGGGCTAAAAATAGGGGTTTTGGAATATTAAAATTGGGTTCAGAATTTCTGTGAGTGCTAGAGTACTGCTTGGGGCCCACTTGTTAATTTTTGATTGATCGGATATTTTAAACACATTATTTCACAATATTTACATTATATCTGCGACCGTGAATGTCACTTGATCGGTAAATCCGGTCTAACTGCTATAGCCCGGTTAGACAGATTTGCGAACGTGACTTTTACGTTGATGTTCTGTGTTTTGCTGTGATGTTGCGGATCGGTCGTGGGGGATAGCCTGGATGCAATGCTAGTACAGTGTGGTTGTATTATGTACATTTGATTTTGTGGGGCGAGTGTCCAACATGTGGACTGCCGTCACCGCCTGATTGTATTATTCTTTTGTGGCACGACCTGGTTGCGGTCGATATACCCGTTGTATGTATATTTTACTTTCTGTACTAGGGTTACCCCGCGGAGGGGTGCACGGATGGCCGGGTTCTGGAGGGCAACAAGCCCGCATCTCATGGCATTGGGACGGAGGGGGCTTCAGTCTGGAATTGGCGGGCTATTCGCCGCACTCGTAGGGGGTACAGGTTGACCCAGGAGGGGTGCCCAAGTTACCGGATTCCGTGAAGTGCTGGGTGGTCCATTCACGGTGCTGAAGGGGGCTGCCTCGCTTCAGGTTTTGGCGGGTGACTTGCCGCGCCCGTAGGGGTCTAGGATTTCATTGCACAGGCTATCCACACGACCAGGGGAATGTCGGGTTTCAGTAGTGGCTCTGTGAAACCCGGGGATCCCAGATATCTGTATTGTTCTGTGATGCTGTACATTTCTGTGATGTTGCATTTTATTCACGCCTTGAGCGAATATAATATATTGGTATATATATTAGTAGATGTTGTATATGTTTTTCATCCGCGCTAGTCCAGTCCCCGCTCTGCCGTTAGCTAGCTAACCTAACGGGTGATGACGGGACCCAGTGGCGAATGCGGATGGCATATACGTACGTCAGTATATTTTCGTTCTTTATGGTGTGATCAATTGATGGGACTACGTTGATTCGGATCAATGCAAGTTAAACAAACCTAATCTGATGTTGTTGGAACACTTTTCAAAAAGCTGTTATTGCAAGGACGTTCACTTTTGTTTTGCATCGTGGTATTCATTTGGAATATCCTGCTCCTCAGTCGACGAGGCAAGGGCCGAGATCCCTTCACCGGGAGTGACCCCTTGGACAGAAGTTTGCGTCAGGGCATTAACTTCACTATAGCCAATTACTTTTGCTTTGCACAGTGATATTCGGTTATGAATGTCCTGCACCCCATTCTACGGGGAAAGAGCCGAGATCCCTTCACCTGGAGTGACCTCTTTAGTAAAGGTTTTCGTCACTATATTTTCTAAAAAGCTATCCGTTCCTTCAACGATATCAAGTTCATTATGTTAAAGGTTTTCGCCAGAAACCATTCGTAGCCCTCCATCATTTCAGTTAAATATTCGGTAGTATTCAAGCTATGTATTTTGACCTCACGCTAAGGCATAGTGTTTGGTAGTTGCCGGGTATTTATCTGTTGCATAGATAGATGCGTTGGTTTGGGACAATCGTACTACTATTTTGGCCTACGTCAAGGGTATGTACGGGTGGGTTCAAATTAACCTGGACAATGATGGGTAGAACTTGACATGTGACTTATGATATTTTGACCTCACGCCAAGGTCATAAGAGCATGGGGTAAAAATCACATCAGGAGTTTCAAAAGAACTGAAACTTGCCAGATATGCGCATACCTTCTCGAGTGTGATACTGTGAGCGGATTCCGTCACGTTATCATGCGATGAGAGTTGGATCCCGATTCCCACTGATGAGTTGGTTTACTCCTCGGGTGACCCCGACTAATTCTTCTTTCAGGTTTGGAGGAGAATTTAAGGTACAGTGGGAGGTTTC
Organism: Agapanthus africanus; assembly: GCA_030015575.1. Taxonomy (NCBI): domain Eukaryota; kingdom Viridiplantae; phylum Streptophyta; class Magnoliopsida; order Asparagales; family Amaryllidaceae; genus Agapanthus; species Agapanthus africanus. The sequence continues at coordinate 198,735,623 of JASDDO010000028.1, read as the reverse complement.
CAAATTAGATAAATTGGTAACCATTCTGATCTAGGTTAGAGTGCACGCTGAGTGTTTCTTTTCTCTCTCTCTCTGGCAGCGACCATTGACCCGACCCTAGACTATGACTCAGTGACCAAGTTGACCGAACCTTCTTAAAACACTGGCTTTTGGATTGTCAGAGTTGCAGACCTCATTGCCACTCCTACTTTTACCCTTTTCTCCAGGACACCCCGTATTACTGCGAACGTCCACTTCCATTGGACAAAGCCATCGTATGGTTACATACGAACTCAAAGGAATTCGAGGATGGTTTCCGGTTCTGGAGAAAACGGATAGGATTATTCAGTTGTCTTTTCCTTTTTGCCTCCTCTCAAGTTGTGAGTACTCCTTGGTTTAGGAGATAGTACACCTATTATGCAAATTAGATAGTCTTCTTCCAAACCTTAGGCTGGTGCCGACCGGTAGGGAATGAAGAAAACCAATTAGCCTAAACGGTGTGCAGAAGGTATTAAGATTAAGACAAAGCAAGGGATTAGTAAGAGGGCAAAGTAAATTGCGACTGCTGTTCACGACCAAACCAAGTATTCCTTCGCCAATCCTAAATCACCTTTGTATTTCTCCAGGACACTCCGTATCACTACGAAGATCCACAGTTTATTGGATACTCCATCGTATGGTTATATACGAACTCGAAGGGAACTTGTTCCAGTTCGGGGATGGATTCTGGTCTAGGAGAAATAGGAATAAGGTTTATTCGGTTGTCTTTTATCTTCACCTTCTCTCGCATTGCGAGTGCTCCTAGGGTTAGGACAGTACACCCATTATGCTTATTGGATAGTCTTCTTCCAAACCATAGGCTGGTGCCGAACGGTAGGGAAGGAAGAAAACCAATTGGCCTAAAGGGGTGTGCAGAAGGTAATGACTAAAGACATATAAAGGAATTTGGAGAGGTGGCAAAGAATTATACGGTTATAGTTGTGAATCTGGATAATGGTAGAGGCATTACTAGGAATACCAGGATACCCCATCGAAACATTTCAATGTTTCAGTTCAACTGTGTACTGTTAAAAGAAAACTGATTTCCTGATTAGACACTTGCTCCAGGGTATGTATTTACCAGGTTTGATTCTCACATCTGTATGGCTTTACAGATGATGAGTGGGAGTAAGTTATTGGGAATTGGGTGATCATCCTCATTATATCGGGATTCGTTGTAATCGATGATATTTGAGGAGATCACCTGGGCTGTTTGCCGGTCGGCAAATATTTGGTTTTGAATATCCGCTGTTGTGCACCAATTTCAAATTGATATATCTGTACGTCTATTTTCATAGAGTGAGATATACCTTTTGATATTATGTCGATGACATTTACCTATATCAGTGGATGGTTAGGTAAGGAGCATTAAACAGCGGTGTAATTCTTCTTAACCATAAGTACAGTTTTCAACCTACGACATACAGTGAAAGAGTTGTTAGACTCGGCGGACTTATACAGAGTATTGTATGTTGTCCAGTGTCCATGAGGACAGAGGGGTTGGTCCTCATACTATATTCTGTTTACTTTTAACTTCTCTAGTTCTTAGACATGTGTTTCGTAGAAACACAGGGTCTAAGTTTTTAGGAGTTATAGGTATTTGAATAGAGTAGAGAACCGAGTATAGCAAGTATCGGGATTCTTCAAAGTGATCGAAGATGTAGATACTTGTGTATGGTATTCAGTTGATAGTAATGATAAAGAGAAATTGCTTCTCTTTCAGGTTACTCATAATTGGAAGCATTCCTAAGTTGAGTAATGCTGATCGGCCTCTCTCCATTTAGTTGACATGCACTGGAGACAGCTGCATGATTTGAATCTGGTTAAATTAAATCAGTGCCTCTGGTTCTATATTGGATATAGAACAGTTCATATCTTAACGTTGTTAAGGTACGGGGAGTTGTCCGGCTTATGATTAAAACCAGACACTGGACAACTCAAGGCACGTTTCTGTAATGGCTGTTTGTGGGTTGACCCAGGCTATGACGAGGGTTGATTTTCTACCATCTGGGAGATCAATAGTAATATTGTTCTAGACTCGCCACATTTTTAATAAAAATGGATTTTTTCAAAAACGGTACTGGGAGTATGGTAGAACTGGAAGTGATTCCAGAACCGCAAACGATTACTGAAGATTTGATAAGGAACCTAAAGATTCAATCTGATTTGACATTCCATTGGCCACTCCGCAGATAAGGTGGGTAACTTCAGGCACCCGAGAGGTACTCCGGTAGCCTCAAGGACGGTGACAGGGAAGTTCTTGTTTACCCACACTTACCATTGTGGTTGTTCCAGACTGCGAGACCCGGCAGGAGGATGAGTATAGCGTCGTTCTAAACTAGCTTTAGAAGTGCACATCTATATGACTCTGCCAGAGGGTTTTCGTAGTCAGTGGGAGCAGCGGAAGCATTGGTGGACATCAGGCTTATGTCTATTTATAGACTAAAGCAGATATAGCGGAGTTAGATCATCTGTTTCTGATGTGACAGTCATAGGTTTGACGTCATCAGAATAGGGGATGGATCTGTTAAGAAGGTAGTAGGGTGTGATGTTCTGGTTTTGGATGACATATATAGAGTAGGAAAAGGAAACTCCTATACTACGATCGGTTATACTTTGGTCGTCACACAGTGGTTTCTCCACAAAGGACTTGGACGTTATATCAGACATACTAGTTACTAGATCTAGATTTGGGTGGTTTCCCAATCAGGGTACTTAGACAACATTCTATGAGTATTTAGAATGGTTGACTCCTGGCATGGTAGTATACCTGCAGGTGATGGAGTCACCCTCTCTAAAGGTGTCTTATAGACTATAGTAGAGAGGGATGTGCATGATTGACAGATCACTTGCTTAGGCAATTGAGTCAATCATGAGATGTCAAGTACCACACCAGATGTTGTTCTTGCACTAGATGCAATAAGTTGATATTGTTCCAATCCTGGAGAAACAGTCGGAAGCAGTTTTAGAACATAAGTGAATATTCTAGGGATATGATAACGGCTGCCTCCTTTAGGAGACGGTTATCACTCCAGGCTTCCAAGGTGACCCGGACGACAAGGAGGTTATCAGAGTTATAGTTTTTCCTTCTGACGAGGGGCAGTGTTTTGGACAGGTAATCCAAGGCAATACTGAGGGTGGCATGGCGCAGGATACTGATTAAGTTCAGTTGACGATACAGTCTAAGAAGTTTGGATTTAGAGTTCATTTATGAGCTAGGTCCCATTAAGCATCCAGACATTCTAAGACAGGTATTGCTCATTTCGGAAGATGGCTTTCTCCGCGAACTTGAGATATAGAGAGACATAGAAAGAAACATCTAGGCGGATCCACTCACTGAGGTTTTTCCTCGAACGCAATAGTTTCGCAAACAGGCTTTGTGCGACTGACTAGTAGAGGAGTTCGGTGTTCGGTATCACACGGGCTGTGAGTATGCGACATCGCAATAATTAGCCTTGAGTGCAAGTGGGAGATTGTTGGAGATAGTGCCCTCAGAGTCAATTATTGGGTCACAGGCACGTGATTGCAATGATTGAGGGAGGACCTATCCCGGGAGGACAATCTTACTCGAAATGATAGTACGCTATCTGGTTTACCTTTATCATCGTGTACTGTTTTAGGTGACCTGACATGTCGCTCTTGCACGTTGATAGAGCCCCTAGGATTCTTGCTTGACTGCCAGCAGTATGAGGGCGATCATATAAGTGAGAGTTGGAGTCTATAAGCGCATCCTTAAAAGGTCCCTAGTCGTGGGAGTTTCGAGACAGGGCATCGATTCTCCAGAGTAGACTAGTGTATACAGTCGAGACCCCGACGAGGGGCGGTGGCCGGTCTCACAAGCCACTGGTGTCAGTTGGTTCACCTAAGATGTATACAGGTGCTCATTGGGTTATGAGTACACCGGACAGGACTCGCCGGGAACATGCTAGTTGGTCTTATACCTGACGTCAGATAGCAGTTCCCAGGTGACATGTGTACAGGTTAGTTCATCGACCTGGGGATCGTCATTTGTCTCGTGTGAGTTCCCACTGTGCTTTGATTACTACCCTACCACGGCTCAAAGGAGTCGTGCAAACAGGTTTTAGTTGGGTACAGTCCCGAGCCACATGGAGGCAGTGAGCGGATCTTCGGGGTTTCGTCTCTCCCGGTATTGGGGGTGAGGTCGCGCTGTGTCTAGGAGAGCCATTACACGAAGTCCTTGGCCAAGGCAGGAGATTTACTGGTAGGTATTCCAGTAGTATCTCAGGGTGTTCTGGGCTACACTCCGACACGACTTGTACCGCTTTTGGGGGTCTGACTTTTACCAACCCCCTAGGCCCGACATGCGATGCTCATAGACGAACGGACCGGACTGTACGGATATTGTCACTGACAGGCTCAGTAGGGTGTCAGGATGAGTTCGCTCATCGACGTCCCTTTTAGTCAATAGCTGGTGGCCCGTTACGTATTGGCTTATACCTCTGACATGCTAGTGGTTAAATCCACAGCCATAGTATTGACGAGTCTTTAAAGTCTACCACACATTCAGTTACTCAGCTTTCGGGCGAAACGCTGTAGAGGCCGTATGGAGATATGGCAGGGTCCGATCAGATACGTACGGTATTGCACGGATCAGGATCGGACGGTTAGTACTAGAGGCCATATAGTTATATGGCACGGTTCGATCAGATACGTGCGGTATTGCACGGATCAGGATCGAACGGATATTGCTAGCCGGCTTTAGTTTAAGCCGGATCCTAGTTTAGTACAGTGTAGATTTTGTCTCATTGCATTTGTATCCGGACGGAATACAGATGCGGGTGTGTATGCACAGTTCGGGGTTTTCCTGTAATTTATTACGGGACCAGTTTTCTGGAGTTGCCAGTTTGCATTCCGTTCCGGCCGGTTTTCCTTTGTTCTTTCCCGGCCGGACTTTTCCGATGGAGGGGGTTATTTGCATGTTTGCAAATAACATTTGTGGAGGGGGTATCTTGCTTATTGGTGGCATCATGATAGTTTCTCATGATGAGATGCTTTCTAAGTCTTTTCTTTTGCTTTATGGTAATGTGAAAGGATTTGATATGGATTTGAGTTTTGGTTATGATTATGTTTGCTTGTGGTCACCCCTTCCTACCGTCACATCCCTTCTCATCTTTTGTTCACCTCCCCATTCCAAAAAAGAGCATGGCCGGCCACAATTTTAGATGAGGGGTTTTCATTTTGTGAAGGGGGATGATTATCATCTCATTTTGATACACAAAAGTTTATCTCCATTTTTGTTTATGACTTCCCTCCATCCAATGGCAACTTCATTACCCCATTTGAGACAAGCATCATCTACACTACATTCTACAGCAAATCTTGGACGCGTCGGCTAGCCTACTTCGTGCCCAAGTTGCCTCGGTATTGAGGTGGGAGCCCGTAAAAGATGCAGACGATGTGGTGCCCTTCCGGCAAGGATGCGACGACCGGAGTTTCCGCGGGAGATCGGGACGATGACGAGAAGACCAGAGGACTCAGATCACTCGGTATATCTCTTCCCTATCTTGTTACTTTGCTAGATCTAGTTTAATGGCCCGATCCAGGGTTTAGTGCGCGGTGGTGCCGGTTTGCTAAGTTCGTAAAATTAAAGTTTATCACCGTTTCCGCATTTGGCCGTCGGATTGACGGCCGGGGCGCCGCCGTGCACTTACAGGATAGGTAAAAATGGAAACTGGAATTGGTATAAATGAACTCGGGTGTTACAGTTAAACAGAGAAGCTTTTGGATTTAAAATCCAACGGTGATTATAATATTATCAATCAAATCAGAAGATAGAATTAAATTCTATGTTAGAAAAATATTTTCCTAATCTTATTAAAACTAAAAAGAAATATATTCTGTTAAACAGAAAGTCAATGGATCAAAAATCCAACGGTGAATAAAATTTCCCACACGATCTCTAAGATCAATTAAACCAATTGATATCTCTCGATGGGAGATTTTCTCAAACTAATTGATAGTTTTTCCTCTCCTATATAAAGGACCTGAGACTTCAAGTCTCACACATACGATATATATAATAGATACACAATACATCCCCAAACTTCTGCGAGAGAGAAAATCTTCCCCATAAGCTTCCACAAAAACAACCGAGAATTTAATTCTCTTTTGAAAAAGATCACCCTCGTGTTCAAACCATAGGTAAAAATAGAGATAAAAGTATTTCTCTTCTTGCCTACATTCATATATGATGTAAGGGTTTAACCCTTTAAAAAGAATTTAGTTCTTTCTCTGGATCTGAGATCCACTAAACAAATCTCCTACAAGAAGAGAATTTAATTCTCATTGGGAAGATCTTGTTTTTCAGAATTAAGAACCAGGGGAAAACTACAATGCTTTATCACCTCATATGAACAGAAAAGAAAATAACATGAAAGAAAGAAAAGGATGGAATTTATATTCCAGGAAATTAGTTCCTTTCAAAATACGATTGGGCTTTTATCCCAATAAAAACTTAGTTTTCACAAAAAAAAAAGCACTTAGTTCTTACATAAACATAATCTGCAAAGTTAATATCTGCATGAATATAGTAGATTCTCACATGAAAGACAAGTGAACACCCAAGAAAACAATGACTCGTGAGAAAGACATGTGAAAACCCAAGAGAACAACGACTCACGTGAAAGACACGTGAAAACCAAAGAAAACATGAAACAACGTCTCACAAGAAAGGCATGTGTGTACTCAAAAGAAACCTTAAAGATCGCATTTCACGTGATATCCACGTAAGCGCTCAAAAGAAGCCATGGAAGCAACGTCCCATGTGAAAGATACGTGAGCATTTTAGACTCATGTGAAAGGCACGTGAGCGTCTAAGACTTAAAATCTCACGTGAAAGACACGTGAGCGTCTAAGACTTAAAATCTTATGTGAAAGACATGCGAGCGCCAATGAAGACAGTGCTTGATGTGACATCCATGTGAGCGCTATATGAATGAGTGCTTAGCACTACTCACGTGAAAGACACATGAGTGACTATGAAGACAGTGCTTCACGCGACACTCACGTGAGCACTATATGTATAAGTGCTTAGCACTACTCACGTGAAAGACACATGAGCGACCATGAAGGAAGCGGTTCACGTGACATCCACATGAGCACTAGATGAATGAGTGCTTAGCACTATTCATGTAAAAGACACATGAGGGACCATGAAGGCAGCGGTTCACGTAACATCTACGTGGGCACTAGATGAATGAGTGCTTAGCACTACTCATGTGAAAAACACATGAGCGACCATGAAGGCAGCAGTTCACGTAACATCCACATGAGCACTAGATGAATGAGTGCTTAGCACTACTCACGTAAAAAACACGTGAGTGACCATGGAGACAGCGGTTCATGTAATATCCTCGTGAGCGCTGTATGAACGAGTGTTTAGCACTACTCACGTGAAAGGCATGTGAGCTTCAAAGAAACCAGAGTACTCACGTAATATCCATGTGAACACTGAAGTGGGAAGGATAATATATCATATGATTAGGCTTAAGATTCTGGGCCCAGTGCTTAGCACTGTTGGGTTAAGTAAAGCCCAAGACAAAATATATGGCCTAGCATTTAGCATTGTTTGGTAACACAAAGTCCGACGTTTAGTTTAAAAATAGACAAAGTCCCTGAAGTTTTAATCTTCTTTGATTATAAAAATCAATCAAGCTCATATATTTTAAGTCAACCTTAATCTAAAACAAGATTAACGGTCCTTAACCATATTTTAAGTCGATCTTAATCTAAAACAAGATTAACTATCCTTAAACATCTGAGTTGATAGTAGATATAGCTTAAGTTCATCCCAAATCTAAGATTTGCAGATTTGGACTAATCCACGCCCTACGGGCGATGACAAAATCAGTCTCCGTATACAATCCAAGAGCAACACAAAAATAAACAAATTAGAACACGACATGAAGTGATGCACTTGGAGAAAGAGAAAGTTGTTATTGGTTTGCGATAACGTAATTAACTGCAGGGGCTTCCGCCTTCAAGAAAAAGCATCCCTATAATAAAAAACCCCTTACAAATGAAGGGGAATCTGATAAGTCTACTTCGCATCTATCCAAATCTCCGATAGACGGTACCATAAATCAACTTGGTATCTTCAGAGAGGTGGATGAATATGTTCCATATAGCATCTGCCCCCAAATTCAGGCAAGGCGTTTGTCAGCATATCCGGTGGGAACTTTTTCTCTTTCCACTCCACTCTTCATGTGTCATGCTTTCGCGAACAAGATCACGATATATTATGTTTATGGTGGCTCTTGGGTTTCGGAATACTAAAGTTGGTATTCTCCTCCCTATGCAGAACTCAATGGCGTCCTTCGGCAAATGCAGCTGCAACTGTAACACTAACACTATTCTATCCAAGGTGGTCTTCTTTGCAGGGGATATGGCTCCATTAATTTGCATCCTGACTGCCCAAATCATCCAGGATCTCAATAGGCTTAAATTCGAAGTAATGCTCCCCTAACCCACCATCGGTGCCTCAACGCCGAATGGTGAAAGCTCAGAAGGAGTCAGTCTTCAATAAGTTGACAACCACCTTCGCATGCTATTCCGAGAAGCCTGCCAAGTCTGAAAGTTCGGTCCTCAAGAGGCTAAGCACAAGCTCTGTGGGCCTCTCCAAGAAGTCTATGATTCCAAAGAAATCAGTTTTCAAGAGACTGAGCTTTGCTGCTCCGGACTCTTCAACCGTCCCAGCCATTCCTAGGAAGACCGTCACTAAGAGGCTGACACCTACAACCCCTGCTACTTCCAAGGTGCCAAAGGGCGCTTCACCTCCAAGGCCTTTTGTCTTCTACAGACTAGCATCTCCTACTCTGCCGAAGCAGTCAGTCTTCAAACGAATGGTGCCTGCCAAATGTCAAGACCAACGCAAGGGGCATATACAATAGGCTCCCAAGGCCGAAAAGGCCCCTACTTCCAGAAATGCTCGACGTCGATACTGGCGCCGAATAAGACAGGTTGGGGGCAGTTCGTCAGTTGGACTAACCCTGCCAGCTCCAATGATCCAGGTTGTTGTTCTAACCGGGAACGGTTTCGAAGCGCTGAAAATGGTGAAGCGCAACTCTCCAACTACCATGGTAAAAAAGACTCCACCTCCTCCGAAGATATCAAGCGAGCCAAAGCCGGCCTTATCTTTGAAATGACTTTCATCGACCATCCACAGGGTATGGAAAGAAGTACAGGGGTCAGTAATCATCAAGGATTACTCTACCTAGCCCAAGAAGCTGAAGAGTCATGATAAACACTCTTCCTACCAACCTAAGGAGGCTCCTGCTATAATGGTTCCTCCGAAACCGGCCTCTCACAAAAGAGAAAGGTCGGAGAAGATTCAAAGGACAAAGGCAAATTCTGAAGGTCAACACTCCAAATGCCCCAAGACTGGAGGCATGGTAGTTCACACCATTCATATAGTGAACTCTAAGGACAAAAGCAAAACTTTTGTCTCACATAGACCAATCACACGGTCTATAACTAAAGATCCCCAGAAGCTGCAAGTGTTGATGGCTCAAGCAGCAGAAATTATGAGTCTCCTACCCGGAGCAAATCTGGATGGCTATTCTGAGGAAAGAGCGGAGCAGGAGTCTGATACTGACTACCTGAAGCACATGCCCCAGAAGAAGGAAGAAAAGGTTGTAGAAATAGAGGCCAGAAATGATAAGATGGCCCACTTATTCCAAAGTATGATCGGGATGATGGCTCATCCCGAACCACCAGCAGATAAACTGCTGGTGGTCGTCATTGAAGATAAAGGAGAGACTTCTAATCCCCTCCAAGCCTCATCAGCGGCAAAGGAGGAAGTAATCTCCAAATCACAGCTGTACGAATATATCGCCCAGCAGTTCAAAGCTCACCTAACCAATAAAGCTGCCGACAAGTTGACAAAGACTGGCCGACCTTAACCGGCATGCCACAACCAAATACAGTACCCGTCAGGATATATGATTCCGACGTTCCCCATATGTAAAGGGACCGAAAACCTGAAGCAGCACAACACCCAGTTCATGTCCAAGTGTGGCAATCCTGGAAGTAACAATATATTCCTCCTTCGACAGTTCGTTAGCAGTCTAGCAGACATGGCTTTCGAATGGTACTCGTAGATTCCTAATGACTCGATCAAAACTTTTGATGAGATGGAGCTTCTTTTTTGTCAGAGATTCGCTAGTGTGAGCGAGCATACTACCGTGACCACCTTGGTCAATGAGAGGACCAGATCGAATGAGACATGGGTCCAGTACGCGATGAGATGGAGAAATCTTTCGTCCAAGTGTGAATAAAGAATTGTTGAAACTCCAGCCATAAGTAAGTTCGTGAGCACTCTCAATAAAAAGGCACAAGTATTCTCATATCTGGCCCTTCTCAGCCTAGCAACTTTTCAAGAACTCATCGATAAGTCATCTCCGCTGGATGCAATGAACCAAGGTCCTCCCTTTTCTAATGGAGATTCATGAAACTTTAAGGGTAAGAGTAAAACAGCGTTTGTCGTTAATACGCAACAACATCCGAACATCCCTAAAGCGTCTGGTCGACAAAATAACAATCGCATAGGACCCACTCTTGAAGAAAGGATGGGATGAGAATATTCATTCCCTCGTGATAAAACGAGAAAGTTATTCGACCATGCAGTAAAGAAAGGTTTTCTGACTTTTCCTGAAACACAGCGACTGGCCCAAGCCAATGATGTCAACACCCCCAACTTATTGCCTATATCATCGGGTGGTAAGTCATCCGATTGAAGACTATTACATCTTCAAGAACTCGGTCGAGGACCGGTATAAACAGGGCAAATTCTTACTCTCCAATAAATGGAAGGCGAACCTTCCTCAGAAGCATATCTTTAAAGGAACCAGTACGCAGGGGGCATCCTGCCCGTTCATTGAAGAAACCCTATGGGAGGTGATGTTGTCTCCAAAAACAAAGAGAATGCTAAAAGGTCTCCAAGCATGTCCTACGGTCAGGTGGAAAAGCCTTCTTGAGCCGGAGATCATAGAAGGGATGTTGAAGCCACGCCTTATTCCGAAGGTTATTGATAAAGGGAAAACCCCCAAGGTCAAACAGTCTTCTAAGAAGAAAAAGAAGAAAGCAAAGAGGCATGTATAGTCTTCCGAGCATGTCAACAGCCGTACAAATATCTAAAAGTACATTGACACGCTAGAAGAGTATAATCAGAAAGCGTGTTCGCCCGTTACTTTTGAGGAGTTTATTAAGCACATCCTTGAAAACAGCAGGGAGGATGAATATGATGACTCAGAAGAAGAAACAGAAGACCGAGCTACCGCATGGTGTCTCACTCCTCCATTTATGATGATGATGCCCTAGCCGCGTCCGAAAGTGATTTAGATGAACAGGAGGTAGAATCAATGCCTTACGCTCCGAGTTTTCCATGACGGGACTGATTGAGAAGCTCCTAAAGGAAGCCTTTCAAAGAAGCTGGGAAAATCAAAGGCATGAGCTGGATATCTACGAAAAAGCAAGACATCAACGTTTAAAAAGGGAAGCCGCGGAAGAGGTGAGTTATGTAGCTCCCCAACCAAAGCTGAATGAACAACCAAGGCAGAAAATACTGCTAGAGAAAGGCAAGGCCGAGAAACACTTCGCTAAGGTTATATCCAAAAGGATGAAGCTGCCGCCCTTAAAGTTGTATACCTAAGGAGTTGTGGACTTCGAAGGTGGAGAAGAGCATCCAAAGTTTTGCCTCTACCACCAAAAGGTCTGCCACCCCATCAATGAGTATAAAGCGTTTAGGACATGGTGGCGAAAGTGCGTTGTCCATAACAGACATCTAAAGAGAGAGAAGCGGATGGCCAAGGTTCACCCGCCCTAACATGATGGTCCCAAGGCAAATGGCCAAGAAAGAATGATCAAAAAAAGTTGTTTTATGACCAAGGCTTAGACTTCAAAAGGAGGAAGTTCGGTAGTACCGACTTTTGAATGTGATTTAGAAGATGAATCTCCCATCAACCCCTTATGTAAGCTTCTCATCGAGAGACAAAGAAAAGGTAAAGGACTGCAGCAATATTCGTCTGCGAAACTGCACTCTTCTCGAGAAAAACCTTGGGCCTGCAAGTAATGATCTGAAGAATCAAGACAAGGGTAAAGGGAAAATGCCTGAGGAGATCGCCCTTATTGAAGAGGTGGCCGAAGAACTTGCCGCCAAAGATCTCCCTAAGAAAAATAAGTTAGACTACAATGTGTTAGCCTATCTGAAGAAGTCACCTTCACACTTAAGCATATATGATATTCTGCTCTTGTCAAAGGAACTGCGAGAGTCTTTAATCAAAGCTCTTGAAGAACCGAACCTTTTCCAAGCACACTTTGCAAAGGAAGCGATGAAGGATAAAATGACGGAAGTATAAATGTCCGAAATCACCTTCAGCGAAGAAGATCTTCTCCTGAGGACGTTCGAGCGCAACCGACCGCTCTACATTGCTGGGTACTGCAATGATCAAAGAATAAATAAGATCCTCTTCGACAACAGTTCTTCGGTCAACCCGCTGAATGTTAAGGATATCAAGCAGTTGTCCATGGATGTACGATACCTTGGCCGAGAGAAAATCACTATCTCCAGATTCAATTTCCAGTCTTCAAGAATGCTGGGGTCTATAGTGTTGATGCTTCACTTCGGATAACTCGTCTCAGACATCAAATTTCACGTCATTAAAGGAAAGACCTGCTATAGATCTTTACTGGGTAGTTCTTGGTTATACTAGTATGGCGTCATCCCTTCTACACAATATTAGTGTATGAAGTATTTCAAGGATGTCCGAGAGCACACCATCACAGGCGAGCTTAACCCGTTCTCGGTAAGTTAAGTATGGAAGTATGGAAATGTTAAGTACTTCTTGTTAGACTTCAAAGATACAGTGAAGTGCGAAAACTGAAAGATAATCAAGTGCAAGCGACGATCATCCCAATCTTTGGAAGTGACTCCGAAGAAGAAGAAAAATAGTATTCATGGGTCAGCCTCAAAGGAAACTGATAAACCAATCTCGTTAACTCCAATTCCAATCTTCGGCAGTGACTCGGAAGATGAAACCGATATGGTTTTCTCCGTCCATCCGCGGATGAAGGTCCTCTATGAAGCCGATCAAACCCTATATATTATAATGGCTCCGCCGCATCACTGCAAAGAGCTCAATGCACTCAGCACCTACAGCGTGCAAGAGCTAATAACCTTCCACGTGTCACCCAGATGTAAAAAAGAAAAGGAGATTCTCTTCTATAAATCAGAAGAGGCCAAAGTAGAGAAAGAGATTTGGCACGGACTCGAGCTGAATCTCGACAGGTTATAACCAATCCCCATGCCATGATACTATACAAAGATCTTGAAAGAACTCCTTCATCAACAGAGAATACCGTTCGAACAGACTATCCGTCAGGCCCAGTATTACAAGAGGATCTGGAAAGTGCCAAGGACCTGCCAACCAGCGTCCTATAGAAAGTTCGATACCACTGGTCTGGATTATGTCCGACCCAAGAAGAAGAAGCGAGCTTATAGCTGCTATGTATTAAGCGAAAGGGAAGATACGTGGATGACAGAAAACTCAGTCGAGCAAGGTGAAGAACCTCGCAAAGTACTCCAATCGGATCATCTAAGTGCCGATTGAGTCGCCGATGAAAGGAGTGATTCAGGAATTCGATGAACTTGGAGAAAATATAATGGCTCTATACAAAAAGGTCATACAATTATCCCAAAACGGGCTATATAATGAAGCAATAAGTTGTATTAATTCAGCTCCGCGAAATACCGCGACTCTGCCACCAAAGGACCCGACTGAGAAGCTATTAAAAGAAGTCTATCAAATGGGTGAGGCATCCTGTAAGTCTATGTCATGCACCCCACGAACTTGCGGGGAGGCGGAATATATGAAAAACGATTATCAAAGCTTCGTAACACGGACTTGAGCGCATGAATCGTATCTAAACCATTACTAACTAACTACTTGAGCTTTAACTACTCAGATTCAAAGTTATACCTCACGTTACTTGTCCTTCGGGTCTTCATCGCTGTCCTCTACTCCTCGTAGGCTTCTTGGAACATTGGCACCTCAACGGCCTCCTCGAGTCAAAGACGATCCACCCGAGAGCTCCTACGCCAAGCTTGAACTCTAACTTGAGATAACTAGGTTGCTTAAAGTGCTAATCTAAGCTACCTAGGGGATATAGAGTGAGGTTATGGATGTATTAGTCTATCTAATTCTTGATCTCAACACATGAGAGGGGAGGATTAGGGTTTCAAGAGAGAGCTTGAGGAGAGAGAAGGTGAGCATATGTTATGAATGAAAAAGCTTCTCACTTCTAATATATTATGAAGCATAAGAAAATAAAAAAGAATAAATCAAAATGCATTATCATCATGCTTCGTTAAATATATGCAATGAATCATCAAGTGAGTCATTAAGCAATAAATGCTTCATTAACTCACTTGAATGATTCATCTAAGTGAGTCACAAATTCATTAAATGCTAATGCCACCTTACCCCTCATGTCATCATCCATCTAGAAGCTTCCCGACAAATTACGAGAATGCCCCTCCTATCCGTGAAAACACGGAAAAACTTTAGACTGTATAAATCCAATAACCTGATACTAGTATCTGGCTTAAACCAAAGTCGACTAGTAAAAACTGTCCGAACAACGTACGTGCATTTAAACACGTATGCGTCCAAACCCTTGTCGTAAAACCATACGACCTTTATATCATTTCGCCTGGAGCAGGGAAACTTTGTGTGTGGGACTCTAAAGACTCGACACTACGTTGGCAGTGGGTTTAACCACAGACCTCAAGCGACACTAGCTGTACGTAACGGTCCCCAGGTAGATGTCGATAAGAAAGCCGATGAGGAAACCCATCCGAACTTTTACTGAGCCTGATGTGACAATCTCCGTACAGTCCGGTCTATTCGTCTAAGACTATCGCATATCTAGCCTAGGGGGCGGCAAGCATCAGTTCCCTAATAGCGGTATAAGTCGTGTCAGAGCGTAGCCCATTACACCTTGAGAAACTACTGGAACCTACCAGTAAATCTCGCTTGCCTTGGCCAGGGACTTTGCGTAATGGCTCTCTGACACAGCGTGATATCAACTCCCAATACCGGGAGAGACGAATCCTATCTTACCGCCACTGCCTCCAAGTGCTCGGGACTGCACCCAACTGCTAACTGTTTGCACGACTCCTTTGAGCTGTGGTAGAGTAGCAATCTAAGAACAGTGGGACACACTCGAGGCGAAGTAGCAGTGTCAAGTCTGCGGACTATGCTGTAATCATGTCACCTGGGAACTGTTAACTGATGATGGGTATAATACCAACCAACGGTTCTCCTGTGAGTCCTGTCCGGTGTACCCGTAACGTAACGAGCACCTGTATACTATCTCCAGTACTACGTACTGATGGCTGTAGGACAGACCATCTCCCCAACTGGGATGAGAAGCGTACACACTTAGTCTAATCCGGAATATCGATGCCCTATCTCGATAATCCAACGACCAGGGACCTGTATAGGATGTTGCTTACAGACTACCCAGCCCCCACTAGTGTGACTGCCATCACAACGCTGGTAATCAAGCAAAGATCCTATGGGCTCTACTAATATGTATAAGTGATACGTTACAAGAAACATATGCACATATTAAAGTAGACACAAACCAAGTAGCATGCTACCATGTTTAGCAAGACTGTATATATAACTGTGAATATCCCAAGCTTCCATTAAGTAATATACATGCAAGTATGATACAATAATGGCCCCTAGGGCATATACACTAACAATCTCCCACTTGCACTGGGGCCATGAGCCGGCATATCGTAGACCTATCATCTCGAATAGCCTCTCGAACTGCATCTGTGGAATGTCCTTTGTGAATGGATCAGCAATGTTATTCTCCGTCTCTACTCTTTTCACCTCGATCTCCCGGCGATCGACGATCTCCCTGATTAGGTGATACCGTCTTAAGATGTGTCTGGACTTCTGATGGGACCTGGGTTCCTTCGCTAAAACTATAGCGCCGTTGTTGTCACAATATAGAGGTATTGGATCAACACTGGTAGGAACCACCTGAAGTTTTGTGAGGAACTTCTTCATCCAGACAGCTTCTTTTGCGGCATCGCAAGCAGCTATGTACTCCGCTTCCATTGTTGAGTCAGCAACGGTCTCCTGCTTGGAACTCTTCCAACAGACCGCCCTTCCATTGAGGGTAAAGACATAACCCGACATGGATTTGGAGTCATCCTTGTCACTCTGGAAGCCGGAGTCGGTCAAAGGCCTCCATCTGGAGGTCTTTTTCGCCATACACCAAGAACATCTCCTTAGTCCTTCTCAGGTACTTGAGAATGTTCTTTACGGCTATCCAGTGCTTCTGCCCTGGGTTTGCTTGATACCGGCTTACTACGCTCAATGTGTATGCTACATCTGGTCTGGTACATAACATCGCATACATTATAGAGCCTACCGCAGAAGCGTAGGGTATAATCGACATGCGATCCCTTTCCAAATCAGTCTTGGGAGACATCTTTTTGGAGAGGGTGATTCCGTGACAAGCCGGTAGGTTACTGATTTGTTGATTTAGTATGCTTGCGCTTTCTAAAAGATAGATCAAAAATATTTGTAACCGCAATCAAGAACGGCGTCGCTTGAAGCTAGCCGGTGAGTACGGGTCGGTCCACAGGGATGTTGTGAATCTCCGATTCGCGCTAACGAGTTAATTCCGAAGGGTGTTCGGATTTCTTATTAAATCTAAAATCTAAATTATTCTAGAAACTAAATTAATCTAGATCTATTCTTGCTAGGGTTAGCCTTAGGGTTGGTTTGGAAATGAAAGTAAATCTCAACGCTTTCATACCCGAATGAAGATCTATGAGGAGTTATGGTAATTATCAATAAAGGGGATTAGATCCATTCGGGAAGGTGTTCCTTCCTCTAGGTTCTTGTCCTTCCTTTAGAGATCCTTACCCTAACCTCCATGGAAAACGCGCGCAACCGGGCCTTTACACTACGGTGTCACCGCTACCTCAAGGGATAGGATGCCGTAGGGCGCGATGTGTGCGTGTATGCATGGAGTCCTATTGTAAATATTTGGTGGGTAAGAAAGGGATAAGAGATCTCATCTCTCAAAATCCTTCCCCAAAGCTAAACCCTAAACAAGTTTCTAGGGCATAAAATTAAATCTACCTAGGGCAAAGAATTAAAATCTACACTAGGGCGAGAAATTAAATCTACTTACAGATGCATCCCTCCAATCATCCATGCAGGGTTGTCAGATCTGAATTTCTGAATGGAAAGGAAACACCGATGCTCTCCAAAAAGAAATCTGAATTTTATTATTAAAAGGAGGCATAAGAAAATACAATCTTTAGAGTTCCTATTTATAGAGAATAGGAAACCCTAGGTTACATTTGACCCACATGTCTACAATTACATATTTGCCCTTATGAAGAACAGTCAACGCCGCCACTGCATTTTGGTAAAAACTAATTTGCATATGGGCCCTATATGGCCGCGGAACTGCGGCCCGAGGCATGGTTTGGCCGCGGTTCCGCAGCCAAACGATGGAGTTGGCCCATGTGACTTTGTGGGCTGGCTCTGGTGCTTGTTATCTTCTTGTTTCTTTATATCTTTTCTCAGATTATTTTCTCCTTTTCTTCCAGATCTTTCCAGTGAACATTGTAGTGGACTTCTACCCGTTCGCTTTGAGTCGGTGTCTTGAATCTTGCTTTGTGAATTGTTCCTTATGTAGGCTTGATCAAGAGTCTTCTGTTTATTGGTTAAACTCCACATTTTCATCGTCTTTTCATCGTTTTCACTGTTTAGATCCAAGAACCTGTAACCTGTAACATGTAGCAGACATGCGTCAAAAGCACCTGTTTATTTGTAAAACAAATAAGAATGGGGAATATAATAATGCAATATTATGGTGTGAACAAATACCCCCAAACTTATCTTTTGCTCGTCCTCGAGCAAACTTATTTTTATTCACTAAAATCCTAACCGCACCTTCGCAGGGAAACGCGATTGCACTGAGCACGTGCAACAAGCCGTTAAACCTCTAGGTGTCCCTAGTTGGAGGAGTGTTGTCTCCTGAGGGTTTTCAGCGGATACTACCTACAAAATCCTATCAATTTGGCTTTTCGACTTTCATTCTCCAATTAGGTTTTCCAACAAAGAACTCTATTATCGTCGACTCGTAAATTATCCACCCATATTCTTCACACTTCCTTATCATCTAACTTAAGATTATATATATCCTGTAGACTTACTTAGCTTTCGGCATTTCTTAAGTTTTTCTTTTAGGGTTTTATCTCCACTTAGGAATTTCTATCAACTCTTACTAAAGATACAAGTTCTATTCTTCATTCCTTTCTCTTATCTCAATTCTAATCATATATCCCCACGTGTGTGTATAAATCACCCCTACACTTGGAAATTCAAATCAAGCAATCATACTCTCGTCCGTTGTCCAAAGTACTTATTAGTTGGTGAATTTAATTGAATTTTGCTCACACATCCTTCATGCGACCGTTAATACTTCTTGAGGTACCAACAACCGATTACAAGATGCGTTTGCACTTTAAAGCGTACTTCCTAGTCTTGCAACACCCAAGGCTTTAGCAGTGACTCCCAAACCAGTTGGTCTAAGGCACTAGGTGATGAAGCACCCTCGCTAAATATTTTTCTATTTTTGCAGCCTTAAGTAATCACACAAACCAGTGTTCATTTTTTTCTTTATTCACACTTGAATTTTTTTTATTTTCATTTTCTAAGGACTTTAGACAAGAGCATTTCAAGGTCTCTTCTACTATTCAAAGTTTCAAGGTGCGTGATTATGCAAATTGTAGGGTATACATTTTCAGAATCTAGACTTAAGCTAGGAATTATTTTTCAAACTTATACTCTAATAAGAACATCAATACTCTTCCTTTGTTTCGACTTATCCGAAGAAGTAAACCCAAAATTTGTCTATTTCTAAATAAACTACAAAAACATATACTCTCTATTGTTAAACTTTAAGGAAGGTTATTTTTAGGGTTTTTAATTTACTAAGTCTAAGATCTAGTTGTTCCTAACCAGTTAACCTATTTTTCAAACTCAAGTCAATTAGCCAAAATTGAATACATTAATTTTTATAATTTTTGAAAATTTTCAATTTTTATGGGTTTTTAAATAAATATGCAAATGCAAAAATATTTACAAATGAACACGAAGGAAAAAGACGTACCGAGCATACCCCCAAACTTAAATTTGACAGTGTCCTCACTGTCTTGCTACACCAAGAGGGTTGAGAATGTCGGCACTCCCCTGTTTATTTATTTATAATTTTTTTTTGTTTTGAAAATTTATTTTTATTATTTTTTATAGAAAAAGAAAACAAAAAATATATGTACATATATACAACAAGGTTCCCCCTAAACTTAAGCTTGGCCTTACACAAGCCAAAAGTGAGCACCAACCATTCAAAAATCTTATCGTGGTAATGGTCGAGTTGGTGAAAGAATGGAGTGGAACGAAAAGAAATGAGAAACACATAAGACCGTATGGGACGAAGAGTGGAATATGGTCTCGGTGGAGGAGAAGAAGGGCGGAAAAGAGAAAGAAGGGTAGCACGATCTTGAGGGTGTAAATTTAGTGAATAAATTAGCACAATTTGTGATGACCGATGTGTTAAAAGCGATTCTGCTAACTTATCAACCCGTCGAGAAATGGGGTCAAATCCCTCAAGATTCGCAAGAAAGCATGGGTATGCCGAACTTGGTATAGGAGATGAAAGCGTAACGGTCTCTTGTACGGTCGGAACGATAGGAAGGACGAAAGGAAGTGATTTAGGGATAGTCGTAATCTCACCTAAGTAATCTGTCTCGAACTTGAAGGATTCTATCAATGGTTCGAACTGACTGTAAACAACCGAGTCTGATGGTTCAACTAACTCATCTGAAAATGTAAAGGACTCAAACTCGGGCGGTGAGTCATCAACATCGTCCGAAAAAGTGAAACACTCGTACGTGTTATCGGCTGTGAGAACTGTGTCAGATTCAAAGGAAAATTTTTCAAGCTCACAGTCTTCAAGCGTGATATTATGCGTGGTCAGAACGATGGAAAGGAGAGGGTGATTTAGTTAAAGACTCAAGAGGATGAATTGGAAAATCCGACATATCAAACAAAAATGGTTCAACCTCAATATTATCCTCAATACTCTCCTCAATACTATCCTCATAATTCTCCTCAATATTTAACTCATCCATGCCATTATCATCAAAATTAAGATGCATATGAAGTTCGGGAGAAACATTTAAGGACTCGGGATGATGAATTGGACATAAAAATTCAATCAAATCGACAGGTTCATCATCCGAAATTTTCCCGGCGTCTATATCCTCAATCAAGTGAAAATCAATTTTTTCTGACACCTCATCAAAAGCATGGATATTTATCGATTTAGGTTCTAGAGTGGAGGTGTAGAGATGAACAGGTTAGGTGTGGTTTCACTCGAAAGGGGTTCTTCACAATTTGGCAAATCAAGCACTACAAAATCACACAACTCATCATTTTGGACATATGTTTGACAATTGGAGTTGTTGGATTCAATTGGGTATGGGTAGGTTTGATTTGGAAATCCTCTCACATTCTCATTCTGTCCAACCGCCTCCTCATACATTGAAAAATTTTGAGCTAGCGGGAAACTAGCGACCGGTTCACTAGGTTGCTTAAGAGCTGCCATGGACGCTTCCACATTCCTAGTCATTTTGTTTGTTGCTGCAATATAAGCTGCTAACGAGTGTTCCAAACTAGACATGGGTGGTGAAGGGGTTTCGGGAAAAGATTCGAAATTGTTTGGATACGTGAAACTCCCAAAAGGCTGTGTAGAAACAGGGTCTAGTGAAGGTGGGAAAGTCGGGTAGGACTGGTAGGAAGTGGGTGGTTGGACAGGGGTAGGGTCAACATGTGGATAAAAAGGTGAATGGGCTTGTTGATCCCTAGAACTAGATGTGTGGAGAGGGGTGAAAGATCGGCTACGAGATTGAGCAATATGCTCAGCAATGGACATCAGTTTAGGAGTTACAGCAGGACTTGAAAAAGTGGTATCAACATATGAAGGTGGTAAAGGTTTACTTGGTTGACACAAAGTGGGTTGTGAAGTCAAACTGTTTCTCCTAGATGCTTATATTTGATCTTTCAAAGAAATTTTGGGCACGGAGGGATCTTCCTTAAATCGACCGAAACAATTTACGTACGAGGCAAAGTTAGGTTCGGGATACCAAAGTTCGGCAAGCGATTTATGAGGTGGGGTACCCATGATGTCAGAAGAAGAAGAGAAAGAAGGTGGGTGTAAGTGGGGTGCAAGGATTTCTTAGCGACAAAATTCTTGCAAGTTTTTATAAAAAAATTTCCTTTTTTTTCCCTTTTTTCTCTTTATTTGGAACTGTTTGCAAAAAGATTTTTGATAAAGGGCTTAGACAAAAATGCAATCAACCAGAAATGCACAATCAGGCCTAGATCTAAGGTCACCTAGGTCAGCTAGACAACTCCTAACTGTTCCAAAGGTCAAGAAATAGAACCTCATACCGCCTCTTCACCGCCAATTGCGGCCAGGTAAGTGCCAGATAAGTGGGAGGCTCCCCGCTACAAGTAGCGGTCCTAATTAAGTAACCACTTGCCTTAGACACACTTGTCTAGACACCGCAAAGTCAGGTTAGGATTAACGGCCGATGCCTATAACTAGTCCTCTGTCCTATTGAGCTCGAAATCCTTAGGGCTGAGTCTAGTATTTTTTAATTAAGATATGGTCAATACAAATGCCTTATGTGATTTCTGGGGTCCTGGGAAAGGTGATGAAATCCCCACCCAATCTGAATTGGTCAAAAGCCCCTTAAAATCCGATTAAAGATATACAAAACAGTAAATCACCTGCAATCAAATCTTTTTTTATGAATTTCAAAGTTTGCAAGTTTTCTAATTAAAATTTTCCTTTTTCCGCTTGCTATTTATTTGGAAATTTTGCAAAAAGATTTTAGATAAAAGATATGCAAAACAAAAAATATTACTTGTAATCAATTTCTATTTTAAGCGAGCGCAAAGAATTTTGCACAAGATTTGTTATTTGGAAAGGGGGGAGATTCTTTAAGCGCAAAGAATCCTGCAGGAGATTTTACAGAAGATATATCGAGATTTGCAGAGGAGGAGATCAGAAGACTTACAGAGTTTTTTTTTCAAGCCCTGAATCGACCAGGCCGCGGCTGTTCCGCGGCCAAAAGAGGGTTCGCGCGGCGGTTCCGCGGCCGGTTGGACGGTTCAGCAGTTTTTTTTTGTCACCAGATCTCCGCAGTTGACTTGTAGACTCGGTCCTCCAAATTTCTTCTGTTCCTCGGTTGTTGTGATCTTCTGTTTGTTCGGATTTGATATTTGCTGTTTTGATCTCTGTAGATTTCCAGATCCGAATTTGTTCGTAGATCTTGCAAAATTCACACAAAAATACCCTTCCCAAAAATAACAGATGATATATTTTTATATTTTTTTGATTTTTCATATTTTTATGATTTTTTTAATTTTGATTAACCCGAAATTGCAAAAAGGAAATAACACGCCATCCCCGGCAACGGCGCCATTTGATTTGTTGATTTAGCGTGCTTGCGCTTTCTAAAAGATAGATCAAAAACATTTGTAACCGCAATCAAGAACGGCGTCGCTTTGCAGCTAGCCGGTGAGTACGGATCGGTCCACAGGGATGTTGTGAATCTCCGATTCGCGCTAACGAGTTAATTCCGAAGGGTGTTCGGATTTCTTATTAAATCTAAAATCTAAATTATTCTAGAAACTAAATTAATCTAGATCTATTCTTGCTAGGGTTAGCCTTAGGGTTGGTTTGGAAATGCAAGTAAATCTCAACGCTTTCATACCCGAATGAAGATCTATGAGGAGTTATGGTAATTATCAATAAAGGAGATTAGATCCATTCGGGAAGGTGTTCCTTCCTCTAGGTTCTTGTCCTTCCTTTAGAGATCCTTACCCTAACCTCCATGGAAAACGCGCGCAACCGGGCCTTTACACTACGGTGTCACCGCTACCTCAAGGGATAGGATGCCGTAGGGCGCGGTGTGTGCGTGTATGCATGGAGTCCTATTTTAAATATTTGGTGGGTTAGAAAGGGATGAGATATCTCATCTCTCAAAATCCTTCCCCAAACCTAAACCCTAAACAAGTTCCTAGGGCATGAAATTAAATCTACCTAGGGCAAAGAATTAAAATCTACACTAGGGTGAGAAATTAAATCTGCTTACAGATGCATCCCTCCAATCATCCATGCAGGGTTGTCAAATCTGAATTTCTGAATGGAAAGGAAACACCAATGCTCTCCAAAAAGAGATCTGAATTTTATTATTAAAAGGAGGCATAAGAAAATACAATCTTTGGAGTTCCTATTCATAGAGAATAGGAAACCCTAGGTTACATTTGACCCGCATGTCTACAATTATATATTTGCCCTTATGAAGACCAGTCAACGCCGCCACTGCATTTTGGTAAAAACTAATTTGCATATGGGCCCTATATGGCCGCGGAACTGCGGACCGAGGCATGGTTTAGCCACGGTTCCGCGGCCAAACGATAGAGTTGGCCCATGTGACTTTGTGGGCTGGCTCTGGTGCTTGTTATCTTCTTGTTTCTTTATATCTTTTCTCAGATTATTTTCTCCTTTTCTTCCAGATCTTTCCAGTGAACATTGTAGTGGACTTCTACCCGTTCGCTTTGAGTCGATGTCTTGAATCTTGCTTTGTGAATTGTTCCTTATGTAGGCTTGATCAAGAGTCTTCTGTTTATTGGTTAAAGTCCACATTTTCATCGTCTTTTCATCGTTTTCACTGTTTTAGATCCAAGAACCTGTAACCTGTAACATGTAGCAGACATGCGTCAAAAGCACCTGTTTATTTGTAAAACAAATAGGAATGGGGAATATAATAATGCAATATTATGGTGTGAACAGTTACCGCGCTTAGAATCATCCATACTGAATCTCTTCACTATGGTGTCTATGTACCTGGACTGCGAAAGTCCCAACATCCTTTTTGATCTATCATGATAGATCTGGATCCCCAGAATGTAGGTGGTATCACCCAGGTCTTTCATGGAGAATTTCTGTGATAAGAATCCTTTGACTGACTGTAACATAGGAATATCATTTCATATTAGGAGAATGTCATCCACGTACAAGACGATGAATACTACAACTCTCCCTACAATCTTACTGTATATGCATGGTTCATCTGGATTTTTGATAAAGTCGAATTCTTTGACAGCATCATCAAAACAGATGTTCCAACTCCGCGATGCTTGCTTTAGTCCATAAATGGACTTAAGCAACTTGCATACTTTACCGCTGCTCCCACTCTGAATGAATCCCTCTGGCTGATCCATATAGACGCTTTCTTCCAAATTACCATTTAAAAAAGCCGTCTTTACATCCATCTGCCAGATCTCATAATCGTGGAAGGCGGCAATAGCAAGAAGGACCCTAATGTATTTGAGCATATCCACTGGAGAAAAGGTTTCATCATAGTCCAAACCAGGTCTTTGACGGAAACCCTTTGCAACAAGTCTAGCCTTATAGGTTTCAACCTGTCTATCTACACCAATCTTCTTTTTTAAGATCAATTTGCATCTTACGGGTTTTACCCCATCTGGAGCAATGTCCAAAGTCCATACTTTGTTAGTGTACATGGACTCCATTTCGGTCCGCATTGCATCTAGCCATTTTACTAAGTCACCACTCTGAATGGCTTGCTGGAAGCTAGTAGGCTCATCATAGTCAATAGTGCAATCCTCTCTATCCCCGTCTATGAGAAAACCGTACTATCTCTCGGGCGGATGAGACTGCCTACTACTTCTGCGGAGTGGCGTCGGGATGTCCCTTTCTTCTGAAGCCTCAAGTTCTACCATACTTTCAGTAGTAGTTTGTGGTTCTGGAATTTCTTCCAGTTCTATTTCTCTCCCACTTGTTTCCTTTTCTAAAAATTCAGTTTCCAAAAAGTGGGGATGCTGAGAAACAAAAACCTTTTGTTCCTCTGCGTAATAGAAAAGATACCCCCTAGAGTTCTTTGGATATCCCACAAACTTACACAGTACTGAGCGTGCCTCGAGCTTGTCCGTATGCTGCTTTTTTACAAAAGCTGGACATCCCCATGTCTTAAGATACTTAAGACAGGGTTTCTTCTCATTCCACATCTAATATGGTGTGGTAGGCACAGGCTTGGTTGGAACCTTGTTCAAAAGATATGCAGCTGTTTCTAGCGCATATCTCCAGAAAGATCGCGGCAACTCAACCTTACTCATCATGGAACGAACCATATCCAATAGGGTTCAATTCCTCCTTTCTGATACACCGTTGTGTTGTGGTGTGTATGGAGGAGTAAGCTGAGAGAGAATTCCATTCTCTTTTAAGTAACCCAGGAACTCGGCACTTAAGTATTCACCACCTCGATCAGATCTTAGTGTCTTTATACTCTTGCCTGTTTGTTTTTCCACTTCATTCCTGTATTCTTGGAATTTCTCAAAGGCCTCGGATTTATGCTTCATTAAGAAGACATATCCATACCTAGAGAAATCATCCGTAAAAGTAATGAAGTAGGAATAACCACCTCTCGCATGTGTAGACACTGGACCGCACACGTTACTGTGTACGAGTCCCAAGAGCTCGCTTGCTCTTACTCTGTGTCCAGTGAACGGAGTCTTTGTCATCTTTCCTTTGAGACGGGATTGACAAGTTGCATATGTTTGATATTCGAACGGATCCAAATATCCTTCTTTATGTAACTTAGTCAACCTTTTCTCATTGATGTGACCTAGTCTACAATGCCATAAGAAAGCCTGATTTAATTCCGGAGACTTTCTTTTAAGTGTGTTCTGGATATTGAAAACCTGAGCTTGACTCAATACGTATATGCCGTTATCTAATGTACCAGACCCAATCAGAACTTGATTTAGGTGGATGTGTACTACATCGCTTACGAATGTAAAATCATATCCCTCTCTCGAAAGCGAGGACACTGATATGATATTACAAGTCATACTAGGTACATATAAACAGTTACGTAGCATTAATATATGCCCACTTGTCAAAACCTAGGCGATATTCTCCCACGGATTCAGCGTCCACGCTCATTCCGTTTGCAACTCTGCGAGACCAATCACCTACTTTTATAACTCTACGGTTTCTCAAAGCATGTATTGAATTAAAGATATGAGATCCTGCTCTGGTATCAAGTACTCAGGAAGTAGAGTTAATTGACAAACAGTTCTCAATTACTAACACACTTGAGGCTGAAGCCACAACATGCTTCCTATCCTGGCTACTGGTTTCCAAAGCCCTGCAATCTTTCTGCCTATGCCCAATTCCATAACAATAGGAACGTCCCTCTTTTACTATATCCAGTCCCGAAACTTTTGCCCTTCTTTTTCCTTCTACTTTCCTGGTTTCTTTCAGGATAGAAGGTAGAGATTGTAGAATCAAGTCAGTATCTGATCCGTTTCCCAACGTGGTCTCTAGGTCCTGGAGCTCATCGATATAGCTAGTCATTGTAAGGACGTTGTCCCCTACAGATGACCCAAAATCCAACCTCGCTTGAATTAATTTATTCGAGGTCTCATATCTTGCGATATGAGATTGTTCTCCATATAAATCTTTGTTATGGAGAAAGATGGAAACTGAGTCCGTCTTCTCGTGCTGCTTCTGGCTTACACCATCAACTGAAGCTAACACGAGGCACTTGGCTTTCGCTTTATCCTTTTCCTATGTCTGACGGATATCCATATCCGTGATAGTGGAAACTGGACCTGGGACGGCGGGATCTTGAGTAGTAATAGGGTGGTCCAACTTGTCATAGGTAATGGACATCTGGACAAACCTTTGCCAGTCATATAAGTCAGATCCAGTCAATTTGTTATCTAGATGTAACCTAGTCGTGGTCACAGGGTCGCTGCAATTTAAGAGAAAGAGAAGAAAACACTTTTAGCATGATGCTCTTGCAAGTTTAGATTGGTTTTTAATTTATCTAAACAGGATGGCTCCCACTGTTTCTCGAATCCCTCCTCAAACCATAAAAGAAGAATTAGCCAGGACTATTCTCACAGTACAATTCTTGCTTAACCGTTCAGCCAGGTCAGTGTCGATACTTCGAGGGAGGTTTTCCAACGCTTTCGCGAAGTTCCTTAATTAAATAACCTCTTTTCTCTGGGGGTGTAGCCCCGCTGACACCTTTCTCGACACCTACTTGGTTTATAGCATTGATCGTTAAGTGACGAATCTCCTGATAAGTAGTATATACTCACAGTAGGATCAGGATCCAAAATATCATCGTATGATAATGTTGAAGGAATCCTACCAACATTCATCAAACTCCAAAATGGTATGCTCTCTCTACAAATTTCAGTTTCTTTAGAAATTCCCGATGTGGATTTTTGCCCCATGCTCTTATGACCTTGACGAAGGTCAACAAATCATAAGTCGCATGTCAAGTTCTACCCGTCATTATCCAGGTTAATTTGAACCCACCCGTACATCCCTTGATGAAGGTCAACAAGGTAATACGACTGTCCCAAACCAACGCATCTATCTATGCTGCATATGAACACCCAACAGCTACCAATCACTATGCCTTGATGAAAGTCAACAAACATAGCTTGAATACTATTGAATATTCACATGAAATGACGGAGGGCTACGAATGGTTTTGGAAAAACCATGAACGTAGTGAACTTGATATAATCGAAGGAACCTGATACTTTTTAAAAGGAGTGGTTAAAGCTCCGTAATTAAAAAATCTAATCTTTTAAAATAACCGAGTGGTTTCTTTTAAATTTGTTCCAACGATTAACTTTGGTTTATTTTCTTTGCATTATAATAATGCGTCCCATTATTAATCGTATCATTGCAGAAAACAACGAAAATACCACGTCCTCTTATGCCATCCGCATTCGCCACTGGGTCCCGTCATCACCCGTTAGGTTACTTAACTAACGACAGAGCGGGGGCTGAGCTAACGCGGGTGTAAAACATAAGTGACGTCTAATAGCTATCATATATAGATATTGTATATTCGTCAGACGCAGTAATAAGCATTCCAGATCACAGATGAAATTTATTGGATATACTAGCAATCCGCATTTGCTTTAAGCCTGCAATAAAAGACGGATTACACAGTTGTGATAAATAGCCATTACCCCACCCTAGACCCCTACGGGTACGGCAAACTACCCGCCAAGTACCCAAAGTGAAGCGGTCTCCCTCAACAACGTGAGTAGGCCACTAAACACTTCAACGTACCCGGTAGTTTGTGTACCCCGCCTTGGGTCTATCCTAGGAGAAAAAACAGTAAAAAGAAATAATACAACGGTGGCTACAACCGCAACCTGGATGTGCCCCGCAAAAGAATATTACATCATATTACATTTACATCGAATGAATGAATATTAAACCCATCTCAAACCCCGGCTAATCATCACAACGTTCCAATCAAGTCCATATACACAAACAGTAAACATTACAGAAATGTGCAACCCCCTGCCAACCGACATACTAGCAGTTAGGGGAGGTTTACGAACACATTAAACATTACAGATAATAACCTGATTAGCAATTAGGTTAGAACATCGATCGGCTACCTTTATCCGTGTCTACCCTAAAAGCAAACCTGTACTGAAGCAACCTGGGTAGAAAACAGAATATACAGGAAAACAAAAAACCAGAAAACATGAATAACAGAGCAAATCCGAGTCAACTCGGAGTTGACTTGGCGGCGGATCAGCGGCAGAAACACTCTATTGCCGCGGATCCGCGGCCATAAAATCGAGTTAGAACTTCGTATTTTCCCAGTATTCTTATTTTACCTTGCTGTGAATTTTAAGGCATATCAAATAGTTTTTTAGACATGTTTAAAATTAACAGAAACTTGGGATTTCCGGGGTTTCGTTTTCGCGTTTTCTGACGATCGAAGTTCTAATCAGTTGCTAACAAGCTAGTAATGGTTTAGTTGGCTCTGATACCACTGTAAGTCCATGTCACGCACCCCACGAACTTGCGGGGAGGCGGAATATATGAAAAACGATTATCAAAGCTTCGTAACACGGACTTGAGCGCATGAATCGTATCTAAACCATTACTAACTAACTACTTGAGATTTAACTACTCGGATTCGAAGTTATACATCACGTTACTTGTCCTTCGGGTCTTCATCGCTGTCCTCCACTCCTCGTAGGCTCCTTGGAACATCAGCACCTCAACGGCCTTCTCGAGTCAAAGACGATCCACCCGAGAGCTCCTACGCCAAACTTGATCTCTAACTTGAGATAACTAGGTTGCTTAAAGTGCTAATCTAAGCTACCTAGGGGATATAGAGTGAGGTTATGGATGTATTAGTCTATCTAATTCTTGATCTCAACACATGAGAGGGGAGGATTAGGGTTTCAAGAGAGAGCTTGAGGAGAGAGAAGGTGAGCATATGTTATGAATGAAAAAGCTTCTCACTTCTAATATATTATGAAGCATAAGAAAATAAAAAAGAATAAATCAAAATGCATTATCATCATGCTTCATTAAATATATGCAATGAATCATCAAGTGAGCCATTAAGTAATAAATGCTTCATTAACTCACTTGAATGATTCATCTAAGTGAGTCACAAATTCATTAAATGCCAATGCCACCTTACCCCTCATGTCATCATCCATCTAAAAGATTCCCGACAAATTACGAGAATGCCCCTCCTATCCGTGAAAACACGGAAAAACTTTAGACTGTATAAATCCAATAACCTGATACTAGTATCTGGCTTAAACCAAAGCCGACTAGTAAAAACTGTCCGAACGTCGTACGTGTGTTTAAACACGTATGCGTCCAAACCCTTGTCGTAAAACCATACGACCTCTATATCGTTTCGCCTGGAGCAGGGAAACTCTCTGTGTGGGACTCTAAAGACTCGACACTGCGCTGACAGTGGGTTTAACCACAGACCGCAAACGGCACTAGCTGTACGTAACGGTCCCCAGGTAGATGTCGATAAGAAGGCCGATGAGGAAACCTATCCGAACTCCTACTGAGCCTGATGTGACAATCTCCGTACAGTCCGGTCTGTTCGTCTAAGACTATCGCATATCTAGCCTAGGGGCGGCAAGCATCAGTCCCCTAATAGCGGTATAAGTCGTGTCGGAGCGTAGCCCATTACACCGTGAGAAACTACTGGAACCTACCGGTAAATCTCGCTTGCCCTGGCCAGGGACTTTGCGTAATGGCTCTCTGACACAGCGCGATATCAACTCCCAATACCGGGAGAGACGAATCCTATCTTACCGCCACTGCCTCCAAGTGCTCGGGACTGCACCCAACTGCTACCTGTTTGCACGACTCCTTTGAGCCGTGGTAGGGTAACAATCTAAGAACAGTGGGACACACTCGAGGCGAAGTAGCAGTGTCAAGTCTGCGGACTATGCTGTACTCATGTCACCTGGGAACTGTTAATTGACGATGGGTATAATACCAACCAACAGTTCCCCTGTGAGTCCAGTCCGGTGTACCCGTAACGTAACGAGCACCTGTATACTATCTCCAGTACTACGTACTGATGGCTGTGGGACAGACCATCTCCCCAACTGGGATGAGAAGCGTACACACTTAGTCTAATCCGGAATATCGATGCCCTATCTCGATAATCCAACAACCAGGGACCTGTATAGGATGTTGCTTACAGACTACCCAGCCCCCACTAGTGTGACTGCCATCACAACACTGGTAATCAAGCAAAGATCCTATGGGCTCTACTAATATGTATAAGTGATACGTTACAAGAAACATATGCACATATTAAAGTAGACACAAACCAAGTAGCATACTACTATGTTTAGCAAGACTGTATATATAACTGTGAATATCCCAAGCTTCCATTAAGTAATATACATGCAAGTATGATACAATAATGGCCCCTAGGGCATATACACTAACACATCCCGGTATGAAGCAGCCAGAAGATCGCACCTAAGCAGGTAATCTATGGGAGAGACGAGCCATAATCCTCATCCTCAACAGCAGCTTATACCTTCCTTTAAAAATGAAGAAATTCAATACGGCCACATGGAAGATAGGATGCCATTCGCATCCAAGCCACAAGGTCGCTCAGCCTCACCTCTTACAGAGAGGATGAGACGGGAATATTCTTCTCCCCAGGATAAGATGAGGAAAATATTTAACCTCGTTATGAAGCACCAGATGTCGATACTGCCCAAGTTTAAGCGGCCTCATGAAGATAATGATTTCGATCATCCCGACTACTGTCCCTACCATCGGATCATTATTCATCTAATCGAGAATTTCTTCCCTTCAAGAACTGGGTGGAAGAGCAGTACTGGCAATGCAAGTTCAAACTGAGTGACAACTAGAAAGTGGAACATCCACAAAAGCATGAGCCAATGCCAGATAACCACCTCAAATTAGAGCGTAACTAGCCCAAGAAATTGAAGCTCACCCACACTTGCCACATGATAAGACACCTCAATGAAAAGGGGGATGATGATACGCTTCAGTTCCTTAACTACTTCGCAAATGAAGAAGATGAGATTTTGGAGTTGCTGCTAGCGCCAAAAGAACTGGAAGACGGGATCCATACCACCACTGATGAATTGAAAAGATAAACATGGGAACTGAAGAATATCCTTGACCCACGTTCATCAGCGTACTTCTTTCAGATGAACAAGTAGCTGGTCTAAAAGTAGTACTCATGGAGTAAAAAGACGGCTTCATATGAAATTACTCTGAGATGCCAATCCTTGATCTAGATGAAGCAGTTAACAAACTGTCCATAATGTCGAGAGTGAAGCCTGTCAAACAATCTCTGAGAAGAATGCATCTCAAACTAGATATGAGTGTCAGCGCTGAAGTTAAGAAGCTTTTAGATTCCGGTTTCATCCAGGAAGTCCAATACCCTGACCGGATTGCCAAAAGCGTCCCCGTGATAAAAAAGAACGGGACAGTCCGGATCTGTGTGGACTTTCGAGATCTCAACAAGGCATGTGCAAAAGATGATTTCTTCATACCTGTCACTGAACTAACAATCGAAAACACCTCTATTCATGAGGTCATATCCTTCATGGACGGATCGTCAAGATACAATCAGATAAAGATGGATCCAAAAGATCAGAATCATACGGCCTTTCACACACTGCTAGGCATATATTGTGTCACGACCCGAAGTTGGATGTGACCGGCACTTAGATTGTATAATATCTAAAGATATTCACACAATCCAAGTAAGCCGAAAACCAAGATCAAAATCCTTTTTGCGGAATTCTTTATATGGAAATTTAGTTTTAAGTAAAAATCACAGTTTATGAAGTTAAATTATTAAACAAGTATAAAATGTTAAGTGTGGTTGCATCCCTAGTTGGGAGCAACAATATTAACAGTGGAATTCAATACAAAATCATAATATAAAATCAAAGAAGAATCTCAGACATAATTAAAAGAAACATTATTTACTACAACCGAACGATCTTATCTGTCGAAATAATATACATATCGTTCTAAGTCATTATACAGGGTCTGATGGAGGACTTCTAGATATAAAATACAATATCAAAAGAGAAGATTACTACATATGTAACCCACCTATCAAAAAATGTGATAAAGCTGCGAACGTAGATCTGCACCGCAGCTAACCGTCCACTCTACCCCTGCAAGGAACTGTGGCACAACGGGGGTGAGTTTCCAACTCAGTGAATATAACTAACATATATCGGCTGATAATGTAAGTATGCCGATCTAGAACCAATATCAACAATGATGAATATGATGCATACTAACAGGTGGAAGCATAAATTTGTTATATTCAATATATAAATCCAAAACGGAAATCTCATCAATGATTTTCCAAATAAGGTTCATTTTCTTCCCGTGTCAATCATCGACACAAATCTTCGGTGTTTTATCAGGCATCGTTCCCCGAACGATCCTGTCAATCAATAACACCAGTCGGTATCACCTAGATATCCGCCGTGTTTACCACTGACTCTGCTATCGAGTATCCTCGTTAGGTTCACCGCCTAAAGTTCGGCCCCTACCCCTCGGCCCCAACCGGGTCCACCATGATCCGGCTGTATAGCTACCCCACCCAGCTCGGATATACGTAAGAAATTCCGCAACCGTATAGCTACCCTACCCGGTTCGGAACAAAACCAAATCAAAAAACGACATTTCATGGTGGACACGTCACATTTATCATAAAATCATTGAATTCTTTCGCTAGTGTTTAAAAAAACTGAAAGCCATAAATCCATAGTAATCCAATGCATTTTATATCAGAACTACACATACTTAGAGATACCATATGATAATGTTTATGAAAAATAACTATCATTCTTGATGTTCAAGGTATGATGGGAATCCTATTTAGCATAATAAAATTTAAGTATATATGTGACATGTTAATATCGACGAGGTGTAGTGTAACATGTAGATATGTGCAGATGCGGCATAACTCGTCGATAACTGTGTGGTGTTCTAACAATTATTAAAATGGCAATTTATATATATATCTATATGAATGCATATGATTAATTTAGAATATAAAGCCCATTTTTACTTAAACTTAACTACGGGCGTATCACGCCATCCATACAAAATCCCCCGGTAGATATTTAGTCTACTCACCGGAATACGTCGAATCAACTCAGATCACCAATCCATTTCCTTTCCTTGCGGCCTCCGAAGTTTCCGTATTCGAATCTATTATCGCAATTAACTTGTATAAGAAACGGCTAACTCCGATACGGCGTAAACATGAAAATACTAGTTTTTACGTATTAGCTATACTAAGTATGATTATCGCAACCTATCAAAGACTTATACTAACCGGATTTAGTTACACACTGTTTCGTAACAGAAAACAGAATCGTATTACGAAAAGTCTGTGTCGTGTTTTAAATGTTTTAACCTCATTTCCGATATTAACTTCCAGATTTCATATACTGTTAAATTAGCTTAAATAAACAATACCAAATTCCATAACACCTACACAGAGACCTACCACAAAAACCCAAAACACCCATCTCCCTCAAAAATCCGGCGAAGCCGGAATTACCCTATTGGTCGCCGGCCCTAATCCGAGTCCCCCATGCTCGTGTTCCTATGGTTTGCTCTATGTTCCAAATATATCATTTTAGCACTGTTTTGTTAAGTTGGTTTTATTCTGACTAACAGCAGATTACCACAGAGCTAAGTTTTCCTAAAATACCAACTTTTCCGATATCCGATTTCTAAAATTTATAAATTACAAAATTAAAACCTACTGAATTAAGAATTATACCTACTGAGGATGGTTGAGAGACTTCCTCCAAGATACCCAAGTCCTTCACTCCTAGCTTGATGGTAAACTATTTAGCTCCTAGTTCTTCTTCTCTTTTCTCTTTTCTTTAATTTTCTTTTGTGAGTTCAAGTGTTTTCTTTATTTCTTTGATTTATTTCAGATTTTTATTTGGCTAAGTGATCTGAACATAAGGTATAGGATAAAGAGAATGATGGAGGTGTAGAAGGAGGTGTCAATAATCAAGGGTGTGCTTGTTTTATGCAAGGAGGTGGTGTAACAAGGAGAAAAGGTGGGATTTTCATACAAGAATGAGGTGGATGTATAAGATAACTCTTAATTTGTGGTATTTTGAGGAATTTCTGAACCAAAACATTTCCTAACCCTTTTACACATACACCCTCAACAATTTCAAGTTTACACATTTTTCCTAAATTTTACAAAAAGACCCTTCACTACCTATGTTATTATATAAACACCATTTTATTAAAATGAATCTAAAATTATCACTAAAACCCATATAACTTATTTATGTTGCACACAAAATTTTTTATTTAAATTGTTTTACAAACATCTTATGAAATTATCTTATTTGTTTTTAATAACTTTTTTGATTTATCGTTTTATTATTAAATTAATTAATTTTATTTATTTCAAATTTTCAAAATGTTACAATATTCCCCCCTTAAGAAAATTCGGTCCCCGAATTTAAAACTTAACTAAACGTACCCTAAAAAGATGTGGAAATTTCTTCCGCATCGCATTCTCGGCCTCCTAAGTACTCTCCTCGCGTTTCGTCCCTCGTCAGAGAATCCTTATATATGGAAGTATACTTGATCACAGTTTCTTTACCTACCAGTTAAGAATAGCGACTGGCTGCACTGTGTAGGATAAATCCGGCTCAAGCGGTAAGGTCTGATGCTGGGTCACTCGAGAAGGATCGCGAAGATACTTGCAAAGCATCAAAACGTGAAACACTGGATGCACATCGGGAAAACTTGGTGGAAGTGCTAAACAATAAACTACAGCACCCACCCTCTTCAGAATCTCGTAAGGTCCGACATATCTGGGGCTGAGCTTCCCCTTCTTCCCGAAACGTATCACACCTTTCATCGGAGATATACGAAGTAATACAAGATCTCCCACATCAACTCGAGGCTACGACTTCGTTGATCTGCATAAGACCTTTGTCTGCACTGGGCCGCTCTCAGTGTGTCTCGTACCAGCTGAATCTTTTCCGTAGTCTTCTATACTACCTGTGGTCCCAAAATGCTACTCTCTTTCAGTTCCGTCCAGCAAACTGGCGATCGACATTTCCTCCTATACAAGCTTCAAATGTGCCATCTTGATCGTCTCCTGAAAACTTGTTCTCGTACAAAAATTCTATCGAGGTAGGTGACGATCTCAACTACCACCAAAATCAAGCCTGCAAGCTCGCAGTATATCCTCTAAAGTCCGAATGGTCCGCTCGGACTGACCATCTGGCTGTGGTTGGAAAGTTGTACCATAACTCACTCATGTACCAAGAGTCCCATGAAGTTCCTGCCAAGGACTACTAGTAAACTGTTTACCTCTATCTGACACCATGTTCGTCGGAACTCCATGCAATCGGACAATCTTCTCGATATAATTCTGAGCATACTGTGTAAACCCATACGTCGTCTTCATCAGAAGAAAATGAGCTGCCTTTGTCAATCTATCTACAATTACCCAAATTGAATCATACCCTCTGCTAGTCCTGAGTAGACCCACCACGAAATCTATAGAAATCTGTTCCCACTTCCACTCTGGAATGGGTAAGGGCTGCAATTCTCCAACTGGCCTCTGGTGTTCTGCCTTGACTTGCTAACAAGTTAAGCATCTCGAAACGCACTCCACAACACCCCTTTTCATTCCTTCCCACCAGTAAACATCCTTCCGATCATGATACATGTTGGTGGAACCAGGATGAATACGGTATGCTGATCCATGGGCCTCCTTTAAAATTCCATATTTCAATCCATCCGAATCTGGCACACTCAGACGAGCCCCAAAACGTAATTCCTTAGTTACCTATCACGAACTCTGACTCTCTGCCCTGCCTAAGCTGATCCATAATCTCCAACCTACGAACCTCTGCAGCCGTGTCTCTCGAATACGATTTAATAGCTAGGGAAGATGCGAACCTGTGCTAACTGTCCTCCTGTCGATGTGAACTCGAACTATATACGGCGATCACATAAATTTGTCAGTCTGTAGAAGACTGTATATGCATAGTGCACAATTGAGATAAGCTACCTTCAGGCCTCCGATTCAAAGCATGTGCTATAATGTTTGCTTTGCCTGGATGATACAGAATCACACAATCGTAATCCTTCATGAGTCCCATCCATCTATGCTACCTTGGTTCAGATCCCACTGCTGAAAATTATACTTCAAGCTCTTACGATCTGTGAAACATTGGCACGATTGTTCACACAAGTATTGTTCCCAAATCTTCAGTGCGAAAGCTACAGCAGCCATCTCCAAATCTCGAGTGGGGCAGTTCTGCTTGTGCCTCTTCAACTGGCGAGAAGCATAAGCTACAACCCTGCCGTGTTGTATCAACACACAGCCTAAACCCACTCTAAAGGCATCATAATACACAATAAGGCTACCTGACTCAGAAGGTAATGATAAGACTGGTGCAGTCGTCAAGCGAGTCTTCAACTACTGGAAACTTTGCTCACACGTCTCCGTCCAAAGAAATAGATCCTTCTTCCTAGTCAGCCCATATCGGTTACAAAAAGCAGTCTTAGGAATGCCATCCTTCCGAACTTTCCATTAATGGTACTTTGACCACAAATCCCTCTTTGAGAAGTAGCCAGCCCCCCTTGCAACCGATCGAGCAAGTCATTGATACGTGGTAGTGGATACCTATTTCGCACAGTGACGCGATTCATCTGTCGGTAATCAATACACAGCCTTGTACTACCGTCCTTCTTCGTTACTATAAGACAGGAGCTCCCCATGGCGATACACTGGAACGCACAAGTCCTTTAGCTAACAACTCTTGCAATTGACTTTTGAGTTCCTTCAACTCCGTCGGTGCCCGACGATAGGGTGGCATAGAAATAGGCCCCGCACGCGGAATCAAGTCAATGCAGAATTCAATGTCAAGATTAGGCGGTAATCCTGGAAATTCAGTAGAAACACATCCGGAAATTCTCGTGCGATCGGAACCTGGGCCAATGGAATATCAGCGACCCTTAAGTCCTGAACAAAAGCCAAGAACCCATGACAACCCTTCTTCAAGAGTCGTCCCACACAAAAAGCAGATTTCATGTTGGCTGGAGTTATTTTACAATCCCCATGCACAACAAACACCGGTTCACCTGGAAAACAAAATCTAACCGCCTTTCCCCGACAATCTACATAGGCATGACAGGCGGCTAACCAAAACATACTAAAAATTATATCAAAACTACTACAGTTAGGAGACTCAATTCCACTATTAAATCCCTATCATCAATATATACTGAACGTGACCTAAAAACATGTCAGGCTATAAAAGAATCTCCTATAGGAGTAATCATAACTTGCGGTAACTAATCTTAACACTACGACCCTCTCCCCAGAGAAAGTGCAAAAGGTAAAGATACAAATAAATGCGTAAAATCAGGATCAAATAAAATATGCGCATCTAAGGAATATACTGCAAGAGAACCTGTCACTACTACAGTAGATGCCTGTCATTCCGTGGAGTCAGTGCAAAATCACATGCCTGGCCCCTGCCCGCATCCTGTCGTCCTCTACCTCTATTTCCTCGACCTCTCTGTAAGCGTCCTGCATAACCTCGGCCTCGTGGTGCAACCGTCTGGCGCATAATGTTAACTAGGAAAGGAAGTAAATCCATCGACGACGAAAGTGGAGGGGGTAAAACAGCCTGCGAAACAACAGTTCCTCCTGGGCGTGTACACTGTCTAGCTAAGTGCCCTGAACGCCCGCAATTATAACATGTATATGGAGGTCCCTGTCCCACTGGTTGTGAACTAAACATCTGGCCCTGAGTCACTTCTCGATCAAAACTGTGGCCTGGAATGAATCTGTCTCGACCTCCTCGTCCTCTCGAATTACGACCGTTACGACCCCGGCCTCCATGGGCGCTGACCTAGCGTGGAACGACAACAGGGGTAGGAGGTAATGTACTCGGAGGAGGTGATGAAGTCATATGTGAGACCGATGCCTCACCCTGCCGCCTCATGGGACAATTCCTAATACCGTGATACGGACACCCACACCTGGAACATCTTTGCACGGGCTGCTGAACATATGGGTACAAGTAATAAAACTGATCTCTGCAGAATCCTCCACGGCCTCTACGAACACGTCTTGGTGCTGAAGTATTATTACGAATTTGCCTTGGTCTCTGAACACCCATACATGGAGGAAGGGTCGACCTCTGTGCTCGACTAATCTCTAGCAAGGATCCGATCATTCGGCGCATCTTGTGAACATTTGCCTCCATCCTAGCTATACAATTAATATAGGGTGGATCAATCGGTTCCTGAAAGATAGGCATACTGCCCGAATTTGTCCTCGTGTCAGACGAGCCCGCTCCAATATCATCTCTAACAGCAGTCGTCTGAGTCCCCGTAGACGTTGATGACATAGTGGCTGGAATAAGAAACGAGAGTTTGATAAGGCTTAAGAATAAGGATAATCAATATCGGAGTGTCAAAGGAAGAATAGATCAAGATATACATCCTAAGGTTAGTTAGGCTGAGTACGGTAACGTAAATATGCCGCGGAACATACGTACGGTACTGCACTCATCCTAATTCACCTACTCCATCAAACTAAAGGTCATCCTAAATCACAAACTCACGTCAACCTATTCTAATTTCCTACTCGATTCCGTAAGGTTAATCCTAGGCTCTGATACCAACTTTGTCACGACCCGAAGTTGGATGTGACCGGCACTTAGATTGTATAATATCTAAAGATATTCACACAATCCAAGTAAGCCGAAAACCAAGATCAAAATCCTTTTTGCGGAATTCTTTATATGGAAATTTAGTTTTAAGTAAAAATCACAGTTTATGAAGTTAAATTATTAAACAAGTATAAAATGTTAAGTGTGGTTGCATCCCTAGTTGGGAGGAACAATATTAACAGTGGAATTCAATACAAAATCATAATATAAAATCAAAGAAGAATCTCAGACATAATTAAAAAAAACATTATTTACTACAACCGAACGATCTTATCTATCGAAATAATATACATATCGTTCTAAGTCATTATACAGGGTCTGATGGAGGACTTCTAGATACAAAATACAATATCAAAAGAGAAGGTTACTACATATGTAACCCACCTATCAAAAAATGTGATAAAGCTGAGAACGTAGATCTGCACCGCAGCTAACCGTCCACTCTACCCCTGCAAGGAACTGTGGCACAACGGGGGTGAGTTGCCAACTCAGTGAATATAACTAACATATATCGGCTGATAATGTAAGTATGCCGATCTAGAACTAATATCAACAATGATGAATATGATGCATACTAACAGGTGGAAGCATAAATTTGTCATATTCAATATATAAATCCAAAACGGAAATCTCATCAATCATTTTCCAAATAAAGTTCATTTTCTTCCCGTGTCCATCATCGACACAAATCTTCGGTGTTTCATCAGGTATCGTTCCCCGAACGATCCTGTCAATCAATAACACCGGTCGGTATCATCTAGATATCCGCCGTGTTTACCACTGACTCCGGTATCGAGTATTCTCATTAGGCTCACCGCCTAAAGTGCGGCCCCAACCCCTCGGCCCCGACCGGGTCCACCAAGATCCGGCTGTATAGCTACCCCATCCAGCTCGGATATACGTAAGAAATTCCGCAACCGTATAGCTACCCCACCCGGTTCAGAACAAAACCAAATCAAAAAACGATATTTCATGGTGGACATGTCACATTTATCATAAAATCATTGAATTCTTTCGCTGGTGTTTAAAAAAACTCAAAGGCATAAATCCATAGTAATCCAATGCATCTTATATCAGAACTACACATACTTAGAGATACCATATGATAATGTTTATGAAAAATAACTACCATTCTTGATGTTCAAGGTATGATGGGAATCCTATTTAGCATAATAAAATTTAAGTATATATGTGACATGTTAATATCGACGAGGTGTAGTGTAACATGTAGATATGTGCAGGTGCGACATAACTCGTCAATAACTGTGCGGTGTTCTAACAATTATTAAAATGGCAATTTATATATATCTATATGAATGCATATGATTAATTTAGCATATAAAGCCCATTTTTACTTAAACTTAACTACGGGCGTATCACGCCATCCATACAAAATCCCCCGGTAGATGTTTAGTCTACTCCCCGGAATACGTCGAATCAACTCAGATCACCAATCCATTTCCTTTCCTTGCGGCCTCCGAAGTTTCCGTATTCGAATCTATTATCGCAATTAACTTGTATAAGAAACGGCTAACTCCGATACGGCGAAAACATGAAAATACTAGTTCTTACGTAATAGCTATACTAAGTATGATTATCGCAACCTATCAAACACTTATACTAACTGGATTTAGTTACACGCTGTTTCGTAACAGAAAACATAATCGTATTACGAAAAGTCCGAGTCGTGTTTTAAACGTTTTAACCTCATTTCCGATATTAACTCCCAGATTTCATATACTGTTAAATTAGCTTAAATAAACAATACCAAATAACATAACACCTACACAGAGACCTACCATAAAAACCCAAAACACCCATCTCCCTCAAAAATCCGGCAAAGCCGGAATTACCCTATTGGTCGCCGGCCTTAATCCGAGTCCCCCTGCTCGTGTTCCTATGGTTTGCTCTATGTTCCAAATATATCATTTTAACACTGTTTTGTTAAGTTAGTTTTATTCTGACTAACAGCAGATTACCACAGAGCTAAGTTTTCTTAAAATACCAACTTTTCCGATATCCGATTTCTAAAATTTATAAATTACAGAACTAAAACCTACTGAATTAAGAATTATACCTACTGAGGATGGTTGAGAGACTTCCTCCAAGATACCCAAGTCCTTCACTCCTAGCTTGATGGTGAACTCTTTAGCTCCTAGTTCTTCTTCTCTTTTCTCTTCTCTTTAATTTTCTTTTGTGAGTTCAAGTGTTTTCTTTCTTTCTTTGATTTATTTCGGATTTTTATTTGGCTAAGTGATCTGAACATAAGGTATAGGATAAAGAGAATGATGCAGGTGTAGGAGGAGGTGTCAATAATCAAGGGTGTGCTTGTTTTATGCAAGGAGGTGGTGTAACAAGGAGAAAAGGTGGGATTTTCATGCAAGGATGAGGTGGATGTATAAGATAACTCCTAATTTGTGGTATTTTGAGGAATTTCTGAACCAAAACACTTCCTAACCCTTTTACATATACACCCTCAACAATTTCAAGTTTACACATTTTTCCTAAATTTTACAAAAAGACTCTTCACTACCTATGTTATTATATAAACACCATTTTATTAAAATGAATCTAAAATTATCACTCAAACCCCTATAACTTATTTATGTTGCACACAAAAATTTTAATTTAAATTGTTTTACAAACATCTTATGAAATTATCTTATTTGTTTTTAATAACTTTTTTAATTTATCGTTTTATTATTAAATTAATTAATTTTATTTATTTCAAATTTTCAAAATGTTACCTATTGTTACAAAGTTATGCCTTTCGAACTAAAGAATACCGGGGCAACATATCAATAAGCAATGACCAAGATATTCGACGACATGATACATGACATCTTTGAATGCTATATCGACGACCTCGTGGTCAAGAGCATGTCACATGAAGAGATCTTGGAGCATCTAAGGACAATCTTCAAGCGCCAACGAAAATACAACTTGAAGATGAATCTGTTGAAATGCGCCTTCGGAGTCTTGTCAAGAAAGTTTATGGGTTTTATAATCCACCACCGAAGGATCAAAGTCGACCCCTCCAAGATTAGGGCAATTATGGAAATGCCCCCTCCAAGGAATCTCAAACAACTAAGGTTCCTCCAAGGAAAGCTCGCTTATATCCGACAGTTCATAGCCTACCTCTCTGGGAATTGTCGTCCATACAGCCATCCGATGAAAAAAGGGACCCCCTTCATATGGGACCAGAAATGTCAAAAGTCATTGGAGGAGATCAAGCAATATTTGCAGAACCCACCGGTCTTGATTGCTCCGGTTAAGGGAAAGCCCCTTATCCTCTATACAACCTCCCTTGATGGTTCTCTAGGTACACTGTGGGCACAAAAGAATGACCAAGAAAAGAGAGGGCTCTATAATATCTAAGTCGAGTCATGATGGGAGCAGAAAGCAATTACTCTCCTATCGAAAGTATTGCCTGACGTTGATCTTTTCCGTCACAAAGCTCAGGTATTATGCCCTGACACATGAAATCCATCTAATATCGAAGGTGGACCCTTTCAAGTACCTTATGAAGAAGGCTATGTTGATCTGGCGTTTCGCTAAATGGGCCCTTCTGTTGATGGAATTCACTATTATTTATCACCTTCTCAAAGCGGTAAAAGGGCAAGCCATCGTCTATTTCCTCACGGAACATCCTATTCCTGCAGAATCTCCATTAAATAGCGAGCTGCCAGATGAATATGTATTCAACACAAGTGAAGAGATAGAAGAAACAAGAAAGTACTGTTAGGAACTATACATCAACGGTGCATCTTCAATGAAGGCACAGAAGAGGAACAGCCCAATAATCAAAGCTGGAGTAGGTCTTATCTTCGTGACTGCACAAGACGGGATACTTCACTATGCCTTCTCATTGACAGAACCAAGAACCAATAATGAACCTGAGTATGAAGCTCTTATAGCCGGTCTTATGATCGCGATCGATATGGGCATCGAGGATCTCCTCATATACGGAGACTCTCAGTTGATCGTCTACCAAGTGAACGGTGACTATAAAACATGCAAAACTGAGCTAATAAGATATAGCGATAAAGTGCAGTAACTTCTAACACAGATTCTGTCATATACATTGGAAAGTGTGTCGTGGGCGGAAAACAGTAAAGCAGACACATTAGCAAAACTAGCCAAAGTAATGGCAGATGAAA
Source organism: Agapanthus africanus (assembly GCA_030015575.1). Classification (NCBI taxonomy): domain Eukaryota; kingdom Viridiplantae; phylum Streptophyta; class Magnoliopsida; order Asparagales; family Amaryllidaceae; genus Agapanthus; species Agapanthus africanus. The sequence goes on along the minus strand of JASDDO010000028.1, from coordinate 198,692,149 downwards.
ATTTCGACGATGTAAGGATCAGTGTTCGAAGCCGCAAGGTCCTATTGCCAGCCAAATTTCCTTCGGAGTCTCCAGTGGAAACTCCTGAAAAAGAAGAAGAGATACTTGGAGAGAAGGTTCTTCAAGCCAAAAGATGCATCGCAAAGATGAAGACTAGAGGCAAATCTTTATAGACTACTTCAAGTCTCAACGGATGCCTGAAGATGCATCGCAAAGATACTAGCTCATCAAACGAACGTTGTCTTTCGCCCTAATCGATGGAAATTTATATAAAAGGTCCTTTGATCATATATGACTGAGGTGTCTAGGCTCGAAGGAAGCCAAAAGGGTCATCCAAGAAATTCATGACGGTCTTTGTGGGTTCCATCAAACCGGTCCTAAGATAAAGTTGAAGATCAAGAGAATGAGCTACTACTGGCCTATGATGATTTAAGATTGCATCGAATTTGCGAAGCGATACCATTCATGCCAAATACACGAGGATTTTATGCATCAACGTCCCAATCCGCTGCATTTGATCACATCCAGTTGGCCGTTTGAGATGTGGGGAACAGATATCATAGGCCCCATTGAACCGACGTCATCTAAAGGACACCGCTTTATCTTGGCAACAACCGACTACTTCTCTAAATCTGCAGAAGCAGTTCCGCTGAGGGAAATAAAAAAGGAGAATATTCTTCACTTCAAAACTCATGTGATATATTGGTTCAGAGTTCCATGGCATATAATCTTAGACAATGGACCAGCATATAGAAGCCACAAAATAAGCCGCTTCGCCAAGCAACGCATAATAGACTGGAGATATTTCTCCTTCTATAACCCACGAGCCAACAGTCTTGCTGAAGCCTTCAATAAGACGTTGACAAAGCTCATAAGGAAGATGGTGTCCAAGAATAAAAAAGACTAGTACAAAAGGCTGCATGAACCTTTTTGGACGTACCTAACGACGTTCAAGACAGCCACAATGGCAACACCTTATGTCTTGGTATTTGGAGCCGAAGCAGTGCTCCCGCTAGAGATAGAACTTCCTTCGCTATGAATGAAAGTTCACCATGAGTTTACGGATGAGGATAGCCCTCGCCTCCGACTCGAAGAACTTGATGCACTCGACGAGACCCATCTCACGACATAACAAAGCCTAGAAACCTATCGAGCAAGGATGACCCAAGAATATGAAAGATTGACCAGATCGAGGTCGTTCTGCCAAGGCGAACTCGTACGGGTTGTCAAAAGACCCATAATCCCTAACTGCACAAAACGTGGGAAGTTTGAGCCAAATTATGTGTAACACCATAGTGCATTTATACCATATTTTATTTGGGGGTTTTCAGATTTTGTGACAACTTCTTGTTTATTATTGCTTTTGGGTGCAGATAGTGCATTTGGTAACTGTGGTTAGTTTTTGACCCGACCCGCATGATCGAAACCCATAGATTACGTCACATATTCGCTAGTACAGAGGATCCATGCACATTTAGATTCTATATACATATATGATATATTTGGTATCCGCATATACTTTAATAATACAAATAATAACCAAATAATATATATTGATATCTAGCATGGCATGTTATTATACCCCATACCATATGGTTGCATCCATACATCGTGTTCATGTCCAGATTGATAAAACAGACTCGTTTGGATCGCTATGTATATTTACGTAGATCCGTACTTAGGGGTATGCATTTTTATTAACCGGATATCGCATTATATTTTTCACTGATACGTATATTCTCCATATTTTAAAACTAGATTTTTAAAAGAGACTCGGCTATTTTTCGGAGTAATTTGATATTACTGTTTAAATCCAAGAATATATATTATAATATTATTTTCAAAACTAAACTAACAGTTAAAAAAATTATACTGTATATATATATAATATATATTTATATTAACTAAACTAATTCCTATTCTCTCTCTCATAACCTCTCACTCACACACACACTCTCTCTCTAATCTCAGGATCCCTCTGTCTCTTATATATATATATATATATATATATAATTTTATTATTAACCTAATATTATCACCTCTCCCTCTCCTCCCTTTTCTTTTCTTCTTCCTTCTCTGCCTTCGCGAAGAAACCCAAGCCGAACCCTAGCCTCGACGTTACCGTTCCCTCGCTTTCGCCGCCGACCTCCCCACAACCTCGCCGCCCTCATTACAACCTCCACTTCCTCCTCTCTTCTTCTCTCCCCAAGAACCCACAACCCCATGACGACAACCGAGCAAACCCAGCAACCTCCCTGCAGCAACTCAAGAAACCCCTCGCCGCCGATCACCTCACCACCTTGACCTCACCCCGACCTTATTTCAATTCTTCTCTCCACCAGCACCACAAACCACCACCACCATCACCATCGGCTGCAACAGCAACTCCGATAGCAACCACAGAGAACCCGCGACCCCTCGTCGTCGACGGCAACCCATCGTCATCGTTACCTTCTCCTCTGTTTTCTGACCCCAGAACCCAGAGTGGCCACCCCCTATTTCTTTCTTTCTTTCCTTCTTTCTTTCTTCTCTTTCTTGATCAGTTCTTAACCATCTTGCCGGAGTCGCACGCGTCGTTGACGATCCGGATGACCCAGTCATCATCGTCGTCCAGCGTAGATATCACGTCACGTTATTGATCAGTCAGGTATAGTCATGCACGCACATGAGTTGCATCATGATGTTTATCCGACGTCGAATGTGACATACGTACCACGACGTGAGATCCGATCAGACAAATTTAACTTGCAACATGCTATATTATATTATATCAATATCTATATGAATAAAAACAGTACATGTGTTTTATTATCCAGCAATTATTACCAATTTATAGTATTACGTTATCCGTTCGTATCCGTACTGATAATAGCATATCTAGTTGCACGCCGGAACATTATGATATCATTATTGTCACGCCCCGCTTCCCGGTGTACGGCGAAAGGAACGCGACGAGGTCCGCTACGTATATACTTAGAAGTACATACGCTAAGCGTATCCAAGCAATATAAAAGTAAATTACAAGAGACAAGAGATATAGAAATAACAGCAACTTTATTAATAACAATCTTTTGTACAATACATGAAAAGTAAATACAACTGGAATGAAAAGCGATGCCTAAACAATGGCATAACAGGAAATGAAAGTACTGAATAGAAAAAGGTACAATGTCTAGAGCTCGGGGTCTTCCTGAAACTGCTCCAAGTCTTCACCGGTGGGCTCGATCTCTGCTGTGTCCAAAGCACCTGACGACATTCAAAGAAGAAAGAAATAGAATGTCGTCAGCGAACAGGTCGCTCGGTAAGTCCCAAAGATAAGGGAGAAATAGACAGAGAGTAGGAGAGAGAAAGTAGCTTTTAATGTTGTATTGTATTGTTGTAATGTTGTATTAACGCTGTTGTTTGTAACTTGGTACAGAAGAATGCCAGTGTATACGAGAGAGGTCTCTATATGCTAGAGACCAGGGAAAACGGAATATAGAGTACAAGGCTCCGTTAGAAGGCCCGGAACAACGGCAATTGGATTCATGTTAGGTGTCTTAAATCTGACCACCTCATGCCACCTTTAACACATTCCGTACCAATCTACCCCTTAAACCCCGTAGTGTTTTGATTGTATTGTTGTATTGCATTGAGTAAGTTGAATGACTGACCAAAACCATGATATCAGTAACAGATTGTAGCTGCATAATCAGGTAAATGGAATAACGGAATAACGGATGTATATCCATGGTTTGATTCAGTCAAGTTGTATAGATTGTTAATTGGATTCTGGGATTCATGTGTTCATATTGAGTTGGAATATTAAAGAATGTAGATTGACTTGAATCATATTCAAGTCAGAAATAATCAGACTCAAACCCGAGTTAGACCAAAAGAAATGTAAGTCAAAGTTCTATAATTGTTAGGGTCCTTATTGTAATTTATAAAACTTGAGGGGGTTTTATGTAAAAATACTTTTGTATAGTTTTCAAGATACACCTCAAGTATTTATTATTCGTCTTTATAGTTATAATGAGTGTGATTTTATTTTGTCTTATTTCTAGTGAAAATATCCTAATTATATAAATAAAGGTATCAATTTGTAATATTGAAATTCATGGTATTTTAATGTAACTTTTAATCTTGTAATTTTTTTAGGAAAAGGTGGAAACTTTATCTTATAATAAAATAGGTGTTTAAATGATAAATATACATATGTTTATACAAGAATAATTTTTAATAAATATTTTATTTTCCAAAAATCTCATTTTTCTTAAATGTCGTATTTTAAACCTTTCGAGACCGAATGCTCCTTGCGGAGGTCTGAATCTCACACTACTAAGCTCGAGGGTGCACGATAAACCGTACTATCCCTAACGAGTTCCCCAAAGGTGGGTTGTAATGGCGCTTTGCAAAGATTTAATAAACGCTAATCATTTAGAAAACGGTTTTATAAAGATAATGTATTTATTTGTAAAAGTGTAAATTTCCGTATTTTAGATTTTAGGGTTTCCTAAGCCAACTAGCCTATTTTTAAATGGTCTAAACGATAAGTCATTAGAAGGCTCAAATCGCCTCTTCACCGCCAATTGCGGCCAGGTAAGTGCCAGGTGAGTGGGAGGCTCTCCACTACAAGTAGTGGTCCTAATTAAGTAACCACTCGCCTTAGACACACTTGCCTAGACACCACAAAGTTAGGTTTAGATAAACGATCGATGTCCACGACATATCGTATTTTCATTTTAAAAGATATTGTTTTAAAATTGTTTAAAACTTAGAACTTTTAGAAAATGGTATTTTAATGTAAAATCTTGTTTTATCGTATTCTAAGTTTTCAAGGTAGCGTGTTATGATTACATATGAGTGTGTGTGGAGGTAGGTCATTACCTCGTGACCTACTTTAAGGTATAGCAAAGTTAAGAGGTTAAATGTGATAAACTAAACATGGTGGTATTTAAGTGCAAAAATACGGTATATTGCAAAAGCTATCATTTCATGTGTGAAAACTTGTTCAAATTAATTTTTAAGTGATTAGTAGTCAACATGAATATGTTTAAACATTATGAAATTAGTGATAAGTGAGTTTTGATAGAAAACCAAATCGGAAATCGGTTTGTTCCGATTTCCGTCGGGTTTATAAGTTCGTATTTTAATGAAAGAAAAGAAATGTAGAAAAGGGGGACTTATGGGTTTGGACAACGCTAGAGAGTGAGAGGGAGGTAGAGGGTTTGCCGACGCGTCGAAACGTCGTCGAGAGCTCCTAGCACGATCGCTGGAAAGTCGCCGTCGATTTCGTTAGCGTTTCGCCTTTTGCTCGTTTTCCGACGTACCAAGTTCTCTTGGGATTTTGGGAGAGTGGACTTAGGAATTTTAGGAGGAAAGGGTAGAGGGTAGGGGTGTTTATATAGGGTTAGGCTAGGGTTAGGGTTTTAATAAAAAAAATATAAAAATATATAAAAAACACTTAAAAATCAATAAATTTTTGGAGTAAAAGGGATTTATTGAGAAATTGATAACCGATCAAAAAATTTAAAGTATGCAGGTGAGAAGACCAGGTCAACACGGAATTTTTCCGTGTTGACGATTCGGCCGTCCGGCCGAGTCCGGCCGGCGGCGCCGGCCCGAGTCGGCCGGTCCGCCGGCCGAGTCGGGGTGTCGTTGGGTGGGGGTCTCCTGGGGGGATTTATGGTATATTTATTTTTTTATGTTCAGTTCAAGTTTTGTAAGTTATGGCGTTTTAACTGTTGACTTTCCAAAAATTTAAAACAAAATAAATATAAAAATAATATGGGGCATGGAATTTGAACTCTGGTGGCTTGGTTCAGCAGTGCAAGGTATTACCAATGAGCTACAAGCTCCTTCTTGTAATTATTGTGGGAAAATAACTACTTAAAGTGGTAACAGCAACATTAAATACTCCAAGCACACTTTAATTTTAAAACAATTTTATGTACACTAAAAATGGAGTTATTTAAAAACAAAATAATTACTTTTATATATATATATATATATATATATATATATATATATATATATATATATATATTGTGCTCAGGTTAAAATACTCCTTTATGGATTTTTAAAAATTTTATAAAAAAAATTGTATAGAAAAGAGTATAGGAAAAATTAGGGTTGTTACAATTATACTACTATCTAGTCTGCATCATACTTGGTAATGGATATATAATGGTTATTACTGATAGATACATATCCATCCGGGTATCAAATTTGATTAATGTGTTCCGATATCTTACAGTTTCACATTGGGCATCTATTTGATACATATGCATCACATGACATGTGCACGACACACTACTTAACTTGGTACTTGGATCTAGTTACTAATACCAATAATATTGACGTGTTGTCCTGACGGACATGACTTGTTATCTGTATAGACGAGAACTGTACATACTTGATCCTGTGTTGGCATTAGATTACATTGGGAATACCTGACTTGAACACAAACCTGGAGGAAAGGGGGAAATCAAGAATATAACCGAAACGTAACACAAGAGGATATTATTACATATTTTCCGTTTTTCTGGGCGTTACGGAATAATTACATGTTTGCCGTTTTCCGAGCGTTACGGAATAATCATTACTTGTTTGCCGTTTTTCCAGGTGTTACGGAATAATTACTTGTTTGCTGTGTTTCCGGGCGTTATGGAATAAATACTGTTACCATGGTCCCGTGGGGAATGAACGGAATATATATTGTTGGGTTACGATGAGAATTACATCAATTGACTTCAAAAACTTTTAGAATATATAACCTAGAAGATAAGTTTTAGAATACACATCACATACCCATACATACACATACTTCACTGTTTCATATCTATGTTATTCATTTATATTCATGTTTACTTATATCGTTATATCCTGGTTATCACTGTTATTTTGATATTATGACGCACTGACGTCTGGGTTTTGCATGGTCCAGTTCCTTTACCTTTATCGCAGGCAGATCAAGAGTATTTTAACAATCAAGCCAAGCAGTAAGGAATTGAACATGTGTTATTTAGAGATGTTTAGTTTAGTTTAGTTTCCACAGTTTTATTTTTTTGATGTGAGCCCATATTGGGACATGTTTCAGATGTTGTTTACTGGAGCTTGATTCGTTTCCGCTTATGCATTTTCTTAACTCTATTTACTATGGCAGATGGACATGTATTAGCTAGTTCTGTTCTTGATATCTTATAAACAGCCGTAATGTGACTGTGGAGGGATGATTCCTAGCCACAGGTAGCATGGTTGGCTCTATCACGTACCGTAGTTTACATGTCTTGGGAAGCGGGACGTGGCAGAGTTTGTTTGGTATCAGAGCCCTAGGATTTAGGTTTAATCAAGTTTGGTTCTTTTGCAGTTGAGTATTGAACCCAATACTCTAACAAGAAAACCCGGAATTAGGAACATGTCCTGCCACATTATTATCTTGCCAGTCTTGAATCTATAGCTATGTTGTTTATTGAATCATGTTTACCGTTGCTAAGTCTCTTCAGTGTCTTGGCTTCAGAATCATGGCAGATAAGGATTTGCGATCGTACCAGAGGCGTGTTGATGACGCCGCATTGCTTGGAGTTATACGTGATTGTTTCCCCCAATCAGAGCAAAGCTCTGTTGAAATTCAAAATTCAAATTTTGAAGCAACGCTTCAAATCCTGGGCGTAATGCGCCACGTGTCAGGCACTGAGACGTCAGCGCAGCGCCCAAGGCAGCGCGCCCAATCAGAGCAAAGCTCTATTAAAAACAAATAAAAGCAAAGCTTCAGTTGCGCAAGCGCTGCGCTGCGTGACACGTGTCAGAGCAGTCGCTTTTGCGCAAGCGCTGCGCTGCGCTGTGCGCTGCGCGATACGTGTCAGCGCAGTTGCGCAAGCGCAGCTGCGCTGCGCTGTGCGCTGCGCGACACGTGTCACGCGCTGGGGCATTTGCGCCAAACAGAATTAAGATTTTAAAGAAATCTTTCTGTTCTTGTTAAAAAAAAAGATTTTCTTCTGTAAAACAGAAGCCCTTGGATCAAAAATCCAACGGTGGGGAAAATTCCCCAAATCACTCAGAGAAAGACCTCTTTAACAAATTTAACTAATTTATGGGCACTATAAAAAGGACCCTAGACCCCAAATCAAAGGCATGAACATTCGGTGAGAAATCAAAAACTTCAAACAGAGATAACTCTGAAGAAATTCGAAGAAGAAAAAGGTAAAAGACCTTTTAGAGAGAAGAATTTCTTCTAATAGATCATTGATCTAAGAACAAGATCAATGATCTTCAATAAAAAACAAAAAAATAATATTGCTTTGCACTTATGAACCATTGTTCTCTGTGATCAAGAAAAATAAGAAACATTTGTTTTCTTTGATCTAAATTGGATCAAGAAATCAAAAAGTGCTTTGCACTTCTTTTATGAACCTTTGGTTTTGGAATCTAAAAGATTCTCAAGATTATAGTGCCTTGCACTTTTAAAACTGCACTGTTGCACTCTTGGGTTGGCGCAAGCCACCAGAGAGCGCCACGTGTCAGTATCTGAACCACTTGCGCTGTGCGCTTTGAAATAGAGCCTTGCTCTCTGAAACTGGCGCAACTCACCAGAGCGCGCCACGTGTCAGCAGTGCAGCGCACTGGCGCAGCGCACTGCGCTTGCATGACACGTGTCCTTACCGCAAGCACTTGCGCTCTTTGATTGGCGCAAAGCGCCTGACAAATGCAATGCATTTCTTTTACTAAAGGGCCAAGCCCAAATCAAAAAGACCTAGTAGACCTAAATAAATTGCAAAGCAATAAATGGGCAGAGCCCAAGTAAAATTGAGGCTCTGCATCATTTATAAATGAGCAGAGCCCAAAACAAATTGATGCTCTGCATCCTTTATGGGCAAAGCCTAAACAAAAATATAAAAAAAACAATGCAATGCATTATTTAAGCATGGGCAAAGCCCTAGCACAAGTCCAATAGACCAAAAACAAATAAAAGTGTTGAATATTTTTCAACTGGACTTAGCCCAATCATGGCCGTAAGTCCTCAAATTAAATTGACTGAGCAAGGCTGCTCTTTTAAACCAATTTACAACAGGTTCGAGGGTACATCTTCGAACTCCTTTGACTCCTATCATTGTAATCCTTCAACGACGTCAGAGAGGTGACGGGTCCCGACAACCACTCATCAATACGGACTGTGGGGTCCCTAAACCCACGGACTTAAGCGTCCTTAAACTAAAATATGGACTGTGGGGTCCTTAAACCCACGGACTTATGTGTCCTTAAAACTAAAAGACGGACTGTGGGGTCCTTAAACCCACGGAATTATGCGTCCTTAAACTAAAATACGGACTGTGGGGTCCTTAAACCCACGGACTTATGCGTCCTTAAACTGGCAATGGACCACCATGTCCCTAAACTGGAATATGGACCGCAATGTCCTTAAACTACTTATTGACCGTAACGTCATTAAACTAAACAATGGAGCCAATTGCTCTCTTTTCGGATCTAAACGATCCCGTTTAAGTTGATCTTAGCCCCAAACACGGCTAACGTATCCTTAAACATTCAAATGGACTATAAAACTCCAAATCAACTTTGGTTCAAGGGTATATCTCTGAACTCCTCTGACACCTATCGTTGTAATCCTTCAACGACGTCAGAGAGGTGACGAGTCCCAACGGTCATATATTAAATAGATCACCACGTTAAGTTGATCTTAGTCTCAAAACAGGACTAACGTATCCTTAACGAATGTTTAAGTTGATCTTAGCCTCAATACGGCTAACGTATCCTTAAACTAAAAAACACCAAACCCAAATCTAAGTAAATACGGATTTGGACTAATCCACGTCCTACGGGCGACGGCATTACTCAGTCTCCGTATACAATCCACGGGCAACCACAAACAAAACAAACACCCACGACACGAAGTGAAATTCTGGATAAGGAGAAAGTTTTTACCGCGATGCGATAGCGTAATTAACTGCAGGGGCTTGCGCCTGTAGGGAAGAGCGTCCCCACAATCAAAAACCCCTCAAACGAGGGGGAATCTGACGAAGTTTGCTATATCGGCCGCATCCGTCTAAACCTCCGATACACGGTGCCATAAATCAACTTGGCATATTCGGAGAGGTAGACGGATAAAACCAAATAGCATCTGCCCCGAATCTCAGGCAAGACGTCTTTATGTCTGCGCCGTCTTTCGGAAGGGAACAGATTCTGGCACGCTCGGTGGAACCTTTTCCTCTTTCCACTCCACATTTCATGTGTCGTCTTCGCGAACCAATCGCGGTTTGTTAACGGTTGCCTTTGGATTTCAAGTTACTAAGATTTGGTCTTTTACCTGGCGCAGAACTCAAGCATCAATGGCCTCTAACTGCACCAACTGCTCGAAGTGCCACTGCAACGGACGCTCCACCTCACCCGGAGGTGTAGCATATGGGCCCCAAGCGGCCTCCTTCCTCTCCCTGCCGGTAGAACAGGTGACCCAGGCCACCACCGACCTATTTTTCGGGACCATGATCCCACCCACAAGCTTCTCTATGTCAATACCTGCACCAGAAACGAATAAGAAGTCGGTCTTCGACCGGCTCACTGCTACGACGGCCCCTCTCAACGGGTCGTCCATTACTAAGCCAACAGCCTCTATCTTTGCGAGGCTGGATCAAAACTCTGAGGGGCCCGCCAAGAAGCCTGTGAATCCCAAGGTGGCTGTCCTAAGGAAAGCAATAGCCGCTGCTCCAGAAGTCGTCAAGAGGGCTTCCCCTGTCAAAGAGTCAGTCTTTTCAAGACTGACTATTCCTGCTCCTGCCTCTGCTCGAGGATCTGTCTTCGACAGGTTGAATATCACCCCTCAAAGGACAACCTCAGTCTTTAAGAGGTTAACACCAGCGGCGCCTCATTCAGACAGGGGGCAAAAAGAAGCTGTCTCTATCTCCGAGCCAGTCCCAACGGCTCGTCATGCTCGACGTCGCCATTGGCAACGAGTAAGGAAAGCAGGGGGCAACTCCCCCTCACGGCTAACTCCACCTGCTCCAGTGGTGGAGGTCAACGCTGCTGTTCCAACTGGGAACAGCTTTGAATTGTTGAGGAGGGTACGTAAGAACTCTCCAACCGCTACATTGAAAAGATCTCCTCCGCCCGCGGAGAGAGTTCCGGAAACGAAGCAAGAACAGCCCCCTCAACGACTGTCCTCAAAAATATACAAGGTTTGGCGGAGGGTGCAAGACTCCATGATTGACCCAGGTCACTCTCGTCAACAGAAAAAGGCGAAAGTGCAAGAAGAAAAGGATCGTCCTCTTAAACAGCAAAGGACGACAATCACCAGGGTGCCCACTGCAACGGCCCCTCCCACTTCAACGGCCCACAAAAGAAGAAGGCCGGAGAAAACCCCCGCGCCCGCGGCAAATGCTAAAGGTGGTGAACCTAAACGCCCTAAGTCCGGGGGCATAACAGTTCATACAGTATACATAGCGTCGGGAAAGGAGGACAGCCATGCATCCACAGGTCAGAGACCGCTTGGACGGTCAGTGACCAAGGCTCAGGAGCAACAGCAAAAGCTCCAGGAGATGATGACCGTGATGGCCGCACTCACTGGGCCAAAAGAAACCCCTGAAACATCCTCGGATGAACGTCAGGAACAAGAAACCGACGCCGAATTCCTTCATCGCATACTGGAGAAGAAGGATAAAGAAGCTGCGGAACAGGCAGCCAGCATAAAGAAAACGGCCCTCCTGTTCCAGGACATGGTGGGCATGATGATTCAATAGGATCCACCTGCTAAAGATCCCCCGATCATCCTTGAAGACAATAGGGGAGAAACGTCGAATCCTCCACCGGCTCTGTCACCAGCCAAGGAGGAGGCAATCTCCAAAGCCGACCTGGACGAATATATAGCTCAGTAGATCCGGGTTCATCAAGCGACTGAAGCAGCAGGTCAGGTCGTAAGAACGGGGCGACCGTATCCGGGCTGGTACGACCAAATCAAGTACCCGCAAGGTTATACGATACCAAAATTCCATGTGTGTAAGGGGACTGGCAATCCCCACCAGCATGTCTCCCAGTTCAGGGCGCTTTGCGGCAACACTGGCGGTGATGATAAATTGTTGCTTCGCCAGTTCTTTGGTAGCTTATCGGATACAGCGTTCGAGTGGTATTCCGGGCTCCTGAATGACTCTATCAAGACCTTTGCAGAGATGGAGTTGCTGCTTACCCAACGTTTCACGAGTGCCAGCGAGCGTACCCTGATAACGGCATTGATTAATGCCAGGGTGAAGCCGGGCGAAACATGGGTCCAATATGCTATACGGTGGCGTAATTTATGGTCAAAATGCGAGCAGCGCATAGAAGAAACTCCTGCAGTGGGAATGTTTGTGGGAACTCTCGATCCGCAAGCAACCATCTCGCAATTTATGATGTTCTTCAAACCGACCACCTTCCAGGCACTAATCGACAAGCTGGCGCAAATGGATCAGATGGGCCATAAACCTCCTCTTCCAAAGCCGGACTCCCGAAATGAGAAGGGGAAGGGGAAAGCGATCATTGTCGCTAATGCTCAACAACAGCCGAACGACTCAAAGCCGGTCATTCGTCAAAATAATATGCGCCCGCACGTAGCCCTTGAGGAGAGGATGGGACGTCCTTACTCGTTTCCCCGAGATAAAACGAGAAGGTTATTTGAGCTGGCGTTGCGCAACCGACTCATAAATCTGCCGGATCCAAAACGTCCGTCGCAACCAAGTGATGTCAATGAGCCCAACTACTGTCCTTATCATCGAGTACTGGGTCATCCGATCGAGGATTGCTACGTCTTCAAAAATTGGCTTGAAGACCAGTACCGACAGGGCAATTCGCATTGTCTAACAAATGGAAGGTGAATCCACCGCAGCCCCACAGCTCTAAGGGAATGAATACGCCAGGGGAAACATGCTCTGTCGTTGAAGAAGCTCCTTGGGAGGTTGTATTATCAGCCAAAACAAAGAGAATGCTGAACGACCTTCAGGCATGCCCAGCGATCAAGTGGGAGAATCCGTTAGAACCGCAGGTCATTGAAAGGATGTTGAAGCCTCGTCCAACTCAAAAGATCGATGGAGGTGGCCCAAGCATTCACAACCAACCGTCGAAATCTTCAAAGAAGAAGAAAAAAAAGTCAAAGAAGCCCGTGAAGCCTGGCGACAAGCGCACGGACTTGCAAAAACAAATTGACGCGCTGGAGGAATACAACCAGAAGGCACGGACTCCCATTACATTCCAAGAGTTCCTCAATCACGTCTTTCAAGAGGAAGATGAGGGAGAAATTTCATCTGATGAATACGTGGCCAGCTGTCATGTGATTTCCCACTCGTTCATGGACGATGAGGAGACCCCTTGTACTGAAACGCTGGGGGCAGATCCCGAACCAAAAATTCTGGGGCCATCAGATGAAGTAATTGACGCATTCCTCAATGAAGATCTGTTGAAAAATAAAGCTGATCGAGAACGCGAGATGGCTATATTTGAAAGGGCCAAGTGCCAGCGACTTGATGAAAGAGCTGAGACGCTCCCGCTGGGGCAAAATACACCACTACCGACAAAAGCAAATTCAAGATGAGGAAGAGGTTTGCTAAAGCCATATCAATAGGCATGAAGCTACCATCCTCCGAAGGAAACATCACTGGTGAAGTGGAAATGCACCCCTCCTATTGCTTATATCATCAGAAGGTTTCACACCCCACTCAAGAGTGCAAAACTTTCGATAAATGGTGGCAAGGATATGTTGCTCATCGACAATATTTTAAGCGGGAGAAACGTAAAACTCGTCGGGAGCGGAAAAATATGACCGAAGGGTTTAACAGAACTACCGGTGATTGTCACATGGTTAATGCTGGGGGATCACAGGTGCCTACATTCGGGAGCGATTCCGATGAGGAGCTGGAGCTTAGCCCTCTCTTTAAAGAGTCCACTTCGGGAAAAGAAGAAGAGCCAAAGTTCTGCGAAAATATCCGGCTACGTAATCGTACACTTCCTGAAAAGAATCTCGGGCCCTCAAATAAAAAAGATAAAGGGAAAGAAAAGGTCTCTGAAGATATCGTCTTAGATGACCAAGTTGTGGACGAGCTAATTGCCAAGGACCCTCCGAAGAGAAATAAGGTGGATTACAACGTCTTAGCCCATCTGAGGAAACTACCCTCGCAGCTCAGCATTCTTGACGCCCTTTTGTTATCAAAGAAGGCGATAGATTCGTTAATTAAGGCACTACAAGACCCGGAGCAGTTCCAAGCTTTCCTGGCTGAAGAAAAGATGAAGGATGAATTGGAGGAAGTACGCACGGCCGATGTCACTTTTGGCGATGAAGACCTTCTCCTTAGGACGTGCGAACACAATCGCCCCCTCTATGTCTTAGGATACTGCCATGATATAAAGATCGGCAAAATCCTGGTCGATAACGGATCATCTGTTAATCTCCTTAACGTGCGTGTGTTGAAGGAAATCTGCATGAGCGTCCAACACCTCGCTCGAGACAAGATCACCATCTCCGGATTCGACTCCCAATCATCAAAGACTCTTGGATCTGTGATACTGACGGTACGCTTTGGGCTGCTCGTCATGGACATTAAGTTCCACGTCATAGACGCCAAGACATGCTACAGCGCTTTGCTCGGCCGACCGTGGTTACACGAGTACAACGTCATCCCTTCTACACAACATCAGTGTATGAAGTATTCTAAGGATGGTCTCGAGTATACCATGGCGGGAGAACCGAACCCATTCTCCGTGAATGAGGTCCGCAAATATGAAGATGCCAAATACTTTTTACCGGATTTCGAAGACACGGAGAGGTGTCACAAACCAGAGAACAAAGCTAATGCCACCATCCCTGTCTTCGGCAGTGATACCGAGGAGGAAGAGGAGATAATTTATTCGGGTCCACCCCAATACAACAAGCTGGGACCATCTGCTCCTACGTTGATCTTTGGTAGTGACTTGGAAGATGAGGTCCATGCTATATTCTCTGCTCGGCTTTCAATACGAATGTCCGCTAACGAGGAACAAAGTCTACAAGTCGCCATGGTGCCGCTTAAACACCGTAAAGAACTGGATGCACTCGATATTTACAATGTAGAAGAGCTGCAAACGTTCTATATCCCTCCCAGACGAGAAAGCGAAAAAGCAATTCTATTTTACCGCTCTGGAGAAACCAGAGTGGAGAAAGGAATCTGGGATGGCGCAGATCCTATGCTTGACAGGCTCCAGCCCATCCGTCTCCCCAGATATTATACAGAAGGCTTGAAAAGGTTGCTGAAATGCCAAGGGCTATCCTTCAAGTAGACCATTCGAAAAGCCAAGTTCTATGACAAAGTCTGGAACGTTCCTGGGACTCAACGCAAACTGCCTAATGGGAGAATGGAAACAAAAGGGCTTGGATACATCCGGTCAAAGAAACGAGAGTTACTACATGGGTGCTACGTCGTGTATGGATTCGATGAAGAAGCGGATGCTCAATGGGAGGACGCTAATCCTGAACCAGTAAAAGTTCCAGATGCAAAAGTGCCCAGTCCGTCGTTCGAAGAGCAAATGGACAAGCTTATAAGGGAAGCTGGTCAAAAAGTCCGAGACGACCATAACCGTGAAATGACCATCTACGAGAAAGCCAAAACGCAACGCCTCCTCCAACAGGCCGTGAAAGATGAGAGTGCCGCCCCCTGTCAACCTGTTATAAAAAAGGCTCGACGCAGAGGCAGAAACAAGTCGAAAGGCCGAAAAAGCACTCAACAACAACAAAGCGGGGCTAAGAAGCCACGCAAACGGGAGTCGAGCGTTATTGATCTATCCCTCATAAAGAAAATGGGTCGAGCGTACTCGTTTCCTCGGGATAAGACGAAGAAGATACTAGATCTTGCTCTAAAACATCAAATGCTTACACTGCGGGAGTCCAAAAACCCCGAACAAGCGGGCGAAGTCTCTGACCCAAATTATTGCTCTTACCATGAGTAATAGGGCATCCTCTCGAAGACTGCTTCACCTTCAAGAATTTGGTCGAAGATCGGTATCAGCTTGGCAAGTTCGCTCTGTCCGACAACTGGAGGGTAGCGCCACCACAGAAGCACGAACCCAAGGCCACGGAAGAAGAACCAGTTCCACATTGGGATTGGAAGCGAATTCGTACTTGTCACATGATAACAATATCAAAAGAAGAGCCCGAGAACATGGATGACTTTCCCTGGTGCTTCGAAAATAGCAACGATGGGGTGATCTCAGAATTTCCGCCAGCACCGAAAGAGCTGGAAGATGGAATACATACCACTGCAAATAACCTCAAGAAAATTGAGTTGGGAATGGCGAATGACTCGCGACCGACATTCGTCAGCGAGCTACTATCTGAAGAAAGGGTGGCTACGCTAAAAAACTTGCTTGTGCAGCATAAAGATTGCTTCACATGGAACTATTCCGAAATGCCGGGACTAGATCCAGAAATTGCCGTGCATAAATTGGCGATATCTCCGGACGTCAAGCCGGTCAAACAGGCACCAAGAAGAATGCGGCTCAAGCTTGAGATGAGCATCAATGCCGAGGTCAAGAAACTGATCGAATCTAGCTTCATCCAGGAGGTCCAGTATCCCGAGTGGATCGCCAACATCGTCCCGGTAATGAAGAAAAATGGGACAGTGCGCATATGCGTGGACTTCCGGGATCTCAATAAAGCTTGCCCGAATAACGATTTCCCAGTGCCAGTCACCGAACTGATGATAGACAATACGTCCACCCATGAGGTTTTCTCCTTCATGGACGGCTCATCAGGGTATAATCAGATAAAGATGCATCCCGAAGACCAGAAGCACACCGCCTTCAGGACTCCTTTAGGTATATTTTGCTATAAGGTGATGCCCTTCGGTCTAAAGAACGCCGGTGCCACCTACCAGAGGGCCATGACGAAGATCTTCGATGACCTCATACACGAAATCATCGAATGCTATATCGACGATCTCGTGGTTAAAAGCAAATCGTACGAGGAACATCTCGAGCATCTGAAGACCGTATTTCAACGCCTTCGACAATACAACTTGAAGATGAACCCTCTCAAGTGTGCATTCGGGGTTTCCTCAAGCAAATTCCTAGGATTCATCGTCCGACACCGAGGTATTGAAATAGATCCGTCAAAGATCAAGGCGATCATGGAAATGCCTCCGCCAAGGACTCTCAAACAACTGCGTTCTTTCCAAGGGAAGCTCGCGTATATACGGCGATTTATAGCCAACCTTTCAGGCAAATGCCGTCCTTACAGCCACCTGATGAAGAAGGGAACCCCGTTCGTCTGGGATCAAAAATGCCAAAGCGCGCTAGACGAAATCAAACAGTACTTGCAGAACCCGCCAGTGCTAGCTGCTCCGGTCAAGGGAAAGCCCCTCATTCTCTATATGACCGCCCTCGAAGATTCCTTAGGCGCATTGTGGGCGCAAGAGAATGACCAAGGGAAAGAAAGAGCACTCTACTACTTAAGTCGAGTTCTACTGGGGGCAGAAAGCAACTATTCACCTATTGAAAAACACTGCCTGGCGTTGATCTTCGCGATAACAAAGCTCAGGCACTATGCGTTGGCGCATGAGGTCCGTCTCATTTCGAATGTGGACCCTCTTAAATACTTAATGTCAAAAACCATATTGACGGGACGACTCGCTAAATGGGCTCTGCTCTTGATGGAGTTCTCAATAACCTATCAACCTCTCAAGGCAGTGAAAGGCCAGGCCATCGCTGACTTCCTCACTGAGCATCCGATACCCGTCGATTCTCCTTTGAATTGCGATCTTCCATACGAACATGCGTTTGATATGATCGACGGTGGTGATACCCGATGGGAGCTTTATTTCAACGGAGCATCCTCCATGAAGAAGCGTAAACAAAATACCCCTGTAATCAAATCAGGAGTAGGACTCATCTTTGTAACTCCACAAGGAGGGATAATGCGCTTTGCTTTCTCCCTAACAGAGCCGAGGACGAATAACAAAGCCGAATATGAAGCTTTGATAGCAGGCCTCGAGATCGCCATTGACATGGGAATTGAAAACCTCCTCATATACGGAGATTCCCAACTGGTCGTTAGTCAAGTAAACGGCGACTACCAAACGTGCAAACCGGAGTTGGTGAAGTACGGTGAAAAGGTGCAACAACTGTTGACCCAAATTCCCTCCTATACTTTGGAAAGCATACCACGCGCGAAAAATAGCAAAGCGGACGCGTTAGCTAAGCTCACTAAAGAACTGGCTGACGGGAACCTCGATGACGTCAGAATCATGGTACAAAGCCGTCGAGTGCTCGCCCCAGCAGAAATATCTCCGGAATCATGCGAAGAAAAGGGAGCGACTGAGCAGACGACCTTACAAATAAAAAAACGAGAAAAGGCTGAGGACTGGAGGGAAGTCTTCATAGACTACTTTAAGTCCCGTCGAATGCCCGAAGATGCGTCCACAAGACATCAGCTCATGAAACGAGCTCTGTCTTTCGCCTTCGTTAATGATACTTTGTACAAGAGGTCGTCTGATTCTCTGTGGCTGAGATGCTTAGGACTGGATGAAGCAGAAAGAGTCGTTCAGGAAGTCCATGACGGAATTTGTGGTTCTCACCAAGTGGGCCCGAAGATGAAGTTGAAGATCAAACGGATGGGCTACTACTGGCCCACGGTGATTCAGGATTGCCTCGAATATGCGAAGCAATGCCACTCATGCCAAATCCATGGGGACTTTATCCACCAACATCCAAATCCATTACATCCAACAGTGGCTAGCTGGCCATTCGAAATGTGGGGGACTGACATAGTCGGCCCCATCGAACCAGCATCGTCCAGAGGACATCGTTTCATCCTAGCGACGACCGATTACTTCTCCAATTGGGCAGAGGCAGTACCGCTGAGGGAAGTGAACACGGAGAATATCCTCCATTTCTTCAACACGCATGTCATATATCGGTTTGGAACCCCGCGACGGATCATCTCCGATAACGGGCCAGCCTACAGGAGCCACAAGATCAGTCGCTTCGCGCAACAACATAATATAGACTGGAGGTATTCTTCGGTTTATAATCCGCGAGCTAATGGTTTAGCCGAGGCCTTCAACAAGACCCTGACGAAGATCATGAAAAAGATGGTGTCCCGAAATAAGAAAGACTGGCACGAGAGACTGCAAGAGGCTCTTTGGGCGTATCGAACTACGTTCAAGACGGCCACGAACACAACGCCATACGCGTTGGTATTCGGTACGGAAGCAGTACTCCCCCTCGAGATAGAGCTACCCTTTCTACGAGTGGCAGTCCACTACGAGTTGACAAACGAAGAGAATGCTCACCTTCGCCTTGAGGAGCTCGATGCCCTTGATGAAACACGACTCATAGCGCAACAAAATCTGGAAGCTTATAAAGCAAAGATGACGCGCACATATGAAAGATTGACCCGACCGAGGACATTCCGCCAAGGCGAACTTGTGCTAGTAGTTAAAAGGCCTATGATCCCCAATCGGGCCAAGCGGGGAAAATTCGAGCCAAACTATGAAGGCCCGTACATCATAGATAAGGTCTACCAGGGTGGGGCCTATCTACTCATGGATATGCACGGTGAAAGGCCTTTCAGGCCAATAAATGGCCGATTCCTAAAGAAATACTACGCTTAGCGAGTTATCGCTTAGGTCAATGATAGATGACGACGACTATGTCCGCTCGCTATCTTCCTAAGCTCAAACTTTATAAGCAATAGCCAGCCTTCTCATAATGGCGGACCGAAACGTCCTTAAACTAATAAAGGACTGAAACGTCTTTAAACTACTACCGCAGCATCCTTAGGCTGACGAGATAAAAAAAAGGGAAAAAGAAAATAATAAAAAAATGAATGATAAAAACGGTATGTCCATAAGCAAAACGGGCACGGACGAAAACCCGAAAGGGCTCCGTGAGTAAAAACAGCAAGGCTATCGGCGAGTGTTCGTGAAAACCCGAAAGGGCGCGACCTCGTAAAAAAAAAGTAAATAAGAATAAAAAGAATTTAAAAAAACGGTATGTCCATAAGCAAAATGGGCACGGATGAAAACCCGAAAGGGCTCCGTGAGTAAAAACAGCAGGACTACCGGTGAGTGTTTGTGAAAACCTGAAAGGGCGCAACCTCGTTATAGGACACTTACGGGGTCCTCTCGACCTTGTAAGGAGAAACCACTCGCGTGAGATCCTTACGACTCACAAGGGAGCAACACACTTAGGAGTCCTCACGATTCCTAGGGAGAAATTACACTTACAAGATCCTCACGACTCGTAAGGAGAACTCTCTTATGGGACCCTCACGGCTCATAAGAATTGAAAGTCTTAAGTTACAGAGACCTAAACCTATGCTTAAGCAACCCCCACAACCTCTAATATAGCCCTACAAGTGGTTCAATACTGACCCTTGTATACAATCCACAGGCGCGAATAAACATTTCCCTAACCAATTCCCATACGTGACTGGGGATATGTACGTATGATGAACAACCCTTACAAGTCCTCTCGACTTACAAGGAGAAAACCCTCTTATAGGATCCCTACGACTTACAGAGGAATATACACTTGGAATCCTCATGATTCCTAGGGAAAAAACACACCTACAAGATCCTCACGACTTGTAGGGAGAAATACCTTTGTGAGACCCTTACGGCTCATGAAGTCAAAAGCCTTAGTCGACAGGACCTTAAACCTGTTCGCTAAGCCACCTTTGTTCGACATCGACAGAGGCAAATGATGATTCGCTCCTGGCAATATCCCAGTTGTAGCGGTGTTGATGCCGAAATCGGTGTCTAATTTCAGGTTTACGGTGAAAAACCGGTAGGCCGCACATGCATACGAAATAGCCGAAATGATAGGGCAACTTGCAATAAGAAGCAGGAAGTAAAAATGTATGCATGCAAAATAAGCCGAAATGATTGGGCAACTCGCAATAAAAAGCAGCGAGTGAAAATAAAATAAATAGCCGAAATGATTGGGCACCGCGAAAAATAGCCTAAATGATTGGGCAATCTCGACCGTCGCAATATAAAAGCTGAAATGATAGAGCATCGCGGAAATAAAAAAAAAAGAAATGATAAAACCTTTGCCTACAGTTGAGATCACATCGATCCCTGTATACAATCCAAGGGCGCAAACAAAGAAGGAACCTTACTTTCCTAACAGGCTCCGCCAGAAAACGAAGCCAAATCTCGACGGTTCATCCCGACCCCGAAGGAGCCAGTGTCTTCAGCAAAATACTTCGACTCGAGCAAACAAGTGTCCTTGACGAAGAAAATCCCGATTCGTGTCGACTCGCAGAGAAATCAGTGTCTCCGCGGGAAATTCTCGATTCGTTTCAACACCAGGGAAACAAATAATTCTTGGCAAATACCTCAACTCAGGGAAACTAGCGTCCTTGATAAGAGCCTTCTGATTCGCGTCGACTCGCAGAGCAACCAGTGTCTCCGTGGGAAATTCTCGATTCGTTTCAACTCCAGGGAAACAAATAATCCTTGGCAAATACCTCAACTCAGGGAAACTAGCGTCCTTGATGAGAGCCTCCTGATTCACGTCGACTCGCAGAGCAACCAGTGTCTCCGTGGGAAATTCTCGATTCGTTTCAACACCAGGGAAATAAATAATCCTTGGCAAATACCTCAATTCAAGGAAACTAGCATCCTTGATGAGAACCTCCTGATTCGCGTCGACTCGCAGAGCAACCAGTGTCTCCGTGGGAAATTCTCGATTCGTTTCAACACCAGGGAAACAAATAATCCTTGGCAAATACCTCAATTCAAGGAAACTAGCATCCTTGATGAGAGCCTCCTGATTCGCGTCGACTCGCAGAGCAACCAGTATCTCCGTGGGAAATTCTCGATTCGTTTCAACACCAGGGAAACAAATAATCCTTGGCAAATACCTCAATTCAGGGAAACTAGCGTCCTTGATGAGAGCCTCCTGATTCGCGTCGGCTCGCAGAGAAACCAGTGTCTCCGCGGGAAATTCCCGATTCGTCTCAACTTGCAAGATGAAGCCCCAGGCAGCAGGGATTAAAAAACTTGCTTACTGAACAATGGGACCCTGCAAGTCGGTCTAAAACGGTCTCTTGCATACTATTCACTGGTCTCGCTCTCCAAAGTCGAGTTTCGACAATGAGGGAAACAACCGCTTACGGGTCCTCTCGACTCGTAAGAGGGAAAATTCTCTTATAAGATCCTTACGACTTATAAGAGGAAACGCACTTGGGAATTCTCACGATTCCCAAGAAGAAAATCCACCTATGAGATCCTCTCGATCCGTAGGGAGAAAAGTCCCTATGAGACCCTCACGGCTCTTAGAGTTGAAAAGTCTTAGGCGGCAGATCTGAACCTGCGGCCTAAGCCATCGCTATTTCTTGAGGAAATCAAGATGCGTGCTCTATTATCTGTCAACCATATTTACTAAGGTGGCATGCTGATAATAAAAGAAAGAAAAGGTGAAGAAGTGACACAAGACATTACAAAGAATGTATATCTTTTATTCATAAACTTAATTGGGTACAAGATACATTGTGTTAAAGAATAAAAAATAAATATACATTTTTTTTACAAGTACAAATGATACAAAAAGGGATAGCTACTGAGGAGGAAGTGTCTTTAACAAATCCGCAAGCTCTCGCACTTCCTTCAGCGCCTCCTCCTGAATGGCTGCCGCGGCCACTTCCGCTTCCACCTGGGCCCGCTGCTGCAAAAAGGATGAAAGTTGCTCCTCCGCCGCCTTCTGGGCTGCTTCCTGGTTAGGTGCATCTCGCTCAACAACGTCAAGCTGTTGCCTCAGTGATAACCCTTCGGAGAGGCATTGCAGAAGGCCCTCAAAGATAACCTTCAGCCGTGCAGCGTTGGCCTCCACCCGAGCATGCAGTTGGGCAGATCTGCTCGAAGTCTCACCACGCTCCTTACGCCTTGAAGTAACTTCTTGTTCGATATGGCGGAAGTAAGAAGCACTCTACTCAATCCACGCTACTCTTTGATGGCTGGCGGCTAAGGTCTCGGGAACGGGATGCATCGACTCCAGCTGATATAGGCAAGCCTCGATCTCCCTGCAGTGGTTAACCCAAGACGTGATGATGCCCTCGTCATGGAAGTTTACGAGTATCACCAGCATCGGGTTAACCGCCGTAGCGAAGTCTGCAGCAGATGTAGGAGTCTCGACGTCGAGTTCCTCAACGTAATCGCTCAGCATGCACAGACTATTCGCGGCGCCTTTCGAAGATGGACGTCTCAGATAAGGACCTACCGGCATTGTGATGCGAGGCTCGAAGGGCACCGAGACCGGAACGACAGCTGAAAAGAAACAAGATGTGATCAGATAACAGTTCAGGAAATAAAAAAGGGGGGAGTTATCAATGTGATAGTCGCTGTACCAGCTGAGGCAGGTGGCAAGGCCAGAAGGGCCGGTGACGCAGCCGATCTTTCATCCCCTCCTTCAATTTGTAGCACTGCAGTCGGGACGAGGAAAAAAGTTAGAAGTAATTCCATCAATAAAAAAAAAGAAAAGATATCAATGGAAATCATACTCACCAGCGCCACCAGAGGAAGAAGCGAATTCAGATGGGGAGGAGAAGTGTGGGAGCAACACTTGATAAAGATGGTCAAAGAGCACTCCTAAAAAGACATAACAGTACGATTTTAGTACACAAATTATACGTCTGAAAGATAAGATTAATAAGTTACAAACCCATACCTTCCAACATCTTCGATGGTATGAGAGAGGGTTGAGAGGTGACCACCGCCAAGGCAGTCGTTGAAGGTGCTCTCTCGAGCAGTGGGGCATCGGCGCTGGCTGCACCTGCGTTACGAATAAAGGTGAACTTGTTAGAAAGGATTGTAAGGTAAAGAAAGACAGCAACTTGGGATTTACCTGATGAGCTGCCGGCTGAAACGAAGGCGACTCCCTCCTCCATCAACATGAGGCCACCGCCCGTGGCCTCATCACCCGACTCAATGGGGGCCGTCGTCATGCTCGCGCGGCCAGGAGACGGCGGAAGATCGTAGGCGGGGAGGGCAATGATCGGAGTATTGCCGGACTCTTGAGAGAGAGCGGCTGACTCTTCCCCAAGAGTCGTGCCCATCTCACCCGCTACTTCTTCGGGCTCCGCGGTCTCCATCGGCTCATCCGCCGTCACCACGAAGTCGCCGGCCTCAAGCGCCTCGTCCGCCACTACCTTGGGCTCAGTTATAACGATCATTTCATCTGCCGCCACTTCAGGCTCGGCATCAATAACCTTCTCGGCTGCAGATCCCTCGGCCCCCAACTCAGGCTCCACAGCCCCAGCGACATTGCCCACCGTCGGCTCGGGTTCGGCCAGTGCCTCCTTCTCTGTTTCCTTGGGTTCGATGGTCTCCGCCTCCCCCTCGGTCGGACTTGGCCCTGCAGGATAGAATATATAAGAACCAGCCGCTTTATAATTCTTACAACAGGATTTTGAAAGAAATATTACCTGAGTTGGACTTGTCGTTAGCCTCCCTATTGGCGCGAATCGCCTGTCTATGAGCTGTAGACAAGGCGACTGGGGGCTCTTCTGACGGAGTATCGGCACAAGGGACGGTGCTTGGGCCCGCTCCAAGGGCCAAGGCAGCCCTGCGTGCCTTTACTTCGCGCCTCGACCGCTTCCTTTCCTCCCAGGCTATCGTGATGGACCTCTTCGACGCTTCCTTCATCAAGGCGTCGTCGTCCTCGTTCAGAGATGCCTCCAGAGCCTTTAAGGCATCTCTCATCGGCTCTTCAAGACGGACCTCCCGCGGTAGCCCTAAGGAGGCAGGAACATCGGCAGCTGGCGGAATATCCGCGTCACTTGGCGGGAACGGCATTGAGGTTCCTACGATAAAAAAGGAGAGGTTAGATCGACCATAACGCAAGGAAAATGAAAACTTGATGAATTGAAGCTTACTGAGGCCTAAAGACGCTCTAAGGCGTTCTTCTTCTTGGAAGGTCTTGAGGGAAGCGGCAATGGCTTCTTCAGTGGTGATGCCTGTTGTAAGAAAAGAAGGAAAAATGTTAGTCAAAGGCAATAATAAAGATATGATGCAATAGAAAATGCGACTAGTGATTACCTGATGCCGCAAGCTTAGCCAGCCATGCGTCACGCCTCGCTAACCGCTCCGAAGCTTCGAGGGCGGCCTCCAAATCCGTGTCATTCGGCATGACTAATCCCTCGTTAGTCCCATATTCACTCAGGCCCTCGGCATAGGGAGCATGGGGTTCCTGACCAAACACGACATCAGCGGCGAAGAGCGACTTCTTTTTCTTCTTTTGCTCACCAATCCTAGGTGCCCCCGGGATCGACTTACGCTTGGCAGCCACCTTAGGGCGGCGAGTCCCAATGTCCGCACCCACACCAGACTCCGGCAAGACTACAACCACTGTCTCCACTGGAGCACAGGGCGCTGGTGGTGCATCCGCAATATCAGGGAGCGGCAATTCGCGTGGAGGACTCTGCGCACGCGATGGCCCGGCTCTAGCATCTTTCAAAGGGGGAACTACCGGAGTCCTTGGCACCAAAGGAGCGTTGCGATCGCTACCTGGAGGCGTACCCTTACGGTCGACCAACAATCGCCTTTCCTCCTTTATAACGGCTCCCGTCGCATGATTGTACTATTCTTTATATACATTGAGGAGTCGTGGAGCGTAAGCCGGTGCACTGATAAAAAAGTGAGAACCCGTATTCAGGCGCATGAAATGATGCAGCGCGTTCTCCATCCCTTCTTCAGTGGCAGCAGGTTCCAGTAGGAAAGCTTCCAAGGGTACCCCTTGATCGTAGCCCAGTTGTTGAGCGAAACGATGCGGATTATATCTCATGAAAATCGCCGCACCGTTCTGCCTGAAGACTAGGAAGCCCGGTCTAATAGAATATAAGTGAAGGGTCTCCCGGGCCGTCAAAACTGAGGCTCCATCCTTAAAGGAGTCTTGTAATGGTCGCACCGCAATGGTGGACGCCTTTCCAATAGTCAATACCTTGTCAATGAAGGACATCCCGGCTCCAACGGTGTGAGGGCGAAGGAGTAAACCCCTGGCGTTCCATAGTGATGGGGTCACAATTGATGCGCCGATCAGCTGTATAATGCGAAGGAAACCGCACTTGTCGAAGAACGAGGGCCTTTTGTGCATGCCGAAGACACCCGCCGTGTGTAGCTCGAGCCATGATACGAAGTAGTGCATCGGGAAGACCACGTGCAGTATCCCAGGCTCATTAGCATCCGCTGCTCGACTGAGGCCATGATACAAGTGTGCCAAGCCGGCGATCCCAATGGCCACTTTTACCCCGATAGTCATCCGGTGGGCTGGGTAAAAGACAGAAGGCCGCATATGGCGAGAGTTCATCGGGATCGCAAACCAACTCAGCCATAACCCAAGAAATCCTAAGAAAAAGGCCTCCTCGTCCATCCCAGGGGCCGCAATTTCTGCAAAAGACATGGTCGGGAAGTCCGGAAGGAAAAAACCCTTTTGGTCTATTTCCCTCGCCGGCAGGTTATCCAAACCTAGACCTAAAGGGTCATCCAGGGTAGCAAACTTGGCAGCTTCTGATGAGAGGACGCTTGGGCGAAGGAACCGAGTGATGAAATCCTCAAAGCTAACTCCGCGACTCCCAAGTTCGACGAAAAGGGCCTCATAGATGTTCAACACTTTAATTAAGCTTGGGAATTGGTGTTGAACAGTATTCTCCAGCGTGAGCCCCCTTACCACCGGCTTAGCACCGAAGACATACTCGTCTGTCGGAAGCAACTCCTCATAGTGTTCCCCTATAACCGGTAAACCGGATACCTCCGTGAACTCCTCCAGAGAGATTGACACTTCCCAATCCATGGCGAGGAAAGTGTGGGTAGGAATGTTCCACTGCTCCAAGAAAGCCTTGAACCACCAGGTGGGGAGCGTGGGATACTGGAAGAGAGAGACGTAAACCGCAGTATACAATCCTAACCTTATCAACTGCGACTTCTTCATCGACAGGATATACCGAGCCCACGGCAGATAGCCGATCGGGTGGCGGGGAATCAAACCGATGTTATATGACTGCCCCCAAGGTCGCGCCTCGCCTTGACAGATACGGCGTCCTAGGATATCCAAAACCATAGGACGCTGGACCGGAATCGCATCTATGGCGGGATGAAGAAAGCCCTTTGAGGTCCAATCAACCATCTCCACGGCATACTGCACCGAGGGTGGGGTGGTATAATGAATCGCCGTAATCGGTTCTGACGGTACGGCGCACGTGAAGCTCCGTCGACCCACGATAATCTGATTATACCACGACCCCCAAAGGTGGAGACTCTTATATTCCGGGTCATGGTCCTTAAGCATGGCTAGAACTTCGTGGTCCAAGGGCGATTCAGGAAACCCTTCCTCCGAATGGGCGAACGGGAATGAGGTATCCAGAGACATGGTCACTGCAAGGGAACAAAAAATAGCCGTTAGTGCTGCAATTCCAACGCATGGCGTTTAAAAAACTTTTAATTAACTGAATTTAAAAATTAATTAAATTAAAATTAATCACACCACAATGCAGTGCAATAGGTAGGGGACCAAATGGGGACCCACAAAATCTGGATGAAAGTGCCTCATTTAATAAGACAGCCCCATCATTGGGTAAGGCTGTCAATTAATGAAAAGATCCCCAAGAGAATATTCTCATCAATTGGAAATCCCTAGAAACAAGGAGAAAATCTGCTCTTTCATAGCAAAGCTCTGTCACAGAGTGACACTTGTCAAACTCTAGTCTCAGGGGAATAGGATTCCTTAAAAGAGCATAGCTCTGTGGTAATAATGGAAAGATCCATCAAAAAAAATTTAACACTTAAAAGAATTAAAAATTTTGGAATCTTGAAAAATCCATGAAAACTTATAATAAGTTCTTCATTTTTCAGATCTAAAAGATCTACATTTGATCCAAGAGCAAAGCCCTGTTCATGGGTTAGAACCCATGAACAAGATCTCTGTAGATCTATAAGTTTTTGAGAGCAAAACTCTGTTTATGAAACCCCAATGGGGATTTCTTTAGATCAAAAGATCTTTGAGAGCAAAGCTCTGTTTATGAAACCCCAAGGGGATTTCTTTAGATCAAAAGATCTTTGAGATCAAAGCTCTGTTTATGAAACCCCTAAGGGATTTCTTTAGATCAAAAGATCTATGAGAGCAAAACTCTTTTGGTTAAGATTGATTTAAGTTAATTTGATTTAAATTAATTTTACCTAAAATTTTTCTAACTTTGGAAACGAGCAAAGCTCTGAAGTTCTTAAGCAAGAGCAAAGCTCTGGAAAATCAAAATCTTGAGAAATGATGAAGATTTTCTAAGGGCCAGAGGTCCTATTTATAAGACGCTTGCGCCCCTTTAGCTCACCCGTTGATCCAACGGTCAGGAGCTTTCCACCGCTGCACTCACGTGTGCGCCACATGAGTGCAACGGTGGAGGGGCATTTGTTTCCCCCAATCAGAGCAAAGCTCTGTTGAAATTCAAAATTCAAATTTTGAAGCAACGTTTCAAATTCCGGGCGCAACGCGCCACGTGTCAGGCGTTGATACGTCAGCGCAGCGCCCAAGACAGCGCGCCCAATCAGAGCAAACCTCTATTAAAAAACAAATAAAAGCAAAGCTTCAGTTGCGCAAGCGCTGCGCTGCATGACACGTGTCAGCGCAGTCGCTTTTGCGCAAGCGCTACGCTGCGCGACACGTGTCAGCGCAGTTGCGCAAGCGCAGCTGTGCTGCGCTGTGCGCTGCGTGACACGTGTCACGCGCTGGGGCATTTGCGCCAAACAGAATTAAGATTTTAAAGAAATCTTTCTGTTCTTATTAAAATAAGAAGATTTTCTTCTGTAAAACAGAAGCCCTTGGATCAAAAATCCAACGGTGGGGAAAATTCCCCAAATCACTCAGAGAAAAATCTCTTTAACAAATTTAACTAATTTATGGGCACTATAAAAAGGACCCTAGACCCCAAATCAAAGGCATGAACATTTGGTGAGAAATCAAAAACTTCAAACAGAGAGAACTCTGAAGAAATTCGAAGAAGAAAAAGGTAAAAGACCTTTTAGAGAGAAGAATTTCTTCTAATAGATCATTGATCTAAGAACAAGATCAATGATCTTCAATAAAAAAAACAAAAAAAATAATAGTGCTTTGCACTTATGAACCATTGGTTCTCTGTGATCAAGAAAAATAAGAAACAATTGTTTTCTTTGATCTAAATTGGATCAAGAAATCAAAAAGTGCTTTGCACTTCTTTTATGAACCTTTGGTTCTAGAATCTAAAAGATTCTCAAGATTATAGTGCCTTGCACTTGTAAAACTACACTGTTGCGCTCTTGGGTTGGCGCAAGCTACCAGAGAGCACCACGTGTCAGTATCTGAACCACTTGCGCTGTGCGCTTTGAAATAGAGCCTTGCTCTCTGAATCTGGCACAACTCACCAGAGCGCGCCACGTGTCAGCAGCGCAGCAGCGCAGCGCACTGGCACAGCGCACTGCGCTTGCATGACACGTGTCCTCACCGTAAGCGCTTACGCTCTTTGATTGGCGTAAAGCGCCTGACAAATGCAATGCATTTCTTTTGCTAAAGGGCCAGGCCCAAATCAAAAAGACCTAGTAGGCCTAAATAAATTGCAAAGCAATAAATGGGCAGAGCCCAAGTAAAATTGAAGCTCTGCATAATTTATAAATGAGCAGAGCCCAAAACAAATTGATGCTCTGCATCCTTTATGGGCAAAGCCTAAACAAAAATAAAAAAACAATGCAATGCATTATTTAAGCATGGGCAAAGCCCTAGCACAAGTCCAATAGACCAAAAACAAATAAAAGTGTTGAATATTTTTCAACTGGTCTTAGCCCAATCATGGTCGTAAGTCCTCAAATTAAATTGACTGAGCAAGGCTGCTCTTTTAAACCAATTTACAACCGGTTCGAGGGTACATCTCCGAACTCCTTTGACTCCTATCGTTGTAATCCTTCAACGACGTCAGAGAGGTGACGGGTCCCGACAACCACTCATCAATACGGACTGTGGGGTCCCTAAACCCACGGACTTAAGCGTCCTTAAACTAAAATACGGACTGTGGGGTCCTTAAACCCTCGGACTTATGCGTCCTTAAAACTAAAAGACGGACTGTGGGGTCCTTAAACCCACGGACTTATGCGTCCTTAAACTAAAATACGGACTGTGGGGTTCCTAAACCCACGGACTTATGCGTCCTTAAACTAAAATACGGACTGTGGGGTCCTTAAACCCACGGACTTATGCGTCCTTAAACTACCAATGGACCACCATGTCCCTAAACTGGCAATGGACCACCATGTCCCTAAACTGGCAATGGACCACCATGTCCCTAAACTGGAATATGGACCGCAACGTCCTTAAACTACTTATTGACCGTAACGTCATTAAACTAAACAATGGAGCCAATTGCTCTCTTTTCAGATCTAAACGATCCCGTTTAAGTTGATCTTAGCCCCAAACACGGCTAACGTATCCTTAAACATTCAAATGGACTATAAAACTCCAAATCAACTTTGGTTCAAGAGTACATCTCTGAACTCCTTTGACACCTATCGTTGTAATCCTTCAACGACGTCAGAGAGGTGACGAGTCCCGACGGCCATATATTAAATAGATCACCACGTTAAGTTGATCTTAGTCTCAAAACAGGACTAACGTATCCTTAATGAATGTTTAAGTTGATCTTAGCCTCAATACGGCTAACGTATCCTTAAACTAAAAAACACCAAACCCAAATCTAAGTAAATACGGATTTGGACTAATTCACGTCCTACGGGCGACGGCATTACTCAGTCTCCGTATACAATCCACGGGCAACCACAAACAAAACAAACACCCACGACACGAAGTGAAATTCTGGAGAAGGAGAAAGTTGTTACCACGATGCGGTAGCGTAATTAACTGCAGGGGCTTGCGCCTGCAGGGAAAAGCGTCCCCACAATCAAAAACCCCTCAAACGAGGGGGAATCTGACGAAGTCTGCTATATCGGCCGCATCCGTCTAAATATCCGATACACGGTGCCATAAATCAACTTGGCATATCCGGAGAGGTAGACGGATAAAACCAAATAGCATCTGCCCCGAATCTCAAGCAAGACGTCTCTATGTCTGCGTCGTCTTTCGGAGGGAAACAGTGATATATTGGAAAACCAGAAGCGGAAAACTGAGCTGAATCGGCGGCAGGCTGAGGCTTTCCAGGAGGGTCTGCGGACAGTCCAGCAATCCATAGTCGCGGTAGCACCCAGGCCAGCACAGCGTGAGGGCACCGTGGTAGACTTCAGAAGGCTCGGTCCATCCATATTTACAGGATTGGAGGAGCCATTGCCAGCGGAGCAGTGGCTAGTTGATACAGAGAATCTACTTGTCGCCGCGCAGATTCCAGATGAGAAAAGAGTGAACGTAGTACGCATCCAGTTAGTAGATTATGCTTGCGAGTGGTGGCTCATAGAGGAGACCCGTCTGCCCAAACCGATCAACAGGGCAACATTTTCGTGAAGTTTCTTGGGGAAGTTATTTCCACAATCTGCTTGAGAAGAGATGGAAGAGAATTTTATCAGCATGAAGCGGAATGGTGGATCTGTTGATGCGCATGCGACTGAGTGGACTCGGCTCAGTCGATTTGCGGGGCCTTTGGTTGCCAACGAGGCAGATATGGTACGAAGGTTTATGTGTAGCTTGGATATGGAGATCTAGAGGCACATCATATCTCTGAGATTGACCACCTTCTCCTAAGTTCTTGAGGCAGCCATGGAGCAGCAAAGTTTATCGGTGAAAGTGAAGGGTACGCAACAGCAAGCAGTTGTGGTGCGAAAGCCGGCGTTTACGCCAAACAGAGCTCCTGTACACAGAGGCATTCCGGTGAACAAGCGAGACATTGTACCTATGAAGAAGCCTGTTGTATCCGATCAGAGAAGGAGTGTGTTTTGTGACTACTACCAACGATCGGGACATTTCCGAAGGAAGTGCAGGATGAGGCTTGGGGACTGTCTGATTTACGGAGCTACTGATCATCGAATGCATGCTTGTCCATCAAGAGTTCAGTTGAAGGGTGATGCTCCGAGAGCACCACAAAAGCAGGTTACTCATGGGCCTAATCAAGCACGGGCCTTTACTTTGACGGCCGAGGAGGCCAAGGCTTCAGACGAAGTTTTTTCAGGTATCCTACTCGTTTATAATTTTCCCCCATCGGCATTATTCGATTCCGTTACATCCCATTGCTTTATATCGTCCAAGTTTATTGGTGCACACTCGATTCCACATACAGCCCTATCTAGTTGCTACAACATACACACTGGGAATGGGAAAATTATATTTAGTAGTGAGTGCAAGGATAGTTTGATTGTTATTTGCAGACGAAAGTTATTCGCGGATTTCTTGGTGATTGATACGGGAAGCTATGATGTTGTCTTGGGAATGGACTTTCTTGGCACTTTCCACGCTCACACAGATTATAGGGCAAAGAAAGTGATTTTCCAGATTCCTGGACATCCAGAGTTTATATATTCGGGAGGCAGCTGATCTGTCGGGCAAGTCGAATTTAGGTCTAGGCCGACAAGTGTCGTTCTTTCATCGATGGAAGTAGACAAAAAGAAAGCGCCAGCAGTAGTTCGAGAGTTTATGGATGTGTTCGAGGACATCTAGTGTTTACCGTCAAAATGAGATGTGGAGTTCACGATTGGACTTATTCCTAGAGCAACGCCGATTTCAAAGGCCTATTATCCAATAGCACCGGTGGAGCTAAAAGAAGTAAAGAAACAGCTTTGTTTCCCCCAATATATTTAACCTAATAAAAGAGTAAAGCTCTATTGAATTTAATGAGGCAGTGCCTCACGTGCTCTCCACAAGGGCGCCAGTGCCAGAGTCAATCTTATAGCATTAAATCCTATGGTGGCGCCTCACGTGCTCCTTACGCGAGCGCCAATGTGCAAAGCACAAAAGAGTTCATTATATAGAGTTAAACTCTTAGATGGCGCCACACTTGCTCCCCACGCGGGCGCCAATGTGCAAACCACAGGAGAGTTCATTACATAAGAGTTAAACTCTTAGGTGGCGCCGCGCGTGCTCTTCACGCAGGCGCCAATGTGCAAAGCATATAAGTACCCATTTTAGGAATTAAATTCTTGAGTGGCACCCATATGCATGACGCGTGAGCGCCAGTGACCAGGTAGAATTAAATTCTACAATACTCTCTGTTAAACAGAGTCGTTGGATCAAAAATCCAACGGAGATGATAAATCATCAAAATACAGAATTAAATTCTGTTGGGAGAAAATATTTCCTAAATTTTTCTAAAATAAGAAAGATACTTTCGGTTGGATCAAAAATCCAATTATAGAATAAAATTCTATTCTCTCAATCTTTCAAAATAAGAAAGATTACTCTCTGTAAAACAGAGAATCATTGGATTAAAAAATCCAATTTTACAGAATAAATTCTGTATAGGGGAAATTATTTCCTCAATCTCGTTAAAAACAAAAATCATATTCTGTAAAAACAGAAGTCTTTGGATCAAAGATCTAATGGTAGGTAAAATTCCCCAACTCAATTTTGAGTCCAATTAAATCAATTAGAATCTCTCAATGAGAGATTTTCTCAGAATTAATTAACAAACTTGCATCTACTATATAAAGGACCCGAGACTTCAAGTCTCATATAGAAGAAACCCCCCATAAGCTTCTACAAAAATATAGTGAGCTCTCAAAAAGAACAGAGAATTCAATTCTTAAAGAAATAGACCTTCCTTCTAAAAACCCTAGGTAATGAAAAGAGATCAAAATATCTCTCTCACCTGTAATATCACATCTAAGGGTTTAACCCTTATAAAAAAGAACTTCGTACTTTCTCTGGATCTGAGATCCATAAGACAAGTCTTCCACAAGTTGAGAATTTAATTCTCATCGGGAAGATCTTGTTCTTGAGAATCAAAGATTCAGGAAAGAACAAATTTAAAGAGAAATAAGAGGGAGTCCAGAATACCCCAGGAACTCAGTTCCTTCAAATCGAGAACATAGTTCTTTAAAAACTCAGCCTAAAATCCTCAAATATAGTGATTTTAGCGAGCATTAATGGTCAAAGCACCATTGATAAAGGTTTAACCTCTCTGAAAATATCAACAGAGATTAAATCTCCATATAAAAGAAACTAGCACCTCACGTGCTTCACACGTGGGCGCCCCTTTTTAACAGTGGCTCTCTTTAACAGCGCCTAGCGCTTCACGTGAAACACACGTGGGCGCCATATAAAATGTGCTTAGCACTTCACATACAGCCAAAATAGCTGAGTGCTCAGCATTAATTGGACAGAGCCTAACGCCGCACGTGCTCCTCACATGAGCGCCACAAAAATAATAAAAGTGCTTAGCACTCTATAAATAGCCAAAATGGCTAAGTGCTGATTGGGCAGCGCCCAACGCCTCACAGGCTCCTTACATGGGTGCCCCAAAAATAATAAGAGTGCCTAGCACTCCATAAATAGCCAAACGGCTGAGTACTTAGCATTGATTGGGCAGCGCCCAGCGCCTCACTTGTTCCTCTCGTGGGCGCCACATAAACAACCAAAATGGCTGAGTGCTTAGCGCTCATTGGGCGGCGCCCATAATTAAATGCTTCATATGACACTCATGTGAGTGTCAGAGCGTCAAATAAGAAAAGGGCTGAACAAACAGAGCCCAAATGAGTGCTTAGCACTTTTGAATAAAAAGAAAAAGAGCAGGAAGACTAACCCAAATTGGCTAAGTCTCTGAAACTTCTTTACAGTTAAGCCCATATGCTCTCTTGATGGATCTTAAGTAAAAATGATCCTTAAAAAACATTGTTACACTGATCTTAGTCTCAAACATGATTAATGATCTCTCATTGATGATATCAAAAATGATATTCATTCCATATCTCCTAAGGTAATCTTAGTCTCAAATATGACTAACGATTATTAGGTCCACCACAACCCCTGTTTCCCTCAAATACGGGATTTGGTTTGAGGGTGCATCTTTCCACACCTCTGATATATGTCATTGTAATTCCTCAACGTCTTCATAGAGGTGGCGGGTCCCAACAACCAACAACTCCTCTCGTCATACATTGATGCACTTTCAAATTGACGTGCATACCTCAAATACTTGCCTCAAATATGGCGGTAATAGACCGGAATGTCTTTAAACTAACATTCATCCCCAAAATGGGAATGTTGGACTGAAATGTCTTTAAACTAAAATTTCGCCTCAAACAGGGCGATAATGGACCATGATGCCCTTAAACTAAAATAATTGGGCCCAAATGCTCATATGTTTTAAGTCGATCTTAATCTCAAACCAGATTAACGGTCCTTAAATAAAACAAACCCAAATCTAAGATATACGGATTTGGACTGATCCGCGCCCTACGGGCGAAGACATAAACTAGTCTCTGTATACAATCCACGGGCAACCTAAATAAACAAAAACACACATGACACGAAGTGAACCGCCGGAGTAGGAGAAAGTGGTTATCGCAATGCGGTAACGTAATTAACTGCAGGGGCTTACGCCTGCAGGGAAGAACGTCCCCACAATCAAAAAACCCCTCATAAAATGAGGGAGAATCTGATAAAGTCTGCTACAACAGTCGCGTCTGTCAAAAACCTCCGATATATGGTGCCATAAATCAACTTGGTATCTTCGAAGAGGTGGATAGATAAATCCAAATAGCACCTACCCCCAAATTCAGGCCAAACGTTCCAACGTCTCGGTCTCTATCTTTCGGCGGTAAACAGATTTTGGCGGACTCCCCCTTAAATTGCAAGTTGTCGGACGAACATGCGTTTGATACAACCGAAGAAGAAAATGACTCCCAATGGGAACTCTACTTCGATGGAGTATCTTCCATAAAAAGGCGAAAGCAAAACACCTCTATAATCAAAGCCGGGGTGGGCCTTATCTTCGTGACTCCGCAAGGAGGGGTATTGTGTTACGCCCTCTCCTTAACAGAGCCAAGGACTAATAATGAAGCTGAATATGAAGGTTTGATAGAAGGACTCAAGATCGCTGTCGACATGGGAATCAAAGACCTCCTCATATCTGGAGACTCCCAGCTGATCGTTAGCCAAGTAAATGGCGACTATCAGACGTGCAAGCCAGAGCTGATAAAGTATGGTGAAAGAGTGCAGCAACTGCTGACACAAATCCCTTTCTACATCCTGGAGAGTATACCGCGTGCAGAAAACAGCAAGGCGGATGCATTGGCCAAATTGGCTAAGGAATTAGCCAATGAAGACCTCGATGACGTAAGGATCATTGTGCAAAGCCGCAGGGTCCTCACGCCAATAGATATATCTTCGGAAGATCTGACAGAGTCATCCAAAAGAAAAGAAATGACCTAACCAGTAACCCTTCAAATAGAGGATGAAGAAAAGGTCAAGGACTGGAGGGAAGTCTTCATAGACTATTTTAAGTCCCGATGAATGCCCAAAAATGCGTCGTTTAGATATCAGCTCATGAAACGAGCTTTGTCTTTCGCCTTCGTCAACGATACTCTATATAAGAGATCATTCGACTGTCTATGTCTAAGATGCCTGGGGCCATAGGAAGCAAAAAATGTCGTTCCAGAAATTCATGACGGGCTCTGCGGTTCTCATCAAGTTGGGCCAAAGATGAAGCTGAAGATTAAAAGAATGGGTTACTATTGGCCCACAATGATTCAGGACTGCCTCAAATATACGAAGCAGCGTCACTCGTGCCAAATTCATGGGGACTTCATCCACCAAAATCCAAATCCGCTATATCTAACAGTAGCTAGCTGGCCGTTCAAAATGTAGGGAACCGATATAATTGGCCCCATTAAACCATCATTGTCCAAAGGACATGGATTCATACTAGCAGCGACCGACTACTTTTCTAAGTGGGCAGAAGCAGTACGACTAAGGGAGGTGAAGATGGAGAATATCCTCCATTTCTTCAGGACACATGTCATCTATCAGTTCGGCACTCCACGATGAATTATCTTAGATAATGGGCCAGCTTATATAAGTCATAAAGTCAGCCGCTTCTTACAGCAGCATAAAATAGATTGAAGATGCTCTTTAGTCTATAATTCTCGGGCCAACGGTATAGCTGAAGTTTTCAACAAGACCTTGACAAAGATTATAAAGAAAACAGTGTCCAGAAATTAAAAAAAAAGACTGGCATGAAAGGTTGCACGAAGCTCTCTGGGTGTACTGAACAACGTTCAAAATGGCTACGAATACAACACCATACATGTTGGTATTCAGCACGGAAGCAATGCTTCCCCTGCAAATAGAACTCCCCTCTCTACAAGTAGCGGTTCGGTTCAAGCTAACAGATGAAGAAAATGCTCATCTTAGGCTTGTGGAGCTCAACGCCCTTGACGAAACCCGCCTTATAGCACAGCAAAATCTTGAGGCTTATAAGGCAAAGATGACACGGTTATACGAGATACTGCCCAGACCGAGAACATTCCACCAAGGCGAACTCGTGCTAGTCGTCAAAAGACCAATGATCCCCAATCGTGTAAAACGGGGGAAATTCGAGCTAAACTATGAAGGCATGTACATCATAGACAAAGTCTACCAAGGTGGAGCCTACCCGCTCATGGATATGCATGGCGAAAGACCCTTCCGGCCAATAAATGGCCGATTCCTCAAAAAATACTATGCTTAACGAGTCACGACTTAGATCTATGATAGATGACGACGCTCGTGTCCGCTCGCTATCTTCCTGAGTCAGAACTCTGAGAATAGTATGCAAAGAAGCTCCGTCGCCTCAAACATGGCGATGAAGGACCAAGATGTCTGTAAACTAATTATCCGCCTCAAATATGGCAATAAAGGACCGAGAAGTCCCTAAACTAATTATCTGCTTCAAATATGGCAACATTGGACCGAGAAGTCTCTAATCTAACAATGGACCGAGAAGCCCTAAACTAACATCAGACCGAGATGTCTCTAAACTAGAACCTCGCCTCAAATATGGCGATATTGGACCGAAAAGTCCCTAAACTAAAATTTCACCTCAAACATGGCGATAATGGACCAGAACATCCCTAAACTAGTGCATCGCTCCAAATATGGCGATACATTCCCTTGAGATCTATATTGCAATCGAAGTTTTAGCGGGAAAGATTGCAACTCAAGTCCCACTGGTTTCATAGCTACTCCAGCGATGAAGCCACCCCCAAAACCCACCGGCAAACAGGTGGGTCACCTGCGACGAAGCTACTTTCGAGAGTCTCGCCATAAAAAAAAAGACGGTATGTACACAAGAAAAATGGGCATGGATGAAAACCTGAAAGGGTGTCGTGTGTAAAAACAGCAGGACTGCCGGTGAGTTTATGAAAACCAGAATAGGGCACAAACTCGTAAAATAAAAAAATTCATGTGAACTTGCAAGGTCCTCTTGACCTTGTGAGGAGAAAATACCTGTGTGAGATGCTTGCGACTCACAAAGGAGAAATATACTTAGGAGTCCTCATGATTCCTAAGGAGAAATTATACTTACGGGGTCCTCATGACTCGTAAGGAGAATTCCCCTTATGAGACCCTCACGGCTTATAAGATTCAAAAGCCTTAAGCTACAGGGATCTGAACCTGTTCTTCAGCCGCCACATCCCCCAAGTTACCCTACAGGCGGTCTAATATTGACCCCTATATACAATCCATGGGCACGAATAAATATTCTCTCATCAAGTTCCACCAATGACGAGAAACATCCCCGTATGGTGAACGACACTTGTAAGTCCTCTCAACATATCAGGAGAAAACACTTGTATATGATCTATGGGCATAAACAAATGAAAAGCTAAAAAGATAGAGCATCGCGGCAATAAAATAAAATTTCCTCTGCCCTGCAAGTATATCCATATTGACTCTTGTATACGATCCATGTCCACAAACAAATGAAAAGGGAACCATAATTTCCCATCAGGCTCCGTAAAAAAGAGAGCCAGATCTTGACGGCAATATCTACAGCCTAGAGATCAGCTCGACGTTCTTCTCATTCCAACAGGGTGCAGACGTAACGTTAACAAAGCTCCAAGGAGCCAAATCAAAACGGAGTAATGGCAAAATCCTAGCTCCAACTCAGCGTTCCTTCTTATTCCAGCAGGATGCATACACAACGTCAACAAAAGAACCAAGGGTCGAAACCAAAAATGGAGTAACGGCTAAATCCTAACTCCAAGTCTCGATGGCACATATACAACCTAGAGACCATCCCGACGTTCCTCCTTATTTCAGGAGGATGCGAATGCGGCTATCAAATGAAAATGCAGCAATGGCATATTCCTAGCTCCGGACTTCAACTACAATACATACAGCATAGAAGTCTTACAGATATCTACCCTACTTCAGCAAAGAATCGACGCGACATCGTCAAAACAAAAAATGAAGCAACGGCATATTCCCAGCTTCGGGTCTTGAAGGCAATTTATATAAAGCCTAAAACACTATCGGAGATTATCCCACACCAGAGCGGAGTGGTTATGACTCATCGGGGCTCCAAACTGAGCCTAACCTCAAGTAAAAAGCGTCATGGAAAATTCCTAACACTTGCTCTTCCAACGGTAATATGACCTAAAGAGATTACTTGAAGACATCTTGTCCGTCCTAAAGGGATCAGAGACACAATAGTCACGGGGCTACTCGAACAACGGCTTAATGACCGCATATCGAGGTATACATCAGCCAACGCGATGGTACCACGGACTAAAACCCTAGTACCACAAGCCTAACGGACCTCTGTCGTAAAGAATGGGGGTTATTTGCATATAACGTTAGGACAAGTTTGCCTGTAAAACCAAGGGAGGTAAACTAAAAACACTCCGAAATGAGTACATAAACTAGAGACTCCGAAATGAGTGAATAAACTACAAACTACGAAATGAGTACATAAACTAGAGACTCCGAAATGAGTGAATAAACTACAAACTCTGACATGAGTACATAAACTACAAACTCCGAAATGAGTAAATAAACTACAAACTCCGAAATGAGTAAATAAACTATTGAGCGCTAAATTAAGACATCGGACACAGGGGAACACATGCAAAAAAATGTGAATTATTTATTCATAAATCAAAATGGTTTACATTTATGTAAAGAAAAGTGGGAAATACAATTTTAACTGTTAAGAAGGCGGGGCTTTTAATAAATTGGCAACCCACTCACTTTCTTCCCGTAGCTCCTCCTCGCGTGCCACTACTGCAGCTAGCCTCGCTTCGACTTGAGCCCGTTATTGCAAATATGATGAAAGCTTCTCAGCGATTTCCTGCTTTGCAACCTCGCAATCTCGCATGCCCCACTCAATAAAGTCGAGGTTTTGCCTCAGCGCAAGTCCATTAGAAATGCATTGTTGAAGGTTTTTTGAAAATAACTCGCAGCTGCGCGGCATTCGCTTCGACTTGGGCTCGCAATCAGCTAAATTCATCAGAAGCTGTCTTATGCTCCTTTCGCTTCAAGGCTAACCTTTGCTCAAAGTATTGAATAGAATCGGCACATTGCTCGATTCACGCGATCAGTTGAACCGTCGAGATTAATGCTTCAGGAGTGAGACGCCTGATTTCGATCTCATGCATAAAAGCCTCGATCCGCTTACAATAATCAACCCAAAGGCCGACGAAATCTTTGTTATAGAAATTCACAAGCGTCGCCAGCATCGGGTTGACCTCGTCAGCAAAATCAGCGGTAGAAGTAAAAGCTTCAACGTTAAGATCTTCGATGAATTCACTCCGCATTCCCCTGCTATTCGCCGCACCTCTGGAAGATTAACGCTTAGCAAAGGGCTCCGTAGGTATGGAAATGCAAGACTCAAAGGGAGCCAAAGCTGGTGTAGCTGCTGCAGAATAAATCATGCACAAAGAAGGGTCAGATTTCAACCTGAAAAGTAAGGAAGAATACCGATGGACGAGATCTACCATACCAGTGGTCAAAAATGGCAGGGCAGGGAGCACAGGAGGTTCGGTTATTCCCCCGCTATCTTCTTCGAGCTGTGATACTGTGGTCAATATGAGGAAGCTTAGAAATAGAAAGTTTACTCGTGGAAAGATGAAATAACAGGTGAAGAATATACTAACCAATGCCTGAAGGGGGAACGAGTTCCGATTGGAAGGCAAAGTACGGGCTTAACATTTGGTGTAAGCGGTCAAAAAGCACTCCTGCAGGATTGCAACAATATATGGTTAATATAAGAAAACGGTATCCACACTGAAACAAGAAATGAGGGATCTCTACCTTCCATCATTAAACCCGAGAAGGGTGGAGCAGTGACAATCGTGGCCACAGCTGACAGTGATCCTTCAATCATGTTGCGCCGGGGTCTACCACGTCTATATTCAGAATAAAGGAAATATTAGCAGAAATGTTTAATGGGATTGAGAAACCAAAAGTAATAGCTCGAGGTATACCTGATGGGGCGGAAATCATAACAGGGTCTGGGGTGGAAATCATAACAGGGTTGGAGCGTCACCAGCCTCAACGGCTTCCTCATTTTCCATCATCATCAGGAAGGTGGATTCGGAATCTACACCTTCATCTCCTAAATCAATAAGGACCGTTGTAATGCTCGCATTACCCGCTGATATCGGGGATCCACGAGGGGAGGAAGCGGCAATCGGAACAGTCCCAGATTCGAAAGGGAGGCCTAATACTCCGGGCACTTCGAGTGTTGGCACTTCGCCCGCCACGTCACCACCTGAACTCGGCCTTGTTAAAAAAAAGTATTATAATTTAAGGAAAAAAGACTGCAATTAGGTTTCAATAAAGGATTGTGCACTGTTTTACCTTGAAGCGACCGCTCGGCCTCTTCGCGAGCTGCACGCGCAATCTGCCTATGAGCTGTGGACAGGGCAGAAAGAGCGTTCTCCATGCAAAAGTCAGAAGTCGAGCATCACTCGAACCCGCGTCTGCGTCCAAATTAGTCTGATGCTCCCTTGTGGCATGCTTTTTGCACTTTCTCTCGGCTTTGGCTGTACGGACGGATCTCCTCAGGACCTCCGACAGAGGAGCATCTTCGTCCAGATCAAGCTCGGCCTCGGGACATACTGCAACATCCGTCATCGGCTTCTTCAGTGATGCCTCCCATGGCGGCCCGGGCAGGACCTCAGCCATAACCGGTGGCTCTGAAGGCTCTTCCACACCACCATCCAAGGTTGGCATTGTACTCGGAACAACATGGGCTGCGGTGGTTCGTGTAATAGGAAAAGGAAATGAGTCAAGTTATGAATAAAATAAACTAAATATGTAAAGACGTCATGAAACAAATCATACCAAGACCCATGGAAGTGCGAAGCCTCTCCTCCTCAAATGTTTTGAGGGACGCCAAGAGAGCCTTTTCAGTGGAGATTCCTGTTAAGAGAAGAGCGTTAGTAAAGCGTAATAAGTTCATAAAAAGGGATATATATAGGAGAGTATAAATGAAATATACTGGACGCCGCAAGAGAAGTTAACGCCGCTTGCTCATGGGCCAGTCTTTCAGAAGCTTCGATAGCAGCTTGAAGGTCAGTAGCGGTAACAGGAGCTTCGAATAGACCATCGTTAGTACCATACTCAGACAAGCCTTCGCTATAAGAAGCATGAGGCTCTTGGTCGAATACAACATTAGCTGAGAAGAAAGATTTCTTCTTCTTCTGCGAGTTAGCACCAACACCCGATGATAAAAGTTTTCGCTTAACGGGTTTCTTCGGACGGCGGGTCCCGATCTCTAAGCCACTACCCGACTCGGGGGACGCAGTAGCCACTACAGCCACAGGAGCATTTACCTCCAGTCGAGGCTTATCTGGAAAAGCTCATGGAACCACAACTGCGCTGCTTCCCCTCAAAGAAGGAAGCACAACCGCCCATCGCTTCAGCAGGACCGCTGGATTACTGACTGGGACAGCATCCTTGTGGTCAAGCAGCAGCCGCCTCTCCTCCTTGATGACAGCGCCCGTCACATGTTGGTACCAAGCAACATAAGCATTCGAGGCCTTTGGAATATGACTCGACTCGCTGATGAGGAATAGGACCCCGTATTCAGAAGCATGAAATGATGTGTCGCGTTGCGAACACCTTCCTCAGTGGTGATGGGATCCACGATGAACGCCTCGAGAGGAACGCCTTGGTTTTAACCCGATTGCTAAGCAAAACGGTGTAGGTTATATCTCATGAACAAAACCAAGGCATTCTGTTTGAATACCAGGAAACCCGGCTTGATAGAATACAAGTGGACGATCTCTCGGGCCCTCAATGCAGAAGCTCCGTCCTTGAAAACGTCGTGAAGCGGCTGGATTGCTTTGGAAGATTACTTGCCGATGGTCAGGACTGTGTCGACGAAGGTCATGCTGTCCCCGACCATGCGCGGGCAAAGAAGCAATCGCCGAGCCTCCCGTTATGTTGGGTCTGGAGAAGAAACATCGACCAAGTGCATGACCCGAGGAAAATTGTATCCTTCATAAAATCTGGGTCATTTATGCACACCAAAAACACCTAGCACATGCATCTCGATCCATGAGGTGAAGTAATGTAATGGGAGATTAACGAGCTTCAGATCCAGCTAAGTAGTGTCAGACGCTAGACTCAGGCTATGATATAAGTAAGCTAGACCTGCAACCCCAACGGCCAGGCATCCCCGCCACAATACGGTGAGCCGGATAAAAGATAGACAGTCTCATATAATGGGATGCATCGGAAGTGCGAACCAGCTCAACCATAAGCCGATGAACCCTAGGAAGAATGTCTCCTCATCAATGTCCGGAGCAGCGACCTCTGCGAAAGAAACGATCAGGGCATCCGGAATAAAAAGAACTGCTTTAAATATGCTTCCACGGTCGGTAATTTGTCCAAGCCAAATCTGAACGGATCATCAAGCTTGGAGAACTTTGCAGCTTTCTTCGGCAAAGCCTCCAGACGAAGGAAGCGGGCGATGAAATCTGTAAAGCTAACTTCGTGCCCACCAGACTCCAAGAATAAGCTCTCGTATATGTTCAACACCTTGATCAAGCTTAGAAACTTATCTTGAACATCATTCTCTGAGGTAAACCCCATTACCACCGATTCGGTAGTGAAGATGTACTCGTCAGGGGGAAGTATGTTCTCATAATGTTCCCCTCTGACAGGTAATTCAGATATCTCCGCGAATTCCTCCAATGAGATTGAGACCTCCCGATCCGATAAGAGAAATGTATAGGTTGGGATATTCCATTGCTCCAGAAAAGATTTGACTCACCACACATGGGGAGTGTGGTAGTGAAAGAGGGACATATAGATCGCTGGATATAGCCCGGTCTTCAGTACCAGCGACTTCTTAGCCGATAGAATGTATCGAGCCGACTGCAGATAGCCAGCCGGATGACGGGGAGTCATTCCTATCATGTAAACCTGCCCCTAAGGTCGCGATTCTCCTTGGCATATGCGACGCCCTAGAATGTCTAGGGCCATCGATGGCTGCACTGGTATCGATTCCATGAAAGGTTGGAGACGACCTTCCGAGGTCCAGTTGACCACTTGTACTGCATAAGCGACCTGCGGAGGGTCAGTGTAATGGATTGACGGAATCGGTTCTGACGGCACTGCGCAAGTAAAACCGCACCGACCCTGGATAATATGACTGTACCACGACCC
Source organism: Agapanthus africanus (assembly GCA_030015575.1). Taxonomy (NCBI): domain Eukaryota; kingdom Viridiplantae; phylum Streptophyta; class Magnoliopsida; order Asparagales; family Amaryllidaceae; genus Agapanthus; species Agapanthus africanus. The sequence continues at coordinate 198,647,614 of JASDDO010000028.1, read as the reverse complement.
CTACATATGAAGAGACTTCTGCTCTGGGTCATAATCCCGAATGACCGCAAAGACTTCCCAATCTATAGACGCATCGACGAAAGCACTCTCCAAGCGAACGTAGGGGAAGGAGGAATCGGAAGCCATAGTACCTATAAAAATAAATAAATAAATAAATAAAATGGGGTTAATTATCGACATAATGTTCAAGTCTTTAGCGTTTTCATTACACCTAAATTTGTACTACATTCTGGCATGTTAAAGTCACCATAGTTCAAAAAGAAAGGGACAATGGACCCCATAAAATCAAGGTAATGCCCCCATCAATGATTAGAAAGGCACTCATTGTAAGAATCCAAAAGGATTCTCATTTAATAAAAAATCTCATTAAACTGTGGAGTTTAAACTCTTAATATTTTTGAAAAACGAGTTCTACAGCAGATTCAATTCTGCAAGAAGAACCCTGGAAAGAAAATAAGAAAGGAGAATAAAATTCCCAAAAGAATTTCTTAAAAAGAAATTTTATCAGAGCTAAGCTCTGTAGAACAATCCGGAATTAAATTACTCTAATAATGAGATTAAATTTCAAAAATCCCCATGGGAAATAAACTGGAATTAAATTCCAGAGACCTCTTAAAGATCAGAGTAATAGGATAAAACCCTAAGATCTCTGAGACCAACGGTCTACCTAAATAAAGTTTTTAAAGATCTCTAAGAGATCATTTCAAGAAAAAGAGTCGAGCTCTGTTAATGGGTTAAAAATCCAAGACAAAAAAGAGTCTCTTCTAAGAGAAAAATTGTCATAATCCTTACCAATTTTCTTAAACAGAGTTAAACTCTAAGAGTTTCTTTGAACAAAGATCTAAGCTCTGAGAAGTGAATTAAATTCTCAAGGAAGAAGAAAGAGGATGACGAAACGGTAGTCATCTCAAAGGCCAAAGACCCTATTTATAAGACAAGAAGGGACGGTTCAACGCCCCAAGAGATCGAACGGTGAAAAAAGTGACACCGTTGAACCCATAAGAGAGCAACGGTAGGGGGAATTTGTTTCCCCCAATATATTCAACCTAATAAAAGAGCAAAGATCTGTTGAATTTAATGAGGCAGCGTCTCACGTGCTCTTCACGAGGATGCCAGCGCCAGAGCTAATTTTATAGGATTAAATCCTATAGTAGCGCCTCACGTGCTCCTCACGCGGGCGCTAATATGCAAAGCACAAAAGAGTTCATTACATAGAGTTAAACTCTTAGATTGCACTGCACGTGCTCCTCACACGGGCGCTAATGTGCAAAGCACAAGAGAGTTCATTACATAAGAGTTAAACTCTTAGATGACGCCGCACGTGCTTCTCACGCGGGCGCCAATGTGCAAAGCATATAAGTACCCATCTTAAGAATTAAATTCTTGAGTGGCACCTACGTGCACAACACGTGAGCGCTAGCGCCCAGGTAAAATTAAATTCTACAATACACTCTGTTAAACAGAGTCAATGGATCAAAAATCCAACGGAGATGATAAATCATGAAAATACAGAATTAAATTCTGTTGGGAGAAAATATTTCCCAAATCTTTCTAAAATAAGAAAGATACTTTCGGTTGGATCAAAGCTCCAATTATAGAATAAAATTCTATTCTCTCAATCTTTCTAAATAAGAAAGATTGCTCTCTGTAAAATATAGAACCATTGGATTAAAAATCCAATTTTACAGAATAAATTATGTATAGGGGAAAATATTTCCCCAATCTCATTAAAAACGAAAATCATATTCTGTAAAAACAGAAGTCCTTGGATCAAAGATCCAATGGTAGGTAAAATTCCCAACTCAATTATGAGTCCAATTAAATCAATTGGAATCTCTCAATGAGAGATTTTCTCAGAATTAAATAACAAACTTGCCTCCACTATATAAAGGACCCTAGACTTCAAGTCTCATATAGAAGAAACCCCCTATAAGCTTCTGCAAAAATACAGTGAGCTCTCAAAAAGAACAGAGAATTCAATTCTCAAAGAAGAAGATCTTCCTTCTCAAAATCCTAGCTAAAGAAAAGAGATCAAAATATCTCAATCACCTATAATATCACATCTAAAGGTTTAACCCTTGTAAAAAAGAACTTAATTCTTTCTCTGGTTCTGAGATCCACAAGACAAGTCCCCCATAAGTTGAGAATTTAATTCTCATCGGGAATATCTTGTTCTTGATAATCAAAGATTCAGAAAAGAACAAATTTAAAGAGAAAGAAGAGAGAGTCCAGAATACTCCAGAAACCCAGTTCCTTCAAATCGAGAACTTAGTTCTTTAAAAACTCAGCCTAAAATTCTCAAATATAGTAATTTTAGCGAGCGTTGATGGTTAAAGCACCATTGATAGAGGTTTAAACTCTCTGAAAATATCAACAGAGATTAAATCTCTATATAAAAGAAACTAGCGCCCCGCGTGCTTCCCACGTGGGCGCCCCTCTTTAACAGCGCCTAGCGCTTCACGTGAAACACACGTGGGCGCCATATAAAAAGTGCTTAGCACTTCACATAAAGTTAAAATGGCTGAGTGCTCAGAGCTAATTGGGCAGTGTCCAGCGCCGCACATGGTCCTCACATGGGCGCCACATAAATAATAAGAGTGCTTAGCACTCCATAAATAGCCAAAAAAGCCAAGTGCTGATTAGGCAACGCCCAGCGCCTCACGTGCTCCTTACATGGGCACCGCAAAAATAATAAGAGCGATTAGCACTCCATAAATAGCCAAACGGCTGAGTACTTAGCACTGATTGGGCAGCGCCCAGCGCCTCACATGTTCCTCACGTGGGCGCCACATAAACAGCCAAAGTGGCGGAGTGCTTAGCGCTCATTGGACGGCATCCATAATTAAATGCTTCACATGGCACCATGTAAGTGTCAGAGCGTCAAATAAGAAAAAGGGCTGAACAAATAGAGCCCAAATGAGTGCTTAGCACTTTTGAATAAAAAAGAAAAAAATACGCAGCTAAGCCCAAATTGGCTAAGTCTCTGAAACTTCTTTACAGCTGAGCCCATATGCTCTTTTGATGGATCTTAAGTAAAAATAATCCTTAAAAAACATTGTTAAACTGATCTTAGTCTCAAACATGATTAATGATCTCTCATTGATGATATCAAAAATGATATGCATTCCATATCTCCTAAAGCAAACTTAGTCTCAAATATGACTAATGATTCTTAGGTCCACCACAACCCCTGTTTCGCTCAAATACGGGATTTGGTTCGAGGGTGTATTTTTCCACACCTTTGATAATATGTCGTAATTTCTCAACGTCTTCAGAGAGGTGGCGGGTCTCGACAACCAACAAATCCTTTCGTCATACATTGAAGCACTTCCAAATTGACGTGCATACCTTAAATACTTGCCTCAAACATGGCGGTAATGGACCGGAATGTCTTTAAACTAACATTCTTCCCCAAAATGGGAATGTTGGACCAAAATATCCCTAAACTAAAATTTCGCCTCAAACAGGGCGATAGTGAACCGTGATGCCCTTAAACTAATATAATTGAGCCTAAATGCTCATATTTTTTAAGTCGATCTTAATCTCAAACCAGATTAACGGTCCTTAAATAAAACAAACCCAAATCTAAGATATACGGATTTTGATTGATCCGCGCCCTACGGGCGACTACATAAACTAGTCTCCGTATACAATCCACAGGCAACCTAAACAAAAAAAACAAACACGACACGAAGTGAACTGCCGGAGCAGGAGAAAGTGGTTATCGCAATACGGTAACGTAATTAACCGCAGGGGCTTGCACCTGCAGGGAAGAGCATCCCCACAATCAAAAACCCCTTATAAAATGAGGGGGAATCTGATAAAATCTACTACAACGGTCGCGTCTGTCCAAACCTCTGATATATGGTGCCATAAATCAACTTGGTATATTCAGAGAGGTGGACGGATAAAACCAAATAGCATCTGCACCCAAATTCATGCCAGACATCCCAACGTCTCGGTCTCTGTCTTTCGACGGTAAACAAGCTTACCGAATTACTAGAGAAGGGTTGGATTCACAGCAGCAATGCACCCTAGGGAGCTCCAGTTCTTCTAGTAAAGAAGAATGATGGCACACGGAGGATGCGCATTGATTATCGAGAATTAAATGGGTAACTATTAAGAATAAGTACCCGATCTCTCGCATCAGCGAATTATTCGATCAACTTAGTGGCGTGAGGGTATTCTTTAAGTTGGATTTGCGATCCGGATATCATCATGTTTGGGTGAAATCAGAAGATATTTACAAGACAGCATTCTGAACTCGATATGAGCATTATGAGTACTTAGTGATGCCATTTGGAGTTACTAACGCACCGGTAATATTTATGGACTTGATGAACCGAATCTTTTCACCGTACCTGGACCAGTTCGTAGTGATGTTTATTGATGACATTCTGGTCTATTCGAGGAGCAAAGAAGAGCATGCAAAATACTTGAAGATCACATTGCAAACGTTGAGGCAAGAAAGGTTATATGGTAAGATAAGCAAGTGCGAGTTTTGGCTCGAAGAAGTGAAGTTCTTGGGTCATGTTATATCCGGAGATGGAATTGTCGTTGACCCTGAAAATATTGCAGCTGTTCATGATTGGCCGATTTCGAAGAACGTAGGGGAGATCAGAAGTTTGCTTGAGCTTGCCGGATATTATAGAAGGTTTGTGGAGAAATTCGCTCGAGTAGATGAACCATTGACCAAGCTAACACGAAAGAAGGTACCATTCATATGGACAGAGAAATGCGCGTCAGCTTTTAAAGATTGAAACAAAGATTGACCACCGCTCCTATCTTGACAGTGCCAGACAGTTCCGGAGGGTTGGTTATTCACAGCAACATATCTGGAAAAGGCTTGGGATGTGTTCTAATGCAGCATAAGAAGGTTATAGCCTATAAGTCAAAACAATTGAAGACTCATGAGAAGAACTACCCAACTCATGATCTAGAGCTAGCAGCAGTGATTTTTGCTTTGAAGATTTGGAGACACTACTTATTGGGCGAAAGAGTTGAAATATTTACCGATCACAAGAGCCTAAAGTATGTGTTCACACAGAAAGAGCTCAACATGAGGCAACGTAGATGGTTAGAGCTGATGGCTGACTATGATCTTGACCTAAAATACCATCCGGGGAAAGTCAATGTAGTGCCGAATGCTCTAAGTCGGTTGCCAGCAATACGGATGTTGACTACACAGAAGGAGATTGTAGCTGATTTTCAGAGATTCGAGTTGGAGATTGTACTACCGCATTTTTCGGGACAGATGATGCAATTGCAAGTACAGTCATCCTTGATCGATAACATTAAAGCAACGCAGTCGCACGATCCAAGGTTGCAGAAGTTTCGAGAACAAGTTGAAGCGGGACTTCGAACGAACTTGTTTATTCATGAAGATGGTCCGTTACGATATGGAAATCGTTTATGTGTGCCTAAAGGAGATGTTCGTGAAGGAGGCTCATAGTTCCGCATATTCCGTACATCCGGAAGGCACAAAGATATACCGAGATTTACGGCAACATTTTTGGTAGGAAGGCATGAAAAGAGAGATTGCTCGCTATGTATCCAAGTACTTGGTGTGTCAGCAAGTTAAGGCTGAACATCAAAGGGTAGCTGATTTATTGCAACCACTTCCGATTCCTCAATAGAAGTGGGAATATATAACCATGGATTTCGTGACAGCTTTACCGCAAAGTCCAAAGGGCAAAAACGCAGTTTGGGTCATTGTTGAGCGATTGGCCAAGGCAGCTCATTTTATACCGTTTCGAGTTGGTCAGTCAACGGAAGCGTTAGCAGAGCGGTACATGCAGAAGATTATGAGATTGCATGGAGTACCTGTGAGCATTGTTTCTGATCGTGATACCCGATTTTTATCTCACTTTTAGAGGAGTCTAAAGGAAAGTTTGGGGACTAGCTTGAAGTTTAGCACCGCCTATCATCCGCAGACAGATGGCCAGTCTGAAAGAACGATCCAAACTCTTGAAGATATGTTGAGAGCATACATTTTAGACTTCAAGGGTTCATGAGAGGATCATTTGCACTTGGTGGAGTTTTCTTATAATAACAGTTTTCAGGCGACTATACAGATAGCTCCATTTGAAACATTATATGGTCGTAAGTGTCGCTCGTCCGTCTGCTGGGACGATATTAGAGAAAGAAGATTATTGGGACCGGATCTTATTGTGCAAACCATGGAGAAAGTCAACGTGATCCGAAGTCATATGAAGGCGGCACAAGAAAAGTTGGGCTGATACAGGATGAGACCTCTGGAGTTCACTGTTGGTGATCTTGTATTCCTGAAGATATCACCGACCAGAGAAATGATCCGATTTGGTAGTCGAGGTAAGTTTAGTCCTCGATTCTTTTCGATATTATCGAGTGTGTTGGAGAGGTAGCTTATCAATTGGTGTTACCACCATCCTTGGCGAGTGTTCATGACGTGTTTCATGTATCTCAACTCCGCAAGTATGTTCTAGATGTGACGCACGTCCTAGGTCACTCGGAACTGACATTAAGAGAAGATTTAACATATGAAGAGCGACCAATAGCGATTCTAGATCGACAAGAAAAAGTCCTCAAGAACAAAGTTATCCCACTAGTACTTGTTTCATGGGGGAATCGCTCGCACGGAAAATCTACGTGGGAACTTGAAGAGGAGATCTGATAGAAGTTTCCACGCCTCTTTCCTTAGATCCGTGTTTTCTTGCCTTTTCTTGTTCCGTGAATTTTGAGGACGAAATTCTTTTGTAGTTGGGTATAATATAACACCCTAGTGCATTTATACCATATTTTATTTGGGGGTTTTCAAATTTTGCAACAACTTCTTGTTTATTATCGGTTTTGGGTGCGGATAGTGCATTTGGTAACTGTGGTTAGTATTCGACCCGACCTGCATGATCGAAACCCATCATGGTTCTAGATTACGTCACATATTATCTGGTACAGAGGATCCATGCACATTTAGATTCTATATACATGTATGATATATTTGGTATCCATATATCTTTTAATAATACAAATAATAACCAAATAATATATATTGATATCTAGCATGGCATGTTATCATACCCCTTTCCATATGGTTGCATCCATACATCGTGTTCATGTCCAGATTGATAAAACAGACTCGTTTGGATCGCTACGTATATTTATATAGATCCGTACTTGTGGATATGCGTTTTTATTAATCGGATATCGCATTATAGTTTTCACTTATACGTATATTATCCATATTTTAAAACTAGATTTTTAGAAGAGACCCGGGTATTTTTCAGAGCAATTTGATATTAGTTGTTTAAATCCAAGAATATATATTATAATATTATTTTCAAAACTAAACTAACAGTTAAAAAAATTATATTGTATATATATAATATATATATTTATATTAACTAAACTAATTCCTATTCTAATCTCTCTCTCACAGCCTCTCACTCTCTCTCTCTCTCTAAATCTCCTCTCTCTCTCATCATCATCTCAGGATCCCTCTGTCTCTCTCTCTTTCCCATATATATATATATATATATATATATATATATATATATATATATATATATATATATATATATATATATATATATATATATATTAACTTAATATTATCACACCTTTCTCTCTCCTCCCTTTTCTTTTCTTCTTCCTCCTCTGCCCTCGCGACGAAACCTAAGACGAACCCTAGCCTCGACGTCACCGCTCCCTCGCCTTCACTGCCGACCTCCTCACAACCTCGCCACCCTCATCACAACCTCCACTTCCACCTCTCTTCACCTCTCCCAAAGAACCCACAAGCCCACGACAACAACCGAGCAAACCCAGCAACCTCCCCTGCAGCAACTCAAGAAACCCCTCGCCGCCGATCACCTCACCACCTTGACCTCACCTCGACCTCATCCCTCTTCTAATCTCCACCAGCACCACAAACCACCACCACCATCACCATCGGTTGCAACAGCAACCCGAGAGAACCTGAGGCCCCTCGTCGTCGACGACAACCCATCGTCGTCTTTACCTTCTCCTTTGTTCTCTGACCCCAGAACCCAGAGCAGCCACCCCTTATTTCTCTCTTTCTTCCTTCTTTCTTTCTTCTCTTTCTTGATCGGTTCTTGACCATCTCGCCGGAGTCACACGCGTCATCAACGATCCGGATGACCCAGTCGTCGTCGTTGTCCAGCGTAAACATCACGTCACGTTATTGATCAGCTAGGTCAGTCCTGCACGTGCGTGAATTGCATCGCGACGTTTATCCAACGTCGAACGTGATGTATGTACCCCGACGTGAGATTCGATCAGGCAAGTTTAACTTGCAACATGCTATATCATATTATATCAATATCTATATGAATAAAAACAGTACATGTGTTTTATTATCCAGCAATTATTACCAATTTATAGTGTTACGTTATCCGTTCGTATTCGTACCGATAATAGCATATCTAATTACATTCCGGAACATCATGATATCATTATAATATTATCTAGTTTGCACCATACTTGGTAATGGATATATAATGGTTATTACAGATAGATACATATCCATCCGGGTATCAAATTTGTTTACTGTGTTCCGATAACGATTACAGTTTCACATTGGGTATCTATTTGATACATATGCATCACATGACATGTGCACGACACACTACTTGACTTGTTACATAGATCTAGTTACTAATGCCAATAATATTAACGTGTTGTCCTGATAGACGTGACTTGTTGTCTGCATAGACGAGAACTGTATATACTTGATCCTGTGTTGGCATTAGATTACATTGGCAATACCTGACTTGAACACAAACCTGAGGGGAAAAGGGAAATCAAGAATGTAACCGAAACGTAACTCAAGAGGATATTATTACATGTTTGTCATTTTTCTAGGCATTACGGAATAATTACATGTTTTCCGTTTTTCTGGGCGTTACGGAATAATTACATGTTTGCCGTTTTTCCGGGCGTTACGGAATAATCATTACTTGTTTACCGTTTTTCCAGGCGTTACGGAATAATTACTTGTTTATCGTGTTTCCGGACGTTACAGAATAAATACTGTTACCGTGGTCCAGTGGGGAATGAACGGAATATATACTGTTTGGTTACGATGAAGATTACATTAATTGATTTCAAAAACTTTTAGAATAGATAACCTAGAAGAACAGTTTGAGAATACACATCACATACCCATACATACACATACCTCACTGTTTCATATCTATGTTATTCATTTATATTCATGTTTGATTATATCATTATATCATGGTTATCACTGTTATTTTGATATTATGACGCACTGACGTTTAGGTTTTGCATGGCCCGGTTCCTTTACCTTTATCGTAGGCAGATCAAAAGTATTTTAATAATCAAGCCAAGCAGTGAGGAATTGAACATGTGTTATTTAGAGATGTTTAGTTTAGTTTAGTTTCTGCAGTTTTATTTCTTTGATGTGAGCCCATATTGGGACATGTTTCAGATGTTGTTTATTGGAGATTGATTCGTTTTCGCTTATGCATTTTCTTGACTCTATTTACTGTGGCAGATGAACATGTATTAGCTAGTTTTATATTTTTCTGTTTTTGATATTCTATAGAAAGTCGTAATGTAACTGTGGAGGGATGATTTTTAGCCACAGGTAGCATGATTGACTCTGTCACGTGTCGTAGTTTACATGTCTTGGGAAGCGGGGCGTGACATTATGAGGGCCCATTTGTTATAGAGGAAGTCTACTAAGGTGGAGCTTTCCAACTCGTAGATATGCATGGAGAAAGAATATATCGACCAATAAACGGTTGATTTCTCAAGAAGTATTATGCTTGAAGGGTTGCAACTTAAGTCTATGATAAATGACGATGCTTATGTCCGCTCCTTATTTTCCGAAGCCGGAACTCTGAGAGCCGACCACTTTGCCCCAAACACGGGGATGATGGACTAAAATGTCCCTAAACTAACACATCGCCCCAAACACGAGGATGTTGGACCGTAATGTCCCTAAACTAATGCTGGACCGCAACATCCCTAAACTAATATTAGACCGAAATATCCCTAAACTAACACATCGCCCCGAACGCAAGGATGTTGGACCGAAATGTCCTTAAAATAATATTTGTTGCCCTATGGATAGTCTCCAAATTGACTACCGTATACAATCCACGGGCACAAATAATACATATCTTCACCAAGTTCTACTGGCAAGGTCATACACCGAGTCCCACTGGCAAACAGTGGGTCACCTGTGACGAAACTACTTCCGAGAATCCCGCTGACAAACGATGTTGAACCACCTTCTACGGAGCTTCCTTAAAAAAACGGCATGTCCGCAAGCAAAATGGACACGAATGAAAACCCGAAAGGGCTCCGTGAGTAAAAACAACATGATTGCCAGTGAGCTTGTGAAAATCCGGAAGGACGCAAACTCATAAAAAATACACTTGCAAAGTCCCCTCGACTTACAAGAATAACACCTAAGTCAGATTCTTACAGCTCACAATAGTGAAAGACACTTAGAAATCCCCATGATTTCCAAGGAGAATAACACTTACGAGATTCTTTCGACTCGTAAGGAGAAAAAACACTCCTCTATGAGACCATCAGGGTTTATATAATTCAAAAGCCTTAAGTTACAGATCTGAACATGTTCCTAAGCCATCATATACCCCTCTAAAATAGCTCTATAGGTAGTTCGATCTCTATTCTTGTATACAATCCACGGGCACAAATAAACATAAACAAACCCAAGTTCCACATAGTGGACGACACTTGTAAGTCCTCTCGACTTATAAGGAGAAAAGTATTCTTATTGGTTCGTTACGACTTACAAGATTCCTTTAGGAGTCCTCACGATTCCTAGGGAGAAAATGCACTTATGAGATCATCTCGACTCATAGGGAGAAGATAACTTTATAAGATCCTCATGGCTCATAAATATTGAAAAGCCTTAGTTGAAGGGATCCTAATCCCGTCTTCTAAGCTACCTTTGTCCAAATAGGCAACGACAAATGATGAGTCGCTCCTGCCAATATCCCAGTTGTAGCAATACTGATACCAGAATAGGTATCGGACTCAAAAAAAATGCATATAAAATAACCGAAATGATATGGCAACTTGCAATAAAAAGCTGCGAGTAAAAATAATAATAATAAAAAAAGAAATTTCCGAAATGATTGGGCGCCGCGATTAAATAACCGAAATGATTGGGCAATCGCAACTTTCGAGATATGAAAAGCTGAAATGATAAAGGATTGCGGAGAATAAAAAATGAAAAATGATAAAATAAATTTTATTCTGCCCTGCAGAAGATTCGAATCTTGACTTCTGTAAGCAGTTCATGGACATCCGGCTCACTCCAGCGAAGAACGATTATGGAATCGTTAAGGACCCAAGGGTCGAAATAAAGCGAGGTGGTGGCATATTCCTAACTTCGGGTCTTGATGGCTGTTCATATTAGAATTTTACATTTTTATATCACCCATTCTTGATCGCATTGCATGTAGATAGGTATTTTTTATATGTGTTTGCTCAATAAATGCAGGAAAGCAGGTACTCGAATAATTGACGGACTTGTGAGCTTAAAATGGATCAATTTGGACAAAATCAAAGTCAACAAGTCAATGGTCGAAGCCTGGAGATTTCAATGAAGCCTAAATACAAATATTAAAAGCCCCAAAACCCAGAAACTTGACCAGAGGACCATTGAAGAAAATTGGGCGCCTAATTCGACGGTGGCGCCGCCAAACCGCCGCCAATTGTATAGGGGCGCTGTGAATCCGCGGCCGTACGGGCGCCGTTCATCGCGAAATTTCTGGAGCCACTTGGTCTTATCAAGGTGGATCTTCTTATTTCTACAGTAGCTCAATCCATCCCCTACAAATACACCAGATCTGTTCTAAAGAAACCATGTATATTTTTCTTTAAAATAGTGTAGTTTTCTTCATCATCATCTTTCCTCCATTGAAATTGTAGTGAGAGAATTTGAATGGATGATAAATGAAGATTGAGAGTTATTTCTTGTCTTGTCTTATTTAGTAACTTAGTTGTATTTATTATTTTGCTATTTTCTTTGATAAGTACCTGTTGTTTTTCATTGCCTTATTCTTCTTCTTCTCTTTTTTTATCTTTGCAAGTATGATGCTCAAGTGTGATTCTTGCCTAGGTGAGGTCCCAAGTAGCTAGTTGTTCTTTTCTATCTTTCATTCTTTTCTATCTTCTTCTCTACTTCTTGTATTCTTTTTGAACATGAGTGAGTAGTTTTCTCTCTTATTATGGTAGGATAAAGAAAGTTTGAGAGAAGAAAATTTCCCTCACTCTTTCCTTTGCCCAAAAACTTGTGTTGAACTCCCGTCAAAGAATCCACAATCCACTCCCTACGGCACCCTATCTTCTATGATAGTGGTGATACCCTAGTAAGACCGGTTGTGGGTGAATTGATCGGAGGTTATGGTTAAGAGCCAAGAATGTAGGAATAAGGACCAAAGAGAAGGGACTAAGCGTTGGAAATCTTAGCTTAAACTCGCAAGTATCCTTCCTAGTCGTGTTAATCCCCGTTATTGCCGATTACCGTAACATCAATATCAAGAAAGGCAAATGGAAGAAGTGAGTGAATTCATAACTCAAACTAACCTAATCCTAACCCTAACAAGCTTTCCTTAACTTACTTAACTAAACACATAGTTAGTTTGAACAAATTTGGACAAACTTGACTTAACTCGTTAAAACATAGAGAAATAGACTCATATCTTTCCGTGAATCGACCCATACTGAACCGGCTAGCTACCAAGCGAACCATCTTGATTTTGGAATAGGACTTTAAAATCTAGAGTGAAAACCTATCAATCAAATGATGCTTTTGCCGGGGAGACGGTAGTTTATTTCTTTTTGTAGTTTCGGGTTAATTTGTAAATAAAAAAAACCATACAAATCATCTTATTATTCTTTGGTTCTTTTTGTGCGAGTGTGTAGGATAGGGAGAAGAGCAAGTTCAGTGCCAAAGTGGTGGGAAGATAGACGCACACCTCGTGGCAACACCGCGGCGGATCAAGACAAAACCGCGGCTAACCATACCAAAATCTAGAGCAAATTCAGTGACCAAATCAAGAACTAGGGGTTGAACCGTAGAAGAACAAAACCAGAGTAGTACACCCAAGAAATTTTAAGTTAAGACTCCAAATTTCCACCGCCCTTCCGCGGACAATCAAGGGGTTTGACTGCGGTTCCGTGGTCAAAATTTCACTTCAGAGCCTGAATTTTTTGGTGAGTACTTCTTTCTTTCAGAAACCCCTCTTAACTCCACTGAATTGCTTTTTCTGCAGTATTCTTTATGCAAACTCCCTTTCTCTCTCTTTCCAATAAATTATTTTTGTGCAGAATTCTTTGCGCCGCCGCCAAATAAAATTTTTTGCAAGTGTTTTAAATTTTGTTTGTTATTATTTTGCATAAATAATAGAGACTTTAAGGGGCTATAACACCAATTCAGATTGGGTGGGGGTTTTATCACCCTTCCTAAGACCCCAAAAATCAAAAAAAATATATGCATTACCATCGAGCTTAATTAAAAAATATCTAGAATCAACCAATTAAAGACTTGCTATGCTCAATAGGATAAAGGAAGGTTGTGGGCATTCGGTAGTTTATCTAAACATGACTTTGTGTCGCCTAGGCTAGACAAGTGAAGAGGTAATTTTAAAAGGCCCGTCTCACGGTGATCCATGAGCGGAACCCTCGTTACCTCACTTGTGCTTACTTGGCCACAATTGGCAATGAAGAGACAATTCGAGAGTTATCTTACAACTTATCGCTTTAGAACAGTCAGGAGCAGTCTAGTTGGATTTTGAGGACCATAATTCTAGGTGTGATTGCGCATATTGTGACTATGATTGTTTGAAGTTGTGTCCTTAATTTCATATACTTTTTTTCAAAACTCTATAAAAAATATTTTTAAAAACTCAAAAACTTTCATAAAAACTTGTCATTTGTCACCAAATTTCCTTTCCACCTACCTTTCATTTACATTTCTCATAATCATTTTTTACCCTCACATTCTACCAACACGTTTTGACAACTAGTTCCCGATTAGTCCGCGTTATGCTAGTCCCTACCGACTATGCAATTGACTCCGAAGTCGATTCATTTTCCCCTACGCACACTTTATCTTTACCGTTCAACACCGAGGTTGACCGAGATTCTGTTCACACATATTCACCTTCTTTATCCCGCACATCTTCTCATGAAATGTCGGGACCTCCTCCTTTTCTCGACCAAACCAATCTCGTATTTCCCAAAATAGTTCCACCACCTCTTTGTGCGAATAATCTACCTCCTCTGGGAATGATTCCACCACCTTTTGGTACGATTAATCTACCTCCCGTAGGAGCACCGTCACGCATCGCGTTACAAAACCGATGCTATCCTATCCGTACAATTCTTCCCACCCACCTTTCTGTACCACCAGCCAATGGGAATAATTTTGAGATTAAGCCCTATTTTCTCAATATTCTGCTAAAATTTCACGAGCTTGATTCTGATGCCCCATATGTCTTCATCAACAAATTTCAGCAAGTTTGCCAGATGATGAAAATAACTCAGCTTTCTGATGATGCGATCCGCTTAAGGATCTCCCTTTCACCCTTTGCGATTTAGCGGGAAAATGGTTTTATTCCACAGCATCTCATTCCATATCCTGTTGGGATGAGTTTGTAAAAGCCTTTTTAAAGAAGTTTTACCCAAATCTTAAGACTTTGCGCATCAGAACTGAAATCAATCAATTCTCCCAGCTTTCTAATGAACCATTTTGGAAGTGTTTCGAACGATACAAGGATCTCTTTCTGTAGTGTCCTCATCATGGTTTTGAAAAATGGCAACTTTTCCGCAATTTATATGAAGGACTGCTTCCATAAACTAGACAGTTACTGGAAATCATTTGTCAAGGCCACTTCCTATAAAAATCCGACGAAGAAGCCATGCCATTCTTAAAAGATCTCACTAAGAAAACTCTACAGTGGGAAAACACCCGACCGACCGCTTCATCTTCGACATCTTCTTCCGGTCAACTTAGGGCAGGAGTTCACCATCCGGACGTCTTAATTACGATGAAAGCCGAACTGGCCTCAATCATATAGAAACTCGAAGCGATTGAGAGCAAATTTTCATCCCCTGCCCTTAGCCATGTTGCTCCCCTCCACACCATTTGTGCTTGTTGTTCGGGTCCATCACACTTGGCAGAAGAGTGTCCTTATAATCCACCATCTCAAGGACAGGATCAGGTTAATACCGCACTTCAGTGAATACCAAGGAACGATCCATACTCTTCCACATATAATCCCAGTTGGAAGAATAGCCCTAATTTTGCCTGGAACCTGAATCAAAACCAAAACCAGTTCCAAGGCCAAAATAAATTTCATAGGGCCCCTCCACAATAACAACCACAACAGCAACAATTTCGGCAACCTTTCCAACCGCAACCTTTTCAAAACCAGACAAACCATACTGCTCCGTACAGCTATTCGTTCCCTCCGAACAATAACTTTGTTGTGTTTGGTACTGATTAGGTTTCCGATCTCGAACAAAGTATGGAAGCTTTTGTTAAGCTATCCACACAATCCACCGCAAACATCCAATCTTCGATCCAAACGCTTGTGCAACACATAGCTTCTCATGGCCAGAGCATAAAATCTATCGAGACCCAGATTGCATAACTAAACGCTACGATGAGCGAGAGGGAAAGGAAATCTCCCATCTCAACCCTTACCAAATCCTGGTCACCCACAAAATGCGCATGCAGACCCATAATGTGAGTGTTGTTACTACGTTGAGATTAGGGAGACTGCTGAACAACCACATTGACGCCCCAACTGCTGATGATGACACCCCGGCTGCTGCTTCTTCCATCCTACTTTCTTCTTCTTCTGAGCCCGTTCTCCATAATTCACAGGGTTCTTCTTTAAAAACCGCTGCTTCGAATGAACCCACATCTCACTCCACTCAAACTCCAGTTTTGGGTTCCGTTCCATCTCCATAATCTCCTCCATAAATATTGGACTCAACCAATTTAAACAAAGCTCCATTTCCAAACCGATTGAGGTCCAATAAACAAAGTCCACAAATGGAGAAGATTGCAGAGTTGTTCAAATAGGTTAATATAAACATTCCCCTCTTAGATGCAATCCAGCAGGCTCCCTCTTATGAAAAAATCTTGAAAGACTTGTGCACTAAGAAGAGGAAATCTCAGGTACCGAAGAAAGTTTTCTTGGCCAGTAACATGAGTGATGATCTTACCCAAGATTTACCACAAAACCGGAAGGACCCTGGCTGTCCTACGATTTCAATTACCATTATGGATAAGAACATCAATCACGCTCTTTTGGATCTCGGTGCTAGTGTTAACCTTCTTCCTTATTCGGTTTATGAGAAACTTGGTGTACGAGAACTGAAATCTACATATTGTACTCTTCAAATGGTTGACCAATCTATCACCCATCCTAGAGGTGAGCTAGAGAATGCGTTAATTAAGGTCAGGGACTTCATATTCCCCATAGAATTCATTGTTTTAGATACACAGCCTATAGCCAACCCCCGGAATCAAATTTCGGTGATTCTCGATCGTCCATTCCTTACAACCTCAAATACGGTGATCAATTGTCGAAATGGTTCAATGAACCTATCTTTTGGTAACATGACAATTGAACTCAACATCTTCAGGTTAAGGAATCATCCATCCGAACCGAGTGCTCATATACTAGACATCTGTTCCAAACAGGAGATCGCCCCTGACGATTGTGAATTTGAAGAATTTATGTATGATCATGGTGATCTTGATGCCACTAGTGCGTTCCTCTTCAATCCTGCTGCTTCCGACTATGACAAAGAATACGAGTACTTCACGTTCCTGAACGATCTTGACACGTCACCACCCGAGTTAGAATCTTTTGAATTTTCAAATGAGTTAGTTGAACCATCCGACTCTATTGCATACACTCACTTTTGATCCCCACTTGGAATCCTTTGAGTTCAAGACACGTTCTCCGATCTTACCTTCACCTGTTTATCCTCCGACGCTCGAACTCAAGATTCTGCCGTCTCACCTCAAATATGCTTACTTAGGTGAAAACGAGACTCTCACAGTAATCATTTCGTCTTCTTTAGCTGTAGAGTAAGAGAAACCCCTTCTTTCGGTTTTACGATCAAATCGGAAAGCTTTTGGCTGGACGATGGTGGACATCAAGGAGATTAGTCCCCTGATTGTTGAACATCATATTCATATGATGAATAATGCCAAGCCAGCTAGGGATCCACAGAATCGATTAAATCCAGTCATGAAGGAGGCTGTGAAGAAGGAAATCGTCAAATGTCTGGATAGTGGTATCATTTACCCGATATCCAACAGTCAATGGGTCAGTCCGATACACGTTTTCCCTAAGAAGTTGGGCATTATGGTCATCATAAACGAGGCAAAAGAGTTAATCCCCACTCGCACCCAAACCGAGTGGCTAGTATGTATTGATTATCGAAAACTCAATGCCGCAACGCGGAAGGATGACTTCCCACTTCTATTCATTGACCAAATGCTCGAAAAATTAGCTGGACATGAATTCTACTGTTTTCTGGACGGTTACTCATGTTACAACCAAATTCCCATCGCCGAAAAAGATGAGGACAATACCACTTTCACACGTCCTTTCGGCACGTTCGCAAATCGTCACTTACCCTTTGGGTTATGCAATGCTCTTGCTACATTTCAGCGATGTATGATGGGTATATTTTCTGACATGGTCTAGAAGTTTCTGGAGATATTCATGGACGATTTCTCCATCTTTGGAGATTTTTTTGACGAGTGTTTACAACATCTGGATGCTATCCTTACCCGATGTGAGGATAAAAATCTTGCTTTAAATTGGGAGAAATGCCACTTCATGGTGCGGGAAGGTGTTGTCTTAGGGCATATCATTTCACGAAGTGGTGGCAAGGTTGACAAAGCAAACATTGATGTCATTTCAAACCTCCCTCCTCCAAAATGCATCAGAGATATCAGATCTTTTCTTGGACATGCCGATTTCTATAGACGGTTCATCAAGGATTTTAGAAAAATTACTAGACCCTTTACTCTTCTTCTGGATAAGGACACAACGTTCAATTTCAACTCGGATTGTTTGACTTCTTTTGAATCACTGTGAAACTCTCTCACTACAGCTCCTGTTCTTTCTTCTCCCGACTGGACGCATCCCTTTGAGATTATGTATGATGCATCAGACACTGCCATCGGTGCGGTCTTAGGACAACACATTGATAAGATGCCGCACGTGATCTACTACGTGAGCTGGACCTTGAATGACGCGCAAATGAACTATACAACAATCGAGAAAGAGTTCTTACCGGTTGTATTCACTTTGGAGAAATTCAAGCCATATCTCATTGGCTCCCTAGTCATCGTCTATACAGATCATTCTGCTATGAGGCATCTTTTTGCGAAAATGGATGCCAAATTTCGGCTGATATGTTGGATCCTCTTACCATAAGAGTTTGACCTTGTCATTAAGGACAAAAGCGGATGTGAAAACGTAGTGGCCGGTCATCTTTCATGACTTTCTTCTTCGCCAATGCTTCCTCTCCCGATAAACGATGCTTTTCCTGATGACCAACTCTTGATTGTATCTTGCGAACCTTGGTTTACAGATATTGTAAACTATTCAGCGACAGGACTCGTACTAAGCAAATGGTCTAGTCAGGACAAACTTAGATTTCTATCCCAAGTAAAACACTTTTATTGGAATGAGCCCTACTTGTTCAAGTATTGTCCAAACCAAATCATTCGCCGGTGTGTCCCTTACAATAAGTTCAAGAATGTGTTGTTATTCTGCCACGATCAAGTGTGTGGCGGGCATTTTGGTCCAAGAAAGACGGCTGAGAAAGTCTTGCAGTGTGGTTGTTATTGGCTAAAACTTTTCAAAGATGCACATGATTACTGCAAAACTTACTCCCGGTGCCAACATTTGGGTCGGATCTCTAGGAGGAATGAAATGTTGCTCCAACCAATTTTTGTTGTTGATATGTTTGATATTTGGGGGATAGACTTCATATGCCCGTTTTCCAACTATTTTGGAAACTTGTGCATTCTTTTACTTGTTGATTATGTCTCCAAATGGGTCGAGGCAGTACCGAGCCGAACGAACGATAACAAGGTTGTCGTTAGATTCTCAAAAGAAAACATCTTCTCCCGGTTTGGGTATCCTCACGCTATCATTAGAGACAATGGAACTCATTTCTACAATCGGTCTTTTGAGGCCTTGATGCGGAAATACGTGATTAATCACAAGCTACCAACGCCCTATCACCCCAAAACCAGCAAGCATGCCGAAGTTTCTAATCGAAAAATCAAGAAAATATTGGAGAAAACAGTTTCCAAGAACCGTAAAGATTGATCTTTGAAATTAACTGATGCCCTTTGGGCATTCCGAACTGCTTACAAGACTGATCTTAGCATGTCTCCTTATCGACTTGTGTACGAAAAGGCTTGCCACCTTCCTGTTGAGATCGAGTATCGTGCATTGTGGGCGATCAAAGAGCTGAACTTCAATCATGACTATACGGGCGGCTATCAAAAGTTGCAAATTAACGAATTGAATGAGCTTCGGGATGAAGCTTACGAAAACGTGGTTGTGGTAAAGAACCGAACGAAGGTGTTTCATGATAAACACCTTATGCGCAAAACTTTTACGTCTGGACAGCAGGTATTTTTTTACGACACCAGACTCCATTTTCATCCTGGTAAGTTTCGATCTAGCAGGACGAGACCTTTTCTTATGCGGTGTGTATACCCGTACGACGTGGTGGATTTGGAAAATCTAAGGGACGGTTCAATTTTCAAAATGAACGGACACAGATTGAAACCGTTCTTTACCATAGAACCTTTGAAGGAGCTCATATTGCTGCAGGAGCGGTTTATAATGAGTAATGTTCCTCCGTTTACCACCAAACTTCGATTATCCAGTCTTAAACGGTGGAAATATTGTTTTAGATAAGTTTGGGGGTATATATATACAAATCTTTTTATAAATAGTTATTCTTGTCTTGTGAATATTTGTTTTCTTCTTTGGGAAATTTCTTATCTGGTGAAATTCCCTTGCAAAAAAAAACTCTCCGACATGTTTTTGTTGCCTCCATAATTTTGATTTTTCTTTGTATAGCATGACAGCGAGGACACCGTCCGATTTAAGTTTGGGGGTATGTTCGGTAAGCCTTCTATCCTTGCATTCATTTATAAATTCTGCATTTGCATACATATTTGGAAAACTCATAAAAATCAAAAAAATTCCAAAAACATATAAAGTTTGTCGTCAAGTTAGCTAGTAGGAAAGCTTAGATTCAAAATACCGACGGTTTAGTTTGATGAGATGGGAATAAGTAAATCCTATTTTTAGAAATTGAAAACCTGGAAGATAACCCTCTTTTAAGTTTAACAGTAGCTAATATACGTCTCTGCATCACACTACACGTATCATGAGTTTTGAAAATTAGATGACAAGTCTTATATATTAGTAAAACTTTTAAAAATTGATAAACTTCAGGATCAAACAGATTTGTTTTGAAATAAGTAATATCAAGAATAGTTTATAAAGCGAAGTTGATATGAAAGGATAGTATTGAAACCATAGTAGGATTGATTGGAGTGATTGCATATCTTATCTACATAAACACGTCTTTAATCTTAAAAAGAATTGCACAGCTGGTTATATCTTCGTTCGCATTAAATCGTTATGATTTTCACGCCAAAATAAGTCTTTTGTTTTAGGGCATAGGTAACTTGGGTAATTAAGTACGCTGATGTGTCTTTACACCTAATACCTTAAAACCAACTAATTTGGGTGCATTGGCCCAAAGCTCGTTAAGAAACTTAGAAAGTCCACTTTAAAACAAAGTCAGGTAAGTGTTCTCTCCGAGTTAAAATTCCTAATGGTTTTTTGTGTGAGAATAATATTGGCTAAAGACGAGTGTTTTATGAAAATATTATTAACGGAGATATGAAGGTTTTATCCGATGATAAAGACTATTGCATGTTCACAAAAGTATGCATGAATGAATACAAGTGAAAGGTGGAGTGAAGAATAAGCCTTAATTTTCTGTTAAAAATGATAGAAATCCTGAATTTGAAACCTAGCCGAAGAACTAAACTTGAGAAAAGCTTAACTCTTTACACACTTCGCCTGATCCTTTTGAAATTTTATCTGGTCCGTACTTTATGATATAAACGAATCTAATCAAAGTTTTTAAAACGTAACGAAACTATTTGCACATGCACGTAAAGATGTATAAGATCTTAAAAGAAACGAGAAGTGAGGTGTGAAAAATAAGGGTTTGATATTTCTAATTTAGGATGATAGAATTTCTAGTTTGGATACTAAATCCTAGGATTAGAATCGACCGTGATTTCGCAAAACTAGCTTGACAGGATTTGTAGGTGCAATCCGCTGAAAACCATCAGGAAATAAAAACTCCTCTTCTAGGGAAACCTAGGGGTTTAACGGCTTGTTGCACCTGCTAAGTGCAACCGTGACACCTACGAAAGTGAGCTTAGGACTTTTTGAAAATAAAACGGTTTGCTTGGGATAAGCAAAAGATAAGTTTTGGGGTATTTGTTCATATTAGAATTTTGCACTTTTATACCACCCATTCTTGATCGCATTGCATGTAGATAGGTATTTTTTATCTATGTTTGCTCAATAAGTGTAGGAAAACAGGTAATGGAACAATTGACGGACTTGTACGCTTAAAATGGAGAAATTTGGACAAAGTCAAAGTCAACAAGTCAATGATCAAAGCCTGGAGATTTCAATGAAGCCCAAATACATATATTAAAAGCCCAAAAACCCAGAAACTTGACCAGAAGACCACTGAAGAAAATTGGGTGCCTAATTCAATAGTGGCGCGACCGAATCGCCGCCAATTGTATAGGGGCGTCGCGGATCCGCGGCCGTACGGGCGCCGTTCATCGCGGAATTTCTAGAGCCGCTTGATCTTATCAAAGTGGGTGTTCTCATAGCTACAATTGCTCAATCCAGCCCCTATAAATACATAAGATCTGTTCCAAAGAAACCATGTAAATTTTTCTTTAATATAGTGTAGTTTTCTTCATCTTCTTCTTCATCATTTTTCCTCCATTGTAATTGTAGTGAGAGAATTTGAGTGGATGATAAATGAAGATTGAGAGTTATTTCTTATCTTGTCTCATTTCATAACTTAGTTGTATTTATTGCTTTGCTATTTTCTTTGATAATTAGTTGTTGATTTTTATCGCCTACTTCTTCTTCTTCTCTTTTCTTTTATCCTTGCAACTATGATACTCAAGTGTGGTCCTTGCCTAGATAAGGTCCCAGGTAGCTAGTTATTCTTTTCTACCTTTCATTCTTTTCTCTCTTCTTCTCTACTTCTTGTTTTCTTTTTGAACATGAGTGAGTAGTTTTCTCACTTGTTAAGGTAGGATAAGAAAAGTTTGAGAGAAGGAAATCTCCCTCACTTTTTCTTTTGCCCAACAACTTGAGTTGAACTCCCGTCAAAGTATCCACAATCCGCTCCCTATGGTACACTATCCTCTATGATAGTGGTGACACCCTAGTGAGACCGGTTGTGGGTGAATTGACCGAAGGTTATGGCTAAGAGCCAAGAACGAACGGATAAGGACCAAAGGGAAGAGGCTAAGCGTTGGAAAGCCTAGTTTATACTTGCAAGTATTCTTCCTAGTCATGCTAATCCCCGTTATTGCCGATTACCATAACATCAATATCAAGAGAGGTAAAGAGAAGAAGTGAGTGAATTCCTAACTCAAACTAACCTAATCCTAACCCTAACAAGCTTTCTTTAACTTACTTAACTAAACACATAGTTAGCTTGAACAAACATGGACAAACTTGACTTAACTCGTTAAAACATAAAGAAAAAGACTCGCATCTCTCCGTGGATCGACCCGTACTCAACCGGCTAGCTACCAAGAGAACCCGTCTTGATTGCGAAATAGGACTTTAAAAACTAGGGTGAAAACCTATCAATCAATGGCAATACATGCAAATCTTAGCGACCATTGGATGTTAACCCACCTCGGACGGATGCGGCTTTGACTTCACTGGGACTCTTCAAAGAGGGGAGTCTGACCTCAAGGAAAAGTGTCACGGTATCTCCTAACGTCGAACCATCTTACAGCAATACGAACATACTGGCCTAGGAAGGTTACTTGAGATGTTGTATCCTGCAACGGTAGGCTTGGGTGATATAGTAAATACGCGACTACTCGAAACCAGCGACCCGAGTGGACATGGATCGAGAAGAAATCTGCTGACGTAACGGTGTGACACCATAACCTAACGGACGCCTATATCGATAGGGGTTATGTATACCACATTAGGATGAGTTTATCTATATGCTTAAGGGAAGGATAAACTAAACGCTCCGGAACGAGTAAATAAACTAAGCTAAGACATTTCAGGGCAATCAAAAAGAGAGAAGATGCAAATCAAAAATATCTTTTCATTCATATATCAAAATTGAAAGATACAAAAAGCTATACAAGGAAAAAGGGTACTTCCCATTTATACATCAAATTTTGGGTACAAAGTACCAATCGGGGACAAGCAAAAGACAAATAAAAGCAAAAGTTGTTACATCGTCTAAAAGTTCAGAGCGGCAGTAGATTGACCGAGTTATAAGGATGAGTGAAATGATAAATAGACTCAAACAAAGACTTAAAAGCCTTATCGTGAAGGGAAGCATAAGGGTCATCATTGAAAGCCTCTCCTCTATCATATGCGTACATGATTGCTCTCTGTTGGAAGATTACATGTAAAAGGGCGCTTGCACGGTCTCTTAACCCTTTGGAGATAAGCCCCATCAGGAAAACCGAATGCACTTTATCATTGGCTTGGTCAAGAGCATAGAGAGGTATTGCGTCCGCATCCCTAGGAATGGTATTATGGATGGCTTGAAATATCAACTGAAGCATAGTGGAGCGTCGATAAAGCTTTCGCCCACAATGAGCCTCATAACGATGAAGCACGACTCTGCATTAAGCGTCGGTAAAAACTGGTTCATAAAAGCGGATGTCATTATGGAAACAATCTCCCTTATAGAATACAGTCGGCTGGCCATTATACCTAAAAGATGACAAAAGAAGCATCAGAAAAGGGATGCAAGTTCAGACTGTGGAATCACTAGCTCCAAAGCTAGTGGACCCCATAAAATCAAAATGGCAGCTTACTAATGATGGAGCATGTGCCCAATGAGAGAATCGAAAAGGATTCTCATTAAATGAGTAGATAGAGTTAAACTCCCAAGGCCCCAAAAAGTAGATCCTTTAATAGCAAAAAGCTCAAATCTGTGAAATAGAGATTAAAATCCTGAAAAACCCAAAAAGAAAAAATATTCAAGGACAACAAACAAAAATTTAAATGGAATTAAATTCTAAAATCCTAAAATAAGGTTGTGGTCTCTACTAAGCCTCTACTACACCACCACTACTCATATTATCCAACAAATATCATCCTAGAATTTTCCATGTTCACGAAACATGTATTTTTAAACTCTAAACTAGCAGCGAAGGCAAGAATACTTGAAAACTTAACTAAAGATAGAATTATTATCTCAAAAAGAAACTCATGAAAATTCCTAGATGGCCAAAGCATCCTAAAACGAAATCTTGATCATGCCATGTTTCTTAGGTTGAGCTTAGGAACATTTTTTGTGAAGATTTAGTGAGGTTTCGATAGGATATTGGAGATGGTGTATGGTGGTAGAGGAGGTGGAGGAGTTGGAAAAAAGGAGATGAAGAAATTGAAGGGGTGGAGAAATAATGAGAAGGAGAAATGGATGGAAATTCCACCATATCACCCCACCTCTCCTCCTCTCTCGAGCCAATACCTTGGTGTCCCCCTTGTCTCCCTCTCTCATTCTTTTCTTTTCTTTTATCTTTTCTAATCTTTTCTTTTTTTTTAAAAACAAACCATATTACAAATCTTAATCAAAATGTTATATGTCATGCACACAAAGCATGTCCAACAAAATCAACATGGTTTAGTGTAATAATTAATAAAATACTAATCAAATTTAACATTAAACTTGTATGTAAATAATTATATATTAATTATAAAATGCCCAAATCAATAAATGCTCACGTAATTAAGAATTCATTTTTAATTTCCACTTATTTTCCAAAAATATAGGTATATAATTATACCATTCTACGAAAACTCAAATCTATATTTGTATAATATGCGTGAAATTTATTATTTTATTATTTAAATTCAAAAGAATAATATTTTCTATTTTCTGAAATGTTACAACCTTTCCCGTTAAATAAATTCAGTCCCAGGATTTAAATTTAAACCCTCAAAGTATTAAAATATTTCAGTAAATCGAATCAAGTCAACGGGGCTCCGAAATCACAAATAAGTTATAAATATCATAGCGCAGCGCGTGCGAATAAAAAAAGTGTAAAACTCAATGATCGAAACTCCATCAAGCGTCATGCAAATCATGCGAGTTATAATGAAAACGCAAGTTGTGAAATCTACTGTTTAAATCAAGTATAATATAATCATGACCATAATACGTATATAGTACGCATCCTTTTAAAATCCTTTAAGTAACTGGAAATGTATGCATGAAAATCCATTTCAAATCGCCGTGTGATGCGTATATCACGGTACAAGTAGCGAACGTTCATTTATGAGGAAACACACGCGCGCGCGCGCTTGCTTAAGATATAAGTCCCGCCATTTTGACTATGATTTAGAAGGATTTTCTTTTTGTAAAATCTTGTGTTGCTCACTGACACGTAAGGAAATAGTGAGTCTATAGCTCTTTTTGAAAACTCCATCAGTAAATATTAATCCATGCAAAAACACTCAGGTACTGTTCTCAGACCAGTGTTTCTCGGCTACTATATAATATAGTGTATATCATAAAATGCGATGCTCAAAAAGAAGGAACAGACCTCAATAAGTGTATATGAAATTAAATCCATGTGCGTCTGGTGCGCATGGAAATCGAATTTAAAACCAAGTGCAACAAATGTGCATGAAAAAGAAAACTGAGTGCAATTGGTGTGTTCAAAAGCATCTGTCGAATGTATCGGGTGTGCACGACAATAACATCAGGTGCACCTAGTGTGCACGAAAAATCTCAATCGCGTGCAACTGGTGTGCACGAAAATTCTCAAGTGCAACAAAGGTGCACAAAACCGCATCAAGTGCGCCAAGTGTGCGCGAAAATCTAAATCAAGTATATCAGGTCTGCACAAAAGCATTTAGTGTAATAAGGTGCACAAAAATCAATAACGAGTGCACAAGTCGAAATCAGGTGCATGAAACATGCACGAAATCAAAATCGAGTGTATCGGAATACACGAAATCATAAATATATGCAACAAGTGCACAAAAATCGATATCAATTGCAATGGATATGCACAAAAACACAAATAAAGTATAACTGATGTATAAAAATATAAATCAAGTGCAATTGCTCTGCACAAGAAAATATCTATCAAGTGCAGCTATGGTGCACAAAAATATCAATCGTGAAACCAAATCAACAAAACACAAAAGTCCAAAATGATAAAAGCGTGATAATCGGATGACCAAATCGCAAATCAAAATAAATGATATTGAGGTACACCTCCTTCAATGTCGAAAGGTGTCTGTGCACCCGGAGTTGGCAGAGCAAGAATTTCTCCTTGCTTTCTGCCCACGGTCTGGCGTCTTTTGTCTTTGGGTCCTTTTTCTCTATGTGGATCACCAATTACACGATCTCCCGGCTCGACCATCTGGTAAGGAGTAACGATGGAAACAGTCCCACTATGACGCCTTTCTTAACATCTCCTGGCCAATTAACCTAGCCACTCGCAACATAGCACGTCACGATGGCGACCTTTGGCCTTCTGAGTATGTGCCATAAAATCGATCCTGGTTCCAAATCTTTATCGCCGTAGTATCCTGGAAGGAACCTGCCACGGTCTCTTTCAATATCATCTTTGCCGAACTTCCCGGAAGTTGGCACTCTTAAATTAATCCGTTTCCGTTCCGGAACAGCTGCAATCTCATCAAGACTTTCTTTTGGAAAAGGTGGCTGCATCCAATACCACTGCATATGTAGCCAAACTTTGGCATCAACGGAGAGGAACAAATGATGATTGAGATCTCGCACGAACCTTTTAATCCACTCTCTTCATTATTGTCCAGATCAGAATCGTATCGCGATAGCTGCGTAGGCTGCAATTCAATATTCGGCTACGGGCATATCCGGAGTCTCTCGCAAGGACTCAAAGTTACAAACTCGAGCATTTCCAACACTCTATGGAAGAAATCTGGCCAAATACATCCTTGGGAACTTGTCCACGCCATCGGAGGAATATTCATTACTCTTCCTCTCTCGATCAACTCACTCTAAGTTTGAGCAAGACCCTTCAACTGAAACTAGTCCCAGTGATCTCGTATCGGGGCATCCAAATGAACGAAATATCATAGTCACTTTATCTAAGAATGACCAAGTAACTTCTGTCACATCACTGCCAGTAACTCAAATGGCTTCAGCTTTTTGAACCCTAGAAGCGACGTCTCGTCAATCTCAGCAACAGCTGGTACGTCGGTCTGCACGATAGACAACACAACAATCTTTGGAGCAGGTTGTACATCAACAGTCCTCTCAATCTTGCTGGCCTTAAGAAATGGCCCGATCATCTGGGGCAGATCTGGAACGCTCATCTCAAACAAGAAATCCTAGTATAAAGAAGAAATCAATCTGCTCCTGTGTCACCGGGATAACACCCCGGTCAGTCCTCGTCCCTGACGAGCTCGCTCTGACGGTATCTCTAGCTGCAGCTCTCTTAGCTAGCGTAGCCAAGGTGACAGGAACCGTAACCAAATATCAATGAGGATAGATCATAAAAACGAATAGAAATACAAAGCTCAAGATATGCACATCTTAAGGTTGCTTAAGCGGAGCAGCGTATCGTAAATATGCCGCGGAACATACGCACGGTACGTTACTCTACTTGAGTTACCTACTCCATCAACCAAGGTCAACCTATGTAACAAAAGTTTGGATCTAATACCCCCTCAGTCAGGTTTAAATTCCGTAAGGTCAAGCCTAGGTTCCGAAATATACACCCTAGACTCAGCATAGTCAAACCTAGACTCGAACAAAGGTTAAACTTAACGCTCTGATACCAACTTTGTCACGACCTGGAAATGGTACGTAATCGGCACTTAGATCACGTGAATTCTATAGGACCCCACCATAACCCAAGTAAGCCGAAAACCCAGAAATCTAAACCTTTTTAGGCAAATATTGTGGAGGTGAAGTTTAAAAATAAGGGTATAAAGGAAATCAAGCTCTTTCTTTAAATAGTAAGTAAAGCTTATAGAAATACAAGTGGACTATATACTATAGTTTGAAAACATTTTTGTCATTTGAAATTTGGGCGATACTTCCTTTGTAAATTTTGATCCAAAACCAGTATATATCAAGAATAATATAGGTATCCCCAACTGGGCGCTAGCTCTTCGCCAATCGGCGGAAACACAACCACGCAAGTAAAATATACAACGTCCAAGGCAAAAATCAATCACAGAAAAGAATAAAGAAAACCAAAAACATCATCCAATCCAATATAAAGAATATATAAAGTCTCGACTCTAAATCTAAAGAATATACAACTGGTCTCTAAGTCTACCAAATATACAATGCCTTAATGAACAAATCCTTCTTGAGGCATTGTAGACTAGGTCATATCAATACGACCCGACTAGCTGAAGTTACATTTAAATGCATATTTAAATCTGTTTGAATTTACATCTTATTAAGCTTGCCAGTCATGTCACAGAGATAAGATGACCACAGCTCCGTTTATTGGAAACAGAGAAAGAGTTAGTGAACCCTTGGGATTGATACATGCTGATGTATGAAGGTCCCCTGTCTACACATGCCAAGACCGGTTTTTTGTACTTTATTACATTCTCTGATAATCTCTCAAGATTCAGACATGTGTTCCTGTTGAATCATAAGTCCGAACCTTTTGAGATATTCACAGAATATAAGTTAGAAGTAGAGAACCAATACGGGTATAAGTATTATGTCCTTTGATGTGATCAAGGAGGAGAATACTTGAGCACGGAATTCCTGGACTATTCTAAAGGAGAATAAGATTCTCTCTCAGCATTACTCCTCCGTATACACCACAGCACGTTGGTATATCGGGGTGGAGCAATAGCACCCTATTTGATATGGTGTGCTCTATGATGAGTACTACTGAGTTTCCTATTTCCTTTTAGGAGTTATGCACTTGAGAAGCTGCATACCTATTGAATAGGGTTCAAATCAAATCAGTTGCCTACCACTTCATATGTGATATGGAAAGGGAAGAGCCCATATCTTAAGTTGTTAAGATTTGGGGTTGTCCGGCCTATGTCTAAAAGCAAAATCCGGACAAGCTCGAGGCAAGGTCAGTTATGTAGAACTGGAAATGTTCCAGCTATACAAACTGCAGCTGATGATTTGGTAGAACCAAAGGATTCAATAGTTTCCAACGTACCTCAGCCTCTCCGCCGATCTAGTAGGGTTCCTCACTCACCTGAGAGATACTTCGGTTTCTCTATGACAGTGGGAGCGAGGATTGCATCATCAGATGATGACCCAACTAGTTTCGAGCTGGCCATCAGGAGTGAGACTCTGTAAGAATGGCTGGATGCTTATCGATCTGAGACGGAATCCTTATACACCAACAAAGTATGGACTTTGGTTGCTTTATCTGAAGGGTTAAATCCTCATCAGGAGCGAGCATATCTTGAGAAGATTACTTGATGTACATGGAAAAGTTGAGACTTTCAAAGCTATGCTTAAGTCCATCCAGATCCTACTTGCCACGGCAACATACCATGACTACGATATCTGGTGGTTGGGTGTCATGACTGCTTTTCTAAATGATGTTTTAGAAAAGAGCGTCTATAAGTACACAGCCAGAGGGCTTCGTAGACAGTGGGAGCAGCGGAAACGTGAGCAAGATGTTTTATGTGATAAAACAGGCATCGCGGAGTTGGAACATCTGTTTTGATGTGGTACTCAAAGAGTTTGACTTCATCAAAATGGTAGATGAACCTTGTATATACAAAAAGGTAGTAGGGAGTATGGTGGTGATCCTCGTAGAGTACGTGGATGACATACTCTTGATAGGGAAGGAGTTTCCTATGCTACGCTCGGTCAATCTTCGCTTATCACAAGGATTCTCCATATAGGATCAAAGTGATACCTCCTAAATCCTGGGTTTTGGATCTATGAGATAGATCTAATTGGATGTTAGGATACTCACTAGTTGTAGTGAGATGGTATCAATCGATCCTGGGGAGAATCACTGGAAAGGTTCCAGGGTGATAAGGACGACTGAATGTCAGTCGCAGGCATTGTCTATACCCTCAGTGGAGGGACGGTATGTTGGAAGAGTTCCAAGCAAGAGACCGTAACTTACTAGACGATTAAAGGCAAGATACATCGTTACCAAGGATGCTACCAAAGAGGCAGTCTGGATATATATAAGTTCATGAGATGAACTTAGTTCCTACCATTGTGTGACAATGGAGTTGTAGCTTTAGCCAAGGAACTATCGTCCCATCAGAAATCCAGATATAATTCTTAGGCAGTATCACCTGATCATGGAGATGGTTGATCTCCAGGGAGATCGAGGTTAGGAGAGTAGACACAGAGGACGACAGCGCGGATCCATTCACAAAGGCCTTTTTTCCCAGTAGAGACTTTTATGGGATGGTTGAGTATGAGATACTTCAACCGCAGCTAATTGTTGGGTATGCGATACCATAACAGATGGCCCTAGTGCAAGTGGGAGATTGTTAGTTATATGTATGCCCTAGAGGCCATTACTGTATATACGATGTATATTGTAGTGGATGCTAGGACATATATAGGGAGGACTTTCTTGCTCGACATGATAGTATGCTATCTGGTTGTACTTTATCTTAACATGTACTCTGATTGTCTCTATGTTACATATTGATAAAGCCCTTAGGATGTGTACTCGACTACTGGAACTATGATGAGATCATACTAGTGGGGCCACGGTAGTCGACGAGTACATCCTATACTGTTCCTAGTCGAGGGTGTATCGAGATAGGGCATCGATACACCAGAGTAGACTAGCGTATACGCATCTTGACCCATATGATGGGCGATGGATGATCCCATATCCATCGGTGTTTGACATCAAGGATGGTGTACGGGTGCTCAGTGGAGACTGGGTACACTGGACGGACTCGCCGAGAACTCCCAGATGGTATTGTACCTCGCGTCAGATGACAGTTCTCCGGTGACACTGGTACAGAGTAGTCTGTTGACCCGAGATCGTCATAGAGTCTTGTGTGATTCCCACTGTGCTTTGATTTCCATCATACCACGTCTAAGAGGGCGTGCAAAAAGGTGGCTTTTGGGTACGGTCCCGAATCACATGGAGGCGATGAGCGATAGGAGGGGATTCGTCTCTCCCGGTATAGGGAGTTGATGTTGCACTGTGTTCGATTGGCTATAACCGGAAATCCCTGGCCAGGGTTGCTGAGATTTACTGGTAAGTGTTATCAGTAGTTTCTCGAACTGTTATAGACCTCATATCGATACGACTTATCGAGCTACTGGGGTCTGACGTTTACCACCCCTAGGCGAGATATGCGACATATCGGACGACGAGACCGGACTGTACGGGAGTGTTACTGTTTGGATTCACAGGAGAATGTACAGGCTTGCTTGTTGATCTTCTGAGCGCTCAATACCTGGGTAGCTGTTACGTTTAGCTGACCGCTTGCAGCTTGTGGGTGTTTGATATGATCATCACCTACTGCTGGCGTATTGACGATTCTTTAAAGTCCTACACAGAGGTTTCTTGGCTCAGGCAAAACGGAGTACGGGCACATATGTGATATGTGCGGGACCGAGGATAATACGATATGAGTTACCGTATTCTATTCTCGCGATATTTGATATCAGCCGGGTCATCGGATCAAATGTTGATTCGATGAATCGGTACGGATAAATATTAGTCGGTTATATGCGATATAGCCGGATTGTCGGATCAAGTGTTGATTCGATAATTTAATGTATAATAATATATATGATATATTAAATTACATTAACTAATATTAGCTCACTAAAAGATTCTTTTTCTCACTCGGGTAATACATTGATATATATGCGATATATGTTAATTGTATTATTTTATTTTGTTACGATAAATATTATATATGTGATATATAATATTGTAACATGATATGATAACTAATGCAACTTGTTTAGTGGAGTTTAAACATGATTAGGATTAAGACTTCTAGTAGATTCTAGAAGGTTTCTTTTTGTCATGATAAAGATATTTGTCTTGATATTTTTGTGTGACTCACTCTTAACCCAAACCCAAACCCTAGCCCTTGGTTAATTCTCTACAATGGTTAAGTAAACCATGGTTGCATTATTTATCATATTAATCATTTCATTATTCATCACAAAAGAAAATGGATCACTATTCTTCTTCTTCCTTCACTCTTTCATGGAAAAAGCTTACTAGCTTTTTCCAAGTGATGAATAAATATGAGAAAACGATAAATAAAGAAAGCAAAAATCCTACTTCATCATCCTCATCTTCCCTTGCCCTTTAGATGAGAGTGTTCACTCAATTTTAGTGAGTGTTAGCTTGTGTTAATGAAACTTCAAAGTAGATCATCTTTGTATCGAAGATCGGAAGCAAAGGTTGCATCATTCTCTTCGTGAAGCCTCTCGAGAGTCCAGAGCACGATGATCAAAGCGAAGGGACCTCAACACGGAGCATATGAAGTGAAGGACCGGATCTACAAAGGTTGTAATCCCTCTCACTTAGTATTAAAGTGTTTAGCATGTTAGTTTTCGCCTAATCTCTAGTTTAAAGATCCGTATTCGGGTTGTTCGGCACGGCTAAATTTTTAATCGGGCATGGTTGATGCCTCGTAGACCCTTGTGCGCGTGCCTAGCAACCCTACAGTGGTATCAGAGCCAAGCTAGAGCTTTAGACGAAGTCTGGACGAAGTTTAAAGTCCGATCGAACCCGAAAACCCCGATAAAACCCCTTCTCTGGAAATTTTTCAAAACTGTGATTTTTTTCATATTAAAAATGCTCAAAAAATTCAGCAGGGTATTTTAGGAATTACTGTGAAAAACGACACCCTAACTCAACTGTTTCACCGTGGAACCGCGGCCAAACCAAGGCATTGGCGGCGGTTCCGCGGCCGTTACTGTTGATTGATGGTTAGTTTCTGCACAGTAATGACCGTCTGTACTTCCTGATTCTTCTGGGTATTTTTATTTCTACTCAAGTGTTAAGTTTTCTGGGTTGTATTGGGGACTCGTTGTTTCGATCGGATATTATAACTTTGTTTAATTTGTCCGGATAATTTTAGAAACTATTAAAAAGTTCGAACGGATATCAATAACTCACTTTTTCCCCTGTCGGAAAATTTTTCAAAAGTTGGATTTTTCCGTCGTTTAATGACGTTCTAAGTCATGCAAGTAACGCGGTGGACCCTCTAGAAGACAACAAACCTTAACTCGATTATGTGACCGTCTTGAACTGCCTTTTGAACCTTAGGGTTTGGGGCAGTACGGCGTGCCACATGTGAGGCGTTGGCTTGACCCTTCTACGACCGGACCATTGGGACTGTGGCATGTGATGGATGTTTTTAAACTGTTTTCAAGTGTTGAGATAAATTGGGGAAATCTTGGGTGTTTGATTATTCGATCGGAAAGTTTAACACTGTCTTTTTATCTGGAATGTGATACAATATTTGGAATCCACAGGTAGTTATGAGATAACTAATTTGAATGTTGTAAATCTAGCAGTTCAGTCTCAAATTGATCGGTTGCCACGGAATTTTGATGTGATCAAAAGTCCGTCGCAATCACGTAGCGTACGCGGATACTCGCCGGGTAAACTTAATAGACAGCTACGTCCCATAACCCCGACCAAGTGACTGTAGGAGAACCCCGTCGCCAAAAGCATCCGTTCGGGTGCTTGCGGCAGCGGTGTTCCGCCTTAGTGCACTTTGTCGACGGCATCCGGGGTTGCGGCCGTCTACTAAATTTTGCAACGAGCATTCGATCAGGATGTCGGGAGTCTTGTTGAATTGCCCGACTTGATATTGAAAAGAGTTTTCGATAATGAGACTAAAATGCGGGGTTTATAATAGTTAGGCATGCGATGTCTAAGGAATTCTTTTGGTTAGGCATGCGATGTCTAAAGAGGTTGCGGATTCCAACTGTTGTAGTTTTACACTTTCTTTTCTGTGACCGTAAGCGTAGTATGTGGTGTATCGCCGGCTTCGTTGCTATATATCAACGACAATCGGGATACGCATACTTGCTTACGTTGATGATATGAGATATTATGTGTTGCTGTGATATGTTATATTGGATCGTCGCATTTTGAATAGCCGGGGGTTTTATCTGAGATGAGAGTTTTTTCTTTTTCATTCATGTAAAATTCATTTGTATATAATATTCTTTTATTGGGGCACTTCCAGGTTGCGGAAGATGTCACCGTTGTATATTATTTACTTTTCCGCATTAGGTAGACCCAAGGCGGGGAGCACAAGTAACCGGGTTCTAGGGTCCAGTGGGAGACCATCTCGAAGAGTCGAGACCAGGTCTCCTAACCCTAGAATTGGCGGTGTTGCTTGCCGCTCTCGTAGGGGTCTAGGGATGTGGGTTTGGCTATTCATCGTGACCGTGGAATCCGTGTTTTATACAGGCTCGTATTGAAAACACGGACGTCCTGGTATATCCAATATTTCATATATGTTCTTCTGCTGCAATGTTCTGTGATGAGATCATATTACTGCCTGAGACGAATGTTTATATATTATATATATGAGATATTTGTTATATTGCAGATTTCGTTTTCAAAAGAGATGCTTGTGAAGCATAACAAAATGGGACTTCATTAATGAGATTAATGAAATAAAAGAAACCTAAAAATGTTGTAGAAACTTGTTTAAAAACTGGTAGCTCTAGTTCTTGCTTTGCATAGCGGTGTTCCTTGTAGAACATCCAGCACCTTATTCGATAAGGAAAGGACCGAGATCCCTTCACCAGGAGTGACTCCTTTAGCAATAACTGGCAGATGCTACAAACTCGGTTTGTCTTTTGATTGCTTCTATAGTTCTTGCTTTGCATAGTGGTATATATATGATATATCCTGTACCTTATTCGATAAGGAAAGGGCCGACGATCCCTTCACCGGGAGTGACCCCTTTAGCAAAACTAGAAAAGCCTCAAAAACATTCCATTTAAAATCACTCGATTCTACAACGATATCAAGTTCATTACGCAAAGGGTTTTCTTAAAACCTGTCGTAGCCCTCCGTCATTTCAGATAAGTACTGGTTAGTATTCGTGCTGCGTTTGTTGACCTTAGCCAAGGCGTAGTGTGCGGTAGCTGATTAGTGCTTATCTGTATAAGCATATGATGCGATTGAGTTAGGATAGTCGTGCGACTTTGTTGACCTTAGCCAAGGGTCGTGCGGGTGGGTTTAATTCAATCGGGAAATGACGGGTTGAACTTGGCTAACACTTATGATTTGTTGACCTTAGCCAAGGTCATAAGTTGCTAGGGGCAAAATTATCGGGAATTTCAAGTGTTGAAATTTGCAATGAGATTGCATACCTTCTATGAGATAGTTGGATCCCGATACCCGCTGCGAGTAAGAGTTACTCCTGGAAGAGTTTTACACATTACAATTAGCCGATCAAGTAGGTGTCTAGAAAGGTGTTAACGGGGTTACGCCCCTGGGAAAACGAGGTTTACTTTAATTAGGTTCGTGCGAAAGCACGGGGGACCTCCCTCAAAGTACCGACACTGGCCTGGCTGAAAGATTGGCAAACTTGTAGCGTGTAATTAATCCCGGCTAGTCTTTCCTTTTAGGGTTTGAAGGAAGATTTGATTAAAACAGTGGGAGACATCCTTATTAGATATATTAGATAACCAATCTAATCTTGCAAGAGCATACGCTGAGTGTTTTCTTCTCTCTCTCCAGATAGCGACCACATCACGCCTTAATCAAGATAATAAAACGGATATATTGACCGAACCCGCTTATTATACTGAGTTGGGGAACGATGGTCCCGCTCCAACTTATAATTGTTATAAGACAGAGCAGGAAATAGGGGAATACCAGATTTCCCATGCCGCCCAAACGAAGAAAGTGCATGTTGACGCATCATCTTCGGGTGTGTTCATTACAGAGAACCGTTTCTCAGTATCCTTTACGTCCTGGGTATGTGATACCGGATCAGGATCCCGCATATGTAATCTATTATATGAGCTACATAAAGGTAGAGAACTGAGAACGGGTGATAAGTTTCATGAGACAAAAAATGGTGCAAGTGTTGCAGCCAAGTCTGTTGGTCACTATCACCCTGTATTACCAGAATACATTGATTCTGAACAAATGTTATTAGATACCGAACCTGATATACAACATCATATCAGTCTCTTTATTAGTAAAGAAATGATATAATTTTGTATTGTTGGATAATGTTTTGAACATTTCCTATATCAAGAGTTGATCAGTTCAGGCACGTTATCTAAAAGCTTTGACGTTCTAAATCAAACTACAGTTCTTTGTATACAGAACACACACAAGAGGAAGAGTTCAGAAATGAACAAATCCTTCTTGAGGCATTGTAGACTAGGTCATATCAATGCGACCCGACTAGCTGAAGTTACATTTAGATGCATATTTAAATCTGTTTGAATTTACATCTTATTCAGCTTGCCAGTCATGTCACAGAGATAAGATGACCACAGCTCCGTTTATTGGAAACAGAGAAAGAGTTAGTGAACTCTTGGGATTGATACATGCTGATGTATGAAGGTCCCCTGTCTACACATGCCAAGACCGGTTTTTTGTACTTTATTACATTCTCTGATAATCTCTCAAGATTCAGACATGTGTTCCTGTTGAAACATAAGTCCGAACCTTTTGAGATATTCACAGAATATAAGTTAGAAGTAGAGAACCAATACGGATACAAGTATTATGTCCTTTGATGTGATCAAGGAGGAGAATACTTGAGCACGGAATTCCTGGACTATTCTAAAGGAGAATAAGATTCTCTCTCAGCATTACTCCTCCGTATACACCACAGCACGTTGGTATATCGGGGCGGAGCAATAGCACCCTATTTGATATGGTGTACTCTATGATGAGTACTACTGAGTTTCCTATTTCCTTTTAGGAGTTATGCAATTGAGAAGCTGCATACCTATTGAATAGGGTTCAAATCAAATCAGTTGCCTACCACTTCATATGTGATATGGAAAAGGAAGAGCCCATATCTTAAGTTTGTTAAGATTTAGGGTTGTCCGGCCTATGTCTAAAAGCAAAATCCGGACAAGCTCGAGGCAAGATCTGTTATGTAGAACTGGAAATGTTCCAGCTATACAAACTGCAGCTGATGATTTGGTAGAACCAAAGGATTCAATAGTTTCCAACGTACCTCAGCCTCTCCGCCGATCTAGTAGGGTTCCTCACTCACCTGAGAGATACTTCGGTTTCTCTATGACAGTGGGAGCGAGGATTGCATCATCAGATGATGACCCAACTAGTTTCGAGCTGGCCATCAGGAGTGAGACTCTGTAAGAATGGCTGGATGCTTATCGATCTGAGATGGAATCCTTATACACCAACAAAGTATGGACTTTGGTTGCTTTATCTGAAGGGTTAAATCCTCATCAGGAGCGACTATATCTTGAGAAGATTACTTGGTGTACATGGAAAAGTTAAGACTTTCAAAGCTATGCTTAAGTCCATCCAGATCCTACTTGTCACGGCTACATACCATGACTACGATATCTGGTGGTTGGGTGTCATGACTGCTTTTCTAAATGATGTTTTAGAAAAGAGCGTCTATAAGTACACAGCCAGAGGGCTTCGTAGACAGTGGGAGCAGCGGAAACGTGAGCAAGATGTTTTATGTGATAAAACAGGCATCGCGGAGTTGGAACATCTGTTTTGATATGGTAGTCAAAGAGTTTGCCTTCATCAAAATGGTTGATGAACTTTGTATATACAAAAAGGTAGTAGGGAGTATGGTGGTGATCCTCGTAGAGTACGTGGATGACATACTCTTGATAGGGAAGGAGTTTCCTATGCTACGCTCGGTCAATCTTCGCTTATCACAAGGATTCTCCATATAGGATCAAAGTGATACCTCCTAAATCCTGGGTTTTGGATCTATGAGATAGATCTAATTGGATGTTAGGATACTCACTAGTTGTAGTGAGATGGTATCAATCGATCCTGGGGAGAATCACTGGAAAGGTTCCAGGATGATAAGGACGACTGAATGTCAGTCGCAGGCATTGTCTATACCCTCAATGGAGGGACGGTATGTTGGAAGAGTTCCAAGCAAGAGACCGTGACTTACCAGACGATTAAAGGCAAGATACATCGTTACCAAGGATGCTACCAAAGAGGCAGTCTGGATATATATAAGTTCATGAGATGAACTTAGTTCCTACCATTGTATGACAATGGAGTTGTGGCTTTAGCCAAGGAACTACCGTCCCATCAGAAATCCAGATATAATTCTTAGGCAGTATCACCTGATCATGGAGATGGTTGATCTCCAGGGAGATCGAGGTTAGGAGAGTAGACACAGAGGACGACAGCGCGGTTCCATTCAAAAAGGCCTTTTTTTCCCAGTAGAGACTTTTATGGGATGGTTGAGTATGAGATACTTCAACCGCAGCTAATTGTTGGGTATGCGATACCATAACAGATGGCCCTAGTGCAAGTGGGAGATTGTTAGTTATATGTATGCCCTAGAGGCCATTACTGTACATGCGATGTATATTGTAGTGGATGCTAGGACATATATAGGGAGGACTTTCTTGCTCGACATGATAGTATGCTATCTGGTTGTACTTTATCTTATCATGTACTCTGATTGTCTCTATGTTACATATTGATAAAGCCCTTAGGATGTGTACTCGACTACTGGGACTATGATGAGATCATACTAGTGGGGCCACGGTAGTCGACGAGTACATCCTATAACTGTTCCTAGTCGAGGGTGTATCGAGATAGGCCATCGATACACCAGAGTAGACTAGCGTATACGCATCTTGACCCATATGATGGGCGATGGATGATCCCATATCCATCGGTGTTTGACATCAAGGATGGTGTATGGGTGCTCAGTGGAGACTGGGTACACTGGACGGACTCGCCGAGAACTCCCAGATGGTATTGTACCTCACGTCAGATGGCAGTTCTCCGGTGACACTGGTACAGAGTAGTCTGTTGACCCGAGATCGTCATAGAGTCTTGTGTGATTCCCACTGTGCTTTGATTTCCATCATACCACGTCCAAGAGGGCGTGCAAAAAGGTGGCTTTTGGGTACGGTCCCGAATCACATGGAGGCAATGAGCGATAGGAGGGGATTCGTCTCTCCCGGTATAGGGAGTTGATGTTGCGCTGTGTTCGATTGGCTATAACCGGAAATCCCTGGCCAGGGTTGCTGAGATTTACTGGTAAGTGTTATCAGTAGTTTCTCAAACTATTATAGACCTCATATCGACATGACTTATCAAGCTACTGGGGTCTGACGTTTACCACCCCTAGGCGAGATATGCGACATATCAGACGACGAGACCGGACTGTACGGGAGTGTTACTGTTTGGATTCACAGGAGAATGTACAGGCTTGCTTGTTGATCTTCTGAGCGCTCAATACCTGGGTAGATGTTACGTTTAGCTGACCGCTTGCAGCTTGTGGGTGTTTGATATGATCATCACCTACTGCCGGCGTATTGACGATTCTTTAAAGTCCTACACAGAGGTTTCTTGGCTCAGGCAAAACGGAGTAGGGCCACATATGTGATATGTGCGGGACCGAGGATAATACGATATGAGTTACCGTATTCTATTCTCGCGATATTTGATATCAGCCGGGTCATCGGATCAAGTGTTGATTCGATGAATCGGTACGGATAAATATTAGTCGGTTATATGCGATATAGCCGGATTGTCGGATCAAGTGTTGATTCGATAATTTAATGTATAATAATATATATGATATATTAAATTACATTAACTAATATTAGCTCACTAAAAGATTCTTTTTCTCACTCGGGTAATACATTGATATATATGCGATATATGTTAATTGTATTATTTTATTTTGTTACGATAAATATTATATATGTGATATATAATATTGTAACATGATATGATAACTAATGCAACTTGTTTAGTGGAGTTTAAACATGATTAGGGTTTAGATTAGGGTTAAGACTTCTAGTAGATTCTAGAAGGTTTCTTTTTGTCATGATAAAGATATTTGTCTTGATATTTTTGTGTGACTCACTCTTAACTCAACCCAAACCCTAGCCCTTGGTTAATTCTCTACAATAGTTAAGTAAACCATGGTTGCATTATTTATCATATTAATCCTTTCATTATTCATCACAAAAGAAAATGGATCACTATTCTTCTTCTTCCTTCACTCTTTCATGGAAAAAACTTACTAGCTTTTTCCAAGTGATGAATAAATATGAGAAAAAGATAAATAAAGAGAGCAAAAAACCTACTTCATCATCCTCATCTTCCCTTGCCCTTTAGATGAGAGTGTTCACTCAATTTTAGTGAGTGTTAGCTTGTGTTAATGAAACTTCAAGGTAGATCATCTTTGTATCGAAGATCAGAAGCAAAGGTTGCATCATTCTCTTCGTGAAGCCTCTCGAGAGTCCAGAGCACGATGATCGCAGCGAAGGGACCTCAACACGGAGCATATGAAGTGAAGGACTGGATCTACAAAGGTTGTAATCCCTCTCACTTAGTGATAAAGTGTTTAGCATGTTAGTTTTCGCCTAATCTCTAGTTTAAAGATCCGTATTCGGGTTGTTCGGCACGGCTAAATTTTTAATCGGGCATGGTTGATCCTCGTAGACCCTTATGCGCGTGCCTAGCAACACTACAGTGGTATCAGAGCCAAGCTAGAGTTTTAGGCGAAATCTAGACGAAATTTAAAGTCCGATCGAACCCGAAAACCCCGATAAAACCCCTTCTCTGGAAATTTTTCAAAACTGTGATTTTTTTCATATTAAAAATGCTCAAAAAATTCAGCAGGGTATTTTAGGAATTACTGTGAAAAACGACACCCTAACTCAACTGTTTCACCGTGGAACCGCGGCCAAACCAAGGCATTGGCGGCGGTTCCGCGGCCGTTACTGTTGATTGATGGTTAGTTTCTGCACAGTAATGACCGTCTGTACTTCCTGATTCTTCTGGGTATTTTTATTTCTACTCAAGTGTTGAGTTTTCTGGGTTGTATTGGGGACTCGTTGTTTCGATCGGATATTATAACTTTGTTTAATTTGTCCGGATAATTTTAGAAACTGTTAAAAAGTTCGAACGGATATCAATAACTCACTTTTTCCCTGTCGGAAAATTTTTCAAAAGTTGGATTTTTCCGTCGTTTAATGACGTTCTAAGTCATGCAAGTAACGCGGTGGACCCTCTAGAAGACAACAAACCTTAACTCGATTATGTGACCGTCTTGAACTGCCTTTTGAACCTTAGGGTTTGGGGCAGTACGGCGTGCCACATGTGAGGCGTTGGCTTGAACCTTCTACGGCTGGACCATTGGGATTGTGGCATGTGATGGATGTTTTTAAACTGTTTCAAGTGTTGAGATAAATTGGGGAAATCTTGGGTGTTTGATTATTCGATCGGAAAGTTTAACACTGTCTTTTTATCTGGAATGTGATATAATATGTATATAATTATACCATTCTACGAAAACTCAAATTTATATTCGTATAATATCCGTGAAATTTATTATTTTATTATTTAAATTCCAAAAAATAATATTTTCTATTTCTGAAATGTTACAGTACTATCTTCAGATAGGATTAAATTCTATGATAGCCCCTACGTATTAAACATGTGAGTACTCACATGCAAAGCATGTGAGTACCGGTTTTAAATAGGATTAAATCCTATAAAAAAAACCACGTGTTAAACACGTGAGTACTCATATGCAAAGAACGTATGTACCCTGGCTATAATTATACAGCTGCGCCCATGTGATAGGCACGTGAGCACCGCTGCCATATATGCATATGGCAACACTCACTTGAAAAGCACGTGAGCGCATCAGTTTGAAGCGCTGGCTTCTAATAAAATTAAATTCTAAATGATAGAATTAAATTCTATTTGGGAAATATTTCTCCTGATCTTTTTAATATAGAAATATTTTCTCTGTTAAACAAAGAAACCTTTGGATTTAAAATCCAACGGTGATTATCATATCATCGATCAAATTAGAAAATAGAATTAAATTCTATGTTAGGAAAATATTTTCCTAATCTTGTTAAAATTAACAAGAAATATTTTCTGTTAAATAGAAAGTCACTGGATCAAAAATCCAATGGTGAATAAAACTCCCCACGTTATCTTTAAGATCAATTAAATCAATTGATATCTCTCGATGAGAGATTTTCACAAACTAATTGATAGTTTTTCCTCTCCTATATAAAGGACCAGAGACTTCAAGTCTCACACATACGATATATGTGATAGATAACAATACACCCCCTAAGTTTCTGCAAGAGAGAAAATCCTCCCCATAAGATTCCACAAAAACAACCGAGAATTTAATTATCTTATAAAGAAGATCACCCTCATGTTCAAACCCTAGGTAAAAATAGAGATAAAAGTATCTCTCTTATCGCCTACTTTCATATATGATGTAAAGATTTAACCCTTTAAAAAGAACTTAGTTCTTCCTCTAGATCTGAGATCCACAAGACAAATCCCCCACAAGTAGAGAATTTAATTCTCATAGGGAAAATCTTGTTCTTCAGACTCAAGAATCAGGGGAAAACTACGATGATTTATCACCTCATGTGAACATAAAAGAAAAGAACGTGAAAGAAGGAAAAAAAATAGGATTTATATTCTAGGAACTTAGTTCCATTCAAAATACAATTGGGCTTTTATCCCAGTAAGAACTTATTTCTTGCATAAAAGATATCTGCAAAGTTAATCTCTGCATGAATATGGTTGATTCTCATGTGAAAGACACGTGAACATCCAAGAAAACAATGACTCGCGTGAAAGACACGTGAAAACCCAAGAGAACAACGACTCATGTGAAAGACATGTAAAAACCAAAGAAAACATGAAACACCGTCTCACGTGAAAGGCACGTGAATGCTCAAAAGAAGCCCTGAAAATAGCGTCTCACATGATATCTACGTGAGTGCTCAAAAGAAGCAATGGAAGCAACGTCCCACGTGAAAGGCATGTGAGCATCCGAGACTTGTGAAAGGCGCGTGAGCGTTCAAGATTTAAAATCTCATATAAGGGTCAATGAAGACAGTGCTTCACGTGACATCTACGTGAATGTTATATGAATGGGTGCTTAGCACTACTCACGTGAAAGACACATGAGCGACTATGAAGACAGTGTTTCATGTAACACTCACATGAGCGCTAGATGAATGAGTGCTTAGCACTACTCACGTGAAAAACACGTGATAGACCATGAAGGCATCAGTTCACATGACATCCACGTGAGCGCTAGATGAATAAGTGCTTAGCACTACTCAGATGAAAGACACGTGAGCGACCATGGAGACAGCGGTTCACGTGATATCCACATGAGCGTTGTATAAATGAGTGCTTAGCACTACTCACGTGAAAAGCACGTGAGTGTCAAAGAAACCGGAGTACTTACATGATATCCACGTGAACATTGAAACGGGAAGGATAATATATCCTATGATGAGGCTTAAGATTCTGGGTCCAGTGCTTAGCACTGTTAGGTTAAATAAAGCCCAAGACAAAATGTATGGCCTAGTGTTTAGCATTGTTGGGTAACACAAAGCCCGACGTTTAGTCTAAAAATAGACTAAGTCCCTGAAGTTTTAAACTCTTTTGATTGTAAAAATCAATCAAGCTCATATATTTTAAGTCAACCTTAATCTAAAAAAAGATTAATGGTCTTTAACCATATTTTAAGTCGATCTTAATCTAAAAC
Organism: Agapanthus africanus; assembly: GCA_030015575.1. Classification (NCBI taxonomy): domain Eukaryota; kingdom Viridiplantae; phylum Streptophyta; class Magnoliopsida; order Asparagales; family Amaryllidaceae; genus Agapanthus; species Agapanthus africanus. The sequence goes on along the minus strand of JASDDO010000028.1, from coordinate 198,603,545 downwards.
AAGGTTAACGATCTTTAAACATCTGAGCTGATAGCAGATATATCTTAAGTTCATCTCAAATCTAAGATTTGAAGATTTGGACTAATCCACGCCTTACGAGCGACGACAAAATTAGTCACCGTATACAATCCAAGGGCAACACCAAAATAAATAAATTATAACACGACATGAAGTGATGCACTTGGAGAAAGAAAAAGTTGTTATCGGTTTACGATAACGTAATTAACTGCAATGGCTTACGCCTTTAGGAAAAAGCGTCCCCACAATCAAAAACCATAAAAATGAGGAGGAATCTGATAAGTATGCTAAAACGGTCGTATTAATCCAAACCTCCGATAGACGGTGCCATAAATCAACCTGGTGTCTTCGAAGAGGTAGATAGATATGTTCCATATAGTATCCGCCCCCAAATTCAGGTAAGACATTTGTCTTCCCAGTTTTCGACAGTAAATAATGACATCCACTAAAGTTTGTCTATTCCATATGTCCAGAATGACACTAAACTAATATTCATGAATTAAGAAGTCTTGTCCAAATGGTGTCAAATGACTTTTCTATCCGAAATGACTATAAACTAAAATATATCTATCTGTCCGAAATGACTATAAACTAATATATATATATATATATATATATATATATATATATATATATCTGTCTGAAATGACTATAAACTAATATGTGTGTGTGTGTGTGTGTCTGTGTGTGTGTGTGTGTCCGAAATGACTGTAAACTAATATCTATGTCCGGAATGACTGTAAACTAATAGATAGGGGCAACCCATTGCGATGTCATCTCCCACAACAGGACTGATAAGAAAGTCCGTTTTCGAAAGGCTCTCCTACACAGGCGGCAACAAGTAGGTTCTAGAAAGTGATGATAGCTTCACATTCGTTGAGGACTACATATCGGATCATTTTGTTTGGGATTTCGTTGGAAATTGAATATTTGTTAATCGCAAGTAAAGCATGAAGATAAGGTCCGCTCTCCGTTTTTCATCTATCCTATATTCAAGCTCCAATATTTATCAACATACGTCCCCAAGGAATCTAAACCTTTCCCTTTATCGTCCCGAAAGATTTCTCTTATGTCCCAAAAGATCCCATACGTCCGAAATGACTGTAAACTAATATCCATATCCGAAATGACTGTAAACTAATATCATGTCTGCAATGACTGTGAACCAATATTCAAGTCCGAAATGACCCTAAACTAATATATTTCAAAACAATGAACTTAGTGATTGTAAAAGGATACTCACTAAAAGTTTATCTTTTAAACTGTCTATAATGACTTTAAACTACACAAGGGCAACCCATGGCGGTGTCGGCTCCCACTACAAGACTGAAAAGAAAGTTTATCGTCCGCAAAGACGTTAAACTTTCCACCTTTGAATCTCAACTTTCTTAGCAGATTATCTTTCGATATCTACAAAACTGAAAATAAGTACAAAACCGAGTGTTGTGTCGCTAAAAAAAGATCTCTCTCCATCCCAACTTCATTATGTGAAAGTTCTATTCACAATAAAAAAATTCTTTCAAATCTGAACATGGGTTATTCCCCCAGATCTCCGAAACTCGAAGATGGGTTATCACCCCGAGTCCTTCCAAGCAAAGGAAAGAAGTTTTTCCGTTTATAAAAGTCTTCTCTGTGATAGAAAACCATATATTTTTTCCATTTGTGAAAATCCCCGTCACAGTAGAAACCTCTTTCAAACCTGAACATGGGTTATTTCTCCAGATCCCCGAAACATAAAGACGGGTTATCATCCTATATCCTTCTAAGTTTGGAAAAGAAGTTTTTCTATTTATAGAAGTCGTCCTCACAATAGACAATCCACCAAATTCACCTCACCAAATTTAGTGACACAAGACTCGATTTCGCATTTTCTCTATAATTCATGGATATTGAAGGAGAATCTGTCTAAAATCCGTTGTGAAAAATTCCCCACACAACGGGAGATTCAAAACAAAACGTAAGATTCAAGAATGAAAGAATGCAACAATATCATGTATACAACTCGATAAGTTGTATACACTCCTTGTCGGGGGTTATTTGTTGGAACTAAAAAATTAACTCTCAAAAGATAAATACTTATATAGTATTTAATGATAAATACTTATATAGTATTTAAACCTAATAAACAGGTCAATGATCAATAACTTGGGCAATACAGACCCAAAATTGATGCATATAGCATCATTAACAAGTTAAAAACTTGTTATATATATGTGGGACCCATATATGGGGGGAAACCCCTTAAACGGGGGTTCCCGACAATGGGACCCCTCCTCCCGACGTCGGGACCCCCTCCCACTATCGGGAGGCACCCATTTTTTCTTGACCTGTTTTTAAATAAATGGCATCGGGACCACCTCAAAATAGGTGTTGAGGCCTATTTTTAACAAGGAGTGTGAGGTTATTTCATCCCCACTCGTCCTAAGAACGTGGAGGAGTGGTGTTTAACCACTTCTACTCTCAAAGAAGTATATATAGCTCCTATTTAATAGAATTGAAGAAGAGATACATTCTAAGAAAATTTCTGAGAGAATTTCTTAAGTACTCTCGATTTTTTAGGAGAAGAAGATAAAGAAGAAGAAGGTGAGAAATAGAGGAGTGAGATTTCTTTCCTCTCCTCTTTCATTGTTCTTTCTCTCTATCTTCCTTCCTTTATTGTTTTAAGTATGGATCTAGAAATGATCCGTAGAAACTTTTATAAGTTTCTATCATGAAAAGTAGCTATGGTTATGGCTCTTTCATCATCTTCAATGCAGATGAGGATGAAAACTGATGAGGATTATCAGAATATGTACTCACATGTTCTTGACAAATTTGGACAGAACTTAGGACATGAGCCATTTCATGTCATGCATAAAGAGAAATAGGACATCCTATTTCTCCCGCATATTTAGGAGAAATGAGAATAAACTCATTTCTGTTCATAAAAACAGAAATCATGGATTGAAATCCCAATGAATTTCTAATGAATATATATAAATGAATAGAAAAATCATATTTCTCTTCATGGAGATATGAAAATAATATCTCTTTAATGGAATCCAATGTGCTTAAACACATTGTATTCTTTCTTAGAACACATTTTCTTCATGTTCTGTCTTGAACACAAAAATATGTGTTCATATTGCACACCAAATTATAAAAATGATGAAAATACATCATTTTTATGTTGTGCATGGAATTCAATATTTGAATTTCCATATTTGATGAAGTTTCATAAAGAATCTTCATTTTTTTTTTTTTTGCTAAAACAAGCCATTGGTTTGGGCTTCCTGTTCACCATCGGGACCTCTCCCGATGGTTAGGACTCCCCTTCCAACCTGTTGGGACCCCCCTCCCAACGTCAGGAGGTCCCATTTTCATGCACAAACATGCATAAAGCATGTTTGTTCCACATGAATGGGGGACCCCATCTAAGGTGGCCCCATTTTGATCACTTTCACTATAATGTGGCCCCCACATAGGGCAGTGCCCATTCATATATGTCTAAATTGACACTAAAATATCCCCAAGTATAATTTTAAGCTTTAAAATTAAAGCTTCTATGTATAATTACTTTCTTTTGTAAATTTGATGTAATTACATTCAAATATATGCAAACATGAATAATATGAATAAAATCTTGTTCATTTACAACATTCTCTGCTTGCAAGTTTTTGATATTTACATATTTTCAAACTTCCATTTAAATAATGTGATTTAATGTAGGTTAGCATAGTATCCTGCTAGGCTTTGCCTAAGACAATAAGATATAATTAATGATACATACTTGCACTATCAGAAGTCTCGAACCCCGAGACCTCATGGTCAATTTTAAATATAAATATTTGTTTTGTTTAAACCCTACCTATTATGGATGTTCATTTCATCAGAGGCCCTTAAAGAGGGTAAACAACTGGTTGCACAAGTTGAGCAGGTAATTACATTTAAATCATACATCTTATCATCCAAAGCAGCTAGTGCCGAAAACATATTAAAATTGAACACGTGCCTCTCTGTAGATAGAATAAAGAGAAGGGGAGGGGGGGAGAGATTTTTTTTATTTAACACCTGACACGTGTTAAGATATAATTGATTGATCCAGAATATTTCTTTTTCAACTCACCTACATATTTTACAAGGCAAAAACTTTCCCAATCTCAGGTGCACCAGAGAAAATTCGAAATATAAAGTTTCTAAGGAAAAAGAATATTTTTGGCAAGACCTCGACCGTTTTGAAAATATTGCAGGTGTATGATCCCTGAGTTTTCCTCAAAATCCTTGCCAAGCGTCTAAATCCTAGCCAGGTGTTTGATCCCTGAGTTTTCCTCAAACTAGCCATGATATGTACCATATAAAACTGTAATTTAGTGTAGACAAGTTCATTAACAATAACCTTGATCTACATCCACTTGAGAAAACTAGATTTTCCCTCGAGTCTGAGCCATGTTTTCTCCCTCGAGCCTCCTCACCATCAACTCCCTCTTCGCTCGCCCTTAGACTCTTCCCTTGCTCTTAACCCCAACCGTCGCGCCCTCAATCCCCAACCCATCCCCCCAACAGACCTTTCCCTCAGCCTCGCATTCGACTGCTCAACTACGGCCTTTCCAATGCTACCGAAGCTTGGTGTTTTTTAGAATAGAGTTTTGGGGGAAACTCATTGATTTAGGAAGAGATGGAGGGACTGTAGCCCTTTGTTTGCCTATTGTTAAAGAGGTACGTGGATTTGATTCAAGTTAGCTAATGCACAAGTTGTTTGGTGTTTTTCCTAAGTGAACTTTGTAGGCTTTTTCCACTTCATTTTTCTTTTTCCTACACTCCAACTTATGGTGAACTTTCCCGATGAAGAATGATTGTTCTTAGGCCACAAATCGAGTATCGCGTGTGATTTTAGTAATATATGAGAATGTCTTCCGTATGTCGATCGTGCGGAGACTTCAGATTCAACTATTTTCAAGCGGAAGGTGGAGGGCCTTTGGCTTGCTATTATGCACAAAGTAAAGGGTCACCAACGTGCTCTTACGCATAAGGTGGAGAGTCGTGGACACGTTCTTAGGCACAAGGTGGAGGGCCTCCAACACGCTCTTATGCTCAAGGTGCAGTGCTATGGATGCGTTATTATGCACAAGGTGGAGGACCTACGCCGCGCTCTTATGCGCAGGATGGAAAACCTTCGGCACGATCTTATGCGCAAATTGTCGAGTTTTCGGATGACTCTTATTCTCAAGATGGAGGATCATTGGATCCCTCTTATGCACCAAAGGTGACGCAACAAAGACCCAAAATTGGATGGGCATTAGTTCAATGATGACATAAGGCACCAGCTATGGATGAAAAGAGAACATTTCAGTCTGTTAAGGAATGATATCTGAATAGAAAGGGATGTTAGAATTGTGGAAAAATGGTCACTTTGCATATACTTGTGCAAAGAGACGGGAGTGTCTGATCGCACGCTTTCGGCATGTCGCGTATTCAAAATTCTAAAGTTAACCGCGAGCAGGGACGGTGTCGCTTCGCAACTAGCCGGTTGAGCACGGGTCGATCCGTAGGGAGATGGTTGTATGTCCGTTCGAGTTTTAGACGAGTCAATAAAAAATGTGTATATGTTTGTTCAGTTATATCCTAAGTGTTTGTATTTTATGTTCAAGTAAGCTTGTTAAGCTTAAGGTCGGCTAGTAGAGTTAGGATTAGTCTTGTGCTTATCTTTTGTCATTCTTAAAACGATATTGGGTTAATCGAAAGTAGCGGGGATTAGAAGGACATAAGAATAGGATTTGCGAGTTTAAACGAGCTTTCCAACGCTAAATCCATTCCTAGTGCCCCTTGTCCGTCCGCTAAATACGCTTATTTCCAACCCTCGGTCAAACACCCGTAACCATGTATCCAAACAAGTCACAACTACATGTCACGTTGTAGTGCACTTAAAAGACTTCTCGATTTAGGTCGCGGCTACATGTCACATATAGCGCGCCTAAATGAGAGGTTGCGTTTATTTGGTCAGGGTTCGTTTCAAGATGTTTGGCGAAGAGAAGCACAAGGGATTTTTCCGTCCCTCATACCACCTTCCTTAGCCTTAACAAGTGCGGAATTATTCACACATTATAAAAGAAAATAAAACAAAACAAGAAGGAAGAAAAGAGAGAAAAGGAAAATACGGTTTTACAAATGGCGCAAGCTAACTCTTGGGTCCTCACCTTAGTAAGGAACTTCGTCGAGTATCATTTCTTGAAAATAATACAGAAAAGAGAGAGAAGGAAAAGAGCAAGAAAAGAAATAACAACAACTAGTTAACAACAATAAATACAATTACAATACAAGATAATAAAATTACAAGACAAGAAATTAAAGAGACAAGATACTAAAAACCCTCATCTTCATTGATCTTCTACTCAAAAAGCTCTCACTACAATTTTCATGGAGGAAAGAATGAAGAAGTAGAAGAAGAAGAAGAAGCTAAACTAAACTATACTAAAACCTAACAAAAAGAGGCATGAAAAGAAGACCCTTGGCTTGGCACAAAACTGGGCTATTTATACGCTGAGTGCTGAAACCCTAGGGCAAGATTCTCTGCCCAAATGAAATGTCCAAACTACCCCCAAAATATCTTCTGGCACCGAGTCAACTCGGCCGCGGATCCGTGGCCGAGTCGCCATATTGGTCGCGGTTCCGCGGCGCTTTGAGGGAGTTGGGATGTCATTTTTTCTGGGTTTTCTTGTGTTGCTTTCTTCTTTTGTTCTATATGCTCCAAATTGCAAATTGTATCAACAATTTCTTCAGATCTGCAACAGTCCAAAGTGGCATCAAAAATAATACTTTTGACCTCATCTCCCTCGAGCTCCACGCACCCATTGAGTTTTGTGCTGCCCCTCTTGTGCTCTGTGCTTGTCCGAGGCATGAATGACCACTGTCATATGTCTTGTCTCTGGAACTAGTACGCGGCACTGGACGGATACGGATGACCGGAACCCGATTTTTATCTGTTGACAACAGATGCTCTGGATTTTGGCGTAACAGTGGAGATTTTGTATCATTTGTGTTATTTTGGACTAGAAACCTGTAGCCTGTAAATATATAGCAAACACGGATTAAAAGCACCTGCCTATAAACAAACGAGCATAAGAATGGGCGGTATTAAATACAATATTCTGGTGTGAACAGTGTCGGAATTGTGGAAGGCATGACCACTTCGCATTTGAATGTGCTACGGGATAGGGGTGTTTCCACTATCGAAAAGTAGGACATAAAATGGCATTTTGTCCGGAGATTCGAAGACCTAAAGAAATGGAGGCTGCTTTGTCAGACCACGATTTATCTGCTCTTCATAGTAATAAGTTTAAACATTTCATTTACGTTATGGTTACTGATGGGCGGCCTCGAATGGATGATATTGTTGCTGGTTTGAACTACAAATTCAACTAGAATTGGCGATGGAAGGTAAAAATGATTAATCAGGAAACATTCTTTGTAGAATCTCCTGATGTTTGGAGGGCTAAACTACTTCAGATTTTAGGTGAAGTATCTTTGAAAGCGTTTAATGTTTGTTTTGAGGCTTGGACTCCCAGCCATAGTGGTTTTGAAGATATGAAACAGAAGGTGAATATTTTGTTATCGTTGAAATTGGAGAATTATCCTTTTTTAAGTGCTGGCATTGGCCAGTAATGGAGGAACTCGTATCAGGTTTTGGGACCTTAGAAATGATTGCTTCTAAAATAGAGAAAAAAATCTTATATCAAAGAAGCATTGTGTACTATTAGAGTTCATGATGTCTTGGAGGTGCCACTAGCTTTACGTGTTCACATACCTGATAGAGAGACCGGAAAGACTTACATCAATGAAGTTGTTGTTTCTCTTTCATAAAACCCTGTGTAAGAAGGAAATATTATACATAGCCGATAGAATTTCTTCTGTGGATAATGAAAATTTGGAATGGATTGGATAGGGACAAAAGAGAATATGGAAGAAGAAAGAAAAAGAAAAATCAGAGGACTTAGAAGTGGCTGCAGTTTAGCAACAAAAAATAATTGGTGACGAACATGAGCGTAGATTTACCATGGAAGAGTAAGGAAAAGGAATTATTATTGATTATAATCTAGTTTCAAGAACAAATACAATGCCAAATGAGATGAACAAGACACACAAAAATGAAAACGGAGATTTTACAATTGCGAACATAAATGAGAAGTTGGCAGAAGGGCATGTTCCTGAAAAGATTACCAATTATAGCAAGAATATGCTTGAGATCTTCGAGATTGGAGAAGTAATGGCAATAGAGACGACGATGATGAGTGAAGTTATTGCTGAGGTGTAGAAGATGGTGTGACCAAACATAGAAGAAAGTAAGAACGAGTCTACTAGCTCGATAAATCAATTCCAGATGCAATCAAAGTCACTGTCTGCCTCACCCGACTTTAAGATGCTTAAGCCTAAGAGAGGGTTCATATTAAGTAAGCCGAGCAACAAAGGATGGTCTATTGTTCGCGAAGTAACAGAACTTGGTCTGCGAATTCCTAAAGTACGCCGCTTTTGGGCCCATCCTTCATTGGTCTCAATAGCCTCGAGAATGAGGATCTCGAATCTAGATCCATAGAGTGTGGAGTGGATTTGGTGAGAAGTAGCGATTGTGGAAATAACATAAAACTTTTAGAATTGGCCAAGGCTGGGGAAGACACATGCATTAAATAGGGGTCTGTTGGTTTGGTGGGAAAGGGAGGAAGTTTTTTTGTTTAATAATGAAGATGGGCTCTTGGATTGTTAGAGGGTTGGGTAATAAAGATAAGAAAAGAATGGTGTGGGATGGAGTTATACTTTATGGTGTAAATTTGCTTTGTCTTCAGGAAACAAAGTTAGTCGCGTATAAACATACTTTCTTACGGAGAATAGAAGGGGAGAGAATCGACAAATGACTCAGATTGAATGCTATTGACTCATTCGGGAGGTATTTTGGTAGGATGGAATAGCGCTCTCATAGAGCTACAGGATAGTTAGATTGGATTCTTTTCTGTTAAAATTTTATTGAAGGATTTTAAGGCAAACTGTTCGTGGATCGTTGCTTCTCTCTATGCTCCTTGTTATAGGGATGAAAAAAGTTTGTGCTAGGAAGAGTTACGCTTTATTAGAAACAAGTTTTCACATCCTTGGCTTATTGCAGGAGATTTTAATGTAACATTTCAGAAATATAAAATATTATTTTTCGAATTTAAATAATAAAATAATATATTTCACGAAAACTATTCGATTTGCGAATTGGGGTTTTCGTAAAATGGTATAATTATATATCGATAATTTGGAAAATATTTAGAAAATTAATAAGAATTATTGATTTTGAAAGAAATTAAGTGAATTGAGCATTTATAGATTATTATATAATTATTTGTATATAATGTTAATCCTAAACTTGATTAATTTTTACTAATTATGTATTAATCTTGCTTATGTATATGGCATGCAACAAAACACTTGTTGCATTTTATTATTAACCATAGCTTCTTTCCTTTTCTAAAATGATTTTGGTTTTTTTTTAAAACAAAAGAAAAAGAAAGAGAAGATATTTGTGATGGAGGGGACATGTAGGTATGGGCATGTAAAGGAGGGGGAGAGAGAGAGATATCTTGACCATCCTTTATCCTCATCCTCCTCATTTTTCCTCCATCTTCATTTCCTTCTCTTCTTCTCCTCCTTCATCCCTCCACCTCCTCATCCACCATGCACCACCCTCTAAATCACCCCAAAACACCATATTTCCTTAATGAAAAATAATCCCAACCTCATTACAAACCCTATGAAGGAATCAAGTTGGAATTTTGAGGCTTTTGGGCAACTCAAGAATTTTCTTCAGTTGCAAATGAGGTATAATCCTACACTTCTAGTCTTGTTATTAGTTTTCTTTACGTCCTATAGTAGTTTAGAGCCAAACCGATATAGTTAAGTGATCTATGAATTTTCCTAGAAGAGGTTTAAGGATAGTATGTCTTATGAAGATGTATTTGAGGTGTAGTGAGTATTTTTCATGACTCTAGTGATATTTATTGGCCTAGACCAGAGTATAGAAACCAGTACACGAACTTAGAATTTTCCCGTGTCAGTTTTGTGGAGTTTTGGGATTTACAGGAAATCTGGAGCAACTTGGGATGTTTTTAAGAAAATCAAATAACTATATTGACCTAGTTAAACCACCATAATACCACTACAGGAGAACGAGACCCAATTTTCTTGTTGGGGCCGGCGACACCGGGTATTTTGGCCATCTCGCCGGGTTAGTTTTGGTATCTGGTGTTGGATTTTGGTCTGTAGCTCACACACCTTATAATCTAGCCTTTGTATTGTTAGTTTTGTCCCTATCTATCTGTGTAAGAATCTGGGAGTGATTTCCTCAGTTGCCGTATTATGTTTTCCGATATTTGAAACTTGGTTTTGATATTTGAATTTGGATTTGGTCGTGGGACGTTTGTACGTCAACGACAAGGGTTATTCGGTTGTTTTTGCATGCATAAGCTATAGATTCTAATCTATAAGCAATTCGTGGGCCGTATCGGTTTTCGGACTTAGTTTTAATAACGTTACGACGTGTGTTGATATGTAGGTACGTTCGCGTGGACTTCCGAGACAACGAAGCACATCGATTTTGGCTAAGCGAGGAGTTTTGCAAGTAAGTAGATTTATATCTACGGAGAAAGTCGGATGGATGACTATAGCACCCCCGCAACCATTGATATGGAAAATCGATATATAAATTATATTTGCTGAAAAGATATGCTACGAACTTACAGATATGATTAAAAGTTTAGTATGAGATGATATGATAAAAAATGACATTAGTGGATATGTTGGCTTGAGGATGCAAGGCAATGCACATGTTATATTCATATGCCAATAGATAGTGTGAGATTATGCATACATACAACTGAAAATATATATATATACACACACACAAGATGACTTAACGTGGGACATTGATATGATGAAAAGATAATGTGATAAAATAAGATGACTTGGTTTAAAATATCGATATATGGATATGAGACGATATGAGAATATAGATAATTTTGCCAAGACATGATAGGAGTTTGATATAGATGTGACTTGAGTTATATGTGTACATACATACATACATACATATATATATATATATATATATATATGAGAATAAAGAGTGATATGTTGTACATGACCTTAGATCCGTACCCTTGTTTATGATATCGTACGATGGATCATACCGTACGAATTATGATATATGATATTTGACCTGTACCCTCGATTTTGAGGAGGCCGTACGATGGACTATACCATACGAGATGTATATATGATGATTGATCCGTACTTTTGACTTAAGATTAGTTTAGCCTTTTAGTTTTTTAATTACTTAAGTGGATGTCAGAATAGGGCTCGAGTCATACATATTTTCAAAACTAACGAATCGTGTACATTCAAAGGATAAGCCGAGGGGCGCTACGGATTTCAAAGGTATTGCTTTTCTTTAAGAACACCGTAGTCCCTACTTTTCTAAAAATAAAGATTCATGCTATTTTAGATATGAAAATTGTATGGCTCATATATCGAGGTATATCTTAGCTTATTGCGTTACTATTTACCTTTCTGCTACGTTCATTTTACTCGCATTACATTTTATACACACACACACACACACACACATGCTTTCAGTAGTTGTTATGATATCGTCTGCTAGTACACCTGCACAATTATCGATGATGCGCACGTTACACTTACACAGATTTGCCGGCTCATACAAATTCATCATCGGTAATTGCCATGCCACTTGCACAGTAGAACTGCCATATCATGATATTATTCATAACCGTAAAGTACATTCATTGTTCAGTACTATCACTTGACCTACTGCATGATATACTTGATAATGCTCATATTACCATTCTATATTTGCATACATTGTACTTATGGCTATATACATTGAGATGTTGTTTTCATGAGATTTCTAGATTTGAGAACCGCGGTTATATTTCAAAGGAAATTATGAATTGTTTTAAAAACGCGGTTTCTCTTGATATGTGATTTCGAGGCGTCCACCATGAGTTTTCTCGGTTCTGAGCTTGTTTTCGAGACCCGATTCGAGGAGTTGGATGGACCGTCTGCGGGTACATGGTGGACCCGGTAAGGTACCCCGGGGAAAGAAGATCGTGGGGATGACGATGAGCCTGGCAGAGGGATGCATTACCTACCGGTGATAGTTTGGACCCGGCGGTTATCCGGAAGATACCGACCGGAGTCATGAGATGGATATGGGCCGATCTGGACTGACGGAGCCCATGGGCCGATCCGGACTGACGGAGCCCGAGATATGAGGATTTACGTGTCGATGCTGGACATGGGTTTCATGATATTTCGAGTGTCGATGTTGGACACTCAGTTTCCATGATTTTGATTGTGTCGTTGATGGACATACATGGATGATATTCTCATACATACAGGCATATGGTTTCAGATATTTATTTGTATATGCCATTGGTATTGACTCTATTCTTGACATATATGCATGCATGGTCACCCTAAAGATCATAGTATTACCTTTATGATATTGTATGACCTAAGAATCATTGTTTATTCGATTTCTATCTGCTGATGTTTTCTACTCACGAGTTGGCAACTCACCCCCGTTGTGCCATAGCTTTCTTGCAGGTTTGACCGCTTGGATCAGTAGCGGCATTGCTGGCACACAGTTCCTTCTGGGTTTTTTGCTTTGGTAGGTGGGACACACGTTGGATCGTGACCACTCTTGTACCATTTATATTCTATTGTATCTAGATAAACTCCATCGGTCAGAAACTAGAATTTGTATATTGGTAGACCTAGTCAGACTTGTATTTGCGAGACTTAGAGCGATGAGTGTATTTCGCTTCTTTGAGATGATAATGTCTTGCCTTATTTATTCTTTCTGTATTTTATCTTCGTCGTAGGGCGTCGTATATATGTTTATTTCATGGTTGTAATACCGCCAATTGGGGAAGAGCTAGCTCCCGCTTGGGGATGCCTATATATATTGCTTATATGTAGTTTTGGATCAAAATATACAAGGGAGGTGCTGCCCAAATTTTTAAAGACGAAAAATATTTTCAGCTATAGTATAATCCACTTGCATTTTAAAATATAGTATAATCCACTTGTATTTTTCATATATCATTACCTATGCATTTTAAAGGAAAACTCGATTTCATTATACCTTTAATTTAAAAACTTCGCCTCTATTATTTCCCTAAAATGGTTTAGATTTATGGACTTTGGCTTACTTGAATTAAGTGGGATCCTATAGACTTCACCTGATTCAATTGTCAGTCACGTGCCTTTTTCTAGAACGCGACACTTAATTTGGGACAAAGAAATGGTCGAGAAGGATCGTTCAGAGATATGGATGAGTTTGCATGATTGGTAGAAGACTTGCATATAATTAAATTTCTATAGCAGGGAGTAAGTATACCGGTCTAATTTATGAAGTGATCCTGTCATGGCAAAGCTAGATCGGTTTTTTGTCATGCATGAATGGGAGTGCTTGTATCTTGAAATTTTTCAGTATTCTTTATCGAGAGCCTTGTCTGATCATACTCCTCTCATTTTATATTTACGGAGAATCAAGTTAAATAAATCATGATTCATGTTTGAAAAAACCCGGTTCAAGCATCTAGATTTTTGTGATGTGGTGGAAAGCCGGTGGACTTCTATTGAGGTTCAAGGAGATTCTGTAAAAAGATCAGTTAGCAAGTTAAGACTACTCCGGAGAAGAATTATATGGTGGAGAAAAAATATTTTCAGCAATACAGACAAGATAAAAAAAGAGTCATTGACCAAAATCAAGAAATTGGATGACAAAGCTGAAGACGTGCCACTTACACCGGAGCAACAAGAAGATAAGGCTAAATTGTTGGTCGATTATCAGGACTTAGTGAAAAGAGAAGAAATTTACTGGCACCAAAGGTCTTGAAATCTCAGGATTAGGACGGGAGTTAACAATATGGCTGATTGATCGTGAAAAAGTGTGTCTATGTGTGTTATAAATACCGCAATCAATAACGGTGTCGCAATAGCTAGCCATGATGAGTACGGGTCGTCCATAGAGAAACGGTGAACTGTTTTTCTTGTTTTAGACGAGTTAATAGAAAAAAAGTGGGATTGTTATCGTTTATTACTAAGAAGGTTTGAAAAGTTTATAATAGAAGGGATTGTAGGGTTTATAAGACTTAGTAGTTAATGGATGGAGTTTTTAAAAATAATTCTTTTTATCTTTTAATTATTTAATACTAGAGAAATAGCGATGAATGTGGATTAGGGTTCTTGGGAGGAATTAGGGTTTCTCTTTACTGACCCTTGTACTTCCATTGATCTTTATTTGTCTCAAGCCCTTAACAAAATGATTATTAACGAATCTCAAATGATGGTCATAACTTTCATGAATTGATAGCACGCCCGATAAGAGGGTTAATATTTATTTTGCTAAAATTTATAAAAATTAAAACTTTAAAAAGAATTTAAGAGATATTGTTCATCCATTATTCTACCCTATCCTACAAACCCTAACAAACGAGAATTTACTCGCTCATTGAGATAAACGAAGTAGAAGAAAGGTGGAAGAAAATGAAACCCATAATTAAAATTAAAAATGCAGAAAGTAATTGAGGCATGTAAAAGCAGAAAGTAATTTCAGAAAGTAAATGCGGAAAGTAATTGCGACAAAATTAAAAGAAAGAACTATCTTTTATTGATTAACTATTGCATTACAAAAGTTGCTTGCTGAAAAACCAAATTACAAAACCGTAGTTTTCTCAATGCTTGGTAGATTAGTTGATATTTCGATGAATATTCATAGATTCTTTGATAAATAGCTCTCGGCCCTTTATATAGTCTCCGGAACTTGAAACCCTAGATGTCATATTAAAGTGTGTGAAATTACGATCAAGCCCCTGAATTTTTACATCCTACGGCCACCATAAGACCGTGCAACCGCCTTCCCAAGCCCTTATTGGCCATGGATCCGCCGCCCCTTGGTGGGTTTATGCTTCCAAATTCTTTATGCCTTTTTCTCTTGATATTTGGAAATCCTTCTGATAAAAATATTCTGAAAATATATCTCTTAGTCTCTGTTGTTATGAGATTCTTCAATTTGCTCCTAATATTTGGCAGATTTGGTTTGGTGAATCGATTTGTTATGGATCTCCTACTTGTATTTCAGACCTGAGCTGATCTATTATAATATCTGCACAATATCTCAAATCATATTGTTAGTAGCATTTGTTTTATTTGAGATATTATTCCAACCAATTAAATAATATGATATCTTAATAAAAATGGTTAAGAATATTTGATATGATATGCATATTTTAATAATAAATAATCTCATGAATATTTTATTTAAATATGATATGTATATATTTTCCCTAATTATATTAATTATAAATGAAGAAACATATGACAATAATCTTTTTACAAATAAACATACATATGTTCTTTATTTACAATTAACACATTTTAGTAGTTAATAATAATAGAGAAAATGTCTATACAAATGTGCAATAAATTTGACTGATCAATGGCTTATTTTCGTGCTATGGCAAATGGAAAGAGAAGAATCGACTTTATTAATTCTTTGGAAATACTTGGTAGTCTTTCAACCGATCAACATAAGATCAGGCAGGAACTAGAAGAGCACTTTCAGAAGAAGAAAAATTCGTTAAGCCTGACTTTTTGTTGGATACAGTGTCCTTAAGACAATTATTGTGATAGAGACACACAATGAAAACAAGGAAATTCCATCAGCAAAAAACCGCCAGAATCATCGTTTTGACCGCTATAGGCGGTTTTCCTGTTGCCATAGGTCCTCGTTTTCATGTTGTGCCTTGGGTTTTAAGAATTAGGATTTTTGGTCTTGTTTGTTTTGCCCTAAATTTCATTTAATGTTTTCTTAGCTTTGGGGCAACTCGGGAGTTTTAGAACTCAAAACTTTTGTATCGTTGATATCTGTGATGTGGTATATGTATTGTTGAACGTCGTCTAATTGCTATATAATCATTTAGACGGGGTTGCACACATTGTGGTGTTACTTGTTTCTGTGGTTATATATATCTGGTTATAGTTCAGTCGCATTGTCGTGTTGGATAGCCCCTAATGCAATGATAGTTGTGCAGTTCAGATTCATTTGTATATTCATTGTTGCAGGGCAAGCGTCCGACATGTGGACTACCGTCTCTACCAGTTTGTTTATTCTTTTATTGGGCACGGCCAGGTTGAGGTCGATGTCACCATTTGTATATATATTTTCTTTTCTGTACTAGGATTACCACGCGGAGGAGTGCTCAAATAGCTGGGTTCTAGAGGGCAACGGGCCCGCATCTCATGGCGTTGAGACTGAGGAGGCCTTACTCTAGAATTGGCAGGCTATTCACCGCACTCGTAAGGGATATGGGTTGACCTACGGTAGGGTGCTCAAGTTACCGGATTCCGTGAAGTGCTGGGTGACCCATTCACTTCGTTAATTAGGGTTGCCTCACTTCCGGAATTAGCGGGTAATTTGCCGCACTCGTAGAGGTCTAGGTTCTTCATTGCACTAGCTATCTACACGACCGGAGAACGTCGCGTCTCATTTACAGCTCAAATGAAACGCGGGGATCCTAAATTATCCGCTATTCCATATTGTTGTTCGTATACCTGTGATGATTTTTATCTGCCTGTGATGACTATTATCTGCCTGCGATATATATATATTATATTTAGTAGGTGCTTCTATATGTTTTGCATCCGCGCTAGTCCTGCCCCCGCTCTGTCGTTAGTTAAGTAACCTAACGGTGCATGACAGGACCCCGTGGCGAATACGAATGGTATATAAAAGCATGCTATTTTGGTTGTTTCTTTTATGGCTTGGAAACTTAAAATAATGAGAATGCATTATCTGAATAATGCAAGGAAAATAAACCTAAATGATGATGTCAGAACCAATTTTAAAACTACTCGGTTTTATTCAAAACTCATAGTCGTATTCTTTTGCTTTGCATAGAGGTATTCAGTTAGGAATATCCCGCACCTCATTCTATGAGGGAAGAGCCTTGATCTCTTCATTGAGAGTTCGTTCTTAAGCAAAGGTTTATGCTACTAGTTTTAAAAAGCGGAGCTTAAACCACTCTATTTCAAACCCACTCGAGTTCTTTCAACGATATCAAGTTCATTACATTAAAGGCTCTTCGCCAAAAATCAGCCGTAGCCCTCCGTCATTTCAAACGGGTAGCACCTAGTATTCATACTATATTTGTTGGCCTTCGTCAAGGAATAGTGTATGGTAGCTATATGTTACTTTTCTGCAGTATAAAGATGCATTAATCTAGGATAGTCGTACAGCCTTGTTGGCCTTCATCAAGGGCGAGTACGGATGGGTTTAGATTAATCAGGACGATGACGAGTAGAACTTGAATTGCGACTTATGATTTGTTGGCCTTCTGTCACGCCCCGCTTCTCGGTATACGGCGAAGAGGACAGGACTGGTCCGCTACGTATTTACCGTAAAGTAAATACGCTAAGCGTATCTAAGCAATATAAAAGTAAATACACAAGAGACAAGATATATAAACTGAACAGCAACTTTATTTATTAACATTCTTTTATACAATGCATGAAAAGTAAATACAACTGAAATAAAAGCGATGCCTAAATAATGGCATAACAGGAATGTAAAGTACTGAAAGGAAATGTATACAATGAAACTAAAGCGCTGGGTTTTCAGCAAACTGATCCAAGTCTTCAGCAGTAGGCTCGATCTCTGACGTGTCCAAATTACCTGACGACATTTAAAGAAGAAAGAAAGAGAATGTCGTCAGCGAACAGGTCGTTCAGTAAGTCCCAAAGATAAGAGAAAAGTAGAATAG
The DNA here is from genome assembly GCA_030015575.1 of Agapanthus africanus. Classification (NCBI taxonomy): domain Eukaryota; kingdom Viridiplantae; phylum Streptophyta; class Magnoliopsida; order Asparagales; family Amaryllidaceae; genus Agapanthus; species Agapanthus africanus. The sequence goes on along the minus strand of JASDDO010000028.1, from coordinate 198,585,675 downwards.
ACAGAATAAGAAGGTATCTTTTAAAGTTGTATTATCTTGTTGTAATGTTGTATTAACGCTGTTGTTTGTAGCTTGGTACAGAAGAATGCCAGTGTATACGAGAAGAGTCTCTATATGCCAGAGACTAGAGGCAAGTATAGTACAAGGAACCGTTTATGCCACGGTACAACAGCAACTGGATTCATGTTAGGTGTATTAAGTCTTTCGGTCTCGTGCCACTTTTAACACCTTCCGTACCAATCTACCCCTTAAACCACGTAGTTTCTTGTTTGTATTGTATTGTATTGTAAATTATATTGATTATATAATTGGATGACTGACCGAAACCATAATATCAGTACACGGATGTAACCGTAGAATCATGTAAATGGAGTAACTGGAGAACCATGTAAATGGAATGTATATCCATGGTTCGGTTCGGTCAAGTTGTATAGATTGATAATTGGATTCATGGATTCATGTTGAATTGTAATATTGAAGACTGTAGATTGTAGATTGTAGACTGTAGATTGTAGATTGTAGATTGTACTTGAATCATATTCAAGTCAGATTATAATGAGACTCACTCTGAGTCAGTAAATTGAAGTCCTGACTGTTTTGATGTTATCGGTAACCACTGCATATGGACGGCAGGATTTGTGTCTTTTTCCAAGACGATTACCGCATTGATAACACCATTATTAAGTTGTCTACCTTAAATCGGCAAGCACCCACTTCTCCGGCTCTCTGAGGCTCAAGAGATTGGTCCCGCTTAAGCCTATGTTTACTAGGTTCCTTAGGGTAATTTATAGAACTTGAGGGGGTTTTATGTAAAAATACTTTTATATACTTTTCAGAATACACCCCAAGTATTTATTATTCGTCTTTAGAGTTGTAATGAATGTAGATTTTATATTGTGATATTTCTAGTGAAAATATCCTAATTTCAGAAATAAAGGTATTTATTTGTAATATTGATTTGTATGGAATTCATGGTATTTTAGTGTAAAATTGATTCTTGTGACATTTTTAGAAAAAGTGAAATATTTGTAATAATTCAAAATAGATATTTTTATATTATATATACATATATTTATATGAAAATAATTTTAGTGTATATATAATATTCTAGAAATCTCGTTTTCTTAATATGTCGTATTTTAAATCTTTCAAGACCGAATGCTCCTTGCGGAGGTCTGCATCTCACACTACTAAGCCCGAGGATGTGCGATAATCCGCACCATCCCGAACGAGTTCCCCAAATGGGTTGTAGCGGCGCTTTGCAAAGATTTGTATAAATACTAATCATTAAGGAAAACGGTTTTATTAATTATGGTATTTAAATGAAAAAGTGTCGTTTTCCCGTATTATATATTCTAGGGTCTCCTAAGTCAACTAGACTACTCCTAACTGGTCCAAAGTGACAAGTTGTAAGATACCTCAAATCGCCTCTTCACCGCCAATTGTGGCCAGGTAAGTACAAGTGAAGAAAGGAGGGATCCGCTCACGAATCACCGTGAGACGGGCCTTTTAAAGTTACATTTCTCACTTGTCTAGCCTAGACACCACAAATTCAGATTTAGATAAACGACTGAATGCCCACAACCTTCCTCTATCCTAATGATCGCGGCAGTCTTTAATTGGCTGAGTCTAGATATTTTTATTAGCTCAAATGTTATTTGTAAAGATGTATCAATACTAAATCTTTTAGAAATGGTTTTATAAAGTAAAGGGTATTCAAATGAAAATGTTTGTTTTCCCGTATTCTGAGTTCTCGAGGGTATTGTGTTATATTGCATATGAGTGTGTGAAGAGGTAGGTCGTTACCTCGTGATCTACTTAAAGGTATAGCAAGTTTAATGGAGTTAAATGTAGAATTGAAATAATGTGGTATTTAAGTGAAAAATACGATAAATTGAAATAGCCATCATTTTATGAAATGAAACTTGATCAATTTGGTTGATTAGTGTTTAATAGTCAACATGAGAGAGTTTAAGCATAATTGTTTTAATGAGAAGTGAAGTTTTATAAGAAACCGTATCGGAAATCGGATTTGTTCCGATTCCGTCGGGTTTTGTAAATCCGTATTTTTAGAATAGAAAAGAGAGATAGAAAATGGAAATTACGGGTTTTGGATAATAACGAGAGTGAGATGGAAAGAGAGGAATCGTCGGTGCGTCGCTTCGTCGCCGAGAGCTCCTAGAACGATCGCCGGAAGTTCGCCGGGAATTTCGCCGTAGCTTCACTTCGTGCTCATTTTCAAAGTACACAAGTTTCTTAGAAATTTTAAAGAGTTGGCTCAAAGTTTTGGGGTTAAAGGGTAGAGGGTAGGGCTGGTATTTATAGGGTTTAGGCTAGGGTTAGGGTAGATGTAGGGTTTAAATTAAAAAATGTAAAAATATATTAAAATTCATTAAAATATGGAGTAAATAGGGATTTCAAAGGTCTCTGGAACTGATCTGGCAAAATAAAGTATGCAGGGGGGTAGGGGAGAGGAAGAGCCCCAACTTTCCAGTTGGGGACTCCGCCGTCCGGCCAAGTCCGGCAGGCGGCGCCGGCCCGAGTCGGAGGTCGGGGAGATGGGGGTCTCGAGGTGTAGGCTCTGATGCATTTACATTTGTGGGGGTAGTGGAAAAATCTGGAGTTATCACGTGTTGCCTGTTGGACTTCTAAAAAATTTAAAACAAAATAAATATTAAAAAATAATGTGGGACATGAGATTTGAACTCTAGTGGCTTGGTTCAGCAATGCAAGGTATTAACAATGAGCTACAAGCTCCTTCTTGTAATTAAATTTCTAATTAATTACTTAAGTCTTGTGCTCAGGCAATAAATACTCCTTTATGGATTTTTGAAAAAAAAAATTTGTAAAAAAAACTTGTATAGGAAATTTAGGGTTGTTACACCTTCGTTGAGGTCATAAGACGTTTGGGGCAAAAACCATATCATAAGTTTCAAATATACGGGAAACTTGCCAAGTTTGCGCATACCTTCTGGAGTGTGGTAATTTTAGTCGACATCCATCAAAATTATCACACAATGATAGTTGGGTCCCGATTCCCACCGATGAGTATGTATTACTCCTCGGGAGATTTTTACTTCACAACTAGCTAACCTATTAGGTGTTTAGAAAGTGTTAACGAGATTACGCCTCTGTGGAAATGGAGTTAATAATTGGGTCCGCGCAAAAGCACAGGGGACCTCTCTCGGAGTACCAACACTGGCCTGGCTGAACAGTTAGCGAACTTGTAAAGTGTACATGATCCCAACTAGTTCTTCTTTTAGGGTTTGAAGGAGTATTCAAGGAAATAGTGGGAGCTATCATGATTAAATAAAGTGATAACCAATCTAATCTTGATAGAGTGCACACTGAGTATTTCTTTTCTCTTTCTGGTACAGCGACCCACGACTTACCTTAAACTAAAACTCATGAACCAAGTTAACCGAATCTTCTTACACACTTGGGCTTTGGATTGTCATGATTCACTACAAAGTCGTACATATCCCTGCCACTCCTAGTTTACCTTTTGCATTTCTTCAGAACACATCGTATCGCTACGATGATCCATATTGTTTGGAACGGCCATCGTATAGTTACATACGAACTCAAAAAAGTTACTTCAGTCGACGATGGCCACAGGTACTGAAGAAATTGAATAGGATTATTCGGTTATCTCCTCCCTTTACCTTCTCTCAGGTTGCGAGAGCTCCTTGTAGTAGGAAAGTATACCTATTACGCTTATTGGATAATCTTCTTCCAAACCTTGGGCTGGTGCTGAAAGGTAGGGAAGGAAGAAAATCAATTAGTCTAAGTGTGGTGTACAAAAGGTAAGATGTAGAGACATATAAAGGGATTGAAGTGAGGGCAAAGGAAATTGCAACTACTGTCATGAATCTGGGTAATAAAAAAAGCATTACTAAGAATACCTGGCGACCCCTTGAAACATTTTCATGTTTCAGTATTTCTGTGTACTTATAAAAGAGAATTGTTTTCCCAATTAATTCTAACTCCATGGTATGTATTTACCGGATTTGGATCTAACATCTGTACGGTGTTACAGATGCTAAGTAGGAGTAGAATATTGGGAAATGGGTGATTTGATCCTCAATATCAGAATTCGTTGCAATTTGTGATATTGGATTAAATCGCCTGGCTTTACCTAACCACAAATGTTTGGTTTTGAACAACCGTTGTTATGCACCAAATTTTAAAATAAAATATATGTACCTTTATTTTATAAAGTGAGATATATATTTTTAAAATTTTGTTTTAAACATTTACCTTTATCAGTTGAGGATAAGATAAGGTGCATTAAAATAACGGTGTAAGACACTCTCGACCAAAATACAGTTTTTAATTTACAAAAAATAGAATTTGAGTTAGTATACTCTTAGGACTTATACATGAAAATCTATATTGTCCAATGTCCTTCGGGACAAGGGTTGGTACTCTTACTTCGTTCAGGTATACCTATGAGTTCTCTGGTTTTAGACACACATTCGTAGTAATGCAAGGTCCAAAAATTTTGAGAAGTTTATAGCTATAAGAATAAAGTAAAGAACCATACGTTGGAAGTATCGGGATTCTTTGAGGCGTACGCTTATAGCTATAAGAAGATGTTGATACGTATGCTATGTATTCCATCATAGTAATATTGATTCTGTCGCAGGTTGCTCATCTGTGGATGCGCTCCATGATGAGTAATGCTGTATTGGTCTTTTTCCATTAGGTGATATGCACTGGAAACAGCTGCATGACATTTGGATCTGGTTCCATCTAAATTAGTGCCTTGATCTATTTGGACATAGAATCGTTACATATCTCTGGGTTGTTAAGATATGGAGTTATCCAGTTTCTGTTTAAAAACAGAATCCGGACAAACTCAAGGCACGCTTCGGTAATGGCGGTTTATGAAGTATCTTAAGCATTCGCTAGGATTTTGTTTCTACCATTTTCAAGATCAATAGTGTCACGACCCAAATGTATGGAACGTGACTGGCACTTAAATTACGCGACGTCTGAAGGCGTAACGTGATCTAAGTAATCCAAAGGCCAGAAATCTAAACCATTTAAAGAAAATAGAGTGAAGGAAAACTTAACTTTAAAAGGTGATTCTAGTAAAATAAAGTCACATTAAAACATTTTAAAATATCAAATTTTCCCGAAAATTTCGATAGAGTTTCCTTTGTAAATATTGGTTCCAAAAGGGTACAAAACAAGAATATATATATAAGTAATGAATAAAGGCATCCCCAAGTGGGTGCTAGCTCTTCGCCAATGGCGGAATCACAACCACATGCAACATATATCATCATAATATGAGATAAGTATCTGAAAACAAGAAATAAGAGTCACGACCCGAAAAAGCACGTGACTGGTACTTGAATCATATGAAGTTTATAGGACCCCATCTAATTCAAGCCAAAAATCCCAGAAATCTAAACCATTTGAAAGAAGGAAGTGAAGGAAAACTTGTTTTAAAGTTTGCATATAATCACTTTGAAAAGTCATAATAAACCTTTTTAAAACATCAAGTCTTTTCCGAAAATTTCGGCAGAGTCTCCTTTGTAAATATTGGCTCCAAACGGATACAAACATGAATAATATGAATAAAGGCATCCCAAGCGGGAGCTAGCTCTTCGCCAATTAGCGGTCACAACCACGCAAGTAATATAATATATAACGCCGAAGGGCGGGGATCAAAACTCAAAAAGAACCCAATATCATTAAGAAAACCATAATAATACAGCGCGCGACTCTAAGGTCAAAAGAATATACAACTGGTCTTCTAAGTCTGATAAATATACAAGTCTGGTTGATGGAGTTACTAGATACAACTGAAATAAATAAATGTACGATGGTGGTCACGATGCGAGTGAACCCACCTACCAAAGCAATCACCCAGAATAAAGTAGTGTGCCAGCAAGCCGCCAAGAAAACTTGTACGGCAAAACCTGCAAGAAACTATGGCACAACGAGGATGAGTTGCCAACTCGTGAGTAGAAAACATCACCGAGCATAAATCGCATGTATGACTCAATCCTAGGTCATACGATAATAATATATTCTCAAAATAATATCCTGAACCATCTACACATAAGTGTAATACCACGTGCTCGTGTCAGTGCCTCAGATAGCAACATATCATATGTATGATGTATGAATGCATTACGAATGAAAACAGAATACATCATGAATGAGAAAACTGTTTCCTTTATTTAGTGAGATTTCAGTATATATAAATCGAGGTATCATCAATGAAATCAACATAAAATCTGTGTCAAGCATCGACACAAACATAAATCCAAATATCCAATATCTCGGGCTCCGGCTATCCTGACTGGCCCATATCATATAGTCTCAATACCTCAAAATCTCAATATCTCGGGCTCCGGCTATCCGGACTGGCCCCTGGGCTCCGGCAAATCCGGACTGGCCCAAATCATCAAATCTCACGACTACGTCGGTATCCTCCGGATATCTGTCGCGTCATAAATAACCGGTCAGTAGTGTTCCCCTGCCAGGCTCAACGCCATCATCTGCGACCATCTTGCCCCGGGGTACCGCACCGGGTCCACTATGCACCCACAGACGGTTCCTCCTCCTCCTCGAATCAGGTTGTTGATATCGCTCAAGAGCCGAGAAAACTCATGGTGGACGTATTTCACATCATATCATGAGAAAACCGCACTTTTTATCTTTTGAAAATGGTAAATGAGTTTATAAAATCTGCGGTTTCTCCATATCCAGAAATCTCATGGAAAATCCGAAATCTCAAAATGACAGGTCAATAATAGTGAATACCGGGCTCCGGCAATCCGGACTGGCCTATAATATCGCATGGCAAAAGAATATATAAATATGCATGGAATATCACAGTAATAAATGCAATATCTAATCTAGCACGGTAATGATATATCGGAACTATCAGCTAGCAAGCGACATCAATGAATTAATATTCTCTAAAGTGTACGTGACATGGCAATTACCGATGATGATGTGTGTGAGCCGGCAAGCAAGTGTTCGTTGACGTACGCATCATCGGTAATGGTGCTGGTGTCCTGAAAACATGGGTTCAATATAACAATAAAAACACATTTAAGCATGCAATGCAATGCGAATAGCAGGAATATATGGCAAATGAATAGTAAATACAACAATAATGAATGTACAAAATATATATGAGTTATACAGTTTTGGCATTTGAAATAACACAAATCGTGGTGTTTAGAAAATAGGGCTACGGTGTTTTTAAGAAGAGGTACGTCCTTTGAAATATCCATAGTTTCCCTTGGCCTGTCTTTGAAATACTCACGATTCGTTAGTTTTGGAAAAAGGTATGACTCGAGCCTAGTCTAACATCTACTAAGTGAACTACAGGACTATACTAACAGACTAATCGAAAGGGTAAGGAAAACCACCTAAGTCTGAGTCGATATTTATATATAGTAGTCGGTGATCCCGCCTCAATAGTATCACGTACGATACAATATATAATATGACATCCTCGAGTCAAGAGTGCGGATCTATCATCATCATTATATCTCGTACGGTAAATCCATCGTACGGCATACCAAATCTGGGTACGGGTCGAATATCACATTTATCTCATTATTCATCTGGTATCCTTATCATCATATCCTGAATTAAGGGTACTGATCTAAAGTATAGTACATTCTGATACCATCAACATATATATATATATATATATATATATATATATATGCGTGTATATGAAAACACATCGCCTAAAGACCCGCTATAATATCATGTCGTATCTCATAATACAAACCAAGTCACATCACCGATCTCGTGGCATCATGCCCAATCACATCGACTCATCTCCAAGTACCATATAGTATCCTCATCATCTATGTATATGTATACATATATATATATACATACTCACATACATATATGTATATATATATATATATATATATATATATATACGTATATTTCCCCATATACGCACAAGTAAAACAAATGTGTGCGTGTGTGTGTGCGTGTGTGCAAAACATTACTCTAGGATTTCGCGACTAAGAAACTAAACTAAGTTATTATCTTCCGAAGACACTAACACTAATCCAAGTCACCTAAAATATTACTTATTAAGTATGCACATCTCATAACAACACGTATATACATATAAATATCATAACGCAACGAAATGCTACGAACTTGCGGGGGTGTTATACGCCATCCACCCGACTTCCCCCGTAGATATATATCTACTCACCTTGATCGTTGCTTTCCGGAGTCGATGACGCTCATTTTACCTTGTCATCCTGAAGTCTACGCGAAGTATCTACATATCACAAAATATATCGTATCGCATCAAAATTCGACTCAAAAACCAACACGACACGCGAGGTGCTCATAGGTTAGAACCTATAGCCTACGCATGCAAAAACAACCAAACAACACTCGTCGTTGATGTACAAACATCAAACGACCAAATCTCATAACTCATATCAAAACCAAGAATTCCAAAATACGGAAAACATAACCCAAAACAATCCCAATATGCTCCCAGATTTTGGCTCAGATAATCTAGGACAAAAAGAAAAATACAGTAACTATGTTATAAGGTATGTGAGCTACAGCCAAAACCCCAGCACCAAAACTGCTACAGGAACCGACCAAAGTGGCTACAGTAACCGCCGGGGCCGGCCCCACCTTGGAATTTAGGCCTCGTCTTCTCGTGGTGGTCTCCTATTGGTCAAACTAGGTTAATGTATATTTTTAAATATTTTATAAAATTCCCGGGTTGCTCCAGATTCCCTATAGACCCCAAAAATATCACAAAACCGACATGGGAAGTTTAAATTTCAAGTTTTAGGGTTAGTCACTGGTTTGATCAGAATTTTTAACATTTAAAGAGGGTTTGTAGTCACCAACTACCCTCAATACAGAATCACAATTCATAATACCACCCTAAACCTCAACTTGGAATTTTCCGACATCACTAAACCTGACCGAAACACTTCTAAACTAATTTAGAGGCTAAAGGAAATCAAATACTACACTTAATGTGAAAGAAATACCTCCTTGGCAAACCCTAGAATCCTCTAGAGCTCCAAAATCCAATTTTTCTTTATCTCCCATGCTTGTAGTGAGCTTGTGTATGATTTTGTGAAGAAGATGCAAGGTTTTGATGTAGTTTTGGTGGTGTTGTGAGGGGATAGAGGTGGAGGGAGAGAGAGGGCGGCCATGGGAGAGGAGAGGGAGAAGAAATGATGAAGATAATGATATGAGGGAAATATCCATGGTCAAATGAAGACCCCCCACCCTCTCTCTCATGCCCATGCCTAATTCTTTATTCTTTTTCTTTTTCTTTTCTATTCTTTTCTTTTCTCTTCTCTTCTCATTTTAAAAACAAACCATGCATGAAAATAAAGAAAAATCCATGGTAGAAAATGTAAAAATGTGAAATATGACATGGTGCATGTTATGTGCACAAATCAAGCTTAATGCACAATTAGTGATATTTAATCGCGATTAGTATTAAAATGGAATATAATTAATCATAAAGAATTTATAATTTGCTTAAATCATATAAAACACCCTCATTTCAGAAATTCCTATAATTTTCCAAATATTTCCCAATTTATTGGTAATTAATTATACCACATTATCAAAATATTCATAATATTTATTATTTAATTATATAAATTCCCAAAAATGATATTTTATTTTTCTGAAATGTTACAATAAGAAAACACCACGTCGGCTCAAGTGAGCATCGACACCAGAAATAGAATACATACAAGTCTCACAAGCTCACCATCTAAGTCCAAATACAACTGGTGGAAAACGGTAGATAAGGTAAATGGAGTATACTAGATACAATAATAATACACAGAGTGGGAACAAAATATCCTCGCAACCCACCTACAAGCAAGTCGATGCAAAAAAAGCAGAAGAAGAAATATGCCCGCCACTACTATGCTGACGGGTCAGACCTGCAAGATACTGTGGCACAACGGGGGTGGCTTGCCAACTCGTGAGTAGTAAGTAATGTCTAATAAGGCTATCGTAAGTATGCACGCAAATGCGTCACAACCTACATATACCAATATGATGCGATACACAAGTATGGATGCAACATGAATGGATAATCAACACGAAATCCAGATATAACTAATATGAGAAGATCTGTATCCTTATTTCAGTAAAACTTTTGTATAATAAAAATTGGAGTATCATCAGTGAAATCGACAGAAAAGTCCGTGTCAAGCATCGACACAAAATCCTCAATATCTCGGGCTCCGTTAGTTCGGATCGGCCCATAACATCAAATCTCACGACTACGATCGGTATCCTCCAGATATCCGCCGCGCCAGACATCACCGGTAGGTAGTCTGCTCCTGCCAGGCTCATCGTCTACAACTCGAGATTCTCACCCCGGGGTACCATACCGAGCCCACCATGTACCCGAGACGGTTCATCCTACTCCTCAAATCAAGTCTCGAAAACCAACAGAAATCAGGAAAACTCATGGTGGACTATACATACATCATATCATGAGAAAACCGCAACTTGCATTTTTAAAATGATAATAAGCTCATAAAATCCTTGCGGTTTTTTCAAAATCCAGAAATCTTATAAGTACTGAAATCCTCAGGAAGAATCACAATATGTAACCATGTCGGTGATGATAGATGTCTATGATACGATAGTATATACCATGCGATGTATGGACAGAAGCTATGTATGAATCATGATGCAATGAGGTATTTATATATGACTAGCAATCCTATGTATCCATCCTGATGAAATGAATATAAAACTACAAGTCTACATATCATATATGATGCAAATGCACAGATACCGATTCTAAGCAAGTTTTATAGTGTTCGTGACATGGCAATTACCAATGGCTTGTGTGTTCACATAAAATAGTGCACATGCGGCATGGATCAATGGTAATGGTGCAAGTGTCCTATGAGATAATATCATATGTATATAAGTTGATGCAATACAATGAGATGAATAACTAGGAGACTACGCATATAAATACAAGCACTACTAGTAATCCTAACTATCGGGTACCTCACGCTATCCAGACGATCCCCCCATAGATGTGTACATCTACCCACCGGGACGCCTCGGCTAAACTGATCCAGCCACGGCCTTTCATTTTCTTGTCGCGCCCGACGTCTCTGCAACCGATCCTAGAATTACACAATGCAGCACATAAGGCTAGATACTCTGAAGAGACATGTAAATAAACGATACGAAAAAATTAACGTCCACAAGTTAGACTTGTGTGCACTTGGTGCATAAAACACGTGCGCGATATCGCCACAACCACAACTAGGGGTTGCTATGCGTAGCAACCACCAATCTTAGAACCCAATCGTATCAATCGCGCATTCACAACACACTAAATATTATAGGAAATAGGTTGTAGATCATCACAATTTCAAACTTAATTAAAATCTATTTATTCTAAGAGCCTAGTAAGCAAACAAAGGGTATTTTGGTGCAAAACTAGATGTTGTAGCAAACCTAGTGGTCACAAATTACACTTAATATCTTAATTAGGCCATACAATTATCAACTTAAATTTTAATCTCATCTTTTTACACACTAAACATGAAATTAGTTTGCATGAACATTTAATTAAGATAATTAAAAGTGAAGATTAGCAAGTTTACAGCTAGATTAGATTTTGCAAGGTCTTTATATATTAAACTACACATTACTACCATAATCAAGTGATATAAACTTTAATTTAATTTCAAACCCTTCTCTTTAAAATCCTATTTTGCAATTAAAACCATATTAACACCTAATTAAAATTAGATTTAAGCAAATAATTATCAAGTAACAACTTGAATTAAGTTTATATACCTCAAGATTTTGGAAAGATCAACATGCTAATTTTAGCCACCCAAAATGCTAACTTGCTTCAAGATCTAAACTTCGATTTGATCAAGGAATTTTAGTGAAGATTTAACTAGAAATTAGTATTGGATTTGTGGATTTTTGAGTGAGTTTTTTGTGGGATTTTGAGATGAAAAAGAGGTGAAGAAATGGGAGAGGGGCCGTTGCCCTTGTTTGGCCGAAACATGATGGAAAAAGTGTGAGTGAGAGAGAGAGGTAACCATACCCCCCACATGCACATTGATCAGTCGAAAATATTGCATTTCTAACGCATCAATTTCCCTACCATTTGCACTCATCTAGAAGTGTTCGGAATAAATATAGCACATATTAGCAAAACATCCGTAAAATACCAAATAACATGTGTTATGTATTATAACCGACACTTTAAGGGAAATTGAGTGTTTATCATTGCATCGCATAATCTTTGTGTAGCGCAACACTTGTCTCGAGAATCTGTGCAGGAAATTCCAGGAAAAGAGCCGAAACTGTAAAAAGTGCTGATAAAAATGCGCCAAATCCAAGACTTGAGATTTGGTAGTGAACTAGAGAGAATTATAAGATTCCAGATATCAGAAAGTAACCCTAAAGTCAGCACCAACCCAACCAGGAGTTTTCAGGCATTAAAGCTTCCAAAGGGCCGCGGATCCTCGGCCTGAGCAGGCCTTGCCCGGCGGATCCGCGGCCACGTGATGATGACGTCAGCGTCGCTTTGCTTCAGAATTCTCCTTTCAAAGCCCACACTTCTTCAAGCCACTGCAAATTCCAGAGATCTCCAGAAGTTTCTGTCCGAACAGCAAAGCTCTTTGTTCAAGCTAAACACTCTCAAGCTTCTCAAGCAAGCCTCTCAAATAACTACCTAAGCCTAGAAATTTCTCCCTAACCTCCAAGCTTATGAAGGAAGCTAGCCCTAACTAACTAACTCTAGAACCTTCTACCTAACTACCAAGCTTACAAGAGAAGCTAAACTAAATCTAGCTTCTAAAGGAAGCTAATCCTAATTAAGGGCTATAAAAGGGACCTTAAAGCTTCTGTTGAAAGGTTGTTGAAAATTGAGCCAAAATCCCACAAGTTGAGTGACACAACTTATGCATTCAAACCCTAACCCTAATCCAATCACCAAAGCCAAATTCAAGATCTTTGAGAACAAATCAAGCAAGAAGCCTTCAACCTTTTAGAAGTGACGCCGATCTTCAACCGAGCAAGTGATCCAAGACGATCCGCGACTCATGGAAACGATTCGGAGCTAAATCGACGATTGAGTTCTTTCCTCTTGTAGATCTTGAGAGAATTGTAACAAAATTGTTGATAAATAAAAGGTGAAATTTCTTTATCTTGCTTATCTGTATATTTGAGCATTATGATTAGATCTCGATTCTTGATTGTGTTCTTTGTTATAATGCTTGAGTAAAAACTCCGCTCGTGGAGGAGTCGAGAGAATCAATAGATGATGATGTTACAAATCTTGAAACGATTCTTAATTCCTATAAGTTTTGTAAACTCTTGTAAATTGAATCATCGACAATCTAGTTTCGAGCGAAATGCTTTCTTGAATATTTTCGCTCTTAATTAGAGATCGACGATTGGTGATTCAATTTACTAGAGGCTGGTTTTTGAATGAGATTCATCGAAAGGACAAAAGGATGAGATGAAGAAACCCTAGTTCCTTCAAAAGATCCTTAAACCTCGATTGATCGTCATCGATCTAGTATCAAATCATTAATGGATAAGAAAACGTAATCACTAGTTTTCATCACTTCTATAGATTCGATCGATTCCTACGAGCCTCACTTCAATTCTTGAAACCTAATTCGATTGGATATCATCAATTCTTGATTCTTGATTTTTGAGTTTTCTTGATATAAGATTTAGATCTAGATAATTCTTGAAATTCACTTTTAAAATCTTGAATTGAATTGTCTTTTCTTTTCTCTTTAATTTTCAATTCATCTAAATCAAATTCGAATGGATCACATTTTCCCTGAGGACGATCCGTATTCACTAACGCGCTACATACGACACCGTTATTGATTGCGGTTAACAAAAATTCTTTGATTGTGATCTTTATATACAGTTTCAAAACACGACACACGAAGAATCATTCAATCAAATGGCACCGTTGCCGGGGATGTGTGCTATTTTGTTCGTTTTTGTTATTTGAGTTGAAAAAATTATTATTCCATCAATTTTTAGATCAAAATTCGTAACAAGCGCTTAACGATTTGGTGTGATTTGTTGCGAGGGAATCTGGAATCTGTGGAGCAAGAGGAAAAATTTTCTAAACATTCCAGAGAGTTTAGTGAGTGAACAGAAGCATTTGCAGCAATTTTTGTTCAAAGATCGCATCACAGTATCTCGTTTCCGCGGTCAATACACGCATACCGCGGCGGTTCCGCGGCCTTCTTAGGGCTTCAGTGCTTCAGTCTTCTCAGGTGAACTTCTGACTTTCTTATCTCCTCCCTGCTCTGCTCCATTAATCAATTTCTGCAGGTTTCTTTTCAAATTTCGCAGCGCCGTAAAAAGAAAAATTGTTGCATGATTTGATCATTGGTTTGTGCATACTTTAATACGGAAATTAAGGGGCAAAGACCAAATTCAGATTAGGTGGGGAGTTCATTACCCTTCCTAAGCCCCGAAAATCACAAAACTGCATCCGCATTACCCTCATTAACTAAAAAATATCTAGACATGACTCTAAAGACCATCGCGCTCACTTAGGACAGGAGAAAGTCGTGGGTAATCTATTGCTTATCTGCATTTCTTTTGTGGTGTCTAAGGCAAGTGTGTCTAAGGCAAGTGGTTACTTAATTAGGCCCACTACTTACGTAGTGGAGAACCTCCCACTTACCTGGCACTTACCTGGCCACAGGAGAGACAAAGAGATAGTAGAGGATTGATCCTGCGATTTGTCTTCTGGCAGTTAGGAGCGGTCTAGAGACTTGACCTAGGTGACCATTAGACTTAGGATTGTGTGTGCATTTGTTGTGATTTGCATTTTTTTCAAAAATCCGTATCTTTTTCAAAACAAACACCAACTTATCATTTTCCTTAATTATCTTAACGCTGCCACTTGTACTAAACCTTTTAGTGCATGCTCGGCTGGACACGGGATTCTAGTGCCCGTCTTGTCCGCGTTCCCCCGATTGACTCCGAAGTCGGTATTTCTACGTCTACTTCTTATTTACCCACCACCACACCCACATCGATGGACGGTTCTCCATCGAACTTCTTTACCACTACTCTGCCGCCATCCGCAGGTGCGCAGAATCCAGCCCGCATCTCTCTCCAGGAGAGATGCTATCCTATGCGAGGTCCTCTTTCGACCTGTCTCACCATTCCACCAGCCAACGGGGATAATTTTGAAATAAAACCCCAATACATCAATCTTCTACCCAAATATCACGGTCTCGAGTTTGAAGACGCATATGTCTTTATTACCAAATTTGAAAATGTATGCGCTATGATGGGTACTTCACAGCTTTCTGTGGATGCTATGCGTCTCCATCTTCTCCCATTTACTTTGTGCGATATAGCCGAGAAGTGGCTGTATAACACAACCGCACATTCCATTTCGAACTGGGAAGAATTCGTCGCAGCATTCCTTAAGAAATTCTACCCCAATCATAAAACAGCTCGAGTCCGTAGCGAAATAAATCAATTCACCCAGCTTCCGAATGAACCATTCTCGAAGTGTTTTGAAAGCTTCAAGGATCTGTTGGTTCAATGTCCACATCACGGAATCCCTAGATGGGATCTGTACAGAATCATATATGAGGGCATTAATCCTACCACTAAACAGAACCTTGAATCCATGTGTCAAGGCACTTTTATGACCAAAGACAATGGCGAAGCTTGGAAATTCTTAGAAGATTTCGCTGAAAGATCCTTACAGTGGGAGAGTGTAAACCAGTCATCGTCTAGAGGTGGCATTCACCAAATTGATGTTTCCATAGGTGTTAGAGCTGAGATAGCAGCAATGCAAAAGAAGCTAGAAGCTATGGAACAAAAATTTTTAGCAGCCTCCCTAAATCCGATATCACTCCCCAAAACTGTATGTGGATGCTGTTCTGATCCTTCTCACCTCACGGAAGAATGTCCATTGAATTCTCCGTTTCAAGGTCAAGAGCATACCAATGTCGCTTTTCAAAGACCTAGAAACGATCCTTATTCTTCCATATATAATCAGGGTTGGAGGAACCACCCTAACTTTGCTTGGAACCAACAGCAAAATCAACACACGGTTCCAAATCAAAATAATTTTCAAAGGGCTCCTCCACCACAACAGCAACCACTTCAACTCACTCAGCATCCCTACCAGTCACAAAATTTTCAAAACCAGGTCAACACACCTGCACCGTCTAATCCTTTGCAGTTGACATGTTCTGACGAATTCTCTTCATTCGCACAAACCATGAAGTCACTCTTGTCAAATTTCATGCAAATCTCGGCTGAAATGAAAACTTCCGTCGATGATATAAAGAAAAACTCTACTTCCCAAGCGGAGAGTATAAAATCGATGGAAGTAGAAATTGCACTGTTAAAAGCCGAGAGGAGTGCGAGAGAGAAATGGAAACTTCCGTCTCAACCCTTACCGAATCCTTGGCATTACAATGTAAATGTCATCACAACGTTGAGATCAGGAAGAGTGCTGAATAATCATGTTGGGGAAGAGATTGATGATGCTGAAAAATCTATCAATAATACCCCGGCTGAGACCTTTCCTTACACACACACTTCTACTTCTGATCCTTGTTCTTCTACCCCACCACCTTCTTGCGAGCCTATTCTTCGTTTCCCACAAGGCTCGTTACCTCAGCAACCCTCTTCTAATCCACCAAAGACGATCCCCGCTCCTATTCTGGGATCACTTCTACACACACCGCCTTCTCCTATGATGGACCCAGCTCTTATTGCTAAAGCACCTTATCCGAATCGGTTAAGGGGTAACAAATCGAGTTCACATATGGAGAAGATTATGCAAATGTTCAAACAGGTTAACATCAACATCCCTATCCTAGATGTTATTCAACAAGTCCCCGCTTATGCGAAAATTCTTAAAGACTTGTGCACTAGGAAGAGGAAGACTCAAGTGCCCAAAAAAGTCTTCATGACTAATAATGTTAGCACTGCGTTTACCCCACAGCTACCAAAGAAACGTAAGGACCCAGGATGTCCTACAATCTCGATTTCTATTGGGGGTAAAAACATCAACCGTGCTCTTCTTGACCTTGGCGCAAGTGTTTACCTGCTTCCATATTCTGTATACGAGCAGTTAGGGATTGGAGAGTTGAAACCAGCTCACTGCACTCTCCAAATGGCAGACCGTTCAATCACCAAACCTAAGGGTGAACTGGAGGATGTGTTAATAAAAGTCGGGGAATTTGTATTCCCTGTGGACTTCATTGTTCTAGATAAACAACCTGTAGCAAACCCACGGAACCAAATTCCGGTAATTTTGGGTCGACCATTCCTTGCCACTTCCAATGCTGTCATTAACTGTCGAAACGGTTCAATGAACCTATCTTTTGGAAAAATGACAATTGAACTGAACATCTACAAAATTGGAAGTCAGCCATCTGAACCCTCTGCTCATATACTTGATGTTTGTTCTATCCACGAGATTGCTCCCGAAAGTTGCGAAGTTGATGAACTTTGCTTTGAAGATCTCGACGACACTACCACATCAATATTTGATCTTGCACATCTTAGTAAGGACACATTTTCCATGCTTGAGTCCGACACTCTTGACTCATCACCTTCCGAGTCTGTATCTTTCATAGGCTATGAGCTTCTTTGTGACTCCGAAAATCATTCGATGATCCCACCTTCTATTATTTCTCCACCAGTATTAGATCTCAAACTTTTACCTTCTCATCTTAAATATGCATATTTATGTGAGAATGAGTCTTTACCGGTTATCATATCCGCTTCTCTAGCATCAGAGCAAGAGAAGGCACTTTTGATGGTACTGAGATCCAATAGGCAGACGTTTGGTTGGACCATGGCTGACATCAAAGGGATTAGTCTCTTGATTGTTGAACATCATATACATTTGATGGATGAAGCCAAACCAACCCGAGAACCACAGAGACGGTTGAACCCCGTCATGAAGGATGCGGTGAAGAAAGAAATCGTCAAATGCCTTGACAGTGGTATCATTTACCCAATCTCCGATAGCCAATGGGTAAGTCCAATTCATGTCGTCCCTAAGAAATCTGGCATCACAGTCATTACCAATGAGGCTAATGAGTTAATCCAGACACGCGCTCAAACTGGGTGGCGTGTATGTATTGATTACAGGAAACTTAATGCCGCAACGAGGAAAGACCACTTTCCTCTGCCTTTCATTGACCAGATGCTAGAACGCTTAGCCGGACGTGAGTATTATTGCTTTATGGACGGATACTCTAGCTATAATCAGGTCCCTATTGCCAAAAAGGATCAAGATAAAACCACATTTACTTGTTCTTTTGGTACTTTTGCTTATAGACGCATGCCCTTTGAGTTATGCAATGCTCCCGCTACATTTCAGTGGTGTATGATGGGGATATTCTCGGACATGGTCGAGAATTTTTTGGAGATTTTTATGGACGATTTCTCGATTTTCGGAGATTCTTTTTCTGACTGCCTATCGAATATTGACACAGTTCTTACTCGTTGTAAAGAGAAGAACTTAACCCTGAATTGGGAAAAATGTCATTTCATGGTCCAAGAGGGAATTGTGCTTGGACATGTTATTTCACGAAAATGCATTGAGGTTGACAAAGCTAAAATAGATGTCATTCAAAACCTTCCTCATCCCAAAAGCGTCAAGGATATCCGATCTTTTCTTAGCCATGCAGGCTTTCACAGGAGATTCATTAAGGATTTTAGCAAAATTGCTAGACCTTTAACTCTTCTCTTGGCCAAGGACACGACTTTTCACTTTGACTCGGATTGTGAGGCAGCATTCTACTCACTCAAACACTCTCTCACTACAGCCCCTGTTCTATCGTCTCCAGATTGGAACCATCCATTTGAGCTTATGTGTGATGCATCAGATTTTGCAATTGGTGCAGTCTTAGGACAGCACATTGAAAAGATGCCACACATGATCTATTATGCAAGTAAGACCCTGAACAATGCTCAAGTGAATTCTACAACTACCGAAAAAGAACTTTTGGCGGTTTTATTTGCATTAGAAAAATTCAGGCCTTACTTGATTGGCTCACCAATTGTTGTGTACACTGACCACTCCGCCTTGAAATATCTTTTAGCAAAGAAGGATGTTAAAGGTAAGCTAATACGTTGGATCCTTCTATTACAAGAATTTGATCTTGTTATTAAAGATAAGAAAGGATGTGAAAACGTTGTAGCCGACCATCTGTCGCGCCTCTCTTCTTCACCTATGACCCTGCCGATCAATGATTCTTTTCCAGACGAACAGCTCTTGAACGTATCCGATGAACCTTGGTTCAGGGATATTGTGAATTATCTTGTCACGGGACTTATCCCCAGTGAATGGTCAAAACAGGACAAACATCGTTTTCTATCCCAAGTAAAACACTTTTATTGGGATGAACCATATCTATTTAAGTATTATCCTGACCAGATCATTCGCCGGTGTGTCCCGAATGAGGAATTCAAGAGTGTTCTATCTTTTTGTCATGATCAGGCATGTGGGGGTCACTTCGGTCCTAGAAAGACGGCGGAGAAGGTTTTGCAATGCGGTTTTTATTGGCCGACCTTGTTCAAAGACGCATTTGATCATTGCAAAACCTGTACACAGTGTCAACGCACGGGTCAGATTTCCCGGAGAAATGAGATGCCACAGCAACCCATCTTAGTGGTTGAAATTTTCGACGTTTGGGGCATTGACTTTATGGGTCCTTTTCCCAACTCCTTTGGGAATCTGTACATACTGCTTGCGGTTGATTACGTCTCAAAGTAGGTTGAAGCTATTCCTTGTCGCACTAATGACAAAAATGTTGTCATTAAGTTCTTAAAAGAAAACATCTTTTCGCGATTTGGACACCCACGAGCTATTATTAGCAATAACGGGACGCATTTCTGCAACAGGTCTTTCAAGACTTTGATGCGGAAATACGCAATCAACCACAAACTTTCCACACCCTATCATCCCTAAACGAGTGGGCAGGCTGAGATTTCTAACAAACAAATCAAACAAATTCTGGAGAAAACTGTTTCAAAAAATAGAAAAGATTGTTCAACCAAATTGACGGATGCTCTTTGGGCATTCCGAACTGCATATAAAACCGATCTAGGGATGTCTCCTTATAGGTTAGTGTTTGGTAAGGCTTGTCACCTACCAGTCGAGATAGAGCACAAAGCAATGTGGGACATTATAGAAATCAACTTTGACTTGAATCAAGCCTGCAACTTTCGGAAGCTGCAATTAAACGAGCTAAGCGAACTCCGCGATGAAGCTTATGATAACACTGTAATTGTAAAGAACGGGACTAAGGTATTTCACGATAAAAACATTTTGAGGAAAACTTTTACACCTGGTCAACAAGTCCTTTTTTATGATTCACGACTACACCTTCACGCGGGTAAGCTACGATCTCGGTGGAAAGGACCTTTTGTTGTGCGGTCTGTATACCCGCACGGGGCAGTTGAGGTAGAAAATGTTAAAAACGGTACATTTTTCAAAGTGAATGGACATAGATTAAAGCCGTATTTTTCCACTGAGCCCACGGAGGAGCTCATGTTTTTACAGGAGCCATTTTATTGTGATTAAAATTCCTCCGTCTCACCTCCATGTCCTGTAAATTACTGTATCATCTTTTGAATGGAGGTGAGTGAAAAGAATAAGTTTGGGAGAGCATTTTCACGATCATATTTATTGCCCCCATTAATAAATTTCCTCCCAGGCTTACAGTTTTTGTAGATATAGCGGTTGGCAACAGTGAGAACACTGTTGAAAACAAGTTTGGGGGAGCTTTGTGCTTATTTTCGCATCATTTACTTCATACTTTGCATAAGCACAAAACATTTTCTAAAAACCTATAAAAATTTATTAAAAAAAATTGTCAAAAGATAAAAATATTTAATATTTAATTTTGTACATAAATAAGATAATAAAAGATTAGATAGTGAAAAATTACATCCAAAAGATTGGAAAAATTTAAGAAAACCAAGAAAATTAGAAGTTTTCTTAAACGAACTAGTAATAAGTAGTTATGAGCCGTTGTCCCAAGGGTTAGTAAGATGAAGGAAGTCACTAATCTGAGGATAAAAATAAGTCTGAAAAATAGTTCCTATTCTGAAAACCAAACATTTGAACGTTGATACCCTACTATACGCACTTACACACGTCTTGAAACTCGGGATAGTAGAGGATGTCTTGAAATACTCTTGTCTAAAAGCCAAAGTATGAAGGAAATAAAAAATGAATAAAAAAATGGAAAAAAAAAAAAGAAAAATGAACACTGGTTTTGTTATCACCAAGGCAGCAATAAAAAAATATAGCGATGGTGCTTCTTCACCTAGTACCTTAGACCAACTGGTCTGGGAGTCACTGCTAAGCCTTAAGTGGTGCAAGACGAGGAAAATACACCTAATAAGCAAGCACATGAGTAATCGGTCAGTTAGTACCTCAAGAAATATTAACGGTCGCATGAAAATGTGTGAGCAAATCTAAATATTCATCAATTAAAAAGTACTAAAGCAGATGGACAAGAGTATGATAGCTTGAATTGAATTCTCCGGGTGTAGGGATGTTTATTACACACACGTAGGATTATATGATCGATGTTTAGAAAAAAGATAGGAATGAAGAATAAAGACGATGTTTTATTGAGGGATGATGTGATTTCCAACATCTTTTCATGACTATTAAGATAGGGCTCATGACAACCGAAAAGCTAGTATAGTTAGAAACTCTAATTTTCAAAGTCTTTCTTTTACAATTCTTATCTTTAAATATAACTTTCACGGTCTTCCTTTTATTATTGGATTTTGTGGGTGCAATACGCTGAAAACCCTCAGGAGACAACACTCCTCCTACTAGGGACACCTAGAGGTTTAAAGGCTTGTTGCACGTGCTCAGTGCAATCGTGTTGCCTACGAAAGTGTGCTAGTTAGTTTTTCTTTTTCTTTATTTTCTCCTTCTCTTTTTAATAGAACAATTTGCTCGAGACGACCAAAAATAAGTTTGGGGGAATTTGATCAGTCGAAAATATTGCATTTCTAACGCATCAATTTCCTTACCATTTGCACTCATCTAGAGGTGTTCGGAATAAATATAGCACATATTAGCAAAACATCCGTAAAATACCAAATAACATGTGTTATGTATTATAACCGACACTTTGAGAGAAATTGAGTGTTTATTATTGCATCGCATAATCTTTGTGTAGCGCAACACTTGTCTCGAGAATCTGTGCAGGAAATTTCAGGAAAAGAGCCGAAACTGTAAAAAGTGCTGATAAAAATGCGCCAAGTCCAAGACTTGAGATCTGGTAGTGAACTAGAGGGAATTATAAGATTCCAGATATCAGAAAGTAACCCTAAAGTCAGTACCAACCCAACCAGGAGTTTTCAGGCACTAAAGCTTCCAAAGGGCCGCGGATCCGCGGCCGGAGCAGGCCTTGCGCGGCGGATCCGCGGCCACATGATGATGACGTCAGCGTCGCTTCGCTTCAGAATTCTCCTTTCAAGGCCCACACTTCTTCAAGCCACTGCAAATTCCAGAGATCTCCAGAAGTTTCTGTCCGAACAACAAAGCTCTTTGTTCAAGCTAAACACTCTCAAGCGTCTCAAGCAAGCCTCTCAAATAACTACCTAAGCCTGGAAACTTCTCCCTAACCTCCAAGCTTATGAAGGAAGCTAGCCCTAACTAACTAACTCTAGAACTTTCTACCTAACTACCAAGCTTACAAGAGAAGCTAAATTAAACCTAGCTTCTAAAGGAAGCTAATCCTAATTAAGGGTTATAAAAGGGACACTAAAGCTTCTGTTGAAAGGTTGTTGAAAATTGAGCCAAAATCCAACAAGTTGAGTGACACAACTTGTGCATTCAAACCCTAACCCTAATCCAATCACCAAAGCCAAATTCAAGATCTTTGAGAACAAATCAAGCAAGAAGCCTTCAACCTTTTAGAAGCGACGCCGATCTTCAACCGAGCAAGTAATCCAAGACGATCCGCGACTCACGGAGACGATTCGGAGTTAAATCGATGATTAAGTTCTTTCCTCTTGTAGATCTTGAGAGAATTGTAACAAAATTGTTGATAAATAAAAGGTGAAATTTCTTTATCTTGCTTATCTGTATATTTGAGCATTATGATTAGATCTCGATTCTTGATTGTGTTCTTTGTTATAATGCTTGAGTAAAAACTCCGCTCGTGGAGGAGTCGAGAGAATCAATAGATGATGATGTTACAAATCTTGAAACGATTCTTAATTCCTATAAGTTTTGTAAACTCTTGTAAATTGAATCATCGACAATCTAGTTTCGAGCGAAATACTTTCTTGAATATTTTCGCTCTTAATTAGAGATCGACGATTGGTGATTCAATTTACTAGAGGCTGGTTTTTGAATGAGATTCATCGAAAGGACAAAAGATGAGATGAAGCAACCCTAGTTCCTTCAAAAGATCCTTGAACCTCGATTGATCGTCATCGATCTAGTATCAAATCATTAATGGATAAGAAAACATAATCACTAGTTTTCATCACTTCTATAAATTTGATCGATTCCTACGAGCCTCACTTCAATTCTTGAAACCTAATTCGATTGGATATCATCAATTCTTGATTCTTGATTTTGAGTTTTCTTGATATTAGATTTAGATCTAGATAATTCTTGAAATTCACTTTTAAAATCTTGAATTGAATTGTCTTTTCTTTTCTCTTTAATTCTCAATTCATCTAAATCAAATTCGAACGGATCACATTTTCCCTGAGGACGATCTGTATTCACTAACGCGCTACATACGACACCGTTATTGATTGCGGTTAACAAAAATTCTTTGATTGTGATCTTTATATACAATTTCAAAACACGACACACGAAGAATCATTCAATCACACATCAACATCTTATCTTTCTTTTCTCATTTAATTATTCATTTTCTTTTTCTTTTTAAGCTTTTCTCTTGAATTTTCTCGAACCATCTTGAATTGTTTTTTTTTTTTGAAAACAATATGTTACAATAAGTGTTAAGTTGTCATGGTGCAAAATTTTGTATTAACCCATATTAATTTGTAATTATCACTAATTTAGTGTATAAGTGTACGATTAAATAATAATTAAAAATAAATAATTAAGAAAAATATTTAAGTAAACTAGAAATTAATAGGTGACTAATTAAATACCAATATTAGCAATTACATAGTTAAAATAGGTATATTTAAGTTTATGTGGAAAAATAATTATATCTTGGTTTTTACGGAAAACACGTACCATCACTAATTAACACAAAATCAACCTAAACGAATTTTCAAAACGTTACAAATAGTTACATTGTTCTTGACTCACCATATTTTTCTAAAAGGAATTTTTTTGCAAAAGAAACTAGTGGGAGTATGGTAGAATTGGAAGTGGTTCCAGAATCACAAACGGTTACCGAAAATCTAGTAGAACCTAAGGATTCTATTAGACTTGACAAATCATTAGCCCTTCCGCAGATTAAGCAGGTGACCTCGGCCACTCGAGAGGTATTTCGGTTTTCTCGTAGAGGTGACATCCCTGCGATTGGTTTTGGGCCTTTCCTGCACGGAGGTCAGCATCATGGTGATGATGGTCTTACTAGTTGTCAGTAGATCATAGGCAGTGGTAACTTCCAAGTGACTAGATATTTCATATCCAAGATGGACTCCACGCACTTCAGTAAATTATGGATTTTAGAATTTGCTGGGTGTTCCTGAAGGGATAAAACCCATTAGGAGCATATAGATCTTTCGATATCTGTGCTGGTGGAAAGGTATTAACCTAATAAAACTAGACTTGTTGTAAAGAGTTTTCATCAAATACCCATTGTGGATTATGATGAGACTTTTACTTCAATGTCTATACTGAAACCCATACGGATATGACTTGACACTGTTGTTCCCCCTACTACTTATCAGCATGTCATAGGAAGTGGTAATTTCTAGGTGACCAGATATTTTATACCCAAGATGGACTCCATGCACTTCAGCAAGTCATGGATTTTGGACTTTGCTAGGTGCACCTGAAGGGGTAAAACCCAATAGGAGCAAGTAGATCTTTCGAGATCTGTGCAGGTGGAAAGGAATTAACCTAATAAGGCTAGACTTGTTGTAAAGAGTTTTCAACAAATACTCGTTATGGATTGTGATGTGACTTTTAATTCAGTGTATATGCTGAAGTCCATATGGATATGACTTGGAGCTGATGCAGTTCTTAGGTATGATATCTGGCAAGTGAATGACAATAACATTTTTCCAAATGGGAATTTGGAAGTGTACGTGTATAACACTCTGCCAGAGGATTATCGTAGTCGGTAGGAGCAGCGGAAGGTGTGCAAGTTGCTTATATCTATTCGCAGACTAAATCATGGATAGCGGAGATGGAACATTTGTTTTGATGACAGTCAAAATGATTGACTTCATCAAAATAATAGATGAACCTAATAAGAAGGGTGTAGGGAGTACTATCCTGAGATTTAGATGACATACTCCAGATAGGAAATGATGTTCCTGTACTATAATCGGTCAAACTTTGGTTGTCACGTTGTGTTTTCTCTACGTTGGATATGGATAATATATCAGGAATTCTGATGACTAGATCTATGGTATTAGATTTAGATTTGGAAAGTTTCCCAATCTGGGTACTTGGACAGCATTGTAAAAGTATTTTAGAATGGATGACTCCTGATGTGGTGGTGTACCCGCAGGTGATGGAGTCACCCTCTCTAAAAAGATGTCTTCTAGACTGATGAGGAAAGGGACTAGCATGAATGACATATCATTTGCTTAGGTAATTTAGTCAATCATGCAATGTCTTATACAACACCAGATATTGCTTTTGCAATAGTTGCAATAGGCAGATATTAATCCAATTCTAGGGAAACAAAGGGAAGCTATTATGAACATAAGTGGATGTTCTTGGCATAAGGTAACGGCAGCCTTCTCTAGGAGGCGGTTATCGGTTCAGGCTTCCAAGGTGACCTAAATGACAGAGGTCAGAGTTTTGAGTTTAGCCTCTTCTGAAAATCGGTATATTGGATAGTGTTCCAATAGGGATACTAAGATAATCATGGTGTAGGATACTGGTAATGACTCAACAGAGGATACAACCCAAGAAGTCTGTTGGATAGAGTTGTTCGTTGATGAACTTGATCCCATCAAATATCTAGACAAATTCTTGAAGCGGGGTGTCGCTCTATTTGAGAGACTGTTGATCTCCGCAAGGTTGAGAAATAGATAGATGACATTGGAACAATGTAGCGGATCCACTTACTGAGGCTATTTCCCGTACACGTATTTAATAGATAGATGACATTGGAACAATGTAGCGGATCCACTTACTGAGGCTATTTCTTGAAGCGGTAAAGTTGGTTGTATGTGATATAACCTAGTTATCGAATCAACGATTGATTCGATAAGCCGATACATTGGATATTAGTCGGTTATATGCGATATGACCGGATCGTTTAATCAAGTGTTGATTTAATGATTTAATGTATAATTATATATTTGATATATTACTTTGCATTAACTAATATTTGTTCACTTTAAATGGATTTTCTCACTTGATGTGCACATTGTATATGTGATATATTTTTGTGCACTTGCTTGTACCATGTTTGATGATACATGCATGTTTGGGTGTATGTTTAGATTAAACCATGGTTATGTAATGGTTAGGGTTTTGTTTTTATATATTTATTCATTTATTTATTTATTTATTTGGCATAAAAGAGAAAATGGTGGCTTTCTTTTTTTGATGTTGAAGCTTCATGAAGCTTTGACTTAGTCACCATTTTTGTCTTCATGCTTAACCCTAACCATTCACCTAACCCTAGTTTACTCTCTACACTTGACCATGGTTAGAGTATGATAAGTATTCCTTTACTTTTCTATTTTAAAGAATACTTGTGATATTCATCATATTCTTTCTTCATCTTCTTCTTCCTCTTCTTAAAGATGAAGAAGCTTGCCTCCATCAATGGCAACTAGTGAAAAAGAGTGAGAAATCCAATTCTAAAGTGAACCCACTTTCTATTTCTTCATTCTCTACCTCTTGCCAAGTAGTATAGGGTGTTTTCTTCACAAGTTTCTTGACTTGGTGAAGTTGGAGCTTGATATAGTGTTGCCTCGACGTAGATCATCTTCGGCATCGAAGTCAACGACCTAGCCCGCCCATTTCTCCGATGAAGCCGACGCTAGAGTCCGGGATCCGATATGGACAGCGAGGGGACTTCATCACGGAGCCATGGAGGTGGAGAACCGGATCTACAAAGGTTGTAGCCTCTTTCTTATAGTTAAGTTGTTAACTAGTTTCATTTTTCGCCTAAAATTCTAGTTAACGATCTGTATTAGGGTTTCTCGGCACTTGTAAAATTTGAAATTGGCATGGTTGATGCCTTGTGAGACCTTATTAGTGTGCCTAGGAACCCTACACCTAGTGCCTTAGACCAACTGGTTTGGGAGTCACTGCTAAGCCTTAGGTGTTGCAAGACGAGGAATTACGCCTAAATGCGCAAGCACATTTTGTAATCAGTCGATTAGTACCTCAAGAAGTATTAACGGTCGCATGAAGGATGTATGAGAAATTTCATCTAAAAATTCACCGACTAAAAAGTAATTTGGAAGATGAATAAGAGTATGATAGCTTGAATTGAATTCTTTAAGTATAGAGATGTCTTTTACACGCACGTAGGGTTATATGATCAATGTTTGGAAGAAAGATAGGGAGGAAGACTAAGGGCGATGTTTTATTGAGGAATGATGTTATTTCTAATATCTTTTCATGACCATTAAGATAGGACTCATAGCAACTGAAAAACTGGTGTAGTTGAAAACTCTTATTTTCAAGATCTTTCTTTCATAATTCTTATCTTTATATGTAACTTTCACTATCTTTCTTTTATTATAGGATTTTGTGGGTGTAATCCGCTGAAAACCCTCAGGAGACAACACTCCTCCTACTAGGGACACCTAGAGGTTTAACGGCTTGTTGCACGAGCTCAGTGCAATCGCGTTCCCTGCGAAAGTGAGGTTAGGACTTTTTGACAATAAAATTGGTTTTGCTCGGGACGAGCGAAAGATAAGTTTGGGGGCATTTGTTCATATCAGATTTTTGCATTTTTATACCGCCCATTCTTAATCACATTGCATATAGGTAGGTACTTTTAATCCGTGTTTGTGAATAAGTGCAGGTTATAGGTTCTCAGCCCTTTACAGTAAAATTCATGAAAAGTTGCAACAAATGCAGGAATACAACCAACAATAGATGAATACTGATCTCCGCTAACCATCCGTATGATGTCGCCTACCAGTTCAAGAGACAACATGGTAAATCGTTGGTCACTTTAATGCACAAAGTACAAGGGCAGCACAAGATCCAAGACTTCAAACGTGGAGCTCAAGGCAAAAGTCCACTGCTGAATATCTGGAAGAGAACAGAAGAGATTTTGAGAAACCAAGTATACCAAACAGAAAATAAAAGCAACATGGAGAAGCCCTGAAAAGATGATCCCATAAGTCTACCAAATGGTCGCGGAACCGCGGCCAAATAGGCACTTCTGCCGCGGTTCGGCGGCCGCGTCTGAGCAGTGTCGGTAGCAGTTAGCTCCAAGTTGACTTGGCTCTTTTGGGGTAGTTTTGTAATCTCAGGTTTAGCTCAGAATGTAACCTGGGGTTTCACCTTCCTATCTATAAATAGAAGAGCTCAAAGTCAAATAAGGGTACTTTTGTTTAGTTTAGTTTTTAGAATTTAATTCTGTTCTTTCTTTATTGTAGCAAGTTTATGAGCGTTTATTAATAAAAAATAAACAAAAAGAGAGTTCTTTTATTCTGCATGTCTCTTTAGTATTTGCAATTCTTCATTTGTTAATTTAGCCGTATTATTTTATTGTAGTTTTTCTTTTGTTTTCTTTCTTCTATTTTCTTTATCATTCACAACGATGATGCTTGAGTAAGATCCTTACCAAGGTGAGGTCTCAAATAGCTAGTTGTAATTTTTCTTAACCTCATTTCTTTCTACCTTCCTTTTTATTCTTATTTTTTTAATGCGTGAGTAATTTCTCACTTATTAGAGCAGGAGAAAGAAAGTTTGAGAGAAGGAAATCTCTCTCACTCTTTTCTTTGCCCAACACCTTAATTCGGACTCCCGTTAATTGAACCACAATCCGCTCACTACGGCATCCTATCCTACATGATAGCGGTGATTCCATAGTTAGACCGGTTGTGGTTGAATTAACCGGAGGTTAGGGCTAAGAGCCAAGAACGGACGGACAAGGACCAAAAGGAAGAAACTAAGTATGGAAAGCCTAGCTTATACTTACAAGTTCCTTCCTAGTCGTGTTAATCCCTGTTGTTGCCGATTACCTTAACACCAATATTAAAAAGGGATTTGAAAGAAGTGAGAAATTCCTAACTTGAACTAATTTAATCCTAACCCTAGCAAGCTCTTTTATCATCTTTTATCTCATTAGTAGACATTAAAACAAAACTCAAAATATTTGAATTTAACTCGTTAAATCATAAAGAAAAATATTCCATCTCCCTGTGGATTGACCCGTATAGCTACCAAGCGAAACCGTCTTGATTGCGGTAATTTAAGAATTAAGCAAACGCATAGAAACAAAACTTCTACCAATCACCTTACTTGTTTATATTTCCTAGTTTTAGGTGTTTGGATCGAATCCTAGGGTATGCGTGTTTGGTGCTTGCATAAAGTTTTTGTTTTCACTTCCGTCTTGGCCGAGGCCTCCGAGGCGCGAGCACCAAACACCAACACTTTTATTTGAAAGCCGATCAGGATGTATTATATCCTGAGAAAAATTCTGATTTATTGACACTAGAAGTCCCTTTTCTATTGAGGAGATTAAAATCGCTGTCTTTAGAATGAAAAGAAACAAATCACATGGTTTTGATGGATTTTCTCTGTTATTTTTTCAAAAAAAATGGGATATATTTAAAGTGGATCTTTTATCAATGTTTTGGGAGCTTTACGAAAGGACCTGTGATTTAGAATGCGTTAGTAATTCATTAATCTATCTTATTCCAAAAATGAGGATTGTATAGTTGCAAGTGACTATAAGTCAAATTGTTTTTTAAATAGGGTCTTGAAGATATTCACAAAAGTTCTCACAAACAGACTGAAACCATGGATTCAAATTTTGGTGTCGAATTCACAATATACTTTTATGAAGGGAAAATTCATTATGGATCGTATGATGTTAGCAAAAGAAATAATTGATGCTTACCAGAAGAGGGGTAAGGAAATTGCAATGTTCAAGATTGGTTTTGAAAAAGCACATATCATGCCCCACGTCCCAGTACGGATGGTATTGTCCGGTCTGGCCGAAACCGCACGGTTTTGTTCTTTGAAGTGAACCGGACTCAAGAAGGGGCCACTTTCCAAGAGGCCACCCATCCTAGAATTTCCCTAGTCCGAGCATGCTTAACTATGGAGTTCTTCAAACTCCGAAGTATCAGTTCATCAGCCTCCGTAATTGAGGGTAGTATCATTACATTTATAATGCAGTTTTGTCCTTTTTCGGAATGTGTTTCAGGGACTGATCCCATTGTTAAGAAGCAACTCCACACTCAGATCACCATGTCTCCGCAACAGACTGCACTAAGTGTGGACAAAATATATCACCATGATATCCGAAGACCGAACTGCTCTGGGGTATTACATTCCCCCCACCTAAGAATAATGGTCCGTTCTTGAACCACGGACCTGCTACTGAAGGACCTGCACGGGCCACCATAAATGTCACTCCCCATGCCCCAGTACAGATGGTATTGTTCGCTCTGGTCGAAACTACTCGGTTTTGTCCTTTGGAGCGAACCGGACTCGAGAAGGGGACAATTTCCAGGTGGTCACCCATCTTGGGATTTCCCTTAGCTCGAGTATGCTTAACTACGGAGTTCTTCAAATTTTGGAGTGCCGGGTTATCCAAAAGGCACCTCCGTAATTAAGGGTGGTATCATTACATTTATAATGTAGTTCGGTCCTCTTTCGAATTGTGATTCAGGAACCCAATCCATTGTTCTGAAGCGTCTCCACACTTAGATCACCATATGTCCTCAATAGACCGCACTGAGTGTGGACAGAGCATATCACCATGATGTCCGAAGACCGCACTGCTCTGGGATATTATGGCTTACGATTGCGTAAGTTGGGAGTTTCTATAGGAACTATTGGAAGCCTGAGGATTCAATAGCAAATGGGTTAAATTTGTTGAACTTGCCGTGGGATGCATAAAGTCTTCTGTTTTAATAAATGAAGTTGCTACCAGAACTATAGCCTGTAAGAGAGGGTTGAAATAAGGTGATCCGTTGTTTCCCTACTTGTTCTTACTTATTATAGATGTTTTGAACAGAATGTTGTGTAGTGGGAAGAACAATGATCTCATCCATAGACTACCTATTCAAGGTGTGTTGGAAGAAATTCGTTCAGTTTGCAGACAACACCTTGCTGTTTTGTAAGGCAGATAAGAAGGAGATTACTAATGTGAAGCTCATCTTGTATATTTTTTAGGGTGTTTCTGATTTAAAATAAACTTCTCAAAAAGCTCTCTTACTTATTTTGATAGAATTGAACGAAAAGGAGAGATGCTTGGTGCTTGCCTGAATTGTAAGGTAAAGAGCCTTTCTTTAACATATCTTGGTCTACCTATAAGTAAGAGAAAACCTAGAAGAAGAGATTGGCTGCCATTGCTGGATAGAATTTCAAAAAGGCTTTCAAATTAGAAGGGAAAACTTTTATCGTCTGGAGGAAGGTAACCTTGACAACTTCGGTGATTTCAGCCATGCCTTTATACTACATGTCTTTTTATAAACTTCTAAAATGGGTGCTTGAAAAATTGACGCTATTAGAAAAAAAGATTTTTTGGAGTACGGGAGATTCAGGAAGTACTTTCAAAATGTGGTATATTGAAACAGAGTTTGTAAAAGAAAAGAATATGGTGGACTAGGAATTCTGGACCTGAAGGATTTTAATACTAGTCTTCTTGCAAAATGGGTGTGGAGTTCTGAACAACGACAATGTGCTTTGGGTCATGTGTTAGAAATCAAATCATTCTGCTGCAAAAATTTGGAGGTTACTAAATACAAGAAATGGCATGTTGTGGAAGAATATGGATCTTGATAAGATTTTATTATCTATTAATTGTCGTTGGGTCTTGGGTAATAGAAAAACAATTTGGTTTTGGTTAGATTAGTGGACGGGAGAGATTCCTTTGAAGTCTAAATTTTCTAAAGTTTTTGATTCAATGATAAATAATGAAGTTGTTGTTAGAGAAATGGGGTATCTGTCTTCAAATGAATGGCAGTGGAAGCTATTGAATTTTCGTTAACTTAGTTATGAAGTTGTGAAGGAATGGAGAAGCTTACTTAGAGAGCTTGATGGAATTGCACCGACAGAAGAGGAAGATGGTGTGGTGTGGAAACTAAATGATGATGATAAATATACTGTGCAAAGTTGTCATAAATTTTTAAACTTTGGAGGTCTTGAAACTTTGTGGTATAACTTTATCTGGAAATCAGCAGTTCCATTGAAAGTTAAGATATTTGCTTGGATTCTTCTCAACAGATGACTTTTGACAAGGTCGTATATGACACGCAAAGGATGGGTAGGAGACTCGTCATGTGAATTCTGTAGTTCATATACAGAAACATACAACCATCTTTTTTTTTTGAAATGTCCTTTTTGTATTGATATTTGGACGATTATAGTAAGAATGTTTAGGATTGCAAGATTACCTGACGAGATTCAGGAAATGGCCCTTGATTGGGACTCACCGAATTCGAAAGCTTCTTTATGCTGGAATGATTTAAAGATAATTATTTGTTTTTGTTTGTGGAACAGAAGTAACTCAAAAATCTTTAACAGTAAAGATTTATCCTTATGCTGTAACAACCCTGAACTTTCTGTACAGAATTTTTTTCAAAATACAGAAAAGAGTACCTAAGCCTGAGCACAAGTTATAAAATTAATTTGCTTTAGAACAGCAAGAAAGCACTTATAGCTCATTGGTAAAGGCTTGCACTTCTGTGACATAGCCCATGTGTTCGAATCCTCTCAGCCACATATTATTTTTGTTAATTTTTCTTTAAAACTTTTAGAAGCTCAAAAGTTCACACGTGCACTGGATGTAAAAATGAAAAGCCTCATAAAACAAACATATGGAAATTGTTATTTAAACAGCTTAGGACACGTGTCAAAGATCCCACACCCCACCAAGCAAAGATGGCCGGCGAGATATTGCCAGGGGCTGGCGCCACCGGGCCCCCCGTTGATAATGCCTCCAAAAATTTTCCCTAACACCCATAAGCCTACCCCACTACCCCCATACTGTTTGATTTCTCTGCATTTATCCAGAGAATAATAAATCCCCTCTTTAATCCATTTTAATGCATATTTTTAATTCATTCTTCAATTCTCAAAACGCTAATTTCCCCTATAAATACAAACATCACACTCTAGCCTCCTCATTCAGAAATCCATTGCCAAAACTCTATAAATTTTCTAAGTCCAAAAGTTGTACAAGTGGAGTTAGCTCAAGTCAAAGTTCCAACGACGTTTCGGGATAAATCCGGAGATGAAACGACTCCAAGACGCCTTCGAAAGTTCCCTCTACCTCTTCCCTCTTCTTTCAATCACTAAGTCTCTTCACTTCTCACATCTTTCTAGTCTAAAACAATAATCTATTATAACTCGTCGAAAGCGGAGTTAATTCGACTTCTGATTCTAATTTCATCAAAAACATAATTTTTCTTAATAACAAATTTACCCACTTGTTATATATTGTTTATTAACCATTAAATAATATTTGGAACAAGTTTCAATTCAAAATATGATGTTAAACAACTTTTATTTAACTTTTACGGTAAAATACCATCTAGTTTACATACGACATTATTTTATAGTTTGGCTCATATTACCTTTAGAAAACTTACGAGGTGATAACCTACCTCATCACAACACTCATCTTGACATAGCATGATAGCTTTTGTAACATTTTTTTAGAACAAAACACATTTTACATTAAAATACCTTAAACTTTCAAAACCCGTATTTTTTAAATTGTTTTAATTAATTCCTTGCAAATAAGCCTCTACAACCCAATTTGGGGAACCCGACCGGGATGGTGCGGGTTATCGCACGTCCTCGGGACTAGTAGAGTGAGATGCAGAGCTCCTCACGGAGCATTCGATCTCGATAGAATTTTTATTACAATTTTTAAGAAAACGTGATTTCTATTTAATAAATAAATTCTATTTATATATATATATATATATATATATTATCAAAATATCTATTTTAAATATAATATATATTCCATGTTTTCTAATCAAAAGAAAAGAATCACAAAAGATCATGAAAATACCATCACATTCAATACAGGTCAAATTATAAGAAAATACCATATACTATTCAAAGTTAGGTTTATATCCACTAGAATATTTCATTTTATAAAAATTACAACTATGAAAACCCTAAAGATGATAAATAAATACTTGAGGTTTATTTTGAAAATATATCAAAATTATTTTTCATAAAACTCCCTCAAGTTATATTAATTTACAATAAGGACCCTAGTAAATATAGGCTTAAGCGGGATCGGTTCTCTTGAGACTCAGAGAACCGGAGAATATGGGTGCTTGCCTATCTAAGATAGACAATCTAAAAAACGATGTTATCAATACAGTAATTGTCTTGGAAAAGACACAATTCTGCCGTCCATATGCAGCAGTTACCGATAGCATCAAAACTAATTCAGGACTTCAATTAGTTTTAAAGTGTCTGACTCGGACAGAGTCTCAGTCTAATCTGAAATCAATCAATCAATCTATTCTTGAATATGATTCAAGTATAACTCCATTTCAACATGAATCCATTTATAC
This sequence comes from Agapanthus africanus, assembly GCA_030015575.1. NCBI lineage: Eukaryota > Viridiplantae > Streptophyta > Magnoliopsida > Asparagales > Amaryllidaceae > Agapanthus > Agapanthus africanus. The sequence goes on along the minus strand of JASDDO010000028.1, from coordinate 198,550,752 downwards.
CAGAATTCAATCTATACCAACATGACTCGACTAAACCGAACCATGGATATACTCTGATTACTGATTATCCATTTATATCCTTTCCGTTTACACGATATCATGGTTTTGTCAAGTCGTACATCTATTAAACAAAACAATACAAATCAATACAAAATACATTACGGGGTTTTAAAGGGGCAGACTGATATGGAATGTGTTAGAAGTGGCACGAGACGGTCACTTTAATACACCTAACCTGAATATCCATTGTTGTTGTTCCGTGGTTTAACGCTTCCTTGTGCTCCGTATACCTTAGTCCACGGAATAGTTGGACTTTTCTCGTATACACTGGCATATTCTATACCAAGCTACAAACAACTGCATTAACATAACAATCTCACAATACACCAGTTATATTCTCATATCTGTCTATTCATCTGTCTATTCTATTCATACTTTTCTTTGGGACTTACCAAGCGATTGTTCGCTGACGACATTCCTTCTCTTTTCTTTCTTTGGGATGTTGTGAAGTGGATCCAACTCACTGGAGATAAAGCCCGGTTCAAAGGACTTGGATCAGTTCAGCGAGGACCCTGAGCTCTAGACTCTTGTATATACTTTATTTTCATGGTCAAGCCATTGTTTAGGTATTGCTTTCATCATTGTATTTACTTTTCAGTTGTATTGTAAATAAATGTTTAATAAATAAAAGTTATTGTTCATTTACATTTCATGTCTTCTTGTGTATATTTGCATTATATTTCTTAGTTACACTTAGCGTGTTTACTTCTGAGTAAATACGTAGCGGGCCAGTCGCGCCTTCTTACCCGTACACTGGGAAGCAGGGCGTGACAGGTTTTGTTGGCGGCCCATGCAGGCCAGTTCTGCATGGAACCTTACCATGCAGGCCAGTTCTACATTGAACCCTACCATGCAGGTCAGTTCTGCATGGACAAACATTATTTACATTTCATATTTCTTGAATTTTACAATTTCATATTCTTTGAATCTATCCTAACCCTATTTTTTTCTTTCAAGGTTATGGATTCTCCAAACAATACCAGCACCAACTTCAACAACACACCACCACCTCTTCCACTTACGCCTACCGTTGCAGCTCCGATCAATGAGCAAACTGTAGGGTTCCTAGGCATCCTAATGAAGTCTCACAAGGCATCAACCATGCCAATTTCAAAAATTATGGAAGCCGAGAAACCCTAACACGGATCGTTTACTAGATATTTAGGCGAAACGGAAAACTAGTTAACTATTTAACTATAGGTTAGATGCTACAACCTTTGTAGATCCGGATTTCCACCTCCTTAGCTCCACGTGGTCATGCTCTCGCTGTCCATCATGAATCCTCGACTCATTCGTCGGCTTCATCGGAAAATCGGGCGAGCAAGGTCGTCGGCTTCGTGTCAAAGACGATCTACGTCGAGGTTGCACTAGTTCAAGCTCCGACTTCACAAACTTGTGAAACTTGTGAAGAAAACACCCAAAACCACTTGGCAAGAGGTAGAGGATGAAGAAATAGGAGATGGGTTCACTTTAGATTTGGATTTCTCACTCTAGATCACAAGTTGTCATTAATGGCATCAAGGTTTCTCACTTTGAGAAGAAGAAGAAGATGATAGGATTCCTATCATAAGTTAAGTTTAAAATGAATAATAAAATGAATTCTTATCATCTTCTAACCATGGTCAAGTGTAAAGAATTGACCATGGTTAGTGGGAGTGGTTAGGTTTAAGCAAGGAGACAAAATGGCATCATTACTAAAAGCTTCATGAAGCTTCACCACACTTCATGATAAAATGAAACCCTTTTGTTTCCATAAATCCATTTAATAAATAATAAATGGATTTAATAATAAGATAATAAATCTTAAACCCTAACCACTCTCATAACCATGGTTACATTCTTTACACAAAGCCAAAACTACATGCATCATCAAACATGATACATATATGTGCACAAAAGTATATCACATATACAATGTGTAAATCAAGTAAGAAAAATCCGTTTAAAGTGAACCAATACTAGTTAATGCAAAGTAATATATCAAATATATAATTATACATTAAATCATTAAATCAACACTTGATTCAATGATCCGGTCATGTCGCACATAACCGACTAGTATTCAATGTATCGACTTATCGAATCGATCTTCGATTCGATAACTAGGTTATATCATATACAACAAATCGAAACATTAATCGCGAGAATCAAATACGGTATCACATACACGCATTATTCTCGGTCCCGCACATATCTCATATGCGCTCCTATTTCGTTTCGCTTGAGCCAGGAAACCTCTGTGTAGGACTCTAAAGACTCGTCAATACGCCGGTAGCAGATGATGATCATATCATGCACCCACAAGCCGCAAGCGGTCTGCTAAACGTAACGTCCACCCGGGTATTGAGCGATCAGAAGATCGACGAGCTAGCCCGCTCACTCTCCTGCGAATCCGACCAGTAACACTTACCGTACAGTCCGGTCTCTTCGTCTGATACGTCGCATATCAAGTCTAGGGGTGGTAAACGTCAGACCCCAATAACCCGATAAGTCGTGCCGATGTGAGGCTCGTAACGGGTCAAGAAACTACTGGTAACACTTACCAGCAAATCTCTGATCAGCCCTGGCCAGGGACTTCCCTGTTACGGCCAATCGAGCACAGCGCAACATCAACCCCCAATACCGGGAGAGACGAAACCCCTCCTATCGCTCATTGCCTCCATGTGACTCGGGACTGTACCCAAAGACCACCGTTTTGCACGCCCTCATGGACGTGGTAAGGTGGAGATCAAAGCACAGTGGGAATCACACAAGACTCTATGACGATCTCGGGTCTACAGACTAACCTGTACAAGTGTCACCTGAGAACTGCCATCTGACGTGAGGTATAATACCATCTGGGAGTTCTCGGCGAGTCCGTCCAGTGTACCCAGTCTCCACTGAGCACCCGTATACCATCTCTGATGTCAAACACCAATGGATATGGGATCATCCATCGCCCATCACATGGGTCGAGAAGCGTATACGCTAGTCTACTCTGGTATATCGATGCCCCGTCTCGATACACCCACGACTAGGGACCTTGAAGGATGTACTTATAGACTACCATGTCCCCACTAGTATGATCTGCATCATAGTCCAGGTAGTCAAGTACACATCCTAAGGGCTTTACCAACATGTAACTATAAGACAGTATAAAGAAACTAGTGTACATGTTAAGATAAAGAGCAACCAGATAGCATACTATCATGTCGAGCAAGAAAGTCATCTCTATATATGTCCAAGCATCCAATATAATATACATAATCTGTACAATACTGGCCTCTAGGGCATACATACAACTAACACAAACGGTATTGCTTGAGGCAATCCGAAGCCTCCTGGAAGGACAGCAGCAGCAGACTGCTATCTTATTGAACCTCCCAGAAGCGGAAGCACCCGGAATAAAGCAATTCCGGGTATTGCACCCGAAGCAATTTTCTGGGAAAGAGAGCCCTTTAGAAGCTGAAGAATGGGCTCAGAGCATTGAGGACGATTTGGCAGCAGCACAAGTGCCAGACATCGCTTGGGTACGAGTTGCGAAGCTGCAACTCACCGACAACGCTCGAGTATGGCGGAAGGCGGAAGAAAGCCGTCTTTCCAAGCCTATCGAATGGAAAACTTTTCGCGACATGTTCGACGCGAAGTATTTTCCCGAGACTACCCAATTCGACATGGAGTAGCAGTTCATTCACTTACAACAAGGCTCTATGTTGAGCAAATCGGTGGATGAGTATGATACTGAGTTCACTATGTTAAGCAGGTAAAGATATGTCTCAAATATTTGATTTTCTTATATCACATACTACACAGCTGACACAAGACCATAACAGGTTCGCGGCGCATCTCATTCCGACTACTAAATTAGGTCCATACGATTTCAGCATGGGTTAGATCCGGAGATCCAAGCTGCTTTAGCTACAGGGAATTTCCCAACTCACGAACTGGCTCTGAAAGCTGCCCGTCGATATGAGGCAGTAGTAAAGATGAAAGGCAGACCCCAATCTATCAGAGTGAAGCGTCTTGCCACTCATATGGCAGGAGGAGCCTCTTCAAGGCCATTTTTTATACCCAGGAGACCGGGAGTACCATTCAACCGGCCCAGTCCAGCCTTTTGCACCTACTGCAGGAGGGATGGACACCTGGCGAAGGATTGTAGGCGTGCTAATCGCCTTTGCTTAGTCTGTGGCTCATCCACACATGATATTGAGTCTTGTCCTCGAAGACTCTATCCTAATGCTGCACCCAGACCAGCAATTACCCTTCCACAGCGGCCAGCTATCCAGGCACCTGCTCCACGACTCGCTCTCCCAGCTCCACCTCTTCATGTACCAACTATACCTCTTCCTCATCAGTTCCACCAAGCACAAAGGAACTTACCTTAAGTACAGAGGAACGGACAGAAGAATGCTCCTCCAGCAAGGAAGAATGTACCCCGGCATCAGGCTTTCACATTAGCAACCGTAAAAGCCGAGATTATCGACCAAGGTAACACTGGTAATTCTATTCAATCTTTTCAAACCCTTGCATCATCTTGTTACTTTTCATGCACTACCAGTATTTCTTTCATCACCACTGTCATCTAACTTTTCTTGAATTCCGTTACACTTTCCTTCTATAAATTTCGAGGACGAAATTTTTATAAGGTGGGTAGAATGTAACAACCCTGAACTTTCTGTACAGAATTTTTTTCAAAATACAGAAAAGAGTACCTAAGCCTGAGTACAAGTTATAAAATTAATTTGTTTTAGAACAGCAAGAAAGTACTTGTAGCTCATTGGTAAAGCCTTGCACTGCTGTGACATAGCCCTTATGTTCGAATCCGCTTAACCACATATTATTTTTGTTGATTTTTCTTTTAAATTTTTAGAAGCTCAAAAGTTTACACGTGCACTGCATATAAAAAAAAGTCTCATAAAACAAACATGTGGAAATTGTTATTTAAACAGTCTAGGACACGTGTCAAAGATCACACACCCCACCAAACCAAGATGGCCGGCGAGATGTTGTCAGGGGCCGGCGCCCCCGAGCCCCCCGTTGGTAATGCCCCCAAAAAATTTCCCTGACACCCCTTGGCCTACCCAACTACCCCCATGCTGTTTGAATTCTCTGCATTTATCCATAGAATGATAAATCCCCTCTTTAATCCATTTTAATGCATATTTTTAATTCATTCTTCAATCCTCAAAACCCTATTTTCTCCTATAAATACAAACATCACACCCTATCCTCCTCATTCAGAAATCCATTGCCAAAATTCTCTAAATTTTCTAAGTCTAAAAGTTGTACAGGTGGAGTTAGCTCAAGTCAAAATTCCGGCGACATTTCTGGACAAATCTGATGACGAAACGACTCCATAACGTCTTCGAAATTTCCCTTTACCTCTTCCCTCTTCTTTCAATCACTAAGTCCCTTCACTTCTCACCTCTTTATAGTCTAAAACAATAATCTATTAAAACTCGTCGGAAGCGGAGTTAATCCGACTTCCGATTCTAATTTTATCAAAAACGCAATTTTTCTTAATAATAAATTTACTATCTTTTTATATATTGTTTATTAACCATTAGATAATATTTGGAACAAGTTTCAATTCAAAATATAATGTTAAACAACTTTTATTTAACTTTTACGGTAAAATACCATCTAGTTTACATACGACATTACTTTATAGTTTGGCTCATATTACCTTTAGAAAACTCATGAGGTAATGACCTATCTCATCACAACACTCATCTTGATATAGCACGATGGTTTTTGTAACAATTTTTTTGTGGGACAAAACACAGTTTACATTAAAATACCTTAAATTATCAAAACCCGTATTTTTTAAATTGTTTTAATTAATTCCTTGCAAATAAATCTTTGCAACCCAATTTGGGGAATCCGATCGGGATGGTGCGGGTTATCGCACGTTCTCAGAACTAGTAAAGCGAGATGCAGACTTCCTCACGGAACATTCGATCTCGATGGAATTTTTATTACAATTTTTAAGAAAACGTGATTTCTATTTAATAAATAAATTCTATTTTTATAATTATATATATATATATTATCAAAATATCTATTTTAAATATAATATATATTCCATGTTTTCTAATAAAAAAAGAATCACAAAAGATCATGAAAATACCATCACATTCATTACAAGTCAAATTATAAGAAAATAGCATATACTATTCAAAATTAGGTTTATATCCACTAGAATATTTCATTTTATAAAAATTACAACTATGAAAACCCTAAAGGCGATAAATAAATACTTGAGATTTATTTTGAAAATATATCAAAACTATCTTTCATAAAACCCTCTCAAGTTATATTAATTTATAATAAGGATCCTAGTTAATATAGATTTAAGCGGGACCGGTTCTCTTGGGCCTCAGGGAGCCGGAGAATATGGATGCTTGTCTATCTAAGGTAAACAATCTAAAAAACAGTGTTATCAATACGGTAATTGTCTTGGAAAAAGACACAGATTCTGCCGTCCATGTGCAGCAGTTACCGATAATATCAAAACTAATTCAAGACTACAATTCGTTTTAAAGTGTCTGACTCAGACAGAGTCTCGGTCTAATCTAAAATCAATCAATCTATCTATCCTTGAATATGATTCAAGTATAACTCCATTTCAACATGAATCCATTTATATCAGAATTCAATCTATATCAACATGACTCGACTAAACCGAACCATAGATATATTCTGATTACATGACTATCCATTTATATCCTTTCCGTTTACATGATATCATGGTTTCGGCAAATCATACATCTATTAAACAAAACAATACAAATCAATACAAAATACATTACGGGGTTTTAAAAGGGTAGACCGGAACGGAATATGTTAGAAGTGGCACGACCACTTTAATACACTTGACTTGAATATCCATTGCTGTTGTTCCGTGACTTAGTGGTTCCTTGTGCTCCGTATACCTTAGTCCACGGAATAGTTGAACTTTTCTCGTATACACTGGCATATTCTATACCAAGCTACAAACAACTGCGTTAACATAACAATCTTACAATACATCAATTATATTCTCATATCTGTCTATTCATCTGTCTATTCTATTCCTATTTTTTTAGGACTTACCGAGCGATTGTTCGCTGATGATATTCCTTCTCTCTTTTTTCCTTGTGATGTTGTCAGGTGAATCCGACACACTGGAGATAGAGCCCAGTTCAGAGGACTTGAATCAGTTCAGCGAGGACCTCGTGCTCTACACTCTTGTATATACTTTATTTTCATGTTCATGTCATTATTTAGGCATTGCTTTCATCATTTTATTTACTTTTCAGTTGTATTGTAAAGAAATATTTAATAAATAAAAGTTGCTGTTCATTTACATTTCATGTCTTCTTGTGTATATTTACATTATATTGCTCAGTTACGCTTCGTTTGTTTACTTCTGAGTAAATACGTAGCGGGTCAGTCGCGCCTCCTTACTCGTACACTGGGAAGCGGGACGTGACATACGCGGTGTATTATTAAAGATCCGGTTTCTATTCAAATCGTGGGTGGCGAAAGCATTTAGTAAGGTTAAAGACAAATTGAGAAACTCGCGGAACTATTGCAGCCTTCCGGAAGAGTTTTGGAACTTTTGATTTATTTCTTTTATTTTCCTAATCTTTAATTTTATTAAAGTTTTTGATGTACTGAAACTTTTTTAATCAATATATTGTTGAGACGGCTGCGTCCCGTCTCAACTTTTCATCAAAAAAGAAAGGGAAAAAGAAAACTTGCTTCAATACAATTGGATACAAACTCTCAATACATGGGTTTCAACACCAGCCTAGCTCAAAACCCTGGATAAGAGGACCTGAGTTTGAACATGAGCTGAGCTCTATTTTATCCGCATATGCTCTTTGACGTAAGATTTTTTAATCAAAGCCTGATCTGCGAGTATTTAAGGAGCCTAATTTGGACACAGCCCTAAGACTTAAATAACTTAAAACAAAGGCCCAGGGACAAAAACGTTAATGCGGACACAGCCCAAAGACCTAGATAAGTTAAAACAAAGGCCCAGGGACAAAACATAAAAGTTACAAAAAGTGGAATTAAAAATATATATTGTTTCGCCCACCGTGGGGCTCGAACCCACGACCACAAGGTTAAGAGCCTTGCGCTCTACCAACTGAGCTAGACGGGCTTTTTGTTACATTGCAGATGGTAATAATTAATAACTTTTGCAAAGAGTGGAATAGCCACTGCATTATAAGAATGAACGCCATCTAGCTGTGGTTCTTTCGAGATTCTTGCTTAAATGGGAGTGAAATATATTTTAAGGTATATGTCCATGTATGAAGTTGCTGCATCTAGTTTGGTGAAAAGTACCTTGTTGGGGGAGTGGAAGAAAACATGAAACTGTAAGCTTCCAAGCAAGGTGAGGAGAATGTGATATCTGACCGCATGCTTGTTGGAGAGTGTGTCAAGATCACCAGCTTCCTTGGCCTTCCAGCCGATTAAATCGTTTTTTTAAAGATCTGCAAAACTGTGGAATGGCCTAAAACAGTTGAAAATTCACAGCAGCTGCCAGGGTACTGGACCAAGACACCACTCCCAAAGAAAACAACACCTTTTCTCATTGCGAGGTGGGTGTTCTGCTTGAAGTGAGAGGATTATACATCTTATTTATTGAGCCGACGGATCGAAATAGTAGGTTTCAAGTCCAGCGGTTTACAAAGAAGAAGGGTTTGTTGGGGTTCAAACTTAACATCTAGATTGAGACTTCGTGCACGCAGACTAAAAATTGATCGAAACACCATGATCACCCACACTAGCACTAGCATATGGTGATGGTTACATAACTCACTGGATAGGGTAAGTTGCTTAATAATCCTCCACTATTTCACTTCATAACTTTCATACTATAATGTATTTCTCCGTTGTCATATTGCTATCTTTTATTTTTATTTGCCTTTCTATTTTGCATTGATTTATTCACTGCGAATTGTTTATACAATTGCCTGTCATGATGATAAAGAAATAAATCGTCGCAAAATAATCACGTGGTAAATACAAAAAACAGTAAAGCACCAACAGCGCAACCGATAAGAAAATCATGGTGTAGGAAAAAACTACATGATAGTAGAGAAACAATGAAACATGGAGGGGGTATTAAGAAGCAATTTCCTTCAATGAAATATAGGTCGCCGTTCTGTTAAAGTTGTTATCACACGCGAACTGCGTGGAGTTAGAGATCGAAGGAGAGAAGCAGAAAAAGATGAGTTTTTTGCAGCCATGGCTTCTTCTGCTCCCCGTCGCCGATTCCAGCCGCCTCCTTCCCCTTTCCCTTCGCCTCTCCCTTCTCATCTCCTCTCTCGTTCGTTTCTCCATCCGTTAAAAACCCTAATTCTTGATTTGTTATTGTTCCTTATTGTTTCAATTTGATTCGATTTTGCAGGCCGTCGTTGTGTTTCTTGGCATTGCTGCTATCTTCCTCGAGTTCGTCAGAAAGATTGGCTGCAATCACTCGTAATCGCAACCCTTATGGATCTCAAAGCCCTAATTCCCTTCTGTGAACTAGATTTTGAACTTTTTTTTTCAGGCTTGAGAGATCTGCTGCCTCTGATGCATTCTTCGAGGATCCCAACTCTTTGAAGAAGGTGAGGCTGAAACGTTAAAAAGAAGTCTTTCTTTTTTCCTGCTGATTGTGATCAAAACTGCATGCTTCACTGGATTTAGGATAATAGTCTATATGCGATTAAATTGGTTTAGGGACTGGGTTTTAACTGGGAAACACTCATTTTGGTAAGGCCATGTTAGATATGGAGTTAGGATAACTGTAGTTTAATTTTAAGTAGTGGTGGAGGAGATGCAAACTGTGTTTGCAAGTACTAAACTCTAAAAATGAAGTTTACAAGGCCCTGTTTGGGAATGGAGTTAAGTTTTCTAAATTGTAATTTCATAAAGTTAGCAAAGCCAAACTCCAAAATCCTAACTTTGGTTGTTTGGCTACCATTTTGGATTTGAGATAATTGTAGTTATCCCGGCCCAAATGTTGAGATAACTGCAGGTATCTCAACTCCATTCTGATCAAAGTTTACAAAACTCCATTTTTGGAGTTTGGAGCTTGCAAACCATAGTTTGCTTCCTTCTACCTCCACTTAAAAATAAGCTACAGTTATCCCAACTCCATATCCAAACAGGACCCAAGACTTTGATCAGATTGCTGAGATAACTGCATTTTCTCAATTTTTGGGCTGAGATAACCGCGGTATGTCAACTCCAAAATGATTGTTAAACAAGACATAGTTAGCATTTGGGAGTTAAATTTTGCTAATTTTATGAAACCGCGGTCTAGAAAACTTGGCTAATTTTTAGGATTCATTCATCGAGACTCGAGTCACCAACTATGTTTTATGCCCGCTATCGGCTACCCAATATAACTCTCCCATTCCTGGCCTGGGTAGGCAGTGAAGGGATAAGTGAAATAAAAATGTGTTTAAGCACAACAATGTCAGAGGATTAAATGAGGGTTAACCGAACGAAATGGTTTGGACATTTGCAGCAGAGGTGAGTAAATACTCCAGTTAGGAGAAGTGGCAATATTATAGTATATGGTGTAACCAGGGCTAGAATAGACCCAAGGATGTAAAATACGTATTTAGTGTCCGTTCGGTTGGTCGGCGGCTAAAGGATAACTGAATTATTCGGTTTATCGAGATTATCCGGACATCAATATTTTAATATAAATATTATTATATATATATATATATATATATATATATATATATATATATTCAATGAGACATTTTTACGAACACTTGTGTTTCCGATGTAAATTATGGTTTATTAAACTTGTATATAGCAATATAGCATAAATATATTACAAATAATAATGAAATAAGATGAAGCAACAAACGATCAAATATTCACTAACCAATACGACCGGTTAACCGTTATTCGGCCGGATATTCGGTTTGACCGGAGAATGGGTTTTCCGTTCGGTTTGCGAGCGAATCCGGATATCCTGCTTGACATCCCTTTTTTTTAACCTTACATAGACCTAAATACCTAATTGATCATGGATAGATGTGGTTAAAAAATATGTGAGTTGTCAAAGAAACGACCCTAAACGGAGTAGAATGGAAGAAAATGATTTACATAGTCAACTCCAAAAGTTTGGGATAATGCCTTGTAGGCCTACACTAAGTTGGCAGGAAATGCAATGTGGGGGCGCGGGGGGGGGGGGGGGCACCCTAGAAATTCTTCACAATTCAGAACAGAGGACCATCCTACACCACTTGCTGTCTTTTATTAATTTTAGTGTCCACAAACCACCGAGCAACACTGCAGTCAGTTGCATTATGAGTCTGAAATAATATGCTCCTATTATTTTGGTTGGTAATCACACTTGCGTCTTTCCTAAACACCATTGCATTAGGGGAGATTTAAATCAATGACCTCTCTGTGGAGTGGGAGTATTTGCGATCGCTTCAGCTAAGCTTTGTTGGTTGCAATATATTGGTCCATTTGAATTGTAAAGTTTACGCATCAGTATGTTACAACTATCTCTTACCGACGAGCATTTAGCTATATGAGTGATGCAGGGTGCCTATTGTAGATCAAGAGGTTTCTATGTGAGTTAGAGTGACAGATTGACAGCCAACATCGGGTCACCGAGAAGCTACATTGTCATCACTTAATTAAAGCATTGCTTCCTTGGTATCGGTGACAACAGAAGGTTGTGAGGTAATATGGTGCTGGAAGATGAAATGGGCGTCGAATTCGTTATCATAGGAGTGATAGATGCAATGAAGCTGTACTAATAATTCTTTAATTAGCAGTATTCAGCCTTAAAAAGAGCTTCAAACAAAACTGTTTTTCCAAAGCAAAGGACTCATGGTTAAGGTTTCGGCTTTGAAGGAGTCTGGCCTGATCAATGGTAAGAAAATTGGTTGATGCCATGTTTCGCCCAAAACTTCCATTGCTGGAAGGTGCATATTGAGCAGCTGATTTGTTCCTGACTATATGTTGTTTAGGTTTGAACTAAATCCGGATTGTAATGATAGTCTACCAATGAAAATTCTCGTCGAGATCAGTTGTTTTCAGCACATTGGAAATTAATCACTTGCAGAAATTACACATTGGGTCATTTTATCTGTTTGGATAATACCTAAGAGGTTTCATATGGATCAAACTTAGTTATATTTCAATAGTTGATGCAGCTTTATAATTATGTGATAAAAGCATTCAAGACACACTTCACATACATACCATGATGTTCCTATGATACTTTATTACCACTGAATTCAAGTTTCCCAGTTAATGTGTCGTAGGGGTTAAAGTCGGGTTGGGTTTGACCCAAACCCAATCGAGCGGGTTGAAGATTAGATGAAAAATTTTCGTGTCGGGTATGGGTATAGCATTAAACGCGCCTGTCCGAACCCTAAACCGGCCCCGATCTAAATCCGCTTCCTATATTCGCTTTGTTCCGACATATTACATGGCATTTAATTCTAAATATAATAATATACATATTATTATGATACCTAATTAGTGCAATTTTTAAGTTTAATTTATGTATCTATCTCATATAATTTTATAAGTTTGCCCAAACATAAATTTTGTGTATATATACTTGGTAGAACTCACCTCAAATAATACTATAATTTCAATTTTTGGATAATTTATAATGGGTAAAGCCCGGAAAAACCGCAACCACCGACCCGCCCGCATAAACCTGAAACCCGCTCAAACCTGCCCCGCCCAAAACCTGAAGTTGTGGGTTCGGGTTCAACGCATTATAAACCCATGGGGTTGGACGGGTTTTGGGTTTAGGTTTTAACATTCTGTTCGGGTACAAAATTTGTCAAAAACCAGCCCAACCCGACCCGGTTTCACCCCTAATGTGTCGTCATGCCATGAGAATTTGATGCCATTTGTCTATTAGCAACAAAGCTGTTGTACTCAGCAAGACTATACTCTAGGGGGTGTTAAGGAGAATATGCCATTTTTTTGTAACATTTAATTATTTTCCAAATCGAGAATGACCTCCTACAGCTCTCCATCGACAGATCTCCCGCTCTTATTACAGGTTAGCCTTTACTCTCAAAAACCATGAAAATTTAGGGAGAACTGTTATGAATGAACTCAGTTTCAAATTTGGAATCCTTCTAGTACTTTAACACCTCCCCACCCCCACCCCCAAAAAACAAAAAAAAACAAAACACACACACACACACACACACACACCCATCCTGCGAAAGATTTCCTTTTATAAAACCTTGAAATTCGCAACGGCTGCATTTAATTTGCAATACTTGGTAATACACACCGCCGCAGTCTTCTACATCATTGATAATGAATACTACACCATTTACTGTGATCTAAAGCTGACCTTGTAACCAATTTTTTTTAAATATAAATCTCTTTGTTCTTCACGATTCCGATGGTTTCTTCCTCCTTTTTTTATAACCTCATCAGAGATACTTGTGCACAGTTTATAATATCATCTTCTAACACCCTTACCCATGAGTTATTCATTGATAAACATGTGGTTAGTAAAACATCAATATTTTGGTCTGTGTTGAACAAGTTTTACTAAGATTCAACACAATAAACTAATTTTTGCTATATATTGAATTGCCGAGTGCTCTGTGATGGGTGAAATAGTCCTATAAAATTTATTCGTGTGCATATGTTTTTGTTGCCGCTGCTTCTGGCGGGGCCTGGGCAGGGGCTAGTATACAAGAATATTGACATTCATATGTTATATGCTCATGGAGAGCTCTTCGATTCCCCCTACTGTCGTTTGGTATATTTTTTTTCTAGAATTTATTTAATATTTAATTCTTCCAGTGCTAGTCTATTCTTATGCGGCGGATCTTTGGATTCTCTTTGCCTTTAACAATTAGTATGGGGCAGCTTATGTTACTTCAAGTTATGAATATTGTTAGCCATATTGAAGTATGCTTCGTCATGATGGATCTACACTTGTGCCTTTTTACAATGTTGCTTAGGTTAAACCTCAAATGTGGAAGAACATAAAGGCATTTTAAGCATATATTATATACCCTTGGCTTCTGCCTATCTTTTAATATTGGAATCATGTTATATAACAACCACTTTCTTGATCATTCTGAATTTTGCAGGTCCCATGCCCGACTATATTTGATCGTGCTGAGAAATTTATATCTTTGATAATCCCTGCATATAATGAAGAGCATAGGCTGCCTGGAGCGCTTATTGAGGCACTGAAGTATGTCTATACTCTCTAATGACTTGTTTGGTGCAAATACCAATCCATAACTTTTCCCTTTAAGTATGCTACTGGTTAAAGGTCATGGTTGTAATCAAGTTTTGTGCAGTGTTTTGGGGTTGCCAATCATTTTGTATCTTAGGATTAAGGGAAAAAGTGTTTAAGAACTGGCTGATGAATTTAGTTGTGAACCTTCTCCTTTAGACAAGTAAATCTGCAGCATCAAATCCTTATTTGTGGAAAAAAAATACTTAACAAATGAGGCAGTCGCTCCTTTTTGGTATTCTGTCATTATTAAGTTTTTTTTTACCACCTAAATATACCATTATTATTATTATAGACACCAAGCGTAAACCTTGTAGGTCAACCTTTAAGTGCACATTGCCCTAATTCTTTAAGCAGTCTACAGGAACTATATGTAGGTCTGCAGAACTAGCCATCTCTGACATGAATATCAGTGTTCAATCTGCTTCTTTCTTATATGGTCATTTGGTTTTCTAGATTCTTTTTCAATCAGTTGGCAACTGCGACAATTGTAGAATGAGAACCCTTTTTAGTTCATTTTAACTTCTGGCATCCTTCTTTATTTTTTTAAACTTGTTCCCAAATTTTGAGTCTCAATTGCAACTTAAAAAAATATTATGAGTTACCGGACTTTCTACAATTTGCATGGCTAGATGTATATAGCTATGGGAACCCTTATGGAAAAAAGTGAGGAAGCATCTGGAACGGCTGTGGAAGTTCATTGGGAGCCACCTTGGTTGTGATTTTGTGTTTTTATTTAAAAAGATAGCGTGCAATTTGACATGAATTTTATCAGTTGAATTAGCCAATTAGGTTACATGCCCTTATTTATTTTTTAATTAGTTCTCTATTAAAAAAGGGTTACGACCAAATCTTGATGAGTTCTAATTTGAGCTTATTGATGATCAGGTGCTTCTTCTGTCTTATATTTCTTTCTAATTTATCTCCACATTTTCTATTTTCTTCTTGCTTTCGATCACTCATCTTCCTCAAATTTCTTCTCTTCCCAAACTTGTTAGCTATTACTTTCTCAAAGAGATACACATGATTAGATCCGCGTTGAAGCTATATATGAACCTGCCTTCCATTTTTCGTTTTTTATGACAATCTGATATTAAATTATTTGGAGATTATGTGCTTAATCATTGGCTTATTCCTTGCAGCTATCTCCAGCAACGTTCAGCTAGCGACAAGGCCTTTACTTACGAGGTATGCTTTCATGCAACTGCAGCATTTTAGTTATTCGAATAGCAACCCACACATGTAAAGCAGCAATTAACGAAGATTTTTTGCCTAGTTGATTGTAAGTGACCATTTGATAGTATGAAGCATACAATGTTTATTTAATACGAATGTATGACTAGATGTTCAAAGATAGGTTTTCATGAGGCTTGATATCACATTTATTTTTTTCCAAAAAATTTTACACATAAAGAAGTGATTGGAAAAATGATAGGTCAAGCTGAGCCAAATAGTTGAGTAAAAGCTTCAACATTACTCGTTAAACTTTGCACACATTCCTCACTGTTGGGATAGGAATTCAGTTTAATTCATACAATATCCCATCTTCTTTTTTGTTTTCTCTTGTCAACTTATTGTTCGACATATTTTTTATTTCCTTAAAATAGCTTACATTATTTTCTCATTAAAATAACTTTCTTCCTCCATTGTTCCATATTGCTTTCTTTTTAAGCACAAGCTTTCAGGTGAAAATTCTGAACTTAAAGTTGAACAAGTACTTAGAGAAAACTGAATATGATTGATGCTTTAGATACTGTTGAGATGTGTTTGGGAATAGTCTCACATTGAAAAAACTATGAGAGGTGTCTTAATATAAAATATAAGATGGGATAAACCTCAACAACGCTTGAGTCTTATTGATGGAACCCACTTATATCAAAAGTCCGTGTGTGCACACATATAAATAAAATATATAATCGCCCCCTTCGTTCGTGTATAATTAAATTTAATATGGTATCAGAGCAAGGTTGATAACATCCATGGATTTGTACTTTAATAACATCTCTGAGAGAGAGCCATCTATATGCCCTTGATAGACCCATTTTTCCTTGTGCCATAGTTGAACATTTCCTTCTTCTTGTGCCATATTTATTATACGGTCTACTTACCTTTGAGAGACTAGCCTCTACATGTGTTTGTACGATCCACGTGACAACTATGTTGCACGTGAGGGAGAGTGTTGAGATGTGTTTGGGAATAGTCCCACATTGGAAAAACTATGAGAGGTGCATGAGTATAAAATATAAGATGAGATAAACCTCAACAAGACTTGAGTCTTATTGATAGAACCCACTTATATCAAAAGCCCGTGTGCGCACGCATGTAAATAAAATATATAATCGCCCCTCTCGTTCGTGCATAATTAAATTTAATAGATACCATTTACAAAAGGTGTGCAGACCCTACCTTTTGCTAGAGAGAGATGGTTGGTATTTATATCACTTTCTTTTTTACCATGCTATCTTTCAGGTGAAAATTGTGATCGAATTTTCTTCCCTTGTGAACAAACTAGGTTAATATCGCATTGGGGGCAAACTGCTAGATCATGCATGATCTAGAAAAAGTGTAAAGACCTTGCATTTTTTCTAGTGGTAGATATTTGCTTCCTAACCACCAAATTTTTTGCCCCATTAATTTCCACCGGGCATCATCCCTATTACCAGGGTTAAACTTTATCATTTCTTTTTACTGTTTCTATTAATGCGTGGCTTTTACTTTGTCATCCTCAAGACACTTGGTTATCTAGGACAAGACTGCAACCCGCTGTTAATTTTCCCTCATTTCTCATAGCCTGCCGTGTACTCGTCAGTCCTCACCCTCACCTACTTACACGGTCTAACCCTTTAAGGGCCGAAAAAGTTTGTGTAAATTGCAACATTGAAATTTATATGATCTTACATCATTTTGGTTCCCTATTACTTCATTTTCAGGTCATCTTCGCTTAAATTAAAACTATGGTTAATTAATTTCATATCTTAGAAAAGCATATGCATGCAAAGGTGATAACCTACTGCGTAAGGATTCATTATGCATCTCTGTTTACTGGGTGGAAGAACCATGTATGCTTTCCTGGAGAAAGATGAGTTGATTGTGCGGCAGCTTTTTAACATCATAAGTAGCGCAATGCATCATCATTTACATCATAAGCAGGCATAGAAGATAAGCTTATCACATAAGGACTCATTATTCATCATCAATGATTACGTGGAAGAACTGTGTATCCTTTCCTAGTGAAACATGAGATAATTGTGCAGCTACTATTCCTTGTTTGGTATAAATTTATTCCGTGTAGTAATGCACAATGTATTAGTTTAACTTTGTTTGTGATGATGATATTCTTTCTTCATACATTGTTGAAAAATGATATTATTGCTTTATACATGTTGAAAAACTCCTAATTATTTTGTACATATTTATTTATATTTTTAATACAGGTTTTAATAGTTGATGATGGGAGTACGGATAGGACATCAAAAGTAGCCTTTGACTTTGTTAGGAAGTACAAAATTGATAACGTAAGGGTCATTCTTTTGGGAAGAAATCATGGAAAAGGAGAGGCTATAAGAAAGGTATGTTGCTCTTAGCCTTCTATATTTTCTTGCAACAAGGTTGAGAACGATTCTGAGTGTTTACTTCTGTTTCTGAACACATCCCGGTCTCATAAGTCATAACCCCTCATCTGGTATATTAGCACTCAACACCCCTGAGGTTAGTATTGATCGTCCCCACATCAAATTTTGCATGGATGTTGACTAATCCAGGTGTAGGGTGTTAATAATGAGCCATGTGAGGGATTATAATTGCTGGATGAGGTATAGATGAAGGGTGTTATGTGCAATATATATATATATATATATATATATATATATATATATATATATATATATATATATATATATATATATGGAATTTCTTCATTATTCTCATGTGTGTGTGTGCGTGTGTGAAAGTATGTAAACAGTGGTTAACTTTCACCTTTGCGTCTAATTTATGAAACATGAAATTCATTCAGCAATGGTTGATCAATGCTTTTTGATTTTGTGAAAGCATCGTTAAACAGGGCATGCTTCATTCACGTGGTGAACTCCTTCTGATGCTTGATGCTGATGGGGCAACTAAAGTTACTGACCTAGAAAAGCTTGAAAGCCAGGTCATGGGAGAATAAAGCAATTTTTTATTAAAATTTTTTCAATTAAGTTGAATTTCATAATCACTAGTTCCTTATGATTTAGCTTTGACATTTACAGCAATTTGACTGCTTTTTCAGATACTTGCAATAGCTGAAAAGAATGAGGAACTCAATTCGAATCACAAGTTATCTGATATTGAAGTTGCTGTATTTGGTTCTCGTGCTCATCTTGAGAAGCAGGCTCTTGCAACGGTTTTTTTCTGTTTCTATTACACTCTTCTATTTTAGTGCTGGTTATTTCTACAGTTTCCATTCCCTTTTAGTAATAGTTTTTATATTTCATTTTATTATTCCAGAGGAAGTGGTATAGGAATTTTCTTATGAAGGGTTTCCATCTTATAGTTCTACTAGCTGCTGGTCCAGGAATTCGAGATACACAGGTATGATTTTTTTATACAAATTTTTTTATGAACTCTTGAACATAAAGTACGTGTTTTACATGCACCCTCTCTCCCTTTTCGATTTCTACATCTATTTCAGTGTGGCTTCAAGATGTTCACAAGGGCTGCTGCCCGGAAACTTTTTACAAACATTAGATTGAAGAGGTGATTTTTGTGATCTTCATACTGTCAAAACCTTTCTTTTGCTGAATATTTAATTGCATTGTCCTTCGTTTTCTGTTTTTCCAATGAAGCTTATACATATGAGTGGAACAATAGGTTAGCTACTTCTAGTATAGAAACACTTAAGAAACACGATGCGATTAATACACACATAACCAAGAAAGATTAATATAGTTTATTGCATGAAACTAAATGAATAGGTAAGAGACATAGGAAGATTGAGGATGCAAAATATAAACTCTGCTAATCAGAAATGACAAGAAGAAATCTGGATGAATACTTGTACATAAATTATCAAAGATATATAGAAACTAGGAAGAGTTGAATATAGAATATACTAGTAGATTTTGAGCACACTACAAATATTCTTAGAGATTGAGAATTTGCATTATAATGGAAGAGATGAAGTAGGATGAGTGGAGACCAACCGACCAAGGACAGATGATGGAACTTAAAGGAAGAGAACTTGACTCATTTCTAGGATATAATGGTAAAAGAAAGTACTTTGAATTTTAACGATGAATGAATAACACAAGGGAAAATTGTGTTGGGGCCCTAGGGCTAATAAACAATGGGATTTAATCATTGGGTCCAAAAAAGTTGCTAAACCTTCATGATACACAATTTTGAAGTTTGTAAGCCCCTAAAGTATCCAAACCCTGTTGGTATGTGTGTATCTTGCATAAGCCTGTACTTTCCCACTCTCTTCTCTCACCAATTCCCATGATAATCACTAGCCTCTCAAAATCTCACACTTCTCGCTACAAGTCTCTTCAACAGGTTCTTTAAAACTTCATCGAACCTAAAAATCAATTGATTTGTTTTGCTTTAATGGAGTTTTCAAGGAGATAAGAGAGAAAGAGAAGAAGGTGAGATGAAATGGATTTCAGGTTTGATGAGTTTTGAAGGAGATGGAGGATGAAGAGGTGAGGGATATGAGTTTATAGGTTTCAAAGCAATATTTTGGAAGAGAGAAAATATAGTTTGGGTTGAGTTTGATAGAGTTTTGAGGAGGGTGAGGTGAAATGGTTATGTTTGATGCGGACTTGAAGAGCAAAAGTTTTATGAGAGAGGAAAATATGTTTTGCATTTAATGGAGTTTTGAAGAACACAGGATTCGGAAGAGTAGCAGTTTTATTTTTAAATGCAGTTGTTTTGCTGATAAACTTAGCGGTTTTACCGATAAATGTAGATAAATATAACATTTATTATGATAATGTGATCCAAAGGTAGTTATATGCTTAGAGTTAAATGTAGTTCTTAATTCAACAATTATAGCAGTTTACAGTTAAATGTAGCGGTTTCACGGATAAATGTATTATTTTATTTGTCAAATGTAGTATTATAAGCATTAATGCAGTAGTTTAGTTAAACAAACCCTTTTAATTAAAACCAAAAAGGAATGTCTATTCATGCTGAGGTGTGAAGGTGAATGGATACTATAGGCATAAAAGAAATATGAAGGAGTTGTTGAATATGGAGGGACCCCTATAAAAAATCTTTGATCCAAGGGACTTCTTAGTAAGTTTTTAAGAGGTAGGGACCAACATATTACTTTTGAGTTTGCCTCCAAGGGCCCTAAATACATTTTTTTCATAATATAAATTCTGGTACGGACAAGCTAAAAATAACATTGTGAACAAAAAATAGTAGTTCAATAAATATAAGTGATAGAAATTGAGGAAGTACAAAAGATAACCAAGTAAAGGTGTCATCTTATATAGATATCTTGTGAGAAAAGTGCAATAATGATGTAAGTTCGAGTAGATAAGTTATGATAGCATTTAGCAAGGAAGAAGATTGACAATAGAAGCTAAATAACTTATTGAATTGAGACTTCTATGGAAATATTTGTACGGGGAAAAAAGAGAGATGCATATGATTTTCATCAAGATAGAAAACCCCAAAGAGATAATGTATCTGGTTTTAGAAAAGAAACAAATGACCGATAAGTTATCATAATAATAGGCGTACATCTTACGTGCCAAGTCCTTATCTCTTTATATTGCTTGTTGATGAACCTTCTAGATACATTCCCGATGAGGTCTTCTTGTGCATGTTGTTTACGCATTATATTGTCTTGTATGATTAGTCTAAAAAGGTGAATTTCCAAATTAGAAAGGTAAATAGGAGTTTTAGAAATATCGAACTGTAGCAAAATTTTGAGAATGAAAACTTGATCTTTTAAATTTATTAGTAGCTTAACAAAAATGGAATAAATGAATGCATTTAAAAAACTTTTGCAATATTGTGAGAAGAAATGAGCATGATTGACTGGTAAAACATGTCTAGTAGTGACCATTTTCGCCTCTAAGATTCTTAGTATCAATCTTTCATCATAATGGTGAAATTGAGAAAATGTGCTTTGGAGAAGTTCCTCTGTAGGATTATGCAATCAAAGAATATTCATGAAATTAAAGAAAAATTTATATTATACATCTATAACAACAATGCCTTGTTCACACAAAAAAAAATTGGGCAATTAAGAGAACATGCTCGAAAGTAAGTACAATTAAGATGATAATGTTGAGGTAATTGGATATAAATATGCCAAGAGATGGTATAAATTTCCATAGATCATATGTAGTTCTCATTGAGGATAAAATGAGGGATATTCATTCAAAATTGTTTCAACGTGTGCTACGGAGACAACCAAGTGTGATGCCTCGGAGTAATATGATCGTAATTGATGGGGCTAGATAAACTATATGTATGTCTAAATAATTATGGATAAGGGTGGTTAAAAGGGATATGATGATTGCTAATTTAGATGCAAGACTAAATGAAACTGATAAAATCCTACATTTAAGGCCTATCTTTTTTCTGTCGGTTGTGGACTTCAATTATATTATAGACCATTGTTCTTTCATTTCCCTTCATTTGCTTCATTGCCAATGAAGAGACACATACTGTTCTTTCACTACCAGTATCTTGTATTTCTTAATACCTGATGCGTGCTATTATTATTTTTATTTGCAGATGGTGCTTTGATGTTGAGATTGTTTATTTATGCAAACGTCTAAATATTCCGATGATCGAGGTATCTGTGAATTGGTCCGAGATACCTGGTTCTAAAGTGCGAATGACAAGCATCTTGCACATGCTCTTTGAGCTCCTCCTTATTCGCTTAGGCTATGGCCTTGGCATTTGGAAGATTTATACTTGAACTAATATCTATGGATCACACATATTTATTATAAGAGACAACAAATGATGGAGGCAAAAATGGGGAGCCTAAATTTTTCTTATTATTTTTGTTGTGCTGGACTGTCATCTTTGTACAAGTAAAATCCTCCTCTTGATGTTAGGGGAGGCTTTTTTTTTCCTTCCCCTTATACGTATTATGAAGTGACGATGTATTGTAGTTTTTAGTTGAAAACGGTCTGTTGCTAAACTGAGAGTTGAGAAATCACTTATAATTTCTATTCTGTGTGGATGTTATTATGGTTCATCTGTTTGCTGTCATGTTTGTCTTCTTTTAATTATATCTCAAGCATGAGAGCACATGATCATGGCAAAAAAAGCTTACAGTTCTCTTGGTGTTTCAAGCAAGAGAGCACATGATCATGATTGATATGGCTACAGTTTGTTTTGGTTGTGAGTTTGGTATCCTACAGCTGTTTCTTTGTATTGTTTTGATCCAGGGAGTTATTTATATGAGAGAAATGGAACTAGAGTAGCTTGTAAAGCTTTTTATAGACCATGCAGGAAAATATTCATCTAAGTGCTTGACTTGTCCTTCAGCGATTCAGTATTTGCTGTGCCATTTAAGATTTGTCAATTCATCAAGCAAGGAATTTTCAAAGAATGTGTTGTACCTTTTGACAATGCTTTAGAAGAAAATGTTTGTTTCCTTTATCAGGGAAAAAAACACTAACAGGTTGTGAGTGAAGTCAATTAATTAAAAAGTTTTTATCAACATATTAGATAAAAGGTCTTACTTTTATCGAATTACAGTTAAAAAGCAATGAAACCTGTTTGCGTTGACTGATGAATTTGAATCATACCGGTTAGCAATTACAGGCGTCTCATATTTTTGAAACATGTCAGAAGTTTTTGTCCATTTTTAATCCGCGATTGTATACGGGTTTAATCCATGTTCAAATGCAAAAACAAAAGCAACAATTCTATTAATCTCTATGAAAGTAATGAACTAGAAATCTTTGTATAGTTTTATTTTTATGCTACCAAGTGTCTCCGTGCCATGTAAGGGCCCGGAAGTTGTCCAAAAAATATGCTACACATAAATGACTAAATCTTAACTAAATTTTATTGCAGGCAAATCTTTCAAACCTAAATCGAATCCCTTCCGAAACAATTTAGAAAATTTCTCATTTTCTCTCAAAATTATTCCAGAAAAGTATATATCTTTAATTTTTTTACCTATTGCATGCATGTATTCAACGGATAAGAAGTTGCTTTCGAAAATTCTTGTTATCATCATTAACTGCATTTGAAATTTTAAAATATTTTCTCCGGAATCTTTCTGTCATCATCACTGATTGCTCTCGACCCCCGTCCTCCTTCAAAGCACAATTATCTTCACTAATCATGTACTCTTCTCTTACTAATTTCCATATTATATAATTCAACTCACTGCTTTTAATATATATTTTTATAGGCGTATATAACTTTTAATATATATTTCATAATATTATTGATAGTCGATCTATGATATACAATTTTTCATTTTTTTATAACTATTCATATTCTTATTTGCATCCGTCAATGACTACATGATACGAATATGATAACATCTATATTCGATCAATGAGAATATATACAAAAGTAATGGTGAAAGTGTTGATTGCAATTTTTCAAAAGACATCCGAGCCATATAATTTTTCATGCATGTGCTTATACAAAGTAATAGTGGACGGACGTACCTGATTGATGAGAACATATACAAAGTAATAGTGAAAGTGCTAATGACAATTTTCAAAAAAGTCATGTGAGCCTCATCTAATTTTTTCACTTAATTACATGTACAAATTTTTAATGGACTCATTAATTACAATTTTCAAAAGATATCAAAAATCTCATCTAATTTTCCATCCACATGTGTCCATGGAGAAAATAATTTCCATAGATGTTACGGTAGTGATAACTTGTACGAAAATAAATACAGATAATTCATCAGAAAATATATTGCATGAGTCAGAAGATAAGCTTAGAATGGTTCAAATGCATATTAACTTAAATTATGGGGGCGGGCTATTAATTTCTTGCAATAAGAGGCCAAAAATAGATATTTTCTTAAACCAAAGGGATGTAGATTAATTTTCCATACATGAAGATAAAAGAAAGCATGATGATATTTAAGCTGAGGACAAAATAGTAATTAAACTTAATAGAAAGAGTAAAATGAGAAAAAGAAAAGCCTGAATCAAGCTAAAAAGCTTGAAGTAGGAATTTATATATCTATCTATCTATCTATCTCTATCTCTATCTATCTATATAAAAAGCTAGCTCGAATCCTAACGTAAGATGAGCACCGACCGAAGAAGGGGAATTCGCCGAGTAAGTCAACTAACCAGACCTTAAACACTCTTTTCATCGAGCGGGTCTTTCGGTTTTTTTATATTTCGATCAAAAAAACTTTATTGTGGCAAGCTTTAAGCTCCTTTTTGTCCTATTGCTATAATTTCAAACTTTTTTTTATCCTCTTGTCCTATATTACATATCAATATATCAGTATAGAGAGAGAATATAATATATATAGACCTTCATTTCCAAAATTTTGTTAGGGTTATAAAATTTCATAAATAAATTCCAACAACACGTTTTAATTTCATTATGCAAAATTTTTAGCTTGCGACAACCAGCTTATTGCAGCTATATTGAGAAAACGTCGCGTAATGCACAGTTCATTTTGCTTTCAAATGTACAGATGGAAATTTCGGTTTTTCATGCTTTTATAAGCATTTAGCGGATAATTATTAGAAGACCCCCATTTTCAAAATTTTGTCATGGTTACAAACTTTCGTAAACAAACTCCAATAATACATTTTAAGTTCGTTATGAAAAATTGCATTTTAACTATATCATGAAATTTTTTTAATCTGCGACAGCCATCTTATTGCAATTATATTGGGAAATCGTCGCTTAATGCTGTGTGCATTTTGCTTTAAAATGTACAGATAGAAACTTCAATTTTTCATGCTCTTTTTGGTATCTAGCGGATACTTATATGGAATACCCTGATTTTCAAAATTCAGTCATGGTTGCAAAATTTCGTAAATAAACTTTAATAATACATTTTAAGTTCGTCATGGAAAATTATGCTTTTTCTTTGTCATGGAAAATTTTAATCCGCGACAACCATCTTACTATAGTTATATTGGAAAGTCATTGCTTAATGTACTAATCATTTTGCTTTCAAATATATAAATTTCGTGCTCTTTTTTAGCATCCAGCGGAAAATTATATGGATGACAATATATCTATCTATCTATATAAAAAGCTATGTGGCAAGCTTCAACCTCTTTTCGTCATATAACTAGAATTTCAAGTATTTTTTGTCCTCGAGCCCTGTATTTTACACACACATACACATGCCTTGTAATTTTCAAGCTCAATTTTGTCCTTTTGCGAAAAAAATTGTAGGAAAGCCCGTCATTTTTAGGCATCTAATGGAAAATTAAACGGAGGACCCTCATTTCCAAAATTTTAATTTCGTCATGCAAAATTTTTAGCTTGTGACAACCATCTTGTAGCTGGTATATCGGGAAATTATTGCTTAATGCGCTGTTCATTTTACTTTCAAATGTACTGATGAAAAGTTTGTTTTTTCATGCTTTTTTAGGCATCTAGTAGATAATTATTGGAAAACACTCATTTTCAAAATTTTGTCATGGCTACAAACTTTCATAAACAAACTCGAATAATACAATTTAACTTCGTCATGAAATTTTTTTAATCTGCTACAACCATCTTGCTGCAGCTATGTTGGGAAACCGTCGGTTAATACAGTGTTCATTTTGTTTTCAAATATATAGATGGAAATTTCGGTTCTTCATGCTCTTTTTGGCATCTCGCTGATACTTATGTGGAATACCATGATTTCCAAAATTTAGTCATGGTTGCAAAATTTCGTAAATAAACTCTAATAATACATTTTAACTTCGTCATGGAAATTTAAACCTTTTCTTCGTCGGAAAATTTTAATCTGCGACAACCATCTTACTGTAGCTATATTGGGAAATTGTTGCTTGGTGTGCTGTTCATTTTTTTTTCAAATATACAAATTTCGTGCTCTTTTTTGGCATCTAGCGAAAAATTATATGGAAGACCGTCATTTTCAAAATACTGTCACGATTGCAAAATTTCGTAAACAAAATTCAATAACACATTTTAACTTCCGCATGGAAAATTTTTAACTTGCGACAACCGTCTTACTGCAGATATATTGGGAAATCGTCGCTTAATGTACTGTTCATTTTTTTCAGCATACGGATGGAAACTTCGGTACCCTGCGTTTGCGTAGGGGTTCTTTCTTTTGTGTGTGTGGCTATGTGGCAAGCTTCAAGCTTTTTTTGTCCTATAGCTAGAATTTTAAGCATTTTTTTGTCCTCTAATCCTATATTACATATCTATATTATGTATATTATGTATGTGAGTGAGAGAGAGAGTAAAACTCTTTTTCACCTCGTAGCTAGAATTTCAAGCTTTTTTTTGTCCTTTAGTCCTTTATACACACACACACATACCGTCACACCCCGCTTCTCAAAATATGGAAATACGGAGAGTAACGAAGGCAAGACATACTACCTATGATAAGGAAAGATCCTTGCATAGTCACATAAAGACTGTCTAGCTAAATCTGTCAAGATAATGTCCAAAACAAATAGATAACAATGATAATCATGCTGCAACACAACCATAAAGAATACTAGAAATAAATTCATAAGATAAAAAGAGGCAAAAAATAAGGTTATGGTACAATAGGTCCGAAATAATACAAAAATCCGAAAAGACACATGAATTCTAATGTCCCGCAAGGACGCACATGCTAAATGCTAACTGAAAAGAAATAAACCTACGGATTACTGGTTTTCTGCAAACTCCTGATAATCGCTTTGATCCTGCTCGACCTGAAAATCCGTCTCTAAACCTGAGATGGTAAGCCTCAGGAATGTCAGAACATCCCAACAAGCACTCAACGTAAAAGTGTGTATGTGGTGTGATAGCATGAATATGTGAGTGTTATGAAGCCTGCGTGCACAGGTTTATACAAATATGAATATAGTAATAATATGAAACATAAATGTAAACAGGTTAAGTCGGTCAAGTCATATCCTAACCGGTCATTAAAAGATAATCTATCCTATGGCGTGTTCGAGTGTGTGCGTCAACTTCTGCAGGAGCCAATATAGCCAGGTACGAGTTGTAATAACATACGACTGATATAGCCCGATACAAGCTGTAATAACATGCGACCGATATAGCCGGATACGAGTTGTCGGCATGGGACCCCTGAGATCCTGTTGTACGAACGCACACTCAAACTAACCTAACCCCCCGTGTATCAATAGCTAACATGGTAATAAATTCAATTACAATAGAGAATGCTGACTGGATAGGAAAACATGACAAGTCACGATGATAGTATGGTAAACATGTAAGCACGAGTAATTGTTTTATGGCATGAATGTTCAGCATTCTAATTAGTGATATCGTTTTAATGTAAGGAAACAGTAATCGTGAACATTCATGTCATGTCAAGCAGGTCGATGATAATAGTCTCAAGTAGTATGTTAAATACAGTCGATATAATATGATAGTATCATTAATGTAAATAAGAATCTACATGAATTTGCAAGAATCTACATGAATTTGCAAGCATCTCCATTTAATATCCGAATTTATTATTGAGAAGAATAATAAACTAAAATATGGTTTTAAATGATTAATATGATTAATGGATGTTCTAGAAATCCTAAGGGTTTCATTTCACATAAGATAAACATAAGGTTTCATTTAATAACATATGCTTTGATTGTTAATAAAAGCACAAAACTAAATATATAAAATTAATACCAAGAATATTAAAACATAATCAATATAGTTATCTTATATAAATGTACTTAAGCGTTCTGTTTCATACTATTAGTAACAATGAGTAATTTCTTGATTGTATTATATATTGTATATTTATTTTCTTGCTGTTACAATAATCTGATATATATATAATTTAATTATTCTGAACTACTGTTCACTAAGCACTATATTATGTAAGCTATATTTTACAAAGTTTCAACAAAAAATAAAACTGAATTGATTATTTAACTTAATGAAATGAGAACTCATATCTACTAATGTCACAACTCGGAATTGGCACGTGACCGACACTTGAATCATGTGAAGTTTATAGGACCCCACTGTAATCCAAATAAGCCGAAAGCCCATAAATCTAAACATTTTTAGGAAAATAATGAAGGTGAAGTTTTGAAATGAGGGAATAATGAATTCAAGTTCTTCTTTAAATGTATAAGTAATGTTATAAGAAAATACAAGTAGGTTGTATACTATACTTGAAAATATTTTTGTCAATTGAAATTTGGGCAGCACCTCCTTTATAAATTTTAATCCAAAACCAATATATAACAACAATGATATAGGCATCCCCAAGCGGGAGCTAGCTCTTCACCAATTGGCGGAAACAACCATACAAATACAAATATACGACGCCCAAGGCCAAGATCAAATACAGAAAAGAAACTAAAAAAACCAAAATATCACCAAACCCAAAATAAAAAATAATACACACATCTAGTTCTAAGTCTGAAAGAATATACAAGTCTGTAGATTCTAAGTCTACCAAATATACATAGCCTGCTTGATGGAGCTTTTAACCAGATACAACTGAATAATAATGTATACAACGACGGTTACGATCCGAGAAGTAATCCACCTACCAATGCAAATCACCCAGAAGAAAAGATGTGCCTGTAAGCCAAAACTGATTCGATCGACCGGTCCTGCAAAAAAACTATGGCACAACGGTGGTGAGTTGCCAACCTGTGAGTAGAAGATATCAGCAGGTAGAAATCGAATGTATAACGATCTCCTAGGTCATACTATAATATAAAAATATCATACCGTGTGATATCTAGGGTGATCGTGTATACATATGTGTAATAATAACAATGTCGTGCCAGTATCGGTATATAGTACCAAGTCATCTGTGTCATATGTAAGTATATATGTGTATCATCCAACGTGTGTCCATCAACGACACATCAAATCATCATGAAATCTGAGTGCCCAGCATCGACACTCAAAATCATCACAAAATGCGTGTCTAGTATTGACACGTAAATTCTTATATCCCAGGCACCGTCTCATCAGATCGGTTCTCATATCCATCTGTCTCATATCATTTCGGTCAGTATCCTCCGGATATCCGCCAAGTCCAACATTATCACCGGTAGGTAGTGTTCCCCTGCCAGACTCAACACCTTTCTATACGATTTTCTTGCCCCGGGGTATCGTACCGGGTCCATCATGTACCCGCAGACGGTGCCTCCTCACTCCTCGAATCAGGTAGTATCATAGCTCAGAACTGAGAAATCTCATGGTGGACGTTGAAATATTATTTTAAGAGAAATCGCGTTTTTAAAACAATCATAAGACTTTAAAAAATATATCTGCGGTTCTCAAATCCAACAATGTCATGAAAACAAAATCTCATAATCATGTAATTATGATGGAACAGCAAATGCAAGCACAGAACAGTACTGTAAGGTATAACCGGTGTATTCATATAAGCATGTCGTGTAACAAGATAAGGAAGTGCAATATTTAATCTAGTATATGCGATAATGAGTACTAAACAAATAACTATAATTCTACAATGTAGGGAACAATACAGCGATATAGCAGTTTCTAATGTGTACATGGCATGGCAATTACCGATGAGTGTGTGAACCGGCGAGTATGTGTACATACAACATGCGCATCATCGATAATAGTGCATGTGTCCTAACAGACGAAGTCATATATAGATAAATACAAGAAAACGTGGTATGTATCTCGCCAATGAAAAATAATACGAGCGTAACAGAAATAAAAAAAGCGTAAACGCGAACAGTATAAAATACGTGACTACACATGAACTATATAGTATAGCTTAAAATAGTACGAATCGTTGGTAATGAAAATGGGAGCTACGGTGTTTTGAGAAAAAGATGCCATTTGAAAATCCATAGCGTCCCTTGAGATTGTCATTTAAGTGCATAACGATTTGTTAGTTTTGAAAATAGGTATGGTTCTAAATGCATCTCTCTCTCTCTCTCTCTCTCTCACACACACACACACACACACACGCATATATATATATATATGTTAAGATATGACAATTAATATCTGATTGATCTTAATTTCTTATGATTGATTCGAATGAAAAGAAAAGTGTTATCACAATCAAAGAATTTATAACCGCAATCAATAACGGTGTCACTTATAGCGATCGTTAGTGAGCATGGGTCGTCCACCGAGATGCTAGTATTTATTCGATCTTGGTTTAGATGAGTCGAAAGAAAATAGTAAG
The DNA here is from genome assembly GCA_030015575.1 of Agapanthus africanus. Classification (NCBI taxonomy): domain Eukaryota; kingdom Viridiplantae; phylum Streptophyta; class Magnoliopsida; order Asparagales; family Amaryllidaceae; genus Agapanthus; species Agapanthus africanus. Next base: position 198,520,159 of record JASDDO010000028.1, on the reverse strand, counting down.
GAAAAGAAAATTCAAGAAAATGAGATTTCAAGATTTAATTGAGTTGTCATTTCAAGAAAATCAAGAAAGAGTTTAAGATTTCATAATCAAGAAATTGTCCAAATTCAATTTTAGTTATCAAGAAAATGTAGAGAAGCTTGTAGGATTCGATAGAAATTAGTAGCAATGATGAATACTAATAATGACTCATCTTATCTATTGATGAATTATAGATAGAACGATAGCGATGAATGAAGATTAGGAATCTATTGAAGAAACTAGGGTTTCTCCTTCACTATCCCTTATCTTTTCATTGATCATCATTCAAATCCAGCATTTAGTAAAGAGAATCATCAATCATTTAATTCCCAAATTGCAACGAAATTATCAAGAACGGTGATCTCGTTCCAAATTTGGTCATTAACAATTCTTTTTGCTAAAGTTCATAATTCTCATAAGACTTAAGATTAGTTTAGAATTTCATCACCATTTGATCTACCGAATTCCTTCGAATCCTAAACAAGCGGAGATTTCACTCACGCATCATGAAAATAGAAAAATCAAGAATTAGAAATTTCATAATGCAAGAATTTAAACAAAGCAAGAATTACAATTGATCACCTTTATTAATCAACTTCAGATTACACAATCCTTCAATTCGAGGTTACAAGAAGTGCTCTCGATCGCTCCCTTGAAGAGGTAATTTCTCCGTCGACTTTCGCTTGGCTCGATCTCCGTGAGACTTGGATCTATCGTGGGTCTCGTGCTCGCAGATGAAGATTGGTTTCGCGTAAAGGATCTTTGCGTTGAATGCTTGATGAACTCTTGATGACTCTTGATTTGATTTGGAATTGGAATTGAATCTCAAGTTGTGTCACTCAACTTGTATTGAATTTTACCACCATCAATAACACTTTTACCTTAGCCCTAGATCCCCTTTTATAGATCTCAAATCAAGCTTCCCTCATAAGCTAGGTTGTTATAAGGAGCCTTCTAGAATAAGGTTGTTGTAAAGAGGCATTCTCAACAAGTTAAGAAGTTGAGAAGAACTTCTGGAGATTTCCCGATCCACTAAGTCCTTGACTCGGCCGCGAATCCGCGACAACTCTGCCAACTCGGCCGCGGATCCGCGGCCAAGTAGTGAGATCACGGTATGGTTTTTCTGGGGTGTTCTGGAGTTGGACTTGAGGTATTCTTTTGATGTCTAGAATCTTCTAATGTTTGCTTGGTTGCTGCCAGTATTTGATTCTTTGGTTTCCTGTATTATAACGGCAGTTTTCTGATTCCAGTTATTTTGACCTGAATAATCTGGCACAAGATCTCAGTAAAGAATGTGAGAGATACAAAATATTATGCGTGAAGTAATAAACACACAATTTCCTTCCATAATGCCGGTTATAAAGTATAACACATGTTAAATGACTTTTCCATACAAACTACAAATATGTGTTATATTTATACCAAACACTTTTAGATGATTAGAAAGATTAAGAAAATTATCGTGTTGAGAATGCAATATTTTCGACTGAACAAATTCCCCCAAACTTGATTTTGATCGTCTCGAGCAAATTTCTTTTATTCAGGTGAAGGAGAAAAGAAGAAGAGAAAGAAAAAGAAAAAACTAACTACCACACTTTCATAGGCAACACGATTGCACTGAGTACGTGCAACAAGCCTTTAAACCTCTAGGTGTCTCTAGCAGGAGGAGTGTTGTCTCCTGAGGGTTTTCAGCGGATTGCACCCAAAAAATCCTATAATAAAAGGAAGAATGTGAAAGTTACATATAAAGATAAGAATTATAAAAGAAAGACTTTGAAAATCAGAGTTTCCAACTACACTAGATTTTCGGTTGTTATGAGCCCTATCTTAATAGTCATGAAAAGATATTAGAAATCACATCATCCCTCAATAAAACATCGCCTTTATTCTTCATCCCCACCTTTCTTCCAAACACCGATCATATACCCCTACGTGTGTGTAAAAGACATCCCTACACTCGAAGAATTCAATTCAAGCTATCATACTCTTGTCCATCTACCTCAGTACTTTTTAGTCGGTGAATATTTTAGATGGAATTGCTCACACATTTTTCATGCGATCGTTAATACTTCTGTTGGGGTCAAAATTTGCACCCCCGGTTGACCGAGTCAAAGTCAAGATCAACCCCAAACCAGGTGGGCCCAAGTCCAGGTCAAGCGGGCCCATGCCCAAGTCGAGCCCGCGACCAGCCTCCTCCATGCCAAAATATAGATCATGTAATAAATAATTTTTATGTAATTTTTTATGCATGAATGTATGCAAAATGGGCATAAAGCCAAATTTTTGTAAAGCCCATGGTTTATGTGCAAAAAGAAATGGCACATGAGCCATGAGATGGGCAAAATGCCATTTTGTGAAGCCCTGTTCCCCTCCGAAAGATGCACAAGACGGACTGTCTTGCCTGAGATTCGGGGCAGATGCTAATTGGTGCTATCCGTCCATCTCTCCGAAGATGCCAAGTTGATTTATGGCACCATGTATCGAAGGTTTAAACGGATGCGGCCGATGTAGCAGACTTCGTCAGATTGCCCCTCGTTCGAGGGGTTTTTGATTGTGGGGACGCTCTTCCCTGCAGACGCAAGTCCCTGCAGTTAATCACGCTACCGCATCGCGGTAACAACTTTCTCCTTCTCCAGATGGTCACATCGTGTCGTGGGTGTTTGTTTTGTTTGTGGTTGCCCGTGGATTGTATACGGAGACTAATTTATGTTGTCGCCCGTAGGACGTGGATTAGACCAAATCCGTATTTTCTTAGATTTGGGTTTGGGGTTTTGGTTTAAGGATATGTTAGCCATATTTGAGGCTAAGATCAACTTAAACGTTTGTTAAGGATACGTTGGTCTAATTTGAGACTAAGATCAGCTTAACAGGATCGTTTAGATCCGACAAAAGAGCATTTGGGCTCTATTGTTCTAGTTTAGGGACATAATGGTCCATTGCCAGTTTAGGGACATGGTGGTCCATTGATCGTATGGCCGTCGGGACCCGTCACCTCTCTGACGTCGTTGAAGGATTACAACGACAGATATAAGAGGAGTTCAGAGATGTACCCTTGAACCAAAGTTGGTTGGGAGATCTACAGTCCAATTTGGGACTAAAATCTGTTTGAAGGTTTTGGTTTAAGGATACGTTAGCCATATTCGAGGCTAAGATCAACTTAAACGTTTGTTAAGGATACGTTAGTCTAATTTGAGACTAAGATCAACTTAACGGGATTGTTTAGATCCGACAAAAGAGCATTTGGACTCTATTGTTCTAGTTTAGGGACATAGTGGTCCATTGCCAGTTTAGGGATATGGTGGTCCAATACCAGTTTAAGGACATAGTTGTCCAATACCAGTTTAAGGACATAGTGGTCCAATAAAATGTATGGCTGTCGGGACCCATCACCTCTCTAAAGACGTTGAAGGATTACAACGACAAATATCAGAGGAGTTCAGAGATGTACCCTTGAACCAATGAGTTGGTTGAAAGAGCAGATGTGCTCAGTTCAAGATGATTTGAGGACTTATGGCCAGTTTGGTATAAGTCTAATTATGTTTGAAATATTGACCCTTTGGGCCATTAGACATTTGTCTGGGTTCAGCCCCTCATCATTCAGCAGTGCTAAACAGAGGTTTGGGGGCTCTGACAACATTTTATCTTTGATTTCCTCAATATTGAGATTCAATTGGAGGAGGGACTTTTGCCTCTGGAAAATTAGCCAATTTGGCTAAAAGTAGTGTTAAACACTAGAGAACAACAATGTTAAACACTGGAGATAGAACTCTCAAATTAGTGTTAAACACTAAAAGACAATCAGTGTTAAACACTGGAAATATAATCTTCAAATTAGTGTTAAACACTAAAGACAGAGGGGTCATGTGTGGACACGTGAGAGCGCCCAAAGGGGGGACCAGATCCCTTTTCTTCGTTCTGCAATTAAGTGTTAAACACTTTTCATTTCTTGGCCATCACGTGTGGGCACATCATAGGCATCCATCTATTGGATATTAAAGGGATTTGTTAGGGGTCACGTGAGGGCGCCCTAAATGTGGAGCCGGATCTCCTTTGTTTTATCCTCAAATCTATGAATAAGTGTTAAACACTTTTCATTTTTATTTCGAGCATCACGTGTTGACACGTGATGGAGATTTATGCGCTGACTGTTAAAACGTTTGCTAAGGGGTCACGTGGTAGTACGTGAGAGCGCCCAAAGCTTAGATTTCCCTTGCTTTTATTCCCTTTGTCTTGGAGGTCACGTGAGGCATTGCCTCAAAACCTTTTCCTTTTTGTTTTTTTAGGATCTTTTCAGGAGTCACGTGAGGACACGTGACCTTTGTTCTTTGCATGCTTGAAGATCTCTTTTTCTTTTAAGAATTAAATTCTTCATAGGGTTGAACCCTAATTTTCTTTTTAGAGGAATTAAATTCCCATATATGTAAAAGAATTAGATTCTGGCATAGGGTGAAACCCTAATTTCTTTTTTAAGGGAATTAAATTCCTGTGATTTTGAGAGAATTAAGTTCTCAATCATGGTTAAACCCTAGTTCTGTCCACTCTGAAGGAATTAAATTCCTATAATATGGGGGTAAATCCTAATTTTATCTCAAAGGAATTAAATTCCTATAATTCTGTGAGAATTAAATTCTCAAAACTCAAATCCTCCTCTATGTTTTAGATCTGCATGGCAGGATCTCAACCCAATGAGAATTAAATTCTCAATTCATGAGGAGATGTGCACTTTGCAGATCCTCAACCAGAGAAAGAACTAAGTTCTTTTGCAGAAGAGTTAAACTCTTAGATTTTGAGAATTAAATTCTCTATTTGAAGTTTTGATTCCCTTTCTTTTCTCACCTAGGGTTTTCTTTGTTGAGAATTAAATTCTCCTTTCTTTTCTTCTCTCTTGAGAATTAAATTCTCCTCACTTTTTCTCTCTCTGTTTTTCTCTCCAAAAAAGTAGATCCCCTCTCTTCTTTTCTTGGCTCCTATTTATAGGAGAAAGAAAAGAATCAATTTGTTTTGCAAATCTTTCATTGAAAGATTTGATTTGTTTTCATATTTAATATGAGCCTTTAAATTATTAGGTGAATTTTATTCACCGTTGAATTTTAAATCCAAAAGATATTCGGTTTGTTATTTTCGGTGAGATTTAGGGGAAATATTTCCTTGTCTAAGATTTTTTCCATAAATTGGTGATTTTTAATCACCCTTGGATTTTTAATCCAACAGTCCCCATAATCCTTTTCCATTTGGAAAGATTTAGAAGCTTTTAGAATTTAATTTTATTAAACTGTAAGGCTTTCGAAGCCTGTCACGTGCTGACACGTGACCCTTGGTCACGTGTGAGCACGTGACCCATAATTGAGTCCTTTTCTCAGCGTTTATTTACGCTTCAGTTTTAACCATCACGTGTCAACACGTGACCATTGGTCACGTGTGAGCACATGATACCTCATTGAGGTAACTTCTGATTTTTAATCAGGGAACAGATCTTAGAATTTAATTCTATTCATTATTTTAGAGGCCTTAAGAGCCCATCACGTGTCTGCACGTGACCCATGGTCACGTGTGAGCACGTGATGCCCCGTTGGGGTCTTTTTTGAGTTTTTATTATATCTTTTAATTCCTCCAGTGGGTTCTTAAAGGTACATCACGTGTGGACACGTGATGCCTCATAACTTTTGATCCCGGATGAATTATGAGGCCCATAATATATCAAATCGACGGGTTTTTCGAGATGCTTCTAATATCATCAGAATTTAACAGTTCCTCCTTCGGAAGTTTATCAAAATACAGACCGGAAGATACTGGTTCGCATTTCCTTAAGCGTATCGCTGCCATTTGATACCTTGGACTCTTTTACGCAGAAATTTTTGGCGGGAACAAATGCCCCCCACTACTTTGCCCACGTCAGTATATACGTGGGTGAAGTAGTACAGAGTAATGCATAGCGTATGACCAGTTTCGGGTTGGTATATAACTTTCAGAATCTTGATCTGAGAAGATAATGAGCGGACACAAGCGTCGTCATTTATCATTGACTTAAATCTCGACTCTTAAGAGATATAGTTCCAAACTCTCAACTCCATGAGCCACACCCTTCTATTTCTTTATGTCTTACTCTGGCGTGAAGTAGTTTATACGCTCATGAGTAAGTTCTCCATTTCGGTGGCATGTAGCTTTGGTAAGTGTGGCTCATAAATGGTCCATCTTAAGCTCTTTGTAAGGCAGTGATGGCTTAGGAGACAGGGTTAGGATCTGCCACCTAAGACTTTTCAACTTTATGAGCCGTGAGGGTCTCATACAGACTTTTCTTCCTATGAGTCGTGAGGATCTCGTAGGTGTATTTTCTCCTTAGGAGTCATGAGGATTCCTAAGTGTGTTTTCTCTTGAGAGTCGTAAGGATCTCACAAAAGAATTTTCCCGCTTATAAGTCGAGAGGACTCGTAAGTGGTTGTTTCCCTCCTTGTCGAGATTCGACTTTAGAGAGTGTGGTCCATGAATAGTATCCAAGAGTCCATTTTGGGCCAACTTGCAGGGCCCCAGTGCTTAGGAAACAGGTTTTTATCCCCATTGCTTAAGGCTTTACCTTACGAGTCGAGACGAATCGAGAAGTTCTCGCAAGGATGTCCTAACGTCACAGTTAACCTCTGCTCTTTACGACAAAGGTCCGTTAGAGTCTGTGGTACTAGGATTTTGTCCGTCATACCGTCGCGTTGGCTGATGTATTCCTCGATAGGCAATTTTGCTGTTCGAGCAGCCTTGCGACTGTCGTGTCTCTGATCCCTTCGAGGGCTGGACAAGACGTCTTCAAGCAATCTTCCTAGGCAGTTTGACCGTCGGAAGAGCAAGCGTTAGGAATTTTGCCATGCCGCTTTTTACTTGAGGTCAGGCTCATTTTGGAGAGCCCCAATGAGTCATAACCACTCCGCGCTGGTGTGGGATGATCTCCGATAGTCTTTCAGGCTTTATATAACTTGCCGTTAAGACCCTGAAGCTAGGAATTTGGCCTTTGCTTCATTTGCTAGCATCGCGTCTGCTGTATCGAGACGAATGTCGCGGTTGTCTCTAGGTTGCTGGTGAACCGTCGAGGTTTGGAACCAGGGATTTTGCCGTGACTCCTTTTGGTGATGTTGCGTCTGCTGTGTCGAGACGAAGTCGAGGTGGTGACCACTCCGTACTGGTGCGAGATAATCTCCGATTGTCTTTCAGGTTTTATATGACTTGCCGTTAAGACGCATGAAGCTAGGAATTTGGCCTTCGCTTCATTTGCTTTGGCGCGTCCGAATCCTGTTGGAGGAAGGACGCTGTGGTGACATCTCATCTGCTGTATCGAGACGAACGTCGAGGTGGTGACCACTCCATGCTGATGTGGGATGATCTCCGATAGCCTTTTAGGTTTTATATGAGTTACCGTCAAGACCCTGAAGCTAGGAATTTGGCTTTTGCTTCGTTTGCTTTGACTGCGTCTGCTGTATCGAGACGAATGCTGAGGTGGAGCTGGGATTTTGCCGTCACTCCGCTTTGTTTCGACCATGAGGTCTTTTGTTGATGTTGCTTCTGCATCCTGTTGGACTGCGAAGGAACGCCATTGTTGACATCTCGTCTACTGTATCGAGACGAATGCTGAGGTGGAGCTGGGATTTTGCCGTCGCTCCGCTTTGTTTCGACCGTGAGGTCTTTTGTTGACGTTGCATCTGCATCCTGCTGGACTGCGGAGGAACGCCATTGTTGGTCTCCAGGCTGTAGATATGGCCATTGAGATCTGGAACTAGGGATTATGCCATGGTTCCGTTTCGTTGTGACTCTGAGGTCGATTGTTGACGTCATGTTTGTATGTGGTTGGAGTGAGGAGAAACGCCGTTTGTGATCTCTAAGTTGTCGATGTTGACGTCGAGACCCTGAAGCCAGGGATCTTCCTTTGCTTCATTTGTTGATATTGTGTCTGCAATATTGCGACAAATGTCGAGGTTGTTTCTAGGTTTTCTATGAACCGTCGAGATTTGGCTTCGCTTTCTGGTGGAGCTTGTTGGGAAGGTATGGTTCCCTCTTTGTTTGTGCCTCTGGATTGTATACAGGGATCGATGTGATCTCACCTGTAGGGCATAAAGTTTTATTCTTTCATCATTTTTTTATTCTTTCCGTGATGCTCTATCATTTCAGCTTTTACATCACGAAGGTCGAGATTGCCCAATCATTTCGGCTATTTTTCGCGGTGCCCAATCATTTCAGCTATTTGTTTTATTTTACTCGCTGCTTTTTATTGCGAGTTGCCCAATCATTTCGGCTGTTTTTGTATGCATACATTTTTACTTGCTGCTTTTTATTGCAAGTTGCCCCATCATTTTGGCTATTTCGTATGCACGTATGGCTCGCTGATTTTTTTTTATCGCGAGTGTGGAACTTGGAATCTGACGCCAATCTCAGCATCAGCATCGCTACAACTGGAATATTGCCAGGAGCGAATCATCATTTGCCATGAAAGGGCTTGGGATTTGATACCGATTTTAGGCATCAGCATCGCTACAACTGGGATATTGCCAGGAGCGAATCATCATTTGCCTCTGTCGATGTCAAACAAAGGTGGCTTAGCGAACAGGGTTAGGATCCCGTCGACTAAGGCTTTTGACTTCATGAGCCGTAAGGGTCTCACAAAGGTATTTCTCCCTACAAGTCGTGAGGATCTCGTAGGTGTGTTTTCTCTTTAGGAATCATGGGGATTCCTAAGTTTATGTTCCCCTGTAAGTCGTAAGGATCTTACAAAAGGGTTTTCTCCTTATAAGTCGAGAGGGCTTATAAGGGTTGTTCACCATATGGACATATCCCTAGTCACGGGTGGGGCTTTGCTGGGGGAAATGTTTATTCACGCCCGTGGATTGTATACAAGGGTCAGTATAAGCCGCTTATAGGGCAAAAAGGTTGTGGGGGTTGCTTAAGAACAGGTTCAAGTCTCTGTAACTTAAGACTTTCAAATCTTATGAACCGTGAGGGTCCCATAAAAAAGTTCTCCTTACGAGTCGTGAGGATCTCGCAAGTGTAATTTCTTTTTAGGAATCGTGAGGATCCCTAAGTGTATTGCTCCCTTGTGAGTCGTAAGGATCTCACGCGGGCGGTTTCTCCTCACAAGGTCGAGAGGACCTTGTAAGTGTTTTAACGAGGTTGCGCCCTTTCGGGTTTTCACGAACACTCGCCGGTAGCCCTGCTGTTTTTACTCACGGAGCCCTTTCAGGTTTTCATCCGTGCCCATTTTGCTTATGGACATACCGTCTTTTTTTTATATTCTTTTTATTCTTTTTTCTAACGAGGTCGCGCCCTTTCGGGTTTTCACGAACACTCGCTGGTAGCCCTGTTTTTACTCACGGAGCCCTTTCGGGTTTTCATCCGTGCCCATTTCGCTTATGGACATACCGTCTTTTTTTTACCACGTCAGCCTGAAGATGCCGCGAGTTGGTAGTAGTTTAACGACGTTTCGGTCATCAGCCAGTTTTAGGACATAGTGGTCCATCGTTAGTTAAACGATGTTTCGGTCTTCAGCCAGTTTTAGGACATAGTGGTCCATCGTTAGTTTAACGACGTTTCGGTCTACAGCCAGTTTTAGGACATAGTGGTCCATCGTTAGTTTAACGACGTTTCGGTCTACAGCCAGTTTTAGAACATAGTGGTCCATGAGGCTTTCTCTATGAACGAGCATGATGCCCCCGGCATGTCCATCTTTTTCGGAGCATGCGGTTGTGGTGGGTCCACATTCCAATTTTCGGGCAGTGCGAACTTGCCCTGTTGGTATCGGTCTTCAACCCAGTTTTTGAAGACGTAGTAATTTTCGAGTGGGTGACCCATTACTCTGTGGTAGGGACAATAGTTAGGATTGTTAACGTCACCTAGCTGCAACGGACGTTTTGGATCTGGCAGAGTGATGAGCCCGCTGCGCACTGCTAGCTCGAACAATCTCTTTGTTTTATCTTTGGGAAACGAGTAAGGACGTTTCAACTTCTCATTGAGGTATCGCGGCTTGTTGTTTTGACGACAAAACGGTCTCGGGTTACTCGGCTGTTGTTGAGCGTTGGCGATGAAGGTCGCTTTTCCATTCCCCTTATCCCTTTTGTTCGATCCCTTGTTCGCAGGTCCGAGATTCTTTCCAGGTAGCGTGCAATTGCACGGCTGAATGTTCTCGCATCTCCTCAATTCTTTCGTTTCAGATATGGATTCCTTGAAGAGAGGACCGAGGGCTACTTTTTCGTCGGAGTCGCTCCCGAAAGTGAGAACTCGCGATCCCCCGGGATCAACCCTATGACAATTGCCGGCAATTCTTTTACGCTCATCTGTCGCATTTTTCTGTTGTTTACGAGCTTCATGCTTTGTCTTGTTGAAGTGTTGCCTGTGAATGACATATCCTTGCCACCAACACTTAAAGGAGTTGCAGTTTTCAGTAGGATGTGCGATCTTCTGATGATATAAGCAGAAGTTAGGATGTACGTCCGTTTCATCAAGATGTATACCACCGGGAGAATTTTCTCTGAAAGAGGGCAGTCTCATCCCCATCGATATGGCTTTGGCGAATCGTTTCCTTATCTTGATCCTGCTTCCATTTGCGTCGGATGTACTTTGATCCGGTGGGGTGTTTCGACCCTTTCATCTAGTCGCCGGCGTTTGGCTTTCTCGAATATGGCCATCTCGCGCTCTCGATCAGCTTTGCTTTTAAGACGGGCTTCGTTCAGGAATGCATCAATCATTTCGTCTGATGGTCCTAGAAGTTCTGGCTCAGGATCTGCCCCCAGCTTCTCTGTGTAAGGAGCTTCTTCGTCATTTATTGACGAATGAGAGATCACATGGCAGCTTGCCACATAATCTTCAGGTTCATCCGACGAGTCTTTGTTATCATCTCCGTCCTCAAGGACGTGGCTGAGGAATTCTCGGAGTGTGACCGGGGTCCGCGCCTTTTGATTATATTCTTCCAACGCGTCAATCTGTTTTTGCAGGTCCGTGCGCTTGTCACCAGGCTGCACGGGCTTTTTGGTCTTCTTCTTCTTCTTCGAAGACTTTGACGGCTGGGTGTGAGTGCTCTGACCATCACCACCCGTTTTTGGAGTTGGGCGCGGTTTCAGCATTCCCTCGATGATCTCGGGTTCCAGTTGATTTTTCCACCTGATTGCCGGGCACGTTTGGAGATCCTTCAGCATTCTTTTAGTTTTGGTTGAAAGAGCGACCTCCCACGGGGCTTCCCTTATGAATGAGCATGATGCCCCCGGCACGTCCACTTTTTTAGGGGTGTGAGGTTGTGGCGGGTTCACTTTCCAGTTTTCGGATAATACGAACTTGCCTTGTTGGTACTGATCCTCGATCCATCCCTTAAAGACGAAGCAATTTTCGATTGGATGGCTTACCGCTTGGTGGTAAGGGTAGTAATTTAGATCGTTGACATCGCCTGGCTGCAACGGACGTTTCGGACTCGGCAGGTTGATGAGTCTGTTGCGCACTGCCAGCTCGAACAATCTCCTCGTTTTATTCTGAGGAAACGAGTAAGGACGTCCTAGTCTCTCCTCGAGGGATGAGCGTGGACGCACGTTGTTTTGGCGAACAACCGGCTTTAAGTTGCTCGGTCGTTGCTGAGTATTGGCAACGAAGGTTGCTTTCCCTTGGCCCTTTTCATTCCAAGGCTCTGTCTTTGAAAAGGAAGGCCTATGGCCCATCTGGTCCATTTGGGCCAGCTTGTCAATCAAGGCCTGGAAGGTGGTCGGCTTGAAGAACATCATGAATTGGAAGATGGTCGCTTGAGGGTCGAGAGTACCCACGAACATGCCCACGGCAGGAGCTTCTTCTATGCGTTGTTCGCATCTCGACTATAGGTTCCGCCACCGGATTGCATATTGCACCCACGTCTCTCCCGGCTTCACTCTGGCGTTGATCAATGCCATGATCGGGGTGCGCTCGCTGGCGCTTGCGAAATGCTGGGTGAATAGCAACTCCATCTCTGCGAATGTCTTGACAGAGTCGTCGGGAAGTTCCGAGTACCATTCAAAAGCTGTGTCTGCTAAACTACCGACGAACTGGCGAAGTAGAAGTTTATCATTGTTCCCCTCCGAATGATGTGGCAGAGACGCGGTGGACATCTTGCCTGAAATTCGGGACAGATGCTATTTGGTTTTATCCGTCTACCTCTCCGAAGATACTAAGTTGATTTATGACACCGTGTATCGGAGGTTTAGACGGATGCAGCCGATGTAGCAGACTTCGTCAGATTCCCCCTCGCTAGAGGGGTTTTTGATTGTGGGGACGCTCTTCCCTGCAGGCGCAAGCCCCTGCAGTTAATTACGCTACCGCATCGCGGTAGCCATTTTCTCCTTCTCCAGATGTTCACTTCATGTCGTGTGTATTTGTTTTGTTTATGGTTGCCCGTGGATTGTATACGGAGACTAAGTGATGCCGTCGCCCATAGGACGTGGATTAGTCCAAATCCATGTTTACTTAGATTTGGCTTTGGTGTTTTAGTTTAAGGATACGTTAGCCATATTGAGGCTAAGATCAACTTAAACTTTTGTTAAGGATACGTTAGCCTAATCTCCAGACTAAGATCAACTTAACGGGATCGTTTGGATTCGACAAAAGAGCATTTGGGCTCTATTGTTTAGTTTAATGACGTTGCGGTCGATTTTCAGTTTAAGGACATGGTGGTCCATCATTCCCATTTGGGGACGAGCATTAGTTTAAGGACATTTCGGTCCAACATTCCCATTTTGGGACGAATATTAGTTTAGGGACGTTTCGGTCTAACCTTCCCATTTTGGGACGAATATTAGTTTAAGGACGTTTCGGTCCACGAGTTTAAGGACCCCGCAGTCCGTATCAATGTGTGGTTGTCGGGACTCGTCACCTCTCTGACGTCGTTGAAGGATTACAACGATAGGGGTCAGAGGAGTTCAGAGATGTACCCTTGAACCGGATGTAAATTGATTTAGAAGAGCAGTCTTGCTCAGTCAATTTAACTTGAGGACTTACGGCCATGATTGGGCTAACTCCAGTTGAGAATATTCAACGTTTTTATTTATCTTTGGCCTATTAGGCCTGTGCTAGGGCTTTGCCCCTGTTTAATAATGCACTGCATTTTATTTTGGCCTGCTAGGCCTTTCTGATTTGGGCTCTGTCCCTTTATAAATGATGCAGAGCATCTGTTTGGGCTCTGCCCTTCTTTAAAATAATGCATTGCATTTAATTTGGCCTGTTAGGCCTTTTTTAATTGGGCTTGGCCCTTCTGTAAATAATGCAGTGCATTAATTACTTGACAGTGGCTTGTCAGGCGCTTTGCGCCAATTACTGAGCGCAAGCGCTTGTCGTGGTGACACGTGTCACACTCTGGTGAGCGCAAGCGCAACAGCGCAGTGCGCTGCGCCAGTGCGCTGCGCTGTAGCGCTGCTGACACGTGGTGCGCTCTGGTGAGTTGCGCCAAGTTTAAAGAGCAATGCTCTATTTTATAAGCGCACAGCGCAAGTGGTCTTGGAGCTGACACGTGGCGCTCTCTGGTGGCTTGCGCCAACCCAAGAGCGCAACAGTGCAGATTTGCAAGTGTAAGGTATTGTTTTAATAACTTAATCCAATTTTGGATTTAAGAGAGGAATCTTTAAGATTCCAGAACCAATGGTTCATAAAAAAGTGCAAGGCACTGTTATTATTTATTTTTATTGAAGATCATTGATCTTGTTTTTAGATCAATGATCTATTCAGAAGAAGTTCTTCTTTTATAAAGGTTTTTACTTTCTCTTTTTTTCCTTCTTGAGTTTCTTCTCAAAATTCTTCAGAGTTCCCTTTGTTTTGTTATTTTTGAAGTTCTTGATGTTCTCGATGTTCATGATTTTTGAATTGGGGTCTAGGGGCCTTTATATAGTGCCCATTAATTTGTTAAATTTGTTAAAAAGATCATTCTCTGAGTGATTTGGGGAATTTTCCCCACCGTTGGATCTTTGATCCAAGCGCTTCTGTTTTACAGAAGACAATTTTCTTATTTTAACAAGAACAGAAAGATCTTACTGGAATTTTAATTCTGTTTGGCGCAGATGCACCAGCGCTTGACACGTGTCGCTCAGCGCACAGCGCAACTGCGCTGACACGTGTCGCTCAGCGTACAGCGCAGCGCAACTACGCTTGCGCAACTGCGCTGACACGTGTCGCGCAGCGCAGCGCTTGCGCAACTGCGCTGACACGTGTCGCGCAGCGCAGCGCTTGCGCAACTGAAGCGTTGCTTCCTTTAATTTTTGTTTTAAATAGAGCCTTGCTCTGATTGGGCGCGCTGCCTTGGGCGCTGCGCTCCCTGCGCTGGCGTGCCTGATTTTGACACGTGGCGCCCTGCGCGCAGCGCAGAGGATCCGAAACGTTGCTTCATTTATTAAAATTTAAATTTTCAAAGTAGAGCTTTGCTCTGATTGGGGGGAATCGGAAGCGTTGCTTCATCTCCCGCCTTGTAATTTGAGCAGAGCTTTGCTCTGATTGGGGTAAACAATCATCACCTCCAGTATTGCCGCAAAGAGCCCTGAACTGAGCGACATGTTGATGGGGATTGCCTGTCCCCTTGTACACATGGAATTTGGGGATCGTATATCCCGGCGGGTAACTTATTTGGTCATACCAGCCCGGATATGGTCGCCCAGTTTTAACAACTTGGCCGGCCGTTTCGTTCGCTCGGTGGGCTCGTATTTGCTGAGCAATATAATCATCAAGCTTGGATTTTGAGATGGTTTCCTCCTTGGCTGCTGAAAGAGTCGGATGAGGGTTCGATGTCTCCCCTCTGTCGTCTTCAATAATGATCGGAGGGTCTTCAGCTGGAGGTTTCTGGTTGTAATATCATCCCGACCATGTCTTGGAAGAGAAGTGCCATTCGTTTTATATTAGCCGCTTGCTCTGCGGCTTCTCTGTCCTTCTTTTCGAGCATTCTCCGAAGGAATTCGGCATCAGTTTCCTGCTCACGGCGCTACTCCGCGGATGTTTCCGGGCTTTCTTTTGGCCCGGTGAGTGCAGCTATCGCAGCCATCATCTCCTGAAGCTTCTGCTGCTGCTCTTGGGCTTTTGTCACGGATCGCGTAAGCGGTCGATGACCCGTGGAGATACGGCTATCCTCTTTTCCAGATGCCATATAGACGGTATGCACCACCATGCCCCCAGACTTAGGGCGTTTGGGCTCAGCGTCTTTGTGGTCTGCCACGTTTACAGGGGCTTTCTCTGGCCTCCTTCTTTTCTGAGTGGTTGACGTTGAGGGGGCCGCTGCCGTGGGCACCCAAGTAATCGTCATTGTTCCCCTCCGAAGGACGGCGCACAGGACCGCGAAGGCCTGACGCTGAGATTCGGGGCAGATGCTATTTGGTTTTATCCGTCCACCTCTCCGAAGATGCCAAGTTGATTTATGGCACCGTGTATCGAAGGTTTAGACGGATGCGGCCGATGTAGCAGACTTTGTCAGATTCCCCCTCGCTAGAGGGTTTTTTGATTGTGGGGACGCTCTTCCCTGCAGGTGCAAGCCCCTGCAGTTAATTACGCTACCGCTTCGCGGTAACAAGTTTCTCCTTCTCCAGAATTTCACTTCGAGTCGTGGGTGTTTGTTTTGTTTGTGGTTGCCCGTGGATTGTATACGGAGACTGAGTAATACCATCGCCCTAGGACGTAGATTAGTCCAAATCCGTATTTACTTAGATTTGGGTTTGGTGTTTTTAGTTTAAGGATGCCTTAGTCGCGTTGCGGCTAAGATCGACTTAAACGTTCGTCAAGGATACGTTAGTCCTGTTTGAGACTAAGATCAACTTAACGGGATCGTTTAGATCCGACAAAAGAGCATTTGGGCTCTATTGTTCCAGTTTATGGACATAGTGGTCCATTGCATGTATGGTCGTCGGGACCCGTCACCTCTCTGACGACGTTGAAGAATTACAACGACAAGTGTCAGAGGAGTTCAGAGATGTACCCTTGAGCCAAAGTTGATTGGAGGAATTTATAGTCCAATTTGGGACTAAAGTTTGTTGGAAGATTTAAGGATGCGTTAGCCATATTTGAGGCTAAGATCAACTTAAACGGTTGTTAAGGATACGTTAGTCCAGTTTGAGACTAAGATCGACTTAACGGGATCGTTTAGATCCGACAAAAGAGCATTTGGGCTCTATTATGCCAGTTTAGGGACATGGTGGTCCAATATCAGTTTAAGGACATAGTAGTCCACCGTTAGTTTAAGCACATTTCGGTCCGATATTAGTTTAAGGACGTTTCGGTCCAATATTGGTTTAAGGACGTTTCGGTCCACGAGTTTAAGGACCCCGCAGTCCGTATTGATGTGTGGTCGTTGGGACCCGTCACCTCTTTGACGTCGTTGAGGAATTACAACGATGGATGTCAAAGGAGTTCGGAGATGTACCCTCGAACCGGATATAAATTGATTTGAGAGAGCATTTGTGCTCAGTTCAATTTAATTTAAGGACTTACGGCCAGAATTGGGCTAAGTCCAGTTAAAAATGTTCAACATTTTATTTATTTTTAGTCCATTTCTTTTTATTTTTATTTAGGCTTTGCCCAGAAAGGATGCAGAGCGTCAATTTGTTTTGGGCTCTGTTTTTTTTTTAAGAATGATGCAAGGCATCAATTTTATTTGGGCTCTGCCCTTGTATAAAGGATGCAAAGCATCAATTTATTTGGGCTCTGCCCATTTATTGCCTTGCAATTTATTTTGGCCTGTCAGGTCATTTTGATTTGGGCCTGGCCCTTTAAGTAATGCATTGCATTTGTGCAAAGCACTGTTAATTTGAGAATCTTTTAGATTCAAGAACCGATGGCTCATAAAAGAAGTGCAAAGCACTATTTGATTTAGATCTAAGAAAAAACAAGTTTTTTCTTGTTTTTCTTATCTCAGAGAACCAAAGGTTCATAAAAGTGCAAAGCACTATTAATTTAAGAACCTTTTAGGTTCAAGAACCGATGGTTCATAAAACAAGTGCAAGGCACTATTTTATTTAGATCCAAGAAAAAACAAGTTTTTTTTCTTGTTTTTCTTCTTTCAGAGAACCAAAGGTTCATAAAAGTGCAAAGCACTATTAATTTAAGAACCTTTTAGGTTCAAGAACCGATGGTTCATAAAACAAGTGCAAGGCACTATTTATTTATTTATTTATTTATTATTGAAGATCTATGATCTTGTTCTTAGATCAATGATCTGTTCATAAGAGAATTTTCTCTTCTTTTAAAGGTTTTTACCTTTTTTTTTATTCTTCAAGAGTTCTGAAGAGTTCTCTTCTCTCTTTTTTTTTAGCAAGATGTTGATGATTTTGAAATGAGGTCTGGGGTCCTTTTTATAGTGCTCATAAATTAGTTAAATTTGTTAAAAAGATCTTTTTCTGAGTGATTTGGGGAATTTTCCCCACCGTTGGATCTTTGATCCAAACGCCCCTGTTTTACAGAAAAAAATTTCTTGTTTTAACAAAAACAGAAAAGATTTTCTTAAATCTTCATTCTGTTTTTTGCGCAACTCCCCAGCGCGTGACACGTGTCGCGCAACGCAGCGCTTGCGCAACTGCGCAGACACGTGTCGCGCAACTAATTTTTTTTTTATTAGTATTATTTTTTTATTTTTTTTTTGCACTGCGCAGCGCACTGCGCGCACAGCGCACTGCGCAGCGCAGCGCAGAGCGCGCACTGCGCAGCGCCCGCACTCGCGCAGCGCAGTTGCGCACTGCGCATTGCGCTGCGCAGTTACGCTTTGCGCAGTTTTTTTTTTATTATTTATTTATTTATTTATTTATTTTATTTTTATTTATTTTTTTTGAAATTTGCTCTGATGGAGTACGCTACCTTGGGCGTTGCGCTCCTTGCGCTACTGTGTCTGATTTTGACATGTGGCGCTCTGCGTGCAGCGCAGTGGATCTGAACCGTTATTTCATTTATTTTAACTTTTATTTTCACTTTAATTTTCAAGACAGAGCTTTGCTCTGATTGGAGAAAAACAGAAGTATTGCTTCTTTTCCCACCTTGGAATTTGAACAGAGCTTTGCTCTGATTGGGGTAAACAGATGCCCCCCCCACCGTTGCGCTTACGTAGCCTCCTAACGTGAGCGCAGCGGTGGCAGACTCCGAACTGTCGCGCCATCCCTTGGAAGCTGAAAGGGCACTTGATGCCTATAAATAGAACCTTTGGTCTTTTAGATGATTCTCATCTCTAAAATTTTACTTTCAGAACTCAGAGCCCTGCTCTTTATTTTCAAGAACTTTAAGAGTTACATTCTTAAAACTTTTAGGTGAAAATTTTAATTTGGATTAAATTAAATTAAATTAATTTTCATTGATAGAGCCTCGCTCTCAATAGATCCCTGATCTAAAGGAAACCTATTTAGGGTTTCACTTAGTAGAGCTTTGCTCTACAGGTCTTAAAGGGATCTAAAGAGAACTAAAGGGGACCCTACTAGGGTTCCATTGAGCTCTGCTCTCTGAAAGATTTTCCTTGGATTTTCTTAATTCATTAATGGAGCTTTTCTCCTCCTAAATCATATAGAAGAACTCTTAAGAATTCTTCATGGATCTTGGAACTTAAAGATGATATTTTATTGCTCAGTGCATTATATCGTTTTGCTTAATCAGTCTTCCTGATAATTCTGTTGATTCTCTTTCACAGGAACAATGAACGCCCACATGTATGCTCTTAACGAGATCATCTCTCATGAGGACATCCGCCGACTTGGCCGCTCTTAAAATCAGGAGTTCACAAATGAGGAGTGTGCTGAAATAATGAGTCGCTTCGACGCATACAATGGTCCACTGCTTCTCCGACGTTCCTCTCTTCTTAAACTTATCGTGGGAGCTATCTGGGAAGCGCTTCCCCTATTCTGTTCCGGCGTGCCGCTTAGGGCGTTGGATGCCGCTGAGGACAAGGTGCACTCTGTGTACCTATTGAACTTTATCTCGAAGAGACGGCGAGACAGTCTTATCGACCTCTTGCACAAGGTCTTTCAACAGTCTGCCATACTCGCTGCTTATCGGAGGGTGGAAGACATCGGAAGGGACCCTGACGCTTGTGCTCGCGAAAGGAAGCACACTAGGATGGTCCGCGAGGCTTGGAAAGTCATAGATAGGGCCGCTTTTGAATTCCTCAATCCATGCCCTGGATCTGAGGTTATTCCATTGTAACTTTCATTTATTGTTTTTATGACTGTAAGAACTTCGGGCAATATTAATGGAATTTTTTTTCTATCCTAGCTTGTCTTTATTATATATCTTTTGTCCTGAGTCTTTTTGCCCATGCATGAATGAATGTGTCTTGAACGCTTGATCAAATGTAAATCGGACGCTCTTTCTGTTGCTTTTCCTCTTTCTCAGCATGTCGTCACAATTAGCAGGTAATAGAGTAAGCTTCTTGATTTCTTCACGAGATAACGAGGGCTTAGGCCGCAAGTTCAGATCTGCTGCCTAAAACTTTTCAACTCTATGAGCCGTGAGGGTCTTATAGAGACTTTTCTCCCTATGGATCGAGAGGATCTCATAGGTGGGTTTTTCTCCTTAGGAATCATGAGGATTCCTAAGTGTGGTTTTCTCTTGTAAGTCGTAAGGATCCTACAAGAGAATTTTTCCCTCTTACGAGTCGAGAGGACTTGTAAGCGGTTGTTTCCCTCCTTGTCGAAGTTCGACGTTGGAGAGTGAGACCCGTGGATGGTATGCAAGAGACCGTTTTGGGCCAACTTGCGGGGTCCCAATGCTTAGGAAACAGGCTTCTTTTATGCCCACTGCCTAAGGCTTTATCTCACGAGTCGAGCCGCCTCGACAATTTTTCACAAATCGAGACGAATCGAACGTTTCTCACAAGAACATCTTAACGTCGCATTTAACCTCTGCTCTTTACGACAGAAGCCCGTTAAGGTTGGTGGTACTTAGGGTTTTGGCCATCGTACCGTCGCATAAGCTGATATAGTCCTCGATAGGCAATCGTGCTGTTCGAGTAGCCCTGCGACTGCCGTGTCTCTGATTCCTTCGGGGGCTGGACAAGACGTCTTCAAGCAATCCTCCTTGGCAGTTTGACCGTCGGAAGAGCAAGCGTTAGGAATTTGCCATGTCGCTTTTTACTTGAGGTTAGGCTTATTTTGGTGAGCCCCGATGAGTCATAACCACTCCGCGCTGGTGTGGGGATGATCTCCGATAGTCTTTCGGGCTTTATATGAGTTGTCGTCAAGACCCTGAAGCTAGGAATTTGGCCTTTGCTTCGTTTGCTGGCATTGCGTCTGCTGTATCGAGACGAATGCTGCGGTGGGAACTAGGGATTTTGCTGTGGCTCCGTTTGTTTGATGACGTTGCGTCTGCTGTGTCGAGACGAATGTTAGGGTGACATCTCGTCTGCTGTATCGAGACGGACGTCGAGGTTGTCTCTAGGTTGCTGGTGAACCGCCGAGGTTTAGAACTAGGGATTTTGCCGTGGCTCCATTCGTTTAATGACGTTGC
Organism: Agapanthus africanus; assembly: GCA_030015575.1. Classification (NCBI taxonomy): domain Eukaryota; kingdom Viridiplantae; phylum Streptophyta; class Magnoliopsida; order Asparagales; family Amaryllidaceae; genus Agapanthus; species Agapanthus africanus. The sequence continues at coordinate 198,499,717 of JASDDO010000028.1, read as the reverse complement.
GTATGCTGTGTCGAGACGAACGTTAGGGTGACATCTCGTCTGCTGTATCGAGACGGACGTCGAGGTGGTGACCATTCTGTGCTGGTACGAGATGATCCCCGATTGTCTTTCCGGTTTTATATAAGTTACCGTCAAGACGTCGAAGTTAGGAATGTGGCCTTCGCTTCATTTGCTTTGGTGTGTCCAAATCCTGTTGGAGGAAGAACGCTGGGGTCGACATTTCGTCTGCTGTATCGAGACGAACGTCAAGGTGGTGACCACTCTGTGCTGATGCGAGATGATCTCCGATTGTCTTTCCGGTTTTATGTGAGTTACCGTAAAGACGTTGAAGCTAAGAATGTGGCCTTCGCTTCGTTTGCTTTGGTGTGTCCAAATCCTGTTGGAGAAAGAACGCTGGGGTTGACATTTCGTCTGCTGTATCGAGACGAACGTCAAGGTGGTGACCACTCTGTGCTGATGCGAGATGATCTCCGATTGTCTTTCCGGTTTTATGTGAGTTACCGTAAAGACGTTGAAGCTAGGAATGTGGCTTTCGCTTCATTTGCTTTGTCATGTCTGAATCCCTGCTGGAGGAAGAACGCTGAGGTTGAAATTTCGTCTACTGTATCGAGACGAACGTCAAGGAGGTGACCACTTCATGTGAGATGATCTCCGATTGTCTTTCCGGTTTTATGTGAGTTACCGTAAAGACGTTGAAGCTAGGAATGTGACCTTCGCTTCGTTTGCTTACACTGCGTCTGGTGTATTGAGACGAATGCTGAGGTGGAGCTGGGATTTTGCCATCACTCCGCTTTGTTTCGACCATGGGGTCTTTTGTTAACTTTGCATGTACACCCTACTGGGCTGCAAAGGAACGCCGTTGTTGACATTGCGTCTGCTGTAACGAGACGAATGCTAAGGTGGAGTTGGGATTTTGCCGTTACTCCGCTTTGTTTCGACCGTGAGATCTTTTGTTGACGTTGCATCTGCCTCCAGCTGGACTGCGGAGGAACGCTGTTATTGACATTGCGTCTACTGTATCGAGACGAATGCTGAGGTGAAGCTGGGATTTTGCCATCGCTCCGCTTGATGGTGTAATATCTGTGTCCTGCTGGAATGAGGAGGCACACCGTTGGTGATCTCTAAGTTGTCGATGTTGACGTCGAGATCCTGAAGCTCGGGATCTTCGTTTGCTTCATTTGTTGACATCGTGTCTATAATATTGCGACAAATGTCGAGATTGTCTCTAGGTTATCTATGAACCGTCGAGATTTGGCTTCGCTTTCTGATGGAGCCTGTCGGGAAGGTATGGTTCCCTCTTTATCTGTGCCCCTGGATTGTATACAGGGATCGATGTGATTTCACCTGTAGGGCAAAAAGTTTCATTCTTTCATTTTTTTTATTCTTTCCGCGATACTCTATCATTTCAGCTTTTATATCGCGAAAATCGCGATTGCCCAATCATTTCGGCTATTTTTCGCGGTGCCCAATCATTTCGGCTATTTATTTTATTTTTACTTGCTGTTTTTTTTATTGCGAGTTGCCCAATCATTTCGGCTATATTTTTTTTTTTACTCGCTGTTTTTTATTGCGAGTTGCCCAATCATTTTGGCTATTTCGTGTGCATACGTTTTTACTTGCTGCTTTTGTTGCAAGTTGCCCCATCATTTCGGCTATTTAATATGCATTTTCAGCTCGCTGATTTTTATCGCGAGCGTAGAACTTAGAATCTGGTGCCAATCTCAGCATCAGCATCACTGCAACCGGAATATTGCCATGAGCGAATCATCATCTGCCATGAAAGGACTTGGAATGTGATACCGATTTAGGCATCAGCATCGCTACAACTGGGATATTGCCCGGAGCGAATCATCATTTGCCATGAAAAGACTTGGAATTTGATACCGATTTAGGCATCAGCATCGCTACAACTGGGATATTGCCAGGAGCGAATCATCATTTGCCTCTGTCGATGTCGAACAAAGGTGGCTTAGTAAACAGGGTTAGGGTCCTGTCGACTAAGGCTTTTGACTTCATGAGCCGTAAGGGTCTCACAAAGATATTTCTCCCTACAAGTCGTGAGGATCTTGTAGGTGTATTTTCTCCCTAGAAATCATGAGGATTCCTAAGTGCATGTTTCTCTTATAAGTCGTAAGGATCTTACAAGAGGGTTTTCTCCTTATAAGTCGAGAGGAATTATAAGGGTTGTTCACCATGCAAACATATCCCTAGTCTCGGATGGGACTTAGTTAGGGAAATGTTTATTCGCGCCCGTGGATTGTATACAAGGGTCAATATTGGACTACTTGTAGGGCAATGTCGAAAGTTGTGGGGGTTGCTTAAGCACAGGTTTAGGCCTCTGTAACTTAAGACTTTCAAATCTTATGAGCCGTAAGGGTCCCACAAGAGAGTTCTCCTTACGAGTCGTGAGGATCTCGCAAGTGTATTTTCTCCTTAGGAATCGTGGGGATCCCTAAGTGTGTTGTTCCTTTGTGAGTCGTAAGGATCTCACGCAGGTGGTTTCTCCTTACAGGGTCAAGAGGACCCTATAAGTGTTTCTTAACGAGGTTGCGCCCTTTCGGGTTTTCACGAACACTCGCCGGTAGCCCTGCTATTTTTACTCACGGAGCCCTTTCGGGTTTTCATCCGTGCTCATTTTGCTTCTGGACATACCGTCTTTTATTTTATTTTTTTTCTTTTTATTTTATTTTTTTTTAACGAGGTCGCGCCCTTTCGGGTTTTCACGAACACTCGCCGGTAGCCCTGCTGTTTTTACTCACGGAGCCTTTTTGGGTTTTCATCCGTGCCCATTTTGCTTGTGGACGTACCGTATATATATATATATATTTTTTTACCATGTCAGCCTGAAGATGCTGCGGGTTGGGAGTAGTTTAACGACTTTTCGGTCATTTGCAAGTTTTAGGACATTGCGGTCCGCCGTTAGTTTAAGGACGTTTCGGTCCGCCGTCGCCGTATTTGAGGCGAATATCTAGTTTATTGACTTTTCGGTCTATGAGTCCTTCTCCATGAATGAACATGATGCCCCCGGCGTATCCATCTTTTTCGGAGCGTGCGGTTGTGGCGGACTCACCTTCCAGTTCTCAGACAGCGCAAACTTGCCATGTTGGTATTGGTCTTCAACCCAGTTTTTGAAGACGTAGCAGTCTTCGATCAGGTGACCTACTGTTTGGTGGTAAGGGCAATAATTAGGATTATTAACATCGCCTGGCCGCAACGGACGTTTTGGACCCGGCAGATTAATGAGTCTGTCGCACACTGTCAGCTCGAACAGTCCCCTTGTTTTATCTTGCGGAAACGAGTAAGGACGTTTCAACTTTTCCTGGAGGGGTTGCCGCTTATTGCTTTGGCGAGCAACCGGTCTAGGGTCACCTGATTGTTGTTGAGCGCTGGCGACGAGGGCCGTTTTTCTTTTTCCTTTATTCTTTTTGTTCGCTCCGTTGTTTGCGGGGTCGGGATTTTTTCCGAGTAGCATGCGATTGCATGGCTGAACGTTCTCGCAGCTTCTCAATTCCTTTATTTTTGAAATAGATTCCCCGAGGGAAGAGTTGGGGATAGCTTCTTCGTCAGAGTTGCTTCCAAAGGTGATAATTTGCGATGCCTTAGAGTCGGCTATATGGCAATCGTCGGCGACTCTTTTGCGCTCATATATCGCATTTTTCCGATGTCCACAAGCTTCACACTTTGTCCCGTCGAAGTGTTGCTTTTGAGAGACATACCCTTGCCACCAACAGTTAAAGGATTCGCAGTCTTCGGTAGGATGTATGATCTTCTGATGATATAAACAGAAGTTAGGGTGCATCTCTGCCTCAGCGAGAGTATTTTCTTCAGAGGGCGGTAGCTTCATTCCTACTGACAGAGCTTTGGCGAACCTTTTCCTCGTCTTGAATTTGTTTTTATCCGCAGTGGATGGCTTTTGATTTGACGGGAATGCCTTGGCTTTTTCCAGTATGGCCATTTCACGCTCTTGATTGGCTTTTGCTTTCAAACGAATTTCATTTAGGAAGACATCGATCAACTCGTCTGATGGCTGTAGAATCTCTGGCTCAGGGTTCGCCATTGATTTCTCAGCTCAAGGAGCCTCCTCATCATCCGTCAGTGAATGAGAAATCACATGACAAGTCGCTACGTAGTCTTCGGATTCATCCGATAAGTTTTCTCCATCGTTTTCATCCTCGACGAAAGAACAAGTTGCCCCCGGCGTGTCCGTTTTCTTTGGAGAGTGTGGCTATGGTGGGTTTACCTTCCAGTTTTCCGACAGCGCGAACTTGCCTTGTAGGTACTGATCTTCGATCCATCCCTTAAAGACGAAACAATCCTCAATCGGGTGACTTACCATTTGGTGGTAAGGACAATAATTGGGATTATTAAGATCGCCTGGCTGCGACAGACGCTTTGGACTCGGCACATTAATGAGTCTGTTGCGCACGGCCAGCTCGAACAGTCTTCTCGTTTTATTTTGAGGAAACGAGTAAGGACGTCCTAGCCTCTCTTCGAGGGATGGGCATGGACGCACGTTGTTTTGGCGAACGACCGGCTTTGAGTTGCTCGACTGTTGTTGAGCATTGGCGACGACGATCGCTTTCCCTTTTCCTTTCTCATCTCGGGAATCTGATTTTGGAGGAGACGGTCTATGGCCTATCTGGTCCATTTGGGCTAATTTGTCAATCAAGGCCTGGAAGGTGGTCGGCCTGAAGAACATCATGAATTGTGAGATGGTCGCCTGCGGATCGAGAGTGCCCACAAACATGCCTACCGCAGGTGCCTCTTCTATGCGTTGTTCGCATTTCGACCATAGGTTCCGCCATCGTGTTGCGTATTGAACCCACGTTTCGCTTGGCCTTATCCTGGCATTTATTAGTGCTGTTATCGGGGTACGTTCACTAGCACTCGCGAATCTTTGTGTAAACAGCAGTTCCATCTCTGCAAATGTTTTGACAGAGTCGTTAGGTAGCTCCGAATACCATTCAAAAGCTGTTTCTGCTAAGCTGCCGACGAATTGACGTAGCAACAATTTGTTATTGCCTCCAGTATTGCCGCATAAGGCCCTGAATTGAGCGACATGCTGATGCGGATTCCCTGTCCCTTTATATACATGGAATTTAGGGATCGTATATCCTGGCGGGTAACTGATTTGGTCATACCAGCTCAGATACGGTCGTCCGGTTCTAACAATTTGCCCAGCCGCTTCATTCGCCTGATGAACCCGGATCTGCTGAACTATATATTCATCTAGGTCAACTTTGGAGATTGCCTCCTCCTTGGCTGTTGACAGAGCCGGCGGAGGATTTGACGTTTCTCCCCTGTCGTCTTCAAGGACGATCGGAGGATCTTCAGCAGGAGGGTCCGGCTGTAACATCATCCCTACCATATCTTGGAAGAGGAGCGCCATCTGTTTTATGTTAGCCGCTTGCTCTGCAGCTTCTTTGTCCCTCTTTTCGAGGACTCTGCGTAAAAAGTCAGCGTCGGTTTCTTGTTCTTGACGCTCATCCGAAGATGTTTCAGAGCTTTCTTTTGGCTCAGTGAGTGCAGCCATTGTAGTCATCATTTCCTGAAGTTTTTGTTGTTGCTCCTGGGCTTTCGTCACGGATCGGGTGAGCGGTCGGTGGCCCGTAGAAGTGCGGCTTTCCTCCTTTCCAGAAGCCATGTAAACAGTGTGCACCACCATGCCCCCAGACTTGGGGCGTTTGTGTTCGGTGTCTTTGCGATTTGCCGAAGACACAGGGGCTTTTTGCGGCCTCTTTTTTTGAGTGATTGGAGTTAAGGCAGCCGTTGTAGTGGGCACCCAAGTAGCTTTTGCTTTTTGTGGTTTGACAGAGTAATCCTTCCCCTGCCGAACCTTCATCTTTTTCTGTCGTCGGAGGCAGTCTTGATCGATCACCGACTCTTGGACCTGTCGCCAGACTTTGTAAATTTTAGAGGACAGCCGTTGAGGGGGCTGCTCTAACTTCTTCTTTGGAGTATTCTCCACAGGTGAAGGAGTTCGTTTCAACATCGCAGTAGGAGAGTTTCTGCGCACCGAGTTCAGCAACTCAAAGCTGTTCCTGGTTGGAACAGCAGTATCGATCCCCACCATTAGAGTTGGAGGAGTAAGTCCAGAGGGGGGGTTGCCTCCAGCCTTCCTCACTCGGCGCCAGTAGCGACGTCGGGAATGTCGTGCTGATGGAGTTGTTTCAGCTATAGGGGTGACCTCCTCATGCCCCCTGTGTTGGTCAGAATATACTGGTACCGGCTTTTTAAAGATCGACGTCCGTTGAACGGGGACGGCCAACTTGTCAGAAGCGGACTTTTGAACATGGGAAGCAACCTTGGTGATTTTGCCAGGAACGGGAGTTGGAATGGCTATCCGCTTCGGGATAACGCCTTCTGGTATGGCAGGCTTCTTCATGAGCCTGTTAGAGCTCTGGCCTAGTCCGTTAAAAACTGAAGCAGTGGAGTTGGACGACCCGTTGAGAGGGGTCGCGGCAGTGGTAAGTCGATCGAAGACCGACTTCTTTGGAGCTTCTTGCAATGTCATTGGGGCGTTGAAGCTCATTGGTAGGAGCATGGTCCCAAAAAATAGTCCAGTGGTGGCTTGAGCCACCTGCTCCACCGGCATTTTGAAAAGGGAGGCCGCTTGGGGCCCATAAGTCACTCCTCCAGCAATGACGGAGTGAGAGTTGTTGCTGTAGGCGGTGCAGTTCAAAGCCATCGATCTTCTGTTTTCTGCACGGAGCAAGACACCAAATTTTAGTACCTTGAATCCACAGGCAACCACAGCAAACCGCGATTTGTTCGCGAACACGACACACGAAGTGTGGAGTGGAAAGAGCAAGAGGTCCCACCGGGCGTGCCAGAATCTGTTCCCCTCCGAAGGACGGCGCACAGGACCGCGAAGGCCTGACGCTGAGATTCGGGGCAGATGCTATTTGGTTTTATCCGTCCACCTCTCCGAAGATGCCAAGTTGATTTATGGCACCGTGTATCGAAGGTTTAGACGGATGCGGCCGATGTAGCAGACTTTGTCAGATTCCCCCTCGCTGGAGGGGTTTTTGATTGTGGGGACGCTCTTCCCTACAGGCGCAAGCCCCTGCAGTTAATTACGCTACCGCTTCGCGGTAACAAGTTTCTCCTTCTCCAGAATTTCACTTCGTGTCGTGGGTGTTTGTTTTGTTTGTGGTTGCCCTTGGATTGTATACGGAGACTGAGTAATACCGTCGCCCGTAGGACGTGGATTAGTCCAAATCCGTATTTACTTAGATTTGGGTTTGGTGTTTTTAGTTTAAGGATGCCTTAGTCGCGTTGCGGCTAAGATCGGCTTAAACGTTCGTCAAGGATACGTTAGTCCTGTTTGAGACTAAGATCAACTTAACGGGATCGTTTAGATCCGACAAAAGAGCATTTGGGCTCTATTGTTCCAGTTTAGGGACATAGTGGTCCATTGCATGTATGGTCGTCGGGACCCGTCACCTCTCTGACGACGTTGAAGAATTACAACGACAAGTGTCAGAGGAGTTCAGAGATGTACCCTTGAGCCAAAGTTGATTGGGGGAATTTATAGTCCAATTTGGGACTAAAGTTTGTTGGAAGATTTAAGGATGCGTTAGCCATATTTGAGGCTAAGATCAACTTAAACGGTTGTTAAGGATACGTTAGTCCAGTTTGAGACTAAGATCGACTTAACGGGATCGTTTAGATCCGACAAAAGAGCATTTGGGCTCTATTATGCCAGTTTAGGGACATGGTGGTCCAATATCAGTTTAAGGACATAGTGGTCCACCGTTAGTTTAAGGACGTTTCGGTCCGATATTAGTTTAAGGACGTTTCGGTCCAATATTAGTTTAAGGACGTTTCGGTCCACGAGTTTAAGGACCCCGCAGTCCGTATTGATGTGTGGTCGTTGGGACCCGTCACCTCTTTGACGTCGTTGAGGAATTACAACGATGGATGTCAAAGGAGTTCGGAGATGTACCCTCGAACCGGATATAAATTGATTTGAGAGAGCATTTGTGCTCAGTTCAATTTAATTTAAGGACTTACGGCCAAAATTGGGCTAAGTCCGGTTGAAAATGTTCAACATTTTATTTATTTTTAGTCCATTTCTTTTTATTTTTATTTAGGTTTTGCCCAGAAAGGATGCAGAGCATCAATTTGTTTTGGGCTCTGTTTTTTTTAAGAATGATGCAAGGCATCAATTTTATTTGGGCTCTGCCCTTGTATAAAGGATGCAAAGCATCAATTTATTTGGGCTCTGCCCATTTATTGCCTTGCAATTTATTTTGGCCTGTCAGGTCATTTTGATTTGGGCCTGGCCCTTTAAGTAATGCATTGCATTTGTGCAAAGCACTGTTAATTTGAGAATCTTTTAGATTCAAGAACCGATGGTTCATAAAAGAAGTGCAAAGCACTATTTGATTTAGATATAAGAAAAAACAAGTTTTTCTTGTTTTTCTTATCTCAGAGAACCAAAGGTTCATAAAAGTGCAAAGCACTATTAATTTAAGAACCTTTTAGGTTCAAGAACCGATGGTTCATAAAACAAGTGCAAGGTACTATTTTATTTAGATCCAAGAAAAAACAAGTTTTTTCTTGTTTTTTTCCTCTCAGAGAACCAAAGGTTCATAAAAGTGCAAAGCACTATTAATTTAAGAACCTTTTAGGTTCAAGAACCGATGGTTCATAAAACAAGTGCAATGCACTATTTTATTTATTTATTTATTTATTTATTTATTGTTGAAGATCCATGATCTTGTTCTTAGATCAATGATCTGTTCATAAGAGAATTTTCTCTTTTTTTAGAGGTTTTTACCTTTTTTTTTATTCTTCAAGTGTTCTGAAGAGTTCTCTTCTATCTTTTTTTTTAGCAAGATATTGATGATTTTGAAATGAGGTCTGGGTTCTTTTTATAGTGCTCATAAATTAGTTAAATTTGTTAAAAAGATCTTTTTCTGAGTGATTTAGGGAATTTTCCCCACCGTTGGATTTTTTATCCAAACGCCCCTGTTTTACAGAAGAAATCTTCTTATTTTAACAAAAATAGAAAAGATTTTTTTAAATCTTCATTCTGTTTTTGCGCAACTCCCCAGCGCGTGACACGTGTCGCACAACGCAGCGCTTGCGCAACTGCGCAGACACGTGTCGCGCAACTAATTTTTTTTTTTTTTTTTTTTTTGCACTGCGCAGTTGCGCACTGCGCAGGTGCGCACTGCGCAGCGCAGCGCCGCTGCGCACTCGCGCAGCGCCGCTGCGCACTCGCGCTTTACGCAGTTTTTTTTTTAAATTTATTTATTTATTTATTTATATATATATATATATATATATATATTTTTTTTTTTTTTGAAATTTGCTCTGATGGAGTACGCTACCTTGGGCATTGCGCTCCTTGCGCTACTGTGTCTGATTTTGACATGTGGCGCTCTGCGTGCAGCGCAGGAGATCTGAAGCGTTATTTCATTTGTTTTAACTTTTATTTTCACTTTAATTTTCAAGACAGAGTTTTGCTCTGATTGGAGAAAAACAGAAGCATTGTTTCTTTTCCCACCTTGGAATTTGAACAGAGCTTTGCTTTGATTGGGCTAAACAGTCATCTTTTGTGGCTTAACAGGACGGTTTTCTTCCCGTCGGACCTTCAGCTTCTTCTGCTGGAGGGAGAAATTTCGATCAATCACCAAGTCTTGGACCTGGTGCCAGACCTTGTAGATTTTAAAGGACAGCCGCTGAAGGGACTGTTCCGGCTTTATTTCTGTTACAGTCTCCACCGGTGGCGGAGATCTTTTCAGTACGGTAGTAGACGAGTTCCTGCGTACCTTGTTCAGCACCTCAAAGTTGTTCCCGGTTGGAACAGCAGCATTAACTTCCACCGTTGGAGCTGGTAGAGTTAGCCCAGAAGGGGAGTTGCCCCCGACCTTCCTTACTCGGCGCCAGTGGCGACGTCGAGCGTGTCGAGCTGTTGTGGCTAGTTCGGCGATGGGGATGGCTTTGTCTTGCCCCCTGTCCAGATGAGGCGCCGCTGGTGCCAGCCTCTTGAAGACTGACGTCTTTTGAGTAGAGGTATTCAATCTGTCAAAGACAGACCTTCAAGCAAGAACGGGAGCCGGAATAGTCAGTCTTGTAAAAACCGACTCTTTGGCAGGAGAAGCCGCCTTGACGACTTCAGGAGCAAGGATGGCTATCTTCTTCGGAACAACCTTCTCTGGGATTGCAAGCTTCATTGTGGGCCCACAGGAATTTTGGCCCAGTCTGGCGAAGACCGAGGAGCTGAGTTGGACGACCCGTTGAGAGGGGCCGCAGTAGCTGTAAGCCGATCGAAGACCGACTTCTTGGGAGCTTCCAGTGTTGGCACATGAGCGATGAAGCTCATTAGCGGGAGCATGGTCCCAAAAAACAACCCTGTGGTGGCTTGAGTGACCTGTTCTTCGGGCATCGTGAACAGGGAAGCCGCTTGGGGCCCGTAAGTTATGCCCCCAGTTGAGGCAGGACGCGAGTTGCAGCTGCATGTGGAACACTTCGAGCAGGTGAACGCCATTGATCTTTGCTTTCTGCACCAAGCAAAATGCCAAATCTTAGTACCTCGAAACCCAATAGAAACCATTAGCAAACCGCGATTGGTTCGCGAACACGACACACGAAGTGTGGAGTGGAAAGAGGAAAAGGTCCCACCGGGCGTGCCAGAATCTGTTCCCCTCCGAAAGACGCGCAAGACGGACTGTCTTGCCTGAGATTCGGGGCAGATGTTAATTGGTGCTATCCGTCCACCTCTCCAAAAATGCCAAGTTGATTTATGGCACCATGTATCGAAGGTTTAAACGGATGCAGCCGATATAGCAGACTTCGTCAGATTTCCCTTCGTTCGAGGGGTTTTTGATTGTGGGGACGCTCTTCCCTGCAGGCGCAAGCCCCTGCAGTTAATCACGCTACCGTATCGCGGCAACAACTTTCTTCTTCTCCAGATGGTCACTTCGTGTCGTGGGTGTTTGTTTTGTTTGTGGTTGCCCGTGGATTGTATACGGAGACTAATTTATGTTGTCGTCCGTAGGACGTGGATTAGTCCTAATCCGTATTTTCTTAGATTTGGGTTTGGGGTTTTGGTTTAAGAATACGTTAGCCATATTTGAGGCTAAGATCAACTTAAACATTTGTTAAGAATACGTTAGTCTAATTTGAGACTAAGATCAGCTTAACAGGATCGTTTAGATCCGACAAAAGAGCATTTGGGCTCTATTGTTCTAGTTTAGAGACATAGTGGTCCATTGCCAGTTTAGGGACATGGTGGTCCATTGATCGTATGGCCGTCGGGACCCATCACCTATCTGACGTCGTTGAAGGATTACAACGACAGATATCAGAGGAGTTCAGAGATGTACCCTTAAACCAAAATTGGTTGGAAGATCTACAGTCCAATTTGGGACTAAAGTCTGTTTGAAGGTTTTGGTTTAAGGATACGTTAGCCATATTCGAGGCTAAGATCAACTTAAACGTTTGTTAACGATACGTTAGTCTAATTTGAGACTAAGATCAACTTAACGGGATCGTTTAGATCCGACAAAAGAGCATTTGGACTCTATTGTTCTAGCTTAGGGACATAGTGGTCCATTGCCAGTTTAGGGACATGGTGGTCCAATACCAGTTTAAGGACATAGTGGTCCAATACCAGTTTAAGAACATAGTGGTCCAATAAAATGTATGGCTGTCGGGACCCATCACCTCTCTGAAGACGTTGAAGGATTATAACGACAAATATCAGCGGAGTTCAGAGATGTACCCTTGAACCAATGAGTTGGTTGAAAGAGCAGATGTGCTCAGTTCAAGATGATTTGAGGACTTACGGCCAGTTTGGGCTAAGTCCAATTATGTTTGAAATATTGGCCCTTTGGGCCATTAGACATTTGTCTGGGTTTAGCCCCTCATCATTCAGCAGTGCTAAACAGAGGTTTGGGGGCTCTGACAACATTTTATCTTTGATTTCCTCAATTTTGAGATTCAATTGGAGGAGAGACTTTTGCCTCTGGAAAATTAGCCAATTTGGCTAAAAGTAGTGTTAAACACTAGAGAACAACAATATTAAATACTGGAGATAGAACTCTCAAATTAGTGTTAAATACTAAAAGACAATCAGTGTTAAACACTGGAAATATAATCTTCAAATTAGTGTTAAACACTAAAGACAGAGGGGTCACGTGTGGACACGTGAGAGCGCCCAAAGGGGGGACCAGATCCCTTTTCTTCGTTCTGCAATTAAGTGTTAAACACTTTTCATTTCCTGGCCATCACGTGTGGGCACATGATAGGCATCCATCCATTGGATATTAAAGGGATTTGTTAGGGGTCACGTGGGGACACGTGAGGGCGCCCTAAATGTGGAGCCAGATCTTCTTTGTTTTATCCTCAAATCTGCGAATAAGTGTTAAACACTTTTCATTTTTATTTCGAGCATCACGTGTTGACACGTGATGGAGATTTATGCGCTGACTGTTAAAACGTTTGCTAAGGGGTCACGTGGTAGCACGTGAGAGTGCCCAAAGCTTAGATTTCTCTTGCTTTTATTCCCTTTGTCTTGGAGGTCACGTGAGAGCACGTGAGGCATTGCCTCAAAACCTTTTCCTTCTTGTTTTTTGGGGATCTTTTCAGGAGTCGCGTGGGGACACGTGACCTTTGTTCTTTGCATGCTTGAAGATCTCTTTATCTTTTAAGAATTAAATTCTTCATAGGGTTGAACCCTAATTTTCTTTTCAGAGGAATTAAATTCCCATATATGTAAAAGAATTAGATTCTGGCATAGGGTGAAACCGTAATTTCTTTTTTAAGGGAATTAAATTCCTGTGAGTTTGAGAGAATTAAGTTCTCAATTAGGGTTAAACCCTAGTTCTGTCCACTCTGAAGGAATTAAATTCCTATAATATGGGGGTAAACCCTAATTTTATCTCAAAGGAATTAAATTCCTGTAATTCTGTGAGAATTAAATTCTCAAAACTCAATTCCTCCTCTATGTTTTAGATCTGCATGGCAGGATCTCAACCCAATGAGAATTAAATTCTCAATTCATGGGAAGATATGCACTTTGCAGATCCTCAACCAGAGAAAAAACTAAGTTCTTTTGCAGAAGAGTTAAACTCTTAGATTTTGAGAATTAAATTCTTTGTTTGCAGTTTTGATTCCCTTTCTTTTCTCACCTAGGGTTTTCTTTGTTGAGAATTAAATTCTCCTTTTTTTTCTTCTCTCTTGAGAATTAAATTCTCCTCACTTTTTCTCTCTCTGTTTTTCTCTCCAAAAAAATAGATCCCCTCTCTTCTTTTCTTGGCTCCTATTTATAGGAGAAGGAAAAGAATCAATTTGTTTTACAAATCTTTCATTGAAAAATTTGATTTGTTTTCATATTTAATATGAGCCTTTAGATTATTAGGTGGATTTTATTCACCGTTGGATTTTAAATCCAAAAGATATTCTGTTTGTTATTTTCGGTGAGATTTAGGGGAAATCTTTCCTTGTCTAAGATTTTTTCCATAAATTGGTGATTTTTAATCACCCTTGGATGTTTAATCCAACAGTCCCCATAATCCTTTTCCATTTGGAAAGATTTAGAAGGTTTTAGAATTTAATTTTATTAAACTGTAAGGCTTTCGAAGCCAGTCATGTGCTGACACGTGACCCTTGGTCACGTGTGAGCACGTGACCCCCAATTGAGTCCTTTTCTCAGCGTTTATTTACGCTTTAGTTTTAACCATCACGTGTCAACACGTGATCATTGGTCACTTGTGAGCACGTGATACCTCATTGAGGTAACTTCTGATTTTTAATCAGGGAACAGATCTTAGAATTTAATTCTATTCATTATTTTAGAGGCCTTAAGAGCCCATCACGTGTCTGCACGTGACCCATGGTCACGTGTGAGCACGTGATGCCCCGTTGGGGTCTTTTCTGAGTTTTTATTATATCTTTTAATTCCTCCAGTGGGTTCTTAAAAGTCCATCACGTGTGGACACATAATGCCTCATAACTTTTGATCCCGGATGAATTATGAGGCCCATAATATATCAAATCGAAGGGTTTTTCGAGATGCTTCCAATATAATCAGAATTTAATAGTTCCTCCTTCGGGAGTTTATCAAAATACAGGCCGGGAGATACTGGTTTGCATTTTCTTAAGCGTATCGCTGCCATTTGATACCTTGGACTCTTTTGCGCAGAAATTTTTGGCGGGAACAAGCCCAATGGGCTATATGTAAATATATAAGCCTATATAACGCAACATGATGAAATATCTAATATACATTTTTCATTCCCCCTAAAAAATTTAGGGTTTGTGCCTCTTTCCCCTTTCTGAAGGTTCTAAACCTTCTTCTTTCTTTTGAAATTAAATCAAGAGTTTTACTCTTCCTTTTCCAAAACTAAATAATTTTTCACCATGAAACCCACAAAGGGGAACTCAGATCTTCCATCAGATCTTAAAAATAAGAGATTTTTAAAATCTCACATCTCTTGATCTTCAAAATCCTGCCAACAGAGGAGGAAGAAGGAGGCTCATCTCCAAAAACCCCATTTTTGGGAAGACCCAGGGCTCCAAAGAAGAACCCCTTTCATCAACTCCAAAACATCTTAGGAGTTTAACTCCACCCTAAATTCTCTTTTGGGATTTTAAATCCTATTTCTGAGGCTAAAATCCCCTTTTCCTCGCTGGCGCCCAAGCGTCCGAGCGCCTAGTTCCCCAAGCGCTTAAGTGCCCAGCGCCCACGTGCCGGGCACGTGGTGCGCCCCGCGATCGAGCGCCCAGTGCCCACGTGTCGGACACGTGGTGCGCTAGTGCTCAGGCGCCCAGCGCTCAGGCGCCCAGCGCCTAAGCGCACAGCGCCCAGGTGTCGGACACGTGGTGCGTTAGCGCTTCAGTGCACAGCGCCTAAGCGCATAGCGTCCACGTGTCGGACAGCGCTCAAGCCCACAGTGCCTAAGCGCACAACGCCTAAGCACACGGCGCTCGTGCGCTAGGTACGCGAGGCGCTGACCCCATGCGTCCTTTGGGTGCTTTTCCCCCTTTTTTATATATATGTATACATGTATATATATATAGACACACACACACTCCACAACACTGTCCCTGTTAGAAAAAAATTTCTAACGGGGCGCTGCCCCGCACCCCGCAAGGAGGCTGCTAGCCCCCTTGACCCCCAGCCCGCTATCTGGGTAGCGGGACCCCCGTAAAAACTCTGCGGGGCCCCCGATATATCCAAAACCCTTCCAAAACACAACACTGCACATTGAGTTCGCATGACCAGTTTAACCCGTCAATCGGAGGTTCTCTCGCTCCAAATGCGAGTGGTAATTAACGGCAGCTCAGTCCGCGGCTGCCGGAGATTCGGATCCCCACAATCAATAAACCCCGGCCTACCCTGGGCAGGGGGAATCTGTAGTACGCCTGACAAGCACGCGCGTATTCCCATCTCAATGGGTGATGAAAAACACCCTACAGATTCTGGCAGACCTGGTGGGACTTATCTCTCCTCCCATATTTCGGGTTAAACATTTATGCGAACTCAATCAATATACATATCGACTGCTTGTACTGAAATCATGCTTCTTTGTGCACGTTAACAAATTTCAAATTGCAATCTCCGGTCGCAGCAAAAATGTCTCCAAGGACAAGCTCAGCTCTCGACACAGCTCCCATCTCCTACACGATGAAGATGGACGCCAGGATGGTCCTTCCGGCCAGCTCGGGCGACAATGGGAAGAGCCGCCGCTAGCATTCGGCTCTATCCTGTTCGTGTCAGCTAACGCCATCCCAGCTCCTCAAGCCCCGGCGACAGACAAACCGGTCTCAAAAGGCAAGAGGCCAAATGTGGTGGTCTCGAAGGCGCCCCAACTCAAACGCAAGTCGGTGTTTGAACGACTCTCCTTGGCCCCAGCTGGGGGCAAGGCCATCAACACCAATAAAGCAACAAGGCGGCTCGAGCAAGCTCCGGCGGTGCCCCTGACAACTGCTCGATTGGGTGTCTTCTCTAAGCTCCCCGCTAATCGACTCACGGTGACTTCCCAGGAAATGGATGCCCGCCAAGCCCTTAAAATTGAGAAGCTAAGGCAAAAAAGGCTCAGATATAGAGCCAACAAAAGGGCTAGGGCTCCTGCTAGGCTGAACCTCATGAGGTTCGAAGAACAGGGTTACCCCGCCAAAGATGAGAAAATGGCTGGATATGTGGTCCACACTGTCTACATGGTGGGCACGCGCAGCAAGAGGAAGGACGGGGCCACCACATCTCAAATCCAATCTGGTTTGAATGTGGTTGCCGCTTCCCAAGAACAGCCGCCTCCACTGGATGATAAAAACCCTCTCGATGAGGATGATAGGCAGAAAGACCCTTCGGTCCATGAGGAGTCGGGCTCGAAAAGCGAAGATGAGCCAATCTTCCGTCCCAAGAACGCAGAGCAGCAACTTCTCCAAGAGCTCCGAAAACAGCTCAGAAGTAAAGACAAGGAGATGGCCAAGCTCTACTCAAAAATTGACGACTTGACAAACGTCGTCTTACAGCTCACGGCCCAACTTGCCTCTCAGCCGCCCAATTAGGCTCAGGGCTCTCATGAACCGGGAAACGATGTCCCGAAATAGCCGACGCCCGTTTCCTCAAATCCAAAAGTGGGCGGACCGCATGAAAATCAGTCGCATCCTATCTCGGGAAATGTCTTGGCTACCGATGACAGTAACCCACTAATTCAAGATTAAATCATGGATTTGGTTGCCAACAAAGTCAAAACATTGGTAGCCGAAGCCGAAGCGCAAAAAGTTATCAGCAGCAGTGGGAGACCATATCCTGCTCAGTATGATCTGGTAGAATTTCCCAGCGGCTATGTCATCCCTAAATTCGGAAGATTTGATAGGACGGGAAATGCGAATCAGCACATCGCCCACTTCAAAGTCTCATGCGGGAATACTGGGGGCAACGATATGCATCTCCTCCGCCAGTTCGTTAATAGCTTGGCAGATGTTGCTTTCGACTGGTACGCGAGCATGCCTGATGGCTCCGTTACTACTTTCGTCCAAATGGAATCTTTGTTTCGACAAAGGTTCATGAGCGTCAGCGATAAGATCACCATTGCCGAGCTCGTAAGGACCAAGCCAAAGAACAACGAAAGCAGCATGGATTTTATAACCCGATGGCGCAATCTCTCCGTCAAATGCGAACCGCCGATAGAGCAGGACCAATCTGTCAGTCTCCTCGTCGGAAATCTCAATAATTGGATGGCCCCGTTTCTATGCACCGCGGGTCTCAAAACATTCCAAGAGCTGACCAGAAAAGTCCAGATGTTGGAATGCTCAAAGCATGAGTCCTCCTCTGACTCCCAAAATAACAATAGGTCCTGGAGAAATCGAAAGGACGAAAATCGCAAAGGCGGAAATTCCGACGATGCTGAATCTTTCAATGCCTCGGCTAACCGATAAGCAAGGGTTGAGCGGGCATAATGCTAACCAGCTTTGGAAGCCAATGTTCGGAGAGGGAGGAGAATCTCCACTAAAAGAAAAGCTGGACAAGATCTATTCTTTCAGAATGGACAAAATTCGTAAAATATTCAAAGACGCCATGAGGAACGGTCTACAACTGCCAGAGTTAAAAAGACCGCAGGAAGCGAATATGATCGACGACACCAAATACTGCCCCTATCACAGAGTGACAGATCATGCCATTGAAGACCGCTTCATCTTCAAAGATTGGGTCGAAAAGCAATACAAGGCAAGAGAGATAGAACTGTCTAAAGGTATGTTAACAAACAGTCCAGCTGCGACCGCCAATTTCATACAAATGGAAACTGAAGTTCTTCATGAAACTGATTCTCTCAGACATTTGCCTTTCTCTGAAAACCATCGACCACCACGTCATTAAACTGGGAACAATCGACCTCTAAGTCGTTAAACTGGGAATGTAAAAAATATATATGTAAATAAACAAAAAAATGTGTAAATAAAAGAAATATAAAGAAAAGCCGAAATGATGGGGCAACTCGCAATAAAAATTAGCGAGTAAAAATAAAAATGAAAATAAAGCCGAAATGATAGGGCAACCGCGAATAAAAGCCGAAAGGATAGGGCAATCGCGATCTTCACGATAAGAAAAGCTGAAATGATAGAGCAATCGCGGTAAAAAAACAAAAAAAAGAAAATAAAAATGGTGAATGATGAGTTGCTCCTGGTACCATATTCCAGTGCAGATATGCAGACGCCGGCCAAAATCCAAATCCCCAAGTGGCGAATGATGAGTCGCTCCTGGTACCATATTCCAGTGCAGCGATGCAGACGCCAACCAAATTCCAAACTCAAATACCAAATGGCGAATGATGAGTCGCTCCTGGTACCATATTCTAGTGCAGCGATGCAGATGCCAACTAAATTCCAAACTCAAATCCCAATGGCAAATGATGAGTCGCTCCTGGTACCATATTCCAGTGCAGCGATGCAGATGCCAACCAAATTCCAAACTCAAATCCCAATGGCGAATGATGAGTCGCTCCTGGTACCATATTCCAGTGCAGCAATGCAGACGCCAACCAAATTTCAAATTCCATACCCCAGTGGCGAATGACGAGTCGCTCCTCGTACCATATTCCAGTGCAGCGATGCAGAAGCCGACAAAGTCCCGAAATTTTTTCCGGCCCTACGGTCTGGATCATACATCCTGCAAAACCGTATACAATCCACGGGCGTAAAACAATCCCAATCTCTCCCAAGTCCTACCGGTGAGACCACATTCAAAGTCCCACCGGCGGTGAAGATTCAAAAAAAGGGTATGTCCACAAGCAAAATGGGCACGGATGAAAACCCGAAAGGGCTCCGTGAGTAAAAACAGCAGGACTGCCGGCGAGTTTGTGAAAACCCGAAAGGGCGCAAACTCGTAAAAAAGAGATGAAATGCACTCACAAAGTCCTCTCGACTTTGTGAGGAGAAAATTCCCGCGTGAGATCCTTACGACTTACAAAGGAGCAACACACTTAGAAGTCCCCACGACTCCTAAGGAGAAAATACATCTACGGGATCCTTACGATCCGTAGGGAGAAAATGCTTTGTGAGACCCTTACGGCTCACAAAATTGAAAAGTCTTAGGTCATAGGGACCTAAAACCTGTCTCCTAAGCCATCGCTTCCTGATAAGCAAGCGCAAATGATGATTCGCTCCTGGTACCATATTCCAGTGTAGCGATACCGATGCCAAGCAAAAACCTATTCCCAAATCCTCCCAGGGCAAATGATGAGTTACTCTTGGCATTATTCCAGTGCAGCAATGCAGATGCCGACAAAAAAAAAATCCCCATATCCTCTCATGGCAAATGATGATTCGCTCCTGGTACCATATTCCAGTGTAGCGATACTGATGTCAACCCAAATCAAATCAAACCAACAACCTCTGTGGCGGAATCATGCTCCGTCCCAGAATTTACCCCGTGTCGAAATCATGCTTCCCCTCGGGATATCTACCTTCCTTGCCGGAATTATGCTCCGCCTCGGAATCAAATCAACCAACCAGCTCTACGTCGGAATCATACTTCGTCTCAGAGTGTACCCCGCGTCGAAATCAAGCTTCGCCTCGGTGTATCTGCCTTCCCTGTCGGAATTATGCTTCGCCTCGGAATTAAATCAACCAACCAGCTCTGCGTCGGAGTCATGCTCCGTCTCAGAGTGTACCCCACGTCGGAGTCATGCTTCGCCTTGGTGTATCTGCTTTCCCTGTCGGAATTATGCTTCGGCACGGAATCAACCAATGACCTCCTCGTCGGAATTATGCTTCGCCTCGGAATCAAGTCAACCAGCAAGCTCTGCGTCGGAATCATACTTCGTCTCAGAATGTGCACCCCGTGTCGAAATCATGCTTTGCCTCGGTGTATCTGCCTTCCCTGTCGAAATTATGCTTCGTCTCGGAATCAAGTCGGCCAACAAGCTCTGCACCGGAATCATGCTCCGTCTCAGAATGTACCCCGTGTCGAAATCATGCTTTGCCTCGGAGTATTTTCCTTCCCCGTCGGAATTATGCTTCGCCTGGGAATCAACCTCTGCATCAAAATTATGCTTCGGTCAGAATGTCCGTCGCTCGTCGGAATGATGCTCCGATCCCTGGAATCATGCTCCGCTCTTCGGAATGATGCTCCGATCTCTGGAATCATGCTCCGCTCTTCGGAATGATGCTCCGATCTCTGGAATCATGCTCCGCTCTTCGGAATGATGCTCCGATCTCTGGAATCATGCTCCGCTCTTCGGAATGATACTCCGATCCCCGGAATCATGCTCCGGCTCTTCGGAATGATGCTCCGATCCCTGGAATTATGCTCCACTCTTCGGAATGATGCTCCGCTCTTCGGAATGATGCTCCGATCTTCGGAATGATGCTCCGATCCTTGGAATTATACTCCGCAAATCGGAATGATGCTCCGATCCCCAGGAATCATGCTCCCCGAGGGATACTCCGACCCTAGAATTATGTTCCGCAAATCGGAATGATGCTCCGATCCGCGGGAATCATGCTCCCCAGGATGATGCTCCGCCTCTGGAATGATGTTCCACCTCGAAGTCCAACTTCAAGATCCATCAATTCGTGCACACAACTCATGCATGCAGTGTGCATTCATTGATGGGGGAACTTTGTTGGGGTCAAAATTTGCACCCCCGGTTGACCGAGTCAAAGTCAAGGTCAACCCCAAGCGAGGTGGGCCTAAGCCCAGGTCAAGCGGGCCCATGCCCAAGTCGAGCCCGCGGCCAGCCTCCTCCATGCCAAAATATAGATCATGTAATAAATAATTTTTATGTAATTTTTTATGTATGAATGTATGCAAAATGGGCATAAAGCCAAATTTTTGTAAAGCCCATGGTTTATGTGCAAAAAGAAATGGCACATGAGCCATGAAATGGGCAAAATACCATTTTGTGAAGCCCAAGGGGCTATATGTAAATATGTAAGCCTATATAAGGCAACATGATGAAATATCTAATATACTTTTTTCATTCCCCTAAAAAATCTAGGGTTTGTGCCCCTTTCTCCTTTCTGAAGGTTCTAAATCTTCTTCTTTCTTTTGAAATTAAATCAAGAGTTTTACTCTTCCTTTTCCAAAACTAAATAGTTTTTCACCATGAAACCCACAAAAAGGAGCTTATATCTCCCATCAGATCTCAAAAAGAAGAGATTTTTAAAATCTCACATCTCTTGATCTTCAAAATCCTGCCAACAGAGGAGGAAGAAGGAGGCCCATCTCCGAAAACCCCATTTTTGGGAAGACTCAGGGCTCCAAAGAAGAACCCCTTTCATCAACTCCAAAACATCTCAGGAGTTTAACTCCACCCTAAATCCTCTTTTGAGATTTTAAATTCTATTTCTGGGGCTAAAATCCCCTTTTCCTCGCCGGCGCCTCAAGCGCCCAAGCGCCCAGCGCCCACGTGCCGGGCACGTGGTACGCCCAGCGCTCGAGCGCCCACATGCCGGGCACGTGGTGCGCCCAGCGCCCACGTGTTGGACATGTAGTGCGCTAGCGCTTAAGCGCACAGCGCTCAAGCGCCCAGCGCCCACGTGCCGGACACGTGTTGCGCGAGCGCTCAAGCGCATAGCGCCCACGTGTCGGACACGTAGTGCGCTAGCGCTTAAGCGCACAGCGCCTGAGTGCACAGTGCCCACGTGTCGGGCACGTGGTGCGCTAGCGCTTGAGCGCACAGCGCTAGGCACGCGAGGCGCTGGCCCCACGCGTCCTTTGGGCGCTTTTCTCCTTTTTTTTTATATATGTATACATGTATATATATATATATAGACACACATACACTCCACAACCCTTCCAAAACACAACACTGCACATTGAGTTCGCATGACCAGTTTAACCCGTCAATCGGAGGTTCTCTTGCTCCAAATGCGAGTGGTAATTAACGACAGCTTAGTCCGCGGCTGCCAGAGATTCGGATCCCCACAATCAATAAATCTCGGCCTACCCTGGGCAGGGGAAATCTGTAGTACGCCTGACAAGCACGCGCGTATTCCCATCTCAACCGGGTGACGAAAAACACCCTACAATTTCTTGAGGTACTAACCGACCGATTACTAAATGTGCTCACAAGTTAGGCGTATTTAGTGTTTTCCTCGTCTTGCAACACCTAAGGCTTAGCAGTGACTCCCAAACCAGTTGGTCTAAGGCACTAGGTGATGAAGCACTCTTGCTATATTTTTTTATGTTGCCTTGGTGATTACAAAACCAGTGTTCAATTTTCTTCACCATTTTATATTTTTATGCTTCATTTATTATTTTCTTCGTACTTTGGCTTTTAGACAAGAGCATTTCAAGGCATCCTCTACTATCCCGAATTTCAAGACGTGTGTAAGTGCATATAGTAGGGTATCAACATTCAAATGTTTGGCTTTCAGAATAGAAACTATTTTTCAGACTTATTTTTATTGTCAGATTAGTGACTTCTTTCATCTTACTAACCCTTGGGACAACGGCTCATAACTACTTATTACTAGTTCCGTTTAAGAAAACCTCTAATTTTCATGGTTTTCTTAAATTTTTCCAATATTTTATATGTAATTTTTCACTTTCTAATCTTTTATTATCTTATTTATATACACATTTTTTTTTATATATTTTGTGCTTATGCAAAGTATGATGCAAAGTGATGCGTAAATAAGCACAAACCTCCCCCAAACTTGTTTACAACAGTGTCCTCACTGCTGCCATCTGTTAAATCTCAGAAACCTATAAGCCTGGGAGGAAAAATTTATTAACGGGGACAAGAATAAGTGAACGTGAAAATCCTCCCCTAAACTAATTTTCGGCTCACAATTTTATGTACAAATTTTATTTTCAAGAGCCAAAAATAAACCCCCCCAAACTTGAGTTAAACAATGTTAATCTTTTAAAATCATAAGAGGGGGGTAAAGTTATTGGTCAATGCCAAGCTTTGCAAAGACCGAAAGTCAACACCAACCATTTGAAGATTTTATCAGTGTAGTGCACCGGTTGGTGGAAGAACATGTTGTATAGAGCCAGGAAAAAGTGGAGAAAAGATAAGTGGTGGTATGGAAAGGGTTTGCGTCTCAATCTGGAGAGATGACACAATGATTGTGATGATGGATTACTCGAATTCTCGTGATTGTCAAGAAGAAGGGGTTGTGGTTCAACTTCTTTAGGTGGAGGTTGATTAATCGTAAAATCCGTGTCAGCTAAGAATGCAAGTTCATCAGCGAAGCTTTCATCGATGTCCCGAAGAATAATGTCATTGGAAAGAACTTGATGATACTCAGACTCCATGCAAGGTTCAGAATAAGCGTTAGATATTAACCCGGACAACTCGAAAGAAGGGCCCGTATGTGTATAATACAAATCTGGGTCAAACAACAACGTATGAAAACAGTCTAGATCAGTATCGTGAAGTTGTTCAAGTTCGCCGTTGTCGACATCCATTAATTCGACAGAACATACATGAGCATAGGGTTCGGAGGGTTCACTTCCCAACTTGTAAATGTTAAGTTCAATTGACCTATTCCAAAAGGATAGGTTCATAGAACCGTTTCGACAATTGATTACAGCGTTGGAAGTCGCAAGAAAAGGTTGACTTAGAATCACCGGAATTTGGTTCCGTGGATTTGCTGCAGGTTGTGTATCTAGAACAATAAAGTCCACAGGGAAGATAAACTCCCCGACTTTTATTAACACATTTTCTAACATACCCCTTGGTTTGGTGATAGATCGATCTGCCATCTGTAAAGTGCATTGCGATGGTTTTAATTCTCCGATATCCAATCGCTCATACACAGAATATGGAAGCAAGTTAACACTAGCGCCTAAATCGAGTAAAGCACGATTGATATTTTCACCCCCAATATAAATAGAGATTGTAGGACAGCCATGGTCCTTACGTTTCTTGGGTAATTGCTGTGTAAAAGCTGTGCTTACATTACTCGACATGAAAACTTTTTTCGGCACCTGAGTCTTCCTCTTCCTAGTGCATAAGTTCTTAAGGATTTTCGCATAAGCTGGAACTTGTTGTATAGCATCTAGGAGAGTGATATTTATGTTGACTTGCTTAAACATGTTCACAATCTTCTCCATTTGTGCATTAGGTTTGTTGGCTCTCAATCTGTTTGGAAATAGAGCTTTATCAATAAGGGTGGGGTCCAACATTTGTGGAAAAGTTTGTGGGGATGGGAATGATGAAGTGGGTGGAGGGTTCGAGCCTTGGGGAAAATGGAGAATAGGCTCGGAAGAAGAAGGTAGATTAGACGAAATAGGGTAAGAAGCAGAAATGGAAGTGGAAGTAGAAGTGGAAGCCGGGGTGTTAATGATCAATTCATCGTTATCAATCTGTTCACCCACATCAGCCCGGGGGAGGGGCTCCCACACCGCCACCACCACCACGTCGAGATCATTCGACCGACTCACCCATGGGCAGCTGGCCCTGTGCCATTGGTGGGCATAGGCCAATCCTCACCCTCGGGCGGCCCAACAAACAAAAACTTCTTCTTCTATTCGTGAATGGAAGAAGGTACTGCGACGACCCCCGACCCGGCATCATCTCCCCTTGTTTTCTAAAAAAGATGTATACACTGCTCGGCTCACCCCTGCGAGTGCCGGGGTGATTTTTATAGCAAAGAGAAGAAACGAGATGGCTCCGGCGGAAAGAGATCAGACGTAATTTCAACCGGACCAGGAACCCAAGAAGAATCCTCCAAGAGTTCGGCACTAACTGGCCCGGGGGTAACTCAAAACAATTCAACGCCGCACTCACCTCAAGGGAGAAGGGCAGGCACATCCCGGCCCAAAAGGCTTCTAGGTACAAGCCAATCTCCTTACCCCGTACTTGGTTTGCCCTCTCCCTCTCCTCGGCCAGACGAAGCGAGTAGCCGGGAGGAATGTGGAAACGATTCCGGATGGTGGCGGGCTCATCCCCATGCCTTAGCATGGATGACACGCCAAGAGCATCCATGGCTTGCGCTCTGGAGACCGCCCCGTCGCACGACCCCGGGAAGCATGACTAACCCTAACTTCCCCGGGGGACTCCGACTCAGACGAGGAAGAGGAAGAGGCAGAAAAGGAGGAGGAAGAAGAAGCTGCAGAAGACTCTCTAGACTCTACTCGGACTATTTCTACAGACTCTTCGGTAGAAGACATCTAACCTGATAAAGGGATGAGTCCTCGGGAGAGAAAACGCAAGGAATCCGACCTGAGGAGAAGAGCGCCGAGCTAACACAACTAGGGACGAGGAAATTATGGTGAGGTATGTGCCCTGATGAGGATCCCACCCCTATTTATAGCTGTCGGGGTACACATCCTACGGCTCCAATCGTCTCCCGCCAAAACAGCGCTTCGCAACCAACGGCCGACAATATTCCACCTGTCGCACTCACATCGGGCGCGTCCCATCGGACGCGGGAACACCTGCGGCCCGTCTCGTCAGCCAACCAACGCCAGACACGTGGGCTGTCGCTTCGACGAACGTACGTACAAACTGGCACTTCCCCTTTAATGCGAGATCTCGGGAGAGTCCTCGGGAGAGAAAACGCAAGGAATCCGACCTGAGGAGAAGAGCGCCGAGCTAACACGACTAGGGACGAGGAAATTATGGTGAGGTATGGGCCCTGATGAGGATCCCACCCCTATTTATAGCTGTCGGGGTACACATCCTACGGCTCCGATCGTCTCCCGCCAAAACAGCGCTTCGCAACCAACGGCCGACAACATTCCACCTATCGCACTCACATCGGGCGCGTCCTATCGGACGCGGGAACACCTGTGGCCCGTCTCGTCAGCCAACCAACGCCAGACACGTGGGCTGTCGCTTCGACGAACGTACGCACAAACTGGCACTTCCCCTTTAATGCGAGATCTCTCCCCTGATCCGCTGACGTCACCAGGAAAATATGACTAACTGCCCGGGAATACGCACCGATCTTCGAATAAGAACTCACCCCGGGTGATGGATCAGACCACTCTCGACCCGACCCATGAACGGATCGAGACAAGAGTGGAGGACTAATGATGATGCTCGATATCGGTGACTCCGCAGATCATGATACGCGGCAGATAACGTGTCCCAGAGCCTACAAGAAAGGATCAAGAACGGTACGTTGGAAGCATACCCCGGACCTGTGACCCGGGGATGTTACCGACCTTAGGTGGCCTTCTAGACCACCCCCAGCTCGCCTCCGAGCTATCACAGAACCAAGATGCCTCGGCCTCCCGCTCGTTCCCGACCCTCCCACCGAGCTTATCTTCCTCGGTCTCACCGACCGACCCACAGTACCGATCACAGGCACCTCCGCCACGGCTCCGCGAATCTCGCCGGACGCGAGATATCCGCCGCCCATGATCCTGCGATCCACGCCATCATGATCCCCCATTAATGAGCATATCTCGTCATTAATGGGGAATCCCGCCTATCACGCGGGCGTGACGCCAGGGGAGTAACGGCCGGCATGAATTTCGTGCCCGCCTGCCCATGGCTGCCACTATATAAACCCCTCTTTCAGACGACTCAGGTAAACCAATTTCACCCCAATAGGCCGTTACTCTGCCAAAATACCCCGTCTAACTCGATCGTCGGAGGGTCCTCGATGGCACAACCACATCGGGACTTCCTTGCAGGTTTCTCGGCCCCAACCACATAAAACCCATTGAGATCCACACGCTTCAGGAGGCAACCCTCCAACTCAATCTCAGCCATCCATCAGCGCTCGCAGCAGAGCAACGGAAGGTAACATGTGAAGGAGAGCCAGAGATCCATCACACACACATTCTCTCTCTGTCTCTGGTTATATTTAACACCATAAGAGATGTGAAATTACAAGGGGGTTTTAAGTTAAGGGATGTGGAGGGTTTTTTTACAGGAAAAACAAAGCTCGGAGGCGTGATTTTCCAAATGAAAAATATTCGGAGGGCCACTGTAAAAAAAACCTTAAACAATCTCTAGATACGCTCGCGCGGTCAGAACTCAGAAGAGCTTATTCACGTCATATTCAGACCAAAGAGAGCACCCAAATTTTTCACCCAGATCACGTGCTACTCACCTGCCACCGCGGTCCCATTACCGCCTCGGTCCCCTCACCTGCCCCTTCTTTCCTCTCCCCAACAAAACGAATACAATATACCAAAATACAAGCCCACGAAATACTCCCTCAAAAATCTCTCGACGATCGATCGCTCGCTTGATTCGCTGATCGATCGCGATTCTCGCCGCTTCCAGCGATGCAGCACCAGGCCTACAACCGCCTCGGCAGCATCGGCTCCTCCGGCGGCGGCACCCCGTCGCCGCCGGCGTCGCCCAGGCGGTCCCCCCGCCACCTGCGGCGTTCGGCCAAGGACGGCGTGGTCGTAGGCGGCCGGAGAGGCATTCAAGCTTCTAGGGGCTTCGTTCAGAGGACGGCGTGGGCGATGCTGTCGCTTCTGTTGAGGAGGCAAGCGATCTTCTTGTTCGCGCCTCTCATTTACGTTTCGGGGATGATGTTTTACATGGGGACGGTGTCGCTCGACAGCGTGCCGGCGATCATCACGAGGCGAGCGGTCGGTTCGGTTTATAGGAGCCCGCAGCTTTACCAGAGGTTGAGGAAGGATATGGATTCAGATAGCTCGAGTGATGGGGTTAGTGATTTGTTTGAATTGATCTTGAGTTTGTTTTAGGTTCCAAGATTGTGATGGACAATGAGGAATTTTGGTACTGAAATGAAAACCTGAGCACAAATTGATTTCTATAACAGGTAGTGCAGGTTTGGTGATTCTAGGGTTTGAGTGCTTAGGCACAATTAGTAGAAATTGAATAATGCCCCAAACAAACGCCTACAGCCTCTTTATTGAATTTGACCTTCAGGCTTACATTAGGGACGATGGAAGAGGGTACTCCACAAGGGTGGACAAGAGCTCTTATTAGAGAAGGAACATCGTAGATCTTTTATATGTAATCATAACAAGTCTTCATGAACCACCATACACAACCATGCATTTCAAATATTAGCCTTTGCATTGTGAGCTTCGAATAGTGTTCGCGCCTCTAATGTTTGTTAAAGACCCTAGACATTGCACTTGGGAAGATTCAACCTAAAAACGCCGCATTTAGTAGGAGCGTAGTAGTTACCTCTATATCTTGATTATACAAACTTTAAATCATGGCTTTTTCTCTGTCATTTGCCAAATCTCTGTCTATATCAATTTTTCTTGAAGCTAATTTTCTTTCCCCTCTTGAATTAGGGTTACCCTCTTATTTTCCTTGTTCAAAATACCAATTACCTCTAGGCCTCATTGAATAATGCCTGAAATAATAGTTAAATGTATTTGGATGTTACAATGCCAATGTGGGTGACTAGTTAGCCAAAGACATCTATGACTGAAATGAGGACGAGTTGTAGGTTGATTCTTGTCTCCTTTTCTTTTGTGAGGAAGTTTCGGTAAAGTATATTGAAACCGAAGCTTATGTCTATAAAATGTTAATAACTTAAAATTTTGAATTAATAATTTGCCATCATTTTTAGCATAGTAACTAGTGGCCACAACTAACTTTAAGCCAACATAAGAATCGGATTGATGGTATTTTCATTCTTTCCGCCTTTTAGGATATTGTAGATACAAGATACAAGATTCCAAGGATGAAAGCAGATTGTATTTTTGTCCTTGTCTAAATATTAACATATGTTTAAATTTGCTATCTGTACAAGTTGTGTGCAATTTACTATCGTAATCTTTCGTCTTTCTTCTAAACCTTTTCTTAGCTTAATTTTGAGGATTGTTCCTTACTTGAAAGTTCGAATATATGTAAGCTTTTACTTGCCGGATAATGTTTTCAGATTTATGGGAAACCCTTCCTATCCATTGCTTTCCTTACCATGGCATCAATTTGGGGGTGATTATCAAGTTAATAGCTTGCTATATAATTTTATCAAATCTTTCATTGAGCATCATGCTCAATAACTCCATTTCGAAGGCTCCTCATAGATTATGACGATTGTTATTAGTCTTGGATGTATAAGTTCATCTGCATGGTAAAGAACTTGCAGGAGTTGCAATAAACTAAGCATTTGTATTCTTTTATAAGTTTAAGACATGAAAAATGGTTGTGTTCATGTATCATAAAGTGGGCTACAATAAATAATTATGATAACAGAGGCTATATTTGGAATTAGCGGCATAGGTGACATGATGCATTAAATAACGATTGAGTAATTTATGATATTATAAAATCTTTTACGCATAAATATCAACAAATATATTTTTTTTATGTAAAGACGATACCAATAACATATATATGAGATGAGATTCAATATAAATATAAAAACTTCAAGATGCCAAACTTTAGTAATGAATTTTAATTCAAACATTTAGATGACAATGTGGAATCGAAGAAATAAAAGAAAGACACGACTACCCACAGAAATAATCCTTAAAATTTTCTAAAAACTATTTTACTCGTTTTTTCTTCCAGACCCTTTTTGTTTTAGATTTCTATCTTGTTATTCTAATACTCTAAACCAAAAAACTATAATCTCGCAAATCCTAATAATTTTATATTTTTCTGTAATTTCTTTTTGATGCCAACTCAAATAGTAAAAGAGAATTTAAATAATTCTAGTCCTTTCGGTGGCGGATTCAGGAATTTTGGCCAGAGGCTATAATATAGTATCATTTAAGATCAATTAACAATTTTAACTATATAATACATAAAAAAACACGACACCAATTTGAAAGTAGAAACTAAAATTTTAATTTACTTTAATTATATAAATAAAAATGATAGTTTAAAGTTAACATTTTTAATACTTCATATTTTGAAATAACTTAGCTGTCAATAACATTAAAAATACCTCTTTTAATGTAATGTCATGATATTTAAGGCAATTGACAATGTTCATGAAGTATATCGGAAACCATTATAACTCGTGGTATTCTAGTGTAATCTTCTTATAAGCATGAAGTTATCATAACCTCAAACTTAACATGCTAAATCTCATCAAGTTTGTATTTTGGTGTACACATGAGTATTCTATTTTTTTATGGTCGTTTGTTTATTTTGTAAAGAAGGGAAAGAAAAAATATAGCTAGCCTTCAAGGAGATTAATAAGCTTGAATTAGGACAAAAATCATTGATATTGTTTGTATCCTAAAGGAGTTTATTCCTTGAGGTCTTGTTATTCGAGAACCTTAATTCTTTGATAACTCCGTCTTTCTATAACACTCTATGAATAAAAATTAGGGCCAACCAAAATTACGGAAAAATGCTATCCAACAATGGAATTATACCCTTATTTATCAACAAAAATAACCTTAAACCTATATTTCTACGGTTCTATCAAATTTAAAATTCATGAAATTATTCTAGTCAAGAGCACTAACAAAATTAGAATTTTCGAGATACGAAAGTATTAATATTTCGCTAAAGATCAATGTTTCTTATGATATTAAGAAGTGTGTTCTTCTGTAAAACTCACATTTAAGTTGATAAACTTTAAGCCAATAGAAGATTAAGCATATTCATCTTTTTGGACTAGGAACATCTAAATCATGGAGTTCGTGTAGTAAATATCCAAATATCTAGATATCCTATGTGAAACTAGATGGTGTTGTTTCACTCACATGTATGTTTTGGGATAAGATATCATCAATAAACTCGGGTATAAGTTAATTATTGACCTATACCAGAGAAGTGCTCGAGCTACCTAACTAGTGTAAATAATAATTCAGCATAGAAGTTTTAATCGATTATTAATCTATGATTGATGTTGTGCTCAGTCTTAATGATGACGTCGAGTAATTGACATCGTGTATAAGTTACTCTGAATCAAGATCCTTCTTGAATATTTGCGGTCGAATTATCTTCACAAAACACTGGTTAAGGCTATTTATGTTCCAAGTTGATTTTTAAGCTCGTGGAATGTTGGAATTTTATGAAGATTGTGTGATGTAATATTTGGTTAAATTATGTAATTGCACACTATATATTTTTATTTAAAATATCAACATGTTAACTCTTAGGCAAGACGACCAAGCCCATTCAATATCTATCTATATATTTTATATATGAGATCAACAGTTAAACGATTGAGTGCTCAAAATATAAAAAGCTTTCAAATACATTTTAAAAGTAGAGCAAAGAGTGGCTACACAATTTTCCTACACAACACACTACAACACTTGGTGTGGGGCCCATGCACTTAAGTGCGGGACCCACTGATTTTATGGGTGTTGTGTAGTTGTGTAGAAAAGGATTGTGTAGGAATCCTTGTTCCTTAAAAGTATACACAAGGATTATTTTTCTTACTATAATTTGCAAAGCAATTGTCTATGCTAGATACGGACACATTGGTTGATTTTTATGTTATATGTTCTTTTTAAGAGCTGCTAACAGTAAGAGTTTTAGTATCCATATATTAGTACTACTTTTATTCTTTGTGCATGCCAAGCGTCGTGCATCAGAATTGATTTTGATTCTTGCTATCCGTGCATAATGTGTTAGAAAAACGGTTTAAACGGCCGTTTAAACATAAACGATGACAAAACGATCGGTAAAGTCATTAAACGGTCAATTATGCGGTCAAAACGTTTACACGGTGATTATACGGTTTAAACAGTGATTAAACGGTGTTTATCCAATTTTAACAGTGTTTAAATGGTGTTTATCCAATTTTAAACAGCGATTATAGGGTTTGGTATTTTGTTGATTTTGAAGTTATTTGTAACTCGTAGGCGTTTTGTGTTTGCTTATATTTATGTAACAGTGAGTAGTGACAAAAGACATCTATATGTTATTTTGTTATGATTTTAGGATTTAGCATATATGCTCTAGTGTTTATTTATGTTTACGGGGTTTCATATTGCATTGCGGTGTAATTTGTCTTTTGGTATGAGCTATTTTTTTGTTGCATAGCGAACGTTATATAGTGTTTCAAAAAATTCCATTGACAAGAATGCATATCCGGTGCGATTCGAACCCACAATCTTCCGATTTTGTTCCGACGTCTTGCCATTTTGGCCACGAGTATATTTCAGATTTTCAATATCTATAATCCTATATATTTGTCATAATTTTATATATAATAATTATACGAAAATAATATAAAATATATGTGGCCATATAATATGTATAAAACGTTTAATTACCAAATAATCCGATTAAACGCTAAACACGAATACGTGTTTTACAACATTGGTGCATATTGAATGAAACTTTAACATGGAAAGAAAGCCTTAAACCAACAACAATTTTTAACTACTTATGTTTTCAGTTCCATTTTTATGCTTCTCATTCTCTCAGTTATTCTTCTGACGAATAGGTTGCACATCAATCTTGTTTACGAAGAATAATAAGCAAAAGATATATATGATGAAACAATCTACTTGTTGGCATTACGACCTTTTTATCATCATTTTCTGTAGGATATCAAGTCACATTGTTCAGAAGGAATACCTACATGAATTGCTTCCCTGACTTTATATCTGTAGGAGTAGAGGTTAGTGAAAGCATCATCAGAGATTAGTTTATGCTGGTCCATCTTGCATGTGCAGCTACTACCCCTCTAATAGCTGCATAGATACTACTTTGAAACCTTATTGATTGCATAGTATCACATAGAATCACACACACCAATTGTGTGCGCCCGCATGAATGTGTAGACACATACACTTAATACACACGCAACACACCTACATATTGTTAATGCAGAGTCGTGGTATGCATAATTGCAATATTGCTAACGCTAGGGCTAAGAAAATCATTCCATAGAAGAAATGTTTCACTTTTATATTTAATATAATTTGTTTTGCGACTCAAGCTTTTGTTTTTGTTGTAGTTAGCAACTGTATGGAGACATGCTTATAAAGGCGGTGGGTGGAAACCATGCATAAACATATCTATAGATAATGGTATCCCTTTCTATATCAAATCATTTTTCTTTGTCCTCTGGTGATTAAATACACTATGTTTTAAATTCGTCAGTTTGCCATTCTCTAGAGTTTCCACCCTTTTGAATATATTACAAGGTAAGTCTTTTCTATAGTATTTTGGGTAAAAGGGGCTTACAATGTCTCTATAGGGTTCACCCTACATAGGAGCTTACATGACATGCTTTTATTGGACTTTGCATAGTGTTGCACTTTAGCCTTGCATTTTGGGGAAAAGGAGGGAGAGCTCAAGTGCAAAAACATAATGCAAAGTCGAATAAAAACATGCCACATAAGCTCCTTATAGGGTGTACCCTACAAGGATATTGTACGCCCATTTTACCCAATGTTTGTATGTATGTATATTTATATTGCTTTTTAATGAACGATGCTCATCCCATTATCATAGTGCGATGTGTCATTAGCCCAATTGGTTTATTATTTATTTAAACGTTTTGTTTCACTGCCGGTCCCAAGCCAGGATAAAGGACGAGAGTCGCTTCGGTAGCGAAACTCATTTGGATCTCTACAAAATGAAATTAGCATGGTCATATAGGAAGATGTGTAATACTTTTAATCTCCTTTTGATTAGCATGGGCTTTAAATGTTTGTGAGGTTCTCAAATTTAATACAGATAGACTTAATTTATCACAAGGTACACTGGTATTGGCCAAATAAGAGCCTACAGGCTTTAACTAATACCCTCTTGAATTGTGCAAGGGTTGGGGTTTGAATTGGTGCGGGTTTGTTCGACAACAGTTATAGTAGAGTAGGGGTGTGTTAAAAGAAGATAATAACAGTTTTAATTGGTGGATAGGGCTTCACACCTTCGCTTTCAGGCTTTACGTCTAGTAAATATCAGTGCCAAGTCGCAAAATTTAGCAATCAACTTAATTCAATCTTTACTACAATACCTACAGGTTGGCTCCTTATAAGAGCAGCCTGAGTACATCTTTTTGGCAAATAAAACGTCAAAATTTCTGAAATTGCAAAAACACAAAAATTGAAGAAAATCTTGACAACCAAATAACAACATGAAAACAACTAACTACATGGTCTCACATCATTTGACCATGGGTAGGGGTAGTATCTGATAATAAACCAAAATATAAGCAGATCTCTTTCTATACATTATAATTTACTAATTTATAGTCAAAAAACTAGATGCATCAGAAGAATGCTCAAGTATTTCTCCTTATTAACATTGTTTTCGTAATCTTTTTTCTTGAATACGATCCGTTATCATCTCGAGAAATTATGGACACAATTGGCCAATTGGGTGCATGATGTTGTGGAATAGTACTAAAATTTTGATCCTTTCTGAAGGTCATATATATGTATCTCGTAAAAAAAACACATGTCGGATCTTGCTTCCTTTTACACACACACACACATTGATTTTTTGCAAAATTTTTAGGCCTAAATCTTTTCTCTCACTCTGGAATTTTTATGTTGATCTTGATGGCTTACTGCAACTATGTCCTTGAATAGTAACATGTTCCTTTACATTCTTTTTATTGATCTCTAGCTCTGCCTGAATCAAATGGTTACATATACGTGGAGGCTAATGGTGGCTTGAATCAACAGCGGACATCAGTATGCCCTTTCCATTATGAGTCAAATAATTCATTTAGTTTTTGTTGCATGTTATAATGCTTTTCGATCAAGTAAATACTTAAATTCAATATTGTAGCTTATATTTCTTTATTCCTTCTGTTCATTTCTGTAGATATGCAATGCAGTTGCTGTAGCGGGCTATCTAAATGCAACACTTATTATCCCCAATTTCCACTACCACAGCATTTGGAGAGATCCTAGGTATGCATAATTTATATTTCTTTTTGTTAACAAAACTGTTATAGTAACTTTGTGATATAGGTTTGGCTACAATCATTTCACTTTAGGTTTTATTTATCATCACATATATAGAGTGACGAGCTTCCTGTCTATATACCTTTATTGATGTTAGATAAATTTTTATGATTCTTAGCTGCTATTCAGGCATCTATATCATAAAGCAACTTTGGTACTTATTAAGTTTAGCCACCATATCATTACAGATATTGTCTCAACTCGAGTACTCATAGGGTTCCTGAACGGGAGTCCTGATTTTACTAATTAAAAATCATGTAAGCTGATGAAATTTTAAGGAAGTTGTTGCAAACTTTTTTAATTTTCGTGCAGAAGTATTAGATTCTATATCGTTTCTTGGAAAAGAGAGAATTTCAATTGACCCACTTGCTAATGTGCATAGGAGTATGTAGATATTCATTTAAGCACATATATCTTACCGTCAGCGGAACTGTTAGATCGCGATAAATAAGAGCCGATTTGCTGGTGTCTGAGAGTGAGGTTTTGTATTATACGTGTCCCTGGATTTAAAATCAGTGTTATTGCTTTTTTAGACCCTTCCTGTATTCCTTCACACTATTTGATATTTAACCAGAGTGGGATGTTGCAAAGAAATATCTTTTGCCTCGAGGCATGGAAATTTATTTACCTCTGAAAACTTTAACAGCTAATTACATGCCGAATTATAATTGGGAACACATGAAGTGTCATAACAACAACAGAAGTGGTTTAAATCTAGGGATATATTTTTGGTATGTAAAAATGTTACTGTAGCTTTCCTAAAAGCCTGCAAATATATTTGCCTATAAACATGTAACTAGCTAATTATTAATTCATCTGATGGATGGGTGGTTTTCTTTTGAGGAAGGAAAGTTATCACTATTTACGAAAGAATTGATATATATTTCCTCTTTGTCTACTCTGCGATACCAGATAGTTTGTTATTTTAAATGTTTATGTCCTTGAAGCGAGGAGTGTGATATCTTTGAATGTTACTAAATTGCTTTCAGTCAAAAATCAGCATAAATTTGGAAGATATTTAATTCAGCAATGTGGATAGGTTAGTCTGATATGTTACACTTTGGTATTTATCTTACAGCAAATTTAAGGATATATATGACGAAGATCACTTCATCACTACTCTGAAAAACGATGTGCGGGTTGTTAGTAAGGTGCCAGAGTTTGTAATGGAAAGATTTGGTCACAATATGAGTAATGTTATCAATTTCAAGATAAAAGCATGGGCTTCTATTCAATATTACAGGGATCACATACTTCCAAAGCTGATGGAAGAGAGGTGAGTTACCCGTGATTCTGCTTTTCTAAATCTATATGCTTATAGCCATTTATTTGAGAACTATCAGCATGTGAAGGTCTCTTTGGGCAATGTGTCTCGTTATTGGTGTCTTAGATTCTATCTGTTTTGCTGATGTTTGTTACTGCATATATTGTCAGTATTATCTAATCTAGCAATCCAGGTAAATTCCAGAATTTAGTGATCATATGGTTATTCCAAGATTCCTTGACCTTATAGTGCACGAATTAAAAAGGTACTTTTAGCCTTCAAGATTTTATGGGAGGATTTCTCTTGCGGATGTACCTGGTAGGTATATTTCCACGTACAGTGGGCTGATGCCACTTTGGAGAGGAAAGTTTTACCGTATGAGCTATGCTCCATCAATTTAAAGGGCGTTCAAAAAAATATTAGTCTGTTCTACAGTGGAGGTTTAGTGATCATATGGTTATTTCAAGACTCGTTTATCTTATAGTGCATGAATTAAGTACCAGCCTTAAAGATTTTATGGGAGGATTTCTCTTGCTCAATGCACCCGATAGGTATATCTCCACCCATTGAGGGTTGATACCAATTTAACGGTTGGTAAAAAAAAGGTGCTATAGTGGAGATTTTTCAGACTTACAGAGGTGTTCAAAAGCTAATACCATTGTGTTGAACAAAATAAGACATCTAGGATGATATGATGATTTAGCAGGATCACCAACATTTATAAAATGAATCTGGGCCCCATTAATTTCTAGGAGTTTGTTACTTGTCTCCACAGGCAGTGCTTTTCATTTTCCTCTTATGTAGTTTGTATTGCTGCTGAGACTTTGATGAACATCTGTTGGAAGCTTTGTTTCTTTCAGAGGGCAAATTTGGCTTGTTTTCCTATCAACTACCATTTACTGGTTGGTGGCTTTGTCTATGGGCTTGTGTCCCAACTTAATATTTCTCATGCCAACCTTATAAACCATGTTGAGTCCCAAATTGATGCAGAACTTATTTAAAATATGAAAAGAACATATGATTGAGCGTCTCCTCATTAGTTCTTACTGCTCAGAGCTGTTGCCAATTCGGACTGTCACAATTCTACTGAAAGCCATTCTACGGCTACCTTCTGCATATTCATTTAGATTTCCTTTTTGCTTGGTTGAGTTAGTATCAAAGTATTCTGTCCAATTTATATTCAATAGAGCTATGTACCTGAAGCTAAGCCCTGCGAGTGGCGATCCCTTGTTTGCCATGTACGGTTGGTGGGTTCATCTATCTGTATATTTCCAAAGTCTAACATTTCTGATGCAGGTAAGTAGCAAGTTTCATGTGCTATCTAGCTTTTAATAGTCTGTGTTTGGTTGCAACGATGGAGAGAAATTGAATAAAAAGGAAGAGATGGAGAAAACTAAAATGGTAATGAAACGGAAGAAAAATATTAATCGAGGGAAAGAGAAGCTGTTTCCTTGTTTGGGACCTAGGAATATTGGAATGAACCATTCACTGAAGCTCAAAATTAGACTAGAGAAAATTCAAGCAAGGTCCAATAGGATTTAGTAAAAATCCAACAAGGCTTGATTTTTTTTAAATTTTTTTAAAATATGTTTACGATTCTTGCTCTGAATTCTTGTTGAACTTGTATCTGAAACTTCTCTCATGGGGGAAGCATCGCTACACTTTTCAATAGATGTTTTTTATGCTCTTCAAAGCGTTGGGGGATGAACAATCACAGTTTCCAATCTGAGATGATCCTAATAGATTTGGACAGGAGAAAGGGATTCATAAATCCAAACCCGAAAATATCAGGATGCATACTTTCTTTGTGGTGCTAATGTTTTTATCTTGTATTTCTGAAATTATTGAACTCCGATGTTTAGTCTGTTATAGAATGTAGCTTATAGGATGGAAAATTTAGATGGATGGCTATCTGATGAAGGGGAAGTGCATGCAAAATGGATATGATTTGTAAACATCAGTAAAGTAGGGGGAAATGGCTTTTGATAGCTTTGTGACAGATAATGAGAAATCTGAAAAGCATTTTCTTCTCATATTTGAGCATCCTTCTACATGTGCGCTAGCTTTATTTGATTACATCTTCTCTAAATTCTTTTTTTCTGAATTGTTACAGGTTTATAAGGATTTCTCCTTTTGCAAATCGGCTGTCTTTTGATGCTCCTCCTCCTGTCCAACGGTTGAGATGCTTAGCAAATTTTCAGGCCTTAAAGTTTTCAAATCCTATATCAGATTTGGCTGAAAAGCTGGTTTCTCGAATGAAAGAACATAGTGTAAATAATAATGGAAAATATATTGCTGTGCATCTCCGCTTTGAAGAGGTTAGCTTTCCTCTAACCATTATTAAATGCGCAATTTCTTCAGTAGGAAATTTTGTCAGAAATATATCAGTAAATTAGTTGTTTCTTCTCTGTAGGATATGGTTGCCTTTTCATGTTGCATATTTGATGGTGGAGAAAAAGAAAAGGAGGACATGGATGCTGCAAGAGAAAAAGGGTGGAGAGGAAAATTTACCAAGCCTGGCCGTGTTATACGGCCCGGTGTGATAAGGCTAAATGGAAAATGCCCTCTAACACCATTAGAGGTATATGCTTCTTCGTACTCTATGTGATTTATGGGTTGCTATCAATGTTGATTTTTCTTTTCAATGTATTTTGCAGGTGCTAATACTTTCTATGTGTCTGTGGTCTTTCTTATTTGTTCATAATTTATTTGATTTGAAGATGTTATTTGTCAATGGAACATATTTCTAAGACATGGAATCTAGTGAGTTACTTGCATGCTAGAAGTATTTACTTTTACCATCATATATTCAAGACTATCAGAATAGAATCTCGCATGTTGCATTACACTGGTTTCCTATCTGATCATCACACTTGGATTTCTTTTTCCTTTTTTATTCTCTTATCTTTCCAATTTATTATTATGTTCTTCACCCTCTTTTATATTGCTTCAGAAACACCTAAAATGCTTGGATTGCAAATCAAGTAATAATACTAGATAAGCCTCGACCTGCATAGTGCTAAGTGGGTGGCTTCTTATGGCAAGTACTTCATATTGAAATAAGTTTTCAATAATTGAGGTATCATTGGAAGTAATCATTCATTTGTTCCTTATTAACACCAAACAATCTTTTTATCTCCCTCCCTCCCTCTATCTCCTTTCTTTTGTGGTGCTACTGCTTCATATCGCATGTTAGTGTGACATAAGGATCGGTACTATTGCATGTAAAAAGAAGTGGATGTAAGTGCACCCTTTGGACCATAAGGAAGTTAATTCTCATATCAATATTATGAACTATTCTCTGTATCTATACCTGGAACATAGATAGTAAGGTAACCTCTTCATTGGACTATTTTTGTAGCTCGTTATATGGTTTGTCGTTAACTGAGGACCATATATCTGTGTTGGTTTATATGGTAATTATCCTTGCATTAATTTGATTAAAAACCAGCAACTTAAACTCTTATGTGTAATCTATACCATATTTTATTTCAAGTCATCTTGTCTTGTAGCTTATGTTTGTTGTTATTACCCTTATCGTTTGGGGTCAGGTTGGGTTGATGCTTCGAGGCATGGGTTTCAATAATAACACGTTAATCTATTTGGCTTCGGGAAAGATTTACAAGGCGGAGAAGTATATGCGTCCACTTCTTGAAATGTTTCCCCTTTTGCAAACTAAGGACATGGTGGCATCACCTGAGGAGCTTGCTCCATTTACGGTAATCATAACGATTTTACAATTTTCGGGTTTATGTGAACTTGTTTGGGATATTTCTTTCATGTTGTGTTTCTTTAACTATATAATTCTTGCTTCCAGAATTATTCTTCCAGGATGGCTGCTATAGATTACACCGTTTGTCTTCACAGTGAAGTATTTGTGACAACACAAGGTGGAAATTTCCCTCATTTTTTGATTGGCCACAGGAGATACTTGTATGGTGGGCATTCGAAAACTCTTAAACCTGACAAAAGGAAATTGGCTGTCCTGTTTGACAATCCGAAAATTGGGTATGTTTTTGGCTTCACCATCGATTCTCTCTCTCTCTCTCTCTCTCTCTCTCTCTCTATATATATATATATATATATATATATATATATATATATATATATATATATATAATTTGGTCTAGCTGAATCAAGAAAAGGTTTCCATCCCAAGCCCATCGAAACCTGGAGTTAGTATAAAAAGTTTGTGTATGGGTGCACTTGTGTATGACCTTCTTGTTATGCCTAAGGTGTAACCTATATTTCTTCTTATTTCGTTCAACATAGTCTCAACATAGTCGTCATTATATTCTTTTTCCTTTATTGTTAAAGATAAAGGCAAGATTTCAGTGATAGAGATGATAGACATTATGTGCAAGATGCCACTCTGTCCTAAATCTTACAGTAACATTCGTCATAGACTGATAATTATAATTCAGTTCTTCTCGAACTTTCTATCATAAATATTTCTCTTTGCTGTCCTTTTCATCTTTCGAAATCTCAACCTATTTAATAATTGTAAGCCTATTTTTCATTGTGGTCTACTTTCTCTCTTATACACTTTCCATTCTTAACATCTTCCTCTTCATTAGAAACCTTCTGATCATCCGTCACACCTTTTGGTTGCCTTCTAATTTTAACCCTTGGTTCTCCCTTTTTCCTTTCCTCTGACAAGGGTAGATTCTTGTTGGATCCATCCATGCCACTACTGATTTCATGCCCCATATGGTTTCTCTCTTTCTATCTATCTATATAATGGTAGTCTCCATTACCATGCACAGAAGACGGCAAATTTGTACGCCTTAGTAAAATCCAATAATCAGCTAAAATCTTTAATTTTACATCCTGGCATCTCGAAATTGACCATTTTTTATTCTTTATGGGATGCAATTTTGTATATCATCATCTTCGTAGGCTAGTACTCTCCAATCTCGTGGCTTTATCCATATACGGGGGTTACCGAGTTGGCTGACCGGTCTTAAGACGTTCAATTGTGACTATAGTATAAAGGCACATATAACATGCCTAGAATGATGGGTCTCTCTCCAACCGTGAATCCTCGTTCATATTCTATTATCAGTAACTTGCCCATGGGCTGATCGGCATCCATGACCCCCTTCAATGATCTTGTGTATTGATCTCTTGCTACATGGTCGAGCAAAAAGCTCTATTCTCACTTGAAATCCGTTGTAAGATAGTGTCTAGCCCATTTGCATCCTGAAGCCTTCACCTTTTCTTCTCCGGTACTCTGGTTTGTATTTATGGGAGTACTTTCTAGAGAGGTTTGCGGAAGCCAATTCCTTCTCTCACTGATATTTGTCTTGCCTTCTTGCCTCAGAAGGTTAGCTCTTCTCTCTGGTCTCTGCATATCATGCCCCTCTTGAGCAAAGATTCCTTGTCTCCCTAATAAGAGAATTGTATATCTAGTTCTCTCTCTGGTTGGCTTGGAACTGTGCATACTCTTATATTCAGAAAGAAATCTCATGGGAAAATTTAAGCGATCAACTGCAGGCTTATCTTCTTATACCATCTCTTGTAATGCCATCCATCTCCTTGTATCGATCTTTTTTGCTTTTGAATAGGAGAGAAGAGTCTCTTCTGTGGCTCCATTAGGTATCATGAGTCCTTATCATACTGGGTAATCTCTTTCGCTTTCTGAATTGGAGGGAATAGTCTCCACTGTGGCTGCATTACTCATCACAAGTCATCATATTGTCTCCAGCTAGAACGTCCACTTTTCATTTAAAAGAGAGCTAATTATTCAAATGACGGTGATAAAGATGAGGTTGCAACCAACCATATCTATCCAAGGCCTTTAATACGTCTACTATGAAGCTAAATTGCTCTTTCGACTGTTCCAAGGTCTTTTCTTTGGGGAACAAAATATTTTTAAATGATCATCCGTATGTAATTTGGTCTTGGTCAACCTCAACCATTTAGATGCGCCGCTTCTGTGTCCGCACTTCAGACTGATGAGTGATGATAACTATTCACCCTAACCTGAATTGTTGAAGCATTGTTACTTACCTTGGGCCAAATCTTCCTCCTACATTCTTTTGCTTTATGTGCTTGTGATTATTTGTGCAAAACAAGAATATATTAAAAACAAAATTTTAGCTGGTTTACCAAATTAGTACCTCCACTTCACAATACTAGTCTTGTTTGCTTCTTGCACACTTGTTAAGAAGAGTTTAACTAGACTATAACAAAAAGGGGGGAAAACATAGATGTGGAACCCCTAATTTAACCTTCATTAATTCTCATGGAACTGGAATAAGCATAAAGAAAATCCAGAACTTCATTAATTTTTAGGGATAGATTTGGAACTCCATATTTGAAGTGCATTGGTTTTAGAATTATGGAGTAAACATGTTTCTTGATAATCTAAAAGGACATGTAGCCAACTAGGCTTTAGCTCAGTTGGTACCAATTTACTCTCTAATGTGAGAGATCACAAGCTCAATCCCCGAAAGTGGTCGATTTCAACAAAAAAGGTACAGGTAATTTGAGATGGGGAAAAGTGCATAAAAAGGACCAGTATTGTGAAATGGAGGCAGTATATGTCTGCCATTTGCTAGAAAAGATGTATAAATTGGATTTGGATTCTCAGCAGTGTTTTCCCTGCTCTGATAGATCTCTACCATTGGATTTTCCACATCAACCATCACAAGCATTGGCCTCCCTGTTTTAACTATATAAGCTGTTGAATCTACCAGAGCGGTGAAAAACAGAGCAGAGACACCGACTCCATATAAATTGATCCTCAATAATTCTGAAAAATTTTAATCCCTTTTTTGTTATGTATCAGATGGAAGGCTTTCAAGCGCCAATTAGTAAGCATACGATCTCACAGCGACGCCAAGGGAATCGAGATCAAAAGGTCGAATGATTCAATATACACCTACCCTTACCCCGATTGCATGTGCCACACAACAAATAAATCCGAAATTGTTAAATCGTTACCATCTCGATGATGTAGAATTTAGCAAGCTCCCACATTTGTGCTAACTCTTTTCCCACCCCTAACTCAACTCTTACTATGCATTCATTCTTTCATTGGCATCGGTGGGAGTGCCCTGATTTTCTGAAGCTTGTGGGCTCCACTGGAGCACATTGCTCCAATTTTTTGAGGCCTGGGATAGTAGAATCCCCTTGTACATGATAGAAGAGGAAAAGAGAGAGGTCTTGGATGCTGACATTTGAAGCCACTGTATGTACATGCATTGCCCTTGATTTGAACAGGCTTCATGTATATGTTGTTGCTTTACTCATTTTTGCAACGCACACAGAAGTTAGATTTCTAGAGTACGTGGGGCTATGGAATTTGAGTTGTTTTTACATGTGTTTTGTATTATTAGGTTACAGTCCCATTCAAGTTTTGTATTCTTACATTTCTTTTTGTCCGCAAAAAGAAAAAAGTGAGAAAAGGAGCATACTGTTGATTTTATGTTTTTTGAGTTTCAGATTTCTGTGAGTGTTTTACAGTTTAAGATTTGGTTTCCACTCTTGCTTATATTAGTTAATACGACTCTTCTATCTATCTATGATGTAGGAGCAGCAAGGACACAATAAAATGCCATTTTTACACCGTTTCCCAATCTACCCCTTGAGAAATCTTTTTATTACACATGTACCAAGGAAGTTGGAGTTGGCCAGCTTTAGTGATAAATGCATTTTGGATTTTCCTTTTGATTGGCCCATGGCTTGAGTTTGGGAATCATATTTTTCTAGCGATATTATGATATTGTTAGTTAAATAAATAATTTTCCCAAAGTTCTTTCAGTTAGTTTTTGCAGAGAAAACATAAATTTGAATGTCAATATCGCATCATGTTTGAGTTATCAAATATATTACAAAAAAGTAATAAAAGATAATTTAAAAAATTCAAAATAAAAATGCAAGGTTATGGAAACTCTTGGAAAGACAATACTACATAGCTTAGTGGATGTGCATTAAATAACTTTAAATAAGAAAGACATTCAAGTAAAAATACAACTTTAAGAAAAACCTAGAAAGTTGAAATATGCTAAGGTAAAACTTTGTTTAGAAAATTCTTTTATCTTATCTTTTTAGGGATTGAATTTTTAGAGTTAAAATGAACAATATTTTATTGTTGTGCTGTATTTTTTTGATGACGTTGACATCTTAAAATTGGAGAAATTTTTTGCCTTTTTTCTTTGTTTTTCAAAAATGGAGAATGATGACTCTAATCAAGTCCATTTGCATTATAATATAAAAGACATAATAGACAGAAGATGAGTAAGACTTTGTATATATCCCTCTAATACTTATAATTTATGTGGAGACCCTTAGAACTCTGGTATTTAATTTAGCCCGACCTAAAACCAGTATAGTTTGCAAATGTGTGGTATGAGTATGAAGGCATGCATTTAGAGGCGATCAAAAGCCAGTTAATCTGCACATCACTGCATGAGTTAGGCTATGGAAACCAAACAAGGCAGCACTAAAAAATCTTTTTCAAAATTGATGTTCTGGAAATTATTCCAATATAATAAAATGTAATTTCAACAAT
Source organism: Agapanthus africanus (assembly GCA_030015575.1). Lineage (NCBI taxonomy): Eukaryota > Viridiplantae > Streptophyta > Magnoliopsida > Asparagales > Amaryllidaceae > Agapanthus > Agapanthus africanus. The sequence continues at coordinate 198,455,227 of JASDDO010000028.1, read as the reverse complement.
ATGCTACATTAAATAAGAATGATGTTTTGGTTCTCCTTGCTCTCCATCCAATACTATTTTTTCATTTATTTTTTATTTATCAGTATGGATTTTCTGCGATTGCATAATTGAAGAGACTCGGCTGTCCGTAGACTATCGAAATTTGCATAGGAACTTTCTTAATTTTATAAAGAAGAAAGAATTGATTTCCGGAATGAAGTCAAGGTCAGAATGTATGTACTGAAATTTTATAATTTTCCTAAAGTTGAGGATTTTTTTCTTCAATTGCCTAAATGATAATAGAACCATGTCAATCTATTAGTTGGTGGCGTGGCAAGTATAATTTGCATACAACTTAGGATAACCACTGAAGAATAATAGATTGGATTTAAACTACAGTGTGAGATAACGCTTTTATCTTCTTCCTATGTGAAAAAATAAAATGGATAAATTGTTCATTCAATTTTTTCCTTCAATTATTTTTTAGGGGTAATCATGCTTTGGATCATTTTGCATATTTTTTCATGATCCTAGGCGCATTAAGCACATGGCTCCTATCTTTATCTATGGTCTCACTACTACAAATAAGGGTTGGCCTTACGGATTTATCCATAAGGGCAAACCACTGCCCCTACGGATATAGCCGTAGGGACAAGAAAATACCCTGTAGGTACAAACGCCATAGGTGCAAGTCGAAACCTTGAACTTGCCCCTACGGACAAAAATTTGCCCCTACGGAGTTCTGTGTAGGTCCCGTTTGTCCTACGGAATAGGCCGTAGGGGCAAAAAATTTATTTTATTTACGGTTTTTTAAAATAGTTTACGTGTACCTACGGATGAATCCGTAGGGCCAAGTAATAGCCCCTACGGATACATGCGTAGGTACATATCCGTAGGGGCAAAATATCAGGATTCCTGATATTTTGCCCCTACGGATAACTGGGTAGGGGCATTTGTTTGCCCCTACAGATATATCCGTAGGGACACGCTCAACCTCCTGATACTGAGATCACAGGGGAAAATATCAGTTATCCTGATATTTTGCCCCTACGGTTTAATCCGTAGGTACATATTAGATACCTACGGTTTAATCCGTAGGTACATATTATCAGTTTTTTTTTTGGAAAAAAAGGCTGCCTATTTTTTCTCGTCCTGTGCACAATAATATATATATCGATCAAATATAAAATTAATCATCACACAACATATATCGCAGTATTCATAATCACATCTCACGCATATAATATACAAAAGAAACCAAAAAACAGAATATGATATAAATATAAACACCGTAGGACCACCAATATCAATATCGTCCAAAATATAGTACAATATGTATCATATAAATAAATACATGTTTCAAAAAATAAGAATAAAAAAACTACCCTAGCTCGGTCCAGCTCCATCTCTGATAAACGCTAGAATCTGGCGCGCCTGCTCCTCGGTCAATAAATCATGCAATGCGGAGCGTACGGGAGTCTGAGCGGGCTGTGGAGCTGGCGATGTGGTCTGCGCAGCCGCCGTCGAGGTAGTGGCTTGCGGAGCCGCGGCTGCGGGAGTCTGAGCGGGCGGTGGAGCTATAGGAGCTGTCTGCGGAACCGCAGCCGATGTAGAGGCTTGCGGAGCCGCAGCCGAAGGAGATGCATGTGGAGGCTCGGCCGATGTGCCCCGTCGCGTCTGGACCTAACGTGTGTAATAAGCGTGTAAGAAACGTGTATCATTCGAATTCGTATCATTATCAAGTTATTTCGAAACCCCATTTGGATATCTAGTTTGGAAAACCGTAGTTTATTTTAATTAGATATGTATGTATGATTAATCAAAGCTAAGTCTACAACCAAATAAGCTCAGGCTACGTACTAATATTGGATATGTTGATATCTATAATATGACATGATATTTTACTATTAAATAGTATACATACCAGCATCTCCTTCAACTCCTGAACGGTGGCCTTCAAGTTCTCCAGTTCCTACTGGACACGTCGCTCACTGGAGACGGAGGAAGTAACCGCCGGGGTGGAGTCCAACCTCATATGGGCCCTGCTAGGGCCCAGTCCCCGGCCTCTCTCCCAACCTCCGTGGTGCCCTCCGTGTGCGGCGTCCAGGACTGGGGTCAGCAGCCTCGGATCGCTCTGTCCGGTAAAATCGATCCCCGATGCCTCGGCCTGCTCAACCACCCGCTCTTACACCCACATTAAGCAGTAAAGTATAAGTATAAAATTTAAATTTGAATCTTCCAAAATTAAAATTTCAAATAGGGGCTGAATAAATATTAACACCTACGCAATACTCCTGGGTAGCGACGTCGGGATATCGAAGCTCGCCCGTGGCGGGATCTGTCGAGGTGCCTTGGACGACAAGTATGCGGACAGCACGCTCGGTGTACCACCTTGCGCCAGGGTCTGAGCTGTCTGCAATATTAGAAAATAACTCTTAATATTAGATATATTAGAAAATAACTCTTAATATTGCATTATATCACAAAGACCGGTCTATTGTAATTTACCGATAACTCCATGGCTCGAGTAATATTCCTCGAGCCACCTGTATAAGTGGGGCGATCCCTCTTCGCCGACTTCCTATTCTCTATATTTTGAACGGCCTGTTTCTGCACAACGCATTCACATTTAGTTTTCTAATTAAGGAACACAAAAAAATAAATTATATTCTAAACAATGAATTACATTTAAAATACATACCTGTTTGCGTTGAGAGTCGAAAAATTCGCACAATAGAGGCCATGTCTCTACGTCGACTCTCGCAAAGGCCGGAGTAGATAGGAGGGCCGCTCTCTCTGCCTCGGGGGTCGCCATCCACAGGGAGTAGCAGTCGGCCTTCAGCTCATTCCTGTTGTATCGGACCTTAGTCTGCATGTTCTTCATCAGGCCATTGTACAGAGCATGAAGGTCGAGCACCCTCCCAGGGTGATCAGGGTCGGGTACAGGCTGAAAATCGTAATCCAACTGAAAATATAAAAAAAAAACATTGTTATTAGATTGCAAGTGTTAATAATAAATATATTGGATAAATCAAATGAAAATATATATCAATACCCGAGCCTGATCAAAGAAGAGGGCGAATGAGCGCTGGTGCTGCTCGCCCCACTCAACGTGAAGTGGATAGTTCTTCATGAGCCGGCTCTCATCCCCATATACAGGCCGAACCTCTCGGCATGAGGACCGGTATAGAGATAATCAAGGGTAAAAAAGAGGGGGAATGCTGCCTCCCCCTAGTTCTGTCAGACCTCAGCCTATGGGACTGATTCGGGCCTTGAGTCCCCCTCTGGGGATGGGGAGGCCCTGCGTCTGCAAGAAATATCAAGACAATCAATATTAAGACAAAGTTGTATTAAGAAATCAAGGTTAAACGAAAATTGAAGTGTGATATATACCTCCGGTGACTAAAGCACGAGCCTGGACCCGGCAGCAGCACGAGCGGGACGATAGTTCCTCCGGTGAGGAACAGCCGGTGTCCCGGATGCGGACGCATCCCCTCCAACTAGAAAATAAATATTGACGCTAAATTTCCATGAAGTTCATATTTATTCAATAGAGCATATGTAAAATGAATAAATATTTTATATTTATTCATACTAACCTACAGACGATGCGGAGGGTACGGAAGTGGCAGGAGTGGCCCCTGCGTCAGATGTGGACGCACCACCTATAATTAGACAATTAAAAATAGATTATATAAGTAATTGCAAAAAGAATGTGTAGATCAATAATATAACATTCTAAATCAATATGCATGCACTATAGGATATATAAACATACCCGCAGGTGCGGTGGTGTCACCACCTACAGCTAGACAATAATAAAAATTACTATCTAAGTAAGAGCAAAAGAAATGTGTGTATATTTATGATATAGCATTCTAAATCAATATACATGCACTATATGATATATAAACATACCTAGAGGAGCGGGAGTGGCCTCTGTCCCTGATGTGGACGCATCACCAACAATTAGATAATCAAACATTGCCAATATAAGTAATTTTGACATAAACATGCATGAATATCTATAATATTACATTCAAAATGGATATGCGTGCAATATACCTGGAGGTGTGGCAAAATCCATACGGAAGGAGGCATCCGAAGGGGTCTCCGATCTGGGTGCAAGACCGGCCCTCTGAAGCTCCCTACGCAGCTCTCCGGGTGGCAGAATCGCTCTGCCTCTGCCGGTGCCGCGGCTGGAGCTCCTGCCGCCCCTCGCTGCTCCCGTCATCGTCATCAAATCTAGATAAACGGTTCGTGGACGCATTAGACAATCATTAAAAGTATTGACTATATATGTATAGATCGTAAAATGTGAAGTAATAATATAACATTACTGATAACCTTTTTCGTTTCGTGGGCGTATTATACATATCTACTTGGATTTCATCGTCGATGTCATTTCTAACCCACGTAACTTCATGATCGGCCGAAGACAACCCGTCCTTCGAAACAGACGGTCGGAGCACTTTAAGCCTTCTCTCTTCTTCATCCTCATCGCTGTTCTTGAATTCCGGGACATCGTAGACATCCCTGGGTTTCCATCGGCATACAACACTCCATCCCGGATGCTTCAAACACTGTGAGTAGTATACTTGGAACGCTTGGTTCGGAAAGATAAACGGATCTTCCTGACCGTAAAATCGAAGTGTATTCACACTGGTCAATCCATATTCATCTTTTTAAGTCCCAAGATTGCTTCTCCACTTATCCGTATCGGTTCGCGTATCGTACCAAGTACATTGGAATATATAAAAGGGTTCTGATCGTCCGGGATAGTAGATGCCGAGTATACAATTAAAGTACCCATAATAAATCACACCGTCCGATCCTATCGTCGCAATCCTACTATTCTGAGTGGTTCTAGATGTTTCTATGTACTTAACTTCGAATTTGTATCCAAGGACACCAAATCCTTTGTAATATGCAACCTCCATACTAGGAAATTGAGCTAAACATCTTGAATCACTCTCAAATGATGCAGACAAGTTCGGATCGTGGATCTAACAAAACAAATTTTACGAAAAATACATAACGATACAAGTTTAGATTAAAACTGATAGCAATAAAATGTTGTTCGAATAACTTACATGATCTGTGACCCAATCACAAAAATTATCCTGATGATATTTTTCCAATCGTTCTTCGTTCCAATCAGGATGCCCCTCACGTACCTCGTTAAAATGAATTCTGTTTTCGACAAATAATGGTGACATTAATATTATATCATTTCATACACACACAAACACAAATATAACAATTAATCCAAAAAAACTTACTCTCTAATTTGTTCAAAACATGCGCAATTAAGAAAGATAAACCGGTATATCTTGTTGATAAATATAGTGTCTACCCTCTTATACTCGGCTTTACCGTATGGCCCGTCTTGAATTCTTCGAAGCCGGTTAAGTCTTGTCTCAATGTTCTCGTCCAGATAACGGGAACAAAATGTGATTGCTTCATCAAGAAGATAACCTTGCATAATAGAACCCTCTGGTTGATTTTTATTGCGTATATACTTTTTAAGAGTGTAGAGGTACCTAATGAAAATATGTTGAATAAATAAATACGGGCATACAAAACAACAATAAATTTATAAATTGCGCGAAACAAAAAATTACACGTACCTCTCGACGGGATACATCCATCGATATTGTACCGGTCCGGCTAACTTAGCCTCAGTTGCAAGATGAACCGTCAAGTGTATTATGATATCGAAGAATGACGGTGGGAAAATACGCTCAAACTTGCAAAGTATCAACGCAATAGAATTTTCTAGTTTATTCAGCGTCACAACCTCCAGTGTTTTAGCACACAACTATCTGAAAAAACAACATAGGTCGTTGATTACTAGACCAACCGATTCGGGGAGAGAAGTCCCGAGGGCTAATGGAAGAAAGTGCTCCATGATAACATGGTGATCATGACTTTTCAGCCCATCGATCTTGCCTTTCACAATTTTTATTTTCTTGCTGAATGATCCTGAGAAACCTGTGGGAACTTTCAAATTATGCAACACCTGCAGAAATCTTTTCTTCTTCGGTTGTGATATATGATAAGCGGCATTGGGAAGTACAAACTTGCCCGGTTTACCCGCTACCGGTCTAGAGTGCAATTCACTTCTTATTCCCCACTCCTGTAGATCCATCCGAGTATTCAGGTTGTCTTTCGATTTCCCGTCTTTACAAAGAAGCAAGTTGAGTATGTGCTCTGATACTCCCTTCTCTATATGCATGACGTCCAGACAATGACGCACTAAATTTGTTGACCAGTACGGAAGCTCGAAGAAAATGCTTAACTTGTTCCAAAATGGTGGTTTGACCTGTTTCGTCGGATCCATCCCGAATGTCACATTATTGTAACCATCCCACTGAGCAGTCACGTCCTCTCCGGACAATGGGGATGGAGGTCCAAGAAGCTCCTGATGACCATCAAAGTGAACCGTGTCTAACCTATAGGGGTGGTCTGAAGGCAGGAAACGTCGATGGCCGCAATAACAAACCTTCCTGCTAAAATTCAAGAATTTCGATGTTGTGTATTCATGGCAATGAGGACATGCTTTGTGACCATGTACGGACCAACCTGATAGCATTCCATACGCAGGAAAGCCATTAATTGTTCACATTAAAGCCGCACACAATATGAAGGTTGTATTTTTGTTTGCATCGTATGTCTCTACACCATCAATGAACAAAGATTTCAACTCCTCGATCAGAGGTCGGAGATAGACGTCGATATTGTTTCCCGGTGAGTTTGGTCCGTCGATAAGAAGAGGCATCATAAAGTATGATTGGTCCATGCCAACCAAGACGACAGATTATAAATTATCATTACAACGGGTCATGTGCTGTGACTTCCAGCCATATAGTTGAATGGGCAGAAACCATCACTAGCCAGTCCGAGCCGGACATTGCGAGCATCGCTACTGAATATTGCGTGCCTCCTATCGAAATCCTTCCATGCCGGTGAATCTCTTGGATGGCTCATTTTTCCATCTTCACTTGGAGGAGCACGGTGATGCCAAATCATTGCCTCGGCTGTTTTCTTGCACCTGAATAGCCTCTGTAGCCTCTGTGTTATGGGAAAGTATCGTGCTATCTTGACAGGTATATCAGGCTTCTTATCAGAATCTTTCGGCTTATACCTAGCCTCTCCGCATGTTGGACACTCTTTCAAATCTGAATTCTCTTTCCGGTACAACACGCAATTTTTAGGACATGCTTGAATCTTCTCGCACTTTAGACCTAAATCAGACATCATCTTCTGGGCTCCGTACCAGCTGTCGGGCACGTTATTTTCCGGGGGTATAGAATCTTTCAAGAATGAAAGAAGCATTGTGAATGACTTGTTGCTCCATCCATTTAGGCACTTAATCTGGAAAAGTTGGACGAAACATGAGAGGGTGGAATACTTCGCATTCTCATAAATTGGTTTTCTAGCATCATTCATGAAATTTTCATATTTATCCGCACGCGGTCCTTGACCGGAAGGAATGTCATCTTCGGTACGAATAGATTCATCTAGGGCAGCCTCTACCATATCCTCCATTTCTTCTGATGAAAATAAATTACCGTCTTCTCCTTCTGCCGCATTACCGAATTCTCCTTCTTCTCCTGCCGCATTATCGTGTTCTCTTTCTTCTTCTGCCGCATTACTGCATTCTTCTCCTTCCCCGTGATATTTCCAAGTTGTATAAAGTCTGGTAAACCTATATTTTACAATATGAAGCTCTGCCAATTCTACCTTCTGCCAGTACTTATTGCCACATGTATCGCACGGACAGAGAATCTTCTCTATTATGATCTTATTATGTGCGCGTGCAAATTCAATGAAAGCAGCAACTCCCGCGACAAACTTAGGTTGCATACGTTGTTGCCAATCCACATACATCCAGTCCTTAACTCTGACGTACTCATGGGCCATGTTAGACTGTATAACATATAAATTGTAGGTTATGGTGACTATATTGAGAAATATAAGAACGGGATAGTTACTGACAAAGGAGAAAATCCGTGTATATGCTTTGTATGTGCGTTTGTCGTTGAAAAGAATAAATTATCGAACGTATGTTAACCGATAGACGGGGACTAAGTGGCGCTTTTAGTTTCATATATGAGTATCAATGAGAATATGAAGGTTTCATATTATCATCGAGTATCATATATTGGTTTTAACTTGAACATCTTGAATCACTCTCTAATTATGCGTTTGTTGTGTATTTTTGTTGTATGTGTGTGTTCCGGCTGTCGGGGGTAAGGCTTCCATCCCATTAAGAATGTATAGAGCGAACACCCATTCGCTTGTGCTTTCAACCGTTTCGAGTAAATTTCGGCAGCACCTCCCCGCTGTTCTCCGAGTATACTGTAATAGAATAAATAATCATTTCAAAGCTGTGAAACAATGTTGAAATGAACATCTAATCTATCTTTGTACACGGAGAACCAGCGAAAAGGTACCGACGAAATATCTCGAAACGGATGAAAACACAAGTGAATGAAGGTGTTTGCTTTATACATTCCTAATTTGTCCACATGGGACAAATCTATCGGTTACCATACGATTGAATCTTCTCATCACATAGACTATACGACGGTTGTTAGTATCGAACTATACCGTCCGATATTTAACAACATTCGTATAGTTCTATGTCACGACGAATATCGCACGTATGTTAACCGATAGACGGGGACTAAGTGGCGCTTTTAGTTTCATATATGAGTATCGATGAGAATATGAAGGTTTCATATTATCATCGAGTATCATATATTGGTTTTAACTTGAATATCTTGAATCACTCTCTAATTATGCGTTTGTTGTGTATTCTTATTGTATGTGTGTGTTCCGGCTGTCGGGGGTAAGGCTTCTATCCCATTAAGAATGTATAGAGCGAACACCTATTCACTTGTGCTTTCAACCGTTTCGAGTAAATTTCGGCAGCACCTCCCCGCTGTTTTCCGAGTACACTGTAATAGAATAGATAATCATTTCAAAGCTGTAAAATAACGTTGAAATAAACATCTAATCTATCTTTGTACACGAAGAACCAGCGGAAAGGTACCGACGAAATATCTCGAAACGGATGAAAACACAAGTGAATGAAGGTGTTTACTTTATACATTCCTAACTTGTCCACACGGGACAAATCTATCGGTTAACATACGATTGAATCTTCTCGTCGTATAGACTATATGACGGTTGTTAGTATCGAGCTATACCGTCCGATATTTAACAACCTTCGTATAGTTCTATGTCACGACGAATATCGCACGTATGTTAACCGATAGATGGGGACTAAGTGGCGTTTTTAGTTTCATATATGAGTATCGATGAGAATATAAAGATTTCATATTATCATCGAGTATCATATATTGGTTTTAACTTGAACATCTTGAATCACTCTTTAATTATGCGTTTGTTGTGTATTTTTGTTGTATGTGTGTGTTCCGGCTGTCGGGGGTAAGGCTTCTATCCCATTAAGAATATATAGAGCGAACACCCATTCACTTGTGCTTTCAACCGTTTCGAGTAAATTTCGGCAGCACCTCCCCGCTGTTCTCCGAGTACACTGTAATAGAATAGATAATCATTTCAAAGCTGTGAAACAACGTTGAAATGAACATCTAATCTATCTTTGTACACGGAGAACCAGCGGAAAGGTACCGACGAAATATCTCGAAACGGATGAAAACACAAGTGAATGAAGGTGTTTGCTTTATACATTCCTAACTTGTCCACACGGGACAAATCTATCGGTTACCATACGATTGAATCTTCTCGTCGCATAGACTATACGACGGTTGTTAGCATCGAGCTATACCGTCCGATATTTAACAACCTTCATATAGTTCTATGTCACGACGAATATCGCACGTATGTTAACCGATAGACGGGGACTAAATGGCGCTTTTAGTTTCATATATGAGTATCGATGAGAATATGAAGGTTTCATATTATCATCGAGTATCATATATTGGTTTTAACTTGAATATCTTGAATCACTCTCTAATGATGCGTTTGTTGTGCATTCGTGTTGTATGTGTAACATGATTTTAAACCATTGAGATCAAGATTGATAGAACTGATCATTCACAAAGAGATTAAGGATTGACTTTTGACAGCCATATGAAGGAAAATTTTCTCCTACGGCAACCTAATAATATACCCATTATTCTCATATATACATATATGCAGGCAGGCATGGATACATACATGCAAATATTTGAAAAATTAATATATCAACTAAAAACTATTATTGCAATGGCATTCATCTATAACAATCAACAATTAAAACTACAAATGTAGGATACTGATATCATAAAACGTTATACGCAACATATGAATTCACATGACTGAAACATGCATCAAAAAACACATGTTCATCCAAAAGAAAGGCCACTGTCAACAAATATAGACAAATACGTCATAAAAACAGTAACTAATTAACAAGTTGATTAGCATCTGGATCAAGAAAATGATAAGAAAAACAATTGACTATGATCTATAATGACAAGTCTATTACCATGACTCTCAACTAACAAAGGTGGCTTTTCGTTCTCGGTAGCTTGATAATTGGAATTTCATGGCGAATAAAAATATGCATATGCCGTTTGACCGGGAACTTCAATAGGAAACTCAATGAGGTCGGGTGTACTTAAGTACGCTTTGTATTTCGCTATATCAGGTGATGAAGCCCAAGCCTTAGCTAGCCCCAGCCCCGCCCCAACCGAACCCCAGCGCCAGCCCCAGCCCAGCCCCAACCCCAACCGAACCCTAGCCCCAGCCCCAGCCCAGCCCCACCCCAACCGAACCCTAGAACCGAACCCTTACCCTAACCCTAACCCTAACCGAACCCGATGCCGATGCCGATGCCAAACCCTCACCCCTACCTGAACCCTAGACCTAACATCATCAAAATTAAAAATAATTTGAGATTTAATTACTAACCGGGCGTGCGGTGGAGGAGACGACAGAAATCGGTGGTCGACGACGATCGGCGAAGGTGGCGACGAGGCGCGGGAAGTCGACGAAGGTGTGGGAATGACCGACGAAGGTGGCGGTGAGGCGCGGTGGGGGCGAGGCGCGGGAACAGGCGATATGAGGCGCGGGAGTGTGAGAGAAATTTTGGGAACGATGAATGACTTTTCTGTGCTTTTTTTATTTATTAATAACCTATTTATATGCCCCTACGGACATAACCGTAGGTCCACCGTTTGCGGCTTCGTAGGGCAAAACAAAAAATTAGAACGTAAGGCACCGTAGGGACAACGATGTGGCCCTACGGATAAATCCGTAGGGGTAAGAAATATTTGCCCCTACGGATTCCTGAGTCCGTAGGGACAAAACCATATTGTAGTAGTGTCTCTAGTGTGTTATAAATTTGTGTTGAGTTCGTGAAATATCTCTTCCACTGCATAAAAACTCTGAAGTGAATATATTTTATATTCTGACACGTTTTGCGCGGCTGTATTTTTAATTTAATAAATCCGTATTTAATACGCATCCGGTGGGAATCGAATCCGGGCTGCTCTGATACTACGTGAAATGTCTCTTCCACTGCACCAAAACTCCGAAGTTGTAACGAGAGTTGAAGAAATATATTTTATATTATTACATAGTGAAATCTTTATACTGGAAGGAGGCGGTCTTGGTTGGGTCCAAAACCAACTCTCTTAACTGGCAAATAATTATGGGAGAAGGTGTACACATGAACAAAATGTGTGGGTATTGAAACATGTATATGCATCGTATTAGCATCAACTATGCCAGAGCTGACTGTTGAAAAAGAATGGAGATATATTGTCTTGAAAGTTTATCAATCCATTCATATTAAGATATAAATAGCACATTATCACAGTCATCCATTCATATTAAGATATAAATAGCACATTATCAGTCATATTCATTTAACTCCTTTTTTAATACACACACACACAAATCGAAATGAAATCGGCTGGAAAGCCAAAATCTTGTAATAGATCTGACAATTTTACGCTCGATTGTTGACTTCATGTCAATTCTCACTTGACTAGGATAACATTCTTGTTGAGGAAATTATTCACAGGAGATGAGCTTGCCATAATCATAAACCAGTTGAAAACCTCCGGCAAACCTTGGAGCAAATACAAATGGTGCTCTTATATATCAAAATCATCATTTGGATCCTCATTGGAATCAGGGTCTTTGATCGTCATCCGAATCACGGATATAATGTATTTCACCTGTCCCTGTATTATCTTTAGATAAAGCAGAAGGCAGCATCAAGCGAGGATCATTTTTGCTTGCAGCAGGGGATCTGCGACCATCATAAATATGAATAGTTTCGCCATTTCTTGAAAAAGGTCAACATAATATCAGAAAATTTTCCTACATTTTCACAAGAAAGATATCAAGATTTCAACCCCCAAATGCAACTACATAAATTATTTGGTCAGTGATGCATAGTCTTTTTTCCCCCTCTCCCTGCATGCAACTAAACTTAAAATAATTTTTTCCGTAGATAAATATATATTTTAGTACTGTAAAAATTATTTTTCAAAACAAACTTCTGTTCCCAACCACTTGTCTATAAAAGACTCAAGTTAGATGACTTCATAGGTGAAAAGAAATAATGAAGCATGTCTCAAAATAGCACTAACCTGAAACAATCAATAATGAATTATTACACTGCTTCAGGCTGGAAAAAATTAATTAAGTAAATCAATTGTCAGGGATAACCATTAGACTAAAAGTCAGAGCAAAGAAGACATTGTTCAGTTATAAATTGCTATGGTTTGGTGTTGTTTTAATTTCATCGTATAGAATTACATAGGATCTTTCCTTGAGCAATTTATGTCATTCATTCATATTGAAGAAATAGAGATTAAGCAAACTAGGAGGGCCTTGGCTAATATAATATATTGTTCAAGGCAAAATCCTACCAAGTTCACTATTGAATACATAATTATCCATCTAAAATGTCATCATAGTGGAATTGAAAGTCCGTAGTGATGCAGAGTTCTAATGCTGGCAGAGAATTTAAGGTGCATATATAGTAGAATTTTTCTAGATATATATCAAACCTCAAGAATCCTCACTGTCTTTTCCCCCGGCTTCAATATAATCGTTCTCTTCCTCGCAATCAATATCATCATAAGGATAATGCAACATTTCATTGTCGATTGTGAACTTGTGGTCTGACGTATGATGCTGATTGAGCCGCCCATAAAGTTCAAAATTCCTCTTAATTGTAACATGTTTCATAAAGATCAAAACCTGCCTTATATGAAACGTTGCAGTCTTAACATCTGTATCTGTTCCCCCTTATATAATACATCTGTATCTGTCCCCCTCTTAATTGTAACATGTTTCAAGTTCCTTGCAAATATTTGGACTGGTCGCATAATGTATAAGCCTACACTCTGGGCATTTCAGTGGTCTCTTGAGTCAACCATAGCAAAAACCACAGATTACTGCATTGGGGGGGGGGGGGGAGGGGGGGGGGGGAAGAGTGTTATCAACATTCAGGAATGTCCGAAAACAATAATATAATTTTTTTATTGTATAAAAATTCTAACCGTGTCCACAATTTAGCACGAGTGGCTCAAATAGATTTTCATGTTCTAAACTCTGGGTTTATTAATTTTCATATCATTTCGATATTCTTTATCCATTTATTTAGCATCCTAAACTATTCTACGTAAAAGAACCGTTAATCTATGCAATCATTGGATGCAAGGACGGGCGGTATCCAATTAACATGAAAATCGACGAACACATATCCAAGGACCCGATGAAAGATGGTCGGTTCGATTGTCGAAGCAAGACCTAATGAACAAGATGGTCGGTTTCGATCAGGATAAATCAATGGATTGTTTCAAGGACAATTCAACTCCTTCAACAATAAAATTAAATGTTTATGCATACAAATTTAATCAAATTATACAATTAGCCCGAGATCACCAAAAATCCTCGCAAGGACACTCCCCATCTTTAAACCGATGAAAACGACTACAATCCCTCACCAAAATCTCTCTCCCATAAATCTTCAATATAAACTTCGACGCAGAATGACGATCCCTGCAAACTCGCAGATTCTTAACGATCCGAATCTGAGTCCCGGGCGTCATCCGCAATTGCCAACTTCTCGCTGTGCCAATGCACTGCGTCTTCCTTATCCTCTTCATCCAAATCAAGCAGCATTTCCGAGCCAGTAGGCACGTATCCTGTCCGTGCCAGCTCTTTTCCGATTTCCACCACCATCTCGTATATCTCTTTATAATTCGGGTGCGATTAATCTCCTGCAACAAATTCGTAAATCTCGCCATCCAACTCGAGCAAAGTACATCCGGGCACTTTCTGAATCCCTTTCTTGCTCATCGCTTTCCTTATCTCCATCTTCTTCTCCCAGCGATTCGTCAACGCATATACATTCGATAACAGCACATAGTTTGAGCTATGTGTCGATTCTTTATCGATCAAATGCTCAACGATTTTCTCACCTAACTCGAGCTTCCCATGAACCTTGCATGCACCTATGAGAGTTCTCCAAATCACTGGGTTGCATTGAGTTTACAAATTCCATCACGTCCTCAACTAATCCAGCTCTAGCCAGCAAATCGATCATGCATCCGTAATGCTCGATTTTGGGGCGTTTTATCGAATTAAAGTAGCTCCGCCCTTCATCTACCAATCCAGCATGACTGTAGGCGCTCAGCATGCCAATAAATGCAACATCGTCAGGCTCAACCCCGGAATCCTTCATCGCCTCAAAAACCAAAACGGCTTCTTCAATCACCGAAGTCCACAAGACAATAGTTTTATTGGGCATTCGATTAAAGAAAGCCAACACCCCATCAACATCCCCGCGCAATTGAGGAAAAGAGAGAGGGAAGAAGGGCTTTGAAATAAAGCAAGTGACTTCCATGACTTGCATTTCACAAAAATAACTTCCACATTTGGCATTTTTCCATATGGATATAATACTGAATTTCTTTTTCTGCTACAAATATACACCTGAACTTTGTAAATAACAAATAAATACCTAGAACTTATGATATGATCACAAATATACAATCTGAATCTTTATATTCATTGACAAAAATGGTGCAAGTACAAGGGTGAAGTTTACAACTGTACACATTTGAAAGGAGTAACTGTAACAAGCATGTGGTACTCCGTGATATGAGAAATGAGAAGGAATGTAGGATGTACAAGATACACAAACGAGTTAGTTGCACAAAACAACCCTGTAAGTTATTATACGCTCCCTCTGTTCATTGATCAAAACACTGAAAAAAACACAAATTCTAGTCTAAACACCACAAATAAGTTCTAGGGTTGAATCAGGAATCATTTGAGTTGTTTTTATCAAGTGTTATTTTTTTTACGGTTTTGGTCGGATGAGCAATGCGGGTGTTTGCGCTAATAACTCACTCTAGGGGGTGTGAATGCTATACGACAAAACTACAGAGGGTTTGTTGCAGTAACCCTGTACGTAAACTAGGAAAAAACAACCCAAGGGCTTGATGCGTCTCTGAGATAAAAAACAACTTCATCCATCAATCCATCCAAAATGATATCCTCCAACTCTAAGCCCACACCCTCACATTCATATCGAATATCCATCCATCCATCGTTTTTCGAGAAATCTTGAGCCACGGCGTGATGATCTAATGCTGGATCAACCTCAGGTTCATAATCAAGATGCCTACGGATATTTGCCCAAACTTCCTCTAGCATGCGGAACCCTGAAGGCATTGGTCTAGTGCACGTGTCAAAGCACGTGAGCCAAGGGTAACAAGAAGATGAAACGTCATAAATTTCCAAAAGAACTTCGTTAATTAGATCAAACAGAAGCTGGTACTCAGGAAACAAATTATCATCCGCTGTACATTCTGTTTCCTCAAACAATATAGGGTCAATTGGTTGGCTCGGTGAGTACCAAGCTTGAAGAAATTCATCGGCACCGAACCCAGATTTCCAAAGTATCTCACGTAATTGAAGTGAGCCTCATTTTGAGGATCAGCTTGAACACTGAAAAAGTTATAATAGTCATCGAGTTCACTAGGACCTTGTAAGCTTCGCCTTCAAATTGATCAAAAGCATCCATATCCAACTCGTCTTGCTGATAAATCGAATATTCAAGCTCCTTCAACTCCAAATCTGCAAGATGGAGGGATGTCAGAAATTAAGTTTCATGTATTACATTGTCCGTCCATATAAAGCCTGCTTTTTGCATTTTACTTTCATGTGCATGTCTGTCTGTAACATATTGAACTGTGACCTTCAGTCTATGAAGCATGAACACCAATAACAAGGTGTCGTGTCCATGCCCGACACTTATCTCACACCGACACATGCCTGATAACATGTGTATGATTATTCAGATACAATATATACGTGCTGTATGAGTGTAGTATACATGTCACATGTGTGATATGTACCTCTAGTAGAATAACACGTTGGCTTCAAATTACTTACGTTAGAACTTTATTCATCCTTACATCTAGATAACATACCTTACTTTATTTATATATAGATATAGTTGGTGACTTGATATTGGTAAATTATATAATTATTGTATTATTCAACTAGTTAATTTATTTACAATGCATCTTTCTTGGTGATTATTGAAAATTGATTCTTTTCAGTTGGATGTTTCTTATGTTATATCTGAATAACTATATGAGTATGACTCAGTCATGCTATGCACCTGCAATGAAATTTAAAATTAATTTAGCATAGACAAAATTATCTTTAATCCAGAAAAAATGTTATTAATCAGTGCAACATTATTATCTATGAAGGGACTAATCTGCTAAAAAAAGGGATAAGACAGGATGAATATATGAATTATGATTATGGAGTGATGTGGATAGGTTGAAAATATTTTCTTCTTTTAAGCAGAATGTCATTTTACCACTCAAATTGAACTTTTAGACAACCTCAAAACTGCAAACCTCGTCAAGATTAATGAGGCTTTGCTTTATAATGGTAAGAGATGATGCATGGTTTTGGTTTAACAGACTCTAATTGTTCGGCATTGCATGCAGTGTTATATTTGCATGATGCACAATTGAAAATATTTTAAATACTAATTTTGATATCTTACTCAGTGTATCAGAAAATTCTGCAGGATTGGGGTGATTCTCTGGAGAATATAATTCAAGACCAGAGATCTGGCTTGTGATACAACATTTTGGCATCCTTGTCCACGCTTTCCCCTGTATGTACTGACATATCTACCGTCTTGAGCTGACTGATTTCACCAATGCCAACTTCCAAAGGTATCTTCAGGGATTGGGAAGCATCAAACACTTCATATTGAGCATTTATATTCAAAGAATTCAAATCAAAGTCCGGAAGCGAGAAAATTCTTCCCAAGGTTTTTGGAGGTTCATTCTTCAACTTCGACTTCTCAGGAGTCCTTTTATATTCTCGACTAGGAATTGACTCGAGCAAACGAGAATATTTATCTAAGGATTCATTTAAAGAGTGAGATCTTTTAATGCTTTTACTTCTTGAGTGATCTCTATCCAAAAGTCCCTGTTTTTCTCTCTGCGCATCCTTAGATAAATTGCTTCCATATGGGATCTTATGAAGAACTCCATCCATTGAAACTCGACATCCTTCTTTATTATTGTTGTTCACTACTTCTTTTATCCTTTTCTTGATGACCTTGAACCGAGCTGCGGCATTTCGAGACTCGAAGGTAGAACCGATTTTAGAATTGTCCACGCTACCGGATTCTGATTTTGGAATAAAAATCTGATTGCTGACAATCTTTGGTTTTGCAGTAGAGGTTCCAGCCTGAAAATCCTCTCTTTCATTAACTGGTATTTCGCTTTTCTGCGCCCTGTGCTTGAACCTTGAGATTTCACTGTTATGTTCGCATGACAAGTTTGTCACTGGGAATGAACCAGATCTATCCAATGGTCTCTCTGCATTAGCAATCTTCTGTCTATTATTATTATCTAGAAAATTTGCAACGGAGCTCAGGGCATTAAGAACTTTCAGCAGCAATTCTTGGTTGTTATTAAGTAATACCATCATATCAAAAATTTCTTTCGATTGATGGAGTGTCATGTCTCGTTCGAGCACTTTGGCATCGGTAGCTTTCTTATTCGTCATGGCCTCCTTTGCATTGTGCAACTTTTCCCTCAGAAGTGAATGTTTCTCTAGCAAATGATCCGGGAGCCTATTGATCGAGGAAACACTATCATGAGAATTATGATCAACATTTTCAACGTAATTGTTTCCATCCATATGATGAATTGAAATGGTTCGCAGCAATTGCGCCGTCATTGGAGAAGTGTTCTGATTTAGATCTTGCTCACTAGGCCTTCTTCTGGAATTTAGACTCCTTGTGAGCATTTTGCCAGAATGGTTTCTTGAGACCCTCCCTTTATCTTCTATCTGGAAGACCAATCCACATAATCATTAAACAGGTCCAAAATTGTCATTTAACCTTGACAAAGAATTTGATGAAAAATAGAATTATTTAATCAGCAAATTAATGGAGAAATGCATATATATTTATACTAGAGTTTACGGATACAGGTATTAATCTAATATCAATGCCCAACTACTTTATCTAATATTATCTCTAACAATATAATATTATCTCTAACACTCCCCTCAAGCTGGTGCATACATATCATGTAAACCCAGCTTATTATATAAACATTCAATTCTTGCTTTTCCCAACGCCTTTGTAAAAAATATCTCCTGATTGATCCTTACTTGCAATGTATTGAGAGTAAAGAAATTCATTCTCCTTTTTCCGAACAAAATAACAATCAACTTCAATATGCTTAGCTCTCATGAAAAAACATGATTAGACGAAATATGGATTACTGCTTGATTGTCACAAAAGAGAGAAATATGCCGATGAATTTAAAATCTAAGCACACTTAATAGGTTAGTTATCCAAATCAACTCACACGTAGTATGAGCCATAGCACGGTATTCAGCCTTCGCACTTGATCTAACCACAACCTATTGTTTCTTACTTTTCCACGATACCAAATTACCACCAAGGAAATTACAAAAACTAGTAGTAGACCTCCTATCAGTCAGAGATCCCGTCCAATCAGCATCACAAAATCCCATCAACTGTTGATCTCCGTGATTGCAATAAATTAACCCTTGATATGGTGAATTCTTCAAATAGCGAACAATACAAATAACTGTTTTCCAATGCGGCTCTTTTAGAGAATTCATAAACTGGCTCACTACGCTAACATCAACAGAGATTATTATCGTAAGATAGTTACGCTTCCCAACCAATCGACGACGCCTTTCTGGATCTTCTAATAATTATTCTCGATCATTATAGAATTTCTTATTAGGATCCATCGGTGTACTTATAAGCTTGGTACCCAAAAGTCTAGTTTCTTCTAGAATATCTAGGACATATTTCCTCTGAGACAAGCAAATACCTTCTAAGGAGTGTGCAAGCTCAATCCCTAAAAAATATCGCAATAACCCCAAGTCCTTTGTATGAAAGTGATGTTTGAGAAATTTCTTAAGAATATCAATCCTGTCAGCATCATCTTCACTGATAACAATATCATCAATATACACCACTAATATAATTCTCTTTCCTTCAAGGACTAGTGTAAAAACAATATAATCATTTTTGCACTGATATAAACCAAACTCCTATACAACGGCACTAAATCTACCAAACCAAGCTCGAGAAGACTGCTTGAGCCCATATATAGATTTTCACAGTCTACATACTTTGCCTTTCTCCCCCTCAACCACGAAATCAGGTGGTTGGTTGGTCCATATATACTTCTTCGAGCTGATCGTGGAGAAATACATTCTTGATATCCACCTGATATAAATGCCAATTCAAATTTGCTGCTAAAGAAATCATAATGCGCACAAACTGAAGCTTCAATACTGGAGAAAATATCCGTATAATCAATTCCATAAGTCTATGTAGCTTTTAGCAATAAGACGAGCCTTCAGCCGCTCAATAGTCCCGTCAGAATGATATTTAATAATGTACACCTAACGATATCCAACTGATGATTTACCGGACGGTAAAGGAACCAAATCTCACGTACCATTCTGATACATAGTATACATCTCTTTCTCCATAGCTTTTTTCCAGCCAGGATGACCCAAACTTCATGTAAAGAACCGGGTAAGGAAGATGAGAAGAAAGATACAAAGGACTGATACCTAGATGACAATTGTGGGTAGCAAACAAACTTCGATATGGAATGAGGAGTACAAGAGCATGTACGTTTTCGTAACGCAATAGAAAGATCGATAACAGATTGTGGAGCTTGTATAGGATCTACCGACTGTGGAGCTTGTACGGGATCTACAGACTGTGGAGCTGATCGAGTAGCAGACTGTAATCGTGGCCTTTGTAAATAAAAACGATGGACTGGTGATTTGGTAGGAATAACCTGCGGTTCTTCAGGACTCAAATCAACATCCACAATAGGTAAACAATTAGGAGACAACAAAGATTGTTCAGTAGAGGATTCACTTGACGGAGAAAAATGTGGTACATCATCAAAGAAAGTGACATCTGTTGAAACATAATATGTATTCGATGTAGGGTCCGCATTTGTAGCATTTCTAAATTCGAGAGTATCCTAAAAAGACACTTAATGGCACGATGATCTAATTTATCTCCTCCGGGTCCGCATTTGTAGCATTTCTAAATTCGAGAGTATCCTAAAAAGACACTTAATGGCACGATGATCTAATTTATCTCCTCCAAAAGCAAGTCTACGAACAAAACATACACTACCGAACACTTTAGCAGATAGTGAAAAATGTGATGCTTTTTGGAACAAAATATCATGAGGAGACTTTCCTCCCAAATTAGAAGTGGATAAACGATTAATAAGATAACATGCAGTTAAAACCGCATCACTCCGGTACTTTTTGAGAACATATATATGAAACAAAGAACGAGCAATTTCCAATAAATGACACATTTTCCGTTCAACGATCCCATTTTGTTGAGGGATATATGAGCAAGACGTCTAATGTGCAATCCCACTATCAGAAAGATATTTATTGAAACAATCAGAAACATTCTTTTGCATTATCGGTATATAAGATTTTCAACGACACACCAAATTGGTTTTAAACTTCCAGATGAAAGACACGAAATATATTAATTAATTCAGAACGGTTTTTCATCAAATACAAATAAGTGATGCAAGAAAAATCATCCACAAATATGACTAAATATTTAAAACCTAAATATGATGGCCCATTGAAAAGACCCCAAATGTCTGAATGCACTAAATGAAAAGGGTTCAACATATGACTATCAAAAATAAGAAAAGATACACGATGATATTTCCCAAACTGTCACGACTTACAATCAAGTGATTTCATAGTCCTAAGGTGCGGGAATAAACCCTGAAGAACCTTCAAGTTGGGATGACCTATCTGACAGCGGAGCTGTAGAGGAGAAACTGATGAGGACAACAAATTTGTGGAACCTGAAGAAAAAACATTATCCGTGTTCAAATAATAAAGACCTTAAGATTCATGCCCGCCACCAATCAGCTTTCTGATCTGCAGATCCTGAAAGACAAAATGTGAGGGATAAAATATCACAGAATAATTTAACGATCTCGTAAGTTTGCTAACGGACAATAAACTAATAGGGAATCATGAAACATGATAAACAGATGAAAGCAAAAGATCTTTAGATAGATGTACTGACCCACCTCCAATGATAGAGGAGGTTTGCCGGCTAAGATGACATGAGATTTTTGTGTAGACGGTATGAAGAAAATAAAAGAATCACGATTACCTGTCATATGATCTGTAGTACCTGAATCAACGATCCAAGGCTTGCTAGTGGCACTACAAGCCATAGGAGCACCTGAAGCATGGATTGCCATGGTAGCTGAAGTAGACTGCTGAGAAGAGAGAAGCTTGTGATACTCATACTCAGAAATAGATATCATCTTTGAGGTCGAAGATGCCGCATTAAATGAAATAGTGGGATGTGAGGACTCAAATATATCATGAGAGGATGCATGAGTAGCAGAAAGTCTGGGATATAGATCCCAACAAAATTCAACAGAATGGCCTGATTTTTCAGTATGTGCGCAACTTTCCACCTCGACCACCACCACGGCCATGACCACCACCACGACCACCACGAAAATAGCCACTACCACGACTACGTGTACTTCCAGATGTGGTTATCAATCCAGACTTATTCCACACTACTATCATTACGCACATTAGACAAGCTATCTGACACAGAAGAACGGCGTAACCTGAAGAATACCTCATAAACGGTTGGAATCCCTTTAACTTCCTAAAATAGAAGTTCGAACGGACTCATACTCCTAGAGAAGACTCGATAAAAATTGCACAACATTCAGTATCTCACGTTGCTTCTTCATCCGCAACATTAGAAGAAATAGGCTGACACAAATCCAACTCCTGATATATAATCTATTGAAAGACGAATAATGATCTTCAAGAGAGATCGTTCCTTTCTCCATCGTGAAATAATCCTGATACAGCCGATAAATGCGTTCAATAGTGCTAGAACCCGAGAATATACTTTTAAGTTGTCCACATGTCTCCTTCAATATAGGCAAAAACACAATATTATTGTTCACCTTAGATTCTATGCTATTTCACAACCAAGCCCGAATCTACGTATCTTCAGCAAGCCAATCATCATATTTCTTTGCATCTTTGTTCTTAATAGGAGGACTTTCCAGCAAGTAATGCAACTTCCGTTTACCCATCAAGAAGGTCTCAATTGTACAAGACCATTGAACATAATTATCACCATTAAGCTTTGTCGACACCATTAGGTAAATAAACATTCTTCATTGCTCGACATCATCGACATGATTCCAGTAGCAAGGATCAACCACAACCAACAATGACCAACGACGAACAACGACCAACAACCAATAACAAACAACGACAAACAATCAACGATGATCAAACCAACATCCGCATCAACGACATCCAACATTCAACGATAAACAACCAACGAAAAAATCCAATGATCAACATCCAACGAGACCTTCGTGGGATATGTGATCTGGTCAATCTGTGTACGTGGGATTTGCAATGATGACGACGGGATCTGCGATGGGGGTGCTGGATCTGCGATGGCGACGACGGATCTGCGATGGTGACGACGGATCTGCAATGGCTTCGTGGGATCTGCAATGGCGACGATGAGATCTGAGATCTACAATGGCTTCATGGGATCTACGATGACGAGGGCGCTAGATCTGCAGCGATGAGAGTGCTGGATCTGCGATGATGGATAGATGGCGCTGGATCTGCAGCGATGAGGGTGTTGGATCTGCGATGATGGATCTGGATCTAGATCTGCAGCGATGAGGGCACGAGGTGAAGAGGGCGGTGGAGGCGGCGGTGATGGCTAGATGTTGCGACTAGGGTGCTCTGGTACCGTGACAAAGAATTTGATGAAAAATAGAATTATTTTATCAGCAAAATAATAGAGAAATACATATATATTTATACTAGAATTTACGGATATGGATATTAATCTAATATCAAAGCCCAACTATTTTATCTAATATTATCTAACAATCTAATAATATCTTTAACAAACCTGAACATTTATTGAATAAAGAAAAAAAGGGACCAAATGGTGTTTTGGATTTTATCTATAAGAAAAAATAACAAAAAATCAGATAATTTAATACTCAAGTGAGCTAGCCATCCATGACAATCTGGAACTCTAAAAGCAAGATTGTAATTTTTAGAATGAGACAAATATCTTAGCAAAATAATGTAAAGGAGAAATAAAGAAGGTTGTAATCTCTAGAATGAGATACAGATCTTAGCAAAATCACTCCAGAACTCTAAAACAAGCAATACAAAATGTAAGAGTTACCGACTTAGTACCGAAAATTCAGGAGTCTATTCGCTATCTTGATACATATTAGGTCAGGAGAAGGATACATGAACAAGAACAATTAAAGATAAATAGTAGTAAAAGGACTTAGGGTTGATATTTCATGATCCCAACGAGGAAATGAATGTCTTACTATTATCTGAAGGTAAAACATCACAGTTTATGCTTAACTACCAATTTAAGGCATAGGGTAAAATAGAATATAAATCAAAGTAGCAAAACCTATATCACATATCTACTAATATAATGAAAAGTCCTCAAGTGTTGAATAATTGCAAGGGTTTAGATTTCTCAAAATAATGAGGAAAAAAAAGAGTAGGAAAGAGAGAAGTGAGAGGCAAAGAAAAGAAATGCAAATTAAAAACTGAAATCCAAAACTCATGGATACCGACCACTAAACAAACCAGCCATGCCTCAAAAACCCTGAAAACTCCTTTCCTCAAAACCCCTCTTATTCAATGTCTCTGGAACCCACCAAACTCTCACCTTGGTTCTACCAAGCTCCCAAAATATTCAAAAGCCATCTTATCTTGGAGAAGGAAGAAAAGACGCTCTTTGGAAGATGATATGTAAATAAAAAAGTTTATCTTTACTAACCTAGCGCTAAGCCTTGAGGGGTTTCAATTTGGTGGTTGGTTTGTGGGATGGTTTTTTTTGCCCCCCCCGGGGGGGGGGGGGGTCCTCTACCAATTCCCATCGTTTTAGACTCGGTTCCATTAAAAATTCAAAAGCTCTGCCAAACTAATCAACATTGCTACCAAATGATAGGGCCTGCTTGATATAGCTGCACGAGGTGCGGGGTTAAGGGGTAAATAGGTGGAAACCCCCTCTACTTTTGCGTGAATAGAGAGAAACCTCCCTTTCCTCAACAACATTATTGTTTTCATTACTTATTCCCAAAGTGACCCTCAACTTCTATCAATTTTCTTCTATTCTTTAATTAACTGCCGCAATTAATTTTGTAACCAAGGTGTACTTTGGGAATAAAAAGTATTGGACACAGATATAGTTAGGATGGTTAAGAAAAGGACAAAATGCTTATTTTTTAAAAAACTGAGAATGGTTTCTTGGCAATCCAACACAAACAATGAAGGTCTCTTGCAATTTATCCAAGAATAAATAAAAATCACATTTATAAATACAATACCGGTATTGACCTGTCGTGATTTAACATCTAATTTATAAGGTAATTATTTAATGAAGATATGGTTTCCATTCATTTTATCTTTTAACTATTTTCAATATAAATAGCTTGCTTTAAAAAAACCAGCACGATAGATTATGTACATAGCAAGAAAAATTAATAACTAATTTTTGCGCATGATTTTCATATATGAAGATGTGCAACGCATGTGCAAAAACATCAGTTACTAGTAACAGATTTCCTTCCGCGGTACTGTATGCAGATAAAGCCTTATGACTTATGAGAATAATTCGATTATTATCCTAAATAAGAACGGTTAATATCTTAATGAAAGAATTGATGTGGACTACATATTTGAAGCTTAACAAAGAATGTGACATAAGTAACATCTATGCCATCAAATCAGGGAGATCGACTTACCAGAATGTTCGCATCTTTATCCATAACTTGGTTCCCTTCATCGATTGAAACAGTGTTGTTCACTTTTGGCGATTTAGACCCTACATCCAAACAATAAATGCATGGCATATAAACAAAATTGTTGATATCATTACACATAAATTAGAACTATTTCTTCTCACACAACGAACAGCATAATAAAGTAGAGAAATATATCACATAGATCATCTACGTATAAATCACCCGGCAAAATCGTATGGCTATGTATGGTTTCAGACTATTTTGACAAAAGAATCAGATCAAGGTAAAAGAATGAATCGGAGCAGTACTTTTCTAGACTGGAATCATAATGAAGAATTCAAATCTACATCATATCAATTGCAATGCAAGATTGAAGTTTCCATCAAGGGGTTGTATGGTTAGATGTAGTTCGAGCCTTGTGTAGTTCCAGCTACACCAAAATCTAAACATGCGTGTTTGGTTTCAAGCGGTTGTTGTTCAAAATGTAGTTATTTGGGATGCAACCCTCACAAGAATTGAACCAAAGTCTTATCACAGGAGCTATGCTTCTTTGATTGTTCAAAATGTACAAAATTTGAATTAGAAACATGTTGTTAGAACTGTGTTTAGATATTTAACACAATGCCATCTATAGCCATTGGAACACAAGAACAAAGTGACAAGCAGCTATGGCATAAATAAAACCAACCAAAATAATTTTCAAAGACTTGCAGTTGGAACCGCAAACGGCAAAATATACTTCCAACCGCTGTTGTCGGACTCGCGTACAGTGGAAAATGCAATGAATTTCAAACAACGACCAACCAAACAGACACACAGCAAGCGAATGAAAAACGGCGATTGAATACTCGACTGAATTACTCACTTTCGCCGTGTCTACCATTGCCGCTCCTCTTATTGTAGGCGAGCATCTTCCTCACATGGAGCCGTTGGTTGAAGTCGAGGAAATGACGTAGGCCCCCCATGCACCCATGGGGAATCCCTTCATCCCCAACCTTCGATCTCTTTTGCCCCAAAGGTTCGGCCATAATGTAGCAAACTAAAGCGAATGGTGCCCTTTGATCATCTCTGTACAAAAATGAGCAAAGTTGAATTTTTTTCCATAGAATTCTTTCTACAATAGCATATAGCATTGTAATTTGGGCATAAATTAGGGTATGGAGATGATAAAACGATCAAAAATCAACAAAGAGAAAATAGTAATTAAAAGAAATCCCTAACCTTGCGATCGAAGTGGTCTCTGAATCAAAAGCTACAAGATGGGAAATTAGGGTCAGGGCAATAAGGAAATTTGGGAGGAAATCTGGGGTTTCGATAGGGATCTCGAGAGAGGGGGGGGGAAGGCCCCAATTTTGCTCCCATCGTTTCATTTCTTTTTCTTACAATTTTTCGTTTTTGTCCCCCTTTTTGGAAGGCTGATTTTATCGTTGTCATGCAGAGTCTCTCCCCTTGTTTCCCGCCATAAACTCTCAACGCAGACAGAGTGTTGTCGGTGCGAGTAGCTGGATCTATTCTTTTAGGGCCTGTTTGGTTGCAGGATTATGGGTTTGGATTACAAAGTTGAAAATTTTTGGATTTGCTAAATTGTTATTTGGTTGGTTTTAGTTTTCTAGTATTGGATTTGTGAATCCTTGTAATCTTTGTTTGGTTGGTAAAAAGAAAATGAGATTTTGATTTGAGGATTTTAGAGAGCCATAGACAAAGAGAGGATTATTAAATAAATAAAGTACCATGGGTCCCATCTAAAAGTACAATGAACAGTGTAAAATACTAGCAAATTCTCTAAAAAATTTGGATTCAATAATCCTTGTTTTGTGGTGGGCCCTCCATAAAAAACATAGGAATCCTATAATCCAAATTCTCCAACCAAACACAAAATTATGAAATCCATCGATTCCACAATCCAAAATTCCATAATCTTACAACCTGAGGAATTCTTTCTACAATAGCCTATATGGATTTGGAACGTGTAATAAGTTCATTTTTTTAATCCAAAAAGGTAAAATTATTTGTACATCATCCCCCGCCAAAAAAAAAAGGAAAAAGTGTAAAACCTGGATATGGCTTCCCAACTTTTTAATATTTACAATTTTTTAATTTTACCATATTTATTTATTTTATTTCATCGCATGCCTTTCTGAATGATTTAAATTCAAACATACAAACAACATATGAAAATAAAAGACCATCACCGTTTACTAAAACGGCAACGGACGATGGAAATTGCATCTTCTAATTTATATACACGTGCATCATGTGTGCAAAAATCTAATCATTTTATATAATCAAAACATGGATGTTACTATTGTGAAGTATTTAACAATTATGTTAGGGTCTAAAGATGGTATCAATTACTATAGGCGGGCTTTTCAAATGACGGTTGGGATGGAATAAATCCTAAAATAAAAGAAAAGGGGATCTGTAGGGACCATGTCGGTCCAAACTGCAGCGACCTCTTACATGGATCAGTGGGGTCCATTGACCCAAACGATAGACCACTGCAGTCACGGTCCAATGCATGCCCCATTTTCTCTTAAAGCAATGCCAATCAATTATTTCTCTTACTTTGTCTCGAAGTAAATTATGACTTAATTTTTAGATGAATGTTCCTTTAGTTTAATTCTTAATTTTATATTCTAGAGAACCACATAAATTGTACATTAAAGAGCATCGCAATGATGGCTATTTAAGGTTTTGCTAACATCATAACCATTTTAATCTTATCCATGCCGAAAATTTTCTTGCTAAAAAAAAAACAAAGGTGAAAAAGCATTCAGTTTGATTACAGGATAATATGATAGTAAAACCGTAATTTCATGTGCAAATGCACGGGAACCGATCCAAGATATGTCGAGTTTGGATCTATTAAATATGCGATTTTAATTCTTATTCTTCTCTCGTTTTTGCGAAATTGTTTTCATACTTGATGTGTGGGAGTTTCGAATCAACATGCTTTTCAGACGAGCTTTGACAGATTTAATAGCTTCCACAAAAAGAATCCTAAGAAAATCTCCTTTCTGAACACCACAAGCTTCGGTAACCTCACCTCATAACGTGACCACACCGCACCATAATCTTCATTAAAATAATCCCCCCCATCAACGTCCCATCCTTTCCTTCTCTCCTCTCTATCCCCTTCACTCATTAGTGAAGTGAAGCGAGAGACATATGGCAAACCCACCGCGCATTCCCCGATCTACCCCTGCCATCCTCCTGATATTACTCGTCCTGCCCCTGGCGGCAACCTGCGCCGTCAACGTCACCTCCATCCTCGCCGCCTACCCCGAATTCTCCGGCTTCAACCGCCTCCTCTCCTCCACCTCCGTCGCCGTTGACCTCGCCGGCCGATCCTCCCTCACCCTCCTCGTCGTCCCCGACTCGTTCCTCCTCAGATCCGATCTCCTCAAGTCCAGCGCCATCGCTGACGTCATCCGCTACCACGTGCTCCTCGAGTACCTCACGTGGTCCGATCTCGACGACATCCCCTCCACCGGCGGCAGGCTGGTCACCACGCTATACCAGACGACGGGGCGTGCCTCCGGCGACCTCGGCGCCGTCAACCTCACGAGGACCGTCGACGGAAACGTCACCGCGAGGTCGCCGGTGCCGTTCTCCTCCTCGAACGCCACCCTCCTCTCCCTCGTCAAGACCCTGCCGTACAACGTCAGCGTCTTCTCCGTCGACGCCCTGCTGGTGCCGTACGGCTTCGATCTGTCGGCGTCGGACGCGAGGCCCCCGCCGCTGGGGCTGAACATCACCAGGGTCCTCGTCGACGGCAAGGAGTTCAACGTCGCGGCGTCGATGCTGCTGGCCTCCGGCGTCGTGGAGGAGTTCGAGGCGGACGAGAAGGGCGCCGGGATCACGATGTTCGTCCCGACCGACGAGGCGTTCGGGAACCTGCCGGTGACGGAGCGGCTGCAGTCGCTGACGGCGGGCCTCAAGGCCGTCGTGCTCCGCTACCACGTGCTGCATTCCTACTACCCCTTGGGATCTCTCGAATCGATAGTGAACCCGCTGCAGCCGACGCTGGCGACGGAGGACGTCGGCGCCGGGCGGTACACCCTCAACATCACGAGAGTGAACGGATCCGTGGCGATCGATACCGGTATCGTGCAGGCCTCTATCACGAGGACGGTCTTCGATCAGAACCCCGTGGCGGTCTTCGCCGTTTCTAGGGTTCTGCTGCCGAAGGAGATCTTCAACAACGAGAGGCTGGCTCCGCCGCCGCCTGAGGCCCAGACGATCGCGCCTGCATCGCCGCCGGCGGGGGCATCGTCGCCGTCGGGGATGAAAGGGGAGATTATATCAGGATTCGCCGGCGTTTCGAGCAGCGCCTCGGTTTGTATACTGTTAGGGTTCTTGTATCTAGTTCTAATTGTATGAGATTTAGATCCAGGGTTTTTTGTGAGTTGTTTTTTTAAGAAAAAAATTCGGGGCAATTATTTGG
This sequence comes from Agapanthus africanus, assembly GCA_030015575.1. Classification (NCBI taxonomy): domain Eukaryota; kingdom Viridiplantae; phylum Streptophyta; class Magnoliopsida; order Asparagales; family Amaryllidaceae; genus Agapanthus; species Agapanthus africanus. Next base: position 198,425,344 of record JASDDO010000028.1, on the reverse strand, counting down.
GATTTTTGTATACGAGAAGCTTAATTCAATCTGCAAAGCAGCGTTTTCCCCTTTGAATTGTCTAAAACTTTCATGAGAGAAAGGGGGAAGAAGAAGGAGATAATTACGGGGGCTGCCACTGGTTGGTGATGGCACCGCTGGCGGGGAGCGGGGCCCAGGAGGTCAGCGGAATAGATTCTGGGGGTGACGTCACGCGTAGTCTGCGATCGTAGCGAGCGAGGCCCACCTGCGAGCTGTCAGGGGTGCGTCGTTTAGTGGTGGTTGGAATGGGATTATTCCTGGGTAAAGGCGGATGGGGGTTTGTAAGCAATCTTCTTTATTCAACAGTACACATGTTTTGTTATATTGCGTGCTGTTCTTAGCTTTCATTTTTTGGACTTTATGTATTTTCTTTTAGGTTTTTGTTTTAAGGCTGGGCCCTACATTTTAATATTTTTGGCCAATATAGGCTTGGAAGCTTATCCGAATGTTCCTAGGTTTGTTTTGGATCTACTAATAAGTAAAATCCCATAATTTTATTCCAAATTATTAAGTGGGATGAAAAGATGCCGATTATTTTTGAGGCAACAATTATGTCGTCTCTTATGTTGGTCATAAATTTGGTGCAATTTATACCCAAATTCGGCTTTAAAGAGCCGAGGTATGGCGACCCGACGGATTTCAGTCACCTACGGTTTAAGTTTGAGTCAGTTGAAGCTTTCAGTTAATGAGTCGAGAAAACGACTTCTATAGGAGAAAATGCGTTCTAGAACGTGTGCTACAGCTTAGGAACCGCGTCATGCAATTAGAGCCACGAGCTCCATTATGACGAGGGGTTAGTTGGCAGTTATAGCTATTTAGTTGGCAGTTATAGCTATTATGACGGGATGTAATTGCCGATAATTGGATTATAAATACGGCAGAAGACGAAGAGAAGAGGATTTCTCAATCAGTCAAACAAACTTTTTAAGTTAACTTTTATCCCGCACTTTATATTATATATGTCGGTCCTTTCTATCAATAAATAGAAGACGACCGCGCTATTGAAGACCCACTGGATTAAAATGATTGCCCTTCGTCTTCAGGTAACACCTACCAACTTCATGACGTTGGACGTCGAGGATATTGGAGTTTGGAATGGGCTCAAGCTTTCGCTTAGCACGGTGCCGTCGATGTTCAACAGCGGCTCTCGGACCCCAGCTATTAGGGGGTTGGAGTATACCGTCCAAGGTCTTTAAACATGCTTTCTGGTAGGGTCTGGGATGTGTCGCATCTTTAGACATGCTTCAGAATAGGGTCGACGATGCTCAACATCTTTAGACATGTTTCTGTTGGGGTCGAAATTTACACCACACTGCCGAAATAAAATAAAAAGTCAAAAAATCAAAATCAAAGTCAAAGGTCAAAGCCAACATGGTCACAGTCAACCCAAGCCGGTCAATTCGGGGTTCAGACCAAGCAAGCAGGTTTAAGCCCAAGCTGCCTCAAGTCCGAGTAAAGCTGACCGACCATCAAGAAAAGAAAAAGAAAAGAAGAAAAAATTTGTAATAAATAAGTTTTTGTATGCAAATAAGTGTGAAAATGCAAAGCAAATAGGCAAAAACCAAATTTTTATAAAGTTCATGGCTCATGCGGAAAAAAGTGTGCACACGGACATGTGAAAGCCAAACACCAATTATGTAAAACCCAAAGGGCTAAATGCAAAGTGTAAGGCTATAAATAACCAACCATATGATGAAATGAAAAGTTTTTCCTTTTCTCAAAATAAAAAAAAATATAAAATACAAATAAACAAAAGATGAAATGAAACAAATTTGTATTTCTTTTCAAGTGCACACGTTCACATTGAGTTCGCATGGTAAGACCCGTTAATCGGAGATTCTCTCGTCTTAAAGTTAGAGCTAATTAACGACAACTTTGTCTGCGGTTGTCGAAATTAGAATCCCCACAATCAATAAACCCTGTCAATCATAGGCAGGAGAAATCAGTAAAATGCCTGCCAAGCGAGCGCATCCATCCTAATGAGTGACGAAAAATACTTTACAATTCTGGAACGTCCAGTGAGACCTATTTCTCCACCTATATTTCTAGGTTAAATGATCATGCGACCTCATTCAACATAGAAATCGTTATTTGTACCGAAATTATGATCTTTCATGCATATCATCAACTTTCAACAATCAACTTTCAACAAAAATCATCATCACTCAGGGATGTCTGGGAAAATAAGCTCAGCTTTTGATGCGACGCGATCAAGGAAACCGCCAAAGTGAATTTTCCACCGGAGCTCATGCAACAATGGATTGAACAGCCACTCCAATTCGGATCTATCATGTTCAGGCTTATCTCCTTCGGCATTCCTACGGCAGAAGCCCCAGTGAGCCCAATCAACAAACCAGCCTCAGTGAGCCTAATTAACAAAATTGCCACATTAAAAATAATTCCATTTATAAATACAATTTTATTCCTAATCAACCTAAAATGGTTTAGATCCCAAAACTAACACTTTATTCTTCCTGTGTTGCAGGACATCCAAAGATGTAGAAGTCGATGGATAGTTGATAGTGATTGCTCGAGATATATGACTGGAAACATTCAAAACTTCGAAACACTATCAAGAAAAGAAAGTGACAATGTCACTTTTGATGACAACAATAAAGACAAGATTATCGGTAAATGTGATATTTGCTTTAATAACTGTTAGTGATATATGCCCTAGAAGCTATTATTGTATAGTACCGGATTGTATATTATATTTTGGAAGCTTGGGATATACACAGATATAATAACAGTCTTGCTCAATATGGTGGTATGCTACTTTGATTTGATTCTATCTCAATATGTGTATATGTTTCTTTTAGCATATCGCTAATACATATTGATAGAACCCTTAGGATCTTTGCTTGACTACCAGCGTTGTGATAGCAGTCACACTAGTGGGGGCTGGGTAGTCTATAAGCACATCCTTATACTGGGTCCATAGTTGTAGGATTATCGAGACAGGGTATCGATACTCCAGAGTAGACTAGTGTATACGCTTCTCATCCCAATTCGGGAGATGGCCTGTCCTACAGCCATTGGTATGTCGTACCGGAGATAGTATACAGGTGCTCATTGACTTATGAGTTACACTGGACAGACTCGCGGGGAACTGCTGGTTAGTATTATACCAATCGTTAGTTAGCAGTTCCGGGTGATATGAGTACAGGTTAGTTTGCTGACTTGACATCACTATTCGTCTCGAGTGTGTTCCCACTGTACTTAGATCACTACCCTACTACGGTTCAAATGAGTCGTGCAAACAGGTAGCGGTTGGGTGCAACCCACCGAAGCACTGGGAGGCAGTAGTGGTTAGATAGGATTCGTCTCTCCGGTATTGGGGTTTGATAATCGCGCAGTGTTCGAAAAGCCATTACACAAAGTTCCTGACCAAGGCAAGCGAGATTTACTGGTAGGTACACCAGTAGTTTCACAGGGTGTATTGGGCTCTACACCGACACGAATTATTGCACTATTAGGGGTCTGACAGTTACCACCCCCTAGGCCCGATATGCGTACTCTTAGACGAACAGATCGGACTGTACGAAGATTGTCACAGATAGGCTCAGTAACGAGTTCGGATGATCATGCTCATCGGCCTTCTTATCGACAGATACCTGGATAGCCGTTACGCACAGCTGGTGCCGCTGACGGACTTGTGGTTAAACCCACTGCCAGCGTATTGTCGAGTCTTTAGAGTCCCACACAGAGGGTTTCTCTGCTTCGGGCGAAACGATGTAGAGGCCCTATGGTTTTCCGACAGGGTTCCGATCATGTACGTGTACTGGCTACACGGATGTTGTTCGGACGGATAATACTAGTGGGTTTTGGTTTAAGCCAGATTTTAGTATTATTTTATTAGATTATATTATCTCATTGTATTCGTATTTTTCGGAATACGAATACTGGGGGTGTATATACGGTGAGGGCATTCCTGTAATTCACAAGAGATGCTTCTAGAAGGGGACACCTCATTAATTGGATTATCTATTTTAGAAATAGATTAATGAAGTAGAAAATTAAGATATTTATGGCATGGTGAAGCATGGCTTGTTTTCATTTGTTTATTTGTTTGGACTCACTATTCAACCATGGTTGTTATTTTCAATTGGAAAATATTGCATGCTTGATGGGGGTAAGGGAATGAGCCATCCTTCACTTGCCAAGACTTAGCTCATCTATGTTTTTCACTTTCTCTCTCCATTTTTCTCTCCTTCTTCTTCAAGACCTAAATCCTTCACATGAGTTGTGAACCATTAGGTCTTTTGAGATTAAATACTCCATTAAACTCTCTACATCTTCTAAACTACCTAACTTAGCGAACTGGGAACCTTAGTTGTTAGTCATATGTATGCCCTAGAGGTCATTATTGTATATTATAGTGGATGCTTGGACATATATACAGAGGACCTTCTTGCTCGACAGGATAGTATGCTATCTAGCTGCACTTTATCTTAACATATACACTTATATTATTCTGTCTCTCTGATACATGTTGATAAAGCCCTTAGGATGTTAGCTTGACTACCGGGACTATGATGCAGATCATACTAGTGGGGCTTATGTAGTCCGCAAGCACATCCTTTTAATCGTTCCTAGTCGAGAGAGTATCGAGATAGGGCATCGATATTCCAGAGTAGACTAGTGTGTACGTTTTTTGACCCTGTATGGAGGCGATGATTGATCCTACAACCCTTGGTGTTTGACATTAAAAATTGTACACAGGTTCTCATTAGAGAATGGGTACACTGAACAGGACTCGCCGAGAACTCGTAGATGGTACCATACCTATTGTCAGATAGTAGTTCTCTGGTGACACTGGTACAGGTTATTTTGTAGACCCGAGATCGTCATAGTGTTTTGTGTGGTTCCTACTGTGCTTTGATTTCCTTCCTACCATGGCTTAAAGGAGTCGTGCAAACATGTGGATTTTGGGTACAGCCCCGAGTCACATGGAGGCAATGAGCGATAGGAGGGGTTTCATCTCTCCCGGTATAGGGAGTTGATGTTGCGCTATGCTCGATTGGCTATAACAGCAAGTCCCTGGCTAGGCTGATGAGATTTACTGATAAGTTTATCAGTAGTTTCTCGAACGGTTATAGGCCACACATCGGCTTGACTTATCAAGTTACTGGGGTCTGACAATTCCACCCATTGACTCGATATGCGACATATCAGACGAAGAGACCGGACTGTATGGTAAGTGTTGTTTATACGCTTTGCGGGAGTTTGGGACAAGCTTGCTTATTGATCTTCTATTCACGCAATACCTTTCTATTCACTCAATAACCAGGTAGCCGTTACGTCCAGCTAGTACCGCTGACGGCTTGTGGGTGACTGATGTGATCATTACTTACTGCTGGCGTATTGACGAGTCTTTAGAGTCCCACACGGAGGTTTTCTAGCTCAAGCAAAACGAAGTAGAACACATATGGTGATATATGCGGGTGCTTGATTAAATACGAGTATATGATACCGTATTCTAATCTCGCGATAAATGTATCGGATGGATTATATGTGATATAACTGGATTATTGAATCAAGTGTTGATTTGATAAATTGATATTCATATAAATTGATATTAGTCGGTTATATATGATATGACCGGATTTTTTGAATCAAGTGTTGATTTAATAATTTGATATATATTTATATTTGATATATTTATATATTAACTAATATTGTGCTCACTTAAAGATTTTCTTCTCTTGATATTACATATATATATATATATATATAATGATATATTGTGTCATGGGTGGATGATACATAGAACATGGATGTATTAGACTCACACCCAAGGCTAAAAATAATTAGGGTAATTATTTATTTAGAGTAAAATCAAAATGAGGTGGAAATGAGCATGGCTTAGATACTTGTGGAAGCATATAGAAGTCATGACTCATTCCACTAATTTTGTTTTACTCATATATTTTCTAACCCAACCATTATGTTTTGCCCATGGTTAACTCTCTACTTAATCTCTTGAGATATTTCTTCACCTAAGTTCTTCTTCTTGCTCTCTAGGTTTTCTTGAGTTAAAAAAGAAAAAGAGAAAATAATTTCTAAAGTGAGCTAAATTCCTACTTCATCAACCTACTCTCATATAGCTTATAAGATTAGGTTGTTTGCTTCACTAATTCCTTAATTAGTGAAGAGATAGCTTGAGTTAGAGAAACTTCAAGGTGTATCATTTTCGGCCTCGAAGACGATATAGCAAGCTCGATCATTTCTTCAAGTGGAGCCAAGAAGAGTTTTAGGGACCACTACTTGGAGCTTAGGGACTACTATTTGGAGCTATTGAAGTGAATGACTTGATCTACAAATGTTGTAACCCTCTTCACTTAGTGTAAAACTTGTTTACTTACTTACAAACCCTAATTCTCTAGTTCGATTCTAGGTTAGTGTAGCTTAGCACTCTAGATTTTTTAAAACTGCATACTTGATACTTGTCTAAACCTAGTGGTAGTGCTAAGACACACTTTCATTAGTTACCTCGGTTTAGAGGTTGGAGATTGAGGTATAGACTCTTGGGTGGACATCTTCGACATGAGGTGGCCGACGATCAAGAGCGATCCGGATCTTCGAGGAGCTCAAGCTAAGGAGGAGAAGAAGACCCGAAGGATTAGAATCAAGGAGGTATAATACTATCATAATAGTTAAATCTCCAAGTAGTATAGCTAGTTAAGGTTTCTGTTAAGATCCTGGAGTTTAGGTCAGTGTTGCAAAGTATGAAAAATCGTTTTTTGTAAATTCTGCCTCCCCATAAGTGCATGGGGTGTGCGACATCGACTTACAGTGACATCAGAGCCTACTAAACCTTAACTAGCTTATTAGCAAGTGATTATAATTTCGATCGACGAAACGAAATCACATTTCCTTAACATGCTTGCTGTCGTTTTTAAAAAATGTTCGAAAAATTATTTCAATGATTTTAAAAATACGTGCAAGCATTTGTTAGAACAAGAAATTTTTTTGAGAACTTAATCCCTCAACTAGACAACGGAACTGCGGCCAAACATGTCATTTGGCCACGGATCCGAGTTAGGGCCGATTTGCTCACAATTTTTTCTGGGGTTCGGGTATTTGGAATTATGATTTTTGGTATATTTGGTTTCTACCCAGATTTGTTTGTGTACTGGTTTGTAAATGGGGTAGACACGGAAAGTTATTATCGATCGAAATTCTAAGTTCTTGACTAATTTGTGATTCTGTGTTTGTATATGTGTTGCTAAACGTCTACTAATTGCTATATGTCAATTAGTGGGGTTGCACATATCTGTATCTTGTTGGTTTGTGTATATGAAGTATTGGATCGTCGTGAATGAATAGCCGGGGGATGCGAGAAGAGTGTTCTTTTCTTTCATTCATGTAAATTTGTAAATTGATGAAATATTATTTTTGCGGGGTACATCCGGGTTGAGGTTGTAGCCACCGTTGTATTATTTCATTTACTTTTTCTTGCACCTAGGATAGACCCATGGCGGGATGCACAAACTACCAGGTTCTTGAAGTGCCAAGTGGCCTACTCATTTTATTGAGGGAGGTTGCTTCACTTCGGGAATTTGGCAGGTAGTTTGCCGCACCCGTAGGGATCTAGGATGGGGTTTGGCTATTCATCACGACGGTGGAATTTGTCTTTCGTTCTACGCTAAAACGAAATACGGAAATTCTAGTGTATCCAATATATTCATCTGTGTTGCTGTGATCTAGAATGCCTATTATTGCGTGAGACGAATGGCTATATATATATATTATATATAATAAATGTTGCTTATGTTTTGCACCCGCGCTAGTCCAGCCCCCGCTCTGCCGTTAATTAAGTAACCTAATGGTGCATGACGGGGCCCCGTGGCGAATGCGGATGGTATAAGCGTACGTTCTATTTTCGTTTCTTTCTGCAATGATAGGGTTAAATGATGGGACCGCATTAATATTGATTAATGTAAAGAAAACAAACCAAACTTAAATCGTTGGAACAATTTCAAAACCACTCGGTTTTCTTGAAAAACAACTTTTAAATGCGGAGCCTAAACCACTCCTTTTAAAAGCTATCATGGTTCCTCCGACTATATCAAGTTCATTACGTTCACGGTTTCGCCAAAACCAGTCGTAGCCCTCCGTCATTTCAGATGGGTATTCAGTAGTATTCAAGTTATGTATTTTGACCTTTGCCAAGGTATAGTGATTGGTAGCTGCTGGGTATTCATCTGTAGCATAGATAGATGCGTTGATTTGGGACAGTCGTACAACTATTTTGGCCTTCGTCAAGGATTTGTACGAATGGGTTCAAATTAACCTGGACAATGACGGGTAGAATTTGACTTGCGTCTTATGATATGTTGGCCTTCGTCAAGATCATAAGAGCTTGGGGGAAAAAATCAACATCGGGAGTTTCAAAAGAAAAGGAAACTTGCTAATTTTGCATACCGTCTGGAGTGTGATGATTTTGGTAGGATTCTTCCAAAGTTGTCACACGATGATATTTGGATCCCGATCCCATCGTGAGTTTTGTTACTCCTTAGGAGAATTTTTCACTAAACAATCAATGCTATAAACCAAGTAGGTGCCTAGAAAGGTGTTAGCGGGGTTACGTCTCTAGGAAAAAGAGCTTATGTATTTAAGGAACTTCGTTAAAGCGTTAGAAAACCTCCCTCGAAATACCGACACTAGCCTGGCCGAAAGGTTAAGCAAGAATTATAGGGTGAGAATTTTTCTTTTATGGTTTGAAGGAGGATTCGAGATATAGTGGGAACCATCCTGTTTAGATAAACTAATTGTAAGTGCACGGCGGCGCCCCGGCCGTCAATCCGACGGCCATATGCGGAAGCGGTGATAAACTTAAATTTTCTTGAACTGGCAAACCGCCACGCACTAATACCCGGATCGAACCACTAACTAGTCCTAGCTATCAACAAGAAAGGGAAGAGAGATATACCGACGATCCAAGTCCTCCGGTCTTCTCATCATCGTCCCGATCTCCTGTGGAATGTCCCGTCTCCTCCTCATCGCCGGAAGTGCACCACATCGCCTACTTCTTTTACGGGCTCCCACCTCAATGCCGAGGCAACTCGGGCACGAAGCCGGTTACTCGACGTGCCAAAGGTTCGCTGTAGAATATGTAGTCCTCAAGTCTCACTTTGGGGTTGTGGAATTGCCATTTTGGTGGAGGAAATAAAGGATGTTTTTGGATGAACAAGAGAGCATTTTTCCTTGGCACCATGAGAACCAAAATTGCCACACACATAATGAAATGAATCCCATCCCATGCCAAGGAATGGCCGGCCCCCCCTTTTGTGTGTGATTGGAGAGAGAAAGAACAAAGACAAGGGGGTGGGTGGAAAGTGAGTGATGATGAAAAGAAACCAAATGATCACAACAATTCCAACACTCAATCAACAACCATGATAGCAAAGTCAAGCCATGATCAACTAAAGAAAGTCAAGGTATGGTGCTATAATCATGATGCAACAAAAATGCAAAGACCCCCTCCACAACCACTTATTTGCAACAATGCAAATAAGCCCTCCTCCACCAATCTTCGGCCAATGAACGGAACAATGGAAATTGGCCGAAACGGAAAGCAAACTGGCAACTCCAGAAAACTGGTCCCGTAATAAATTACAGGAAAACCCCGATACTGTGCATACACACCCGCATCTGTATTTCGACCGAAATACAAATGCAGGGATACACACCCGCATCTGTATTTCGACCGAAATACAAATGCAGGGAGACAAAATCTACACTGTACTATACTAGGATCCGGCTTATACCAAAGCCGGCTAGTAATATCCGTTCGATCCTGATCCGTGCAATACCGCACGTATCTGATCGAACCCTGCCATATAACCATACGGCCTATAGTACAAACTGTCCGATCCTGATCCGTGCAATACCGCACGTATCTGATCGGACCTTGCCATATCTCCATACGGCCTCTACAACCTTTCGCCCGAAAGCTGAGTAACTGAATGTGGGGGACTCTAAAGACTCATCAACACCTTGGTTGTGGATTTAACCACTAGCACGTTAGAGGTATAAGCCAATACATAACGGGCTACCAGGTATTGACCAAAAGGGACGTCTGTGAGCGAACTCAGCCTGACAACCCTATTGAGCCTGTCAGTGACAATATCCGTACAGTCTGGTCCGTTCGTCTATGAGCATCGCATGGCGGGCCTAGGGGGTTGGTAAAAGTCAGACCCCCAAAAGCGGTACAAGTCGTGTCGGAGTGTAGCCCAGAACACCCTGAGATACTACTGGAATACCTACCAGTAAATCTCCTTGCCTCGGCCGAGGGCTTCGTGTAATGGCTCTCCTAGACACAGCACGACCTCACCCCCAATACCGGGAGAGACGAACCCCTGAAGATACGCTCACTGCCTCCATGTGGCTCGGGACTGTACCCAACTAAAACCTGTTTGCACGACTCCTTTGAGCCGTGGTAGGGTAGTAATCAAAGTACAGTGGGAACTCACACGAGACAAATGACGATCCCCAGGTCGATGAACTAACCTGTACACATGTCACCTGGGAACTGCCATCTGACGTCTGGTATATGACCAACTAGCATGTTCCCGGCGAGTCCTGTCCGGTGTACTCATAACCAAATGAGCACCTGTATACATCTTAGGTGAACCAACTGACACCAGTGGCTTGTGAGACCGGCCACCGCCCCTCGTCGGGGTCTCGACTGTATACACTAGTCTACTCTGGAGTATCGATGCCCTGTCTCGAAACTCTCACGACTAGGGACCATTTAAGGATATGCTTATAGACCCCAGCTCCCACTTATATGATCGCCCTCATACTGCTGGTGGTCAAGCAAGAATCCTAGGGGCTCTATCAACGTGTAATAGCGACTTGTCAGGTCACTTGAAGCAGTACACGATGATAAAGGTAAACCAGATAGCATACTATCATCTCGAGTAAGACTGTCCTACCGGGATAGGTCCTCCATCAATCATTGCAATCACGTACCTGTGACCTAATAATTGACTCTGAGGGCACTATCTCCAACAATCTCCCACTTGCACTCAAGGCTAATTATTGCGATGTCGCAAACTCACAGCCCGTGTGATATCGAACACCCAACTCCTCTACTAGTCAGTCTCACAAAGCTCGTTTGCGAAACTATTGCGTTCGAGGAATAGCCTCAGTGAGTGGATCCGCTTAGTTGTTTCTTTCTATGTCTCTCTATATCTCAAGTTCGCGGAGAAAGCCATCTCCCGAAATGAGCAATATCTGTCTTAGAATGTGTCTGAATGTCTGATGGGACATAGCTCATAAATGAACTCCAAATCCAAACTTCTTAGACTGTACCGTCAACTGAACTTAATCAGTATCCTGCGCCATGCCACCCTTAGTATTGCCTTGGACCACCTGTCCAAAATACTGCCCCTCATCAGAAGGAAAACTATAGCTCTGACAACCTCCTTGTCGTCCATGTCACCTTGGAAGCCTGGAATGATAACTGTTTCCCGAATGAGGCTGTCGTTATCACATCCCTAGAACATCCACTTATGTTCTAAAACTGCTTCCGACTGTTTCTCCAGGATTGGATTAATGTCAACTTATTGCATCTAGTGCAAGAACAATGTCTGGTGTGGTACTTGACATCTCATGATTGACTCAATTGCCTGAGCAAGTGATCTGCCAATCATGCACATCCCTCTCCCCTTTAGTCTGTAAGACACCTTTAGAGAGGGTGACTCCATCACCTGCAGGTACACTACCGTGCCAGGAGTCGTCCATCCTAAATACTCTTAGAATGCTGTCAAGTACCCTGATTGGGAAACCACCCAAATCTAGATCTAATACCATAGATCCAGTAACCAGTATGTCTGATATAATGTCCAAGTCCTGTGTGGAGAAACCACTGTGTGACGACCAAAGTATAACCGATTGTAGTATAGGAGTTTCCTTTCCTACTCTGTGTATGTCATCCAAATACCAGGATATCACACCCTACTACCTTCTCAACAGATCCATCCCCTATTCTGATGAAGTCAAACCTATGACTGTCACGTCAGAAATAGATGATCTATCTCCGCTACTGGTGCTTCAGTCTATAAATAGACATAAGCTACCTGTCCACCAATGCTTCCGCTGCTCCCACTGACTACGACAACCCTCTGGAAGAGTCATATACACGTACACTTCTAAAACTAGTTTAGAACGACGCTATACTCATCCTCCCGCCGGGTCTCGCAGCCTGGAACAACAGCAATGGTAATTATGGGTAAACAAGAACTTCCCTGTCACCGTCCTTGAGGCTACCGTAGTACCTCTCGGGTGCCTGAAGTTACCCACCGTATCTGCGGAGTGGCCAATGGAATGTCAATCCAGATTGAATCTTTAGGTTCCTTATCAAATTTTCAGTAATCGTTTGTGGTTCTGGAATCACTTCCAGTTCTACCATACTCCCACTACTGTTTTTCTGAAAAAATCCATTTTTAATAAAACTGTGGCGAGTCTAGAACAATATCTCTATTGTTCATCCAGATGGTAGAAAGTCAACCCTCGTCATAGCCTGGGTCAACCCACAAACAGCCATTATAGAAACATGCCTTGAGTTATCCAGAGTCTGGTTTTAATCATAAGCCGGACAACTCCCCGTACCTTAACATCGTTAAGATATGAACTGTTCTATATCCAATATAGAAACAGAGGCACTGATTTAATTGAACCAGATTCAAATCATGCAGCTGTCTCCAGTGCATGTCTACTAAATGGAAGGAGGCCGATCAGCGTTACTCAACTTAGGAATGCTTCCAATTATGAGTAACCTGAAAGAGAAGCAAGATCTCTTTATCATTACTATCAACTGAATACCATACACAAGTATCTACTCTTCGATCGCTTTGAAGAATCCCGATACTTGCTATACCTGGTTCTCTACTCTATTCAAATACCTATAACTTCTCAAAATTCGGACCCTGTGTTTCCACGAAACACCTGTCTAAAAACTAGAGAAGTCATAAGTAAACCGAATATAGTATGAGGACCAACCCCTCTGTCCTGATGGACCCTGGACAACATACGATACTCTGTAGAAGTCCCTTGAGTCTGATAACTCATTCACTGTGTGTCGTAGGTTGAAAACTGTACTTATGGTTAAGAAGAATTACACCGCTGTTTAATGCTCCTTACCTAACCATCCACTGATATAGGTAAATGTCGTAGACATAATTTCAGAAAGGTATATCTCACTCTATGAAAATAGACGTACAGATATATCGATTTGAAATTGGTGCATAACAGCGGATATTCAAAACCAAATATTTGCCGACCGGCAAATAACCCAGGTGACTTCCTCAAATATCACCGATTACAACGAATCCCGATATAATGAGGATGATCACCTAATTCCCAATAACTTACTCCCACTCATCATCTGTAAAACCATACAGATGTGAGAATCGTTCCTGGTAAATACATACCCTGGAGCAAGTATCTAATCGGGAAATCAGTTTTCCTTTAACAGTACACAGTGAGACTGAAACATCGAAATGTTTCGATGGGGTATCCCGGTATTCCTAGTAATGCCTCTTCCAGATTCACGACTGTAACCGTATAATTCTTTGCCACCTCTCCAAATCCCTTCATATGTCTTTAGTCATTACCTTCTGCATACCCCTTTAGGCCAAATGGTTTTCTTCCTTCCCTACCGTTCGGCACCAGCCTATGGTTTGGAAGAAGACTATCCAATAAGCATAATGGGTGTACTGTCCTAATCCTAGGAACACTTGCAATGCGAGAGAATGTGAAGATAAAAGACAACCGAATGAACTTAATTCCTATTTCTCCTGGACCAGAATCCATCCCCGAACTGGAACAAGTTCCTTTCGAGTTCGTATATAACCATACGATGGAGTATCCAATAAACTGTGGATCTTCGTAGTGATACGGAGTGTCCTGGAGAAATACAAAGGTGATGTGGGAGTGGTAACGAAATATTTGGTTTGTTCTTGAATATCTGTTGCAATTTACTTTGCCCTCTTACTAATCCCTTACTTTGTCTTAACTTAATACCTTCTGCACACCATCGTTATGCTAATTGGTTTTCTTCATTCCCTACCGGTCGGCACCTGCCTATGGTTTGGAAGAAGACAATCCAATTTGCGTAATAGGTGTACTACCCCTAAACCAAGGAGTACTCGTAACCTGAGAGAGGGTAAAAGGAAAAGACAACTGAATAGTCCTATCCGTTTTCTCCAGAACCTGAAACCATCCTCGAATAAATTCCTTCGAGTTCGTATCTAACCATACGATGGTTTTGTCCAATGGAAGTGGACGTTCGTAGTAATACGGGGTGTCCTGGAGAAAAGGGTAAAAGTAGGAGTGGCAATGAGGTCTGCAACTCTGACAATCCAAAAGCCGGTGTCAAGAAGGTTCGGTCAACTTGGTCACTGAGTCATAGTCTTAGGGTCGGGTCAATGGTCGCTGCCAAAGAGAGAGAGAAAAGAAACACTCAGCGTGCACTCTAACCTAGATCAGATTGGTTACCAATTTATCTAATCTGGAAACCTCCCACTGTACCTCAAATTCTCCTCCAAACCTAAAAGAAGAATTAGTCGGGGTCACCCGAGGAGTAAACTAACTCATCAGTGGGAATCGGGATCCAACTCTCATCGCATGATAACGTGACGGAATCCGCTCACGTCATCACACTCCAGAAGGTATGCGCATATCTGGCAAGTTTCAGTTCTTTTGAAACTCCCGATGTGATTTCTGCCCCATGCTCTTATGACCTTGACTTTGGCCAACATATTATAAGTCACATGTCAAGTTCTGCCCGTCATTATCCAGGTTAATCTGAACCCACCCGTACATACCCTTGACGTAGGCCAAAATAGTAGTACGACTGTCCCAAACCAACGCATCTATCTATGCAACAGATAAATACCCGGCAGCTACCAATCACTATGCCTTGGCGTGAGGTCAAAATACATAGCTTGAATACTATCGAATATTTAACTGAAATGACGGAGGGCTACGAATGGTTTCTGGTGAAAACCTTTAACGTAATGAACTTGATATCGTTGAAGGAACTGATAGCTTTTAAAAATATAGTGACGAAAACCGTTGCTAAAGAGGTCACTCCCGGTGAAGGGATCTCGGCTCTTTCCCCGTAGAATGAGGTGCAGGATATTCCAACTGAATACCACGGTGCAAAGCAAAAGTAATCGGCTATAGTGAAGTCATTGCCCTGACGCAAACTTTTTGTCCAAAGGGTCACTCCCGGTGAAGGGATCTCGGCCCTTGCCTCGTCGACTGAGGAGCAGGATATTCCAACTGAATACCACGATGCAAAACAAAAGTAAACGTCCTTGCAATGACAGCTTTTTGAAAAGTGTTCCAACAACATCAGATTAGGTTTGTTTTAACTTGCATTGATCCGAATCAATGCAGTCCCATCAATTGATCACACCAAAAAGAACGAAAATATACTGATGTACGTATATGCCATCCGCATTCGCCACTGGGTCCCGTCATTACCCGTTAGGTTAGCTAACTAACGACAGAGCGGGGCCTGGACTAGCGCGGATGCAAAACATATACAACATCTACTAATATATATACCAATATATTATATTCGCTCAAGGCGTGAATAAAAATGCAACATCACAGAAAATGTACAGCATCACAGAAACAATACAGATATCTGGGAGCCCCGGGTTTCACAGAGCCACTACTGAAACCCGACGTTCCCCTGATCGTGTGGATAGCCTGTGCAATGAAATCCTAGACCCCTACGGGCGCGGCAAGTCACCCGCCAAAACCTGAAGCGAGGCAGCCCCCTTCAGCACCGTGAATGGACCACCCAGCACTTCACGGAATCCGGTAACTTGGGCACCCCTCCTGAGTCAACCTGTACCCCCTACGAGTGCGGAGAATAGCCCGCCAATCCTAGAGTGAAGCCCCCTCCGTCTCAATGCCATGAGATGCGGGCTTGTTGCCCTCCAGAACCCGGTTATCCGTGCACCCCTCCGCGGGGCAATCCTAGTACAGAAAGTAAAATATACATACAACGGGTACATCGACCGCAACCTGGCCGTGCCCTAAAATAATAATACAATTAGACAGTGACGGCAGTCCACATGTCGGACGCTCGCCCCGCAATATCAAATGTACATAATACAATAAAACTGTACTAGCATTGCATACAGGCTATCCCCACGACCGATCCGCAACATCACAGCAAAAACAGAACATCAACGTGAAAATCACGTTCGCAAATCCGTCTAACCGGGCTATAGCAGTTAGACCGGATTTACCGATCAAGTGACATTCACGGTCGCAGATATAATGTAAATACTGTGAAATAATGTGTTTAAAATATCCGATCAATCAAATTTTAACAAGTGGGCCCCCAAGCATTACTGTAGCAGATCAAGAAATTCTGGGCCCAATGTTATTATTCCAAAACCCCAATTTTAACCCCAGAAAGATACTGTAGAAATTTGGTGCAGCAACCCCAAAATAGTGCGGCGGAACCGCGGCCCAAAGGGGTGTTTGGCCGCGGTTCCGCGCTCCTACAGTGGAGTTAGCGCATCGAATTTTCACAGAACTCTTATAATTTCTAGTAGATCACTTTTCTGTAACCTGAAAAAATTTTCGACACCAAAAAATTTCAACAGAAAACTGTCGCGAACAAAAATGCAAGTTTTGGAATTTTGGTCGATCGGAAATGCAAAACACATCAAACGAAGCTAGACTAAGTTAATGGCGAGGCTCTGATACCACTGTAAGTGCACGGCGGCGCCCCGGCCGTCAATCCGACGGCCATATGCGGAAGCGGTGATAAACTTAAATTTTCTTGAACTGGCAAACCGCCGCGCACTAATACCCGGATCGAACCACTAACTAGTCCTAGCTATCAACAAGAAAGGGAAGAGAGATATACCGACGATCCAAGTCCTCCGGTCTTCTCATCATCGTCCCGATCTCCTGCGGAATGTCCCGTCTCCTCCTCATCGCCGGAAGTGCACCACATCGCCTACTTCTTTTACGGGCTCCCACCTCAATGCCGAGGCAACTCGGGCACGAAGCCGGCTACTCGACGTGCCCAAGGTTCGCTGTAGAATATGTAGTCCTCAAGTCTCACTTTGGGGTTGTGGAATTGCCATTTTGGTGGAGGAAATAAAGGATGTTTTTGGATGAACAAGAGAGCATTTTTCCTTGGCACCATGAGAACCAAAATTGCCACACACATAATGAAATGAATCCCATCCCATGCCAAGGAATGGCCGGCCCCCCCTTTTGTGTGTGATTGGAGAGAGAAAGAACAAAGACAAGGGGGTGGGTGGAAAGTGAGTGATGATGAAAAGAAACCAAATGATCACAACAATTCCAACACTCAATCAACAACCATGATAGCAAAGTCAAGCCATGATCAACTAAAGAAAGTCAAGGTATGGTGCTATAATCATGATGCAACAAAAATGCAAAGACCCCCTCCACAACCACTTATTTGCAACAATGCAAATAAGCCCTCCTCCACCAATCTTCGGCCAATGAACGGAACAATGGAAATTGGCCGAAACGGAAAGCAAACTGGCAACTCCAGAAAACTGGTCCCGTAATAAATTACAGGAAAACCTCGATACTGTGCATACACACCCGCATCTGTATTTCGACCGAAATACAAATGCAGGGATACACACCCGCATCTGTATTTCGACCGAAATACAAATGCAGGGAGACAAAATCTACACTGTACTATACTAGGATCCGGCTTATACCAAAGCCGGCTAGTAATATCCGTTCGATCCTGATCCGTGCAATACCGCACGTATCTGATCGAACCCTGCCATATAACCATACGGCCTATAGTACAAACTGTCCGATCCTGATCCGTGCAATACCGCACGTATCTGATCGGACCTTGCCATATCTCCATACGGCCTCTACAACCTTTCGCCCGAAAGCTGAGTAACTGAATGTGGGGGACTCTAAAGACTCATCAACACCTTGGTTGTGGATTTAACCACTAGCACGTTAGAGGTATAAGCCAATACATAACGGGCTACCAGGTATTGACCAAAAGGGACGTCTGTGAGCGAACTCAGCCTGACAACCCTACTGAGCCTGTCAGTGACAATATCCGTACAGTCCGGTCCGTTCGTCTATGAGCATCGCATGGCGGGCCTAGGTGGTTGGTAAAAGTCAGACCCCCAAAAGCGGTACAAGTCGTGTCGGAGTGTAGCCCAGAACACCCTGAGATACTACTGGAATACCTACCAGTAAATCTCCTTGCCTCGGCCGAGGGCTTCGTGTAATGGCTCTCCTAGACACAGCACGACCTCACCCCCAATACCGGGAGAGACGAACCCCTGAAGATACGCTCACTGCCTCCATGTGGCTCGGGACTGTACCCAACTAAAACCTGTTTGCACGACTCCTTTGAGCCGTGGTAGGGTAGTAATCAAAGTACAGTGGGAACTCACACGAGACAAATGACGATCCCCAGGTCGATGAACTAACCTGTACACATGTCACCTGGGAACTGCCATCTGACGTCTGGTATATGACCAACTAGCATGTTCCCGGCGAGTCCTGTCCGGTGTACTCATAACCCAATGAGCACCTGTATACATCTTAGGTGAACCAACTGACACCAGTGGCTTGTGAGACCGGCCACCGCCCCTCGTCGGGGTCTCGACTGTATACACTAGTCTACTCTGGAGTATCGATGCCCTGTCTCGAAACTCTCATGACTAGGGACCATTTAAGGATATGCTTATAGACCCCAGCTCCCACTTATATGATCGCCCTCATACTGCTGGTGGTCAAGCAAGAATCCTACGGGCTCTATCAACGTGTAATAGCGACTTGTCAGGTCACTTGAAGCAGTACACGATGATAAAGGTAAACCAGATAGCATACTATCATCTCGAGTAAGACTGTCCTACCGGGATAGGTCCTCCATCAATCATTGCAATCACGTACCTGTGACCTAATAATTGATTCTGAGGGCACTATCTCCAACACTAATAACCAATCTAAATTTGCAAGAGTATCATACTAAGTGTTTTCTTCTCTCTCTCTTGACTGCAGCGACCAAAATGACTGGGCTTAAGTTACTGCTAGATAAAAACAAATTGACGGGGTCAAACTATAAAGATTGGATAAGGAATGTCTAGATGACCATTACCTATGACAAGCCGGGCTACCTCCTTACTACCAATGCCCCTGCCGTCCCAGTTCCAGATTCCACCGTCGCGGATGTTGAGATCCGTAAGACATGGGAAATAGATTGTACGAGAGCCAAGTGTCTCGTGCTGGCCTCAATGGATAATGAACATCAGAGGCAGCACGAGAAGATGGACTTAGCTTTCATCTTCCTCCATACCAAAGATTTATATGGAGAGCAATCTCGTATCGCAAGATAGGAGATCTCGAAGAAATCGTTTCAGGTGAGGTTGGCTGTCGGGTCATCTGTAGGGGACCACGTCTTTAAGATGATTAGATATATTGAAGAGCTCGCACATCTTAGGACCACGTTGGAGAATGAGTTTATACATACTTGATTCTACAGTCCCCCCTCTACCTACGCCCAGTTTATCTTGAATTTCAACATTCAGGGAAAGAAAGTTTCACTTCCAGAACTCCTCAACATATTGAGGAGTGCAGAGGGCACCCTACAGAAAATCAGGGAGGCACCCGCTTTGCTTATTGGGGAATCTTCCTCTTCTAGATCAAAGATGAAAGCTAAGGGGAAGAAAAAGAAGGCCCCCACCAAGCCGAAAGGCGGTGTCAGTAAGGTAGAGGGAAAGGGCAAGGAAAAAGTTTTGGGGCCGATAGTAGGGAAGGATGAATGTTTCTATTGTCACAGGAAAGGCCATTGGAAGAAGGACTGCAGGGCTTGGAAAGCTAGAAATCAGGATTCGAATCACGTTGTGGCTTCGGATTCAGGTGTGTTATCAATTAACTCTATTTCCTGGGTAGTAGATACCAAATCAGGATCTCATATCTGTAATTCATTGCAGACTCTGAGAAACCGTAGTTATCAAGGCAGGTGATATGACTCTCAGGATTGCAAACGGAATGAGCGTGGATACTGTATCCGTAGGGGAATATCACCTAGGATTGACAAGTGGGCAGATTTTGGTTTTGCGTAACCGTTTTCGTGTACCTAGTTTGACATGTAATATTATCTCTGTATCTTTACTATCTAAAGAAGCTTATGATTTTACATTTGTAAGCGATGTCGTCCACATCCACCTTAATCATGGTTTGATTGGGTCAGGTACACTAGACAACGGTATATACGTATTAAACCAACATCAGGTTTTCAATGTCCAGAACACACTTAAAAGAAAGTCTCCAGAATTAAATCAAGCTTTCTTATGGCACTGTAGACTGTGTCACATTAATGAAACACGGTTGACGAAGTTATATAAAGAGGGATACTTGAATCCGTTTGAATATCTGTCTTATGCAACATTTCAATCATGTCTCAAAGGAAAGATGATAAAGACCCCGTTCACTGGACACGGGGTAAGAGCAAGCGAGCTCTTGAGACTCATACACAGCGACGTGTGTGGTCCAATGTCTACACATGCAAGAAGTGGTTATTCCTACTTCATTACTTTTACGGATGATTTCTCAAGGTATGGACATATATTCTTGATGAAACATAAATCCGAGGGCTTTAAGAAATTCCAGGAATACAAGAATGAAGTGGAAAAACAAACATGAAAAAGTATCAAGACACTTAGATCTGATCGAGGTGGTGAATACTTAAGTGCCGAGTTCCTGGATTATTTAAAAGAGAATGAAATTCTCTCTCAGCTTACTCCTCCATACACACCTCAGCACAACGGTGTATCGGAAAGGAGGAACCATACCCTATTGGATATAGTACGTTCCATGATGAGTAACATTGAGTTACTATGATCCTTCTTGGGTTATGCACTAGAATCAGCTGCATATTTTTTGAACAAGGTTCCTACAAGTCTGTGACTACCACACTATATGAAATGTGGAGTGGGAAGAAATCCTATCTTAAGTATCTAAAGATATGGGGATGTCCAGCTTTTATCAAAAAGCAGCATGCGGACAAGCTCGAGGCACGCTCAGTACCGTGTAAGTTTGTAGGATACCCAAAGAACTCCAGGGGGTATCTTTTCTATTACGCGGAGGAACAAAAGGTTTTTGTTTCTCGGCATGCCCACTTTTTGGAAACTCAATTTCTTAAAAAAGAAATAAGTGGGAGCGCAATAGAACTGGAAGAAATTCCAGAATTACAAGCTATTACTGAAAGTATGGTGGAACCAGAAGTTTCGAAAGAACCGGATATCCCTGCGCTACTCTGCAGATCTAGTAGGCAGTCTCATCCGCCCGAGAGATACTACGGTTTTCTCATAGATGGGGATAAAGAGGATTGCATCATCGACAATGATGAGCCAACTAGTTTCCAGCAAGCCATTAGGAGCACAGATTCGGTAAAATGGCTGGATGAAATGCGGACCGAAATGGAATCCATGTACACTAACAAAGTATAGACTTTGGACATTGCACCACAAGGGGTAAAACCCATAGGCTGCAAATGGATTTTCAGAAAGAAGATTGGTGCAGATGGTCAGGTTGAAACCAATAAGGTTAGACTTGTTGCAAAAGATTTTCTTCAAAGACCTGGTTTGGACTATGATGAAACCTTTTCTCCAGTGGCTATGCTTAAATACATTCGGATCCTTCTTGCCATTGCTGCCTTCCATGATTATGAAATTTGGCAGATAGACGTAAAAACCGCTTTTTTGAATGGAAATTTGGAAGAGTGTGTTTATATGGATCAGCCAGAGGATTTTTATAGATAGTGGGAGCAGTGAAAGAGTGTGCAAGTTTCTTAAGTCCATTTATGGATTAAAGTAGGCATCGTAGAGTTGGAACATCTGTTTTGATGAGACGGTCAAAAAATTCGACTTTATCAAAAATCCAGATGAACCATGTATTTATAGTAAGATTGTAATGAGAACTGTAGTATTTCTTGTCTTGTACGTGGTTGACATTCTCCTGATAGGAAATAACATTCCTATGCTACAATCAATCAAAGGATTTTTGTCACAAAGGTTCTCTATGAAAGACCTGGGTGATGCCTCCTACATTCTGGGGATCCAGATCTATCGTGATAGATCTAAGAGGATGTTGGGACTTTCACAGTCCAGATACATCAATACCATACTGAAAAGATTTAGTATGGAAGATTCTAAGAGCGGTAGTCTACCGGCTTGTCACGGGTCACCCTCTCCAAAGAGATGTCTCCCAAGACTGATTTGGAAAGGAATCGTATGAGTATTATACCCTATGCTTCTGCGGTAGGCTCTATAATGTATGTGATGTTGTGTACCAGACTAGATATTGCATACGTATTGAGCGTGGTAAGAAGGTATCAGTCAAACCCTAGGGAGAAGCACTAGATAGCAGTTAAGAATATTCTCAAGTACCTGAGAAGGACTAAGAAGATGTTCTTGGTGTATGGTAGTAAAGACCTTCAGATCGAGGCCTTCGCTGACTCCAGCTTCCGGAGTGACAAGGATGACTCCATATCCATGTTGGGTTATGTTTTTACCCTCAATAGAGGGGAGGTCTGTTGGAAGAGCTCCAAGCAGGACACTGTTGCTGACTCGACGATGGAAGCGGAGTATATCGCTGCATGTGAAGCTACGAAAGAAGCGGTCTGGATGAACAAGTTCATTACAGAACTTCAGGTGGTTCCGTCCATTGTTGATCCAATACCTTTGTATTGTGACAACAGCGGGGCTATAGCTTTAGCGAAGGAACCCAGGTCCCATCAGAAGCCCAGAAATATCTTGCGACGGCATCACCTAATCAGGGAGATCGTGGATCGCCGGAAGATCGAGGTGCGGAGAGTAGACACGGAGAACAACACTGCAGATCCACTCACAAAGGCCACCCCTCAGATACTGTTCGAGAGACTATTTGAGATGATAGGTTTGCGATATGCCAATACATGGCCTTAGTACAAGTGGGAGATTGTTAGTGATATATGCCTTAGAGGCCATTATTGTATAGTACTGGATTGTATATTACATTTTGGAAGCTTGAGATATACACATATATAATAACAATCTTGCTCAATATGGTAGTATGCTACTTGGTTTGATTCTATATCAATATGTGTATATGTTTCTTTTAGCATATCGCTAATACATATTGATAGTGCCCTTAGGATCTTTGCTTGACTACCAGCGTTGTGATGGCAGTCACACTAGTGGGGGCTGGGTAGTCTATAAGCACATCATTATACTGGTCCCTAGTTATAGGATTATCGAGACAGGGCATCGATACTCCAGAGTAGACTAGTGTATACGCTTCTTATCCCAGTTCGGGAGATGGCCCGTCCCACAGCCATTAGTATGTCGTACCGAAGATAGTATACAGATGCTCATTGGGTTATGAGTTACACTGGACGAACTCGCGGAGAACTGCTGGTTGGTATTATACCTATCGTCAGTTAGCAGTTCCCGGGTGACATGAGTACAGGTTATTCCGCTGACTTGACATCACTATTCGTCTCGAGTGTGTTCCCACTGTACTTAGATCACTACCCTACCATGGCTCAAATGAGTCGTGCAAACAGGTAGTGGTTGGGTGCAGTCTTGAAGCACCGGAAGGCAGTAGTGGTTAGATATGATTCGTCTCTCCCGGTATTTGGGGTTGATATTGTGCTATGTTCGGAAAGCAATTACACAAAGTCCCTGGCCAGGACAAACGAGATTTACTGGTAGGTACACCAATAGTTTCTTAGGGTGTATTGGGCTCTACACCGGCACGACTTATTGCGTTATTAGGGGTCTAACAGTTACTACCCCCTAGGCCCAATATGCGATAATCTTAGATGAACAGACTGGACTGTACGGAGATTGTCCCAGATAGGCTCAATAGGAGTTCGGATGAGCATGCTCATCGGCCTTTTTATTGACAGATACCTAGGTAGCCGTTACGCACAGCTAGTGCCGCTGACGGACTTATGGTTAAACCCACTGCCAGCGTACTTTCGAGTCTTTGGAGTCCCACACAGAGGGTTTTCCTGCTTCGGGCGAAACGATGTAGAGGCCGTATAGTTTTACGGTAGGGTTCCGATCATGTACGTGTACTGGCTGCATGGATGTTGTTCGGACGGATAATACTAGTGGGTTTTGGTTTAAGCCGGATTCTAGTATTATTTTATTGGATTATTATTATCTCATTGTATTCGTATTTTTCAGAATATGAATATGGGTATGTATATACGGTGAGGGCATTCTTGTAATTTCACAAGAGATGCTTCTAGAAGGGGACATCTCATTATTTGGATTTATCTATTTTTAGATAGATTAATGAGGTGGAAATGGAGATAGTTGTGGTATGGTGAAGCATGACTTGTTTTCATTTGTTTATTTGTTTGGACTCACTATTCAAGCATAGTTGATATTTTCAATTGGAAAATATTGCATGTTTGATGGGGTTAAGGGAATGAGCCATCCTTCACTTGCCAAGACTTAGCTCATTTGTGTTTTTCACTTTCTCTCTCCATTTTTCTCTCCTTCTTCTTCAAGACCTAAATCTCTCACATGAGTTGTGAAAAATTAGGTCTCTTGAGATTAAATACTATATTAAACTCTCTATATCTTCTAAGCTACCTAGCTTAGCGAACTAGATACCTTAGTTACCTCGGTTTAGAGATTGGAGCTTGATGTATAGACTCTTGGGTGGATCATCTTCGACACGAAGAGGCCGACGATCAAGCGCGATCCGGATCTTCGAGGAGCTCAAGCTAAGGAGGGGAAGAAGACCTGAAAGACTAGAATCAAGGAGGTATAACACTATCATAGTAGTTAAAACCTTTAAGCAGTATAGCTAGGTTTCTATTAAGATCCTGGAGTTTAGGTCGGTGTTGCAAAGTATGAAAAATCCTTTTTTGTAAATTCCGCCTCTCCACAAGTGCGTGGGGTGTGCGACATCGAATTACAGTGAGTGAATCAGCCCTGACTCGGCGGCGGATCCGCGGCCAAATGACATATTTGCTTTAATAACTTATCTAACTCAACTGTCATAAAAGATATATATGTAGAAAATTTAAAACATAATCTATTTAGTGTTAGCCAGTTCTGCGATAAAGGGTATAACGTAGTTTTCGAAAAAGACATGCAATATAATATATGATAATAAAATAGTCCTAACTGGTAAAAGATATCATAACCTATATATAATATATACACAAGATCTTAAAAATCCAAATATTACATGTTTAATAGTAAACAACGTAGTAGCCTTCTACTCTGGTATGGAAGATTAGGTCATTTCTCAATGGATATTTTATCCAAAATTATAAGGATTAACATAGTCAAAAGCATACCCAGTTTAAAAGTTTATAAAAGATAGACTATATGATACTTGCTAAAGAGGAAAACAAATTAAAACTTCATTTAAACCTAAGAACAATGTATCCTCTAACACTCCATTGCAATTGCTTCTTATGGATCTTTTCGGTCCTAGTTGCAATGCAAGTTTAGGAGGCAAATTTTATGCATATGTCATAATAGATGATTACTCAAGATTTACTTCGGTTTTCTTCTTAAAAACCAAAGACGAAATCTTTAACACATTAAAAATCTTTACTAAATAAATTCAAAACGAAATGAACCTAAAAATATCTAATCAAAGAAGTGATCATGGTGGAGAGTTTAAAAACCAAATATTCGAAGAATATTGTAATAAAAAAGGTTTCAAACACGAATTCTCCTGTGCCAGAACTCCACAACAAAATGGAATTGTTGAAATGAAAAATCGTTCCTTAACAAGAAATAGCACGTACCATACTCATTGAAAATAATCTACCAAAATATTTATGGGAAGAAGCTATTAATACTTTTTACTCATAATAAATAGTGTAATAATTAGAAAATATTTAAATAAAACACCATACGAACTACTTTATGGTAGAACACCAAACGTTAAGTATTTCAAAATTTTCGGCTTTAAATGCTACATTTTAAATATAATAGACAATTTAGGAAAGTTCAACTCAAAATGCGACAAAGGCATATTTGTTGGTTACTCTATGACCAGTAAAATCTATTGTGTTTTTAATAAATGAATTTCAACCATTCAAGAAAGTATGCATATTCAGTTTGATGAAACTAACATCTTAAATCCTGATACTAGTTTAGATGATGATGATCCAATCTTAACAAAAGCTTTGGATAATCTATTAATAGATAAAATTGTTGAAACCAATCAAATGGAACAATAAGAGCAAGTTATTGATACTTCTTTTCCAAAAAATTGACAATTCAACAAAGATCATCTTAAGAATTTAATTATATGTGATATAGATAAAGGAGTGGTCACTAGATCATCAAGATTTAACTTATGTATCAACTAGGCATTCATTTTGGTCATAGAACCGAAGAATTTTAAAAAGGCTGAGAATGATGAGTATTGGATAGAAGCAATGCAAGAAAAGTTAAATTAATTTGAAAGAAATAAAGTTTGGAAATTAGTTCTAAAACCCAATAATAGACCAATTGTAGGCACTAAATGGGTTTTTAGAAATAAGCTAGACGAGTCAGGGAATATCGTAAGAAATAAAGTACGACTGGTTACTCAAGATTATAATCAAGTCGAAAGAATTGATTATAACGAAACTTACGCACCTGTAGCTCGACATGAGGCTATAAAGATATTATTAGCCTTTGCTTGTTTTAAAAACTTTACAGTAATTCAAATGGACGTTAAAAACGATTTTTTAAATGGGACAATAGATGAAGAAGTATATGTAGGGCAACCACTGGGCTTTGAAGATCACAAACATTCTGAGTATGTATACAAATTGGAAAAGACATTGTACGGTCTTAAACAATCCCCTAGGGCTTGGTATGAGAAACTCAGTACATTCCTACTCAAGATAGGGTATACGAAAGGGATGGTAGATAAAACATAATTTAATAAGTCCTATGGAAAGAATATCATTGTAGTTCAAATATATGTTGACGATATTATATTCGGTTCTACTAATAAGCAGGTTTGTCAAGAATTCTCTAAGTCTATGCAGGACGAATTTGAGATGAGTATGATGGAAGAACTAAACTTCTTTCTCGGACTTCAAATCAAACAAAATTCAGAAGGACTATTCATCAATCAATCTAAGTATACAAAGGAACTTATCAAGAAGTTCGGTTTAGAAGATACAAAGACTTGTAAGACACCTATGGCAATGACAACAAAACTCACCAAGGATGAAACCGGTAAGGCTGTAAATATACAACTCTACCGAGATATGATTGGAAATTTATTATATTTAACCGCCAGTAGATCTGATATAATGTACAACGTCTGTCTTTGTGCACGGTTCTAAGCTGATCCTAGAGAATCATACTTGGTAGCGGTCAAGAGAATCTTTAGATTTCTTAAAGGCACTATCAATCTAGGGTTATGGTATCCTAAGAATAATGTGTTTCAATTAACAATTTATTCGGATGCAGATTATTTTGGAAGTCAAACTGATTGTAAAAGTAATAGCGGTACATATCATTTCCTAGGAAACCGCCTAGTGTCTTTGAATTCCAAGAAACAAGCATCAGTAGCATTGTCTATTGCTGAAGCAGAGTACATTGCCGCCAGTAAATGTTGCGCACAAAGTCTTTGGATTATATATACCCTAGAAGACCATAAGGAATTAGTTTACCAATACTTTGTAACAATACTAGAACAATCCAAATGACCAAAAACGGTTACCAATATAGTCGAACCAAACATATAGATGTTAGATATCACTTCCTACGAGATCACTATCACAAGGGTGATATTATTCTTGAATATATACCGACCGAATCACAATTAGCCGATATATTCACAAAACCTTAGATAGAACTCGTTTTGCAAAGATTAGAGGTGAACTAAACATGCTAGAACTAGAAACCAAATGATATACAACAATTTGAATCTCCTACACTTAGAAAACTTTCATAGAAATTTATTTTTAACAAAATAGACGTCCATTGATGTATCTGTTCATACAAGCTGCATAGAAGTTTGATGAATATTTAGGGTTTAAACGTTTGAATTTTTCAAAACTCAAACTTTAAACGTTTTTAAAACTGTTTATCAGTTTTGAAACTATCCCTAATCTCTTCTATAAATAGAATTACACACATTTTGATTTATATCATCTTGTGTTCACTCTTTTTTTCTCAAAACATACACAACCTACACTAAATCATGTCTAAACGAATGATGGCTACCAGGACAACTCCTCTTACAGAGAAGAGCTTGCCATTGTTGAAGAGAATAAAAAATGAACGAATTTCTCCGGTTCGTTCGTCTCCCAATCCATCAAGTATTCTTCCTTTCACATTACCACAATTCTTTTCACCTTCTTCTTCTGAGTAGGAATGTACCGAGTCTTTCATAACATCATATCTTTTCTTTTTCTTCCTCCTTAAATTCCTACTCAAACCCTAATTTCTCCAATTGTTCAAAAATGGTTCGAACCAAGAACGTGAATGTTGGCGAATCATCAACAAACAAAACCCGTCATCAAGCATACGCCGACGAAGAAGAAGAAGTTGAAGAAGAAGATGTCTTGTTTGCCTTCATCAACCCAAAAGCCTCCGCTCTCTATGATCATTTAGTCAAGAAACGAATCTCCACTGGTGCGTTCGTTCGCTTGAATAAAATCACACATTTTCAACTCATTCTTTTATATCAATTTCAAGGTTGGGTTCCTTTCCTTCAACTTGATTGTGCCAATCATGCCAATTTTGTCTATCTTTTTTATTCCAACCTAATTAGTAACCAAAACGATATCACCGTTCTTTATACTATGCTACAAAGATGCACTATCACTATTTCACCCGCATCTCTCGCTAGGATCTTTCAGGTTCCTAATGAAGGTGTGAACATTTTGTTAGTTGTATGTATGCCCTAGAGGCCAGTATTGTACAGATGATGTATATTATATTGGATGCTTGGACATATATAGAGAGGACTTTCTTGCTCGACATGATAGTATGCTATCTGGTTGCTCTTTATCTTAACATGTATACTTGTCTCTTTATACTGTCTTTTAGTTACATGTTGGTAAAGCCCTTAGGATGTGTACTTGACTACCTGGACTATGATGCAGATCATACTAGTGGGGACATGGTAGTCCATAAGTACATCCTTCAAGGTCCCTACTCGTGGGTGTATCGAGACGGGGCATCGATATACCAGAGTAGACTAGCGTATACTCTTCTCGACCCATGAGATGGGCGATGGATGATCCCATATCCATTGGTGTTTGACATCAGAGATGGTATACGGGTGCTCAGTGGAGACTGGGTACACTGGACGGACTCACCGAGAACTCCCAAATGGTATTATACCTCACGTCAGATGGCAGTTCTCTGGTGACACTTGTGCAGGTTAGTCTGTAGACCCGAGATCGTCATAGAGTTTTGTGTGATTCCCACTGTGCTTTGATTTCCACCTTACCACGTCCATGAGGGCGTGCAAAACGGTGGTTTTTGGGTACAGTCCCGAGTCACATGGAGGCAATGAGCGATAGGAGGGGTTTCGTCTCTCCCGGTATTGGGGGTTGATGTTGCGCTGTGCTCGATTGGCCATAACAGGGAAGTCCCTGGTCAGGGCTGAGTTAGAGATTTACTGGTAAGTGTTACCAGTAGTTTCTCGACCCGTTATGAACCTCACATCGGCACGACTTATCGGTTATTGGGGTCTGACATTTACCACCCCTAGACTTGATATGCGACATATCATACGAGGAGACCGGACTGTACGGTAAGTGTTACCGGCAGGCTTTTACAGGAGTTGGAGCGGGCTTGCTTGCTGATCTTCTGATCGCTCAATACCCGGGTAGTCGTTACGTCCAGCTAGTACCGCTGACGGCTTGTGGATGCTTGATGTGATCATCACTTACTGCCGGTGTATTGACGAGTCTTTAGAGTTCTACATAGAGGTTTTACTGGCTCAGGCAAAACGAAATAGGAGCGCATATGTGATATGTGCGGGACCGAGAATAATGCATATATGTGATACCGTATTCTATTCTCGCGTCTTCTTGTATCGGTCGGTTATATGTGATATAGCCGGGTTATCGAATCAAGTGTTGATTCGATAAATGGATACATTGGATGTTAGTCGGTTATATGTGATATGACCGGATTATTAAGTCAAGTGTTGATTTAATAATTCAGTGTATAATTGTATATTAGATATACTAATTTACATTAACTAACATTTGTTCATTTAGGGTTTTTTCTCACATGTACACAATTTCTATATATATACGATATATATTAAAATGTGTTTTCTTTTTGTATCATGGTTGATGATACATCATAAATGGGTGTGCAAGACATACACCATACTATTTTAGATGGTGGTTAATATTTATTTAAGGTAATTACAAATTAGTGGAGCTTAGGTCAAAAGCATGAAGCTTGTAGAAGCTTGTGGATGCTTTGACAAAGTCCACTAAATTTGTTTAACTTTAGATTTTTATTAACCTAACCATTTTGAATTAGCTATGGTTATGTCTCTACATGAGTTAGTATATGATACTCACTCACCATGGTTAGCTCATTTACTTGATCATTTATCCTCATCTTTTTCTTCTGTTCATCTTCTTCTTCTTTGTTCAAAAGAAAAGCTTGCAAGGGTTTGATCCAAAGTGAGAAAGATTGTGAGAAATAAAATTATAAAGAGAACCCACTTCCTATTTCTCCATCCTCTACTAGAGTAGCACTTTAGTTTAGGGTGTTTACTTCATTAATTCTCTAGTTAGTGAAGTAGAAGCTTGAGTTGGCATCCCCTCGACGTAGATCATCTTCGGCCTCGAAGAATTCAAGCAAGGACGCCTTTTAGCTTCGTGAAGCCATGCAAGAGTCCGGGAGAACTACGATCGCAGCGAAGGGACTTCAACAAGGAGCTAAAGAAGTGAAGGACCGATCTACAAAGGTTGTATTTCGTATTCACTTAGTCGTAAACGTAGTTTACTAGCATGTAAAACCCTAATTTTCTAGCAAAGATCTTGTTTAGGGTTGTTAGGTACGTCTAAAATTTTAATCGGGCATGTTTGATGCTTCTTTAACCCTTGTTAGAGTGCCTAGTAACCCTACAGTGGTATCAGAGCCTAGCTAGAGCATTAGACGATGTGTTAACGAAATTAAAACTCCGAACGAACACCGATATGTCAAAGTTAACCCCCTCTCTGTACATTTTTTAAAACTGTGTTATTTTCAGAATTAAAAATACCTAAAAAAATAAGCAGGGAATTCTAAGAATTACCATAAAATTCGAGACCCTAATTCCGTACAACTGCCGCGGAACCGCGGTCCCACCCCACCTTAGGCGGCGGTTCCGCGGCAGTAAAAGTGAATTAAGGACGGAATTTTGTGCAGTAATAACCGTAGCTATTCCTGTATCTTTCTGGGTATTTTTATTCTGACTCAAGTGTTGAGTATTTTGGGGTTTATTTTGTAATCGTCGATTCGATCGGAGAATTTAATTTTGTTTTGTTATTCCGGATAATTTAGAAACTATTAAAATGTTCGAATGGATATCATTAACTCAATTTTTCCCGGCACGAAAAAATTCAAGTGTTGAATTTTTCTCGGGTTTAAATCTTTCGGAAAAACGTGTATGTGACGCGATGGACCCTCTAGAAGACAACAAACCTTAACTCGATTATGTGACCATCTTGAACTACCTTTTGAACCTTAGGGTTTGGGGCAGTACGGTGTGCCACATGTGAGGCGTTGGCTTGACCCTTCTACGGCTGGACTGTTGCTACTGTGACGTATTCTGGAATTTTTGAACTCCGCTCAAGTGTTGAGCTATTAAGGAAATCTTGAGTATTTGATTATTCGATCGGAAAGTTTAATACTGTCTATTTATCTGGAATGTGATACAATATGTGGAATTCATACAGTTAGGCATGAAATGCGAAATATGTGATATTTCGGATTTACGATGTCTAAAGAGATTGTGGATTCCAAATGTTGTAGTTTTACACTTTCTTTTCTGCGACCGTAAGTGTAATATGTGATATCTCCGGTTTCGTTGCTATATATCAACGACAATTGGGATACGTATATTTACTTACGTTGATGACATGTGATGTTATGTGTTGCTGGATATGTTATATTGGATCGTTGCGTTCTGAATAGCCGGGTTTTTTTTTATGTGAGATGAGAGTTTTTATTTTCATTCATGTAAAATTAAATGTATGTAATATTCTTTTATTGGAGCACTTCCGGGATGAGGTTGATGTCACCATTTGTATATTATTTACTTTTTCGCACTAGGATAGACCCAAGGAGGAGAGCACAAGTAACCGGGTTCTAGAGTCCAGTGGGAGACCAACTCGAGGAGTCGAGTCCGGGTC
The DNA here is from genome assembly GCA_030015575.1 of Agapanthus africanus. Taxonomy (NCBI): domain Eukaryota; kingdom Viridiplantae; phylum Streptophyta; class Magnoliopsida; order Asparagales; family Amaryllidaceae; genus Agapanthus; species Agapanthus africanus. The sequence continues at coordinate 198,392,922 of JASDDO010000028.1, read as the reverse complement.
TCCTAACTCTAGAATTGATAGGGTTGCTTGCCTCTCTCATAGGGGTCTAGGGGTGTGGGTTTGGCTATTCATCGCGACCGTGGAATCCGTGTTTTATAGAGGCTCAAAATAAAACACGGACGTCCTAGTATATCCAATGTTTCATATATTTCTTCTGCCGCGATATCTGTGATGTGATCATGTGATGTGATGTGATAAATACTGTATATAGTATATATGATATATTATATAGACGTTACTTATGTTTTACACCCGCGCTAGCCTTGCCCCGCTCTGCCGTTAGTTACCTAACCTAAAGGTGTACGAGGGGACATCGAGGCGAATGCGGACGGCATAAGTGTACGTCGTATTTATCTGTGATGTTTAGGTGACTTAAATGATGGGACTTCATTAATGTGATTAATGAAAGAAAAGAAACCTAAAAGATGTTGTAGAATCAAATTTTCAAAAAGGGTAGCTACAGTTTTTTGCTTTGCATAGCGATATATATGATATATCCTGCACCTTATTCGATGAGGAAAGAGCCGAGATCCCTTCACCGAGAGTGACCTCTTTAGCAAAACTGGCAGATGCTACAACACTCGGTTTTTCTTTTGATTGCTTTTGGAGTTTTGCTTTGCAAAGTGATATATATGATATGTCCTGCACCTTATTCGATGAGTAAAGAGCTGAGATTCCTTCACCGGGAGTGACCTCTTTAGCAAAACTAATGAAAGCCTCAAAATCACTCCATTTCAAAATTCACTCGATTCTACAACGATATCAAGTTCCTTATGCAATAGGTTTTCAGAAAAACCTGTCGTAGCCCTCCGTCATTTCAGATAAGTCCTACTTAGTATTCGTGCTACGTTTGTTGGCCTGCATCAAGGCGTAGTGTGCGGTAGCTAACTAGTATTTATCTGCTTATGCATATGATGCAGATTGGATTAGGGTAGTCGTGCAACTTTGTTGGCCTGCGTCAAGGGTCGTACGGGTGGGTTTAATTCAATCAAGAAATGACGGGTTGAACTTGACTAGCGCACTATGGTTTGTTGGCCTGCGTCAAGGTCATGGGATGCTAGGGGCAAAATATTATCGGGAATTTCAAGTGTTGAAATTTGCAATGAGATTGCATACCTTCTATGAGATAGTTGGATCCCGATACCCGCTGCGAGTAAGAGTTACTCCTGCGAGAGTTTTACACAGGACAATTAGCCGATCAAGTAGGTGTCTAGAAAGGTGTCAACGGGGTTACGCCTATGGGAAAACGAGGTTTACTTTAATTAGGTCTATGCGAAAGCACGGGGAACCTCCCTCAAACTACCGACACTGGCCCGGCTGAAAGATTGGCGAAATTGTAGGGTGTAATTAATCCCGGCTAGTCTTTCCTTTTAGGGTTTGAAGGAAGATTTGATAAAAACAGTGGGAGCCATCCTGATTAGATAAAATAATAACCAATCTGATCTTGCAAGAGCATACGCTAAAGTATTTTCTTCTCTCTCTTTCCAGGTAGCGACCATATCATGCCTTAATAAAGATAATATTATGGATGTATTGATCGAACCCGCATGTTATACTGTGCTGGGGAACGTTGGTTCCGTTCTTTCTTATAAAAGTTATAAGACTGAACAGGATATAGGGGAATACCAGGATTTCCATGCCACCCGAATGAAGAAAGTACATGTTGATGCATTTTCTTCGGGGGTGTTCGTTATAGAGAACTATTTCTCCATTTCCTCTACGTCCTGGGTATTAGATACCGGGTCAGGATCCCATATATGTAATCAGTTACATGGGCTTAGGAAAGGTAAAGAACTTGGAGAAGGTGATAAAGACATAAGGGTTGGAAATGGTGCAATTGTTGCAGCTAGAACCATCGGAGAATATCACCTTGTATTGCCAACTGGTAATACATTGATTCTGAACGAATGCTATTACATGCCGAACCTGATATGCAACATTATATCGGTTTCTTTGTTAAGTAAAGAGGGATATAATTTTGTATTACAGGATAATGTTATGAACATTTTCCTTAACCAAAAGTTGGTTGGATCAGGCACGTTGTGCAATGGCATTTATGTTCTAAATCAATCAACAGTCCTGAGCATAACAAACACACACAAGAGGAAGAGTTCAGAACTGAATGAATCCTTCTTGTGGCATTGTAGACTCGGTCATATAAATGCGACACGGCTAGCTAAGTTGCATAAGGATGGATACTTGAAACCGTTCGAATTTTCATCTTATGACACTTGCCAGTCATGTCTCAAAGGCAAAATGACCAAAACTCCGTTTACGGGACACGGAAAAAGAGTTACCGAACTCTTGGGACTGATACATAGTGATGTATGCGGTCCTATGTCTACACATGCCAGGGATGGTTCTTCGTACTTCATTACATTCACTGACGATCTCTCAAGATACGGATATGTGTTCTTGATAAACACAAGTCTGAAGCTTTTGAGAAATTTAGAGAATATAAACAAGAAGTCGAAAACCAAACCGGGAAAAGTATTAAAATCCTTCGATCTGATCGAGGAGGTGAATACTTGAGCAATGAATTCCTGGACTTCCTAAAAGAGAATGGGATTCTCTCTTAGCTGACTCCTCCATATACACCACAGCACAACGGTGTATCAGAACGGAGGAACCGCACCCTATTAGATATGGTGCGCTCTGTGATGAGCACAGCTGAGTTACCTATTTCCTTCTGGGGGTATGCGCTTGAGACAGCCATACATCTATTGAATATGGCCCCCACCAAATCTGTGCCTACCACTCCATATGAGATATGGAAAGGGAAGAGACCATGTCTTAACTATGTAAAGATATGGGGTTGTCCAGCCTATGTCAAACGACAAAATCCGGACAAACTCGAGGCACGGTCTGTTCTATGCAAATTTGTAGGATATCCCAAGAATTCACAAGGGTATATCTTCTACCACACTGAGGAACAAAGGGTGTTTGTTTCTCGGCATGCCACCTTTTTAGAAAAGGAATTTCTTGCAAAAGAGATTAGTGGTCATGAGGTAGAACTGGAAGAGGTTCCAGCTACAAAAGCTGCAACAGAAGATCTGGTGGAACCAGAGGATTCGGTAGTTCCCGATGAACCCCAGCCACTCCGCCGATCTAGTAGGGTTCCTCACCCACCTGAGAGATACTACGGTTTTCTCATGGATGGTGGGAGCGAGGATTGCATCATGGAGGATGATGACCCAACTAGCTTCGAGCAGGCCATCACGAGTGGGGACTCAGTGAAATGGCTGGATGCAATGCGGTCCGAGATGGAATCCATGTACACCAACAAAGTATGGACTTTGGAAGATGCTCCTGAAGGGGTAAAACCCATTGGGAGCAAGTGGATCTTCAAGAAAAAACTTGGTGTAGATGGGAAAGTGGAGACTTTCAAAGCTAGACTTGTTGCAAAGGGTTTTCGTCAAAGACCAGATGTGGACTATGACGAAACCTTTTCTCCAGTGGCTATGCTTAAATCCATCCGGATCATGCTTGCCATCGCTGCATATCATGACTACGAAATCTGGCAAATGGATGTTAAGACCGCCTTTCTAAACGGTGATTTAGAAGAGTGCGTGTACATGACTCAGCCAGAGGGCTTCGTAGATAGTGGGAGCAGCGCGAAGGTGTGCAAGCTGCTTAAATCCATTTATGGATTAAAGCAAGCATCGCGGAGTTGGAACATCTGCTTTGACGTCGTTATCAAAGAGTTTGATTTCGTCAAAAACGTAGATGGACCTTGTATTTACAAGAAGGTGGTAGAGAGTAAGGTTGTCTTCCTCGTATTGTACGTGGACGACATACTCTTGATAGGAAATGACATTCTTATGCTGCAATCGGTCAAGCTCTTCTTATCACAAAGATTCTCAATGAAAGATCTTGGTGATGCCTCCTGCATATTGGGAATTATGATCCATAGATATAGATCTAAAAGGATATTGGGATTGTCCCAATCCAGGTACATTGACACCATACTAAAGAGGTTTAGTATGGAAGAATCCAAGCGTGGGAACTTACCCACGATCTCTGGGCTCACTCTCTCCAAAGAGATGTCTCCCAAGACTGATTTGGAGAGAGCTCGCATGCAAGGGATACCCTATGCTTCGGCAGTAGGCTCTATCATGTACGCGATGCTATGTACCAGACCTGATGTAGCATACTCACTAAGTATAGTGAGTAGGTATCAAGCTGATCCTGGAGAGAGTCACTGGACAGTTGTGAAGAGCATTCTCAAGTACTTACGAAGGACTAAGGAGATGCTCTTGGTGTATGGTAACGGAGAACTCCAAGTGGAGTCCTTTACCGATTCGAGCTTCCAGAGTGATAAGGACGACTCTAAGTCGCACTCGGGATTTGTCTTTACCCTTTACGAAGGGGCGGTTAGCTGGAAGAGTTCCAAGCAGGAAACCGTGGCAGTCTCGACGATGGAGGTTGAATACATCGCTGCCAACGATGCTGCCAAAGAGGCTGTCTGGATCAAGAAGTTCATTACTGAACTTGGAGTGGTTCCATCCATTAAGCATCCAATACCTTTGTATTGCGATAACAATGGAGCGGTGGCTTTGGCCAAGGAACCCAGGTCCCATCAGCGATCCAGGCATATTCTGAGGCGGTATCACCTGATCCGGGAGATAGTTGATCGCCGGGAGATCGAGGTCAGGAGGGTTGACACGAAGAACAACACAGCGGATCCACTCACGAAGGCCATACCCCAGATACAGTTTGAGAGACTCTTCGGGATGCTAGGTATGTGATACTACAGCAGCTGGCCCTAGTGCAAGTGGGAGATTGTTAGTTGTATGTATGCCCTAGAGGCCAGTATTGTACAGATGATGTATATTATATTGGATGCTTGGACATATATAGAGAGGACTTTCTTGCTCGACATGATAGTATGCTATCTGGTTGCTCTTTATCTTAACATGTATACTTGTCTCTTTATACCGTCTTTTAGTTACATGTTGGTAAAGCCCTTAGGATGTGTACTTGACTACCTGGACTATGATGCAGATCATACTAGTGGGGACATGGTAGTCCATAAGTACATCCTTCAAGGTCCCTACTCGTGGGTGTATCGAGACGGGGCATCGATATACCAGAGTAGACTAGCGTATACTCTTCTCGACCCATGAGATGGGCGATGGATGATCCCATATCTATTGGTGTTTGACATCAGAGATGGTATACGGGTGCTCAGTGGAGACTAGGTACACTGGACGGACTCGCCGAGAACTCCCAGATGGTATTATACCTCACGTCAGATGGCAGTTCTCTGGTGACACTTGTGCAGGTTAGTCTGTAGACCCGAGATCGTCATGGCGTCTTGTGTGATTCCCACTGTGCTTTGATTTCCACCTTGCCACGTCTATGAGGGCGTGCAAAACGGTGGTTTTTGGGTACAGTCCCGAGTCACATGGAGGCAATGAGCGATAGGAGGGGTTTCGTCTCTCCCGGTATTGGGGGTTGATGTTGCGCTGTGCTTGATTGGCCATAACAGGGAAGTCCCTGGCCAGGGCCGAGTTAGAGATTTACTGGTAAGTGTTACCAGTAGTTTCTCGACCCGTTATGAGCCTCACATCAGCACGACTTATCGGTTATTGGGGTCTGACGTTTACCACCCCTAGACTTGATATGCGACATATCAGACGAGGAGACCGGACTGTACGGGAAGTGTTACCGGCAGGCTTTTACAGGAGTTGGAGCGGGCTTGCTTGCTGATCTTCTGATCGCTCAATACCCGGGTAGCCGTTACGTCCAGCTAGTACCGCTGACGGCTTGTGGATCTTGATGTGATCATCACCTACTGCCGGCGTATTGACGAGTCTTTAGAGTCCTACATAGAGGTTTTACTGGCTCAGGAAAAACGAAATAAGAGCGCATATGTGATATGTGCGGGACCGACAATAATGCATGTATATGATACCGTATTCTATTCTCGCGTCTTCTTGTATCGGTCGGTTATATGTGATATAACCGGGTTATCGAATCAAGTGTTGATTCGATAAATGGATACATTGGATGTTAGTCGGTTATATGTGATATGACCGGATTATTAAGTCAATTGTTGATTTAATAATTTAGTGTATAATTGTATATTAGATATACTAATTTACATTAACTAACATTTGTTCATTTAGGGTTTTTTCTCACATGTACACAATTTCTATATATATACGATATATATTAAAATGTGTTTTCTTTTTGTATCATGGTTGATGATACATCATACATGGGTGTGCAAGACATACACCATACTATTTTAGATGGTGGTTAATATTTATTTAAGGTAATTACAAATTAGTGGAGCTTAGGTCAAAAGCATGAAGCTTGTAGAAGCTTGTGGATGCTTTGACAAAGTCCACTAAATTTGTTTTACTTTAGATTTTTATTAACCTAATCATTTTGAATTAGCTATGGTTATGTCTCTACATGAGTTAGTATATAATACTAACTCACCATGGTTAGCTCACTTACTTGATCATTTATCCTCATCTTTTTCTTTTTTCATTTTCTTCTTCTTTGTTCAAAAGAAAAGCTTGCTAGGGTTTGATCCAAAGTGAGAAAGATTGTGAGAAATAAAATTATAAAGAGAGCCCACTTCCTATTTCTTCATTCTCTACTAGACTAGCACTTTAGTTTAGGGTGTTTGCTTCACTAATTCTCTAGTTAGTGAAGTAGAAGCTTGAGTTGGCATCCCCTCGACGTAGATCATCTTCGGCCTCGAAGACTTCAAGCAAGGACGCCTTTTAGCTTCGTGAAGCCATGCAAGAGTCCGGGAGAACCACGATCGCAGCGAAGGGACTTCAACAAGGAGCTAAAGAAGTGAAGGACCGATCTACAAAGGTTGTATTTCGTATTCACTTAGTCGTAAACATAGTTTACTAGCATGTAAAACCCTAATTTTCTAGCAAAGATCTTGTTTAGGGTTGTTAGGCACGGCTAAAATTTTAATCGGGCATGTTTGATGCTTCCTTAACCCTTGTTAGAGTGCCTAGTAATCCTACACATTTATCGTTATACATTCTATACTTTTTCCTCACTTTTTACCCAATATTACCAAAGAGAATACCTCTTGACTCCTCCACAGTAATGATTACCCTCACTTGTTCAATGATCCTCTCACCCAAACTCTTACACCATAAGCCCATGTCTTAGTATTTCTTTTGGGTCATATCGTGTATCCTAAATTCGGCGGTAGAGATAGAATCACACTAACACATAAACTCCTCACATACTGTGTGTTGGCTCGAATCAAAGTTAATCTTCCTTTATTTATCATCAATTCGATGTGGGGTTTTCCCAATTCCAAATCCAATCTTTATTACGACAATCACAAAGATCATTGAAGATGCCGGTATCAATCCCACTATTGACTCTGTTCCCTTATAAAAAAAGAGAACAAGAAGAGGTAACGAAACCTTTCCATGTGCAATGCACATGAGCGCTCATATGCAAAGCATGTGACCGCCGGTATCAAGGAGGGTTAAATCCTATGAAATAGCCTCTCATGTGCAAAGCACGTGAGAGCTCATATGCAAAGCATGTGACCTCCGGCTTCAGTAAGGGTTAAACCCTGGGATATAAGCCTCACGTGTTAAACACGTGAGCGCTCACATATAAAGCATATGAATGCTGAATATAAATAAATCAAAACCTAAATAGGGCCCCACGTGTTAAATACGTGAGCGGTGCTATCGTTTATATATAACAGCCTTCGCGTGAAAGCTACGTGAATGCGTCTGTTTGAAGCGCTAGCTTCAGATAGAATTAAATTCTATATAGAATTAAAGTCTATTTGGGAAATATCTTCTCCTGATCATTTTAAAACTAGAAATATTTTCTCTGTTAAACAGAGAACCTTTGGATTTAAAATCCAACGGTTATCACAATATCATCGATCAAATCAGAAGACCCTTTGTTAGGAAAATATTTTCCTAATCATATTAAAACCAACAGAAGATATTTTCTGTTAAACAAAAATCTACTGGATCGAAAATCCAACGGTGGACAAAATTCCTGAATGATCTTTGAGATCAATTAAATCAATTGATATCTCTCAATGATAGATTTTCTCAAACTAATCAACAGTTTTTCCTCACCTATCTAATGGACCTGAGACTTTAAGTCTCATACAGAGAAAACCCTCTATAACCTTCTGCAAAAAGAGATAGAAGCTACAACCGAGAATTTAATTCTTTTTTTATGAAGAAAATCTTCTTACTCCTCTCTAACCCTAGGTAAAGAAAAAAGCAGAGATCAAATTATCTCCTTTTCCTATCATATATAGATACAAGGGTTTAGCCCTTTATAAAGAACTTAGTTATTTCTCTGGATCTGAGATCCACAAGACAAATCTCCTATAAGTTGAAAATTTAATTCTCATTGGGAAGATCTTGTTTTTCAGACTCAAGATCCAGGGGAAAACTAAACATGAGAAAAGAAACATAAAAAAATGGAATTTACATTCTAGAAATTTAATTCCTTTAAGAAAAATAGGGTTTAACCCTCCAAAGAACTTAGTTCTCACAAAAAAGGAACAGAAGAACTTACTTCTCAAAAATTCGATCTCAGATCTTTAAAACAGTGATCTTGGTGATCGTTAATGGCCAATATACCATTAACAGAAGTATAACTTCTCTCAAAATAATAAGCAAAGATTTAATCTCTAAAGGACACAGTGTCTCACGTAATATTCATGTGAGCGCTCAAAAAATTCTATGAAGATAGCGCCTCACGTGATACCCACGTGAGTGCACAGAAGGCCCATGAAGACAACGCCTCATATGCCACACACGTGAGCGTCCATAAACACGAGCCCAGCGCCGCATGTGATATACACATGAACGTTTAAAATTGAGCGCCTCACGTGATATCCATGTGAGCGCCGCATAAAGAAAGTGCTAAGCACTGATAGGGCAATGCCCAAGCCTGAGCGCCGCACGTGACACCCATGTGAGCGTCAGAGCAAAATTTGGATATTATATCCATAGTCAAAATACTAAGTGCTTAGCACTGCTAGATGATGAAAAGCCCAAGACTGAGCCCCAATATAGGCTGAGCCCCTGAAACTTCATACTCCTTGAGCTTATATTGCTCATCATAACCGAGCCCATATGCTCACTTCTGTTAATGGATCTTAACACGATTTAATGATTCTTAACCATGTTTCTAAAATAAATTGAGCCCATATGCTCATATATTTAAGTCGATCTTAATCGAAAACCAAATTAACGATTCTTAAATAAAATAAAATATACCCTGAACTGATGGAACATACGACCTAGGTTCAAACCTAAATATAATATACACATTTGGACTAATCCGCGCCCTACGGGCGACGACATAAACTAGTCTCCATATACAATCCACGGGCAACCATAATAAACAATATATATACAACATGACACAAAGTGACTTACTGGAGTAGGTGAAAGTTGATATCACAACGCGATAATGTAATTAACCACAGGGGCTTGCGCTTGCAGGGAAGAGCGTCCCCACAATCAAAAACCCTCACAAACGAGGGGGAATCTGATAAAGTCATGCTACATTGATCGCATCTGTCCAAACCTCCGACATAGGGTGCCATAAATCAATTTGGTATTTTCGGAGAGGTGGACGGATATGTTCCAAATAGCATCTGCCCCAAAATTCAGGCAAGACGTTCTATCACAGTTTGTTTCTATTTTCAGCAGTAAATAGATTTTGGCATGCTTGGTGGGACTTCTTCCTCTTTCCACTCTACACTTCGTGTGTCGTGTTTCCCGAACAAAATCGTAGTTCGCTATATTCATGGTTACCCTTGGATTCGAGATACTAAAACTTGGTATTTCACTTCTGTGCAAAATCAATGGCCTCCCACTGTACTTCTGTAACATTTCAGAAAATATAAAATATTATTTTTGGAATTTAATATTAAAATAATATATTTCGCGAAAATTACCTGATTTGCGAAATTGGAGTTTTCATAAAATGGTATAAATATATAACAATAATTGTGAATAATTGGAGATTAAAATGATTTATTCATTTAAAAATATATTTATTAGATTTCGCATTTTTATAATTAATTATATGCAGTTTTGATACAAATTGATTAGTGCACTACCAATCGCGATTAAGCCAAATCCGTATTTCTATGGGTTTCCATGGTTAGTGCACCATATTATGTTACATTTTGGTTACATGTTGTGTTCTTGTGTTATTTTTGGGGTATTATATGGTTTGGGTTTTAAATAGAAAGAAATAAGAGTGTATTATTGAGGAGAGAGAGAGGGGGGACCACATCATGTTGTGAGGGTGAGGATAAGAGAGAGTGAGGGTAGGAGAGAGAAGGGGGCTGCCATTCTTTTATTTTTCCTCCATGGTTTCCTCATCTTCTTCATGCTACTCCCTCCACCTTCACCCCCAAACTTCATCTCAATTTCATTCCCAAAACCTAAAACCCCTTTCATTAAAAATGATCCGGTTCATATCAGATTTTTACATTTTTATACCGCCCATTCTTGATCACATTGCATATAGGTAGGTACTTTTGATCCGTGTTTGCTGAATAATTGCAGGTTACAGGTTCTCAGCTCTTTACAGTGAAATTCATGAAAAGTCGCAACAAATGCGGGTCTATGACCAACAACAGATAAATACTGATCTCCGCTCACCATCCGTATGATGCCACCTACCAGTTCAAGGGACAAAATGGAAAAATCATTGGTCACTTCAATGCACATAGCACAAGGGCAGCACAAGATCCAAGACTTCAACACGGAGCTCAAGGCAAAAGTCCACATCATTTTGCACTGCTGAAAATATGGAAGAAAACTGAAGAGATTCTGAGAAACCAAGTGTACAAAACAGAAGAGAACAGTAACATGTAGAAACCCAGAAAAAAAGAGAAGGCAAATCCACCAAACAGCCATGGAACCGCGGCCAAAAAGGCACTTCTGCCGCGGAACCGCGGCCGTGTCTGAACAGTGTCGGTTGCGTCAAAGCAGCGTTGACTCGGGTCTCTTGGGGTAGTTTTGTAATCTCGTATTTGGCTCAGATTGTAAACCTAGGGTTTCACTTTCATGTCTAGAAATAGCAGAGCTCAAAGCCAAACTAGTGTGTGCTTTTAGTTTTTTAGATTTTAGGATTAATTCTGTAGTTCTTCCTTGTTATTCCATGAAAAAATTGTAGTGAGTAATGAGTGATGATTAATAAAAAAATAAAAAAAAGAGAGTTCTTTTTATCTTGCATGTCTATTTATTATTTGCAATTTTTCATTTGCTAATTTACTCGTATTATTTTATTGTTATTTTTCTCTTGTTTTTCTTCTTCTATTTTTCTTTATCCTTTACAACGATGATGCTTGAGTAAGATCCTTGCCAAGGTGAGGTCTCAAATAGCTAGTTGTAATTCTTCTTAACCTCATTTCTTTCTACCTTCCTTCTTGTTTTTATGTTTTTAATGGGTGAGTAATTTCTCACTTGTTAGGGCAGGAGAAGGAAAGTTTGAGAGAAGGAAATCTCTCTCACTCTTTTCTTTGCCCAACACCTTAATTCGGACTCCCTTTAATTGAGCCACAATCCGCTCACTACGGCACCCTATCCTACATGATAGCGGTGATTTCCTAGTAAGACCGGTTGTGGTTGAATTAATTGGAGGTTAGGGCAAAGAGCCAAGAACGGACAAGGACTAAAAGGAAGAAACTAAGCATGGAAAGCCTAGTTTATACTTGCAAGTTCCTTCCTAGTCGTGCTAATCCCCGTTGTTGCCGATTACCGTAACACCGATATTAAAAAGGGCGTTGAAAGAAGTGAGAAATTCCTAACTCAAACTAACCTAATCCTAACCCTAGCAAGATCTTCTATCATCCTTTATCTCATTTCTTAACACAAATCAACAAATCTGGACATATTTGGATTTAACTCGTTAAAACATAAAGAAAGAGATTCCATCTCCTTGTGGATCGACCCGTACTCAACCGGCTAGCTACCAAGCGGAACCGTCTTGATTGCGGTAATTAAAATTAAGCACGCAGAAAATCATACCAATCAAATGGCGTCGTTGCCGGGGAGACGGTAGTTTATTTCTTTGTGTAATTTCGGGTTAATTAAAACTATAAAAATATATATATAAAAAAAATCATCTTGTTATTTTTTGATTAGTTTTTGTGCAAGTGTGCAGGATAGGAAGAAGGTCAAGTTCAGTGCCAAAGTCGTGGGGAGTTAGACCCATCTCTCACGGCTACACCGCGGCGGATCAAGACGGAACCACGGCTTTGTTGTAAAATTTTAGAGCACATTCAGTGATCAAATCAAGATTCAGGAGATCTAAACAGGAAGAGGAGAACCAAATCAGTACAGGGAAAAAAATTTGAAGCTGTTAACCTTTTGAACTGTCGCGGAACCGCGGCAGAATCATAAGTTTGACCGCGGAACCGCGGTCAAAGGGTGACGTCAGCACCCAAAACTCTCTTTGAGTATTCCATTTCTCTTCTCCACTCCTCTGAACTCCACTGAAATATTTTTTCTGCAGCATTCTTTGCACAAATTCTCTTCCCCTCTCCAATAAAACTGTTTTTGTGCAGGATTCTTTGCGCCGCCGCCAAATAAATTTTTGCAAGTGTTTTAAAGTTTTGGTTGTTACTGTTTTGCATAAATAATACGGATTTTAAGGGGCAATAACACCAATTCAGATTGGGTGAGGATTTCATCACCCTTCCTAAGACCCCAAAAATTACTAAAAGCATACGCATTACCTTTGAGCTTAATTAAAAAATATCTAGACTCAGCCAACTAAAGACTGTCGTGCTCATTAGGACAGAGGAAGGCTGTGGGCGTTCAATCGTTTATCTAAACTTGACTTTGTGGTGCCTAGGCTAGACAAGTGAGAAAGGTAATTTTGAAAGGCCCGTCTCACGGTGATTCGTGAGCGGAACCCTTCTTTCTTCATTTGTGCTTACCTGGCCACAATTGGCAGTGAAGAAACGATTTGAGGGTTATCTCATAACTTGTCACTTTGGAACAGTTAGGAGCAGTATAGTGGACTTTAAAGACCATAGCTCTAGGTATGATCGTGCATGTTCTAACTGTGATTGTTTGAAGTTTGCCGTAAGTCCGTACATATTTTTGTAAAAACTCTTTCTAAAAAAAACAAAACAAAAACTTTTCATAAAACCTTGCCCTTTGTCGCCAGAATCCCATTTCACTCACCTTTTATCCGCATTTCTTCATTGACATTTTCTTACCCTCACATTCTACGCTTTGACTATACTAAACTCGTTTAGTGTATGTCCGGTTGGACTCGGGACACTAGTGCCCGCCTAGTCCGCGTTTCGTTAGTCGCTACCGACTACGCGATCGACTCCGACGTCGAAACTCCTTCCACACCTCTTTCACCCTTACCTTTGCCGGCCAACTCTGACGTTGACCGGAATTCTGCTCATACATCCTCACCTTCACCTTCACCATCATCATCACTAAATTCTTCTGAGATGTCAGGATTTCCTCCTAACATCTATTTGCCTCCTCCGGGACTGATTCCACCTCATCCGGGTGCGAATAACCAGCAACCACATCCTGTTTAAGCGCCACAGCGAATCGCGCTCCAGGATCGTTTCTATCCTACTCGCTCCGCACTTCCTACCCGTCTTTCACTTCCACCGGCCAATGGGGATGATTTCTAAATTAAGCCCCACTTCATCAACATGTTGCGCAAATTTCACGGGCTGGAATCCGAAGATGCCTACATCTTCATCAACAAATTCCAGAATGTCTATGCAATGATGAAGACAACCCAACTATCCGACGATGCTATACGACTACGAGTTATTCCTTTCACTCTGTGTGACCTTGCTGAGAAGTGGCTGTATAGTAGCGCATCACACTCCATAAACAGTTGGGATGAGTTTTTAAAGGCATTTTTAAAAAAAGTTTTACCCAAATCACAAAACCGCGAGAATACGAAACGAAATAAACCAGTTTTCCGAGCTTCCTGCCGAACCTTTTTGGAAGTGCTTTGACCGATACAAAGACATTCTTGTTCAGTGCCCGCATCACGGTATTGAGAGATGGCAACTTTGCCAGCCCTTATATGAGGGTCTGAGTCCAGCAACTAAGCAGTTGCTGAAGACCATTTGTCAAGGCCACTTCCTATCCAAATCTGACGAGGAAGTTTGGCTATTTTTCGACGATCTCGCGGAATAAACGCTTCAGTGGGAAAGCACCAGACTGAACACTTCTTCTACTTCTTCTACTTCTTTCAGTCTCTCTAAGGTAGGCATTCATCAACTTGATATCTCAATTGCAATGAAGGCCGAAATGGCAGCGATCACGCGAAAACTAGAAGCAATTGAGAGCAAATTCTTATCTCCTTCTCCTGCCCCTACTCTTCTCCCTCGTACCATCTGCGCTTGTTGTTCTGATCCATCCCATTTGACCGAAGAGTGTCCTTACAACCCACCTGCTCAAGGACAGGATCAGGTCAATGCTATATTTCAGCAAAGACCAAGAAATGATCCATACTCTTCTACTTACAATCCTGGTTGGAGGAACCACCCCAATTTCCCCTGGAATCAGAACCAGCAACAATTCCAAGGCAACAACAACTTCCAGAGGCCTCCTCCTTCTCAATAACAAGCTCAGCAACAAACTCAACATCAATATCAGCAGCCTTTCTAACCCCAACCTTTTCAAAATCCGACGAACAATTTTGCACCAAACAATTCTTTTCCTCAAAACAATTTTGTTCCGTCAAACAACAATAAGGTTTCCTCACTAGAACGAAGTCTGGAGGCGTTTGTAAAGCAATCGACTCAATCCAACGCCAATATCCAGTCTTCCATTCAGTCTTTGGTGCAACACACTGCTGCACACGGGCAAAGCATAAAAACCATCGAAGCACAGATTGCACAACTGAATGCGGCTTTAAGCGAGCGAGAGAAAGGGAAGCTTCCATCTCAACCACTCCCAAATCCTGGTCACCCACATAATGAACATGTTGCTCTTGAACAACAAAACCATAATGTGAGTGCCGTGACTACGTTGAGATCTGAAAGGATGCTGCACAACAACGTTGGCACAGATGATGACATCCCGGCCGCTTCTTCTTCTTCTTCTTCTTCTTCTTCGTCTTCTGAGCCTGTTTTCCATTCTTTAAAAGGCTCTTCCTCTTTTTCTTCTGCTGCTCCGAACGGACCCACATCTCACTCCATGAAAACTCCAGTTCTGGGATCCGTTCTAACTCCACAATCTCCTCTACAAGTATTGGACTCAACCAATTTCAAAAACGTTCCATTTCCAAACCGGTTGAGATCCAATAAAAAAAATCCACAAATGAAGAAGATTGTGGAGTTGTTTAAACATGTTAACATTAATATTCCCCTCTTAGATGCAATCCAACAAGTCCCTTCCTATGCAAAAATCTTGAAGGACTAATGCACTAAGAAGAGGAAATCTCATGTACCCAAAAATGTTTTCTTAGCTAGTCCCATGAGTGATGCTCTTACCCAAACTTTACCTCAAAAACGGATGGACCCTGGCTGTCCTACGATTTCAATAACCATTGGGGATAAGAACATCAACCGCACACTTTTGGATCTTGGTGCCAGTGTTAACTTGCTTCCGTATTCGGTATATGAGCAACTAGGTGTAGGAGAGCTGAAACCCACACACTGTACTCTCCAAATGGCCGGCCGATATATCACCTATCCTAGGGGTGAGCTAGAGGATGTGTTAATAAAGGTAGGAGACTTCATATTCCCCGTTGATTTCATTGTTTTAGACACACAACCTATACCTAACCCCCGGAATCAAATTCCGATGATACTCGGTCGCCCATTCCTTGCAACCTCAAATGCTGTGATCAATTGTCGAAATGGTTCGATGAACCTATCTTTTAGAAATATGACAATTGAACTCAACATTTTTAGGTTGGGGAATCATCCCTCCGAACCTAATGCTCATATACTAGACGTTTGTTCGATCTAGGAGATCGTCCCTGAGGACTGTGAGTTCGAGAAATTTTTGTTCGATCACAGCAATCTTGACGCCACTAGTGCGTTCCTCCTTGAACCTGATACTGCTTCTGCTCCCGACAGTGATTATGAGTGTTTCACTTTCTCGAATGATCTTGGCTTGTCGCCACTTGAGCTTGAATCCTTTGAATTTTTGGATGCGTTAGCTGAACCATCCAACTCGGTCGCGTATACTCATTTTGAGCCTCTGTTAGAATCCTTCGAGTTCGATACATTTTCGTCGATCTTGCCTTCAATCGTTTCACCTTCAACGCTCGAACTCAAGCCGTTGCTATCTCACCTCAAGTATGCTTACTTAGGTGAGAACGAGACCCTCCCTATCATCATCTCGGCTTCTCTAGCTTCAGAGCAGGAGAAAGCCCTTCTGACGGTCTTGCAGAGCAATCGACAGGCTTTTGGCTGGACTATGGCGGACATCAAGGGGATTAGTCCCCTGATCGTTGAACATCACATTCATATGATGGATGATGCCAAACCAGCCAGGGATCCACAGAGGCGACTCAATCCAGTCATGAAGGAGGCTGTGAAAAAAGAGATCGTCAAATGTCTAGATAGTGGTATCATTAACCCTATCTCTGATAGCCAGTGGGTCAGTCCGATACACGTTGTCCTAAAAAGTCGGGCATAACGGTCTTCACCAATCAGGCAAACGAGTTAATCCCTACTCGCACCGAAACTGGGTGGGGAGTGTGCATTGATTACAGAAAACTCAACGCCGCAACGTGGAAAGACCACTTTCCGCTACCATTTATTGACCAAATGCTCGAACGATTGGCTAGACACGAGTACTAATGCTTTCTGGATGGCTACTCCGGCTATAACCAGATTCCCATCGTCGAAAAAGACCAGGAAAAAACCACGTTCACCTGTCCTTTCGGTACGTTTGCATATCGCCGCATGCCCTTTGGGTTATGCAATGCACCCGCTACCTTCCAGCGGTGTATGATTGGAATTTTCTCGGATATGGGGGAGAAATTCTTGGAGATATTCATGGATGATTTCTCCATCTTCGGCGATTCCTTTGATGAGTGTTTGCAGTATCTCGACACTGTCCTTATCCGGTGTAAGGATAAAAACCTCACTTTGAACTGGGAGAAGTGCCACTTCATGGTACGTGAAGGTATTGTCTTAGGACACATCATCTCGCAAAATGGCATAGAGGTGGATAAAGCTAAGATTGAGGTCATTTCCAATCTTCCTCCTCCCAGATGCGTCAGAGACATCCGAGCTTTCCTTAGCCACGCCGGTTCCTATATACGGTTTATCAAGGATTTTATCAAGATAGCTAGACCCTTGACTCTTCTGCTGGCCAAAGACACCACATTCGATTTCAACTCGAGCTGTGTAACTGCGTTCGAATCACTAAAAAGCTCACTCACTTCTGCTCCCATACTTTCTTCTCCTGACTGGACGTAACCTTTTGAGATTATGTGCGATGCATCTGACTATGCTATTGGTGCAGTCCTGCGACAGCACATTGATAAAAGGCCGCACGTAATCTACTATGCTAGCCGAACCCTGAACGATGCCCAGCTAAATTACACAACAACCGAGAAGGAATTCTTGGCTGTTGTGTTTGCATTAGAAAAATTCAGGCCTTACTTGATTGGCTCTCCAGTCATTATCTACACAGACCATTCTTCTCTACGCTATCTTTTTGCAAAGAAGGATGCAAAATCTCGGCTGATACGTTGGATCCTCTTACTCCAAGAGTTTGACTTTGTCATCAAAGACAAAAGAGGATGTGAAAACATAGTGGCCGACCATCTTTCACGACTTCCTTCTTCGCAGACGCTTACACTTCCCATATACGACGTTTTTCCGGATGAACAGCTCTTGACAGTATCATGCGAACCCTGGTTCACAGATATTGTGAATTATTTGGCAACAGGATTACTACCAAACGAGTGGTCAAGTCAGGACAGACTTCGATTCTTATCCTAAATAAAACACTTTTACTGGGATGAAGCCTATCTGTTCAAATACTGTCCCGACCAGATTATTCGTCGGTGTGTGCCTGATAATGAGTTCAAGAGTGTGTTGTCATTTTGCCACGATCAAGCGTGTGGCGGGCATTTTGGCCCAAGAAAGACAGCCGAGAAGATCTTGCAGTGTGGCTTCTACTGGCCAAAACTCTTCAAAGACGCTAATTATTACTCCAAGACTTGCTCCTGGTGCCAACACTTGGGCCGGATATCCAGGAGAAACGAGATGCCGCTCCAACCAATTTTGGTTGTCGAGATTTTTTATGTTTGGGGGATTGATTTCATGGGTCCGTTTCCCAGCTCTTTTGGGAACCTGTATATTCTTCTAGATGTTGATTATGTCTCTAAATGGATCGAGGCCGTGCCCAGCCGGACTAACGACAACAAGGTTGTCATTAGATTCCTTAAGGAAAACATTTTTTCCCACCCACACGCGATCATTAGTGACAATGGAACACATTTCTGTAATAGGACTTTCGAGGCCTTAATGCAGAAATACTCCATTAATCATAAGCTATCCACGCCCTACCACCCATGAACATGTGGGCAAGCCGAAGTGTCTAATCGGCAAATCAAACAGATTTTGGAGAAAACGGTTTCCAAGAACCGTAAGGATTGGTCTTTAAAACTCACGGATGCCCTTTGGGCATTTCGAACTGCTTATAAGACTGATCTTGGCATGTCTCCTTATCGGCTTGTTTATGGAAAGGCTTGCCACCTTCCAATAGAAATTGAGCATTGTGCATTTTGGGCGATCAAGGAGCTGAATCTATCTCTTGATAATGCGGGCAGCCATCGGAAGCTGCAGATCAACGAATTGAACGAGCTTCGGGATGAAGCTTACGAAAACGCGGTTGTCATTAAGAACCGAATGAAGGTGTTTCATGATAAACATCTTACGCGTAAAACTTTCACACCTGGTCAACAGGTACTTCTTTACGACACCCGGTTACATTTCCATCCCGGGAAGCTCAGATCTCGCTGGAAATGACCATATTTTGTGCGGACTGTATATCCGCATGGTGCGGTGGATTTGGAAAATCCAGAGGATGGTTCACTATTCAAATTGAACGGACACAGGTTAAAACCGTTCCTCACCACTGACCCTTCGGAGGAGCTCCTGATATTGCAGGAGCCGGTTTATATCGACTGATCTTCCTCCGCTTACCACCAAACTTCGGTTATCCAGCCATAAACAGTGGAAACACTGTTTCAAATAAGTTTGGGGGTATGTATATACCATTTTCCTACTTGTAATTATATAATAAAATAAAAACAATTTTTTTTTTCAATTTTTAAGGGAATATTTTTGTAAATATTTAGTTCTATTAATTAAATAAATAAATAATAATACATTTTTTTCTTTACAAAATAATTTTCTCTTTTTAAGGGGGCTTTTGTATATATAACCAAATAAACCCTATAAAAATACCCCGACCCCTCTTCTGCATTTTCAGAACCCTAATTTTCACCCTCAACAAAACCCTAGCCGCCGCAGCAGAAAGCGTAGAGAGATCGCCCCTTCCTTCGGTGGAACCGCCGCCTAAGCCCCCTCCTGACCGTGCAACCGTCACCGTTTGTTGTCGCTGCCCTCTGAAAATTTCAGAGGAGGTTTGCACACTTTTTCTCCTCTCTGTAAATTTCCTGTTTTCTGCATTTGCTCTCTGTCATGGCACCTACATTACAGTTTGAAAGGGATTTCTCCCAATTGTTTGCGCATAATGTTTACGGTAGTTATTTCGGTGACGAGATCCGAAAGCGTGGATAGAACTTTCTATTATTTAACCATCCGAACGCATTCGCGCTTCCGGATCTTGTTGCACGTTTTTATGAAAGTATGGAGGAGGGTTGTTTGGCACAAAACGGGTACATTAGATTATTGTGGGGTATCAGGAAATTTTAATTGATAGAGACTTCATTCACGAAGTCACCTTAATACCATGACACCCCATTCATGATCAACCCCTCCGATTTGAGGACTACCTACCCTTAATAGGAAACGACTATTCTAGGGAGCCCCGAAAGGGCATTCAGGCTTGCACGCTTTTTGCGAATGTTTTAACTGTGTGCCGTTGGGCACAAAACAATATTTTCGGAAGTTCGCACAACACAACATTTTTTACACCATCCCTACACAGTGCACACATTGATGACTCGAAACCCTAGCTACGACATGTGCACTGTGTTGCTTCACTCGATTAGCACCGGCAAATGGGCGGCCAATTATCCATGCCCAATGTTGGTGACACAATTGGGTCTCTATTTCCTTCTTGTTGAGGAGTTTGAATTTTACATGTATGGTGGGATTCCAATTCGACCCCTTCTTGAGGGTGTCTCCACGTCCTACACAAGACTACATGATCTATGGTCGCGCATCGAGCCGGCCGAGGACGTGATGGCCAAGACCCCTAGCTCAAGCTCCACAGCGAGCGATGAAGAGCTCACCCCCGATACGCAAGCGCGCTTAATTCGACGAACCCATAGGGGGTAGAATGAGTGATAGGGATGCTGACTAATTTGGATCAGCGTCTAACGAGCCTGGAATAGGGAATGTCCACCCTACTGTCAAGAGAGAAACGTTCACGATCACGATCGAGGGGACGGGGGGCAGATAAAGGTGAGGCTGGTATTAGTGAGGCCGCGTCTAGTAGACGCCGCAGGGAGCAGTGAGGACACTGCTATCAATAAGTTTGGGGGTGAGAGTTGATTGTAAATAGTTATCTTTGCATTGCATCTGCATGTTTTATTTCTTTGTACATATTTGTTTTTCTTTGCATATTTAATTCCGTATCTTATTTTTCTGCATTGCATCTTTATAAAAAAAATATATATATAAAAATTATAAAAATTGAAAAATTAAAAAAAAAGAATTGAAAAAATTGAAAATTTCAATATTGGCCATATTAGACTCAAGTCCAACATGACGGTTGACTAGTTAGGAAAAACTAGATCCTAAACTTAGTAAATTAAAAACCCTAAAAATAACCTTTCTTAAAGTTTAACTGTAGAAAATATACGTCCTTGCAGTTTATTTAGGAATAAGCAAATTTTGAGTTCAGTTCTTGGGCTAAGTCGAAATAAGGGAAGAGTATTGAAAGCTCTATTTGAAGTATAAGTCTGAAAAATAATTCTGAACCTTAAGTCCAAATTCTAAAAATATATACCTTACTATACGCACTTACACACATCTTGAAACTTGGGATAGTAGAGGATACCTTGAAATGCTCTTGTCTAAAAGCCTTAGTATGAAGGAAAATAAAATAAAAGTATAAGTGGTGAAGAAAGAAAAGAAAAAAATGAACACTGGTTTTGGAATTGCTTAAGGCAGCATAAAAAAAATATATATAGCGATGGTGCTTTATCACCTAGTGCCTTAGACCAACTGGTTTGGGAGTCACTGCTAAGCCTTAGGTGTTGCAAGACGAGGAATTACGCCTAAACGTGTAAGCGTATTTTGTAATCGGTCGTTTAGTACATCAAGAAGTATTAACGGTCGCATGAAGGATGTGTGAGCAATTTCATCTAGAATTCACCAACTAAAAAGTATTTTAGAAGATGGATAAGAGTATGATAGTTTGAATTGAATTTCTAAGTGTAAGGGTGATAATTACACACACGTAGGGGTATATGATTGGAGTTTGGAGGAGAGATAGGAATAAAAGATAGGGCTTATAACTTCAGTAGAGATGATAAAAATTCCTGAATTAAGACCGCGCCTTAGAAGGAAAACTCAGGAGATGCTGAAAGCTTTATAAACTGGCAAAACGTATATGATCGTAAGTTAAATAAAATGGAAGTGTGAAAAATACGGGTTGATGATTTCTAAGTTGAAGATGATAGAATTTCTTGCTAGAATATTGAATTGAAGAATTAGAGTCAACGGCCAATTTGATCGAATTTTGTGGGTAGTATCCGCTGAAAACCCTCAGGAGACAACACTCCTTCTACTAGGGACATCTAGAGGTTTAACGGCTTGTTGCACGAGCTCAGTGCAATCGCGTTTCCTGCGAAAGTGAGGTTAGGACTTTTTGAATAAATTGGTTTTGCTCGGGACGAGCAAAAGATAATTTTGGGGGTATTTGTTCATATTAGATTTTTACATTTTTATACCGCCCATTCTTGATCACATTGCATATAGGTAGGTACTTTTGATCCGTGTTTGCTGAATAATTGCAGGTTACAGGTTCTCAGCTCTTTACAGTGAAATTCATGAAAAGTCGCAACAAATGCGGGACTACGACCAACAACAGATAAATACCGATCTCTGCTCACCATCCGTATGATGCCGCCTACCAGTTCAAGGGACAAAATGACAAAATCATAGGTCACTTCAATGCACATAGCACAAGGGCAGCACAAGATCCAAGACTTCAACACGGAGCTCAAGGCAAAAGTCCACATCATTTTGCACTGCTGAAAATCTGGAAGAAAACTGAAGAGATTCTGAGAAACTAAGTGTACGAAACAGAAGAGAACAGCAACATGAAAAAACCCAGAAAAAATGAGAAGTCAAATCCACCAAACGGCCGTGGAACCGCGGCCAATAAGGCACTTCTGCCGCGGAACCGCGGCCGCGTCTGAACAGTGTCGGTTGCGTCAAAGCAGCGTTGACTCGGCTCTCTTGGGGTAGTTTTATAATCTCGTATTTGGTTCAGATTGTAAACCTAGGGTTTCACTTTCCAGTCTAGAAATAGCACAGCTCAAAGCCAAACTAGTGTGTGCTTTTAGTTTTTTAGATTTTAGGATTAATTCTGTAGTTCTTCCTTGTTATTCCATGAAAAAATTGTAGTGAGTAATGAGTGATGATTAATAAAAAAATAAAAAAAAGAGAGTTCTTTTTATCTTGCATGTCTATTTATTATTTGCAATTTTTCATTTGCTAATTTAGTCGTATTATTTTATTGTTATTTTCTCTTGTTTTTCTTCTATTTTTCTTTATCCTTTACAACGATGATGCTTGAGTAAGATCCTTACCAAGGTGAGGTCTCAAATAGCTAGTTGTAATTCTTCTTAACCTCATTTCTTTCTACCTTCCTTCTTGTTTTTATCTTTTTAATTGGTGAGTAATTTCTCACTTGTTAGGGCAGGAGAAGGAAAGTTTGAGAGAAGGAAATCTCTTTCACTCTTTTCTTTGTCCAACACCTTAATTCGGACTCCCTTTAATTGAGCCACAATCCGCTCACTACGGCACCCTATCCTACATGATAGCGGTGATTCCCTAGTAAGACCGGTTGTGATTGAATTAATTGGAGGCTAGGGCTAAGAGCCAAGAACGGATGGACAAGGACCAAAAGGAAGAAACTAAGCATGGAAAGCTTAGTTTATACTTGCAAGTTCCTTCCTAGTCGTGTTAATCCTCGTTGTTGCCGATTACCGTAACACCGATATTAAGAAGGGCGTTGAAAGAAGTGAGAAATTCCTAACTCGAACTAACCTAATCCTAACCCTAGCAAGATCTTTTATCATCCTTTATCTCATTTCTTAAAACAAATCAACAAATCTGGACATATTTGGATTTAACTCGTTAAAACATAAAGAAAGAGATTCCATCTCCCTGTGGATTGACCTGTACTTAACCGGCTAGCTACTAAGCGAAACCGTCTTGATTGCGGTAATTAAAATTAAGCACGCAGAAAATCATACCAATCAGATCCCCACTTCACCCTCATCACATTGGACCAAGAAAAGTTGGATTTTGAAGACTTTGGACTTCTAGGGTTTTTGCTTGGTTGCATCCATGAGGTATATTTTCTTTCATTTAGTTAGTTTTAAGTTTCCTGATATCCTAGTTTGGTTCGAAGTTGATTTGGTTAAGTTATGTGATGTATGGAAAATTCTAGAGAAGGGTTTAGGTGATTATGTGGACTTGGGTTATGTAGTGGCTGTTACAAGACTTGAGTAGTGTTTTTACTGGCCTAAAATAGAGAATACGGAATTAGGATATTACCAATGTCGGTTTTGTGACATTTAGTGGCCTACAGGGAATCTGGAGCAATCTGGGGAAATTCTGAGAAAAACAAACAATACAAGGGACCTAATTAAGACACTATGAGACCACCCTACGAAGACGAACCCCAACGGAGCATATTGGGCCGAGGTGGCCGGATTTTAGGGGCATGCGGCCGGCCAAGTTGAGGGAATTTGGGTCTAGGTTTGGTCTGTAGCTCAGTTACTTCATATACAACCTCACTGCATTGTTTGTTTAGACTCTTTCCACCTGACTGAAAATCTGGGAGTGATTTCTTGAGTTGCTGCTTTGCTGTCGAGTTATGTTTTCCGATATTGGATATCTTAGTTTTAGTATTTGATATTGTGTTTGGTTGTTGGGCGTTTGTACGTCAACAATAAGGGTTGTTTGATTGTTTTGCATGCGTAGGCTATAGGTTCTAACCTATAAGCCATCGTGTGCCGTATTGGTTTCCCGGACTTGATGTTAATAGCGATTGCGATTGTGTACTATTGTAGGTACCTTCGCGTGGATTCCGAGATGACGGAGCATGGTGTCACCGACTTCGGCTGAACAAGGATCAAGGTGAGTAGATCTATATCTACGGGGGAATTCGGGTGGATGGCGTATAGCACCCCCACAAGTTTTTGATGGAAACCGATCTATAGGATACAGTCGTAGAAACCTAGATTAGAAAACTAGGGATATGGTTAAAAAGATAGTTAGAGATGATATCAGTGTTTGAGTGTGTGTGTGTATGTGTGTGTGTGTGTGTGTGTGTGTGTGTGTGTGTGTGTATTGAGATATGAGATGAAAGCTTTAGGGATATGAAAAGTGAATGTGAATCACGACTTATAGATATGTAGTTGCACTAGATTAAGTATAAAATTTAGAGTAGCATGACATGAGATTTATAAGATAGGATATATATATATATGTAAATGACTTGATGTGGGATATAAATGTGATGAAAATAATATACGATGTGATATTATGATTTGATTGATATGTCGGTATACGGATGCGAGTCGATATGAAAGGATTGATACTTTTACCGGTCCCCTGATATGAGATTGTTATGGATGCGACCTGGGATATAGGTATATAGATATATATAATGTTATGAATCATGAGTGGTATGCCGTACGAGACAATAGATCCGTACCCTCATTGTCATATAGGTTGATAAGATCCCTGATGGTTTAATGCCGCCGTACGATGATTTACCGTACGTGATGAGTTTTATGATGATTGATCTATATCCTTGACTAGAGGATGCTGATTAGTCGAAAATATTGCATCTTTTAACCGGCAATTTCCCTATCATTTGCATTCATATAGAAGTGTTCGGCATTCATATTTCACATATTAGCAAATCTGTCGCAAAATATCAGATTACATGTGTTAGACTCTAAAACCAGCACTATAAAGGAAATTGACCGTATTTCATGGCATCGCATCATCTCTATATTGCGCAACACTTGTTTTAAGATCTGTGCAGGAAAATCCAGAAGAAAGGCAAAAAATTTACATGGTACCGATCAAACATTACACCAACTCAATGATTTCTGTTCTGGTATCAATCCAAAGGGACAAATACAAATCAACATATCGGATAAAGCTCCAAATATCATCCCAAGACCACACCAGAAGAACCAAGCCACAAAGAGCCCAAATGGCCGCGGAACCGCGGCCTAAGCCGCCTTGTGCCGCGGTTCCGCGGCGGTTTGTCGACATCACCTCCTCAATTTTGCACCATAATTCCTAGCTCAAGGCCTACAGCTCAGAATGACATGTCAGTTTCCAGAAGACTCCAGGGACTTCTGCCAGATCAGCAAGCTTTGGGATCAACACTAAACTAGCCTTGTATTCTAGAAACTTCTCCCTAAACCCTAGCTTAAACCCTAAGCTAAGCCTAACTAACTACTTCTAGAAGTCTTTCAACAAACTTTTGGAGGGAACTTCTCAAGGCTTAGGGTTTGGGAGATCTATAAATAAGACCCTAGGCTCACTTGTAAAAGGGAGAGAGAGATCCCTCCATTAGTTCATTTTAGTAGCCAATCTAGATCCATTCACTCTCTTTCTTCATCTTCTTCCACAAGTCTAGTGAGAGGACTTGTGTGAAACCCTAACCCTAATTCCAATCAAAAGCCAAGATCCCGAGTACCCCATCAAGCAAGAAGCCTTGCAACCTTTTATGAGCGGAGCCAATCTTCAACAGAGCAAGTGGTCCAAGCTGATCCACGACTCACGGAGCCGAGCGACGCCAAATCGACAATTTAGTTCTTCCTCTTGTAGTTCTTGAGCGGCTGTAATCAAATTGTTGATATAAATAAAAGGTGATATTCTTTAATCTTGTTTTCTTTAAATTCTTGCATCATGATATCTTTTCAATTCTTGAATGCTTTCTGTGTGATGATGTTTGAGTAATACTCCGCTCGTCGAGGAGTCGAGACGATCAATAGAATGATGATGTAACATATCTTAAATCGATTCTTGAATCCTACGAGTTGTGTAAACCCTAGCAAGTTCAAGAATCGACGACCCATTTTGTTGCGATGCTTTCTTGATTGATATCGCTCGAAATTGGGGAGTTACGATCGTTTCTTGAAATTGCTAGAGGCTAGAATGTGAATGATATCGACGAAAGAACAAGGGTTAAATGATGAAATCCTAGTTTCACGAGAAAGCCGTAACTCTCGTCGATCATCATCGATCTAGTATCAATCCTTCGAAGGACAAGAACACGAAATCTTGAGATTACATCACGTCTATAGATCCGATCGATTCCTACGAGCCTCATTTAGATTCTTGACATTTGGTTGGAAATATCATCGAAACCCGATTCTTGATTGTTTATCAGTTTCTTGATTCTTGATTAGATTAGTGACACCTGAATCAATCGATAAAATCTTGAATCATGTTTTCTTTTCTTCGCAATTAACTTTTCAATTCAAATAAATCGAACATTGAAACGAATCGCACAATCCCTGTGGACGATCCGCACTCGCTTACGATCTACAACCGACACCGTAATTGATTGCGGTCAAATATAATTCTTTGATTGTGATTCTATACATTTTCTTAAACCGACACACAAAGAATCGTTTAAATCAAATGGCGCCGTTGCCGGGGATCGCGCGCTAATTCATTTCCTATTATAGTTTGAATTGAAAGATTTATTCCATTGTTATTTTTGATATCAAAATTCGTGCAAACCCTAAACGATTTGTTGTAGTTCATTGCAAGGAAATCTGGAGCTGTTTGGCAATTGAAGAAATTTTTTTGAAAATTCCAGAGGTCTAGGAAAGTTATCAGGAGTATTCTGCAAATTTTCTTTTCAAGAGATCTGCACAGAAGACCGCAGAAGCGCGGTGGGAGCCCCCTATTGCGGCGGAACCGCGGCTTGGTGAAGCGTTCTCTGTGAAATTTTTGTCTCAGGTACTTTCTTACCTTCTCCTCTCTCCTCTTTTTAGCTCCAACTAACAAATTTCTACAGGATTCTTTGCAAATAATCGCAGCGCCGCAAAAAGCAAAAATTAAAATTGTGCGTGATTTTGTTTCTTGGTTGTTTGCATTCTAAATACGGATATTAAGGGGCACGGCCAAATCCAAATTAGGTGGGGAGTTCATTACCCTTCCTAGGCCCCAAAAATCGCAAAACTTGCATCCACATTGACCCACATTAACTAAAAAATATCTAGAGATGACTCTAAGGACCGTCGCGCTCAATTAGGACAGAAGAAGGCCGTGGGTAATTCATTGCTTATCCACGTTTTCTTGTGGTGTCTGAGGCGAGTGTGTCTAAGGCTAGTGGTTTTTAATTAGGCCCACTACTTACGTAGTGGAGTACCTTCCCACTTACCTGGCACTTATCCGGCCACAGGGGGACAAGGAGGCAGTGGAGGATTCTATCCTGCGACTTGTCTTTTGGCAGTTAGGAGCGGTCTAGAGCCGGACCTAGGTGACCACTAGATTCTAGGGTTTGTGTTGCTGCATTTGTTTTGTAGCATCATTTTTTCAAAAAATCCGTCCCTTTTTCAAAGCAAACACCGCATTCATTCATACCCCTAATTATAAGTCAACGCTGCCACTTGTACTAACCCATTTTAGTGCAAGATAGGCTGGACACGGGATTCTAGTGCCCGTTTAGTCCGCGTACCTCCTATCGACTCCGAAGTCGATATTTCTCCATTTACTTTTCTTTTACCTACTACCACACCCACACCGATGGATCCGAATCCATCAAACTTCTTTAACCCTAATCTGCCGCCGTCCGTTGGTGCGCAGAATCCACCCCGCATCTCTCTCCAGGAGAGGTGCTACCCTATTCGAGGTCCTCTTTCGACCTGCTTATCCACACCACCAGCCAACGGGGATAACTTTGAGATTAAGCCCCAGTATATCAATCTTTTACCCAAATTCCACGGACTTGAGACTGAGGACGCTTACGTTTTCATTACCAAATTTGAAAACGTATGCGCAATGATGGGTACGTCACAACTTTCAGTGGATGCTATGCGTCTAAGACTTCTTCCATTTACTTTGTGCGATATAGCCGAGAAGTGGCTATATAACACTACAACACACTCTATTATGAATTGGGAAGAATTCGTCGCTGCATTCCTTAAGAAATTTTACCCAATACAAAAGACAGCTCGAATCCGTAGCGAACTGAATCAATTTGCCCAGCTCCCTACTGAACCATTTTCAAAATGCTTTGAACGTTTCAAGGATCTATTGGTTCAGTGTCCTCATCACGGCATCCCGAGATGGGAGCTTTGCCGAATCATTTATGAGGGCATTAACCCAAACACTAAACAGAGCCTTGAAAACATGTGTCAAGGTACTTTTATGACCAAAGATGATAGGGAAGCTTGGAAGTATTTAGAAGAGTTCGCTGAAAAATCACTACAGTGGGAGAGTGGAACCCAACCATTGAATAGGGGTGGCGTACACCAAATAGATGTGTCCATAGGTGTTTGAGCTGAGATGGCAGCAATGCAAAAGAAGCTCGATGCTATGGAACACAAATTTGCAGCAGCCTCCCTAAACCCAATGTCGCTCCCCAAAACTGTTTGTGGGTGCTGTTCTGATCCGTCTCATTTAACGGAAGAATGTCCATTAAACTCTGCGTTTCAAGGTCACGAGCATTCTAATGCCGCATTTCAAAGACCTCGAAACGATCCATATTCTTCCACGTACAATCAGGGTTGGAGGAATCACCCGAATTTCGCTTGGAACCAAAACCAATCTCAAAACACGGTTCCAAACACGAATAATTTTCAAAGGGCTCTTCCTCCACCACAGTAACCCCTTCAACTCACTCAGCACCCCTACCAGTCACAAAACTTCCAAAATCAGGTCAACACTCCTGCACAGTCTAATCCTATGACCTGTTCTGACGAGTTCTCTCAATTCACTCAAACCATGAAATCACTTTTGTCAAATTTCATAGAGGTTTCGGCTGAGGTTAGATCTTCCGTCGGTGAGATAAAGAAAAACTCAGCGTCCCAAGCTGAGAGTATCAGAACGATGGAAGCTGAAATCGCACGACTTAAAGCCGAAATGAATGCGAGAGAAAAAGGGAAACTTCCCTCTCAACCCCTACAGAATCCTGGGCATTACAATGTAAATGCCATCACAACGTTGAGATCGGGAAGAGTGCTGAACAACCATGTTGGGGAAGAAGTTGATGATACTGAAAATCATATCAACACCCCGGCTGAGATTTTTCCACACACACACACTTCTCCTTCTGATCCTTGTTCTTCTACCACACCACTTTCCCGCGAGCCTGTTCTCCATTTCCCACTAGGTTCGACACCTCAGTATAGCCCTTCTAGTTCTCCACAGACGATCCCCACACCTCTTTTGGGATCTCGTCTACCCCTTCTTCCTTCTCCTATGATGGACCCGACGCTTATTGCGAAAGCACCTTACCCGAATCGGTTAAGGGCTAATAGAACGAGTCCACATATGGAGAAAATTATAGAAATGTTCAAACAGGTTAAAATCAATATCCCTCTCCTAGATGCGATTCAGCAAGTCCCCGCTTATGCGAAAATTCTTAAGGATTTGTGCACTAGGAAGAGAAAGACTCAAGTTCCGAAGAAGGTCTTCATGTCTAATAATATCAGCACTGCTTTTATCCCCCAGCTACCAAAGAAACGTAAGGACCCAGGATGTCCTACAATATCGATTTCTATTGGGGGTAAAAACATAAATTGTGCACTTTTAGACCTTGGCGCAAGTGTTAACCTACTTCCATATTCTGTCTATGAGCAACTAGGGATTGGAGAGTTGAAACCTGCTCACTGCACTCTCCAAATGGCAGACCGTTCAATCACCAAACCAAGGGGTGAACTAGAGGATGTGTTGATAAAGGTCGGGGAACCCTGTAGACTTCATTGTTCTTGATACACAGCCTGTAGCAAACCCCCGGGGCCAAATTCCGGTGATTCTGGGTCGTCCTTTCCTTGCCACTTCCAACGCTGTTATAAACTGTAGAAATGGTTCAATGAACTTATCATTTGGAAATATGACCATTGAACTAAACATCTACAAACTTGGAAGTCAGCCATCAGAACCCTCTGCTCATATTCTAGATGTGTGCTCTGTCCACGAGATCGCTCCCGATAGTTGTGGAGCTGAGGATCTTTGCTTTCTAGATCTCGACGACATTACCACATTTCTGCTTGATCTTACACATGATGTTAGTGAGGACACCTTTCCTACACTTGAGTCCTGCACTCCTGACTTTACTCCACCCGAGTCTGTATCTTTCACAGGCTCTGAGCTTCTTTGTAATTCCAAAAATCACTCGATGATCCCACCTTCTATTATTTCTCCGCCCACTTTAGATCTCAAAATTTTACCTTCTCACCTTAAATATGCATATCTTGGTGAGAATGAGTCTTTACCGGTTATCATATCCGCTTCTCTTGCATCAGAGCAAGAGAATGCACTTTTATCGGTATTAAGATCTAATAAAGAGGCGTTCGGTTGGAGTATGGCGGACATCAAAGGGATTAGTCCCTTGATCGTTGAACATCATATACATGTGATGGATGATGTCAGACCGACCCGAGAACCACAGATACGGTTAAATCCCGTCATGAAGGAAGCGGTGATGAAAGAGATCGTCAAATGCCTAGATAATGGTATTATATACCCCATCTCCGATAGCCAATGGGTGAGTCCTATACATGTCGTTCCTAAGAAATCCGGCATCACTGTTATAACCAATGAGGAAAATGAGTTGATTCAGACACGCACCCAAACTGGATGGCGTGTATGTATTGATTATAGAAAACTCAATACTGCCACGAGGAAAGACCACTTTCCTCTACCATTCATTGATCAAATGCTGGAACGCTTAGCGGGACGGGAGTATTATTGCTTTATGGACGGATACTCAGGCTATAATCAGGTCCCCATCTCCAAAAAGGATCAAGATAAAACCACTTTTACTTGTCCTTTTAGTACCTTTGCTTACAGTCGCATGCCCTTTGGGTTATGCAATGCTCCTGCTACCTTTCAGCGGTGTATGATGGGGATATTCTCTGATATGGTAGAGAATTTTCTGGAGATCTTTATGGACGATTTCTCGATTTTTGGAGACTCTTTTTCTGATTGCCTATCGAATCTTGACGCTGTTCTTACTCGTTGCAAAGAGAAGAACTTAACTTTGAACTGGGAAAAATGCCACTTCATGGTCCAAGAAGGAATTGTACTTGGACATGTTATTTCACAGAAAGGCATTGAGGTTGACAGAGCTAAGATAGATGTCATTCAAAACCTCCCTCATCCCAAAAGCGTCAAAGATATTCGATCTTTCGATGGCCATGCGGGCTTTTATAGGAGATTCATCAAGGATTTTAGCAAAATTGCTAGACCTTTAACTCTTCTCCTGGCCAAGGATACGACTTTCCACTTTGACTCGGACTGTGAGACAGCTTTCGACTCACTTAAACACTCACTCACTTCAGCCCCCATTCTATCGTCTCCAAATTGGGACTACCTCTTTGAGCTGATGTGTGATGCATCCGACTTTGCAGTAGGTGCAATCTTAGGACAGCACATTGAAAAGATGCCACACGTGATCTACTATGCAAGTAAGACCCTGAACGATGCACAAATCAACTATACAACCACCGAGAAAGAACTTTTAGCGGTTGTATTTGCATTAGAAAAATTCAGGCCTTACTTAATTGGCTCACCTATAGTTGTGTACACTGACCATTCCGCCCTAAAACATCTTTTGGCGAAGAAAGATGCAAAAGGTCGACTAATACGTTGGATCCTTCTGTTACAAGAATTTGATCTTGTTATCAAAGATAAGAAAGGATGTGAAAACGTCGTAGCCGATCATCTTTCACGCATCTCTTCTTCCCCTGTGACCTGCCGATCAATGATTCGTTCCCTGATGAACAACTCTTGAACGTATCCGCTGAACCATGGTTCAGGGATATTATGAACTATCTTGTCACGGGACTTATACCGAGCGATTGGTCAAAACAGGACAAATACCGTTTTCTATCCCAAGTAAAACACTTTTACTGGGATGATCCATATTTGTTTAAATATTGTCCTGATCAGATCATTCGCCGGTGTGTCCCGAAAGAAGAGTTCAAGAGTGTTCTTTCTTTTTGTCATGATTAGGTCTGTGGGGGTCACTTCGGTCCTAAAAAGACGGCGGAAAAGGTTTTGCAATGTGGATTTTATTGGCCGACCTTATTCAAGGACGCATTTGAGCATTGCAAAACCTGTACACAGTGTCAGTACACGGGTCGAATCTCCCGGAGAAATGAAATGCCTCAGCAACCCATTCTGGTTGTTGAAATATTCGATATTTGGGGCATTGATTTTATGGGTCCTTTTCCCAACTCCTTTGGGAATTTGTACATACTGCTGGCGGTTGATTACGTCTCAAAGTGGGTAGAAGCCATTCCATGTCTTACTAATGACAAGAAAGTTGTCATTAAGTTCTTTATAGAAAATATCTTTTCGCGATTTGGACACCCACGCGCTATCATTAGCGATAATGGGACACATTTCTGCAACAGATCTTTCGAGACTCTGATGCGGAACTACGCAATCAACCATCGACTTTCTACACCCTATCATCCCCAAAAGAGCGGGCAGGCTGAGATCTCAAACAGACAGATCAAACTTATCCTGGAGAAGACTGTTGCTAAGAATAGAAAATATTGGTCGACCAAACTGACGGATGCTCTTTGGGCATTCAGGACTGCATATAAAACTGACCTAGGGATGTCTCCATATAGGATAGTGTTTGGGAAGGCATGTCATTTACCCGTCGAGATAGAGCATAAAGCATTGTGGGCTATAAAGGAAATAAACTTTGATCTAAGCCTGCAACTTTCGGAAGCTGCAACTCAATGAGCTAAGCGAACTCCACGATGAAGCTTATGATAACGCTGTAATTGTAAAGAATAGGACCAAGGTATTTCACGATAAAAACATTTTGAGGAAAACATTTTCACCTGGTCAATAAGTCCTTCTTTATGATTCACGATTACACCTTCACGCAGGTAAGCTCCGATCTCGGTGGAAGGGACCTTTTGTTGTGCGGTCTGTATACCCGCACGGGGCAGTAGAAGTAGAAAATGTTAAAAACGGCACATTTTTCAAAGTGAATGGACATAGACTAAAGCCGTATTTTTCCACTGACCCCACGGAGGAGCTCTTGTTCTTACAAGAGCCAGTTTATTTGGATTAAAATTCTTCCTTCTCACCTTCATATCCTATATATCATTGCATCATCTTTTGGATGGAGGTGAGTGAAAAAAAATAAGTTTGGGTGAAGCTCTTCGCTTATATATTTTGCCCCCACTAATAATTCCCCCCAGACTTACAGTTTTTGTAGGTATAGCGATTGGCAACAGTGAGGACACCGTTGAAATCAAGTTTGGGGGAGATTTGTGCTTATTTTTGCATCATTTGCATATCATCTGCATAAGCACAAAACATTTCTTTTAAAAATCTATAAAAATTTAAAAATTTTCAAAACTCAAAAAAATTTAAAAATTTTCAAATATAAAAATATTTTAATAGTTAAACTTTTTTGTACATAAATAAGATAATAAAAGTTTAGATAGTGAACAATTACATCCATGAGATTAGAAAAATTTAAGAAAACCAAGAAAATTAGAAGTTTTCTTATACGAACTAGTAATAAGTAGTTATGAGCCGTTATCCCAAGGGTTAGTAAGATGAAGGACGTCACTAATCTGAGGATAAAAATAAGTCTGAAAAATAGTTTCTATTCTGGAAGCCAAACATTTTTGAACGTTGATACCCTGCTAAGCCTGGGATAGTAGAGGATACCTTGAAATGCTCTTGTCTTAAAGCCGATGTATGAAGGAAATAAAAAAAATGAATAAAAAGTATAAAGTGGTGAGAAAAATGGACACTGGTTTTGTTATCACCGAGGGCAATAAAAATGTATAGCGAGGGTGCCTCTTCACCTAGTGCCCTAAGGCCAACTGGTCTGGGAGTCACTGCTATGCCTGAGGTGGTGCAAGACGAGGAAAATACACCAAATAAGTAAGCACATGAGTAATCGGTCGGTTAGTACCTCAAGAAGTATTAACGGTCGCATGAAAGTGTGTGAGCAATCTCATCTAAATATTCATTAATTAAAAAGTACTGAGGCTGATGGGCAAGAGTATGATAGCTTGAATTGAATTCTCCGGGTGTAGGGATGTCTTTACACACACGAAGTGTGATATGATCGATGTTTTGGAAGAAAGATAGGAATGAAAAATAAGACGATGTTTTATTGAGAGAGGACGTGATTTCTGACATCTTTTCATGACCATTAAGATAGGGCTCATGACAACCGAAAAGCTAGCTTAGTTGGAAACCCTAATTTTCAAGGCTTTCCTTTTACAATTCTTGTCTTTAAATGTAATATTCATGATCTTTCTTTTATTATTGGATTTTGTGGGTGCAATCCGCTGAAAACCCTCAGGAGACAACACTCCTCCTATTAGGGACACCTAGAGGTTTAAAGGCTTGTTGCACGTGCTCAGTGCAATCGTGTTTCCTACGAAAGTGTGCTAGTTAGTTTTTCTCTTTCTTTATTTTCTCTTTCTCTTTTTAATAAAACAGTTCGCTCGAGACGATCGAAATTAAGTTTGGGGGAATTTGATTAGTCGAAAATATTGCATCTTTTAACCGGCAATTTCCCTATCATTTGCATTCATATAGAAGTGTTCGGCATTCATATTTCACATATTAGCAAATCTGTCGCAAAATATCAGATTACATGTGTTAGACTCTAAAACCAGCACTATAAAGGAAATTGACCGCATTTCATGGCATCGCATCATCTCTATATTGCGCAACACTTGTTTTAAGATCTGTGCAGGAAAATCCAGAAGAAAGGCAAACAATTTACATGGTACCGATCAAACATTACACCAACTCAATGATTTCTGTTCTGGTATCAATCCAAAGGGACAAATACAAATCAACATATCAGATAAAGCTCCAAATATCATCCCAAGACCACACCAGAAGAACCAAGCCACAAAGAACCCAAATGGCCGCGGAACCGCGGCCTAAGCCGCCTTGTGCCGCGGTTCCGCGGCGGTTTGTCGACATCACCTCCTCAATTTTGCACCATAATTCCTAGCTCAAGGCCTACAGCTCAGAATGACATGTCAGTTTCCAGAAGACTCCAGGGACTTCTGCCAGATCAGCAAGTTTTGGGATCAACACTAAACTAGCCTTGTATTCTAGAAACTTCTCTCTAAACCCTAGCTTAAACCCTAATCTAAGCCTAACTAACTACTTCTAGAAGTCTTTCAACAAACTTTTGGAGGGAACTTCTCAAGGCTTAGGGTTTGGGAGATCTATAAATAAGACCCTAGGCTCACTTGTAAAAGGGAGAGAGAGATCCCTCCATTAGTTCATTTTAGTAGCCAATCTAGATCCATTCACTCTCTTTCTTCATCTTCTTCCACAAGTCTAGTGAGAGGACTTGTGTGAAACCCTAACCCTAATTTCAATCAAAAGCCAAAATCCCGAGTACCCCATCAATCAAGAAGCCTTGCAACCTTTTATGAGCGGAGCCAATCTTCAACAGAGCAAGTGGTCCAAGCCGATCCACGACTCACGGAGCCGAGCGACGCCAAATCGACAATTTAGTTCTTCCTCTTGTAGTTCTTGAGCGGCTGTAATCAAATTGTTGATATAAATAAAAGGTGATATTCTTTAATCTTGTTTTCTTTAAATTCTTGCATCATGATATCTTTTCAATTCTTGAATGCTTTCTGTGTGATGATGTTTGAGTAATACTCCGCTCGTCGAGGAGTCGAGACGATCAATAGAATGATGATGTAACATATCTTAAATCGATTCTTGAATCCTACGAGTTGTGTAAACCCTAGCAAGTTCAAGAATCAACGACCCATTTTGTTGCGATGCTTTCTTGATTGATATCTCTCGAAATTGGGGAGTTACGATCGTTTCTTGAAATTGCTAGAGGCTAGAATGT
Source organism: Agapanthus africanus (assembly GCA_030015575.1). Lineage (NCBI taxonomy): Eukaryota > Viridiplantae > Streptophyta > Magnoliopsida > Asparagales > Amaryllidaceae > Agapanthus > Agapanthus africanus. Next base: position 198,356,452 of record JASDDO010000028.1, on the reverse strand, counting down.
GAATGATATCGACGAAAGAACAAGGGTTAAATGATGAAACCCTAGTTTCACGAGAAAGCCGTAACTCTCGTCGATCATCATCGATCTAGTATCAATCCTTCGAAGGACAAGAACACGAAATCTTGAGATTACATCACGTCTATAGATCCGATCGATTCCTACGAGCCTCATTTAGATTCTTGACATTTGGCTGGAAATATCATCGAAACCCGATTCTTGATTGTTTATCAGTTTCTTGATTCTTGATTAGATTAGTGACACCTGAATCAATCGATAAAATCTTGCATCATGTTTTCTTTTCTTCACAATTAACTTTTCAATTCAAATAAATCGAACATTGAAACGAATCGCACAATCCCTGTGGACGATCCGCACTCGCTTACGATCTACAACTGACACCGTAATTGATTGCGGTCAAATATAATTCTTTGATTGTGATTCTATACATTTTCTTAAACCGACACACAAAGAATCGTTTAAATCAGATGCCGTACGATGGATCATACCGTATGTGATGTTGTGAGGCTGGATGCCGATTGAGAGATTCACTGACTCGGTTATGTGATAGAGACATATACATTATAGAATTTAGCTCACGATGTACTTTATGCTACATTCATGTTATTCTTATTGCATTACATATACCTATGCTAGTACACCTACACCATTATCGATGATGCGTATGATGCACTTACACAGATTGCCGGCTCATACACTTCATCATCGATAATTGCTATTTCACTACACAGTAGATTTGCTGCATCATGATATGACACCTTGCATGATTTACTTACTATATTCACATCACTGTTCCATATTGCATGAGATACGTATATGCTTACATTTCTGTTATATGTCGCATACATCATGATTTACGATTATATGCATTGAGATATGCTGTTTTCATGAGATTTCTGGATTTGAGAACCGTGGTTATTTGAAAAGAAAGTATATATTGTTTTAAAAAAACCCGGTTTCTCTTGATATGATATTTCGAGACGTCCACCATGAGTTTTCTCATTTCTGAGACGTGTGATATGTAAAACCCGATTCGAGAAGTTGGATGATCCATTTGCGGGTTTATGGTGGACCCGGTATGGTACCCCGGGGCGAGAATGGATGGCTGTGCAGTAGACGATGGGCCTGGCAGAGGGACTACTACCTACCGGTGATTAGTTGGACCTGGCGGTTATCCGGAGGATACCAACCGGAGTCGAGAGATGGATATGGGCCGACCCGTTCTGCCGGAGCCCGAGGGCTGATCCTGCAGACGGAGGCCGTGGGCCGATCCGGACTGACGGAGCCTGAGATATGAGGATTTACGTGTCGATATTGGACACGGGTTTCATGATGTTTCGAGTGTCGATACTGGACACTCAGGTTCCATGATTTTGATATGTCACGAGGGACACACGTTAATTTATATCCTCATACTTTCATGCATATGTTTTATGATATTTAAATGCATGATATTGTTGTGTCATTGGTTGACACGTAGACGAGATCCACATGCATTCAAGCATTGATTATTACATTATTGACACATATGCAGATACTGTCACCCTAGATATCATAGTATTACCTTTATGATATAGTTGACATAGGAAATCGTTGTTTTATTCGATTTCTACCTGTTGATGTTTTTCTACTCACGAGTTAGCAATTCACCCCCGTTGTGCCACAGTTCTTGCAGGTTGACCGCATGGATCGGTACGGCATCGCTGGCACACAGCTGCATTCGGGTGGTTGCTTTGGTAGGTGGTACATGTTGGATCGTACCTCTCTTGTATTTTTTATTCATATTGTATCTAGTCAACTCCATCAATCAAAAATTAGTATTTGTATAAATAGTAAGACTTAGAAAGACTTGTAGTTGCGAGACTTGAGCGATGGGTTATATGTTCGCTTGGTGGGTTGATGTCTTGCTTTATTCATTATCTTTTGTGTGGATCTTCGCCGTTGGGCATCGTATACTTATATTTTGTTTTGCGTGGTTGTGAATCCGCCGATTGGCGAAGAGCTAGCTCCCGCTTGGGGATGCCTTTATATTATCTCATGTATTTGTGGTTTTGGATCAAAATATACAAAGGAGGCGTTGCCCAAATTTTTCAAAAGACGAAACATGTTTTCAAATAGTAAAATTTACTTGCATTTTCATATTCCATTACTTATGTATTTAAGAAAACTTATGATTTTCACCATACCTTTATTTCAAAACTTCACCTCTTTATTTTCTTAAAAAGGTTTAGATTTCTGGGCTTCGGCTTACTTGAATTACGTTACGCCTTTAGACGTGGCGTAGTTTAAGTGCCGGTCACGAACAATATTTTCAGGTCGTGACAGCTTCCTACAACAACTACCTCTCCATCCCATCCGGAAGAGTGACTTACGGGACCAACACGGTTTCCATCTTCTCGATGCCGGTGAGATAGGTCACTCAAGCTACTGCTGGAATATTCTTTGGGACCATGCTCCGACCTATGAGCACTGGCGCCTCAATGCCCCAAGAAGAAGCTCCCTAAAAGTCGGTCTTTGATCGGCTAGCTATTGTGGCGGCTCCTATCAGCAACCCATCCAACTCTGAAGTTTCAGTCTTTAATAGACTGGAGAAAAGCTCGAAGGGGCCCGTAAAGAAGCCTATGATTCCAGAGGGGGTTGCCCGAAAATGGCTAGTCCACCCTGCTCCTGCCGTGTGTGAAGCCAGCAAAAGTGGTTCACCACCAAGACGGTCGATCTTTGACAGATTGACCAACTCTACTCTGGCTCTGCCATGAACATACATCTTCCATAGGCTGACATTAGGCGAAGCCCCCAAGCAACACCTGGGGAATGAAAAGGGTGCCCCCAATACCGAGGCAGTTTCTACCTTAAGACATGCTCGACGTCTCCACTGGAGCCGAGCAAGACAGGCTGGATCCAACTCTCCCTCCGGGCTTACCCCATCAGCTCCTGTGGTGGATATTGATGCCGCTGTTCCAACTGGGAACAATTTCGACCCGCTTAGCAGGGTGCGCAAAAACTCTCCAATGACAGTACTGAAAAGGTCACCTCCACCTGCAGAAGTTTCAGTGTAGACGAAGTCGGAGCAGCCTTATCAGCGGCTCTCCTCACAAATCCACAAAGTCTGGCGGAAAGTCCAAGACTCAGTGCTCGATGAAAGCTAGTCTCGTCGACCGAAAAAATCCACGGTCCGACGAGAAAACGATTGCTCCTCTGCCATACAACGGGGGACTTCTCACAAAGAGGTGCCTATTATAGCAGCTCCTCCCGCTCCAACCTCTCATAAAAGAGTGATGCCGGAGAAAATTCTATCCCCAGAGGTAAAACCTAAAGGAGAGAGAGCTCTAAACGCCCTAAGTCTGGGGGTTTAACTATACATACGATCTATATGACTAATAGCAAAGAAGAGAGCCATGCTTCTGTGAGTCACAGACCCTATACTCGGTCATTGACAAAAGCTCAGGAGCAACAGCAGAAGCTCCAAGATATGCTTGCCAAGATGGTAGCACTTACCGAACCTAAAGAAAGTCCGAACAAAGAAACAGAACATTGCCAGGAGCAAGAAACCGATACAGAGTTCTTGCGACGGGTGCTCGAAAAGAAAGATAAGGAAGCTGCAGAGCAGGCTGCTAACATAAAGCAGATGGCTCTTCTCTTTCAAGATATGGTTGAGATGATGATCCAGCTAGAATCACCGGCTAAAAATCCTCCGGTGATTATCGAAGATGATAGAGGGGAAACATCGAATCCTTCCCAAGCCCTATCAACGGCCAAGGAGGAGATGATCTCCAAGCCAGCATTGGATTATTATAGCTTAACAAATTAGAGCTCACCAGGCCAATGAAACTGCCAGCCATTTCGTCAAAACCGAGCAACCAAATCTGGCCTAGTACGACGAGAAGAAATACCCACCAGATATACGATCCCGAAGTTCCACGTATATAAAGGAACGGGTAATCCTATGCATGTTGCACAGTTCAGAGCTCTGTGTTGCAATACTGGAGGCGAAGACAAACTACTGTTTCGCCAATTCGTGGGAAGCTTATCAGAGACAACTTTTGAATGGTAATCGGAGCTCCCAAATGACTCCGTGAAAATCTTATTTGAAATGGAGCCGCTCTTCACACAAAGGTTTGCTAGTGCGAGTGAGCGCACCCCAATCACAACACCGATAAATTCCAGGGTTAAGCCAGGGGAAACGTGGGTCCAATACACGATCTGATGGCGGAACTTATGGTCTAAATGCGAACAGTGCAATGAAGAGTCCTCGGCTATGGGAATGTTCATTAGGACTCTCGATCCTCAATCAACTGTATCCCAATCCATGAATTTTTTCAAGCCCACCATGTTCTAGGCCTCGATTGATAAGCTAGCCCAGATGGATCAGATGGGTCATGGTCCTTTCCCCTCCAGCAAGGACCCCCGAAATAATAAAGGCAAAGGAAAAGCAGTCTTTGTTGCCAATACACAGCAGCAACAAGGTGGACCGAAAACAGCTATCTGCTAAAACAACATCCGTACGCGCCCGTCCTTGGAAGAAAGGTTGGGACATGCTTATTCATTCCCTCATGACAAGACGAGGAGATTGTTTGAGCTGGCGATGCGAAATAATCTGATCACATTGCCAGACCTACGGCGACCCGCATAAGCCGGTGACTTCAATAACCCCAACCACTACTGCTCTTGAGCCATCCAATCGAGGACTGCTACGTCTTCAAAACCTGGGTCGAGGACCAATATCAACAGGGGAAATTCGCACCGTCGGATAATTGGAGGACAGATACACCCAAAAGACGCTCCTAAAAAAGTGGATGCACAGGGGGCGTCCTGCTCGCTCGTGGAAGAAGCTCCATGAGAATTATTTCTTTCAGCAGAAACTAAAAGAATACTGAAGGATTTACAAGCATGCCCGGCGATCAAGTGAAAAAGCCCACTTGAGCCCGAAATTATAGAAGGGATGTCGAAATCGTGTCCTGCGCTGAAAACCGCCGACAAGGGAAAAAGTCTCTAAGTCAAGCCTTCAAAATCTTCTAAGAAAAAGAAGAAGATCAAGAAGCCTGTGCAGCCTGCTGTTGACAAGCACACAAACATCCAAAAATATATAGACGCACTGGAAGAATACAATCAGAAAGCGTGAACACTGCTCACACTTGAAAAATAGCATATTCTTGAGGACAAGGACAGTGACAATGATGAGGAAAATGACTCATTAGATGAAACGGAAGAACGTGTAGTAAGTTGCCACACGGTCTCTCATTCATCACTATATGATGAAGAAGCTCCGCCAGCGACAGACAGCGACACGGATGAACTGAACGCAGAATCAGCATCAAAAATCCCGAAACCGCCAGAAGAAGACCCAATTGAAAGGCTACTAAAAGAAGCTTTTCAAAAGAGAAAAGATGACCGGGAATGCGAAACGGCCGTATATGAAAAGGCCAAACGACATTGTTTAAACAAAGAAGTTGCGGCAAAGACGAGCCATAAAGATCTCCGACCAAACCAAAGCACACCTGCACCAAATAAGAGCAGGGCTAAAACTGAGAAGTGGTTTTCTAAAACCCTATCAATGGGGATGAGGCTACCACCTCTCATGATGTACACTCCTGGGGCCCTATATTTCGATGGTGGAGAAGGAAACCCAAAATACTGCGTATGTTACCGAAGGATTGCCCATCCTATTGAGGAATGCAATGTCTTCAAGAAGTGGTGGTAAGGATATATTTCCCATAGAAAACACTTCATGAAGGAGAAACGCGAAGCTCGTGCTCGTCGATGTGAGATTGGCGAGACGAATGTGCATAAAAAAACAACTGGCAGCTGTCATATGGTTGGTATCAGTTCAGAAGGGGAAAAATCTTAAGTTCTCACGTTTGGGAGTGATTCCGAGGATGAAATCCCGCTCAACCCTCTCTTTGAAAGCTCTGTCTTAGAGAAAGAAGAAGAGAAAAAGGATTGTAAGAATATCTAGTTGCGCAACCGCACCCTGTCTTAAAAGAACCTCGGACATATAAATAAGGCTTCAAATAAAAAGGATAAAGGGAAAAGGAAAATACCCGATGAGATCGCCCTTGATAAGAGGTGACCAAAGAGCTCGCCGCAAAGGACCTACCTAAGAAAACTAAGGTGGATTATAATGTCCTTGCGCATTTGAGGAAGATACCCTTGTAAAGTGTTTTCGTCACCCCATTGAGATGGGAATGCATATGCTTGTCAGGCGTGTTACAGATTCCCCCTGCCTGGGGTAGGCCAGGGTTTATTGATTGTAGGGATCTGAATCTCCAGCAGTCGCGGACTAAGCTGCGTTAATTACCCCTGGCTTTTGGAGCGAGGGAACCTCCGATTGACGGGTAAAGCTGGTCATGCGAACTCAATGTGCAGAGTGCATGTGTTGTGTTTTGAAGGTGTCTTGGACGTATCGGGGGCCTCACAGAGTTTACGAGGGTCGTAGCGGGAGATATGTTTTTAGTGTGGAGCGTGTAGGAAAAAGAGGGGTGAGGAGCGTCCTAAGGACATGTGATACGGCGCGTGGGCGCTGATGCCAGCAGGTCACATGCGTGGAGTGGGCGCTAGGCACCAGTGGTCACGTGCGTGGCACAGGCATGGTGCGCCGGTCACGTGCGTAGTGTTGGATATAGTGCCCTCAAGGAAATTATTGTTATCGCAAGTAGGCGATTATGATAATTGAGGGAGGACCTATATAGATATAATAGTCTTACTCGAGATGATAGTATGCTATCTAGTTTGTTTTCATCATTGATGAAGCCCGTAGGATTGTTTCTTGACAATTAGCATTATGATGGCGATCATATATGTGGGAGCTGGGTTATCCATAAGCACATACTTAAATGTCTCTGGTCATAGGAGTATCGAGACTGGACATCGATATTCTGGAATAGACTAGTGTATACGTTTCTAGACTCCGACAAGGGGTAGTGGCCGGTCTCACAAGCTATTGGTGTTGTGTCACCAAAGATAGTATACAGGTGCTCACTGGAGGTGAGTAAACTGGACGGACTCGCCGAGAACTTCTAGATGGTATTATATCTATCGTCAGATGGAAGTTCTCAAGTGGCATGAGTACATGTTAGTCTTTTGACATGAAATCGTTATTTGTCTCATGTGAGTTCCCACTTGTTAGTGTATATGCCCTAGAGGCCATTACTGTATCATACTAGTTTGTATATTACTTGATGGAAGCTTGGGATATTCACCTTGTATAAACAATCTTGCTCAATATAGTAGTATGCTACTTGGTTTGTTTCTACTTCAATGTGTACTTGTGTTTATTTCAGTATATCACTTATACGCATTAGTGGAGCCCTTAGGATCTTTGCTTGATTACCAGCGTTGTGATGGCAGTCACACTAGTGGGGGCTGGGTAATCTATAGGCACATCCTTATACAGGTCCCTAGTCGTAGGACTATCGAGACAGGGCATCGATACTCCGGAGTAGACTAGCGTATGCGCTTCTCATCCCAGTGTAGGAGATGGTCTGTCCCACAGCCATCAGTACGTCGTACTGGAGATAGTATACGGGTGCTCGTTGGGTTACGAGTACACTGGACAGGACTCGTCGGGAACTGACAGGTTGGTATTATACCTATCGTCAGTTATCAGTTCCCAGGTGACATGAGTACAGCTTAGTCCGCTGACTTGACACTGACACTTCGCCTCGAGTGTGTTCCCACTGCACTTTGATCACTACCCTACCACGGCTCAAAGGAGTCGTGCAAACAGGTGGTGGTTGGGTGCAGTCCCGAAGCACTTGGAGGCAGTGACGGTTAGACAGGATTCGTCTCTCCCGGTATTGGGGGTTGACATCGCGCTGTGTCTAGGAGAGCCATTACACGAGTAGTCCCTGGCCAGGGCAAGCGAGATATACTGGTAGGTTTCCAGTGTTATCTCAGGGTGTTTTGGGCTTCACTCCGACACGACTTGTACCGCTATTGGGGGACTGACGTTTTACCGCCCCCTAGGCCCGCCATGCGATGTATCAGACGAACAGACCGGACTGTACGGAGAATGTCACATTCAGACTCAGTAGGAGTTCAGATGGGGTTTCACCTCGTCAGCCTTCTTGCGACATCTACCTGGGGACCGTTACGCACAGCTAGTGCCGCTTACGGTCTGTGGTTAAACCCACTGCCAGCATAGTGTCGAGTCTTTAGAGTCCCACACAGAGGGTATTCGCCTCTGGGCAAAACAGAGTAGAGGTCGCATGGTTTTGCGACAGGGTTCGTTCTCATCCGCGCACTTGTGCACGTTTGGAGTCCGGACGGATTATACTGGCAGGCTCTGGTTTGAGCCAGATACTGGTATATGTTTTGGGGGTTGCTTTTATCTCTTGGTATTCTTGTTCCTCGGAACGAGAATGCAGGTGTGTATGCACAGTTGCTTGAGGCGGAGAATGAGGTTTTTTCATTAGGGTTTCGGATCGGGTGCGTATGCACAGTTGACAGTCTTCATTTTCCAAACCCTAATGGATTTATATATTATCTATTAATGATAGTAATTAAATGAGAATTATGTTATGGTTGATTTTTTTGTTGACTTGTTGACCTTGGTTGACTTGTTGACCATTGACCACCATCATGCCTTGAAAGTCTTCCTTGATTCATGCTTATACTTCATTTGAAGAAGCATGATAGTGGTCATTCCAAATTTACCATCAACTATTCTTATTTCAATTATTATCATTTAGATAATTCTTTTCTTTTGCAATATGGTTGCAAGAAAGAAAAAGATATCTCATTCTATCATAACCTCTCTCTCTCCTCATTTCATCTTCTTCTTCCTCTAGCAAAGAGAAACCTTCTCATGTGTTGAGAATCCTTCTCTTTAAAAGGAAAAGCAAACCCTAATCACTCTCTACTCATTCTAGGATGAAGGTTTAGCAAGCCGGAAACCCTAGTTCACTCAAAGATCGAGGAAGAGCCCAAAGGTCGAACCTTCGAGGTGGATCCATCTTCGATGGGAGAAGGCGACGAAAAGAGAACCATCAACCTCTACAAGGTTTGAAGAAGAAGGAGTTCAAGTTTAGGTATAACCATCTTCCATAGTAGCTAACTCTCTTTAGCAAGAATACTAGTTTTAGTTTAGACAACGATCCCGACCTTGTTTAGTCCATGTTGCCTCTTGCGATAAAAATTCGTTTTTTATACCGTTTCCGCCTCCCCGTAAGCACCGGGGGTCGCAATATGGACTTACAGTGGTATCAGAGCCTAACTAAACTTAAACTAGCTTGGTAGTGAGGTGTAACGAAGTTCGGAACCGAAAAATCGCAAAACCGGAAAACCAAAACCCTAAGTTTCTGTTGAAATTTTTTCTGCTCAAAATGAAAAACTTTATACTTGTAAATTCGTCTCAGGGTTTTCTAAGAACACCCACCAAAAACGATAGCATAATTCTTCTAAAGTGCCGCGCTTCCGCGGCCTCACCTGTTCATTAGGCCGCGGAACCGCCGCAGTTTGTTTTCATCGTTGCATCGTTTTTCATGCAGTGTTCTTCTGTGTTGGTTTTGGGATTTTTAAGATATATTATATGTACCCAGATTTTCCAGAACAGAAATTCACTTTTGGGGTCCTATAATTCCGTATTTTTTTTCCGAACTTCACTGCACTTTGGCTATGTTGGTTATATCTGTGATGTTTGCATGTATTGAACGTCGGTTAATCGCTATAAGTCGATTAGTCGGGGTTATACATGATCTGTAATGTGCTGGAATGTGTATATGAATGTGTTGGACTGTCGCGGGTGAATAGCCGGGGTGGATGTGAGATGAGCTTTTGTTTTTCTTTCATTCATTGTAAATGTAAATTGATGTAATTATATTATTTGTTTGGCCGCACAACCGGGTCGGGGTTGTAGCCGTCATTGTATAATTCTTTTTACTGTTTTTGCTCCTAGGATAGACCCATGGTGGGGTGCACAAACTACCGGGAACTTGGCGGGTAGTTTGCCGCACCCGTAGGGGTCTTGGGTGGGGTATTTGCTATTCACCGCGACCGTGTTATCCGCTTTTCGTTTCAGGCTCGAAAGGAATGCGGATTGCTAGTATATCCAATGTATTCATCTGTGATCTGTAATGTCTATCATTGCTTTCTATTTAGGCGTTGCTTATGTTTTACAGCCGCGCTAGCCCAGCCCCCGCTCTGTCATTAGTTAAGTAACCTAACGAGTGATGACGGGACCCCGTGGCGAATGCGAATGGCATAAGCGTACGTCATATTTTGGTTGTTTTCTGCAATGGTAGGAATTAAATGATGGGACGCATTAAAAGAACTAATGCAAGAATATCACGCATTAAAAGAACTAATGCAAGATAATAAACCAAGTTTAAGTCGATGGAACACTTTCGAAAAACCACTCGGTTCTTTTCAAAACTAACTTTTAAATGCGGAGCTTGAGCCACTCCTTCTAAAAGCTATCTCGTTCCATCGATTATATCAAGTTCACTACGTTCACGGTTTCGCCAAAACCATCCGTAGCCCTCCGTCGTTTCATATGAATATTCAACAGTATTCAAGCTGTGTTTGTTGGCCTTAGTCAAGGCACAGTGTTTGGTAGCTGGTGGGTATTCATATGTTGCATAGATAGAATGCGTTGGTTTGGGACAGTCGTATTGCCTTGTTGGCCATAGTCAAGGGTATATACGGGTGGGTTCAAATTAACCTGGATAACGACGGGAAGAACTTGACATGTGACTTATGATTTGTTGGCCTTAGTCAAGGTCATAAGAGCATGGGGCAAAAATCCACATCGGGAGTTTCATAAGTACTGAAACTTGCTAGATTTGCATACCATTTGGAGTGTGATGATTATGGTAGGATTCCTTCATTTTCGTCACACAATGATATTTGGATCCCGATCCTACTGTGAGTATATGCTACTCCTCGGGAAATTTCTCACTAAACGATCAATGCTATAAACCTAGTAGGTGCCTAGAAAGGTGTTAGCGGGGCTACGCCCCCAGGGAAAAGAGGTTCTTAAATTAAGGAACTTCGCGAAAGCGTTGGAAAACCTCCCTCGAAGTACCGACACTGGCCTGGCTGAACGGTTAAGCAAGTATTGTACGGTGGGATTGATCCCGGCTAATTCTTCCTTTGTGGTTTGAGGAGGGATTCGAGAGACAGTGGGAGCCATCCTGTTTAGACAAATTAAAAACCATTCTAAACTTGCAAGAGCATCGTGCTAAGTGTTTCTTCTCTCCCCCTGCAGCGACCAAATCGAAATGACTGGACTTAAGTTACTTCTAGATAAAAACATATTGACAGGGCCAAACTACAAAGATTGGCTCAGGAATGTCAAATTGGCAATCTCTTACGACAAGCTGGGGTATCTTCTTACCACCAAAGCTCCCCCCGTCCCAGGTCCCACCTCCAGCGTCGCGGATAAGGAAATCCGTAAGACTTGGGAGATTGACAGCGCGAAGGCCAGATGCCTCGTACTTGCCTCGATGGACAATGACCATCAGAGGAGGCACGAGAATATGGATTTGGAATCCATATTTCTTCATACAAAAGAACTGTATGGAGAGCAGTCTCGTATCGCAAGATACGAAGTGTCGAAGAAGTTATTTTCGACTAAGTTGGCCGTCGGATCATCGGTAGCGGACCACGTGCTTAAGATGATTGGCTACACTGAGGAGCTCGCGGAACTTGGGACCACGTTGGATAGTGAACTCTATACGGATATAATTCTCCAGTCCCTTCCATCCACTTACGCCCAGTTCATACTGAATTTCAACTTGCAAGAAAAGGAAGTTGAACTTTCAGAACTCCTCAACCTGCTGAGGAGCGCAGAGGGCACCCTACAGAAGGGTAGGGATACACCCGCTTTGTTTGTAGGAGGATCTTCTTCCTCTAGGTCCAAGGCGAAAGCCAAGGGAAAGAGGAAGAAAGCCCCCGAACCAAGAGGCGGTGTTAGTAAAGTGGGTACGAAGGGAAAGGAAAAGGCAACAAAGATAGCGGGGAAGCTTGTTGGTAAAGAAGAATGCTTCTATTGTCACAAGAGTGGACACTGGAAGAAAGATTGCAGGGCTTGGAAAGCCAGGACACAGGAACTGAAGCAGGTTGCGGCTTCAGCTTCAGGTGTGTATGTTATTGAAAACTGTCTTTCTATAAACTCTACTTCCTGGGTATTGGATACCGGATCAGGATCTCATATCTGTAATTCTTTGCAGGCGTTGAGAAACCGTAGGTTTTTGAAGGCAGGTGACATGACCCTCAGAGTTGCGAACGGAGCTAGCATGGATGCTAAAGCCGTGGGGGACTATCACCTGGGAATGACAGATGGGCATGTTTTGGTTTTGCGTAATTGCTTTTTTGTACCCAACGCAACTTGTAATATCATTTCTGTATCTTTGGTTTCTAAAGAAGGTTATGAATTTGCGTTTGTAAGTAATGTTGTAAACATTCACCTTAATCAAGTTCTGATTGGGTCAGGTACACTGAGCAATGGTATATACGTATTAAACCAACCACATATTTTCAATGTCCAGAAAACACACAAAAGAAAGTCTCCAGATATCAATCAGGCTTTCTTATGGCATTGTAGACTAGGTCACATCAATGAGACACGGTTGACTAAGTTACATAAAGAAGGATACTTGGATCCGTTCGAGTATCAGTCTTATGCCACTTGTGAATCTTGTCTTATGGGAAAGATGACAAAGACTCCGTTCACTGGACACGGAGAAAGAGCGAGCGAGCTCTTGGGACTCATACACAGTGACGTGTGTGGTCCAATGTCTACACATGCCCGAAGCGGTTATTCATACTTCATTACTTTCACAGACGATTTCTCTAGGTATGGACATGTCTTCTTAATGAAGCACAAATCCGAGGCCTTTGAGAAATTTCGGGATTACAAGAATGAAGTTGAAAAACAAACAGGCAAAAGTATCAAGATCCTAAGATCGGATCGAGGTGGTGAATACTTGAGTGCCGAGTTCCTGGACTATTTAAAAGAGAATGGTATTCTCTCTCAGCGTACTCCTCCATACACTCCGCAACATAACGGTGTATCAGAAAGGAGGAATCGAACCCTATTGGATATGGTTCGTTCCATGATGAGTAAGGCTGAGTTACCGCGATCTTTCTGGGGATATGCACTAGAAACAGCTGCACATCTATTGAACTAAGTTCCTACTAAGACTGTGCCTACCACACCATATCAGATGTGGAGTGGGAAGAAACCCTGTCTTAAAGCCTTTAAGACATGGGGATGTCCGGCTTTTGTAAAAAAGCAGCATGCGGACAAGCTCGAGGCACGCTCAGTACAGTGCAAGTTTATGGGATACCCAAAGAACTCCAAGGGGTATCTATTCTATTACGCAGAGGAGCAAAAAGTCCTTGTTTCTCGTCATGCCCACTTCTTGGAAACTGAGTTTTTGGAAAATCAGATAAGTGGGAGCGCAGTAGAACTGGATGAAATTCCAGAACCTCAGACTATTACTGAAAGCTTAGTGGAACCAGAGGGTTCAAAAGAACAGGACATTCCTATGCCGCTCCGCAGAAGTAGTAGGCAGTCTCATCCGCCCGAGAGATACTACGGTTTTCTCATAGACGGGGATAGAGAGGATTGCATCATAGACTATGATGAGCCTACTAGCTTCCAGCAGGCCGTTCAGAGCATTGACTCGGTAAAATGGCTGGATGCAATGCGGACCGAAATGGAGTCCATGTACACCAACAAAGTATGGACGTTGGACATTGCTCCAGACGGGGTAAAACCCGTAGGATGCAAGTGGATCTTCAAAAGGAAGATTGGTGTAGATGGACAGGTTGAGACCTATAAAGCTAGACTTGTAGCAAAGGGTTTCCGTCAAAGACCTGGCTTGGACTACGACGAAACCTTTTCTCCAGTGGCTATGCTGAAATCCATTCGGATCCTTCTTGCCATTGCTGCCTTCCACGATTATGAGATTTGGCAGATGGACGTAAAAACCGCTTTTCTAAATGGAAATTTAGAGGAGTGTGTCTATATGGATCAGCCAGAAGGTTTCATTCAGAGTGGGAGCAGCGGAAAGGTGTGCAAGTTGCTTAAGTCCATCTATGGACTAAAGCAGGCATCGCGGAGTTGGAACATCTGTTTTGATGAGACAGTCAAGGAATTTGACTTTATCAAAAATCCAGATGAACCATGCATCTATAGTAGATTTGTAGCGAGAACTGTAGTATTCCTTGTTTTATACGTGGATGACATTCTCTTAATAGGAAATGACATTCCTATGCTACAATCTGTCAAGGGTTTCTTGTCACACAGGTTCTCCATGAAAGACCTGGGTGATGCCTCTTACATCCTGGGGATCCGGATCCATCATGATAGATCCAAGAGGATATTAGGACTTTCACAGTCCAGGTACATCGACACCGTACTGAAAAGATTCAGTATGGAAGATTCCAAGCGCGGTAACTTACCGGCTTGTCACGGGATCACCCTCTCTAAAGAGATGTCTCCCAAGACTGATTTGGAGAGGGATCGCATGTCTATTATACCCTACGCTTCTGCGGTAGGCTCTATAATGTATGCGATGTTGTGTACCAGACCGGATGTAGCTTATGCACTGAGTGTAGTAAGCCGGTATCAGTCAAACCCTGGGGAGAAACATTGGATAGCGGTAAAGAACATTCTCAAGTACCTGAGGAGGACTAAGGAGATGTTCTTGGTGTATGGCGGAAAAGACCTCCAGATTGAGGCCTTTGCTGACTCCAGCTTCCAGAGTGACAAGGATGATTCCAAGTCCATGTCGGGTTTTGTCTTTACCCTCAATGGAGGGGCGGTGTGTTGGAAGAGTTCCAAACAGGAAACCGTTGCAGACTCGACTATGGAAGCGGAATACATCGCTGCATCTGATGCCGCAAAAGAAGCTGTCTGGATAAGGAAGTTCTTAAAAGAACTTCAGGTGGTTCCGTCCATTGTTGACCCAGTACCTCTGTATTGCGACAACAACGGGGCTATAGCTTTAGCAAAGGAACCCAGGTCCCATCAGAGATCCAGGCACATCTTGAGGCGGTATCACCTGATCAGGGAGATCGTGGATCGCAAGGAGATCGAGGTTCGGAGGGTTGCTTCAGAAGAGAACACTGCAGATCCATTCACCAAGGCCCTACCCCAGACTCAGTTCGAGCGGCTGATCGAGATGATAGGTCTTCGATACGCCAGTACATGGCCTTAGTGCAAGTGGGAGATTGTTAGTGTATATGCCCTAGAGGCCATTACTGTATCATACTAGTTTGTATATTACTTGATGGAAGCTTGGGATATTCACCTTGTATAAACAATCTTGCTCAATATAGTAGTATGCTACTTGGTTTGTTTCTACTTCAATGTGTACTTGTGTTTATTTCAGTATATCACTTATACGCATTAGTGGAGCCCTTAGGATCTTTGCTTGATTACCAGCGTTGTGATGGCAGTCACACTAGTGGGGGCTGGGTAATCTATAGGCACATCCTTATACAGGTCCCTAGTCGTAGGACTATCGAGACAGGGCATCGATACTCCGGAGTAGACTAGCGTATGCGCTTCTCATCCCAGTGTGGGAGATGGTCTGTCCCACAGCCATCAGTACGTCATACTGGAGATAGTATACGGGTGCTCGTTGGGTTACGAGTACACTGGACAGGACTCGTCGGGAACTGACAGGTTGGTATTATACCTATCGTCAGTTATCAGTTCCCAGGTGACATGAGTACAGCTTAGTCCGCTGACTTGACACTGACACTTCGCCTCGAGTGTGTTCCCACTGCACTTTGATCACTACCCTACCACGGCTCAAAGGAGTCGTGCAAACAGGTGGTGGTTGGGTGCAGTCCCGAAGCACTTGGAGGCAGTGACGGTTAGACAGGATTCGTCTCTCCCGGTATTGGGGGTTGACATCGCGCTGTGTCTAGGAGAGCCATTACACGAGTAGTCCCTGGCCAGGGCAAGCGAGATATACTGGTAGGTTTCCAGTGTTATCTCAGGGTGTTTTGGGCTTCACTCCGACACGACTTGTACCGCTATTGGGGGACTGACGTTTTACCGCCCCCTAGGCCCGCCATGCGATGTATCAGACGAACAGACCGGACTGTACGGAGAATGTCACATTCAGACTCAGTAGGAGTTCAGATGGGGTTTCACCTCGTCAGCCTTCTTGTCGACATCTACCTGGGGACCGTTACGCACAGCTAGTGCCGCTTACGGTCTGTGGTTAAACCCACTGCCAGCGTAGTGTCGAGTCTTTAGAGTCCCACACAGAGGGTATTCGCCTCTGGGCAAAACAGAGTAGAGGTCGCATGGTTTTGCGACAGGGTTCGTTCTCATCCGCGCACTTGTGCACGTTTGGAGTCCGGACGGATTATACTGGCAGGCTCTGGTTTGAGCCAGATACTGGTATATGTTTTGGGGGTTGCTTTTATCTCTTGGTATTCTTGTTCCTCGGAACGAGAATGCAGGTGTGTATGCACAGTTGCTTGAGGCGGAGAATGAGGTTTTTTCATTAGGGTTTCGGATCGGGTGCGTATGCACAGTTGACAGTCTTCATTTTCCAAACCCTAATGGATTTATATATTATCTATTAATGATAGTAATTAAATGAGAATTATGTTATGGTTGATTTTTTTGTTGACTTGTTGACCTTGGTTGACTTGTTGACCATTGACCACCATCATGCCTTGAAAGTCTTCCTTGATTCATGCTTACACTTCATTTAAAGAAGCATGATAGTGGTCATTCCAAATTTACCATCAACTATTCTTATTTCAATTATTATCATTTAGATAATTCTTTTCTTTTGCAATATGGTTGCAAGAAAGAAAAAGATATCTCATTCTATCATAACCTCTCTCTCTCCTCATTTCATCTTCTTCTTCCTCTAGCAAAGAGAAACCTTCTCATGTGTTGAGAATCCTTCTCTTTAAAAGGAAAAGCAAACCCTAATCACTCTCTACTCATTCTAGGATGAAGGTTTAGCAAGCCGGAAACCCTAGTTCACTCAAAGATCGAGGAAGAGCCCAAAGGTCGAACCTTCGAGGTGGATCCATCTTCGACGGGAGAAGGCGACGAAAAGAGAACCTTCAACCTCTACAGGGTTTGAAGAAGGAGTTCAAGTTTAGGTATAACCATCTTCCATAGTAGCTAACTCTCTTTAGCAAGAATACTAGTTTTAGTTTAGACAACGATCCCGACCTTGTTTAGTCCATGTTGCCTCTTGCGATAAAAATTCGTTTTTTATACCGTTTCCGCCTCCCCGTAAGCACCGGGGGTCGCAATATGGACTTACAGCACTTTACTTTGATTACTACCTTACCACGGCTTAAAGGAGTCGTGCAAACAGGTTTTAGTTGGGTACAGTCCCGAGCTACTTGGAGGCAGTGGTCGATTGCCATGGATTCGTCTCTCCTGGTATCAGGAGTCGATATCGCGCTGTGTTCAGTTGGCTATCACCAGAAATCTGTGACCACGGTGGATGAGATTTACTGATAGTTGATCAGTAGTATCTCTATTGGTGATGAGCTTGACTCAGACACGACTTATCGGGTTAGTAGGGGTATGACGTTATCCACCCTTAGACCCGATGTACGATACTCTTTGATGAAGAGACCAGGCTGTACGGAGATTGTCACATTCAGGCTCAGTAGGGTAAGGACGTACTTGATTGTCGACCTCCATTTCGGCAAGTTCCTAGGTAGCCGTTACGTACAACTAGTTTCGTTGATGTGCTTGTGGTTAAACCCACTGCCACCGTATTATCGAGTCTTTAAAGTCCCACATAGAGGGTTTTTCCGGTTCAGGCGATAGATGTAGGAGCCTTACGTTGGTACGTGCAGGGGTCCGATTAAATACGTGTACATGATACACAGATTTTAATCGGACGGTTGATAATACTAGCCGGCTTAGGATTAAGCTGGATTATTAAATCAGATTTTGATTTAATAATTTATATATGTATTTTGATACATATATTTTAGTATTATTGTTCACTATTCATTTTTCTCTTTGGTGTTATCCGTATTTTTATATGGATATGCGTATATGTAGCGATACATATACCAGGTGAAGTATTCCGTATTTATACGGGAATGATTCTATAAGAAGGACACCTTATATTTGTTTTTCTTTTTAGAAAAACAAATGAGAAAATGAGGTGGAGATGAGGTGGCATGAGCATGTAGAGAGGTATGGCTTGGTATGATCATTTATGTGCATTTATTGGTGCACTATTGCTTCATGGTTGCTTTTATGTAGACATTCTCTTTTCTTTTAACACTTGATCATTTTTCATCCTACATGCTTCATGAGAGTAAGACTTATCCATTCTTTCCTCACCTCCTTCTTCTTCCTCTTACTTACTTGAGCTTGAGATCATGAGAGAAATTTTTAGTCAAAAATTCCTACATCACCCACCATCTATCCCTAGCAAGTTTGGATCATCGGTCGAGTCTCTTCCGGTTTCCCTTAGGTGGATCTTCTTTGGCGAGGGTGTTTGACTTTCAAGCTCGATCCCGGCGGCTACGAGTTTGGAAGGGTCATCCACAATTGGGTGGACACGCGTCGAAGGTTGTAATTTCTGCACCCTTGCATTTCTAGTTTGCTAGTTTAAGGTTTTGGATCGATTTCTTAGGTTATGGGTGTTTGGTGCTCGCAAAAAGTTTTTTTTCGCTTCCACCTCGACTGCGGTTTCCACAGCGTGGGTATCGAACTCTGACACGTTGCGCACGGGTGCTGGGCACCAGTGGTCACGCACTCGGCAAGCGGACGCTGGGCGCTAACGGTCACGCGCTCGGCACATTCGAGCTGGGCACCAGCAGGTCACATGCCCGGAACACGACCGCTGGCGTTGGCAGAAAAAAGGGCTTAGCCCCTAGACTGGGAGTTGAACTCCCGATGGGCTTTGGAGTTAAACTCCTAGAAAAAGAAGGATTTTTATTTGGAGTTAAACTCTTAAAAGATCTGAATTTGGGGTTAAACTCTTTTGAGAATTTGGATCTTGGACTTGGAATCGAGCTCCTCAAAAATTGATTTGGAGTTAAACTTCCAAAGCGTTTAGATCTTGGATGGTGAAAAGAGATCCCTTTTCTTCCTCCTCAAGCCTTAGACTTCCTTAAAATAGCTTCTTTTGAGATGGGTTCCTTCTTCCACCTCTCTTTTTGTTAGATCTTGTAGAAAAGGGGGCGGTGAGATTAAAAATCTCCCTTTAGAGATTTGATGGGAGATATGAGCTCTCCTTCGAAGGTTTTATGGTGAAAAATTATTTCTTTTTAGGAAAGGAAGAGTTAAACTCTTGATTTAATTTAAAAAAGAGAATAAGGTTTAAAACCTTGAGGAAGGAGAAGGAGGCACATAACCCTAATATTTTTGAGGGAAAATAATTCTTTTTCATTTCATCATAATGTTGCCTTATATAGGCTTACAAGTTTACACATAGTCTCTTGGGCTTTACAAAATGGCATTTTGCCCATCCATGCCTCATGTGCCTATTTCTATTTGCACATGAGCCATGGTCTTTTGCAAAAATTTGGTTTTTACCTATTTATTTTACATTTTGCACATTTATTTAAATATTACATTTCTTTGCTGTATTTTATTAGCATGGGGTTGGTCTAGGCTTGGGCCCATCTGCTTGGACTTGGGTTCGGGTATGGGCCCGGCTTGGATTCGACAGTAAAGTCCGTTTGCTTTGACTTGTGATTACTTGTTCGCGGTTTGACCTTGACTTGCCTTTGGTCAATAGGGTGTAAATTTTAACCCTGACAAAGTGCCCCTATCAATGAATGCACACTACATGTATGGGTTGTGTGCGTGAAATTGATGGATCGTCTTTCGCATGGGGGTTGACCTAATTTGGTTCCCGCTTTTGGGAGGCTGGCACTGCCCTTTTTATGACATAGATGGTCGATGATTGATGTGTCTCCGAGACGGAGTGTCTTCTATTTGATGTATCCTTGGTATGGAGTGTCTGTTTGACGTTTTCACAAGACGGAGTATCGGTGTATGACGTATCCCTAACACGGAGTGTCACTGGTTGACATGTCCCCAGCACGGAGTGTCGCTGGTTGACGTATCTCCGAGACGGAGTGTCTGTTTGATGTTTCCCCAAGACGGAGTGTCTGTATATAACGTATCCCCGACACGGAATGCCGCTGGTTGATGCGTCCCCAGCACAGAGTGTCGCTGTTTGACGTGTCCCCGACACGGAGTGTCGCTGGTTGACCTATCCTTAAGATGGAGTGTCTGTTTGATGTTTCCCCAAGACGGAGTGTCTGTATATGACGTATCCCTGAGACGGAATGTCCATATGTGACGTTTCCATAAAACAAAGTGTCTGTTTCTGACGTTTCCCCAAGATGGAGTGTCGGTGTATGACGTATCCCCGGTACGAAGTGTCGCTAGTTGACGTATCCCCGAGTTGGAGTGTATGTTTGACGTTTCCCCGAAACGGAGTGTCTGTATGTGACGTATCCCCGAGACGGAGTGTCTATATGTGACGTTTCCTCGAAACAGAGTGTCTGTTTCTGACGTTTCCCCAAGACTGAGTGTCGGTGTATGATGTATCCCCGGCACGGAGTGTTGCTGGTTGACGTATACCGAGATGGAGTGTCGCTGGTTTTTGACGTAGAGGTCGTTGTTGGAATTGGTTGGTTTGATTTGTTTTGGGAAGATACCAATCTGTCCGGCGGGACTTTTGAGCTTGGAAGCGCTTCCGGGTCGGATTTTAGGTTAATTTGTCCGATTTCCGCCTTGTTTGGCGGGATCTTTGAATTTGAGGTATTGCAGCGTGGGAGTTTGAATTTGGGATTTGGATTTTTGTTTGGCATCAGGATCATTACACTAGAATGTGGTACCAGGAGCGAATCAACATTTGCCATGGGAGAATTTAGGGATTTTGGTTTGGCATTAGCATCGCTACACTGGAATATGGTACTAGGTGCGAATCATCATTTTCCATAGGAGGATTTGGGGATTTTGGTTTTGGTTTGGCATCAGTATTGCTACACTGGAATGTGGTACCAGGAGCGAATCATCACTTCCTTTTGCTTGTTGGATAGCGACAGCTCAGGAGACAGGTTTAGATCCCTGTCTTCTAAGGCTTTTCAATTTTATGAGCCGTAAGGGTCTCACAAAAACATTTTCTTCTTACGAGTCGAAAGGATCTCGTAGGTGCATTTTCTTCTTACGAGTCGTGAGGACTTCCAAGTGTGTTTTTCCCTTGTGAGTCGTAAGAATCCCACGATGGTGTTTTCTTACGAGTCGAGAGGATATCGTAAGATCTGTTCTCCTCATATATCGTGAGAACACATGAGTGTGTCTTCCCAAATGGATCATAATTCCGATGGAGGAGACCAGCCGCGGGGCTGGTGATTGCTGTGGGGCATGGGTGTGATGAGGATTATTTAAGCCCGTGGATTGTATACGGTAGTTAATTTGGCAACTGGCCGTATGGCTGGGAGAATTTAAGGGTTTTGGTTTCGATTTGGCATTAACACTGCTAACACTGAAGTGTAACGTCAGGAATGACATACCATTTGCCATTACACGTTGAGGAGCGATGTCTTAGGAGACAGGTTTAGATCCTTATCACTTAAGGCTTTTCAATTTTATGAGACGTAAGGGTCTCATAAAAGCATTTTCTCCCTACGAGTCAAGAGGATCTCGCAAATGTATTTTCTTCTTAGAAATCATGAGGATTCCTAAGTGTGTTGCTCCTTTGTGAGTCGTAAGGAGATCACGCGGGAATATTCTCCTCACAAGGTCGAGAGGACTTTATGAGTGTATTTTTGTCTCTTTTTCACGAGTTTGCGCCCTTTCGGGTTTTCACAAACTCGCCTGCAGTCCTGCTGTTTTTACTCATGGAGCCCTTTCGGGTATTCATCCGTACCCGTTTTGCTTATGGATATACCGTTTCCCTCCTCTATTTTAACGACTTAGAGGTCATAGCTGTGCGCTTATTCAAAACTCATTGGACTTTGATCTCACGATGCTTCAATATTCCTTTTGTCCTTCTATAGAGACGTGTACGCGTATCCCGTAGAAACTGCGGTGGACCGGGTCATTTTCTGGAGCACGCGATTGAGCCGTTTGCCCTCAATGGGTTTTGGTCTTCGTTCGAATGGAGCGGACGATCGTAGCTTGGTTTTCTGCTAATGTGTCCTTGTCCAATGAGACCACCCCGTTATTGTATTGATTTTCAACCCAATTCTTGAAGACAAAGCAGTCTTCAATGGTATGACTCACCATCCTGTGATACGAGCAGTACAAGGGATCATCAGTCATGTTTGCTTCATATGGTCTTTTTGATTTAAGCAATTGCAGATCATTTCTCAGGGCGTCCTTGAATATTTTATGGACTCTGTCCTTTCTGAAAGAATAGGCTTTATTTAATTTCTCTTCCAAGAGTGATTCCCTTCCCCTTCCCAACACTGGTTTTCGAGGCTTTTCGGCATTAGGCATGCATGTTCCTCCCCTACTTTGGTCGGCAAATGCATTTGACGATTCAGTGTCCTTGGGAGGTCCACTTTTACGGTTGTTGTTCTCCGGATATCTGGACTTGTTCTATTGGAAGTTTGGAAGAGATTCATGACCCGCATGCTCCAATATCTGGACTCTTTCAAGTAAGTCCTGGTGCATTTCAGGATCCTGATGACTTTCCCTTGATTTTGTCCCGTGTCAACTGGTTGCAGTCATGCATCAGGACTTTCCTGGGGGCTAGTCGTCGTCTTTCATGAATGATTCGGCTCTTAGACCGGGGGGAATAGCTGTTGGCTGCTTTGGGACATCAATCCTTGGCTCATGGACTAAATTTTGATTTTGTTGTGATTGCACTTAAATGACTCGGGTTGTGAGATTTGCCACAACATTCATCAGATCGTCGACTTTGGAACGGATCTTGACTAACTCCCTATCACGGTCCTGAAATTGCTCTTGAATCCATTGGAATAATGCTTGTTCTATAGTTTTGGAGACGACGACTAGGCTATCCTCATCACCTATGCTTGATTCTTCAAGAACCATGGGCTCTTTTTGCTTAGCAGCTCGAGCAGGGTCCTCATCATTATCTAAACTGAGCCAGTATTGAGAGGAATCAACCATATCATCACCATGGCTATGAAGCGTAGGAGGGTTCGTTTCTCCAGGCCCGACCATATAGACTGTATATACACGCATCTGTCCGTTGCCCCCTCGATGTCAATGTTACTCGCTGGACTTTTAGATTGTCGCTGTGGTTTGCCCCTTTCAGAGAAGTGTGAACAATTGAGAGCGGCCAGTTCCCGAAATATCTCGGTCTCTATTTGTATAAAAGTGGCGGTCGCGGCTTGATCGTTTGTCAACACGCCAGGGGACAATGAGATTTCTCTCGTCCTGTATTGTTTCTCGACCCAATCCTTGAAAATGCAACCGTCATCAATAGTGTGTCCCAACACTCGGTGTTATGGGAAAAAATTAGGTTGATCAGTCATGTTTGCTTCACTTGGTCTCTTTGGTTCCGGCAGCCGCAGGCCATTCTTTTTAGTATCTTTGAATATTTTGTGAACCTTGTCTCTTCTGAAAGAGTAGACCTTATTTCTCCTTTCCTCCAAAGTTAGCTCTCGGGGTTTGTTAGTCTTCGCTCCACCCGCTCTCTGCTTATTAAGAGAATCGGTGCAGTTGAAACTTTCTCCTTTCTGGTTGTCTTCCCTCCGATGTATCGGTCTGTTTGTGAATTGGAGATCCTGAGTGGACCCGGGCTTTGATCATTCTAATATTTGAATCTTCCTAGTCAGATCTTGGAATGTTTTGAGGCCTGCGGTGCACAGGAAAGGTTTCATCCAGTTGTTCAGATTTTCTATAAGAAGACTGACGGATTGGTCTTGTTCCAACGGCGGTTCACATTTGACAGAGAGATTGCATCACCGGACTATAAAATTTGTGCTGTTTTCGTTGTTCATCGGCTCAATCCTTACAAGGTCGGCAATGGTAATTTTATCGCCGACACTTATGAACCTTTGCTTGAACATGGATTCTATTTGAGAGAACGTCATGATCGAGTCATTCGGTATGCTTGCATACCAATCAAAAGCAATATCGATCAAACTATTGACAAACTGATGGAGAAGGAGTGCATCATTGCCCCTAGTATTTGCGCATGATGTTTTAAATTGGGCAATGTATCGGTTTGCATTTCCAGTCCTGTCGAACCTTTCGAATTTGGGGATGGCATAGCACTGGGAAACACCATAAGATCATATTATGCAGGGTATGGTCTCCTACTGCTGCCGACCTCTTTCTGCGTTTCGGCTTCAGACACCAATGTTTTGATTTTGTTGGTGATCAAATCCATGATCTGATCCGGTGTTGGCGGGCCGCTGTCATAGGTAGTCGAAACATTTCTTGAGACAGAATGTGGGCAAGTTTTATGCGGCTCACCCACCTTTGGATTTGAGGAAATAGGCATCAGCTGTCTTGGGACACCGTTTCCTGGTTCATGAGCAGAGCCCTGCGCTTGATTGGGCGGCTGAGAGGCAACTTGGGCCGTGGGCTATAAGAAGACGTTTGTCAAGTCGTTAATTTTTGAGTAGAGCTTGGCCATCTCCTTGTCTTTGTTTCTGAGCTACTTCTGGAGCACTTGGTGAAGTTGCTGCTCTGCGGTCTTGGGATGGAAGATTAGCTCCTCTTCGCCTTCCGAGCCCAATTCTACATGGACTGAGTGTTCCTTCTGCTTATCAGCCTCATCGACAGGGTTTTGATCATCCTGAGGAGGAGGCTGATCTTAGGAAGTGGCGGCCACATTCAAGCCAGATTAGGTTTGAGATGTGGTGGCCTCGTTCTTGCTCTTGCTGCGCATGCCGTCCATATAGACTGTCTGGATCACATATCCAGCCATCTTTATCATTGGCGGCTGATTTCTTGGACCGCCATTGTGGCCCCTCCTCTTTAGGAAAGGATAAGCGACTGAAGACGATTGGCCTGGATGGGTCCTTGGGTGGCGCTGGCTCTTCTTTTCTGGTTTCCCCCCACTGCTTTCACGATACACGAAATGCTTGGTAGACTTCTGAAGAGAGGGTGTCATGCCTTTTGTGCCGGGGCTTGGACATGTCCTTTCGCAGCACATTTTGAATTGCGGTCCTCTTGATTTTGGCAGACATCATATTCTTCTGAACCCACTTTAAGGGTTCAAAAGAATTCCGTATTTTCATGGTTGACACGACTGTGGTCGCAGAGCAGTCCGGGCTTTGGAACCTTACAAAATTTAACTCGGTCGTAGTGCTGGCCCTTTTGTTGGCTCTATATCTGAGCCGCTTCCGCCTCAGTTTTTCCGTTTTGAGCACCTAGCATGCTTTTGCTCTTCGGGAAGCCATCGTGGGTCGGCTGGTAGTAGGGGTGTAAACGAGCCGAACTCGAGCCAGCCAAGCTCGGCTCGAGTTCGGCTCGTGGTTCTTTTTGTCGGCCCAAGTCCGGCTCGTTTAGTTAATCGAGCTAGAGATGCTCGGCTCGAGTCCGGCTCGATTAAACATGCCCAGCTCGTGTTCGGTTCATTTGTGGCCCATTAACTAAACGAGCCGAGTTCATGAGCCGAGCTCAACTGAGCTCGTTTAGAGCTCGTTTGTGAGCTCGGCTCGTTTTCAGCTCATTTACTCATATTAATAGTATCTTCCAAGAAAAACACATAATTAACAATAATGCTTAAAACTTAGGGTTTTGAGATATGGAAAAATTAAAAAACATTAACATCTAGGGCATTGAATGGGTCTAAGTGCTGGGTTTTATATTTATCTCAGTACACTTTATATACTGTCATTTAATTGAATTAAGTGTTCTGAGAGTTGTATAGAATCTGCTATATATTACATATTACTGTTTTTTTCAAACTGTGTAACCCAGCCGAACCCGAGTCAATACCGAATGAGCCTGGCTGTGCTCGAGTCCGGCTCGTTTAATAAACGAGCCAGGCTTTTTGGCTCATGTCCGGCTCGTTAATAAATGAACCGAATTTGAACGAGCTGATAGAGCCGAACCTTAATTGAACCCGAGCTGGCTCGTTCAATTACCACCCCTAGCTGGTAGAGAGCCTTGAAAAGATATCTGCTTGCGCACGTTCTGAAGGAATCACCTGAGCTTGCCTGTGACATCTAGTGACTTCTTTTGGTCCGACGGCTTTGCCCCCAGCTGGGGCCAAGGAAAGCAGTTTGAACACCGACTTGCATTAAGGTTGGGGCACCTTCGAGATCACCATATTTAGCCTCGTACCTTTCGAGGCTAGCTTGTCTGTTACCGAGGCCTGAGGAGCCGGGATGGCGTTGGCTAGCACGAACAGAATAGAGCCAAATGGTAGCAGCGACTCCTCCCACTGTAGCCCGAGACTGGCCAGGGATACCGTCCTGGCGTCCAACTTCATCGTGTAAGAGACGGGAGTTATGTTGAGAGCTGAGCTTGTCCTTTGAGACATCTTTGTTGCGTCCAAAGATTGAGATTGAGAGTTGTTAATCTGCGCAAAAGAACATGATTTTAGTACAAACAATCAATATATATTATTTGAGCTTACAAGAACACTTGACTCGAAACATGAGATGAGAGAAAGGTCCCAACGGGCTTGCCAGAATCTGCAGAGTATTTTTCTTCACCCTATTGAGATGGGAATGCGCGTGCTTGTCAGGCATATTGCAGATTCCCCCTGCTTGGGGTAGGCCGGGGTTTATTGATTGTGGGGATCTGAATCTCTGGATATCGCAGACTAAGCTGCCGTTAATTAACCCTCGCTTTTGGAGCGAGGGAATCTCTGGTTGACGGGTAAAACTGGTCATGCGAACTCAATGTGCAGAGTGGATGTGCTGTGTTTTAAAGGGATCTTGGACGTATCGGGGGCCTCGCAGAGTTTATGGGTGCCCCGTTAGAAATTTTTTCTTACGGGGGATGTTTTTTTTGAATATGGAGCATGTGGGAAAAAGTGTAGCGAGGAGCTTCCTAAGGACGCGTGAGGTGGCGTGTGGGCACTGGACGTGGCATGCGGACACCAGCGGTCAGACGCCCACCGAGCGGCCGCAGGACGCCAGCAGAAAAAATGGTTTAGCCCTTGAACTAGGAGTTGAACTCCCGAGGGGTTTTGGAGTTAAACTCCTATAAAAAGAAGGACTTTTATTTGGAGTTAAACTCCTAAAAGATCTAGATTTGGAGTCAAACTCCTTTGGGGATTTGGATCTTGGACTTGGAGTTGAGCTTCTCATAAATTGATTTGGAGTTAAACCCCCAAAGGGTTTAGATCTTGGATGGTAAAAAGAGGTCCTTTTTCTTTCTTTTCAAACCTTAGACTTCCCTAAAATGGGTTCTTTTGAGATGGGTTCCTTTTTCCTCCTCTCTATTTGTTGGATTTTGGAGAAAAGGGATAGTGAGATTAAAAATCTCCCTTTTATAGATTTGATGGGAGATATGAGCTCCCCTTCAAGAGTTTTATAGTGAAAACTATTTCTTTTTGGGAAATGAATAGTTTAACTCTTGATTTAATTCAAAAAAGAGAAGAAGGTTTAAAACCTTGAGGAAGGAGATGGAGGCACAGAACCCTAATATTTTTGAGGGGAATGAATTCTTTTTCATTTCATCATAATGTTGCCTTATATAAGCTTACAAGTTTACACATAGCCCCTTGGGCTTTATAAAATGGCATTTTGCCTATCTCATATCTCATGTGCTTATTTCTTTTTGCACATGAGCCAAAATTTGGCTTTTTGCCTGTTTATTGCACATTTATTTAAATATTACATTTCTTTGTTGTATTTTCTTGGCATAAGGCCGCCCTGGGCTTGGGCCCACCTGCTTGGACTTGGGTTCGGGCGTAGGCCCGGCTTGGATTATACAGTACGGTCCGTTTGCTTTGGCTTGAGTCTACTTGTCCGCGGTTTGACCTTGATTTTGACCTTTGGTTAATGGGGTGTAAATTTTAACCCCAACAACTCTCACAACTAAGCATATTGGAGTGTTCAGAGTGGCACGAGACTTCTGGATTAAAGTTCTACAAAAGCCTGATCAGTTTCAAGCTTTTCTCGTAGAAGAGAAGATGAAAAATGAACTGGCAAAGGTCTACATGGCTCATATCACATTCAACGATGAAGATTTACTCCTCGGTACATGTGAGCACAACCGTTTGCTATAAGTCACCAGGTACTGCCATGACGCCAAGACAGGGAAAATCCTTGTCGACAAGGATCTTCTGTCAATCTTTTCAACGTGATAGTACTGAAAGAAATATGTATGAATGTTCAGCATCTTGCCCGAGATAAAATTACCATCTTGGCAGGCCTTGGTTACACGAATACAATATCATATCTTTTTCATAACATCAGTGTATGAAGTATTTCAAAGATGGCTCGGAATACACCGTCACGGGAGAACTCAATTCTTTCTCGGTGAACGAGATGCGAAAGTATGAATATGCAAAATACTTTCAACCGAACTTTGAAGACACTGAAAGGTGCCATAGGTCGAAAAATAAGCAAAAGTCTGTGGCCACCATCCCGATCTTCGGAAGCGATATTGAAGAAGAAGAACACATAGTCTATTCGGGACAGTCTCAGAGGGAGAACAATAAGCCCGGACCATCGACCCCTATCCTGGTCTTTGGTAGCGACTCCGAAGATGAGACAAACGCGGTGTTCTCCATTCGTCCATCAACACAGACTCTTGTTGAAGTGGATCGGAGTCTACATATTATGACAACTCCGCCTCAACACTATAGGGTACTTGACGCGCTCAATATATATAATGTGCAGGAGCTAGAAACTTTCTATGTGTCTCTAAGACGAAGAGATGAAAAGGCGATTCTCTTCTACCAATCTATGGAGACTAAGGTGGAAAAAGAAGTTTGGCATGTGCTGATCTCACTCTTGACAAGTTCCAGCCCATTTGTATGCCAAGATATTATGCGGAGGGATTAAAAGAGTTGTTAAAGCGCCATGGCATGCCTCTCGAACAAACGGTTCGGCAAGCCTAATTCTACAAAAAGATTTGTGATATCTCCGGAACTCAACGAAAGAAATCCAACGGGAAAATGGGAACGCTTGGGCTGGGGTATGTTCAGTCCAAGAGGCACGAGCGCACTATTTATTCAAAAGAGGGAGAAAAAGAAAAAAGAAAAACCTAAGTAGCACACTTTCTTAGGTAACACGATTGCACTGAGCACGTGCAACAAGCCTTTAAACCTCTAGGTGTCCCTAGTAGGAAGAGTGTTGTCTCCTGAGGGTTTTCAGCGGATTACACCCACAAAATCCTATAATAAAAGAAAGAAGATGAAAGTTACGTATAAAGATAAGAACTATAAAATAAAGAACTTGAAAATAAGAGTTTCCAACCATACCAGCTTTTCAGTTGCCATGAGACCTATCTTAATGGTCATGAAAAAATATTAGAAATCACATCATTCCTTAATAAAATATTGTCTTTATTCTTCTTCCCTATATTTCTTCCAAACATTGATCATATACCCCTACGTGTGTGTAAAAGACATCCTTACACTTAGAGAGTTCAATTCAAGCTATCATATTCTTGTCCATCTTCCAAACTACTTTTTAGTTGGTGAATATTTTCGATGAAATTGCTAACACATCCTTCATGCGATCGTTAATACTTCTTGAGGAACTAAACGACCGATTACAAAATGTGCTTGCTTATTTAGGCGTAATTCCTCATCTTGCAACACCTAAGGTTTAGCAGTGGCTCCCAAACCAGTTGGTCTAAGGCACTAGGTGATAAAGCACCTTCGCTATATTTTTTTTATGCTGCCTTAAGCAATTACAAAACCAGTGTTCATTTTTTCTTCACCACCTATATATTTTTATTTTTCTTCATACCAAGGATTTTAGACAAGAACATTTCAAGGTATCCTTTACTATCCCAAGTTTCAAGATGTATGCAAGTGCGTATAGCAGGGTATCAACGTTCAAAAGTTTGGCCTGAAGAATAGGGACTATTTTTCAGACTTATTTTTATCCTTAGATTAGTAATTTTCTTCATCTTACTGACCCTTGGGACCATGGCTCATAACTACTTATTACTAGTTTCGTTTAAGAAAACATCTAATTTTCTTGCTTTTTTTAAACTATTCCGATCTTTCATATGTA
This sequence comes from Agapanthus africanus, assembly GCA_030015575.1. Lineage (NCBI taxonomy): Eukaryota > Viridiplantae > Streptophyta > Magnoliopsida > Asparagales > Amaryllidaceae > Agapanthus > Agapanthus africanus. Next base: position 198,326,380 of record JASDDO010000028.1, on the reverse strand, counting down.
ATTTTTCACTTACAAAATTTCTTTATCAAAATTTTTTGTGCTTATATATAGTATAATGCAAAATAATGCGTGAATAATCACAAACCTCCCCCAAACCTGTTTGCAGCAGTGTCCTTACTGATGTCATCTGTTAAGCTAAAAAAAACTGTAGATTTGGGAGGAAAAGTTAGTAACGAGGACATGAATTAATGACAGTGAAATCCTTTCCCAAACTTATTTTTGGTTCACAATTTTATAAAAATTTTCTTTTTGTGCACGAGCCAAAATATTTTCTCCCCCCAAACTTGAGTAAAATAGTATTAAGTATTTAAAATTATGAGGGGGAGTTAAAGTTATTGGTCTATACAAAATTTTACAAAGACCAAAAGTCAACTCCAACCATTCAAATATTTTATCGATGTAACGCACTGGTTGGTGGAAGATCAAAGATTTGAAGAAGTGGGGAGATAGGAGGCGGTATGGTTTACGTCTCGGTTGATAGAGACGAAACAATAATGGTGAATGAAAACGAGAATGTGAATGATTAGGAATGAAAAGAATAGTCACATTCTCGTATGGGATAAGAAGAAATGGTGGTGGTTCAACTTCTTCAGGTGAAGGTTGATTAATCACAAAATCCGTGTCGTTTAGGAATGCGAGTTCGTCGGCGAAAATATCTTCGAAACTTTTATCGATGGTTCGATTGAACGTTTCAATGTCAATAAGTGTCATGCCAGAATTCAACACACTTGATTTGTCAAAAATTATGGAGATAGGAGACTCGAAAAGCTCATTTACCTCATTCTCAAAAGAGTCTAAATCAAGTTGTCTTTCTAAAATTATCGAACTCAAAATATCAGATTGTGATTCATTAACACTCACTAAAATTAAAGGAAGAATAGAAGAAGAACCATAGAAAGTGGGAGATAAAATGGGTAAACAAATTGGTGTGTCGAGTATTGTTGAACCAGATATGGTAAATGAATGCTGAATTTCGTTCTGCTTTTCGGTCATACATTTATCATTAATTTCAAGACGCATATGGGTTCGGGAAGAATAGTTAAAGGTTCGAGATGATGTCCACAGGGAAATGAAATGACCTGATGAGTTGGTGGGACAAACTCATCCAAAATTTCGGGTTCATCATCCAATATATCCCTAACGTCAATCTCATCAATCAAGTGAACGTTAAAATTCTCAAACACCTCATCAAAAGCATGGTTTTCAATTAATTTCGGTTCTAGAGTGGAGGTGTAGAGATCACAAGAATTAGGTGTGGCTTCACTTGAAATGGACCCGTCATAATCGGGTAAATCAAACACTACAAAGTCGCACAACTCATCAGACATTCTATCTTCAATTGCTGAATCATTTGGTGTACTCAATAGATCTGTGAAACTGGAGTTGTGGATTTCAATTTGGGATGGAAAGGTTTGATTTGGAAGGGTGTACCGCTCTCTCTCACTACCCAAATTCTCAATTTGTCCTATTGCCGTATCATACATTAAAATTTTTTGGGCTGGTTCGAAACCAGTTGCTCGTTCGTTTTGTTGTATGAGGGCGGCCATAGACGCATTCAGTTCCTCTATGGCGCGGCGTGATGCTACCCGATGTTCTTCCATGGTCCGTTCAAGACTAGACATGGGTCGGTAAGGGGTTTCAGCATAAGATTGAAATTCTTGTGGATAGGTAAAACTCCCAAATGACCGATTAGAAGAAATGTCTAGAGAAGGTGTAAAAGTCGGGTAAGATTGATAGGAATTGAATGGTTGTGAAAATTGGGTAGGAGTAGGATCAACATTGTGATAAGATGAATATTGATATTGGTTGGTTGGTTGGCGACTGGCAACATATGTCATATACGCCACAAAACGAGTAGTAAAATCTTCTTTAGAAAGTGGTGGTATTTGTACCAGATTGAAACTTTGGCAGTTAGACCTCGCTATATACTCAGCGATGGACATGCTTTTAGGAGTTCCCTCACACGCTTTAGATGGAGTATCAACAGAAGAAGATGTAGAATTTTGATGCGGTTGATAGGACCTGAAGTGAGGTGTCCAACTGTTTCTTTCTGCTTGCTATATCCGATCTCTTAAAGATATGGTAGAGTCGGATGGTATACCGAAGCGATTATGAAAACAAGAAATATCTGGTTCGGATAGCAAAGCTCGGCAAGAGTTCGTCTGTTTTGGTTAACCATTATAAGAAGGTGAAAAGAGGAAGGAGGGTGAAAAGATTTAAGCTCTAGTTGGATTGTTTTGTTTTGAAAGTTGGACTTGAGGGTTGACTCGACAAATCACAAAAATGCACAAGCAAACCCTAAAACTAAGGTCACCTAGGTCAAGCACTAGACCGCTCCTAGACTTCCAAAGGACAAGCCGCAGGATCAATCTTCTACCACCTCTTTATTGCTCCTATGGCCAGGTAAGTGCCAGGTAAGTGGGAGGTATCCGCTATACGAATCACCGAAAATAGAGGGCCTAATTAAGTAACCACTTACCTTAGTCACGCTTGCCTACACACCATAAAAGAAATGCGGATAAGCGATAGATTATCCATGACCTTCCTCTGTCCTATTTGAGCGCGACGGTTCTTAGAGTCTTGGTCTAGATATTTTTTTAATTAATATAGGGTTATGCAGATGCTTATTTTGTGATTTGTGGGTCTAGGAAGGGTGATGAAATCCCCACTTAATCTGAATTTTGGTCTTGCCCTTGAAGTCCGTATTAAAATATGCAAAAACAACCTTCAAAACAAAACATGCAAAAAGATTTTTTTTGAGCGGCGCTATTTTGCTAAGAATCCTGCAGAAAAATATATTATTGGATTTTCTAGAGGAGAGAGAAAATATAGAGAACGTTACCAAAGAAATTTGGATGCACAAATCCCCAACTCCGCCGCCCAACCGCCGCAAAATGCAACCTTATGCTGCGGTTCCACCGCAAGAGGGAGGGTTCTTTGTAAAAAATTTTCTTTAGTGCCTGCCTAGCTCCTCTGAACCTCTTTGAAAGTTTCTGAATCTTGATTTCCTTGCTCTAGGGTCTCCAGATTCCCTCGCCAAAATCGCACACTAATCGTTAAATATGCAAGTTGCGGTTTTGTTTTATTTTTATGATAGGGATCGAATAAGAATTCAACACGAATAGTAGGAAAAACAATTACGCACGTATCCCCGGCAACGACGCTATTTGATTGATGTCTATGTGAAAGTGTTTGTAGTAAACGCAATCAATAATGGTGTCGCGTATAGCTAGCCGAGATGAGTACGGGTCGTCCTCAGGGATTCGTGGAATCTTTTAATCTTACTTTAGACGTATTGATTGAAAAGAGGAAGAATAGAAGAATAAAGAATAGTGGAGAATAGTTTCTATATCTATGTTAAGCACGGATGTAGAATACAGATCAAGTTTAAATATGGATGTAGTATTTATAAGAAGAAAGCTTGTAGGGTTTGTTTGGATTTAGTAGCCATGGATGACTAATAAAGATGACTCCTTTTATCTATTGATAGATTTAAAACTATATTGATAGTGATGAATGAGAATTAGGGTTCTTGGAAGAAACCAGGGTCTCCACACTATTGATCCTTTTCCTTTCATTGATCTCTATTCATGTCTAGCCCTTAACAAAACAATTATTAATCTGATCTCAAATCGCGGTTGAGACTAGCAATAAATCGGTAGCGCGCCCGATTAGGATGTTAACGATTCTTCTGCTAAAGTTTATAAACTTCATAAGACTTAAAAGAAGTTAAATTATTTTCTCATCCATTGTTCTACCCTAATCCTACGAACCATATCAAGCGGATAATTACTCGATCATGATAGAGATAGATGAAGAACGGATAGAGATCATGATGTAAATACAGAAAATAAAATGTGAAATAATTAAACTAAAGATCTACCTTTATTAATCAACTTCACAAGTACAAAGCCTTCAAATTTAGATTACAAGAGGAAGAAAAAGTTGCTCTCGATCTCTGTCTTGCAGGAAATAGATGCTCCGTTGAATCTCACGTCACCTTATCACGTCGAATCGCAGACCTGTCTTAGATCACTTGTTCTTTGACGGTGATTTGCTTCGCGTAAAAGGTGATGATTTCCAGCTTTAGCCCTTAGTCCTTTAAATAGTCCCAAAACCAGAAACTCTAGATCCTAAGAATTAGGGTTTGTTGTTGCAAATCACACCTAAAAATCTCAAACCCTGATTCCCTAAATCCACCGCGGATTCGCCGCATTTTTGGGCTTTTGGCCGCGCAACCGCGGTTGTTTGGTGAGATCATGGCTTCAAAATTCTGGGGCCTCTTCATAGTGACACATGGAGATTTATTTGATGTCTGGAATGTTTATATCTTTTCTCAGTCTCTGCCAGTGTTGATTCTTCGATTTTAGTTAACTTTATCGGCAGATTTTTGATTACCGACATCTCGATATCTCGATCTCCTGACCTGAGCTAAACCTTGTACAATATCTCAATGAATAATGTTAGTAATATTTGGTATTTTTGAGATATTATTCTAACCATTTTATATGATATTATATTTTAAGAATATTGATTAAGGCATCGATCGTGAGCAGAGTTCAAGGACAACAAAGCAAGTCCAGGATGCCTTCCAAGCGAGGAAAGTTCGCTCTTAGCCCGTCCCCCATAAAGAAGATGGGTTGGAAATACTCGTTCCCTCGAGACAAGACAGAAAAGATCTTCAGTCTTATCATAAAGCACCAAATGATGACGCTTCCGGAGTCTCGGCACCCCGAACAGATAAATGAAGTCCATCATCCGGATTATTGCTCCTATCACCGAGCAATAGGTTACCCCCTTGAAGACTGTTTCACGTTCAAGAACTCGTTGGAGAACCATATTAACAAGGCAGGTTTATGTGATCCGATAATTGGAGGATAGATCCGCCGCAAAAGCACGAGCCAAAGAAGACCTATACCATCAAGTTGGGACCATCTCGACCGCAAAAATGGAAGCGGACTTGTACCTGTCATATGATATGCTCTCAAGAAATGGAGGGGACAAGAATATGATTGACCTTTTCGGATGCTTCACAAACGAAGACGATGACGAGGAGATCTCAGAATTTCCACCGGCACTAAAAGAGCTGGAAGATGAAATACATACCACGGTGGACAACCTAAGTAAAATTGAATTAGGAATGGAGGATGGTATGAGGCCGACATTTTTCAGTAACCAGCTGTCCGGAAAACAGGTAGCCATATTAAAAGAAGTGCATATGTAGTACAAATACTGCTTCGTTCGGAACTACTCCAAAATGCTGGGTTTAGATCCTAAGATAGCGGTATACAAGCTGGCCATATCGCCAGACATAAAACCAGTCAAACAGGCGCCAAGAAAGATGCGGCTCGAATTTGAGATGAGTATCAATACCGAAGTCAATAAATTAATCGACTCCGGTTTCATCCAAGAAGTTCAATATCCCGATTGGATCGCTAACATCGTTCCGGTGTGTCGGGACCCGGTTCTTGCTCATGGAACAAAGTGCCACGCCAATTGTCATGCCAAGAGGGTGGGGGCCACCTTTTGAATCCGTCGGGGCTACCTCTTGAGTCTCTGGGACCAACTGTAGAACAATGGGGAATTTTCGGAACACATTCCAAAAGAGGACTGAACTGCATTATAAATGTAATGATACTACCCTCAATTACAGATGTGCCTTTTAAGTGAACCGGAACTACATGATCTTGAGAACTCCGTAGTTAAGCTTGCTCGGGCCAGGGAAGTCTTGGGATGGGTGACCTCCTGGGAAGTAGTCCCTAGTCGGGCCCGGTTCGCTATAAAGGGAAAAACCGTGCGGTTTCGGCTAGAGCGGACAATACCATCTGTATTGGGGTGTGGGGCGTTACATTTATGGTGGCCCATGCAGGTCTCTCAGTAGTAGGTCTGTGGTTCGAGAACAAACCATTGTTCAAAGGTGGGGAGAATGTCGGGATCCTTTTCTTACTCACGGAACAAAGTGCCACAGGAAACAAAGTGCCACGCCAATTTTCATGCCAAGGGGGCGGGGGCCAACTCTTGAATCCGTGGGGGCCACCTCTTGAGTCCCTGGGACCCACTATAGAACAATGGGGAATTTTCGGAACACATTCCGAAAGAGGACCGAACTGCATTATAAATCCCTCAATTACAGAGGCGCCTTTTAAGTGAACCGGAACTATAGGAACTTTAGAACTCTATAGTTAAGCGTGCTCAGGACAGAGAAGTCTTGGGATGGGTGACCTCTTGGGAAGTGGCCCCTGGTCGGGTCCGGTTCGCTATAAAGGGATAAACCGTGCGGTTTCGGCCAGAGCGGATAATACCATCTGTACTGGGGTGTGGGGCGTTACACGGTGATGAAGAAAAATAGGACAGTTCGCATTTGTGTGGACTTTTGTGACCTCAATAAAGCATGCTTGAAAGACGACTTCCAGTGCCAGTTAGATAACACATCCACACACGAAGTCTCTTTCAGGGATGGATCTTCAGGATACAACCAAATAAAGATGGATCATGAAGATCAGAAGCATATCGCCTTCCGGACCCCTTTGGGCATATTCTGCTATAAGGTAATGCTCTTCAGTTTGAAGAACACTGGTGTTACGTATCAAAGGGCCATGACGAAGATATTCGACGACCTCATACATAAGATCGTCGAATGCTATATCGACGACCTTGTAGTCAAAAACAAATCTCATGAGGAACGCTGGGAACATCTAAAGATCATGTTTGAACGTTTTCGGAAGTATAATCTGAAGATGAACCCTCTAAAGTGTGTGTTTGGAGTCTCCTCATGCAAAATTCATAGGCTTTATCATCCGCCACCGAGGTATTGAAATTGATCTCTCAAAGATCAAGGCAATAATAGAGATGCCCTCTCCTAGAATCCTCTGTCACGACCCGGAATTGGCACGTGACCGGCACGAGAATTACGTGAAGTCTACAGGACCCAGCCATAATTCAAGTAAGCTGAAACTCAGAAATCTAAACCTTTTTGCGGAAAGTATTGGATGTGCAGTTTTGAAACATCGACATAATAAATTTAAGCTTTTCTTTAAAAGTATAAGTAATATCATATGAAAATGCAATAATTTACATACTATCTTTGAAAACATTTTCGTCCTTGAAATTCGGGCAGCACCTCGCTTGTATATTTTGATCCAAAACCACATACATGCAATAATATAGGCATCCTCAAGCGGGAGCTAGCTCTTCGCTAATTGGCGGAATCACAACCACGCAATAAAGCACACATATATACGATGCCCTACGGTGAAGATCAATCACAGAATGAAAGTAAAGCAGACCAAGACATCATCAGCTCAAATAAAAGACAAACACCCATCTCGCTCTAAGTCTCGAGAATATACAAGTCTGTGTCTAGTTCTACCAAATATACATAGTTTGGTTTCTGATTGATGGAGCTTTAACTAGATACAATAGAAATAATAAGTACAATGGTGGTCACGATCCAAATGTGTATCCCACCTACCAAAGCAAAACACCCTGAAGAAGGCTGTGTGCCAGCAAGCCGTTACTGATCTGAGCAGTCGAACCTGCAAGAAAACTGTGGCACAACGGGGTGAGTTACCAACTCGTGAGTAGAAAATATCAGCAGGTAGAAATCAAATGAACAACGATCCCTAGGCCATATTGTAACAGAAAAGTAATACTATGGTATCTAGGGTGATCGTATATGCATATATATCAACAACAATGTTGTGCCAGTAATCAGTATGTAATATCCAATCATCTACAATATATGCATGTATGCATGTGTTTCATCCAACGTGTATCCATCAATGACACATCAATCATCATGAAACCTGAGTGTCCAAAATCGACACCTAAAAATATCATAAAAACCGTGTCTAGCATCGATATGTAAATCCTCATATCTCAGGTGCCGCATCCTCTGATTGGCCCTCATATCCATATGATCTCACGACTCCGGTCGGTATCCTCCGGATAACCGCCGAGCCCAAACTATCACCGGTAGATAGTGCATCCCCTGCCGGACTCATCGTCTATCTATACAATCTTCTTACCCCGGGGTACCGTACCCGGTCCACCTTGTACCCGCAGACGGTTTCTCTTCACTCCTCGAATCGGGTATACATATGGATTAGAACCGAGAAAACTCATGGTGGATGCCACAAATCACATCACGAGAAACCGCGTTTTCAAAACAATTATAAGACTTGTTAAAATATACCAGCGGTTCTCAAATCCAGAGATCTCATGAAAACAACATCTCAATGCATGTAACCATAAAGGTACAGTAAATGCAATGCACCGAACAGTACTGTAAATATCTCAAGTGCTATCATGTAAGCATGTCGTGTAATAATTACTAAACGGTGAATCATAATTTAATAGTGCAAGAGCAATACGGTGATATAGCAGTTCTACTGTGCAAGTGGCATGGCAATTACCAATGATGAATGTGTGAGTCGGAAAATCTATGTATGTGTAACATGCGCATCATCTTTAATATTGCAGGTGTACTAGCAGACGCTGCCATATAAAGGTAAGTGATGGGATCATAGTACATATGTCACGAGGAATAATACAATATAAGCATGAACGGTATAAGGTACATAACTACACTTGAACTATACGACTATAGTTTTAATAAAACGAATCGTAGTTTTGAAAATGGGGCTATGGTGTTTTTGACAAAAAGAAACCAATTGAAAATCCGTAGCGTCCACTGAGGTCATTGTTTAAAAGTGCATACGATTCGTCGGTTTTGGAAACAAGTATGGTTCAAGTGAAATCCTTAAGTCGGCGCTCCAGCCTCATAGTATCAGATGTGGTATAATCATCGTACATCATCCTCGAGTCGAGATTGTGGGTCAATTATCCGGTAAATCCTAACGCGTATGGTATAATCCGTCATACGGTGTCATCAAATCAGAATAAGGATTTATCGTCCTATACATAATATTACGTACGGTATAACTCATCGTACGTATCATAAGTCAAGGGTACGGATCTATGGTCTCGTACATCATATCATCTCTTATTCTCATATATATATATCTCGGCTTAAGTATATGTGTATATATATATCGCCTAGCATCCGTATATCAACATATCAATCCAAGTCATCTTATTGCATCATATTCTCATTTCATCATATCAACATCTCAATTCAAGTCATCTAGTACTTATCATTATGATTATATCCGTAGGTACCTAAGCTTTGGTTTCTCTAATTATATTCTACATATTGGTTTTTCCATTACTATGGTTGCGGGGGTGCTATACGCTATCCACCCGACTTCCCTCGTAAATATAGATCTACTCACCTGCAATATCCTTGATTTAGCCGAAGTCGATGAACATCTTGATCTCCTTCGTCATCTCGGAAGGCCACGCGAAAGTACCTACAAATCAATACACATCATAACGATATCAAAACCAAATCTGAAAACCGATATGGCACGCGAAGTGCTCATAGGTTAGAACCTATAGCCCACGCATGCAAGAACAACCAAATAACCCTCAGCGTTGACGTACAAACGTCCAACGACCGTGTCCAAACTCAAGTACCAAAACCAAGTTTTCACAAATCGGAAACCTGAAATCAGCAACCTAGAAAAACACTCCCAGATTCTAACCTAGGTGAAATTAGGAGATTTTTCATATTGGGTAGGTCTGAATATCAGATACTGGAGCCATGGACCAAACAACGGTCCAAGACTCACAGGTCAAGCCGCAAATTGCGGCTAGGGAGAATATTTTGGCGGCTTGAAAGAGGTGGTTGGGGCTCGGGTTTCAAGGTTAAATTCCTAGTAGCCTACACATGTCACTGTGATGGCAGCTTATTTTTCAGAGCTCTCGAGTGATATCGGATTCTATATAATCATCATAAACTGTCAAAAACCGACATCGGGAAAATTCAAAGTTCGTGTTTTGGGGTTCTAGTCTCAAGTTTGTCCAGAATATCATCACCAATGGTTGAGGGTCATTAACTAAACCTCAATTGCATCTCTACTATTCAAATCATCCACCAAAAACATCCAAGAAATTTCCAAGATCACTAATCTAGCTTAATCGAACTCTAAACACAAATGGGAGATGAAAAAACTTGATAACAAGAAGAAAAGTGAAGGGTTTACCTCTTGGAGCAACTGAAGAAAATTCCAAGATGGCTCAAAGTGCTCAAAATCCAAACTTGAGCTTGCTATGGGGTGTAGGATAAGGTTGTGCACATTTTTTTTTATGAAGGAAGCCATGGATTTTGGTGAGGTTTTTGAGATGATTCCCATGGGGTAGTGAGGGTGGAGGATGAGGAGAAGGAAGATAAAGGATGAGGTGAACCTAAGAAAATGAAATGATGTGAAGAAGTAAAGAATGTGAGCCATGGTTAAGGGTTGACCCCCCCTCTCTCTAGCCTATGCACTTTTGTCCCCCTCCATGTTATCTTTGTCCCCCATTTTCTTTTTCTTTTCCTCTCACATTTAAAAACCAAAAGTCCACAAATACAAATGACCATGCATGAAACAAATACAATAGGTCATGGTGCACTAGCCATGATTAATACAAAAGTGGATTTGGCTTAATGCATCATCAGTAGTGCACTACTCAAGTTTAATATAAACTTGCATATAATTAATTGCATAATTATTTACAAAATGTCCAAATCTGATAAATGCCGTTATAATTAATAATTCATATTAATATCCAAATATTTTCCAAATATTGGTATATAATTATACCATTATACAAAAACCCTAAATTCATACTCGAATATTTCGTGCAATTTATTATTTTATTATTTAAATTCCACAAATATTATTTTATATTTCTGAAATATTATAATCTTCCCCCCTTAAATAAATTCGGTCCCCGAATTTAAATTTAAACCCCCAAATGCTAAAACATTTCAGTAATCCGTCAAATCAACGGTGCTCCGAAATCATGTAATACTTCGAAATATACCACAGCGCATCGTGTGCGCATGAAAATGAGTGCGAAACTCAAAATCGAAACACCGTCAAGTGTCACGCAATCATAGGAGTTATAATGGAGATGCAAGTCTCGAAATCCAATGCTATTCTCAAATATATTATAATCAAGATTATAATACATATATAGTACGCATCCTTGTAAAACCCTCTAAAAGCTGAATAAAACACATGCAAAATTCTTTCCAAATCGCCCTGCGATGCGTAACTCATGGTACAAGTGGCGGACATTCATTTTGTAAAGAAATAGATATATGTCTATATATGTTTTGCTTAAAATATAGTCCCGCCTTTTTAAAATATCCCAAAAGGTTCTCCATGTAAAAGTTCGTGTCTCTTTTGGGCACGTAGGAAAGTAGGAAGAATATAGCTCCATTTGAAAACCTCTTGATAAATACCGATGCATGCAAAAATACTCAGGTACTGTTCTCAGACCAGTTCTACTCGATTACTATATAATATAGCACCTATCATAAAAAATATGCTGCTCATGAATAAATCAACCTCAAAAAGTATATCCAATATCACGTGCGTCTGGTGCGCACGGAAATCCAAGTCAAATACAAGTGCCGCGAATGTGCACAAAAGCAAAAACTAAGTGCAACGGGTATGCACAAAAGTATTTGTCATGTGCAACGGGTGTGCATGACAACAACATCAAGTGCTTCTAGAGTGCACGGAAATCTCAACCAAGTGCAACTAACATGCATGAATAAAAATCTCGATCAAGTGCATCCGGTGTGCACAAAATCACATCCCATGCGCCCAGTGTGCACGAAAATCTAAATCAAGTGCGTTAGGTCCGCACAAAACATCTAGTGCAACAGATGCACGAAAACAATATTAAGTGCACTGGGCGCCCGAAAACTCGTCAATGTCTCAAAAGCGCATAAAAATGACATCGAGTATATCAAGGTGTATAAAATCATAAACGTGTGCAACTAAGTGCACAAAACCCATATCAATGCACTGCAAGCATATGTGAATTATACCGAGTGCATAAGTCAAGTCATGTGCATACGACATGCACGAAGTCAAATCGACGGTATCGAAATGCACAGAATCATAAATATGTGCAACAAATGCTCAAAATCGATATCAAGTGCAATAGATATGCATAAACCTTAAACCAATGTAATAGACGTATCAAACATAAATCAAGTGCAACAACCGTGCATAAATGAAAATGTCTAGTAGGTGCAGATACGGTGCACGAAAACAATTACCACGAAACCAAATTATCAAAACTCAAAGTCCAAGAGATAAAAGCGTGAAACTCGGATCACTAAAACGCAAATCACAATAAATGACATTGAGGTGCACCTTCTTCAATGTCAAAAAATGCCGGTGCATCCAAAGCTGGCAGAGCAAGAACATCCACTTGCCTCCTGCTCACGGTCTGGGGTCCTCTGTCTTGGGGTCCTTGTTTTCTCTGTGGATTACCAATCCCATAATATTTCTGCTCATCGGCCCGTTTAGGTATAATGACGGAAATAGTTCCGCTCTGGCACTCCTCTGATCATCTCTTGGCCAATTAACATGACCACTCGTAAAGCAGCACGTTACTGATGGCGGCATCTGGCCCTCTGATTATGCACGATACAACTGATCCTGGGTGCAAATCTTTATCGCTATGGTATCTTGGAAAGAACCTGCTAATGGTCTCTTCCGATGTCACCTATGCCAAACTATACGGAGGTTGACACTCTTTACATAATCCTTTTTCTCATTTCCGGACAGCTGCGTTTTCAGCTCTGCTTTCCTCTGGAATTTGGCCATATCCAACGCCTCTGCATACGTATCAATCCTCTGGTATCAACAGGGAGGAACGATTCATTATGATCACATACGAATCTCTTATCCACTTGTCTTCATTATCGTTCACTTCGAAATCACATCTTGCTGGCTACGTACTGCAATTCATTCTCGGCTATAGTTAATTAGGAGTCTCTTACAAGGATTCGAAACTACGAACTCGGGTATCTTTACCACTCTGTGGAAGATATCTTGTCGATCACGTCCTCAGGAAATTGTTCCAATCATCGGAGGAATACTCTTCATTCGTTCTTTCTTGATCAACTCATAACACGTCTGGGTGAGGTCCTTCTATCTGAAGTTGGTCAACTTACCGATCTCGCATCGGAGCATCCAACGAATAATGTTCTCTTTTGATCGATTTACTCTAGATCTTAGTAAGATCCTTCAAACTGGAATTCTTCAATTCAACCGAGCCTGCGTCGGCGCATCTAATTAGTCGAATCATCTTAATGACTCTATTCAAGATGAACCGGCGATCTTTTGTCACATCTCTGCCTGTAAGCTCCTGTGGTTTCATCTTATAAACTCTGGAGGCGACATCCCATCAATCTCAGCAACATATGGGTCACAGTCTGCACGGTAGACAACGTCGCGATCTCTGGGGTAGGCTGTACATCAACAGTCTTCACAATCTGGCAGCCTCTATCAATAGCCCGATCATCCAGTACAGATCCGAACACTCGCCTCAAACGAGAGATCTCAACACAAACAATAAGCCGATACATTCCTATGTCACCAGAAGAATATCATGGTCAGTCCTCGTCTGTGATGAGCTCGCTCTGACCGCATCTCTAGCATCAGCTCTCTCTGCTCTCATAGCCATGGTGACAGGAACCTCAAGCAAATATCGATGAAGATAGATCAAAGGAGCGAGTGGAATCGATAGGTCTGAAATGGAAATATGATCATAGGAAAGATTGGAATCAATGGGAATATGATCATAAAAATGAATAAAATCACGAATCTCAGGAAATGTACATCCTAAGGTCACTTAAGCGGAGCAGCATGTCGTATGTATGCCGCGGAACATACACACGGTACGTCACTTTACTCAAGTTACCTACTCTATCAACCAAGGTCAACCTATGAGAGGAAAACTCGGGTCCCCAAAATCCCCTTAGTCAAGTCTAAGTTCCGTAAGGTCAAGCCTAAACTCGAACCAAGGTTAAACGTAACGCTCTGATACCAACTTTGTCACGACCCGGAATTGGTACATGACCGGCACGAGAATTACATGAAGTCTACAGGACCCCGCCGTAATTCAAGTAAGCCGAAGCTCAGATATCTAAACATTTTTGTGTAAAGTAATGGAGGTGCAGTTTTGAAATATCGGCATAATGAATTTAAGCCTTTCTTTAAAAGTATAAGTAATATCATATGCAAATGCAAAAGTTTACATACTATCTTTAAAAACATTTTCGTCCTTGAAATTTGGGCAGCACCTCCCTTGTATATTTTGATCCAAAACCACATACATGCAATAATATAGGCATCCTTAAGTGGGAGCTAGCTCTTTGCCAATTAGCGGAATCACAACCACGCAATGAAGAACATATATATACATGATGCCCTACGGCGAAGATCAATCACAAAATGAAAGTAAAGGAGATCAAGACATCATCAGCTCAAATAAAAGACAAACACCCATCTCGCTCTGAGTCTCGAGAATATACAAGTCTGTGTCTTGGTCTACCAAATATACATAGTCTGGTTTCTGATTGATGGAGCTTTCACTTGATATAATAGAAATAATAGGTACAAGGGTGGTCACAATGTCATGCCCCACTTCCCAATATATGGGGAAGGGATATGGCGAGGCCCGCTACGTATTTACTCAGAAGTAAACACGCTAAGCGTATCTAAGCAATATAAAGTAAAGTACACAAGTGTCAGGAATGTAAATGAACAACAAGTTTATTTATTAAATATTCTTTTACAGGTACAACTGAAATGAAAATACATGAATAGAAAGCGATGCCTAAACAATGGCATAATTGAAATGAAATAAATATGTACAAGTGCCTACAGCTCTGGGTCAAATGCTAACTGCTCCAGATCTTCAGTGCTGGGCTTGATCTCCAATGAGTCCGAATCACCTGACAATATTCCAAAGAAAGAAGAAAGAAATGTCGTCAGCGAACAATCGCTCGGTAAGTCCCAAGAATGAGTAAAGATAGAATAGATAGAAAGAGATTATAACTTATAATGTTTGATTATATTGTTAAAGCTTTTGTTTGTAGGTTGGTATAGAATATGCCAAGGAGACCGGGAACTGGCCCTGGCCCTAGCTTATCCTGTCCTATCTATCCCGACTCCCTTGCTGGCAGTGTATACGAAAGGAGTCCCACTATTCTGGAGACTAAGCTATACGGAGCATAAGGAACCGTTCAGCCACGGTACAACGGCAATGGATATTCAGGTTAGGTGTATTAAGGTTATAGTCTCGTGCCACTTCTAACACATTCCGAACCAATCTACCCCTTATAAATCCCGTGATGTCTTTTGTATTGATTGTATTATTTTGTTATATAGATGGATGACTTGCCGAAACCACGATATCAGTAAATGGAATGGATATAAATGGAGAGTCATGTAGACAGAGTATATCCATGGTTCGGTTCAGTCAATATAGGTTGATATAGATTGAATAGACGGATTCATGGATTCATATTGTATTGTAGTTTATGCTTGAATCATATTCAAGTCAGATTGATTAGATTGAGGCTCAGCCTGAGTCAGATGCTTTGAAAAGAACTTGAAATCCTGAATTAGTTTTGATGTTATCGGTAACTGCTGCACATGAACGACATGATTTGTGTCTTTTTCCAAGACAATTATCATGTTGATAACGCCGTTTGTTAGATTGTCTACCTTAGATAGGCAAGCACCTACATTCTCCGGCTCCCTGAGGCTCAAGAGAATTGGTCCCGCTTAAACCTATATTTACTAGGGTCATTATTGTAAATTAGTATAACTTGAGGTGTTTTTTGTAAAAATAATTTAATATAATTTCAAAATACACCTCAAGCATTTAATTATCGTCTTTAGGCTTTTCATAGAGGTATATTTTATAAAAGTGAAATTTCTAGTGAGTAGAACCTAGTTTTCATAGTATATGGTATTATAAAGAAATATCAGTATTTTGCATTGAACTGTATTGGTATTTTTCTGTATTGGTGATTCCTTTGATTTAGAAAACTTGGAATATTTATATAATATAATTAAGATAGATATTTTTATAATAGTTATAAACATATATTTAATGAAAATAAATTTTATTTATTTATTGTAGAAATCTCATTTTCTAAAGAAAAATACATTAAAATTCCATCGAGATCGAATGCTCCTTTCGGAGGTCTGCATTTTGAAGATGTGCGATAACCTGCACCATCCCGAACGGAGTCCACAAAAGTGGGTTGTAGAGGCGCAATTGCAAAGAATCGATTAATACACTTTTTAAAGAAATGGTTTTGCAAATTTGATGGTCTTTATTTGTAATGTCATGTTATCCCATGAATATATTTCCAAATTCTCATCGTGCTATGTCAAATATGTGTGTTGTGATGAGGTAGGTCATTATCTCGTGAGTTATCTAAAAGTAATACAAGTATTATGTTGATTTATGTCGAAACTAAAGTATGTAGTATTTTACCGTAAAAATACAATAAAAATTGCATAAAAGATTCTTTTGAGATGAAACTTTTTTTAATATGTTTGTTAATGTTTGTTAAACATTATATAAGAGTATGGTATTTTATTGATTAAGAAAAATTGAGTTTTAAAGAAAAACAGAATCGGAAGTCGGATTAACTCCGCTTCCGTCGGGTTTTAGAAATGAAACTTTTTAAGACAGTAGAAGAGAGGGGGAGAGGGGAATTACTGGCTAGGGAACAAGAGAAGAGCGAGAGGAAACTAAGGAAGGTGTCGGGGCATCGTTTCATCGCCGGAATCTCCTCGGAACTTTGCCGGAACTTCACCCTTCACTCCACTTGCACACTAAAAGGACTTGAGAATTTTTGAAAGTTTTGGCAGGGAATTTCTGAGTGAGGATGTATGAAATGGAGTGTGGTATTTATAGAAAAAATTAGGGTTTAGAGGGTTAAAGAATGCATTAAAATTTGCATTAAATATTGGATTAAAGGGCATTTTATTGTTCTCTAGATGAATGCAGAGTAAACAAATAACATGGGGGTAGTGGGGTAGGCCAAGGGGTGCTCGGGCAAAAATAACAAAGCAGCCCCTATGGATTAGCCCGGCGATGCTGGTCCCATACGCATGTGTCGCCGGTCAAGTCCTGTGTAATGGGCTTGGATTGGTGCCACGTGTTGGTGTCTCTTGGTTTTCTTTAGTGCACATGTTTGATTAATCTGTAACTTAACATATTACATGTAGTACATGTGCAAATGTTGGATATAGTGCCCTCAGAGTCAATTATTGGATCACAGGCACGTGATTGCAATGATTGAGGGAGGACCTATACCGGTAGGACAGTCTTACTCGAGATGATAGTATGCTATCTGGTTCATCTTTATCATCGTGTACTGTTTTAGGTGACCTTACAGGTCACTATTGCGCGTTGATAGAGCCCTTAGGATTCTTGTTTGACGGCCAGCAGTATGATAGAGATCATATACGTGGGAGCTGGGTTCTATAAGCACATCCTTAAAAGGTCCCCAGTCGAGGGAGTTTCAAGACAGGGCATCGATACTCCAGAGTAGACTAGTGTATACAGTTGAGACCCCGACGAGGGGCGGTGGCCGGTCTCACAAGCCACTGGTGTCAGTTGGTTCACCTAAGATGTATACAGGTGCTCATTGGGTTATGAGTACACCGGACATGACTCGCCAAGAACATGCTAGTTGGTCTTATACCCGACGTCAGATAGCAGTTCCCTGGTGACATGTGTACAGGTTAGTTCATCGACCTGGGATCGTCATTTGTCTCGTGTGAGTTCCCACTGTACTTTGATTACTACCCTACCACGGCTCAAAAAAGTTGTGCAAACAGGTTTTAGTTGGGTACAGTCCCGAGCCACATGGAGGCAGTGAGCGGATCTGCAGGGGTTCGTCTCTCCCGGTATTAGGGGTGAGTTCGCGCTGTGTCTAGGAGAGCCATTACATAAAGCCCTCGGCCGAGGCAGGAGATTTACTGGTAGGTATTTCAGTAGTATCTCAGGGTGTTCTGGGCTACACTCCGACACGACTTGTACCGCTTTTGGGGGTCTGACTTTTACCAACCCCTTAGGCCCGCCATGCGATACTCATAGGCGAACGGACCGGACTGTACGGATATTGTCACTGACAGGCTCAGTAGGGTGTCAGGATGAGTTCGCTCATCGACGTCCCTTTTGGTCAATACCTGGTAGCCCGTTACGTATGGCTAATACCTCTGACGTGCTAGTGGTTAAATCCACAGCCAAAGTATTGACGAGTCTTTAGAGTCCCCCGCAGACAGTTGCTCAAGTTTCGGGCGAAACACTGTAGAGGCCGTATGGAGATATGGCAGGGTTCGATCATATACGTGCGGTATTGCACGGATCATGATCGGACGGATAATACTAGCGGGCTTTGGTTTAAGCCGGATCCTAGTATTGTACAGTGTAGATTTTGTCTCTTGGCATTTATATTCGGTCGGAATACAAATGCGGGTATGTATATACAGTCGCGGGGTTTTCCTGTAATTTATTACGGGATCAGTTTTTTGAAGTTGCCAGTTTGTATTCCGTTCCGGCCAGTTTTCCTTTGTTCCTTCATGGCCGGATTTTTCCGATGGAGGGGGTTATTTGCAAGTGTGCAAATTAGTTTTGTGGAGGGTTTATTTGTAAATGAGGGATTATGATAGATATAACATATTTGCTTTTTTCTTCATAATGGCTAGCATTAATGTGATGTAAATTGATTTGGATTAGATTAGAAATTGGTGTGACCTTTTTCCTCTTTTTCTTCACCTTTTCTTATGGTTACCACAACCATCTTGTGCTCACCTCCTTGATACATTTTTTCCTTCTCATTCTTGAAAGTGGCCGGCCACACTTGGTGAGGTGGGGAGGTCCATTTTTGTGAGTGGGAAATTTCTTCATGTCATATTATGCTTGCTACAAAATTCCTAAGTTAATCTTCATAGCTTCTTCTTCCATCAAAATGGCAACTTCTCAACCCCAATGAGACAAAGCTTTCTAAACTCGCCTACAGCATTCCTTGGACACGTCGGCTCGCCAACTTCGTGCCCGAGTTGCCTCGGTCCAGAGGTGGGAGCCCGTAAAAGAACCCGGCGATGTGGTGCCTTTTCCGACGAGGAGATGAAGACCGGAGATTCCGCGAAGAGATCGGGACGGAGGCCGAAGACCGAAGGATACGGATCGCTCGGTATAGCTCTCTACCCCATTCTCTTGATAGCTAGTATTAGGTTAATGGTTATGATCTGGGTTTTTAGGATGCGGTAGTGCCGGTTTAAAGTCAAGAAAATTTTCGTTTCCGTATTTTGGCCTCGGAAAGACGGCCGGGGCGCTACTGTAGTCCTACAGCAAACCCTTGGGCTTCTAAAAGATTAAAAGAAAATTAAATAAAAAGATAATGCGGCTGGGGGGATTTGATCACATGGGCTACGTCACATCAGTGCAAGGCTTTATCAATATGCTACAAGTACTTTCTTGCTGTTCAAAAGTAAAACAAATACTTATAGTGTACACAGGATTGCAAATACCCCAATTGTACATTAACTTTTAAATAATTTTCTGTACATTGCAATTGGAGTTGTTACAGTCTACCCTCCTTACAAAAATTTCGTCCTCGAAATTTACAATTATTTTAAGGACTAGTTTACAAATAAATAATAGTATCTTGCACGCATCTCATCTTCCCTTTCCCATGTTGATTATCCTAGTGTGTCTTTTCTCCACATCACTCGAACCAAGTTGACTTCCTTTTTCCGAAGTGACTTCACCTTTCTATCCAAGATTTCAACAGGTTGTTGCTCACAGAATAAATTTGGCTAACAGTGAGCTCGGAGTGATCAAGAATATGGATGGGGTCACTTACATACCTTCTGAGTTGGGATATGTGGAACACATTGTGCACTCCTTCCAATGAAGGTGGAAGTGCCAAACGATATGCCACTTCACTGACTCGTTCGAGTATGTCGAATGGTCCAATATACCTCGGATTAATCTTACCCCGTCTTCCAAAACGAATCACTCCACGGTTCGGAGATATCTTCAGAAATACATGTTCTCCTGGTTGAAACTCCAAATGACGGCACTTTGCATCAGCCCAGTACTTTTGTTGATCTTGGGCTATGCGCATTCTTTTTATGATAGTACGAACTACGTCAACAGTTGCTACTATCATCTCAGGTCTAAGGAGTTCTCTATCTCCGATGTTGTCCGAACTTAATGGCGATTGATACTTCTTTCTATAAAGCGCTGCAAAATGTGCCATTCCTATACTTGCTTGGTAGTTGTTGTTGTATGAAAACTCCACAAGATATAGGTGATCTTCCCACGATCCTCCGAAGTCTAGCATACACGCTCTTAGCATATCTTCTAAGATCTGAATAGTTCGTTCAGACTGACCATCTGTTTGTAGATGATAAGCTATGCTAAAGTTCAGACTTGTTCCCAAGGTAGCTTGCACACTTTGCCAAAACTGCGATCGGAAACTGGTGTCACGATCGGAGACAATGCAGATCGGTACTCTATATAATCTCACGATTTCCTACATGAGTTCATGGGTATCAGAGATAGTACATATTTGAAGAGTTTAAATCTTATATTCTTACCTCCATGTACTTCTTTGCTAGTGTCTTAGTAGATTGACCAACTTAAAATGGGATGAAGTGAGCCGACTTTGTTAGTCGATCCACAATAACCCATACCACATCGTTACCCTTCGTGCTGCGAGAAAGTGCAGTCACAAAATCCTTTGTGATGTGTTGCCACTTCCATTCTGGGATAGGTAATGGTTGAAGTAAACTAGCTGTCCTGTGATGTTCAACCTTTACTTGATGACACACTAAGTATTTAGCGACGCTTCTGGCTACTTCACGCTTCATTCCATGCCACCAGTAATTTTGACGCAGATCTTTGTATATCTTTGAACCTCCATGGTATACTGAATAAGGAGAGCTGTGAGTTTCTTTCATCAACTCTTCTCGCACAGAATCTTTTGGTACACACAATCTATTGCCGTATCTCAAAGATCCGTCTTCATGTATGATGAAGTTTGTTCGAAGTCCACTTTCTACTTGTTCTTTGATCTTTTGCAACTTTGCTTGAGCTGCTTTGATCTGATTGACAACGGTAGATTGAACTTGTAAGTTCATCAAACTTGAAGCGTTACCTGGCATGACTACTTCAATCTCCTTTTGATGCAAGTCTTGTGGAAGCTTCCACTGTGCGTTGAGATTCAATGCTAATGGTTGGAGACTAAGGGCATCAGGTACTTCATTCAACTTCCCTAGATGATATTGTAGGATGATGTCAAAGTCCGCTATGAGTTCTAACCATCTTCTCTGTCGCATATTCAACTCTTTCTGAGTAAACACATATTTCAGACTCAAGTGGTCTGTGTATATGTCCACTCGTTCACTAAGAAGATAATGGCACCAAATTTTGAGAGCAAATATTACGGCCGCCAACTCTAAATCATGCATCGTATAATGGCGTTCATGAATCTTCAGCTGTCTTGATGCATAAGCTACAATTTTACCATGCTGATGTAGAACACATTCTAATCTCTTACCGGATGCATCGCAATACACTTCAAAACCTCCAGATTGGTCCGGTATGATGAGAATAGGTGCTGATGTCAATCAAGACTTGAGTTTTACGAAAACTCGCTCGCATGCTTCTGACCACACGAATTCTTCATCTTTACGTGTGAGCTTGGTCAGGGGTGTTGCAATCTTCAAAAATCCTTCAATGAACCTTCTGTAATATCCTGCTAGACCCAAGAAACTTCGAATGTCCTTCACTGGCTTCGGTGTCAGCCATTCGCTTACTGCTGAAACTTTAGCAGGATCCACAGAGATTCCATCGCCTGATACAATATGTACGAGAAAACTGACTTGATCTAGCCAAAACTCGCATTTGCTGTACTTGGCATAGAGTTGATGCTGTCGTAGAGTCTCTAGGACAATTCATAGGTGCTCAGCATGCTCTTTCTGACTCTTAGAATACACCAGGATGTCGTCGATGAAGATAACCACAAACCTGTCTAGGTACTCTCGGGAAACTTGATTCATTAGGTTCATGAATATAGCCGGTGCGTTGGTTACTCTAAATGGCATCACAAGAAATTTGTAATGTCCATAGCGAGTTCTGAATGCCGTTTTATGGATATCAGATTCTTTGACCTTCACCTGATGATAACCCGAACGAAGATCTAACTTGGAGAAAATGCAAGATCCACTTAGTTGATCGAACATATCGTCGATACATGGGAGTGGATACTTGTTCTTTATAGTTACATCGTTCAGAGCTCTATAATCAATGCACATTCGATATGAACCTTCCTTCTTCTTCACAAGTAGAACTGGAGATCCCCAACTTGAAGTGCTGGGACGAATCCATCCTTTTGCCAATAATTCATCCAATTGAGTTCGGACTTCTTTCAATCCTTTGGGACTTAGGCGATATGGTGCTTAAATCACCGGTTGTTCTCTAGGTACTAAATCAATACTGAATTCAAGAGCTAGCTCGGGAGGCAAACCTGATATGTCTTCAAGAAATACATTATCGAACTCTCAAACTATCTCTGGCTTTGATCCTTCCTCTGCTTGAACTGCTGCAATCACTGCCTTCTTCGGTTTTGCCTTATATGTACTTGGCTCCAGGGTACGGTATCCACTTTTGAAATAGAAGACCGGATGGTCTGGAATCTCGAAGGCTACCCTCCTTTGATGACTGTAACCCTTCGAAAATCGTTTAGGCAGTTTTTCGGTAATCGGCTAATTTTTCGGCTTTTTCCGTAAAAAGTCAAAATAGGTATTTTTCATTGTAGACCTAATTATACAAAATTTAGATAAGATATTACTATAATTTTGTCAATAAAATGTCACTTATAATTTTTTAGTTAAATAAAATTTTTTTCGTAATTAATTATTTTTTTATTATTTTAAGCCTTTTTAAATAATTAATTTAGGAAAAATATTTTATTAAACTAAAAATTTATAAGTGGCTAAATAAACACCATTTACTAGTAATTTCATAATTAAAATGGATATTTTTAAAATTATAATGAAAAACAATCACGGTTTGATTTTACAAAAAATACATTTTACTTTACCGAAAATCATAAAATTCACTTAAACAATTTTATTCATTTAATTATTTTTAAAACGTTACAATCTTCCTCCCTTTAAGAAATTCGGTCCCCGAATTTAAATTAAAACTCCCCTTCCAACCCTAAAACCAAAAGTTTGCAAGACATGATATAATTTTATTAACACCATATTTTAGCTTATAAAGATTCCTAATTATGAAATTTACCTAATTAAATTTGTATTTATCCCTAATTTAATGTATTTAAAAAGGCTTAAAATAAAAAAAAAAATAATTGATTACGATTTTTTTTTTATTTAACTAGAAAATTATAAGTGACATTTTATTGACAAAATTATAGTAATATCTTATCTAAATTTTGTATAATTAGGTCTACAATGAAAAATACCTATTTTGACTTTTTACGGAAAAAGCCGAAAAATTAGCCGATTACCGAAAAACTGCCTAAACGATTTTCGAAGGGTTACAATCTTCCCCCCTTAAAGAAATTCGGTCCCCAAATTTAGAATATAACTACGCGTACCTTCAAAAAGATGGGGATATCTCTTTCTCATCTCGACCTCGGTCTCCCAGGTGACCTCCTCGCTGTTCGGGCCACGCCAAAGGACCTTGACGGACGATATAACCTTCGACCTCAATTTCTTCACCTGCCGATCCAAAATGACGACCGGCTGCTCGGTGAATGAAAGATCACGCTCTAACTGGATCGTCTGGTGCTGAATCGCCTGGGAAGGATCATGAAGGTACTTGCGGAACATCGAGACATGGAATACGGGGTGAACATCGGGGAAGCTGGACGGAAGAGCTAACCGATAAGCGATTGGACCAACACGCTCTAGGATCTCGAAAGGACCAACATATCTAGGACTCAGTTTCCCTTTCCGCCCAAATCTCATCACACCTTTCATCGGAGAGACCTTCAGGAAAACATGATCGCCAACAGTGAACTCGAGTCGGCGACGGCGCCTGTCAGCATATAATTTCTGCCTGCTCTATGCCGCTCTCATCCTGTCCCGAATCAGCTGTATCCTCTCGGTCGTCTCCTGTACGATCTGAAGCCCCAAAATACTGCTCTCCCTAAGCTCTGTCCAACATACAGGCGATCGACATCTCCTCCCATATAAAGCCTCGAAATGTGCCATCTGAATCGTCTCCTGGAAGCTATTATTGTAGGAAAACTCGATCAAAGGCAAATGAAGATCCCAGCTACCACCGAAATCTAAAACACAAGCTCTGAGCATGTCCTCAAGAGTCTGAATCGTACGCTCCGACTGACCGTCATTCTGCGGATGAAAGGCTGTGCTAAAACTCAATCGGGTGCCCAAAGCTTCCTGGAGTTTCTGCCACAATCGGCTGGTAAACTGGACGCCACGGTCGGACACGATGCAAGTTGGAACGCCATGCAGTCGCACTATCTCATCAATATAAACCTGGGCGTACTGAGAAAATCCAAAAGTGGTCTTCACTGGCAGAAAGTGAGCCTCTTTCGTTAGTCGATCCACAATCACCCAAATCGAGTCGTATCCTCGACTGGTCCTGGGTAGACCCACAACGAAGTCCATGGAGACCTGCTCCCACTTCCACTCAGGGATGGGCAAAGGCTGTAACTCGCCGGCTGGCCTCTGGTGCTCGGCCTTGACTTGCTGACAAGTCAGGCATCTCGACACAAAGTCTGTAATATCCTTCTTCATCCCGTTCCACCAGTAAACCTCTCTCAAATCACGGTACATTTTGGTGGAACCCGGCTGCACACTGTATACTGATCTATGTGCCTCCTCGAGAATATCACGCCTCAGTCCCTCTGAATCTGGCACGCACAGTCGAGTCCCAAATCGAAGTATCCCCTGATCATCAATCACGAACTCGGAAACTCTGCCCTGCCGAATCTGCTCAATAATCTCTAATGTACGGGCATCGCCGGACTGTGCCTCGTGGATACGGTCAAGTAACTGTGGGCGTGCTCTGAAATGGGCCAGCTGTCCCCCCGTAGGAGTAAACTCGAACTGCACTCTGCTATCACATAACACCTGCCAATCCGCCGTCGACTGCAGCTGCACTGCGCTCAAACAAGATAAGCTACCTCCGGGCCTCCTACTCAAAGCATCTGCCACCACATTCGCCTTGCCCGGATGGTATAAAATCTCGCAGTCATAATCCTTCACCAACTCCATCCATCGGCGCTGTCTCAGGTTCAGATCTCGCTGCTGGAAAATATACTTCAAACTCTTGTGGTCAGTGAATATCTGGCACGACTCACCGTATAGGTAATGTCTCCAGATCTTAAGTGCAAATACCACTGCAGCCATCTCTAAATCATGGGTGGGGTAGTTCTGCTCGTGTTTCCTCAGCTGCCGAGAAGCATACGCGATAACTCTGTCGTGCTGCATCAATATACATCCCAGCCCCACTCTAGAAGCATCACAATATACCACGAACCCGCCTGATCCTGAAGGCAATGCTAACACTGGTGCAGTAGTCAGACGAGTCTTCAACTGCTGGAAGCTATCCTCACATGCCTGGGTCCAATCAAAAGGAACCCCCTTCCGGGTCAACCCGGTCAAAGGTGCAGCAATGCGGGAGAAATCCTGGACAAAACGTCGATAATAGCCGGCCAGACCTAGAAAACTGTGAACCTCTGTAACTGATACTGGTCTAGGCCAACGCTGAACTGTCTCGATCTTCTTCGGGTCCACGCAAAAGCACCAAATATCGCTCGATATCGGCGTACAAACTCCGATGGATCGAGATAACATCAACAAACAACTTGTAGTTTTAAAACACATTACTTATACTATAAAACATGATTAAATCCATCGAAACCCGAAAATCTATCAAACCGTCCAATTTCGCAAAACCCGAAAATGCCAGTTTACCGTTTTTCATCAAAACTTAACATTTAAATAAAACCAATGGTCATAAAACTCATTAAATAGCATAACTAGATTATACAAACTATTACTATATTTTTATTACACAAATTTGTATAAATTTGAAATTTCTAGTTTGCAACCTTTAACAATTTTCAACATTTTTCAAGCAAAATACCACAATTCCACCACAAAACATGATTTTGCATAAATTAATGACTTAAACCACAATTCATGATGATAATGATATAATGAAACCATAATTATATTTTTAATCTCATTTATATAGGAATTTCTAAAATCTAGTTTACAAAATTAGCAATTTTTATCACAATTTATAAATTAACCATAGAAACTAGCAATCAAACTAAGTTTTTCTTTCCATTAACATGCTAATATTTCCACTAAAATTATAATCCAATGATAACAACCCAAATTAGAATTTTATATTAACCACAACCACATTTTGCAAAAACCTAGTTAACTAAATTCCTAATTTAAAACAATTTTTGAATAACAATTTGTTAAACAATAACCATGCAAGATTTCCTAATACTAAAAGTGTTAAACTAACTACTATAACCCTAATTAATTATTAAAAATCATAACTTTAATTTAGAACCCTAGCTTGCATTTAAAAAAAAGAACATAGAATTAATTCATTAAATCTAAGTAAGCTTAATATGAACATCTAATAACAATAAATCAAAAGAAAGAAAATTATACCTTCAAAATGTGAAATCCAAACAAGAAATGAGCCTCCAAAATGCATGCTTTCCATCTCCAAATTTCATATAAAAATGAGCAAGGAATAAAGAGTATGGAATAAATAGGATTTTGTGGAATTTTAATTGAATTTTTGATGTGTTTTTGATGAATTTTGAACAAAAATGATGTGGTAAATGGGGGGCAGCCATGGGGGGTTGTGGCCGGCCTTGGTGAGGTGAGGGAGAGACAGAAGAGAGTGTGAAAAGTGTGTAGAAGTTTCAAGAAGAGAAACAACACTAAAAGTCTTTTCATGCTTTATTTATTTATTTATTTATTTACTATAGCAACTCAAGAAAGCTCTAGAAAATAGGAAAAATTTGCAAATAATTTTTTGCATGATACATACTAAATTCTAACATGCCATGGTTCATTTTTACAAATTAAAACCATTTAAATTTGTAATCTACACTAATTTAGTGTAAAAATAAAGCTTATGTTAATATTTAAAATAATTAATTTAGGAAAAATATTTTATTAAACTAAAAATTTATAAGTGGCTAAATAAACACCATTTACTAGTAATTTCATAATTAAAATGGATATTTTTAAAATTATAATGAAAAACAATCACGGTTTGATTTTACGAAAAATACATTTTACTTTACCGAAAATCATAAAATTCACTTAAACAATTTTATTCATTTAATTATTTATTTAATTATTTTTAAAACGTTACAATCTTCCCCCCTTTAAGAAATTCGGTCCCCGAATTTAAATTAAAACTCCCCTTCCAAATACTAAAACATTTAGCAAAACACTCAAATCGTCGGGGCTCCGAAATCATCAACACATAACAAAAATCAACTCCGTCAAGCATAACGCAATCATCGGAGTTATGGCGAGAATAAAATATCATAACCCAATGTGAAAACCATCATAATATACATCAATCTATAACTTATATATAGTTCGCATCCTAGTAAAATCGCCTAAACCTCATAATAAAGAAGCATACAAAAACCCCTCTTGAAAATCGCCGTGCAATGCACGTGTCACGGTATAAGTAGCGGACGTTTAATTTAAAAATAGCTATATATATATATATATCTTTTATTTAACATACACGTCCCGCCTGGTTACAAAATCAAATAATAATGATTATGAAAACATACTGCTCAAACTGAAATCAATCCCAATCACATCAATAAAATATCATGTGCGTCCGGTGCGCACTGAAATCGAAACCAAATACAGATACCATGAATACACACAACAACAAAACTAAGTGAACAGGTGTGCACCAAAAACATCTGTCAAGCAACGGGCGTGCACGACTCAATATCAGGTGCATCTAATCTGCACAAAACCCCGATTTAGTGCATCTGGTGTGCACAAAATCGCATTAAGTGGGCCAAGTATGCGCAAGAATCCTAATCAGGTGCACATGGTGCACGAAAACATATATCGAATATCAAAATCAAAATCACAGTACAAAAATGCATGAAAACTAGGTCGAAACATATGTCAAAATCATGTGTAACCCCTATGCACGAAATCAAATCAAAAATCTCAAAATATATAAAACCAAATCAAGTGTACTGGGTGTATACTAAACAACATCAATACAACTGATATATGAAACACAAATAGAATGAAATGAAGGTACACCCATGAAATACCAATCGTAGAACAAAATCCTCAAAATACAAAACTCCAATCAATGAAAATATGAAATTCAAATCACTAAATCACAATTGTAAACACTATCGTCAATGTGCGCCTCTTTCCTCTGATGTCGACTGCTTCGAACTCGTTCTTTCATAGGTGTGCTGACTGCGCTACCAACGGCAATACTCATGTCTAGAGTCTCCCAAATAGTCAAATCCTCTTGCAAACTTTTGGTTTTAGGGTTGGAAATTTAATGGAAAAATGATGTAAAATGAGGTTTTTTTTTGTAAATTGTTGATGTGAAAGCATTAAATGATAACATATGATGTTTATTGACCTAGAAACTTCTCCAAAACTCCCACAACCTCCCTCCCTTGCTCCAGGCCGAGCTCACTGCTGAAAACACCATTTTCCCCCTCTCTTTCTTGCTTCAAAATTGCTTCTAAAATCAACAAAAATCCACAAAAATACACAATTTTCTTCACTAATTCTAACCTAAATCCCATTCCACTTCTTCCCAAACCCTAATTTTTTTAAAAGGTGGAGAAAAGTGGTGTCTTGGAGGCTAGTTCAAACTAGGAATCATCACTTGTGAGGTACAATCTTAATCTAGTGTTTAATTGTAGTGTAAGCTTGCTAGATTTTGTAGTTTAAGTGTGAAATTTAGGTTATTTTGTTTGCTCATTAAAATCAAGAGAGGGATTTGATTCCAAATTAGGGTTTGTAGCATGGTTGATGGAGTTAATCTAGGGTTTGGTTATCTAATTAGTTAGAATGGTTAATTGTGCGATGTTACGCTCGCTAGATCGATAAAATTTCGATATTTGCGTCGAATCGGTATGCAATTGCTTTCTAGATTTTTATGCAAAATAGAATGCGATCAAATTGCGTTATTTTAGCGATATAATTAGCTTCGTATAGGACTATTAGAGTGCGCGAACGTGGGGTTTCGTCTAGTCGGGTTGTAGTTTTGTCGATTTCCCCGAAATGACGATTCTAGTTAACGATTAGCGATTTTCGTGCGTTTTCCCGCGCACCGAGTGTATGTTATGTTTAATTCGAGAGCGTCGAAAATTGTATATTGTGACTTGCATCATTTTAGGTTTTGTAATCTTATGCTTGGTGTTGTGCAAATATATGATCGGTCGGGGAAATATCGGACACGGCACGTAAAGGCAAGGCGGTGGTCGGATCGGATTAGCGGGGATTTCAGGTGAGTAAATGTATTCATCTATGGGGGAATCGTCTGAATGGCGCAAGGCGCCCCCCCAGTTAGGATTACCCTACTTTTTGCAAGATTTATTTTGTTAGCTAGCTCATCCATTCATGTACACTGCATACCCTTATAGCGAATAGTATATTAAATTGCATGGACATTCATCTATACTTATGCGATATCATTTTGTAGGACACGAACACCTTACCATTGGCATCTGTTGCACGCGCACTATTCATGTGACACACACGCCTTTGGTAAATGCCATGCCACGTGCACTATAGAACCTGTTTATCATAATATCGCCACTTGCATTCATACTTGATATATGAAATTGCATAGCATACGTATACCTTGCATCATCATCATATTTATATAGATTTCTAGCCAAAATTCATATCGTATGCATTGATATCATAGACATTTATCATATATAACATGTGGACATTATGATTTTCTTGAGGATTTCAGTATTGCTGCGATTTCTGGATTTTGGGAAAAACCACAAGAATTTAACAAAACCTTATATTTATCATTTTCAAAACCAAATTGCGGTTTTCTCGTGATGTATGTGTCGTCCACCATGAGTTTTCATGTTTTCTGTTGGATTTTGAGACCCGATTCGAGGAGTGGATGAACCGTCTCGGGTACATGGTGGGCCCGGTATGGTACCCCGGGGCAAGAAGATCGAGTTGTAGACGATGAGCCTGGCAGGGGAAGACTACCTACCGGTGATGTCTGGTGCGGCGGATATTCGGAGGATACCGACCGTTGTCGTGAGATTTATGATATGGGCCGATCCGGACTGACGGAGCCCGATATTGAGACAGATATGATTCCTATTTGGTGTCGATGCTTGACACGGGTTTTCAGATGATTTCTTGATGGTATTTAGCTATTATACAGATATTCATGTTCTAAAGTTAAGAATTCAATACCCTTAGCATTTAAAACACTTAAAGACTTAATAATGACACTGCATACCTGTGCATGCATACTAGAGATATTATATCACATATGGACATGCATGTTGTGGTGCATTGCGTGCATTCTTACGATTGCCTTATTAGATGTTATATTTACTCACGAGCTGGCAACTCACCCCCGTTGTGCCACAATGTCTTGCAGGTCGGACCCGTCAGTCTTGTAGCGGCGGGCTATCTTATTATCAGCTCCTTTTGCGCAGACTCGCGACATCGCCCGTAGGTGGGTTGCGAGCACACTTTATTTCTTTTGCTTTATCATTGTATCTAGTATTCTCCATTTACCACTTTATATTGTATATGCGACCTAGTGATGAGACTGAGAGCTTTGTATATTTGTGGTTTCTTTTGGGTCGAGCTCACTTGAGCCGACGTGTGTTTTCTGGTATTTTGCATTTCTTTTATGCTCTTTTTCTTGATATTACTATTATATTGCATGTGGTTGTGATCCGCCTTGGGCGAAGAGCTAGTTCCTGCTTGGGGATGCCATTTTATGATTACAGGTTTATTATCTTGTTGTACCAATTTTGGGGGATAGAAAATACAGGGGAGATCTGCCGAAATTTTCGGAAATTTTTGATGTTTTAAAAAGGGATTCTATGCAACTTAAATGATTTTTAAAAACCGTTTTCATTAAAGGTTTTCCTTCACTCTCTTTTGATTTTGGTTTAGATTCTTCTGGGCTTTGGCTGACTTAGGTTACGGTACGCTTTTAGACGTCTCGTAATCTAAGTGCCAATCGTGTTCCGTACTTTCGGGTCGTGACAATGACAATCAATGGTAGGAATGTTCCGAGCCAATCCATACCCAAAACGACATCAAAATTCGGTATGTCCAGCACTTTGAAGTCTGCATAGAATTCTCTGCTGAAGACGACCACTGGACACAAACCGTATCCCAATACTTCCTTTAGAACGCCGTTCCCTGAACTGACATTCCAGTTGGATACGAGAGTTTTGACTGGAATTGCATGAGTTCGGACGAACCGTTGCAACATAAAACAATGAGATGCTCCAGTATCGAAGAGTGCTAGTGCAGGAAGTGAGGCTACTAAGATTGTACCTAAGTTATGTGGGATAGGGTTTAGGTATTAAGGAAAAGATTTATGTATATAGATTGAAGGAATGTTTGAAAAGAAAGTGTTACCAGTAATGACTTGGCCGATGGCTTCAGCCTCGTCCATAGTCATTATGAAAGCCTGTCGCCTCGGCACATTCCTCCTTGCTGGAGGAGCATTCCTCTGCCCATTCCTTTGTACTTGAGGTACGTTTCGTTGAGCTTGATGGAACTGACGAGGAGGAGGTGCAGTCGGTCCACGAGTAGGTGGAGCAGGTAGTGCGAGTCATGGAGCAGGAGCCTGGATGGCTGGGCGCTGCTGATAAGCGATTGTTGGCCTGGGTGTAGCATTTGGGTTGTGTCTACGAGGACCAGACCCAATGTCATGAGTAGCCGAGCTGCAGACTAAGCAAAGGCGATTTGCACGCTGACAGTCTTTCGCCAAATGTCCATCTCTCCTGCAGTAAGTGCAAAAGGCTGGGTTATGCCGGTTGTTCGGTACTCCCAGTCTCTTGGGCACAAATGGTGGCCTTGAAGAGGCTCCTCCTGCCATCTGAGTGGAAGGGCGCTTCATCCCGGCAGATTGAGGTCTTCTCCTCAATTTCACTACTGCCTCGTATTGGCGGGCAGCTTTCAGGGCTATCTCATGATTTGGGAAATCCCCTGTAGCTAAAGCAGCTTGGATTTCCGAATCTAACGCTTACTGAAATCTTCTAGATCCAATCTCAGCAGTTGGTATCAAATGTGCCGCGAACCTGTTAAAGTATTGTGTTAGCTGTGTAATATGTGATATTTGAAAATCGAACATTGAGACATCTTACCTACTGAGCATGGTAAACTCAGCGTCATATTCATCTACGGACTTGGTCCACATCGAACCATATTGTAGATGAATAAATTGCTGCTCTATGTCGAATCAGGCAGTCTCTGGGTAGTATTTCGCGTCAAACATGTCGCGAAAAGTCCTCCATTCGATCGGTTGGTCAAGACGGCTTTCTTTCGCCTTCTACCAGACTTGTGCATTGTCAGTGAGTTCCAGCTTTGCAACTCGAACCCAAGCGATCTCTGGCACTTGTGCCGCTACCAGGTCATTCTCAATACTTTGAGCCCACTCCTCAGCTTCTAGAGGGCTCTCTTTTCCCGAGAATTGCTTGGGGTGTAAAGCTCGGAATTACTTTACCCCAGGTGCTTTCGCTTCTGGACGGTTCATTAAGATAGCAGTCTGCTGCTGCTGTCCCTCCAGGAGGCTACGGATTGCCTCAAGCAATACCGTTTGCTCATTATCAGAGAAGCGACGGTAGGTGTAAGTGGTAGAGGTGGTGGAGTGTTGTTGAAGTAGGTGCTAGTGTTGTTTGGGGAATCCATAACCTTGAAAGAAAAATTTAGGTCAGGACAGATTCAAACTATAAGAAATTGAAAGATTCAAGGAAAATGTAAAGAATGTTTTTAGTTGCTAATTCTTGTATTATATTGCTTTGGACTTCATGCAGAATTAACCCACATGTTCATGCAAAACTGACCTGCATGTCCATACAGAGTTGACCTGCATGGGCCGCCAACAAAACCTGACACACCCCGCTTCCCAATATATGGGGAAGGGACGTGGCGAGGCCCGCTACGTATTTACTCAGAAGTAAACATGCTAAGCGTATATAAGCAATATAAAATAAAGTACACAAGAGACACGAATGTAAATGAATAGCAACTTTATTTATTAAACATTCTTTTATAGGTACAACTGAAATGAAAATACATGAATAGAAAGTGATGCCTAAATAATGGCATAACTGAAATGAAATAAATATGTACAAGTGCCTACAGCTCTGGGTCAAATGCTAACTGCTCCAAATCATCAGTGCTGGGCTCGATCTCTAATGAGTCCAACTCACCTGACAACATTCCAAAGAAAGAAGAAAGGAATGCCGTCAGCGAAAAATCGCTCGGTAAGTCCCAAGGATGAGTAGAGATAGAATAGACAGAAAAAGAATATAACTAATAATATTTGATTATATTGTTAATGCCGTTGTTTGTAGCTAGGTACAGAATATGCCAGTGTATACGAGAGGAGTTCCACTATTATGGAGATTAAGGTATATGGAGCACAAGGAACCGTTCAGCCACGGTACAACGACAATGGATATTCTGGTTAGGTGTATTAAAGTTACAGTTTCGTGCCACTTATAACACATTTCGTACCAATCTACCCCTTATAAACCCTGCGATGTCTTTTGTATTGATTGTATTGTTTTGATATATAGATGGATGACTTGCTGAAACCATGATATCAATAAATGGAATGGATATAAATGGAGAGTCATGTAGACGGAGTATATCCATGATTCGGTTCAGTCAATATAGATTGATATAGATTTAATAGACGGATTCATGGATTCATATTGTATTGTAGTTTATACTTGAATTATATTCAAGTCAGATTGATTAGATTGAGGCTCAGTCTGAGTCAGACGCTTTGAAAAGAACTTGAAATCCTGAATTAGTTTTGATATTATTGGTAACTGCTGCACATGGACGGCAGGATTTGTGTCTTTTTCCAAGACAATTATCATGTTGATAACACCGTTTGTTAGATTGTCTACTTTAGATAGGCAAGCACCCCATTCTCCGGCTCCCTGAGGCTCAAGAGAATTGGTCCCGCTTAAACCTATATTTACTAGGGTCCTTATTGTAAATTAGTATAACTTGAGGGGTTTTATGTAAAAATAGTTTGATACAATTTCAAAATACACCTCAAGTATTTAATTATCGTCTTTATGGTTTTCATAGAGGTATATTTTTTAAAAGTGAAATTTCTAGCGAGTAGAACCTAGTTTTCATAGTATATGGTATTATAATGAAATATCGGTATTTTTCTTTGAACTGTATTGGTATTTTCCTGTAATAGAGATTCCTTTGATTTAGAAAACTTAGAATATTTATATAATATAATTAAGATAGATATTTTGATAATAGTTATATACGTATATTTAATGAAAATAATTTTTTTGTAGAAATCTTATTTTCTAAAAAAATTGCATTAAAATTTCATCGAGATCGAATGCTCCTTTCGGAGGTCTGTATCTCGCTCTACTAGGCCCCAGAATGTGCGATAACTCGCACCATTCCGAACGGGGTCCCCAAAAGTGGGTTGTAGAGGCGCAATTGCAAGGAATCGATTAATACACTTTTTAAAGAAATTGTTTTGCAAGTTTGATGGTATTTATTTGTAATGCCGTGTTATCCCATGAATATATTCCTAAATTCTCATTGTGCTATGTCAAATATGTGTGTTATGATGAGGTAGGTCATTACCTCTTGAGTTATCTAAAGGTAATACAAGTATTATGTTGATTTATGTTGAAACTAAAGTATGCGGTATTTTACCGTAAAAATACAATAAAAATTGCATAAAAGATTCTTTTAAATTTGTTTTAATATGTTTGCTAATATTTGTTAAACATTATATGAGATTATGGTATTTTATTGATTAAGAAAAATAGAATTTTAAAGAAAAACCGAATCGGAAGTCGGATTAACTCCGCTTCCGTCGGGATTTTGTAATGAAACTTTTAAGATAGTAGAAGAGAAGGGGGTCGGGGACTTACTGGATAGGGAACAAGATAGGATGGAGAGGAAACTAAGGAAGGTGTCGGGGCGTCGTTTCATCACCGGAATCTCCTCGGAACTTCACCCTTCGCTAACTCCACTTGCACATTAAAAAGACTTGAGAATTTTTGAGAGTTTTGGCAGGGAATTTCTGAGTGAGGATGTGTGAAATGGAGTGTGGCATTTATAGGAAAATTAAGGTTTAGAGGGTTAAAGAATGCATTAAAATTTTCATTAAAAATTGTTTAAAGGGCATTTTATTGTTTTCTGGATGAATGCAGAGTATAAAAATAACATGGGGGTAGTGGGGTAGGCCAAGGGGTGCTCGGGAAAAAATATCAGAGCAGCCCCTACGGATTAGCCCGGCGGTGCCGGTCCCATACGCATGTGTCGCCGGTCCAATTATGGTGGAATGGGCTTGGATTGGTGCCACGTGTTGATGTCGCTTGGTTTTCTTTAGTGCACATGTTTGATTAATCTGTAACTTAACATATTACGTGTAGTGCACGTGCAAACCCTTGGGCTTCTAAAAGATTAAAAGAAAATTAAATAAAAAGATAATGTGGCTAGGGGGATTCGATCACAGGGGCTACGTCATAGCAGTGCAAGGCTTTACCAATGTGCTAGAAGTACTTTCTTGCTGTTCAAAAGAAAAAAAATACTTATATTGTACACAGGATTGCAAATACTCCAATTGTACATTAACTTTTAAACAATTTTCTGTATATTGCAATTGGAGTTGTTACACACGATCCAAATGAGTATCCCACCTTCCAAAAAAAAACACCCTGAAGGAGGCTGTGTGCCAGCATGCCGCTACTGATCCGAACTGTCGAACCTGCAAGAAAAGTGTGGCATAATGGGGGTGAGTTGCCAACTCGTGAGTAGAAAATATCAGCAGGTAGAAATCAAATGAACAACGATCCCTAGGTCATACTGTAACATGAAGGTAATACTATGGTATCTAAGGTGATCGTATATGCATATGTATCAACAACAATATCGTGCCAGTAATCAATATGTAATATCTAGTCATTTACAATATATGCATGTATACATGTGTGTCATCCAACGTGTGTCCATCAACGACACATCAATCATCATGAAACCTGAGTGTCCAACATCGACACTTGAAAATATCATAAAATCCGTGTCCAGTATCGACACATAAATCCTCATACATCAGGCACTGCATCCTCGAATCGGCCCTCATATCCATCTGATCTCACGACTTTGGTCGGTATCCTCTGGATAACCGCCGAGCCCAAACTATCACCGGCAGGTAGTACATCCCCTGCCGCACTCATCGTCTATCTATACGATCTTCTTGCTCTGGGATAACGTACCGGGTCCACCATGTACCCGCAGAAGGTGCCTCCTCACACCTCGAATCGGGTATACATATGGCTCAGAACCGAGAAAACTCATGGTGGATGCCATAAATCACATCACGAGAAACCGCGTTTTTAAAACAATCATAAGACTTGTTAAAATATACCAGCGGTTCTCAAATCTAGAGATCTCATGAAAACAACATCTCAATGTATGTAACCATAAAGGTACAGTAAATGCAATGCACCGAACAATATTGTAAATATCGCAAGTGCTATCATGTAAGCATGTCGTGTAATAAGTACTAAACGGTGAATCATAATTTAACAGCTCAAGAGCAATACGGTGATATAATAGTTCTTCTGTGCAAGTGGCATGGCAATTACTGATGATGAATGTGTGAGCCGAAAAATCTTTGTACGTGTAACATGCACATCATTGGTAATAGTGCAGGTGTACTATCATATGCTGTCATATAAAGGTAAGTGATGGGATCATAGTACGTATGTCATGAGGAATAATACAACATAAGCATGAATGGTATAAGGTACGTAACTTTACCTGAACCATACGGCTATAGTTTTAATAATATGAATCGTAGTTTTGAAAATGGGGCTACGGTATTTTTGACAAAAAGACACCATTTAAAAATCCGTAGCATCTACTGAGGTCATCATTAAAAGTGCATACGATTTGTCGGTTTTGGAAACGAGTATGGTTCAAGTGAAATCCTTAAGTCGGCGATCCAGCCTCATAGTATCAGATGTGGTATAATCATTGTACATCATCCTTGAGTCGAGAGTGCGGATCAATTATCTGGTAAATCCTAACGCGTACGGTATAATCTGTCGTACGGTGTTATCAAATCAGAATAAGGATTTATCGTCCTATACATAATATTGCGTACGGTATAACTCATCGTACGTATCATAAGTCAAGGGTACGGATCTATTTTCTCGTACATCATATCATCTCTTATTCTCATATATATATCTTGGTATAAGTATATATATATATATATATATATATATATATATCGCCTAGCATCCATATATCAACATATCAATCCAAGTCATCTTGTTTCATCATATTCTCATTTCATCACATCAATATCTCAATTCAAGTCATCTTGTACTTATCATTATGATTATATCTGTAGGTACTTAAGCTTTGGTTTCTCTAATTATATTCTACATATCGGTTCTCCCATTACTATGGTTGCGGGGGTGCTATACGCCATCCACCCGACTTCCCCGTAGATATAGATCTACTCACCTGTAATATCCTTACTTTAGCCGAAGTCGATGACCATCTTGATCTCCTTCGCCATCTCGGAAGGCCATACGAAGGTACCTACAAATCAATACACATCGTAACGATATCAAAACCAAATCCGAAAACTGATACAGCACACGAAGTGCTCATAGGTTAGAACCTATAGCCCACGCATGCAAGAACAACAAAATAACCCTCAGCGTTGACGTACAAACGTCCAACGACCGTGTCCAAACTCAAGTACTAAAACCAAGTTTTCACAAATCGGAAACCCGAATTCAGCAACCTAGAAAAACACTCCCATATTCTATCCTAGGTGAAATTAGGAGTTTTGCATATATGGTATGTCTAAATATCAGATACTAGAGCCATGGACCAAACAACAGCCCAAGACACACAGGTCAGGCCACAAATTGCGGCCAGGGAGAATATTTTGGTGGCCTAAAAGAGGAGGTGAGGGATCGGGTTTCAAGGTTAAATTCTTAGTAGCATGCACATATCATTGTGATGGCAACTTATTTTTCAGAGCTCTCGAGTGATACCAGATTCTATATAATCATCATAAACTGTCATAAACCGACATCAGGAAAATTTAAAGTTCGTGTTTTGGGGTTCTAGTCTCAAGTTTGTCCAGAATATCATCACTAATGGTTGAGGGTCACTAACTAAATCTCAATTGCATCTCTACTACTTAAATCATCCACTAAAAACATCCTAGAAATTTCCAATATCACTAATCTAGCTTAATCGAACTCTAAACACAAATGAGAGATGAAGAAACTTGATAGCAAGAAGAAAAGTGAAGGGTTTACCTCTTGGAGCTATTGAAGAAAATTCTAAGATGGCTCAAAGTGCTCAAAATCCAAACTTGAGCTTGCTATGGGGTGTAGGATACGGTTGTACACATTTTTTGTGAAGGAAGCCATGGATTTTGGTGAGGTTTTTGAGATGATTCCCATAGGGTAGTGAGAGTGGAGGATGAGGAGAAGGAAGATGAAGGATGAGGTGAAGATAAGAAAATGACATGAAGTGAAAAAGTAAAGAATGGGAGCCATGGTTAAGGGTTGACCACCCCCCTCTCTCTCTCTCTAGCCCTTGCTCTCTTGTCCCCTTCCATGCCATCTTTGTCCCCCATTTTTTTTCTTTTCCTCTCACATTTAAAACCAAAAGTCCACAAATAAAAATGACCATACATGAAAGAAATACAATATGTCATGATGCACTAGCCATGGTTAATACAAAAGTGGATTTGGCTTAATGCACGATTAGTAGTGCACTAATCAAGTTTAATATAAACCTGCATATAATTAATTATATAATTATTTACAAAATGTCTAAATCCAATAAATGCCTTTATAATTAATAATTCATATTAATATTCAAATATTTTCCAAATATTGGTATATAATTATACCATTCTACGAAAACCCTAAATTCATACCCGAATAGTTTTCGTGAAATTTATTATTTTATTATTAAAATTCCAAAAATATTATTTTATATTTCTGAAATGTTACACTCTCAAACAACTGCGATCTCTCCAAGGAAAGCTCGCATACATCCGACGGTTCATAGCCAATCTCTCCCGAAAATGTCGTCTATATACCCATTTGATGAAGAAGGGGACCCCGTTCGTCTAGGATCAGAGATGCCAAAATGCATTGGACGAAATCAAACAATACATGTAAAATCCTCCAGTATTGGCCGCTCCGGTTAAGGGAAAGCCCCTTATCTTATATACAACGGCCCTTGAAGGTTCTCTAGACACGCTATGGACACAAGAGAACGATTAAGGAAAGAAATAGCTCTTTATTATCTAAGTCGAGTTCTCCTAGGGGTAGAAAGCAACTACCCCCCATCGAAAAGCACTTCCTAGTACCGATCTTCACAATAACGAAGCTTAGATACTACACCTTGGCATACGAGGTCCATCTCATATCAAAAGTGGATCATCTGAAGTATCTGATGGCAAAGGCTATGCTAACAGGAAGGCTTGCCAAATGGGCCCTACCGCTGATGGAATTCTCGATAACATATTGACTCCTCAAAGCGGTGAAAGGACAAGCCATTGCCGACTTCCTTGCGGAACATCCGATACCAGCCGACTCTCCCCTAAACGGCGAGTTACCGGATGAACACGCATTCGACACAGTCGAGGAGGAGAATGAAAATGAGTCTCAATGGGAGCTCTACTTCGATGGAGCATCTTTCATGAAGCGGCGAAAGAAGAACGCTCCCATAATCAAAGCCGGGGTAGGTCTTTTTTCATGACCCCGCAAGGAGTAATATTGCATTACGCCCTCTCCTTGATGGAACCCAAGATTAATAATGAAGTGGAAAATGAAGTTTTGATAGCCAGTCTTGAGATTACCATCGATATGGGAATCAAGGACCTCCTCATATATGGAGATTCTCAGCTGATTGTCAGTCAAGTAAATGGTGACTACAAGACATGCAAGTCAGAACTAATAATATATGGCGAAAGAGTACAGCTGCTGTTGACCTAAATCCTTTCCTATATCCTGGAAAGCATACCGTGATTGGAAAACAGTAAGGCGGATGCGTTAGCTAAGTTAGCTAAAGAATTGGCCCATGAAGACCTCGATGACGTAAGAATCATTGTTCAAAGCCGCAGGATTCCAGTGCCAATAGATATACCTTCGGAAGTCCTGATAGAACTATCCAAGGAAAAAGAAACGACTGAACAAGAAGTTCTCCAAATAAAGAACGAGCAAGAGGTCGACGATTGGAGAGAAGTCTTCATAAGCTACTTCAAGTCCTAAAGCACACCTGAAGATGCGTCATTTAGACATCAGCTCATGAAACGAACTTTGTCATTCGCCTTCGTCAATGATACTCTATACAAGAGATCCTTCGACTTCGTATAGTTAAGATGCCTAGGGCAGAAGGAAGCAAAGAAATTCGTCGAAGAAGTACACGACGGACTTTGCGGCTCTTATCAAGCAGGACAAAAAATGAAGATGAAGATAAAAAAGGATGGGTTATTATTGGCCCACGATGATTCAGGACTGCCTCGAATATGCGAAGCAGTGTCACTCGTGCCAAATACATGAGGACTTCATACATCAACATCCAAATCCGCTGCATCCGAAAGTAGTTAGTTGGTTGTTCGAGATGTGGGGAAAAGATATAATCGACCTTATCGAACCAGCGTCATCCAGGAGACATCGGTTTATACTAGCAACAACTGATTACTTCTCTAAATGGGTGGAAGCAGTACCGCTAAGAGAGGTGAAATTGGAGAATATCCTCCACTTCTTCAAAGCTTATGTCATCTACTGGTTCAGAACTCCACGACGGATAACCTTGGAAAATGGACCTACTTATAGAAGCCAAAAAATAAGACGCTTCACATAACAGCACAAGATAGACTGGACATACTCATCGGTCTATAATTCTCGGGCCAATGGTCGAGCTGAAGCATTCAACAAGACCTTGACCAAGATTATAAAAATGGTTGTGTCCAGAAAAAAAAGGACTGGCACGAGAGGCTGCATGAAGCTCTTTTGGCATACTGAACGACGTTTAAGACCTCCACAAATACAACACCATATGCATTGGTGTTTGGCGCAGAAGCAGTACTCCCACTGGAGATAGAACTCCCCTCATTATGAGTGTCAGTGCAATACAAGCTAACGGACGAAGAAAATGCTCATCTTAGGCTTGAAGAACTCGATGCTCTCGAAGAAACTCGCCATATAGCACAACAAAATTTGGAAGCGTATAAGGCAAGGATGACACGATCATATGAAAGACTGACCAGGCCAAGAACATTCCGCCAAGGCGAACTCGTGTTGGTTGTCAAAAGACCTATGATTCCCAATCGTGCAAAACGTGGGAAGTTCGAGCCAAACTATGAAGGCCCGTACATCATAGATAAGGTCTACTAGGGTGGATCTTACCTGCTCATGGATATACATGGTGAAAGGCCATTTCGGCCAATAAACAGCCGATTCCTAAAAAAATACTATGCTTGAAGAATCGCGACTTAGGTCAATGATAGATAATGACGCTTGTGTTCGCTCTCTATCTTCCCGAGTCAAAACTTTGAAAGCGGCACTAAATGATATGTGCCGATTACAGATGATGGACCGAAATGTCCTTAAACTAATGTTGGACCTTGAGGTCCTTAAACTGGCATTGGACCTCGTTGTCTTTAAACTAGCATGTTGCCCTACGGTATGGGTCATATGACCAGTCGTACACAATCCACGGGCACAAATGATCCATGTTCTCCATGTCTCTATCTGACCAAAATATCCCTAAACTAATGACGGACCGAAATGTCCTTAAATTAATGATGGATCGAAACGTCCTTAAACTAATGATGGACCGAAATGTCCCTAAACAAATGTTTGACCGCTACGTCCTTAAATTGACATTGGACCGAAACTTCCTAAACTAAGGATGGACCGAAATGTCTCCTAAACTAATATTGGACCACCATGTCCCTAAAGTGGCATTGTGCCCTACGGTGGATCTCCATATTGATCACCGTATACAATCCACGAGCATAAATAGTTCATATCCTTCCCAGGTTCTATATGATGCGGTGTTTCGAAGAATGTCATGATCTACAACTGTTAGTGCATTACCTTACAGACCGCCTAAAATAAATTTAAAAAAAGGTATGTTCACAAGTGAAATGGGCATGGATGAAAACCCGAAAGGGCACCGTGAGTAAAAACTGCAAGGCTACCGGCGAGCTTGTGAAAACCCAAAAAGGCACGAACTCATTAAAAGAAAAGAAAGATGCACTCGCAAAGTCCTCTTGACTTTGTATGGAGAAAACACCTGCGTGAGATCCTTACGACTCACAAAAGAGTAATACACTTAGGAATCCATACGATTCCTAAGGAGAAAACACACTTATAAGATCCTCACGACTCGTAAAGAGAATATACCCTCTGTAAGACCCTCACGGCTTATGGAATTGAAAAGTATTAAGTTATAGGGATCTAATCCTATTCTTAAGCCATCTTGACCCCACAAAAATTTTCCGCCCTACAAGTGGTCTAATATCGACCCTTGTATACAATCTACAGGCATAAATAAATATATACTCAACAAAAACGAGGAATATTGCTCATGGTGAATGGCACTTGTGAGTCCTCACGACTTGCAAGGAGAAAATACTCTTATAAAATCCTTACGACTTGCAAGAGAAAATACCACTCAGGATTCCTCACGATTCCTAAGGAGAAAATAAACCTATGAGATCCTCACGACCATAGGAAGAAATACTTTTATGAGACCCTTATGGCTCATAAAGTCGAAAAAGCCTTAGTTTAGTGAGGATCTAAACTTGTTAGCTAAGCCACCATTGGCCGAAATTGGCAATGGCATATGATGAGTCGCTCCTGGCAATATTCTAGTTGTAGCGATACTGATACCGAAGCTGGCATCAGACCCCAAGTCTCTGACTCAACAAAATTGATGTGTATGAAAAAAAGAAAAAAAAGCCGAAATAATAAGGCAACCCGCAATAAAATGTAATGAGTAAAAAAAATAGCCAAAATGATTGGGCAATCACGATTTTCGCGATATAAAAAACCAAAAAGATAGAGGATCACGAAAATAAAAAATATATAACAAAATAAAATTTTTCTGTCTTAGAAGTAGGTCTACGCCGACTCTTGTATACAATCTATAGGCATAAATGAAAGAAAGGTAACCATATCTTCCCCACCATGCTTCGTCAAAAGAAGAGCCAAGTCTTGACGGTACATCTATAGCTTAGAGACTAACTCGACGTTCCTCCCCATTTCAGCACGGTATGAGCGCAATTGCCAAAATAAAATTGGAGCAATGACATATTCCTAGCTCCAGATCTCGATGGAGATATGTACAACATAGAGATCATTCGGATGTTTACCCTACTTCAGTGAAGAATCGGCACGACACCAAAGCGAAAGCGAAGTGATGACATGTGCCTAACTTCGGGTCTTGATGGCAAGCCAAAAGGTCATCCCACCTCAGAAGGGTGCGGTAATGACTCATCGGGTCTTCAAATTGGGCCTAATATCAAGTAAAGCGCCACGAAAATACCTAATACTTTATCTTTCGATGGTAATATGGATATTCCAACCTAAGAAGATTATTTGAAGATATCTTGTCCAGCCTCAGAAGGGATCTGAGAAACGACATACGCGTGGCTGCTCGAGCCGCAACTCAAGGGATTGCATATCGAGAATATATTATCTAATACGTCAGTATGATGGACTCAACCCAGTACCAAAAACCTAACGGACCCCTATCATAAAAAGGGGGTTATCTATATT
Organism: Agapanthus africanus; assembly: GCA_030015575.1. Lineage (NCBI taxonomy): Eukaryota > Viridiplantae > Streptophyta > Magnoliopsida > Asparagales > Amaryllidaceae > Agapanthus > Agapanthus africanus. The sequence continues at coordinate 198,282,318 of JASDDO010000028.1, read as the reverse complement.
TAACGTCAGGGCGAGTTTGCTTATAAACCTAAGAGAAGGGTAAACTAAACACTCCGAAATGAGTAAATAAACTAATCCATGCCAGTTTAGGGCAATTAAGAGACAGAGAGATGCAAATACAAAAGGAGATATATTTTATTCATGAATCAAAATGGTTAAAAGACACAATATGTAAAAATGGGTACAAAAATATGTATATATGCATATCAAGAAGGTGGAGATCCTAGCATGTTGGCAAAATATTTTTTCCTCTCTTCAAGTTCCCACTCTCACCTCCAAAGACGCTAGTAAGGTTGCAGTCTCTTCCTTTTAGCGATGGCGTTCGGTGAGTTTATTGTCAATTGCACGCTTCTCAGCAACATGCCCCCGCACCATTGCTTCAATAGCTATACTTCATCATCCAAGGCCAGTCCTCCGGCCATAGCTTGGGCGAGTGCTTTGTGAAGTGCATGTACCTTATTAGCAGTGGTTATCCGCTCACTTCTTAAGCGTCCAAGTTCCCGGGAAGCTGCTTCACCCTCTGACTTTTCCGGATCAGCCTCTCTTCTGACTCGATAAGGCCAATGCACCGCTCGACTCATTCGGTTAGCTGAGCCCTTAACAATTTTACTTTAGTAGCAGAACATTTAGACGCAATCTCATGAAGGCAGGCTTCAATTTGTCGATAATAGTCAACCCAAATGCAAACCATGGATTCTTCATGATAGATACTGAAAGTGCCCAACATGAAGTTGACTACCTCAGCAAATTCCCCTGCGAAATATGAAACTCCGACATTCAGATCCGCGATGAGAGCCATCAGTGATTGTAAACTGCTTGCTGCCAATACCAGAGACATGTGTAGGGAAAAAGGCCCTGCGGGCATGACGATCGGGGACTCAAAATGGACCGGATTTGCCAGAGTTGTCAAATTAGGAAGTGCAGCAGGTTCCTTTGCACTCTCATCGTCATAAGATGCAAAACTGCATCATAAATCATTCCCATTGTGAATGCTAATCTTTGTAAGGGAACTAAAAAAGAATGGGCTAGAGATAAACCTTAATGACGTTAGACCCAAGTGCTTGGCGAGGAGATGAGCTATGACCTAAACTTGCCAAAATAGCACTGGCAAGTTGGGACACCATCAGACCCATCGCTGAAACATTGTACGGATGATATGAGGACGGATTTGGTATGAAAGATGATAAACAATAAAATCGAAAGGTACCTTCCGTCGTCATCGCAGAAGAAGTAGGAGAAGAGAAAATGGTCATGATGCCAGCCTCCCCGGTCTGTAGAACATCAGGAGTCACAAAAGCGGCAGCTCTCGATGTTGAAGATGATGAAGTTGCCAGAACGCCTATACCCGAAACAAAAAGAAACGCATCGACAAATATATCTGGTAAAGATGAAAATGAGCGTAAGGTAAATTCAGCGGAAAATACCAATGGGCCCTGTGGGAGTTAGTAGGACAGAGGCCACGGACGTTCCCTGGACGCTGCTAATCTTAACGCTTGAAACTTTTTTGTTCACAGAATCAGAAGGAGCTGAGGCTTTTGAGTCAACATCCCCGGTTGTCATGCTGTTGGCCACGTTAGATGTCTGCGAGTCGTTGACAGAGGCGGTGACTTTAGGAGAAACATGATCATGCATGTCAAAACCTGAATAGCCGAGTTCATCCATGTAGGGATTGACCTGGTCATCATTCGTCGGCTCTACAGGTGGCACAGGGACCTCCACTGAAGGAATTTCACCTTCTTTAGGGGTATCAGCAAAAGCCTGGCTGCTGGAACTAGCACCAGCTGTAAAAACATTCACCAAGGGGTTAATAAATTAATCACTTGGACTTGGATAAATAGAAAGGAAGACCTTTTTACCTAAAGAGGCTCGAAGTACGGCTTCCTCACGGAGACGGCGTGTTTCTTCTACTTGAGCTGTCCGAAGAGACCTTCTCTGGGCATGTATCAGTTGAACCTCTTCATTGTCAATAGGTTCGGTGTCAAGAGCGGTTGGCACAGGCTGTTTAAGTGCTCTTTCTCACGGTAATCGGGAAGGGCCATGAGCAAGAGTCGGCAACCACAAAGAGCGCATGATAATTGTTCAAGGAGGGATATCTGATGTATGAATACCAGAAGGTCGTTCGCTAGCATCTGTTGAGAAAATCATTCAAAGAAGAAATCGATAAGTGTACAAAATAAATGGTGCATCACACATATAGAACATCAGGAAAAACGGATTTCACTGGAACCCTATGTGGCTCGTTGCCTCATGCATACTTCTTCTCGATATGAGTCAAGGGATGCTTGGATGGCTTCTTCAGTGGATATCACTGCAGAAAAAGAGAAAAACGATTAGACACGTAATATGTTAGTGATATATGCCCTAGAGGCCATTATTGTATCATATTGGTTTGTATATTACTTAATGGAAGCTTGGGATATACACGGATACAGTAACAGTCTTGCTCGAAATGGTAGTATACTACCTGGTTTGTTTCTACCTCAATATATGCATGTGTTTCTTTTAGCTTATCGCTTATACATATTTGTAGAGACCTTAGCATCTTTGCTTGATTACGAACGTTTTGATGGCAGTCATACTAGTGGGGGCTAGGTAGTCTATAACCACATCCTATACAGGTCCCTAGTCGTAGGATTATTGAGAAGGGGCATCGATACTCCAGAGTAGACTAGTGTATACGCTTCTCATCCCAGCAGGGGAGATGGTCTGTCCCACAGCTATCTGTACGTCGTACTGGAGATAGTATACAGGTGCTCATTAGGTTATGAGTACACTGGACATGACTCGTTGGGAACTGTTGGTGGGTATTATACTTATCGTCGGGTAGCAGTTTCCAGGTGACATGAGTACAGCTTAGTCCGTCGAAATGACACTGCTATTTCGTCTCGAATGTGTTCCTACTGTACTTTGATTACTACCCTACCCCGGCTCAAAGGAGTCATGCAAATAGGTAGTAGTTGGGTGCAGTCCTAAAGCACTTGGAGGCAGTGGCGGTTAGATAGGATTCGTCTCTCCCGGTATTTGGGGGTTGATATCGCACTGTGTTCGGAAGGCCATTACACAAAGTCCTTAGCCAAGGCAAGCGAGATTTACTGGTAGGTACTTCAGTAGTTTCTCAGGGTGTTTTGGGCTACACTCCGACATGACTTATTGCGCTATTAGGGGTCTGATAATTGCTGTCTCCCTAGGCCTGATATGCAATACTCTTAGACGAACCGACCAGACTGTATGGAGATTGTTACATACAGCTTCAGTAGGAGTTCGGATGAGTTAGCTCATCGGCCTTCTTATCGACACATACTTGGGTAGCCATTACGTGCAGCTAGTACCGCTTGCGGCTTATGGTTAAACCCACTTCGAGCATAGTGTCGAGTCTTTAGAGTCTTACATAGAGGGTTTCCCTGCATTGGGCAAAAGGTGTAGAGGCCATATGGTTTTTACGGCAGGGCTTCGATCACGTACGTGCACTTGTGCATGTATGATGATCGGGCAGATAATACTAGTGGCCTTTGGTTTAAGCCGGATTCAGTATTATATTGATGGATTATTTTCGTCTCTTGTATTCGTTTTCTTTGGAATGAGGATACGGGTATGTATATATGGATGAGGGGCATTCTCGTAATTACTCGGGATTGTTTCTAGAAGATGACCTAATTAGGGTTTTTAATTCTTTATGGATTAAACTAAATTGGATGGAGGAAATGAGGTGTGAATTTGACAAAAGTTCAAGCATGGCTCTTGGTGAGTCATGGCATGACTTATGCCATGACTCATCTTGTGATCATTACAAACACAAGATATTTTATCAAGCCATGCTAGATATTTTATTAAGCATGCTTGATATTTATCTAAGGTGTTTTTTTATTCATCACAAGAAACCAAGCTTATTTTGAGTTGCTTCTTCACTTTCTTTTCCTCTAGTGATCTTCTTCTTCCTCTAAACCCTAATCTCTCATGTGTTGAGAATCCTAGGGTTTCAAGAGACAAATCACACCATCTTCTCACTCTACAAACTCTAGGACTTCTAGTTTAGCGAACTAGAAGCCGTAGTTATCTCGGATTTGAGGTAGAAGCTCGGACTATAGACTCTCGGGTGGATCGTCTTTGACCCGAGGAGGCCGTCGAGGTTGCCCGATCCGTTCCGATCCTTGGAGCCGACGACGAGGTGGAGGACAGTGAAGAAGACCCGAAGGACTTGGTATCGTGAGGTATAACACTTCTTTCCGAGTAGTTAACGTCACACCAGTTTGCTATTTAGGGTTTAACATCAATCCTGGAGTTCAAGTCGGTGTTGCGAGCTTTGAAAAATCGTTTTTTGCATATTCCACCTCCCCGTGAACACACAGGATGCGTGACATCGACTTACAGTAGTATCAGAGACTACTAAACCATAGCCAACAGTTTAGACAAAGTGTAAAACTAAGAAACTGAAATAACTTCGAAACACCGAGACAAAGATCCAAGTTTCTGTCAATTTTTTTCGAGGCTTTAAATTTTTTTAAAACAATTGCAGAGTGATCTACTTCTTGTGAGATGAACACGCACTAAAAACGAGGCATTCTCACCTATTTTTGACCTGCCAAACTTTCAAATAAACCGGCACCACCTTTTTAGTTGTGGTGAAATTCTTTGAATTTTGTTCTGTATTCTAGTTGCTTGGATCTAAGGTCTCAAGTTGTTGTTTGTTTTTGCCAATTTTGGATATACTGTTATCTTTTTGCTGTGGCAATATAGAATGTTTCGAAGTCATAGTTTTAATGTCGTTTAAAGTTTTAAGTTATGATATATATATGTATTTGGAAATGTCGACTAATTGCTATATGTCGATTAGCCGGGGTTGCACATATATGTGTTGCTTTACTGGTTTGTGGATATAAACTTGTTGGATCGTCGTGGATGAATAGCCTGGGATATGAGATGAGGGTTTTCATTCTTTCATTCGATGTAAATGTAAAGTGATATAATATTCTTTTGCGGGGCACATCCGGGTTGAGGTTGTAGCCACCGTTGTATTATTTTCTTTTACTGTTTTCTGCTCCTAGGATAGACCCAAGGTGGGGTTCACAAACTACCGGGTACTTTGAAGTATTGAGTGGCCTACTCATGTTACTGAGGGAGGTTGCTTCGCTTCGGATATTTGGCGGGTAGTTTGCTGCACCCGTAGGGGTCTGGAGTGGGGTTTGGCTATTCATCACGACCGTGGAATCAGTCTTTCGTTACAGGCTTAAACAAAACGCGGAATTCCTAATATATCCAATATGTTCATATGTGATCTGGAATGCCTATTATTGTGTGAGATGAATGGTTATTATATATATGCTATATAATAGACGTTGCTTATGTTTTGCATCCGCGCTAGTCCTGCCCCCACTCTGGCGTTAGTTAAGTAACCTAACGGTATTAGACGGGGCCCAGTGGCAAATGCAGATGGCATAAGCGTACGTCATATTTTCGTTTCTTTCTGTGATGATAGGTGTAAATGATGGGACTGCATTATTAATGCAAAGCAAACAAACCAAAGCTGAATCGTTGGAACAAATTTTAAAAACCATTCGGTTATTTTAAAACAGGAGACTTTTAAATGCGGAGCTTAAACCACTCCTTTTGAAAGTTATCAGGTTCCTTCGATTATATCAAGTTCACTACGTTCACGGTTTTGCCAAAACCTTTCATAGCCCTCCGTCATTTCATTTGAATATTCAGTAGTATTCAAGCTATATATTTCGACCTTCGCCAAGGCATAGTGTTTGGTTGCTGCTGGATATTCATCTGTAGTATAGATAGATGCGTTGGTTTGGGATAGTCATACTACTATTTTAGCCTTCGTCAAGGGTATGTACGAGTGGGTTCAAATTAACCTTGACAATGACGGGTAGAACTTGACATGCAACTTATGATATGTTGGCCATCTTCAAGGTCATAAGAGTATGGGGCAAAAATCCACATTGGAAGTTTCTAAAGAAACTAAAACTTGCTAGTGCTGCATACCATTTGGAGTGTGATAATATTGGTAGGATTCCTTCAGGATTATCACATAATGATATTTGGATCCCGATCCTACTGTGAGTATCCGCTACTCTTCGGGAGATTTTTCACTTAACGATCAATGCTATAAACTACGTAGGTGTCTAAAACAGTGTTAGCGGGGCTACGCCGTCATAACCCGAAATTGGCACGTGACGACACTTAAACCACATAACGTCTACAGGCGTAACGCAATTTAAGTAAGCCGAAAACCCAGAAATCTAAACCACCCAAAAGGAATAAGTGAAGAAAACATTGTTAAAAACCTTTGGGAATCTCAAGTAAAAATCTTTAACTTAAGTTTACTTTCTTAAAAATTTCGGCAGCACCTCCTTTGTAAAAACTAGCCCCGAAATGGGTACAACATAGAATATAAATAAAGCATCCCCAAATGGGAGCAAATCACGCCCAACGGTGGAAACAACCACCACAAGCATATATACGATGCCGTAGCGAAGAAGTATAAATGAAAAACAGCATAAGGAGGTAAAACTTCATAACAAAGACCGACTCCTACGAGCACGACACCCAGAGTCACAAAATAATACAACATCGATCCTCACAACTCTTCTCTAAGTCAAATACATGAAGGTGGTAGATTGAGAGTACTAGATACAAAAGGCAAACAATGAACATCATCGGATAACCGCAAAACCAACCTATAGCAAAAGGCCTCACATCCAACCGTAGCGGTATCCGCAAAAGTAGAGATAATATGAAGCCCTGCCACGACTATTCTGAGGGTCTAACTTGCAAAACACTGTGGCGCAACGGTGGTGAGTTGCCAACTTATGAATAGTAAATAACATCATACTATAATCGCAAGTATGCACGAACAACGATAATCTATCATATGAAATCTGATAGCATAAATATGGCAATATGGATATACAACAATCATGATCAAGGTACTCCATCAGGTGCTACAAATACATGAAGCAATGCATATCAAATAAATGCTGAGTATGGGATACAACATAACATCATCAATGAATCATCATCGTGGAAAATCCTGGTGTCTATCAACGACACCCCAAATCCCAATACCTCAAGCGCCGTCACTCAGATCGGCCCTAAATCTGTAAATCTCATGGAACCCGAGTGTCCAACATCGACACTCGAAACATAATGAAATACTCGTGTTTAGCATCGACACGTAAATACTCATCTTCCAGGCGCCGCATACCCAGATCGGCCCTCAATATATATCTCATGTCATAACTCCCGCACGGTATCCTCCGGATAACTGTCGGATTCTATACTATCACCGGTAGGTAGTGTTCCCCTGCCAGGCTCACCGCCTAACAATACGAGTCTTCTTGCCCCGGGATAACTCATCGGGTCTACCATGTACCCGCAGACGGTCCCCCCCGCTCCTCGAATCGGGTATCTAACACAAGTATCCGAACCGGGAAAACTCATGGTGGACTCATCGAAATATCATATCAAGAGAAACCGGATTTTCAAAACAATACATAATTTCTTGAAATATCCCCACGGTTCTCAAATCCATAAATCACATGAAATCCATATCTCAATGCATAAATCCATAAAATCTGATATATGCAACATAAAACAGCAATATGAGCATATTGAGTGAAAACCGCTCTTTTAAATGAATCCAGTTTTAAAATATATCATGCGGTTCCCAATTCCTCGGAAATCAAGTGCATCATCATATGAGGTGTACATGTAACTATAGAAAGATATGTGTATCTACATGTAAGCATGCATGTATGATGCATTTCATATGCGTAATAGCACAAAAATCAACGTCTCAATGTCAATGACAATACAATACCACATAGGGGTATATGTAGCTATAGCAAGGTATGTGGGTGTACATGTAAGTATGTATGCATGATGTATATGTAACTATAGCAAGGTATGTGGGTGTACATGTAAGTATGCATGCATGATGTACATGTAACTATAGCAAGGTATGTGGGTGTACATGTAAGTATGTATGCATGATGTACATGTAGCTATAGCAAGGTATATATGTAAGCATGTAGGTATAGCATGTATACTACATTTCATATGCACAATGGAATAAGATCCAATGTCTCAATGGCAGTAACCGATACAATATCACATATGTATATATGTTGTGCGTGTTATGGCAATTACCGACGGTGTGGGTGTTGCATACAATTTAGTGCTCGTGCAATATGAACCGTTAGTAATGGGGCAGTGTCCAATAGGTACCAAGTCAAGGCACAACAAGAAATAATCTGCAATGATGCTCATGCGTAATCAACTCATATGCATATAACATGCAGCTATAATATCATATATAGCCCTGACGCATAACGCCATACGGGCGATTTCCCCGTAGGTGTTAAATCTAATCACCGATGATCTCGAGCGAAGAAAATCCGACCACCTCCTTCCCTTTCTTCGCAGCGTCCGAAATCCCGCTTGCAATCCTAAAATTTCATAAACACAACACATAAGACTAAATATCCTACGCCGACACAAAGACAACGAAATGCAAGGATGATGTCCACAAGATATACACACTGTGCACCTAGTGTACAAAACGCGTACGACATCGGCACAACCCTAGCTAGGATCGCTAAACGACGCTACCACCAAGCCTAGACTCCGATCGTACCGATCGCTTATTCACAACACAATATATATCGTGGAAGATAATAAATATAATATTGCAGCGTCAATTGAAACCCACGTCTAATTTAACCGAAAACCTAGTAAGCACCTTTTAAAGCATTTTAGCTCAAATCTAGAAGTTTAAACAATTCTAGCGATCACAATCATTACGTAGTAGCTTAATTAAGTCACACAAACCTTTACTACAATTTTAATCTCACCCAAATAAGATTTAATAAAATTTAGTTTGCAATTAAGCCTAATTAGACAATTAGGAAAATAACACTTAACAATCTCACAACTAGGTTAAGTTTCCTAAGTCTAAACTTCTCAATTAACCATTTCAAACAATCAAAACCCTAACTTGATTTTCATAACCCTTTCTAGAAATCCAAAACATGCTAATTAAAGCCATATTTAAACATCTAATAACTATATTAAGGCATTTAAACAACTAAATTTTAGGGTTAGGATTTTATACCTCAACTTGATTCATAAACTTGCAACTAAAATTCTAAAATAGTCTCCAAAATGCTAACTTTCATCAAGAACCAAGCTAGATTAAGGCTAAAGAATAAAGGGTATGGCTTTGTTTTAGAGTTTGTGGGATTATTTGTTAATTTTTGATGAATTTTTGGAGCTTAAAGAAGTGAAAATGGGGTAAGAAAAAAGAGAGGGCAGCCAAGGGGAGGGTTCGGCCAAATGAAGAAGGAAGGGAAAGTTGTGGAGTTGTGTGGAAATTTCTAGGTTAAAACACCATTAAAGCTTAATTAATGCACCTCCCGTCATGCCACCCTTTAATTCTTTATTTAAAGTTTTCTTTAATTCCATCAAAATATCTAGATATTTCTAGGATATTTTGCAAAGAAGACAAAATGCTTAATCTTGTGATTAAGTTGGCATGGATTCACATTAGCATAATTAACCCAAACAAATTTGTAATTACCACTAATCAAGTGCATAATTAAAAGCTTATAATAATATTTTAATTAAAGAAAAAAATATTTAAGTGAACTAAAATTTACAAGCGACAACTAAATACGGCATACTAGCAATTTCCTAGTTAAACTAGGTGCAGTTAAGTCTATACTGAAAAATGATTACTTCTAGGTTTTTACGGAAAACACAATTTATTTTACCTAATATTGGAAAATTTGCCTAAACGATTTCTAAAACGTTACAGCCTCCAGGGAAAAGAGATTGTTTAATTAAGGAACTTTGCGAAAGCGTCGTAAAACCTCCCTCGAAGTACCGACACTAGCCTGGCTGAAAGGTTAAGCAAGTTTTGTACGTTGAGATTAATCATGACTAATTCTTCTTTTATAGTTTGAGGAAGGATTCAAGAAACAGTGGGGGCCATCCTGTTTAGATAAATTAAAAACCATGCTAAACTTACAAGAGTATCATGCTAAGTGTTTTCTTCTTTCTCTCCTAATTGCAGCGACCAGGTGACCCGAATATGTTATAGTTAGATAATAACATGACTGAGTTATACTATATTGACTGGCAAAGGTTTGTCCAGATGTCCATTACCTATGAAAAGCCGGAACACCTCATTACTACTCAAGCCCACGCTGTCCCAGGTCCAGTTTCCACCGTCACGGATGTTGATATTCGTAAGACATCGGAAAAGGACAGTGCGAATGCCAAGTTCCTCGTGTTAGCCTCAGTAGATGGTGAATACCAGAGACATCACGAGAAGATAGACTTAATTTCCATCTTTCGCCATAACAAAGTATTATATAGAGAGCAATCTCGTATCGCAAGATATGAGACCTCGAAAGAATTGCTTCAAGCGAGGTTGTCTATCGGGCCATCTGTAGGGGACCACGTCCTTACAATGATTAGCTATATTAAAAAGCTCACAGGACCTGGAGACCACGTTGGAGAATGAGTCATGTACTGACTTAATTCTACAGTCCCTACCTTCTACTTACGCCCAGGTTAAGAAAGTTATACTTCTAGTTGAGGGCACCCTGAAGAAAACCAGGAAGACACCCGCTCTGCTTATTGGGGAATCTTTATCTTCGGATCCAAGGCGAAAGCCAAGGGTAAGAAGAAGAAGACCTCTACAAAGCCGATATGCGGTGTCAGTATGGTAGAAGGAAAGGGCAGGGCAAAAGTTTCGGGGTTAACAGTAGGGAATGAGGGATGTTCCTATTGTCATGGGAAAGGGTATTGGTAGAAGGGATGCAGGGCTTGGAAAGCTAGAATCCAAGATCCGAAGCATGTTGTGGCTTTGACTTCGGGTGTGTTTGTGATTGAAAACAGTCTGTCAATTAACTCTACTTCCTGGGTACTAGATACCGGATCAGGATCTCATATCTGTAATTCTTTAAAGGCTTTGAGAAACCGTAGAGTTACCAGGACAGGTGATATGACTCTCAGGGTTGCTAACGGAATGAGCGTGGACGTTGTATCCATAGGGTATATCACCTAGGATTGACAAGTGGGTAGATATTGATTTTATGTAACTATTTGTGTGTATCTAGTCTAGTATGTATGCGATGTGGTCTACATCCACCTAATCAAAGTTTAATTGGGTCAGGTGTACTAGAGGACGGTATATACGTATTAAATCAAGCTCAGGTTTTCATCGTCCAGAACACATTTAAAAGAAAGTATCCAGAATTAAATAAGGCTTTCTTATGGCATTGTAGACCGGGTCACATCAATGAAACACGGTAGAGAGGGATATTTGGATCGGTTCGAATATCAGTCTTATGCAACTTGTCAATCTTGTCTCATAGGAAAGATGACAAAGACTCCGTTCACTGGATACGCAGCAAGAGCGAGCGAGCTCTTATGAGTTATACACAGCGACGTGTGTGGTCTAATATCTACAGATGCACGAAGTGGTTATTCCTATTTCATTTTATAGATGATTTCTTTAGGTAAGGACATGTCTCCTTGATGAAGCATAAATCCGAGGCCTTTGATAAATTCCGAGAATATAAGAATAAAGTGGAAAAACAAACAGGCAAAAGTATCAAGACACTCATGTGAATACTTAATTTCCAAGTTCTTGGATTACCTAAACAACTAGGGTTTAGCATCGATCCTGGAGTTCAAGTCGGTGTTGCGAGCTTTGAAAATTCGTTTTCTGCATATTCCGCCTCCTCGTGAAATCGACTTACATAATATTGTTTACAAAAAATATAAAAATACTTGAAAAAATCAGAAGAACTATACTAGTTGCCGCAAGCACCCGTTTTTCCTCCATGATGATTGGACCTACCTTATGCTGATACCGGCCCTTGTAAGGACCCAAAGGCCTTGGAAGATAATCTAGCCCGGGGATCATAAAATGAAAACCGGTACTCAGACGCATAGAGTGGTGAATAACATCACGGGAAGTCTCCCGCGAGATAGCGGGATCAACTAAAAACACCTCGAGGGGCACGCCTTGATCATACCTAACTGTTGAGCAAAACGGTAGGCGTTGTATCGCATGAATAGGGCGGTGTCATCCAACCGAAATATCAAAAAGCTAGGTCTGATCGAGTAGAGATGCATGATCTTCTTATACTTCAGAGCCGGTGCTTACTTCTTCAGCACGTCATACAGTTGTTGAGTGGCCTCTGTTGGCACAGAAAGAACTCAATCAGTGAAAACCATGCCACCTTCATTCGAGTACGGGCAGAGTAGCACACGCAGAGTCCCCCACTGCGTCAGATCAGGGGCAGAAGCATCAACCATCTTCATAATTCATGGGAAAGTATAAGACTCGTAAAAAGCAGGCCTTTGGTGCACTGCAAAGGCACCTAATACGTGCATCTCAATCCAAGACATGAAGTAATGGAGAGAGAAGTACACAGGGTCTACGCCCGGATTCAAAGTATTGGCACAGTGCTCCGGCCATGATAGAAGTGGGATAACCTTGAAACACCAATAATGAGACGTGCTCCCTCGGCTATGTAGTGTGTCACACCCCGCTTCCCAGTGTATGGGGAAGGAGACGTGGCGGGCACACGATGTATTTACTTAGAAGTAAACACGTTAAGCGTAAATAAGCAATATATATAAAATGCACAAGAAATGACAAGAGATATAAAATGAAAAATAACTTTTATTTACATTCATCTTTACAATACATTGCATTGAAAAGGAAAGTACAATAATAAAAGTAATGCCTAAACAGTGACATACAAACTGAAAGGTAAGTACAAGTAAAGCTAGTAGTCTGGCTGTGCCTCAATCTGATCCAAGTACTCCAGACCGGGCTCGATTTCCTGAGGGTCCTATCCTCCTGACGAACATTCCAAGAAGGAAATAGACATGAATGTCGTCAGCGAACTAGCGCTCGGTTAGTCCCAAAAGAAAGGAAGGAATACAACAAATAATGTGGAAGAAAGCTGTTAAATTATACAGGTATCAGTTTATTACTCTAACGTAGTTGTTTGTAGCTTGGTACAGAAACTTCAGTGTATAAGAGAGGAGTCCAACTGTCCCGTGAACTATGGTAACATGTAAGTACAAGGCCCCATCAAAACCCATGCGACAACGGCATGCGAATTCATGTATGTGTCTTTTAGTGACCATCATCGTGCTACTTTTAATATATTCCGTACCAATCTACCCCGTTAACCACGTAATGTGTTATATATATTATATTTATCAGACTTCCCGAGACCATGGATACAAGTTGCTCACGTAATCAGGTTCAGGATGTAAACAAAAAGTCATGTAATCAAGTCAAGTTATAGTCACGGTTTGGTTAAGTCAAGTCTTGTTTGCATGTTGATATTGTTCTGGTATTCAGGTTCAGGTTCAAGTATACATATTAGAATTTAGATTTATGTTTGAATTGGATTCTAGTTTGAGTTGAATTCAATCTTGATTTTGACTCAGATTTGAGTCAGACACTTAGAACTGATTTGGATCCTGAATTAGGTTCGGGAGTTATCGGTAACTGCTGCACATGGACGGCAGGAATTGTGTCTTTTTCCAAAAAAAATTACCATTGATAACACCGTTAAGTTTTTCTACCTTAAATAGGCAAGCACTCATTTTCTCCGGCTCCCTGAGGCTCAAGAAAATTGATCCCGCTTATACCCATATTTACTAAAGTCCTTAACAGTGTTTTATTTAACTGGAGAGGGTTTTTTGAAAAAATATTTTTAATATATAGTTCAAAATAACCTCGAGAAATTATTTATATTATTTAGGGTTTTCATGGATGTGTATTTTAAGAATTGAGGTATTTTAGTGATAATTACCTTAACTTGAATAGTTCATGGTATTTTACTGTGAAGCTTGACTTGTATTGATATCTTGGTGGTATTTTTATGAAAGTTGTAATTCTTTTATTTGAAAAAAATATAAGTTATTATATTTTGAAAATATATAGATTTTATAATATTTATATAATTATTAAAAATTAATTTTGATTACTAAGTAGAAAATCTAGTTTTTTCATAAAAATCGTATAAAAAACCTTTCGAGACCGAATGCTCCGTGAGTAGGTCTGCATCTCGCTCTACTAGCCCAAGGATGTGCGATAATCTGCACCATCCAATAGCGGGTCCCCTAAAGAGGGTTGTAGAGACTTGTTTGCAAAGGGTTTTGAAATACAATTCAAAGAAAACCGTTTTTTATAGTTGATGGTATTTTAATGTAATATGGTAACAAAAATATGTTCAAGGTACATCGTGCTATAGAAACATGTGTGTAGTGAAGGGTAGGTCATTACCCCCTGAAGTTTTCTAAAGGTAAATTATTAACAACATACTAAAAGTTGATATGTAAAGTTCATGGTATTTTACGAAAAAGTTAAATTGTGATTGTTTTACAAAAGATTCTTGGATAAAATTTATTCTAGACATGAGTATTAAACTTATAAGTGAAGTGTTACAACTTATTTGATCAAAAGTTAAAGGAAGATGGAGTTATATGCTTTAGAAAAAGGAACATCGATAATAACTCCACTTTTTACCGATTTTGATTAAAAAGAAATTCAAGAGGCAGAAAAAAGATTTGGAGGGACTTACAAGTGAATTAGGGTAAGGAAAGATATAGGAAAAGAGATTGGTAGTCGTGGCGTCGCGGGGTCGCCAGAATATTCTCGATTCCTCGCCGGAAGTTAGTCATTGGCTAACTCCTCTTCTCCTCTATTTGTACTTGAGAAAATTTGAGAGTTTTGGCTAGAATTTTCAGAATGAGGAAGGGATAGGATATGGGATAGTTTTTATAGTGTGGAATTAGGGTTTTGGGATTAAAATAGTGAATTAAAATGCATTAAAATGTGATAAATTGAGGAATTGAGGGGTCTCTGTTTGACTGCAGAGTAATAAAACAGCGCAGGGGTAATGGGGGTAGGTGAAACGACAAGTGTGTAAAGTCCGGGCATCATTTGCCATGGGGGGCCCTTCGGCGCCGGCCCTAAAGCCGATCTCGCTGTTCGTTTTGTGGGTTGGGGCCGGTGGATTGTGTACACGTGTCCATGTCCGTATTTATACCCTTTTATACATGTTTATTTTTCCAGACTTTTCATTTTTATGTGAATTGCACGTGTAAACTTTTGGGCTTCCAAGAAGTTTAAAAGAAATAGAATGTTTCTGATGAGGTTCGAACACAGGGGCTACGTCATAGCAGTGTAAGGCTTTACCAGTGAGCTACAAGTTATTTCTTGCTGTTTATAAACAAAATTAACTTTTAAATTGTACTCAGGCTTGCAAACTCTTTTCTGTACATTAAATTGAAACATTTTCGTACATTAAATCCAGAGTCGTTGCATTCTACGCTCCTTATAAAAATTTCATCCTCGAAATTTACAATTACATAAGGATTAATTTATAAATAAGAAAGGGTATCTCACACGCATGTCATCTTCTCGCAGCCACGTTGATTCTCCTGGTGAATCTTTTCTCCACATCACTCGGACCAAGTTTACTTCCTTATTCCATAATGTCTTTACTTTTCTGTCCAGAATCTTAATGAGTTGTTGCTCGCAAGTCAGGTCAGTCTGTACAATGAGCTCAGAGTGATCAAGGATGTGGCTGGGGTCACTCACATATCTTTGAAGATGGGATATGTGGAACACGTTGTGCACTCGTTCCAATGAGGGTGGTAGTGCGAAATGATATGCCACTTCTACGACTCGTTCGAGTATGTCGAACGGTCCTATATATCTTAGACTAAGCTTACCCCTCTTGCCAAAGCGGATTACTCCTCGGTTTGAAGAGATCTTTAAGAAAACATGATCTCTAGGTGTCGACGCTTTGCATCAGCCCAGCGCTTCTGTCGGTCTTTGGCTATGCGCATTCTTTCTCTGATCGTGCGAACTACGTCCACAGTTGCCATGATCATCTCTGGTCAAAAGAGTTCACGATCTCTGATGTCGTCTCAAATTAGTTGTGAACGACACTTCCTTCCATAGAGAGCTACAAATGGTGCCATTCCAATGCTCTCCTGATAACTGTTGTTGTATGAAAACTCCACAAGGTGTTGGTGATCTTCCCACGAACCTCCGAAGTCTAACATATAAGCTCTTAGCATGTACTCCAGAATCTAAATTATTTGCTCAGACTGTCTGTCCGTTTGTGGATGGTAAGCCGTGCTGAAGTTCAGACTCGTTCCCAGGCTAGCTTGCAGACTCTGCCAAAACTGTGATCGGAATCTGGTGTCACGATCGGAGACAATGCAAACCGGTACTCCATGTAATCACATGATCTCCTGCATGAGTTCATGGGTATAAAAAATAGTACATTTTGAGGTTAAATCTTGCTTTAGATTCATGCTTACCTCTATGTACTTCTTTGCTAACGTCTCGGTAGATTGGCCAACTCGAAAAGGAATAAAGTGAGCTGACTTGGTGAGTCGTTCCACAATAACCTATACCGCATTGTTACCCTTCGTGCTGTGGAAAGGGCAGTCACGAAGTCCATAGTATTGTGCTGCCATTTCCATTCCGGGATAGGTAACAGTTGAAGTAGACCAGCAGTTCTGTGATGTTCAGACTTTACTTGCTGACACACCAAACACTTGGCTACGCTTCGGTCTACTTCACGCTTCATTCTATGCTACCAGTAGTGTTGTCGTAGATCCTTATACATTTTGGTACCATCAAGGTGTACTGAGGACGGAGAGCTGTGAACTTCTTTCATCAACTCTTTTCGAACAGGACCTTGTGGTACACACAATCTACTTCCATATCTCAAGGATCCATCTTCGTGGATGATGAAGTCTGTTAGAAGTCCACTTTCTTCCTGTTCTCGAATCTTTTGCAGCTTGACATCATTTGCTTGTGCTATCTTGATCTGATTGACAATAGTAGACTGAACTTGTAAGTTCATCAACTCTGAAGCATTACTTGGCATAACTACCTTGATCTCCATCCCATGTAATTCTTGCTACAGCTTCTACTGGGCGGTGAGATTCATTAGTAACGGCTGACGGCTAAGTGCATCAGGAACTACATTCACCTTCCCTGGATAATACTGTAGGTTGATGTCAAAGTCCGTCATAAGTTCTAACCATCTTCTCTACCGCATGTTTAACTCCTTCTGAGTAAATACATACTTCAGACTCTTGTGGTCAGTATATATATCCACTCGTTCTCGAAGAAGATAGTGGCGCCAATCTTAAGTGCGAAGATAGTGGCGCCAATCTTACAACGGCTGCTAACTCCAAGTCATGTGTTGGATAGTTGCGCTCATGAACCTTTAGCTGTCTTGATGCAAAAGCTACAACCTTTCCATGCTGGTGTAGAACACATCCTAATTCCTTACCGAACGCATCACAATGCACGATGAAACCTCCAGATTGATCCGGTATTATGAGAATAGGAGCTGATGTCAATCTTGACTTGAGTTCTACAAAAGCTTGTTCATATGTTTCTGACCACACGAATGCTTCATTTTTAGATGTGAGCATGGTCAGGGGTGCTGCAATCTTTGAAAAACCTTCAATGAATATTTGGTAGTATCCTGCTAATCCCAAGAAACTTCGAATATCCTTCACCGTCTTTGGTATCGTCCATTCGCTGACAGCTGACACCTTAGCTGGATCTACTGAGATTCCTTCGCCTGAAACAATGTGTCTGAGAAATCCGACTTGATCTAGCCAAAATTAGCACTTGTTGTACTTGGCATAGAGTTGATGCCGTCGCAATGTCTCCAGGACAATCCGTAAATGCTCGGCGTGCTCTTTCCGATTCTTTGAATACATCAGGATGTCGTCGATGAAGATAACAACAAACCTGTTTAAGTACTCTCGGGTAACTTGGTTCATCAGATTCTTAAATATCGCAGGTGCATTGGTCACTCCAAATGGCATCACAAGATATTTGTAATGACCATAGCGAGTCCTGAATGCCGTTTTAAGAATATCAGACTCTTTGACCTTCACTTGATGGTAACCCGAACGAATATCTAGCTTTGAAAATATGCAAGGCCCACTTAGTTGATCGAAAATATCATCGATGTGTGGTAGTGGATACTTGTTCTTTATCATCACTTCGTTCAGAACTCGGTAATCTATACACATTCTGTATGAACCTTCTTTCTTCCTCACCAGCAAAACTGGAGATCCCTAACTTGAAGTACTGGGACGAATCCAACTTTTCTTCAGAAGTTCGTCTAACTGAGTACGGATTACCTTCAATCCTTCAGGACTTAACCGATATGGAGCTTTCATCACCAGTTGTGCACCAGATAGTAAATCAATACTGAATTCAAGAGCTCGATCGGGAGGCAAACCTGTTCTATCTTCAGGAAACACCTCCTCGAACTCTCGAACTACCTCTGGCTTATCTTCTTCCGCCGGTAGAGTCAATACTTCTGCATTTTTCGGCTTGGCACGGAAGATTCCTGGCTCTAAAGTTCTGTCTCTACTCTTGAAATAAAAGACTGGGTGATCTGGTATCTCAAATACTACACTCCTTTGACGGCAGTCAATCATAGCATAGAAAACTCCTAGCCAGTCCATTCTCAACACAAAATTGAAGTTTATGATGTCTAGTACTTTGAAATTCACATAGAATTCTCGTCCGCAAACTACAAATGGACATTAATCCAATCTCATAGTTGCCTTCAATACTCCATTCCCGGAACTGACATTCCAGCTTGAAATGAGTGGCTTTACGGGAATCGCATGTGTTCTCACAAATCGTTGGGACATGAAGCGACGCTTCAGTGTCGAATAGTGCTAGTGCAGGAAGGGTGTCTACTAGTATAGTACCTAAGTTGTGTGAGGTTGGTTTAGATACAGGGAAAAATATAAAGATATACAAGGATTTGAAAAGATGGAAAATTACCAGTAATAACTTGGCCAGTGGCTTCGGCTTCCTCAACGGTCATGGTGAAAGCATGATGCCGAGATACATTCATCCTTGTTGGAAACACATTCCTTTGTCCCTGGGGCATGTTTCTCTGCCTTTGAGGCATGTTCCTCTGTGCCTGATAAAACTGACGAGGAGGCTGTGCAGGAGGTCACGTAGAGGTGGAGCAGGCAGGGCTAAACAAGGTGCAGGAGCCTGAATAGCTGGTCGCTGCGGAACTGTGATTGCTGGTCAGGGAGCGGGAGTTGGGTTGAAACGATACGGGCAAGCTCCGATGGTATGAGTGGATGCGCAACAAACTAAGCACACGCCATTTGCACGCCTGTAGTCTTTCGCCAGGTGTCCATTCCTCTTGCAGTAGAAGCAAAAGTCTAGACTAGGCCGTTTAAAAGCTACTCCTGGTCTCCTGGGTGCAAAAGGTGGCCTGGAAGAGGCTCCTCCTGCCATCTGAGTGGTAGGGCATTTTACACCTGCAGTCTGAGGTCTGCCCTTCTTCTTCACCACTGCCTCATAGTGTCAGCCAGCTTTCAGAGCAAGATCATGGGTTAGGAAATCCACTGTAGCGAGTGCGGCTTGGATTTCCGGGTCCAACCCTTGTTGAAATCTTCATGCCCGTATCTCAGCAGTCGGGATAAGGTGTGCGGCAAACCTGTTACGACCTTGTGTTAGCAGTGTAGTATGTGATATCAGGAAATTGAATATTGAGACATATTTTACCTGCTAAGCATGGTAAACTCAGCATCGCATTCATCCACAGATTTGTTCCACATTGAACCTTACTGTAAGTGGATGAACTACTGTTCCTTGTCGAAATGGGAAGTCTCAGGGAAATATTTCACGTCGAACATATCGCGAAATGTCCTCCATTCAAGCGGTTGGGCGAGTCGGCTTTCTTCAGCCTTTCACCAGACTCTAGCGTTATCCGTTAGTTGTATCTTCGTAACTCTCACCCAAGCAACCTCTGGCACTTGTGCTGCCGCCAGATCATCCTCGGTTGACTGCGCCCATTCCTCTGCCTCTAGTGGGCTCTCTTTCCTAGAGAAATGTTTCGGGTACAATGCCCGAAATTGTTTGACTCCGGGTGCCTCGACCTCTGGGCGGTGCATGAGGATAACAGTCTGCTGCTGCTGACCTTCCAAGATGTTCTTGATTGCTTCAAGCAATACCGTTTGCTTATTGATGGGAGCTGCAATGGTTGGTTGTGGTGGTAGGGTAGGTGGTGTAGTTTTTCCATTGACGTTGGTACTCGTGTTGTTCGGTGAATTCATGACCTTGGTAGAAAAATAAAGGTTAGGATAAATTCAAGGAATTTGAATTGTAAAGAATATATAGTTGCCGATTCTTATTATTCTTGTGATATATTGCTTAGGATTCCATGCAGAACTGACCTGCATGGGCCGCCAACAAAACGTATCACGCCCCGCTTCCCAGTGTACGGAGAAAGAGACATGGCGGGCACTCGATGTATTTACTCAGAAGTAAACACGTTAAGCATAAATAAGAAATATATAAAATGCACAAGAAATGAAAAGAGATATAAAACGAACATCAACTTTTATTTACATTCATCTTTATAATACATTGCTTTGAAAAGGAAAGTACAATGATAAAAGTAATTCCTAAACAGTGGCATACAAACTGGAAGGTAAGTAAAAGTAAAGCTAGTAGTCTGGCTGTGTCTCAATCTGATCCAAGTACTCCGAACTGGGCTCGATCTCCTGAGGGTCATGTCCTCCTGACGAACATTACAAGAAAGAAATAGATAGGAATGTCATCAGCGAACTAGCGCTCGGTAAGTCCCAAAAGAAAGGAAGGAGTATAACAAGTAATGCGGAAGGAAACTATTAAGTTATACAGGTATCAGTTTATTACTCTAACGTAGTTATTTGTAGTTTGGTACAAAAGGTATCAGTGTATACGAGAGGAGTCCAACTGTCATGTGGACTATGGTAACATGTAAGTATAAGACCCCGTTAAAACCCATGGGACAACGGCACGAGAGTTCATGTAGGTGTCTTTTAGTGACTATCATCGTACTATTTTTAATACATTCCGTACCAATCTACCCCATTAACCTCGTAATGTGTTATATAAATTATATTTATCAGACTTGCCGAGACCATGAATACAAGTTGTTCATGTAATCAGGTTCAGGATGTAAACAAGAAGTCATGTAATCACGTCTAGTTATAGCCATGGTTCGGTCAAGTCAAGTCATGTTTGCATGTTGATATTGTTCTGGTATTAAGGTTCAGGTTCAAGTATACATATTAGAATTTAGATTCATGTTTGAATTGGATTATGGTTTGAGTTGAATTCATGTTTGATTTAGACTAAGACTTGAGTCAGACACTCAGAACTGATTTGGATCCTGAATTAGGTTCGGGAGTTATTGGTGAATGCTGCACATGAACGACAGGATTTGTGTCTTTTTCCAAGACAATTACCATTGATAACACCGTTAAGTTTTTCTACCTTAAATAGGCAAGCACTTACTTTCTTCAGCTCCGTGAGGCTCATGAGAATTGATCCCGCTTAAAGCCATATTTACTAAAGTCCTTAACCGTGTTTTATATAGCTTGAGAGGGTTTTATGAAAAAATAATTTTAATAAATAGTTCAAAATAATCTCGAGAAATTTTTTATATTATTTAGGGTTTCCATGGATGTGTATTTTAAGAATTGAGATATTTTAGTGATAATTACCTTAACTTGAATAGTTCATGGTATTTTACTGTAAAGCTTGACTTGTATTGATATCTTGGTGGTATTTTGATGAAACTTGTAATCCTTTTATTTGAAAAAAATTTAAGTTATTATATTTTGAAAATATATGGATTTTATAATATTTATATAATTATTAAAATTTAATTTTGATTATTAAGTAGAAAATCTAGTTTTTTTTCTTAAAAATCGTATTAAAAACCTTTCAAGACCGAATGCTCCCTGAGAAGGTCAGCATCTCGCTCTACTAGCCTAAGGATGTGCAATAATCCGCACCATCCAATAGCGGGCCCCCTAAAGAAGGTTGTAGAGGCTTATTTGGAAAGGGGTTTGAAATACAATTCAAAGAAAACCATTTTTTATAGTTGATGGTATTTTAATGTAATATGGAAACAAAAATATGTTCTTAAACAGAGAGGAGTTTTTAGAAATCGAACCTCCTCTGAGAATTTTAGAGGGTGAAGCAATATAATCGCGGTGGAAGCGCGGTGGGAAAGGCGATTCGGCGGCAGATCGGCGGCGCTGTGGAGGAATCTTGCTGCAGAACTTTGGTGCGGCGGTGGCTAGGTTTTTCAGAAGATGAAATTAGGTTTTGATATTTCGCAGTGAGGGTCTGGTTCTATATATAGGGGAAGTGTGATGGGTATTTACAAAAAAACCCTCTCAAAAAGAGGAAATTGTTTGCAAATAAAATTTTTATTTTTTTATTTTTTTAAATCTGGAAATTTACAAAAATACCTAAAAAAAATTTATTTTCAGATTTTTATTTTCATAATTTTCATTTTTTAAATGTTATTTTTGAAAGTCAAATTATACCCCCCAAACTTGAGTTAAACAATGTTAAGCTTTTAAAGAGGGGGTTCGAAGTTATTGGTCAATACCAAACTTTGCAAAGACCAAAAGTCAACACGGACCATTTAAAGAATTTATCAATGTAACATATAGGTCAGTAGAAGAACATGTTAAATAGAGCTAAGAAGAACCGGGAAAGAGATAAGTGGTGGTATGGACAGGGTTTGCGTGAACGTGAATGTGAGGAGATAAGAGATGATGATAAATAAAAACGAGAATTTGAATGATCAGAAATGAGTGGAATATTGGCATTATCGTATTTTATTAGAAGAAAAAGTGGTGGTTCAACTTCTATAGGTGGAGGTTGATTAACCACAAAATCCTCGAGGTGTCTCTATGGATCCCTTGCTGGCTTGGCATCATCCATCATATGTATACGATGTTCAACTATGAGGGGACTAATCCTCTTGATGTCCGCCATAGTCCAGCCAAAAGCTTGCCGATTATTTTGTAAGACCATTAAAAGGGCTTTTTCTTGCTCGAGGGCTAGAGATGCCGATATGATAACAGGAAGGGTCTCATTCTCACCTATGTAAGCGTATGTAAGGTGAGACGGCAATAGATTAAGTTCGAGTTTTGGAGGCGAAACAATTGAAGCTAAAATTGGTGGAACTGTCTCGAACTCGAAGGATTCCAACAATGGTTCGAAGTGAGTGTAAGCAACCGAGTCGGATGGTTCAACTAACTCATCCGAAAATTCAAAGGACTCAAACTCGGGTGGTGAGTCTTCAAAATCGTCCAAAAAAGTGAAACACTCGTAATCGTTATCTGGTGTGAAAGCTGTGTCAGATTCAAGGAGGAACGCACTAGTGGCGTCAAAACTGCTGTGATCGAACAGAAATTTTTCGAGCTCACAGTCCTCCTGCGTGATCTCTTGGATCGAGCAAACATCAAGTATATTAGCATTAGGCTCGGAGGGCTGATTCCCCAACTTAAAAATGTTGAGTTCAATTGTCATATTTCTAAAATATAGGTTCATCGAACCATTTTGACAATTGATCACCGCACTAGAAGTCGCAAGGAATGGTCGACCGAGTATCACCAGAATTTGACTCTGGGGGTTAGCTACAGGCTGTGTGTCCGTAATAATGAAATCAACGGGTCCCCTATTTTAATTAACACATCCTCTAACTCACTCCTAGGATGGGTGATGGTTCGGTCGGCCATTTGGAGAGTAAAATGTGTGGGTTTAAGCTCTCCGACGTCTAATTGTTCATATACTGAATATGGTAGCAAATTAACACTAGCACCAAGATCTAAAAGTGCTCGATTGATGTTCTTATCCCCAATTGTTATTGAAATTGTAGGACAACCAGGGTCCTTATGTTTTTGGGGTAAAGGTTGGGTAAGAGCATTACTTACAGCACTAGCCACGAAAACTTTCTTGGGTACCTGTGACTTCCACTTTTTGGTGCATAAGTCCTTTAAGATTTTAGCGTAAGAAGGGACTTATTGGATTGCATCCAAGAGAGGTATGTTAATGCTAACATGTTTGAATAACTCCATAATCTTCTCCATTTGTGGAGTTTGTTTATTGGATCTCAACCTGTTTGGAAATAGAACATTTTGAAAATTTGCTGAGTCCAATATTTGTGGAGTAGATTGCGGAGTTGGAACGGATCCCAGTGTTGGTGTTTTCGTGAAGTGAGATGTGGTTCCGTTCGAATTAGAAGTAGAGCCTTGTGAAGGATGAGGAACATGCTCTGAAGAAGAAGATGATGTAGAAGATGAAGATGAAGAAGATGAAGAAGAAGAAGAAGCGACGGCCGGGGTTTCATCACTAATACCCACATTATTGTGCAACACTCTTCCAGATCTCAACGTGGTCACAGTATTTACATTATGATTTTGTTGTTCATAAGCAACATGTGCGTTGTGTGTGTGACCGGGATTTGGCAATGGTTGAGACGGAAGCTTTCCCTTTTCTCGCTCGCTTAACGCAGCATTTAGTTGTGCAATTTGGGCCTCAATTGATTTGATGCTCCGATCATGTGAAGCACTTTTTTGCACCAAAGACTGAATAGAAGTCTCCAACTTTGCTGAAGATTGTGTAGATTGTTTTAAAAACGCATCCAAACTTCGTTCAAGCGAGGAAACCTTATCGTTATTCGGCTGAACAAAATTGTTTTGAGGATAAGAGTTGTTGGGTACAAAATTGTTAATTTGGTTTGGATAAGGTTGGGGTTGGAAAGGTTGCTGATATTGAGTTTGTTGAGGGGCTTGTTGTTGTGGAGGAGGCCTTTGAAAGTTGTTGTTGCCTTGGAATTGTTGTTGATTTTGATTCCAAGCAAAATTTGGGTGGCTCCTCCAACCAGGATTGTAAGTTGAAGAGTATGGATCATTTCTTTGTTTTTGCTGAAAGGCAGCATTGAATTGATCTTGTCCTTGAATAGGTGGATTGTAAGGACACTTTTCAGTAAGATGGGATGGATCCAAACAACAAGCGCAAACAGTGCGTGGGGGTAAAGCAAGGGCAGGAGAAGGCGATAAGAATTTGCTCTCAATTGCTTCTAGTTTTTTCGTGAGTGCAGCCATTTCGGCCTTCATTGCAATGACATATCAAGTTGATGTATGCCTGCCCTAGACTGACCTGATGAAGTAGATGAGGTGGTCTTAGTGCTTTCCCACCGAAGTGTTTGTTCAGCAAGATCGTCGAGAAATTGCCAAGCTTCCTCGCTTGATTTTGTTAGAAAGTGACCTTGACAAATGGTTTCCAACAACTACTTAGTTGCTGGATTCAGTCTTTCTTATAAAGTTTGGCAAAGTTGCCAATTCTCGATACCGTGGTGAAGGCACAGAACAAGGAGGTCCTTAAATCTTTCAAAACACTTCCAAAATGGTTCGGAAGGAAGCTCGGAAAATTGAATAATTTCGTTGCGAATTCTCGCGGTCTTGTGGTGTGGGTAAAACATTTTTAGAAAAGCCTTAACAAACTCTTCCCAATTTTTTATTGAGTGTGATGCTGTGCTATATAACCATTTTTCGGCTAAGTCATATAAAGTGAATGGAATGACACGTAGCCTATAGCATCATCCGAAAGTTGTGTGGTCTTCATCATTGCGCAAAAATTCTGGAATTTGTTAATGAAGATGTAGGCATCTTCGGATTCCAGCCCGTGAAATTTGGGCAACATATTGATGAAGTGGGGTTTAATTTCAATGTTATCCCCATTGGCCGGTGGAAGTGAAAGACAGGTAGGAAGTGCGGTGCGGATGGGATAGGAAAGATCCTGGAGCGCGATTCGTTGAGGCGCTTCGACAGGAGGTGTGGTGGGTTATTCACACCTAGTGGAGGTGGAATCAGTCCCACAAGTAAGGGGTTGTTAGGATTGAATCCCGACATCTCCTTAGAAGACGATGAATTTGAAGATGAAGGTAAAGCAGTGGAGGGAATTTCGACTTCGAAGTCGAAAGCATCGTCAGTCGGCACTAACGAGATACGGACTAAACGGGCGCTAGTGTCCCTAGTCCAACTAGACATACACTAAAGAGGGGTAGTGTAGTCAAAAACTAAAAACAGAAGGTGGGGGTAAGAAAACGTCAATGGAAGAAAGTGGGTGCAAGTGAGGTGCAATGGATTTCTTAGTGACAAAATGGCAAGTTTTTGTAAAAATTTTGTTTTGTGTTTTTTTATGGAGTTTTTGCAAAAGATTTTTATAAGAAGCTTAGACACACGTTCAAGCAATCACAATATGCACAATCAAGCCTAAATCTAGGGTCTTCTAGGTCAACTAGACTGCTCCTAACTATTCCAAAGGGCAAGTTGTGAGATCCTCAAATCGCCTCTTCACCGCCAATTGTGGCCAGGTAAGCACAAGTAAAGAAAGGAGGGATCCGCTCACGAATCACCGTGAGATGGGCCTTTTAAAATTACCTTTTCCACTTGTCTGGCCTATGCACCACAAAGTCTGGTTTAGATAAACGACCGATGCCTACAATTATTCCTTTGTCCTAATGAGCACGACAGTCCTTATAGGCTGAGTCTAATCTTTTTTAATTAACTCGAAGGTTAATGCAAAATGCTTTTTGTGATTTTTAGGGTCCTAGGAAAGGTAATGAAATCCCCACCCAATCTGGATTGGTGTTATTGCCCCTTAAAATTCAGTTTTAAAAATGCAAAGCAGTAAACACAAAACGCTTGCAATTTTTTTTTTATCGCGGCGCAAAGAATCCTGCGCAAGATCAAGTTATTGGAGAAGGGGAAGAAGTTTTTGCGCAAAGAACCCTGCAGAAAATTTTTTTAGAGGAGATCAGGGGGTTACAGAGAAGAAAAGAACGCTTACAGAGACTTTTTGGCTTGCTGACGGCAGCAAGCCGCGGCGGATCCGCGGTCAGAAGCACGAATTAGCGGCGATTCCTCGGTTCTTTATGTGTTTCAAGCCTCCGAGATTGCTGTTTATATCTTCCTCTGCCTGTTCAGATCTGCTGTTTGCTGTTTTGCTCACTGGAATTTTCCAGATCTGAATCTGTTCGTCTCTTCGATCCAGCACAATTCACACGAAAACCCCTTCAAAAAATAACAAGATGATAAATTATATATATATATTTTTAGTTTTTATGATTTTTCAATTTTTTAATTAACCCGAAATTACAAAAAGAAAATAACTACGCCATCCCCGGCAACGGCGCCATTTGATTGGTTGAGGAGATTTTAGTTGCTTATGCTATTTGTGATCAAAGAATTAACCGCAATCAAGAACGGTGTCGCTTGGTAGCTAGCCAGTTGAGTACGGGTCGGTCCACAAGGATTTTGTGTATTTTCTAGTTGTTCTAACGAGTCAATTTCTATTGTGGTAGGTTTGATTTTCAATAAAAACTAAAGTTGAGTTTAATTAGGATTAAAACCTTACTAGGGTTAGGATTAGCTTTGTTTGGAAAGTCAATTATTTCTCACCGCTTTCTTTGCCCTAATTAAGAACTTTTAGGTGTTAAGGTAATAGTTAACAAAGGGGATTAGCACGATCGGGAAGAAACTAGGTTTCTTCCCTTTTGTCTTTGTCCGTCCTTTCTTAACTC
Source organism: Agapanthus africanus (assembly GCA_030015575.1). Classification (NCBI taxonomy): domain Eukaryota; kingdom Viridiplantae; phylum Streptophyta; class Magnoliopsida; order Asparagales; family Amaryllidaceae; genus Agapanthus; species Agapanthus africanus. The sequence goes on along the minus strand of JASDDO010000028.1, from coordinate 198,254,812 downwards.
TTATCCTAACCTCCATGGAAATCATACACAACCGGTCTTTAACTATGGTATCACCGCTACCTCATGGGATAGGGTGTCATAGTGAGCGGTGTGTGTATGTATGCATAGAATCCTACTTTAAAAATGTATAACGGGCAAGAAAGGGGTGAGAGATTTTCATCTCTCAAACCTTCTCCAAACCTAACCCTTACAAGTGAGGAACTACTCACTCATTAGGGAATTGATAAACGGGTTCATTTTTTTAGTTTTAATTTAACAACTACGACAGATAAAAAATTTATAACTACGACAGAGAAATAAAATTGCTAGAGAAATAACTAGGGCAGAAAAGAAACTTACTTTTTTTATTTGATGCACTCTTCGACAATTACAGGGAATAAAAATTCTAAACTAGATAAATAAAAAGAGGCATGCTCCAAAAAGAGCTGTACGGTTCCTATTTATAGAGAATAAAAACCTTAGGGTTTACATCTGATCCATATCTAAATTTACAAAACTACCCTGAGAAGCCTGGTCAACGCATCGCCACCCACCGTCAAAATGCACCGACACGTGCTCAGCACGACCGCGGATCCGCGACCATATGCCTTGTTTGGCCGCGGATCCGCGGCCATATGGAGGGTTCTTTGTATCAAATCTTCAGGGCTGCTTCCTGTTGCATTTTACTTCTGATTCTTCACTTGGTTTCTCAGAATATCTTCTATTTTCTCCCAGATTTCCACAGTGCAGAATGTTGTGGACTTTTACCGTTCGCTTCGCGTTGAAGTTTTGAATCTTGTGGTGCCTTTGTGCAATCGAACTGTTTGCCGATCTTCGTTTGTTCCTAAAACTGTAGGCGGTATGATAAAGATTCTTCTGTTTGTTGGTCGTAGTCTCACTTTTGTAGCGTTTTTCACCATTTTCATTGTATTGTTTCGAGAACCTGTTACCTGCAACTATTTAGCAGACATGGATCAAAAGCACCTATTTATTTGCAAAATGATTAAGAATGGAGAATATAATAATGCAAAATTATGAGATGAACAGGCACGGCCTCGACCCATTTGGAGACATAATCTACAGCTAGAAGAATATACATGTTCCCAAAAGAGCTGGGAAACGGCCCCATGAAATCAATTCCCCAAACATCGAAAATCTCGACAACCAAGATTGGTTGGAGCGGCATCTCATTTCTCCTGGATATCCGGCCCAAGTGTTGGCACCACGAGCAAGTCTTGCAGTAATTATAAGCATCTTTGAAGAGTTGTGGTCAGTAGAAGCCACACTGCAAGAACTTCTCGGCTGTCTTTCTTGGGCCAAAATGCCTGCCACACGGATCGTGGCAAAATGACAGCACACTCTTGAATTCATTATCAGGCACACACCGACGAATAATCTGATCGGGACAGTATTTAAACAGATAGGGTTCATCCCAGTAAAAGCTCTTTACTTGGGATAAGAATCGAAGTCTGTCCTGACTTGACCATTCATTCGGTAATAATCCTGTTGCTAAATAGTTCACAATATCTGCGAACCAGGGTTCGCATGATACTGTCAAGAGCTGGTCATCCGGAAAAAACGTCGTTTATTGGAAGTGAAAGCGTCGGCGAAGAAGGAAGTCGTGAAAGATGGTCGGCCACTATGTTTTCACATCCTCTTTTGTCTTTGATGACAAGGTCAAACTCTTAGAGTAAGAGGATCCAACGTATCAGCCGAGATTTTGCGTCCTTCTTTGCAAAAAGATGGCGTAGAGCAGAATGGTCTGTGTAGACAATGACTGGAGAGCCGATTAAGTAAGGCCTGAATTTTTCTGATGCAAACACAACAGCCAAGAATTCCTTCTCGGTTGTTGTGTAATTCAGCTGGGCATCGTTCAGGGTTCGGCTAGCATAATAGATTACGTGCGGCCTTTTATCAATGTGCTGTCCTAGGACCGCACCAATAGCAAAGTCAGACGCATCGCACATAATCTCAAAGGGATAAGTCCTGTTAGGAGAAGAAAGTACGGGAGCAGAAGTGATTGAGCTCTTAAGTGATTCAAATGCAGCCAGTTGAAATCGAATGTGGTGTCTTTGGCCAACATAAGAGTCAAGGGTTCAGCAATTTTGCTAAAATCCTTGATAAACCATCTATAGAAACCGGCGTGGCCAAGAAAAGCTCAGATGTCTCTGACGCATTTGGGAGGAGGAATATTGTAAATGACGTCAATCTTAACTTTATCCACCCTAATGCCATTTTGCGAGATGATATGTCCTAAGACAATACCTTCGCGCACCATGAAGTGGCACTTCTCCTAATTCAAAGTAAGGTTTTTATCCTTACACCGGGTAAGAACAGCGTCGAGGTAATGTAAACACTCATCAAAGGAATCGCCGAAAATAGAGAAATCATCCATGAATATCTCCAAGAATTTTTCCATCATATCAGAGAAAATTCCCATCAAACACCGCTGGAAGGTAGCGGGTGCATTGCATAACCCAAAGGGCATGCGGTGATATGCAAACGTGCCGAAAGGACAGGTGAACGTTGTTTTTTCTTGGTCCTTTTCGGCGATGGGAATCTGGTTATAGCCGAAGTAGCCATCCAGAAAGCAATAGTACTCGTGTCTAGCCAATCGTTCAAGCATTTGGTCAATAAAAGGTAGCGAAAAGTGGGCTTTCCGTGTTGCGGCGTTCAGTTTTCTGTAATCTATGCACACTCGCCACCCAGTTTGGGTGCGAGTAGGGATCAAATCGTTCGCCTGATTGGTGATGACCGTTATGCCCGACTTTTGGGGGACAACATGTATCGGACTGACCCACTGGCTATCAAAGATAGGGTAAATGATACCATTATCAAGACATTAGACGATCTCTTTTTTCACAGCCTCCTTCATGACTAGATTGAGTCGTCTTTATGGATCCCTGGCTGGTTTGGCATCATCTATCATATGAATGTGATGTTCAACGATCAAGGGCCTAATCCCTTTGATGTCCGCCATAGTCCAGCCAAAAGCTTGCCTATTGCTCTACAAGACTATCAGAAGGGCTTTCTCTTGCTCTTGAGCTAGATAAGCCGAGATGATAATAGGGAGGGTCTCGTTCTCACCTAAGTAAGCATACTTGAGGTGAGAAGGCAACGGCTTGAGTTCGAGCTTTAGAGGTGAAACGATTGAAGGAAAAATAGGCGAAAATGTCTCGAACTCGAAGGATTCTAACAAAGGCTCAAAACGAGTGTACGGACCGAGTCGGATGGTTCAGCTAACGCATCCGAAAATTCAAAGGATTCAAGCTCAGGTGGCGACAAGTCAAGATCGTTCGAGAAAGTGAAACACTCATAGTCACTGTCGGGAGCAGTATTAGATTCAAGGAGGAACACACTAGTGGCGTCAAGATTGCTGTGATTGAACAGAAATTTCTCGAACTCACAGTCCTCAGGGACGATCTCCTGCATCGAACAAACGTCTAGTATTTGATCATTAGGTTCGAAGGGCTGATTCCCCAACCTAAAAATGTTGAGTTCAATTGTCATGTTTCCAAAAGACAGGTTCATCGAACCATTTCGACAATTGATCACAGCATTCGAGGTCACAAGTAATGGTCGACCGAGTATCATCAGAATTTGATTCTTGGGGTTAGCTACAGGTTGTTTGTCTAAAACAATGAAATCAACGGGGAATATGAAGTCCCCTACTTTTATTAACACATCCTCTTGCTCACCCCTAGGATGGGTGAGAGATCGGTCGGCCATTTGGAGAGTACAGTGTGTGGGTTTCAGCTCTACTATACCTAGTTGTTCATACACCGAATACGGTAGCAGGTTAACACTAGAACCAAGATCTAAAAGTGCGCGGTTGATGTTCTTATCCCCAATAGTTATTGAAATAGTAGGACAGTCAGGGTCCTTTCGTTTTTGAGGTAAAGCTTTGGTAAGAGCATCACTCACGGCACTAGCTAAGAAAACTTTCTTGGGTACCTGAGATTTCCTTTCCTTAGTACACAAGTCCTTCAAGAATTTTGCGTAGGAAGGGACTTGTTGGATTGCATGTAAGAGGGGAATGTTAATATTAACCTGTTTAAACAACTCCACAATCTTCTCTATTTATGGATTTTGTTTATTGGGTCTCAACCGTGTTAGTTATGTATATGCCCTAGAGGCCATTGTTGTACATATGATGTATATTATAATGGATGCTTGGTTATATATAGAGATGACTTTCTTGCTCGTCATGATAGTATGCTATTTGGTTTCACTTTATCTTAACATGTTGACTTGTATTGGTTTACTGTTTTACTCTCACATGTTGATAAAGCCCTTAGGATCTGTACTCGACTACTGGGACTATGATGAGATCATACTAGTGGGGCCGCGGTAGTCGATGAGTACATCCTATAACTGTTCCTAGTCGAGGGTATATCGAGACAGGGCATCGATACACCAGAGTAGACTAGCGTATACGCATCTTGACCCATATGATGGGCGATGGATGATCCCATATCCATCGGTGTTAGACATCAGAGATGGTGTACGGGTGCTCAGTGGAGACTGGGTACACTGGACGGACTCGCCGAGAACTCCCAGATGGTGATATACCACACGTCAGATGGCAGTTCTCCGGTGACACTGGTACAGGGTAGTCTGTAGACCCGAGATCGTCATAGAGTCTTGTGTGATTCCCACTGTGCTTTGATTTCCACCTTACCATGTCCAAGAGGGCGTGCAAAACGGTGGCTTTTGGGTACAGTCCCGAATCACATGGAGGCAATGAGCGATAGGAGGGGATTCGTCTCTCCCGGTATAGGGAGTTGATGTTTTGCTGTGTTCGATTGGCTATAACTGGAAGTCCCTGGCCAGGGCTGATATGGAGATTTACTGGTAAGTGTTACTAGTAGTTTCTCGACCCGTTATGAGCCACACATCGACACGACTTATCGGTTACTGGGGTCTGACGTATACCACCCCTAGACTTGATATGCGACATATCAGACGAACAGACCGGACTGTACGGGAGTGTTACTGATTGGATTCACAGGAGAACGCACAGGCTAGCTTGTTGATCTTCTGATCGCTCAATACCTGGGTGGCTGTTACGTTTAGCTGACCGCTTGCAGCTTGTGGGTGTTTGATATGATCATCACCTGCTACCGGCGTATTGACGATTCTTAAGAGTCCTACACAGAGGTTTCTTGGCTCAGGCGAAACGGAGTAGAGGCACATATGTGATATGTGCAGGAACGAGAATAATGCGATATGGGATACCGTATTATATTCTCGCGATATTTAGAAATGAACCGGGTCATCGGATCAAGTGTTGATTCGATGAATCGGTACATGATATATTAGTCGGTAATATTCGATATAGCCGGATCTTCCGATCAAGTGTTGATTCGATGATTTAATGTATAATAATATATATGATATTTTATTACATTATCTAATATTGGCTCGCTTTATTATTTCATTTTCTCACTGGATGATACATTGATATATATGCGATATATGTTAATTGTATTATTTTCTTTTGTTGCAAATATATAATATATATGTGATATATATTATTGTGACATGATATGATTAATTGTTAAACATGTTTAAGGATGATTAATTGAGGTTAGGGTTTGATTAGGGTTGGATGCTTCATGCACCTTCTAGAAGCTTTATTCTTTTGTCATTCTTAAGATATTTTGGATGACACATTCTTAACCCAACCAAACCCTAACTCTAGTTTATTCTCTACTAAATCCTAGCCACTCATCCTTGACCATGGTTTACAAATCAATCGTATAGTCTTCTTTCTATTCATCACAAAAGAATTAATCTTATCATTGTTTTTCCATGATCATCTTCTTCTCTCTTGAGAAAGCTTATTAGATTTTCTTCATGTGATGAATAAATATGAGAAAATGATTTAAAAAGAAAGAAAAAATACTACTCTCTCATCCTCATCTCATCTAGCCCATGAGATTAGTGTGTTCATATCTTTAGAGTGAGAAAGCTTGAGTCTTTGCAACTTCGAGGTAGATCATCGGAGATTTAGAATACTTCAAGCTAGCATGGATCGTTCGAGTCGTGGAGCCTCTCATGAGTCCGGGAGATCATGGATCGCGGCAAAGGGACTTCTACTCGGAGCTTGTGAAGTGAAGGAGCGGACTACAAAGGTTGTAATCCCTCACACTTAGATAAAAAGTTATCATCTTGCATGTTTAACCCTAATAATCTAGCAAAGATCCCGGCTTTGGGTTGTTCGGCACGTCTAAATTTTTATCCGGGCATGTTTGATGCCTTATGAACCTTCATAAGAGTGCCTAGGAACCTTACAGTGGTATCAGAGCCTAGCTAGAGCATTAGGCGATGTGTTTACGAAGTTAAAACTCTGATCGAACCCGAAACGACAAAATTAGACCCCTCTCTGGAAATTTTTTAAATTTTGGGATTTTTCTGAATTAAAAATATGTAAAAAAATCAGCAGGGAATTCTAAGAATTACCATAAAACACGAGCCCCCAATTCGACCAAACGGCGGCGGAACCGCGGCGCAAGCGTGCTTGCGCGGCGGTTCCGCCGTGGATTCATCGATTGGCGACACGTGGCTTTTCTGGTAATATCCGTAGGTGCTTGTTGATGCTTCTGGGTATTTTTAATCTGTTTCAGGTGTTGAAAATTCTGGGGTTTGTTTTGTAATAGTAGACTCGATCGGAAATTTTAAATTCGTATTTCTTTCCGGATATTTAGAAACTGTTAAACTAGTTGAACGGATATCATTAACCCACTTTTTCCCGGCACGTAAAACTTTCAAGTGTTGAATTTTTATCGGGTTTAAATCTTTCGGAAAAACTGTACAAGTTAAGCGGTGGACCCTCTAGAAGACAACAAACCTTAACTCGATTATGTGACCGTCTTGAACTGCCTTTTGAACCTTCGGGTTTGGGGCAGTACGGCGTGCCACATGTGAGGCGTTGGCTTGACCCTTCTACGGCTGGATCACCGGTACTGTGACATATTCTGGGATTATTTGAACTCCGCTCAAGTGTTGAGCACTTTGGGAATTTTTGGGTATTTGATTATCTGTTCGGAAAGTTTAATACTGTCTATTTATCTGGAATGTGATACAATATGTGGAATTCATAGAGTTAGGCATGAAATGCGAAGTATGTGATATTTCGGATTTACGATGTCTAAAGTGATTGTGGATTCCAAATGTTGTAGTTTTACACTTTCTTTTCTGTGACCGTACGTGTAATATGTGATATCGCCGGTTTCGTTGCTATATGTCAACGACAATTGGGATGCGCATATTTACTTACGTTGATGATATGTGATATTATGTGTTGCTGTGATATGTTATATTGGATCGTCGCGTTCTGAATAGCCGGGGGTTTTATGTGGGATGAGGGTTTTTATTTTCATTCATGTAAAATTCATTTGTAATGTAATATTCTTTTATTTGGGGCACTTCCAGGTTGCGGTTGCTGTCACCAGTGTATATTATTTACTTTTCCGCATTAGGTAGACCCAAGGAGGGGAGCACAAGTAACCGGGTTCTAGGGTCCAGTGGGAGGCCATCTCGAGGAGTCGAGACCGGGTTTCCTAACCCTAGAATTGGCAGTGTTACTTGCCGCTCTCGTAGGGGTCTTGGGATGTGGGTTTGGCTATTCGTCGCGACCGTGGAATCCGTGTTTTATATAGGCTCATATTGAAAACACGGACGTCCTAGTATATCCAATATTTCATATATGTTCTTCTGCTGCAATGTTCTGTGATGAGATCATATTACTGCCTCAGATGAATGCTTATACTATATATATATGCTGATATATAAATATTACTTCTTTTGTTTCTTCTGTGATGCTTAGGAAGCATAAGCTGATGGGATTTTTATTAATGAGATTAATAAAAGAAAAGAAACCTAAAGATGTTGTAGAATCAAAACTTTATAAAAGGGGTAGCTACAGTTTTGCTTTGCACAGTGATATATATGATATATCCTGCACCTTATTCGATGGGGAAAGAGCCGACGATCCCTTCACCGGGAGTGACCTCTTTAGCGAAACTGGCAGATGCTACAAAACGCGGTTTGTCTTTTGAATGCTTTTAGTGTTTTGCTTTGCACAGTGATACATATGATATATCCTGCACCTTATTCGATAGGGAAAGGGCCGACGATCCCTTCACCGGGAGTGACCCCTTTAGCGAAACTAAGAAAAAGCCTCAAAAACACTCCTTTTCAAAAACACTCGATTCTACGACGATATCAAGTTCATTACGCTCAGGGTTTTCTGAAAAACCTGCATAGCCCTCCGTCATTTCAGATAAGTAATATTTAGTATTCGTGCTACGGTAGTTTGGCAAGCGTCAAGGCGTAGTGTACGGTAGCTGATTATTACTTATCTGCAGCATGAGATGCGATTGGATTAGGGTATTCGTACGGCGTTGTTTGGCATGCGTCAAGGGTCGTACGGGTAGGTTTAATTCAATCACGAAATGTACGGGTTGAACTTGACTAGTGGACTATGGGTTGTTTGGCATGCGTCAAGGTCATAGCACACTAGGGGTAAAAGTATTATCGGGAATTTCAAGTGTTGAAATTTGCAATGAGATTGCATACCTTCTATGAGATAGTTGGATCCCGATACCCACTGCGAGTAAGAGTTACTCTTGGGAGAGTTTTACACAGGACAATTAGTCATTCAAGTAGGTGTCTAGAAAAGTGTTAACGGGGTTACGCCTCTGGGAAAACGAGGTTTTCTTTAATTAGGTCCGTGCGAAAGCACGGGGAACCTCCCTCAAAGTACCGACACTGATCTGGCTGAAAGATTGACGAAATTGTAAGGTGTAATTAATCCCGGCTAATCTTACCTTTTTGGGGTTTTAAGGTAGATTTGATAAAAACCAGTGGGAGACATCCTGATTAGATAAGATAATAACCAATCTAATTTTGCAAGAGCATACGCTAAAGTGTTTTCTTCTCTCTCTCTCCAGGTAGCGACCATGTCATGCCATAATCAAGATAATAATATGGATGTATTGACTGAACCCAATTATTGTACTGAGCAAGGGAACGTTAGACCCGTTCTTTCTTATAAGAGTTATAAGACTGAACAGGAAATAGGAGAATATCTGGATTCTCACGCCGCCCAAAAGAACATACATGTTGATGCATCTTCTTCGGGTGTGTTAGTTATTGAGAACTGTTTCTCAGTTCACCCTACGTCCTGGGTATTAGATACCGGATCAGGATCCCACATATGTAAACAGTTACATGGGCTACGAAAAGGTAGAGAACTAGGAACAGGTGATCATTCCGTTCAAGTAGGGAACGGTGTAAGTATTGTAGCCAAAGCAGTTGGCGAATATCACCTTGTATTATCAAGTCGTAATACACTGATTCTAAATGAATGCTATTATATACCGAACATGATGTGCAACATTATATCAGTCTCTTTATTAAGTAAAGAAGGATATAATTTTGTAGTAAAGGATAATGTTATGAACATATTCCTAGATCAAAAGTTGATTGCATCAGGCTCGTTACATAATGGCATATTCATTCTAAATCAGAATACAGTGCTGAATATACAAAACACACACAAGAGGAGAAGTTCAGATATAAACGAATCCTACTTATGGCATTGTAGACTTGGTCATATCAACGCGACACGACTGGCTAAGTTACATAAAGATGGTTATTTGAATTCGTTCGAATTATCATCTTATGATACTTGCCATTCATGTCTCAAAGGAAAAATGACCAAAGCTCCGTTTAGTGAACACGGAGAAAGAGTTACCGAACTCTTAGGACTGGTACATAGTGATGTATGCGGTCCCATGTCTACGCATGCCAGGAACGGTTCTTCCTACTTCATTACATTCACTGACGATCTCTCTAGATTCGGACATGTGTTCCTGATGAAACACAAGTCTGAAGCTTTTGAGAAATTCAGAGAATATAAGCACGAAGTAGAGAATCAAACGGGCAAAAGTATTAAGATTCTTCGATCTGATCGAGGAGGTGAATACTTAAGCAATGAGTTCTTAGATTATCTAAAAGAGAATGGGATTCTCTCTCAGCTTACTCCTCCTTATACACCACAGCACAACGGTGTATCTGAGCGAAGAAATCGCACCCTATTAGATATGGTGCGCTCGATGATGAGTACAGCTGAGTTACCTATTTCTTTTTGGGGGTATGCGCTTGAGACAGCCATAGACCTATTGAATAGAGTTCCTACCAAATCTGTGCCTACCACTCCATATGAGATATGGAAAGGGAAGAGACCACTTCTTAATTACATTAAGATATGGGGTTGTCCGGCCTATGTCAAAAGACAAAATCCGGACAAACTCGAGGCAAGATCTGTCTTATGTAAGTTTGTAGGATATCCCAAAAACTCACAAGGGTATATCTTCTACCACCCCGAGGAACAAAAGGTGTTTGTTTCTCGACATGCCATTTTCTTAGAAAAAGGTTTTCTTATGAAACAGAACAGTAGCATTGAGGTAGAACTGGAAGAGGTTCCAGCAGAACAAACTACAACAGAGATTTAGTGGAACCAGAGGATTCAGTAGTACCCGACGAACCCCAGCCTCTCCGCCGATCTAGTAGGGTTTCTCGTCCACCTGAGAGATACTACGGTTTTCTCATTGATGGTGGAAGCGAGGATTGCATCATGGATGATGATGACCCGACTAGTTTCGAGCAGGCCATCATGAGTAGTGACTCTGTGAAATGGCTGGATGCAATGCGATCTGAGATGGAATCCATGTACCCCAATAAAGTATGGATTTTGGAAAATGCTCCTGAAGGGGTAAAACCCATTGGAAGCAAGTGGATTTTTAAAAAGAAATTTGGTGTTGATGGAAAAGTTGAGACTTTCAAAGCTAGACTTGTAGCAAAGGGTTTTCGTCAATGACCAGGTGTGGATTATGACGAAACCTTTTCTCCAGTGGCTATGCTTAAGTCCATCCGGATCTTACTTGCCATTGCTGCATACCATGACTACGAAATCTGGCAAATGGATGTTAAGACCGCCTTTCTAAACGGTGATTTAGAAGAGTGCGTGTACATGACTCAGCCAGAGGGCTTCGTAGATAGTGGGAGCAGCGGAAAGGTGTGCAAGCCGCTTAAATCCATTTATGGGTTAAAGCAACCATCGCGGAGTTGGAACAACTGTTTTGATGTTGTAGTCAAAGAGTTTGACTTCATCAAAAATATAGATGAACCTTGTATCTATAAAAAGGTAGCAGAGGGTAAGGTTGTCTTCCTCGTATTGTACGTGGATGACATACTCTTGATAGGAAATGATATTCCTATGCTGCAATCAGTCAAGCTCTTCTTATCACAGAGATTCTCAATGAAAGATCTAGGAGATGCCTCCTGCATATTGGGAATCATGATCTATAGAGATAGATCTAAACGGATACTGGGATTGTCCAAATCCAGGTACATTGACACCATACTAAAGAGGTTTAGTATGGAAGAATCCAAGCGTGGGAACCAACCCACGATCTCTGGACTCACTCTCTCCAAAGAGATGTCTCCTAAGACTGATTTGGAGAGAGCTCGCATGCAAGGGATACCCTATGCTTCGGCAGTAGGCTCTATCATGTATGCGATGCTATGTACCAGACCCGATGTAGCATACTCACTAAGTGTAGTAAGTCGGTATCAAGCAGATCCTAGAGAGAGTCACTGGACAGCTGTGAAGAACATTCTCAAGTACTTGCGAAGGACTAAGGAGATGTTCTTGGTGTATGGTAACGGAGAACTCCAGGTGGAGTCCTTTACCGATTCCAGCTTCCAAAGTGATAAGGACGACTCTAAGTCGCATTCGGGTTTTGTCTTTACCCTCAATAGAGGGGCGGTATGTTGGAAGAGTTCCAGACAGAATACCGTTGCAGACTCGACGATGGAGGCTGAATACATCGCTGCCAACGATGCTGCCAAGGAGGCTGTCTGGATAAAGAAGTTCATTAGTGAACTTGGTGTGGTTCCATCCATTGAGCATCCAATACCTCTGTATTGTGATAACAATGGAGCTGTGGCTTTAGCCAAGGAACCCAGATCCCATCAAAAGTCCAAACATATTCTGAGGCGGTATCACCTGATCAGGGAGATAGTTGATCGCCGGGAGATCGAGGTCAGGAGAGTAGATACGAAGGACAACACTGCGGATCCATTCACGAAGGCTATTCCCCAGATACAGTTTGAGAGATTATTCGGGATGCTAGGTATGGGATACTACAGCAGCTGGCCTTAGTACAAGTGGGAGATTGTTAGTTATGTATATGCCCTAGAGGCCATTGTTGTACATATGATGTATATTATAATGGATGCTTGGTTATATATAGAGATGACTTTCTTGCTCGTCATGATAGTATGCTATTTGGTTTCACTTTATCTTAACATGTTCTTGTATTGGTTTACTGTTTTACTCTCACATGTTGATAAAGCCCTTAGGATCTGTACTCGACTACTGGGACTATGATGAGATCATACTAGTGGGGCCGCGGTAGTCGATGAGTACATCCTATAACTGTTCCTAGTCGAGGGTATATCGAGACAGGGCATCGATACACCAGAGTAGACTAGCGTATACGCATCTTGACCCATATGATGGGCGATGGATGATCCCATATCCATCGGTGTTAGACATCAGAGATGGTGTACGGGTGCTCAGTGGAGACTGGGTACACTGGACGGACTCGCCGAGAACTCCCAGATGGTGATATACCACACGTCAGATGGCAGTTCTCTGGTGATACTGGTACAGGGTAGTCTGTAGACCCGAGATCGTTATAGAGTCTTGTGTGATTCCCACTGTGCTTTGATTTCCACCTTACCACGTCCAAGAGGGCGTGCAAAACGGTGGCTTTGGGTACAGTCCCGAATCACATGGAGGAAATGAGCGATAGGAGGGGATTCGTCTCTCCCGGTATAGGGAGTTGATGTTGTGCTGTGTTCGATTGGCTATAACTGGAAGTCCCTGGCCAGGGCTGATATGGAGATTTACTGATAAGTGTTACTAGTAGTTTCTCGACCCGTTATGAGCCACACATCGACACGAATTATCGGTTACTGGGGTCTGACGTATACCACCCCTAGACTTGTTATGCGACATATCAGACGAACAGACCGGACTGTACGGGAGTGTTACTGATTGGATTCACAGGAGAACGCACATGCTAGCTTGTTGATCTTCTGATCGCTCAATACCTGGGTGGCTGTTACGTTTAGCTGACCGCTTGCAGCTTGTGGGTGTTTGATATGATCATCACCTGCTACCGGCGTATTGACGATTCTTTAGAGTCCTACACAGAGGTTTCTTGGCTCAGGCGAAACGGAGTAGAGGCACATATGTGATATGTGCAGGAACGAGAATAATGCGATATGGGATACCGTATTATATTCTCACGATATTTAGAAATGAACCGGGTCATCGGATCAAGTGTTGATTCGATGAATCGGTACATGATATATTAGTCGGTAATATTCGATATAGCCGGATCTTCGGATCAAGTGTTGATTCGATGATTTAATGTATAATAATATATATGATATATTATTACATTATCTAATATTGGCTCGCTTTATTATTTCATTTTCTCACTGGATGATACATTGATATATATGCGATATATGTTAATTGTATTATTTTCTTTTGTTGCAAATATATAATATATATGTGATATATATTATTGTGACATGATATGATTAGTTGTTAAACATGTTTAAGGATGATTAATTGAGGTTAGGGTTTGATTAGGGTTGGATGCTTCATGCACCTTCTAGAAGCTTTATTCTTTTGTCATTCTTAAGATATTTTGGATGACACATTCTTAACCCAACCAAACCCTAACTCTAGTTTATTCTCTACTAAATCCTAGCCACTCATCCTTGACCATGGTTTACAAATCAATCATATAGTCTTCTTTCTATTCATCACAAAAGAATTAATCTTATTATTGTTTTTCCATGATCATCTTCTTCTTTCTTGAGAAAGCTTACTAGATTTTCTTCATGTGATGAATAAATATGAGAAAATGATTTAAAAAGAAAGCAAAAATACTACTCTCTCATCCTCATCTCATCTAGCCCATGAGATTAGTGTGTTCATATCTTTAGAGTGAGAAAGCTTGAGTCTTTGCAACTTCGAGGTAGATCATCGGAGATTTGGAATACTTCAAGCTAGCATGGATCGTTCGATTCGTGGAGCCTCTCATGAGTCCGGGAGATCATGGATCGCGGCAAAGGGACTTCTACTCGGAGCTTGTGAAGTGAAGGAGCGGACTACAAAGGTTGTAATCCGTCACACTTAGATAAAAAGTTATCATCTTGCATGTTTAACCCTAATAATCTAGCAAAGATCCCGGCTTTGGGTTGTTCGGCACGTCTAAATTTTTATCCGGGCATGTTTGATGCCTTATGAACCTTCATAAGAGTGCCTAGGAACCCTACAAACCGGTTTGGAAATGAAACGTTTTTGAAATTGGTTGTGTCCAATACTTGTGGAGGAGATTGTAGAGTTGGAACGGATCCCAGTGCTGGTGTTTTCATGGAGTGAGATGTAGGTCCGTTCAGAGTAGCAGAAGAAGAAGAGCTTTTTGAAGAATGGAGAACAGGCTCAGAAGATAACGAAGAAGAAGAAGAAGCAGCCGGGATGTCATCATCTGTGCCAACGTTGTTGTGCACCATCCTTCCAAATCTCAACGTTGTCACGGCACTCACATTATAGTTTTGTTGTTCAAGAGCAACATATGCATTATGTGGGTGACCAGGATTTGGGAGTGGTTGAGATGGAAGCTTCCCTTTCTCTTGCTCGCTCAAAGACGCATTCAGTTGTGCAATCTGGACTTCAATGGTTTTGATGCTTTGCCCTTGCACAGCAGTGTGTTGCACCAAAGACTGAATGGAAGACTGGATGTTGGCGTTTGATTGAGTCGATTGCTTTACAAACGCCTCCAGACTTCGTTCTAGCGAGGATACCTTATCATTGTTTGACGGAACAAAATTTTTTTGAGGAAAAGAATTGTTGGGTGCAAAATTGTTCATCGGATTTTGAAAAGGTTGTGGTTGGAAAGGCCGCTGATATTGATTTTGAACTTGTTTTTGAGGAGGAGGAGGCCTCTGAAAGTTATTGTGGCCTTGGAATTGTTGCTGGTTTTGATTCCAGGCGAAATTGGGGTGGTTCCTCCAACCAGGATTGTAAGTGGAAGAGTATGGATCATTTATTTGTCTTTGCTGAAATGCAGCATTGGTCTGATCCTGTCCTTGAGCAAGTGGGTTGTAAGGACACTCTTCGGTCAAATGTGATGGGTCTGAACAACAAGCGCAGATGGTACGAGGGGGAAGAGCACGGGCAGGAGAAGGCGATGAAAATTTGCTCTCAATTGCTTCTAGTTTTCGCGTGATTGCTGCCATTTCGGCCTTCATTGCAATTGAGATATCAAGTTGATGAACGCCTCCCTCAGACAGACCGGAAGTAGTAGATGAAGTGTTCGGTCTGGTGCTTTCCCACTGAAGTGTTCGCTCTACGAGATTGTCGAAAAATTGCCAAGCTTCCTCGTCAGATTTGGATAGGAAGTGACCTTGACAAATGGTCTCCAGCAATTGCTTAGTTGCTGGGTTCAGTCCTTCGTAAAAGGTCTAGCAAAGTTGCCATCTCTCAATACCGTGATGAGGGCACTGAACAAGAAGGACTTTGTATCGGTCAAAGCACTTCCAAAAAGGTTCGGCAGGAAGTTGGGAAAATTGATTAATTTCGTTTCGTATTCTCAAGGTTTTGTGATTTGGGTAGAATTTTTTAAGAAATGCTTTTACGAAGTCATCCCAACTGTTTATGGAATGCGATGCGGTACTATACAACCACTTCTCAGCTAGGTCACATAGAGTGAAAGGAATGACTCGTAGCCGTATAGCATCGTCAGACAGTTGGGTTGTCTTCATCATTGCACAGACGTTTTAGAACTTGTTAATGAAGATGTAGGAATCTTCGGATTCCAGCCCGTGAAATTTAAGCAACATGTTGATGATGTGGGGCTTAATTTCGAAATTATCTCCATTGGCCGGCGGAAGTGAAAGACATGTAGGAAGTGCGGAGCGGGTGGGATAGAAACTATCCTGGAGCGCGATTCGTTGAGGCGCTTCAAAAGGAGGTGGTTGCGGGTTATTCGCACCCAGATGAGGTGGAATCAGTCCTGAGGGAGGTAAAGGGATGTTAGGAGGAAATCCTGACATCTTAGAAGAATTTGGTGGTGATGAAAGTGAAGATGAAAATGTATAAACAGAATTCCGGTCAACGTCGGAGTTGGCCGGCAAGGGTAAAGGTGAAAGAGGTGTGGAGGGAGTTTCGACGTCGGAGTCGATCGCGTAGTTGTTAGCGACTAACGAAACACGGACTAGGCGGGCACTATTGTCTTGAGTCCAACCGGACATACACTAAACGAGTTTAGTATAGTCAAAATGTAGAATGTGAGGGTAAGATAACGTCATTGAAGAATTGCGGATGAAAGGTGGGTGAAATGGGATTCTAGCGTCAAAGTGAAAGTTTTTTTTTTAATTTTTTTTGTTTTGTGTGTTTTTTTTATAAAGAGTTTTGCAAAAATATATACGGACTTACGGCACAACTTTAAACAATCACAGTTTAAACATGCACAATCAAACCTAGGGCTATGGTCTTCTAAGTCCACTAGACTGCTCCTAATTGTTCCAAAGTGACAAGTTGTAAGATAACCCTCAAATCGTCTCTTCACTGCCAATTGTGGCCAGGTAAGCACAAATAAAAAAAGGAGGGTTCCGCTCACGAATCACCGTGAGACGAGCCTTTTAAAATTACCTTTCTCACTTGTCTAGCTTAGGTACCACAAATCAAGTTTAGATAAACGATTGAATGCCCACAACCTTCCTCTGTCTTAATGAGCTCGACAGTCCTTAATTGGCTGAGTCTAGATATTTTTTAATTAAGCTTAAGGGTGATGCGTATGCTTTTAATGATTTTTGGGGCCTTAGGAAGGGTGATGAAATCCCCACCCAATCTGAATTGGTGTTATAGCCCTTTAAAATCCGTATTAATTATGCAAAGCAGTAACAACCAAAAATCTAAAACACTTGCAAAAAATTTTATTTTGGCTGCGGCGCAAAGAATCCTGCACAAAAATCAGTTTATTGGAAAGGGGAAGAGAATTTGCGCAAAAAATGCTACAGAAAAATTTGTCAGTGGAGTTCAGAGGAGGGAAGAAGAGAAATGAGATACTTATAGAGAAAATTGGGTCGCTGACGTCACCCTTTGATCGCGATTCCACGGTCAAACTTGCGCTTATGCCGCGGTTCTGCGGCAGTTCAAAAGTTTGACTGCTTTAAAGTTGTTCCCTATGCTGAGTTGGTTCTCCTCTTCCTATTTAGATCTCCTGAATCTTGATTTGTTCACTGAGTTTGCTCCAAAACTGAACTAAACCTTCTTCCTATCCTGCACACTTGCACAAAAACTAATCAAAGATAACAAGATGACTTTTTTTTTTATAAAATTTTTCAATTTTTATAATTTTTAATTTTTGTAATTAACCCGAAATTAAACAAAGAAAATAACTACCGTCTCTCCAGCAACGGCGCCATTTGATTGTTACATTTTTGCGTATTCTTAATTTTTAATTACCACAATCAAGACGGTTTCTCTTGGTAGCTAGCCGGTTGAGTACGGGTCGATCCACAGGGAGATAGAATCTTTTTCTTTATGTTTTAACGAGTTAAATCCAAAAGATTTTGAGTTTTGTTTTAAGATCTACTAATGAGATAAAAGATGATAAAGAACTTTCTAGGGTTAGGATTAGGTTAGTTCGAGTTAGGAATTTCTCACTTCTTTCAATGCCCTTTTTAATATTGGTGTTAAGGTAATCGGCAACAATGGGAATTAGCACGACTAGGAAGAAACTTCCAAGTATAAGCTAGACTTTCCATGCTTAGTTTCTTCCTTTTTGTCTTTGTCCGTCCGTTCTTGGCTCTTAGCCCTAACCTCCGGTTAATTCAACCACAACCGGTCTAACTATGGAATCACCGCTATCATATAGGATAGGGTGCCGTAGTGAGCGAATTATAGTTCAATTAAATGCAGTCCGAATTAAGGTGTTGGGCAAAGAAAAGAGTGAGAGAGATTTTCTTCTCTCAAACTTTTCTTCTCTTGCCCTAAAAAGTGAGAGATTACTCACCCATTAAAAATATGAGAACAAAAAGGTAGGTAGAAAGAATTGAGGATTAAGGAAAATTACAACTAGCTATTTGAGACCTCACCTTGTCAAGGATCTTACTCAAGCATCATCGTTGTTTAAAGATAAAGAAAATAGAAGAAGAAAAACAAAAGAAAAACTATAATAAAATAATACGGCTAAATTAACAAATGAAGAATTGCAAATACTAAAGAGACATGCAGAATAAAAGAACTCTCTTTTTATTTTTTTTTATTAATAAACGCTCATAAACTCGCTACAATAAAGAATGAACAGAATTAATTTCTAAAAACTAAACTAAAGAAAAGAACACCTTCTTTGGCTTTGAGCTCTTCTATTTATAGATAAGAAGGTGAAACCCTAGGTTACATCGAAATTACAAAACTACCCCAAAAGAGCCCAGTCAACGCGCAACCAACTGCCACCGACACTGCTCAGACGCGGTCACGGAACCGCGGCAGAAATGCCTATTTGGCCGCGGTTCCGCGGCCATTTGGTAGACTTTGGGAATCATCTTTTCAGGGCTTCTCCATGTTGTTTTTATCTTCTGTTTTGTATTCTTGGTTTCTCAGAATTTCTTTAGTTCTCTTCCAGATATTCAGCAGTGTAAGATGATGTGGACTTTTGCCTTGAACTCCGCATTGAAGTCTTGGATCTTGTGCTGCCCTTGTACTTTGTGCATTGAAGTGACCAACGATTTGCCATTTTGTCTCTTGAACTGGTAGACGGCATCATACGGATTGTTAGCGGAGATCAGTATTCATCAGTTGTTGGTCGTAGTCTCACATTTGTTGCGACTTTTCATGAATTTCACTAGAAGGAGCTGAGAACCTGTAACTTGCAATTATTCAGCAAACACGGATTAAAAGTACCTACCTATATGCATTGTGATTAAGAATGGGCGGTATAAAAATGCAAAAATCTGATATGAATAAGCGCACTCGATATCACTACACAAATACGAACCCAATTGGCCACAATAAAACCGGCGAGACCCCCTAAATACCCGGCACTACCGGTCCCCCTTGCTTCGTTTGTCCTCATTTTTCTTCTGGTCATTTCTTTGGGTCACATCAGTCCATCTATATTGTTTGTTTATTCTGAGATGAGGCCTATAAATACCAGAACAGATTAGAGCCAAGGGAGATTCCATAGTTTTGCTTTAGGTTTGGTTTAGCTTGAGAGTTGTGTGGGCTTTAACTTTGTTTCTTGTTCTTCTTCCCTCTTGAAGCTTTCTTTTGAGAGCTTCATTATGGAGGTTGAACAAATTACCAATATCTTGTATCTCAACTATATTGAGTGTTAAATAATATTGTTTTTGCTTTGTTTCTTTAATTATCTTTCTTACTTGCTTTCTTTTGCTATCATTATATGTAACTAATCTTCTTTGGTTGTGGTTATAGTGAGGATGTGAGATGAAAGGCCCTGCCTTCCTCCTCCTCCTGTTCATATTTAATGTACTTATAATTATGATTCTAACTTAATGATTGTTTCATGTAATGATATGATATGGTATGTTGAAACCATGGTTACATTGAACCTCTTCATATACCATATTCACCGCCTTTTCCCATTTCATAATGTTTAAGTTAAATCAATTTGGTGTTAAGTTTGCTAAGTTTAGATATGGTATTTTGTGACCAAGTGGCTTAACAAACAACTTGGTTTTCATATACCCTATACTATCACAAACACTTAGGAAAGTTAACACTAAAACAAATTGCTCTCACTCGCTATTTTGTGTTTTTGATGTTGTCGTATACTTGCTAACCCTTGTGCTTAGTGTTGATACCTCAAGTTTGGACATACAAACAGTAAGTGAACAATACGGACTCGTTTCATGTTTTGAGTCGTGAACCGATACCTGATGATTTATGCTTTGCAACCGCTTTGACAAGTCATGCTTCACGTCGGGATCGACACAAGGACAGACAACTCATAAGTAAGGGAGCATCGAAGAAATCGTTGCGATTCGACCATCCGAGCCAAAGCCATGGCCATTTCTTTCTTAACTTGTTTTTTTTGTTTTCTTTTTTTTTTTACTTTTAGTGACAACCAAACCAATTCGTTTTTTGTTGAACCTTAAGCAACAAAACCTAATACACAATTCCCTACGGATCGACCCGTACTTGCCGGCTCGCTACAACGCACCGTGCACCTGCGGTTTTATAAATTTTAAAACGAGACTGAGCTCGCGTGCGCAACTATTTCTTAAAACAATCCTTTTCCAAAACATGCACGTTTGTGCGTGCGGGTAAAGTCCCAACAGTGTTCGTTACCGAGAACTGTTTCTTAGTATGCTCTACGTTTTGGGTATTGGATACCGAATCAGGATCTCACGTATGTAATTTGTTACATGGGTTAAGAAAAGGTAGAGAACCGGGAAAGGACAAAGTAGGGAATGGAGAAATTGTTGTAGCCAAAGCAGCTGGCGAATATCACCTAGTATTACCAAATGGTAATACATTGATTCTGAACGACTGTTATTACATACCAAAAATAATGTGCAATATTATATCAGTTTCTTTATTACATAAAGAAGGATATAACTTTGTATTGGTGGAAAATATTATGAACGTTTTTCTAAATCAAGTGTTGATTGGGTTTGGTACGTTGTGTAATGGTATATACGTTCTAAACCAAACTACAGTTCTAAACATGTAGAACATACACAAAAGGAAAAATTCAGAAATGAACGAAGCCTTCTTGTGACATTGTAGACTAGGTCATATCAATGCGACCAGACTAGCTAAGTTGCATAAACATGGATATTTGAATCCGTTTGAATTTACATCTTATGAAACTTGCGAGTCATGTCTCAAAGACAAGATGACCATAACTCCGTTTATTGGATACGGAGAAAGAGCTACCGAACTCTTGGGATTGATACATAGTGATGTATGCGGTCATATGTCCATGCAAGGAATGGTTCCTCGTACTTCATTACATTCACCGATGATCATTCAAGATTCGGACAAGTGTTCCTGATGAAACACAAATCTGAAGGTTTTGAGAAATTCAAGGAATATAAGTAAGAACTTCAGAACCAGACGAGTAAAAGTATTAAAATCCTTCGATCTGATCGGGGAGGAGAATACTTGATCACGGAATTACGAGACTACTTAAAAGAGAATGGGATTCTCTCTCAGCTTACTCCTCCGTATACACTACAACACAATGGAGTATCGGAGTGGAGAAATCGAACCCTATTAGATATGGTGTGCTCTATGATGAGTGTTGCTGAGTTACCTATTTCCTTTTGGAGTTATGCACTTGAGACAGCTGCATACCTATTGAATAGGGTTCTGACCAAATCCGTACCTACCACTCCATATGATATATGGAATGGGAAGATACCATCTCTTAAACGAGTTAAGATATGTGGTTGTCCAGCTTATGTTAAAAAGAAAAATCCGGACATGCTCGAGACAAGGTCTGTTTTGTGCATGTTTGTGGGATATCCAAAGGATTCATATGGATATATCTTCTACCATACTGAGGAACAAAATGTGTTTATTTCTCAACATGCCACTTTTTAGAAAAGAAATTTCTTGTGCAAGAAATTAGTAGTAATGAGGTAGAACTGGAAGAAGTTCCAGCTACACAAACAATAACTGACGATTTGGTAGAACTGGAGGATTCGATAGTACTCGACGAACTTCAGCCACTCCGCAGATCTAGTAAGGTTCCTCATCCACCTGAGAGATACTACGGTTTTCTCATAGACGGTGGGAGTGAGGATTGCATCATGGAAGATGATGACCCAACTAGTTTCAAGAAGGTCATCACAAGTGGGGACTCTGTAAAATTGCAGGATGCTATGCGATCTGAGATGGAATCCATGTACACCAACAAAGTTTGGACTTTGCAAGTTTCTCCTGAAGGGGTAAAACCCATCGGGAGCAAGTGGATGTTTAAGAAGAAAATTGGTATAGATAGAAAGGTTGAAACCTTCAAAGTTAGATTTGTTGCAAAAGGTTTTCGTCAACGACCTGGTGTCGATTATGATGAAACCTTTTCTCCAATGGCTATGCTTAAGTCCATCAGGATCTTACTTGCCATTTCTGCATACCATGACTACAAAATCTGGCAGATGGACATCAAGACCGCTTTTCTAAATGGTGATTTAGAAGAGAGCGTGTACATGACTCAGCCAGAGGGCTTCATTGAGAATGGGAGCAGCGGAAATGTGTGCAAACTGCTTAAATCAATCTACGGATTAAAGCAGGTATCGTGGAGCTGGAACATTTGTTTTGATGTGGCGGTCAAAGAGTTTGACTTCATCAAAAATGTAGATGAACCTTGTATATACAAAAAGGTTGTAGAGAGTAAGATTGTCTTTCTCGTATTGTACGTGAATGACATACTCTTGATAGGAAATGATATTCATATGCTGCACTCGGTCGAGCTCTTCTTATCACAAAAGTTCTCCATGAAAGATCTAGGTGATGTCTCTTACATCCTCGGGATAAATATTTATAGAGATAAATCTAAATGGATGTTGGGATTGTCCCAATCCAGGTACATAGACACCATACTAAAGAGATTTAATATGAAAGATTCTAAGAATGGTAATTTATCCGCTTGTTCAGGAATCACTCTCTCTAAAGAGATGTCTTCCAAGACTGGTTTGGAGAGGGCTCGCATGCAAGGGATACCCTATGCTTCTGCAGTTGGGTCAATCATGTACGCGATGTTATGCACCGGACTGGATGTAGCTTATGCACTTAGTGTAGTGAGTAGGTATCAATCAGATCCTGGGGAAAAGTACTGGACAGCTGTGAAGAACATTCTTAAGTACTTGAGAAGGACTAAAGAAATGTTCTTGGTGTATGATAACGGAGAACTCCAGGTGGTGTCCTTTACCGATTCGAGCTTCCAGAGTGATAAGGACGACAGTAAGTCGGTCTCGGGTTTTGTCTTCACCCTTATTGGAGGGGCGATATATTGGAAGAGTTCCAAGCAAGATACCCTAGCAGACTCGACGATGGAGGCTGAATACATCGCTGCCAACGATGCGGCCAAAGAGGCTGTCTGGATGAAGAAGTTCATTGCTGAACTTGGTGTGGTTCCATCCATTGAGCATCCAATACGTTTGTATTATGATAACAATAGAGCAGTGGCTTTGGCCAAGGAACCCCGGTCCCATCAGAGATCCAGACGTATTCTTAGGCGGTATCACCTGATCCGGAAGATAGTAGATCGCCGGAAGATCGAGATCAGGATAGTTGACATGAAGGACAACACAGCGGATCTATTTACGAAGGCGCTTCCCCAGATGCAGTTTGAGAGACTTTTTAGGATGTTGGGTATGAGATACTACAACAGCTGGCCTTAGTGCAAGTGGGAGATTTTTAGGAATATGTATGCCTTAGAGGCCATTATTGTATGATATTGTGGATGCTTGACATATATACAGAGAACTTTCTTGTTCGACATGATAGTATGCTATTTGGTTGCTCTTTATCTTAACATGTACACTTGTATTATTATACTGTCTCTCTGATATATGTTGATAAAGCCCTTAGGATGTTTGCTTGACTACCAGGACTATGATGCGGATCATACTACCGGGACTTGTATAGTCCACAAGCACATCATTTAACTGTTCCTAATCGAGAGAGTATCGAGACAGGGCATCGATATTCCAGAGTAGACTAGTGTGTGTATTTCTTGACCCCGTAGGGGGCGATGGTTGATTCCATAATCATTGGTGTTTGACATCAAAGATTGTACACAGGTGCTCATTAGAGAATGGGTGCACTGAACAGGACTCGCCGAGAACTCCTAGATGGTACTATACCTATCGTCAGATATCAATTCTCTGGTGACACTGGTACAGGTTATTCTGTAGACCTGAGATCGTCATAGTGTCTTATGTGGTTCCCACCTAGCTTTGATTTCCTCCCTACCATGGCTCAAAGGAGTCATGCAAACTGGTGGATTTTGGGTATAGTCTCGAGTCATATGGAGGCAGTGAGCAATAGCCTAATTAAATACGAGTATGTGATACTGTGTTCTAATCTGGCGACATTTGATATCAGTTAGGTTATATGTGATATAACCGAATTATTGAATCAAGTGTTGATTTGATAATGTGATATACAGATAAATGATATTAGTCGGTTATATATGATATAACCGGATTATTAAATCAAGTGTTGATTTAATAATTTGATATATATTTTTATTTGATATAATTATATATTAACTAACATTAAGCTAACTTAAAATATATATTCTCATAATATATATATTTATATATATATATATATATATATATATATATATATTTGGATTTCTATTTTGAGAAAATAGAAAAAGAAGTAGAAAATGAGAGATATTTTAGGCATGGTGTGAAGCATGGCTCTTTTATTTATTTATTCATTTGGCATCACTATTGAAGTATGGTTGGGATAAAATATTGGTTTTTATTACATGCTTCAATAAGCGAGAATTTTTTGTGATCCATTCTTCATTCTTTGCTCTTATGAAGGCTCATTCGCTCTAGCACTCTCTATCTTCTTCTCCTTCATCCTCCAAGCCGTAACCCTCACATGAGTTGTGAACCCTAGAGCTTGTGAAAATTCTTAGTGAGCTAAAACACTTACTTCATCAACCTAGTCTAGATTAGCCATTTAGATTAGGGTGTTTCCTTCACTAAGGCATGATTAGTGAAGAGGTAGCTTGAACTAGAGAAGCTTCAAGGTGGATCATCCTCGGCCTCGAATATCATGAAGTAAACGAATGCATTTCTTCAAGTGGAGCTAAGGGAAGTCGTAGGGACTACTACCCGGAGCTATAGAAGTGAAGGACTTAGTCTACAAAGGTTGTAGTTTCCATCACTAAGCATAGAACTTGTTATATCATGCTTTAAACCCTAATACACTAGTTAGATTCTAGGTTAGTGTAGTTTAGCACCCAAGAATTTTTAAAATTGCATACTTGATGCTTGCAAAAACCCAGTGGTGCTGCTAAGACACACTTTCAGTAGGGGGTATAGGTTGAACTACGGAGGGGTGCTTAAGTTACCGGATTCCGTGAAGTGCTGGGTGACCCATTCACTTTGTTGATTGGGGTTGCCTCATTTCGAGGATTGGCGGGTAACTTGCCGCACTCATAGAGGTCTAGGATCTTGTCACGACCCAGAATTTGGCACGTGACTGGTACGAGAATTACGTGAAGTCTATAAGACCCGCCGTAATTCAAGTAAGCCAAAGCCTAGAAATCTAAATCTTTTTGCGGAAAATAGTGGAGGTGCAGTTTTGAAACATCGGAATATGAAATTCAAGCCATCTTTTAAACGTATAAGTCATATCATATGGAAATACAATGATGGTATACTAACTTTGAAAACATTTCCGTCCTTAAAATTTGGGCAGCACCTTCCCTGTATATTTTGATCCAAAACCACATACATGCAATACTATAGGCATCCCCAAGCAGGAGGTAGCTTTTTGCTAATTGGTGGAATCACAACCACGCAATAAAGCATATATACGACGCCTTACGGCGAAGATCAATCACAGAATGAAAGTAAAGCGGACCAAGACATCATCAGCTCAAATAAAAGACAAACACCCATCTCGCTCTAAGTCTCGAGAATATACAAGTCTGGTTTCTGGTTGATGGAGTTTTAACTAGATACAATAGAAATAAGTAGGTACAAGGCGGTCATGATCTAAATGTGTATCCCACCTACTAAAGCAAAACACCCTAAAGAAAGTTATGTGCCCGCGAGCCGCTACTGATCCGAGCGGTCGAACCTTCAAGAAAACTGTGGCACAACGGGTTGAGTTGCCAACTCGTGAGTAGAAAATATCAGCAGGTAGAAATCGAATGAATTACGATCCCTAGGTCATACTGTAACATGAAGGTAAAACTATGTGGTATCCAGGGTGATCATGTATACATATGTGTACAATAATGATTTCATCCCAGTAATCCGTATGTAATACCCAGTCATCTGAAATATATGCATGTATGCATGTGTATATCCAACGAGTGTCCATCAACGACACATCCATCATCATGAAACCTGAGTGTCCAACATCGACACTCGAAAATATCATAAAACTCGTGTCCAACATCGACACATAAATCCTCATATCTCAGGCGCCGCATCCTCGGATCGGCCTTCATATCCAACTGATCTCACGACTTCGGTCAGTATCCTCTGGATAACTTCCAAGACCAAACTATCACCGGTAGTGCATCCCCTTCCAGGCTCATCGTTTATCTCTACAATCTTCTTGCCCCAGGCTACCATATCGGGTCCACCATATACCCACGGACGGTGCCTCCTCTCTCCTCGAATCGGGTATACACATAACTCAGAACCGAGAAAACTCATAGTGGACGCCACATATCATATAAAGAGAAACCACATTTTTAAAACAATCATAAAACTTGTTAAAATATACCAGCGGTTCTTAAATCTAGAGATCTCATGAAAACAACATCTCAATGCATTTAACCATAAAGGTACAGAAAATGCAATGCATAGAACAGTATTATAAATATCTCAAGTGCCATCATGTAAACATGTCGTGTAATAAGTACTGAACAGTGAATCATAATTTAACAGTGCAAGAACAATACGGTGATATAACAGTTCGACTGTGCAAGTGGCATGGCAATTACCGCTGATTAATGTGTGAGCCGGAAAGTCTGTGTATGTGTAACATGCGCATCATCGGTAATAGTGCAGGTGTACTAGCAGCCGCTGCCATATAAAGGTAAGTAATGGGATCATAGTACGCATGTCAGAAGGAATAATACAATATAAGCATGAAGGGTATAAGGCATGTAACTACACCTGTGTTGGGTTACGGCAGCATCCCGGCCATCAAACCATGGCCAAATGCGGAACAAAAACTTTTCAAAACTTGGCGCTACCATAACCAAATATCCGGATCGTTCCATTAACCGTTAACTAGCAATCAACAAAGAAGTTAGAATGGCTATATCGATTGATCCGTATCCTTCGGTCTTTAGCCACCATCCCTAGCTCCTCGCGGCATCTCCGATTTCGCTCGATCTCCGGTCCCCTCGTCAAAGTGGCACCACGTCAAGAAATATTTTTATGGGCTCCCGCTTCAAACCGAAGAAACTCGAACTTGAAATTTGCTAGCCGGTATATCCCAGGTGAAGTAGAGAATGTGTATGATAACTTTGTCTCAATACACCCATGGATTCTTAACTCATGAGACGGATGGGTGGAGGTTGAAGAAGATGCCATTGATGAGGAAATTGTGAGCTCAAGAAAGAGAAAGAAGAAGAAGAGCATTGTTATTGTGTGAGATAAAATGAGAGAGCACTAATATCAAATTTCAAGAGCCAACCCCACACTCTTGTGGCTCCCCTCTTTCTCTCTCCATCTCAATCTCACCCAATAAATCAATCAACAAGTGGACATGGCACAAATAATACCATGAGTCACAAAATTGCACAAGCCACATTAATTGCTTTTCATGATGACTTGCACTCACAATTTCCACTTAATAAACATTAACCCAAATGTTTATAACAATAAATAGAATGGTATCTTAGAAAGTAAACTCGTGATGGATCACAAGGATACCCCTCACCTGTATATACATACCTGCATCCTCATTCCGATTGAATGCGAATGCAATGAGACGAAAACAGTCCAACAAATCTAATACTAGGATCCGGATTAAACCAAAGCCCACTAGTATGATCCGTCCGATCAAGATCCATGCATAAGTGCACGTATATGATCGAACCCTGCCATAATACCATACGATCTCTACAACGTTTAGCCCGAACTAGAGAAATTTTCTGTAGGGGACTCTAATGACTCATCAATACGCTTGCAGTAGGTTTAATCACAAGCACATCAGTGGTACTAGCTGTACGTAACGGCTACCCAGGTATTGAGCGAAAGGGAAGCTGACGAGCGAACTCATCCTGAACCCTTACTGAGCCTGACAGTGACAATATCCGTCCGGTCTGTTCGTCTAAGAGTATCACATATCGGGTCTAGGGGGTGGATAAATTCAGACCCCTAACAATACGATAAATCGTGTTGGTATGAAAACCATCACTACTTGAGAAACTATTGATCCTAGATCAGTAATTCTCAACTACCTTAGCCAAGGTTTTTTGGTGATGGCCACCCGTGCACTGTGCGACATCAACCCCAATACCGGGAGAAACGAATCCCCGGCGATCCGCTCACTGCCTCCATGTGGCTCGGGACTGTATCCAACTAAAACTTGTTTGCACGACTCCTTTGAGCCATGGTAGGGTAGTAATCAAAGCACAGAGGGAACTCACACAAGACAAATGACGATCTCAGGTCGACAGACAAACCTGTATACATGTCACTTAGGAACTGGTATATGACAATAGGTATAATACCTACTAGCAGGTTCCCGGCGAGTCCATCCAGTGTACTCATAACCCAATGAGTACCTGTATACTATCTTAGGTGAACAAACTAACACCAATGGCTTGTGAGACCTGGCCACCGCCTCTCGTCGGGGTCTCGATCAGTATACACTAGTCAACTCTGGAGTATCGATGCCCAGTCTCGAAACTCCCACGACTAAGAACATTTAAGGATGCGCTTATAGACCACCAGCTCCCACGTATATGATCGCCATCATAATGCTGTTAGTCAAGCAAGAATCTTATGGGCTCTATCAACATGTTATAGTGATGATAAAGACAAACCAGATAGCATACTATCATCTTGAGTAAGACTGTTTTATCGGTATAGGTCCTCCCTGTAGGATTCCTAGGCACACTAGTGAGGTCTCACAAGCCATCGACCATGGCAATTTCAAAAAATTCTAGGTGCCGAGAAGCCCGACTACGGATCGTTGGCTAGAAAACTAGGCGAAAAGAAAACTAGTTAACAACTTAGCTGGGGTTTAAACGGAAATACAACCTTTGTAGATCCGGTGCTCCACCTCCATAGCTCCGCATCGAAGTTCCTTTGCTGTCCAAAACATATCTCGGGCTCTAGCGTCGGCTTCGTCGGATAATAAGTGAGCTAGGTCGTCGATGTCCATGCCGAAGATGATCTACGTCGAGGCATCGCTAGATCAAGCTCCAACTTCACCAAGTCTTGAAAACTTGTGAAGGAAACACACTCTGCTACTTGGCAAGAGGTAGAGGATGAAGAAATAGGAGTTAGGTTCACTTTAGAATTGGATTTCTCACTCATTTGCATCAATCACCATTGATGGAGGATGGTTTTCTTCACTTGAAGAATAAAGAAGATGAAGAAGCTAAATATGATAAGAATTATGGAATAGAAAATGAATAATAATTTCTTATCATAATTGAACCATAGTAAAGTGTAGAGAGTTAACCAAGGTTAGTGAGTGGTTAGGGTTTGAGATAAAAACAAAATGGTCACTTTTGGTCAAAGCTTCATGAAGCTTCATTAAGCTTCATGAAAGAATGAAAGCTAACCATTTTGTTTCTTTCTCATTATGCTTATTATAAATACCATAATGAATAAAACAAATAAATAAAGGAATAAGCAAATAGTAAACCTTAACGATTTCATTAACCAAGGTTTAATTCTTTACACTTAACCAAAAAGACATGTATCATCAAACATGATACAAACTAGTGCACAATATCATATCGCATATGCAATGCGCACATCCGAGCGAGAAAATCCATTTAAAGTGAACCGATACTAGTTAATGCAAAGTAATATATCAAATATATAATTATACATTAAATCATTAAATCAACACTTGATTTAACGATCAGGTCATATCGCATATAACCGACTAGTATCCAATGTATCGGCTTATCGAATCAATCCTTGATTCGATAGCTAGGGTATATCGCATATAACCTGATCGATACATTCATCGTGAGAATAGAATACGGTATCACATACACGTATTATTCTCGGTCCCGCACATATCTCATATGCGCTCCTATTTCGTTTCGCTTGAGCCAGGAAACCTCTGTGTAGGACTCTAAAGACTCGTCAATACGCCGGCAGCAGGTGATGATCATATCAAACACCCACAAGCCGCAAGCGGTCTGCTAAACGTAACGGCCACCCGGGTATTGAGCGATCAGAAGATCGACGAGCAAGCCCGCTCACACTCCTGTGAATCCAACCAGTAACACTTACCGTACAGTCCGGTCTGTCCGTCTGATCTGTCGCATATCTCGCCTAGGGGTGGTAAACGTCAGACCCCAATAGCTCGATAAGTCGTGTCGATATGAGGTCTATAACAATTCGAGAAACTACTGGTAACACTTACCAGTAAATCTCAGCAACCCTGGCCAGGGATTTCCTGTTATAGCTAATCGAACACAGCGCAACATCAACCCCCTATACCGGGAGAGACGAATCCCCTCCTATCGCTCATTGCCTCCATATGACTCGGGACTGTACCCAAAAACCACCGTTTTGCACGCCCTCTCGGACGTGGTAAGATGGAAATCAAAGCACAGTGGGAACCACACAAGACTCTATGACGATCTCGGGTCAACAGACTACTCTGTACCAGTGTCACCAGAGAACTGCCATCTGACGTGAGGTATAATACCATCTGGGAGTTCTCGGTGAGTCCGTCCAGTGTACCCAGTCTCTACTGAGCACCCGTATATCATCTCTGATGTCAAACACCAATGGATATGGGATCATCCATCGCCCATCTGTATGGGTCGAGAAGGTATACGCTAGTCTACTCTGGTATATCGATGCCCCGTCTCGATACACCCTCGACTAGGGACTTTGAAGGATGTACTTATGGACTACCATGTCCCCACTAGTATGATCCGCATCATAGTCCAGGTAGTCAAGTACACATCCTAAGGGCTTTACCAACATGTAACAGAGAGACAATCAGTATACACGTTAAGGTAAAGAGCAACCAGATAGCATACTATCATGTCGAGCAAGAAATTCCTCTTTATATATGTCCCAGCATCCACTACAATATACATCCTATGTACAGTAATGGCCTCTAGGGCATACATATAACTAACAATCTCCCACTTGCACTAGGGCCATCTGTAGCCGTGGTTCTAGTATCTCATACTCAACCATCCCATAAAAGTCTTTCTCTGGGAACAGGCCTTTGTGAGTGGATCCACTGTGTTGTCCTCTGAGTCTACTCTCCTAACCTTGATCTCCCTGGAGATCAACCATCTCCATGATCAAGTGATACTGCCTTAGAATATGTCTGGATCACTGATGGGACCGGCGTTCCTTGGCATAAGCCACGACTCCATTGTCACACAATGGGAGGAACATAGTTCATCTCATGAACCAATATACACCCAGACTGTCTCTTTGGTAGCATCTTAAGTAGCGATGTATCCTGCCTTTATCGTCTAGTATGCCACGGTATCTAGCTTGGAACTCTTCCAACATACCGTCCCTTCACTGAGGGTAAAGACAATGCCTGTGACTGACATTCAGTCGTCTTTATCACCCTGGAACCCTTCCAGTGATTCTCCCCAGGATCGATTGATACCATCTCACTACAACTAGTGAGAATCCTAACATCCAATTAGATCTATCTTATAGATCCAAAATTCAGGATTTAGGAGGTATCACTTTGATCCTTTATGGAGAATCATTGTGATAAGCGGAGATTGACCGAGCGTAGCATAGGAAACTCCTTCCCTATCAAGAGTATGTTATCCACGTACTCCACGAGGATCATCACCATACTCCCTACTACCTTTTTGTATATACAAGGTTCATCTATCATTTTGATGATGTCAAACTCTTTGACTATTACATCAAAATAGACGTTCCAACTCCGCGATGCCTGCTTTATCATATAAAACATCTTGCACACGTTTCCGCTGCTCCCACTGTCTACGAGGCCCTCTGGCTGTGTACTTATAGACGCACTCTTCTAAATCATCATTTAGAAAAGCAGTCATGGCACCCAACCGCCAGATATCGTAGTCATGGTATGTAGCCGTGGCAAGTAGGATCCGAATGGACTTAAGCATAGCTACTTGAAAAGGTTTCATCATTATCCACGCCTGGTCAATGACAAAAACCTTTAACAAGTCTAGCTTTGAAAGTCTCAACTTTTCCATGTACACCAAGTAATCTTCTCAAGATATACCTGCTCCTGATAGGGATTTAACCCTTCAGATATAGCAACCAAAGTCCATACTTCGTTGGTGTATAAGGATTCCATCTCAGATCACTAAGCATCCAGCCATTCTTACAGAGTCTTACTCCTGATGGCCAGCTCGAAACTAGTTGGGTCATCATCTCATGATGCAATCCTCGCTCCCACTGTCATAGAGAAACAGAAGTATCTCTCAGGTGGGTGAGGAACCCTACTAGATCGGCGGAGAGGCTGAGGTTCGTTGGTAACTATCGAATCCTTTGGTTCTTTCAAATCTTCAGCTGCAGTTTGTATAGCTGGAACCTTTCCAGTTCTACATTACAGACCTTGCCTCGAGCTTGTCCGGATTTTGCTTTCAGACATAGGCCGGACAACTCCAAATCTTAACCAACTTAAGACATGTGTTCTTCCCATTCCATATCACATATGAAGCGGTAGGCAACTGATTTGATTAGAACCCTATTCAATAGGTATGCATCTTCATAAGTGCATAACTCCCAAAAGGAAAAAGGTAACTCAGTATTACTCATCATAGAGCACACCTTATCACATAGGGTGTAATTGCTCCGCCCCGATATACCATCGTGCTATGGTGTATACGGAGGAGTAATGCTGAGAGAGAATCTCATTCTTCTTTAGAAAAGTCCAGAATTTCCGTGCTCAAGTATTCTCCTCCTCGATCACATCAAAGGACATAATACTTATACCCTTATTGGTTCTCTACTTCTAACTTATATTCTGTGAATACCTCAAAAGGTTCGGACTTATGTTTCAACAGGAACATATGACTGAATCTTGAGAGATTATCAGAGAATATAATGAAGTATAAAGAACCAGTCCTGGCATGTGTAGACAGGAGACCTTACATACATCATCATGTATCAGTCCCAAGAGTTTACCAACTCTTTCTCTGTTTCCAATAAACAGAGCTATGGTCATCTTATCTTTGTGACATGACTGGCAAGTTTCACAAGATGTAAATTCAAACTGATTTAAATATACATCTAAATGTAACTTCAGCCAGTCGGGTCGCAATGATATGACCTAGTCTACAATGCCTCAAGAAGAATTCGTTCATTTCTGAACTCTTCCTCTTGTGCGCGTTCTGAATACAAAGAACTGTAGTTTGATTTAGAACGTTAATGCTTTTAGATAACGCGCCTAAACCGATCAACTTTTGATATAGGAAATGTTCAAAACATTATCCAACAATACAAAATTATATCATTTCTTTACTAATAAAGAGACTGATATGATTTTGTATATCAGGTTCGGTATCTAATAGCATTTGTTCAGAATCAATGTATCCGTAATACAGGGTGACAGTGACCAACAGACTTGGCTGCAACACTTGCCCCGTTTTCTGCCTCATGAAACTTATCACCCGTTCTCAGTTTTTCTACCTTTTTGTAGCCCTATGTAACAGATTACATATCTGGGATCCTGATCCGGTATCATATACCCAGGATGCAGAGGATACTGAGAAATAGTTCTTTGTAACGAACATACCCGAAGGAGATGCATCATATGCACTGTCTTCGTTTGGGCGGCATGGGAAATCTGGTATTCCCCAATTTCCTGCTCTGTCTTATAACAATTATAAGTTGGAGCGGGACCAACGTTCCCCAGCTCAGTATAACAAGCGGGTTCGGTCAATAATCCGTATTATTATCTTGATTAAGGCGTGATATGGTCGCTACCTGGAGAGAGAGAGAAGAAAACACTCAGCGTGCGCTCTGTCAAGAATAGATTGGTTATTATTTTATCTAATCAGGATGGCTCCCACTGCTTTTTATCAAATCTTCCTTCAAACCCTAAAAGGAAAGACTAGCCGTGATTAATTACACACTACAAGTTCGCCAATCTTTCAGCCAGGCCAGTGTCGGTACTTTGAGGGAGGTCCCCCGTGCTTTCGCACGAACCTAATTACTGTAAACCTCGTTTTCCCAGAGGCGTAACCCCGTTGACACCTTTCTAGACACCTACTTGATCGGCTAATTGTAATGTATAAAACTCTCCCAGGAGTAACAATTACTCGCAGCGGGTATCGGGATCCAACTATCTCATAGAAGGTATGCAATCTCATTGCAAATTTCAACACTTGAAATTCCCGATAATATTTTGCCCCGAACGATCTATGACCTTGACAAGGTCAACAAACCATAGACCGCAAGTCAAGTTCAACCCGTCATTTCTTGATTGAATCAAACCCACCCGCACGACCCTTGACAAGGTCAACAAGGCCGCACGACTACCCTAACCCAATCTGCATCATATGCATAAGCAGATAAATAATGGTTAGCTACCGCACACTGCGCCTTGACAAGGTCAACAAGCGCAACACGAATACTAAACAGGATTTATCTGAAATGACGGAGGGCTACGACAGGTTTTTCTAAAAACCTATTGCGTAATGAACTTGATATCGTTATAGAATCAAATGATTTTGAAATGGAGTGTTTTTGAGGCTTTTCTAGTTTTGCTAAAGGAGTCACTCCCGGTGAAGGGATCGTCGGTCCTTTCCTCGTCGAATGAGGTGCGGGATATATCATATATATCACTGTGCAAAGAAAAAACACTTAAAAGCTATCAAAAGAAAAACCGAGTGTGTAGCATCTGCCAGTTATTGCTAAAGGAGTCACTCCCGGTGAAGGGATCTCGGTCCTTTCCTCATCGAATAAGGTGCAGGATATATCATATATACCTCTGTGCAAAGCAAGAACTGTAGCTACCTGTTTTATTTTGAAATTCGATTCTACAACATCTTAGGTTTCTTTTATTTCATTAATCACATTAATGAAGTCCCATCATTTAAGTACCTAAACATCACAGATAAATACGACGTACACTTATGCCATCCGCATTCGCCTCGATGTCCCCTCGTGCACCGTTAGGTTAGGTAACTAACGGCAGAGCGGGGCAGGGCTAGCGCGGGTGTAAAACATAAGTAACATCTATATAATATATCATATATACTATATACAGTATCTATCACAGAACATCACATGATCACATCATAGATATCGCAGCAGAAGAAACATATGAAATATTGGATATACTAGGACGTCCGTGTTTTCAATACGAGCCAGTATAAAACACGGATTCCACGGTCGTGATGAATAGCCAAACCCACACCCCTAGACCCCTACGAGAGCGGGGAAGCAACCCCACCAATTCTGGAGTTAGGAGACCCGGACTCGACTCCTCGAGTTAGTCTCCCACTGGACTCCAGAACCCGGTTACTTGTGCCCTCCTCCTTGGGTCTATCCTAGTGCGGAAAAGTAAATAATATACAAACGGTGACAACTTCCGCAACCTGGAAGTGCCCCAATAAAAGAATATTACATACAAGTTTTTACATGAATGAAAATGAAAAACACTCATCTCACATAAAGACCCCCCGGCTATTCAAACACGACGATCCAGTATAACATATCCAGCAACACATAACATCACATGTCATCAACGTAAGTAAATATGTCCATCCCAATTGTCGTTGACATATAGCAACGAAACCGGCGATATCACATATTACACTTACGGTCACAGAAAAGAAAGTGTAAAACTACAACAGTTGGAATCCGCAACCACCTCAGACATCGCATGCCTGACCAAATGAATTACTTAGACATCGCATGCCTAACAATTATAAACCCCGCATTTTAGTCTCAAAATCGAAAACTTTTTTCAATATCAAGTCGGGCAATTCAACAAGATTCCCGACATCCTGATCGAATACTCGTCGCAAACTTCAGTAGGCGGCCGCACCCCTGACGCCGTCGACGAAGTGCACCAAGGCGGAACACCGCTACCGCGAGCACCCGAACGGATGCTTTCGGCGATGGGGTTCTCCTACAGTCACTTGGTCGGGACTATGGAGTGAGGCTGTCTATTAAGTTTACCCGGCGAGTATCCGCGTACGCTACGTGATTGCGACGGACTTTTGATCACATCAAAATTCCGTGGCAACCGATCAAGTGAGACTAAACTGCTATGTTTATAACATTCATTAAGTTATCTCATAACTTCTTGTGAATTCCAATTATTGTATCCCATTCCGGATAAATAGAAAATGTTAAACTTTTCGATCGAACAATCAAACACCCAAGGTTTCCCAATACAGATCAACACATGAAATAAGTCTAACAACATTCAGTTCGTGCCTCAGTACCAACGGTCCAACTGTAGAAGGGTCAAGCCAACGCCTCACATGTGGCACGCCGTACTGCCCCAAACCCGAAGGTTCAAAGGGCAGTTCAAGACGGTCACATAATCGAGTTAAGGTTTGTTGTCTTCTAGAGGGACCATCGCGTTACTTGCACTACTTAGAACGTCGTTAAACAACGGAAAAATCCAACAATTGGAAATTTCCCGGCAGGGGAAAAAGTGGGTATTTATATCCGATCGAACTTTTTAACATATTCTAAAAATATATCCGGAAAACCACACAGACAAAATTTGATAATCCGATCGAATATACGAAGTCCCAACACAACCCAGAATACTCTACTGTAGAGTCACAATAAAAATACCGCAGAAAATACAGAATTATATTATATGAGTTACTGTGCAGAAATTATTAAACAAGGGAACAGTACGGCCGCGGAACCGCCGCACCATGCATAGCACGTGCCGCGGTTCCGCGGTGGAAAAGTTGATTCAGGCCCTCGTATTTCACAGTAATTCAAATAACACCCTGCTTATGTTTCTGCATATTTTTAATTGACAAAAATGCACAGTTTTGAAAAAAGGACAGAGAGCATGGGAAATATGCGGTTTCGGGTTCGATCGGACTTCAAACTCCGTCTAAACTTCGCCTAAGGCTCTAGCTAGGCTCTGATACCACTGTAGGGTTCCTAGGCACACTAGTGAGGTCTCACAAGCCATCGACCATGGCAATTTCAAAAAATTCTAGGTGCCGAGAAGCCCGACTACGGATCGTTGGCTAGAAAACTAGGCGAAAAGAAAACTAGTTAACAACTTAGCTAGGGTTTAAACGGAAATACAAACTTTGTAGATCCGGTGCTCCACCTCCATAACTCCGCATCGAAGTTCCTTTGCTGTTCAAAACATATCTCGGGCTCTAGCGTCGGCTTCGTCGGATAATAAGTGAGCTAGGTCGTCGATGTCCATGCCGAAGATGATCTACGTCGAGGCATCACTAGATCAAGCTCCAACTTCACCAAGACTAAAAGGGAGAGGGATGATCATATCAAACACCCACAAGCCGCAAGCGGTCTGCTAAACGTAACGGCCACCCGGGTATTGAGCGATCAGAAGATCGACGAGCAAGCCCGCTCACACTCCTGTGAATCCAACCAGTAACACTTACCGTACAGTCCGGTCTGTCCGTCTGATCTGTCGTATATCTCGCCTAGGGGTGGTAAACGTCAGACCCCAATAGCTCGATAAGTCGTGTCGATATGAGGTCTATAACAATTCGAGAAACTACTGGTAACACTTACCAGTAAATCTCAGCAACCCTGGCCAGGGATTTCCTGTTATAGCCAATCGAACACAGCGCAACATCAATCCCCTATACCGGGAGAGACGAATCCCCTCCTATCGCTCATTGCCTCCATATTACTCGGGACTGTACCCAAAAACCACCGTTTTGCACGCCCTCTTGGACGTGGTAAGATGGAAATCAAAGCACAGTGGGAACCACTCAAGACTCTATGACGATCTCGGGTCAACAGACTACTCTGTACCAGTGTCACCAGAGAACTGCCATCTGACGTGAGGTATAATACCATCTGGGAGTTCTCGGCGAGTCCGTCCAGTGTACCCAGTCTCTACTGAGCACCCGTATATCATCTCTGATGTCAAACACCAATGGATATGGGATCATCCATAGCCCATCTGTATGGGTCGAGAAGGTATACGGTAGTCTACTCTGGTATATCGATGCCCCGTCTCGATACACCCTCGACTAGGGACTTTGAAGGATGTACTTATGGACTACCATGTCCCCACTAGTATGATCCGCATCATAGTCCAGGTAGTCAAGTACACATCCTAAGGGCTTTACCAACATGTAACAGAGAGACAATCAGTATACACGTTAAGGTAAAAAGCAACCAGATAGCATACTATCATGTCGAGCAAGAAAGTCCTCCCTATATATGTCCCAGCATCCACTACAATATACATCCTATGTACAGTAATGGCCTCTAGGGCATACATATAACTAACACTCCCTCAATCATCATAATCACCTAACTGCGATTACGATAATTGCATTGAGGGCACCATAGCCAACAATCTCCCACTTGCACTTAAGGCCAATTATTGCAATGTCGCATACTCACAACCCGTGTGATACCGAACACCCAACTCCTCTACTAATCAGTTTCACAAATCTCGTTTGTAAAACTATTGTTTTCGAGAAATAGCCTCAGTGAGTGGATCCGCTTTGATGTTTCTTTCTATGTCTCTCTTTATCTCAAGTTCGCGGAGATAGCCATCTCCCGAAATGAGCAATACATGTCTTAGAATATATTTGGATATCTGATGGGACCTAGTTCATAAATGAACTCCAAATCCAGTAAACTTCTTAGACTGTATCGTCAACTAAATTTAATCAGTATCCAGCTCCACACCTACCTCAGTATCCGCTTGGACCACCTGTCCAAAATACTGCCCCTCGTCAAGATGGAAAACTATAACTCTTACAGTCGCTCTGTCATCCAGGTCACCTTGAAAGCTTGGAATGATAACCGTCTCCTGAAGGAAGCTGCCGTTATCAAATCCCTAGAACATCCACTTATGTTTCAAAATTGCTTCCGAACGTTTCTCCAGGATTTGATTAATATCAAATTACTGCATCTAGTGCAAAAACAATATCTGGTGTGGTACTTGACATCTCATGATTGACGCAATTGCCTAAGCAAGTGATATGCCAATCATGCACATCCCTCTCCCTTTTAGTCTGTAAGACACCTTCAGAGAGGGTGACTCCATCACCCGCCGGTATACTACCGTGCTAGGAGTCGTCCATTCTAAAATACCTTTAGAATACTGTCTAAGTACCCAGATTGGAACACTTCCTAAATCTAAATCTAAAACAATAGATCTAGTAACCAGAACGCCTGATATAATATCCATATCCTTTGTAGAGAAACCACTGTGTGACAACCACAGTATAACCGATCGTAGTATAGGAATTTCACTTCCTACTTTGTGTATGTAATCCAAATATCAGGACATCACACCCTACTACCTTCTTAACAGATCCATCTCCTATTTTGATGAAGTCAAAGCCCAAGACTGTCACATCAAAATTAGAAGATCTATCTCCACTATATCTGCTTTAGTCTATAAACAGACACAAACTACTTGTCCCCTATGCTTCCGCTGCTCCCACTGACCACGATAACCCTCTGGCAGAGTTATATACAGATGCACTTCTAAAACTAGTTTAGAACGACGCTATACTCATCCTCCTGCCGGGTCTCATAGTCTAGAACAACAGTAATGGCAAGTCTGGGTAAATAAGAACCTCCCTGTCACCATCCTTGAGGATACCGGAGTACCTCTCGGGTGCCTGAGGTTACCCACCATATCTACGGAGTGGCTAATGGAATGTCAAACCTGATTGAATCTTTAGATCCTATTAAATTTTCAGTAATCGTTTGCGGTTCTGGAATCACTTCCAGTTCTACCATACTCCCATTTCTATTTTCTTAAAAAATCCATTTTACTAAAACTATGGCGAGTCAAGAACAATATCACTATTGATCTTCTAGATGGTAGAAAGTTAACCATCGTTATAGCCCGGGTTAACCCACAAATAGTCATTACAGAAACGTGCCTTGAGTTATTTTGAGTCTGGTTTTAAGCATAAGCTGGACAACTCCCCGTACCTTAACAACGTTAAGATCTGAACCATTCTATATACGATATAGAAACAGAGGCACTGATTTAATTGGAACCAGATTCAAATCATGCAGCTGTCTCCAGTGCATGTCAACTAAATGAAAGGAGGCCGATCATCGTTACTCAATTTAGGAATGCATCCAGATATGAGTAACCTGAAAGAGAAACAAGTTTCTCAAAACCATTACTATCAACTGAATACCAAACACAAGTATCTACATCTTCGATCACCTTGAAGAATCCCGATACTTGCATCACGTGGTTCTCTACTTTATTCTTGTACCTATAACTTCTTAAAAATTAGACCTTGTATTTCTACGAAACGCTTGTCTAAAAACTAGAGAAGTCATAAGTAAACAGAATATAGTATGAGGACCAACCCCATTGTCTCAATGGACACTGGACAACATACAATACTTTGTATAAGTCCCCTGAGTTCAATAAGTCAAACCCTGTGCGTCGTAGGTTGAAAACTGTACTTACGGTTAAGAAGAATTACACCGCTATTGAATGCTACTTACCTAACCATCAACTGATATAGGTAAATGTCATGGACATAATTTCAAAAAGTTATATCTCACTTTATAAAATAAACGTACAAATATATCAGTTTGAAATTGGTGTATAACACCGGATATTAAAAACCAAATATTTGCCATCCGGCAAAAACCCGGGCGATTTCCTCAAATATCACCAATTACAACGAATCCCGATATAATGAGGATGATAACCTAATTCCCAATAACTTATTCCCACTCATCATCTGTAAAACAATACAGATGTGAGAATCATACCTGGTAAATACATACCCTGGAGTAAGGATCTAATTGGGAAATCAGTTTTATATTAACAACGCACAGTGAAATTCAAACATGAAAATGTTTCAAAAGGGGTATCCGGGTATTCTAAGTAACGCCTCTTCCATTATCAGATTCATGACTGTAACGGTATATTTCCTGGCCATCTCTCCAAATCCTTTTATTTGTCTTTACTCATTACTTTCTATATACCCCCTCAGGCTCAATGGTTTTCTTCATTCCCTACCATTCGGTACCAGCCTATGATTTGGAAGAAGACTATCCAATAAGCATAATAGGTATACTCTCCTAATCCTAGGAGTACTCGCAACCTGAGAGAAGGTGATGATAAAAGACAACTGAATAAACCTTATTCCTATTTCTCCTGAACCAGAATCCATCCCCGAACTGGAACAAGTTCCTTCGAGTTCGTATATAACCATACGATGGATTTATCCAATGGAAGTGGATGTTCGTAGTGATACGGGGTGTTCTGGAGAAATACAAAGGTGAAGTAAGAGTGGCGATGAAATATGTGGTTTGGTCGTGAATGATAGCAGTCGTAATTTACTTTGTCATCTTTCTAATCCCTTTATTTGTCTTTACTTATTACCTTCTGTACACCAACCTTAGGCTAATTTGCTTTCTTCATTCCTTACCTTTCGGCACATGCCTATGGTTTGGAAGAAGACTATCCAATAAGCATAATAGGTGTACTCTCCTAATTCTAGGAGCCCTCACAACCTGAGAGAAGGTAAAAGGAAAAGAAAACTGAATAGTCCTATTCAATCTCTCCAGAACCAGAATCCATCCTCGAATCTCTAACAAGTTCCTTCGAGTTCGTATAAACCATACGATGGATTTATCCAAAGGATGTGGATGTTCGTAGTGATACGGGGTGTTCTGGAGAAATGCAAAGCGTAAAAGAAGGAGTGGCAATGTTGTATGCAACTCAGACAATCCAAAAGCCGGTATTTTAAGAAAGTTCGGTTAACTTGGTTATAGAGTCATAGTCTAGGGTCGAGCTATGGTCGCATCCAGAGAGAGAAAAGAAACACTCAGCGTGCACTCTAATCTAGATCAAAATGGTTAATCACTTTATCTAATCAGGATGTCTCCCACCGTATCCTCAAATTCTCCTCCAAACCTGAAAGAAAAATTAGTCGGGATCACCCGAGGAGTAAACAAACTTATTAGTGGGAATCGGGATCCAATTATCATCGCATGATAACCTGATGGAATCCACTCAAGTCACCGCACTCCAGAAGGTATGCGCATGCCTGGCAAGTTTCAGTTTCTTTAGAAACTCCCGATGTGATTTTTACCCCTAGGACCCAAGTGACCTTGATGAATAATCAACAAATCAAAAGGTCCTAGTCAAGTTCAACCCGTCATTATCTTGATTGCGCTAAACACACCCGCACAGCCCTTGACGAATAATCAACAAAGTTATACGCATGTTCTAACCAATCCACATATCCATGCGACAGAGAAGTATTACAGAGCTACCGCACACTATGCCTCGGCGAATAGCAACGACAAACGTAGCGCAAATACTAAGCAATACAAATCTGAAATTATCGAGGGCTACGGCTGGTTTTTGGCGAGAAAACTTTAACGTAACGAACATGATATCGTTGAAAGAACCGGATAGCTTTTTATAAATATATAGTGGCGAAAACCTTTGCTAAAGAGGTCACTCCTGGTGAAGGGATCTCGGCTCTTTCCTTGTCGAATGAGGTGCAGGATATTCCAACTGAATACCATGCAAAGCAAAAAGTAATCGACTATAGTGATGTTATTACCCTGACGCAAACCTCTGCCCAAGGGGTCACTCCCGATGAAGGGATCTCGGCCCTTGCCTCGTCGAATGAGGTTCTGGATATTCATAACCGAATACATCTGTGCAAAACAAAAGAAAACGTCCTTGTAATAACAGCTTTTTGAATTATTGTTCCAATAACATCATTTATAGGTTTGTTTTATCCTTGCATTTATCAAAATCAACGCAGTCCCATCAATTAATTACACCAAAAAAGAACGAAAATATAATGTACGTATATGCCATCCGCATTTTCCACTGGGTCCCGTCATCACCCGTTAGGTTACTTAACTAACGACAGAGCGGGGACTGGACTAGTGCAGGTGTAAAACATATACAACATCCACTAGTATATATATCAATATATAATAATCGCTTCAGGTATGATAAATGCAACATTACGAAAAAGTAATAAGCATCACAGAACAATACAGATAATCTGGAAGACCCGGGTTTCCTTTGAGCCGCAAGTGAAATCCGACATTCCCCTGGTCGTGTGGATAGCCT
This sequence comes from Agapanthus africanus, assembly GCA_030015575.1. Classification (NCBI taxonomy): domain Eukaryota; kingdom Viridiplantae; phylum Streptophyta; class Magnoliopsida; order Asparagales; family Amaryllidaceae; genus Agapanthus; species Agapanthus africanus. Next base: position 198,211,530 of record JASDDO010000028.1, on the reverse strand, counting down.
GTGCAATAAAAATCTAGACCCCTACGAGCGTGGCAAGTTACCCGCCAAATCCTGAAGGGAGGCAGCCCCCTTCAGCAAAGTGAATGGACCACCTAGCACTTCACGGAATCTGGTAACTTGAGCACCCCTCCTTGGGTCATCCTATACCCCCTACGAGTGCGGCGAATAGCCCGCCAATTCTAGAGTGAAGCCACCTCCGTCTCAAAGCTATGAGATGCGGGCCCGTTGCCCTCTAGACCCGGCTATCCGTGCACTCCACCACGGGGTAATCCTAGTACAGAAAAGAAAATATGTACAACGGGTACATCGACCTCAACCAGGTCATGCCCCAAACAAATAATATACAAACAGGCAGTGACGGCAGTCCATATGTCGGATGCTCGCCCCGCGATATCAAATGTACAAATAAAACTAAACTGCACTACCATTGCACCCAAGCTATCCACCGCGACAAATCCGCAATATTACAGCACAACACAGAACATCAACATGAATGTCACGTTCGCAAACCCGTCTAAAAGAGCTATCGCAGCTAGACAAGATATACCGCTCGAATGACATTCACGGTCGCAGATAGTAATGTAAGTACTGTGAACTATCATATTTAAAATTTCGATTGACAAAATTTCCCGAAGTGGGCCCCAAGTGCAAAACCCAGCACTCAAACAAATCTGAGCCAAAACAACATATTCCAGAAACCACAATTCCACATGCAAGACACCCAGAAGAAAAATGGTACACTGTTGCCGCCATACCGCCGCGCAACCACGACAACCATGATGTTTCCGCCGCGGTTCCGCGGCTCGATGATGAGAACATTCTCTCAAATTTCTTCAGGGTTCCTAAAAAGCCTGCATGATTTTCTAACACACTGAAAATAATTTTTTGACCAGTTTAAAAATTCGACTGAAACTTCATGAATGGAAATACGGTTTTGGAAATTTGGTTCGATCGATATTTTAAACATGTTAGAACAAGCTAGTAAGGGTTAATTGCCTGGCTCTGATACTATATTGGGTTACGGCAGCGCCCCAGCCATCAAACCGTGGCCAAATGCGGAACAAAAAATTTTCAAAACTTGGCGCTACCATAAAAAAATACCCGGATCATTCCATTAACCATTAACTAGCAATCTACAAAGAAGTTAGAATGGCTATACCAATCGATCCGTGTCCTTCGGTCTTTAGCCACCATCCCTAGCACCTCGCGGCATCTCCGATCTCGCTCGATCTCCGGTCTCCTTGTCAAAGTGGCACCACGTCAAGAAATCTTTTTACGGGCTCCCGCTTCAAACCAAAGCAACTCGAACATGAAGTTTGCTAGCCGACATGTCCTAGGTGAAGTAGAGAATGTGTGTGATAACTTTTTCTCAATACACCGATGGATTCTCAACTCATGAGAGGGATGAGTGGAGGTTGAAGAAGATGCCATTGATGAGGAAATTGTGAGCTCAAAAAAGAGAAAGAAAAAGAAGAGCTTTGTTATTGTGTGAGATAAAAATGAGAGAGCAATAGAATCAAATTTCAAGAGCCAACCCCACACTCTGATGGCTGCCCTCTTTCTCTCTCCATCTCAGTCTCACCTAATAAATCAATCAACAAGTGGACATGGCACAAATAATACCATGAGTCACTAAATTGCACATGCCACATTAATTGCTCTTCATGATGACTTGCACTCACAATTTCCATTTAATAAACATTAACCCAAATGTTTATAACAATAAATAGAATGGTATCTTCTAAAGTAAACTCATGACGGATCACAAGAATACCCCTCACATGTATATACATACCTGCATCCGCATTCTGACTGAATGCGGATGCAATGAGATGAAAGCAATCCAATAAATCTAATACTAGGATCCGGCTTAAACCAAAGCCCACTAGTATGATCCGTCCGATCATGATCCGTGCATAAGTGCACGTATATGATCGAACCCTACCATAATACCATACGGCCTCTACAACGTTTCGCCCGAACTAGAGAAATTTTCTGTAGGGGATTCTAATGACTCATCAATACGCTTGTAGTAGGTTTAATCACAAGCACGACAGTGGTACTAGTTGTACGTAACGGCTATCCAGGTATTGAGCGAAAGGGAAGATGATGAGCGAACTCATCCTGAACCCAACTGAGCCTGACAGTGACAATATCCGTCTGGTCTGTTCGTCTAAGAGTATCGCATATCGGGTCTAGGGGGTGGATAAAGTCAGACCCCTAACAACACGATAAATCGTGTCGGTAGAAAAACCATCACCACTTGAGAAACTACTGATCCTAGATCAGTAATTCTCAACTACATTGGCCAAGATTTTTTAGTGATGGTCACCCATGCACTGTGCGACATCAATCCCAATAGCGGGAGAAACGAATCCCCGACGATCCGCTCACTGCCTCCATGTGGTTCGGGACTGTACCCAACTAAAACTTGTTTGCATGACTCCTTTGAGCCATGGTAGGGTAGTAATCAAAGCACAGTGGGAACTCACACGAGATAAATGACGATCTCAGGTCGACAGACTAACTTGTACAGATGTCACCTGGGAACTGCTATCTGACAATAGGTATAATACCAACTAATAAGTTCCTGGCGAGTCCGTCCAGTGTACTTATAACCCAATGAGCACCTGTATACTATCTTAGGTGAACAAACTAACACCAATGGCTTGTGAGACCTGGCCACCGCCTCTCGTCGGGGTCTCGATCAGTATACACTAGTCTACTCTGGAGTATCGATGCCCAGTCTCGAAACTCCCGCGACTAAGAACATTTAAGGATGCGCTTATAGATCACCAGCTCCTACGTATATGATCACCATCATAATGTTGGTAGTCAAGAAAGAATCTTATGGGCTTTATCAACATGTTATAGTGATGATAAAGACAAACCAGATAGCATACTATCATCTTGAGTAAACTCTTTTATTAGTATAGTTCCTCCCTCAATCATCATAATCACCTAACTGTGATTACGATAATTGTCTTGAGGGCACCATAGCCAACAATCTCCCACTTGCACTTAAGGCCAATTATTGCGATGTCGCATACTCACAACCCGTGTGATACCGAACACCCAACTCCTCTACTAATCAGTTTCACAAATCTCGTTTGTAAAACTATTGCTTTCAAGAAATAGCCTCAGTGAGTGGATCCGCTTTGATGTTTCTTTCTATGTCTCTCTTTATCTCAAGTTCGCGGAGATAGCCATCTCCCGAAATGAGCAATACATGTTTTAGATTATATCTGGATATCTGATGGGACCTACTTCATAAATGAACTCCAAATCCAGTAAACTTCTTAGACTGTATCGTCAACTAAATTTAATCAGTATCCAGCACCACACCTACCTCAGTATCCGCTTGGACCACCTGTCCAAAATACCTCCCCTCATCAAGAGGGAAAACTATAACTCTTACATTCGCTCTGTCATCTAGGTCACCTTGAAAGCTTGGAATGATAACCGTCTCCTGAAGGAAGCTGCCGTTATCAAATCCCTAGAATATCCACTTATGTTCTAAAATTGCTTCCGAACGTTTCTCCAGGATTGGATTAATATCAAATTATTGCATCTAGTGCAAAAACAACATCTGGTGTGGTACTTGACATCTTATGATTGACGCAATTGCCTAAGAAAGTGATGTGCCAATCATATACATCCCTCTCCTTTTTAGTCTGTAAGACATCTTCAGAGAGGGTGACTCCATCACCAGCCGGTATTCTATCGTGCTAGGAGTCGTCCATTCTAAAATACCATTAGAATACAGTTTAAGTACCCAGATTGAAACACTTTCTAAATCTAGATCTAAAACAATAGATCTAGTAACCAAAACGCCTGATATAATATCCATATCCTTTGTAGAGAAACCACTGTGTGACAACCACAGTATAACCGATCGTAGTATAGGAATTTCACTTCCTACTCTGTGTATGTCATCCAAATATCAGGACATCACACCCTACTACCTTCTTAACAGATCCATCTCCTATTTTGATGAAGTCAAAGCCCATGACTGTCACATCAAAATTAGATGATCTATTTCCACTATATCTGCTTTACTCTATAAATAGACACAAGCTACTCGTCCCCTTTGCTTCCGCTGCTCCCACTGACTACGACAACCCTCTGGTAGAGTCATATACACATGCACTTCTAAAACTAGTTTAGAACGACGCTATACTCATCCTCCTGCCGGGTTTCATAGTCTAGAACAACAGTAATGGCATGTCTGGGTAAACAAAAACCTCCCTGTCACCATCCTTGAGGATACCGGAGTACCTCTCGGGTGTCTGAGGTTACCCACGATATCTGCGGAGTGGCAAATGGAATGTCAAACCTGATTGAATCTTTAGATCCTATTAAATTTTCAGTAATCGTTTGCGGTTCTGGAATCACTTCCAGTTCTACCATACTCCCATTTCTATTTTCTTAAAAAATCCATTTTACTAAAACTGTGGCGAGTCAAGAACAATATCACTATTGATCTTCTAGATGGTAAAAAATTAACCCTCGTTATAGCCCGGGTTAACCCACAAATAGCAATTATATAAACGTGCCTTGAGTTATCCTGAGTCTGGTTTTAAGCATAAGCTGGACAACTCCCCGTACCTTAACAACATTAAGATATGAACCATTCTATATACCATATAGAAACAGAGGCACTGATTTAATTGGAACCAGATTCAAATCATGCAGCTGTCTCCAGTGCATGTCAACTAAATGGAAGGAGGCCGATCATCGTTACTCTACTTAGGAATGCATCCAGATATGAGTAACCTGAAAGGGAAACAAGTTTCTCAAAACCATTACTATCAACTGAATACCAAACAAAAGTATCTACATCTTCGATCACCTTGAAGAATCCCGATACTTGCATCACGTGGTTCTCTACTTTATTCTTGTACCTATAACTTCTCAAAAATTAGACCTTGTATTTCTACGAAACGCTTGTCTAAAATCTAGTGAAGTCATAAGCAAACAGAATTTAGCATGTGGACCAACCCTATTGTCCAAATGGACACTGGACAACATACAATACTTTGTATAAGTTCCCTGAGTTCAATAAGTCAAACCCTGTGCGTCGTAGGTTGAAAACTGTACTTATGGTTAAGAAGAATTACACCGCTATTGAATACTCCTTACCTAACCATCAACCGATATAGGTAAATATCATGGACATAATTTCAAAAAGTTATATCTCACTTTATAAAATAAATGTACAGATATATCAGTTTGAAATTGGTGTATAACAACGGATATTCAAAACCAAATATTTGCCATTCGGCAAAAACCCAAGCGATTTCCTCACATATCACCAATTACAACGAATCTCGATATAATGAGGATGATCACCTAATTCCCAATAACTTATTCCCACACATCATCTGTAAAACCATACAGATGTGAGAATCATTCCTGGTAAATACATACCCTGGAGTAAGGATCTAATTGGGAAATCAGTTTTATATTAACAACGCACTGTGAAACTCAAACATGGAAATATTTCAAAAGGGGTATCCGGGTATTCTTAGTAATGCCTCTTCCATTATCAGACTCATGACTGTAACGGTATATTTCCTTGCCATCTCTCCAAATCCCTTTATTTGTCTTTACTCATTACCTTCTGTATACCCCCTCAGGCTTAATGGTTTTCTTCATTCCCTACTGTTTGGCACCAGCCTATGATTTGGAATAAGACTATCCAATAAGCATAATAGGTGTACTCTCCTAATTCTAGGAGTACTCGCAACCTGAGAGAAGGTGATGATAAAAGACAACTGAATAAACCTTATTCCTATTTCTCCTGAACCAGAATCCATCCCCGAACTGGAACAAGTTCCTTCGAGTTCGTATATAACCATACGATGGATTCATCCAATGGAAGTGGATGTTCGTAGTGATACGGGGTGTTCTGGAGAAATACAAAGGTGAAGTAGGAGTGGCGATGAAATATGTGGTTTGGTCGTGAATGATAGCAGTCGCAACTTACTTTGCCCTCTTTCTAATCCCTTTATTTTTCTTTACTTATTACCTTCTGTAAACCAACCTTAGGCTAATTTGTTTTCTTCATTCCCTACCTTTCGGCACATGCCTATAGTTTGGAAGAAGACTATCCAATAAGCATAATAGGTGTACTCTCCTAATTCTAGGAGCCCTCATAACCTGAGAGAAGGTAAAAGGAAAAGAAAACTGAATAGTCCTATTCAATCTCTCCAGAACCAGAATCCATCCTCGAATCTGTAACAAGTTCCTTCGAGTTCGTATAAACCATACGATGGATTTATCCAATGGATGTGGATTTTCGTAGTGATACGGGGTGTTCTAGAGAAATGCAAAGCGTAAAAGAAGGAGTAGCAATGTTGTATGCAACTCAGACAATCCAAAAGCCGGTATTTTAAGAAAGTTCGGTTAACTTGGTTATAGAGTCATAGTCTAGGGTCGAGCCATGGTCGCAGCCAGAGAGAGAGAAAAGAAACACTCAGCGTGCACTCTAACCTAGATCAAAATGGTTAATCACTTTATCTAATCAGGATGTCTCCCACTGTATCCTCAAATTCTCCTCCAAACCTGAAAGAAAAATTAGTCGGGATCACCCGAGGAGTAAACCAACTTATCAGTGGGAATCGGGATCCAACTATCATCGCATGATAACCTGATGGAATCCACTCAAGTCACCACACTCCAGAAGGTATGCGCATGCCTGGCAAGTTTCAGTTTCTTTAGTAACTCCCGATGTGATTTTTACCCCTAGGACCCAAGTGACCATGACGAATAATCAACAAATCAAAAGGTCCTAGTCAAGTTCAACCCGTCATTATCTTGATTGCGTTAAACCCACCCGCACAGCCCTTGACGAATAATCAACAAAGTCATACGACCGTCCTAACCAATCCACATAACCATGCGATAGAGAAGCACTACAGAGCTACCGCACACTACGCCTCGGCGAATAGCAACAACAAACGTAGCACGAATATTAAGCAATACTAATCTGAAATGACGGAGGACTACGGCTGGTTTTTGGCGAAAAACTTTTAACGTAATGAACTTGATATCGTTGAAGGAACCGGATAGCTTTTTATAAATATATAGTGGCGAAAACCTTTGCTAAAGAGGTCACTCCCGGTGAAGGGATCTCGGCTCTTTCCCTGTCGAATGAGGTGCAGGATATTCTAACTGAATACCATGCAAAGAAAAAAGTAATCAACTATAGTGAAGTTATTACCCTGACGCAAACCTCTGCCCAAGGGGTCACTCCCAATGAAGGGATCTCGGCCCTTGCCTCGTCGAATGAGGTGCTGGATATTCATAACCGAATATCTCTGTGCAAAACAAAAGAAAACGTCCTTGTAATAACAGATTTTTGAAATATTGTTCCAATAACATCATATATAGGTTTGTTTTATCCTTGCATTGATCAAAATCAACGCAGTCCCAACAATTAATTACACCATAAAAGAACGAAAATATAATGTACATATATGCCATCCGCATTCGCCACTGGGTCCTGTCATCACCCGTTAGGTTACTTAACTAACGACAGTGCGGGGACTGGACTAGTGCGGGTGTAAAACATATACAACATCTATTAGTATATATATCAATATATAATAATCGCTCCAGGTTTGATAAATGCAACGTCACGAAAAAGTAATTAGCATCACAGAACAATACAGATATTCTGGAAGACCCGGGTTTCCTTTGAGCCGCAAGTGAAACTCGACATTCCCCTGGTCCTGTGGATAGCCTGTGCAATGAAAATCTAGACCCCTACGAGCGTGGCATGTTATCCACCAAAACCTGAAGCGAGGTAGCCCCCTTAAGCAAAGTGAATGGACCACCCAGCACTTCACGGAATCTGGTAACTTGAGCACCCCTCCTTGGGTCATCCTATACCCCCTACGAGTGCGGCGAATAGCCCGCCAATTCTAGAGTGAAGCCACCTCCGTCTTAAAGCTATGAGATGCGGGCCCGTTGCCCTCTAGACCCAGCTATCCGTGCACTCCACCACGGGGTAATCCTAATACAGAAACGAAAATATGTACAACGGGTACATCGACCTCAACCAGGTCGTGCCCCAAACAAATAATATACAAACAGGCAGTGACGGCAGTCCACATGTCGGATGCTCTCCCCGCGATATCAAATGTACAAATAAAACTAAACTGTACTACCATTGCACCCAAGCTATCCACCGCGACAAATCTGCAACATTACAGCACAACACAGAATATCAACATGAATGTCACGTTCGCAAACTCGTCTAAAAGAGCTATAGCAATTAGACAAGATTTACCACTCGAATGACATTCACGGTCGCAGATAGTAATGTAAGTACTGTGAACTATCGTATTTAAAATTTCGATCGACAAAATTTCCCGAAGTGGGCCCCAAGTACAAAACCCAGCACTCAAACAAATCTGGGCCAAAACAAAATATTCCAGAAACCACAATTCCACATGAAAGAGACCCAGAAGAAAAATGGTACACTGTTGCCACCATACCGCCATGCAACCGCGGTTACCATGATGTTTCCGCCGCGGTTTGATGATAAGAACGTGCTCTCAAATTTCTTCAGTGTTCCTAAAAAAGCCTGCATGATTTCCTGACACACTGAAAATAATTTTTCGACCAGTTTAAAAATTCGACTGAAACTTCATGAATGGAAATGCGGTTTTGGAAATTTGGTTCGATCGATATTTTAAACATGTTAGAACAAGCTAGTAAGGGTTAATGGCCTGGCTCTGATACCATGTTGGGTTATGGCAGCGCCCCGGCCATCAAACAGTGGCCAAATGCGGAAAACTTGGCGCTACCACAACCAAATACCCGGATCATTCCATTAACCATTAACTAGAAATCTACAAAGAAGTTAGAATGGCTATACCGATCGATCCGTGTCCTTCGGTCTTTAGCCACCATCCCTAGCTCCTCACGGCATTTCCGATCTCGCTCGATCTCTGGTCTCCTTGTCAAAGTAGCACCATGTCAAGAAATCATTTTACGGGCTCCCGCTTCAAACCGAAGCAACTCGAACATGAAGTTTGCTAGCCGATATGTCCCAGGTGAAGTAGAAAATGTGTGTGATAACTTTTTCTCAATACACCCATGGATTCTCAACTCATAAGAGGGATGGGTGGTGGTTGAAGAAGATGCCATTGATGAGGAAATTGTGAGGTCAAGAAAGAGAAAGAAGAAGAAGAGCTTTGTTATTATGTGAGATAAAAATGAGAGAGCACTAGAATCAAATTTCACGAGCCAACCCTACACTCTTGTAGCTGCCCTCTTTCTCTCTCCATCTCAATCTCACCTAATAAATCAATCAACAAGTGGACATGGCACAAATAATACCATGAGTCACTAAATTGCACATGCCACATTAATTGCTCTTCATGATGACTTGCACTCACAATTTCCACTTAATAAACATTAACCCAAATGTTTTTAACAATAAATAGAATGGTATCTTCTAAAGTAAACTCATGACGGATCACAAGGATACCCCTCACCTAGATATACATACCTGCATCTGCATTCTGACTGAATGCGAATGCAATGAGATGAAAGCAATCCAACAAATCTAATACTAGGATCCGACTTAAACCAAAGCCTACTAGTATGATCCGTCCGATCATGATCCGTGCACAAGTACACGTATATGATCGAACCCTGCCATAATACCATACGGCGTCTACAACATTTCGCCGGTACTAGAGAAACTTTCTGTGGCGGACTCTAATGACTCATCATTACGCTGGAAGTGGGTTTAATCATAAGCACGTCAGTGGTACTAGCTGTACGTAACGGCTACCCAGGTATTGAGCGAAAGGGAAGCTGACGAGCGAACTCATCCTGAACCCCTACTGAGCCTGACGGAGACAATATCCGTCCGGTCTGTTCGTCTAAGAGTATCACATATCGGGTCTAAGGGGTGGATAAAGTTCGACCCCTAACAACACGATAAATCGTGTCGGTATGAAACCCATCACCACTTGAGAAACTACTGATCCTAGATCAGTAATTCTCAACTATCTTAGCCAAGGTTTTCTGGTGTTGGCCACCCGTGCACTGTGCGACATCAACCCCCAATACCGGGAGAGACAAATCCCCGACGATCAGCTCACTGCCTCTATGTGGCTCGGGACTGTACCTAACTAAAACTTGTTTGCACGATTCCTTTGAGCCATGGTAGGGTAGTAATCAAAGCACAGTGGGAACTTACACGAGACAAATGACGATCTCAGGTCGACAGACTAACCTGTACACATGTCACCTGGGAACTGCTATATGACAATAGGTATAATACCAACTAGCAGGTTCCCGGCGAGTCCGTCCAGTGTACTCATAACCCAATGAGCACCTGTATACTATCTTAGGTGAACAAAATAACACTAATGGCTTGTGAGTCCTGGCCACCGCCCCTCGTTAGGGTCGCGATCAGTAAACACTAGTCTACTCTGGAGTATTGATGCCCAGTCTCGAAACTCCCACGACTAGGGACATTTAAGGATGCGCTTATAGACCACCAGCTCCCACATATATGATAGCTATCATAATGCTGGTAGTCAAGCAAGAATCCTATGGGCTCTATCAACATGTAATAGTGATGATAAAGACAAAGCAGATAGCATACTATCATCTTGAGTAAAATTGTTTTATCGGTATAGGTCATTCCTCAATCATCATAATCACCTAACTGCGATTACGATAATTGCCTTGAGGGCACTATAGCCAACAACCTGAACCATACGGCTATAGTTTTAATAATATGAATCATAGTTTTGAAAATGGGGCTACGGTGTTTTTGAGAAAAAGACACCATTTGAAAATCCATAGCGTCCATTAAGGTCATCGTTTAAAAGTGCATACGATTCGTCGGTTTTGGAAACAAGTATGGTTCAAGTGAAATCCTTATGTCGGTGATCCTTCCTCATAGTATCAGATGCGGTATAATCATCGTATATTATCCTCGAGTTGAGAGTGCTGATCAATCATCTGGTATATCTTATCGCGTACGGTAATCCATCTGATATATATCCTTCTTTCATCATGTCATCTCGTACTAAATCTTGAGATCATATTCGTGATTTCATAAGCATAGGTTTTCTCAAAATATATTCTATATATCGGTTCTCCCATTACTATGGTAGCGGGGGTGCTATACGCCATCAACCCGACTTCCTCCGTAGATATAGATCTACTCACCTGTTAATCCTTGCTTTAGCCGAAGTCGATGAACTTTTTATTCTCCTTCGTCGTCTCGAAAGTCCACGTGAAGGTACCTACAAACAATACACATCGTAACGATATCAAAACCAAATCCGAAAACCGATACGGCATACGAAGTGCTCATAGGTTAGAACCTATAGCCTACGCATGCAAGAACAACCAAATAACCCTCAGCGTTGACGTATGAACATCCAACGACCATGTCCAAACTCAAATACCAAAACCAAGTTTTCAGAATTCGGAAACACGAAATCAGCAACATGGAAAAACACTCTCAGATTCTACCCTAGGTCAAATTAGGAGATTTTTCATATAGGGTAGGTCTCTACATCAGATAACAGAGCTATGAACCAAAATCCACACTAATACATCAAGACCAGGCCGCAAATTGCAGCCTGGGGGATTAAATCTGCGACCACAATAGGGAGTTGGGGTCTCGGGTCTCTGGGGTAAATTCTTAGTAGCATGCACACCTTATTGTGTTGGCAACTTTGTTTATGGAGCTCTCGGGTCATAGCAGATTCTATTTAAGCATCACAATCTGTCAAAAACGACATCGAGAAAATTCAAAGTTCGTGTTTTGGGGTTCTAGTCTCAAGTTTTTCCAGAATATCATCACCAAAGGTTTAGGGTTACTAACTAAATCTCAATACATCTCTACAACTCAAAACATCAACTAAAATCATCCTAGAAATTTCCAAGATCACTAATCTAGCTTAATCGATAACTAAACACAAATAGGAGATGAAGAAATTTGATAACAAGAAGAAAAGTGAAGGTTTTATTTCTTGGAACAACTGAAGAAAATTCCAAGATGGCTCAAAGTGCTCAAAATCCAAACTTAAGCTTGCTATGGGGTGTAGGATGAGGTGGTGGTCATTTTTGTGAAGGAAACCATTGGTTTTGATGAGGTTTTGGAGATAATTTCCATGGGGTAGTAGAGGTGAAGGAAGGAGGCGATGAAGATGAAGAAGGAGTCGAAGAAAAAGAAATGAAGTGAAGAATGAATAAGTGAGCCATGGTCAAGATAACCCCCCTCCTCTCTCTCTCTCTCATTCTCTCTCATGCCCATGCTCTCTTGTCCCCCTCCATGTTATCTTTGTCCCCCACTCATACAAATATCTTTTCTTTTTCTTTTCCTCTCAATAATAAACTATAAGTCTACAAATACAATGAACCACGCGTGAAACAAATACAATATATCATGGTGCACTAGCCGTGGTTAATACAAAAGTGGATTTGGCTTAAAGCATGATTAGTAGTGCACTAATCAATTTTAACATAATTGCATAATTATTTATAACGCCCAAATCCAATAAATGCCTTTTAATTAATAATTCACTTTAATATCCAAATATTTTCCAAATATTGGTATATATAATTATACCATTCTACGAAAACCCCAAATTCATACTCGAATAGTTTTTGTGAAATTTATTATTTTATTATTTAAATTCAAAAAATATTATTTTATATTTCTGAAATGTTACAGATCTTCATTGCACTGGCTATCTACACAACCGGGGAACGTCGCATTTCTTTTATGGCTCAAATGAAACGCGGGGATCCTAAATTATCTGCTATTCTATATTGTTGTTCGCATGCTTGTGATGATTTTTATTTTCCTGTGATGACTATTATCTGCCTGCGATATTGATATATATATTATATATTTAGTAGATGCTTCTATATGTTTTGCATCCACACTAGTCCTGCCCCCACTCTGGCGTTAGTTAAGTAAGCTAACGGTGCATGACGGGGCGCCGTGGCGAATGCCGATGGTATATAAATAGCTTGTTATTTTGGTTGTTTCTTTTGTGGCTTGGAAAGATAAAATGATGGGAACGCATTATCTGAATAATGCAAGGAAAATAAACCTAAATGATGTTGTCGAAACCAATTTTAAAACTACTCGGTTTTCATCAAAAGTCCTATTCGTATTCTTTTTCTTTGAATAGAGGTATTCGGTTAGGAATATCCCACACCTCATCTTATGAGGTAAGAGCCTTGGTCCCTTCACTGCGAGTTCTCTCTTAAGCAAAAGTTTATATTACTAGTTTTAAAAAGCGTAGCTTAAACCACTCCATTTCAAAGCTACTCGAGTTCCTTCAATGATATCAAGTTCATTATGTTAAAAGTTTTTCGCCAAAAACCAGCCATAGCTCTCCATCATTTCAGATTAGTATTACTTAGTATTCGTGCTACGTTTGTCGTTGCTATTTGCCGAGGCGTAGTGTGCGGTAGCTCTGTAATACTTTTTTGTCGCAAGGATATGTGAATTGGTTAGGACAGTCATATGACTTTGTTGATTATTCTTCAAGGGTCGTGCGGGTGGGTTAACGTAATAAAGATAATGATGGGTTAAACTTGACTATGACCATTGATTTGTTGATTAATCGTCAAGGTCCTTGGGTCCTAGGGGCAAAAACCATATCGGGAGTTTCAAATATATGGGAAATTTGCCAGGCATGCACATACCTTCTGGAGTGTAGTGACTTGAGTGGATTCCGTTAAGTTATCACATGATGATAGTTGGGTCCCGATTCCCACTGATGAGTATGTATTACACCTCGGGAGACTTTTCACTTCACAATTAGCTAACCCATTAGGTGTTTAGAAAGTGTTAACGAGATTACGGCTCTATGAAAATGAGGTTATTAATTGGGTCCATGCGAAAGCATGGGGGACCTCCCTCGGAGGACCAACACTGGCCTGGCTGAACGGTTAGAGAACTTGTAAAGTGTAAATGATCCCGACTAGTTCTCCTTTTAGGGTTTGAAGGAGGATTTGAGGATACAGTGGGAGCCATCCTAATCAGATAAAGTAATAACCAATTTGATCTTGGTAGAATGCATGCTGAGTGTTTCTTTTCTCTCTCTCTGGTACAACGGCCCATGACTTATCCTAAAAAAGTCATGAACTGATTTGACAGAACCTTTTTACACCCTTTGGCTTTGGCTTGTCTTGATTCGCTACAAAGTCGCATATATCCCTACCACTCCTACTCTACCCTTTACATTTCTTCAGAACATTTCGTATCACTACGATGATCTATATTGCTTATAACGGCCATCGTATATTTACATACGAACTCCAAGAAGTTATTTCAATCAAGAATGGCCACAGGTTCTGGAGAAATTGAATAAGATTATTCGGTTGTTTCTTCCCTTTACCATCTATCAGGTTGCAAGAGCTCTTTGTATTAGGAGAGTACACCTATTACACTTATTGGATAGTCTTCTTCCAAACCTCATGCTGGTGACGCAAGGTAGGGAAGGAAGAAAACCAAATTAGTCTAAGGACGGTTTACAGAAGGTAAGATGTAGTGACATATAAAGGGATTGAAGTGAGGGCAAAGAAAATGGCGACTACTGTCATGAATCTGGATAATAGAAAAGGCATTACTATGAATACCCGACTATCCCTTATGAAATATTTTCATGTTTCAGTTTTTCTATGGACATGTAAAAGAGAACCGTTTTTCCAATTAATTCTGACTCCAGGTTGTGCATTTACCAGATTTCGATCTCATATCTATACGGTGTTACAGATGTTGATAAGGAGTAGGTTATTAGGAAATAGGCCATTTGATTCTCAATATCGGAATTCGTTGTAATTATGATTTTGGATTAAATCGTCTGGCTTTTGCCTGACGGCAAATATTTGATTTCGAATAACCGTTGTTATGCACCAAATTTTAAAATGAAATATCTGTACCTTTATTTTTATAAAGTGAGATATACATTTTGAAAATTATGTTGTAAAGATTTACCATTGCCACTTGAGGATAAGGTAAGGTGCAATGAATAACGGTGTAAGACATTTGTTAACCACGATACAGTTTTCAATTTACAAAAACATAATTTGAATTGGTATACTCTTGGGACTTATACATGGAGATGTATGTTATCCAGTGTCCTTCAGGACAAGGGGTTGGTACTCTTACTTCATTCAGGTTTACCTATGAGTTCTCTAGCTATAGACACACATTCGTAATAATGCAAGGTCCAATGATTTTGAGAAGTTTGTACGTATAAGAATAAAGTAGAGAACCATACATTGGAAGTATCGGGATTCTTCGAGGTGATCAAAGATGTAGATACTTATGCTAGGTATTCCATCATAGTGATATCGAAAACTTGATTCTCTCACAGGTTACTCATCCGTAGACGCGCTCCAAGATAAGTAATGTTGTATTGGTCCTTTTCCATTAGGTAACATGCAGTGGAAACAGCTGCATGACATTTTGATTCTGGTTCCTTCTAAATTAGTTCCTTGATTCTATATGGATATAGAATGGTTGCATATCTTGAGTTTGTTAAGATATGGAGTTATCCGGTTTCTGTTTAAAAGAAGAGCCCAGAAAAACTCTAGGCATGCTTCGGTTATGGCGATTTGTGGATTATCCCAAGCATTCACTAGGATTTTGTTTCTGCCATTTTCAAGATCAATAGTTTTATTATTCTTGACTCGCCCCCATTTTATAAATGGATATTTTTGCAAAAGAAACTAGCGGGAGTATGGTAGAATTGGAAGTGATTACAGAACCAGAAACGTTTACCGAAAATTTAGTAGAATCTAAGAATTCAATTGGACCTGACAGTCTGTTAACCACTTCGCAGATTTTAGTAGGTGACCTCAGACACCCGAGAGATACTTCAGTTTTCTCGTAGATGGAGACAGGGAGGTCGGGATCATGGTGATGATGATCCTATTAGTTGTCAACAGGTCATAGGAAGAGGTAACTTCCAGGTGACCGGAAGCTTATATCTAAGATGGACCGTAAGTCGATGTCGCGCACCCCACGTGTTTGCGGGGAGGCGGAATTTGCAAAAATTATTTTTACGAGCTTCGCAACACCGACTAGAACCAAGGATCGTTCATAAACCCTAGCAAGCAAACTACTTGAGGTTTAATTACTTGGATACGAAGTTATACCTCACAATACTTGTCCTTCGGGTCTTCATCGCTGTCCTCCTCGTCTACTCCACGGCCTCCTCGAGTCAAAGACGATCCACCCGAGAGTCTAAAGTCCGAGCTCCACCTCAAAACCGAGGTAATTAGGGAAACAAGCTTGCTAAACTTGATTTCCTAGGTGATGTAGAGTATGAAGATGGATTTATTTGTCTCTTAAAACCCTAGGATTCTCAACACATGAGAGCTTTTAGTGGTTTAGTTGAGAGGAAGAAGAAGAGAAGAAGAGAGCTCACTTGAGGAAAGAGAAAAGATTTTTGATAATGATAATGATAAATGAAAATGAGATGGCTAACTTGACATGACCACAAGCATGAGATGAAAAATATCTCATCAAAATATCTAGGTCACAAAATATCTCACAAAAATATCTAAATCAAATAGTCAAACCAAGTCAAGTGGTCAAACCAAGTCAAATGGTCATAACAAGTCAAATGGTCAAAACTAAGTAGCCATACCTCAATTATCATTTACAAAAATAATAAATACTTTCCTCCACTTCATAATTTTTTTAATCAAGTCAATGGTCAAAACCCTAATGAGGTGTCTCCTTCTATACTCCTCTCATCCGTATATACATACCCGCATTCGTGTTCCGAGAAACACGAATACAAAGAGACGAAACTGATCCATTAATATAATACTAGGATCCGGCTTAAACCAAAGCCCACTAGTATTATCCGCCCGAACATCATACGCGCACAAGTGCACGTAAGTGATCTAAGCCCTGCTGTAAAACCATACGGCCTCTACATGTTTTACCCGGTGCAGGGAAACTCTCTATGTGGGACTCTAAAGATTCGACACTACGCTGGCAGTGGGTTTAGCCACAGGCCGCAAGCGGTACTAGCTGCACGTAACGGTCCCCAGGTAGATGTCAATAAGAAGGCCGATAAGGAAAACCCATCCGAACTCCTACTGAGCCTGAATGTGACAATCTCTGTACAGTCCGGTCTTTTCGTCTTAGAGTATCGCATATCGGGCCTAGGGGGCGATAATCTTCAGACCCTTAATAGCGCAATAAGTCGTGTCGAAGAGTAGCCCAATACACCCTGAGAAACTACTGGAATACCTACCAGTAAATCTCGCTTTCATTGGCCAAGGGCTTTGTGTAATGGCCTTTCGAACACAGCGCGATATCAACCCCCAATACCGGGAGAGACGAATTCTATCTAACCGCCACTGCCACCAAGTGCTTCAGGACTGCATCCAACTACTACCTGTTTGCACGACTCCATTGAGCCATGGTAGGGTACTAATCAAAGTACAGTGGGAACACACTTGAGGCGAAGTAGCAGTGTCAAGTCGACGGACTAAGTTATACTTGTATCATATGGGAACTGCTACCTGATGACAGGTATAATACCCACCAACAGTTCCCGACGAGTCCTGTCCAGTGTACTCATAACCTAATGAGCACATGCATACTATCTCCAGTATGACGTACTGATGGCTTTGGGACAGACCATCTCCCCTGCATGGATAAGAAGCGTATACACTAGTCTACTGTGGAGTATCGATGCCATGTCTCGATAATCCTACGACTAGGGACCTGTATAGGATATGATTATAGACTACCCAGCCCCCACTAGTGTGACTTCCATCACAACGCTGGTAATCAAGCAAAGATCATAAGGGCTCTACCAATATGTATAAACGATATTCTAAAAGAATCACATGCACATACTGTGGTAAAAACAAACCAGGTAGCATACTACCATTTTGAGCAAGAATGGTACTATATCCGTGTATATCCCAAGCTCCCATTAAGTAATATACAATCCAGTATGATACAATAATGGCCTCTAGGGCATATATCACTAACAATCTCCCACTTGCACTAAGGCCATATACTGGCATATCCTAGACCGAAGGTCTTAAATAGCCTCTCGAATACTGTTTGAAGGATGGCCTCTATGAGTGGATCTGCAGTGTTGTTTTCCATATCTACTCTCCTCACCTCAATCCCCTGGGGATCAACGATCTCCCTTATCAGGTGGTACCGCCTCAAGATATGTCTGGATCTCTGATGAGACATGGGTTCCTTTCCTAAAGCTATAGCGTCGTTGTTGTCACAATACTAAAGTATTGGACCAATAATGGAAGGAACCGCCTGAAGTTCAGTTAAAAACTTCCATATCTAGACTGCCTCTTTTGCGGCGTCTCATGCAGCGAACTGCTCCGTTTCCATCGTCGAGTTTGCAACGGTGTCCTGCTTGGAGCTCTTCCAACAGACCGCCCCTCCACTGAGGGTAAATCCATAACCTGATATGGACTTGGAGTCATTCTTATCACTCTGGAAGCTGGAGTTAGCAAAAGGCCTCGATCTGGAAGTCCTTTTCCACCAAACACCAAGAACATCTCCTTAGTCCTTCTCAGGTACTTGAGAATGTTCTTTACTGCTTCCAAGTGCTTCTCCCCTGGGTTGGACTGATATCGGCTCACCACGCTCAGTGCGTAAGCTACATCTGGTCTGGTACACAACATCGCAGACATTATAGAGCCTACCGCAGAAGCGTAGGGTATAATCGACATGCGAACCCTTTTCAAATCAGTCTTGGAAGACATCTCTTTGGAGAGGGTGATTCCGTGACAAGACGGTAGACTACCACGCTTAGAATCATCCATACTAAATATTTTCAGTACGGTGTTGTAGTACCTTGATTGTAAAGTCCCACCATCCTTTTTGATCTATCACGATAGATCTGGATCCCCAGAATGTAGTTGGTATCACCCAGGTTTTTCATGGAGAACCTCTGTGACAAGAATCCTTTGACTGATTTTAGCATAGGAATGTCATTTCCTATCAAGAGAATATCATCCATGTACTGAACGAGGAATTCCACAGTTCTTGCTACAATCTTACTATAAATGCATGGTTCATTTGGATTTTTTTGATAAAGTCGAATTCTTTGACTGTCTCAATAAAAACAGATGTTCCAACTCCGTGATACCTGTTTTAGTCCATAAATGGACTTAAGCAACTTTCACACTATCCCACTGCTCCCACTCTGATTGAAACCCTCTGGCTGATCCATATAGACGCACTCTTCCAAATAACCATTTAGAAAAGCCGTCTTTGCGTCCATCTGCCAGATCTCGCAATATTGGAAGGCAGCAATGGCAAGAAGGATCCAAATGAATTTGAGCATAGACACCGGAGAAAAGGTTTCATCATGGTCCAAACCAGGTCTTTGGCAAAAACCTTTTGCAACAAGTCTAGTCTTATAGGTTTTAACCTATCCATCTACACCAATCTTCTTTTTGAAGATCCGTTTGCAGCCTACGGGTTTTACCCCTTCTGGAGCAATGTTCAAAGTGCATACTTTGTTGGTGTACATGGACTCCATTTCGGTCCGTATTGCATCCAGCCATTTTATCGAGTCGTCGCTCTGAATGGCTTACTGGAAGCTAGTTGGCTCATCATTGTTAATGATGCAATCCTCTCGATCCCCGTCTATAAGAAAACTGTAGTATCTCTCTGGCGGATGAGACTGCCTACTAGTCCTGCGAATTGGCGTAGGGATGTCCGGTTCTTTTGAAACCTCTGGTTCTACCATACTTTCAGTAATAATTTATGGTTCTAGAATTTCTTCCAGTTCTATTGTTCTCCCACTATTTCCTTTTACAAAAAATTGATTTTCTAAAAAATGGGCATGACGAGGAACAAAAACCTTTTGTTCCTCTGCGTAATAGGAAAGATACCCCCTGGAGTTCTTTGAGTATCCCACAAACTCACACAGTATGAGCTTGCCTCGAGCTGGTCCGTATACTGCTTTTCAACAAAAGCTGGACATCCCTATATCTTCAGATACTGAAGATAGGGTTTCTTCCCACTCCACATCGTGTGGTAGGCACAGTCATGGTAGGAACCTTATTTAAAAGATATGCAGCCGATTCTAGTGCATAATTTCAGAAGGATCGCGGTAGCTCAGCATTACTCATCATGGAACGAACCATATCTAATAGGGTTCTGTTCCGCCTTTCCTATACACCGTTGTGTTGTGATGTGTATGGAGAAGTAAGCTGAGAGAGAATTTCATTCTCTTTTAAGTAATCCAGGAACTCAGCAATTTAAGTATTCACCACGTCGATATGATCTCAGTGTCTTGATAGTTTTACCTATTTGTTTTTCCACTTCATTCTTATATTCCCGGGATTTTTCAAAGGGTTCGGATTTATGTTTTCACAAGAAGACATGTCTTAACCTAGAGAAATTATCCGTAAAAGTAATGAAATAGGAATAACCACTTCGTACATCTGTAGATATTGGACCACACACGTCGCTGTGTATGAGTCCTAAGAGCTCGCTCGCTCTTACTCCGTGTCCAGTGAACGGAGTCTTTGTCATCTTTCCTATGAGACAAGATTGACAAGTTGCATAAGAACGATATTCGAACATATCCAAATATCCCTCTCTATGTAACTTCGAGAACCGTGTTTCATTGATGTGACCCTGTCTACAATACCATAAGAAAGTTATATTTAATTCTGGAGACTTTCTTTTAAGTGTGTTCTGGACGTTGAAAACCTGAGCATGATTAAACACGTATATAATGTCCTCTAGTGTATCTGAACCAATCAAACTTTGATTTAGGTGGATATGAACCACATCGCTTATAAACTAGACTTGGTACACACAAACAAATATATAGAATCAACATCTGCCCACTTGTCAATCCTAGGTGATATACCTTACGGATAGAGCGTCCACGCTCATTCCGTTAGCATCCCTGAGAGTCTAATCACCTGCCCTTATAACTCTATGGTTTCTCAAAGCCTGTAATAAATTACAGATATTAGATCCTGATCCGGTATCTTTTACTCAGGAAGTAGAGTTAATTGAAAGACTGTTTTCAATCACTAACACACCCGAAGTCAAAACCACAACATGCTTCGGATCCTAGATTCTGGCTTTCCAAGCCCTGCATCTCTTCTGCTAATGCCCTTTCCTGTGACAATAGGAACATCCCTCCTTCCCTACTGATAACCCTGAAACTTTTGCCCTTCTTTTTTCTTCTACCTTACTGACACCGCTTATCGGTTTGTTGGGGATCTTCTTCTTGTCACCCTGTGCTTTCGCCATTGATGCAGAAGAGGAAGATTCCCTAATAAGCTGAGTGGCTGTCACCCTGGTTTCCTTCAGGGTGCCCTCAACTGGAAGTATAACTTTCTTCCCCTAGGCAAACGTAGATGGTAGGAACTGTAGAAATAAGTCAGCATATGACCCGTTTCCCAACTTGGTCTCCAGGTCCGTGAGCTCATCAATATAGCTAGTCATCGTAAGGACGTTGTCCCGTACAGATGACCCGACAACCAACCTCGCTTGAAGCAATTCCTTCGAGGTCTCATATCTCGCGATATGAGATTGCTCTCCATATAAAACTTTGTTATGGAGGAAGATAGAAACTAAGTCCATCTTCTTGTGCTGCCTCTGATATATACCATCAACCGAGGTCAACAAGAGGCACTTGGCATTCGCACAGTCTTATTCCCTTGTCTTACGGATATCCATATCCGCGACGGTGGAAACTGGACCTGGGACGGCGGGGATATGTGTAGTAATGAGTTGGTCCAGCTTGTCATAGGTAATGGAAATCTGGACAAACCTTTTGCCAGTCACAATAGTATGACTTAGTCATTTTATTATCTATCTGTAACCTAATCTGGTCACCAGGTCGCTGTAATTTAGGAGAGAGAAAAATACACTCAGCATGATTCTTTTACAAGTTTAGATTGGTTTTTAATTTATCTAAACAGGATGGCTCCCACTGTCTCTCGAATCCTTCCTCAAACCATAAAAGAAGAATTAGTCAGGATTAATCTCACCATACAATACTTGCTTAACCGTTCGGCCAGGGTAGTGTCGGTACTTCGAGAAAGGTTTTACGACGCTTTCGCGAAGTTCCTTAATTAAAAAACCTTTTTTCCCTGGAAGCGTGGCCCCGCTAACACTGTTCTAGACACCTACTTGGTTTATAGCATTGATCGTTAAGTGAAGAATCTTCCGAGGAGTAGCGGATACTCATAATAGGATCGGGATCCAAATATCATTGTATGATAATCCTGAAGGAATCCTTATCACATTCCAAATGGTATGCAGCACTAGCAAGTTTCAGTTTCCTTAGAAACTCCTGATGTGGATTTTTGCCTATGCTCTTATGACCTTGACGAAGGCCAACATATCATAAGTCACATGTCAAGTTCTACCCGTCATTGTCCAGGTTAATTTGAACCCACCCGCACATACCCTTGACGAAGGCCAAAATAGTAATACGACTGTCACAAACCAACGCATCTATCTATGCTACAGATGAATATCCAGCAGCTACCAAACACTATGCCTTGACGAAGGCCAACATACATAGCTTGAATACTACCGACTATTCATATGAAATGACGGAGGGCTACGAATGGTTTTGGAGAAACCGTGAACGTAGTGAACTTGATATAATCGAAGGAACCTGATAGCTTTTAAAGGAGTGGTTTAAGCTCCGCATTTAAAAGTCTGTTGTTTTAAAATAATCGAGTGGTTTTAAAATTTGTTCCAACGATTCAGCTTTAGTTTGTTTGCTTTGCATTAATATAATGCAGTCCTATCAATTAACCTACCATTGCAGAAAACAATGAAAATATAACGTACTCTTATACCATCCGCATTCGCCATGGGGCCCGTTATCACCTGTTAGGTTACTTAACTAACGACAGAGCGGGGGCTGGAATAGCGCGGAAGCAAAACATATGCAACGTCTATTATATAATATATATATAATAATATCCATTCTTCAGACGCAATGATAGGTATTCCAGATCACAGATGAACACATTGGATATACTAGGAATTCTGCGTTTCGTTGAGCCTGTAACGAAAGACGGATTCCACGGTCGTGACGAATAGCCAAAACCCCACCCTAGACCCCTACGGGTATGGCAAACTACCTGCCAAATACCCGAAGTGAAGCAACCTCCCTCAACAAAGTGAGTAGGCCACTCGGCACTTCAAAGTACCCGGTAGTTTGTGCACCCACCTTGGGTCTATCCTAAGAGCAAAAACAGTAAAAAAAATACAACGGTGGCTACAACCTCAATCCGGATGTGCCCCGCAAAAATAATATTACATCAATTTACAAATTTACATCGAATGAAAGAATGAAAACCCTCATCTCACACCCCCGGCTATTCATCCACGATGATCTAACAAGTTCATATACACAAACCATCATAATATCATCACAGATATGTGCAATCCCGACTAATCGATGTATAGCAATTAGTCGACGTTTCCAAACACATATATACATCACAAAGCTTGTAAATTAACTACGACATTAGAATTCCGCACGCAATTAGAAAACTTAAGCAATTTTCCATGACTTGAAAATCCAGTGAGCTAAAGTTCCAAAATTGATAGTTTTGAGCCAATCCGGAAGTCGAAACGAACTCAAAACCCGCCCGAATCTTCGCGAAGGCAAAGACATATGAATTATTGTCGAATGAGGGGCCTTTAGGGGTACCCAACCTTAGGGGCCACCACGAGGTGGCCCCCAAAGCTAGGCAGACCCGAGAGCACCAATTCCTGGGGCTCTCAGGTCACCAGCCCCCAAGGCCACCAAGTGGTGCGATTGGGGGAATGGTCCCGGCCGTTGGTCCCACTGTGGTATCTCCGGGGTGTGCACGCTTCACCCTACGGATTCTCGGTTCAAACCGTGAGCCCGTGTGTGCAAACAACTCGAAACCTCACTTTTGAAAACTGTTTTTGTCGACAATTTTTCCGCGACAAAAACGGCGGAATTCTAACATTGCTACAAGCTATCTAAGGTTTAAGAGAAGCTCTAATACCATTGTAAGTCAATGTCGCGTACCCCACGTGTTCGCGGGGAGGTGGAATTTGCAAAAATAATTTTTACGAGCTTCGCAACACCAACTAGAACCAAGGATCATCCATAAACCCTGGCAAGCAAACTACTTGAGGTTTAACTACTCGGATACAAAGTTATACCTCACGATACATGTCCTTCGGGTCTTCATCACTGTCCTCCCCGTCTATGTTTGGTCCAAGGATCGATCCGGATTGTAGCAACCTCCACGGCCTCCTCGAGTCAAAGACGATCCACCCGAGAGTCTATAGTCTAAGCTCCACCTCAAAACCGAGGTAACTAGGGCAACAAGCTTGCTAAACTTGATGTTCTAAGTGATGTAGAGTATGAAGATGGATTTATTTGTCTCTTAAATTCCTAGGATTCTCAACACATGAGAGCTTTTAGTGTTTTAGTTGAGAGGAAGAAGAAGAGAAGAAGAGAGCTCACTTGAGAAAAGAGAAAAGATTTTTGATAATGATAATAATAAATGAAAATGAGATGGCTAACTTGACATGACCAGAAGCATGGCATGAAAAATATCTCATCAAATATTTAGGTCACAAAATATCTCACAAAAATATCAAAGTCAAGTAGTCAAACCAAGTCAAGTGGTCAAACCAAGTCAAATGGTTATAACAAGTCAAATGGTTAAAACCAAGTAGCCATGCCTCAATTATCATTTACAAAAATAACAAATACTTTCCTCCACCTCATAATTGTTTTAGTCAAGTCAATGGTCAAAACCCTAATGAGGTGTCTCCTTCTATACCCCTCTCATCCGTATATACATACCCACATTTGTGTTCCGAGAAACACGAATACAAAAAGATGAAACCGATCCATCAATATAATACTAGGATCCGGCTTAAACTAAAGCCCACTAGTATTATCCGCCCGGACATCATACGCGCACAAGTGCACGTAACTGATCGAAGCCCTGCCGTAAAACCATACGGCCTCTACACCTTTTTCCCGGTGCAGAGAAACTCTCTATGTGGGACTCTAAAGACTCAACACTACGCTGGCAGTGGGTTTAACCACAGTTCGCAAGCGGTACTAGCTACAGGTAACAGTCCCCTGGTAGAAGATAACAAAAAAGCCGATGAGGAAAACCCATCTGAACTCCTACTGAGCCTGAATGTGACAATCTTTGTACAGTCTGGTCTGTTCTCCTTAGAGTATCGCATATCGGGCTTAGGGGGCGGTAATCGTCAGACCCCTAATAGCGCAATAAGTCATGTCGGAGAGTAGCCCGATACACCCTGAGAAACTACTGGAATACCTACCAGTAAATCTCGCTTGCCTTGGCCAAGGACTTTGTGTAATGGCCTTTCGAACACAGCGCGATATCAACCCTCAATACCGAGAGAGAAAAATCCTATCTGTAAAAATACTATTTTCATATGTTTATATATTATAATTAACATTATGAAGGAAAATGTAAGCATATAATATCTATATAATATTTAGTCCATTTAATTATGCTTACCTTATCAAATATCCTTAACCAATTTTCTTAAACTATAATATCATATCAAATGGTTAGGATAATATGTCAATAAAAACAAATTCTACTAACATTATTTATTGAGATATTGTGCAGAAATTATATCAGGACTAAAATCAAGGAAATCCGAGTTGGCGAGATTTAATCTGCCGAAATATTCAAGTGAATCGAAGAAATTAATTCTGGTAGTGACTTAAAGAAGATTTCCAAACTCCAGATATTCAAAAGATCACCGCATGTCAACTAGATGAAGATCCAGAATTTTGATCCAAAGATCACACCAAGATGCCGCCCAACCATGGCCAAATGCCCATTATTACGGCAGATCCTCAGTCTCTATGGGGAGTTGAGATTTGAGATTTGGTGGGTACGATCCTAACAATTAGTTACCCTATTAGGAAACTAGGGATTTTGGGTTTGAGATTATTTAAAGGACCAAGAGCCCCTCTTGAAAAAATCATCAAACCAATGATATCAAGAAGTCCAAGACGGCTAAAGAATCCAGGTTGATCATCAGCTGTTCATCTACCTCCTTAAGAAGAGATCGAGAAGCAAACTAGGCTTTTGTAATCACTTTCTAAAGGAACAAAGTGTTATTGATCAAGTTGATTAATAAAGGTAGTTGTTTTATTATTATTGCATTTTATTTTCTTTATTTACATCATGATCTCTATCCGTTCTTTTATCTCCATCATGCGCGAGTAATTCTCCGCTTGATAGGGTTCGTAGGATTAGGGTAGATCAATGGATGATTAAAATCCTTTTACTCCTTTTACGTCCTATAAAGTTTATAAACTTTATCAAAAGAATGGTTAACGTCCTAATCGGGAGCGCTATCAATTCATTGATATTCACGACCACGATTAGAGTTAGATTAACAATTGTTTTGATAAAGGCCAGACATAAACGGAGATCCATGTCAAGATAAGGGTTAAGAGTGCGAACCCTATTCCCTCCAGAAAGCCTAATCTATATGCATCACTATCGATCTAGTTTTAAATATATTAAAGGATAAAAGGAATAATCTTTAATTAATTATCCATGACTACTAAATCTTAACCAACCCTACAAGCCTCCTTCTAATATAAAACCTACATCCGTAGTTAATCTAGATTTATATCCTACATCCGTGATTGACGTAGATCTAGAATCTACAACCATTCTCCACTTTTCATTATTCTTCCCCCTTTCCTAATCAATACACATAAAGTAAGACTAAAAGATTCAACGTTTCCCAGAGGACGACCCGTACTCATCTCGGTCTAGTAACACGTGACACCGTTATTGATTGCGGTTATTTCAACAAACATTTCTTTAAATTCAGATCAATCAAACGGCGCCGTTGCTGGGGATACGTGCGTAATTTATTTTTCTAACTATTCATGTTGAATTCTTAGTCGATCCACATCATAAAAATAAACAAAACTGCAAATTGTATATTTAACGATTATTGTGTGAATTTTGCAAGGGGTCTGGAGTCAAAGATTTGAGGAAACAGAGATTTAGAGACATTCATCAAAATCCAGAGGAGCAAAGGAGGCCATGTAGCTAAAATCTTTACAGATCTTCCTAGTCGGCGGAGGAACCGCGGCAATAAGGGGCAATTGGCGGCGGAACCGCGGCTCAATTAGGGATTTAGGGTTTCCAAATTCTCTGGTATATTTCTCAACTCCTTCTCTCTCCTCTGAAATCCAATAAAATATCTTTTTTGCAAGATTCTTTGCGAAATATCGCTGCTAAAAAAAACTTTTTGCAAGTTTTGTAATTGGTTTGTTTGTGCATATTTTAATATGGACACTAAGGGGCAAAAACCAAATTCAGATTAGGTGGGGATTTCATCACCCTTCCTAGACCCCACAAATCACAAAACGAGCATCCGCATCACCCTACATTAATTAAAAAATATCTAGACTAAGACTCTAAGGACTGTCGCGCTCATTAAGGACAAAGGAAGGTCGTGGGTAATCTATCGCTTATCCACATTTCTTTTATGCTGTCTAGGCAAGTATGTCTAGGTAAGTGGTTACTTAATTAGGCCTGCTATTTTCGGTGAGTCATACAGCGGATACCTTCCACTTACCTGGAACTTACCTGGCCACAAGAGCGATAAAGAGATAGTAGAGGATTAATCCTACGGCTTGTCCTTTGGAAGTCTAGGAGCGGTCTAGAGACTTGACCTAGGTAACCTTACTACTAGGGTGGATTGTGCATTTTTGTGTGAGTTGTCTCACGTCCGACATTTTTCAAAACAAATAAATTTTAAATCACACACGCTGCCACTTGCACTAAACCCGCTTAGTGCATGCTAGGCTGGATACGGGATTCCAGTGCCCATCTTGTCCGCGTTCCCGCTATCGACTCCGAAGTCGGTACTTCTTTATTTTCTTTTTCCCCTCCACCCACCTCATCGACCGAGATAGAAAGTTCTCCATCAGATTATAACACCACCCTGCCACCACCCGTCGGTGCACAGAATCCACCTTGCCTTCTCTCTAAGAGAGATGATATCCTATACGCGGTCTCCTTCTTACCTGTTTATCTATTCCACTAGCCAATAGGGATAATTTTGAAATTAAACCCCACTTCATCAACCCGTTGCCCAAATTTCACAGGCTTGAGTCTGAAGACGCATATGTTTTTATAACTAAATTCGAAAACATATGCGCAATGATGGGTACGTCACTACTTTCAGTGGATGCTATGCGCTTGCGTCTTCTCCCTTTCACTTTGTGCGATTTAGCCGAAAAATGGCTTTATAACACTGACGCACACTCTATTACCAATTGGGATGAATTCGTGATAGCATTCCTTAAGAAATTTTACCCCAATCATAAGACCGCCCGTATTCGGAGCGAAATCAACCAGTTTACCCAGCTTCCCAATGAACCATTTTAGAAGTGCTTTGAACGGTTTAAGGATCTGCTTGTCCAATGTCCTCATCACGGAATAAATAGATAGGATCTGTGCCGAATCATATATGAAGGCATTAATCCAGCGACAACGCAGATGCTTGAAACCATGTGTCAATACAATTTCATGTCCAAAGACGATGGTGAAGCTTGAAAATTTCTGGAAGATCTCGCTGAACACACTTTGCAGTGGGAAAGCGTTAGACCATCATCTAGGGGAGGTATCCATCAGCTCGATATTTCCATAGCAGTAAAAGCCGAAATGATAGGAATACAAACGAAACTCGGTGCTATGGAGAACAAATTCTCATCAATCTCCCTAAACCAGGTTACGCTCCCCAAGACTGTATGTGGTTGTTGTTCCGATCCATCACATCTGACGGAAGAATGTCCTTTAAATGCACCATTTCAAGGTCAAGAACACACTAATGCTACTTTTCACCAGCGACCTAGAAACGATCCTTATTCTTCCACGTACAATCAGGGATGGAGGAATTATCCTAATTTTGCTTGGAACCAAAACCAAACCCAAAATCAAAACCAGTTCCAAAGAAATTATCAAAGATCTCCTCCACAGCAGCAGCAACCACACCTACAGAGTTAGCACCCTTTTCAATCGCAACATTTTCAAAATACGGCCTACAATTCTACACCTTATAACAATTCTTTCCAAACGGCCGGGAACGAAAACTCATCTACACTCGAATGAAGCATGGATATATTTATTAAACATTCCATGCAATCGAAAGATGAAATAAAGTCTTCTATCCGATCATTAACATAGACCACCACCTCCCACGGTGAAAGTATAAAATCGATAGAAGCACAACTTGCATAAATAAATGCCGCGATGAGTGTGAGAGAAAAAGGGAAACTTCCATCTCAATCCCTAACGAATCCTGGCCATTCACAAAGTCATAATGTGAGTGCTGTTACCACGTTGAGATTAGGAAGAATGTTGAACAATCAAAGAGATGAACAAATTGATGATAAGGAATCAATTGAAACACCGGCTTCCACTTCTTGCCCTAATTCATCTAGCATCCCACCTTCTTCTGAGCCTATTCTCCGTTTCCCTCCAAGGCTCGAACACTTCGCCCACTTCCTCGAATCTACCTAAAACGATTCCCACTCTAATTCTGGGATCGATTCCATACCCACAAACTTCTCCACAAATGTTAGACCCAAAACTTATTGATAAAGCTCTATTTCCAAACAGGTTGAAGGTCAACAAACCTAACGCACAAATGGAGAAAGTTATGTAAATGTTTAAGCAAGTTAACATAAATATCCCTCTCCTAAATGCTATTCAACAAGTTCTGTCTTATGCAAAAATCCTCAAGGACTTGTGCACTAGGAAGAAAAAAACTCAAGTGCCAAAAAAGGTATTCATGACAAGTAACGTGAGCACAGCTTTTACCCAACAATTGCCTAAGAAACGTAAGGACCCCGGTTGTCCTACAATATCTATAACTATTGGGGGGAAATGTATCAATCGTGCTCTACTTGACCTCGGCGCTAGTGTTAACTTGCTTCCATATTCCGTCTATGAGCAGCTAGGTATAGGAGAGTTGAAACCTGCCCATTGCACTCTTCAGATGGCAGACCGATCTATCGCCCAACCTAGGGGTGAACTATAGGATGTGTTAATCATAGTCGGAAAATTCATATTCCCTGTGGACTTTATTGTTTTAGATACACAGCCTGTGGCGAACCCACGCAACCAAATCCCGGTAATACTCGGTCGACCATTCCTAGCAACTTCCAACGCTGTCATTAATTGTCGTAACGGTTCTATGAACTTATCCTTCGGGAAGATGAAAATGAGCTTAATATTTACAAGCTAGGAAGTCAATCATTTGAACTTTCTGCTCATTTAATCGATGTATGTTCCATCAACGAGATAGCTTCCGACAGCTGCGAAGCGGAAGTACTTTGCTATGATGATCTCGACAACATTAGTGCGACATTGTTTGATATGGAAAATTATTATAGTGAGGATATCTTTGATGAGTCCATCCCTGAGTTTGAATCTGTTGACTCATTGCAAAAGTCATTAGCGCTTTCCGAGTCAATATCCTATGCAAATTATGAGCCTCTTGGGGAGTCCGAATATCATTCCCTTACCCCTCCTTCTATCGTCTCTCCGCCGATTCTAGATCTCAAATCACTACCTTCTCATCATAAATATGCATATTTAGGTGAGAATGAGTCTTTACCCATGATAATATCCGCTTCTCTAGCTTTAGAGAAAGAGAATGATCTTTTGACGGTATTGAGATTGAATCGGCAAGCATTTGGTTGGACAATAGCTGATATTAAAGGGATTAGTCCCTTAATTGTTGAACATCAAATACATTTGATGGATGAAGCCAAACCAATCCGAGACCCACAAAGACGGTTAAACCCCGTCATGAAAGAGACGGTAAAGAAAGAAATCGTCAAATGCTTAGATAGTGGTATAATTTACCTAATATCTGATAGCTAATGGGTAAGTCCTATTCATGCAGTCCCTAAAAAGTCTGGCATTACGGTCATAACCAATGAGTCTAATGAGTTAATCCAAACACGCAGCCAAACTGGGTGGCGCGTATGTATTGATTATAGGAAACTCAATGCCGCAACGAGGAAAGATCACTTCCCTCTACCTTTCATTGACCAGATATTGGAACAATTAGCTGGACACGAATACTATTGTTTCTTGGACGGGTCCTCTGGCTATAACCAGGTCCCTATCGCCGAAAAGGATCAAGATAAAACAACATTTACTTGTCCTTTCAGTACTTTTGCTTATAGACGCATGTCCTTTGGGTTATGCAATGCTCCCGCTACATTTCAGCGGTGTATGATGGGCATATTCTCAGACATGGTTGAGAATTTTCTGGAGATATTTATGGATGATTTCTCCATATTTGGGGACTCCTTTGAAGAATGCCTACGTTATCTTGACGCGGATCTTACCCGCTGTAAGGATAAGAACTTAACTTTGAATTGGGAAAAATGTCATTTCATGGTCCAAGAAGGTATTGTCCTTGGACATATTATTTCACAAAAAGGAATTGAGGTAGACAGAGCTAAGATAGATGTCATCCATAACCTTCCTCAACCTAAATGCGTCAAAGATATACGTTCTTTCCTTGGTCATACAGGATTTTATAGAAGATTCATTAAGGACTTTAGCAAAATTGCTAGACCCTTAACTCTTCTCTTGGCCAAGGATACAACATTTCACTTCAAGTCGGACTGTGGGGCTACTTTTGAATCGCTTAAAAGATCTCTCACTACAACCCCCATTCTATCATCTACGGATTGGAATCACCCGTTCGAGCTTATGTGTGATGCATCAGATTTTGCTATTGGCGCAGTCTTAGGACAGCGCATTTATAAGATGCCACATGCAATTTACTGCGCAAGTAGGACCTTGAACGATGCACAAATTAATTACACAACTACTGAGAAAGAACTATTGGCAGTTGTATTTGCATTAGAAAAATTCAGGCCTTACTTAATTGGCTCCCCAATAGTGGTTTACACTAATCACTCTACCCTACGACACATTTTATCGAAGAAGGATGCTAAGGCCAGGCTAATACGTTGGATTCTGTTGTTACAAGAATTTGATCTTGTCATACAAGACAAGAGTGGATGTGAAAATGTTGTAGCCGACCATCTTTCACGCATCAATTCTTCACCAATGTTGACCGTGCCAATAAACGATTCCTTCCCTGACAAACAGCTCTTGAACGTATCCTACGAACCTTGGTTCATGGATATTATGAATTATCTAGCGACGGGAATTATTCCTAATAATTGGTCGAAACAAGACAAACTTCGATTTCTATCCCAAGTAAAACACTTTTACAGGGATGAACCTTATTTGTTTAAGTATTATTCTGATTAAATCATTCACAGATGTGTCCATAACGATGAATTCAAGAGTGTATTGTCGTTTTGTCATGATCAAGCATGTGGCTGTCACTTTGGTCGACGTAAAACGGCGGAGAAAGTTTTGCAATGTGGTTTTTATTGGCCAACATTATTTAAAGAAGCATATGATCAGTGCAAAACTTGTCCACGATGTCAACACTTGGGTCGAATTTCACGAAGAAATGAGATGCCGCTCCAACCTATCTTGATTGTAGAGATATTCGATATTTGGGGTATTGATTTTATGGGCCATTTTCCCAACTCTTATGAGAATTTATATATCTTGTTAGCGGTTGATTGTCTCAAAATGGGTGGAAGGAATACCGTGTCGCACTAATGACAAGAAGGTTGTTATTAAGTTCCTTAAAGAAAATACTTTTTCGCGATTCGGGCACCCTCGTACTATAATTAGCTACAACGGGACGCATTTTGTAATCAGTCTTTCGAGGCTTTGATGCAGAAATATTCAATCAACCACAAACTTTCTACGCCCTATCATCGCCAAACGAGCAGGCAAGCTGAGATTTTCAATAGGCAGATAAAACAAATTTTGGAGAAGACGGTTTCTAAAAATTGTAAAGACTGGTCAACCAAATTGACGGATGCTCTTTGGGCATTTCGTACCGCTTATAAGATCGATCTTGGTATGTCTCCATACCGCCTAGTGTTTGGAAAGGATTTCTACCTTTCTTTCGAGATCGAGCATAAAGCAATGTGGGCTATTAAAGAGCTTAACTTCTATTTTGATCAAGCCTGCAGCTATCGGAAGCTGCAATTAAATGAGCTAAGCGAACTCCGCGATGAAGCTTACGATAATGCAGTTATAGTAAAGAAACGGACTAAAGTGTTCCAAGATAAAAAAACTTTTTTGAAAACCTTCACGCCGGGACAACAAGTCCTTCTTTACGATTCCCGTCTCCATTTTCATCCGGATAAACTAAAATCTCGTTGGAAATGACCTTTTATAGTGCCGTATGTATACCCGCACGGGGCAGTAGAAGTTGAAAATATTAAAAACGGTTCAATTTTTAAAATAAATAGGCATAGATTGAAACTGTAATTTTCTGCTGACCCAGTGGAGGAGCTCCTGTTTTTACAGGAGCCGCTCTATCATAATTAAAACTCTTCCGCTTCACCTCTATGTCTCTGTAACATTGTCTCATCTTAAGAATGGAGATGAGTAAAATAGAATTTAATTGAATATCCGTGCGTGCCAAAGTATAAGTTTGGGGGTAGTTTTCATTTAACTATTATTTTACCCCTATCATTTTCTCTCCCCAAGTCTACAGGTCTATGCATTCAAAAAACAACATCAGTGAGGACGCTGTTGAAAACAGGTTTGGGGGGAGGTTTGTATTAACTGAACTATATTTTGGCACTAGGCACTATACAAAAATAAAATTTTGATAATAAAAGATTAGAAAGTGAAGAATTACATATGAAAGATAGGAATAGTTTAAGAAAAGCAAGAAAGTTAGATGTTTTCTTAGACGAAACTAGTAATAAGTGGTTATGAGCCGTTGTCCCAAGGGTTAGTAAGATAAAGGAAGTCACTAATCTGAGGATAAAAATAACTCTGAAAAATAGTCCCTATTCTTGAGGCCAAACATTTGAACGTTGATACCCTACTATACGCACTTACACACATCTTGAAATTTGGGATAGTAGAGAATATCTTGAAATGCTCTTGTCTAAAAGACTTAGTGTGTGTGTGTGTGTGTGTATATATATATATATATAAGTGGTGAAGAAAAAAATGAACACTGGTTTTGTAATTGTTTAAGGCAGCATAAAAAAAATATAGCGAGGGTGCTTTATCACCTAGTGCCTTAGACCAATTGGTTTGGGAGCCACTACTAAGCCTTAGGTATTGTGAAACGAGGAATTACGCCTAAATACGCAAGCACATTTTGTAATTGGTCTGTTAGTACCTCAAGAAGTATTAACGGTCGCATGGAGAATGTGTGAGCAATTTTATCGAAGATATTCACCAACTATAAAGTACATTGGAAGATGGACAAGAGTATGATAGCTTGAATTGAATTCTCTAAGTGTAGGGATGTCTTTTACACACACGTAGGGGTATATGATCAATGTTTAGAAGAAAGATAGGGATGAAGACTAAAGGCGATGTTTTATTGAGGGATGGTGTGATTTCTAACATGTTTTCATGACCATTAAGATAGGGCTCATGACAACCGAAAAACTGGTGTAGTTGGAAACTTTTATTTTCAAGTCTTTCTTTTATAATCTTTATCTTTATATGTAACTTTCACCACCTTTTTTTTATTATTCGATTTTGTGGGTGTAATCCGCTGAAAACCCTCAGGAGACAACACTCCTCCTACTAGGGACACATAGAGATTTAACGGCTT
Source organism: Agapanthus africanus (assembly GCA_030015575.1). Taxonomy (NCBI): domain Eukaryota; kingdom Viridiplantae; phylum Streptophyta; class Magnoliopsida; order Asparagales; family Amaryllidaceae; genus Agapanthus; species Agapanthus africanus. The sequence goes on along the minus strand of JASDDO010000028.1, from coordinate 198,176,750 downwards.
GTTGCACGTACTCAGTGCAATCATGTTACCTACGAAAGTGTGCTGCTTAGGTTTTTCTTTTGCTTTTTCTCCTTCTCTTGAATAACTAGTTTGCTCGGGACGATCAAAATTAAGTTCGGGGGTATTTTTTCAGTCGAAAATATTGTGCATTTGATATGACATTTTCCTTACTATTTTTATATAATAAAAGGTGTTTATTATAAATATGACACATATGAGGGTTTATCTGTAAAAATACTATTTTCATATGTTTATATATTATAATTAACATTATGAAGGAAAATGTAAGCATATAATATCTAAATAATATTTAGTCCATTTAAATATGCTTATCTTATCAAATATCCTTAACCAATTTTCTTAAACTATAATATCATATCAAATGGTTAGGATAATATCTCAATAAAAACAAATTCTACTAATATTATTTAATGAGGTATTGTGCAGAAATTATATCAGGACTAAAATCAAGGAAATCCGAGTTAGCGAGATCAAATTTGCTGAAATATTCAAGTGAATCGAAGAAATCAATTCTTGCAGTGACTTAGAGAAGATTTTCAAACACTAGATATTCAAAAGATCACCACATGTCAACTAGATGAAGATCCAGAATTTTGATCCAAAGATCACACCAAGATGCCGCCCAACCGCGGCCAAATGCCCATTATTACGGCGGATCCGCGGTCTCTATGGGGAGTTGAGATTTGAGATTTGGTGGGTACGATCCTATCAACTAGTTACCCTATTAGGAAACTAGGGATTCTGGGTTTGAGACTATTTAAAGGATCGAGAGCCGCTCTTGAAAAAATCATCAAACTGATGAGATCACGAAATCCAAGACGGCTCAAGAATCCAGGTTGATCATCATCTATTCATCTACCTCCTTAAGAAGAGATCGAGAAGCAAACTACGGTTTTGTAATCACTTTCTAAATGAACAAAGTGTTATTGATCAAGTTGATTAATAAAGGTATTTTTTTTAATTCTTATTGCATTTTATTTTCTTTATTTACATTATAATTTTTATCCGTTATTTTATCTCCATCATGCGTGAGTAATTCTCTGCTTGATAGGGTTCGTAGGATTAGGGTCGATCAATGGATGATTAAAATTCTTTAACTCCTTTTACGTCTTATAAAGTTTATAAACTTTATCGAAAGAATGGTTAGCATCATAATCGGGTGCGCTATCAATTCATTGATATTCAAGGCCACGATTAGAGATTAGATTAACAATTGTTTTGGTAAAGGCTAGACAAGAACGGAGATCCATATCAAGATATGGGTTAAGAGTGGGAACCCTATTACCTCCAGAAACCCTAATCTACTTGCATCACCGTCGATCTAGTTTTAAATCTATTAAAAGATAACAAGAGTAATATTTAATTAATCATCCATGACTACTAAATCTTAACCAACACTACAAGCCTCCTTCTAATATAAAACCTACATCCGTAGTTAATCTAGATCTATATCCTACATCCATGATTGACCTAAATCTAGAATCTACAAGCATTCTTCACTTTTCATTATTCTTCCTCCTTTCCTAATCAATACGCCTAAAGTAAGATTAAAAGATTCAACGTTTCCCTGAGGACGACCCGTACTCATCTCGGTCTAGCTACACGTGACACCGTTATTGATTACAGTTATTTTAACAAACACTTCTTTAAATTCAGATCAATCAAATCGGCGGTTTGTATTAACTAAACTATATTTTGGCACTAGGCACTATACAAAAATAAAATTTTGATAATAAAAGATTAGAAAATGAAGAGTTACATATGAAAATAGGAATAGTTTAAGAAAAGCAAGAAAATTAGATGTTTTCTTAGACGAAACTAGTAATAAGTGGTTATGAGCCGTTGTCCCAAGGGTTAGTAAGATAAAAGAAGTCACTAATCTGAGAATAAAAATAAGTGTGAAAAATAGTCCCTATTCTTGAGACCAAACATTTGGACGTTAATACCCTACTATACGCACTTACACACATCTTGAAACTTGGGATAGTAGAGAATACCATGAAATGCTCTTGTCTAAAAGACTTAGTATGTATGTGTGTGTGTGTATGTGTGTGTGTGTGTGTGTATGTAAGTGGTGAAGAAAAAAAATGAACACTGGTTTTGTAATTACTTAAGACATCATAAAAAATATAGCAAGGGTGCTTTATCATCTAGTGCCTTAGACCAACTGGTTTGGGAGTCACTGCTAAGCCTTGGTGTTGCGAAACGAAGAATTACGCCTAATTGCACAAGCACATTTTGTAATCGGTCGGTTAGTAACTCAAGAAGTATTAACGGTCGCATGAAGAATGTGTGAGCAATTTTATCGAAGATATTCACCAAATATAAAGTACTTTGGAAGATGGACAAGAGTATGATAGCTTGAATTTAATTCTCTAAGTTTAGGGATGTCTTTTACACACACGTAGGGGTATATGATCAATGTTTGGAAGAAAGATAGGGAGGAAGACTAAAGGCGATGTTTAATTGAGTGATGATGTGATTTCTAACATTTTCTCATGACCATTAAGATAGGGCTCATGACAACCGAAAAATTGGTATAGTTGGAAACTCTTATTTTCAAGTTCTTATTTTTATAGTTCTTATATTTATATGTAACTTTCACCATCTTTCTTTTATTATAGGATTTTGTGGGTGTAATCCGCTGAAAACCCTTAGGAGACAACACTCTTCCTACTAGGGACACCTAGAGATTTAATAGCTTGTTGCACATGCTCAGTGGAATCGTGTTGCCTACGAAAGTGTGCTACTTAGGTTTTTCTTTTTCTTTTTCTACTTCTCTTTAATAACTAGTTTGCTCGGGACGATCAAAGTTAAGTTTGGGGGTATTTGTTCAGTCGAAAATATTGTGCATTTGATATGACATTTTTCTTACTATTTTTATATAATAAAAGGTGTTTATTATAAATATGACACATATGAGGGTTTATCTGTAAAAATACTATTTTCATATGTTTATATATTATAATTAACATTATAAAGGAAAATGTAAGCATATAATATCTATATAATATTTAGTCCATTTAAATATGATTACCTTATCAAATATCCTTAACCAATTTTTCTTAAAATATAATATCATATCAAATAGTTAGGATAATATCTCAATAAAAACAAATTCTACTAATATTATTTATTGAGGTATTGTGCAGAAATTATATCAGGACTAAAATCAAGAAAATATGAGTTGGCGAGATCAAATCTGCCGAAATATTCAAGTGAATTGAAGAAATCAATTCTGGCAGTGACTTAGAGAAGATTTCCAAACTCCATATTCAAAAGATCACCATATGTCAACTATATGAAGATCCAGAATTTTGATCCAAAGATCACACTAAGATGCCGCCCAACCGCGGCCAAATGCCCATTATTACGGCGGATCCACGGTCTCTGTGGGGAGTTGAGATTTGAGATTTGGTGGGTATGATCCTAACAACTAGTTACCCTATTAGGAAATTAGGGATTATGGGTTTGAGACTATTTAAAGGACCGAGAGCCCTCTTGAAAAAATCATCAAACCGATGAGATCATGAATTCCAAGACGGCTCAAGAATCCAGGTTGATCATCAGCTGTTCATCTACCTCCTTAAGAAGAGATCGAGAAGCAAACTAGGGTTTTGTAATCACTTTCTAAAGGAACAAAGTGTAATTGATTAAGTTGATTAATAAAGGTAGTTTTTTTTATTCTTATTGCTTTTTATTTTCTTTATTTATATCATGATCTCTATCCGTTCTTTTATCTCCATCATGCGCGAGTAATTCTCCGCTTGATAGGGTTCGTAGGATTAGGGTAGATCAATGGATGATTAAAATATTTTAACTCCTTTTACATCCTATAAAGTTTATAACTTTATTAAAAGAATGGTTAACATCCTAATCGGGCACGCTATCAATTCATTGATATTCACGACCACGATTAGAGATTAGATTAACAATTGTTTTGGTAAAACCTAGACATGAATGGAGATCCATGTCAAGATAGGGGTTAAGAGTGGAAACCCTATTCCCTCCAGAAAGCCTAATCCGCATGCATCACTGTCGATCTAGTTTTAAATCTATTAAAGGATAAAAGGAGTAATCTTTAATTAATCATCCATGACTACTAAATCTTCACGAACCCTACAAGCCCCCTTCTAATAAATAACCTACATCCATAATTAATCTAGATTTATATCCTACATCCGTGATTGGCGTAGATCTAGAATCGACAACCATTCTCTACTATTCATTATTCTTCCTTCTTTCCTAATCAATACGCCTAAAGTAAGATTAAAAGATTCAACGAAACCGTGAAGACGACCCATACTCATCTCGGTCTAGCTACACGCGACACCGTTATTGATTGCGGTTACTACACACACTTTATAGAACCAATCAGCTGGTAATCAAGCAAAGATCCTAAGGGCTCTACCAATATGTATAAGAGATATGCTAAAAGAAAAACATGCACATATTGGGTAGAAACAAACTAGGTAGCATCCTACCATTTTGAGCAAGTCTGTTACTATATCCGTGTATATCCCAAGCTCCCATTAAGTAACATACAATCCAGTATGATACAATAATGCCCTCTAGGGCATATATCACTAATATGGACTCCATGCACATCAGCAAAATTATGGATTCTGGACTTTGCTGAATTGTCCTAATGGGATAAAACCCATTAGGAGCAAGCAGATCTTTTAAGATCTGTGCAGGTGGAAAGGTGCTAACCTAATAAGGGTAGACTTGTTGTATAAAGTTTTCTTCAAATACACGTTGTGAATTGTGATGAGGCTTTTTACTTCAGTGTCTATACTGAAGTCCATATGGATATGACTTGACACTGCTATTCTCTCTACTTGTTATCGGCAGATCATAGGAAGTGGTAAATTCCAGGTGACCAGGTTTTTCATACCCAAGATGGACTCCACGCACTTCAACAAATCATGAATTTTAGACTTTACTGGGTGCTCCTGAAGGGGTAAAACCCATTAGGAGCAAATAGATGTTTCGAGATCTGTGCAGGTAGAAAGGTGCTAACCTAATAAGGCTAGACTTATTGTAAAGAGTTTTCAGCAAATACCCGTTGTGGATTGTGATGTGACTTTTACTTCAGTGTCTATGCTGAAGTTCATATGGATATGTTTTGGCGCTGATGCAGTTCATAGCTATGATATCTAGCTGGTAGATGACTATAATGTCTTTCTAAATGGGATTTTGGAAGAGCATGTGTATATAACTCTGCCAAAGGGTTATCGCAGTCAGTGGGAGTAGCGGAAGGTGTGCAAATTTCTTATGTCTATTCGTAGACTGAAGCATGGATAGCGGAGACAAATCATCTATTTTGATGTGACAGTCATGGTGATTGACTTCATCAAAACAAAAGATGAACCTAGTAAGAAGGATGTAGGGAGTATTGTCCTGGATTTGGATGACATACTCCAGATAGGAAGTAATTTTCTTGTACTACAATCGGTCAAACTTTGGTTGTCATATAGTGCTTTCTCCACGTTGGATATGGAAAGTATATCAAGAATTCTAGTGACTAATTTATATTTAGGATGTTTCCCAAATCGAATACTTAGACAGCATTCTAAAAGTATTTTAGAATGGATGACTCTTGGAATGGTAGTGTACCGGCAGGTGACGGAGTCACCCTCTCTAATGAGATGTCTTCTAGACTGATGAGGAGAGGGACTCGCATGAATGACATATCATTTGCTTAGGTAATTGAGTCAATCATGTAATGCCTTGTACAATACCAGATAGATAATTCTGTTTTTAGATCTAGATTTGGGAAGTTTGCCAATCAGGTATTTAGACAGCATTCTAAAAGTGTTTTAGAATGGATGAATCTTGGCGTGGTGGTGTACCCGCAGGTGATGGAGCCAACCTCTCTAAAGCGATGTCTTCTAGACTGATGAGGAGAGGGACTGGCATAAATGATCATTTGCTTAGGCAATTGAGTCAATCATGCAATACCTTGTACAACGCCAGATATTGCTTTTGCACTAGTTGCAACAAGTATATATTAATCCAAACCTTGAGAAACAATGGGAAGTAGTAAAGAACATAAGAGGATGTTCTTTGTATAAGATAACCGCAGCCTCCTCTGGGAAGCAGTTATCAGTTCAGGCTTCCAAGGTGACCTGGATGATAAAGATGCTGTCAAAGTTTTGAGTTTAGCCTCTTCTGAGGGTCAATATATTGGATAGTATTCCAATAGGGATACTGAGGTAATCATGGTGCAGCATGCTGGTTATAACTCAACAGAGGATACAGCCCAAGAAGTTTGTTGGATAGAGTTGTTCATTTATGAACTTGGTCCAATCAAGTATCCAGACAAATTCCTAAGGCGAGGTATCGCTCATTTTGGAAGATTGTTAATCTCCTCAAAAGTTGAGATATATATAGATGAAGTTGGAACATTGTAGCGGATGCACTTACTGAGGCTATTTCTCGAACAAATTAAGTTTCACAAATATAGGTTTGCAAAACTGATTAGAAGAGAAATTGGGTATTCGGTAGCACACGAGCTATAGGTATGCAATACCGCAATAATTGGCCTTAAGTGCAAGTGGGAGATTGTTGGATATAGTGCCCTCAAGGCAATTATTGTGATCGCAAGTAGGCGATTATGATGATTGAGAGAGGACCTATATAGGTATAACAGTCTTACTCGAGATGATAGTATGCTATCTGTTTTATTTTCATCTTTGATGAAGCCCGTAGGATTGTTGCTTGACAACCAGCATTCTGATGGCGATCATATATGTGAGAGCCGGGTTGTCTATAAGCACATCCTTAAATATCCCTAGACGTGGGAGTATCGAGACTAGGCATCGATATTCCGGAGTAGACTAGTGTATACGCTTCTAGACCCTGACGAGGGGCGGTGGCCGGTCTCACAAGCCATTGGTGTTGTGTCACCTAAGATAGTATACAGGCGCTCACTGGAGGTGAGTACACAGGACGGACTTGCCGAGAACTTCTAGATGGTATTATACTTATTGTCAGATGGAGTTTCTCAGGTGGCATGAGTACAGGTTAGTCCTTTGACCTGAAGTCGCCATTTGTCTCGTGTGCGTTCCCACTGTACTTTTATTACCACCCTACCACGGCTCAAAGGAGTCGTCCAAACAGGTTTTAGTTGGGTACAGTCCCGAGCCACATGGAGACAGTGGTCGACTGTCAGGGATTCGTCTCTCCTGGTATTAGGAGTCGATGCCGCGCTATGTTCAATTGGCTGTCACCAGAAATCCGTGGCCATGGTGGGTGAGATTTATTGATAGTTGATCAGTAGTATATCAGTTGGTGATGAGTTTCATTCAGACACGACTTATCGGGTTAGTAGAGGTCTGACGTTATCCATCCCCTAGACCCGATATACAATACTCTTTGATGATGAGACTGGACTGTATGGAGATTGTCACATTCAGGAACAGTAGGGTAAGGACGCACTTGATTTTCGACCTTCCTTTTCGACAAGTATCTGGGTAGCCGTTACGTACAGCTAGTGTCGTCGACGTGCTTGTGGTTAAACTCACTACCAGTATATTGTCGAGTCTTTAGAGTCCCACACAGAGGGTTTTCCCGGTTCAGGCAACAGATATAGGAGCCATATGTTTTTACGCGCAGGGGTCCGATTAAATACGTGTATGGGATACACGGACTTTAATCGGACGGTTGATAATACTAGCCGGCTTAGGATTAAACCGGATTATTAAATCAAGTTTTGATTTAATAATTTATATATGTATTTTGGTACATATATTTTAGTATTATTGTTCACTATTCATTTTCTCTCTTTGGTGCTATCCGTGTTTTTATACGGATACACGTATATGTAGAGATACATATATCGGGAGAAGTATTCCGTATTTATACGGGAATACTTCTAGAAGAAGAACACCTCATATTTGATTTTCTTTTTAGAAAATTAAATAGAAATGAGCTTGAATGTGAGAATTTATGAAGCATGGTTCTTAGCATGTAGAGAGGTATGGCTTGGGGCTTTTATATTGGAAAATTCATTTGTATGCACTATTGATGCATAGTTGTAAAAGCAAGCCATCCTCATTTTTTTCTACACTTGATGTTCTCATTCTTCACTTGTGCTCATGCTTCAAGGCCGCTTCCTCTTTTTCTTCTCCTTCTTCTTCTTGCTCTCATTTTGAGCATAGATTTTAGAGAGAAAAATTTAGTGAAGTATTCTTACATCATCGACCACCCAAATCTAGCAAGTCTGGATCGTCGGTTAGAGCCTCCTCTGGATTCACTCAGGTGGATCGTCTTTGGCAAGTGTGGTCAATTCTTAAGCGTGATCCTGATGGTTACGAGCTTGGAGAGGTCTTCCACAATTAGATGGGCATGCAATAAAGGTTGTATTTTCTCAACCATTGCACTCTTAGCTGGCTAGTTTAGGTTATTGGACCATATCCTGGGTATTACGGGCGTTCAATGTTCGCTAAATTTTTTTGTTTTCGCTTCTACCTCGGCCGTGGTTTTCGCGGTGCGGGCACCGAAACCCAACAGTGCGGCTAACTTGTTGCCAAAGAGGAATACAAAACGAAAATTTTCGAATCAAGAGTACGAACTCTACGACCTAGAATCGAATCTAAATACTAAACTAGGAACACTAGAAGGAGTTTAGCTATTCTCTTAGTAATTACAACCTTTGTAGTCGCGTCCTTTGTCTTCTATACCACTTTTTTAGCTTCTAGATCGTCGGAAACGAGCTTAGGAGTCGGTCTTCTTTGTCGAAGATGATCCGTCTGAAGGAAACCTAATCTAGGCTCTAGTTTCACACTAAAATAATCAAAGTGAAGCAACTAGCGATCAAAACTTGCTAAGAATTGATCACTACGATGTAGTAGTGGATAAAGTCTAATTGTTCTCTCATTTCTTTTCTTCTTTCTCAACAAAGAAATTTTTAAGAGAAGAAGAAGTTCAAGGCTGATGTGAAGAAATCAAGCATGGCCACTAAGTCTCACACACACTCTTTGTCTTCTTTTCTACTTTAGAATATTTTGTGGAATTGTGACTCACCATGGTGAGTCACAAGTCCACGCTATTCTAAAATGAACTTGAAGAAAAGAGAAGAATAAAGAATGCCACCTCATGTGTACACATATACATATGTATATGTATATATATAAATATACACAAATACACTAATAAAAGTATATGCTACAAATACACACACCGTATTCGTATCAAAATAAATACACCCGTATTTGTATCAAGATACGAATACTCATACTTTTACCAAGACACAAATACACGTATTTATACAAATATCTGTATTCGTATAATACCGTATTCTATCAAAATACGAATACCGAAAAGAGAGATACTAAAAGAGATATATAATACTAACTCACATTTCATCCAAATGTGATAATCCGGCTATCTTTCAAACCAGCTAGTATTAACAAAATGCTCGATTAAAAGTACGTGTACAAAAACACGTGTTTTAATCGAACCTAAATACGTATCAAAATACGTAAACTACATCATTTACCCTAAGTTGGGAAACCCTATGTGTGGGACTCTAAAGATTCGACAATACGCTGGTAGTGGGTTTAACTATAAGCATGTCAGCTGTATTAGCTGTACATAACGGCTACTTAGGTATTGAACGAAAGAAAGGTCGACAAGCAAACTTGTCTGTATCCCTAGTGAGCCTGAAAGTGACAATCTCCATACAGTCTGGTCTGTTCGTCTAAGAGTATCGTATATCGGGTCTAGAGATATGCGATACTCTTAAATGAAGATACCAGACTGTACAGAGATTGTCACATTCAGGCACAGTATGGTACGGATGGACATGATTGTCGACCTCTCTTTCGGCAAATACCTGGGTAGCCATTATGTATAGCTAGTGCTGCTGAGGTGTTTGTAGTTTTGGATTTATCCAGAAAATCACTGCTAGAGTATTGTCGAGTCTTTATAATCCCATACAGAGGGTTTTCCCGGTTAAGGCAATATGATGTAGAGACCGTATATTGATACGTGGAAGGTCCGATTATATACGTGTACTGGCTTCATGGACTTTAATCGGACGATTGATAATACTAACCGGCTTAGAATTAAGCCGGATTATTAAATCAAGTATTGATTTAATAATATATATATATATATATATATATAAAAATATTCTAGAATTATGTTCGCTATTCGTTTTCTCTCTTGGCTATTCATATTTTTTATGGATACGCGTATATATATTTCGATACACATACCTGGGTTGAATTCCATATTTATATAGAATACTTCTAGAAGGAGAACACCTCATTATTGATTTTATTTTTAAGAAAATCAATAGGAAATTAATTGGAGGGTGAGATGTCTTTGGGTATGGTTGAGGTCATGTAGAGAGGGATGGGCTTCTATTGTTTATTGTAAAATTGTTGTGACATATTTTTTTATTATGGTTGAAATAAAATATGAAGCCATTATTCTCTCATATCCATACACACATACACACTCTCTCCTCTCTTCTCATCCTCCTTCCTCTTGAGTGAGGATACTCTCTTGAGCATGTAAAATGAGAGAAATTTATAGTGAAAAATCCTACATCCCCACATTCCATTTCTAGCAAGCTTCGAGCGTTGGTTGCATTACTAGGTGAAGCTAGAGCTGGGATTGGTTTCCCTTGGATGGATCATCTTCGGTAAGGACGGTTGCCTCTCAATCTTGTTCCCGATGGCCTACGAGGAGCTTGGAGGGGTCTTCTATGATTGGGCGGACATGCATCAAAGGTTGTAATCCCCAAATCTTGCATACTTAGTTTACTAGTTTAGTGTTTTGGAATGATTGCTAGGGATTAGTTTCTAGTACTCCTTGTAAAAATTTTTGTCTTTCGATTCCGCATCGGTCGCGGTTGTAACGACAAGGGCACTAAGAACTTTCAGAGGCCGGGTCGACTAATTTCTATGATTGGCGGGTGGCTCTCCATGCTTGTACGGGGCTATATTTGGCTATGTTAAGGCATTCACACGACCGTGGAATGTCTTGTTTCGTTTGCGACTCAAACGAAACGTCGAATTCCTAGGATTTCCGACTATTCCATTTTCTGGAATGTTTACTACATGCCTATAATGTGATAACTTGCCTATGATGTATATATATATATATATAATAATTTTTATATGTTTTACATTCTCACAAGCTCTGCGTCCACCCTGCTGTAAGTTAAAGAACCATACGGTGAAGACCCAATACCCCATGGTGCATGCGAATGGAATATAAAAGTATTGTATTTTATTTTTCCTATTATTCTTTTCTGGTGTGATAGGATACTAGATAATAAGTGTTATTATCTAAATGATGGGACTACATTAATATATTAATGTAAAGAAAATTAACCCAATACAATGTTGTAGGAACCAATCTGTTTTTCTAAACAAGATGGTTTTCAAATCACTCAGTTCATTCAACGATATCAAATTCATTATGTTAAAAGTTTTCTTCAAAACCAGCTGTAGCTCTCCATCATTTCAGATGAGTAGTGTACTTAGTATTCATGATGCGTTTGTTGATAATTCATCAAAACGTAGTGTACGGTAGATAAGTAATACTGGTATGCAGCATACGATGCGATTGGTTAGGACAATCGTACGACTTTGTTGATCATCCGTCAAGGGTTGTGCGAGTGAATCTAAATCAATCATGAAATGACGGGTTGAACTTGACTAGGATTCTTTGATTTGTTGATCATTCGTCAAGGTCTTAGGGTCCTAGGGGTAAAAATAATTATCTGGATTTTCAAGTGTTGAAACTTGAAATGTGATTACAGACCTTCTATGGAGTGGGGTGATTCGTTGATTATTCTTCAAGATTATCACACCATGATAGTTTGGATCTCGATACCCACTGTGAGTAATAGTAACTCCCGAGAGATTATCACTTCATAATTAGTCGACCCATTAGGTGTTTAGAAAGGTGTCTGCGATGTTATGCCTCTAAGGAAACGGGTTTATTTGATTAGGTCCGTATGAAAGCGTGGGAAGTCTCCCTCGAAGTACTTAAACTAGCCTGGCCGACCGATTAACAAACTTGTGAGGTGTACATGATCCTGTCTAGTTCTCTTTTTAGGGTTTGAAGGAGAATTCGAAGAAATAGTGGGAGCCATCCTGATTAGTTAAATTAATAAACCAGTCTAATATTGTAAGAGTGCACGCTGAGTGTTTCTTTTCTCTCACTGGCAGCGACTATCACAGACCTTAAATTAAAACCCATAAAACTAAGTTAACCCAACCTTTTTATAATGATTGGTTTTGGGATGTCATGATTTTCCTAATTCACAAATAAGTCGCATATATCATTACCGCTCCTACTTCCCCTTTACTTACTCCAGAATCCTCTTTATCAGATACAGAGGTCCATATTGTTGAATATAGTGCCCTCAAGGCAATTATTCTAATTGCAGATAGGCGATTAAGACAATTGAGTGAGGACTAATACAGGTAGAACAGTCTTACTCGAAATGATAGAATGCTATCTAGTTTGTCTTTATCATTTATGTGTATACGTTTTACTTGTTATTACGTGTCGCTAATATATAATGATAAAGCCCGTACGATTCTTGCTTGACTACCAGCATTATGATGGCGATCGTATATGTGAGAGTTAGGTAGTCCATAAGCACATACTTAAAATGTCCCTAGTCAAGTGAATATTGAGACTGGGCGTCAATATTCCGGAGTAGACTAGTGTATACCTTTCGAGACCCGGAAGAGGAGGGTGGCCGGTCTCACAACCCATTGGCGTTGTGTCACCTGAGATAGTATACAGATGCTTACTGGAGGTGTGTACACTAGACAGACTCATCGAGAACTTCTAGATGGTAATATACCTATCATCAGATAGAATTTCTCTAGTGGTATAAGTACAAGTTAGTCCTTTGATCTGAGATCGTCATTTTTCTCTTGTGAGTTTCCACTATACTTAGATTACTACCGTACCACGGCTCAAAAGAGTCATGCAAACATGTTTTAGTTGGGAACAGTCCCGAGCCACATGGAAGCAGTGAGCGATTATCAGAGATTCATCTCTCTGATATCAGAAGTCGATGTCGTGCTATATTCGGTTGGCTATCACCCTAAATCTGTAGTCACGGTGGATGTGATTTACTGATAGAGGTTTATTTTTTTCTTGGTTGGTGATGAGCTTCACTTCGACATGACTTATCAGGTTATTAGGGGTCTGACATTATCCACCCGCTAGAACCGATATGCAATACTCTTAGACCAAAAGATCGGACTGTACGGAGATTGTCACATTCAGGCTCAGTAAGGTACAGACGGACTTGATTGTCTACCTCCGTTTCGGCAGATACCTGGGTAGCCGTTACGTACAGCTAGTGCTGCTGACGTGCTTGTGGTTTTAGATTTATCTAGTAAATCACTGCCAGCGTATTGTCGAGTGTTTAGAGTCTCACACAGAGGGTTTTCCCGGTTCAAGTGATATGATGTAGAGGTCGTATATTGATACGTGCAGAGGTCCGATTAAATAGGTGTACTTGCTACACGGACTTTAATCGGATGGTTGATAATACTATCCGGCTTAGGATTAAGCCGGATTATTAAATCAAGTTTTGATTTAATAATATAAATATATATATATATATATATATATATATATGTATATTCTAGTATTATTGTTCACTATTCATTTTCTTTCTCTTGACTATTCGTATTTTTATACGGATAGGCGTATATGTATTTCGATACGTATACTGGGTTGTATTCCGCATTTATACGGAATAGTTCTAGAAGGAGGACACCTCATTATTTGAATTTCTATTTAGATATTCAATTGGAAATGAGGTGGAGGGTGAGGTGTTTTTTTATATGGTTGTGGACATATAGGGAGGGATATGCTTCATTTTGTTTATTAGAAAATGTTTGTGAGATATTTTTTCTTTGATGGAAAAAGTATTATGAAGCCATTGTATTCCATTCTCTCATTCATTCAACACTTGACTCAATTTTTTATGGCTACCTCTTCATCCTCCTCCTCCTTCTCTATTTGATCTCTTGAGCTTGAAATTGAGAGTGAAAATGATAGTAGAAAATTCATACATCCCTTCTCTCCATTTCTAGTAAGCTTGGAGCGTCGGTTGCTTTAGTAGGTGATGCTAGAGCTTGGATCGATTCCCTCGGGTGGATCATCTTCGGCAAGGGCGGTCGTTTCTCAAGCTTATTCTCGACGGTCTATGAGGAGCTTAGAGGAGTCTTCCATGATTGGGTGGATACGCCTCAAAGGTTTTAATCCCTAAACCTTGCATGGTTAGTTTACTAGTTTAGTGCTTGGAACGATGCTAGGGATTAGCTTCTAGTGCTCCTTTTGAATTTTTTGTTTTTCGATTCTGCATTAGCCACGGTCGTAGTAGGAAGGGCAATAGGAACTTTTATATATTGCATGGAAGGCCATCTCGTATAATTAAATACGAACTCGAAGAAATTGTTTCAGTCCGAGCATGGCCACTAATAAAGTTATGGAGAAAATGAATTCTATATTGATGTAATTCTATAGTCTCTCCCTTCCACCTTCTCTCAAATTGAGAGCTCCTTCAATAAGGAGAAAACACCAGTTACGCTTGTTGGATAATTTTCTTCCAAATCTAAGACTGAAACTGAAAGGAAGGGAAAGAAGAAAACCAACTAGTCTAAGTATTGTTTTAATTGAAGGGAAATGAGATTGCAACTACTGTCATGAGTTCGGGCAGAGGAAGAGGCATTACGAGGAATACCTGGTCACCCCGTTGAAGTCTAATGACGCTTCATCTTCTGGTGTGTTAATTGAAAACCGTTTCTCAATTAACTCTGCTTCTTGGGTATGCGATACCGGATCAAGAGCTCACATCGGTAAGTTGTTACAGATGTTAAGAAGAAGCAGAGTATTGGGAAAGGGTAATTTGATCCTCAGAGTCAGAAATCGGATAAATGTTGCTATTGGGGACTGTCACCTGGTTTTACCTAACGGCAAATTTTTGGTTTTGAGTAACTGTTGTCATGCACCAACTTTTAAAAATGATATATGTCTCTTTATTTGATAAAGAAGGATATAAATTTTGAAAAAAAATGTTATGAACATTTACCTTCATCAAATGTAAATTAGGTATGGTGCATTGTATAACGGTATAGATATTCCTAACCAAAATACAGTTCTCAACTTACAACATATGGAGTAAGAGTTAATGAACTCTTAGGACTTATACATAGTAATGTATGTGGTCCGATGTCTATAGAGATAAGAGGTGAGTACTAATACTTCATTCAGTTTATCGATGAGTTCTCTAGTTTTGGATATGCGTTCTTATTGAAACGTAAAGTCCAAAGATTTTGAAAAGTTCATAGAATATAAGAATAGAGTAGAGGACCAGATGAGCGAAAGTATCAAGATTCATCGATGTGATCGAAGAGGTAAATACTTTAGCTCGGTATTTCGTAGTTATCTAAAAGAGAATTTTATTTTCTCTCAGCTTACTCCTCCGTATATACCATAGCATTATGGAGTATCGGAGAATACGGCTCGCACGCTATAGGATATGGTGCGATCTATGATGAGTATTACTGAGTTGTCTTTTTCATTTTGGGGGTATGCATTGTAACGACTCTGAAATCTTTGTACGGAAAATTTTCTGTTAATATACAAGAAATGAGTTTATAGCATGAGTTTGAGTTATAAGTTATTTTTGTTAAATAACAGCAAGAAACAACTTGTAGCTCACTGGTAAATCCCTTGCACTGCTGTGACGTAGCCCCTGTGTTCGATTTCTATCAGACACAATTATTTTTTTCTGATTTTTTTAACTTTTTGGAAGCCCAAAAGATTGCACGTGTAATATACGAGGAAATGAAAAGTTCAGAAAAATCAAACATGTGGAAAATGGAGTAAACAGGGATTTGATCAAGTGGCATGAATCTCGAGGCCAGAGCCTCAAGATCGACCAGCCAAAAGAGCTTAAAAACCGGTGGGGACGGGTGAGATGAACCCAATGAAGCCCGTTCTTTGCACACTTGTCTCTTTAGCTCCCCCTAACTCCTCTGGACTGTTTGATTTCCTAGCAATCAAACAGAGACCTTTCATTTCACAATTAAACAAAATTTTAATACTTTTAATCCACAATTTTAATTCCCAAACCCTAATTCTCCACTATAAATACCACCCCCTACCTTGGCTCAGCACCATTCTGAAAATTCTAGCCAAAACTTTCTAAAAAGTTCCTAGTGCAAGTGAAGTAAAAGTGGAGTTAGCGACCAAGTTGGTTCTGGCGAAGATCGAAGCAATTCTGGAGCTCCCGCGATCCCACAAAGACCTTCTTCCTAAGCTTTCTAAACCGTGATTCCTTCCCAAATCTCCTTCTTTCTATTGAAATTACTCTTCAAATTTTATATCGGTAAAAGAGTAGTTATTACCGACATATTCTTTTCTAAAAACATATAACTCCCTTTTCCTTTACAATTTAATCAATCTAATTTTACTACATCACTTTTAACCTTAAACCCTAATGTTTAGAATCAAATTTTATCAAAATTCTCATGTGAAACAACCATAGTAGAACTTTTTCATTAAAATACATTGAACTTTATAAACACCTCTTTTAGTATTTGTTAAAATAATACATTTAGGAAAACTTCACGGGATAACGACCTACCCCACAAGCACACTTGGTTCCATAGCACGATACCTCTTTTGTATGAATATTTGTTATGGTGAAAACTTTATAATAAAATACCACAGAAATCTAAAACCGGATTTCTTTTAAAGCGGTATTTCATTTCCTTTACGATTATGCATCTACAACCCTATTTAGGGGACCTGCTAATAGATGGTGTGGATTATTGCACATCCTTGGGGTAGTAGAGCAAGATGCAGACCTCCTCACGGAGCATTCGATTTCTAAAGAATTTAAATACGTTTTTAAGAAATACGAATTTTCTAAATAAAATAAAATTAATTTTTAAAATTTATATAAAAATTATAAAGCCATATTTTCAAATATAATAAATCTATAATTTTTCTCAATATGAAAGATTAAAAAGTTTGCCAATAAAATACCATCAAGATATAAAAAAGGACAAGTTTTTCAATAAACACCATGAACTTTCCAAGTTAAGTGTATATCACTAAAATACCAAATACTTAAAATCCATACTCATGAAAAACCTAAGTAATACTAATCTCCCTCGAGGTTTTATTTTGTAATTGTATTAAAAATATTTTTTCATAAAAACCCCTCGAGTTATATAAAAAATAATATTTTAAGGAATTTAGTAAATATAGGTTTAAGTGGGATCAATTCTCTTGAGCCCCACGGAGCCGGAGAAAGTGAGTGCTTACCTATTTAAGGTAGACAGCTTAACGGAGTTATCAATGGTAATTTTCTTGGAAAAAGTCACAAATCCTGTCGTCCATGTGCAGTAGTTACCGATGACTACCGAACTTAACTCAAGAGCTAAATCTGTTTACAAGTGTCTGATTAGTCAGAGTCCAATCTCAAACCTAACTCTAAAATCAAATATGAATACTTAATCATGAACATGAATACTTGAATCCAAATATCCATATCAAACATGCATACTTGACTTGACTTGACCGAACCATGGTTATAACTTGACATGACTATTTGAATACATCATGAACATGACTACTTGAACATTTTGTATCCATGGTTTCAGTAAGACTTGTAAACAAAATCTATACAATATAATACGCGGGCATAAAGGGATAGATTGGTACGGAATGTATATCGTGGCACGAGATTCACTTAAAAGACACCTATATGAATCCCCGTGCCGTTGTCCCGTGGGTTATAACAGGGCTTTGTACTACATGTTACCATAGTCCACGGGGTAAGATGGACTCCTCTCGTATACATGAATACCTTCTTTACCAAGCTACAAAAAACCACGTTATAATAACTATCATATACCAGTAATCAGTCATATAATTTACCTGTTCATTCTCACATTATATACTATCTTCTTGTTCTTCTTTTGGGACTTACCGAGCGTTAGTTCGCTGACGATATTCCTTTCTATTTCTTTGTTTGGAATGTTCGTCAGGAGGACCGGACTCTCAGGAGATCGAGCCTAACCAGGAGGACTTGGACCAGCTCACCACTCAGTCTGACTGCTAGTTCACCTGCACTTTCATTTTGTATGCCATTATTTAGGCACTGCTTTACTCATTGTATCTTTTTTTTTTCCAACATTTGTATGTAAAGATGAATGTAAATAAAGTTGCTGTTATTTTATATCACTTGTCATTCTTGTACATTTTTTTAATATATTGCTTAATTACGCTTAACGTATTTATTTCTTAATAAACACGTTGCGGCATACCACGTCACCGTTTCCGTCTACTGGGAAGCGGGGCATGACAGGTTTTGTTGGCGGCCCATGCAGGCCAGTTCTGCATGAAGTATTAAGCAATATATCACAAGAATTATAAGAATCAGCAACTATACATTCCTTACATTTCAAATTTTTTGAATATATCCTAACTATTTCTCTTTCTATCAAGGTCATGGATTCTTCCAACAACACCAGTACCAATGTCAATGGCAATACTCCACCGCCTACTCTATCACAACCACCTACCATTGCTGCTCCTATCAATGAGCAAACGGTACTACATGAGGCTATCAAGAGTCTACTGGAGGGTCAGCAGCAGCAGACTGCTATCCTCAAGCACCGCCCTGAAGCCGTGGCACCCGGAGTCAAGCAGTTTCAGGCACTACACCCAAAACATTTCTTGGGCAAAGAGAGCTCACTGGAGGCAGATGGATGGGCTCAATCGATAGAAGATGACCTGGCAACAGCTCAAGTGCCAGATATTGCCCGGGTGAGAGTTGCAAAACTGCAACTGACAGACAATACAAAGGTGGAAGGCTGAAGAAAGCCGTCTCGCCCAACTGATAGAGTGGAAGATGTTTCGCGATCTGTTCGATGTGAAGTACTTCCCTGAGACTGCTTGTTTTGACATGGAACAACAGTTCATCCATGTACAACAAAGCTCGATGTGGGTCAAGTCTATAAATGAATACGATACTGAGTTTACCATACTTAGTAGGTAAGATATTGTCTCAAATTCAAATTCCTGATCTCATTCATTACACTGCTAACACAAGGTCATAACAGGTTTGCTGCACACCTGATTCTTACCGCTGAGATCCGGGCACAACGATTTCAGCAGGGGTTGGACCCGGAAATCCAAGCTGCACTCGCTACAGGTGATCTCCCAACTCATGAACTTGCTTTGAAGGTTGTCCGACGCTATGAGGCAGTTGTGAAGAAGAAGGACATACTACATACTGCCAGTGTAAAACTTCCTGCTAATCAGATGACAGGAGGAGCCTCTTCTAGGCCGACCTTTGCACCTAGGAGACTGAGAGGATCGTTTAACCGTCCCAGTTCAGACTTTTTTTACTGCAAAAGGACTGGACACCTGGTGAAGGAATGCAAGCATGCAATGGCCTATGTTTGGTTTGTGGCGCATCTACTCACGCCATAGGAGCATGTCCATACCGTTTCAACACAGCTCCAGCACCCAGACCGACAATCATAGTTCTACAGCGGCCAGCTATACAAGCACTTGCACCCCGTTAGTTCTCCCTGTACCAGCTCCACGTAGACCTCCTGCACAGCCTCAATGTCAATTCTATCAGGCACAGAGAAATGTGCCTCAAGGGCAGAGAAACGTGCCCCAAAGACAGAGGAATGTACTTCCAGTAAGGAGGAATGTACCACGACGTCAGGCTTTTACAATGACGGTCGAGGAGGCCGAAGCCACAGGCCAAGTCATCACTGGTAATTCCCAATCCTTTCAAACATTTTCAAACATTGTATATCACTATACTTTTCCTATATCTAAACTCAACCTCACACAACATAGATACTATACTAGTAACCACCTTTCCAGCACTCGCACTTTTCGACACTGGAGCGTCACATTGCTTCATGTCCCAACGATTCGTAAGAACGCATGCGATTCCCATAAAGCCACTCATTTCAAGCTGGAATGTTAGTTCCGGGAATGGAGTTCTTCAAGCAACTATGGGGTTTGATCAGTGTCCAGTTGTAGTTTGCGGACAAGAATTCTATGCAAATTTCAAAGTACTGGACATCCTAAATTTCGATGTTGTGTTGAGAATGGATTGGATGGGAGTATTCTATGCTACTATTGAATACCGTCAAAGAAGGGTAGTATTTGAGATACCAGATCACCCAGTCCTCTATTTCAAGAGTGGAGATAGAACCTTGGAGCTAGGAAGATACTGTGCTAAACCGACGGATGCTGAAGTGTTCTCTCTACCGGCAGAAGAAGAAAAGCCCGATGTAGTTCGAGAGTTCGAGGATGTATTCCTAGAAGATATATCAGGTTTGCCTCCCGATCGAGCTCTTGAGTTTAGTATTGATTTACTACCTGGTGCGCAACCTATAATCAAAGCTCCGTACCGGCTAAGTCCCGAAGGATTGAAGGAGATCAGCATTCAGTTGGACGAACTCCTGAAGAAAGGTTGGATTCATCCCAATACTTCAAGATGGGGATCTCCGGTGTTACTCGTGAATAAGAAAGAAGGTTCATACAGGATGTGTGTAAATTATGGAGCTCTAAACGAAGTGACGATTAAGAACAAGTATCCACTACCGCGCATCTATGATCTTTTCGATCAGCTAAGTAGGTCTTGTGTATTTTCGAAGCTAGATCTTCGTTCAGGTTATCATCAGGTGAAGGTCAAAGAGTCCGATATTCCGAAGACGACGCTTAGGACTCGATATGGTCATTATAAATATCTCGTAATGCCATTTGGAGTGACGAATGCACCTGCCATCTTTATGAACCTGATGAACCAAGTTTTCCGAGAGTTCTTAGACAGGTTCGATGTCATCTTTATCGACGACATCCTGGTGTATTCAAAGAATCCAAAAGAACACGCTGAGAACTTACGTATTGTCCTGGAGACATTGTGACAACATCAACTCTACTCCAAGTACAACAAGTGTGAATTTTGGCTAGATCAAGTCGGATTTCTTGGACATATCGTTTCAAGCAAGGAATCTCGGTAGATCCAGCTAAGATGTCAGCTGTCAGCGAGTGGCCGACACCAAAGACGGTGAAAGATATACTAAGTTTCTCGGGATTAGAAGGATACTACCAACGATTTATTGAAGGCTTTTCAAAGATTGCAGCACACCTGACCAAGCTCACACGTAAAGATGAATCATTCGTGTGGTCAGAAGCATGTGAGAAAACTTTTGTAGAACTCAAGTCAAGATTAACCTCTGCTCCTATTGTTGTAATACCAGATCAATCTGGAGGTTTCGTTGTACATTGTGATGCGTCCAGTAAAGGATTAGGATGTGTTCTACACCAGCATGGAAAAGTTGTGGCTTTTGCATCAAGAAAACTAAAGGTACATGTGCAAAACTATATAACACATGATCTGGAGTTGACAGCCATCATTTTCGCACTTAAGATTTGGTGCCACTATCTCTTAGGAGAACGAGTGGATATATACACTGACCACAAAAGTCTGAAGTATATATTTATTCAGAAGGAACTAAACATGCGGCGGAGAAGATGGCTAGAACTTATGGCGAACTTCGACATCAACCTATAGTACCATCCTGAGAAGGTGAACGTAGTTCCTGATACACTTAGTCGCCAGCCATTAGCAATGAATCTCACCGCTTAGTGGAAGCTACAACAAGAATTACATGGATTGGCGATCGAAGTAGTTATGCTAGGTAAAACTTCATATTTGATCAACTTACAAGTCCAGTCCACTCTTGTCAATCAGATCAAAGCAGCTCAAGCAAATGATACCAAGCTACAAAAGATCCGGGAACAAGTAGAAAGTAGACTTCGAACAGACATCATCATCCACGAAGATGGATCCTTACGATATAGAAGTCGATTATGTGTACCAAACGGCCCAGTTCAAGAAGAGTTGATGAAAGAAGCTCACAGCTCTCCTTATTCTGTACACCCCGGTGGTACGAAAATATACAAGGATCTATGGCAACACTACCGGTGGTATAGAATGAAGCGTGAAGTAGCAAGAAGCGTAGCCAAGTGTTTGGTGTGACAGCAAGTTAAGGATGAACATCACAGAACTGCTGGTCTACTTCAGCCTTTACCAATCTTAGAATGGAAATGGCAGCACATTACCATGGACTTCATGACTGCCCTTCCTCACAGCATGATGGGTACGACGTAGTATGGGTTATTGCGGATCGACTCACCAAGTCAGCTCACTTTATTCCATTTCGAATTGGCCAAACAACCGAGTCGTTAGCAAAGAAGTAAATGAAGGTAAGCATAAATCTAAAGTAAGATTTAAACTTTCAAGATGTACTATTTTTGATACTCATGAACTCATGCAGGAGATCGTGAGATTACATGGAGTACCTGTTTGCATCATCTCCGATCGTGACACCAGATTCTGATCGTGATTTTGGCAGAGTCTGCAAGTTGGCCTGGGAATGAGTCTGAATTTCAACACGGCTTATCATCCAAAAACGGATGGACAGTCCGAGCGAACAATTCAGATTCTGGAAGACATGCTAAGAGCTTGTATGTTAGATTTCGGAGGTTCATGAGAAAATCACCTACACCTTGTGGAGTTTTCATACAACAACAACTATCAGGCAAGTATTGGAATGGGACCATTCACAGCACTCTACGGACGAAAGTTTCGTTCACCACTAAGTTGGAATGACATCGGAGATTGTGAACTCCTTGGACCGGAGATGATCGTGGCAATTGTGGATGTAGTTTGCACGATCAGGGAAAGAATGTGCAAAGCCCAAGACAGACAGAAGTATTGGGCAGATGCAAAGCGGCGAAATCTAGAGCTCCAACCTGAAGACCTTGTTTTCCTAAAGATCTTTCCAAACAGAAGAGTGATCCATTTTGGAAAGAAGGGTAAGCTAAGTCCAAGATACATAAGACCGTTCGACATACTCGAACGAGTTGGAGAAGTGGCATACCGTTTAGCATTTCCACCCTTATTGGAAGGAGTGCACAACATGTTCCACATATCCCAGCTATGACGATATGTGAGCGACCCCATCCACATACTTGATCACTTAGAGCTCACAGTACAAACATACCTAACTTGCGAGCAACAACTCGTTCAGATCTTGGACCGAAAGATGAAGACACTACGGAACAAGGAAGTAAACTTGGTCCGAGTGATGTGGAAAAAGGATTTGCCAGGAGAATCAACATAGGAACGAGAAGAAGACATGCATGCAAGATACCCTTATCTATTTGAAAATTAGTCCATATGTAAATGTAAATTTCGAGGACAAATTTTTTATAAGGAGGGTAGAATGTAACGCCTTTGAAATTTTTGTACAGATTTTTTTTTGTTAATGTACAAGAAATGAGTTTACAGCCTGAGTTTGAGTTATAAGTTACCTTTGTTAAATAACAGCAAGAAACAACTTATAACTCACTGGTAAAACCCTTGCACTGCTGTGACGTAGCCCCTGTGTTCGATTCCTATCAGACACAATTATTTTTTTCTGATTTTTATAACTTTTTGGAAGGACAAAAGATTGCACGTGCAATACACGAGAAAATGAAAAATTCAGAAAAATCAAACATGTGGAAAATGGAGTAAACAGGGATTTGATGAAGTGGCACGAATCTCGAGGCTTTATCAAGTGGCACGAGTATCGAGGCTAAAGCCTCGAGATCAACTGGCCAAAAGAGCTTAAAAACTGGCGGGGACGGGTGAGATGAACCCAATGAAGCCCGTGCTTTGCACACTTTTCTATTCAGTTATCCCTAACTCCCCTGCACTGTTTGATTTCCCTGCAATCAAACAGAGACCTTTCATTTCACATTTAAATTTTTTTAATGCTTTTAATCCACAATTTTAATTCCCAAACCCTAATTCTCCACTATAAATACAACCCCCTATCTTGGCTCAGAATCATTCTGAAAATTCTAGCCAAAACTCTCTAAAAAGTTACTACTGCAAGTGAAGTAAAAGTGGAGTTAGAGAGAAAGATGGTTCCGGCAAAGATCGAAGCAATTCTGGAGCTCCCGCGATACCACGAAGACCCTCTTCCTTTTTCTCACCCTCTTCCTAAGCTTTCTAAACCCTAAGTCCCTCCAAAATCTCCTTCTTTCTATTGAAATTGCTCTTCAAATTTTATATCAGTAAAACTGGAGTTATTACCGACATCTTCTTTTCTAAAAACATGTAACTGCCTTTTATTTTACAATTTTATCAATCTAATTTTACTACATCACTTGTAACCTTAAACCCTAATGTTTAGAATCAAATTTCATCAAAATTCTCATGTGAAACATCCATAGTAGAACTTTTTCATTAAAATACATTGAACTTTATAAACACCTCTTTTAGTATTTGTTAAAACAATACCTTTAGGAAAATTCATGGTGTAACAACCTACCCCACATGCACACTTGGTTCCATAACACGATGCCTCTTTTGTATGAATATTTGTCACAATGAAAACTTTACAATAAAATACCACATAAATTTAAAACTGGATTTCTTTTAAAGCTGTATTTCATTTCCTTTATGATTATGCATCTACAACCCTTTTTAGGGGACCCGCTAATGGATGGTTCGGCTTATCGTACATCCTTAGGCTAGTAGAGTAAGTTGCAGACATCCTCACGGAGCATTCGATCTCGAAAGGATTTAAATACGTTTTTAAGAAATACAAATTTTCTAAATAAAATAAAATTAATTTTTAAAAATTAAATAAAAATTATAAAGCCATATTTTCAAATATAATAAACCTATAATTTTTCTCCAAATGAAAGATTAACAAGTTTGCCAATAAAATACCATGAAGATACTAAAAAGGACAAGTTTTTCAATAAAATACCATGAACTATCCAAGTTAAGTGTATATCACTAAAATACCAAATACTTAAAATCCATACTCATGAAAAACCTAAGTAATACTAATCACCCTCGAGGTTTTATTTTGTAATTGTATTAAAAATATTTTTTCATAAAACCCCCTCGAGTTATATAAAAAACAATATTTTAAGGAATTTAGTAAATATAGGTTTAAGCGAGGTCAATTCTCTCGAGCCCAGGGAGCCGGAGAAAGTGAGTGCTTGCATGTTTAAGGCAGACAACTTAACGGAGTTATCAATGGTAATTGTCTTGAAAAAAACACAAATCCTGCCGTCCATGCGCATCAGTTACCGATGAGCCCTGAACCTAACTCAAGAGCTAAATCTGTTTACAAGTGTCTGACTCAGTCAGAGTCTAATCTCAAACTTGACTCTAAAATCAAACATGAATACTTAATCATGAACATGAGTACTCAAATCCAAACATCCATATCAAACATATATATTTGACTTGGCTTGACCGAACCATGGTTATAACTTGACGTGACTATTTGAATACATCCTGAACATGACTACTTGAACATTTTTTATCCATAGTTTCGGCAAGACTTGTAAAAAAATCTATACAATAAAATATGCGGGAATAAAGGAGTAGATTGGTATGGAACATATATCGTGGCACGAGAGCTCACTTAAAAGACACCTACATGAATTCTCGTGCTGTTGTCCTGTAGGTTATGACGGGGCCTTGTACTACATGTTATCATAGTCCATGGGGTAAGATGGACTCCTCTCGTATACATGAATACCTTCTTTACCAAGCTACAAATATCCACGTTATAATAACTATCATATACCAGTAATCATTTATATACTTTACATGTTCATTCTCACTTTATATATACTATCTTCTTGTTCTTCTTTTGGGACTTACTGAGCGTTCGTTCGCTGACGACATTCCTTTCTATTTCTTTCTTTGGAATGTTCATCTGGAGGACCGGACTCTCAGGAGGTCGATCCTAGCCAAGAGGAATCGGACCACCTCACCACTCAGTCTGACTACTAGTTCACCTACACTTTCATTTTTTATGTCATTGTTTAGGCACTGCTTTACTCATTATATCTTTTCTTTCTAAAAATTTGTATATAAAGATAAATGTAAATAAAGTTGCTGTTATTTTATATCACTTGCCATTCTTGTACATTTTTTAATATATTGCTTAATTACGCTTAACGTGTTTATTTCTTAATAAACATGTTGCGGCCTGCCACGTCACCGTTTCTGTCTACTGGGAAGCGGGGCATGACAGGTTTTGTCTGGAAACAGATGCGTACTAATTGAATAAGGTTCCGTCTAAATCTGTACCTAAAATTCTATATGTGATATAAAATGGAAGGAGAGCATGTCTTAAGTTTGTTAAAATATGGGGTTGTCCGGCTTATGTTGAAAGAAAAATCCGGACAAACTTAAGCCATGTTTCAGTAATGAGCAGTTTGTGGGCTATCCCACGTATTTGCAAGGGTTTAACTTCTGCCATGTTCTGGATCAAAAGTTGTTTTGTTCTTGAAACCCCATCTTTTCTAGAAAAGGAATTACTTGCAAAAGAAATTAGTGAGACTATGGTAGAACTGGAATAGATTCCAGAACTATAAACGGTTACTGAAAATTTAGTAGAACATGAGAATTCGATTGTGCTCGACAAACCTTAGCCACTCCACAGATCTAGTGAGCGACCTCATCCACTCGAGCGATACCATGGTTTTCTCATAGACGGTGACAGGGAGGTTTGCATCATGATTGAAATGAATCTACTAGTTATCAGCAGGCCATAGGGAGTATTGACTTTCGATTGATGGCTGGATGCCAAGATATCCGAGTTGGACTCCATGCACTCAAACAAAGTATGGATCTTGTTGGATGCTCCTAAGGGGGTAAAACCCATTAGGAGCAAATAGATCTTCCGAAAGAAGATCAGTGCAGATAGAAAGGTCATTATCTTAGAAAGCTAGATTTGTAGAAAAGGGTTTTCGTCAAATACCCGGTGTGGATTATGATGAAACCTCTTCTATAGTGTCTATGCTGAAATCCATTCGGATACCACTTGCTATTGATTTCCTTCAGGACTATAAGATCTGGCAGGTGGACGTCGATAACGTCTTTCTAAATGGCAGGTGGACGTCAAAGGGCTTTTGTAGTCAGTGGGAGCAACGGAAATGTATGCAAGTTCCTTATGTCCATTTATGGACTAAAGCAGGTATCACAGAGTTGGATTATCTATTTTTATGTGACTATCAAAGCGTTTGACTTCATCAAAGTTATAGATGGACCTAATGTTTATAAGAAGACTGTAAGGAGTATTGTCACATTCCTCATATTGTATGTGGATGACATCCTCCAGAAAGGAAGTGATATTCCTATGCTACAATCCGGTCACACTGTGGTTGTCATAAAGGTTTTTCCATATAGGATTTGGGCAATATATCAATCATTCTGATGACTAGATCTATAGAGATGGATCTAGAAGGATTTAGGGATTGTCCCGATCTAGATACTCTGGAACAATTCTAAAGCGGTTTAGAATGGAAGAATCCTAGTGCGGTAGTATATCCGCATAAAATGGAATCACCTTCTCTAAAGAGATGTTTTCTAGACTGATGAAGAGAGGGGCTTGCATGAATAACATTCTACATGTTTCGACAGTGGGGTCAATCATGGGATGTTATGTACCAGACTAGACATAGTTTATGCATTTACTGTAGTAAGCAGATATTGGTCCAATCCTGGAGAAACAAATGAAAGTTATGAAGAACATTCTCAAGTACTTATGAAGCACTAAAAGGATATTTTTGGTGTAAAGTAATGGCAACCTCCAAATGGAGGTGGTTACTAATTCCAGCTTACAAAGTGATATAGATGACCGAAAGCATGTCATGGGTTATATTTTTACCCATTCTTGAGGAGCGGTATATTGAAAGTGTTCTAAGAAGGATATTGAGATAGGCATGACATTGTATGCTGAGTATGACTCGGCAAAATATGCAGCCTAAAAATCCATTTGGATAAATAAGTTCATTTCTGAACTTGGTCCCATCAGATATCTAGACAAATTCTAAGGCATGTATCGCTTGATTCGGGACATAGTTGATCACCGCGAGATTAAAATTAAGAGAGAAGAAATTACAGACATTTTAGCGGATCCACTCACTGAGTCTGTTTCTCAAATACGGTTTGTGAAATTGTTATTAGAGAAGTTAGGTATATGATACTGCAATAATTGACCTTAACTGCAAGTAGGAGATTGTTGGATATTTGTCACGACCCGGAAATGGCACGTGACCGGCACTTGGATCACGTGAAGTCTATAGGACCCCACCGTAACACAAGCAAGACGAAAACCCAGAAATCTAAACCTTTTTAGTAAAATAGCAGAGGTGGAGTTTTGAAAATGGGGTATAATTGAATTCAAGTGAGATATATGCTATAATTTGAAAACGTTTTCGTCATTTGAAATTTGGGTAGCACCTCCTTTGTAAATTTCAATCCAAAACCAGTACATAACAAGTATAATATGGCATCCCCAAGCGGGACCTAGCTCTTCGCCAATCGGCGAAAACAACCACGCAAATACGGATATACGACGCTCGAGGCGAAGACCAATACAGAAAAAAAGTAATGAAAAACCAAAGCATCATCAAACCCAAAATAAGGAATAATACACACATCTCGCTCTAAGTCTCAAAGAATATACAAGTATCTGGTTTTTAAGTTTACCAAATATAAATAGTCTGGTTGATGGAGCTTTTAATTAGATATAAATGAATAATAAATGTATACAATGGCGGTTATGATTCGAGGAGTAACCCACCTACCAATGCAATTCACCCAGAAGAAAAGTTGTGCCAGTAAGCCGCTACTGATCTGAGCGGTTGATCCTACAAGAAAACTGTGGCACAACGGGGGTGAGTTGCCAACTCATGAGTAGAAGATATCAGCAGGTAGAAATCGAATGTATAACGATCTCCTAGGTCATACTGCAATATAATAATATCGTACCTTGTAGAATCTAGGGTGATCCTTTATACATATGTGTAATAATAATAGTGCCATGCATGTATCAATGTATAGTACCAACTCATCTGCATCATACGTTTGTATATATATGTATCAACCAACGTGTGTCCATCAATGACATATCCAATCATCATAAAACCTGAGTGCCCAGCATCGACACTCGAAATCATCACAAAACCCGTGTCTAATATCGATACGTAAATCCTCATATCTCAGGCACCGTCTCATCAGATCGGTCCTCATATCCATCTGTCTCATATCGCTCCGGTCAGTATCCTCCGGATATCCTCTGAGTCCAATACTGTCACCGGTAAGTAGTGTTCCCCTGCCGGGCTCAATGTCTTTCTATACGATCTTCTTGCCCTAGGGTACCATATCGGGTCCACCATGTACCCGCAGACGGTGACTCCCCACTCCTCGAATCGGGTAATCATCATAGCTCAGCACCGAGAAAACACATGATGGATATCGAAATATCATATCAAGAGAAACTGCGTTTTTAAAACAATCATAAGACTTTAAAAATATATCAGCGGTTTCTCAAATCCAAAAATCCCACGAAAACATAATCTCATATGCATGTAACCATAATGGAATAGTAAGTACAAGCACAGAACAGTACTGCAAGGTATAACAAGTTTTTTCATATAAGCATGTCGTGTAACTAGGTAAGAAAGTGGAATATCTGAACTAGCATATGCGGTAATGAATACTAAACAATAACTGTAATTCTATAAGTTACAAGACACTGCAGCGACATAGCGATTTCTAATGTGTACGTGGCATGGAAATTACCGATGATGTGTGTGTGAGCCGGCGGGTAGGAGTACGTGCAACATGCGTATCATCGGTAATGGTGCATGTGTCCTAGCAGGCAAAGTCATAATAAGGTAAGTAAACGGAGCGTAGGATATATATGTCGTAAAGGAAATAGTACGAGCGTCTGCGAAAATAAGATATCGTAGCGTGAACAGTATAAAATACGTAACCACGTATAAGCCATATAGTTAAAGTTAAAATAGTACGAATCGTTGTTTTTGAAATTAAGGGCTACGATGTTTTAGAATAAGATCCCATTGAAAATCCGTAGCATTCCTTGAAGTTATCATTTAAAAGTGCATAACGATTCGTTAGTTTTGAAAATAGGTATGGCTATAAATATATCTTAATATCTACTTAATGATCTTAATCAATATTTCTCGAGTCGATATGTGTGTGGGGGGGGGATCCATCCTCATCATATCATGTACGGTATAATCCATCGTACGATATCATCAATCAATAGTACGGATCTATAGCCACGTACATCACTTCATCTCATATCATCATATATATCATCTCATGTCGTATCGTGTTATGCCATATCATATCATATCATATCATATATACATCACCTCGTATCCTCATATCAAATCATACTGACTCGTGTCATCATATCCAATCATATTCTCATCTCATTATATCATCTTGTAATTATCCTCATGTTTATATACATGTATATAAGCGTATATACATATAACTTATGGACTAAGAAAAACTAGAACTAGGAATATACCTTCCTACGCGTACACT
Organism: Agapanthus africanus; assembly: GCA_030015575.1. Lineage (NCBI taxonomy): Eukaryota > Viridiplantae > Streptophyta > Magnoliopsida > Asparagales > Amaryllidaceae > Agapanthus > Agapanthus africanus. The sequence continues at coordinate 198,146,233 of JASDDO010000028.1, read as the reverse complement.
ACTATTGTTTATAGTATCCTAGAACCCTATTAGCTAGGTATACACATCTAAATTATCTATATATAACTGTATCTCTGGTATCCTAGTACTACGGTTGCGGGGGTGCTATACGCCATCCACTCGACTTCTCCTGCGGATAACATCTACTCACCTACTATCCTCGCTCCAGCCGAAGTCGATGAGCGCCTTGTTCTCCTTCGTCGCTCCGAAAGTTCACGTAAATGTACCAACAAATCAAAGCATACTGTATCGAATTCAAAATCAACTCCTAAAAACCGATACGGCAAGCGAAGCGTACATAGGTTAGAACCTATGGTCCACACCTGCAAGAACAACAAAATAACCCCCGACGTTGACATACAAACGTCATATGACCGAGTCAAAACTCAAATATCAAAACCCGAGTTTTCAAAAGTCGCAAAAATGTAATTAGAAACTTAGTAAAACACTCCCAAATTCTACCTAAGGTGAAATTAGAACATTTTGCATATAGGGTAGGTCTAGTTATCTAAACATTGAGCTACAGACCAAAAACCAAACCCTAATTCCTACTTTGGGCCGCAATTTGCGGCCAATAGGAATAAATTGGTTGCCAGGACAAGGAGGTTTGGGCTCGGGCTTCTGGGGTGGCTTCCTATTTGCTTGCACATCTCACTATATCTGCAAATAAATTTTCAGAGTTCCCAATTCATCCCAGATTCTGATTGATCACCACAGTTCATCAAAAACTGATATCGGAGAATTCTAAGTTCGTCTTTGACACTTATAAGCTCATATTAACCCAGGCTACCATCACTACTAGGCCAGTAGACACCCACTCATACTCCACTAACCTCTACTACAAGTTTTATCCACTAATCCTCATCCTAGAATTTTCCAAGATCACAGAACCTAAACTTTTTAACTCTAAACTAATGGTTAAGGTTAAGAAACTCAAAACTTGAAGAAAGGTGAAAGTTTTACCTCATGGATAAACTCAAGAAAATTCCTAGATGACCAAGAAAGCTCAAAACTCCAACTTGATCCCACAGATGAGATTGTGGACAATTTTTGTGAAGGGTTTGTGGGCTTTTGATGAAGTTTGAGGGGGGTTTAAGGTGGTAGAGGGTGGTGGAGATGAATAAAGAGGAGGAGATGAATAAGAATTGAAAGTGTAACATTTCAGAAATATAAAATATTATTTTTGGAATTTAATATTAAAATAATATATTTCGTAAAAACTAGTCGATTTACGAAATGGGGATTTTCGTAAAATGGTATAATTATATACAAATATTTGGAAAATAATGGGAGATTAAAATGATTTATTTATTAAAAATATATTTATCGGATTTGGGCATTTTTATATTTAATTATATGCAAGTTTAAAATTAAACTTGATTAGTGCACTACTAATCGCGATTAGGCCTGTTTCTACATTTTCCCATGGTTAGTGCACCATGACATGTTGTATTTGTTTGTATATTATTTCATTGGTATTTTTTGATATTTGGTTTTAAAAAAAGAATAAGAGAGGAGAGAGGGGACAAAAGTCATGATGAGGCATGGGCTTGTGAGAGGGTGAGATTAAGAGAGAGTGAGCATAAGAGAGAGGGTGGAGGTCGAGGATTCATGTGCTAGACCCGGCGTGATTCTCATGTTGGTCCATGTAGCCACCCCATATGCTTGGGATAAAAGGCTCAGTTGTTGTTGTTGTTGAGCATAAGAGAGAGAGAGAGGATAAGAGAAAGAGAAAGATTTAGGGCTGCCTTCATTTCCACCTCCACTTGTTTTCTTCATCCTCTTCATCCTCATACTCCCACTACCTCCACCTCCGTGTTTCATCTCCAAAACCTTGCCAAAACCCTACTTCCTCTTCAAAAAAAATGATCACAACCTCTCTACAAACCCATTGGACCTTTCAAAGTTGGATTTTTAAGACTTTGAGCAACTCAAGAAAATTCTTGAGTTGCCAAATGAGGTAATTCCTATACTTCTAGTTTAGTTTTTGAGATTCCTAGCACCCTATAGTAGTTTAGAGTTAAATCGATTTAGATTAGTGAGGTTTGTAAATTCCAAGAGAAGGTTTAGGTGTTTGTGTGGACTTGTGATCTGTAGTGGGTGTTTACTTAACCCTTAATGGTGTTTTACTGGCCAAGACCCGAGATTAACACCAAAATACGAACTTAGAAATTGTCTTATGTCGGTTTTGTGACATTTTGTTGGCCTACAGGGAATCTGGAGCAAACTGGGATGTTTATGAGGAAAACTAGCAATATCACTGACCTAGATTAACCACTAGAAGACCACCACCGAAGTACGAACCTAAGACTCCTCCTTTTGGCCGGCGAGCTCGGATTTTAGGGTGATGTCGTCGGATTTATGTTGGGGTCTGGGGTTGAGTTTTTGGCTGTAGCTCCTAATCCCTATAAACTATTCGCTGTATTTGCTTGTTTAGTCCTAATTAACCTGAGATGAAATATGGGAGTGATTTCTTGTGCTGCTAAATTTGGTATTTGTGATTCATGAACTTGGGTTTTGGTATTTGATATTGTATTGGGTCGTTGGATATTTTTACGTCAACGACGAGAGTTGTTTGGTTGTTTTTTGCATGCGTAAGCTATAGGTTCTAACCTATGAGCACTTCGTGTGACGTATCGGTTTCTGGAATTTATTTTAATAGTAGTGCAATTGTGTATTGATTGTAGGTACCTTCGCGTGGATTCCGAGACGACGAAGCACATCGACTACAGCTGAACAAGGAGTTCTGCAGGTGAGTAGATTTATATCTACCGGGGAAGTCGGGTGGATGGCGTATAGCACCCCCGTAACCATTGATATGTGATTTGTAATTTGGAGATAAGATATGCCACGACTTAAGATTATAGTTAATGGTTTTAGTGAGAAATGATATGATAGAAAGGATGTCTCGAATTGATATATATATAATATGGTTGGAAAAACTATGTGAGAAACTTATGGATATGGTTAAAGGAGTTAATAGGCGATGAGATGAGATGATACGAGCGGATACGATTGATATAAGATGTGAAACGAGATGTATAAAGATATGACATGAGATCGATGAATATGATAAGATTGAGATAGATGTGTTATGAGACCGGTAAAATGAGATATATATAAGATTACTTGATGTGAGATATTGAGGTAATGAAAAGAGAATGTGACGTGAGATATTTATATATATAATTATGATAATAATGAGTGATATGCCGTACGAGACTTAGATCCGTACCATCATTGTTGTATAGGTCGATTGAATCCCTATTCTGCTTGTTGTCGCTGTACGATGGTTTACCGCACGCTATATTTTACCGGATGATTGATCCATACCCTTGACTAGAGAATTTCGTACGATGGATTATACCGTACGTGATGTTGTGATGTTGGATGCCGATTGATAGATTCATCGATTCAGATATGTTATAAATATCTACTTCCAGTCTACACCGCTTAGTTTAGCCTTTACGTAGATGTTAGATTAGATACGTATACCTTATAGCATTGCGCTCACGATTTACTTTCTGCTACATTCATGATATTCTCATTGCATTACATATACCTATGCTAGTACACATACTTGATTATCGATGATGCGTATATTACACTTACAAAGATTTGCCGGCTCACACACTTTCATCATCGATAATTGCTATGTCACTTACACAGTAGAATTGCTACATCATGCTATTACTCTTAATTGTTCAGTACTGTTACATGACTCGTTGGCATGATATACTGCTATGCTTACATCATTATGCTATGTCGCATGATATACTGCTATGCTCACATCATTATGCTATGTCGCATGATATACTTGATATGCTCACATCATTTCTGTTCTATGTTTGCATACATCATGCTTTATGACTATACACATTGAGATGCTATTTTCATGAGATTCTGAATTTGAGAACCGTGGTTATATTTCAAAGGAAATTATGTATTGTTTTAAAAAACCCAGTTTCTTTTGATATGATATTTCGAGGTGTCCAGCATGAGTTTTCTTGGTTCTGAGCTATGAGTATACCCGATTCGCGGAGCGGTAGGCACCGTCTGCGGGTACATGGTAGACCCAATGAGGTATCCGGGGCAAGAAGACTTGTATAGTTAGGCAGTAAGCCTGGCAGGGGAGCACTACTTAACGGTGATAGTTTGGACCTGGCGGTTATCCGGAGGATACCGACCGGAGTCGTGAGATGGATATGGGCCGATCCGGACCGACGGAGCCCATGGGCCGATCCGGACTGATGGAGCCCGAGATATGAGGATTTACGTGTCGATGCTTGACACGGGTTTCATGATGTTTCGAGTGTCGGTATTGGGAACTCAGGTTCCATGATTTTGTTGTGTCATTGATGGACATGTGGATGATATCCACCAGCTTATAGGCATATGGTTTAGATGTTTATTTGTATATGTCATTAGCATTGATTATATTATTGACATATATGCATACATGGTCACCCTAGATATTATAGTATTACTTTCATGATATAGTTGACCTAGGAAATCTTTGTTTTATTTGATTTCTACCTCCTGATATTTTCTACTCATGAGTTGGCAACTCACCCCCATTGTACCACAGTTCTTGCAAGTTTGACCGCATGGATCAGTAGCGGTATCGCTGGCACACAGCTTGCTTTCGGGTGATTTGCTATGGTAGATGGGACATATTGGATCGTGCCCACTCTTGTATTATTATTCCTATTGTATCTAGTCAACTCTATCAATCAGAAACTAGTATTTGTATAAATAGTAAGACTTAGAAAGACTTGTGCTTGCGAGACTTAGAGCGACGGATTATATGTTCGCTATTGAGGGATTTGATGTCTTGCTTCTTTACATTATCTTTTTGTGTTGAACTTCGCCGTTGGGTGTCGTATACATATATTTCTGACATGGTGGTTGTGATTCCGCCGATTGGGGAAGAGCTAGCTCCCGCTTGGGGATGCCCTTTATTGTTGTTATGTATATGTGGTTTTGGATAAAAACATACAAGGGAGGCGCTGTCCAAATTTTTAAAAGACGAAACATGTTTTTCAACTAGTATAATCCACTTGCATTTTCATGTTCCATTATCAATGTATTTAAGAAAACTTTTGATTTCATCATATCTTTATTTCAAAACTTCACCACTTTTATTTTCTTTAAAAGGTTTAGATTTCTAAGTTTCGGTTTACTTAATTTACATTACGCCTTTAGACGTTGCATGATTTAAGTGCTGGTCACGAACTAAATTTCGGGTCGTGACAGAAGGGGATGAAGAAAACAAGTGGGGAATCTTACATGGTTGTAGCAACCATCTCTCTCTCTCTCTCTTTCTCACTCTCTCTCCTCATAACTCCTAATCACTTCATGTCTCCCTTTCATTTTCATTTTTTTTCTTTTCTCTTCTTTTTCCTTTCATTTTCTTTTAAAAACAAAACATAACACCACAAATCAGAAATCTCAATGTTGCATGTCATGATACATCAACAAGGTTTTAACAAAATGACTTGGTTTAATGCACACTTAATGAAATAGTAATCAAGTTTAACATAAACTTGTATGTAAATACTTTTATAATAATTTATAAAAGCCCAAACCAATAAATACTTTCATGAATAATAATTCATATTAATTTCCAAAGCATAGGTATATAATTATACCATTTTACTAAAACTTATTTCCATACTTGCATAATATTCATAAAATTTATTATTTTATTATTTAAATTCCAAAAATATTATTTTATATTTTCTGAAATGTCACAATATATGTGCTATAAAGGAAATTATTGTAATTGTACATGGATATATATGGTTAGAACATTTTTACTTGAGATGATAATATGCTATCTAGCTTGTCTTTATCATTCATGTGTATATGTTTTACTTGATATTACATATCGCTACTAATACTGATAAAGCCTTTAGGATGTTTTCTTGACTACCAGGATTATGACGGGGATCATACTAGTGGGGCCTGGATAGTCCATAAGCATATCCTTAAATATTCCTAGTCGTGTGAGTATCAAGACTGAGCATCGATACTTTAGAGTAGACTAACGTATACGCTTCTTGATCCGGTTGGAGGGCGATGGCTGGTCCCACAGCTATTGATGTTTGACACCAAAAATTATATACAGGTGCTCATTAGAGAATGAGTATACTGAACGGACTCACCGAGAATTCCTAAATGGTATTATATCTATTGTCTGGTAGCAGTTCTCTGGTGACATGATCGTAATCTTTTAACATGAGATCGCTATAGTGTCTTGTGTGTGTTCCCACTATACTTTGTAGGGTTCCTAGGCACCCTAATGAGGTCTCACAAGGCATCAACCATGCCAATTTCAAATTTTAACGTGCCGAGAAACCCTAAACTACGGATCGTCGGCTAGATGTTTAGGCGAAAAAGAAACTAGTTAACACTTAACTACAAGGAAACGGAAATACAACCTTTGTAGATCCGGTGCTCCACCTCCATAGCTCCGCAACGAAATCCCCTCGCTGTCCTAGTGAATTCCCAGGCTCTAGCGTCGGCTTCGTCGGAGAATAGGCGAGCTAGGTCGTCGATGTCCATGCCGAAGATGATCTACGTCGAAGCATCGCAAGATCAAGCTCTCACTTCACCAAGTCATGAAACTTGTGAAGAAAACACACTCTACTACTTGGCAAGAGGTAGAGGATGAAGAAATAGGAAGTGGGTAGACTTTAGAATTGGATTTCTCACTCATTTCATCAATCCACCATTGATGAAGCAAGCTTTTCTTCCTTGAAGAAGATGATCAAGAAGAAGCTAATTGTTATGATAAGTTAATTATAAAAGAAAAGAATATCCAAACTTATCATAATCCTAACTATGGTTATGTGTAGAGAATTGACCAAGGTTAAAGCAATGGTTAGGGTTAAGGATGAGATAAGAATGGTGGACTAGGTCAAAGCATCATGAAGCTTCAACTAAAGAACAAATAAAGCCACCATTCTTTTCTCTTTTCCATTTATTTTCCAAAATATATAAACAAATAAATAAATGAATAAATAAGTAATGGAAAAATAAAACCCTAATTATATGTTTAACCATGGTTTAATTCTTTACACTTAACCAAGTAAACATGTATCATCAAACATGATACAATCATGTGTACAAAAGTATATCATATATACAATGTGCACAAACCGAGTGAGAAAATCCATTTAAAGTGAACCAATACTAGTTAACGCAAAATAATATATCAAATATATAATTATGCATTAAATAATTAAATCAACACTTGATTTAACGATCCGGTCATATCGCATATAACCGACTAGTATCCAATGTATCGATTTATCGAATCAATCCTTGATTCGACAACCAGGTTATATCGCATATAACCAATCAATACATTCATCGCGAGAATAGAATACGGTATCACATACACGCATTATTCTCGGTCCCGCACATATCTCATATGAGCTCCTATTTCGTTTCGCTTGAGCCAGGAAACCTCTGTGTAGGACTCTAAAGACTCGTCAATACGCCGGCAGCAGGTGATGATCATATCAAACATCCACAAGCCGCAAGCGGTCTGCTAAACGTAACGGCCACCCGGGTATTGAGCGATCAGAAGATCGACGAGCAAGCCCGCTCACACTCCTGTGAATCCAACCAGTAACACTACCGTACAGTCCGGTCTGATCGTCTGATATGTCGCATATCTCGCCTAGGGGTGGTAAACGTCAGACCCCAATAGCTCGATAAGTCGTGTCGATATGAGGTCTATAACATTCGAGAAACTACTGGTAACACTTACCAGTAAATCTCAGCAACCCTGGCCAGTGATTTCCTATAGCCAATCGAACACAGCGCAACATCAACCCCCTATACCGGGAGAGACGAATCCCCTCCTATCGCTCATTGCCTCCATGTGACTCGGGACTGTACCCAAAAACCACCATTTTGCACGCCCTCTTGGACGTGGTAAGATGGAAATCAAAGCACAGTAGGAACCACACAAGACTCTATGACGATCTCGGGTCAACAGACTACTCTGTACCAGTGTCACCAGAGAACTGCCATCTGACGTGAGGTATAATACCATCTGGGAGTTCTCGGCGAGTCCGTCCAGTGTACCCAGTCTCTACTGAGCACCCGTATATCATATCTGATGTCAAACACCAATGGATATGGGATCATCCATCGCCCATCTGTATGGGTCGAGAAGGTATACGCTAGTCTACTCTGGTATATCGATGCCCCGTCTTGATACACCCACGACTAGGGACTTTGAAGGATGTACTTATGGACTACCATGTCCCCACTAGTATGATCCGCATCATAGTCCAGGTAGTCAAGTACACATCCTAAGGGCTTTACCAACATGTAACAGAGAGACAAACAGTATACACGTTAAAGTAAAGATCAACCAGATAGCATACTATCATGTCGAGCAAGAAAGTCCTTCCTATATACGTCCCAGCATCCACTACAATATACATCCTATGTACAGTAATGGCCTCTAGGGCATACATATAACTAACAATCTCCCACTTGCACTAGGGCCATCTGTAGCAGTGGTTGTAGTATCTCATACTCAACCACCCCATAAAAATCTCTCTCTGGGAACAGGCCTTTGTGAGTGGATCCGCTGTGTTGTCCTCTGAATCTACTCTCCTAACCTCGATCACCCTGGAGATCAACTATCTCCATGATCAGGCGATACTGCCTTAGAATAAGTCTGGATCACTGATGGGACCGGCGTTCCTCGGCATGAGCCACAACTCCATTGTCTCACAATGGTAGGAACGTAGTTCATCTCATGAACCAATATACACCCAAACATCCTCCTTGGTAGCATCTTAAGTAGCGATGTATCCTGCCTTTATCTTCTAGTATGCCACGGTATCTAGCTTGGAACTCTTCCAACATACCGTCCCTCCACTGAGGGTAAAGACAATGCCTGTGACTGACATTCAGTCGTCTTTATCACCCTGTAACCCTTCCAGTGATTCTCCCCAGGATCGGTTGATACCGTCTCACTACAACTAGTGAGAGTCATAACATCCAATTAGATCTATCTCATAGATCTAAAAACCCAGGATTTAGGAGGTATCACTTTGATCCTATATGGAGAATCATTGTGATAAGCGGAGATTGATCGAGCGTAGCATAGGAAACTCCTTCCCTATCAAGAGTATGACATCCACGTACTCTACGAGGATCACCACCATACTCCCTACTACCTTTTTGTTTATACAAGGTTCATCTACCATTTTGATGATGTCAAACTCTTTAACTTATCCATCAAAACAGATGTTCTAACTTCGCGATGCCTGCTTTATCCTATAAAGCATCTTGCACACGTTTCCGCTGCTCCCACTGTCTACGAAGCCCTCTGGCTGTGTACTTATAGACACTCTCTTCTAAATCATCATTTAGAAAAGCAGTCAAGACACCCAACCACCAGATATCGCAGTCATGGTATGTAGCCGTGACAAGTAGGATCTGGATGGACTTAAGCATAGCTACTTGAAAAGGTTTCATCATTATCCACACCTGGTCGATGACGAAAAGCTTTAACAAGTCTAGCTTTGAAAGTCTCAACTTTTCCATCTACACCAAGTAACCTTCTCAAGATATACTTGCTCATGATGGGGATTTAACCCTTCAGATATTGCAACCAAAGTCCATACTTTGTTGGTGTACATGGATTCCATCTCAGATCGCTAAACATCTAGCCATTCTTACAGAGTCTTACTCTCGATGGCCAGCTCGAAGCTAGTTGGGTCATCATCTCATGATGCAATCCTCGCTCCCACTGTCATAGAGAAACCGAAGTATCTCTCAGGTGGGTGAGGAACCCTACTAGATTGGCGGAGAGACTGAGGTTCGTTGGAATCTACTGAATCCTTTGGTTCTACTAAATCATCTGCTGTTGTTTGTATAGTTGGAACCTTTCCAGTTGTACATAACAGATCTTGCCTCGAGCTTGTCCGGATTTTGCTTTTAAACATAGGCCGGACAACCCCAAATCTTAACTAGCTTAAGACATGGGCTCTCGCCTTTCTATATCACATATGAAATGGTAGGCAACTGATTTGATTGGAACCCTATTCAATAGGTATGCAACTTCATAAGTGCATAACTCCCAAAAGGAAAATGGTAACTCAGTATTACTCATCATAGAGCACACCTTATCACATAGGGTGTAATTGCTCCACCCCGATATACCATCGTGCTATGGTGTATACGGAGGAGTAATGCTGAGAGAGAATCTCATTCTCCTTTAGAATTTTCCAGGAATTCCGTGCTCAAGTATTCTCCTCCCTGATCACATCATAGGATATAATACTTGTACCCTTATTGGTTCTCTACTTCTAACTTATATTCTGTGAATATCTCAAAAGGTTCAGACTTGTGTTTCAACAGGAACATACGTCTGAATCTTGAGAGATTATCAGAGAATGTAATGAAGTATAAAGAACCAGTCCTGGCATGTGTAGACAGGGGACCTACATACATCAACATGTATCATCCCAAGAGTTCACTAACTCTTTCTCTGTTTCCAATAAACAGAGCTAGTATCATTATATCTTTGTGACATGAATGGCAAGTTTCACAAGATGTAGATTCAAACTGATTTAAATATGCATCTACATGTAACTTCAGCTAGCCGGGTCACATTGATCTGACCTAGTCTACAATACCTTAAGAAGGATCCGTTCATTTCTGAACTCTTCCTCTTATGTGTGTTCCATATACTAAGAACTGTAGTTTGATTTAGAACGTCAATGCTTTTAGATAACGTGCCTGAACCGATCAACTTTTGATATAGGAAATGTTCAAAACATTATCCAACAATACAAAATTTTATCATTTCTTTACTAATAAAGAGATATATACGATTTTGTATATCAGGTTCGGTATCTAATAACATTCGTTCAGAATCAATGTATTTGTAATACAGGGTGACAGTGACCAACAGACTTGGCTGCAACATTTGCCCCGTTTTCTGCCTCATGAAACTTATCACCCGTTCTCAGTCCTCTACCTTTCTGTAGCCCTATGTAACAGATTACATATCTGGGATCCTGATCCGGTATCATATACCCAGGACGTAGAGGATACAGAGAAACAGTTCTTTGTAACGAACATACCCGAAGATGATGCATCAGCATGCACTCTCTTCGTTTGGGCGGCACGGGAAATCTGGTATTCCCCGATTTCCTGCTCTGTCTTATAACAATTATAAGTTGGAGCGGGACCAACGTTCCCCAGCTCAGTATAACAAGCGGGTTCGGTCAATATTCCGTATTATTATCTTGATTAAGGCGTGATATGGTCGCTACCAGGAGAGAGAGAGAAGAAAACACTCAGCGTGCGAGAATAGATTGGTTATTATTTTATCTAATCAGGATGGCTCCCACTGCTTTTTATCAAATCTTCCTTCAAACCCTAAAAGGAAAGACTAGCCGGGATTAATTACACACTACAAGTTCGCCAATCTTTCAGCCAGGCCAGTGTCGGTACTTTGAGGGAGGTCCCCCGTGCTTTCGCACGAACCTAGTTAATGTAAACCTCGCTTTCCCAGAGGCGTAACCTCGTTAACACCTTTCTAGACACCTACTTGATCGGCTAATTGTAATGTATAAAACTCTCCCAGGAGTAACACTTACTCGCAGCGGGTATCGGGATCCAACTATCTCATAGAAGGTATGCAATCTCATTGCAAATTTCAACACTTGAAATTCCCGATAATATTTTGCCCCTAGCGTCCTATGACCTTGACAGAGGTCAACAAACCATAGGCTGCTAGTCAAGTTCAACCCGTCATTTCCTGATTGAAGTAAACCCACCCGCACGACCCTTGACAGAGGTCTACAAGGTCGCACGACTACCCTAAATCAATCACATCATATGCTTATGCAGATAAGCACTAATCAGCTACCGCACACTATGCCTTGACAGTGGTCAACAAACGCAGCACGAATACTAACCAGTACATATCTGAAATGACGGAGGGCTACGACAGGTTTTTCTGAAAACTTATTGCGTAATGAACTTGATATCGTTATAGAATCAAATGATTTTAAAATGGAGTGCTTTTGAGGCTTTTCTAGTTTTGCTAAAGGAGTCACTCCCGGTGAAGGGATCGTCGGTCCTTTCCTCGTCGAATGAGGTGCGGGATATATCATATATATCACTGTGCAAAGCAAAAACACTTAAAAGCAATCAAAAGACAAACCGAGTGTGTAGCATCTGCCAGTTATTGCTAAAGGAGTCACTCCCGGTGAAGGGATCTCGGTCCTTTCCTTATCGAATAAGGTGCAGGATATATCACATATATCTCTGTGCAAAGCAAGAACTGTAGCTACCTGTTTTATTTTGAAATTCGATTCTACAACATCTTAGGTTTCTTTTACTTTCATTAATCATATTAATGAAGTCCCATCATTTAAGTACCTAAACATCACAGATAAATACGACGTACACTTATGCCATCCGCATTCGCCTCGATGTCCCCTCGTGCACCGTTAGGTTAGGTAACTAACGACAGAGCGGGGCAGGGCTAGCGCGGGTGTAAAACATAAGTAACATCTATATAATATATCATATATACTATATACTGTATCTATCACAGAACATCACATGATCACATCACAGATATCGCAGCAGAAGAAACATATGAAATATTGGATATACTAGGACGTCCGTGTTTTCAATACGAGCCAGTATAAAACACGGATTCCACGGTCGTGATGAATAGCCAAACCCACACCCCTAGACCCCTACGAGAGCGGCAAGCAACCCTACCAATTCTAGAGTTAGGAGACCCGGACTCGACTCCTCGAGTTGGTCTCCCACTGGACTCCAGAACCCGGTTACTTGTGCCCTCCTCCTTGGGTCTATCCTAGTGCAGAAAAGTAAATAATATACAAAAGGTGACAACTTCCGCAACCTGGAAGTGCCCCAATAAAAGAATATTACATACAAGTTTTTACATGAATGAAAATGAAAAACACTCATCTCACATATAAACCCCCGGCTATTCAAACACGACGATCCAATATAACATATCCAGCAACACATAACATTACATATCATCAACGTAAGTAAATATGCGCATCCCAATTGTCGTTGACATATAGCAACGAAACCGGCGATATCACATATTACACTTACGGTCACAGAAAAGAAAGTGTAAAACTACAACAGTTGGAATCCGCAACCACCTCAGACATCACATGCCTGACCAAATGAATTACTTAGACATCGCATGCCTAACAATTATAAACCCCGCATTTTAGTCTCAGAATCGAAAACACTTTTCAATATCAAGTCGGGCAATTCAACAAGATTCCCGACATCCTGATCGAATGTTCGTCGTAAACTTCAGTAGACGGCCGCACCCCCGGTACCGTCGACGAAGTGCACCAAGGCGGAACACCGCTACCGCGAGCACCCGAACGTATGCTTTCGGCGATGGGGTTCTCCTACAGTCACTTGGTCGGGGCTATGGAGTGAGGCTGTCTATTAAGTTTACCCGGCGAGTATCCGCGTACGCTACGTGATTGCGACGGACTTTTGATCACATCAAAATTCCGTGGCAACCGATCAAGTGAGACTAAACTGCTATGTTTATAACATTCATTCAGTTATCTCATAACTTCTTGTGAATTTCAATTATTGTATCCTATTCCAAATAAATAGAAAATGTTAAACTTTTCGATCGAACAGTCAAACACCCAAGTTTTCCCGATACAGATCAACACAAGAAATAAGTCTAACAACATTCAGTTCGTGCCTCAGTACCAACGGTCTAGCCGTAGAAGGGTCAAGCCAACGCCTCACATGTGGCACGCCGTACTGCCTCAAACCCGAAGGTTCAAAGGGCGGTTCAAGACGGTCACATAATCGAGTTAAGGTTTGTTGTCTTCTAGAGGGTCCATCGCGTTACTTGCACTACTTAGAACGTCGTCAAACTACGGAAAAATCCAACACTTGGAAATTTCCCGACAGGAGAAAAATTGGGTATTTATATCCGGTCGAACTTTTTAACATATTCTAAAAATTTATCCGGAAAGCCACATAGACAAAATTTGATACTCCGATCGAAACACCGAATCCCCAAATCAATCCCAGAAAATTCAACTCTAGAAAAAATATTAAAAATTCCCAGAAAAATCACCACTGGAAACTAAGAATTACTGTGCAAAATAATTTAAATACTGTGGCCGTACGGCCGCGGATCCGCCGCATGAGCCTTGCTCATGCCGCGGAACCGCGGTGGGAAAGTTGAATTAGGTCCACGAAATTTACAGTAATTCCTAGAAAACCCTGCTTGATTTTCTGCATATTTTTAATGTTGAAAAATCCCAGATTTTAGAAAAAGGACAGAGAGCATTTTCCGGGTTGGGTTTCGGGTTCGTTCGGACTTCAAATTGCGTCTAGACTTCGCCTAAGGCTCTAGCTAGGCTCTGATACCACTGTAGGGTTCCTAGGCACCCTAATGAGGTCTCACAAGGCATCAACCATGCCAATTTCAAATTTTAACGTGCCGAGAAACCCTAAACTACGGATTGTCGGCTAGATGTTTAGGCGAAAAAGAAACTAGTTAACACTTAACTACAAGGAAACGGAAATACAACCTTTGTAGATCCGGTGCTCCACCTCCATAGCTCCGCAACGAAGTCCCCTCGCTGTCCTAGTGAATTCCCAGGCTCTAGCGTCGGCTTCATCGGAGAATAGGCGAGCTAGGTCGTCGATGTCCATGCCGAAGATGATCTACGTCGAAGCATCGCAAGATCAAGCTCTCACTTCACCAAGTCATGAAACTTGTGAAGAAAACACACTCTACTACTTGGCAAGAGGTAGAGGATGAAGAAATAGGAAGTGGGTAGACTTTAGAATTGGATTTCTCACTCATTTCATCAATCCACCATTGATGAAGCAAGCTTTTCTTCCTTGAAGAAGATGATCAAGAAGAAGCTAATTGTTATGATAAGTTAATTAAAAAAGAAAAGAATATCCAAACTTATCATAATCCTAACTATGGTTATGTGTAGAGAATTGACCAAGGTTAAAGCAATGGTTAGGGTTAAGGATGAGATAAGAATGGTGGACTAGGTCAAAGCATCATGAAGCTTCAACTAAAGAACAAATAAAGCCACCATTCTTTTCTCTTTTCCATTTATTTTCCAAAATATATAAACAAATAAATAAATGAATAAATAAGTAATGGAAAAATAAAACCCTAATTATATGTTTAACCATGGTTTAATTCTTTACACTTAACCAAGTAAACATGTATCATCAAACATGATACAATCATGTGTACAAAAGTATATCACATATACAATGTGCACAAACCGAGTGAGAAAATCCATTTAAAGTGAACCAATACTAGTTAACGCAAAGTAATATATCAAATATATAATTACGCATTAAATAATTAAATCAACACTTGATTTAACGATCCGGTCATATCGCATATAACCGACTAGTATCCAATGTATCGATTTATCGAATCAATCCTTGATTCGACAACCAGGTTATATCGCATATAACCAATCAATACATTCATCGTGAGAATTGAATACGGTATCACATACACGCATTATTCTCGGTCCCGCACATATCTCATATGCGCTCCTATTTCGTTTCGCTTGAGCCAGGAAACCTCTGTGTAGGACTCTAAAGACTCGTCAATACGCCGGCAGCAGGTGATGATCATATCAAACACCCACAAGCCGCAAGCGGTCTGCTAAACGTAACGGCCACCCGGGTATTGAACGATCAGAAGATCGACGAGCAAGCCCGCTCACACTCCTGTGAATCCAACCAGTAACACTACCGTACAGTCCGGTCTGATCGTCTGATATGTCGCATATCTCGCCTAGGGGTGGTAAACGTCAGACCCCAATAGCTCGATAAGTCGTGTCGATATGAGGTCTATAACATTCGAGAAACTACTGGTAACACTTACCAGTAAATCTCAGCAACCCTGGCCAGGGATTTCCTGTTATAGCCAATCGAACACAGCGCAACATCAACCCCCTATACCGGGAGAGACGAATCCCCTCCTATCGCTCATTGCCTCCATGTGACTCGGGACTGTACCCAAAAACCACCGTTTTGCACGCCCTCTTGGACCTGGTAAGATGGAAATCAAAGCACAGTGGGAACCACACAAGAATCTATGACGATCTCGGGTCAACAGACTACTCTGTACCAGTGTCACCAGAGAACTGCCATCTGACGTGAGGTATAATACCATATGGGAGTTCTCGGCGAGTCCGTCCAGTGTACCTAGTCTCTACTGAGCACCCGTATATCATCTCTGATGTCAAACACCAATGGATATGGGATCATCCATCGCCCATCTGTACGAGTCGAGAAGGTATACGCTAGTCTACTCTGGTATATCGATGCCCCGTCTCGATACACCGACGACTAGGGACTTTGAAGGATGTACTTATGGACTACCATGTCCCCACTAGTATGATCCGCATCATAGTCCAGGTAGTCAGGTACACATCCTAAGGGCTTTATCAATATGTAACAGAGAGACAAACAGTATACACGTTAAGGTAAAGATCAACCAGATAGCATACTATCATGTCGAGCAAGAAAGTCCTTCCTATATACGTCCCAGTATCCACTACAATATACATCCTATGTACAGTAATGGCCTCTAGGGCATACATATAACTAACATACTTTAATTACTACCCAATCACGGAATTAAAGAGCCGTGCATACAGGTTTTAGTTGGGTACAGTCTGGAAGCACATAGACGCAGTGAGCGATTGAAAAGATTCATCTCTCCAGGTATAGGGAGTTGATGTCGCGCTAACCAGGACGGATGAGATAAACTGATAAGTGTTATCAGTTGTATCTCAGGTGGTGATTGGAGGTCTGACAGTATCCACCCCCAGACCCGGTATGCGACACTCTCTAACGAAGAGACTGGAATGTACACTGATTGTCACTGATAGCTCTGTTGGGTATGGATGAGTTTGCTTGTTGACTTTTCTTTTTATCAATAGCTGGGTAGCAGTTATTTACAGCTAGTACCACTGACGTACTTGTGAGTCAACCCGTGAGGGGATTGATCTGAAAGTGTTTCGAATTCAATCAGATATGATCCTAACCTACTGCTAGCGTATTGTCGAGTCTTTAGAGTCCTACACAGAGGGTTTCCCCGCTCAAGTGAAAAAATTTGGTGTGCGTATGATGATACGTGTGGGAGTTCGATTAAACACGTATATATGATACATCTACATTAATCGAACGTTTAATAATACTAGCAGGTTCATTATAAAGCCGGATTATTAAATTAAGTGTTGATTTAATATATATATATATATATATATATATATATATATATATATATATATATATTCATTCTAGTATTACGTTCACTCAATATCTCTCTCATTTGCTATTTTTATGTGATACAAATACATGTATATGTATATGATACATACACTAATATTTTTGTGTATATGATACACATTCCCTTATAGATTTATTTGTAATTTGTGTGTGATAAAAATATGAGTATATGTATATGATACATATACTAAAGTACCTTTGTATATAATATAAATACATGTATACTGTTAGTTGTATGTATGCCCAAGAGGCCATTGTTGTACATGATTGTATATTATAATGGATGCTTCGACATATATAGTGAGGACTTTCTTGCTCGATATGATAGTATGCTATCTGGTTGTTCTTTATCTTAATATGTAGACTAGCATTGTGATGTTGTCTTGCTCTCACATGTTGGTAAAGCCCTTAGGATGTATACTTGACTACCAGGATTCTGATGCAGATCATGCTAGTGGAGCCAGGGTAGTCCACAAGTTCATCCTTTAATTGTTCCTAGTCGAGGGTGTATCGAGACGGGACATCGATATTCCAGAGTAGACTAACGTATACGCGTCTTGACCTATTTGATGGGCAATGGATGATCCCATATCCATTGGTGTTTGACATCAAAGATGGTATAAGGGTGCTCAGTGGAGACTGGGTACACTGAACAGGACTCGCCGATAACTCTTAAATGGTATTATACCCATCGTCAGATAGAAGTTCTCTGGTGACACTGGTACAGGTTAGTCTGTAGACCCGAGATCGTCATAGAGTCTTGTGTGATTCCTACTGTGCTTTGATTTCCACCCTACCACGTTCAAGAGAGCGTGCAAACAGGTAGTTTTTGGGTACAGTCCCGAGTCACATGGAGGCAATGAGCGATAGGAGGGGATTCGTCTCTCCCGGTATTGGGGGTTGATGTTGTGCTGTGCTCGATTAGCCATAACAGAAAGTCCTTGGCCAGGGCTGATGAGAAGATTTACTGGTAAGTGTTTTCAGTAGTTTCTCGACCCGTTATGAGCCTCGTATCGGCATGAATTATCAAGTTACTGGTGTCTGACGTTTACCACCCTTAGACTAGATATGCGACATATCAAACGAAGAGACCAGACTGTACGGTAGTGTTATTTTTTTGATTCACGGGAGTATGGACAAGCTTGCTTATTGATCTTCTGATCGCTCAATACATGGGTAGCCGTTACGTCCAGCTAGTACCGCTGAAGGCTTGTGGGTAACTGATATGATCATCACCTACTGCTGGCGTATTGACGGGTCTTTAGAGTCCTACACAGAGTTTTCCTAGCTCAAGCGAAATGAAGTAGGGCTCATATGTGATATGTACGGGACCGAGATCAATACGCGTATGTGATACTGTATTCTAATCTCACGATACAGGCTATATGTGATATAACCGGATTGTTGAATCAAGTGTCCATTCAATGATATATTATATGTATATGTGATATAAATATAAATGATATTAGTCGGTTGTATGCGATACAGCCGGGTTATTAAATCAAGTGTTGATTTAATAATTTAATGTATGATTATATATTTGATATATTAATATACATTAACTAATATTAGCTTACTTAAGAAAATGTTTTCTCCAAATACATTTAAATGTATATGTGATATATATTAATGTATTTAATATATGTCATGCTAGATGATACATTGGACTTGGGTGTATGAGACTCATAACTAACATAAGATAATTTGGGTATTTAATTATTATGGGGGGAAACAAAATTAGGTGGAAATTATCATGGTCGAAGATGCTTGTAGAAGCTTGTGGAATTCTTGACTTAGTCCACTAATTTTGTTTTACTCTAGATATTTATTAACCCAACTCTAATTTTTAGTCATGGTTAAGTCTCTACATGAGTTATATGAGATATTTTCTCACCTATGGTTCACACTTGATCACTTGAAATCATTTTCTTCATCTCCTTCCTTACTCTTTAGTTTTGAGTAAGTGAAGAAAAGAAAGAGAGAGAAATTATTCTAAAGTGAGCAAAATTCCTACTTCACCAATTTATACCAAACTAGCCATTTAGTATAGGTTGTTTCTTCACTAGTTCATCAATTAGTGAAGTGGTAGCTTGAGTTAAAGATTCTTAGATGTAGATCATCTTGGGCCTCGAAGATCCTTGAGCAAACTCGTTCCTTTTACCTAATGGAGCCAGAAGAGAGTCCGAGACACCGCTACTTGGAGCAAAGGGACTAATACAAGGAGCATTAAAAGTGAAGGACCGGTCTACAAAGATTGTATTTCTTGTTCACTTAGAGTAAAGTTGTTTACTTGCTTAGTTAAACACTAATTCTCAAGTTAGATCCTTGGTTTGGGCTGCTTTGCTCTCTAGTTTTTTTAAAATTTCATACTCGATGCCTTATAAAACCTGGTGAGAGTGCTAAGGAACCCAGCAGTGGTATCAGAGCCAAGCTAGAAAATTATACGATGTGTTAGAATTACGAAATCGAAACAACTCCGAAACCTTAGTTTCTGTCGAATTTTTTAAGTCCTCTAAATTTTTTTTAATAAGTGAAGAAAGCTAGTTATGATGTATCCAGAACACCAGAAAAATTTGAGGCAAAACCAAATATTTTTGCCCGGCCATATTGTCTAAAAAACCGGCCTCACCTTTTTTCCTGTAGTAAAAAACCTTGAAATTTTTGTGGTGTTCTGATCTCATGATTTTTGGTTTTCAGGTTATGTTTATTTTTGTCAAGATTGCATTTGATGTTATCTTTCTGTAGTGTCAATACGGAGTGTTTCTAAGTAGTATTTTAACATCGTTTCGGGTTTGATATTGAAATTTGATACACTATTTAGAATCCACGATAATTAGTTTTGTGAAAACTAGTTTGTGTTCTATAAATCTAGCAATTTAGTCTCTTCTAATAGATTGCCATGGAGTTTCGATTCGGATCAAAACTCCGTCGCAATCTCGTACAGTACGCGAACATTCGCCGGGTAACACTACTAGATAGCCATACCCCATATCCTCGACCAAGTGACTGTAGGAGAACCCCGTTGCCAAAAGCATCCCCTCGGGTGCTCGCGGCCACGGTGTTCCGCCTAAGTGAACTTCGTCGACGGCATCGGGGGTACGGCCATCTACTAATGTTTCCGACGAGTATTCGATCAAGTTGTCAGGAATCTTGTTGAATTACCCGACTATGTTATTGAAAATGTGTTTTCAATATGAAACTAAAATGCAAGGTTTATATATTAGACATGAAATTCGAGGTATGAGATATTCCAGGTTTATGATGTCTAAGGATGTTGTGAATTTTAATTATTGTATTTTTCGCTTTCTTTTCTGCGACCGTAAGTGTAATATGTGGTGTATCGCCGGTTTCGTTGCTATACGTCAACAACACTTGGGATACGTGTATTTACTTTCGTTGATGACATATGATGTTATGTGTTGCCGTGATATGTTATATTGGATCGTCGTGTTTGAATAGCCGGGGTTTTTTGCGTGAGATGAGAGTTTTTCATTTTCATTCATGTAAAAACTTGTATGTAATATTCTTTTGTTAGGACACTTCCGGTTTGAGGATGATGTCACCATTGATGTATATTATTTACTTTTCCGCATTAGGATAGACCCAAGGCGGGGAGCACAAGTAACCGGGTTCTAGAGTCCAGTAGGAGACCATCTCGAGGAGTCGAGACCGAGTCTCCTAACTTTAGAATTGGTAGAGTTACTTGCCGCTCTCGTAGGGGTCTAGGGATGTGGGTTTGGCTATTCATCACGACCGTGGAATCCGTATTTTTTACTGGCTTAATTTAAAACACGGACCTCCTAGTATATCGAATATTTCATATGTTGATTTCTGCTGCAATGTTCTCTGATGAGATCATATAACTGCGTGAGACGAATGCTTTATTAGTATATATATGATATATAATAAATGTTGCTTATGTTTTGCACCCGCGCTAGTTTTGACCCCGCTCTGCCGTTAGTTAACTAACGTAACGGTGCATGACGGGACCCCAAAGCGAATGCTGATGGCATAAGCGTATGTTGTATTTTCGTTTCTTCTGTGATGCTTAGGAAGTATAAATGATGGGACTTCATTAATGAGATTAATGAAAGGAACGAAACCTAAAGATGTTGTACAATCAAATTTTTAAAAAGGAAGCTCTAGTTCTTGCTTTGCATAGCGGTATTCCTTGATGAATATCCAGCACCTCATTCAATGAGGAATGAGCCGAGATCCCTTCACCGGGAATGACCTCTTTAGCGAAAGCTAGCAAATGCTACAACCCATTCGGTTTGTTTTGGAAACTATTCGATTTTAAAAGCGGAGCTTAAACCACTCCATTCAAATCACTCGATTCTACAACGATATCAAGTTCAAAGCGTTAATGGTTTTTCATAAAAACCATTCGCAACCCTCCGTCATTTTAGGAAGTAGAGTACTTAGTATTCGTGCTACGTTTGTTGACCATAGTTAAGGCGTAGTGTATGGTAGCTAAGTGATATCTTCCTACATGGCATATGATGCGATTAATTAGGGCATTTATATGACTTTGTTGACCATAGTTAAGGGTCATATATGTGCGTTTAATTAATCACGAAATGACGGGTAGAACTTGACTAGTGCTTATGATGTGTTGACCATAGTTAAGGTCATAAGTCACTGGGGTAAAAACCATATCGGAAATTTCAAGAGTTGAAATTTGAAAAGAGGTTGCATACCTTCTATGAGATAGTTGGATCCCGATACCTACTGCGGGTAAGAGTTACTCGTGGGAGAGTTTTTCACTTTACAATTAGTCGATCAAGTAGGCGACTAGAAGGTGTCAATGGGGTTATGCCTCTGGGAAAACGAGAATTATTTTAGTTAGGTCCGTACGAAATCATGGGGAACCTCCCTAAAAGAAACGACACTAGCCTGGCTGAAAAATTGACGAACTTGTAGGGTGTAATTAATCCCGGCTAGTCTTATCTTTTAGGGTTTGAAGAAAATTTGATAAAACCAGTGGGAGCCATCCTGATTAGATAAAATAATAACCAATCTAATCTTGCAAGAGCATACGCTAAAGTGTTTTCTTCTCTCTCTAGGTAGCGACCATGGTATGCCTTAATCAAGATAATAATATGGATGTATTAACCGAACCCGCTTGTTATACTGGGATGGGGAACGTTGGTTCCGCTCTATCTTATAATTGTTATAAGTCCGAGCAGGAAATAGGGGAATATCCGGATTCCCACGCTACCCAAATGAGGAATGAGCAAGTTGATGCATCTTCTTCGGGTGTGTTTGTTACCAAGAACTGTTTCTCGGTACACTCTACGTCCTGGGTATTAGATACCGGATCGGGATCCCATATATGTAATATGTTACATAGGTTAAAGAAAGGTAGAGAACCGGGAATAGGTGATCATTCTGTAAGAGTAGGGAATAGTGCAAATGTTGCAGCCAAAGTAGTTGGAGAATATTACCTTGTATTACCAACTAGTAATACATTGATTCTGAACGAATGTTATTACATACCGAACCTGATATGCAATATTATATAAGTTTCTTTATTAAGTAAAGAAGGATATAATCTTGTATTGCAGGATAATGTTGTGAACATTTTCCTAAATCAAAAGTTGATTAGATCAGGCTCATTATGTAATGGCATATACGTTCTAAATCAAGCCACAATTCTTAATGTACAAAACACACATAAGAGGAAAAGTTCAAAAATGAACGAGTCCTTCTTGTGGCATTGTAGACTAGGTCATATCAATGCGACAGGACCAGCTAGGTTACATAAGGATGGATATTTAAACCCATTTGAATTTACATCTTATGAAACTTTCCAATCATGAATCAAAGGCAAAATGATCAAAACTTTGTTTACTAGACACGAAGAAAAAGCTACTGAACTCTTGGGATTGATACATAGTGATGTATGTGGTCCTGTATCTACACATGCCAGGAATGGTTCCTCATACTTTATTACATTCACTGACGATCTCTCAAGATTCGGACACATGTTCCTGTTGAAACACAAGTCTGAAACTTTTGAGAAATTCAAAGAATATAAGCATGAAGTTGAGAACCAGACGGGTAAAAATATTAAAATCCTACGATCTGATCGGGGAGGAGAATACTTGAGCACGAAATTCCGTGACTATTTAAAAAAGAATGGGATTCTCTCTCAGCTTACTCCTCCGTATACACCACAGCACAACGGTGTGTCGGAGCGTAGAAATCGCACCCTATTAGATATGGTGCACTCTATGATGAGTTTTGCTGAGTTGCCTGTTTCCTTTTGGAGTTATGCACCTAAAACAGCCGCATACCTATTGAATAGAGTTCCAACCATATCAGTGCCTACTACTCCATATGAGATATGGAATGTGAAGAGACCTTCTCTTAAACGAGTTAAGATATGGGGTTGTCCGGCTTATGTTAAAAAGCAAAATCCGAACAAGCTCGAGGCAAGATATGTTCTGTGCAAGTTTATGGGATATCCAAAGGATTCCTATGGATATATCTTCTACCACAGTGAGGAACAAAAGATGTTTGTTTCTCAATATGCCAACTTTTTAGAAAGGAATTTCTTGTAAAAGAAATTAGTGGTAATTAGGTAGAACTGGAAGAAGCTCCAGCTACGCAAACTACAACTGACGATTTGGTGGAACCGGAGGATTCAATAGTCCCGGAAGAACCTCAGCCACTCCGCAGATTTAGTAAGGTTTCTCATCCACCTGATGTACGGTTCCTAGGCACCCTAATGAGGTCTCACAAGGAATCAACCATGCCAATTCTTAAAAATTCTAGGTGCCGAGAAACCCTAGAACGGATCGTCGGCTAGATTTCTAGGCGAAACAATAAACTAGTTAACACTTAACTAAGAGATACGGAAATACAACCTTTGTAGATCCGGTTCTCCACCTCCATAGCTCCGCAATAAAGTCTCCTCGCTGTCCATAACAAGTCCCGGGCTCTAGCGTCGGCTTCATCGGAGAATGGACGGGCTAGGTCATCGATGTCCATGCCGAAGATGATCTACGTCGAGGCATCGCTAAATCAAGCTCCGACTTCACCAAGTCAAGAAACTTGTGAAGAAAACACACTCTACTACTTGGCAAGAGGTAGAGGATGAAGAAATAGGAAGTGGGTAGACTTTAGAATTGGATTTCTCACACTTTTCATCAATCCACCATTGATGAAGTCAAGGTTTCTTCTTTTAAGAAGATGAAGAAGAAGAAGCTAGTATTATGATAAGATTATTAAAATGAAAAGAAAAATGAATCCTTATCATAATTCCAACCATAGTTAGGTGTAGAGAATAGACTAGGGTTAGTGAATGGTTAGGTTAAGGAGATGAAGACAAAATGGTCAAAGTTGAATGAAGCTTCAAGAAACTTCATGAATCAATGCAACCATTTTGCTTTCTTCTCTCTTTATTAATCCAAAATAAATAGATAAATTAATGGATAAATAAATAAAACTAACCATATACTTAACCATAGGTTTAATTCTTTACACTTAACCAAAGCAAACATGTATCATCAAACATGATACAATCAATTGCACAAAAAGTATATCACATATACAATGTGCATATCCGAGTGAGAATATCCATTTAAAGTGAACCGATACTAGTTAATGCAAAGTAATATATCAAATATATAATTATACATTAAATCATTAAATCAACACTTGATTCAATGATCCGGTCATGTCGCACATAACCGACTGGTATCAATAGTAACAACTTATCGAATCAACACTTGATCCGATAACCCGGCTATATCGCATATAACCGATTAATGTCACATCGCGAGAATCGAATACAGTATCACATACTGGTATTATTCTCGGTCCCGCACATATCTCATATGCGCTCCTATTTCGTTTCGCTTGAGCCAGGAAACCTCTGTGTAGGACTCTAAAGACTCGTCAATACGCCGGCAGCAGGCGATGATCATATCAAACACCTACAAGCCGCAAGCAGTCTGCTAAACGTAACGGCCACCCAAGTATTGAGCGATCAGAAGATCGACGAGCAAGCCCGCTCACACTCCAGTGAATCCAACCAGTAACACTACCGTACAGTCCGGTCTGATCGTCTGATATGTCGCATATCTCGCCTAGGGGTGGTAAACGTCAGACCCCAATAGCTCGATAAGTCGTGTCGATATGAGGTCTATAACAATTCGAGAAACTACTGGTAACACTTACCAGTAAATCTCAGCAACCCTGGCCAGGGATTTCCTGTTATAGCCAATCGAACACAGCGCAACATCAACTCCCTATACCGGGAGAGACGAATCCCCTCCTATCGCTCATTGCCTCCATGTGATTCGGGACTGTACCCAAAAACCACCGTTTTGCACGCCCTCTTGGACGTGGTAAGATGGAAATCAAAGCACAGTGGGAACCACACAAGACTCTATGACGATCTCGGGTCAACAGACTACTCTGTACCAGTGTCACCAGAGAACTGCCATCTGACGTAAGGTATAATACCATCTGGGAGTTCTCGGCGAGTCCGTCCAGTGTACCCAGTCTTCACTGAGCACCCGTATATCATCTCTGATGTCAAACACCAATGGATATGGGATCATCCATCGCCCATCTGTATGGGTCGAGGAGGTATACGCTAGTCTACTCTGGTATATCGATGCCCCGTCTCGATACACCCACGACTAGGGACTTTGAAGGATGTACTTATGGACTACCATGTCCCCACTAGTATGATCCGCATCATAGTCCAGGTAGTCAAGTACACATCCTAAGGGCTTTACCAACATGTAACAGAGAGACAATCAGTGTACACGTTAAGGTAAAGAGCAACCAGATAGCATACTATCATGTCGAGCAAGAAAGTCCTCCCTATATATGTCCCAGCATCCACTACAATATACATCCTATGTACAGTAATGGCCTCTAGGGCATACATATAACTAACAATCTCCCACTTGCACTAGGGCCATCTGTAGCAGTGGTTGTAGTATCTCATACTCAACCATCCCATAAAAGTCTCTCTCTGGGAACAGGCCTTTGTGAGTGGATCCGCTGTGTTGTCCTCTGAGTCTACTCTCCTGACCTCGATCCCCTGGAGATCAACCATCTCCATGATGAGGTGATACTGCCTTAGAATATGTCTGGATCACTGATGGGACCTGTGTTCCTTGGCATAAGCCACAACTCCATTGTCACACAATGGGAGGAACATAGTTCATCTTATGAACCATTATACACCCAAACATCCTCCTTGGTAGCATCTTAAGTAGTGATGTATCCTGCCTTTATCTTCTAGTATGCCACGGTATCTAGCTTGGAACTCTTCCAACATACCGTCCCTCCACTGAGGGTAAAGACAATGCCTGTGACTGATATTCAGTCGTCTTTATCACCCTGGAACCCTTCCAGTGATTCTCCCCAGGATCGGTTGATACCGTCTCACTACAACTTGTGAGAGTCCTAACATCCAATTAGATCTATCTCATAGATCCAAAAACCCAGGATTTAGGAGGTATCACTTTGATCCTATATGGAGAATCATTGTGATAAGCGGAGATTGATCGAGCGTAGCATAGGAAACTCCTTCCCTATCAAGAGTATGTCATCCACGTACTCTACGAGGATCGTCACCATACTCCCTACTACCTTCTTGTTTATACAAGGTTCATCTACCATTTTGATGATGTCAACTTCTTTGACTAATCCATCAAAACAGATGTTCCAACTCCGCGATGCCTGCTTTATCCTATAAAGCATCTTGCACACGTTTCCGCTGCTCCCACTGTCTACGAGGCCCTCTGGCTGTGTACTTATAGACGCTCTCTTCTAAACATCATTTAGAAAAGCTGTCATGATACCCAACCACCAGATATCGTAGTCATGGTATGTAGCCGTGGCAAGTAGGATCTGGATGGACTTAAGCATAGCTCCTTAGAAAAGGTTTCGTCATGATCCATACCTGGTCAATGATGCAAACCTTTAACAAGTCTAGTTTTGAAAGTCTCAACTTTTCCATGTACACCAAGTAATCTTCTCAAGATATACTTGCTCCTGATGGGGATTTAACCCTTCAGATATAGTAACCAAAGTCCATACTTTGTTGGTGTATATGGATTCCATCTCAGATCACTAAGCATCCAGCCATTCTTACAGAGTCTTACTCCTGATGGCCAGCTCGAAACTAGTTGGGTCATCATCTCATGATGCATTCCTCGCTCCCACTTTCATAGAGAAACCGAAGTAACTCTCAGGTGGGTGAGGAACCCTACTAGATCGGCGGAGAGGCTAAGGTTCGTTGGTTTCTACTGAATCCTCTGGTTGTACCAAATCATCTGCTGTAGTTCGTATAGCTGGAACACTTCCAGTTCTACATAACAGACCTTGCCTCGAGCTTGTCCGGATTTTGCTTTTAGACATAGGCCGGACAACCCCAAATCTTAACTAGCTTAAGACATGGGCTCTTCCCTTTCCATATCTCATATGGAGTGGTAGGCAACTGATTTGATTCGAACCCTTTTCAATAGGTATGCAGCTTCTCAAGCGCATAACACCCAAAAGGAAATAGGTAACTCAGTAATACTCATCATAGAGCACACCATATCATATAGGGTGTGATAGCTCCGCCCCGATATACCATCATGCTATGGTGTATACGGAGGAGTAATGCTGAGAGAGAATCTCATTCTCCTTTGGAATAATCCAGGATTTTCGTGCTCAAGTATTCTCCTCCTTGATCACATCAAAGGACATAATACTTATACCCGTATTGGTTCTCTACTTCTAACTTATATTCTGTGAATATCTCAAAAGGTTCGGACTTGTGTTTCAACAGGAACATAGGTCTGAATCTTGAAAGATCATCAGAGAATGTAATGAAGTACAAAGAACCAGTCTTGGCATGTGTAGACAGGGGACCTTACATACATCATCATGTATCAGTCCCAAGAATTCACTAACTCTTTCTCTGTTTCCAGTAAACGGAGCTATGGTCATCTTATCTCTGTGACATGACTGGCAAGTTTCACAAGATGTAAATTCAAACTAATTTAAATATACATCTATATGTAACTCTAGCCAGTCGGGTCGCATTGATCTGACCTAGTCTACAATACCTCAAGAAGAATCCGTTCATTTCTGAACTCTTCCTCTTGTGTGTGTTCCATATACTAAGAACTGTAGTTTGATTTAGAACATCAATGCTTTTAGATAACGTGCCTGAACCGATCAACTTTTGATATAGGAAATGTTCAAAACATTATCCATCAATACAAAATTTTATCATTTCTTTACTAATAAAGAGAGTGATATGATTTTGTATATCAGGTTCGGTATCAAATAACATTCGTTCAGAATCAATGTATTGGTAATACAGGTTGACAGTGACCAACAGACTTGGCTGCAACACTTGCCCCGTTTTCTGCCTCATGAAACTTATCACCCGTTCTCAGTTCTCTACCTTTCTGTAGCCCTATGTAACAGATTACATATCTGGGATCCTGATCAGGTATCACATACCCAGGACGTAGAGGATACAGAGAAACAGTTCTTTGTAACGAACACACCCGAAGATGATGCATCAGCATGCACTCTCTTCGTTTGGGCGGCACGGGAATTCTGGTAATCCCCAATTTCCTGCTCTGTCTTATAACAATTATAAGTTGGAGCGGGACCAATGTTCCCCAGCTCAGTATAACAAGCGGGTTCGGTCAATATTCCGTATTATTATCTTGATTAAGGCGTGATATGGTCGCTACCTGGAGAGAGAGAGAAGAAAACACTCAGCGTGCGCTCTTGCAAGAATAGATTGGTTATTATTTTATCTAATCAGGATGGCTCCCATTGCTTTTTATCAAATCTTCCTTCAAACCCTAAAAGTAAAGACTAGCCGGGATTAATTACACACTACAAGTTCGCCAATCTTTCAGCCAGGCCAGTGTCGGTACTTTGAGGGAGGTCCCCCGTGCTTTCGCACGAACCTAATTAATGTAAACCTCGTTTTCCCAGAGGCGTAACCTCGTTAACACCTTTCTAGACACCTACTTGATCGGCTAATTGTAATGTATAAAACTCTCCCAGGAGTAACTCTTACTCACAACGGGTATCTGGATCCAACTATCTCATAGAAGGTATGCAATCTCATTGCAAATTTCAACACTTGAAATTCCCGATAATATTTTGCCCCTAGCGTCCTATGACCTTGACGGAGGCCAAACAACCCATAGTCCGCTAGTCAAGTTCAACCCGTCATTTCCTGATTGAATTAAACCCACCCGCACGACCCTTGACGGAGGCCAAACAACGCCGTACGAATACCCTAATCCAATCGCATCATATGCTAGCAGATAAGCACTAGTTAGCTACCGTACACTACGCCTTGACGGAGGCCAAAAAACCGCAGCACGAATACTAACTAGTACGTATCTGAAATGACGGAGGGCTACGACAGGTTTTTCTGAAAACCTATTGCGTAATGAACTTTATATCGTTGTAGGATCGAATGAATTTTGAAATGGAGTGTTTTTGAGGCTTTTCTAGTTCTGCTAAAGGAGTCACTCCCGGTGAAGGGATCGTCGGTCCTTTCCTCGTCGAATGAGCTGCGGGATATATCATATATATCACTGTGCAAAGCAGAACTCTTAAAAGAAATCAAAAGACAAACCGAGTGTGTAGCATCTGCCAGTTATTGCTAAAGGAGTCACTCCCGGTGAAGGGATCTCGGTCCTTTCCTCATCGAATAAGGTGCAGGATATATCACATATACCTCTGTGCAAAGCAAGAACTGTAGCTACCTGTTTTATTTTGAAATTCGATTCTACAACATCTTAGGTTTCTTTTATTTCATTAATCATATTAATGAAGTCCCATCATTAAAATGTACCTAAACATCACAGATAAATACGACGAACACTTATGCCATCCGCATTCGCCTCGATGTCCCCTCGTGCACCGTTAGGTTAGGTAACTAACGACAGAGCGGGGCAGGGCTAGCGCGGGTGTAAAACATAAGTAACATCTATATAATATATCATATATACTATATACTGTATCTATCACAGAACATATCACATGATCACATCACAAATATCGCAGCAGAAGAAACATATGAAATATTGGATATACTAGGACGTCCGTGTTTTCAATACGAGCCAGTATAAAACACGGATTCCACGGTCGTGATGAATAGCTAAATCCACACCCCTAGACCCCTACGAGAGCGGCAAGCAACCCTACCAATTCTAGAGTTAGGAGACCCGGACTTGACCCCTCGAGTTGGTCTCCCACTGGACTCCAGAACCCGGTTACTTGTGCTCCCCTCCTTGGGTCTATCCTAGTGCGGAAAAGTAAATAATATACAAACGGTGACATCTTCCGCAACCTGGAAGTGCCCCAATAAAAGAATATTACATACAAGTTTTTACATGAATGAAAATGAAAAACACTCATCTCACATAAAAACCCCCGGCTATTCAAACACGACGATCCAATATAACATATCCAGCAACACATAACATCACATGTCATCAACGTAAGTAAATATGCGCATCCCAATTGTCGTTGACATATAGCAACGAAACCGGCGATATCACATATTACACTTACGGTCACAGAAAAGAAAGTGTAAAACTACAACAGTTGGAATCCACAACCACCTCAGACATCGCATGCCTGACCAAATGAATTACTTAGACATCACATGCCTAACAATTATAAACCCCGTATTTCAGTCTCATTATCGAAAACACTTTTCAATATCGAGTCGGGCAATTCAACAAGATTCCCGACATCCTGATCGAATGCTCGTCGCAAACTTCAGTAGACGGCCGCACCCCCGACGCCGTCGACGAAGTGCACCAAGGCGGAACACCGCTACCGCGAGCACCCGAACGGATGCTTTCGGCGACGGGGTTCTCCTACAGTCACTTGGTCGGGGCTATGGGGTGTAGCTGTCTATTAAGTTTACCCGGCGAGTATCCGCGTACGATACGTGATTGCGACGGACTTTTGATCACATCAAAATTCCGTGGCAACCGATCAAGTGAGACTAAACCGCTAGATTTATAACATTCATTCAGTTATCACATAACTACTTGTGAATTCCAATTATTGTATCACATTCCGGATAAATAGAAAATGTTAAACTTTCCGATCGAACAATCGAACACCCAAGTTTTCCCAAAACATCAACACATGAAATAAGTCTAACAACATTCAGTTCGTGCCTCAGTACCAACGGTCCAGCCATAGAAGGGTCAAGCCAACGCCTCACATGTGGCACGCCGTACTGCCCCAAACCCTAAGGTTCAAAGGGCAGTTCAAGACGGTCACATAATCGAGTTAAGGTTTGTTGTCTTCTAGAGGGTCCATTGCGTTACTTGCACTACTTAGAACGTCGTTAAACTACGGAAAAATCCAACGCTTGGAAATTTCCCGACAGGGAAAAAATTGGGTATTTATATCCGGTCTAACTTTTTTAACATATTCTAAAATTTATCCGGAAAGCCACACAGACAAAATTTGATACTCCGATCGAATATACGAAGTCCCAACACAACCCCAGAAAATTCAACTCTTGAATAAATACTAAAAATTTCCAGAAGACTCAGCATAACAAAAAATGAATTACTGTGAAAGCCACGTGGTGTAACTCAACACAGTGGCCGCGGAACCGCCGCTAATCCCATGGTGGGGGCCGCGGTTCCGTGCCTCTGTAGTCGAGTTAGTATAACGTGCTTCACAGTAACTCATGCTATTACCTGCTGATATTTTTGGTAATTTTTAATCTGGAAAA
This sequence comes from Agapanthus africanus, assembly GCA_030015575.1. Lineage (NCBI taxonomy): Eukaryota > Viridiplantae > Streptophyta > Magnoliopsida > Asparagales > Amaryllidaceae > Agapanthus > Agapanthus africanus. Next base: position 198,114,108 of record JASDDO010000028.1, on the reverse strand, counting down.
ATCCACGTTTTCAGAAAAAGTACAGAGAGCAATTTGTATTGGGGTTTAGGGTTCGTTCGGAATTCAAACTCCGTCTGGACTTCGCCTAAGGCTCTAGCTAGGCTTTGATACCACTGTACGGTTCCTAGGCACCCTAATGAGGTCTCACAAGGCATCAACCATGCCAATTCTTAAAAATTTTAGGTGCCGAGAAACCCTAGAACGGATCGTCGGCTAGATTTCTAGGCGAAACAATAAACTAGTTAACACTTAACTAAGAGATACGGAAATACAACCTTTGTAGATCTAGTTCTCCACCTCCATAGCTCCGCAATGAAGTCTCCTTGCTGTCCATAACAAGTCCCGGGCTCTAGCGTCGGCTTCATCGGAGAATGGACGGGCTAGGTCATCGATGTCCATGCCGAAGATGATCTACGTCGAGGCATCGCTAAATCAAGCTCCGACTTCACCAAGTCAAGAAACTTGTGAAGAAAATACACTCTACTACTTGGCAAGAGGTAGAGGATGAAGAAATAGGAAGTGGGTAGACTTTAGAATTGGATTTCTCACACTTTTCATCAATCCACCATTGATGAAGTCAAGGTTTCTTCTTTTAAGAAGATGAAGAAGAAGAAGCTAGTATTATGATAAGATTATTAAAATGAAAAGAAAAATGAATCCTTATCATAATTCCAACCATAGTTAGGTGTAGAGAATAGACTAGGGTTAGTGAATGATTAGGTTAAGGAGATGAAGACAAAATGGTCAAAGTTGAATGAAGCTTCAAGAAACTTCATGAATCAATGCAACCATTTTGCTTTCTTCTCTGTTTATTAATCCAAAATAAATAGATAAATTAATGGATAAATAAATAAAAACCTAACCATATACTTAACCATAGGTTTAATTCTTTACACTTAACCAAAGCAAACATGTATCATCAAACATGATACAATCAATTGCACAAAAAGTATATCACATATACAATGTGCACATCCGAGTGAGAATATCTATTTAAAGTGAACCGATACTAGTTAATGCAAAGTAATATATCAAATATATAATTATACATTAAATCATTAAATCAACACTTGATTCAATGATCCGGTCATGTCGCACATAACCGACTGGTATCAATAGTAACAACTTATCTAATCAACACTTGATCCGATAACCCGGCTATATCGCATATAACCGATCAATGTCACATCGTGAGAATCGAATACAGTATCATATACTGGTATTATTCTCGGTCCCGCACATATCTCATATGCGCTCCTATTTCGTTTCGCTTGAGCCAGGAAACCTCTGTGTAGGACTCTAAAGACTCGTCAATACGCCGGCCGCAGGTGATGATCATATCAAACACCCACAAGCCGCAAGCGGTCTGCTAAACGTAACGGCCACCCGGGTATTGAGCGATCAGAAGATCGACGAGCAAGCCCGCTCACACTCCAGTGAATCCAACCAGTAACACTACCGTACAGTCCGGTCTGATCGTCTGATATGTCGCATATCTCGCCTAGGGGTGGTAAACGTCAGACCCCAATAGCTCGATAAGTTGTGTCGATACGAGGTCTATAACAATTCGAGAAAATACTGGTAACACTTACCAGTAAATCTCAGCAACCCTGGCCAGGAATTTCCTGTTATAGCCAATCGAACACAGCGCAACATCAACTCCCTATACCGGGAGAGACGAATCCCCTCCTATCGCTCATTGCCTCCATGTGATTCGGGACTGTACCCAAAAACCACCGTTTTGCACGCCCTCTTGGACGTGGTAAGATGGAAATCAAAGCACAGTGGGAACCACACAAGACTCTATGACGATCTCGGGTCAACAGACTACTTTATACCAGTGTCACCAGAGAACTGCCATCTGACGTCAGGTATAATACCATCTGGGAGTTCTCGGCGAGTCCGTCCAGTGTACCCAGTCTTCACTGAGCACCCGTATATCATCTCTGATGTCAAACACCAATGGATATGGGATCATCCATCGCCCATCTGTATGGGTCGAGGAGGTATACGCTAGTCTACTCTGGTATATCGATGCCCCGTCTCGATACACCCACGACTAGGGACTTTGAAGGATGTAGTTATGGACTACCATGTCCCCACTAGTATGATCCGCATTATAGTCCAGGTAGTCAAGTACACATCCTAAGGGCTTTACCAACATGGAACAGAGAGACAATCAGTGTACACATTAAGGTAAAGAGCAACCAGATAGCATACTATCATGTCGAGCAAGAAAGTCCTCCCTATATATGTCCCAGCATCCACTACAATATACATCCTATGTACAGTAATGGCCTCTAGGGCATACATATAACTTACACCTGAGAGATACTACGGTTTTCTCATTGACGGTGGGAGTGAGGATTGCATCATGGAAGATGATTACCCAACTAGTTTCGAGCAAGCCATCACGAGTAGGGACTCTGTGAAATGGCTGGATGCAATGCGATCTGAGATGGAATCCATGTACACTAACAAAGTATAGGCTTAGGAAGTTGCTCATAAAGGGGTAAAATCCATAGGGAGCTAGTGGATGTTTAAGAAGAAACTTGATGTAGATGGAAAAGTTGAGACTTTCAAAGCTAGACTTGTAAAAAAAAGTTTTCGTCAACGACCAGGTATGGATTATGATGAAACCTTTTCTCTAGTGGCTATGCTTAAGTCCATCCGGATCCTACTTGCCATCGTTGCATACCATGACTACGAAATATGGAAGATGGATGTCAAGACCGCTTTTCTAAATGGTGATTTAGAAGAGAGCATATACATGACTCAGCCAGAGGGCTTCGTGGATAGTGGGAGCAGCGGAAAGGTGTGCAAGCTACATAAATCAATCTACAGATTGAAGCTGGCATCACGGAGTTGGAACATCTATTTTGATGTGGCAGTCAAAGAGTTTGACTTCATCAAAAACGCAGATGAGCTATGTATATACAAAGAGGTTGCGGAGAGTAAGGTCGAATTCCTCGTATTGTATGTGGATCACAAAGATTCACCATGAAGGATCTGGATGATGCCTCCTACATCCTAGGGATTAAGATCTATAGAGATAGATCTAAACGGATGTTGGGATTGTCCCAATCTAGATACATAGACACCATACTAAAGAGATTTAGTATGGAAGATTCCAAGCGTGGGAATTTACCCACGATCTCAGGAATCACTCTCTCTAAAGAGATGTCCCCCAAGACTGATTTGGAGAGGGCTCGCATGCAAGGGATACCCTATGCTTCGGCAGTCGGGTCTATCATGTATGCGATGTTATGTACCCGACCGGATGTAGCATACGCTCTTAGTGTTGTAAGAAGGTATCAATCGGATCCTTGGGTGAATCACTGGACAGCTGTGAAGAACATTTTTAAGTACTTGAGAAGAACTAAAGATATGTTCTTGGTGTATGGTAAAGTGAACTCCAAATAGAGTCCTTTATTGATTCGAGCTTTCAGAGTGATAAGGACGACTCTAGGTCAGTCTCGGGTTTTGTCTTCACCCTCAATAGAGGGGCGGTATGTTGGAAGAGTTCCAAGCAAGATACCATGGCGGAATCGAAGATGGAGGCTAAATACATCGCTGCCAACAATGCCGCCAAAGAAGCTGTCTGGATGAAGAAGTTCATAACTGAACTTGAAGTGGTTCCATCCATCGAGAATCCAATACCTTTATATTGTGATAACAATGGAGCTGTGGCTTTGTCCAAGGAACCCAGGTCCCATCAGCGATCCAGGCATATTCTGAAGTGATATCACTTGATCCGGGAGATAGTTGATCGCCGGGAGATCGAGGTCAGGACAGTTGACACGATGAATAACACGGAGGATCCACTCATGAAGGCCATTCCCCGGATACAATTTGAGAGACTCTTCGGGATGTTGGGTATGTGATACTACAACAACTGGCCTTAGTGCAAATGGAAGATTGTTAGTTGTATGTATGCCCTAGAGGCCATTGTTGTACATGATTGTATATTATAATGGATGCTTGGACATATATAGAGAGGACTTTATTGCTCACATGATAATATGCTATCTGGTTGTTCTTTATCATAATATGTAGACTAGTATTGTGATGCTGTCTTGCTCTCACATGTTGGTAAAGCCCTTAGGATGTATACTTGACTACCAGGATTATGATGCAGATCATACTAGTGGGGCCAGGGTAGTTCACAAGTTCATCCTTTAATTGCTCCTAGTCAAGAGAGTATCGAGATGGGGCATCAATATTCCAGAATAGACTAGCGTATACGCTTCTTGACCCATTTGATGGGCGATGGATGATCCCATATCCATTGGTATTTGACATCAAAGATGGTATACGGTTTCTCAGTGGAGACTTGGTACACTGAACACGACTCATCGAGAATTTCTAGATGGTATTATACCTATTGTCAGATAGCAGTTCTCTGGTGACACTGGTACAGGTTAGTCTGTAGATCCGAGATCTTTATATAGTCTTGTGTGATTCCCACCGTGCTTTGATTTCCACCCTACCACGTTCAAGAGAGCATGCAAACAAGTGGTTTTTGGGTACATTCCCGATTCATATGGAGGCAATAAGCGATAGGAGGGGATTCGTCTCTCCCGGTATTGGGGGTTGATGTTGCGCTGTGCTCGATTGGCCATAACAGGAAGTCCCTGGCCAGGGCTGATGAGAAGATTTACTGGTAAGTGTTATCAGTAATTTCTCAACCCGTTATGAGCCTCGTATCGGCATGACTTATCAAGTTATTGGGGTCTGACGTTTACCACCCTTAGACTCGATATGCGACATATCAGACGAAGAGACCGGACTGTACGGTAGTGTTACTTATTAGATTCACGGGAGTATGGACAAGTTTGCCGGTTGATCTTCTGATCGCTCAATACCCGTGTAGCCGTTACGTCCAACTAGTACCTCTGACGGCTTGTAGGTAACTGATATGATCATCACCTGCTGCTGGCGTATTGACGAGTCCTTAGAGACTTACACAAAGGTTTCCTATCTCAAGCGAAACGAAGTAGGGTACATATGTGATATGTGCAGGACCGAGATTAATACATGTATGTGATACCGTATTCTAATCTCGCTATACAAGTTATATGTGATATAACTGGATTGTTGAATCAAGTGTTCATGCAATGATATGTTATATGTATATGTGATATACATATAAATGATATTAGTCGGTTGTATGGGATACAGCCGGGTTATTAAATCAAGTGTTTATTAAATAATTTAATGTATGATTATATATTTGATATTTTAATATATATTAACTAATATTAGCTCACTTAAAAAAATGTTTTCTCCAAATTCATTTAAATGTATATGTGATATATATTAATGTATTTAATATGTGTCATGCTAGATGATACATTGGACTTGGGTGTATTAGACCCATACCTAACTTAAGATAATTTGGATATTTAATTATTAAAGGGGAAAACAAAATTAGGTGGAAATTATCATGGTTGAAGATTCTTGTAGAAGCTTGTGGAAACCTTGACTTAGTCCATTAATTTTGTTTTACTCTAGCTATTTATTAACCTAACTCTAATCTTTATCCATGGTTAAGTCTCTACATGAGTTATATGAGATATTTTCTCACCCATGGTTCATACTTGATCACTTGAGATCATATTCTTTATCTCCTTCCTTCTCTCTAGTTTTGAGTGAGTGAAAGAAAAGAAAGAGAGAAAAATTATTCTAAAGTGAGTAAAATTCCTACTTCACCAATCTATACCAATCTAGTCATTTAGTATAGATTGTTTCTTCACTGGTTCATCAATTAGTGAAGAGGTAGCTTGAGCTAGAGATTCTTCAACGTAGATCATCTTGGGCCTCGAAGATTCTTGAGCAAGCTCGTTCTTTTCACCTAGTGGAGCCAAAGGAGAGTCCGGGACACTACTACTTGGAATAAAGGGACTACTGCAAGGAGCTTTAGAAGTGAAGGACCGGTCTACAAAGGTTGTATTCCTTGTTCACTTAGAGTAAAGTTTTTTACTTGCTTAGTTAAATCCTAATTCTCTAGTTAGATCCTTAGTATGGGTTGCTTTGCTCTCTAGATTTTTTAAAATTGCATATTCGATGCCTTATAAAACATAGTGAGAGTGCTAAGGAACCCATCATATATGTATATGATACATACACTAGAATACATGTGTTAATACATGCATACATTCTAGAAGGGACACCTCATTTCTTGTTATTAATAATAAAGAAATGAGTCATTTCTTTTTATTAATTAACAAATGTGGTATGGTTGTAGAGAGGTATGGGCTTTATTTTTAATTGGAAATAAATAATTTTCTAGCGTGGTTGCCTCTAGCTCTCTACTTCATTCTTTCATGCACTTTCTATCTCTTATTTTTGAGAACTAAAGAGAAAATGAGAGAGATGAGGGAAAATGAGAGAGTGAGCTCACTACATCTTCTTCATCTCATTCTTTAGTAAATTGTGAGAGCAAGTTGCTTCAAAAATGTGTTCTTTTGGTGATGTTGAAACTTGGGTTGGGTTTCTCTCGAAGTGGATCATCTTCGGCGAGGAGGTCCGCTTGCAAGGTCGATCCCTACGACATGGAGTCTAGCTTGGGTCTTCCTCTATGAGAGTGGACAGGCTACAATGGTTGTATCATGCTAAAACCCTATTTATAGCTCTCTAGTTTTGTACAAATATTAGTATTTGAATGATTTTGGTTTATGTGTTTGGTGCTATGCTCTAGAAATTTTTTTTCTATATTTCCGCCACGGTTCACAAGTATTGTGATCCTAGCACCACACAAGCGCGCGCGCGCGCACACACACACATATATATAACGATTTAGGGGTCATTTGTTCCCAGTTTTATGACATACACACACACACACACACATAATGATTTAGGGGTCATTTGTTCCCAGTTTTATGACTTAGGGGTCTATGTTGTGCTTATTTTTTGCTTGGTCTTTTTGGCGTCTTTTTGCGGAGTTATTTTGGATTTTCTCATTTGATCACTGGATCTTTTTGAAGCAGTTTCAACATTTTCGTTTTTTTGGATAAATGTGTGTTCTATGGAGACTGTAGCAGATCGAGGTCATTTCCTAAAGTGGAAAATTGAGCCGTCTTTTCCGAAAGAATTTTAGTTTTCGTCTGTGTGAAATTAGTGGTCACTGCTTTATTGTCTGCTAACATGCCATTGGACAGTGAAATTTCTCCTGCCTTGTATTGTTCCTCAACACAATCCTTAGAAACGAAACAGTCTTCGATTGTGTGCCCCAATACTTTATGATATGAGGAATACATAAGATTGTCCATCATTTTTGCTTCATGCAGTCACTTTGGTGTGGGTAGCTGCAGTCCGTTGTTCAGAGCATCCTTAAATATCTTACGAACTTTATCCTTCCTGAAGAAGTAGACTTTGTTCTTCTTCTCTTCCAGAGTCGACACTCTTCCTCGTACTGATCATTGGGGCCGATCAGTCTTTTATCCGTTCGTTGATTTCTTACCCTGGTAAGCATGCATATTGAAAGGGTTAGTATTGCCGAAACCTTCGCCTTCATGGCTGTTATCCTTCCAATACTTGGATTTGTTAATAATTTGGAAGTCTAAGATAGACTCGGATTTTGCATATTCCGATACGTGGACCCTTTCGTTCATTTCCTGAAAAGTTTCGAGATTTGGCATGTACAAGGAAGAAGCCATCCAAGTATTAATGTTTCTCCCAACAAAGCTGGTGGCTTTCTCTTGTTCCAATAGCTTCTTGCATTTGGTACTAGGATTATCTTGTCGGTTTATATAATCGGCGATGTTTTCATTGTTCTCCAATTTAGCCTTCCCGAGGTCCGCAATTGCGATTTTATTACTGACACTCATGAATCTTTATTTGAACAGCTATTCCATTTGAGTAAATGTCTTGACCGATGAGTTTTGTATGCTTATATACCAGTAAAAAGCAAAGTTGATCAAACTTTTAACGAAATGTCTGAGGAGCAGTGCATCATTGCCCTCTGTGTTTCCGCATGACGCCTTGAAATGAGCAATATGCTGATTGACGTTTCATAATTTGTTAAACTTTTCAAACCCTGGGACTACATATCCACCGGTATATTCCAAGAGATCGTATTCTGATGGGTATGGCTTCCTACTATTGGTGCATCCTTTCTATGCTTCGGCTTCGACCACCGATGCTTTGCCTTTGATCTTGTCATGTGTCAACCTGGCGCCGTCGAGCGTCAAGACTTTCTTGGAGGCTATTTTCTGTTGATTTTCGTAGAGATCCCCACTTTCTGGCTGGATGGAATAGTTGTTGACCACTTCAAGATATCAATCCCTGGTTCATGGGTAGAGTTTTGATCTTGCTGCGCTTGCTCTTGAGCGACTTGAGCTGTGAGCCACGTCACCGCATTTATCAAATCAGTGATTTTGCTATAGACTTTGACCAACTTCTTGTCTTTATCATGAAGCTGTTTTTGAAGATCTTGGAATAGCCGTGTTTTCATGGATGAAGGTTGGGCTATCATTATCGTTTGACCCTTAAGGAATTATAGGTTCTTTTTGCTTCACTGCCTGAGTTGGACCTTCATTGTTATTTCAACTCTGTTGGGACTGGAAAGCGGCAGCTACATCCAAATCTAAATGGCATTGGGAACCATTGACCCCGTATTTGTTTTTATCGTAAATGTTACCACTGGGGCCCGTGCCTGCCATGTAAACAGTGTTGATTGTGTATCTACCTGTTTTCTTCGTATCGATAATGGTATTTGCTGGAATTTTGGACCATCTCTGTAGCCCGTCCTTCTCAAGGAGGGACATGCGACTGAAGACAGTCGGCTTGATTAGAGTTTTAGGCGGAGATGGTGTCCTCTTTTTGAATTCTCCTTGTTTCTTACCCATGGCAAGAAGTGCTTGATGGACCCTCGATGAGCTCGTGTCGTGCTTTCGATTTTGAGGTTTAGACATATCTCTTCGCAAGACTCTTTGGATCGCCTGCCTCTTTATCTTCGCGGTCATAGCATTTTTTTGAACCAGATTTAACGATTCAAAAGTGTTGGCGGTGTAAGTAGATGCTCATGCTCGTGTCGCTAATTAGCGACCAAGGCGGAATATAAAATAAAATTTTCTAAACAAAGAGCACGAACTTCTACGACTTAGAATCGATTCCAAACACTAAACTGATAGCAAGAAAGAGTTTAACTACACTGTTGGTGGTTTGCAACCTTTGTAATTGTATCTTTTGTCTTCTTTCCACTTCCTTAGCTCCTAAGTCCACCAGGAACGGGCTTAGGAGTCGTTCTTTCTTTTCGAAGATGATCCACCCGAAGGGAACCTTAGCTAAGGTTTTAGCTTCACACTAAAATAACAAGTGAAGCAACTAGTGAACATGACCTATTAGGAATTGCTCACTAGATGCAGTAGTATTGATCTCTAATTTTTCTCTCTTTTCTTTTTTCTTTCTCTATTTTCTAAAACTCAAGAGAGGAGGAAGAAGAAGCTAATGGTAAAGATGAGCAAGCTGGCACGACCCGGAAACAACACGTGACTGGCAATTGAATCACGTGAAGTCTATAAGACCCCACTGTAACCCAAGTAAGCTGAAAACTAGGAATCTAAACCTTTTTAAGAAAATAGTGGAGGTGAAGTTTTGAAAAAGGGGTATAAATGAAATCAAGTTCCCTTTTTTTGAAATATAAATAAGGTTCGTTAAAAATACAAATGGAATGCATACTAAAGTTTGAAAAAGTTTTCATCATTAGAAATTTGGGCAGCACATCCTTTGTAAATTTTGATCAAAATTAGTATATAAACAATAATAATATTGGCATTCCTAATCAGGAGCTAACTCATCGCCAAACGGCGGAAACACAAACACGCAGTATATATGACGCCTAAGGCGAAGATCAACACAAGAAAAGAAAAAAAAAGAAATACCAAAGACATCATCAACTCAAATATAAAGAATAATATACAAGTCTCACTTAAGTCTAAAAGAATATACAAATCTCTGGTTTCTAAGTCCACAAATATACATAGTCTGGTTAATGGAGCTTTGAACTAGATTATAAAGAAATAAAAAATATACAAACAATGGTTACGATCTAGAATGTAACCCACCTACCAAGCAATCACCCGAAGATGAAATGTGCCAGCAAGCCGCTACTGATCCGAGCGGTCGGTCCTGTAAGAAAACTATAGCACATCGGGGGTGAGTTGCCAACTCGTGAGCAGAAGGCATCATCAAGTAGAAATCGAATGCATAATGATCTACCTAGGTCAATGTCACGCCTCGCTTCCCGGTGTATGGTAAGGAAACGCGATGGGCCACGCGACGTATTTACTCAAAAGTAAACACGCTAAGTGTATCTAAGCAATATAAAGTAAAATGTACACAAGAGATATGAATATAAATGAACAGCAACTTTTATTTATGTAACAATTCTTTACAAGTACAACTGGGAATGTAAATATAGGAATGGAAAGCAATGCCTAAACAATCGCATAACTGAAATGAAAAGTATATACAAGTGCCTACAGCTTTAGGTCGATGGCAAACAGCTCCAAGTCTTCAGTACTGGGCTCAATCTCTAATGAGTCGGATCCACCCGACAACATTCTAAAGAACGAAGAAAAGGAATGTCGTCAGCGAACAATCGCTCGGTAACTCCCAAAGAAAGAAAGAAGTAGAATAGACAGAAAAGAGAATATAATTGTACAATGTTATCTTTTTTTCTGTTATCGCAGTTGTTTGTAGCTTGGTACAGAATATACTAGTGTATACGAGAGGAGTCCCACTATTCCGGAGACTAAGGTACATGGAGCATAAGGAACCGTTAAGCCACGGTACAACGGCAATGGATATTCAGGTTAGGTGTATTAAATTGACCATCTCGTGCCACTTCTAACACATTCCGTACCAGTCTACCCCTTTAAAAACCCCGTAATGTATTTTGTATTGATTTTATTGTTTTGTTATATAGATGGATGACTTTCCGAAACCATGATATCATGTAAACGGAATGGATATAAATGGATAATCGTGTAATCAGAGTATATCTATGATTCGGTTCAGTCGAGTCATGTTGATATAGATTGAATTATGGAATTCATCAATTCGTATTGTATTGTAGTTATACCTGAATTGAATTCAAGTCGGATTGATTTCATATTAGATTAAGACTCTGTCTGAGTCAGACTGATATAAAAGAAATTGAAGTCCTAAATTAGTTTTGATGTTATCGGTAACTGCTGCACATTGAAGGCAGGATTTGTGCCTTTTTCCAAGACAATTACCGTGTTGATAACATCGTTATTAGGTTGTCTAGCTTAAATAGACAAGCACCCATATTCTCCGGCTCCCTGAGGCTCAAGAGAACTGGTCCCGCTTTAACATATGTTTACTAGGGTCCTTATTGTAAATTAATATAACTTGAAGGGTTTTTTGAAAAATAGTTTTGATTTATTATCAAAATACACCTCAAGTATTTAATTATCGTTTTTAGGGTTTTCATAATTGTAATTTTTATAAAGTGAAATATTCTAGTGGATATAACCAAGATTTCAATGTATATGGTATTTTAGTGTAATCATGGAATGGTATTGAATTGTAAAGGTTGTTTCATGAAATTTGTAATTCCTTTGAATTAGAAAATATAGAATATATATATAATATATTTAAAGTATATATTTTGATAATATTTATATATATCTAATATTTATAAAAAAAATAGAATTTATTTATTAAATAGAAATCATATTTTTCTTAAAAATTGCATTAAAAATTCCATCGAGATCGAATGCTCATTGAGGAGGTATGCATCTCGCTCTACTAGGCCCGATGATGTGCGATAACCCACACCATCCTGAACGGGGTTCCCCAAAATGGTTTGTAGAGGCGTATTTACAAGGAATTAAGTAATACACTTTTAAAGAAAATGGTTTTTGAATATTTATGGTATTTAATTGTAAACTCATATTTTCCGATAAACTAATGTCCCAAGAGTTATCGTGCTATGTCAAAAATGTGTGTTTTGATGTGGTAGGTCATTACCTTGTGAGTTTTCTAAAGGTAATACAAAGGAATATGTTGAATTGTGTTGAAAGTAAAGTATATGGTATTTAACCGTAAAAATGCGATAAAAGTTGCATAATAGATTCTATTGAGATGAAACTTGTTCTAATGTATTTGTCAATGATTACTAAACAATCTATTAAAAATTTATAGATTTGTTATTAAGAAAAAATTAGATTTTTAAAGAAAAGAGAATCGAAAGCCGAAATAACTCCGCTTCTGACGAGTTTTGAAAAGGAGAAGTTTTATTATAGCAAAAGAAGAAGGGAGAGGGGACTTACTGATTGTAATTAGAAAGAAGAGGTAGGGGAGAGTTTGGGATCGTCGGGGAGTCGTTTTGTCGTCGGATTCTTCACGAAATATCGCCGGAGTTTCGCCTCTTGCTAACTCCATTTGCATAACTTTGGACTTGGAAATTTTAGATAGTTTTTGTAATGGAATTCTGAATGAGGAGGGGTGAAATGTAGTGTGGTATTTATAGGGATAATTAGGGTTTAGGATAATGAAGAATAGAATTAAAATGTGCATTAAAATGTGGATAAATGCCCATTTTTAATTCTCTGGAAATGTGCAGAGAAATTAAACAGCATGAGGGTAGTAGGGTAGGCTAAGGGGTTTTAGGGTTAAAAATTGGAGGCATCCCCTACGGACATGACCGGCTGTGCCGGCCTTGGGATGAATCTCGCTGGCCCAAGTCCGGTAGTGGATGGCGGGATCTTGGCCACGTGTCCCTGTTGCTTGGTATAACTCAATGTACATGTTTGATTACTTTGTGACTTTTCATTTTACGTGTAGTGCACGTGTAAACCTTTGGGCTTCTAAAAGATTAAAAGAAAAATCAATTAAAAATATATGTGGCTGGGGGGATTCGAACACAGGGGCTATGTCACAGCAGTGCAAGGCTTTACCAATGAGCTACAAGTGCTTTCTTAATGTTCAAAAGCAAATCAAATACTTATAGCATACTCAGGATAGTAAATACTCTATTGGTACATTAACTTTTAATCAAATTTTCTATACACTGAAACAGAGTTGTTAGATTCTACCCTCCTTACAAAAATTTCTTTCTCAAAATTTACAATTATTTTAAAGACTCTTTACAAGCAAGTGAGGGCATCTTGCACGCATGTCGTCTTCCCTTTCCCATGTTGATTCTCCTGGTGTGTATTTTCTCCACATCACTCGAACCAAGTTTACTTCCTTTTTCCGAAGTGACTTCACCTTTCAGTCCAGGATTTCAACAGGTCGTTGCTCTCTGGATAAATCTGGCTGTACAGTGAGCTCGGAGTGATCAAGAATATGATTGGGGTCACACACATACCTTCTGAGTTGGGATATGTGGAATATATTGTGCACTCCTTCCAATGAACGTGGAAGTGCCAAGCGTTAAGCCACTTCTCCGACTCGTTCGAGTATGTCGAACGGTCCAATATACCTCAGACCGAGCTTACCCCATCTTCCAAAGAGAATCACTCCATGGTTTGGAGATATCTTCAAAAAAACATGATCTCCCAGTTGGAACTTCAAGTGACGACGCTTTGCATCAGCCCAGTGTTTCTGTCGATCTTGAGCTATGCGCATTCTTTCCCTGATAGTGCGAATTATATCGACTGTTGCTACTATCATCTCAAGTTCAAGGAGTTCTCTATCTCCGATATCGTCCCAACTTAATGGTGATCGAAACTTCCTTCCATATAGAGCTGCAAACAGTGCCATTCCTATACTTTCTTGGTAGCTATTGTTGTATGAAAACTCCATAAGATGTAGGTGATCTTCCCACGATACTTCGAAGTCTAGCATACACGCTCTTACCGTATCTTCAAGTATCTGAATAGTTCACTCAGATTGTCCATCTGTTTATGGATGGTAAGTTGTGCTAAAGTTCAAACTTGTTCCCAAGCTAGCTTACAGACTCTGCCAAAATTGCGATCGGAATCTGATGTCACGATCGAAGACAATGAAAACCGGTACTCCATGTAATCTCATGATTTTCTGCATGAGTTCATGGGTATTAGAGATAGTACACATTGAAGAGTTTAAATCTTACTTAGATTCTTACCTCCATGTACTTCTTTGCTAATGTCTCGGTAGATTGGCCAACTCGAAATGAGATGAAGTGAGTCGACTTTGTGAGTCGATCCACAATACCCCATACCGCATCATTACCTTTCGAGCTGCGAGGAAGTGCAGTCATGAAATACATAATGATGTGTTGCCACTTCCATTCTGGGATAGGTAATGGTTGAAGTAAACCAGCTGTCCTGTAATGTTCAGCCTTTACTTGCTGACACACCAAGGATTTAGCAACACTTCTGGCTACCTCATGCTTCATTCCATGCCATCAGTAATTTTGAAGCAGATCTTTATACATCTTTGTTCCTCCAGAGTATACTTAATAAGAAGAGTTGTGAGCTTCTTTCATCAACTCTTCTCGTACAGAACCTTTTGGTACACACAACATACTGCCGTATCTCAAAGATCCGTCCTCATGGATGATGAAGTCTGTTCGAAATCCACTTTCTACTTGTTCTCTGAGCTTTCGCAACTTAGCATCGCTTGCTTGAGCAGTTTTGATCTGATTGACAATGGTAGATTGAACTTGTAAGTTCATCAAACTTGAAGCGTTACCTAGCATGACCACTTTAATCTCCATCTGATGCAAATCTTGTTGAAGCTGCCACTGTGCGGTGAGATTCAATACTAATGGTTGATGACTAAGGGCATCGGGCACTACATTCACCTTCCCTGGATGATATTGTTGGTTGATGTCGAAGTATGCCATAAGTTCTAACCATATTCTCTGCCGCATATTCAACTTTTTCTGAGTAAACACATATTTCAGACTCTTGTGATCTGTGTATATGTCCACCCGTTCACCAAGAAGATAATGGCATCAAATCTTGAGTGCAAAGATTATGGCCGCCAACTCCAAATCATGCGTCGGATAGTTGCCCTCATGAATCTTCAGCTATCTTGACGCATAAGCTACGAATTTACCGTGCTGATGTAGAACACATCCTAATCCCTTACCGGATGCATCACAATGCACTTCAAAACCTCTAGATTGGTCCGATATAACAAGAATAGGTGCTGATGTCAATCTTGACTTAAGTTCTACGAAAACTTGTTCGCATGCTTCTGACCACACGAATTCTTTATCTTTACGTGTGAGCTTGGTCAGGGGTGTTACAATCATCGAAAATCCTTCAATAAACCTTCTGTAATATCCTGCTAAACCCAAGAAACTTTGAATGTCCTTCACTGACTACGGTGTCGGCCATTCGATTACTGCTGATACTTTAACTGGATCTACAGAGATTCCATCGCCAGATACAATATGTCCGAGAAAACCGACTTGATCTACCCAAAACTTGCATTTGATGTACTTGGCATAGAGTTGATGCTGTCGTAAAGTCTCCAGGACAATTCGTAGGTGCTCGGCATGTTCTTTCCGACTCTTAGAATACACCAGGATGTTGTCAATGAAGATGACAACAAACCTGTCTAGGTACTCTCGAAAAATTTGATTCATTAGTTTCGTGAATATAGCTGGTGCATTGGTCACTCCAAATGGCATCACAAGAAATTCATAATGTCCATAGCGAGTTTTGAATGCCATTTTATGGATATCAGATTCTTTGACCTTCACCTGATGATAACCTGAACGAAGATCTAACTTGAAGAAAACGTAAGACCCACTTATCTGATCGAACAGGTCGTCGATGCGTGGAAGTGAATACTTGTTCTTTATAACTACTTCGTTCAGAGCTCTATAATCAATGCAGATTCTGTATGAACCTTCCTTCTTCTTCACAAGCAGAACTGGCGATCCCCAACTTGAAGTGCTGGGACGAATCCATCCTTTCGTCAATAATTCGTCCAACTGAGTACAGATCTCCTTCAAACCTTCAGGGCTTAACCAATACGGTACTTTGATCACCGATTGTGATCCAAGTACTAAATCAATGCTGAATTCAAGAGCTCGATCGGGAGGCAAACCTGATATGTCTTCAGGAAATATCATCGAACTCTCGAACTATCTCTGGCTTCGATCCTTCCTCTGCTTGAAGTGCTGCAATCACTTCCTTCTTCGGTTTTGCCTTGTATGTGCTTGGCTCCAGGGTACGGTCTCCACTTTTGAAATAAAAGACCAGATGGTCTGGAATCTCGAACGCTACCCTCCTTTGACGACAGTCGATGGTAGCGTAAAAAGTTCTGAGCCAATCCATACCGAAAACGACATCAAAATTCTGTATGTCCAACACCTTGAAATTAGCATAGAATTCTCTGCTGCAGACGACCACTGTACACGGTTCATATCCTATTATTGCATTTAGAACGCCGTTCCCTAAACTGACATTCCAGCTGGATACGAGATGTTTGATTAGAATCGCATGAGTTCGGACGAACCGTTGCGACATAAAGCAATGAGATGCTCCAGTATCGAAGAGTGCTAGTGCAGGAAGTGAGGCTACTAAGATTGTACCTAAGTTATATGGGATAGGTTTAGGTATAGAAAAAGGTATATGGGTATGTATAAAGACTGTAAGAAAGCTTGAAAGGAAAGAGTTACTAGTAATGACTTGGCCAATGGCTTTAGCTTCTTCCACAGTCATTGTGAAAGCCTGTCGCCTCGGTACATTCCTCCTTACTGGAGGAGCATTTATCTGTCTGTTCCATTGTCCTTGAGGTAAGTTCCTTTGATCTTGATGGAACTGACGAGGAGGAGGTGCGGTCGGTCCATGAGGTGGTGGAGCTGGAAGAGCTAGTCATGGAGCAGGTGCCTGGATGGTCGGTCGCTGCGGGTAGGTGATTGCTGGTCTGGGTGCAGCATTTGGATTGAGTCTTCCAGGACAAGACCCAATATCATGTGTGGCTGAGCCACAGACCAAACAAAGGCGATTTGCATGCCGACAGTCCTTCACTAGGTGTCCATCCCTCCTGCAGTAGGTGTAAAAGGCTGTACTGGGCCGGTTGATTGGTACTCCCGGTCTCCTGGGCACAAAATGTGGCCTTGAAGAGGCTCCTCCTGCCATCTGAGTGGTAGGGCACTTCACTCCGACAGATTGGGGTATACCCTTCATCTTCACCACTGCCTCATATCGACGGGCAGCTTTCAGGGCCAATTCGTGGGTTGGGAAATCCCCTGTAGCTAAGGCACCTTGGATCTCCGTTTCTAACCCTTACTGAAATTGTCTGGACCTATCTCAGCAATCGGTATCAAGTATGTCGCGAACCTGTTAAGGTCTTGTGTTAGCTGTGTAGTATGTGATATTATAAAATCGAATATTGAGACATATCTTACCTACTGAGCATGGTAAACTCAGCATCATACTCATCCACTGATTTGGTCCACATCGAACCCTATTGTAGGTGGATGAATTACTGGTCCATATCAAAA
The DNA here is from genome assembly GCA_030015575.1 of Agapanthus africanus. Taxonomy (NCBI): domain Eukaryota; kingdom Viridiplantae; phylum Streptophyta; class Magnoliopsida; order Asparagales; family Amaryllidaceae; genus Agapanthus; species Agapanthus africanus. The sequence continues at coordinate 198,096,686 of JASDDO010000028.1, read as the reverse complement.
CGAGCAGTCTTTGGAAAATATTTTTCTTCGAACATGTCGCGAAAGGTTTTCCATTCGATCGACTATTCAAGACGGCTTTCTTCCGCCTTCCACCAAACCCGGGCGTTGTCGGTGAGTTATAGTTTCTCAACTCGTACCCAAGCGATCTCTGGCACATATGCTGCTGCCAGATTGTCCTCGATACTCTGAGCCCATTCTTCAGCTTCCAGAAGGCTCTCTTTTCCCGAAAATTGCTTTGGGTGCAATGTCCGGAATAGCTTTATTCCGGGCGCTTCCGCTTCTGGAAGGTTTAGTAAGATAGCAGTCTGCTGCTGCTGTCCTTCCAGGAGGCTTCGGATCGCCTCAAATAGTACCTTCTGCTCATTGATCGGAGCAGCAATGGTAGGCGTAAGCGGTAGAGGTGGTGGTGTGTTGTTGAAGTTAGTGCTGGTATTGTTTGGAGAATGCAGAACCTTGAAATAAAAATAGGGTTAGGATAGATTCAAAGTATATGAAATTGTAAGATTCAAGGAATATGAAATGTAAAGAATGTTTTTGGTTGTTGTTTCTTGTGTTATATTGTTTAGGACTTGATTGATTCTGTATTTAAAGAAGTGTTTGTAAAAATAACCGCAATCAATAATGGTGTCGCGTGTAGCTAGACCGAGATGAGTACGGGTCGTCCTCAGGAATACGTTGAATCTTTTAATCTTACTTTAGGCGTATTAATTAGGATAGGTGGAAGAAAAATGAATAGTGAAGAATTGTTGTAGATTCTAGATCTACGTCAATCACGGATGTAGGATATAGATCTAAATTAACTACGGATGTAGATTTTATATTAGAAGGGGGCTTGTAGGGTTCGTTAAGATTTAGTAGTCATGGATGATTAATTAAAGATTACTCATTTTATCTTTTAATAGATTTAAAACCAGATCGATGGTGATGCATGTAGATTAAGGTTTCTGGAGGGAAAAGGGTTCCCACTCTTAACCCCTATCTTGACATGAACTTCCGTTCATGTCTAGTCTTTATCAAAACAAATGTTAATCTAATCTCTAATCATGGTCGTGAATATCAATGAATTGATAGCGCGCTCGATTAGGATGTTAACTATACTTTTGATAAAGTTTGTAAACTTTTTAGGACGTAAAAAGAGTTAAAGGATTTTTTCATCCATTGATCTACCCTAATCCTACGAACCCTATCAAGCGGAGAATTACTTGTGCATGATGGAGATACAAGAACGGATAGAGATCATGATGTAAATAAAGAAAATAAAATGAAATAAGAATAAAACAACTACCTTTATTAATCAACTTGATCAATTACACTTTGTTCCTTTAGAAAGTGATTACAAAACCCTAGTTTGCTTCTCGGTCTCTTCTTAAGGAGGTAGATGAACAGCTGATGATCAACCTGGATTCTTGAGCCGTCTTGGACTTTGTAATTTCGTCAGTTTGATGATTTTTCCAAGAGGCTCTCGGTCCTTATTTATAGTCATAGAGCCAGAACTCTGGTTTCCTAATATGGTAACTAGTTGTTAGAATCCCAACCTGAAAATCCAAAATCCCAACTCCTCAATATTGCGGAGGAACTGCGGCCATTGGGTGGGTTTGGCCGCGGATCAGCGGTGGGGTAGAGGAATCTTGGGTTCATTTCTATGGTGGTCTCTTCTGGTGACACCTGTAAATTATTTTGATATCTGGAATCTGAAAATCTTCTCTAAATCTCTTCCAGAATTGATTTATTCGATTTACTTTAAAATTTCTGCAGATTTGATCTCGATAACTCAGATTTCCTTGATTTTAGTCCTGATATAATTTCTGCACAATATCTCAATAATTAATATTAGTAGAATTTGTTTTGATTGAGATATTATCCTAACCATTTGATGTAATATTGTTGTTTTAAGAGAATTGGTTAATGATATTTGATAAGGTAATCATATTTAAATGGACTAAATATTATATAGATATTATATGCTTACATTTTCCTTCATAATGTTAATTATAATATATAAACACATGAAAATAGTATTTTTATAGATAAACCCAAATATGTGTCATATTTATAATAAACACCTTTTATCATATAGAAATAGTAAGGAAAATGTCATATCAAATGCATAATATTTTCGACTGAACAAATACCCCCAAACTTAAGTTTGATCTTCCCGAGCAAACTAGTTATTCAAGAGAAGGAGAAAAAGAAAAAGAAAAACCTAAGTAGCACACTTTCATAAGCAACACGATTGCACTGAGCACGTGCAATAAGGCGTTAAACCTCTAGGTGTTTCTAGTAGGAGGAGTGTTGTCTCCTGAGGGTTTTCAGCGGATTATACCCACAAAATCCTATAATAAAAGAAAGATGGTGAAAATTACATATAAGATAAGAACTATAAAAGAAAGAACTTGAAAATAATAGTTTCCAACTACACCAGTTTTTCGGTTGTCATGAGCCCTTTCTTAATGGTCATGAAAAAATATTAGAAATCACATCATCCCTCAATAAAATATCGCCTTTAGTCTTCTTCCCTATCTTTCTTCCAAACATTGATCATATACCCCTACGTGTGTGTAAAAGGCATCCATACACTTAGAGAATTCAATTCAAGCTATCATACTCTTGTCCATCTTCCAAAGTACTTTATAGTTGGTGAATATTTTAGATAAAATTGCACACACATTCTTCATGCGACCGTTAATATTTCTTGAGGTACTAACCGACCGATTACAAAATATGCTTGCACATTTAGGGATAATTCCTCATTTCGCAACACCTAAGGCTTAGCAGCGGCTCCCAAACCAGTTGTTCTAAGGCACTAGGTGATAAAGCACTCTCGCTATGATTTTTTTATGCTGCCTTAAGTAATTACAAAACCAGTGTTCATTTTTTTTCCACCACTTATATATTTTTTTATATTTTATTTCATACTAAGGCATTTAGACAAGAGCATTTCAAGGTATTCTCTACTATCCCAAGTCTCAAGATATGTGTAAGTGCGTATAGTAGTGTATCAATGTTCAAATGTTTGGCGTCAAGAATAAGGACAATTTTTCAGACTTAATTTTATTCTCAGATTAGTAATTTCCTTCATCTTACTAACCCTTGGGACAACGGCTCATAACTACTTATTACTAGTTTCATTTAAGAAAACATCCAATTTTCTTGTTTTTCTTAAACTATTCTTATCTTTCATATGTAATTTTTCACTTTCTAATTTCCATTATCAAAGAAAAAAATTGTGCTTATACAAAGTATAATGCAAAGTAATGCGTAAATAAGAACAAACCTCCCCCAGACTTGTTTACAGCAGTGTCCTCACTGTTGTCATCTTTTAAATCTCAAAATTTGTAGACTTGGGAGGAAAAGTTATCAAAGGGGACAAGAAATAATGAAAGTGAAATTCTCCCCCAAACTTATTTTTGACTCGTAATTTTTTAAAAACTTATTTTCAAGAGCCAAAATATTTTTCTCCCCCCAAACTTGAGTAAAATAGTATTAAACATTTAAAATTATTGGGGGACTAAAGTTATTGATCAAAGTAAAGTCTTACAAAGACCAAAAGTCAATACCAACCATTCAAAATTTTTATCAATGTAATGCACCGGTTGGTAGGAGATCATGTTACCTATTGACGTAAAGAAGTGGGGAGGAGATAAGAGGTGTAACGGAAAAGGTTTACGTCTCGGTTTGTAGAGACGAAACAGGGATGGTGGGTTACTAGCATTCTTGTTTTTGATAAGAAGAAGATGTGGCGGTTCAACTTCTTTAGGTTGGGGTTGATTCATCACAACGCCCATGTTTTCTAAGAATACGAGTTCATCAGTGAAGATTTCCTCGAAGCTTTCATCGATATCCCGAATAATAATCTTATCGGAAAGAACGGGATGATACTCTGACTCCATAAAAGGTTCCCATGTTGACCCGGACAACAACGTAATAGCGGAGTCGAGATCAGTATCGTAAAGCTGTTCAAATTCGCTGCTGTCGGCATTTATCGCTTCGACAGAAAATACTCGAGCATAGGGTTCGGAGGGTTCACTTCCCAACTTGTAAATGTTTAGCTCAATTGACTTCTTCCCGAAGGATAGGGTCTTAGAGCCGTTTCAACAATTGATTATCTCATTGGAAATCGCAAGAAAAGGTCGACCTAAAATCACTGGAATTTGGTTTTGTGGATTCTCTACAGGTTGTATATCTATAACGATGAAGTCCACAGGGAATATGAATTCCCCGACATTGATTAAAACACCCTCTAGCTCACCCTTAGGTTGGGTAATAGATCGATTGGCCATCTGAAGAGTGCAGTTCGCCGGTTTTAACTCTCCGATCCCTAATTGCTCATAAACAGAATACGGAAGCAAGTTAACACTAGCACCTAAATCGAGTAGAGCACGATTGATATTTTTACCCATAATAGAAATAGAGATTGTAGGACTTCCGGGGTCTTTTCGTTTCTTAGGTAGTTGTTGTGTAAAAGCAGTTCTCATATTACTCACAAAGAAAAAAATTTTAGGTACTTGAATTTTTCTCTTCCTAGTGCACAAGTCCTTTAGGATTTTCGCATAAGACGGAACTTGTTGAATAGCATCTAGGAGAGGAATGTTTATATTAACTTGCTTAAAAATTTCCACAATGTTCTCCATTTGTGGAATTGGTATGTTGCCCCTTAACCTGTTTGGAAAAGGAGCTTTATCAATAAGTCTTGGTTCCAACATTTGTGGAGAAGCTTGTGGGGATGGAATCGATCCCAGAATTGGAGTGGAGATCGTTTTAGGTAGATTCGAGGAAGTGGGCGGAGTGTTTGAGCCTTGGGAAAATGGAGAATAGGCTCGGAAGAAGGTGGGAGACTAAATGAAGTAGGGCAAGAAGTAGAAGCCGGGGTATCATTAATATCACCGACGTGTTCATCAACATGTTCACCCACTTGGTTATCTAGCACTCTTCTCGATCTCAATGTGGTGAAGGCACTCACATTATGATTTTATGAGTGGACAGGATTCGGTAGGGGTTGAGATGGAATTTTCCCTTTTTCTCTTGCACTCATCGCGGCATTTATTTGTACAAGTTGTGCTTCTATCGATTTTATACTCTCACCGTAGGAGTTGGTGGTCTGTGTTAAAGATCGGATAGAAGACTTTATATCGTCTGTCAATTGCATGGAATGTTTAATAAACATATCTACGCTTCGTTCGAGTGCATATGAGTTTTAATTCCCGGCCGTTTGGAAAGAATTATTGACCGGATTTTGAAAAGGTTGCGATTGAAAGGGGTGCTGACTCTGTGATGGTGGTTGCTGTTGCTGTGGAGGAGGTCTTTGATAATTGCTTTGGAACTGGTTTTGATTTTGGTTTTGGTTTTGGTTCCAAGCAAAGTTAGAATGATTCCTCCACCCCTGGTTGTATATGGAAGAATAAGGATCGTTTCTAGGTCGCTGCTGAAAAGTAGTATTAGTGTGTTCTTGACCTTGAAACGATGCATTTGAAGGACATTCTTCCATCAGATGTGATGGATCAGAACAGTAACCACATACAGTCTTAGAAAGCGTAACCTGATTTAGAGAGATTGATGAGAATTTGTTCTCCATAGCCTCGAGTTTCTTTTGTATTACTGCCATTTCGGCTTTTACAGCTATGGAAACATCGAGCTGATGGATACCTCCCCTAGAAGGTTGTCTAACGCTTTCCCACTGCAAGGTATTTTCAGCGAGATCTTCCAGATATTTCCAGGCTTCACCACCGTCTTTGGACATGAAATTGCATTGAAACATGGTTTCAAATATCTGCTTTGTCACTGGATTAATGCCCTCATATATAATTCGGCACAGATCCCATCTATGTATTCCATGATGAGGACATTGGACAAGCAAATCCTTGAACCGTTCAAAACACTTCCAAAATGGTTCATTGTGAAGCTGGGTAAACTGGTTGATTTTGCTCCTAACATGGGCGGTCTTATGATTGGGGTAAATTTTTTTAAGGAATGCTATCACGAATTAATCCCAATTGGTAATAGTGTGCGGCAGTATTATAAAGCCATTTTTCTGCCAACTCACACAAAGTGAACGGGAGAAGACGCAAGCGCATAGCATCGACGGACAGTTGTGAAGTACCCATCATTGCGAATACGTTTTTGAATTTGGTGATAAAAACGTATGCGTCTTAAGACTCGAGCCCGTGAAATTTAGGCAACAGGTTGATGTAGTGGGGTTTAATTTAAAAATTATCCCCGTTGGCTGGTGAAATGGATAGACAGGTAGGAAGTGGACCGCGTATAGGATAGCATCTCTCTTGGAGAGAAATGCGTGGTAGATTCTGTGCACCTACAGGTGGTAGTAGGGTAGTGTTATAATCTGATGGAGTACCGTCTATCTCGGTCGATGTGGTGGGTGGTGGGGGAAAAGAAGATGAAGAAGCACCGACTTCGGAGTCGATAGCCGAAATGTGGACAAGACGGGCACTAGAATCCCGTGTCCAGCCGAGCATGCACTAAACGGTTTTAGCGCAAGTGGCAGAATGTGTGTGATTTAAAATTGGTTTGTTCTTGAAAAAGTGGGACTCAAGACAAATCACACAAAAATGCATAAACAACCTTAGAACTAAGGTTACCTAGGTCAAGTCTCTAGACCGCTCCTAGACTTCCAAAGGACAAGTCGCAGGATCAATCCTCTATCACCTCTTTACTACTCTTGTAGCCAGGTAAGTGCCAGGTAAGTAGGAGGTATCCGCTATACGAATCACCGAAAATAGCGGGCCTAATTAAGTAACCACTTGCCTTAGACACACTTGCCTAGACACCACAAAAGTAACACGGATAAGTGATCAATTACCCACGACCTTCCACTGTCTTATTTGAGCGTGACGGTCTTTAGAGTCTTTTCTAGATATTTTTTAATTAATGTAGGGTTGATGCGGATGCTCTTTTTGTAATTTGTGGGGCCTAGGAAGGGTGATGAAATTCCCACCTAATCTGAATTTGGTCTTTGCCCCTTAATGTCCGTATTAAAATATGCACAAACAAACCAATTACAAAACTTCCAAAAAGATTTTTGAGCGGCGATATTTTGCAAAGAATCCTGCAGAAAAAATATTTTATTGGATTTCAAAGGAGAGAGAAGGAGTTAAGAAAGATACCAAAGAATTTGGAAACCCTAATTCCCTAATTGAGCCGCAGTTCCACCACCAATTGCACCTATTTGCCGCGGTTCCGCTGCCAAAAAGAGGGTTCTCATGAAGATTTTTGCTTTGTGGCCTCCTTTTACTCCTCTGGATCTTGATGAATGTCTCTGAATCTCTGTTTCCTTAAGTCTGTGACTCTAGATCTCCTTGCAAAATTCACACAATAATCGTTAAATATACAATTTGCAATTTTGTTTTATTTATGATATTGATTGAATAAAAATTCAACACAAATAGTAAGAATAAAAAAATTATGTATGTATCCCCGGCAGCGGCTCCATTTGATTGATTCTGTATTTAAAGAAGTGTTTGTAAAAATAACCGCAATCAATAACGGTGTCGCGTGTAGCTAGACCGAGATGAGTACGAGTCGTCCTCAGGGATACGTTGAATCTTTTAATCTTACTTTAGGCGTATTGATTAGGAAAGGATGAAGAATAATGAATAGTGAAGACTGGTTGTAGATTCTAGATCTACGTCAATCACGGATGTAGGATATAGATCTAGATTAACTACGGATATAGGTTTTATATTAGAAGGGGGCTTGTAGGGTTCGTTAAGATTTAGTAGTCATGGATTATTAATTAAAGATTACTCCTTTTATCCTTTATTAGATTTAAAACTAGAATGACGGTGATGCATGTAGATTAGGGTTTCTGAAGGGAAAAGGGTTCCCACTCTTAACCCCAATCTTAACATGGATCTCCGTTCATATCTAGCCTCTAATCAATTGTTAATCTAATCTCTAATCGTGGTCGTGAATATCAATGAATTGATAGCGCGCCCGATTAGAATGTTAACTATTCTTTTGATAAAATTTATAAACTTTTTAGGACGTAAAAGGAGTTAAAGGATTTTTTTCATCCATTGATCTACCCTAATCCTACGAACCCTATCAAACGGAGAATTACTCGCGCATGATGGAGATACAAGAACGGATCAAGATCATGATGTAAATAAAGAAAATAAAATGTAATAAGAATAAAATAAGTACCTTTATTAATCAACTTGATCAATTACACTTTGTTCCTTTAGAAAGTGATTACAAAACCCTGGTTTGCTTCTCGATCTCTTCTTAAGGAGGTAGATGAACAGCTGATGATCAACCTGGATTCTTGAGCCGTCTTGGACTTCGTGATCTCGTCGGTTTGATAATTTTTCCAAGAGGCTATCGGTCCTTATTTATAGTCACAGAGCCAGAACCCTAGTTTCCTAATATGGTAACTAGTTGTTAGGATCCCAACATGAAAATCCAAAATCCCAACTCCTCATTATTGCGGCGGAACCGCGGCCATTTGGTGGGTTGGGCCACGGATCAGCGATGGGGTAGAGGGATCTTAGGTTCATTTCTCTGGTGGCCTCTTCTGGTGACACCTGTAGACTATTTTGATATCTGGAATCTGAAAATGTTCTCTAAATCTCTGCCAGAATTGATTTCTTCGATTTACTTTAAGATTTCTACAGATTTGATCTCGATAACTCGGATTTCCTTGATTTTAGTCCTGATATAATTTCTGCACAATATCTCAATAAATAATGTTAGTAGAATTTGTTTTGATTGAGATATTATCCTAACCATTTGATATGATATTATTGTTTTATGAGAATTGGTTAATGATATTTGATAAGGTAAGTATATTTAAATGGACTAAATATTATATAGATATTATATGCTTACATTTTCCTTCATAATTTAATTATAATATATAAACACATGAAAATAGTATTTTTACAGATAAACCCAAATATGTGTCATATTTATAATAAACAGCTTTTATCATATAGAAATAGTAAGGAAAATATCATATCAAATGCACAATATTTTTGACTGAACAGGACTTCATGCAAAATTGACCTGCATGTCCATGCAGAACTGACCTACATAGGCCTCCATGAAAACCTGTCATGCCCCACTTCCCGGTGTACGGTGAGGAGACGCGACGGGTCACGCGACATATTTACTTAGAAGTAAACACGCTAAGCGTATCTAAGTAATATAAAGTAAAATGTACATAAGAGACGTGAATATAAATGAACATCAACTTTTATTTATTTAAAAATTCTTTACAAGTACAACTGGAAATGTAAGGTATAGAAAGCAATGTCTAAATAATGGCATAAATGAAATGAAAAGTATATACAAGTGCCTACAGTTATGGGTCGATGACAAACTGCTCCAAGTCCTCAGTACTGGGCTCGATCTCTAGTGAGTCGGATCCACCTGAAAACATTCCAAAGAAAGAAAAAAAGGAATGTCGTCAGTGAACAATCGCTCGTAAGTCCCAAAGAAAGAGAGAAGTAGAATAGACAGAAAAGAGAATATAACTGTATAATGTTATCTTTTGTTCTGTTATCGCAGTTGTTTGTAGCTTGGTACAGAATATTCCAGTATTTACGAGTGGAGTCCCGCTATTCTGGAGACTAAGGTAAACGGAGCACAAAGATCCGTTAAGCCACGGTTCAACAGCAATGGATATTTAGGTTAGGTGTATTAAAGTGGCCGTCTGGTGCCACTTCTAACACATTTCGTACCAGTCTACCCCTTTAAAAACACCGTAATATATTTTTTATTGATTGTATTATTTTGTTATATAGATGGATGGCTTGCCGAAACCATGATATCATGTAAACGGAATGGATATAAATGGATAGTCATGTAATCAGAGTATATCCATGGTTCGATTCGGTCGAGTCATGTTGATATAGATTGAATTCTGGTATTCATGGATTCATGTTGTATTGTAGTTATACTTGAATTGAATTCAAATCAGATTGATTTCATATTAAATTGTGACTCTATCTGAGTCAGACTGATATAAAAGAAATTGAAGTCCTGAATTAGTTTTAATGTTATCGGTAACTGCTGCACATGGATGGCAGAATTTGTGTCTTTTTCTACGATAATTATCGTGTTGATAACACCATTGCTAGGTTGTCTACCTTAGATAGGCAAGTACACATATTCTCCAGCTCCCTGAGGTTCAAGAGAACTGGTCCTGCTTTAACCTATGTTTACTGGGGTCCTTATTGTAAATTAATATAACCTGAGTGGGTTTTATGAAAAAATAGTTTTGATATATTTTCAAAATACACCTTTAGTATTAAATTATCGTCTTTAGGGTTTTCATAATTTTAATTTTTATAAAGTAAAATATTCTAGTCAATATAACCTAGATTTCAATGTATATGGTATTTTAGTGTAATCTTGGAATGTTATTGAATTGTAAAAGTAGTTTCATGAAATTTGCGATTCCTTTGATTTAGAAAACATGGAATATATATATATATATATATAATATTTAAAGTACATATTTTAATAATATTTATATATATCTAATATTTATAAAAAAATTAGAATTTATTTATTAAATAGAAATCACATTTTTCTTAAAAATTGTATTAAAAATTCCATCGAGATCGAATGCTCCTTGCGGAGGTTTGCATCTCGCTCTATTAGACCCGAGGATGTGCGATAACCCACATCATCCCGATCGGGGATCCCCAAAATAGGTTGTAGAGGCGTATTTGCAAGGAATTAAGTAATACACTTTTAAAGAAAACGGTTTTTGAATATTTATGGTATTTAATCGTAAACTCGTATTTTCGCATAAACTAATGTCCCAAGAGTTATCGTGCTATGTCAAAAATGTGTGTTGTGATGAGGTAGGTCATTATCTCGTGAGTTTTCTAAAGGTAATATAAGGGAATATGTTGAATTGTGTTGAAAGTAAAGTATATGGTATTTAACCGTAAAAATGCGATAAAAGTTGCATAATAGATTCTATTGAGATGAAACTTATTCTAATGTGTTTGTTAATGATTACTAAACAATCTATTAAAAATTTGTAGGTTTTTTATTAAGAAAAATTAGATTTTTACAGAAAAGAGAATCGGAAGCCGGAATAACTCCGCTTCCGACGAGTTTTGAAAAGAAGAAGTTTTAGAATAGCAAAAGAGGATGAGAGAGGGGACTTACTGATTATAGTTATAGAGAAGAGGTAGGGGAGAGTTTGGGATCGTCGGGGAGTTGTTTCGTCACCGGATTCTTCCCGAAACTTCGCCGGAACTTCATCTCTTGCTAAGTTCACTTGTATAACTTTGGACTTGGAAATTTTAGAGAGTTTTTGTAATGGAATTCTGAATGAGAAGGGATGAAATGTAGTGTGGTATTTATAGGAAAAATTAGGGTTTAGGATAATGAAGAATAGAATTAAAATATGCATTAAAATATGGATAAATGCCCATTTTTAATTCTATGGAAATGTGCAGAGAAATCAAACAGCATGGGAGTAGTGGGGTAGGCCAAGGGTTTCGGGAGTTAAAAATTGGAGGAATCCCCTACGGACATGACCGGCGGTGTCGGCCTTGGGATGAATCTCGCCGGCGCATGTCCGGTGGTGGATGGTGGGATCTTGGCCACGTGTCCCTGTCGCTTGGTATAACTCAGTGCATGTGTTTGATTACTTTGTGACTTTCATTTTACGTGTAGTGCATGTGTAAACCTTTGGGCTTCTAAAAGATTAAAAGAAAAATCAATTAAAAATATATGTGGCTGGGGGAATTCGAACACAGGGGTTGTGTCACAATAGTGCAAGGCTTTACCAATAAGCTACAAGTGCTTTCTTGCTGTTCAAAAGAAAATCAAATACTTATAGCATACTCAGGATTGTAAATACTCCATTGGTACATTAACTTTTAATTAAATTTTCTGTATACTGAAACAGAGTTGTTACAGTCATACTGTAATATAATATCGTATCGTATGGTACCGAAACGAATGTGTATATATGCATATATAATATCATGCATGTATCAATATGTAGTTAAAATTCATCCATAGAATGTGTGTGTGTGTGTGTGTGTGTGTGTGTGTGTGTGTGTGTGTGTGTGTCATCCAAGGAGTGTCCATCAATGACATTCGAAATCATTATAAATCCCGTGTCCAATATCAGCATATAAAATCTCATATCTCAGGTGCTTTCTCATTGGATTGGCCTCACATCGCAGGCGTCATCTCATTAGATCGGCCCTCATATCCATCTATCTCATATCACTTCGGTCAGTATCCTCCGGATACCCGCCGAGTCCAATACTATCACCGGTAGGTAGTGTTCCTAGCCAGGCTCAACGCCTTTCTATTCGATCTTTTTGTCCCTGGGTACCGTACAAGGTCCACCATGTACCCCCAGACGTTGACTCCCCACTCCTCAAATCGGGTAGTAATCATAGCTCAAAACCGAGAAATCTCATGGTGGACATCGAAATATCATATCAAAAGAAAACCATAATTTTAAAACATTCACAGTTTATAAAATCATATCTGCGGTTTCTCAAATCCAGAAATCTTATGAAAAAAACTTTCATAAGAGAATAACTATAATGGAATAATATGTATAGGAACAGAACAATACTGTAATGCATGGAAAGTGCGTTCATATAAGCGTGTCATATAGCAATGTAAAGAAAGTGCAATATCTGAACAGCACGTGGTGCTGGGTACTAAACAGTAATCTATATAAGTACGTGGTATGGCAATTACCGATGATGTGTGTATGAGCATACGAGTATGTGTATGTGCAACATGTAAATCACCAGTAATGACGCGCGTGTCCTAGCAAAGAAATCACGTAAGGCTAAAGGCATAAACGTATTATGTATCGTAAATGATCGAAGCATGAGTGTATGCAGAAATAAGAAATCGAAATGCGAGCGTAAACGGAATAATGAAATTGTAATGTGAACAAGTATAAAAATAACCAACTACGTATGGGTCATACAGTTATAGTTTAAAATAGTACGAGACGTTGTTTTAGAAATATGGGCTACGATGTTTCTGAAAAAGATACCATTTGAAAATTCGTATCATACCTTTGAAGTATCATTTTAAAAGTATATAACGATACGTTAGTTTTAAAAGTAGGTATGGTTCTAAATATCTTATAATATCTACTTTTTGATTTTAAACAAAACTCCTTGAGTCAAAATAAATATCGGTGATCAATTCTCATCATATCGCGTACGGAATATCCATCATACGACATCATCCATCAATATGTTATGGATCTATAGTTACGTACTACATCTTATCACATATCATATTATATTATATCACCCCATATCATAGTATCATATCAACTCATATCATCATATCGTAATTATTCTTATATATATTTGTGTGTATATATGTATAGCCTAATGGCAACAAATAGAGATTAAGGGTATAACTTCTACTATATATAGAAATATACGAATACGGTATTCTAGAAAAACCTATAAGCTAAGTACTATTCTAATATATACAAACGCGCGCGCACGCGCGCACACACACACATATATATCGTATCATAGTTCTACGGTTGTGGGGGTGCTATACGCGATCCACCTAACTTCCCACGTAGATATACATCTACTAACCGAAAAACACCTCACTCTAGTCGAAGTCGACGGATGCCCTGTTCTCCTTCATCGTCTCGGAAGTCCATACGATTGTACCTACAATCGAAATCATAACCAAAATCGCATAAAAACTCAATTCGAATTTGAAATCACGAGTGAAGCGCACATAGGTTAGAACCTATGATCAACGCACGCCAAAACAAAAAAATACCCTCGGATGTCGACGTACGAATGTCGAAGGACCAAGTCACATCATGAAAATCCAAAAACCAAGTTTTCAAATATCGCAAACATTGCTAAAACCAGGTTAAAAAAACTCCAGATTTTTCTTCAGATGATCTGGGAATTCGTAGCATATAGGGTAGGCTTAGTTATCTAGTGTGTGAGCTACAGAACAAGATTCACATCCTAACTCCACGATAGAATCGCAAATTGCGGTCAAAATGACATAATTGGCGGCCAGGCTAAGGAATTAGGGGTTTGGGCTTCTACTGTCATGACCCAAAGCTTGGATGTGACCGACACATAGATTGTATAGTATCTAAGGATATTTACACAACCCGAGTAAGCTGAAAAACCAAGATCAAATCCTTTTTGCGGAATGTTTTATAAAAATTTAGTTTATAAGTAAAAATCACTGTTTTATGTATTTAACAGTAGCTTAATAATGAATTCATAATAACAGTAAGTTTAAAGTATTAAACTTGGTTTCATCCCTGGTTAGGATCAACAAAATACAACAGCGGAATAAAATTTACAACTTATATGAGACCAATAGAATCACAGATATGAATAAATGAAATATCGACTAACATAACAACGATCTCACCTGTCAAATAATATACATATACCCATCTCTCATTCTAAATCATAGTACAAGGTTTGATGGAGATTTTCTAGATACAATGATACAATACCAAAATAGAACCTTTACAGATGTGGAAATTTAAAATTAACTAGACATACCTTTAAAAAGATGTGGAAATTTCCTTCGCATCGCATCCTCGGTCTCCCAAGTAATCTCCTCGCGATTCTTTCCTTGCCAAAGAACCTTTACAGATGGAAGTACCCTCGATATCAGTTTCTTTGCCTGCCTGTCTAGAATGGCGACTGGCTGCAATGTGTAGGATAAATCCGGCTCAAGCTGTAAGGTCTGATGCTGGATCGCGTGAGAAGGATCGTGAAGATACTTACGAAGCATCGAAACATGAAACACTAGATGCATATCGGGAAAACTCGGTGGAAGTGCTAAACGATAAGCTACAGCACCCACTCTCTCTAGAATCTCGTAAGGTCCAACATATCTGGGGCTGAGCTTCCCCTTTTTCCCAAAACGCATCATACCTTTCATCGGAGATACCCAAAGAAACACATGATCTCCCACCTGAAACTTGAGTCTACGACGTCGTCGATCTGCATATGATTTCTTTCTGCACTGGGCCACCCTCATTCTATCCCGTATCAGTTGAATCTTTTCTGTAGTCTCCTGTACTATCTGCGGTCCCAAAATGCTACTCTCGCTCAGTTCCGTCCAGCAAATGGGAGATCGACATTTCCTCCCATACAAAGCTTCAAAGGGTGCGATTTGGATCGTCTCTTGAAAACTATTGTTGTACAAAAATTCTATCAAAGGTAGGTGACGATCCCAACTACCACCAAAGTCAAGGCTGCAAGCGCGAAGCATATCCTCTAAAGTCTGAATGGTCCGCTCTGACTGGCCATCTGTCTTTGGGTGGAAAGCTGTACTAAAACTCAAACGTGTACCGAGAGCTTTTTGAAGTTTCTGCCATATCCTGCTAGTAAACTGGGTACCCCGATCTGATACTATGCATGTCGGAACTCCATGCAACCGCACAATCTCATCAATATAAATTTGAGCGTACTGTGCAAACCCATACGTCGTCTTCACCGGAAGAAAGTGAGCTGCCTTTGTCAATCTATCTACAATCACCCAAATGGAATCATACCCTCTGCTAGTCCTGGGTAGACCCACAATGAAATCCATGGAAATCTGTTCCCATTTCCACTCTGGAATGAGCAAGGGCTGCAACTCTCCGGCTGGCCTTTGATGTTCTGCCTTGACTTGCTGACAAGTCAAGCATCTCGAAACAAACTCCGCAACATCCCTCTTCATTCCATCCCACCAATAAACATCCTTCAGATCATGATACATCTTGGTGGAACCAGGATGAATACTGTATGCTGATCTATGGGCCTCCTCTAAGATCTCACGTCTCAATCCGCCAGAATCGGGTACACAAAGATGAGTCCCAAAGCGTAATACTCCATGATCAACAATCACAAACTTTGACTCCCTGCCCTGCCTAACCTGATCCATAATATCTGATATACGAGCATCTGTGGGCTGTGTCTCTCGAATACGATCCAATAACCAAGGTCGGGTGTGAACTGTTGGAAATAGTTCCTTCAGAGTCAATTATTGGATCACAGGCACGTGATTGCAATGATTGAGAGAGGACCTATCCCGGTAGGACAGTCTTACACGAAATGATAGTATGCTATCTGGTTTATCTTTATCATCGTATACTGCTTTAGGTGACCTGACAGGTCACTATTGCACGTTGATAGAGCCCCTAGGATTCTTGCTTGACTGCCAGCAGTATGAGGGCGATCATATACGTGAGAGCTGGTAGTCTATAAGCACATCCTTAAAAGGTCCCTAGTCGTGGGAGTTTCGAGACAGGGCATCGATTCTTCAGAGTACACTAGTGTATACATTCGAGACCCCGACGAGGGGCGGTGTCCGGTCTCATAAGACACTGGTGTTAGTTGGTTCACCTAAGATGTATACAGGTGCTCATTGGGTTATGAGTACACCGGACAGGACTCGCCGGGAACATGCTAGTTGGTCTTATACCTGACGTCAGATAGCAGTTCCCTGGTGACATGTGTACAGGTTAGTTCATCGACCTGAGGATCGTCATTTGTCTCGTGTGAGTTCCCACTGTACTTTGATTACTACCCTACCACGCTCAAAGGAGACATGCAAACAGGTTTTAGTTGGGTACAGTCCCGAGCCACATGGAGGCAGTGAGCGGATCTTCAGGGGTTCGTTTCTCCCGGTATTGCTGTAGGGTTCCTAGGCACCCTAGTGAGGTCTCACAAGTGATCAAACATTCAAATTTCTAAAAATTACGGTGCCGAGAAAACCTAGAACGGATCGTTAACTATATATTTAGGCAAAGCAAGCAATTAATCGAATTAAATGCTAGGGGAAAGTGACTACAAACTTTGTAGATCCGGTCCACCACTTCGTGAGCTCCACGATGATCTCCCTCCGCTGTCCAAATCGAACTCATGACTCTAGCATTGGCATCATCGAAGAATGGGCGGGCTTGATCGTCGGTTCGATGCCGAAGATGATCTACGTCGAGGCATCTCAAGAATAAGCTCCAACTTCACCAAGCTTTGAAAACTTGTGAAGTAAACACCCTATACAACTTGGCAAGAGGTAGAGGATGAAGAAATAGGAAGTGGGTAGACTTTAGAATTGGATTTCTCACTCAATTTCACTAGTTGCCATTAATGGCCACTAGCTTTCTTCATGTTGAAGAAGATGAAGAAGAAGAAGAAAAGATATGATAAGTTAATTAAAATAGAAAAGAAAATACAATACTTATCATATCTTCAACCATGGTTTAGTGTAGAGACTTAACTTAGGTTAGATGAGTAGTTAGGGTTAGGCATGAGACAAGAATGGTGACTAAGTCAATGCTTCATGAATCTTCAACTAAAGACAAATATAGACACCATTCATTTCTCTTTTTCTTTTCAAATGAAATAAATAAAAAGATAAATGAATAAGCAAATGAAATGATACCCTAACCACTAACCAACCATGGTTCAATACTTTACACAAAACCAAGAAAGAATGTATCATCAAACATGATACAATCATGTGCACAAAAATATATCACATATACAATGCGCAATACAAGTGAGAAATCCATTTAAAGTGAACCAATACTAGTTAATGCAAAGTAATATATCAAATATATAATTATACATTAAATCATTAAATCAACACTTGATTCAATGATCCGGTCATATCGCATATAACCGGCTAGTATCCAATGTATCGGCTTACCGAATCAATCCTTGATTCAATAACTAGGTTATATCGCATATAACCAATCGATACATTCGTCGCGAGAATGGAATACGGTATCACATACATGAATTATTCTCGGTCCCGCACATATCTCATATGCGCTCCTATTTCGTTTCGCTTGAGCCAGGAAACCTCTGTGTAGGACTCTAAAGACTCGTCAATACGCCGGCAGCGGATGATGATCATATCAAACACCCACAAGCCGCAAGCGGTCTGCTAAACGTAACGGCCACCCGGGTATTGAGCGATCAGAAGATCGACGAGCAAGCCCGCTCACACTCCTGCGAATCCAACCAGTAACACTTACCGTACAGTCCGGTCTGTTCGTCTGATATGTCGCATATCTCGCCTAGGGGTGGTAAATGTCAGACCCCAGTAGCTTGATATGTCATGCCGACTTGAGGTCCATAACATTCGTGAAACTACTGATAACTCTTACCAGTATATCACTGCAACCCTGGCCAGGGATTTCCTATTATGGCCAGTCGAGCATAGCACAACATCAACCCCCAATACCGGGAGAGACAAATCCCCTCCTATCGCTCATTGCCTCCATGTGAATCGGGACTGTACCCAAAAACCACCTGTTTGCACGACTCAGTAAAGCCATGGTAGGGTGGAAATCAAAGCACAGTGGGAGACACACAAGACTCTATGACGATCTCGGGTCAACAGACTAAGCTGTACCAGTGTCACCAGAGAACTGCCATCTGACGTGAGGTATAATACCATCTGGGAGTTCTCGGCGAGTCCGTTCAGTGTACCCAGTCTCCACTGAGCACCCGCATACCATCTTCGATGTCAAACACCAATGGATATGGGATCATCCATCGCCCATCGCATGGGTCGAGAAGATATGCGCTAGTCTACTCTGGAATATCGATGCCCCGTCTCGATATTCCCTCGACTAGGAACAATGAAGGATGTACTCATTGACTACCCAGGCCCCACTAGTATGATCTGCATCATAGTCCTGGAAGTCGAGTACACATCCTAAGGGCTTTATCAACATGTAATCAGAGAGACAGAAAGTATACATGTTAAGATAAAGAGCAACCAGATAGCGTACTATCATGTCGAGCAAGAAAGTCCTTCCTATATATGTCCCAGCATCCACTACAATATACATCCAATGTACAGTAATGGCCTCTAGGGCATACATATAACTAACAATTGGGGGTGAGGTCGCGCTGTGTCTAGGAGAGCCAAAACATGAAAAGTCCTTGGCCAAGCTAGGAGATTTACTGGTAGGTATTCCGGTAGTATCTCAGGGTGTTCTGGGCTGATCTCTGACACGACTTGTACCGCTTTTGGGGGTCTGACTTTTACCAACCCCCTAGGCCCGCAATGCGATGCTTATAGACGAACGGACCGGACTGTACGGATATTGTCACTGACAGGCTCAGTAGGGTGTCAGGATGAGTTCGCTCATTGACGACCCTTTTTGTTAATAGCTGGTGGCCCGTCACGTATGGCTAATACCTCTGACGTGCTAGTGGTTAAATCCACAGCCATAGTATTGACGAGTTTTTAGAGCCCCCCACATTCAGTTGCTCAAGTTTTCGGGCGAAACGCTGTAGAGGCCGTATGGAGATATGGCAGGGTTCGATCAGATACGTGCGGTATTGCACGGATCGTGATCGGACGGATTTTACTAGCCGGCTTTGGTTTAAGCCGGATCCCAGTATTAGATAGTGTAGATTTTGCCTCTTTGCATTTGTGTTCAGTGGGAATACAAATGCGGGCATGTATATAGAGTAGCGGGGTTTTCCTGTAATTTATTACGGGATCAGTTTTCTGAAGTTGCCAGTTTGCATTCCATTCCGGTCGGTTTTCCTTTGTTCCTTCGCGGCCGGACTTTCTGATTGAGGGGGTTATTTACAAGAGTGCAAATAACTTTTTATGGGGGGGTTTCTTGCATTTGTAGCTTCATTATGATATTCTTATCATCATGAGATTAGAAAGGATTTGATGTTGATTTGAATTGGATTTGACCTTGTTATCATTGCTTTTGGATGTGGTCACCCTCTCCTTTTCCTACCATCACCTCCCTTCATATTTTGTATTTTCCTCCACCATTTGATGATGAGGGGCCGGCCACTTGAAAAAAGAGAGAGGTTCATTTTTATTTGGAAGAGGGAAATTGATACATCCCAATTTTGGCTTGCTCACAAAATCCTTAACACTTCTCCAAAGTTTATTCCTTCTCTCCTCCATCACCAATGGCAACATAATCCCAAAGAGACAAAGCTTTCTACACTAGTCTACAGCAAACCTTGGACGCGTCGGCTAGCCAACTTCCCGCCCGAGTTGCCTAGGTCCAGAGGTGGGAGCCCGTAAAAGAAATCGGCTACGTGGTGCCCTTCCGGCGACTTGGTGGAGACCGGAGATTCCGCGGGAGATCGGGACGACGATGAGAAGACCGAAGGACACGGATCACTCGGTATATCTCTCTTCCCATCTTGTAGTTAGCTAGGACTAGTTTAATGGCACGATCCGGGTTTATAGTGCACGGTGGTGCTGGTTCGAAAATTAAAGTAAATCACCGCTTCCGCTTTCCGGCGTCGGATTGACGGCCGGGGCGCCGCCGTGCACTTATATTGGTATCAGAGCCTCGCCATTAACATAGTCTAGCTTTGTCTAATGTGTTTTACATTTCCGATCGAACAAAATTCCAAAACCTGCATTTTTCATTGCAACAGTTCTCTGTCGAAATTTTTTTGTCTCCAAAATTTTTTCAGTATGTTGCAGAGTGATGTGCAGAGAAAGATAAGACACCTGTGAAAATTTAGTGTACTGATAAGGCAAGATGACAGCGGAACCGTGGCCAAACCCCCCATTGGGCCGCGGTTCCGCCGCAGTATAGAGCCTTCAGTGCACTAATTTTGCACAGTAATCTTTAAACAGTGAAAATAGGGGTTTTGGAACATTCTTTTTGGGCCCAGAATTTCTTTATCTGCTACAGTAAAGCTTGGGGCCCACTTGGTAAAATTTTGATCGATCGGAAAATTGTAAACACATTAGTTCATAGTATTTACATTATATCTGCGACCGTGAATGTCACTTGATCGGTAAATCCTGTCTAACTACTATAGCCCGTTTAGACGGATTTGCGAACGTGACCTTCACGTTGATGTTTTGTGTATTGCTGTGATGTTGCGGATCGGTCGTGGGGGATAGCCTGGATGCAATGCTAGTACAGTTTTTGTTGTATTATGTACATTTGATATTGCGGGGCGAGCGTTCGACATGTGGACTGCCATCACTGCCTGTTTGTATTATTATTTTGGGGCACGACCAGGTTGCGGTCGATGTACCCGTTGTATGTATATTTTACTTTCTGTACTAGGATTACCCCGCGGAGGGGTGCACGGATAGCCGGGTTCTAGAGGGAAACAAGCCCGCATCTCATGGCATTGAGACGGAGGGGGCTTCACTCTAGAATTGGTGGGCTATTCGCCGCACTCGTAGGGGGTACAGGTTGACCCAAGAAGGGTGCCCAAGTTACCGGATTCCGTGAAGTGCTGGGTGGTCCATTCACGTAGCTGAAAGGGGCTGCCTCGCTTCAGGTTTTGGCGGGTAACTTGCCGCGCCCGTAGGGGTCTAGGATTTCATTGCACAGGCTATCCACACGACCAGGGGAACGTCGGGTTTCAGCGGCTCTGTGAAACCCGGGGATCCCAGATATCTGTATTGTTCTGTGATGCTGTACATTTCTGTGATGTTGCATTTTATCACGTCTTGAGCGAAAATTATATATTATATATATACTAGTAGATATTGTATATGTTTTGCATCCGCGCTAGTCCAGTCCCCGCTCTGTCGTTAGTTAGCTAACCTAACGGGTAATGACGGAGTGGCGAATGCGGATGGCATATACGTACATCAGTATATTTTCGTTCTTTGTGGTGTGATCAATTGATGGGACTGCGTTGATTCGGATCAATGCAAGTTAAAAACAAACCTAATCTGATGTTGTTGGAACACTTTTCAAAAAGCTGTTATTGCAAGGACGTTCTCTTTTGTTTTGCACAGTGATATTCAGTTGGAATATCCTGCTCCTCAGTCGACGAGGCAAGGGCCGAGATCCCTTCACCGGGAGTGACCCCTTGGATAAAAAGTTTGCGTCAGGGCAATAACTTCACTATAGCCGTTTACTTTTGCTTTATATCATGGTATTTAGTTGGAATATCCTGCACCTCATTCTACGGGGAAAGAGCCGAGATCCCTTCACCGGGAGTGACCTCTTTAGCAAAGGTTTTCGTCACTATATTTTTAAAAGCTATCCGTTCCTTCAATGATATCAACTTCATTACGTTAAAGGTTTTCGCCAGAAACCATTCGTAGCCCTCCATCATTTCGGTTAAATATTCGGTAGTATTCAAGCTATGTATTTTGACCTCACGCCAAGGCATAGTGATTGGTAGCTGCCGGATATTTAGGTGTTGCATAGATAGATGCGTTGGTTTGGGACAGTCGTACTACTATTTTGGCCTACGTCAAGGGTATGTACGGGTGGGTTCAAATTAACCTGGACAATGATGGGTAGAACTTGACATGTGACTTATGATATTTTGACCTCACGCCAAGGTCATAAGAGCATGGGGCAAAAATCACATCGGGAGTTTCTAAAGAAACTGAAACTTGCCAGATATGCGCATACCTTCTGGAGTATGATAGCGTGAGCGGATTCCGTCACGTTATCATGCGGTGATAGTTGGATCTCGATTCCCACTGATGAGTTGGTTTACTCCTCGAGTGATCCCGACTAATTCTTCTTTTAGGTTTGGAGGAGAATTTGACGGTACAGTGGGAGGTTTCCAGATTAGATAAAGTGATAATCATTCTGATCTAGGTTAGAGTGCACGCTGAGTGTTTCTTTTCTCTCTCTCTTTGGCAGCGACCATTGACCCGACCCTAAGACTATGACTCAGAGACCAAAATTAACCGAACCTTCTTAACTCTGGCTTTTGGATTGTCAGAGTTGCAGACCTTATTGCCACTCCTACTTTTACCCTTTTTCTCCAGGACACCCCGTATTACTACGAACGTCCACTTCCATTGGACAAAACCATCGTATGGTTATATACGAACTCGAAGAGATTTATTCGAGGATGGTTTTCGGTTCTGGAGAAAACGAATAGGACTATTCAGTTGCCTTTTCCTTCTACCTTCTCTCAGGTTGCGAGTACCTCTTAGATTAGGGGATAGTACACCTATTACGCAAATTGGATAGTCTTCTTCCAAACCATAGGCAGGTGCCGACCGGTAGGGAATGAAGAAAACCAATTAGCCTAACGATGGTGTACAGAAGGTATTGAGTTAAGACAAAGAAAGGGATTAGTAAGAGGGCAAAGTAAATTGCGACTGCTATTCACGACCAAACCAAGTATTTCATTAACACTCCCACTTCACCTTTGTATTTCTCCAGAACACTCCGTATCACTACGAAAATCCACAGTTTATTGGATATTCCATCGTATGGTTATATACGAACTCGAAAGGAACTTGTTCCAGTTCGGGGATGGATTCTGCTTCAAGAGAAATAGGAATAAGGTTTATTCGGTTGTCTTTTATCCTTACCTTCTCTCGCATTGCGAGTGTTCCTAGGATTGGGACAGTACACCCTTTATGCTTATTGGATAGTCTTCTTCCAAACCATAGGCTGATGCCGAACGGTAGGGAAGGAAGAAAACCATTTGGCCTAAAGGGGTGTACAGAAGGTAATGACTAAAGACATATGAAGGGATTTGGAGAGGTGGCAAAGAGATATACGGTTACAGTTGTGAATCTGGATAATGGAAAAGGCATTACTAGGAATACCAGGATATCCCATCGAAACATTTCAATGTTTCAGTTTCACTGTGTACTGTTAAAAGAAAACTGATTTCCCAATTAGACACTTTCTCCAGGGTATGTATTTACCAGGTATGATTCTCACATCTGTATGGTTTTACAGATGATGAGTGGGAGTAAGTTATTGGGAATTAGGTGATCATCCTCATTATATCGGGATTCGTTGTAATCGGTGATATTTGAGGAAATCACCTGGGCTGTTTGCCGGTCGGCAAATATTTGGTTTTGAATACCGCTGTCATGCACCAATTTCAAATTGATATATCTGTACGTCTATTTTCATAGAGTGAGATATACTTTTTTGAAATTATGTCTATGACATTTACCTATATCAGTGGATGGTTAGGTAAGGAGTATTGAACAACGGTGTAATTCTTCTTAACCATAAGTACAGTTTTCAACCTACGACACACTATGAATGAGTAATCAGACTCAAGGGACTTATACAGAGTATTTTATGTTGTCCAGGGTCCATCAGGACAGAGGGGTTGGTCCTCGTACTATATTCGGTTTACTTATGACTTCTCTATTTTTTAGACAGGTGTTTCGTAGAAACACAGGGTCCGAATTTTGAGAAGTTATAGGTATATGGATAAAGTAGAGAACCATGTGTTGCAAGTATCGGGATTCTTCAAGTTGATCGAAGATGTAGAAACTTGTGTACGGTATTCAGTTGATAGTAATGATTAAGAGAACTTGCTTCTCTTTCAGGTTACTCATAAATGGAAGCATTCCTAAGTTGAGTAATCGGCCTCCTTCCATTTAGTTGACATGCACTGGAGACAGCTGCATGATTTGAATCTGGTTCAATTAAATCAGTGCCTCTGGTCCTATATTGGATATAGAACAGTTCGTATCTTAACAATGTTAAGATACGGGGAGTTGTCCGGCTAATGCTTAAAACCAGACTCTGGATAACTCAAGGCACGTTTCTGTAATGGCTGTTTGTGGGTTGACCCAGGCTATGACTAGGGTTGACATTCTACCATCTGGAAGATCAATAGTGGTATTGTTCTTAACTCGCCACAGTTTTAAATAAAATTGGATTTTTTCAGAAAACAGAAGTGGGAGTATGGTAGAACTGGAAGTGATTCCAGAACCACAAACGATTACTGAAGATTTGATAGGAACCTAAAGATTCAATCTGGTTTGACATTCTATTGGCCACTCCGCAGATAAGGTAGGTAACTTCAGGCACCCGAGAGGTACTCCGGTAGCCTCAAGGACGGTGACAGGGAAGTTCTTGTTTACCCAGACTTACCATTGCTGTTGTTCCAGACTGTGAGACCCGGCAGGAGGATGAGTATAGCGTCGTTCTAAACTAGCATTAGAAGTGTACGTCTATATGACTCTGCCAGAGAGTTGTCATAGTCAGTGGGAGCAGCAGAAGCATTGGTGGACAGGTGGCTTATGTCTATTTATAGACTAAAGCAGATATAGCGGAGATAGATCATCTATTTCTGATGTGACGGTCATAGGTTTGACTTCATCAGAATAGGGGATGGATCTGTTAAGAAGGTAGTAGAGTGTGATGTCCTGGTATTTGGATGACATACACAGAGTAGGAAGTGATATTCCTATACTACGATCGGTTATACTATGGTCGTCATACAGTGGTTTCTCCACATGGGGCTTGGACATTATATCAGACATACTGGTTACTAGATCTATGGTTTTAGATCTGGATTTGGGTGGTTTCCCAATTAAGGGTACTTAGACAGCATTCTAAGAGTATTTAGAATGGACGACTCCTGGCACGGTAGTGTACCTGCAGGTGATGGAGTCACCCTCTCTAAAGGTGTCTTACAGATTAAGGGGGAGAGGGATGTGCATGATTGGCAGATCACTTGCTTAGGCAATTGAGTCAATCATGAGATGTCTAGTACCACACCAGATGTTGTTCTTGCAGTAGATGCAATAAGTTGATATTAATCCAATCCTGGAGAAACAGTCGGAAGCAGTTTTAGAACATAAGTGGATGTTCTAGGGATATGATAACGACAGCCTCATTCGGGAGACAGTTATCATTCCAGGCTTCCAAGGTGACTTGGACGACAGGGAGGTTGTCAGAGTTATAGTTTTCCTTCTGACGAGGGGCAGTATTTTGGACAGGTGGTCCAAGGCAATACTGAGGGAGGCATGGCGCAGGATACTGATTAAGTTTAGTTGACGATAGAGTCTAAGAAGTTTGGATTTGGAGTTCATTTATGAGCTAGGTCCCATCAGACATCCAGACACATTCTAAGATAGGTATTGCTCATTTCGGGAGATGGGTTTCTCCGCGAACTTGAGATATAGAGAGACATAGAAAGAAACATCAAAGCAGATCCACTCACTGAGGTTATTCCTCGAACGCAATAATTTCGCAAACGAGCTTTGTGAGACTGACTAGTAGAGGAGTTGGGTGTTCGGTATCACACGGGCTGTGAGTACATCTCAATAATTAGCCTTGAGTGCAAGTGGGAGATTGTTGGAGATAGTGTCCTCAGAGTCAATTATTGGATCACATGTGCGTGATTGCAATGATTGAGGGAGGACCTATCCCGGTAGGACAGTCTTACTCGAGATGATAGTATGCTATTTGATTTATCTTTATCATCGTGTGCTGCTTTAGGTGACCTGACAGGTCACTATTGCACGTTGATAGAGCCCCTAGGATTCTTGCTTGACTGCCAGCAGTATGAGGGCGATCATATACGTGAGAGCTGGTAGTCTATAAGCACATCCTTAAAAGGTCCCTAGTCGTGGGAGTTTCGAGACAGGGCATCGATTCTCCAGAGTAGACTAGTGTATACATTCGAGACCCCGACGAGGGGCGGTGGCCGGTCTCACAAGTCACTGGTGTTAGTTGGTTCACCTAAGATGTATACAGGTGCTCATTGGGTTATGAGTACACCGGACAGGACTCGCCGGGAACATGCTAGTTGGTCTTATACCTGACGTCAGATAGCAGTTCCCTGGTGACATGTGTAAAGGTTAGTTCATCGACCTGAGGATCGTCATTTATCTCGTGTGAGTTCCCACTGTACTTTGATTACTACCCTACCACGCTCAAAGGAGACGTGCAAACAGGTTTTAGTTGGGTACAGTCCCGAGCCACATGGAGGCAGTGAGCGGATCTTCAGGGGTTCGTCTCTCCCGGTATTGGGGGTGAGGTCGCGCTGTGTCTAGGAGAGCCAAAACATGAAAAGTCCTTGGCCAAGGCAGCAGATTTACTGGTAGGTATTCCAGTAGTATCTCAGGGTGTTCTGGGCTGATCTCTGACACGACTTGTACCGCTTTTGGGGGTCTGACTTTTACCAACCCCCTAGGCCCGCCATGCGATGCTCATAGAAGAACGGACCAGACTGTACGGATATTGTCACTGACAGGCTCAGTAGGGTGTCAGGACGAGTTTGCTCATCGATGACCCTTTTTGTCAATAGCTGGTGGCCCGTCATGTATGGCTAATACATCTGACAGCCATAGTATTGACGAGTCTTTAGAGCCCCCCACATTCAGTTGCTCAAGTTTTCGGGCAAAACGCTGTAGAGGCCGTATGGAGATATGGCAGGGTTCGATCAGATACGTGTGGTATTGCACGGATCGTGATCGTACGGATTTTACTAGTCGGCTTTGGTTTAAGCCGGATCCTAATATTAGATAGTGTAGATTTTGCCTCTTTGCATTTGTGTTCAGTGGGAATACAAATGCGGGCATGTATATGCAGTAGCGGGGTTTTCCTGTAATTTATTACGGGATCAGTTTTCTGAAGTTGCCAGTTTGCATTCCGTTCCGGTCGATTTTCTTTTGTTCCTTCGCGGCCGGACTTTCTGATGGAGGGGGTTATTTGCAAGAGTGTAAATAACTTTTTGTGGAGGGGTTTCTTGCATTTGTAGCTTCATTATGATATTCTTATCATCATGAGATTAGAAAGGATTTGATGTTGATTTGAATTGGATTTGACCTTGTTATCATTGCTTTTGGATGTGGTCACCCTCTCCTTTTCCTACCATCACCTCCCTTCATATTTTGTATTTTCCTCCACCATTTGATGATAAGGGGCCGGCCACTTGAAAAAAGAGAGAGGTTCATTTTTATTTGGAAGAGGGAAATTGATACATCCCAATTTTGGCTTGCTCACAAAATCCTTAACACTTCTCCAAAGTTTATTCCTTCTCTCCTCCATCACCAATGGCAACATAACCCCAAAGAGACAAAGCTTTCTACACTAGTCTACAGCAAACCTTGGACGCGTCGGCTAGCCAACTTCGCGTCCGAGTTGCCTCGGTCCAGAGGTGGGAGCCCGTAAAAGAAATCGGCTACGTGGTGCCCTTCCGGCGACTTGGTGGAGACCGGAGATTCCGCGGGAGATCGGGACGACGACGAGAAGACCGAAGGACACGGATCGCTCGGTATATCTCTCTTCCCATCTTGTAGTTAGCTAGGACTAGTTTAATGGCACGATCCGGGTTTATAGTGCGCGGTGGTGCTGGTTCGAAAATTAAAGTAAATCACCGCTTCCGCTTTCCGGCGTCGGATTGACGGCCGGGGCGCCGCTGTGCACTTACACGAACATGTGCTAACTGTCCTCCTGCCGATGTGAACTCAAACTGTACATGGCTATCATATAAATTCTGCCAGTCTGTAGAAGACTGTCTTTGCAAGATGCGCAATTGAGATAAGCTACCTCCAGGTCTCCGACTCACAGCATCTGCTACAATATTCGCTTTGCCTGGATGATACAAGATCTCACAATCGTAATCTTTCACTAGTTCCATCCATCTACGCTGCCTTAGGTTCAGATCCCTCTGCTGAAAAATATACTTTAAGCTCTTATGATCTGTGAAGATTTGGCACGACTCTCCACATAAGTAATACCTCCAAATCTTCAGTGCAAAAACTACAGCAGCCATCTCTAAATCATGAGTGGGGTAGTTCCGCTCGTGCCTCTTCAACTGTCGAGAAGCATAAGCTACAACTCTGCCGTGCTTCATCAATACACAGCCTACACCCACTCGAGATGCGTCACAATACACAACAAAACCACCTGGCCCAGAAGGTAAAGATAAGACAGGTGCAGTCGTCAAGTGTGTCTTTAACTGCTGAAAACTGTGCTCACATGCATCTGTCCAAAGAAAGGGAACCTCCTTCCTAGTCAATCCGGTCAACGGTGCAGCTATCCGAGAAAAATCCAGCACAAAGCGTCGGAAATAACCTGCCAGACCTAAGAAACTGTGAATCTCTGTAACTGACACAGGTCTGGGCCAGTGCTGCACTGCTTCGATCTTCTTTGGGTCCACACGTATACCCTCTCTCGTAACCACGTGACCCAAGAACTCCACACTGTCTATCCAAAAAGCACACTTGGAGAATTTTGCAAACAACTGATGCTCCTTCAATGTCTGCAACGTGATACGCAGATGCTGCTCGTGCTCCTCTCGGCTCCGGGAATAAACAAGAATTTCGTCTATGAATACTATAATAAACCGATCAAGAAAGGGCCTGAAAATACGGTTCATCATATCCATAAAAGCTGCTGGAGCGTTGGTGAGTCCGAACGACATCACCAGAAATTCATAGTGTCCATATCTTGTGTGAAACGCAGTCTTCGGAATATCGTTTTTCCGAACCCTCAACTGGTGATACCCTGACCGCAAATCAATCTTCGAGAAGTAACCAACTCCCTGCAACTGATCGAACAAGTCATCTATACGTGGTAGTGGATACCTGTTTCGCACAGTGACGCGATTCAGCTGTTGGTAGTCAATGCACAGTCTCATACTACCATCCTTCTTCTTTACAAATAAGACAGGAGCTCCTCACGGTGATACACTGGGATGAACTAGTCCTCTATCTAATAATTCTTGCAATCGGCTTTTGAGTTCTTTCAACTCCGTCGGGGCCATCCGATAGGGTGGTATAGAAATAGGCCCCGCACCCGGAATCAAGTCAATACAAAATTCAATATCGCGATCGGGCGGTAGTTCAGGTAACTCAGCAGGAAACACATCCGGAAATTCTCGTGCGATCGGAACCTGGTCCAATGGAATCTCAGCGACTCCTAAGTCCTGAACAAATACCAAGAACCCATGACAACCCTTCTTCAAGAGTGGTCCTGCACAAAAAACAGAAATCATATTGGCAGGAGTTATATTACAGTCCCCATGCACAACAAAGATCGGTTCACCTAGAAAACAAAATCTAACCGCTTTCCCCCGACAATCTACATAGGCATGACAAGCGGCTAACCAATCCATACCGAGAAGTATATCAAAATCTAACTTATCCAGGAGAATCAGATCAACTAGAGAATCTCTATCACCAATACGCACAGAACATGATCTGAATATGTGTCGAGCTATAAAAGAATCTCCCACCGGAGTAATCACCACTAACGGTAACTCTAACAACGACGACTCTTTTCCCAAAGAAAATGCATAGCGTGAAGATACATAAGAATGTGTAGAACCGGGATCAAATAAAATATGGGCTTCTATGGAACATACTATAAGAGTACCTGTCACAACTGCATTGATTCCTGGGAATCCTGTGGAGTTAGCGCAAAATCCCGTGCCTGGCCCCTGCCCGCATCCTGTCGTCCTCTACCTCTATCTTCCCGACCTCTCTGAGATCGTCCTGCAAATCCTCGACCTCATGGTGCAACTGCCTTGCGTGTAGGGCCAACTGGGGGAGGAAGTAAATCCATCAGCGTAGAAGGTGGAGGGGGTAAAGCAACCTGTGGAGTAACAGTCCCGCTATAGCGTGTACACCGTCTAGCCGTATGCCCTGGAAGCCTGCAACTATAACATGTAAGTGGGGTCCCCTGATCATCGGGGTATGAACTGAACATCTGTCCCTGGGTCCAACCTCGTCCGAAACTGCGGTCTGGAGTATATATGCTTCTACCTCTGCTAAACTGCCTAGTCATTGGCCCAATCGGTCTACTCCTCTTTGGCTCCGGAACAACCACTACCTCGCTCAATCGCTCCTCCACTCTTATCGCTGCATCCATAGCCTGCGCGTATGTATCAAAATGCTGGGAGACTATAGCCAGATACAACTGCGTGTCCAGACTCCTTAGGAACCTCTTCACCCGAAGCGCCTCCGTAGGAACTAAATATGGAGCATAACGCGACAACTGGGTGAATCGTAAATCATAATCTGCTACCGACATACTTGCCGATTTCCGCAACGCTTCAAAACTGCTAGCTCTAGCGTCCCTCACACTCTATGGAAGAAATCCGGCAAGAAAGACCTCAGAAAACTCGGTCCACAACATCGGAGGAAGACCCGTAGCTCGCCCTCTCTCCATCGACTCACACCACTCCTGTGCAAGTCCCTCCAAACGAAAACTAGTCAGCTCAACTGACCTCGTATCAAAACATCGCAATGATCTACCAATCCTCGCCATCCTATCAAGAAAGGATTGAGGATCCTTCGCTACATCGGTCCCTGTAAATACCGAGGTCTCAACCTCATAAACTCTGAAAGCGATACCTCTATCGCCCTCGTGTCTACCAGTGCTACCGTCTGCGTGGGTTGTACCTCGGATTCTGCCACGGTCGGTGCCGGATCCTATCTCAGTACTCGAGTGGCCTCCGCTAACTGTCCTACCACTCTCTATAATCCTAACATTCCCTCCTCTATCCTAGTCATGCGATCTGGAGGAGGAGGATTAACATGCCCGTGCACCGCTGGAACGTCCGGTGTACCGGTCGCCATCACAGGCGGACTCGCCCTAGTTGTATCTCTGGTTGCAGCTCGCCTAGTTCGCGTAGCCATAGCAACTGGAACAAGAAATGAGAGTTGGTAAGGCTTATGAATAGGAACAATCAATAACAGAGAATCAAAGAAAGGACAAATCAAGATATACATCCTAAGGTTAGTTAGGATGAGTATGGTAATGTAAATATGCTGCGGAACATACGTACAGTACTGTACTCATCCTAATTCACCTACTCCATCAAACCAAAAGTCATCCTAAATCACGGACTCCCGTCAACTCATCTTAACTCTTTACTCGACTCCATAAGGTTAATCTTAAGCTCTGATACCAACTTTGTCACGACCCAAAGCTTGGATGTGACCGACACTTAGATTGTATAGTATCTAAGGATATTTACACAACCTGAGTAAGCCGAAAAACCAAGATCAAATCCTTTTTGCGGAATGTTTTATAAAAATTTAGTTTATAAGTAAAAGTCACCGTTTTATGTATATAACAGTAGCTTAATAATGAATTCATAATAACAGTAAGTTTAAAGTATTAAACTTGGTTGCATCCCTGGTTGGGATCAACAAAATACAACAGCGGAATAAAATTTACAACTTATATGAGACCAATAGAATCACAGATATGAATAAAAGAAATATCGACTAACATAACAACGATCTCACCTATCAAATAATATACATATACCCATCTCTCATTCTAAGTCATAGTACAAGCTTTGATGGAGATTTTCTAGATACAATGATACAATACCAAAATAGAAGGTCACTACATGTGTAACCCACCTATCAAAAAATACGATAAAAGTTGCAAAAGTGGATATACACCGCTGCTAACCGTCCACTCTATCCCTGCAAGGAACTGTGGCACAACAGGGGTGAGTTTCCAACTCAGTGAATATAACTAACATATAACGATTAATAATGTTAATATGACGATCACAACTAACTGAAATGAGAGCAAGTAGGATGTACGATAGTATATGGAAAGCATGAATCTGTACTACAACTCAGATAACCAAAACTGAAATCTCATCATTTATTATCAACAAATTTCATCTTTCCGTGTCCATCATCGACACAAAACTTCCATTTCTCTCAGGCATCATTCCTCGAACGATCCTATAATCAACAAAGTCCACCATATATCCAACTGTATCCCCACCGACTCAGTCTGGATAAAACTGTAAATCCGTAACCATATACCCACCGACTCGGTCCGGAATAAAACTATAAATCCATAACCGTATACCCACGGACTCGGTTCGGAATAAACTCAAATCAAAAAAACATCTCCTAGTGGACATATCACATAAATCATGAAATCACTGGATCTATATAATAGTACAGGAAAACTCAAACCATAAATTTTCAATAATATAAAGCTTCCTATATCAACTTAGAATACTCGGATGATAAACATGATGTCATTTATGCAAGTTACTGCTATTGTCAATAATTTAGGTATGATAGGAATCATATTTAACAAGATGAATATTTAGTGTAAAAGTGACATGTTAATATCGACGAGGTGTAGTATAACATGTAAAGATGTGCACGTGCGGCATAACTCGTCGATAATTGTGCAGTGTTCTAACAACTAAAGTGAGGCATATGTAGATATGAATGCATATTATCATTTTAGCATACAAAAGTAAAGCATTTCTTGAAATAAAATTACGGGCGTAACACGTCATCTCTACAAAATTCCCCGGTAGATGTTTAGTTTACTCACCGGAAATACGTCGTATCTACTCAGGAATCGCCAATCCTTTTCCTTTCCTTGCCGCCACCGAAACTTTCGAACTCAAATCTAATATTAAATTTAACTTGTAGAAGAAAACGGCTACAATCCGATACGGTAAAATCAAGAAATACAAGTTGTACGTGCTAACTACATTACGTATAATTATAGCAAACAATCTAACACTCATCCTCACTGAATTTTAACCCAACTCTGCATCGCGACAGAAAACAGATCGTGATACGTTTTAACCGTGTCGTATTTTGGGTTTTTAGATATCTTTTCCGATATTGGCTTCCAGATTTTATATACAGTTAAACTAACTTGTTTAAATAATACTAAACTGGCCAAAATCCCACACAGAAACCTACCCAACAAGCCAAAACTCCCTAGCTTCCTACAAATCCGGCGACGCCGGAATTTCTATATTGGTCGCCGGCCCAATTCCGATCCCATGGGTTCGTGCTCCTGTGTTTTGCTCTAGGTTCAACATACATCATTTAGACCCTGTTTAGTTCAGTTATCATTTCTCAAAATTAAAGCAGATTCAAACAGACTCGATTTTTGCCTAAAGATACGATATTCTAGACACTTTTATTTCTAATTTAAACAGAATACAGAATTTAAATCCCTACTGTGATTAAGAATTTACCTACAATTAACTTGTTGGAATAACACCCTCCAAGATGCACAAGCTCCTAGTCCTACCTTGATGATGAAATCCTTGTCTAGTTCTTCTTCTTCACTTCTCTTGTTCTTCTATATTTGTTCTTGGTTTCTTTTCTTTCTTTAAATTTCAGATTTTAATTAGCTAAATGATCTGAACAAGGTTTATATATGATGATAGGAAGAGAGAGGTGGTAGGAGGAGATGTCAAGGACCTAGATGTGCCATCCTCATGCAAGGAGGAGGTGTGGTGAGGGTGTGTGCATGCAAGAATGATGTGGAATTGATATTTCTCTTCCAATTTGAATTATCCTTTGATTTTATTCTGAACTAAATCATGGTTAAACCTTTTTCTGTTTACAACCCTTATCAAAACTCAATTTGCACAATATCCTAAACTTGTATAAAAAACCTTCACAACTTATGTTATTATATAACACCCTTTTTATTAAAATGAAGCTAAAATTCTCACTAAAATCCTTATAATTTATTTATGTTACATATTAAAATTTTAATTTAATTTATTTTACATACTACTTATAAAAATCTTTTATTTGGTTTTGATAACTTTTTAAATTGGCATTTTATTATTTAATTAATTAATTTTATTTATTTCTAAATTTTCTGAATGTTACATCTACGGTGGTCTTCTACTGGTCTACACATCTCACAGTATCCTCAAATAAATTTTCAGAGTTTCCTAATTGTCCCAAATTTCATTTGATCATCAAAAGCTTAAGAAAACCGACATTTGAAATTCTAAACTCATGAAATTTGCACTAACATGCCATCATGTATCACTTAATAAGGTTGTTGTCACTAACCAACCCCCTACTAAATCACCACTACTCATTATATCCACAAAAGCTCACTTTCTAAAACTTAAGTCTAGAAAACTTAAAATTTTAAACTCTAAACTAATTTATCAAGGCAAGAATACTTAAAAACTTGAACAAGGAAAGAATTTCACCTCAAAATGACCACTTGGAAAAATTCCAAGATGGCCAAAGGTTCCAAAGATGAAGACTTGATCCCACCAAGAAGCTTAGGATGAGAATATGAATAATTTTTATGAAGGCTACAATGAGTTTTGAGGTGATTTATGGAGTGTTTGTGGTTTTTAGAGGATGGTGGAAGAGATGGAGAAGAATGAGACGAGTAAGAGGAAGATAAAGATGATGAAATGAAGGAAGAAATAATGGTGCAAGCCATAACCCCTCACACTATCTCTCTCTCACCAATCCCTCAATAAAATATTAGCAACCATACTCTGTTTTTCTTTTCTTTTCTTTTCTTTTCTTTTGAAAAATGCAAAACCATCATAAAACAAAAAATGAAATGTTAACATGCACTTAATATGTCATGCACACTAAACATGGTTTAACAAAAATCAAGTATGGTTTAATCCACAAATAGGAAAACACTAATTGAGTTTAACATCAAACTAATATGGATAAAATTATGTACTAATTTATGAAAAACCTAAATTAAATAAATGCTTTCTTAATTATTAATTCATTTTAAATTTCTAACTATTTTCCAAAATAGTGGTATATAATTATACTAATCTATGAAAACTCAAATCCATACTCGTATGATATTCGTAAAATCCATTATTTTATTATATAAATTCCAAAATAATATTTCCTATTTTCTGAAATATTACACAAGTATGGCAAAAAGAAATCTTATCTCATCCTTTTTCTTTTTCTCTTTTCTTTTATGTTTGAAAATGGGTGGAGTTGTGACTTACTATGGTGAGTCACAAGCCCACACCATTCTAACATAATCAAAAAGAGATGAGATGAGAAGAGAGCTATCTCATACGTACGCGCGCGTGCACACACACATATACACAAATAAATTAGTACAAGTATATGTAACAAATACATACATCCGTATTCGTATCAAAATACATACACCCGTATTCGTATAAAATACGAATACTCGTATTTATATCAAGACACAAATACCTGTATTCGTATAAATACCGTATTCATATTAAAATAAAAATACCGTAAAAGAGAGATACTAGAGAGATATAGTACTAGCTCACATTTTATCCAAATGCGATAATCTGGTTATTTTTCAAACCGGCTAGTATTAACAAAATGTCCGATTAAAAGCACGGGAACAAAAACACGTATTTAATCGAACCTAAGTACGTATCAAAATACGTATACTACATTGTTTCGCCTAAGCTAGGAAACCCCCTGTGTGGGACTCTAAAGACTCGACAATACACTAGCAATGAGTTTATCCAAAAGCGCGTCAGCGGCACTAGCTGTTCGTAATAGCTGCTAATGTATTGAATGAAAGGAAGGTCGACAAGTAAACTCGTCTGTATCCCTACTAAGCCTGAAAGTGACAATTTCCATACAGTCTAGTCTGTTCTTCTGAGAGTATTGCATATTGGGTCTAGGGGTGGAAAACATCAGACCCTTAATAACCTGATAAGTCATGTCGATGTGTCTCAAAACCATCCCGAGAAACTACTGATCTCACAATCAGTAAATCTTAAGTGCCTTGGCCAAGGTCTTATGGTGATGAATAATCGAACACTACGCGACATCGACTCTCTATACTTGGAGAGACAAATCCCTTCTATTGCTCACTGCCCCCAAGTGCTGCGGGACTGTACCCAACTAAAATATGTTTGCACGACTCTTTAAAGTCATGGTAGGGTAGAAATCTAAGTACAGTGGGAACACACTCGAGACTAATGACGATGTCAGTTCTAAAGATTAACATGTACCTATGATACCAGAGAACTGCTATCTGACGATATGTATATTACCATCTAGAATTTCTCGACGAGTCCGTCCAGTGTAACTCATAACTTAATGAGAATTTGTAAACTATCTTTAGTCTCGTACACCAATGGCTATGGGACAGCCCACCTTCCTTCATGGGAATAAGAAACGTATACACTAGTCTACTCCAGAGTATCGACGCCCTATCTTAAAACTCCAACGACCAGGGACAATTTTAAGGATGTTCTTATAGACTATCTAGACTCCATGAGTATGATCGCCATCACAACTCTAGTAGTCAAGTAAAGATCCTACGGGCTTTACCAACATGTATTCGAGATACGTAATAATAAAATAGAACATATACACATGTTAAGGTAAAAACAAACAAGACAGCATACTATCGTATTGATCAAGACTGTCCTATACATATATATCTCAAGCATACACATGTAATATACAATCATGTCCTATACAATAATGGCCTCTAGGACATATGCATCCAACAATCTCCCACTTGCACTAAGGCCATGTATTGGCATATCGAAAACCAATCATCT
The DNA here is from genome assembly GCA_030015575.1 of Agapanthus africanus. NCBI lineage: Eukaryota > Viridiplantae > Streptophyta > Magnoliopsida > Asparagales > Amaryllidaceae > Agapanthus > Agapanthus africanus. The sequence continues at coordinate 198,059,703 of JASDDO010000028.1, read as the reverse complement.
TCAATAGCCGCTCAAGCTGAGTCTAAGGAAGTGCCTTTATGAGTGGGTCCGACATGCTGTACTTTGTGTCTACTCTCCTGACTTCGATCTCCCAGCAATCAATGATCTTCCTGATAAGGTGATATCGTCTCAAGATGTGTCTGGATATCTGATAGGACCATGGTTCCTTCGCTAATGTTATAGCTCCATTGTTGTCACAATACAAAGGTATTGGATCAACAATAGAAGGAACTACCTCAAGTTCATAAATGAACTTCCTCATCCAAACATCCTCTTTTACAACATTGCTGGCAGCAATACATTCAGCCTCCATCTTCGAGTCTGCAATGGTGTCCTGTTTGGAACTCTTCCAACAAACGGTCCCTCAATTGAGGGTAAACACATAACTTGAGACAAACTTGTTATCATCCTTGTCACTTTGGAAGCTTGAAACGGTAAAGGAATCCATCTAGAGGTCTCTTTTATAGTACACTAAGAACATATCCTTAGTCCTTCTCAGGTACTTCAGAATGTTCTTCACAGATGTCTAATGTTTCTCCCCTGGGTTTGAATGATACTTTCTTGTCTGGTCTGGTATATAACAATGCATACATTATAGATCCTACCACCGAAGCATAGGGTATAATTCTCATACGAGCCCTTTCTTCATCAGTCTTGGGAGACATCTATTTGGAGAGTGTGATTCCGTGACAAGCCATTAGATTACCGTGCTTAGAATGTTCCATACTATATCTCTTTAGTATGGTATCAATGTACCCGGACCGTGAAAGTCGAAATATCCTCTTGAATCTATCATGATCGATCTTGATCCCCAGAATATAGGAGGCATCACCCATGTCTTTCAGGGAGAACTTCTGAGACAAGAACAGCTTGACCAATTACAACATTAGAATATCATTTCCTATCAGGAGAATTTCATCGACGTATAAAGCGAGAAATATGATAGTTCTCCCAACAATCTTTTTATATATACAAGGCTCCTCAATGTTTTTGATGAAGTCAAATTCCTTGACTGTTTTATCAAAACAGATGTTCCAGCTCCGCGATGCCTGTTTTAATCCATAAATGGATTTAAGCAACTTGCATACCTTCCCACTGCTCCCACCATTTATGAAGCCATTTGGCTGATCCATATAGACACACGCTTCTAAAGCGCTATTTAGAAAAGCGGTCGTTACGTCTATCTGCCAGATCTCCAAGTCATGGAAGGCGGTAATGGAAAGTAGGACCGAATGGATTTAAGCATAGCCACTGGAGAAAAGGTTTCATCATAGTCCACACTCGGTCTTCGACGAAAACCTTTTGCAACAAGTCTTACTTTATAGGTTTCCACCTATCCATCCACCCCAATCTTCTTCTTGAAGATCCAATTGCAGCCGATGGGTTTTATCCCAAATGGTGCAATGTCCAAAGTCCAAATTTTGTTGGTGTACATGGACTCCATTTCGGATCGTATAGCATCCAGCCATTATACAGAGTCCCTACTGGAAATGGCTGCTTGAAACCAGTAGGATCATCTTCTTCCAAGATACAATCCTCTCGATCCACGTCTACGAGAAAACTAAAGTATCTCTCGGGCGGATAAGAAATCCTACTAGAACTGCGGAGTGGCTAAGGTTCGTCCGGGATTATTAAATCCTGTTGCTCCACCAAATCCTCAGTTACAGTTTGTGGCTCCGATATTTCATCCAGTTCTACCGTGCTCCCACTAATTTATTTTGCAAGAAATTCCTTTTCTAAAAAGGTAGTGTGACAAGCTACAAACACCTTCTGTTTCTCAGTGTAGTAGAACAGATATCCATGCGAGTGCTTAGGATATCCCACAAACTTACATAGAACTTATCGTGCTTGAAGTGTGTCTGGATTTTTCACTTTAATATAGGCTGGACAAACCCATATCTTAAGACATTTAAGACATGGTTTCGTCCCACTCCATATTTCATATGGAGTGTTAGTTACTGATTGTTATAGTTCATAGCACCCTAGCCGCTAACTGCGGCCGTAGCGGAACAAAAAACTTTGGGTTTTAAAAACTTGGCGGTAGCAACTACGACCTAGAATATATCCAAACACTGAAACTAGTAAACTAAGGGGATTCTAACTACTCTGTTAGAATGTTATACATCAAGATCCGTGTCCTTCGGTTTTCTACTCCTCTTCTTTAGCTCCTCAGATCTCCGTGATTAAGCTTGATCACCGGTCTTCCTTAGTCGAAGAGTATCCACCTGAAAGATATGGTTCAAGGCTCTAGTTTCACACAAGTGAAACAACTAAAGATCATACCTTGCCACAATAGGATGCTTAGAGATGTAGTGAGTTGTTCTAATATTTTTCTATCTCTCTTCCACCCTTGATTCTCAACACATGAAAGTGTAAGGTGCAAGAAGAAGGAGGACCTCAAGAAAAGAAGAGAGAAAAAGAATGGTGAAAATGGAAAAATCTCTACCAAAATAATAAGGCTAGCATGGTTTTGATAAAACATTTTTGCAATATTTAAAAACTAACCATACGTGAATAGTGTAAACAAATGAATTAACAATTTATTTGTGTACCCTATTTATCCAGGCCTCCCACCGTTCTCAAGCTACCTTACCCCTCCACCTCATTTCCAATTTCCATAAATGGAAATACAGAGGAAATAATGTATCATCCTTCTAGAATGTCTTTCTGTATAAATACGGAATACACTCTACCGTATATACATAACCGTATTCATATTAAAATACGAATACCCAAAGAGATAGAATAATACAATGAATATAATACTAGAATATATATATTGAAATATATATGTAAATTATTAAACCAATATCTGATTTAATAATCCGGCTTAATCCTAAGCCGGCTAGTATTATCAACCGTCCGATCAAAACTCCGGATAGGTAGTACCCTCATTTGATCGGAACCCTGCATGTATCAATATACGATCACTACATCATTTCGCCTAAATCAGGGAAACCCTCCATGTGGGACTCTAAAGACTCGACAATACACTGGCAGTGGGTTTAACCACAAGCATGTCAGCGGCACTGGCTTTAATAACAGTTACCCAGGTACCTGTCGAAAAGGAAGGCCGACAAGCAAACTCATCCGAACTCTTACCGAGCCTCTTTGTGACAATCTACGTACAGTCTTGTCTCTTCGTCTAAGAGTATCACATACCGGGTCTAGAGGGTAGTAAACGTCAGACCTTAATAACCCGATAATTCGTGTCGATGTGGCTTAGGACCAATCCGAGAAGATACTGATCTAACTAACAGTAAACCTCAACTGTGTTGACCAAGGTCTTATGGTACTAGCCAACCGAACACAGTGCGACATTGACTCCCTAAACCGGGAGAGACGAATCCCCAAAAATTGCTCACTACCTCTATGTGGCTCAGGATTGTACCCAATTAAAACATCTTTGCATGAGTCAGTAGAGCCATGGTAGGGTAGTAACCTAAGTACAGTAGGAACTCACACGAGACAAATAACGATCTCAAGTCTAAAGACTAACATATACTCATGTCACCTGAGAACTGCTATCTGATGATAGGTATAGTACCATTTAGAAGTTCTCAGTGAGTCCATTCAGTGTACTCACCCCTAGTGAGCACCTGTATATGATCTTAGGTGCTAAAGACCAATGGCTGTAGGACCAACCATTGCCTCTCGTCAGGGTTTAGAAACATATACACCAGTCTACTCCGAAATATCGATGCTTGGTCTCGATACTCCCATGACTAGGACCATTTAAGGATGTGCTTATGGACTACCCAGCCCTTATATATATGATCGATATCATAACGCTGGTAGTCAAGAAATAATCCTATGGGTGTTATCAACATGTATTAGCGATATGTGATAACAAGTAAAACATATACATATGTTCAGATAAAAACAAAACAAATAGCATACTATCATATCGAGTAAGATTGTCTTGTACATACATATCTCTGATTTATCTCAAAAACTATCTATTACCGCAATCAAGAACGGCGTCGCTTTGCAGCTAGCCGGTGAGTACGGGTCGGTCCACAGGGATGTTGTGAATTTCCTAATCGCTCTTACGAGTTAATTTCAAACTGTGTGAATGGATTAATTAAATCTAAAACTAAATTAATCTAGGGCAATTGAATTAAAGATCTAACTATCTAACTAGGGCAAGGAATTAAATTTAATCTAGGGCAGAGAATGAAAAATTACCTAGGGCAAGAATTGAAATTACCTACTTACTTTACAGATGGCTCTCTCCAAACATCAACACAAGACTTGTCAGATCTGAATTTTTGAAATTAAAAGAGGCATCGATGCTCTCTAAAAGAAATCTAAATTTTATTGATAAAAAGAGGCATAGGGAGGCATAAAACGAATACAAGCTTTAGAGTTCCTATTTATAGAGAATAGGAAACCCTAGGTTACAAATTGACCCGCATGTCTGCATTTACGAAAATAGCCCTAGGTTGACTAGTCAAAGCCGCAAACGAATTATAGTAAAATTTTCTTCCACAGATCTCTTATGACGGCCGCGGAACCGTGGCCTGGGTAGGCCACCGTGTGGAATTTTCTGGGCCTCTTCTCTGATGTTTGGGCTTCTTATTTATTGTGTTCTTTTATCAATTGGGCTTCTACATTGGTTCCAGATCTTCAGTGAACAATTTGTAGTGGACTTCTACCCGTTCGCTTTGAGTCGATGTCTTGAATCTTGCTTTGTGAATTGTTCCTTATGTAGGCTTGATCAAGAGTCTTCTGTTTGTTGGTCAAAGTCCACTTTTTCATTGTCTTCACATCGTTTTCACTGTTTTTTGTCCAAGATCCTGTAACCTGTAACATGTAGCAGATATGCGTCAAAAGCACCTGTTTATTTATAAAAAGAATAAGAATGGGGAATATAATAATACAATATTATGGTGTGAGCAAATACCCCTAAACTTATCTTTTGCTCGTCCTCGAGCAAACTTATTTTTATTCACTAAAATCCTAACCACACTTTCGCAGGGAAACACGATTGCACTGAGCCCGTGCAACAAGCCGTTAAACCTCTAGGTGTCCCTAGTAGGAGGAGTGTTGTCTCCTGAGGGTTTTCAGCGGATACTACCCACAAAATCCTATCAATTCGGCCCATTAACTTTAATTCTCCAATTAGATCTTCTAACAAGGAATTCTATTATCGTCGACTTGCAAATTATCCACCCACATTCTTCACACTTCCTTATTATTTAACTTAAAATTATATATGTTCTATAGACTTACTTAGCTTTCGGCATTTCTTAATTTTTCCTTCTAGGGTTCCATCTCCACTCGGGAATTTTTATCACTCTATTAAAGATACAAGTTTTATTCTTCACTTCTTTCTCTCATCTAAATCCCAATCACATAACCCTACGTGTGTGTATAAATCACCCCTACACTTGGAAATTCAAATCAAGCAATCATGTCCTTGTCCGTTGTCCAAAGTACTTATTAGTAGGTGAATTTTAATGAATGTTGCTTACACATCCTTCATGCGACCGTTAATACTTCTTGAGGTACCAACAACCGATTACAAGATGCGTTTGCACTTTAAAGCGTACTTTCTAGTCTTGCAACACCCAAGGCTTTAGCAGTGACACCCAAACCAGTTGGTCTAAGGCACTAGGTGATGAAGCACCCTCGCTAAATAATTTTCTATTTTTGTAGCCTTAAGTAATCATAAAAACTAGTGTCCATTTTTTTTATTCTTTATTCACACTTTTTTTTATTTTCTTCGTACTAAGGACTTTAGACAAGAGCATTTCAAGGTCTCTTCTCCTATTCCAAGTTTCAAGGTGCGTGATTGTGCAATTTGTAGGGTATACATTTTCAGAATCTAGACTTAAGCTAGGAACTATTTTTCAAACTTATACTCTAATAAGAATATCAATACTTTTCCTTTGTTTCGACTTAGCCCAAGAAGTGAACCCAAAATTTGCTTATTTCTAAATAAACTATAAAGACATATGCTTTCTACCGCTAAACTTTAAGAAAGGTTATTTTTAGGGTTTTTAATTTACTAATTCTAAGATCTAGTTGTTCCTAGCTATTTAACCTATCTGTCAAACTCTAGTCAAATAAGCCAAAATTGAATACAATAATTTTTATAATTTTTGAAATTTTTCAATTTTTTTGGGTTTTCCAAATAAGTATGCAAATGCAAAATATGTACAAATGAATGCGAAGGAAGAAGACGTACCGAGCATACCCCCAAACTTGAACTGGACAGTGTCCTCACTGTCATACTAAACCAAGAGGGTCAAAATGTCGGCACTCCCCTGTTTATTTATTTACATTTTTTTAATATATTTTTTAATGTTTTGAAATTTTTTTATTTTTTATAGAAAAAGAAAAAAAAATATACATACATACAACAAGGTTCCCCCCAAACTTAAGCTTGGCCTTACACAAGCCAAAGGTTAGCACCAACCATTCAAAAATCTTATCATGGTAATGGTCAAGTTGGTGAAATGATGGGGTGTAGAGGAAAGAAATGAGAAACACACGAGACCATGTGGGAAGAAGGGTAGAATATGGTCTCGGTGGGGGAGAAGAATGGCGGAAAGGAGAAAGAAGGGTCGCGCGATCTTGAAGGTGTAAATCGAGTGAATAAATTAGCGCAATTTGTGATGACCGATATGTTAAAAGCGATTGCGCTAACCTATCAACCCGTCGAGAAATGGGATCAAATCCCTCAAGATTCGCAAGAAAACATGGGTACGCCGAATTTGGTATTGGAGATGAAAGCGTAACGGTCTCTTGTACGGTCGGAACAATGGGAAAGACGAAAGGAAGTGAACTAGGGATAGTATCATTCTCACCGTAGTAAACTGTCTCGAACTTGAAAGATTCCATTAATGGTTCGAAACTACTGTAAGCACCCGAGTCTGATGGTTCAACTAACTCATCTGAAAATTCAAAGGACTCAAACTCGGACGGTGAGTCATCAACATCGTCCGAGAAAGTGAAACACTCGTAAGTGTTATCGGCTGTGAGAACTGTGTCAGATTCAAAGGAAAAATTTTCAAACTCACAGTCTTCAAGCGTGATATTAGGCGTGGTCGGAACGATGGAAAGGAGGGAGGGTGATATAGGTAAAGGTTCAAGAGGATGAATTGGAAAATCAGACATATCAAACAAAAATAGTTCAACCTCAATATGATCCTCAAAACTCTCCTCAATACTATCCTTATAATTCTCCTCAAGATTAAACTCATCCATGCCATTATCATCAAAGTCAAGACGCATATGAGATTCGGGAGAAACATTTAATAACTCGGGATGATGATTTGAACATAAAATCTCAATTAAATCGACAGATTCACCATCCGAAATATTCCCGGCGTCTATATCCTCAATCAAGTGAAAGTCAATTTTCTTAGACACCTCATCAAAAGCATGGATATCTATCGATTTAGGTTCTAGATGGGAGGTGTAAAGATCGAAATGATTAGGTGCGGTTTCACTCGAAAGGGGTTCCTCACAATTTGGCAAATCAAGCACTACAAAACCACACAACTCATTTTTATTTTCAACAGGTGAACTATTTAGGGCAATCGATGGAAAACAGGAGTTGTGGGCTTCAATTAGATAAGGGTAGGTTTGATTTGGAAATGTGTAGAACTCACTCGCTCCTCTCAAATTCTCACTTTGTCCAACCGCCTCCTCATACATTGAAAAATTTTGAGCTAGCGGTAAACTAGCTACCGGTTCACTAGGTTGCATAAGGGCGGCCACGGAAGCTTCCACATTCATGGTCATTTTGTTTGTTGCTAAGATATAAGCCTCCAACGACTCTTCCAAACTAGACTTAGGTGGTGAGGGGGTTTTGATAAAAGATTCAAAATGGTGTGGATATGCAAAACTCCCAACAGGCTGTGTAGAAACAGTGTCTAGTGAAGGTGGGAAGGTCGGGTAGGACTGGTAGGAAGTGGGTGGCTGGGCAGGGGTAGGGTCAACTTGTGGATAAAAAGGTGAATAGTCGTGTGGATCCCTAGAACTAGATGAGTGGAGAGGGGTGAAAGGTCGGCTGCGAGATTGAACAATATGCTCAGCAATGGACATCGTCTTAGGAGTGACAGAAGAACTCGAAAAAGTGGTGTCAACATATGGAGGTGGTAAATGTTGACTTGGTTGACACAAAGTGGGTTGCAAAGTCAAACTATTTCTCCTAGACGCCTCTATTTGATCTTTCAAAGATTTTTTAGGCATGGAAGGATCGTCTTTAAATTGACCGAACAAATTGACGTACGACGCAAAATTAGGTTCGGGATACCAAAGTTCGGCAAGAGATTTATTATGTGGGGTACCCATGTTAGAAGAAAGGGTGAAAAGAAAGAAGGTTTGTGGTGGTGCAAGGATTTATTTGCGGCAAAAGTTTGCAAGTTTTCCAATAAAAATTTTCCTTTTTTTCTTTTTCTCTTAATTGAAAATTGTTGCAAAAAGATTTTTAATTAAAGATATGCAACCGAAAAATATTACTTGCAATCAGTTATTATTTTAAGCATATCACAAGAATCTTTATTTGGAAAAAATTGTTGCAAAAAGATTTTTAATTAAAGATATGCAACAAAAAAGATTACATGCAATCAATTTCTATTTTGAGCGGGGCCCAAAAATCCTGCACAAGATTGTTATTTGGAAAGATAAAGATTTTTAAAGCGAAAGGAATCTGCAAAAGATTTGACAAAAGATATATGGGGATTTGCATAGGAGAGAAATAGGAAACAAACCGTGCAAAAATTTCGTGATGATGATGCAAGAGGGCCGCGGAAAGGCGGCGGGAGCGCGCTTAGGCAGCGGTTTAGCGGTGGGATGGAGGCTTTAAGTCTCCCAAAAATTTCTGATGTTCTGTCCTTGCAATACCTCTCTGTTTTGATATATCTTTTTCTTTTTAGAACTCTGAATTTTTCCAGATCCGTCAATCCTGCAAAGATTCACAAAAAAAAAGTATCCTTTCCAAAAAAAATAACAAATGATATATTTTTTTATATTTTTTTGGATTTTTTAAGATTTTTTAGATTTTTTAAATTTAGATTACCCGAAATTGCAAAAAAGGAAAATTCTACGCCATCTCCGGCAACGGCGCCATTTGATTAGTGTCTGTCAAAAACTATCTCAAAAATCTCCCAACATCCACTATACACACACACAATAACGGCCTTCAGGGCATACATATCCAATAATCTCCCACTTGCACTAAGGCCATATATTAGCGTATCATGTATCCAACATCTGCACTAGGGTCAATTGTTGGCGTATCACATACCAAACATCTCAAAAAGTCTCTCGAACTATTCTTGAGAGAGGGCCTTGGTGAATAAATCTGCTATGTTTTCTTTTGTATCTACTCTCTGCACCTCGATCTCTCGGCGATCTACGATCTCCCTGATCAGGTAATACCGCCTAAAGATGTGTCTGGATCTTTGATGGGACTGTGGTTCCTTCTCTAAAATCATAGCCTTATTGTTATCGCAATACAAAGGTATTGGATCAACAATAGATAGAACCACATCAACTTCAGTAATGAACTTCTTCATCCATAGCGCTTCTTTTGCGGCATCGTTGGCAGCAATGTATTCAGCCTCCATCGTTGAATCTACGACGGTGTCCTGTTTAGAGCTCTTTCAACAGACTTTCCCTCTATCGAGGGTAAACACAAAGCCTGGGACAGATTTTCTGTCATCCTTGTTACTTCGGAAGCTCGAGTCGGTAAAAGACTCCAGTTGGAAGTTCCTATTACTGTACACCAAGAAAAATTCCTTAATCCCTTTCAGGTACTTAAGAATGTTTTTCACTACTTTCCAGTGGTTCTCACATGGGTTTGACTGATACCGGCTCACCACGCTGATCGCGTAAGCTAAATCTAGTCTGGTGCATAGCATTGCATACATTATAGATCATACCGCCGAAGCATAGGGTATAATGATCATGCGAGCCCTCTCCTCATCAGTCTTGGGAGACAACTCTTTGGAGAGGGCGATTCCGTGCAAAGCGGGTATATTACCGTGCTTGGAATCTTTCATACTATATCTCTTTAGTATGATCTCTATGTACCTAGACTAAAAAAATCCCAACAATCTCTTAGATCTATCTCTGTAGATCTTAATTCCCCAAAATGTAGGACGCATCACCCAGGTCATTCATGGAGAAATTTTGTGACAAGAACAACTTAACCGATAGTAGCATTGGAATGGCATTTTCTATCAAGAGAATGTCATCCACATACAAGACTAGGAATACGACAATTCTCCCTACAATCTTCTTATATATACACGGCTCATCCTCGTTCTGCGACAATTATCCCTACAATCTTCTTATATATACATGGCTCATCCTCGTTTTTGATGAAGTCAAATTCTTTAACTGTTTTATCAAAACAGATGTTCCAGCTCCGCGATACCTGTTTTAATCCATAAATGGATTTAAGCAACTTGCACACCTTCCCGTTGCTCTCACTGTCTTTGAATCCCTCTGGATGATCTATATAAACGCACTCGTCTAAACTTCCATTTAGAAAAGTCGTTTTCACGTCGATTTTCCAGATATCATAGTCATGGAAGGCAGTAATGGCAAGTAGGATCCGAATGGATTTCAGTATAGCCACAGGAGAAAAGGTTTCATCATAGTCCACACCGGGTCTTTGATGAAAACCTTTTGCAACAAGTCTAGCCTTACAGGTCTCCATCTGTCCATCTACACCAAACTTCTTTTTGAAGATCCATTTACATCCAGCGGGTTTTACCCCAGGAGGAGCAATATGCAAGGTCCAAACTTTGTTGGTGTACATGGACTCCATTTCAGACCGCATAGAATCCAGCTATTTATCAAAGTCCCAACTAGTAACGGCTTGCTCGAAACTAGTAGGATCATCTACTTCCAAGATACAATCCTCTCGATCCCCGTCTATAAGAAAACTGTAGTATCTCTCGGTCGGACGAGAAATCCAACTAGATCTGTGGAGTGGCTGTGGTTCGTCGGGTTCTATTGAATTCTCTGGTTCCACCAATTATTCAGTTATAGTTTGTGTTTCTAGAATTTCTTCCAGTTCTACTGTACTCCCACCGGTTTCTTTTGCAAGAAACTGCCATTCTAAGAATTTGGCATACTGAGAAACAAAAACTTTTTGATCTGCGGTGCGGTAGAATAGATATCCATATGAATTCTTGGGATATCCTACAAACTTACATAAAACTAATCGTGCCTAAAATTTGTCCGGATTTTATACTTTAACAAAGGTCGGACAACCCCATATCTTAACACTTTTAAGATATGGTTTCTTTCCACCCTATATTTCATATGGAGTCTTAGGCACTGATTTGGATGAAACTTGATTCAATAGGAATATTGTTGTCTAAAGCGCATGTCCCCAAAATGAAAAAGGTGACTCGATATTACTTATCATGGAGAAAACCATATCCAATTGGGTAAATTCCTTCACTCCGACACACCGTTGTGTTGTAGTGTATACGGAGGAGTAAGTTGAAAGAGAATACCATTCACTTTTAGAAAATCAAGGAATTTCGTACTCAAATATTCATCTCCTCGATCAGATCGAAGGATCTTGATACTTTTCCCGTCTGGTTCTCTACTTCGCTTTTAAATTCTTTGAATTTCTCAAAAACATCAAATTTGTGTTTCATCAGAAATACATATCCAAATCTAAAGATTTCTGTTGGATATAGTGCCCTCAAGGAAATTATTGTAATTGCAGATTATGATAATTGAGGGAGGACCTATACAAATAGAAGAATCTTACTTAAGATGATAGTATGCTATCTGATTTGTCTTTATTATTGATGTGTACACATTTTACTTATTATTACGTGTTGCTAATACATAATGATGAAGCCCGTATGATTTTTGCTTGACTACCAGCATTATGATGGCGATCATATACGTGAGAGATGGAAAGTCCATAAGCACATCCTTAAATGTCCCTAGTCGTGGGAGTATCGAGACTGGGCAAAGATATTCCGAAGTATATTAGTATATACGTTTCGAGACCCTGACGAGGGGCGGTGGCCGGTCTCACAAGCCATTAGTGTTGTGTCATCTAAGATAGCATTCAGGTGCTCACTGGAGGTGAGTACACTAGACAGAGTCGCCGAGAACTTCTAGATGGTATTATATCTATCGTCAAATGGAAGTTCTCTTGTGGCATGAGTACATGTTAGTCTTTTGACCTAAGATCGTCATTTTTCTCGTGTGAGTTCCCACTGTTCTTTGATTACTACCCTACCACGGCTCAAAGGAGTCATATAAACAGGTTTTAGTTGGGTACAGTCCCGAGCCACATGGAGGCAGTGAGCGATTGCCGGGGATTCGTCTCTCCTGGTATTAGGAATCAATGTCGCGTTGTGTTCGGTTAGCTATAACCCTAAATCTGTGGCCATGGTGGATGAGATTTACAGATATGAGTTCAGTAGTTTCTCGGTTGATGATGAGCTTGACTCCAATGCGACTTATCGGGTTATTAGGGGTCTGATGTTATCCACCCTCTAGACCCGGTATGCGATACTCTTAGACGAAAAGACCAGATTGTATGGAGATTGTCGCATTTAGACTCAGTAGGGTACGGATAGACTTGATAGTTGACCTCTCTTTCGGCGGATATATAGGTAGCCGTTACATACAGCTAGTGCTGCTGACCTGTGTTCATCAAGAAAAACTGCATTTCAATACTGCTCATTCATTATCATTTTTGTGATATATCGGTACTATTAACCCGTGTCTGCTCAATAAATACAGATTATAAAACACTGGAAATACTCTCAAATACATGGATACGACATTTGTGAGTCGACACTGTAACTAGAACAGAAAACCAATCAATATTCAAAGAGTTTCTTTTTGCAACAAACAAGTGTACACATTTTTTATCAAGCATAATGCAACAATACAAGTGTGAACACAAACCTCTTTTAATGCATGAACCATGGTGGGACGGCCTAGCACAAGTGGGCTAACAAGAATCATGACTTGTGCAAGTGGATGGGCAAGTGGGTGTGTGATGAGTGAAGAAAAAAGGTGTGATGTAATTTAAAGTTATAATTTCCCTCCAAATCTACAGATCAATATCCAAGTGTTTATAAAAGAATCAAACAATACTAGTGAGATCATGGAGAGCACACAAGATCACCACACAAAAATGAGCATCACCACACCCATGAAAACCGGCAGAAATAAAGAAATACCCGCCGCCGCCGGTCCCACATCAATATTTTGGCTCCAACTTTCTTCTGGTCATTCCATGTTGTCACACTGTCTCATTTTTATTATTTGTTTTTTTGATTTTGTGTGCCTATAAATACCAGAATAGAGAGCAAGCTCAAAGACATACTTTGACACTTAGTTACCTTGAGTTCCTTTCCTTCTCCTTATCTTGCAATCTCTTTATTGAGCTTGCAAGTTTAAGTTTTGGTTATTGAACTCATTGTTTGTACTTTTGTATTGAACTTAATGAAGCTTTCACATTCTTGTAATTATGGTTCTTAGTATTTTCTTACTTCTTACTTTCTTGCATTTTACATTCTTGCCATTTACTTACTTGCAATATATTTTCTTTTGATCTCTTCTCCTTTGCATTTTCTTTTGATGTTGATCATGATTTGTGAATAGTATATCTTATTAGGGAAACAGAATGGTTATTTAAGTAATGTTTTTCATTTACTCATTTCTTTTACCTTTTATTTGCTAATCGAACTCCACCCAAACCTCACGCAAGCGTTCCGTTAGGCACCCTATCCTACCACAGTAACGGTGATCCCTAAACGTGACTGATTGCGTTTGGTCTGGTCGGAGGTGATAGATAAGAGATAAGAACGAAAGGACAAGGGTAAATAAGCTGGATTTCTCGAAATACCATGTTTAAGCACCCTAATCCACGTTGACGCTAATCCACGTTGTTTCCGATTACCATAGCTTCATTAAGTCAAGAAAGGCACAAAGAAACGAGCATGGATTTTCCTAACCTAAACCAACCTATCTCTATTCCTATCAAGCGTTTCGTTGCATATATACAAAACACTTAGGTTAAAATTGAACTATTCGGACCTTCGGCTTAACTCATGAGAACAAGAACTTAAAATGCACCATCTTCTTACGGATGACCCGTACTCATCACGGCTAGCTACACGCAACGTTGTGTTGATTGCAGTTAAATTTAAACTTAGATACGACACATAAAATCCATTTTCGATCAACGTGCTTGTGGTTTTTGGATTTATCCAGTAAATCACTGCCAGCATATTGTCGAGTCTTTAGATTCCCATACAGATATTTTTCCCGGTTCAGATGATATGATGCAGATGACGTATGTTGGTACATACATGGGTCCAATTAATTACGTGTATATGCTACACAGACTTTAATTAGACGGTTGATAATACTAGCGGCTTAGAATTAAGCCGGATTATTAAATCAGATTTTGATTTAATAATTTATATATATATTTTTAATATATGTATTATTGTTCATTATTCATTTTCTCTCTTGTTTATTCTTATTTTTATATGAATACACGTATATGTATTTCGATACATATACCGGGTTGTATTCCGTATTTACATGGAATTTATTATAGAAGATGGACACTTCATTTGTTGATTTTTCATATAAAGAAAATCGAAAATGAGGTGGAGGATGAGATGTAAAGAACTATGGTAGAGAGGTATGGTCTTGGTTTTAATATTGTAAAAATCATTTGTGTATACCATTCTTTCATAGTTGGAAAATGAGTGACCATTCTTTTCTACTTTGATTTTTTCTTCTACAAAAAACACTTAGCCATTTTCATGTCATAGCTACTACTTCCTCACCCCCTCCTCCTTCTTATTGCTAGCTCTCTTGAGCTTAGAAATTAGAGAGAAAAGATAGTGAAAGTATTCCTACATTCTTGCTCTCCATTCGTAGCGAGCTTGGAGCGTCGGTTGCTTCACTAGGTGAAGCCAGAGCTTAGATCGGTTCTCTCGGGTGGATCATCTTCGGCAAGGATGGTCGCTATTCGAGATCATTCCGGATGGCATACAAGGAGCTTGGAGGGATCTTCCACGATTGGGTGGACACACGTTGAAGGTAGTATTCCCTAACCATTGCATGTTTGCTTGTTAGTTTTCGTATTTGGTTCGACCACTATGTTTTAGTCTCTAGTTGCCCCCTCGTTAATTTTTGTTTTCAGCTTTCGCATTGGCCGTGGCCTCAACAGCGAAGGAACTAGGGACTTACATTGGTATCAAAGTCTCATAAACACCCTAAACTAGATAGTTACGACATTAGCATTCGCGGTTTTTCCGGCGTTAAAAACTGTCGAAAAAACTATTCCGAAATATTGAGTTTTGAGATGTTTGCGCACCCTGCGGGCTTACGGTTAGAACTGAGAAGCCGCGGGGTGGTGCATAGGCACACCGGGAAGACCCGGGGGGGCCGAAGGGCTGGGCCTGCTCCCCAAGACCACCACGAGGCAGTCTTTGGGGTGGGGACCTAAGACTACCCCTTAGGTAGTCTCGGGTACCCCTTAGGTAGTCTCTGGTCTTCCTCACCCCCTGGGCCACCTTGTGGTGGCCTCAGGGGTGGGGTCCCCCCCAGGCCCTCCGATTGGACGTTAATTTTGTGCTTTGTCTCCGTGTGAAGGTTCGAACACATTTCATTTTGATTCGGACATCCGAATTGGCTTAAAACTTGGTTTTTTAGAAGTTTAGTGCACTTGTCTTTTGATCCTTTGGTATGTTTAGGATGTGAGCTATTTGTGTGTCGAATTCAAATGTCGTGACTTTGTTTGCATGCATGTATGTGTTGTTAAATGTTGTCTAATTTCTATATGCTCAACTAGAGGGGATTGCACACTTGCTTCTGTTGCTTGTTTCTGTGGTTATATATATCTTGGTTATGGTTTAATCGGATTGTCGTGTTGGATAGCCTCTTGTGCGTTTGGTTGTACAGTTTTGATTTATATTGTTATATTCATTTGTTTGGGACAAGCTCCAACATGTGGCCGCCGTTTCCGTATTATGTATATTCTTTTATTGGGGCTCGATCAAGATGCGGTCGATGTCACCATTGTATAAATTTCATTTCTGTACTAAGATTAACCTAGGAGAAGTGCTCGAGTAGCCGGGTTCTAGAGTTCAGCAGGTGGCCATATCATGGAGTTGAGACCGGGCCGCCTCGCTCTAGAATTAGCGGGTTGCTCACTACACTTGTAAGGGTTATAGGATCAACTTGTGGAGGGGTGCACAAGTTACCGGATTCTAGAAAACGACAAGTGACTGACTTATTTCATTGAGGGCGTGTTACCCAGTTTCTAGAATTGGCAGGTGGCTTGCCGCATTCGTAAGGGTCTAGGATCGACTTTGTACGGGATATCCACACGACCGGGGAACGTCGCGTCTCATTTGCGACTCAAATGAAACGCAGGGCTCCTAGTTTATCAGCTATTCCATATTGTTGTTCGCATGCCTATAATGATTATTATCTGCCTGTGATGACTATTATCTGCTTGCGATGTTAATACACACACACACATACATACATACATATATATATATATATATTATATATTTAGTAGATATTTCTATATGTTTTGCATCCGCGTTAGCCCTGTCCCCGCCCCGTCGTAAGTTATGTAACCATACGGTGAAGACCTGGGAACCCATGGCGAATGCGGATGGCATATAAAAGCATGTTATTTTGGTTATTTCTGGTGTGTCTTTGAAACTATATATGATGGGATCGCATTATATGTTTAATAATGCAAGGAAAACAAACCTATTTGATGTTGTCGGAACCAATTTTTAAAACTACTCGGTTTTCTTCAAAACAATTGTCATATTCTTTTGCTTTGTATAGAGGTATTCAGTTAAGAATATTCTGCGCCTCATTCTATGATGAAAGAGCCTTGATCCCTTCACGGGGAGTTCGCTCTTGAGCAAAAGTTTATATTACTAGTTTTAAAATGCGGAGCCTAAACCACTCCATTTCAAAGCCACTCGAGTTCTTTCAACGATATCAAGTTCATTACGTTAAAGGTTTTTCGCCAAAACCAATCATAGCTCTCCTTCGTTTCAGATGGATATCAACTACTATTCATGCTATGTATTTTGACCTTCGCCAAGGTATAGTGTTTGGTACCTAAGGGATACTTGTTTGTTGCATAGATAGATGCATTACTCTAGGACAGGCATACAGGTGTTTTGACCTTCGTCAAGGGCTTGTACGAATGGGTCAAGATTAATCAGGACAATGATGGGTTGAAATTGATTTGCAACTTATGATATTTTGATCTTCGTCAAGGTCATAAGCACTTGAGGCAAAAACCATATCTGGAGTTTCAAATATAAGGGAAACTTGCGAAGTTTGTGCATAACTTCTGGAGTATGGTAATTTTGGTCATCTTCCGTCAATATTATCACATGATAATAGTTGGGTCCCGATTCCCACTGATGAGTAGGTATTACTCCTTGGGAGATTTTCACTTCACAATTAGCTAAGCTATTAGGTGTCTAGAAAGTGTTAACGAGATTACGGCTCTACGAAAACGGGTTTATTTAATTTGGTCTGTACGAAAGCATGGGGGACCTCCTTCGGAGTATCAACACTGACTTGGATGAATGGTTAGCGAACTTGTAAGGTGTATATGATCCCGACTAGTTCTCCTTTTAGGATTTGAAGGAGAATTCGAGGAAACAGTGAGAGCCATCCTGATTAAATAAAGTGATAACCAGTCTAATCTTGATAGAGTGCACGAAGAGTGTTTCTTTCCTCTCTTTCTCTCTGATTACAGCGACCCATGACTTACCTTAAACTAAAACTCATGAACCAAGTTAACCGAACCTTCTTACACACGTTGGCTTTAGATTGTCATGATTCACGACAAATTCGCATATATCCTTGCTACTCCTACTTTCCCTTTGCTTTTCTCCAGAATACTCTATATCACTACGATGATCCATATTGCTTGGAACGACCATCGTATAGTTATATACGAACTCGAAAAAATTATTTCAGTCGAGAATAGCCACTGGTTCTAGAGAATTTGGATTGCATTATTTGGTTGTCTCTTTCCTTTACCTTCTCTCAGATTGTGAGAGCTCCTTGTATCAGGAGAGTACATCTATTATGCTTATTGGATAGTCTTTTTCCAAACCTTTGGCTGGTGCCGAAAGGTAGGGAAGGAAGAAAAACAATTAGCCTAAGTGTGGTGTACAGAAGGTAAGACATAGAGACATATAAAGGGATTGAAGAGAGAGCAAAGAAAATCGCGACAATTGTCATGAATCTGGATAGTGAAAAAGGCATTACAAGGAATACCAAGCCACACCCTTGAAATATTTATGTTTCAGATTTTCTGTATACTTGAACATGAGAACTATTTTCCCAATTTATTCTGACTCCAGAGTATGTATTTACCAGATTTGGATCTCACATCGGTACAGCGTTACAGATGCTGGGTAGGAATAGAATATTGGGAAACGGGCGATTTGATCCCTAATATTGGAATTCGTTGCAATTTGTGATATTGGATTACCTGGTTTTGCCTAATGGCAAATATTTGGTTTCAAATAACCGTTATTATGCACCAATTTTTAAAATGATATATCTGTATATTTATTCTATAAAGTGAGATATAAATTTTGAAAATTGTGTTCCAAACATTTACCTTTATCAATTTAGGATAAGGTAAGGTGCATTGAATAACGGTATAAGACATTCTTAACCAGAATACAGTTTTCAACCGCAACACACGGAATTTGAGTTGGTATACTCTTGGGACTTATACATGAAAATGTATATTGTTCAGTGTCCTTCAGGATAAGGGGTTAGTACTCTTACTTCATTCAGGTTTACCTATGAGTTCTCTGGTTTTAGACACACATTCGTTGTAATGCAAGGTCCAAAGATTTTGAGAAATTTATAGGTAAAAGAATAAAGTAGAGAACCATACGTTGAAAGTATCAGGATTCTTCGAAGTGATCGAAGATATAGATACTTATGCTAGGTATTCCATCGTAGTAATCTTGAGAACTTGATTCTCTCTCAGGTTACTCATTCGGGGGTTCGCTCCTTGATGAGTAATGATTTATTGTCCTTTTTCCATTTAAGTGATATGCACTGGAAATAACTACATGATATTTGAATCCGGTTCCATCTAAATTAGTGCATTTGATTCTATATGGACATAGATTGGTTGCATATCTTGATATTGTTAAGATATGGAGTTATCTGGTTCCTATTTAAAAGAAGAATCCTGACAAACTCAAGGCACGCTTCGGTAATGGCTATTTTTAGATTATCCCAAGCATAAGCTAGGGTTTTGTTTCTACCATTTTCAAGATCAATAGTTACATTATTCTTGACTCTCCACCTTTTTATAAAAGGAATATTTTTGCAAAAGAAACTAGTGGGAATATGATAGAACTGGAAGTGATTCCAAAACCACAAACAATTACTGAAAATATAGTAGAACCTAAGGATTCAATTGGACTTGACAAACCATTAGCCACTCAGTACATTTTAGTAGGTGAACCCAACCACCTAACAGATACTTCAATTTAGACGGTGACAAAGAGGTCAGCATCACAGTTATGATGGCCTTACTAGTTATCTGCAGGTCATAGGAAGTGGTAAGTTCCATATGACTAGATACTTTATATCCAAGATGGACTTCATGCACTTCAGCAAATTATAGATTTTGGACTTTGTTGGGTGCTCCTGAAGGGGTAAAACCTATTAGGAGCTAGTAGATTTTTCAAGATCTGTGTAGGTAGAAAGGTATTAACATAATAAGGCTAGACTTGTTGTAAATATTCTCATCAAATACCCGTTGTGGATTGTGATGAGACTTTAACTTCGGTGTCTATGCTAAAGTCCATACAGGTATGACTTGCCACTTTTGCTATTCGTGACTGTGATATCTGGAAGGTGGATGACTATAACATCTTTCCAAATGTGAATTTGGAAGTGCACATGTATATGACTCTGCCATAGGGTTATCATAGTCAGTGGGAGCAGTGGAAGGTGTGCAAGTTGCTTATGTCCATTCATACACTAAAGCATGCATAGTGGAGACGGATCATCTGTTTTGATGTGAAAGTCAAGGTGATCGAGTTCATCAAAACAACAGATGAACCTTTTAAGAAGGGTGTACGGAGTATTGTCCTGGGATTTGGATGACATACTCCAGATAGAAAGTGATGTTCTTGTACTACAATCGGTCAAACTTTGGTTGTCATATATTATTTTCACCATGTTGGATATGGATAATATATCAGGAATTCTGGTGACTAGATCTATGATTTTAGATCTAAATTTGGGAAGTTTCCTAATTTTGGTACTTAAACAGCATTCTAAAAGTATTTTAGAATGGAAAACTCCTGGCGTGGTGGTGTACTCGTAGGTGATGGAGTCACCCTCTCTAAACAGATGTCTTCCAGACTGATGAGGAGAGGGATGGGTATGAATGCCATATTATTTGCTTAGGCAATTGAGTCAATCATGCAATGTCTTATACAAAACCAGATGGTGCTTATATACTTGCTGAAATAAGCAGATATTAATCCGATCCTAGAGAAACACATGGATGCAATTATGAACATAAGAGGATTATCTTGGAATATGGTAACGACAGCCTCCTCCAGGAATCGGTTATCGGTTCAGGCTTCCAAGGTGACCTAGATGAAAGAGAAGCTGTCAGAGTTTTGAGTTTAGCCTCTTCTGAAGATCAGTATATTGGATAGTGTTCCAATAGGGATACTGTGGTAATATGGTGCAGAATGCTGGTTATGACTCAACAGAGGATACAGCCCAAGAAGTTCGTTGGATAAGGTTGTTCATTTATGAACTTGGTCCCACCAAGTATCCAGACAAATTCTGGTGGCGGGTATCGCTCATTTTACGAGATTGTTCATCTCCACAAAATTGAGATAAAGAGAGAGTAAGTTGAAACATTATAGCGGATCTACTCACTGAGGCTATTTCTCGAACACGGATGTTTCACAAACACGCATTGTGGAACAGATTAGTAGAGAAATTAGGTATTTACACATGAGATGTGGGTATACGATACCACAATAATTAGCCTTAAGTGCAAGTAGGAGATTGTTGGATATAGTGCCCTTAAGGAAATTAGTGTAATTGAATACACGCGATTATGATAATTGAGGGAGGACCTATACAGATAGAACAATCTTACTCGAGATGATAGCATGCTATCTGGTTTGTCTTTATCATTGATGTGTACACGTTTCACTTGTTATTACGTGTTGCTAATACATAATGATGAAGACCGTAGGATTCTTTCTTGACTACCAGTATTATGTGGCGATCATATACGTGAGAGCTGGGTAGTCCATAAGCATATCCTTAAATATCCCTAGTCGTGGGAGTATCGAGGCTGGGCATCGATATTCCGTACATTTCTAGACCCCGACGAGGAGCGGTGGCCGATCTCACAAGCCATTGGTGTTGCGTCAACTAAGATAGTATACAGGTACTTACTGGAGGTAAGTACACTGGACGGACTCGCCGAAAACTTCTAGATGGTATTATATCTATCGTTAGATGGAAGTTCTCTTATAGATAAGTACATGTTAGTCTTTTGACCTGAGATCATCATTTGTCTCGTGTGAGTTCCCACTGTACTTTGATTACTACCATACCACGGCTCAAAGGAGTCGTGCAAACAGGTTTTAGTTAGGTACAGTCCTGAGATATATGGAGACAGTGAGCGACTGTTGGGGATTCGTCTCTCCTGGTATTATGAGTCGATGTCGCGCTGTGTTCGGTTGTCTATCATCCTAAATCCGTGGTCACGGTGGATGAGATTTAAAGATATAAGTTCAGTAGTTTCTCGGTTGGTGAAGAGCTTGACTCTGACACGACTTATCGGGTTATTAGGGGTCTGACGTTATCCACTCCCTAGACTCGGTATGCAATACTCTTAGACGAAGAGACCGGACTGTACGGAGATTGTCACATTCAAGCTCAGTAGGGTATGGACGGACTTGATTGTCGACCTCTCTTTCGGCAGATACTTAGGTAGCTGTTACATACAGCTAATGTCGCTGACGTGCTTGTGGTTTTTGGATTTATCCAATAAATCACTGGCAGCGTATTGTTGAGTCTTTAGAATCCCACATAGAGCATTTTCCCGGTTCAAGTAATATGATATAGATGACGTATGTTGGTACATAAAGGGATCCGATTAAATATGTGTACATGCTACATAGACTCTAATCGGACGGATGATAATACTAGCGGCTTAGGATTAAGCCGAATTATTAAATCAGGTTTTGATTTAATAATTTATATATATTTAATATATGTATTCTAGTATTATTTTTCACTATTCATTTTCTCTCTCTTGTTTATTCATATTTTTATACGAATACGCGTATATGTATTTCGATACGTATATCGAATTGTATTCCGTATGTTAAGAATATGTATGCCTTAGAGGCCATTATTGTATATTATATTGGATGATTGGACAAATATATAGAGGAATTTCTTGCTCAACATGATAGTTTGCTATCCGGTTGCTCTTTATCTTAACATGTACACTTTTTTAGTTTACTATCTCATAGATACATGTTGATAAAGCCCTTAGGATGTTGGATTGACTACCAGGACTATGATGCAGATCATATTAGTGGGGCTTTTGTATTCTGCAAGCACATCCTTTAATAGTTCTTAGTCGAGAGAATATCAAGATAGGGCATCGATATTCCAGAGTAGACTAGTGTATACGTTTCTTGACCCTGTATGGGGCGATGGTTGATCCCATAACCATTGGTGTTTGACATCAAATATTGTATATGGGTGCTCATTAGAGAATGGGTACACCGAATAGGACTCGCCGAGAACTCCTAGATGATACCAAACTTATCGTCAAATAGCAGTTCTGAGGTGAAACTTGTACAGGTTAGTCTGTAGACCCGAGATCGTCATAAAAACTTTTATGGTTCCCACTGTGCTCTGATTTCCTCCTTACCACGGCTCAAAGGATACGTGCAAACAGGTGGATTTTAGGTACATTCCCGAGTCACATGGAGGCAATGAGCGATAGGAGGGGTTTCTTCTCTCCCGATATTGGGAATTGATATTGCGCTATGCTCGATTGGCTATAACAGCAAGTCCCTAGGCATGGCTGATGAGATTTACTGGTAAGTGTTATCAGTAGTTTCTCGAAAGGTTATAGACCACACATCAGCATGACTTATCAAGTCAGTGGGATCTGACGATTCCAACCCCCCCTCCCCAGACTCGATATGTGACATATCAAACGAAGAGACCGAACTGTACGGTAAGTGTTGCTTATAGGCTTTACGGGAGTTTGGACAAGTTTGCTTGTTGATCTTCTATTCGTTCAATACCTGGGTAGCCGTTACATCTAGCTAGTACCATTGACGGCTTGTGGGTATCTGATGTGATCATTACTTACTGCTGGCGTATTGACGAGCCTTTAGAGTCCCACATAGAGGTTTCCTAGCTCAAGCGAAACAAAGTAGGGAACATATGGAGATATGTGCGGAAGCTTGATTAAATACAAATATGTGATACCGTATTCTAATATAGCGATATTTGATATCAGCCAGGTTATATGTGATATAACCGAATTATTGAATCAAGTGTTGATCCAATGATTTGATTTAGATATATATATGTTAATATATTTGATATTAGCCGGTTATATGTGATATAAACGGATTACTGAATCAAGTGTTGATTTAATAATTTTGATATACATATATATATGATATTAGTCAGTTATATATGATATAACCGAATTATTGAATCAGGTGTTGATTTAATAATTTGATATATATTTGATATATATGTATTAACTAGTATTAAGCTCACTTAAGATTTTCTTCTCTTTATATATATATATATGTGTGTGTGTGTGTGTGTGTGTGTGTATGATATATATATATATAGAGAGAGAGAGAGAGAGTAATAGAGAAAAGAGGCCATAGGAGAGGATTTCCTCCTATGCCGTGGAAAAAATACAACCTCCACCAATTTTTTCGACGATCGGCCCCCATCATCTTCATCGTTATCATCTAAGATGTGGGTACACCAAATTTCATGTGATTCTACAACTTTTTCACCGTTGATTTAGCAATGTAAAAAGTTCTATTGTCGGTAAACCGTTAATTTTGAACCCACTAAATCAACGGTGAAAAAGTTGTGGAATCACATAAAATTTGGTGTACGCACATGGTAGATGATAACGATGATGATGATGGGTGCCGATCGTCGGAAAAAATGGTGGAGGTTGTATTTTTTCCACGCCATAGGAGGAAATCCCCTCCTATGGCCTCTTTCCTCCATTAATCTCATATGTGTGTGTGTGTGTGTGTGTGTGTTCCCCTCCGAAAGACGGCGCGACAGACGTCTTGCCTGAGATTCAGGGCAGATGCTAAAAGGTGCAATTCATCCACCTCTCCGAAGATGCCAAGTTGATTTATGGCACCATGTATCGAAGGTTTAAACGAATGCGGCCGATGAAGCAGACTTCGACAAATTCCCCCTCGCTTGAGGGATTTTTGATTGTGGGGACGCTCTTCCCTGCAGGCGCAAGCCCCTGCAGTTAATTACGCTACCGCATTGCGGTAACAACTTTCTCCTTCTCCAGATGATCACTTTGTGTCGTGTGTGTTTGTTTTGTGTTTGGTTGCCCGTGGATTGTACGGAGACTGAGTTATGTCGTCGCCCGTAGGGCGTGGACTAGTCCAAATCCGTATTTTCTTAGATTTGGGTTTGAGGTTTTGGTTTAAGGATACGTTAGCCATATTTGAGGCTAAGATCAACTTAAACGTTTGCTAAGGATACGTTAGTCCCAATTTGAGACTGAGATCAACTTAACGGGATCGTTTAGATCCGAGAAAAGAGCATTTGGGGGCTCTATTGTTTCAGTTTAGAGACATAGTGGTCCATTGCATGTATGGCCGTCGAGACCCATCACCTCTCTGACGACGTTGAAGGATTACAACGACAGATGTCAGAGGAGTTCAGAGATGTACCCTTGAACCACAGTTGGTTAGGAGATCTATAGTCCAATTTGGGACTAAAGTCTGTTTTGAAAGTTTTGATTTAAGGATGCGTTAGCCATATTTGAGGCTAAGATCAGCTTAAACGTTTGTTAAGGATACGTTAACCTAATCTGAGACTAAGATCAACTTAACAGGATCATTTAGATCCGACAAAAGAGCATTTGGGCTCTATTGTTCCAGTTTAGGGACATAGGGGTCCATTGCAAGTTTAAGGACGTGGAGGTCCATTACCAGTTTAGGGACATGGTGGTCCAATACCAGTTTAAGGACATAGTGGTCCATAAAATGTATGGCTGTCGGGACCCATCACCTCTCTGAAGACGTTGAAGGATTACAACGAAAAATATCAGAGGAGTTCAGAGATGTACCCTTGAACCAATGAGTTGGTTGAAAGAGCAGATGTGCTCAGTTCAAGATGATTTGAGGACTTATGGCCAGTTTGGGCTAAGTCCAATTATGTTTGAAATATTGGCCCTTTGGGCCATTAGACATTTGTCTGGGTTCAGCCCCTCATCATTCAGCAGTGTTAAACAGAGGTTTAGGGGCTCTGACAATATTTTGTCTTTGATTTCCTCAATTTTCAGTCTCATTTGGAGGATGGACTTTTGCCTCTGGAAAATTAGCCAATTTGGCTAAAAGTAGTGTTAAACACTAGAGAACAACAGTGTTAAACACCGGAGGTAGAACTCTCAAATTAGTGTTAAACACTAAAAGACAATCAGTGGTAAACACTGGAAATATAATCTTCAATTTAGTGTTAAACACTAGAAACAATCAGTGTTAAACACTGGAAATATAGTCTCCAAATTAGTGTTAAACACTAAAGAAAGAGGGGTCACGTGTGGACACGTGAGGGCACCCAAAGGTGAGACCAGATCCCTTTTTTCGTTCTGCAATTAAGTGTTAAACACTTTTTAATTTTCATAGCCATCACGTGTGGGCACATGATGTATACCCATGCCTTATTTTATTTAAAGATTTATTAGGGGTCACGTGGTAACACGTGAGAGCGTCCAAGGGTGGGGCCAGATCTCCTCGCTTTGTTCTGCAAATAAGTGTTAAACACTATTTGACTTTCTGGCCATCACGTGTTGGTACATGATAAGCATTCATGCACTGATTTGTTAAGGCATTTATTAGGGGTCACGTGATAACATGTGAGAGCGCCTAGAGCCAACATTTCCTTGCTTTAATTCTCGTCGTTTAGGAGGTCACGTGGGAACACGTGAGGCATTGCCTCAAAATTAATTCCTTCTTATTTCCGGGGATTTCTTCAGGGGTCACGTGGGGACACGTGACCTTAGTCTTTTACATGCATGGAGATCTTTTAAGTTCTCTGTTATATTTAAGAATTAAATTCTTTGCAGGGTTAAACCCTAATCATGATTTTGGAGGAATTAAATTCCTATTATAAAAGAATTAAATTCTTATGTAGGGTTAAACCCCGATTTCTTTTTAGAGGAATTAAATTCCCATATATGTAAAAGAATTTAATTCTTGATTAGGGTTAAACCCTAGTTCCATTTTTTTAAGAGGAATTAAATTCCTGTGGATTTGAGAGAATTAAATTCTCAATTAGGGTTAGACCCTAGTTCTGTTTTGGGAGAATTAAATTCTCTAAACTCAATTCCCTCTCTAAGTTTTGGATCTGTATGGCAGGATCTCAACCCGATGAGATTTAAATTCTCATCCTATGGGGAGATGTGCTCTGTACAGATCTTCAACCAGAAGAAGAACTAAGTTCTTTTGGAGAAGAGTTAAACTCTTAGATTTTGAGAATTAAATTCTCTATTTGAAGTTGATCTTTTTCCCTTTTCTCACCTAGGGTTTTCTTTGTTGAGAATTAAATTCTCCTTTCTTTTCTCTCTGCAATTTCAAGATCCCAGAATTCTCTCCAATGTTTTCTCTCTCCAAATTCTATATCTCCTTCTCTTCTCTTGGCTCCTATTTATAGGAGGAGGAAAAGAATCAATTTGTTTAGCAAATGTTTCATTGAAAGATTTTAATTTATTTCATAATTAATATGATCCTTTAGATCACACAATGAATTTTATTCACCGTTGGATTTTAAATCCAAAAATATTATGTTTGTTATTTTCGGTGAGATTTAGGCTAAATCATTCCTTGTCTAAGATTTTTTCCATAAATTGGTGATTTTTAATCACCCTTGGATCTTTAATCCAACGGTCCCCCATAATCCTTTTCCATTTGGAAAGATTTAGAAGCTTTTAGAATTTAATTTTATTAACTGTGAGGCTTTTGGAGCCAGTCACGTGCTGACACGTGACCCTTGGTCACGTGTGAGCACGTGACCCCCAATTGAGTCCTTTTCTCAGCGTTTATTTATGCTTCAGTTTTAACCATCACGTGTCAACACGTGACCATTAGTCACGTGTGAGCACGTGATACCTCATTGAGGTATTTCCTTTAGCCATTTTTTTTTTATTTCTTTTTTAACTATCACGTGTCAACACGTGACCATCGGTCACGTGTGAGCACGTGACACCTCATTGAGGTAATTCCTGATTTTTAATCAGGGAACAGTGCATAGCATATTTTTCATAACTTTTGATCCCGGATGAATTATGAAGCCCATAATATATCAAAGCGAAGGGTTTTTTGAGATGCTTCCAATACCATCAGAATTTAATAGTTCCTCCTTCGGGAGTTTATCAAAATACAGGCCGAAAGATACTGGTTCGCATGTCCTTAAGCGTATCGCTGCCATTTGATACGTTGGACTCTTCTGCGCAGAAATTTTTGGCGGGAACAAATTCCCCCCGCTACTTTGCCCACGTAAGTATATACGTGGATGAAGTAGTGCAAAGTTATGAGTAGCCATGGAATTGAGGGCTTAGGAGACAAGTTTAGGGTCCTTGTAGCCTAAGACTTTTCAACTTTATGAGCCGTGAGGGTCTCACAAATACTTTTCTCCCTATGGATTGAGAGGATCTCGTAGGTGTATTTTCTCCTTAGGGGTCGTGAGGACTCCTAAGTGTGTTTTCTCTTATAAGTCATAAGGATCTTATCAGAGAATTTTCCCTCTTACGAGTCGAGAAAACTCGTAAGCGGTTGTTTCCCTCTTTGTCGAGATTCGACTTTAGAGAGTGAGACCCGTGGATAGTATGCAAGAGACTGTTTTGGGCTGACTTGCAGGATCGCAGTGCTTAGGAAACAGGTTTTTTAATCCCCGCCGCCTAAGGCTTTTTCTCACGAGTCAAGAAGAATCGAGCAGTTCTCACAAAGACATCAATTTCCTCACGAGTCGAGACGAATCGAGCAGTTCTCGCAAGCATATCCTAACGTTACAGTTAACCTCTGCTCTTTACGACAGAAGTCTGTTAGGGTCTGTGGTACTTAGGGTTTTGGCCGTCGTACCGTCGCATCTGCTGATATATTCCTCGATAGGCAATCGTGCTGTTCAAGTGGCCCTGCGACTGCCGTGTCTCTGATCCCTTCGGGGGCTGGACAAGACGTCTTCAAGCAATCCTCCTTGGCAGTTTGACCGTCGGAAGAGCAAGCGTTAGGAATTTTGCCATGCCGCTTTTTACTTGAGGTTAGGCTCATTTTGGAGAGCCCCGATGAGTCATTACCACTCCGTGCTGGTGTGGGATGATCTCCGATAGTCTTTCAGGTTTTATATGACTTGCCGTTAAGACCCTGAAGCTAGGAATTTGGCATTTGCTTCTTTTGCTGGTATCGCGTCTGCTGTATTGAGACGAATGTCGCGGTTGTCTCTAGGTAGCTGGTGAACCGTCGAGGTTTGGAACCAGGGATTTTGCCGTGACTCCTTTTGGTGATGTTGCGTCTGCTGTGTCGAGATGAACATCGAGGTGGTGACCACTCCGCACTGGTGCGAGATAATCTCCGATTGTCTTTCATGCTTTATATGACTTGCCGTTAAGATCTTGAATCTAGGAATTTAGCATTCGCTTCGTTTGATGGCATTGCGTCCTCTATATCGAGAAGAATGTCGCGGTTGTCTCTAGGTTGTTGGTGAACCGTCGAGGCTTGGAACTGGGGATTTTTCCATGGCTCCGTTTGTTTGATTGTCACGTCTGAACCCTGCTGGAGGAAGAACGCTGGGGTGACATCTCGTCTGCTGTATCGAGACGAACGTCGAGATGGTGACCACTCTATGTGGGATGATCTCCGGTAGTCTTTCAGGCTTTATATGACTTGCCGTCAAGACCCTGAAGCTAGAATTTGGCCTTTTGCTTCATTTGCTTTGGCGCGTCTGAATCCTGCTGGGGGAAGAACGCTGGGGTGACATTTCATCTGCAATATCGAGACGATCGTCGAGGTGGTGACCATTCTACCCTGGTGTGAGATGATCTCCGGTTGTCTTTCAGGCTTTATATGACTTGCCGTTCAGACCTTGAAGTTAGGAATTTAGCCTTCGCTTCGTTTGCTGACATTGCATCCTCTATATTAAGACGAATGTCGCGGTTGTCTCTAGGTTGTTGGTGAACCGTCGAGGCTTGGAACTGGGAATTTTGCCGTGGCTCCGTTTGTTTGATTGTCGCGTTTGAACCCCGCTGGAGGAAGAACGTTGGGGTGACATCTCGTCTGCTGTATCGAGACGATCGTCGAGGTGGTGACCACTCTGCGCTGGTGCGAGATGATCTCCGATTGTCTTTCAGGTTTTATATGACTTGCCGTCAAGACCCTAAAGCTAGGAATTTGGTCTTTTGCTTCATTTGCTTGCATTGTGTTCGCTGTATTGAGACGAACGTCGAGGTGGTGATCACTCCATGTTGGTGTGAGATGATCTCTGATTGTCTTTCCGGTTTTATATGACTTACCGTCAAGATGTTGAAGCTAGGAATTTGGTCTTCGCTTCGTTTGCTTTGGTGTGTCCGAATCCTATTGGAGGAAGTACGCTGTAGTGACATCTCGTCTGCTGTATCGAGACGAATGTCGAGGTGGAGCTTGGATTTTGCCGTCACTCCGTTTTACTGACCATGGGGTCTTTTGTTGACGTTGCTTCTGCATCTTGTTGGACTGCGAAGGAACGCCGTTGTTGACATCTCGTCTGCTGTAACGAGACGAATGCTGAGGTAGAGCTAGGATCTTGCCGTCACCCCGCTTTTTTTCGACCATGGTGTCTTTCATTCATGTTGCATCTGCATCCTGATGGACCGCGAAAGAACGCCGCCGTTGACATCTCGTCTGCTGTATTGAGACGAATGCTGAGATGGAACTGGGATTTTGCCGTCACTCCGCTTTGTTTCGACCGTGAGGTCTTTTGTTGACGTTGCATCTGCATCCAGCTGGACTGCGGAGGAACGCCGTCGTTGACATCTCGTCTGCTGTATCGAGATGAATCCTGAGATGGTCTCTAGGTTGTCTGTGAACCGTCGAGATTTGGAACTAAGGACTATGCCGTGGCTCCGTTTGATGGTGTAACATCTGTGTCCTGCTGGAATGAGGAGGCACACCGTTGTTGGTCTCCAGGCTGTGGATGTGGCCATTGAGATTTGGAACTAGGAAGTTTGCCATGGTTCCGTTTCGTTGTGACTCTAAGGTCGATTGTTGATGTTACGTTTGCATCTGGTTGGAGTAAGGAGAAATGCCGTTGGTGATCTCTAAGTTGTTGATGTTGAAGTCGAGACCCTGAAGCTAGGGATCTTCTTTTGCTTCATTTGTTGACATTATGTCTGCAATATTGCGACAAATATCGAGGTTGTCTATGAACCGTCGAGATTTGGCTTCGCTTTCTGATGGAGCCTGTTGGGAAGGTATGGTTCCCTCTTTATTTGTGCCCCTAGATTGTACACAGGGATCGATGTGATCTCACCTGTAGGGCAAAAATTTCATTCTTTCATCATTCATTTTTTTTATTCTTTCCGCGACGCATTATCATTTCAGCTTTTTATATCGCAAAGATCGCGATTGCCCAATCATTTCGGCTATTTTTCGCGGTGCCCAATCATTTCGGCTATTTATTTTATCTTTACTCGCTGCTTTTTATTGCGAGTTGCCCAATCATTTCGGCTGTTTTTTTTATTTTACTCGCTGCTTTTTATTGCGAGTTGCCCAATCATTTCGGCTGTTTTTGTATGCATACAGTTTTACTTGATGATTTCATTGCAAGTTGCCCCATCATTTCGGCTATTTCATATGCATTTTTGGCTCGCTGATTTTTTTTTATCGTGAGTGTGGAACTTGGAATTGGATGCCAATCTTAGCATCAGCATTGCTACGACTGGAATATTGACAGGAGCGAATCATCATTTGCCGTAAATGGACTTGGAATTTGATACCGTTTTAGGCATCAGTATCGCTACCACTGGGATATTACCAGGAGCGAATCATCATTTGCCTCTGTCGATGTCGAACAAAGGTGGCTTAGCGAACAGGGTTAGGGTCCTGTCGACTAAGGCTTTTTGACTTCATGAGCGGTAAGGGTCTCACAAAGGTATTTCTCCCTACAAGTCGTAAGGATCTCGTAGGTGTGTTTTCTCCTTAGGAATCGTGAGGATTCCTAAGTGCATAACTCCTTATAAGTCGTAAGGATCTTATAAGAGAGTTTTCTCCTTATAAGTCGAGAGGACTTACAAGGGTTGTTCACCATATGGACATATCCCTAGTCACGGGTGGGACTTTGCTGGGGAAATGTTTATTCGCGCCCGTGGATTGTATACAAGGGTCAGTATGAGCCACTTGTAGGGCCGTATCGAAGGTTGTGGGGGATTTGCTTAAGAACAGGTTCAGGTCTCTATAACTTAAGACTTTCAAATCTTATGAGCCGTGAGGGTCCCATAAGAGAGTTCTCCTTACGAGTCGTGAGGATCTCGCAAGTGTAATTTCTCCTTAGGAATCGTGAGGATCCCTAAGTGTGTTGCTTCCCTGTGAGTCGTAAGGATCTCACGCGGGTGGTTTCTCCTTACAAGGTCGAGAGGATCCTGTAAATTTCTTTTAACGAGGTTGCGCCCATTCAGGTTTTCACAAACATTCACCGGTAGCCCTGCTGTTTTTACTCACGGAGCCCTTTCGGGTTTTCATCCGTGCCCATTTTGCTTATGGACATACCGTTTTTTTTATTCTTTTTTCTAACGAGGTTGCGCCCTTTCGGGTTTTCACAAGACTCGCCGGTAGCCCTGCTGTTTTTACTCACGGAACCCTTTCGGGTTTTCATCCGTGCCCGTTTTGCTTATGGACATACCGTTTTTTTTAAGACCACGTCAGCCTGGGGATGCCGCGGGTTGGTAGTAGTTTAACGACGTTTCGGTCATTTGCAAGTTTTAGGACATTGCGGTCCGTTGTTAGTTTAACGACGTTTTGGTCTACAGTTGCCGTATTTGAGACGAATCTCTAGTTTACTGACTTTTCGGTCTATGGGGCTTTCCCTATGAATGAGCATGATGCCCCCGGCATATCCATCTTTCTCGGAGCGTATGGTTGTGGCGGGCTCACCTTCCAGTTTTCGGATAGCGCAAACTTGCCCTGTTGGGGTTGGTCTTCAACCCAGTTTTTGAAGATGTAGCAGTTTTCGATTGGATGACCCAATACTTGGTGGTAAGGGCAATAATTAGAATTGTTGACATCATTCAGTTGTAGCTGGTGTTTCGGTTACGGTAGAGTGATAAGCCTGTTGCGCACTGCTAGTTCGAACAGCCTCTTTGTTTCATCCCGGGGAAATGAGTAAGGTCGTTTCAACTTTTCATAGAGGGGTTGCCGTTTGTTATTTTGGAGAACAACCGGTCTAGGGCTACTCGATTGTTGTTGAGCGTTGGCGACGAAGGCCATTTTTTTCTTCCCTTTATCCTTTTTGTTCGATCCCTTGTTTGCGGGTCCGAGATTCTTTCTGGGTAGCGTGCGATTGCATGGCCGAATGTTCTCGCAACTTCTCAATTCTTTCGTTTTAGAGATGGATTCCTTGAAGAGAGGACCGTGGGCTACTTTTTCGTCGGAGTCACTCCCGAAGGTGATAACTCGCGGTCCCTCGGGATCAACCCTATGACAACTGCCGGCAATTCTTTTACGCTCATCTGTCGCATTTTTCTGCTGTCTACGAGCTTCATGCTTTGTCCTGTTGAAGTGTTTCCTGTGAGCGACATACCCTTGCCACCAACACTTAAAGGTGTCGCAATCTTCAGTAGGATGTGTGATCTTCTGATGATATAAGCAGAAGTTAGGATGTACGTCCGCTTCATCAAGATGTATACTACCAGAAGAATTTTCTCTGAAAGAGGGCAGCCTCATCCCCATCGATATGGCTTTGGCGAATCGTTTCCTTGTCTTGATCCTGTTTTCATTTGCGGCGGATGTACTTTGATATGGTGGGAGTGTTTCAACCCTTTTGTCCAGTCGTCGGCGTTTGGCTTTCTCGAATATGGCCATCTCGCGCTCTCGATCAACTTTGCTTTTTAGATGAATTTCATTCAGGAATGCATCAATCATTTCGTCTGATGGTCCTAGAAGTTCAGGCTCGGGATTTGTCCCTCGTTTTTCTGCATCCAAAGCTTCTTCACCGTTTATTAACGAGTGAGAGATCACATGACAGCTTGCCACATAATTCTCAGACTCATCCGACGGGTCTTCTTCATTGTCATCATCTTTTTCCACAATAACGTGGCTGAGAAATTCTTGGAGTGTGACTGGGGTCCGCGCCTTCTAATTATATTCTTCCAACGCGTCAATCTGTTTTTGCATGTCCATGCGCTTGTCACCAGGCTGCATGGGCTTTTTGGTCTTCTTCTTCTTCTTCGAAGACTTTGACGGCTGGGTATGAGCGCTTTGACTATCATCACCAGTTTTTGGAATTAGGCGCGGCTTCAGCATTCCCTCGATAATCTCGGTTTCCAGTGGATTCTTCCACCTGATCGCCGGGCATGTTTAGAGATCTTTCAGCATTTTTTCGTCTTGGCTGAAAGAACATCCTCTCATGGGGCTTCCCTTATGAATGAGCACAATGCCCCCGGCATGTCTACCTTTTTAGGGGCGTGAGCTTGTGGTGGGTTCACCTTTCAATTTTCAGATAATGCGAACTTGCCTTGTTGGTATTGGTCCTCAATCCAGCCTTTGAAGACGAAACAATCCCCGATCGGGTGACTTACCGTTTGGTGGTAAGGGCAATAATTGGGATCATTGACATCGCCTGGCTGCAACGGACATTTTGGACTCGGCAGATTGATGAGTCTGTTGCACACTGCCAGCTCGAATAGTCTCCTTGTTTTATTCTGAGGAAACGAGTAAGGACGTCCTAGTCTTTCCTCAAGGGATGGGCATGGACGCATATTGTTTTGAAGGGCAACCGGCTTTAAGTTGCTCGGCCGTTGTTGAGTATTGGCAACAACGATCGCTTTCCCTTTCTCAGTTCGAGAGTCTGGCTTTGGAGGAGACGGTTTATGTCCCATCTGATCCATTTGGGCCAACTTGTCGATCAAGGCCTGGAAAGTAGTTGGCTTGAAGAACATCATGAATTGCGAGATGGTTGCTTGCGGATTAAGAGTGCCCACGAACATGCCCACCGCTGGCGCTTCTTCGATGCGTTGTTCGCATTTCGACCACAGATTCTGCCATCGTATTGCGTATTGAGCCCATGTTTCGCCTGGCCTTATCCTGGCATTGATCAGTGCTGTTATCGGGGTACGTTCACTAGCACTCGCGAATCTTTGTGTAAACAGTAGCTCCATCTTCGCAAATATTTTGACAGAGTCATTAGGTAGCTCCGAATACCATTCAAAGGCTGTTTCCGCTAAGCTGCCGACGAACTGGCAAAGCAGCAGTTTGTCGTCGCCTCTAGTGTTACCGTATAAGGCCCTGAATTGAGCGACATGCTGATGTGGATTCCCTGTCCCTTTATATACGTGGAACTTAGAGATCGTATATCCCGGCGGGTAACTGATTTGGTCATACCAGCTCGGATAGGGCCATCCGGTTCTAACAATTTGCCCAGCCGCTTCATTCGCCTGATGAATTCGTATCTGCTGTGCTATATAGTAATCCAATGGGGCTTTGGAAATGGTTTCTTCCTTGGCTGCTGAAAGAGCCGGTGGAGGATTAGATGTCTCCCCTCTATCGTCTTCAACAATGATTGGAGGGTCATCAGCTGGAGGGTCCGGCTGTAACATCATCCCTATCATATCTTGGAAGAGGAGCACCATTTGTTTTATGTTGGCCGCCTGCTCTGCGGCTTCTTTGTCCTTCTTTTCGAGGACTCTGCGTAGGAAGTCAGCGTCGGTTTCTTATTCATGACACTACTCTGATGATGCCTCCGAGCTTTCTTTTGGCCCGGTAAGTGCGGCCATCGCAGTCATCATCTCCTGAAGCTTCTGCTGCTGTTCATGAGCTTTTGTCACGGATCGGGTGAGTGGTCGGTGACCCGTCGCAGTGCGGCTGTCCTCTTTCCCAGATGCCATATAGACAGTGTGCACCACTATGCCCCCAAACTTGGGGTGTTTGTGCTCAGCGCATTTACTGTTCGCCATGTTCACAGGGGCTTTTTGCGGCTTCCTTTTCTTTTGAGCGATTGACGTTGAGGGTGCCGTTGCAGTGGGCACCCAGCCAGTTGTTGATTTTTCTGACTTGACAGAGTAGTCCTTCTCCTGCCGAACCTTCATCTTTTTATGTCGGCGGAGATAGTCTTGATCCATTACGGAGTCTTGGACTTGACGCCAGACCTTGTAAATTTCAGAGGACAGTCGTTGAGGGGGCAGCTCCAGCTTCACCTTTGGGGCATTATCCACAGGCGTAGGAGATCTTTTCAATACGGCAGTTGGTGAGTTTTTGCCCACCCTTCTTAGCGGTTCAAAGTTATTCCCGGTCGGAACAGCAGCATTGATTTCCACCATCGGAGCTGGCGGAGTTATCCCAGAGGGGGAGTTGCCCCCGTCCTTCCTTACTCGGCGCCAGTGGCGACGTCGAGCGTGTCGAGCTGTTGGGACTGGCTCGGCGATAGGGATAGTCTCGTCTTGCCCCCTATCCGGATGAGGCGCAGCTGGTGCCAGCCTCTTGAAGGCTGATGTCTTTTGAGTGGCGATATTCAATCTGTCAAAAATAGACCCTTGAGCAGGAGCAGGAGCCGGAATAGTCAGCCTTGAAAAGTCCGACTCTTTAGTAGGAAAAGCCGTCTTGACGACTTCAGGAATGGAGATGGCTGTCTTCTTTGTGACGGCCATGTCAGGGGTCATGGGCTTCTTGGCATGCCCATTAGAGTTCAGGTTCAGCCTGGTAAAGACCGAGGATGCCGGCTTGACATTGGACGACCCGTTGAGAGGGGCCGTTGCAGCAGTGGGCCGATCGAAGACCGACTTCTTTTGCGCTTCCGGTGCGGGCACTGGAATGGTGAAGCTTGCAGGTAGGAGCATGGTCCCGAAGAACAGACCGATGGTGGCCTGAGTCACCTGTTCCACTGGCATGGCAAGGATGGAGGCCGCTTGAGACCCATAGGCTACACCTCCAGGTGAGGCGGAGCGTCTGTTGCACTTGTATTTCGAGCAGCTCGAGCAGTTGGATGCCATTGATGCTTGATTTCTGCGTCAGGCATAAGTCCAAATCTTAGTAACTTGAAACCCAAAGGCAACCATTAACAAACCACGATTCGTTCACGAAGACGACACACGAAGTGTGGAGTGGAAAGAGGAAAAGGTCCCACCGGGTGTGCCAGAATCTGTTCCCCTCCGAAAGACGGCGCGACAGACGTCTTGCCTGAGATTCGGGGCAGATGCTAATAGGTGTTATCCGTCCACCTCTCCGAAGATACCAAGTTGATTTATGGCACCATGTATCGAAGGTTTAAACGGATGCGGCCGATGTAGCAAACTTCATCAGATTCCCCCTCGCTTGAGGGGTTTTTGATTGTGGGGACGCTCTTCTCTGCAGGCACAAGCCCCTGCAGTTAATTGCGCTACCGCATTGCGGTAACAACTTTCTCCTTCTCCAGATGATCATTTCGTGTCGTGTGTGTTTGTTTTATGTTTGGTTGCCCGTGGATTGTATACAGAGACTGAGTTATGTCGTCGCCCGTAGGGCGTGGACTAGTCTAAATCCGTATTTTCTTAGATCTGGGTTTGAGGTTTTGGTTTAAGGATACGTTAGCCATATTTGAGGCTAAGATCAACTTAAACGTTTGTTAAGGATACGTTAGTCCCAATTTGAGACTGAGATCAATTTAACAGGATCATTTAGATCCGAGAAAAGAGCATTTGGGGGCTCTATTGTTCCAGTTTAGGGACATAGTAGTCCATTGCATGTATGGCCAACGGGACCCATCACCTCTCTGACAACGTTGAAAGATTACAACGACAGATATCAGAGGAGTTCAGAGATGTACCCTTGAACCACAGTTGGTTAGGAGATCTATAGTCCAATTTGGTACTAAAGTCTGTTTTGAAAGTTTTGATTTAAGGATGCGTTAGCCATATTTGAGGCTAAGATCAGCTTAAACGTTTGTTAAGGATACGTTAGCCTAATTTGAGACTAAGATCAACTTAACAGGATCATTTAGATCCGACAAAAGAGCATTTGGGCTCTATTATTCCAGTTTAGGGACATAGGGGTCCATTTCCAGTTTAAGGACATGGAGGTCCATTGCCAGTTTAGGGACATGGTGGTCCAATACCAGTTTAAGAACATAGTGGTCCATAAATTGTATGGCTGTCGGGACCCATCACTTCTCTGAAGACGTTGAAGGATTACAACGACAAATATCAGAGGAGTTCAGAGATGTACCCTTGAACCAATGAGTTGGTTGAAACAGCAGATGTGTTCAGTTCAAGATGATTTGAGGACTTATGGCCAGTTTGGGCTAAGTCCAATTATGTTTGAAATATTGGCCCTTTGGGCCATTAGAAATTTGTCTGGGTTCAGCCCCTCATCATTCAGCAGTGTTAAACAGAGGTTTTGGGGCTCTGACAACATTTTGTCTTTGATTTCCTCAATTTTCAGACTCATTTGGAGGATGGTCTTTTGCCTCTGGAAAATTAGCCAATTTGGCTAAAAGTAGTGTTAAACACTAGAGAACAACAGTGTTAAACACCGGAGGTAGAACTCTCAAATTAGTGTTAAACACTAAAAGACAATCAGTGTTAAACACTGGAAATATAATCTTCAATTTAGTGTTAAACACTAGAAACAATCAGTGTTAAACACTGGAAATATAGTCTCCAAATTAGTGTTAAACACTAAAGAAAGAGGGGTCACGTGTGGACACGTGAGGGCACCCAAAGATGATACCAGATCCCTTTTTTTCGTTCTGCAATTAAGTGTTAAACACTTTTTAATTTTCGTAGCCATCACGTGTGGGCACGTGATGTATACCCATGCCCTATTTTATTAAAAGATTTATTAGGGGTCACGTGGTAACACGTGAGAGCGCCCAAGGGTGGGGCCAGATCTCCTCGCTTTGTTCTGCAAATAAGTGTTAAACACTATTTGACTTTCTGGCCATCACGTGTTGGTACATGATAAGCATTCATGCACTGATTTGTTAAGGCATTTATTAGGGGTCACGTGGTAACACGTGAGAGCGCTCAGAGCCAACATTTCCTTTGTTTTAATTCTCGTCGTTTAGGAGGTCACGTAGAAACACATGAGGCATTACCTCAAAGTTAATTCCTTCTTATTTCCGGGGATTTCTTCATGGGTCACATGAGGATACGTGACCTTAGTCTTTTGCATGCATGGAGATCTTTTGAGTTCTCTGTTATTTTTAAGAATTAAATTCTTTGTAGGGTTAAACCCTAATCATGATTTTGGAGGAATTAAATTCCTATTATGAAAGAATTAAATTCTTATGTTGGGTTAAACCCCGATTTCTTTTTAGAGAAATTAAATTCCCATATATATAAAAGAATTTAATTCTTGATTAGGGTTAAACCTTAGTTCTATTTTTTTAAGAGGAATTAAATTCTTGTGAATTTGAGAGAATTAAATTCTCAGTTAGGGTTAGACCCTAGTTCTGTTTTAGGAGAATTAAATTCTCTAAACTCAATTCCCCCTCTAAGTTTTGGATCTGTATGGCAGGATCTCAACCCGATGAGAATTAAATTCGCATCCTATGGAGAGATGTGCTCTGTACAGATCTTCAAGCAGAAGAAGAACTAAGTTCTTTTGGAGAAGAGTTAAACTCTTAGATTTTGAGAATTAAATTCTTTATTTGAAGTTGATCTTTTTCCCTTTTCTCACCTAGGGTTTTCTTTGTTGAGAATTAAATTCTCCTTTCTTTTCTCTATGCAATTTTAAGATCCCAGAATTCTCTCCAAAGTTTTCTCTCTCCAAATTCTATATCTCCTTCTCTTCTCTTGGCTCCTATTTATAGGAGGAGGAAAAGAATCAATTTGTTTAGCAAATGTTTCATTGAAAGATTTTAATTGATTTCATAATTAATATGATCCTTTAGATCACATAATGAATTTTATTCACCATTGGATTTTAAATCCAAAAATATTCTATTTGTTATTTACGGTAAGATTTAGGGGAAATCTTTCCTTGTCTAAGATTTTTTTCCATAAATTGGTGATTTTTAATCACCCTTGGATCTTTAATCCAACAGTCCCCATAATCCTTTTCCATTTGGAAAGATTTAAAAGCTTTTAGAATTTAATTTTATTAACTCTGAGGCTTTCGGAGCCAGTCACGTGCTGACACGTGACCCTTGGTCACGTGTGAGCACGTGACCCCCAATTGAGTCCTTTTCTCAGCGTTTATTTATGCTTCAGTTTTAACTATTACGTGTCAACACGTGACCATTGGTCACGTGTGAGCTCGTGATACCTCATTGAGGTATTTCCTTTAGCCATTTGTTTTCTATTTCTGTTTTAACTATCACGTGTCAACACGTGACCATTGGTCACGTGTCCACACGTGACACCTTATTGAGGTAATTCCTGATTTTTAATCCAGGAACAGTGCATAGCATATTTGCTCATAACTTTTGATCCCAGATGAATTATGAAGCCCATAATATATCAAATCGAAGGGTTTTTCGAGATTCTTCCAATACCAACAGAATTTAATAGTTTCTCTTTCCGGAGTTTATCAAAATACAGGCCGGAAGATACGGGTTCACATTTCCTTAAGCGTATCGCTGCCATTTGATACCTTGGACTCTTCTGCGCAGAAATTTTTGGCAGGAACAATATATATATATATATATATATATATATATATATATATATATATGAATTTTTATCATAGCTAATGATACAAAGGACATGGTTGTATAAGAATCACACAGGAGGAAAATGAGAAGAGATAATGATGAATAATTTAGAATTAAAAGAAATGAAAATGAGTCATGGCTTGAGAAGCTTTGAAAAGCCATGACTCGTCTTCACTTCTTGTTTTATTCTTAGATATTTATCATACAATCTAATCTCATTTATATATCATCTTATCTCTTATCACTTGTGAGATGGTCCACATATCATCCAAGTTCATCTTCTTCATTCTTCCTCTCTAGATTTTTCTTGAGTTGAGAAAAGAAAAGAGAAAATTATTTCTAGTGAGCAAATCTCTTACTTCATCAACCCACACTAATCTAGCCCATTAGTTTAGGTTGTTTGCTTCACTGATACCTTGATTAGTGAAAAGTGAGCTTGAGTGAGAGAGACTTAAAGGTGGATCATCTTCGGCATCGAAGATAACAAGCAAGCTTGATCCTTTCTTCAAGTAGAGCCTTAAGAAGTGTTCTAGGGACTACTACTTGGAGCTTTAGAAGTGAAGGACCTGTCCACAAAGTTTGTAAACCCCCATCACTTAATTTAAAACTTGTTTACTTACTTTAAAATCCTAATTCTCTAGTTCGATTCTTGTTTAGTATGATTAGCGCTCTAGATTTTTTAAAATTGCATACTTGATGCTCATTGAAACCTAGTAGAGGTGCTAAGACATACTTTCACCGTATTTACACGGAATTTCTTCTAGAAGATGAACACTTCATCTGTTGATTTTTCTTTATAAAGAAAATAAAAAATTAGGTGGATGATGAGGTGTAATGAAATATAGTAGAAAGGTATGGACTTTGTTTTAATATTGTAAAAATCATTTGTATACTATTCTTTCATGGTTGGAAAATGAGTGGCCATTCTTTGCTACTTTGATTTTTTCTTCTACACAAAACACTTAGCCATTTTCATGTCATGGCTACTACTTCCTCACCTCCTCCTTCTTCCTCTTGCAACCTCTCTTGAGCTTAGAAATTAAAGAGAACATATAGTGAAAATATTCCTACATCCCCACTCTCCATTCGTAGTGAGCTTAGAGCGTCGGTTTTTTCACTAGGTGAAGCTTTGATCGTTCTCTCAGGTGGATCATCTTCGAAAAGGGCAGTCGCCATTCGAGCTCATTCCGATGGCATACAAGGAGTTTGGAGGGGTCTTCCACGATTAGGTGGACACACGTTGAAGGTAGTCTTCCCTAACAATTTCATGTTTGCTTGCTAGTTTTCATGTTTGGTTCTATCACTAGGTTTTAATCTCTAGTTTCCCCTCGTTAATTTTTGTTTTCCGCTTCCTCATCGGTCGCGGCCTCCGTTGCAAGGGCACTAGGTACTTACAAGATCATCGGTGAATGTAATGGAGTACGAGAACCCACCCCTTACATGTATAGACATTGGACCACATGCATCACTGTGTATGAGTCTCAAAAGCTCTATAGCTATTTCTCCGTGTCCTGTGAACGGAGATTTGGTCATGTTTTCTTTGATACAGGACTGACAAGTTTCTTAAGATGAAAATTCGAATGGATTCAAATATCCATTTTTATGTAACATAGATAATCCTTTCTCATTGATATGACAAAGTTTACAATACCACAAGTAGGCTTCATTCATATCTGAACTCTTCCTCTTGCGTGTGTTTTGCACATTAAGAACTATGTTTTGATTAAGAAAATAGATACCGTTACACAATGTACCTTCTGCAACCAATACCTGATTAAGGTAAATGTTCATGATATTTTTATCTAGAACAAACTTATATCCATCTTTATCAAGTAAATAAACTAATATGATGTTGCAAAGCATGGAAGGTATATAGTAGCAGTTGTTCAAAATCATAGTATTGTTGCTTAGCAATACTATGTGATATTCACCGACGGCAGCAGTATCAACTTGTGCTCTGTTCCCTACTCCGAGAGACATATCACCGGCTCTAACCATCCTACTTTTTTCAGTCCCCGTAATAAATTACAGATATAAGATCCTGATCCGGTATCTAGTACCCAGGAGGTAAGACTAACCGAAAAACAGTTCTCAATAATAAGAACATCTGAAGAAGATTCATAGGAATGCTTCTCCTTCATTAGGGTCATGTAGAAGTCCATGTAATCCTCTTTCTTTTGCTCATACACGTGACAGTTGTCACAAGTTAGAGTAGAACCAACGTTCCCCAGCCCCGAATAAGAATGCAGGTCGATCAAGTCATACATTTTATTATCTTGTTTAGGGTGTGACATGGTTGCTACCTGAAGAAACAGAAAAGAAACACTCAACGTGCGCACTTGCAAGATTATATTGGTTTTTAATTTATCTAATCAGGATGATTCCCACTGTTTTCTCGAATTCTTCTTCAAACCTTAAAAAGAAAACTGGTCGGGATCATTCACACCTTACAAGTTTGCTAACCGTTCAGCCAAGTGGATATTGGTACTCA
The DNA here is from genome assembly GCA_030015575.1 of Agapanthus africanus. Lineage (NCBI taxonomy): Eukaryota > Viridiplantae > Streptophyta > Magnoliopsida > Asparagales > Amaryllidaceae > Agapanthus > Agapanthus africanus. The sequence goes on along the minus strand of JASDDO010000028.1, from coordinate 198,017,057 downwards.
GACGGAGGTTCCTTGTCTTTCTAGACAGCTAATAGGTTAGCTAATTGTGAAATGAAAAATATCTCCCAAGAGTAATCCTTCTCATCAGTAGGATCGGAACCCAACTATCATCGCATTATAACCTAGATGGAAGCCACTCTAGTTACCATACTCCAGAAGGTATGCAATACTAGCAAGTTTCAAGTATATTTGAAACTCCCAATGTGGTTTCTGCCCCCACCGGCCTATGACCTTAACAAGATCAAAATATCATAAGCTGCTAGTCAAGTTCAACCCATCATTATCCTAGATTAATCTAAACGTACCCGTACGAGCCCTTGACAAGCTCAAAATGACCGTGCGACTGTCCTAAATAATCGGATCACTATGCAACAGAAAAGCATTACATAGCTACCAAACACTACGCCTTAACAAGTTCAAAACATGTAGCACGAATTCGAAGCAATACTAATCTGAAATGACGGAGGGTTACGGATGGTTTTTGGCGAAAAATCTTTAACGTAATGAACTTGATATCATTGAAGGAACCGAGCAGTTTTGAAAAGGAGTAGTTTAGGATCTGTTTTTAAAATGAGTGGTTTTGAAGAAAACCGACTAATCTATAGTAACATAAAAAAATTCTCAAAAGATTACTCCCCGTGAAGGGATCTAGGCTCTTGCCTCCTCAAATGAGGTATGGGATATTCTTGACCCAATACGTCTATGCAAAGCAAAAGAATACGACTATAGTTTTTTCGGAAAATTTGTACCGACATCGTCTTTTAGGTTTATTTTTCCTTGCATTAATCAAAATTAATGTGGTCCCGTCAATTAGAACCTATCACACCAGGAAAAAAAACGAAAATAGAATGTACGTATATACCATCCGCATTTTCCATGGGGCCCCGTCATGCACCGTTATGTTACTTAACTAACGGCAGAGCGGGGGCTGGGCTAGCGCGGATGGAAAACATATACAACATTTATTTATCTATATATAAATATATAGTCATCTCGGGCATGATATAAGCAACATCATAGAAAAGCGATAAGCAATATGGAATAGCGGATAATTTAGGCGCCCCGGGTTTCATTTGAGCCGCAAATGAAACTCGGCGTTCCCCAGTCATGTGGATAGCCTATACAATGTGAAACTAAGACTCCTACGAGTGTGGCAAGTTACCTGCAAATCCCATAATCGATGCAACCCGCACTCTAGGTGATGAGTGGGTTACCCAACACTTCATGAAATCTGATAACTTGAGTACTCCATCGTGGGTCATCCTAAAACCCCTACAAGTGTGGCGAATAACCCGCAAATTCTAGAGCGAGGCGGCTCGAACTCACCACTATGAGATGACCACCTAGTGCACTTTAGAACCCGATTATTCAAGCAATTCTCCATGGGTTTATCCCAGTACAGAAATGAAAAAATATACAACGGTGACATCGACCTCAACCCGGCCGTGTCCCAATAAAAGAATATACAAAAAGACAGAAATGACATTCCACATGTCAGACGCTCACCCCACAATAATGAATATGTAAATGGTATAAAACTGTACAACCGACATTGCAAAAAAGTATATTCATCACGACAATCCGTCGAAACCATCACAGAGATATCTCAAGCAACATCACAGATAAGCAAGATGCATGTAACCTCTTCTAATCAACGTATAGCGATTAGAAGACGTTAAAAACAAATATACGCATCACATAATCAATTAACAAAAGCCAAGACATTATAATTCCGTGCACAAATAGCAAATACAACAAGTTTTCCCAAAACAGAAAAAGCAGTTCACTAAATCCTAAAATTCCATCATTTTAAGTCAATTCGGGAGTCGAAACGAACTCGAAACTCATCCGAACCTTCGTGGGGTGAAATACTCAAAATTAACTGTCACTCAAGGGGGATAGAGGGGATACCATCCCCTCGAGGCCACCATGAAATGGCCCCAAAGGGGTAGCAGACCTGAGCCTACCCAATGGGGTAGGGCTCGAATCCCCACCCCCAAGGCTACCTCATGATGATCTCGGGGCGTGAGCCCGACCTTCGGCCCCCTGAGGCAATCCCCGGGGTACCCACACGACACCCCACAGCTTCTTGGTCCAAACCGTGAGCCCATGGGAGTGCAAATATTCTAAAACTTGGATTTTCGGGACTGTTTTTATCGGCAATTTTTACACAACGAAACGGCGGAATTCGAACGTCAAAACTAACTAGTTTATATGTTTGGGTGACTTTGATACCATGTTATCGTTCCTAGCGCCCTATCCGCTAACTGCAGCTGTTGCAGAATGAAAAACTTTGGGTTTTAAAAACTTGGTGCTAGAAACTACGACCTAGAATCTATCAAAACACTAAAACTAGTAAACTAAGAGGATTCTAACTACTCTGTTAGATGTTATACCCTAAGATCCGTGTCCTTCGGTCTTCTACTCCTTTTCTTTAGCTCCTCGGATCTTCATGATCGAGCTTGACCGTCAGTCTTTCTTAGTCAAAGATGATCCACCCGGGAGATATGGTTCAAGGCTCTAGTTTCACACAAGTGAAACAACTAAAGATCATAGCTTGCCACACTAGGATGCTTAGAGATGTAGTGAGTTGTTCTAGTATTTTTCTATCTCTCTTCCATCCTTGATTCTCAACACATGAGAGAGTAGGGAGGAAGAAAGAGGAGGAGCTTAAGAAAAGGAGAGAGAAAGAGAATGGTGAAAATGGAAAAATCTCTACCAAAATAATAAGGCTAGCATGGTTTTGATAAATCATTTTTGCAGTGTTTAAAAACCAACCAAACTTGAATAGTGTAGATAAATGAATTAACAATTCATTTTTCTATCCTATTCATCTATACCTCCCACCATTCTCAAGCCACCTCACTCCTCCACATCATTTCCAATTTCCGTAATTGGAAATACAAAGGAAATGAGGTGTCTTCCTTCTAGAATGCATTTCCGTATAAATACGGAATACACTATACCGTATATACATACTCGTATTCGTATCAAAATACGAATACTTAAAGAGATAGAATAATACAATAAACATAAGAATAAAATATACATATCGAAATATATATATGTAAATTATTAAATCAATGCCCGATTTAATAATCCGGCTTAATCCTAAGCCGGCTAGTATTATCAACTGTCCGATCAAAAGTCCGGGTAGCTAGTACACTCATTTGATCGAAACCCTGCACATATCAAAATACGGTCACTATATCATTTCACCTGAACTAGGGAAACTCTCTATGTGGGACTCTAGGTACCTGTCGAAAAGGAAGGCCGATGAGCTAGCTCATACAAACCACTATTGAGCCTATCTATGACAATCTTCATACAGTCCAGTCTCTTCATCTTAGAGTATCGCATATTGGATCTAGGAGATGGTAAACGTCAGACCCTAATAACCCGATAATTCGTGCTGATGTGGCTCAGGACCAATCCGAGAAACTTCTGATCTAACTATCAGTAAATCTCAACTGTCTTGGCCAAGGTCTTTTAGTGCTGGCCAACTGAACACAGTGCGACATCGACTCCCTATACCGAGAGAGATGAATCCCCAATAATCGCTCATTGCCTCCATGTGGCTCGGGTCTGTACCCAACTAAACATGTTTGTATCACTCAGTAGAGCCGTGGTAGGGTAGTAATCTAAGTACGGTAGGAACTCACACAAGAAAAATGACGATCTCAAATCTAAAGACTAATCTGTACTCATGTCACCTGAGAACTGCTATCTGACGATAGGTATAGTAGCATCTAGAAGTTCTCGACGAATCCGTCCAGTGTATTCACCCCTAGTGAGCACCTGTATACGATCTTAGGTGCTAAAGACAAATGGCTGTGGGTCCAACCATTGCCCCTTGTCGGGGTCTAGAAATGTATACACCAGTCTACTCCGGAATATCAATACCCAGTCTCGATACTCCCATGACTAGGGACATTTAAGGATGTGCTTATAGACTACCCAGTCCCCACATATATGATTGCCATCATAATACTGGTGGTCAAGCAATAATCTTACGAGCGTTATCAACATGTATTAGCGATACGTGATAACAAGTAAAAACATATACACATGTTAAAATAAAGACAAACCAAATAGATTCTATCATATCGAGCAAGATTGTTATGTACATACTTATGTCCAAGCATCTACTACACACACACACACAATAATGGCCTCTAGGACATACATATACAACAATGATGTCACGCCCCACTTCCCGGTGTAAGGTAAGGAAACGTGACAAGGCCCGCTATGTATTTACTTAGAAGTAAACACGTTAAACGTAACTAAGCAATATAATGTAAATATACACAAGAAAACATGAAACGTAAATGAACAACAACTTTTATTTATTAAAAATTTCTTTACAATACAACTGTAATACAAGAATGGAAAGCAATGCCTAAACAATGGCATGAACTGAAAGAAAAGTAAATACAAGTAAAGCATAATGGTCACATGCTGCTAAGTGGTTTGCTCCAGGTGCTCCTGGCTAGTCTTGAACTCCTCAGAGGCGGGTCCTCCTGACAACATTCTAAAGAAAGAATAGAAATAGGAATGTCGCCAACGAACAATCGCTCGGTAATTCTCAAAGAGAGATATAAATAGAATAAACAGATAAGAGGATGTAACTGGTATAATATTTGATTGTTATGCTAACGTAGCTGTTTGTAGCTTGGTACAGAATATGCCAGTGTATACGAGAGGAGTCCAACTTACACCATGGACTATGGTAACCTGTATTACAAGGCTTCATCGATAAAAACACGGAACAATGGCAATGGATGTATAGTTACATCTTTTAATGACCATCTCGTGCCACTTTTAACACATTCCGTGCCAGTCTACCCCTTAAAAACCCTGTAATGTATTATGTATTGATGTATTGAAGTAAATTATAGATGTAAGACTTGCCGAAACCATGATATCAGATATTCATATAAACGGAAGGGATATAGACGGTTAGTCAGGTAAATAGAGTATATCCATGGTTCGGTTCATTCAAGTCATGTTCATATTGATAAAGATTGAATTCTGGTATAAATGGATATATGTTGAATTGGAGTTATACTTGAATTGTATTTAAGGATGGATTGATTGATTGATTTCAGATTAGACTGAGACTCTGTCTGAGTCAGACACTTTAAAACGAATTGAAGTCCTGAATTAGTTTTAATGTTATCGGTAACTGCTGCACATGGACGGTAGGATTTGTGTCTTTTTCTAAGACATTTACCGTATTGAAAACACCATTTTTAGTTTGTCTATTTTAGATAGGCAAGCACCCATATTCTCTGGTTCCCTGAGGCTCAAGAGAACTGGTCCCGCTTAAATCTATATTTACTAGGGTCCTTATTGTAAATTATTATAACTTGAGGGGGTTTTATGAAAAATAGTTTTGATATATTTTCAAAATAAACCTCAAGTATTTAATCATCATCTTTAGGGTTTTCATAGATGTAATTTTTAAGAGTGATGAGATAGTCTAATGGATATAAACCTAACTTTGAATAGTATATGGTATTTTCTTGTAATTTGACTTGTATTAATGTGATGCTATTTTCATGATCTTCTGTGATTGTTTTTTTTTATTAGAAAACATGGAATATATATTATATTTAAAATATATATTTTAATAATATTTATATATATATAATTATAAAAATAGAATTTATTTATTAAATAGAAATCACGTTTTCTTAAAAATTGTAATAAAAATTCCATCGAGATCGAATGCTCCGTAAGGAGGTCTGCATCTAGCTCTACTAGTCCCGAGGACGTGCGATAACCTGCACCATCCCGACCGGGTTCCCTAAATTGAGTTGTAGAGGCTTATTTGTAAGGAATTAATTAAAACAATTTAAAGAATACGGGATTTGATAGTTTAAGGTTTTTTAATGTAAATTGTGTTTTGTCCCACAAAAATTGTTATAGAAGCCATCGTGCTATGTCAAGATGAGTGTTGCGATAAGGTAGGTCATTATCTCATGAGTTTTCTAAAGGTAAGATGAGCAAAATGATAAAGTAATATCGTATGTAAACTTGATAGTATTTTACCGTAAAAATGAAATAAAAATTGCAATACATATTATTTTAAATTGAAACTAGTTGTAGATGTTGTTTTATGTTTATTAAACAAGATATAAAGAGATAGTTATTATGTGGTTAAGAAAAATTGATTTTTTAAAGAAATTAGAATCGGAAGTCGGATTAACTCCGCTTCCGACGAGTTTTGAAAAGAAAAGTCTTTTTAATAGAAAGAGAGGAGGGAAGATGGGACTTACTGATTTGGAGAAGAGAAGGGAGGTAGAGGGAACTTTTGAAAGCGGCGTGGGGTCGCGTCGTCGCCGGATTTTTCCCGAATCATCGCCGGAACTTGAACTTGAGCTAACTCCACTTGTACAACTTTTGGACTTAGAAATTTTTAGAGAGTTTTGGCAAAAGAATTCTGAATGAGGAGGGCTATGATATAGTGTGGTATTTATAGGAGAAATTAGGGTTTAGGGTATTGAAATGAGAATTAAAAATGCATTAAAATTTGGTTTTAAGGCTCAGTTTAATTCTCTGGAAATGTGCAGGGAAATCAAACAGAAGAGGTGGGGGGAGGACAAGGGGATGGGGGTGAAAATTTAGGAGCATTTTCCATGGGGAGCCCGGCGGCGCCGACCCCATGGCGAATCTCGCCGGTCCAAGTAAGGGGGTGGGGTTCTAAATCTCGGACACGTGTTAGGGTCTGTATAAATACTATTTTGCACATGTTTGATTTTTCAGTGACTTTTCATTTTACGTGTATTGCACGTGCAAACTTTTGAGCTTCTAAAAGTTTAAAAGAAAAAAATCAATAAAAATAATATATGGCTAGGAGGATTTGAACACAGGGGCTATGTCATAGCAGTGCATGGCTTTACCAATGAGCTACAAGTGATTTCTTATTGTTCTAAAGCAATTTAAATTTATAACTTGTGCTCAGGATAAAATACTCCTTTCTTTATTTTGAAAAATTCTGTACAGAAATTTCAGGGTTGTTACATTCTACCCTCCTTATAAAAATTTCGCCCTCAAAATTTATAGAAGTAAAGTGTAATAGATTCAAGAAAAGTTTGGTGATGGTGATGGTGATAGAACTATTGATGGTGCATGAAAAATATTTGGAAGAACGAAAGAATGCAAAAGTTTTGGAAAGATTGAAAAAGATGTAAGGGAATTACCAGTGTTACCTTGGTCGATAGCCTCGGCTTCTACGGCCACTAATGTGTAAGTCTGACGCCGGGGTACATTCCTCCTAGCTGGAGGCACATTCCTCTATCTTTGGGGCATGTTTCTCTGTCCTCGAGGCATGTTCCTCATTGCCTGATGGATTGGCGAAAAGGCTGTGCAGGAGGTTCACGTGGAGGTGGAGCTGGGAGAGAAAGACGAGATGCAGGAGCCTGGATAGCTGGCCACTGCGGATAAGTGATGTGAGTTGGAACTGGGTTGCATCTATAAGGACATGTTCCAATTCCATGAGTGGATGCACCACAAACTAAGCACAGGCCTTTTGCGTGCCTACAGTCCTTCCACAGGTGTCCATCCCTCTTGCAGTAGAAGAAAAAATATAGACTTGGACGGTTATTTGTTACTTCCGGTCTCTTGGGATCAAAAAGTTGGTATCGAAGAGGCTCCTCCTACCATCTGAGTGGCAGGGCGCTTCACTCTGGCAGATTGGGGTCTGCCTTTCATCTTTACTACTGCCTCATATCAACAAGCAGCTTTCAGAGCCAGTTCGTGGGTTGGAAAATCCCTTGTAGCTAAGGCAGCTTAGATCTCCGGATCTAACAAATATTCTGGACCTGATCTCAGCAGTCGGAATCAAGGGTGCCGCAAACCTGCTTGACATAGTAAACTCAGCATCATACTCATCCATTGATTTGCTCTACATAGAGCCTTACTGTAGGTGGATGAATTGCTACTCCATGACGAGTCGGGCAGTCTCCGAAAAAAATTTTGCGTCGAACATCTCGGGAAAAGTCCTCCATTCGATTGGTTGGTCAAGACGGTTTTCTTCTGCCTTCCACCAAACTCTGGCTTTATCTGTGAGTTGCATCTTCGCAACTCTAACCCAGGCAATCTCTGGCACCTGTGCTGCTGCCAGATCGTCTTCGATACTCTGAGCCCATTCTTCAGCTTCCAAGGGGTTCTCTTTCCCAGAAAATTGCTTTGGGTGCAATGCCCGGAATTGCTTTACTCCGGGTGCTTCCGCTTCTGGGCGTTTCAATAAGATAGCAGTCTGCTGCTGCTGTCCTTCCAATAGGCTTATAATTGCCTCAAGCGGTACCATTTGCTCGTTAATCAGAGCTACAACGGTAGGCATAAGTGGAAGGGTGGTGGTATGTTGTTAAAGTTTGTGCTGGTATTGTTTGGAGAATCCAAAACCTTGAAAGAAAAAATAGGGTTAGGATAGATTCAAAGAATATGAAATTGTACGATTCAAGAAATATGAAATGTAAACAGTGCTTTTAGTTGTTGATTCTTGTGTTATATTGCTTAGAAGTTCATGCAGAATTGACCTGCATGTCCATACAGAACTGACATGCATGGTAGGGTTCCATGCAGAACTGACCTGTACGGGCCGCCAATAAAACCTGTCACGCCCCGCTTCCCAGTGTACAATAAGGAGACGCGACGAGGCCCGCTATGTATTTACTCAGAAGTAAACACACTAAGCGTAACTAAGCAATATAATGTAAATATACACAAGAAGATGTGAAATGTAAATGAACAACAGCTTTTATTTATTAAACATTTCTTTACAATACAACTGAAAATGTAAATACAAGAATGGAAAGCAATGCCTAAACAATGGCATGAATTAAAAGAAAAGTAAGTACAAGCAACGCCTAATGGTCGTGCTGCTCAATGATCTGCTCCAAGTGCTCCTGGCTAGTCTCGAACTCCTTAGAGTCGGGTCCTCCTGATAACATTCCAAAGAAAAAAGAGAAATAGAAATGTCGTCAGCGAACAATCGCCCAAAGAGAGATATAAATAGAATAGACAGATAAGAGGATGTAACTGGTATAATATTTGATTGTTATGCTAACACAGTTGTTTGTAGCTTGGTATAAAATATGCCCGTGTATATGAGAGGAGTCCAACTTACATCGTAGACTATGGTAACCCGTAGTACAAGGCTCCGTCGATAAAACCACGGAACAACGGCAATGGATGTATAGTTACGTCTTTTAATAACCATCCCGTGCTACTTTTAACACATTCCGTGCCAGTCTACCCCTTAAAAACCCCGTAATGTATTATGTATTGATGTATTGAAGTAAATTATAGATGTAAGACTTCCCGAAACCATGATATCAGTAATTCATGTAAACGGAAGGAATATAGATGGATAGTCATGTAAATAGAGTATATCCATGGTTCGGTTCAGTCAAGTCATGTTCATATTGATATAGATTGAATTCTGGTATAAATGGATTCATGTTGAATTGGAGTTATACTTGAATTGTATTCAAGGATGGATTGATTTATTGATTTCAGATTAGACTGAGACTCTATCTGAGTCAGACACTTTAAAACGAATTGAAATCCTGAATTATTTTTGATGTTATCGGAAACTACTGCACATAGATGGTAGGATTTATGTCTTTTTCCAAGACAATTACTGTATTGATAACACCGTTTTTAATTTGTCTAGCTTAGATAGGTAAGCACCCATATTCTCCGGCTCCCTGAGGCTTAAAAGTACTGGTCCCGCTTAAACATATATTTACTAGGGTCCTTATTGTAAATTATTATAACTTGAGGGGGTTTTATTAAAAATAGTTTTGATATATTTTCAAAAAAACTTCAAGTATTTAATTATCAGATTTAGGGTTTTCATAGATGTAATTTTTAAGAGTGATGAGATGGTCTAGTGGATATAAATCTAATTTTCAATAGTATATGGTATTTTCTTATAATTTGACTTGTATTGATGTGATGGTATTTTCATGATCTTTAGTGATTTTTTTCTTTTGATTAGAAAACATGGAATATATATTATATTTAAAACAGATATTTTGAAAATATATATATATATATATATATATATATAATTATAAAAATAGAATTTATTTATTAAATAGAAATCACGTTTTCTTAAAAATTGTAATAAAAATCCATCGAGATCAAATGCTCCGTGAGGAGGTCTGCATCTCGCTCTACTAGTCCCGAAGACATGCGATAACCTGCACCATCCTAATCGGGTTTTCCAAAATGGGTTGTAGAAGCTTATTTGCAAGGAATTAATTAAAAAATTTAAAGAATATGGGTTTTGATAGTTTAAGGTATTTTAATGTAAATTGTATTTTGTCCCACAAAAATTGTTACAGAAGCCAACGTGCTATGTCAAGATGAGTGTTGTGCTGAGGTAGGTCATTACCTCGTGAGTTTTCTAAAGGTAAGATGAGCATAACGATAAAGTAATATTGTATGTAAACTTGATGGTATTTTACCGTAAAAATGAAATAAAAGTTGCAATACATATTATTTTAAATTTAAACTTGTTGTAAATGTTGTTTTATGCTTATTAAACAAGATATCAAGAGATGGTTAGTATGTGGTTAAGAAAAATTGAGTTTTTAAAGAAATTACAATCGGAAGTTGGATTAACTCTGCTTCCGACGAGTTTTGAAAAGATAAGTCTTTTTAATAGAAAGAGAGGAAGGGAGAGGGGACTTACTGATTTAGAGAAGAGTGGGGAGGTAGAGGGAACTTTTGAAAGCAGCGTGGGGTCGCGTCGTCGCCAGATTTGTCCCGAATCGTCACCGGAACTTGACCTTGAGCTAACTTCACTTGTACAATTTTTGGACTTAGGAATTTTTAGAGAGTTTTGGCAAAAGAGTTCTGAATGAGGAGGGCTATGGTGTAGTGTGGTATTTATAGGAGAAATTAGGGTTAAGGGTATTGAAATGAGAATTAAAAATGCATTAAAATTTGGTTTTAAGGCTCATTTTAATTCTTTGGAAATGTGCAGGGAAATCAAACAGAAGAGGAGTAGTAGGGGAGGCCATGGGGTTAGGGGTGAAAATTTGGGAGCATTTTCCATGGGGAGCCCGGCGGCGCCGGCCCATAGCGAATCTTGCCGGTCCAAGTAAGGGACTGGGGCTCTGGATCTTGGCCATGTGTCAGGGTCTGTATAAATACTATTTTGCACATGTTTGATTTTTCAGTGACTTTTCATTTTACGTGTATTGCACGTGCAAACTTTTGAGCTTCTAAAAGTTTAAAAGAAAAAAAATCAATAAAAATAATATGTGGTTAGGAGAATTTGAACACAGGGGCTATGTCACAGCAGTGCAAGGTTTTACCAATGAGCTACAAGTGCTTTCTTGCTATTCTAAAGCAATTTAAATTTATAACTTGTGCACAGGCTAAGGTACTCCTTTATGTATTTTGAAAAATTCTGTACAGAAAGTTTATGGTTGTTACAAATGATTTGGATGGAACTTGATTCAAAAGAAATGTTGTTGTTTGAAGCGCATGTCCCCATAATGAAAGAGATAACTCAGTAGTACTCATCATGGAGTGAACCATATCCAAAAGGTTACGATTCCTCTGCTTCGATACACCATTGTATTGTGGTATATATGGAGTAGTAAGCTGAGAGAGAATTCCATTATCTTTTAGGTAGTCGAGGAATTTCGTGCTTAAACACCCCCCTCCTCTATCAGATCGGAGGATCTTCATACTTTTTCCAGTCTGGTTCTCTACTTTGTTTCTGTATTCTTTGAATTTCTTAAAAGTTTCACATTTGATTCAAAAGATACACATATTCGACTCTAATATGATGAAGTTTGAGATCCTTTACATGTATAGACATTGGACCACACACATCGCTGTATATGAGTCTCAGGAGCTCTGTATCTCTTTCTCCGTATCCAGTGAATGGAGATTTGGTCATCTTACCTTTGAGACAAGATTGGCAAGTTTCATAAGATGTATATTTCAACAGATCCAAATATTCATATTTAATCAATTTAGCTAATCTTTTCTCATTGATATAACCAAGTCTACAATGCTACAAGTAGCTTTCATTCGTATCTGAACTCTTCCTCTTGCATGTGTTTTGTATATTCAGAAATGTGTTTTGATTTAGAAAATATATACCATTATACAGTATGCCTTCTGCAACCAATACATGTTTGAGGTAAATGTTCATGATATTTCTATCTAGAACATAGTTATATTCTTCTTTATTAAGTAAAGAAAATGATATGATGTTGCAAAGCATAGAAGATACATAGTAGCAGTTGTTCAAAATTATAGTATTGCCTTTTGGCAATACTAGATGATATTCACCGATGGCAGCAGTATCAACTTGTGCTCCGTTCCCTACTATGATGGACATATCATTAGGTCTAACCATCCTATTTTTTCTCAGTCCTTATAATAAATTACAGATATGATATCCTGATCTAGTATCTAGTACACAGGAGGTAGAACAGACTGAAAAACAGTTCTCAATAACGAGAACATCTGAAGGAGGCGCAATGGTATGCCTCTTCTTCACCGGGATCATTAAGGAATTCATGCAATCCTCTTTCCATCGCTCATGATCATGAAATTTGTCACAAGTTAGAGCCGAACCGACATTCCTCAGCCTCGAATAAGAATTCGGGTCGATCAAGTCATACATTTTATTATCTTGATAAAGGCATGACATGATAGCTGCAACTAGGAGAGAGAAAAGAAACACTCAGCATATGCTCTTGAAAGTTTAGATTGGTTACTATTTTATCTAAACAGGATGGCTCCCACTGTTTCTTCGAATTCTCCTTCAAACATTAAAAGGAGAACTGGTTCGGATCATATACGCTCTACAAGTTCGTTAACCGTTCAGCCAGGCAAGTGTTGGTACTCCGAAGGGCATAACCCTATTAGCAGCTTTCTAGATACCTAATGGGTTAACTAGTTGTAAAGTGAAAATCTTCCGGGAGTAATCCTACTCATCAGTGGGATCGAGACCCAACTATCATTATGTGATAACCAATATGAAAGATACTCTAGTAACCACACTCCAAAAGGTATGAAACACTAGCAAGTTTCCTGTATATTTGAAACTCTTGATATAGATTTTACCCCTAGTGGTTTATGACCTAGAAAAATGAAAACAAACTATAAACCACAAGTCAAGTTCAACTCGTCATTATTGATTGATCATTTTCGATGTCGTGTTTTGAAAAGTGTAAAGATCACAACCAAAGAAATTTGTAAACCGCAATCAATAACGGTGTCATTTGTAGGTTCGTCGGTGAATGCGGATCGTCCACAGGGAAAGTGAGATTTGATCGATCTTGTTTTAGTTGAGTTGAAAATTAAAAGATATAAGGAAATTGATTCAAGATTTATGAAATTTTAGTTTCAAGAATCATCGGAAACTAGATCTAAAATCAGGAATTAATAAAGTTCAAGATGATATCCAAATTGAATGAATTATCAAGATTTGTGAAGAGGCTTGTAGGAATCGATCCAATCGATAGTGATGATAAAGAATTATGATTACAACTTCTTATCTATTGATGATTTGTTGCTAGATCGATGACGATCAACGAGGTTTAGGGATCTATTGAAGAAACTAGGGTTTCTCCATCATCATCCCTTGTCCTTTCGTTGATTATCATTCAAATTCTAGCCTCTAGGAAATTCAATCATCGATCGTTGATATCTAATTTAGAGCAAAACATTCAAGAAAGTATCTCGCTCAAAACTAGGTCATCGTTGATTCAATTTCCTAGAGTTTACAAGACTCATAGGACTTAAGAATCGTTCAAGAATTTAATCATCATCATCTATCTATTTTCTCGATTCCTCCACAAGCGGAGTTTTCACTTAAACATCATGAAAAAGAAAACAATCAAGAATTGGTAACTCATCATAATGCTCAAATGTAAAGAAAAACAAGATCAAGAATTTTCACCTTTTATAATTCGATGTTTCGTTACAATTCACTCAAAGACTAGAAGAATTGAGGAGGAACTAAATCATCGAACTAGCTTCGCATCGTCTTCTTGAGTCGCGGATCGTCGTGGATCACTTGCTCGGATGAAGATCGGCGTTGCTTCAAAAATGCTTGTTGAATACTTGCTTGAGTAGGTACTCGATGATCTTGATTTGGATCAAATTGTGTCACTCAATTTGTGTGGAATTGATTTGGATCTCACTAGAATTTTACCCTAAAAAATGATGAACAACCTTTGTAATGAAGCCTTGGGTCCCCTTTTATAGTCTTCTCCTTTAGCTCCCCCTAGAAGCTTGATCTAGCTTCCTTTAGATGCTAAGCTAGGTTTAGCTTCCCTTGTAAGCTTGGTAGTTATGAAGGAAGCTTCTAGATTAAGGTAGTTAGTTAGCTTGCCTGAGAAGCTTGGTAGGTATTTAGCTTGCACAACAAGCTTGGCTATTAGAGGAGAAGCTTCTGGAGATCTCTGGAGACTGAAGTGTCTTGAAGAAGTTTGCTATTTGAAAGGAGAACTCTAAGAAAGCATTCGGCCCCCGCTGAGTCAACGCGGCCGCGGATCCGCGGCCGTTTGGTGCATTCTTTTCATGAAACTTTCAGGTTGATTTGGTGCTGATCCTTAGGGCCTTGTTTTATATTTGGAATCTTGTTATACTTTCTTATTCACTGCTAGATCTCAAGTCTTGGACTTGGTGTATTTTTATCAGCACTTTTAGCACTTCCGGCTCTTTTTCCTGGAATTTCCTGCACACAATCTCGAGACAAGTGTTGCGATATATAAAGATCATGCGTGCAATAATAAACACACAATTTCTATCATAATGCTGGTTATAATGTATAACACATGTTATTTGGTATTTTACAGACAAATTGCTAATATGTGCTATATTTATACCAAACACGTTTAGATGATTGCAAATAGTAGGGAAATTGATGCGTTAAAAATGCAATATTTTCGACTGATCAAATTCCCCCAAACTTAATTTTGGTCGTCTCGAGCAAACTTGTTTTATTAGAAAACAGAAGGAGAAAATAAAGAAAAAGAAAAAATAATTAGCACACTTTCGTAGGCAACACGATTACACTAAGCACGTGCAACAAGCCTTTAAACCTCTAGGTGTCCCTGGTAGGAGGAGTGTTGTCTCCTAAGGGTTTTCAGCGGATTGCACCCACAAAATCCCATAATAAAAGGAAGACCGTGAAAGTTACATATAAAGATAAGAATTATAAAAGAATTACTTTGAAAATTAGAGTTTCCAACTACACTAGTTTTTCAGTTGTCATGAGCCCTATCTTAATAGTCATGAAAAGATGCTAGAAATCACATCATCTCTCAATAAAAGATCGCCATTATTCTTCATTCCTACCTTTCTTCCAAACATCGATCATATACCCTACGTGTGTGTAAAAGACATCCCTACACTCGGAGAATTCAATTCAAGCTATCATACTCTTGTCCATCTACCTCAGTACTCTTTTAATCGATGAATATTTAGATGGGATTGCTCACACATTTTTCATGTGACCGTTAATACTTCTTGAGATACTAATCGACCGATTACTTATGTGCTTGCTTATTAGGTGTATTAATATTTTCCTCGTTTTGTACCACCAAAGGCTTAGCAGTGACTCCTAGACCAGTTGGTCTAAGGCACTAGGTGATGAAGCACCTTCGCTATATTTTTTATTGTTGCCTTGGTGATAACAAAACCAGTGTTCATTTTTCTTCACCATTTTATCTTTTATTCGTTTATAAATTCCTTCATATTTTGGTTTTTAGACAAGAGCATTTCAAGGTATCCTCTACTATCCCGAGTTTCAAGACGTGTGTAAGTGCGTATAGTAGGGTATCAACATTCAAATGTTTGGCTTCCAGAATAGGAACTATTTTTCAGACGTATTTTTATCCTTAGATTAGTGACTTCTTTCATCTTACTAACCCTTTGGACAACGGCTCATAACTACTTATTACTAGTTCGTTTAAGAAAACTTCTAATTTTCTAGGTTTTCTTAAATTTTTCTAATCTTTTGGATGTAATTTTTCACTATCTAATTTTTTATTATCTTATTTATGTACAAATTTTTTTTATATGTGTTTTTTTGTGCTTATGCAAGGTATGATACAAAGTGATGCATAAATAAGCACAAACCTCCCCCAAACTTGTTTTCAACAGTGTCCTCACTGTTGCTAACCGCTGGATCACAAAAACCTGTAAGCTTGGGAGGAAATTTATTAATGGGGGCAATAAATATGATCATGAAAATCCTCCCCCAAACCTATTCTTTGTACATAATTTTTATTGTTTTGTTTATATATTTTTTTTATTTTTTTATTTTTGTAAAATGTATGTACAAGTTGACTCACCTCCATTCTAAAGATGCGACAAAATTACCAAGTCATGGAGGTGATGTGGAGGAAAATCAGTGATTCTAAAGTGGCTCCTGTAAAAACAGGAGCTCCTCCGAGGGGTCAGTGGAAAAATACGGTTTTAATTTATGTCCATTAATTTTGAAAATTGTACCGTTTTCAACATTTTCAATCTCAACTGCCCCTTGCGGGTATACATACCGCACAACAAAAGGTCCTTTCCACCGAGATCGTAGCTTACCCGCATGAAGATGGAGTCATGAATCATAAAGAAGGACTTTTTGACCAGGTGTATAAGTTTTTCTCAAAATATTTTTATCGTGAAATACCTTAGTCTGATTCTTTACAATTACAGAATTATCATAAGCTTCATCGCGGAGTTCGCTTAGCTCGTTTATTTGCAGCTTCCGAAAGTTGCAGGCTTGATTTAAGTCAAAGTTAATTTCTCTAATGGCCCACATTGCTTTGTGCTCAATCTCGACCGGAAGGTGACAAGCTTTACCAAACACTAGTCTGTAAGGAGACATCCCTAAATCGCTTTTATATGCAGTTCGGAATGCCTAAAGAGCATCCGTCAATTTGGTTGACCAATCTTTTCGATTTTTAGCAACAGTCTTCTCCAAAATTTATTTAATCTGTCTGTTGCATGCCCGCTTGTTTGAGGATGATAGGGTGTAGAAAGTTTGTGGTTGATTGCATATTTCCGCATTAAAGTCTCGAAAGACCGATTGCAGAAATGTGTCCCGTTATTGCTAATGATAGCGCGTGCGTGTCCAAATCGTGAAAAGATGTTTTCTTTTAAGAACCCAATGACAAACTTTTTTTCATTAGTGCGACAAGGAATAACTTCAACCCACTTTGAGACGTAATCAACTGTAAGCAATATGTACAGATTTCCAAAGGAGTTGGAAAAAGGACCCATAAAGTCAATACCCCAAATGTCAAAAATTTCAACCACTAAGATGGGTTGAAGTGGCATCTTATTTCTCCGGGAAATCCTACCCGTGTGTTGACACTGTGCACAGGTTTTGCAATGATCAAATGCATCTTTGAACAACGTCGGCCAATAGAAACCGCATAGCAAAACCTTCTCCGCCGTCTTTCGAGGACCGAAATGACCCCCACATACCTGATCATGACAAAAAGATAGAACACTCTTGAATTCATTATTAGGGACACACCTACGAATGATCTGGTCAGGACAATATTTAAATAGATATGGTTCATCCCAGTAAAAATGTTTTACTTGGGATAGAAATCGATGTTTGTCATGTTTCGACCATTCGCGGGGAATAAGTCCCGTAGCAAGATAATTCACAATATCCCTGAACCAAGGTTCATCGGATACATTCAAGAGTTGTTCGTCTGGAAAAGAATCATTGATCGGCAGGGTCACAGGTGAAGAAGAGATGCGCGAAAGATGGTCGGCTACAACGTTGTCACATCCTTTCTTATCTTTAATAACAAGATCAAATTCTTGTAATAGAAGGATCCAACGTATTAGCCTACCTTTAGAATCCTTCTTTACCAAAAGATGTTTCAAGGCAGAGTGGTCAGTGTACACAATAATAGGTGAGCCAATCAAGTAAGGCCTGAATTTTTCTAATGCGAATACAACTGCCAAAAGTTCTTTTTCAGTAGTTGTATAATTAATTTGAGCATCGTTCAGGGTCTTACTTGCATAATAGATCATGTGTGGCAACTTTTCAATGTGCTGTCCTAAGACTGCGCCAACTGCAAAATCTGATACATCACACATAAGCTCAAAAGGGTGGTTCCAATCTGGAGAAGATAGAACGGGGGCTGTAGTGAGAGAGTGTTTCAGTGAGTCAAATGCTGCCTCACAATCCGAGTCAAAGTGAAAGGTTATGTCCTTGGCCAAGGGAAGAGTTAAAGGTCTAGCAATTTTGCTAAAATCCTTAATGAATCTCCGGTAAAAGCCTGCATGGCCAAGAAAAGATCGGATATCCTTGACGCATTTGGGATGAGGGAGGTTTTGAATGACGTCTATTTTAGCTTTGTTAACCTCAATGCCTTTCCGTGAAATCACATGTCCAAGCACAATTCCCTCTTGGACCATGAAATGGCATTTTTCCCAATTCAAGATTAAGTTCTTCTCTTTACAACGAGTAAGAACTGCGTCAAGATGAGATAGGCAGTCAGAAAAAGAATCTCCGAATATCGAGAAATCGTCCATGAAAATCTCCAGAAAATTCTCGACCATGTCTGAGAATATCCCCATCATACACCGCTGAAATGTAGAAGGAGCATTGCATAACCCAAAGGGCATGCGTCTATAAGCAAAGGTACCAAAAGGACAAGTAAATGTGGTTTTGTCTTGATCCTTTTTGGCAATAGGGGCCTGGTTATAGCCAGAGTATCCGTCCATAAAGCAGTAATACTCTCGTCCAGCTAAGCGTTCCAACATCTGGTCAATGAAGGGTAGAGGAAAGTGGTCTTTCCTCGTTGCGGCATTGGGTTTTCTATAATCAATACATACACGCCACCTAGTTTGAGTGCGTGTCTGGATTAACTCATTAGCCTCATTTGTTATGACCGTGATATCAGATTTCTTAGGAACGACATGAATTTGACTTACCCATTGGCTATCGGAGATTGGGTAAATGATACCATTGTCAAGGCATTTGACGATTTCTTTCTTCACCGCATCCTTCATTACGGGGTTTAACCGTCTCTGTGGTTCTCTGGTTGGCTTGGCTTCATCCATCAAATGTATATGATATTCAACAACCAAGAGACTAATCCCTTTGATGTCAGCCATAGTCCAACCAAACGCTTGCCTATTAGATCTCAATACCGTCAAAAGCGCATTCTCTTGCTCTGAGGCTAGAGAGGCGGATATGATCACAGGTAAAGACTCATTCTCACCTAAATATGCATATTTAAGATGAGAAGGTAAAAGTTTAAGATCTAATGCTGGCAGAGAAACTATAGAAGGTGGGGTCATCGAATGATATTCAGAGTCATAAAGAAGCTCGTAGCCTGCATATGATACAGACTCGGAAGGTGATGAGTCAAGAGTTTCAGACTCAAGCGTGGAAAATGTGTCCTCACTAAGATGTGACAGATCAAACATTGATGTGCTAGTGTCGTCGAGATCTTCAAAGCAAAGTTCATCAACTTCGCAACTTTCGGGAGCAATCTCGTTAACAGAACAGACATCAAGTATATGAGCAGAGGGTTCAGATGGCTGATTTTCAATTTTATAGATGTTCAGTTCAATTGTCATTTTTCCAAAAAATAGGTTCATTGAACCGTTTCGACAGTTATTGACAGCATTGGAAGTGGCAAGGAATGGTCAACCCAAAATCACCGGAATTTGGTTCCTTGGGTTTGCTACAAGTTGTATATCGAGAACAACAAAGTCCACAGGGAATACAAATTCCCCAACTTTTATCAACACATCCTCCAGTTCACCCCTAGGTTTGGTGATTGATCGGTCTGCCATTTAGAGAGTGCAATGAGCTGGTTTTAACTCTTCAATCCCTAACTGCTCGTAGACAGAGTATGGAAGCAGCTTAACACTTGTGCCAAGGTCAAGTAAAGCACGGTTGATATTTTTACCCCCAATAGAAATCGATATTGTAGGACATCCTAGGTCCTTACGTTTCTTTGGCAACTATGGGGTAAAAGCAGTGCTAACATTATTAGTCATGAAGATCATCTTAGGCACTTGAGTCTTCCTCTTCCTAGTGCACAAGTCTTTGAGAATTTTCGCATAAGCGGGGACTTGTTGAATATCATCTAGGAGAGGGATATTGATGTTAACCTGTTTAAACAATTCCATAATCTTCTCCATATGTGGACTTGATTTGTTTCCCCTTAATCGATTTGGATAAGAAGATTTAGCAATAAGAGATAGGTCTAATATTGGAGAAGGTGGTGTGTATGGAAGTGATCCCAGAATAGGAGTGGGGATCGTCTTTGGTGGACTAGAAGAGGTTTGCTGAGGTGTCGAGCCTTGAGGAAAACGAAGAATAGGCTCGCAAGAAGGTGGTGGGGTAGAAGAACTGGGGTCAGAAGTAGAAGTGTGTGTGGAGGGAAAAGTCTCAGCCGGGGTATTATTGATAGATTTTTCATTATCATCAATCTCTTCCCCAACGTGATTATTCAGCACTCTTCCTGATCTCAACGTTGTGATTGCATTCACATTGTAGTGTTGTGAATTTCCGGGATTCGGTAAGGGTTAAGACGGAAGTTTCCCTTTCTCTCTTGCACTTATTTCAGCTTTTAATTGGGCAATTTGAGCTTCCATCGATTTTAAACTCTCAGCTTGGAGGTCAGAGTTTTTCTCGAATTTATCGAGGGAAGACCTAAATTCAGCCGACATTTGTTTCATGTACATTTCAAAAGTTCGTTCGAGTGAAGAGGAAATATCAGTATTGGTTAAGTGCAAAGGATTATACGGTGCAGGTGTGTTGACTGGATTTTGAAAGGTTTGTGATTGGTAGGGGTGCCGAGTCAGTTGAAATGGCTGCTGTTGTGGTGGAGGACCCCTTTGGAAATTGTTTTGATTTGGAACCGTGTTTTGAGTTTGTTGTTGGTTCCAAGCAAA
Source organism: Agapanthus africanus (assembly GCA_030015575.1). Taxonomy (NCBI): domain Eukaryota; kingdom Viridiplantae; phylum Streptophyta; class Magnoliopsida; order Asparagales; family Amaryllidaceae; genus Agapanthus; species Agapanthus africanus. Next base: position 197,996,129 of record JASDDO010000028.1, on the reverse strand, counting down.
GTTAGGGTGATTCCTCCAACCCTGATTATAAGTGGAAGAATACGGATCATTTCTAGGTCTTTGTTGGAAAGCAGCATTGGTATACTCTTGACTTTGAAACGGAGAATTCAATGGACATTCTTCCGTAAGATGAGATGGATCAGAACAGCATCCACAGACAGTTTTGGGGAGTGACATCTGATTTAGGGAGGCTGCTAAAAATTTATGTTCCATAGCTTTGAGTTTCTTTTACATTGCTGCCATTTCAGCTCTAACTCCTATGGAAACATCAATTTGGTGAATGCCACCCCTAGACGAAGACTGGTTTACACTCTCCCACTGTAAAGATTTTTCAGCGAAATCTTCTAAAAATCTCCAGTCTTCACCATCATCTTTAGTCATGAAGGTGCCTTGACACATGGATTCAAGGTTCTGTTTTGTGGTAGGATTAATGCCCTCATATATGATTCTGCACAGATCCCATCTAGGGATTCCATGATGTGGACATTGACCTAACAGATCCTTGAAGCGTTCAAAACACTTCGAGAATGGTTCATTTGGAAGCTGGGTAAATTGATTTATTTCGCTACGGACTCGAGCTGTTTTATGATTTGGGTAGAATTTCTTTAGGAAATCTGCGACGAGTTCATCCCAGTTTGAAATAGAATGTGCGGCTGTGTTATAAAGACACTTCTCGGCTATATGGTATAAAGTGAATGGGAGAAGACGTAGACGCATAGCATCCACAGAAAGCTGTGAAGTACCCATCATAGCGCATACATTTTCAAATTTGGTAATAAAGACATATGCGTCTTCAGACTTGAGACCATGATATTTGGGTAGAAAATTGATGTATTGGGGTTTGATTTCAAAATTGTCCCCATTGGCTGGTGGAATGGTGAGACGGGTCGAAAGAGGACCTCGCATAGGATAGCATCTCTGTTGGAGAGAGATGCGGGGCAGATTTTGTGCACCTGGGGACGGTGGCAGAGTAATGTTAAAGAAGTTCGATGGAGAATTGTCCATCGAAGTGGGTGTGGTAGTGGATAAAGAAAAAGTAGACGTAGAATTACCGACTTCGGAGTCGATAGGAGGAACGCGGACAAGACGGGCACTAGAATCCCGTGTCCAGCCGAGCATGCACTAAATGGTTTAGCACAAGTGGCAGCGTTGTGATAATTAAGGAAAAAATGAGTTTGGTGTTTGGTTTGAAATAGACGGATTTTTGAAAAATCAAATCACTACCAATGCACAAGCAACCCTAAGTCTAGTGGTCACCTAGGTCAAGTCTTTAGACCGCTCCTAGACTTCCAGAAGACAAGTCATAAGATAGATCCTCTACTTTCTCTTTGTCCCTCCTGTGGCCAGGTAAGTGGGAGGTTCTCCACTATGTAAGTAGTGGGCCTAATTAAGTAACCACTTGCCTTAGACACACTTGCCTTAGACACCACAAAAGAAACGCGGATAAGCAATAGATTACCCATGACCTCCTTCTGTCCTAAGTGAGCGCGACAGTCTTTAGAGTCATGTCTAGATATTTATTAGTTAATGAGGGTAATGCGGATGCAATTTTATGATTTTTGGGTCTTAGGAAGGGTAATGAACTCACCACCTAATCTGAATTTGGTCTTTGCCCCTTAATTTCCGTATTAAAAATGCAAACAACCAAGATTAAACACGCAACAATTTTTCTTTTTGCGTCGCTGCGAATTTTTGCAAAGAAATCTGCAGAAATTGGTTAATGGACAGAGCAGGGAGGAGATAAGAATGTAAGAAGTATACCTGAAAAGTTTGGAACAGTGAACCACTAGTCTCGCCGCAGAACCGCCGCGAGAAGCACTATAATGCCGCGGAAACGCGGTGGTATGATGAGATCTCTGCACAAAAATTGCTGCAGATGCTCCTGTTCACTCACTGAACTCTCTGAGATGCTCTGAAAATTTTTCCTTTTGCTCTACAGATTCCAGATCTCCTTGCAACAAATCACAACAAATCGTTAAACGCTTAGGCAAATTTTGATCTAAAAAACTGATAGAATAATAAATTTTCTAACTCAAATTACAAACACGAACAAATTAGCACACTATCCCCGGCAACGGCGCCATTTGATTGATCATTTTCGATGTCGTGTTTTGAAAAGTGTAAAGATCATAACCAAAGAAATTTGTAAACCGCAATCAATAACGGTGTCATTTGTAGGTTCGTCGGTGAATACGGATCGTCCACAGGAAAAGTGAGATTTGATCGATCTTGTTTTAGTTGAGTTGAAAATTAAAAGATATAAGGAAATTGATTCAAGATTTATGAAATTTTAGTTTCAAGAATCATCGGAAACTAGATCTAAAATCAAGAATTAATAAAGTTCAAGATGACATCCAAATCGAATGAATTATCAAGATTTGTAAAGAGATTTGTAGGAATCGATCCAATCGATAGTGATGATGAAGAATTATGATTACAACTTCTTATCTATTGATGATTTGTTGCTAGATCGATGACGATCAACGAGATTTAGGGATCTATTGAAGAAACTAGGGTTTCTCCATCATCATCTTTTGTCCTTTCGTTGATTATCATTCAAATTCTAGCCTCTAGGAAATTCAATCATTGATCGTTGATCTCTAATTTAGAGCGAAAACATTTAAGAAAGCATCTCGCTCAAAACTGGGTCGTCGTTGATTCAATTTCCTAGAGTTTACAAAACTCATAAGGCTTAAGAATCGTTCAAGAATTTAATCATCATCATCTATCTATTTTCTCGATTCCTCCACAAGCGGAGTTCTTACTCAAATATCATGAAAAAGAAAACAATCAAGAATTGGTAACTCATCATAATGCTCAAATGTAAAGAAAAAGCAAGATCAAGAATTTTCACATTTTATTATTCGATATTTCGTTACAATTCACTCAAAGACTACAAGAATTGAGGAGGAACTAAATCATCGAACTAGCTTCGCATCGTCTTCTTGAGTCGCGGATCGTCGTGGATCACTTGCTTGGATGAAGATCAGCGTTGCTTCAAAAAGTCTTGTTGAATACTTTCTTGAGTAGGTACCCGATGATCTTGATTTGGATCAAATTGTGTCACTCAATTTTTGTGGAATTGATTTGGATCTCACTAGAATTTTACCCTAAAAAATGATGAACAACCTTTGTAATGAAGCCTTGGGTCCCCTTTTATAGTCTTCTCCTTTAGTTTTTCCTAGAAGCTTGATCTAGCTTCCTTTAGATGCTAGGCTAGGTTTAGCTTCCCTTGTAAGCTTGGTAGTTATGAAGGAAGCTTCTAAATTAAGATAGTTAGTTAGCTTGCCTGAGAAGCTTGGTAGGTATTTAGCTTGCACAAGAAGCTTGGCTATTAGAGGAGAAGCTTCTGGAGATCTCTGGAGACTGAAGTGTCTTGAAGAAGTTTGTTATTTGAAAGGAGAACTCTAAGAAAGCATTCGGCCCCTACTGAGTCAACGCGGCCGTGGATCTGCGACGGATCGGCCAATTCGGCCGCGGATCCGCGGCTGTTTGGTTCATTCTTTTCATGAAACTTTCAGGTTGATTTGGTGCTGATCCTTAGGGCCTTGTTTTATGTTTGGAATCTTGTTATACTTTCTTATTCACTGCCAGATCTCAAGTCTTGGATTTGGTGTATTTTTATCATCACTTTTAGCACTTCCGGCTCTTTTTCCTGGAATTTCCTACACACAATCTCGAGACAAGTGGTGCGATATACAAAGATCATGCGTGCAATAATAAACACACAATTTCCCTCATAATGCTGGTTATAATTTATAACACATGTTATTTGGTATTTTACAGACAAATTGGTAATATGTGCTATATTTATACCAAACACCTTTAGATGATTGCAAATAATAGGGAAATTGAAGAGTTAAAAATGCAATATTTTCGACCGATCAATTATCTTGAATTAATTTAGACCCATCCATATGAGCCTTTGAAAAAGGCCAACAAGGTTATACGACTGTCCTAGATAATTATATCTTAATGTAAAAGACAAGCAACATGTAACTACCGCACACTACGACTTGACAAAGGCCAACAAACGCAGCACGAATATCAAGTACTACTTATCTGAAATGACGGAGGGCTACGGTTGGTTTTTGGTGAAAAAACCTTTAACGCAATGAACTTGATATCGTTGAAAGAAACTAGTGATATTGAAATGAGCGGTTCAAGCTTAATTTCGAAAACTTTTGGTTTTGTGAAAAACCGAGTAGTTTTGAAAAGAACCGAGTGGTTTTGAAATTTGATTCCAACATCTTTTTAGGTTTATTTTCTTGCATTATCTAGAATTAATGTGGTCCCATCAATTAAGCATATGCATCATAAAAAACAATGAAAATAGAATGTATGTACATGCCACCCGCATTCGCCACGGGGTGCTGGTACTTCACCGTAAGGTTATTTAACTTATGGCAGTGCATGGGCAGCGCTAGCTTGGGTGCAAAACATATACAATATTTATATATATCATCACAGGTAGGTAATAAACATCACAGGCATGTGATAAACAAGATGGAATAATGGATAAACTAGAAGCCCTATGTCATTTGAGCCGCAAACGAAAACCAACGTTCGATCCGCAAACGAAAACCAACGTTCCTCGGTCGTGTAGATAGCTCGAACATCACCTGAACCAAAGACCCCTGCGAACGTGGCAAGCTACCCGTCAATTCTAGAAGTGAGGCAACCATCACTCAATGAAATGAGTGGGCCACCTGCCACTTCCTCGAATCCGGTAACTTGGGTGCTCCACCTTGGGTCTATCCTACACCCCTACAAGTGCGGCAAATTACCCGCTAATTCTAGAGCGAGACGGCTCGAACTCACTACTGTGAGATGACCACATAGCACAATCTAGAACTCGGCTATTCAACCACTTCACCATGGGTTATCCTAATACAAAAATGAATTAATATTCAATGGTAATATCGACCTCAATCCGGTCGTGTTCCAATAAAATAATACGCATTAAGCGGTAACGACAGCCACAATCCAGCCGCTTACCCCGAATAAATGAATATAAATTCAATTCTACGGTGAGGGGCTATCCACCATAACTATCTGTCTAATCCATCACAAGATATATAACAACAGCACAAGCAAGTATTTGCAACCCCGCCTAATCGACCTATACCAATTAGACGACGTATACAAACACATATACGAACTAAAGATAAACAACGATTCAAAAGTTTTGAGTTTAAAACTTTCTGTGTTACCCGAAAATAAAAATAACAGTAAATGAAATCTGGGCCAAAACAAACATAACCAAAAACCAAGTTTTAGTGAGAATAAGACCCTGGAAAAATTTAGGGACCATAAGAGAAAAAAACCGACCAGGTCGGGAATTTTGAGGGTTTGGGCGGTTTTGTTTAAGAATCAGGTCCCCATTTTTCTTCCCAAGTTTTTACATCTCATAACAAGCTCTCTGCAATTGTTTATAAAAAATTCGAACAGAAACTAGGTTTTTGGGTTTTAAAAAACCTAAATTTTTTAGTTTCGAAACGTAAACATCGTCTACTACTAGTTCTAGTATTTCGGTGGCTCTGATACTATGTAAGTAGACGCTCGTGCTCGTGCGACTAATTAGCGACTAAGGCGTTATACAAAATAAAATTTTCTAAATAAAGAGCACGAACTTCTACGACCTAGAATCGATTCCAAACACTAAACTAGTTAACAAGGAGTTTAACTACTCGGTTGGTGGTTAGCTATCTTGGTAGTCGTGTCATTCGTCTTCTTTCCACTTGTTTAGCTCTTAGGTCCACCGGGAACGAGCTTGGGAGTCGGTCATCCTTGTCGAAGATGATCCACCTGAAAGAAACCCTAGCTAAGGCTTTAGCTCCACACTAAAATAATAAGTGAAAAAACTAGTGAATAAGACATGCTAGGAATTGGTCACCAGACATGGAGTAGTGTTAATCTCTAAGTTTTCTCTCTTTTCTTATTCCATTCTCTATTTTCTAAAACTCAAGAGAGGAGGAAGAAGAAGCTAATTGTGAAGATGAGCAAGCATGGCAAAAAGAAATCTTATCTTATCCTTTATCTTTTTCTTTTTCTTTTTCTCTTTTCTTTTATGTTTGAAAATGGGTGGAATTTTAACACACCATAGTGAGTCACGAGCCCACACCATTCTAACATAATCAAGAAGAGAAGAGAAGAGAAGGGAACCTCCTCATATGCACACTAATACATACACACACACACACACACAAATACACTAATACAAGTATATGCTACAAATACATACACCCGTATTCGTATCAAAATATATACACATGTATTCGTATAAAATACGAATACACGTATTTGTATTAAGATAAAAATATCCGTATTTATAACAAGACACAAATATCTATATTTATACAAATACTTGTATTCATATAAATACCGTATTCGTTTAAAATACAAAAATCGTAAAAGTGAGATATAATACTAGCTCACATTTCATCCAAATGTGATAATCTGGTCATCTTTCAAACCGGCTAGTATTAACAAAATATCCGATACGTGTACAAAAACATGTATTTAATTGAAGCAATGTACGTATCAAAATACGTACACTATATCGTTTCGCCTAAGCTGGGAAACAATCTATGTGGGACTCTAAAGACTCGATAATAGGCTAGCAGTGGGTTTAACCACAAGTACGTCAGCGGCATTACCTATACGTAACAGCTGTCCAGGTATTGAACGAAAAGAAAGGTCGACATGAAAACTCGTCCATGTCCCTACTAAGCATGAAAGTGACAACCTCCGTACAGTCTGGTCTCTTCGTCTGAGAGTATCACATATCGGGTCTAGGGGTGGAAAACGTCAGACCCCTAATAACTTGATAAGTCGTGTCGATGTGGCTCAAAACCATCCCGAGATACTATTGATCTCACAATCAGTAAATCTCAAGTGCCTTAGCTAAGATCTTATGGTGATGATCAATCGAACACTACGCAACATCGACTCCCTATACCGGGAGAGATGAATCCCTTCTATCGCTCACTGCCCCTAAGTGCTTCAGGACTGTACCCAACTAAAACCTGTTTGCATAATCTAAGTATAGTAGAAACACACTCAAGACTAATGACGATGTCAGGTCTAAAGACTAACCTGTACCTATGTCACCAGAGAATCGCTATCTGACGATAGGTATATTACCATCTAGAAGTTCTCGGCGAGTCCATCCAGTGTAACTCATAACCTAATGAGCACCTGTATACTATCTTTAGTGTCGTACAACAATGGTTGTGGGACAGACCACCTTCCCTAACGGGAATAAGCAACATATATACTAGTCTACTCCGGAGTATCGATGTTCTGTCTCGAAACTCCAACGACCAGGGAAAATTTTAAGGATGTGCTTATAGACTATCTAGACCACACGAGTATGATCCATCACAACTCTAATAGTCAAGCAAAGATCCTACGGGTTTTACTAACATGTATTCGAGATGCATAATAATAAAATAGAACATATACACATATTGAGGTAAAGACAAACCAGATAACATACTATCATATCGAGCAAGACTGTCCTGTATATATATATCCCAAGCATCCACATGTAATATACAATCCTATACTATACAATAATGGCTTCTAAGGCATATACATCCAACAGGCAGTTTTCACAGCCGCCCCGGTTTTTGTCGTGGGGTAACCATGTCCTTGGAACCTTACGAACTCCAATTGAGCAGGAGCCCTAACCCTTTTATTAGCTCTGTATCTAAGCAGTTTCTATCTTAACTTTTCAGTTTTGAGGTCTTGGTGAGCATCTTCCTTCTTGGTATCCATCGTGGGTTGACTGACGGAGAGCCTAGCGAGGGCGTTTATGAAAACAGCCTTAGAAGGGGTGTATAAGGCGTTATAGTAAACATAGAGTAATTTTTACGAAACAAGGAAATTATGCAGCGGAATAAAGAAAATCTAAAATACTAACTATCATAACCACAGGATCACAGAAACTAAATTGACACAGAGCATTGTTATCGAGGTTCACCAACTTTGTGGCTAATCCCCACCTGAGAATTCCTGCTCAGTATTCAACACACAATCCAGTGACTCCTTGGGGTGGAGAAACCAAAATCTTTTTCCAATCTCATATCCGAACTTTTACAATTGCAGGCTGTTAATCACCTAGACTTTTTTCCAGGCTCAAGTCCAAACTTTTACAATATGAAGATCTTAGACCTTTCTTCACTAGATCGTATAAGATAAGATTTTACAATCTTAATAAACCAACTCTAACAATCCTAACGATCTCAAAAGATAAATCAAAGTTTTGATTCAAGGAGGCGAGGGATTATATTTTGAAGATTAACAAAAGTTTAAAAACAAATTCAAAGAAGTTTTTAAGATTAAATAAGTTTAAAAACAATCGCTTCTTCGAAAATTTTAGAGATCTTTCTTTTCTATAAGAATAGAAAAATTCTAATGGCTCTACAAAGATCTCTCCTGTCTAAAAAAAAAGAGTAGTAAAAAACTTGAGAACAAGAAAGGCAAAGTTTTCACCAAAACTCCAGAATAAAAACGTTCAAAGAATGAATTGGTGTGAAAACTTGAGAAAATAAGTCCTATATATAGAATTATGAAAATAGATGGTTGGGACAATTATTACAACTGCCCCAAAAAGATAGGATAGTTAGTGGCAGTTTATAACCGTTAGGAATTAAAAAATACCATCAAAATTCAATTGAAAATTTTTAAAAACCTGCAATTGTCGTTCATCATAGACGTCTATAGGACGTCTATAAGGGACGTCCATATCTGATATCTTCAGATACAGGATTATGAATTTTAAAGGAAAATTTAAAATAGATTTTGGTGTTTGGAAATTGATATAGAAAAACTTGATGCTAAACATTTGAGATCGACTTGACTCTAGACTCAAATAAAGTAGAAAAGTCTTGAATGTCTTCGATATGTGACTTCTCTGTTTATAGCCTTTGAATGCATATTGAGTGCGTCTGAGTCTTGAATGTCTTGAAATGTCAGTTGCGATATTGAGTGTCCTTATGCTTAAATAACACCAGTTGTATAGCATTTTGACTAATCTGACATGGTTTGTAGTTATATACTATATTTGAAATACGGTTTTATAAAATAATCAAAACACAAAGAGAATAATATACTAACAATCTTCCCATTTTTGCTATTTTAAAAAACATACATAAAATAATTTGAAAATATATTCATATGCTCCCCCTTAATATATGCTCATTATTTCTCTCCCTTTTTGAAAATATCAAAAATTTGTAAGTATGGAGAAGAAATACGAAAAATAAGAAAGCATAGTAACAGGTATTTTTTTTATAAAATGTGATAATAAAAAATTTATTACAGATGCATAATAACAACTTAGACTTAAGTTTCTAATGCAAACCACAGATAAACCTAGACAAGGGCAAATACAAGCAAATCTATAATCCTAATACATAAAATCTGAAAAAATAAAAGAACTACGCATCATGTCTGGCTGTGGAGGCTGGTCAACATCCATGTGAGGGTGATACTGAAATGGATGCGGTGAAGGATATGAAGTGTGAGCCTACTGATAATCGAAGTGGTAATGGAGATAAGCTTGGGTTTCATCTAGGCGGGTGTTAAGATTGTCGAAATGATTGTTGAAATTTAGATTCAAATCATCGATTCGTTGGAAGAAACAGTTTTCAAATTCTTAAAAATTGTAAGGAAGTGGTTGTTGTGATTCGGCTACCGGAAGAGAATGTGGTGGAGATTGATGTGGATGAGATGGAGCTTGCATGTCATAATCCTCTAACCTCATGAGGCGGATATTATAGAAACTGAAATGTTTTTCGACGGACTAAATAGAGGAGTCTGTTAAACGTCGAAAATAGAGACGAAGTGGGATAAAACGTCATGCCTGAATTTAGGGGTAGGTGCTATTTGGAAAAAAAATTCCACCTCTCCGAAGATACCAAGTTGATTTATGGTACCATATATCGGAGGTTTGGACAGATGCGACTGATATAGCATGATTTTATCAGATTCCCCCTCGTTTTTGAAGAGTTTTTGATTGTGGGAACGCTCTTCCCTGTATGCGCAAGCCTCTGCAGTTAATTACATTAACGCATTGTGATAACAAATTTCACCTACTTCAGTAGGTCACTTCGTGTCATGTTGTATATATATTGTTTATTATGGTAGCCCGTGGATTGTATACAGAGACTAGTTTATGTCATCGCCCGTAGGTCCAAATCCATATATTATATTTAGGTTTGAACCTAGGTCGTATGAGCCTATGGGCTCAATTTATTTTAGAAACATGGTTAAAGATCATTAAATCTTGTTAAGATCTATTAACAGAAGTGAGCATATGGGCTCGGTTATGATGAGCAATATAAGCTCAAGGAGTATCAAGTTTTAAGGGCTCAGCCTATATTGGGACTCATTCTTGAGCTTTTCATCATCTAGCAGTGCTAAGCACTTATTCTTTTGACAATGGGTGCTCAGGTTTGGGTGTTGTCCTATCAGTGCTAAGCACTTTCTTTACACGGCGTTCACGTGGATATCACGTGAAGCGCTCAATTTTAAACACTCGCGTATATGTTACGTGAGGCGCTGGGTCCTTTTTATAGGCGCTCACGTGTGTAGCACGTGAGGCGTTGTCTTTATGGGCCTTCTATGCACTCACATGGGTGTCACGTGAGGCACTATTTTCATAAAATCTTTTAAGCGCTCACGTGGATATCACATGAGACGCGGTGTCCTTTAGAGATTAAATCACTGCTTATTATTTTGAGAAACGTTTAAATTTTGTTAAAGGTATTTTGGCTATTAACGATCACCAAGATCGCTGTTTTAAAGATTTAGGATCAGATTTTTGAGAACTAAGTTCTTATATTCCTTTTTTGTGCAAACTAAGTTCTTTGAAGGGTTAAACCCTGTTTTCTTAAAGGAATTAAATTCCTGCAATGTAGATTCCATTTTTTTATGTTTCTTTTCTCATGTTTAGTTTTCTCCTGGATCTTGAGTCTGAAAAACAAGATCTTCTCGATGAAAATTAAATTCTCAACTTATGGGAGATTTGTCTTGCGGATCTCAGATCTAGAGAAATAAATAAGTTCTTTATAAAGGATTAAACCTTTATATCTATATATGATATGCAAAGGAGATGGTTTGATCTCTGCTTTTTCTCTTTGCCTAGGGTTTGAAAGGAGCAAGAAGATTTTCTTCAAAAAATAGAATTAAATTCTCGGTTGCAGCATTTATCTCTTTTTGCAGAAGTTTATAGAGGGTTTTCTCTCTATGAGACTTAAAGTCTCGGGTCCTTTATATAGGTGAGGAAAAACTATTGATTAGTTTGAGAAAATCTCTCATTGAGATATATCAATTGATTTAATTGATCTCAAAAATCATTCGGGAAATTTTGTCCACCGTTGGATTTTTTATCCAATAGCTTTCTGTTTAACAGAAAATATCTTATGTTGGTTTTAATATGATTAGGAAAATATTTTCCTAACAATGGGTGTTCTGATTTGATCGGTGATATTGTAATCATCGTTGGATTTTAAATCCAAAGGTTCTCTATTTAACAGAGAAAATCTTTATAGTTTTAGAAAGGTCAGGGGAAGATATTTCCCGAATAGAATTTAATTCTATCTGAAGCTAGCACTTTAAACAGGTGTGCACATGTGGCTTTCACACGAGGGTTGTTATATATAAACAATAGCAGCGCTTACATGCTTTTCACGTGAGCACTCACGTGTTTAACATGTACGGCCCTATTTGGGTTTTGATTTATTTCTATCCAACGCTCACATGCTTTGCATATGAGCGCTCACATGTTTAACACGTGAGGCTTATATCCCAGGGTTTAACCTTATTGAAGCCGGATGCACGTGAGCTCTCACATGCTTTGCATCTAAGAGGCTATTTCATCGGATTTAATCCTCCTTGATACCGGTGGTCACATGCTTTGCATGTGGGCGCTCACGTGCTTTGCACATTGAAGGGTTTTATTTCCTCTTCTTGTTCTCTTTTTTTATAAAGTAACAAATGCCCCCCAGCGTTGCTCTTACGTGCTTTGCACGTGTGTCCAACGGTGTCATCTTTACGGCCATTGGATCACCTAAGGAAATCGGAGATTCGAATCGATCCCGTCATGCCCTATAAATAGAGCCTTTGGCTCTGAAGGGGCTACTATTTTTTCATCCTCTTCATTGAGTTTTTTCTCGAGAATTTAATTCTCGCTCAGAGCTTAGTTCTCTGCCCTCAAAAATTCCTTTGAACAAGGTCGACTCTGCCAAAATTTTTACTAAGGATCATGAACATAGCTTAGCTCTTAACATATTTTGGAAATTTCCGAATTTTAAATCCATTAACATATTTGACAGAGTTTAGCTCTTGTTCTTGAGCCGATCACTTGGAGATCTTTAAAAAGTTGTTTTTTTGTTTCTTTTAGATCATAGATCTTGATGTCCTGATCGAGGGTTCAACTCAATGGACATTCTTGAGTTTATCGTTGATATTTCTCAGGGATTTACCATGTTGTCTATCTTGACATTTTAGAGATTTTTGGAATTTAATTCCATTGTTCAATCTACGAACTTCCCAATGTAGGAACTTCGGGATTTAGAATCCCACAATTATCTTCTTGTTTGAAGAGCTTATCTCTGATTTGACATTTTGAAAGCTTCCTTTATTAGGAATTTTATTCCATTAACTTTCTTTCATTGTTCTTATATTTTCCTCTTTAGGGTTTTCAGGGTTTTAGTCCCAGTCTCTAGATTTGAGAAATTTTATTAAAAAGGACCCACTTTTGGGATATAAGGAGTTTAACTCCATCGGTTTGTTTATTGTGAATCCTTTTTTACTCCCACAATAGGCACATGCTCTATTATTAGTGATCCGCCACTTTGATTTTGTGGGGTCCACTAGCTTTGGAGCTAGTAGTCCCACAAAATAAACTCACGTCCTTTTTCTGATGATTCTTTTGTTCTTTATTAGATACAATGGCTTCAATTCCCTACTTCCCTTAAACTTGTTTAAAAGTTGCTTTTCCGCAATCACCTTCAGATGAGAAAGTGATGGTCAAGATCAAGAGACATGACAAGAATGAAAAGAACCTTCTCTTATGGGGGCCTAGTACGGTCACATTATATGGGGCCGCCGTAGATTCACCTATAGGGAACCAATAGAGCCTATCCACTCAATTCGGTATACAAAGCGTCCTTGTACTGCTTACGTGATAGAAGCGGTTAACTGGACCCTTAAAGGTTGGCTTGAGCCATCGTCGACGGGGATACCTAACTAACCTCCGGAGGCTATTGACATTCTAGGATGCCGGTATGCCAAGGCGAAGATCGACCTTGAGGGCAGGTCTATAAGATAAGCGTCACCCCATGACATCCAGTGGGCTACCTCCATTGGACTCGCTACATTTTCTCCTCCTAACGGTCTCGGTTGCAAAAGGCTGGTCTGTACCAGGCATTGTATGCTTCGCTGTTTTATTTCCATACTCTCCACGTCTGGTGGATTAAGGTTTTTATAAACCAATGGAATCTCCCTATGAATACATCTTTATTGGGAGACCGAGAGGTTTCCATTTCGCTGGAAGAGTCGGGAAGTTTCTGGATTTCTGATCAGGGGAGAGCATTACGAGGAGTTGCTACCCCTGGACGTGTATATTTTTGCCACAGCACCAGCTATGCTGGAGGGACTATCTACTGAGAACGCTGTTCGACATAAATATCCAGGCCTGATTAAGGTATTGAATATCTATGAGAGCCTATTTGTGGCATCTGGTGGGTAAAGAGTTAGGTTCGGAGATTTCATCACTCGCTTCCTTCGTGCCGATGTCCTATCTAAGAAGGCCCCTAAATTTGCAAGGATTGAAGATCCCTTTGGGTTTGTCTTGAAGAAACTACCAGCCAATGAGGTGGATTTTCCACGGTTCTATATTCCGAACATGTCAGCCGTTGCTATTAAGGATATTGTTGCTGCTGGTATAGACAAGAAAACATTCTTTATAGGTTTCATCAGTATTTGGTTCGCAATGCCTATGCATTGACGGTTTATGAGGGCCTCTATCTTCTACCCCGCGCACCATGTTACGACTCTGAATTTACTGTACGAAAATATTTCAATTTAATGTAAAGAAAGGAGTTTGCAAGCCTGAGTACAATTTAAAAGTTAATTTTGTTTGCAAGAAATAACTTATAGCTCACTGGTAAAGCCTGGCACGGCTGTGACGTAGCCCCTGTGTTCGAACCCAATCAGACACATTATAATTTTTCTGGTTTTCTTTTAAATTTTTTTTGGAAGCCAAAAAGTTTACACGTGCAATGCACATAAAAATGAAAAGTCTGGAAAATAAACATGTGCAAAAGGGTATAAATACAGACATGGAAAGGTGTACACAATTCACGGGCCCCAACCCACAAAATGACCGGCGAGATCGGCTCTAGGGCCGGCACCGACGGACCCTCCGTGACAAATGATGCCCGGGCATTGCACACTAGTCGTTTCCCCTACCCCCATTACCCCTGCACTGTTTGATTACTCTGCAATCGAACAGAGATCCCTCAATTCCCCAATTTATCATATTTTAATGCATTTTAATTTACCATTTTTGTAACGACTCTGATTTTTCTGTACGAAAATTTTTAAGTTAATGTACAAAAACGAGTTTGCAAGCCGGAGTACACTTTATAAGTTATTTTTGTTTAAGAACAGCAAGAAATAACTTGTAGCTCATTGGTAAAGTCTTGCACTGCTGTGACGTAGCTCCTATGTTCGAATCCCATCAAGCAACTTATATTTTTTCTGAATTTTCTTTTAAACTTTTTGGAAGCCCAAAAGTTTACATGTACACTGAACATAGAAATGAAAAGACAAAAAATTAAACATGTGTAAAATGTTGTATACACAGAGTAGGACACATGGAAAGAATCCAACAGCTCCATTCACACAATGGACCAGCGAGATGCTCTGAATAGCCGGCGGCGACGGGCCCCCGTGGGTAAAAAGACACCCTGTTTTTCCCACATGACCCTTGGCCTACCCCCATTACCCCTGCACCGTTTGATTTCTCTGAAATTAAACAGAGACTTCAATTTTTTTTAGATCATATTTAAATGCATTTTAATTCATTCTTTCAATTCCAAAATCCTAATTCCACACTATAAATACAACCCCATACCCTAGTCCTTCCTCATTCTGAAAATTCTAGCCAAAACCCTCAAATTTTCTAAGTACAAGAAGAGTATAAGTGGAGTTAGCCAAAGGCCAATGTCCGGCAAGGAATCGAGGAAATTTCGGCGACTCCGCGATACCACGATGACTAATCCCTCTCCTTCTACCTTCTCTTCATCCAACCAACTCATAAGTCCCTTCTAATCCTTCCCCTTCTCCTCTAAAACTTCTTTTTCATAAAATATGTCGGAAGTGGAGTTAACACCGACATCTTCTTTTTAAACCTCTAAAATTACACTCTTTCTTACATTTTCTTCATGCATATTCTTACACAATGTTTATTATCACATAAATAATGTTTAGAATCAACTTTCACTCTAAAACATCATGTAATATAACTTTAATTTAACTGATACATGAAAATACCATAAACTTTATATACGACATCTTTTATTTCTTTGTTTGAATATACCTCTAGTAAACTTCACAGGGTAATGACCTACCCTTCACATACACATATGTTTCCATAGCACGATATACCTTGAACATATTTTTGTTACCATATTTCATCAAAATGCCATGTAATATAAAAACGGTTTTCTTTTAAATAGTATTATTAAACTCTTTGCGATTATGCCTCTACAACCCATTTGTGAACCTGTTATTGGATGGTACGGATTATCGCACATCCTCGGGCTACTAGAGCGAGATGCAGACCTCCTCACGGAGTATTCGGTCTTAAAAGAATTTTAATACGATTTTTAAGAAAAACAATTTTTTTTTACTTAATAATAAAATTAATTTTTAATAATTATATAAATATTATTAAACCACATATTTTCAAAATATAATAAAATTCCATATTTTCTAGAAAATAAAAGAATGACAGGTTTCATCAAAATACCTTCAAGTTATCCAAAAGTCAAGTTTTACAGTAAAATACCTTGAACTATCCAAGCTAAACTATTATCACTAAAATACTTCACATTCTTAAAATTCACAATTATGGAAAACCTAAATAATATAAATAAATACTCGAGATTATTTTGAAAGTATATAAAATATTTTTCATAAAACCCCCTCGAGTTATATAAAATTACAATTAAGGACTTTAGTAAATATAGGTTTAAGCGGGATCAATTCTCTTGATCCTCAGGGAGCCGGAGAAAGTGAGTGCTTGCATATTCATGGTAGAAAAACTTAACGGAGTTATTAATGGTAATTGTATTGGAAAAAGATACAAATCCTGCCGTCCATGTGAAGCAGTTACCGATAACGCCCGAATCTAACTCAGGATCCAAATCAGTTTAAAGTGTCTGACTCAAATCTGAGTCTAACTCAAATCGGAATCCAATTCAACATGAATCCAATATACCAAACATGTATACTTGAACCTGAATCTGAATACCAGAACAATATCAACATGCAAACATGATTTGACTTGACCGAACCATGGGTATAACTTGACTTGATTACGTGACTACTTGTTTACATCCTGAACCTAATTACATGAACAACTTGTATCCATGGTCTCGGCAAGTCTGATTACTATAATTCAATACAATACATTACGGGGTATAACTGTAAGTTCACGGCAGCGCCCCGGCCGTCTGTCCGAGGCCAAAATGCGGAAACGAAAACTATTTTCTATTTCTTTAAAACCGGCGCTACCGCATACTATAAAACCCAGATCGGGCCATTAACCTAATGCTAGCAAACTAGAGAATGGGTAGAAAACTATACCGAGCGATCCGTGTCCTTCGGTCTTCGGCCTCCATCCTGATCTCCTCGCTGAAAGGGCACCACATCGCCGGGTCCTTTTACGGGCTCCGACCTCTGGACCGAGGCAACTCGGACACGAACTTGGCGAGCCGACGTGTCCCAGAATGCTTTAGGCTAAGTGTAGAATCATTTGTCTCAAAGGGGTTGTGAAGTTGCCATTAATGGAGGGAAGAGGAAAAATGAACTTTGGAAAAATGGAGCTCTCATTTTTCTTGCAAGGAATGAAAATGAGAATACAACTCCTCACCCAAAAATCTCACTCCCTCTCTCTAATATGTGGCCGGCCAATACTAGAAGGTGGAGGGAAAAAGTTGATTGAAAAAACAAGTGAGGAAAATGTGTGATAACAAGAAGAATATGTCACACCAAGGTCTTGTTTAAATCCAATCAACTCTCATCTCCATTTAATGCAAACCATGATAAGCTAAAAAGAATCTAAAGATGCTATAACCATCATAAACCCTCCACATACAAATAACACCCTCCAAATGGCTAATTTGCACATTTGCAAATTAGTCCCTCCATGGAAAATTCAGCCAAGCATGGAAGAAAGAAAAACAGGCTGAAACGGAATGGAAACTGGCAACTCCAAAAACTGATCCGGTAATAAATTACAGGAAAACCCCGTGACCGTATATACATACCCGCATTTGTATTCCGACCGAATACAAATGCAATGAGACAAAATCTACACTGTACAATACTAGGATCCGGCTTAAACCAAAACCCGCTAGTATTATCCGTCCGATCATGATCCGTGCAATACCGCACGTATATGATCGAACCCTACCATATATCCATACGGCCTCTACAGCGTTTCGCCCGAAACTTGAGAAACTGTCTGTGGGGGACTCTAAAGACTCATCAATACTTTGGCTGTGGATTTAACCACTAGCACGTCAGAGGTATTAGCCATACGTAACGGGATACCAGGTATTGACCAAAAGGGACGTCGATGAGCGAACTCATCCTGACACCCTACTGATCCTGTCAGTGACAATATCCGAATAGTCCGGTCCGTTCGTCTATGAGCATCGCATGGCGGGCCTAGGGGGTTGGTAAAAAAGCGGTACAAGTCGTGTCGGAGTGTAGCCCAGAACACCCTAAGATACTACTGGAATACCTACCAGTAAATCTCCTTCCTTGGCCAAGGACTTCGTGTAATGGCTCTTCTAGACACAGCGTGACCTCACCTCCAATACCGGGAGAGACGAACCCCTGCAGATCCGCTCACTGCCTCCATGTGGCTCGGGACTGTACCCAACTAAAACCTGTTTGCACGACTCTTTTGAGCCGTGGTAGGGTAGTAATCAAAGTACAGTGGGAACTCACACGAGACAAATGACGATCTCAGGTCGATGAATTAACCTGTACACATGTCACCAGGGAACTGCTATCTGACGTCTGGTATAATCCCAACTAGCATGTTCCCGGCGAGTCCTGTCCGGTGTACTCATAACCCAATGAGCACCTGTATACATCTTAGGTGAACCAACTGACACCAGTGGCTTATGAGACCGGCCACCGCCCCTCGTCGGGGTCTCGACTGTATACACTAGTCTACTCCGGAGTATCGATGCCCAGTCTCGAAACTCCCACGACTAGGAACCTTTTAAGGATGTGCTTATAGACCCCAGCTCCCACGTATATGACGCCATCATACTGCTGGTAGTCAAGCAAAAATCCTAAGGGCTCTATCAACGTGCAATAGTGATCAGTAATGTCACCTAAAGCAGTACACGATGATAAAGATAAACCAGATAGCATACTATCATGTTGAGTAAGACTGTCCTACCGGCATAGGCCCTCCCTCAATCATTGCAATCATATGCCTGTGATCCAATAATTGACTCTGAGGGCACTATATCCAACAATCTCCCACTTGCACTCAAGGCTAATTATTGCAATGTCGTATACTCACAGCCCGTGTGATACCGAACACCCAACTCCTCTACTAATCAGTCTCACAAAGCTCGTTGGCGAAACTATTGCGTTCGAGGAATAGCCTTAGTGAGTGGATACGCCTTGATGTTTCTTTCTATTTCTTTCTTAATCTCAAGTTCGTGGAGAAACCCATCTCTCGAAATGAGCAATAACTGTCTTAGAATATGTCTGGATATCTGATGGGACCTAGTTCATAAATGAACTCCAAATCCAAACTGCTTAGACTGTATCGTTAACTGAACTTAATCAGTATCCTGCGCCATACCTCCCTCAGTATCCGTCTAGACCACCTGTCCAAAATACTGCCCCTCGTCATAGGGAAAACTACAACTCTGACAGTCACTCTGTCATCCATGTCACTTTGGAAGCCTGGAATGATAACCGTCTCCTAAAAGAGGTTGTTGTTATCATATCCCTAGAACATCCACTTATGTTCTAAAACTGCTTCCAAATGTTTTTCCAGGATGGGATAATATTAATTTATTGCATCTAGTGCAAAAACATCTGGTGTGGTACTTGACATCTCATGATTAACTCAATTGCTTAAGCAAGTGATCTGCCAATCATGCACATCCCTCTCCCCTTTAGTCTGTAAGAGACCTTCAGAGAGGGTGACTCCATCACCTGCAGGTACACTACCGTGTCAGGAGTCGTCCATTCTAAAACACCTTTAGAATGCTATCTAAGTATCCAGATTGGGAAACTACCCAAATCTAGATCTAAAACCATAGATCCAGTAACCAGAATGTCTGATATAATATCCAAGTCCCATGTGGAGAAACCACTGTGTGACAACCAAGGTATAACCGATCGTAGTATAGGAACTTCACTTCCTACTCTGTGTATGTCATCCAAATACCGGGACATCACACCCTACTACCTTCTTAACAGATCCATCCCCTATTCTGATGAAGTCAAACCTATGACTGTCACATCAGAAATAGATGATATATCTCCGCTATAGCTGCTTTAGTCTATAAATAGACATAAGCCACTTGTCCACTATACTTCCGCTGCTCCCACTGACTACGACATCCCTCTGGCAGAATAATATACACGTGCACTTCTAAAGCTTGTTTAGAACGACGCTACACTCATCCTCCTGCCGGGTCTCACAGTCTGGAACAACAGCAATGGAATGTCTGGGTAAACAAGAACCTCCCTGTCACCGTCTTTGAGCATACCGAAGTACCTCTCGAGTGCCTGAGGTTACCCACCTTATCTGCGAAGTGGCCAATGGAATGTCAAATCAGATTGAATATTTAGGTTCTTATCAAATTTTCAGTAATCGTTTGCGGTTCTGGAATCATTTCCAGTTCTACCATACTCCCACTACTGTTTTCTGAAAAAAATCCATTTTTATTAAAACTGTAGCGAGTCTAGAACAATATCACTATTGATCTTCCAGATGGTAGAAGTCAACCCTCGTCATAACCCGGGTCAACCCACAAACAGCCATTACAGAAACGTGCCTTGAGTTATCCGGAGTCTGGTTTTAAGCATAAGCCGGACAACTCCCCGTACCTTAACATCGTTAAGATATGAACCGTTCTATATCCAATATAGTAACAGAGGCACTGATTTAATTGGAACCAGATTCAAATCATGCAGCTGTCTCCCGTGCATGTCAACTAAATGGAGAGAGGCCGATCAGCATTACTCAACTTAGGAGTGCTTCCAATTATGAGTAACCTGAAAGAGAAGCAAGTTCTCCTAATCATAATTACTATTAACTGAATACCATACACAAGTATCTACATCTTCGATCACTTTGAAGAATCCTGATACTTGCAATACCTGGTTCTCCACTTTACTCGTATACCTATAACTTCTCAAAACTCAGACCTTGTGTTTCTACGAAACACTTTTCTAAGAACTAGAGAAGTCATAAGTAAACCGAATATAGTACGAGGACCAACCCTTCTATCCTAATGGACACTGGATAATATACAATACTCTGTATAATTCCCCTGAGTCTAATAACTCAATCCCTGTGTGTCGTAGGTTGAAAACTGTACTTATGGTTAAGAAGAATTACACCGCTGTTTAATGCTCCTTACCTAACCATCCACTGATATAGTTAAATGTCATCGACATAATTTCAAAAAGTTATATCTCACTTCATAAAAATGAACGTACAGATATATCAATTCGAAATTGGTGCATAACAACGGATATTCAAAACCAAATATTCGCCGTCCGGCAAACAACCCAGGTGATTTTCCTCTAATATCACCAATTACAACGAATCCCGATATAATGAGGATGATCACCCAATTCGCAATAAGTTACTCCCACCCATCATCTGTAAAACCATACAGATGTGAGAATCAAACCTGGTAAATACATACCCTGGAGCAAGTGTCTAATTGGGAAATCAGTTTTCTTTTAACAATACACAGTGAAACTGAAACATTGAAATGTTTCGATGGGATATCCGGGTATTCCTAGTAATGCCTCTTCCATTATCAGATTCACAACTGTAACCGTATATTTCTTTGCCATCTCTCCAAATCCTATTATATGGCTTTAGTCATTACCTTCTGTACACCCCTTTAAGCCAAATGGTTTTCTTCCTTCCCTACCGTTCGGCACCAGCCTATGGTTTGGAAGAAGACTATCCAATAAGCATAATGGGTGTACTGTCATAATCCAAGGAGCACTCGCAACCTGAGAGAAGGTAAAGATAAAAGACAACTGAATAAAACCTTATTCCTATTTCTTCTGAACCAGAATCCATCCCCGAACTGGAACAAGTTCCTTTCGAGTTCGTATATAACCATACGATGGAGTATCCAATAAACTGTGGATCTTCGTAGTGATACGAAGTGTTCTGGAGAAATACAAAGGTGATGTAGGATTGGCGAAGAAATACTTGGCTTGGTCGTGAATAGCAGTCGCAATTTACTTTGCCCTCCTTCTAATTCCTTTATTTATCTTTACTTAATACCTTCTGTACACTTTTGTTATGCTAATTGGTTTTCTTCATTCCCTACCGTTCGGCACCATCCTATGGTTTGGAAGAAGACTATCCAATAAGCGTAATAGGTGTACCGTCCTAATCCAAGGAGCACTCGCAACCTGAGAGAAGGTAAAAGGAAAAGACAACTGAATAGTCCTATTCGTTTTCTCCAGAAACGGAAACCATCCTCGAATAAATTCCTTCGAGTTCGTATATAACCATACGATGGTTTTATCCAATGGAAGTGGACGTTCGTAGTAATACGGGGTGTCCTGGAGAAAAGGGTAAAAGTAGGAGTGGCAATGAGGTATGCAACTCTGACAATCCAAAAGCCAGTGTTTAAGAAAGTTCGGTCAACTTGGTCACTGAGTCATAGTCAAAGGTCAGGTGATGGTCGCTGCCAAAGAGAGAGAGAGAAAAGAAACACTCAGCGTGCACTTTAACCTAAATCAGAATGGTTATCAATTTATCTAATCAGGAAACCTCCCACTGTAACCTCAAATTTTTCTCCAAACCTGAAAGAAGAATTAGTCGGGATCACCCGAGGAGTAAAGCAACTTATCAGTGGGAATCGGGATTCAACTGTCATCGCATGATAACGTGATGGAATCTACTCACGTTATCACACTCTAGAAGGTATGCGCATATCTGGCAAGTTTCAGTTTCTATAGAAACTCCCGATGTGATTTTTACCCCTAGGACTCAAGTGACCTTGACGGAGTCAACAAATCAAAGAGTCCTAGTCAAGTTAAACCCGTCATTATCTGGATTGCATTAAACCCACCCGTACGTTCCTTTGACGGAGTCAACAAGGCCGCATGACTGTCCTAACTAATCCTATATCCATGCTACAAACAAGCACACTTAGCTACCGTACACTACGCCTTGACGGAGTCAACAAACGTAGCACGAATACTAAATGGTATCCGTAAGAAATTACGGAGGGCTACGTCTAGTTTTTGGCGAAAAACTTTTAACGTAATGAACTTGATATCGTTAAAGGAACTGCATAGCTTTTTATAAAAATATAGTGACGAAAATCTTTGCTAAAGAGGTCACTCCCGGTGAAGGGATCTCGGCTCTTTCCCCATAGAATGAGGTGCAGGATATTCCAACTGAATACCAGATACAAAGCAAAAAGTAATCGACTATAGTGAAGTTATTACCCTGACGCAAACTTCTGTCCAAGGGGTCACTCACGGTGAAGGGATCTCGGCCCTTGCCTCGTCGACTGAGGTGCTGGATATTCATAATCCGAATACCACTGTGCAAAACAAAAAAGAACGTCTTTACAATAACAGCTTTTTGAAAAATGTTCCAACAACATCAGAATAGGTTTGTTTAGCTTGCATTGATCCGAATCAATGCAGTCCCATCAATTGATCACACCAATAAAGAACGAAAATACGATGTACGTATATGCCATCCGCTTTCGCCACTGGGTCCCGTCACCACCCGTTAGGTTACTTAACTAACGACAGAGCGGGGACTGGACTAGCGCGGATGCAAAATATATACAACATCTACTAGTATATATATCAATATATAATATTCGCTTAAGGCGTGATAAAATGCAACATCACAGAAATGTAATAAGCATCACAGAACAATACAGATATCTGGAATCTCCGGGTTTCATAGAACCGCTACTGAAACCCGACGTTCCCCTGGTCGTATGGATAGCCTGTGCAATGAAATCCTAGACCCCTACGGGCGCGGCAAGTTACCCGCCAAAAACCTGAAGCGAGGCAGCCCCCTGCAACAAAGTGAATGGACCACCCAGCACTTCACGGAATTCGGTAACTTGGACACCGCTCCTTGGGTCAACCTATACCCCCTATGAGTGCGGCGAATAGCCCGCCAATTCTAGAGTGAAGCCCCTCCGTCTCAACGCCATAATATGCGGGCCCGTTGCCCTCTAGAACCCGGCTACACGTGCACCCCTCCGCGGGGTAATCCTACTACAGAAAGTAAAATATACAACGGGTACATCGACCTCAGCCCGGTCGTGCCCCAAAAGAATAATATACAAACAAGCAGTGAAGGCAGTCCACATGTCAGACGCTCGCCCCGCAATATCAAATGTACATATACAACCAAACTGTACTAACGTTGCATCCAGGCTATCCACCATGACAAACCCGCAACATCATAGCACAACACAGAATATCAATATGAATGTCACGTTCGCAAATCCGTCTAAAAGGGCTATAGCAGTTAGACAGGATTTACCGATCAAATGACATTCACGGTCGCAGATATAATGTAAATACCGTGAACTTATATGTTTAAAATTTTCGATCAGCTAAATTTCCCGAAATGGGCCCCAAGCACAACTGTAGCACTCAAAATAAATCTGGGCCCAAAAAGAATATACCAGAAACCTTATTTCCATGTCAGAAACCCACTGTAGAAATTTGGTGCTGTTTGGCCACAGTACGGCGGCGGATCCGCGGCCAAAATGTGGTTTTGGCCGCTGATCCGCCGCGCTACAGTAATTTCAGCCGACCAAATTTTCACAGAATTCTTATAAAACCCTGCACGTATTTTTGCAATGTACCAAATAATTGTTTGAGCACAGAAAAAATTCGACAGAAACCTGGATATAAAAATGGGGTTTTTGGAAAATCCGTTCGATCGAACTTGTAAATACATTAGAGCAAGCTAGACTATGTTAATGGCCTGGTTCTGATACCATGTAAGTGCACGGCAGCGCCCCGGCCGTCTGTCCGAGGCCAAAATGCGGAAACGAAAACTTTTTTCTTTTTCTTTAAAACCGGCGCTACCGCGTACTATAAAACCCGGATCGGGCCATTAACCTAATGCTAGCAAACTAGAAAATGGGCAGAAAGCTATACCGAGCGATCCGTGTCCTTCGGTCTTCGGCCTCCATCCCGATCTCCTCACGGAAAGGGAACCACATCGCCGGGTCTTTTTACGGGCTCAAACCTCTGGACCGAGGCAACTTGAAGACGAAGTTGGCAAGCCGACGTGTCCAAGAATGCTGTAGGCTAAGTGTAGAATCATTTGTCTCAAAGGGGTTGTGAAGTTGCCATTGATGGAGGGAAAAGGAAAAATGAACTTTGGAAAAATGGAGCTCTCATTTTTCTTGCAAGGAATGAAAATGAGAATACAACTCCTCACCCAAAAATCTCACTCCCTCTCTCTAATATGTGGCCGGCCAATACTAGAAGGAGGAGGGAAAAAGTTGATTGAAAAAACAAGTGAGGAAAATGTGTGATAACAAGAAGAATATGTCACACCAAGGTCATGTTTAAATCCAATCAACTCTCATCTCCATTTAATGCAAACCATGATGAGCTAAAAAGAATCTAAAGATGCTATAACCATCATAAACCCTCCACATACAAATAACACCCTCCAAATGGCTAATTTGCACATTTGCAAATTAGTCCCTCCATGGAAAATTCAGCCAAGTATGGAAGAAAGAAAAACTGGCTGAAACGGAATGGAAACTGGAAACTCCAAAAACCGATCCCGTAATAAATTACAGGAAAACCCCGCGACCGTATATACATACCTGCATTTGTATTCCGACCGAATACAAATGCAATGAGACAAAATCTACACTGTACAATACTAGGATCTGGCTTAAACCAAAGCCCGCTAATATTATCCGTCCGATCACGATCCGTGCAATACCGCACGTATATGATCGAACCCTACCATATATCCATACGGCCTCTACAGCGTTTCGCCCGAAACTTGAGAAACTATCTGTGGGGGACTCTAAAGACTCATCAATACTTTGGTTGTGGATTTAACCACTAGCACGTCAGAGGTATTAGCCATACGTAACGGGATACCAGGTATTGACCAAAAGGGACGTCGATGAGCGAACTCATCCTGACACCCTACTGAGCCTGTCAGTGACAATATCCGTACAGTCCGGTCCGTTCGTCTTTGAGCATCGCATGGCGGGCCTAGGGGGTTGGTAAAAGTCAGACCCCCAAAAGCGGTACAAGTCGTGTCGGAGTGTGGCCCAGAACACCCTGAGATACTACTGGAATACCTACCAGTAAATCTCCTGCCTTGGCCAAGGACTTCGTGTAATGGCTCTCCTAGACACAGCGCGACCTCACCCCCAATACCGGGAGAGACGAACCCCTGCAGATCCGCTCACTGCCTCCATGTTGCTCGGGACTGTACCCAACTAAAACCTGTTTGCACGACTCCTTTGAGCCATGGTAGGGTAGTAATCCAAGTATAGTGGGAACTCACACGAGACAAATGACTATCTCAAGTCGATGAACTAACCTGTACACATGTCACCAGGGAACTGCTATCTGACGTCTGGTATAATCCCAACTAGCATGTTCCCAGCGAGTCCTATCCGGTGTACTCATAACACAATGAGCACCTGTATACATCTTAGGTGAACCAACTGACACCAGTGGCTTGTGAGACCGGCCACCGCCCCTTGTCGGGGTCTCGACTGTATACACTAGTCTACTCCGGACTATCGATGCCCAGTCTCGAAACTCCCATGACTAGGGACCTTTTAAGGATGTGCTTATAGACCCCAGCTCCCACGTATATGATCATCATCATACTGCTGGTAGTCAAGCAAGAATCCTAAGGGCTCTATCAACGTGCAATAGTGATCAGAAATGTCACCTAAAGCAGTACACGATGATAAAGATAAACCAGATAGCATACTATCATGTTGAGTAGGACTGTCCTACCGGCATTGGCCCTCCTTTAATCATTGCAATCACGTGCCTGTGATCCAATAATTGACTATGAGGGCACTATATCCAAAAATAATAGGGTAGATTGGTACGGAATGTATTAAAAATGGCACGATGATGGTCACTAAAAGACACCAACATGAACTCTCATGCCGTTTTCCCATGGATTATGACAGGGCCTTGTACTTACATGTTACCATAGTCCACGGAGCAAGTTGGACTCCTCTCGTATACACTAATACATTCTGTACCAAGCTACAAACAACTACGTTAATATAACAAACATATATCTGTACAATTACTAGTTCTTTCTCTTTACTTGTTCTATTCCTTTCTTACTTCTGGGACTTACTGAGCGCTAGTTCGCTGACGTCATCTCTGTCTATTTCTTTTTTTAGAATGTTCATCAGGAGGATCGGACTCTCAGGAGATCGAGCCCAGCCAGGACGAATATGACCAGTTCACAGAGCAACCAGACTTCTAGCTTTTACTTGTGCTTACTTTTCATTTCATACACCACTGTTTAGGCATTGCTT
Source organism: Agapanthus africanus (assembly GCA_030015575.1). Taxonomy (NCBI): domain Eukaryota; kingdom Viridiplantae; phylum Streptophyta; class Magnoliopsida; order Asparagales; family Amaryllidaceae; genus Agapanthus; species Agapanthus africanus. The sequence continues at coordinate 197,969,049 of JASDDO010000028.1, read as the reverse complement.
TTTATCCTTGTACTTTCCTTTTCAAAGCAACGTATTGTAAAGATAAATGTCAATAAAAGTTGCTGTTTATTTTACATCTCTTGTCATTCTTGTGCATTTATTTATATTGCTTATTTACGCTTAACGTATTTATTTCTGAGTAAATACGTCGCGTGCCCATCATGTCTACTTTCCCGTACACTGGGAAGCGGAGTGTGACAGGTTTTTTTGGCGGCCCATGCAGGTCAGTTCTGCATGGAATCCTAAGCAATATATATAACAATAATTCTAAGATACAGTAACTATACATTCATTATATTACAAATTCTTGAATCTATCATAACCCTTTCTTTTCTTTCAAGGTCATGGATTCACCGAACAACACAAGCACCAACGTGAATAGAAACACCCTACCACCTCCTATATATAAGTCCATACTACCTCTCCCGGTACTTACGGGCTTGCGGAATTTGATGAAAAACGATTTTTCAAGAGGCGGTAACATGGACTCAAACGGATCTTTGTTAAACTATCTACTTAACAACCTAACTAGGAGTTGTTAACTACTCGGTTAGGGGGTTATACCTTTGTTTCTTGAACTCCTTCATCTTCAACTCGTGATGGTGTGCGGATCGGCTTCACCCCGTCGTCTCCTTACGCCGAAGATCGTTCCACCCGAAAGCTTTTACATTTGGCTTCTTCTTCGAACTTTTAAGAAACTAGTTCACTCGGTTTGCTAAACTTTGTGAACTAGAGTGAGTAGAGGAGAGTGTGTTGGGATTTTTCTCTATGGTTCTTACTTCTCAACACATGAGACAAGTGAACCATAGACTAGAGAGAGGGAGAGCAAGAGGAAGAGGGTGAGAGCTCAAGCAAGAGAGAGAAAGGAAATGAGAGAATCGGTAAGACTTTTCTCTCTTGGCTCTCATAATCCAAAGCCATCATAACAAATCATAGCAATCAAGTATTATGTGATGGTTTAAGTCAAAATAGCCATATCATTTCATGCACTCATTTTGCACAAGATAAACAAGCAAGCAAAAGTCTTTGCCATGAAATGATAGCTATTGTCATGATGATGGTCAACTAGTCCAACCTAGTCAACCGGTCAACAAAGTCAACAAGTCAACAAAGTCAACCCCTCAACAACCATGTCACTATAATACTTAATTAATATTATTGTTAATCATATATCATATTCTCATTAGGGTTTAGCAAAAATTCAATGGTCGACAGCCAACAGTCAACAACCCTAATGAGAATCCTCTGCCTCTGTCTCTCTGTCAACTGTGCATACACACCCGCATCCGCGTTACGAGGAACACGAATACATACGAGATAAAATCAATCCCAAAACGTACACTAGGATCTGGCTTAAACCAAAGCCCTCTAGTATTAACTGTCCGGACACTAAACGTGGACAAGTGCACGGATGTGACCGAACCCTGCCGCAAAACCATGCGACCTCTACTCTTTTGCCTAAAGGCGAATAGCTTTCTATGTGGGGCTCTAAAGACTCGACACTACGCTGGTAGTGGGTTTAACCACAGACCGCAAGCGGCACAAGCTGTGCGTAACGGTCCCCAGGTAGATGCCGACAAGAAGACTGACGAGGTGAAACCCATCTGAACTCCTACTGAGCCTGAATGTGACAGTCTCCGTACAGTCCGGTCTGTTCGTCTGATACATCGCATGGCGGGCCTAGGGGGCGGTAAACGTCAGTCCCCTAATAGAGGTACAAGTCGTGCCGGAGTGAAGCCCAAAACATCCTGAGATAACACTGGAAGCCTACCAGTATATCTCGCTTGCCCTGGCCAGGGACTACTCGTGTAATGGCTCTCCTAGACACAGCGCGATGTCAACCCCCAATACCGGGAGAGACGAATCCTGTCTAACCGTCACTGCCTCCAAGTGCTTCGGGACTGCACCCAACTACTACCTGTTTGCACGATTCCTTTGAGCCGTGGTAGGGTAGTAATCAAAGTACAGTGGGAACACACTCGAGGCGAAGTGACAGTGTCAAGTCAGCGGACTAAGCTGTACTCATGTCACATGGGAACTGATAACTGACGATAGGTATAATACCAACCAATCAGTTCCCTACGAGTCCTGTCCAGTGTACTCGTAACCTAACGAGCACCCGCATACTATCTCAAGTACGACGTACTGACGGCTGTGGGACAGACCGTCTCCTCTGCTGGGATGAGAAGCGCATGCGCTAGTCTACTCCGGAGTATCGATGCCCTGTCTCGATAGTCCTGCGACTAGGGACCTGTATAAGGATGTGCTTATGGATTACCCAGCCCCCACGAGTGTGACTGCCATCACAACGCTGGTAATCAAGCAAAGATCTTAAGGGCTCCACTAATGCGTATAGGTGATATAATAAAATAAACACATGTACACATTAAAGTAGAAACAAACCAAGTAGCATACTACCATTTTGAGCAAGATTGTTTATACAACTGTGAATATCCCAAGCTTCCATTAAGTAATATACAAACTAGTATGATACAGTAATGGCCTCTAGGGCATATACACTAACACTATACCACTACCTCCTACCGTTGCAGCTCCCATCAACGAGCAAATGGTATTGCTTGAGGCGATCAAGGGCCTCTTGGAGATTCAGCGGAAGCAGACTGCTATCCTCATGCACTGTCCAGAGGTCGAGGCCCCCGGAGTCAAGCAATTCCGGGCTTTGCATCCCAAACATTTCTCTGGGAAAGAGAGCCCTCTGGAGGCAGAAGAATGGGCTCAGTCAATAGAAGATGACCTGGCAGCAGCATAAGTGCCAGAGATTGTTTAGGTGAGAGTTGCAAAGCTGCAACTAACAAATAACGCCAGAGTCTGGTGGAAGGCTGAAGAAAGCTGACTCTCCCAACCGATTTAATGGAGAACATTTCGCGATATGTTCGACGCGAAATATTTCCCTGAGACTGCCCGTTTCGACATGGAACATCAGTTCATCCACTTACAGCAAGGTTCAATATGGAACAAATCTATGGATGTATATGATGCTGAGTTTACCATGCTTAGCAGGTAAGATGTGTCTCAATATTCCAATTCCTGATATCACATACTACACTGCTAACATAAGGTCGTAACAGGTTTGCGGCACACCTGATCCCGACTGCTAAGATCAGGGCATAAAGTTTTCAGCAATGGTTGGACATGGAGATCCAAGCTGCACTAGCTACAGGGGATTTCCCAACCCATGATCTTGCTCTAAAGGCTGCCCAATGCTATGAGGCAGTGGTGAAGAAGAATGGCAGACCTCAGACTGCCGGTGAGAAATGCCCTGCCACTCAGATGACAGGAGAAGCCTCTTCTAGGCCCTCTATTGCACCCAGGAGACCGGGAGTAACTTTTAACCGGCCTAGTCCACACTTTTGCTTCTACTGCAAGAGGAATGGACACCTGGAGAAGGACTGCAAATGTGCGAATGGCCTGTGCTTAGTTTATGACACGTCCAATCACGCCATTGGAGCTTGCCCACATCATCTCAACCCAGCTCCTGCACCCCGACCAGTGATCACTTTTCCACAGCAGCCAGCTATTCAGGCTCCTACACCTCGTTTTGCTTTACCTGCTCCACCTCCACGTGGACCTTTGGCACAGCCTCCTCGTCAGTTTCATCAGCCTAGATAAACATGCATCAAGGGTAGAAGATTATGCTCCAAGGACAGAGGAATGTGCCTCCAGCCAGGAGGAATGTACCCTAGCGTCAGGCTTTCACCATGACCGTTGAGGAAACCGAAGCCACTGGCCATGTTATTACTGGTAATTCCCCTTCCTTTCATCTTTTTAATACTTGTATATCTATATATTTTCCCTGTATCTAAACCAACCTCACACAACTTAGGTACAATCTTAGTAGCCTCCCTACCTGCCTTAGCACTGTTCGACACTGGAGCATCACATTACTTTATGTCGCAACAGTTCGTCCGAACTTATGTGATTCCAGTTAAACCGCTCGTATCCAACTGGAATGTCAGTTCAGGGAACGACGTTCTAAAGGCAACTTTGGGATACGATCTGTGTCCAGTGGTCGTCTGCAGTAGAGAATTTTATGCAGACTTCAAGGTGCTAGACATACCGAACTTCGACGTAGTCTTGGGAATGGACTGGCCAGAAACTTTCGTCGCTACCATCGAATGTCATCAAAGGAGAGTAGTGTTTGAAATACCAGATCATCCGGTCTTTTATTTCAAGAGTGGAGACCGTACCCTGGAACCTAGCATCTACAAGGCTAAACCAAAGAAGGCAGTGATTGCAACATTACAGGCGGAAGAAGACAAGCCAGAAGTAGTTCGAGAGTTTGAGGATGTGTTTCCTGAAGATATAACAGGTTTGCCTCCCGATCGAGCTCTTGAATTCAGCATTGATTTACTACGTGGTGCACAACCAGTGATCAAAACTCCGTACCGGTTAAGTCCTGAAGGATTGAAGGAGATCCGTACTCAGTTGGAGGAACTTCTGAAGAAAGGTTGGATTCATCCCAGTACTTCAAGTTGGGGATCTCCAGTTTTACTCATGAAGAAGAAAGAAGGTTCAAACAGAATGTGTATAGGTTTTCAAGCTCTGAACAAAGTGACGATAAAGAACAAGTATCCATTACTGTGCATCGATGATCTTTACGATCAGCTAAGTGGGTCTTTCGTATTTTCAAAGCTAGATCTTCGTTTGGGTTATCATCAGGTGAAGGTGAAAGAGTCTGATATTCCTAAAACGGCATTCGGGACTCGCTATAGTCATTAAGAATATCTTGTGATGCCATTTGGAGTGACCAATACACCTGCTATATTTATGAATCTGATGAACCAAGTTTTTTAAGAGTACTTAGACAGGTTCGTTGTTATTTTTATCGACAACATCCTGGTGCATTCAAAGAATCGGAAAGTGCATGCTGAGCATTTGTGGATTGTCTTAGAGACATTGCGACAGCATCAACTCTATGCCAAGTACAGCAAATGTGAATTTTGGCTAGATCAGGTCGGATTTCTTATGCATATTGTTTCGGGCGAAGGAATCTCAGTAGATCCAGCTAAAGTGGCAACTGTCAGTGAATGGCTGACACCAAAGACAGTAAAGGATATTCGAATTTTCATGGATTTAGAAGGATGCTACAGAATACTCATTGAAGGTTTCTCGAAGATTGCAGCACCCCTGACCAAGCTCACACGTAAAGATGAAGCATTCGTGTTGTCAGAAGCATGTGAACAAGCTTTTATAGAACTCGAGTCAAGATTAAAATCAGCTCCTATTCTCGTAATACCGGATCAATCTGGAGGTTTCGTTGTACATTGTGATGTGTCCGGTAAGCGATTAAGATGTGTTCCACACCGTCATAGAAAGGTTATAGATTTTGCATCAAGACAGCTGAAGGTCCGTGAGCGCAACTATTTAACACATGACCTGGAGTTGGCAGCCGTTATCTTTACACTTAAGATTTGGCGACATTATCTTCTGGGAGAACGAGTGGATATATACACTGACCACAAGAGTCTGAAGTATGTATTTACTCAGAAGGAACTGAACATGCGGCAGAGAAGATGGATAGAACTTATGGAGGACTTCGATACATCAATCTACAGTATCATCTAGAGAAGGTGAATGTAGTTCCTGATGCACTTAGTTGCCAGCCACTATCAATGAATCTCACCGAATAGTGGAAGCTACAGCAGGAATTACACGGATTGGCGACAGAAGTGGTTATGCCAGGCAACGCTTCGTATTTGATGAACTTACATGTTCAGTCTGTAAATTAGATCAAGGCAGCTCAAGCAAATGATGTCAAGCTACAAAAGATCCGAGAACAGGTAGAAAGTGGACTTCGAACAAAGTTCATCATCCACGAAGACGGATCCTTGAGATGTGGAAGTAGATTGTTAGTACCACAAGGTCATGTTTGAGAAGAGTTGATAAAAGAAGCTCACAACTCTCCGTACTCAGTATACCCTGGTGGTACCAAAATGTATAAGGATCTACGGCAACACTACTGGTGGCATGGAATGAAGCGCGAAGTAGCCAGAAGCGTAGCTAAGTGTTTGGTGTGTCCGCAAGTAAAGGCTGAACACCACAGAACTGCTGGTCTACTTCGACCGTTACCTATCCCAGAATAGAAATGGCAGCACATTACTATGAATTTTGTAACTGTCCTTCCTCGCAGCACGATGGGTAACAATGCAGTATAGGTTATTGTGGATCGGCTCACCAAGTCGGCTCACTTTATTCCCTTTCGAGTTGGTCAATCTACCGAGACGTTAGCAAAGAAGTACATAGAGGTATGCATGAATCTAAAGTAAGATTTAACCTTAAAATGTACTATTTTTTATACCCATGAACTCATGCAGGACATTGTGAGATTACATGGAGTACCAGTTTCCATCGTCTCCGATCGTGACACCAGATTCCGATCACGGTTTTGGCAGAGTCTGTAAGCTAGCCTGGGAATGAGTCTGAATTTCAGCATGGCTTAGTATCCACAAATAGATGGACAGTCTGAGCGAACAATTCAGATTCTGGAGGATATGCTAAGAGCTTGTATGTTAGATTTCGGAGGTTCGTGGGAAGATCACCTACACCTTGTGGAGTTTTCATACAACAACAGCTATCAGGCGAGCATTGGAATGGCGCCATTTGCATCTCTCTATGGAAGGAAGTGTCGTTCACCACTAATTTGGGATGACATCGGAGATCGTGAACTCCTTTGACCAGAGATGATCGTGGCAACTGTGGACGTAGTTCACACGATCCGGGAAAGAATGTGCATAGCCCAAGACTGACAGAGGCACTAGGCTGATGTAAAGCGTCGACATCTGGAGTTCCAACCTGGAGATCATGTTTTCCTAAAGATCTCTCCAAACCGAGGAGTAATCGACTTTGGCAAGAGAGGTAAGCTCAGTCTGAGATATATAGGACCGTTCGACATTCTCGAACGAGTCGGAGAAGTGACATACCGTTTGGCACAACCGCCCTAATTGGAAGGAGTGCACAACGTGTTCCACATATCCCAGCTTCGAAGATATGTGAGCGACCCCAACTACATCCTTGATCACTCCAAGCTCACTGTACGGACGGATCTATCTTGTGAGCAACAACCCATTGAGATCCTGGACAGAAAGGTGAAGACACTGCGGAACAAGGAAGTAAACATGATCCGATTGATGTGGAGAAAATATTCGCAAGGAGAATCAACGTGAGAACGAGAAGATGACATGCGTGCAAGATACCCTTTCTTGTTTGTAAACTAGTCATTATGTAATTGTAAATTTCGAGGACGAAATTTTTATAAGGAGGGTAGAATGTAAGGACTCTGATTTTACTGTACGAAAATTTTTAAGTTAATGTACAAAAAGGAGTTTGCAAACCTTTGTACACTTTATAAGTTATTTTTGTTTAAGAACAGCAAAAAATAATTTATAGCTCATTGGTAAACCCTTGCACTGCTGTAACGTAGCCCCTGTGTTCGAATCCCATCAGGCACATTATATTTTTTTCTAAATTTTCCTTAAAACTTTTTGGAAGCTCAAAAGTTTACACGTGCACTGCATATAGAAATGAAAAGACAGAAAATTAAATATGTGTAAAATGTTATGTACACAGAGTAGGACACATGGCGAGAATCCAACGGCTCCATTCATACAATGGACCAGCGAGATGCTCTGAATAACCGGCAGTGATGGACCCCTGTGGGTAAAAAGTCCCCGTACTTTGCCTACATGACTCTTGGCCTACCCCCATTACCCCTGCACTGTATGATTTCTCTAAAATGAAACAGAGACTTCAATTTCAGCTTTAAATCAAATTTAAATGCATTTTAATTCATTCTTTCAATTCCAAAACCCTAATTCCACACTTTAAATACAACTTCATACCTTAACCCTTCCTCAATCTGAAAATTCTAGCCAAAACCCTCAAATTTTCTAGGTACAAGAAGAGTACAAGTGAAGTTAGTCAAAGGCCAATTTCTGGCGAGAAATCAAGGAAATTCCGACGACTTCGCGACTCCACGATGACTAATCCCTTCCTTCTACCTTCTCTTCATCCAACCAACTCGTAAGTCCCTTCTAATCCTTCCCCTTCTCTTCTAAAACTTCTTTTTCATAAAATATGTCTGAAGTGGAGTTAACACCGACATCTTCTTTTTAAAACTCTGAAATTACACTCTTTCTTATATTTTCTTCATGCATATTCATACACAATGTTTATTATCAAATAACTAATGTTTAGAACCAACTTTCACTCTAAAACATCATGTTATATAACTTTAATTTAATTGTTACATGAAAATACCATGAACTTTATATGCGGCATCTTTTATTTCTTTGTTTGAATATACCTTTAGTAAACTTCATGGGGTAATGACCTACCTTTCACATACACACATGTTTCCATAGCACGATATATCTTGATCATATTTTTGTTACCATATTTCATCAAAATACCATGTACTATAAAAAATGGTTTTCTTTTAAATAGTGTTGTTAAACTCTTTGCGATTATGCCTCTACAACCCATTTGGGGAACCTGTTATTGGATGGTGTAGATTATCACACATTCTCGGTCTAGTATAGCGAGATGCAGACTTCCTCACGGAGCATTCGGTCTCGAAAGAATTTTAATACGATTTTTAAGAAAAACGAAATTTTCTACTTAATAATAAAATTAAAGTTTAATAATTATATAAATATTATTAAACCACATATTTTCAAGATATAATAAAATTCCATGTTTTCTAGAAAATAAAAGAATGACAAGTTTCATCAAAATACCTTCAAGTTATCCAAAAGTCAAGCTTTACAGTAAAATACCTTGAACTATCCAAGCTAAACTATTATCACTAAAATACTTCACATTCTTAAAATTCACAATTATGGGAACCCTAAATAATATAAATAAATACTTGAGGTTATTTTGAAAGTATATAAAATATTTTTCATAAAACCCCTCGAGTTATATAAAATTACAATTAAGGAGTTTAGTAAATATAGGTTTAAGCGAGATCAATTCTCTTGAGACTCGAGAAGCTAGAGAATGTGAGCTCTTGCGTATTTAAAGTAGAAAAACTTAACGGAAGTATCAATGGTGATTGTCTTGGAAAAAGACACAAATCCTGCCGTCCATGTGCAATAGTTACCGATAACACCCGAATATAACTCAGGATCCAAATCATTTTAAAGTGTCTGACTCAAGTCTGAGTCTAAATCAAATCAGAATCCAATTCAAAATGAATCCAATATACCAAACATGCATACTTGAACCTGAATTTGAATACCAGAACAATATCAACATGCAAACATGATTTGACTTGACCGAACCATGGCTACAAATTGACTTGATTACATGCCTACTTGTTTACATCCTGAACCTTATAACATGAACAATTTGTATCCATGGTCTCAGCATGTCTGATAACTATAATTCAATACAATACATTACGGGGTTTAACGGGTTAGATTGGTACGGAATGAATTAAATATAGCACGATAATGGTCACTAAAAGACACCTACATGAACTCTCAAGCCGTTGCCCCGTGAGTTTTGACGAGGCCTTGTACTTATATATTAAAATAGTCCACGGAGCAAGTTGGACTCCTCTCGGATACACTGATACATTCTATACCTGGCTACAAACAACTAAGTTAGTATAATAAACATATATCTGTACAATTACCAGTTATTTCTATTTACTTGTTCTATTCCATTCTTACTTTTGGGACGTACCGAGCGCTAGTTCGCTGACGACATTCAAGTCTCTTTCTTTCTTTGGAATGTTCGTGTCACGACCTAAAGTTGAATGTGAACGACACTTAGATTGTATAATATCTAAAGATAACTACACAACCTGAGTAAGACAAAAACCAAGATCAAAAAACCTTTTTACGGAATTTTAGAAAAATGTAGTTTTTAAGTAAAAATCACAATTTTAAGTAATTAAGATCTTAATAGTAACTCCCTATTGAATTCATAACAAAAACAGTTATAAAGTGTTTAATTTGATTGCATCTCTAGTTGGGATCAACAGTGCCAACAGCGGAAATAAATTTACAACTTTATACTACATCAGTAAGAATCTCGGACATAATTAAAAAAATATCATTCCATATAACCAAACGATCTCATCTGTCAAATAATATACATACCACCACTTCTCGTTCTAAGTCATAATACAGGGTCTGATGGAGATATTCTAAATTCAATATACAATACCCAAAAGAGGAGTTTACTACATAGATAACCCACCTAGCAAAAGATGCGATAAAAGCTAATAAATGGATCTGCACTGCTGCTAACCGTCCACTCTACCCCTGCAATGAATTGTGGCACAACGGGGGTGAGTTGCCAACTCAGTGAATAAGACTAACATATAACGGCTGATAATGTAAATATGACAACTATAACTAAGTTTAGATAAGGATGAGTATGATGCATGATAGCATGTGAAAGCATGAATTTATACTAATAATCATATAAATCAAGAATAAAATCTCATCACTTATTTCCAAATCAAGTTCATCTTTCCGTGTCAACATCGACACAAATCTTCTGTTTTCCTCAGGCATCGTTCCTCGAACGATCCTGTAATCAATAACACCAGTCGGTATCATCTAGATATCCGCCGTGTTTTACTACTATCTCTGGTATCGAGTATCCTCGCTAGGCTCCCCGCCTCAATTGCAGTTTTCCTGCCCCTCAGTCTCGACCGGGTCCATCATGAATCCGACTGTATAGCTCCCCCACTCGGTCTAGATAACGTAAAAATCCGCGACCGTATAGCACCCTCACTCGGCCCGGAATAAAATTAAATCATAAAAACCACATCTCATGGTGGACATCTCATATCAATTTGAAGAATCACTGAATTTATGTAATAGTATGGGAAAACTCAAAACCATAAATTCTCAATAATACAATTTCCTCTTATATCAACTTCAAATATTTAAATACGAAACATGATGGCATTTATCCAAAGTACTACTGTTAATGATATTTAAGGTATGATAGAATCATATTTAACAGGATAATTACTAAGTGTAAAAGTGACATGTTAATATCGACGAGGTGTAGTGTAACATATAGATATGTGCATGTGCAACATAACTCGTCGATAATTATGCAGTGTTCTAACAACTACTATCATGGTGATGTATATTTATATATATATGGATGCATATGATCACATTAACATACAAAAGTCTAATTTTTATTTAAACAAAACTACGGGCGTATTATGCCATCTTTACAAGATCCCCCGGTAGATGTTTAGTCTACTCACCGGAATACGTCGTAAACTACTCAGAAATCGCCAATCATTTTTCTTTCCTTGCGGCCTCCGAAGTTCCCGTATTTGAATCTAATATTAAAATTTAGCTTGTTTAAGAAACGGCTAACTCCGATACGGCAAAATCATGAAAACACAAGTTGTATGTTCTAATTACACTACGTATGACTATTGCAAATGATCTATCGCTCATTTTAACTGGAATTTAACCCAACGCTATTTCATAACAGAAAACAGAACGCGTTACGATTTACCCGTATCGTATTTTAAAACTTTGATTCCTTTTCCGATATTAGTTCTCAGATTTTATGTACAGTTAAATTAACTATTTTAAACAATACCAAAATATCCTAGCAATGATATAGAGACCTACCCAAAAACCCAAAACCCCAAAGTCCACCAAAAATCCGGCGACGCCGGAATTCTCCGATAGGTCGCCGGCCAAAATCCGAGCCCCTTGGTTCGTACTTCTACGGTTTGTTCTAGGTCCAACATACAATATTTAGACACTCTTTCTACTCTGAATAATAGCAGATTACTACAGAGCTAAGTTATACCAAAAATATGATTTTTATCGATATTCGATTTCAACGTTGAACCAGTTACAGGACTAATTCCTACAGTGTTTAAAGATATTACCTACAAAGGATTACTGGATGATCTCCCTCCAAGATGCACAACCTCCTAGTTCCTAACTTGATGGTGAACTCCTTAGCCTAGTTCTTCTTCTCTTCTCTCTTTTCTTTTATTCTTCTTTGCTTGTTCTTAGTTTTCTTTAAAACATGAAATTTTCTGAATTTTAATCTGTTAAAATGATCTGAACACAGTATATATGGTAAAGGGAACAGTGAGGTGTAGGAGGAGGTGTCACCAACAAGGGTGTGCCACTCTCATGCAAGGAGGAGGTGTTGTGAAATGAAGGGTACATGCAAGTAGGTGGTGGCAATGCATTATCACTCCAAAATTGATTTATCTTGATATAATTTATGATCTAAATTATTATCTAATCCCTTTTTCACTTTCACCCTCAACAATTTCAAGTTTGCACATTTTTCCTAAATTTTACAAAATGACCCTTCACTACCTATGTTATTATATAAACACCATTTTATTAAAATGAAGCTAAATTTATCACTAAAACCCTTATAATATATTAATGTTACATGCAAAAATTTCAATTTAATTTGTTTCACATACTACTTATGAAAATGTCCTATTTTGTTTTAATAACTTTTAAATTGGCATTTTATTATTTAATTGATTAATTTTATTTGTTTCTAAATTTTCAAAAATGTTACAATATTCCCCCGTTAAGAAAATTCAGTCTCCGAATTTAAAACTTAACTAGACGTACCTTCAAAAGAATGTGGAAATTTCTTTCGCATCGCACCCTCGGTCTCCCAAGTAATCTTCTCGCGATGCGTTCCTCGCCAAAGAACCTTTACAGATGGAAGTACCCTTGATCTCAATTTCTTTACCTGCTGGTCAAGAATAGCTACTGGCTGCACTGTGTAAGATAAATCCGGCTTAAGCTACAAGGTCTGATGCTGGATCGCGTGAGAAAGATCGTGAAGATACTTACGAAGCATAGACACGTAAAACACCGGATGCATATCAGGAAAACTCGGCGGAAGTGTTAAATGATAAGCAACAGCACCCACTCTCTCCAGAATCTCGTAAGGTCCGACATATCTGGGGTTGAGCTTCCCCTTTTTCCCAAAACACACACACCTTTCATCGGAGATGTATGAAGGAACACATGATCTCCCACCTGAAACTCGAGTCTACGACGACGTCGATCTGCATATGATTTCTATCTTCACTGGGCCGCTCTCATTCTGTCCCGTATCAACTGAATCTTTTCCGTAGTCTCCTGTACTATCTGCGGTCCCAAAATGCTACTCTCGCTCAGTTCCGTCCAGCAAACGGGTGATCGACATTTCCTCCCATACAAAGCTTCAAAGGGTGCCATCTGGATCGTCTCCTGAAAACTGTTGTTGTAAGAGAATTCTATTAAAGGTAGGTGTCGATCCCAACTGCCACCGAAATCAAAGCATATCCTCTAGAGTCTGAATGGTCCGCTCTGACTGACCATCTGTCTGTGGGTGAAAAGCTGTACTAAAACTCAATCGTGTACCAAGAGCTTCTTGAAGTTTCTGCCATAGCCTGCTGGTAAACTGGGTACCCCTATCGGATACTATGCACGTCGGTACTTCATGCAATCGTACAATCTCGTCGATATAAATCTGAGCATACTGTGCAAACCCATATGTCGTCTTCACCGGAAGAAAATGAGCGGCCTTTGTCAATCTATCTACAATCACCCAGATGGAGTCATACCCTCTGCTAGTCCTGGATAGACCCACAACGAAATCCATGGAAATCTGTTCCTATTTCCACTCCGGAATGGGTAAAGGGATGTAACTCTCCTGCCGGCCTCTGGTGCTCGTCCTTGACTTGCTGACAAGTCAAGCATCTCAAAACAAACTCCACAACATCCCTCTTCATTCCTTCCCACCAATAAACATCTTTCAAGTCATGATACATCTTAGTGGAACCAGGATGAATACTGTATACTAATCGATGGGCCTCCTCTAAGATCTCACGTTTCAGTCCATCTGAATTTGGCACACAAAGATGAGTCCCAAAACGTAATATTCCATGGTCATCTATCACGAACTCCGACTCTTTGCCCTGCCTAACCTGATCCATAATCTCTGATATTCGAGCATCTGCGAGCTGTGTCTCTCGAATACGATCCAATAACTGAGGACGGGTGCGAACATGTGCTAACTGTCTTCCTATCGATGTGAACTCAAACTGTATATGGCTATCACATAAAATCTGCCAGTCTGTGGAAAACTGCCTCTGCAAGGTGCGCATATGAGATAAGCTACATCCAGGCCTCCGGATCAAAGCATCTGCTACAACATTCGCTTTGCTTGGATGATACAAGATCTCACAATCGTAATCCTTCACGAGTTACATCCATCGACGCTGCCTTAGGTTCAGATCCCTTTGTTGAAAAATATACTTCAAGCTTTTATGATCTGTAAAAATCTGGCACGAATCTCCATACAAGTAATGCCTCTAAATCTTCAGTGCGAAAACTACTGCAGCCATCTCTAAATCATGAGTGGGGTAGTTCTGCTCACGCTTCTTCAACTGCCGAGAAGCATAAGCTACAACTCTACCGTGCTGCATCAACACACAGCCTAAACCCACTCGAGAGGCATCACAATACACGACGAAACCACTTGACCCAGAAGGTAAGGATAAGACAGGTGCAGTCGTTAAGCGAGCCTTCAATTGCTGGAAACTCTGCTCACATGCATCTGTCCAAAGAAATGGAACTTCCTTCCTAGTCAATCCGGTCAACGGTGCAGCGATCCGAGAAAAATCCTGCACAAAACGTCCATAATAACCGGCCAGACCCAAGAAACTTCGAACCTCTGTAACTGACACAGGTCTGGGCCAGTACTGTACCGCTTCTATCTTCTTTGGGTCCACACGTATCCCATCTCTCATAACTACGTGATCCAAGAAATCTACACTATCCAGCCAGAAAGCACACTTGGAGAATTTAGCGAACAGCTGATGCTCCTTCAAGATCTGCAACGTGATGCGCAAATGCTGCTCGTGCTCCTCCCGACTCCGGGAATAAACAAGAATATCATCAATGAATACTATAATGAACTGATCAAGGAATGGCCTGAAGATACGGTTCATCATATCCATGAAAGCTGCTGAAGCATTGGTGAGTCCGAACGACATCACCAGAAACTCATAATGCTCATAACGTGTGCGAAAAGCAGTCTTCGGAATATCATCCTTCCGAACCCTCAACTGGTGATACCCTGACCGCAAATCAATCTTTAAGAAGTAGCCAGCTCCCTGTAGTTGATCAAATAAGTCATCGATACGAGGTAACGGATACCTATTTCGCATAGTAACTCGATTCAGCTGCCTGTAGTCGATGCACAGTCTCATGCTACCATCCTTCTTCTTAACAAACAAGACAGGAGCTCCCCACGGCGATACACTTGGATGAACAAGTCCTCTATCTAACAACTCTTACAACTGGCTTTTGAGTTCCTTCAACTCCGTCGAGGCCATCCGATAGGGTGGTATAGAAATATGCCCCGCACCCAGAATCAAGTCGATACAAAATTCAATATCACGCTCTGGCGGTAATCCTGGTAATTCAGCAGGAAACACACCCGGAAATTCTCGTGCGATCGGAACCTGGTCCAACGGAATCTCAGTGGCTCCTAAGTCCTGAACAAATGCTAAGAATCCATGACAACCCTTCTTCAAGAGTCGTCCCGCACAAAGTGCAAAAATCATGTTGGCAGGAGTTACATTACAGTCTCCCTGCACAATAAAGATCGGTTCACCTGGAAAACAAAATCTGACCGCTTTTCCCTGACAATCTACATAAGCATGACAAGTGGCCAACTAATCCATACCAAGAAGTATATCAAAACCTAACATATCCAGGAGAATTAGATCAACTAATGAATCCTTATCACCGATACGTACTAAACATGACCTGAATACATGTCGAGCTACAAAAGAACCCCCACCGGAATAATCACCACTAATGGTAACTCTAACAACGACGACTCTCTCCCCAAAGAAAATGCAAAGCGTGTAGATATATACGAATGTGTAGAACCGGGATCAAATAAAATATGTGCATCTAAGGAACATACTGCAAGAGTATCTGTCACAACTGCATTTGATGCCTGGGCATCCTGTGGAGTCAGCGCAAAAACTCGTGCCTGGCCCCTGCCCGCATCCTATCGTCCTCTCCCTCGATCTCCTCGACCTCTCTGAAAGCGTCCTGCAAAGCCTCGACCTCATGGTGCAACAGTCTGACGCATAGTGCCAACTGGGGGAGGAAGTAAGGCCATCGAAGTAGAAGGTGGAGGGGGTAAAGCAGCCTGTGGAACAACAGTTCCTCTCTGGGATCTACAATCCCTCGCATAATGTCCTGGAAGTCCGCAACTAAAACATGTAGATGGGGGCCTCTGATCATTGGGATATGAACTGAACATCTGGCCCTGGGTCCAACCTCGTCCAAAACTACGGCCTGGAATGTGCCTGCCCCTACCTCTACCGAACTTCCTGGTTATTGACCCCATAAGTCTGGTTCTCTTTGGCTCCAGAACGATCACTCTTTCGCTCAGACGCTCTTCCACTCGTATAGCTGCATCCATGGCCTGCTTATAAGTATCGAAATGCTGGGGGCCTATCGTAAGAAACAACTGCGTATCCAGACTCCTTATGAACCTCTTCACCCAAAGATCCTCCGTAGGAACTAAGTATGGAGCATAGCGTGACAATTGGGTGAATTGTAAATCATAATCCGCCACTGACATACTCGCAGATTTCCGCAACGCTTCAAAACTGCTAGCTCTTGCGTCTTTCACACTCTGTGGCAGAAATCTGGCAAGAAAGACCTCAGAAAACTCGGTCCACGACATCGAAGGAAGACGAGCAGCTCGCCCTCTCTCCATCGACTCACACCACTCCTGTGCAAGTCCTTCCAATCGAAAGCTAGTCAGCTCTACTGACCTCGCATCAGAACATCGCAATGATCTACCAATCCTTGCCATCCTATCTAGAAAGGACTGAGGATCCTCCGCTATATCGGTCCGTGTAAATACCGAAGGACTCAACCTCATAAACTCTGGAAGAGATACCTCCATTACTCTCAGTTCTGCCAGTGCGACAGTCTGCATAGGCTGTTCATCGGATTCTACTATCGTCGGTGTCTGATCTTTTCTCTGTACTCGAGTGGCCTCAGCCAACTGTCCTACCACATGCTGGAATCCTAACATGCCCTCCTCTATCCTAGTCAGTCGATCTGGAGGATGAGGATCAACATGCTCATGCACCGCCAGAATGTCCGGTGAGCCAGTCGTCGTCACAAGCGGATTCGCCCTAGCTGCATCTCTGGCTACAGCTCGTCTAGCTTGCGTAGCCATAGCAACTGAAACAAGAAACGAGATTTGATAAGGCTTCCGAATAGGAGTAATTAATAATAGAGAGTCAAAGGAAGGATAAATCGAGATAGACATCCTAAGATTAGTTAGGCTGAGTATTGTAACGTAAATATGCCGCGAAACATACGTATGATACCGTACTCATCCTAATTCACCTACTCCATCAAACCACAGGTCATCCTACATAACGAACTCAATCCAACTTACTTTAATTCACTACTCAATTCTGTAAGGTTAATCCTAAGCTCTGATACCAACTTTGTCACGGCCCAAAGTTTGGATGTGACCGGCACTTAGATTGTATAATATTTAAAGATAACTACACAACCTGAGTATGCTAAAATCCAAGATCAAAAACCATTTTTGCGGAATTTTAGAAAAATGTAGTTTTTAATTAAAAATCACAGTTTTAAGTAATTAAGATCTTAACAGTAACCCCCTATTGAATTCATAACAAAAACAGTTATAAAGTGTTTAATTTGGTTGCATCTCTAGTTGGGATCAACAGTGCCAACAGCGGAAATAAATTTACAACTTTATACTACATCAGTAAGAATCTCGGACATAAGTAAAAGAAATATCATTCCATATAGCCAAACGATCTCATCTGTCAAATAATATACATACCACCACTTCTCGTTCTAAGTCATAATACAGGGTCTGATGGAGATATTCTAAATTCAATATATAATACCCAAAAGAGGAGTTTACTACATAAATAACCCACCTAGCAAAAGATGCGATAAAACCTGATAAATGAATCTGCATTGCTGCTAACCGTCCACTCTACCCCTGCAAGGAACTGTGGCACAATGGGGGTGAGTTGCCAACTCGGTGAATAAGACTAACATATAACGGCTGATAATGTAAATATGACAACTATAACTAAGTTTAGATAAGGATGAGTATGATGCATGATAGCATGTGAAAGCATGAATTTATACTAATAATCATATAAATCAAGAATAAAATCTCATCACTTATTTCCAAATCAAGTTCATCTTTCCGTGTCCAATATTAACACAAATCTTCTATTTTCCTTAGGCATCGTTCCTCGAACGATCCTGTAATCAATAACACCGGTCGGTATCATCTAGATATCCGCTTTGTTTCACTACTATCTCCGGTATCGAGTATCTCGCTAGGCTCCCCGCCTCAATTGCGGCTTTCCTGCCCCTCGGTCTCGACCGGGTCCACCATGAATTCGATTGTATAGCTCCCCCACTCAGTCTGGATAACGTAAAAATCTACGACAGTATAGCTCCCCCACTCGGCCCGGAATAAAATCAAATCATAACAACATCTCATGGTGGACATCTCATATCAATTTGAAGAATCACTGAATTTATGTAATAGTATGGGAAAACTCAAAACCATAAATCCTCAATAATACAATTTCCTCTTATATCAACTTCGAATATTTAAATACGAAATATGATGGCATTTATGCAAAGTACTACTGTTAATGATGTTTAAGGTATGATAGAATCATATTTAACAGGATAATTACTAAGTGTAAAAGTGACATGTTAATATCGACGAGGTGTAGTGTAACATATAGATATGTGCATGTATGACGTAACTCATCGATAATTGTGCAGTGTTCTAACAGCTACTAACATGGTGATGTATATTTATATATATATGGATGCATATGATCACATTAGCATACAAAAGTCTAATTTTTATTTAAACAAAACTACGGGCGTATTACGCCATCTTTACAAGATCCCCCGGTAGATATTTAGTCTGCTCACCGAAATACGTTGTAAACTACTCAGAAATCGCCAATCCTTTTCCTTTCCTTGCGGCCTCCGAAGTTCCCGTATTTAAATCTAATATTAAAATTTTGCTTGCATAAGAAACGGCTAACTCCGATACGGCAAAATCATGAAAACACAAGTTGTACATTCTAATTACACTACGTACGACTATTGCAAATGATCTAACACTCATTTTAACTGGAATTTAACCCAACGCTATTTCATAACAGAAAACAGAACGTCGTGTCATATTTTAGAACTTTGATTCCTTTTCCGATATTAGTTCCTAGATTTTATGTACAGTTAAATTAATTATTTTAAACAATACCAAAATATCCTAACAATGATACAGAGACCTACCCAAAAACCCTAAATGCCAAAGTCCACCAAAAATCTGGCGACGCCGCAATTCTCCTATAGGTCGCCGGCTAAAATCCGAGCCCCTTGGTTCGTACTTCTAGGGTTTGTTCTACATCCAACATACAATATTTAGGTATTGTTTGGTTAATTTGATTTTACTCTGAATAATAGAAGATTACTACAGAGCTAAGTTATACCAAAAATACGATTTCTATCGATATTCAATTTCAACATTGAACCAGTTACAGAACAAATTCCTACAGTGTTTAAAGATATTACCTACAAAGGATTACTGGATTATCTCCCTCCAAGATGCACATGCTCCTAGTTCTTAACTTGATGGTGAACTCCTTAGCCTAGTTCTTCTTCTCTTCTCTCTTTTCTTTTATTCTTCTTTGCTTGTTCTTAGTTTTCTTTAAAACATGAAATTTTCTGAATTTTAATCTGTTAAAAGGATCTGAACACAATATATATGGTAAAAGAAAGAGTGAGGTGTAGGAGGAGGTGTCACCAACAAGGGTGTGCCACTCTCATGCAAGGAGGAGGTGTTGTGAAATGAAGGGTACATGCAAGTAGGTGGTGGCAATACATTATCACTCCAAAATTGATTTATCTTGCTATAATTTCTGATCTAAATTATTATCTAATCCTTTTTTCACTTTCACCCTCAACAATTTCAAGTTTGCACATTTTTCCTAAATTTTACAAAAAGATCCTTCACTACCTATGTTATTATATAAACACCATTTTATTAAAATGAAGCTAAATATATCACTAAAACCCTTGTAATAGATTAATATTACATACTAAAATTTCAATTTAATTTGTTTCATATACTACTTATGAAAATGTCCTATTTTGTTTTAATAACTTTTTAAATTGGCATTTTATTATTTAATTGATTAATTTTATTTGTTTCTAAATTTTCAAAAATGTTACAGTTCGTCAGGAGGATCGGACTCTTAGGAGATCGAGCCCAGTCAGGACAACTTGGACTTAGTCAGACTTCTAGCTCTTACTTATGCTTACTTTTCATTTCATATGCCACTGTTTAGGCATTAATTTTTATCCTTGTGCTTTCCTTTTCAAAGCAATGTATTGTAAAGATGAATGTTAATAAAAATTGTTGTTTATTTTACATCTCTTGTCATTCTTGTGCATTTATTTATAATGCTTATTTACGCTTAACGTATTTATTTCTGAGTAAATATGTCGCGTACCCGTCACGTCTACTTCCCCGTATACTAGAAAGTGGGGCATGACACTTTTAATCCCAAAACCCCAATTCCATACTATAAATACTATCCCATGCCTTAGCTCTTCCTCATTTTGAAAATACTAGCCAAAACCCTCAAATTTTCTCAAGTACAAGTAGAGTAGAAGAGGAGTTAGCCAACGACCAACTTCCGGTGAGGAATCGAGACTATTCCGGCGACCCCACGACGCTACAAGTTTTTGAGGCTTTTACAAGTTTTCCTAAAGAGGTCACTTCCGGTGAAGGGATCTCGGCACTTTCCTTATAGAATAAGGTGCAGGATATTTCACAAATACCACTATGCGAAGCAAAAACTATAGAAGCTATTAAAAGACAAACCGAGTGGGTTGTAGCATCTGCTAGTTTTACTAAAGAGGTCACTCCCGGTAAAGGGATCTCGGCTCTTTCCTTATCGAATAAGGTACTGGATATTCTATAAGGAATACCGCTATGCAAAACAAGAACTAGAGCTACCGGTTTTTAAACAAGTTTCTTCAACATCTTTAGGTTTCTTTTATTTCATTAATCACATTAATGAAGTCCCTTTAATTATACTTCCTAAGCATCACAGAAGAAACGAAAACATCAATATTTACTATATATCATCATATATATAATATAAGCATTCGTCTCAACATATAAAGTGATCACATCACAGAATATTAGCAGCAGAAGAACATATATAAAATATTGGATATAATAGGAATTCCGTGTTTTAAATTAAGCCAGTATAAAACACGGATTCCACGGTCGCAATGAATAGCCAATCCCACATCCCTAGACCCCTATGAGAGCGGCAAGCAACCCTACCAATTCTAGAGTTAGGAGACCCGGTCTTGACTCTTCGAGATGGTCTCCCTCTGGACCCTAGAACCCGGTTACTTGTGCTCTCCTCCTTAGTTCTATCCTAATGCGGAAAAGTAAATAATATACATCAATGATGACATCATCCTCAACCCGGAAGTGCCCCAATAAAAGAATATTACATACAAGCTTTTACATGAATGAAAATGAAAAACTCTCATCTCACATAAAAAAAACCCGCTATTCAAAACACGACGATCCAATATAACATATCACAGCAACACATAACATCACATGTTATCAACGTAAGTAAATATGCGTATCCCAATTATCGTTGACGTATAGCAAAAAAACAGGTGATACACCACATATTACACTTACGGTCGCAGAAAAGAAAGTGAAAAACTACAACAATTGGAATCCGCAACCACCTTAGACATCATGAACCCAATGTATCACATACTTTGGATTTCATGCCTAACCAAATGAATTCCTTAGACATTACATGCCTAACAATTATGAACCCCGCATTTTAGTCTCGATATTGAAAACACTTTCCAATAACCTTTCGGGTAATTCAACAAGATTCCCAATAAACAGATCGAAAGCTCGTCGGAAACTTTAGTAGACGGCCACACCCCCGATACCATCGACGAAGTGCACTAAGGTAGAACACCGCGGCCGCGAGCACCCGAACGGATGCTTTTGGCGACGGGGTTCTCAAACAGTCACTTGGTCGGGGTATTGGGGCATGGCTATCTAGTAAGGTTACCCGGCGAGTATCCGCGTACACTACGTAATTGCGACGGACTTTTGATCCACATCAAAATTCCGTGGCAACCGATCAAATGAGACTAAACTGCTAGATTTATAAAATTCAAACTAGTCATCACATAACTAATTTTTGTGGATTCCAAATATTGTATCACAATCACAGATAGATAGACGATGTTAAACTTTTTGATCGAATAAACAAACACCCAAAATTTCCTTAAAAGCTCAACACTTGAGCGGAGTTCAAAAAGTACCGAGAACATGCCACAGCTCATATGAACCATCCGTAGAAGGGCCGACCCATGCCTCACTCATGTCGTCACGGAACTACCGCAAACCCTAGGATATGACCGCGGTTTCGCTATCCAAAATGTCAAGTTTGGGTATCGTTCTTCTAGATGGTCCACAGAATCGCTTGCATGAATTTCTGAAGATTTTAAACTTGAAAAAAATCCAACTCTTGGAAAATTTTCAGCGAGGGAAAATATGGGTTATTGATATCCGTTCGAACTTTTTAACGTCGTCTAAAAAACCTGAATAGATGT
Organism: Agapanthus africanus; assembly: GCA_030015575.1. NCBI lineage: Eukaryota > Viridiplantae > Streptophyta > Magnoliopsida > Asparagales > Amaryllidaceae > Agapanthus > Agapanthus africanus. The sequence continues at coordinate 197,946,271 of JASDDO010000028.1, read as the reverse complement.
TAGAATTATGACTATGAAACACTCCGAATTACCTTTACAGAAAGTTAACATCACATGCAAATTCAGGAAAAACAAACAACACCTGGAACACCAAACCTAGAGACTGGAGCACCCTAAAAATTTGAAGCCTAGAGGAACCAAGTGAACCGAGCAGGCCAGTTTTTAGACCTATGTGGTTGGCCACTTTCAGACAAAATTGCTTCAAATTTCTATGGTGTTCATGTCATATCACATACAACATTCTGCAGTTGCTAAAAAAATTTTAGAGGCCATTTAAAATTCGACAAAAACTAGGAATGTGTATCGGGTGTTTCGGAGTTGTTTCGGTTTCGTAATCTAACAAACATCATATAATTCTCTAGCTTGGCTCTGATACCATTGCAGGGTTCCCTAGGATGGCAGCAAGGTTTCAAGAGGTATCATCCATGCCATTTTTAAAAATTTGCCGTTCTAAAGAACCCTAACCTAGAATCTTAACTAGAGATTTAGACAATCAAACATGTAAACAACTTTACATCTAAGTGAATGAGGAATACAACCTTTGTAGACCGGTCCTTCACTTCTAAAGCTCCGTGTAGTAGTCCCTTCGCTCCAAGTAGTGAACTCCCAAACTCTAGTAAGAGTTCACATGAAGAAATAAACAAACTTGCTCAATGTCTTCGAGACCGAAGATGATCCACGTCGAGGAAACTCAAGCTCATGCTACCTCTTCACTAATATGTGAATTAGTGAAGCAAACATCATAAACTAAATTGCTAATAGCAGAGGATGATGAAGTTGGAATTTTGCTCAGTTTAGATTTTATTTTCTCACTACTTTTCATCACTTGGTCAAAAGCAAGAGAGCTTCAAGGAGATGAAGAAGAAGATGATGAATAATGAGATGATGTTAGAAATGCAACCATGGGTGAGTTTATGTCATACACAAACTCATGTAGAGAATAAACCATGGTGTAAGGTTAATGGTTAGGTTAATAAATATCTTAAGCAAGACAAAAACAAGTGGACCAAGTCAATGTTTTTGAATATACAAGTTTCTTCCAAGCTCAACCATGACTAATTCCAAATGATTTTGAATTACTTAAAAACAAATATTAACCCACATTAAACCTAGCATGGTGTGAGTCTCATAGATCCATGTTGCATGTGTAACCTAGCTTGACACACTAATATATATCACATATATATTATATGTGTGCAAAAAAGAAAACAACACAATTAACATATATCACATATATATATTAATGTATCATAAGTGAGAAAAAGAAATGCTTAAGTGAGCTAATATTAGTTAATGTAATTTAATATATCAAGTATATAATTATACATTAAATTATTAAATCAACACTTGATTTAATAATTCGGCTATATCACATACAACCGGCTAATATCAAATGTAATAATCTATCGAATCAACACTTGATCCGATAACCCAGTTATATCACATATAACCGACCGATATCACATATTGCGAGAATAGAATGCGGTATCACATACGTGGATTAATCTCGGTCATGCACATATCACATATGTGCTCCTACTTCGTTTCGCATGAACCAGAAAAGCTCTGTGTAGGACTCTAAAGACTCGTCAATATACCGGCAGTAGGTGATGATCATATCAAACACCCAAAAGCCGCAAGCGGTCTGCTAAACGTAACGGCCACCCGGGTATTGAGCGATCAGAAGATCAACAAGCAAGCCTTCCCATACTCCTGCGAATCCAATCAGTAACAATACCGTACAGTCTGGTCTCTTTGTCAGATATGTCGCATATCGAAGCCTGGGGTTGGTATAACGTCAGACCCCAATAGCCTGATAAGTCATGCCGATGCAAGGTCCATAACGGTTCGAGAAACTACTGATAACACTTACCAATAGATATCAGCAACCCTGGCCAGAGATTTCCTGTTATGGCTAATCAAGCATAGCGCAGCATCAACCCCCAATACCGGGAGAGACGAATCCCCTCCTATCACTCATTGCCTCCATATGACTCGGGAATGTTCCTAAAAACCACCTTTTTGCACGATCTCATGACCGTAGTATGGTGGAAATCAAACCAGAGTGGGAATCACACAAGACTCTATGACGATCTCGGGTCGACAGACTAACCTGTACCAGTGTCACCAGAGAACTACTATCTGACGATAGGTATAATACTATCTAGGAGTTCTCAGCGAGTCCGTTCAGTGTACCCAGTCTCCACTGAGCAATCGTATACCTTTTCTGATATCAAACACCAATGGATATGGGATCATCCATCACCCATCATATGGGTTGAGAAGCGTATACGCTAGTCTACTCTGGAGTATCGATGCCCCGTCTCGATACTCCCATGACTAGGAACATTTGAAAGATGTACTTACCGACTACCATTGCCCTACTAGTATGATCTGCATCATAATCCCGGTAGTCAAGTACTCATCCTAAGGGCTTTATCAACATGTAATAGAGAGACAATTAGTGTACATGTTAAGATAAAGTGCAACCAGATAGCATACTATCATGTTGAGCAAGAAAATCCTCCCTATATATGTCCAAGCATCCACTACAATATACATCACATGTATAGTAATGGCCTCTAGGGCACTCCCACTTGCACTAAGGCCATTTGTTACAGTATCTCATACTCAACGTCCTATAGAAGTCTCTCTATGGAAAGGCCTTTGTAAGTGGATCCACTGTGTTTATATTTTGCGTCAACTCTCCTTACCTCGATCCTTGGAGATCAACCATCTCCTTGATCAGGTGATAATGTCCTCAGAATATGTCTGGATTGCTGATGGGACCGGCGTTCCTAGGCCAAAGCCACAACTCCATTGTTGTCACAAAAACAGTTATTGGACGCTCAATGGTAGGAACCATGTTCATCTCATGAACAAGAAATGTCCAAACAGCCACTTTGGTAGTATCGTTGGTAGCAATGTATTCAACCTTTATCGTCTAGTATGCCATGGTATCTAGCTTGGAACTCTTCCAACATACCGTCCCTCTACTGAGGGTAAAGATAATACCTGTGACTGACTTTCAGTCGACCTTATCACTCTGGAAGCTCGAACCAAGAACATTCTTTTAGTGCTTCTCAAGTACTTAAGAATGTCCTCGACAGCTGTCCAGTGATTCTCCCAAGATCAGATTTATTCCTGATCAATACACCTAGTGAGTCATCTACGTCTGGTCTGGTACATAATATTGCATACATGATAGAGCCTACTGCCGAAGCATAGGATATCCCTTGCACGGGATCTCTCTCTAAATCAGTCTCGAAAGACATCTTCTTGGAGAAAGTGATCCAGGAGTAAGTGGGCGAACCACCATACTTAGAATCTTCCATACTAAACCCCTTTAGTACGGTGTTAATGTAATTGGATTTGGGACACTCCCAATATCCACTGAGATCCATCACCATAGATCATAATCCACAAGATGTAGTAGGTATCATCCAGATCTTCCAAGGAGAATTCTCGTGATAAGAGGAGCTTGACCGAATGTAGCATAGGAAACCATTTCCTATCAAGAGTATGTCATCTGCGTACAATACGTAGAGGACAACCTTACTCTGTACAACCTTCTTGTATATACAAGGTTCATCTACCTTTTTGATGAAGTCAAACTCCTTGACTGCCATATCAAAACAGATGTTCCAACTCCGCGATACGCTCATTGATCCTGATGGACTTAAGCATATCTTTGAAAGTATCAACTTTTCCATCTACACCAAGAATCTTCTCAAGATCCATTTGCTCCCAATGGGTTTTACCCCTTCAGGTTCAACATGCAAAGTTATACTTTGTTGGTGTACATGGATTCCATCATTGATCGCATAGCATCCAGCCTTTTCATAAAGTCTCCACTTATGATGGCATTCCTGAATCTCGTTGGGCCATCATCTACCATGATATATTCCTCGCTCCCACTGTCACCAAGAAGACTGTAGTATCTCTCAAGTGGATGAGGAATTCTATCAGATTCGCGGAGAGGCTGAAGTTCGTTGGAGACTATTGAATCCTTTGGTTTCACCAAATCATCAGCTGTTGGTTTGTCTAGCTGGAACTCCTTCCAGTTCTACCTCATGACCACAAATTTCTTCAAAAGAAATTCCTTTTCTAAAAAGGTGGCATGCTGAGAAATAAAACACCTTTTGCTCCTCAGTTAGGTAGAAGATATTCCCTTGCGAATGTTCGGGATATCCAACAAACTTATACAGAACTGACCTTGTGTCGAGCTTGTCCGGATTTTGCTTTTCAACATAGGCTGGACAACCCTATAGCTTAAATCGTTTAAGACATGGTCTCTTCCCATGCCATATCTCATATAGAGTGGTAGACACTGATTTGGATGGAACCCCATTCAATAGGTATGCATCTTCTCAAGTGCATCACCAAAAAGGAAACAGGTAACTCAGCAATACTCATCATAGAGCGCACCATATCTCATAGGGTGCGATTCCTCTGCCTCGATACACCGTTGTGCTGTGGTGTATTCGAAGGGGTAAGCTGAGAGAGAATCACATTCTCCTTTTAGAAAATCCAGGAACCCCATGACCAAGTATTCTCCTCCTCGATCACATCGAAGGATTTAATACTTCTACCCGTCTGGTTCTTAGCTTCAGCTTATATTCCTTGAATTTCTCAAAAGTTTCAGACTTGTGTTTCAACAGGAACACATGTCCGAATCTTGAGAGATCGTTGATGAATGTAATGAAGTACAGAGAACCAACCTTGGTATTTGTAGACATAGGACCGTATACATCATCATGTATCTGTCCCAAGAGTTCACTAACTCTTTCTCTGTTTATAGTAAACGGAGTGTTGGTCATTTTACCTTTGAAACAAGACTGGCAAGTATCATAAGATAAAAATTAGAACATATTCGCATATTCATCTTTATGTAACTTAGCTGGTCGTGTCGCATTGATATGACCTAGTCTACAATGCCATAAGAAGGATTCGTTCATTTCTGAACTACTCCTCTTGTATGTGTTCTAGATATTTTGAACTGTGGTTTGATTTAGAACATATATGCCATTTCATAACGTGCCTGATCCAATCAACTCTTGATTAAGAAAAATATTCACAACATTATCCTACAATAGAAAATTATATCCTTCTTTCACTTAATAAAGAAACTGATGTAATGTCGTATATCAGGTTCGGTATCTGATGACATTTGTCCAGAATTAATGTATTTACCATTTAGTAATATACGGTGATATTTGCCAACTAATTTGGCTGCAACAATTGCACCATTCTCTAACACTTAGAGACATATCACCCTATCTTAGTTCTCTACCTTTCTGTACCCCATGTAATACGGTATCATATACCCAGGACGCAGAGGATACTGAGAAACAGTTCTCGGTAACGAACACACCCGAAGAATATGCATCAACATGCTTATTTCTCGATTGGGTTGCGTGGAAATCCGGATATTCCCATATTTTCTGCTCGGACTTATAACAATTATAAGATAGAGCGGAACCAACGTTCCCCAGTTCAGTATAATAAGCAGGTTCGGTCAATGCATCCATATTATTATCTTGATTAAGGCGTGACATGGTCGCTACCAGGAGAGAGAAAGAGAAGAAAACACTTTGTGTGCGCTCTTACAAGTTCAGATTGGTTTTTATTTTATCTAATCAGGATAGCTCCCACTGTTTTTATCAAATCTTCCTTCAAACCCTAAAAAGTAAGATTAGCAGGGATTAATTACACCCTACAAGTTCGCCAATCATTCGGCAAGGCCAGTGTTGGTACTTTGAGGGAGGTTCCTCATGCTTTCGTATGGATCTAATTAAAATAAAGCTCGTTTTCCCAGGGGCGTAACCCCGTTAACACCTTTCTAGACACCTACTTGATCGGCTAATTGTAATGTGTAAAACTCTCCCAGGAGTAACTCTTACTCGCAGTGGGTATCGGGATCCAACTATCTTATAGAAGGTATGCAATCTCATTGCAAATTTCAACACTTGAAATTCCCGATAATTTTCTGCCCCTAGCGTCCTATGACCTTGACGAAAGCCAACAAACCATAGTCCGCTAATCAAGTTCAACCCGTATATTTCATGATTGAATTAAACCCACCCGCATGACCCTTGACGAAATCCAACAAAGCCGTACGACTATCCTAATCCAATCGCATCATATGCTTAAGCAGATAAACACTAATCAGCTACCACACACTACGCCTTGACGAAAGCCAACAAACGTAGCACGAATATTAAATACTACTTATCTGAAATGACGGAAGGCTACGACAGGTTTTTATGAAAACCTTTTGCGTAGTGAACTTGATATCATTGTAGAATCGAGTGATTTTGAAAAGGAGTGTTTTTGAGACTTTTACTAGTTTTGCTAAAGAGGCCACTCCCGGTGAAGGGATCTCGACACTTTCCTTATCGAATAAGGTGTAGGATATTTCACAAATACCATTATGCAAAGCAAAAACTATAAAAGCAATTAAAAGACAAACCGAGTGGGTTGAAGCATTTGCCAGTTTTGCTAAAGAGGTCACTCCCGGTGAAGGGATCTCGGCTCTTCACTTATCGAATAAGATGCTGGATATTCTACAAGGAATACCGCTATGCAAAGCAAGAACTAGAGCTACCAGTTTATAAACAAGTTTCTCCAATATCTTTAGGTTTCTTTTATTTCATTAATCTCATTAATGAAGTCCCATCAATTATGCTTTCTAAGCATCACAGAAAAAACGAAAGCATCAATATTTACTATATATCATCATATATATAATATAAGCATTCGTCTCAACATATAAAGTGATCACATTATAGAATATTAGCAGCAGAAGAATATATATGAAATATTGGAGATACTAGGAATTCCGTGTTTTAAATTAAGCCGGTATAAAATAAGGATTCCACTGTCGCGATGAATAGCCAAACCCATATCCCTAAACCCCTACGAGAGCGGCAAGAACCCTACCAATTCTAGAGTTAGGAGACCCGGTCTCGACTCCTCGAGATGGTCTCCCTCTGGATCCTAGAACCTGGTTACTTATGCTCTCCTCCTTGGGTCTATCCTAATGTGGAAAAGTAAATAATATACATCAATGGTGACATCATCCTCAATCCGGAAGTGCCCCAATAAAAGAATATTACATACAAGATTTTACATGAATGAAAATGAAAAACTCTCATCTCACATAAAAGCCACCGGCTATTCAAAACACGATGATCCAATATAACATATCACAGCAACACATAACATCACATGTTATCAACGTAAGTAAATATGCGTATCCTAATTGTCGTTGACGTATAGCAACAAAACCGGCGATACACCATATATTACACTTACGGTCGCAGAAAAGAAAGTGAAAAACTACAACAATTGGAATCTGCAACCACCTTAGACATCATAAACCCAATGTATCACATACTTTGGATTTCATGCCTAACCAAATGAATTCCTTAGACATCACATGCCTAACAATTATAAACCCCGTATTTTAGTCTGGATATTGAAAACACTTCCCAATAACCAGTCTGGTAATTCAACAAGATTCCCAGTAACCTGATCGAAATCTCGTCGGAAAGTTTAGTAAACGGCCCCACCCGTGATGCCATCGACGAAGTGCAATAAGGCGGAACACCGCGGCCGCGAGCACCCGAACGGATGCTTTTGGCGACGGGGTTCTCCTACAGCCACTTGGTCGGGGCTATGGGGCGTGGCTATCTAGTAAGGTTACCCGGCGAGTATCCACATATACTACGTAATTGTGATGGGCTTTTGATCTACATAAAAATTACGTGGCGACCGATCAAATGAGACTAAACTGCTAGATTTATAAAATTCAAACTAGTAATCACATAACTAATTTTTGTGGATTCCAAATATTGTATCACAATCACAGATAGCTAGACGATGTTAAACTTTTAGATCGAATAAAAAAACACCCAAAATTTCCCTAAAAGCTCAACACTTGAGCGGAGTTCAAAAAGTACCCAAAACATGCCACAGCTCCTATGAACCATTCGTAGAAGAGCCGACCCATGCCTCACTCATGTCGCCACGGAACTGCCGCAAACCCTAGGGTATGACCGCAGTTCCGCGATCCAAAAAGTCGAGTTTGGGTATCGTTCTTCTAGAGACCACTGTATCGCTTGCATTATTTTCTGAAGATTTTAAACTTGAAAAAAAAATCCAACTCTTGGAAAATTTCCAGCGAGGGAAAATATGGGTTATTGATATCTGTTCGAACTTTTTAACGTCGTCTAAAAAACCTGAATAGATGTTAGAATTATGACTACGAAAAACTCCGAATTGCCTTTACAGAAAGTTAACATCACATGAAAATTCAGCAAAAACAAACAACACCTGAAACACCAAAACCCAGAGACTGGAACACCCTAAAAATTTGAAGCCCAGAGGAACCAAGTGAACCGAGCAGGCCAGTTTTTAGACCTATGTGGTTGGCCACTTTCAGACAAAATTGCTTCAAATTTCTATGGTGTTCATGTCATACCACATACAACATTCTGCAGTTGCTAAAAAAAATTTTAGAGGCCATTTAAAATTCGACAGAATCTAGGAATGTGTATCGGGTGTTTCGGAGTTGTTTCGGTTTCGTAATCTAACAAACATCATATAATTCTCTAGCTTGGCTCTGATACCACTGCAGGGTTCCCTAGGATGGCAGCAAGGTTTCAAGAGGTATCATCTATGCCATTTTTAAAAATTTGCCGTTCTAAAGAACCCTAACCTAGAATCATAACTAGAGATTTAGACAATCAAACATGTAAACAACTTTATATCTAAGTGAATGAGGAATACAACCTTTGTAGACCGGTCCTTCACTTCTAATGCTCCGTGTAGTAGTCCCTTCGCTCCAAGTAGTGAACTCCCAAACTCTAGTAAGGGTTCACATGAAGAAATGAACAAACTTACTCAATGTCTTCGAGGCCGAAAATGATCCACGTCGAGGAAACTCAAGCTCATACTACCTCTTCACTAATATGTGAATTAGTGAAGTAAACATCATAAACTAAATTGCTAATAGCAGAGGATGATGAAGTAGGAATTTTGCTCAGTTTAGATTTTATTTTCTCACTACTTTTCATCACTTGGTCAAAAGCAAGAGAGCTTCAAAGAGATGAAGAAGAAGATGATGAATAATGAGATGATGTTAGAAATGCAACCATGGGTGAGTTTATGTCATACACAAACTCATGTAGAGAATAAACCATGGTGTAAGGTTAATGGTTAGGTTAATAAATATCTTAAGCAAGACAAAAACAAGTGGACCAAGTCAATATTCTACAAGCTTCTTCCAAGCTCAACCATAACTAATTCCAAATGATTTTGAATTACTTAATAACAAATATTAACCCACATTAAACCTAGCATGGTGTGAGTCTCATAGATCCATGTTGTATGTGTAACCAAGCATGACACACTAATACATATCACATATATATTATATGTGTGCAAAAAAGAAAACAATACAATTAACATATATCACATATATATTAATATATCATAAGTGAGAAAAAGAATTGCTTAAGTGAGCTAATATTAGTTAATGTAATTCAATATATCATATATATAATTATACATTAAATTATTAAATCAACACTTAATTTAATAATCTGGCTATATCACATACAACCGGCTAATATCAAATGTAACAATATATCGAATCAACACTTGATCCGTTAACCCGGTTATATCACATATAACCGACCGATATCACATATCACGAGAATAGAATGCGGTATTACATACGCGCATTAATCTCGGTCCCTCACATATCATATATGTGCTCCTACTTCGTTTCGCATGAACCAGGAAACCGCTATGTAGGACTCTAAAGACTCGTCGATACGCCGGCAGTAGGTGATGATCATATCAAATACCCACAAGCCGCAAGCGGTCTGCTAAACGTAACGGCCATCCGGGTATTGAGCGATCAGAAGATCAGCAAGTAAGCCTGCCCATACTCCTGCGAATCCAATCAGTAACACTACCGTACAGTCCGGTCTCTTCATCAGATATGTCGCATATCGCAGCCCGGGGTTGGTATAACGCCAGACCCCAATAGCCTGATAATTCATGATGATGCAAGGTCCATAACGGTTCGAGAAATTACTGATAACACTTACCAGTAGATCTCAGCAACCCTGGCCAGGGATTTCCTTTTATGGCCAATCGAGCATAGCGCAACATCAACCCCCAATACTGGGAGAGACGAATCCCCTGCTATCGCTCATTGCCTCCATGTGACTCGGGACTGTACCCAAAAACCACCTTTTTGCACGATCTTTTGACCGTGGCATGGTGGAAATCAAACCATAGTGGGAATCACACAAGACTCTATGACGATCTCGGGTCGACAGACTAACCTGTACCAGTGTCACCAGAGAACTGCTATTTGATGATAGGTATAATACCATCTAGGAGTTCTCGGCGAGACCGTTCAGTGTACCCAGTCTCCACTGAGCACCCATATACCTTCTCTGATGTCAAACACCAATGGATATGGGATCATCTATCGCCCATCATATGGGTCGAGAAGCGTATACGCTATTCTATTCTGGAGTATCGATGCCCCGTCTCGATACTCCCATGACTAGAAACATTTGAAAGATGTACTTACTGACTACCATTGTCCCACTAGTATGATCTGCATCATAATCCTGGTAGTCAAGTACTCATCCTAAGGGCTTTATCAACATGTAATAGAGAGACAATAAGTGTACATGTTAAGATAAAGTGCAACCAGATAGCATACTATCATGTCGAGCAAAAAAGTCCTCCCTATATATGTCTAAGTGTCCACTACAATATACATCACATGTACAGTAATGGCCTCTAGGGCATACTTATAACTAACACTTCACTTATAACTTTAATACTCATGTCTAGAATAAATTTTATCCAAGAATCTTTTGTAAAACAATCACAATTTAACTTTTTCGTTAAAATACCATGAACTTTACATATCACCTTTAGTATGTTGTTAATACTTTACCTTTAGAAAAGAGTAATGACCTACCCCTCACGTACACACATGTTTTCATAGCACGATGTACCTTAATTTTTTAGATCTGTATATTATCTGTGATGGCACCAAATATGCAACTAGAGCGTGATTTCTCACAGATCTTTTCACACACGATATGAAAGTTACTTTGCTAATGAAATCGCACGTAGGGGCTGGAATTTTTTGATCTATAATCACTCAAATGCTTATGCCCTTGCAGATCTAGTCACTCGTTTTTACGAGTGTACGGAAGACGGCTGTCTCGCATAATATGGTTTTATAAAATTACTGTGGGGTGATATGGAGATTATTATTGATAGAGACTTCATACATGAAGTCACTTTAATCCCTAGGATATCTGTTCATGATCAACCACTTCAGTTTGAAGATTACATGCCCTTGATGGGTAATGATTGCTCGAGTGGTTGTAAATAGTTATCATTGTATAACATATTTTTAAAAAAAATTTGTATATATTTTTTTCTTTTTCTTTTGCATGTTTAATTCCGCATTGTATCTTTATAAAAAATTATAAAAATTGAAAAAAAGAAAAAGAAAAGAAAAAGAAAAACTCTAATAAAAATTGAAAAATTTTAAAAATTATATAAATTGAAAAATTCAATTTTGGCCATAATTGACTTGAGTTTGACAAGACGGTTGACTAGCTAGGAAAAACTAGATCCAAAACTTAGTAAATTAAAAACCCTAAAAATAACCTTTTTTAAAATTTAACGGTAGAAAATATTTATCTTTGTAGTTTATTTAGAAATAGGAAAATTTTGAGTTCACTTCTTGGGCTAAGTCAAAATAAGAGAAGAGTATTGAAATTTTTATTAAAGTGTAAGTCTGAAAAATAATCCCTAAGTTTAAGTCTAAATTCTGAAAATATATACCCTACAACTTGCACAAACACGAACCTTGAAACTTGGAATAGTAGAGGAGACCTTGAAATGCTCTTGTCTAAAATCCTTAGTATGAAGGAAAATAAAATTATAAGTGTGAATAAAGAGATATAAAAAAATGAACACTGGTTTTGTAATTACTTAAGGCTGCATAAAATAAAAAATATATAGCGATGGTGCTTTATCACCTAGTGCCTTAGACCAACTGGTTTGGGAGTCACTGCTAAAAGCCTTATGTATTACAAGACGAGAAATTACGCCTTAATGCGCAAACACATTTTGTAATCGATCGTTAGCACCTCAAGAAGTATTAACGGTCGCATGAAGGATGTGTGAGCAATTTCATCTAAAAATTCACCAACTAAAAGTACTTTGGACGATGGACAAGAGTGTAAGAGCTTGAATTGAATTTCCAAGTGTACGGGTGATACATACACACACGTAGGGGTATATGATTGGGGTTTGGATGAAAGATATGAATGAAAAAATAGGACTTATATCTTTAGTAGAGATGATACAAATTCCTAAGTTGAGATGAAACCTTAGAAAGAAAACTCAAAATATACTAAAAGCTAAATAAATTTACAGAACATATACAATCTTAAGTTAAATGATAAGGAGGCGTGAAAAATACGGGTTGATAATTTCTAAATTGAAGATAATAGAATTTCTTGCTAGAACACCGAATTGAAGAATAAAAGTCAATAGGTCAAATTGATAGGATTTTGTAGGTAGTATCCGCTGAAAACTCTCAGGAGACAACACTCCTCCAACTAGGGACACCTAGAGGTTTAACGGCTTGTTGCACGAGCTCAGTGCAATCGCGTTTCCCTGCGAAAGTGAGGTTAGGTTTTTTCAAGAATAAACTAGTTTTGCTAAGGACAAGCAAAAGATAAGTTTGGGGGTATTTGTTCATATCATAATTTTACATTATTATATTCCCCATTCTTAATCATTTTGCAAATAAATAGGTGCTTTTGATCTATGTCTGCTAAATAGTTGCAGGTACAGGTTCTCGGAACAATACAGTGAAAATGGTGAAAAAAACGCTACAAAAGTGAGACTACGACCAACAAACAGAAGAATCTTTATCATGGAGCCTACAGTTTGAGGAACAAACGAAGATCAGCAAACAGTTCGATTGCAAAAAGGCAACACAAGATTCAAAACTTCAACGCGAAGCGAACGGTAAAAGTCCACAACATTCTGCACTGTGGAAATCTGGGAGAAAATAGAAGATATTTTGAGAAACCAAATGAAGAAACCAGAAGTAAAATGCAACAGGAAGCAGACATGAAGATTTGATACAGAGAACCCTGCATATGGCCGAGGATCCGCGGCCAAACAAGGCATATGGCCACGGATCTGCGGCCGTGCTGAGCACGTGTCGGTGCATTTTGATGGTGGGTGCCGATGCGTTGACCAGGCTTCTCAGGGTAGTTTTGTAAATTTAGATATGGATCAGATGTAAACCCTAGGGTTTGTATTCTCTATAAATAGGAACCGTACAGCTCTTTTTGGAGCATGCCTCTTTTTATTTATCTAGTTTAGAATTTTTATTCCCTGTAATTGTCGAAGAGTGCATCAAATAAAAAAAAGTAAGTTTCTTTTCCGCCCTAGTTATTTCTCTAGCAATTTTATTTCTCTGCCGTAGTTATAAATTTTTTATCTGTCGTAGTTGTTAAATTAAAACTAAAAAAATTAACTCGTTTATCAATTCCTAATGTGTGAGTAGTTCCTCACTTGTTAGGGTTAGGTTTCGGGAAGGTTTGAGAGATGAAAATCTCCCATCCCTTTTTTGCCCGTTATACATTTTTAAAGTAGGACTCTATGCATACATACACAAAACGCTCACTACGGCACCCTATCCTACGAGGTAGCAGTGATACCATAGTTAAAGACCGGTTGTGTATGATTTCCATGGAGTTTAGGATAAGAGTTAAGAAAGGACGGACAAGGACAAAAGGGAAGAAACCTAGTTTCTTCCCGATCGTGCTAATCCCCTTTGTTAACTATTACCTTAACACCTAAAAGTTCTTAATTAGGGCAAAGAAAGCGGTAAGAAATAATTGACTTTCCAAACTAACCTAATCCTAACCCTAACAAGCTTTTAATCCTAATTAAACTCAACTTTAGTTTTTATTGAAAATAAAACTTACCACAATAGCAATTGACTCGTTAGAACAATTAGAAAATACACAAAATCCCTGTGGACCGACCCGTACTCAACCGGCTAGCTACCAAGCGACACCGTTCTTGATTGCGGTTAATTCTATGATCACAAATAGCTTAAGCAACTAAAATCTCCTCAACCAATCAGTGCCCAGCCGGACTAACGACAACAAGGTTGTAGTTAGATTCCTTAAGAAAAACATCTTTTCCCTGTTTGGACACCCCTGCACGATCATTAGTGACAATGGAACACATTTCTGTAATAGGACTTTCGAGACCTTGATGCGGAAATACTCCATTAATCATAAGCTGTCTACTCCCTATCACCCCCAAACATGTGGGCAATCCGAAGTGTCTAATCGGCAAATCAAACTGATTTTGGAGAAAACGGTTTCCAAGAACCGTAAGGATTGGTCTTTAAAACTCACTGATGCCCTTTGGGCATTTCGAACCGCTTATAAGACTGATCTTGGCATGTCTCCTTATCGGCTTGTTTACGGAAAGTCTTGCCACCTTCAAGTGGAAATTAAGCATCGAGCATTTTGGGCGATTAAGGAGCTCAATCTATCTCTTGATGATGCGGGAAGCTATCGGAAGCTGCAGATAAATGAATTGAACAAGTTTCGGGATAAACCTTACGAAAACACGGTTGTCGTTAAGAACCGAATGAAGGTGTTTCACGATAAACACCTTAAGCGCAAAAATTTCACACCTGGTCAACAGGTACTTCTTTACGACACCCGGTTATATTTCCTTCCCGGGAAGCTCAGATCTCGCTGGAAAGGATCATATTTTGTGCAGACTGTATATCCGCACGGTGCGGTGGATTTGGAAAATCTAGAGGATGGTTCACTATTCAAAGTGAACGGACACAGGTTAAAACCGTTTCTCACCGCTGACCCTTCGGAGGAGCTCCTGATATTGCAGGAGCCGATTTACACAGACTGATCTTCCTCCGCTTACCACCAAACTTCGGTTATCCAGCTATAAACAGTGGAAACACTGTTTCATATAAGTTTGGGGGGTATGTCACACTTGTAATTATAAAAAAAAAATCCAAATTTTTGGGGGGTATTTTTGTAAATATTCAGTTCTATTAATTAAAAAAATAAAAAAATAATAAATTTTTTTTTACAAACTAAATTCCACTTTTAAGGGGGCTTTTGTACATATAACCAAATAACCCCTATAAAAACAACCCGACCCCTCTACTGCATTTACAGAACCCTAAAATTATCCCTCACAAAAACCTTAGCAGCCGCTTCTGAAATCGCAGCGAGATCGCACCACGCCGCCGCCCAACCGCCGCACAAGCCTACTTCTGGCCGCGCGACTGCCGCTCTTCTGCCTCATTTCAGAGGAGGTTCGATCTTCTAAACTCTTCTCCGTGAACTTAATATTTCAGTATTTTCTCTCTGTCATGGCCCCTGCTCTGCAGATTGTAAGGGATTTCTCCCAATTGTTTGCATATAATATTTATGGTAGCTATTTCGGCGACGAGATCCAAATGTGTGGATGGAACTTTTTGTTATTTAACCATCCGAATCATTCACGCTTCCGGATCTAGTTGCACATCTTTATGAATGTATGGAGGAAGGTTGTCTTGCACAACACGGGTACATTAGATTATTGTGGGGGGATAGAGAAATTTTAATTGATAGGGACTTCATTCACGAAGTCATCTTAATACCACGACTGCCCATTCACGATCAACCCCTCCTATTTGAGGACTACCTACCCTTAATGGGAAACGACTGTTCTAGGGAACCCCGAAAGGGCATTTAGGCTCGCACGCTTTTTGCAAACGTTTTAACTATATGCCGTTGGGCACAAAATAATATTTTTGGAAGTTCACACAAACAACATTTTTCACACCATCCCTACATATAGTGCACACATTGATGACACGAAACCCTAGCTATAACATGTGCACGGTGTTGCTTCACTCGATTGACACCGGCAAACGGGCGACCAATTATCCATGCCCAATGTTGGTGACACAACTTTGTCGTCATTTCCTCCCCGTTGAGGAATTTGAATTTTACATGCATAGTGGGATTCCAATTAGACCTTTTCTTGAGGGTGTCTATACATCCTACATACGTTTACATGATTTATGGTCGCGCACCGAGCCAGTCGAGGACGTGATGGGCAAGATCCTTACCTCGAGCTCCACATCGAGCGATGAAGAGCTTACCCCCGCTGTGCAAGCGCGCTTAATTCGACGAACCCATAGGGGGGTAGAAAGAGTGATAGGGATGCTGACTAACTTTGATCAGCGAATAACAAGCCTGGAACAAGGAATGTCCACCCTCCTAGCAAGAGAGGAACGTTCACGATCACGATCAAGGGGACGGGGGACAGATAGAGGTGAGGCTGGGACTAGTGAGGCCGCGTCTAGTAGACACCGCGGGGAGCAGTGAGGAAACTGCTATCAATAAGTTTGGGGGTGAGGGTTATTTGTATATAGTTATCTTTGCATTACATCTGCATATTTCTTTTTGTACATATTTGTTTGCAAATTTAATTCCGTATCTTATATCTGTGCATTGCATCTTTAAAAAGATATAAAAATATATAATAAAAAAATATAAAAATTGAAAAATTTTATAAATTAAAAATTTCAATTTTGGCAATATTTGATTCAAGCTCAACATGACGGTTGACTAGTTAGGAAAAACTAGGTCCTAAACTTACTAAATTAAAAACCCTAAAAATAACATTTTTTAAAGTTTAACTGTAGAAAATATATGTCCTTATAGTTTATTTAGAATTAGGCAAATTTTGAGTTCAGTTCTTTGGCTAAATCGAAATAAGGGAAGAGTATTGAAAGCACTATTTGAAGTATAAATCTGAAAAATAATTTTGAACCTTAAGTCCAAATTCTGAAAATATATACCTTATTTTACGCACTTACACACATCTTGAAACTTGGGATAGTAGAGAATACCTTGAAATGCTTTTGTCTAAAATCCTTAGTATGAAGGAAAATAAAATAAAAGTATAAGTGGTGAATAAAGAGATAAAAAAATGAACACTGGTGTTGTAATTACTTAAGGCAGCATAAATAAAAAAATATAGCGAGGGTGCTTTATCACCTACTGTCTTAGACCAACTGGTTTTGGAGTCACTGCTAAGTCTTAGGTGTTGCAAGACTAGGAATTACGCCTAAACGCACAAGCACGTTTTGTAATCGGTCGTTTAGTACCTCAAGAAGTATTAACGGTCGCATGAAGGATGTGTGAGCAATTTCATCTAGGATTCACCAATTAAAAAGTATTTTGGAAGATAGACAAGAGTATGAAAGCGTGAATTGAATTTCTAAGTGTAGGGGTGATAATTACACACACGTAGGGATATATGATTGGAGTTTGGAGGAAAGATAGGAATAAAAGATAGGGCTTATATCTTCTGTAGAGATGATAAAAATTCTTGAGCTAAGGTTGCACCTTAGAAGGAAAACTTAGGAGATGCTGAAAGCTTTATAAACTGACAAAACGTATATGATCTTAAGTTAAATGAAAAGGAAGTGTGAAAAATACGGGTTGAAGATTTCTAAGTTGAAGATGATAGAATTTCTTGCTAGAATACTGAATTGAAGAATTAGAGTCAATGGCCAAATTGATCGGATTTTGTGGGTAGTATTCGCTGAAAACCCTCAGGAGAAAACACTCCTCCTACTAGGGACACCTAGAGGTTTAACGGCTTGTTGCATGAGCTCAGTGCAATAATGTTCCCTGCGAAAGTGAGGTTAGGACTTTTTGAGAATAAAATTGGCTTTGCTCGGGATGAGCCAGTTTGGGGGTATTTGTTCATATCAGATTTTTGCATTTTTATACCTCCCATTCTTAATCACATTGCATATAAGTAGGTACTTTTAATCCGTGTTTGCTGAATAATCGCAGGTTACAGGTTCTCAGCTCCTTATAGTGAAATTCATGAAAAGTCGCAACAAATGCGGGACTACGACTAACAACAGATGAATACTGATCTCCGCTAACCATCCGTATGATGCCGCCTACCAGTTCAAGGGACAAAATGGCAAATCGTTGGTCACTTCAATGCACAAAGTACAAGGGCAGCACAAGATCCAAGACTTCAATGCGGAGTTCAAGGCAAAAGTCCACATCATTTTACACTGCTGAATATCTGGAAGACAACTAAAGAGATCCTGAGAAACTAAGAATACAAAACAGAAGATAAAAGCAACATGGAGAAGCCCTGAAAAGATAATTTCCTAAGTCTACCAAATGGCCGCGGAACCGTGGCCAAATAGGCATTTCTGCCGCGGTTCCGCGGCCGCGTCTGAGCAGTGTCGGTGGCAGTTGGTTCCCGCGTTGACTGGGCTCTTTTGGGGTAGTTTTGTAATTTCGTGTTAAGCTCAGAATGTAACATAGGGTTTCATCTTCCTATCTATAAATAGAAGAGCTCAAAGCCAAAGAAGGTGTGCTTTTCTTTAGTTTAGTTTTTAGAATTTAATTATGTTCTTTCTTTATTGTAGCGAGTTTATGAGCGTTTATTAATAAAAAAATAAAAAGAGAGTTCTTTTATTCTGCATGTCTCTTTAGTATTTGCAATTCTTCATTTGTTAATTTAGCCGTATTATTTAATTGTAGTTTTTCTTTTGTTTTTCTTCTTCTATTTTCTTTATCTTTAAACAACGATGATGCTTGAGTAAGATCCTTGCCAAGGTGAGGTCTCAAATAGCTAGTTGTAATTTTCTTTAATCCTCAATTCTTTCTACCTACCTTTTTGTTTTCATATTTTTAATGGGTGAGTAATCTCTCACTTGTTAGGGCAGGAGAAAGAAAGTTTGAGAGAAGGAAATCTCTCTCACTCTTTTCTATGCCCAACACTTTAATTCAGATCCATTTAGTTGAACCATAATATGCTCACTACGGCACCCTATCCTACATGATAGCGGTGATTCCATAGTTAGACCGGTTGTGGTTGAATTAACCGGAGGTTAGGGCTAAGAGCCAAGACGGACGGACAAGGACCAAAAGGAAGAAACTAAGCATGGAAAGCCTAGCTTGTACTTGTAAGTTTCTTCTTAGTCGTGCTAATCCCCGTTGTTGCCGATTACCTTAACACCGATATTAAAAAGGACATTGAAAGAAGTAAGAAATTCCTAACTCGAACTAACCTAATCCTAACCCTAGCAAGTTCTTTATCATCTTTTATCTCATTAGTAGATCTTAAAACAAAACTCAAAATATTTTGGATTTAACTTGTTAAAACATAAAGAAAAAGATTCCATCTCCCTGTGGATCGACCCGTACTCAACCGGCTAGCTACCAAGCGAAACCGTCTTAATTGCGGTAATTAAAAATTAAGAATACGCAAAAACGTAACAATCAGCACTCCATGAACTCTCTGATGCAGTTTGATTTGTCTATCTAAACCTGGTTTGCATTCAGGGTTTTGGAGGGAAACTTGAAGTTTTATATCACATCACAACTTTTAGCATTTAACACTCACAAGCCCACTTGCACCCACTTGAGTCAACATGTTGTGTCATGGCAGCCCCACCATGGTCCAAGTCATCAAAGTGCTATGTGCACACTTGTGTTGTGTTGGACCAAAATTGTGTGCACACATTTATTGCAAAAGAGCTCTTTGAATATCGGTCAGTTTTCTGTTCTGATTGCAGTGTCGGCTCCTAAATGCTATATCCGTGATATTGAGTGTGTTTCTAGTATTTTATCACGAATACCTGTAATCTGTAATTACTGAGCAGACACTGATTAATAGTACCGATATATAACAAAATAGATAATGAATGAGTGGTGTTAAAATGCAGTTTTCTGTGATTAACAAATACCCCCAAACTTATCTTTTGCTCGTCCTGAGCAAAACAAAAAATCCTAATCTCATTTTCGCAGGGAACACGATTGCACTGAGCACGTGCAACAAGCCGTTAAACCTCTAGGTGTCCCTAGTAGGAGGAGTGTTGTCTCCTGAGGGTTTTCAGCGGATTGTACCCACAAAATCCAGTCAAGTTAGCGTCGTGGAGAAACTGTTGATTCTAATCTTAAGGTTAAGAATTAAAGCTAGAAGTTCTATCATCCAGGTTAGAAACATACAACCCTATTTTTCACTCCTCGTATCTCATTTAACATAAGTTAATACACGTCTTTACGTGGTTGTGCGAATAGTGTCCATAAGTTTATAAGAACTTGATTAAGGTCATCATGTCATAATTACGGACCGGGATAGACTTCTAAAGGATCACACGAGTTTGGAAGGAGTTAAGATTTTCTCAAGTTTTTTTCTCCAGTTAGGTTTCAAGTCAGAATTTATATTATTTTTAACAGAGAACTAAGTTTTATTTTTCACTCCTACCTTTCACCTATTTTTGTTCTTACACACTTTCGTGCATAACGTCTTTATAAATATAAACCTTCATATCTCCACGAAAAACTGTTTTATAATTTAAAACTCGTCTCGCCAAGATTATTCTCCCAAAAAGAGCTGTGATGACTTTTAACTTGGAGAGAACACTTGCTTGGCTTATTTTATTTGGTGATTGGAAACTTAGTGAGCTTTGGGTAAATAACTCCCAAAGCAGATGGTTTTAGGGCATTAGGTTTAGAGACACCCCAAGGACTTAATTACCCAAGTTACCAAGGCCACAAAACAAAAGACTCATATTGTTTCATTCAAAATATTCTGAAAGCAGTGAGAACGGAGATATTTCCAGTTTTTCTTTTTAATCCGAAGACGTGTTTATGTGGATAAGGTATGTAATCACTTCAACAAGATTCCAGATGGGTTATTTTTCCGACTTTTAGCTTCTATTAAAACCTCAATAATATCCTTCATATTCACTTCACTTTATGAACTATTCTTGATATTACTTAACTCAGAACAAACCTGCTTGATCCTAAAGACGTTTTATCAGTTTTCAAAAGTTTGAGACATGTCAGACATTTCATCTAATTCTCAAGAACTCATGACACGTGTACAATGATATAAAAGACGTATATTAGCTATGGTTAAACTCAAAGGAGGGTTATTTTTCGGGTTTTCAATCTCTCAAAAAGGATTTAGTTGTTTCTATCTTATCAAC
Source organism: Agapanthus africanus (assembly GCA_030015575.1). Classification (NCBI taxonomy): domain Eukaryota; kingdom Viridiplantae; phylum Streptophyta; class Magnoliopsida; order Asparagales; family Amaryllidaceae; genus Agapanthus; species Agapanthus africanus. Next base: position 197,925,123 of record JASDDO010000028.1, on the reverse strand, counting down.
CGAACCGTCAGACTTTGAGTCTAAGTTCTCTCGCTTGCTAACGAGAAAAAGTTTTTATGTTTTTTGAAGAATTTTTTTCAATTTTTATGGGTTTTTTTTAATATGTATGCAATGCGGAATATACATATGATGCAGCAAAATAAATGCAGAGCTCACCCCCAAACTTGAGTTTTACGATGTACTCATCGTTGCTCCTGTCTTCGGTAGCTAGACTTAGACATCCGGGTGAGAATTTTATTCACCAAAAGAAAAATATAAAACTAATTACAGTATATACAAGTTAAAAGATTGAGTTAGACCAGAAATTAATACCTGCCATTTAAAATTTTTGTCTATATAATGCAAGGGCTGGTAAAAGAATATATATAAAAAAAAAGTAAAAGTAAAAGAAAAATTATATGTTAGATGTTAGTGAAGGGCCTGGGCATGTAAAAGTAGGGATCGGAAGACGTTGAAGGTGAAGATGAAATTTTGAAGAGGTCAAAGAATTGTTGCCCGAATGAATTGAATTTTTAAGAAGCACGTGTTGAATTTTGAAGTCAAGTTTGTTTAAAAACTGGAATTCATCCGTAAAAAGTTCAGCAAAAGAAAGGTTGTTAGGATGTTCCCAAATTGATCCTAATTCAAATTCAGAAAGAATATCAAGTTTATCAGCAAATATCTCCTCAAAACTAGACATGAAAGAATATTTTTCAAGGCCGCCTTCCTCCCTATAATCCTGCACAATCCTATTCTCATCGTTACAGCTCACTAACTCTCCCAAAACTAGTTCTCCTTCATCACATTCATATCTGGATAGGTTCATGTCATCTAAAAAGTAGGTTTCCACACTAACGTTTCTTCTGAAACAATATCAACAGAGGATACAAAAATTGTGGGTTCCTGATCATTAATTTCCTCTAACAATTTATCCCAACCATACCCGTCAAATTCATAAGCCCTCTCTTCAAAAATTAGAGCACAACAATCAGTCGGTGCAAGAATTTCCTCTTCAAGTAGGATATCGGTTAATTCAACCTCAAGATTATATGTGACAAGAGGCTCAATAGGTACCTGAAGTCTAGTGTTAGACTAACCCAGAGGGTTTTCTTGTTTGTCCTGATAACACTAAGTCAATTCACTTGCATCATCATCTATGAAATCATCAAAATTTGGTTGATCGTTTATCTCACTCAGGTGACTTCCTAAATGACAGACATTGATATTATTAGGCTCTAATTGATAGTGTTTACTCTTTAGAATCCTTACAGCTAGATGTTTCACTTTTTCTTCGATTCTAGCCAATGATTGAGCTTGAGCAAGAAACAATGGCTCAGACTGCTGTATGAACAGGGCTAGCGTCGCCGCTGTTTGATTCTCGACCACAGTCATTACTTCAATACCTTTCTCTAAAGCGGTCAACCTAGCATCCATCTCACTATCATACCCTAATGGTAGGTCAATTGTTTCAGGAAGGGAGGGTTGTGACGGTGGTGATGCTAAAGCTGTTATTCTGTCGACCTCTTTCTCTAAATTTTCAATTATTTGGTCTATGTTTGAACTGGGACTTGGTTCAAGAGTGTTAGGTGGATGACCGTTATCAAAATTCTAGGACGTTCGGCCACCCCTTAGGAAAGGACAGTTTTCATGAATGTGGAAAGAATTTTGGCAATTTGAAGAAATGAATTGGGAATGAGTATAAACAAAAGAATAAGAACCATGAAAAATTGAATTGAATTGTGTGTCACCCATATTAACAGGAATCCACAAATATCACAAAAACAAAAAAATATCACACCCCTAGCTGTCTATGTTATGCTGAGTCAACTAGACCTGCTCAAGAACCTGATTGTTGATGTAATACTGTGTCGAGAAACAGGCTCAAGATATACGGATCACGAAGCCAGGTAAGTGCAGAGATAAGGGGAGGTTTTCCAACGCTTTCGTGAAGTTCCTTAATTAGATAACCGTTTTTCTTTTGGCGGTTTCGCCGTGGACACTTGCCTAGACACCCCGTCAACGATATACCGTTAAGCGATGTTCTAAATACAGTTAACTTCTCCTAATGAGCGCGAAGTCCTTAAAGTCAGAGTTCTAATTGATTTTTAAAATTATTGGGGGGTATGCAAGAATGCAGTTTTGCGATTTGTGGGCCACGGAGAAAGGTGATGAAATCCTTTACCGTATATTGTTTGGTCACTTGCCCTTATATCCGTATTAAGATGCAAATGCGTAATCAATAAAAGAATATAAGAAAATCAATCAATCAATCAATTCTTTTTTGTTTAAGTTTTAAGCGTTGCAACAAATACGGGTTAGTTCTCTGTGCAATTGGTGGCAAATTGTATGAAGAATCCTCCAGAAAATAGAAATATTGGAATGCGTCGGATTTGAGCGGAAGTATTAGGAAATATGTACCGATGTGATTTTGGTTCAAGAAAACCCTTTTGGAAGTGATCCGAGTCTTTGAATTTTCGCTTGCGCGGGTCAAACTATCCAGATCTTTGGCATTGTACTTCACTAACGTTTTGCAATTTAATTTGATCCTTGCTCCACACGATCGCTGGTCGCAATTCCTTAAAAATCTGAAATGTCGGAAAATACGATATTTAGTGTCAAAAACGATATTTCTGCCGCAATTCCCGCACACACAAAATTGTAAAAATCAAACAATACTAATAGAATACTAATAAAGCACTTGAGACACTACAAAAAGAAAACACCCAAACTTTCACCAGGGGACCGGCGGCACTGGAAATTTCACTAATGTCGCCGGCCAAAGTAAAACATTAGGAGCAAAATTTTTTATGGGTTCTCCAGGATATATCAGTATTCCAATTGTATACTTTGATTTTAAGTTGGATTACATAGTGATAGCAGGTTGTAAAAACAGAGGGCAAAGTTATTAAAATCGTGTTTTGTTAGCTTTGAAAGAATTTTGAGTTAGTAGTTAGTTGGTTAGTACGAACCAGTATAACTACCAGTTCTTCGGCAACGGCGCTAAAAACTTGTTGGGACTTTACACGCGTGCGCAAACGTGCATGTTTTGGAAAAGGATTGTTTTTAAGAAATAGTTGCGCACACGAGCTCGGTCTCGTTTTAAAATTTATAAAACCGCAAGTGCACGGCGTGTTATAGCGAGCCGGCAAGTACGGGTCGATCCGTAGGAAATTGTGTATTAGGTTTTGTTGCTTAAGGTTCAACTAATAACGAATTGGTTTGGTTGTCACTAAAAATAAAAAAAACGAAAACAAAGAAAACAAGTTAAGAAAGAAATGGCCATGGCTTTGGCTCGGATGGTCGAATCGCGACGATTCCTTCGACGCTCCCTTGCTCATGAGTTGTCTGTCCTTGTGTCGATCCCGGCGTGAAGCATGACTTGTCAAAGCGGTTGCAAAGCACAAATCATCAGGTATCGATTTTCGACTCAAAACACGAAACGAGTCCGTATTTTTCACTTACTGTTTGTGTGTCCAAGCTTGAGGTATCAACACTAAGCACAAGGGTTACCAAGCATACGACAATATCAAAAACACAAAGTAGCGAGTGAGAGAAATTTTTTTAGTGTTAAGTTTGCTAAGTGTTTGTGATATTATAGGGTATATGAAAACCAAGTCATTTGTCAAGCCACTTGGTCACAAAATACCATATCTAAACTTAGCAAACTTAACACCAAATTGATTTTAACTTAAAAATTGTGAAATGGGGAAAGAGAGTGAATATGGTATATGAAGAGGTTACAAATTAACCATGGTTTCAACATACCATATCACGTCATTACATGAAATAATCTTTAAGTTAGAATTTTAATTATAAGCACATTAACCATGAACAAGAGGAGGAAGGCATGACCTTTCATCTCACATCCTTACCATAACCACAAGCAAAGAAGATTAGTTACACATAATAATAGCAAAAGAAAGTAAGTAAGAAAAAGAATTAAAGAAACAAAGCAAAAACAATATTATTTAACACTCGATGTAGTCGAGATACAAGATATTGGTAACTTGTTCAACCTCCATAATGAAGCTCTCAAAAGAAAGCTTCAAGAGGGAAGAAGAAGAAGAAACTAAGTTAAAGCCTACACAACTCTCAAGCTAAACCAAAACTAAAGCAAAACTATGGAATCTCCATTGGCTCTAATCTGTTGGTATTTATAGGCATCATCTCAGAATAAAAAACAATATAGATGGACTGATGTGACCCAAAGAAATGACCAGAAGAAAAATGGTGACAAACGAAGCAAGGGGGACCGGTGGTGCCGGGTATTTAGGAGGTCTCGCCGGTTTTATTGTGGCCAATTGTGCTCGTATTTGTGGAGTGATATTGAGTGCACTCCATGATCTCTCTGATGCAGTTTGATTTGTCTATATAAACCTAGTTTGCATTCAGGATTTTGGAAGAAAACTTAAAGCTTTATATCATATCACAACTTTTAGCATTTAACACTCACAAGCCCACTTGCACCCACTTGAGTCAACATGTTGTGTCATGGCAGCCCCACCATGGTCCAAGTCATCAAAGAGCTATGTGCACACTTGTGTTGTGTTGGACCAAAATTGTGTGCATACATTTATTTCAAAAGAGCTCTTTGAATATCGGTCGGTTTTCTGTTCTGATTGCAATGTCGGCTCCCAAACGTTAGATCCGTGATATTGAGTGTGTTTCCAGTATTTTATCACCAATACATGTAATCTGTAATTACTGAGCAGACACTGATTAATAGTACCGATATATAACAAAATAGATAATGAATGAGTGATATTAAAATGCAGTTTTCTGTGATGAACAAACACACCCGAAGAAGATGCATCAGCATGCTCTTTCTTCATTCGGGTTGCGTGGGAATCCTAATATTCCCCTATTCTTTGCTCAGACTTATGACAATCATAAGAAAAATGGAACCAACGTTCCCCAGCTTAGTATAATAAGCGGGTTCGGTTAATACATCCAAATTATTATCTTGATTAAGGCGTGTCATGGTTGCTACCTGGAGAGAGAGAGAGAAGGAAACGCTTTAGCGTGCGCTCTTTACAAGATTAGATTGGTCATTATCTTGTCTAATCAGGATGGCTCCCACTGTTTTTATGAAATCTTCCTTCAAACCCTAAAATGTAAGATTAGCCGGGATTAATTACATCTTATAAGTTCGCCAATCGGTCAGCCAGGCAGGTATTGGTACTTCGAGGGAGTCTCCTCGTGCTTTCTCATGGAACTAATTAAATAATCTTATTTCTGTAGGGGAATAACCTCGTTAACATCTTTCTTAGACACCTACTGGATCAACTAATTGTAAAGTGGAAAACTCTCCCAGGAGTAACATTTACTCGCAGTGGGTATCGGGATCCAACTAACTCATAGAAGGTATGCAATTTCATTGCAATTGAAATTCCCGATATCAGATTTTACCTCTAGCGACTTATGACCTTAGCCATGGTAAAAAAATTATAAGCACTAGCCAAGTTCAACCCGTCATTTCGTGATTGAATTAAACCCACCCTTACGACCCTTGGCTAAGGTCAACAAAGCCATACGACTACCCTAATCCAATCGCATCACATGCGTCAGATAAGCACTAATCAGTTACCGTACACTACGCCTTGGCTATGGTGAACAAACGCAGCACAAATACTAAATAGCACTTATCTGAAATGACAGAGGGCGATGACTGATTTTGAAGAAAAACCTTTATCGTAATGAACTTGATATCGTTGTAGAATCTAATGATTTGAAAAAGAAGTGGTTTAAGCTCTGCTTTTAAAATCGAGTAGTTTTCAAAACAAACCGAGTGGGTTGTAGCATTTGCTAGTCTTTGCTAAAGAGGTCAATCCCAGTGAAAGGATCTCCGCTCTTTCTTCATCGAAGGAGGTGCTGAATATTCATCGAGGAATACCACTGTGCAAAGCAAGAAATAGAGCTACATTTTTGAAAATTTTGATTCTACAACATCTTTAGGTTTCTTTTTATTTCATTAATCTCATTAATGATGTCCCATAATTTATATTTCCTAAATATCACAGAAGAAACGAAAATAGAACGTATACTTATGCTATCCACATTCGCCACGGGGCCCCGTCATGCACCGTTAGGTTACTTAACTAACGGCAGAGCGGGGGCTGGACTAACGCGGGTGCAAAACATAAGAAATATTTATTATATATATCATATATAAATAGCATTTGTCTCACGTAGTTATATGTGTTGGTGTATATGCCCTAGAGGCCATTACTGTATCATACTAGTATGTATATTACTTGATGGAAGCTTGGGATATTCACAGTTGTACAGACAATCTTGCTCAATATAGTAGTATGCTACTTGGTTTGTCTCTGCTTTAATGTGTACATGTGTGTTTATTTATTATATCACCTATACGCATTAGTAGAGCCCTTAGGATCTTTGCTTGATTACCGGCGTTGTGATGGCGATCACACTCGTGGGGGCTGGGTAATCTACAAGCACATCCTTATACACGTCCCTAGTCGTGGGAGTATCGAGATAGGGCATCGATACTCCGGAGTAGACTAGCGTATGCGCTTCTCATCCCAGCTCGGGAGACGGTCTGTCCCACAGCCGTCAGTACGTCGTACTTGAGATAGTATGCGGGTGCTCGTTAGGTTACGAGTACACTGGACAGGACTCGTCGGGAACTGATGGTTGGTATTATACCTATCGTCAGTTATCAGTTCCCAGGTGACATGAGTACAGCTTAGTCCGCTGACTTGACACTGTCACTTCGCCTCGAGTGTGTTCCCACTATTCTTTGATTACTACCCTACCACGGCTCTACTGAGTCGTGCAAACAGGTAGTAGTTGGGAGCAGTCCCGAAGCACTTGGAGGCAGTGACGGTTAGACAGGATTCGTCTCTCCCGGTATTGGGGGTTGACATCGCGCTGTGTCTAGGAGAGCCATTACACGAGTAGTCCCTGGCCAGGGCAAGCGAGATATACTGGTAGGTTTCCAGTGTTATCTCAGGGTGTATTGGGCTTCACTCCGACACGACTTGTACCGCTATTAGGGGACTGACGTTTACCGCCCCCCTAGGCCCGCCATGCGATGTATCAGACGAACAGACCGGACTGTACGGAGACTGTCACATACAGGCTCAGTAGGAGTGCAGATGGGGTTCACCTCGTCAGTCTTCTTATCGACATCTACCTGGGGACCGTTACGTACAGCTAGTGCCGCTTGCGGTCTGTGGTTAAACCCACTGCCAGCGTAGTGTCGAGTCTTTAGAGTCCCACACAGAGAGCTATTCGCCTTTAGGCAAAACGAGTAGAGGTCGCATGGTTTTGCGACAGGGTTCGTTCGCATCCGCGCACTTGTGCACGTTTGCTGTCCGGACAGTTTATACTAGCGGGCTTTGGTTTAAGCCGGATCCTAGTATATGATTTGAGATTGGTTTTTCTCATTGTGTTCGTGTTCCTCGGATCACGAATGCGGGTGCGTATGCACAGTTGCTTGAGATTGGGGGAGAGGACCTTGTTTAGGGTTAATGGCTTTTGTCATTTTATTAACCCTATTGATTTTGTGTGGATTATTGTTAATTGATAATTAGCTTAATTATTGTGCATGGTTGTTGTTGACAATTTGACTTCATTGACTTGTTGACCATGTTGACAACTTGACCATAATCATTTCATTTGGAAGATGCTCTTTGATCTTTGCAAAAATTGAAATGATAATGGTCAAGTCATGATTTATCATGACAATTTTCAAGCTAATTATCTAATTAAAATTATCCTCACATATTAGTGAGAATGGCTCACTAATAATTCATTCTCTCATATCTTTTCTCTCTCTTGCTCATCCTCTCCCTCAAGCTCTCTCCCTCTCATGTGTTGAGAAACAAAAGGCTTGAGAAAAACCTTCACTTGATCTTCTCTACTCACTTCTAGGGTTCAAGTCTTAGCATTTCTTGCACTCTAGTTACTCCTAGCTTGGAGTTGAAGCTAAAGGTGGTGGCTTTCAAGTGGATCTTTCTTTGACGGAAGAAGACAAGCAAGGTGAACTCTTTCTACCATTCCGACGAGCAAGGAGAGAAGGAGTTCGAGCTCAAGGTATAACCTTTCTACAACTTACTTAGTTGTTAGTTTACTTTAGCTAGTTTTCGTTTAGCAAAGATCCGGCTTTTACGGTCCATGTTACAAACCTTAGAAAAATTTTTGTTTTACCGTTTCCGCAACCCCGAAAGTACCGGGAGAGGTAACGTGGACCTAACAGTGGTATCAGAGCCTAACTAAACATAAACTAGCTTGGTAGTAAAGTGTATCGAAGTTCGAAACGGAAAAATCGAAAAAACCAAGTTATAGAAAATCTGAGTTTCTGTTAAAACTTTTTCTGGTCAAAACAAAATTTGTTATATCCCAAAAATCATCTCAGGCTTTTTAGAAGAACCCCTCCAAAAACGACACAGTAACTCACCAGATAGGCCGCGCTTCCGCGGCAATAGCTTGCTATTGCCGCGGAAGCGCCGCACTCTGGTGGAGTTGCTGTCTCGTTTTTGGTGCAGTTTGTTTCTTACATGGTTTTAGGTTTTTTCTGATATATTATATGTGCCCAGATTTTCCAGAACACAAATTTGTTTTTGGGGGCCTATAATTCCGTATTTTTTTTTTCGAACTTCAATATACTTTGACTATAAAGGTTATATCTGTGATGTTCTTATGTATTGAACGTCGGCTAATCGCTATATGTCGATTAGTCGGGGTTATACATATCTGTGATCTGTGATTGATGTTGATGGTTTGTGTATATGAACTCGTTGGATTGTCGCGGATGAATAGCCGGGGTGGATGTGAGATGAGAGTTTCTTTTTCTTTCATTCATGTAATAAATTTGTAAATTGATGTAATATTATTTGTTTGGCCGCACAACCGGGTCGGGGTTGTAGCCGTCATTGTATAATTCTTTTTACTGTTTTTGCTCCTAGGATAGACCCATGGAGGGGTGCACAAACTACCGGGTAGCTCGAAGTGCCGAGTGGCCTACTCATGGCATTGAGGGAGGTTGCTTCGCTTCGGGTACTTGGCGGGTAGTTTGCCGCACCCGTAGGGGTCTTGGGTGGGGTATTGGCTATTCATCGCGACCGTGTAATCCGTTTTTCGTTGCAGGCTCGAACGAATTGCGGATTCCTAGTATATCCAAAGTGTTCATCTGTGATCTGGATTGGCTATCATTGCTATATTGCTATATATAATAACTATTTAGGCGTTGCTTATGTTTTACAGCCGCGCTAGCCCAGCCCCCGCTCTGTCGTTAGTTAAGTAACCTAACGGGTGATGACGGGGCCCCGTGGCGAATGCGAATGGCATAAGCGTACGTCATATTTTGGTTGTTTTCTGCAATGGTAGGATTTAAATGATGGGACGCATTAAAAGAACTAATGCAAGAAAATAAACCTAAAAGACGTTGTTGGAACAATTTTTCAAAAAGCTGTTATTGCAAGGACGTTCATTTTTGTTTTGCATCGCGGTATTCGGTTATGAATGCCCAGCACCTCAGTCGACGAGGCAAGGGCAGAGATCCCTTCACCGGGAGTGACCCCTTGGACAAAACTTTGCGTCAGGGTAATAACTTCACCATAGTCGATTATTCTTGCTTTGCATCGAGGTATTCATCTTACGAATGCCCAGCACCTCACTCGACGAGGAAAGAGCCGAGATCCCTTCACAGGGAGTGACCTCTTTAGCAAAAGTTTTCGCCACTATGTTTTTCAAAAGGATGTATCACGTTCCTTCAACGATATCAAGTTCATTACGTTAACGGGTTTTTCGCCAAAAACCCAGCCGTAGCCCTCCGTCGTTTCTTATAAGTTATACTTAGTATTCGTGCTGCGTTTGTTGACTGTGTCAAGGCGCAGTGAACGGTAGCTAAGTGTAGCTTATTTGCTGGATACAAAGTGATTGGTTAGGACATTTGTAGAACCTTGTTGACTGTGTCAAGGGTTATGCAGGTGGGTTTAATGCAATCAAGATAATGACGGGATGAACTTGACTAGGACCTTTTGATTTGTTGACTGTGTCAAGATCACTTGGGTCCTAGGGGCAAAAACCACATCGGGAGTTTCAAAAGAACTGAAACTTGCAGATTTAGCATACCTTCTGGAGTGTGGTGACTAGAGTGGATTCCATCTAGGTTATCACACAATGACAGTTGGATCCCGATCCCACTGATGAGTTGGTTTACCCTCGGGAGATTATTTCACTTAACGATCAATGCTATAAACCTAGTAGGTGTCTAGAAAGGTGTTAGCGGGGTTACGCCCCCAGGGAAAAGAGGTTCTTTAATTAAGGAACTTCGCGAAAGCGTTGGAAAACCTCCCTCGAAGTACCGACACTAGCCTGGCTGAAAGGTTAAGCAAGTATTGTGACGTGAATTAAAACCCGACTAATTCTTCTTTTAAAAGGTTTTAAGAAGAATTTGAGTAAACAGTGGGATACATCCTGGTTAGGTTAATTAATAAACCAATCTAATCTTGCAAGAGCATACGCTGAGTGTTTCTTTTCTCTCTCTCCAGGCAGCAACCTTTTCACGCCCTAATCAAGATAATAAAATGTATCGCTTGACCGATCCGAATTCTTATTCGGGACTGGGGAAAGTTGGTTCAGCTCTAACTTGTGACAACAGTCATGAGTATGAGAATGGGAAAGAGGAAAGTATGGATTTCCAGGATACCCAGTTGAAGAAGAAGCATGGTTTTGCATCTACTTCAGGTGTTCTTGTAATTGAGAACTGTTTTACGGTCAGCCCTACCTCCTGGGTACTTGATACCGGATCAGGATCTCATATCTGTAATTTATTGCAGGGACTGAGAAAAAGTAGGAAAGTTGCACCGGGTGATATGTCGCTCAGAGTAGCGAACGGAGCACAAGTTAATGCGGCAGCCGTCGGTGAATATCACCTAGTATTGCCTAATGGCAAGACTATGATTTTGAACGATTGCTACTATGTACCCTCCATGGTTTGCAACATCATATCAGTTTCTTTACTCGATAAAGATGGATATGACTTTGTTCTTGAAAAGAATATCATGAACATTTACCTTCATAAGGTACTGGTTGCAGAGGGTACACTGTGTAATGGTATCTACGTTCTAAATCAGAATACAGTTCTCAATATACAAAACACACGCAAGAGGAAGAATTCAGATACGAATGAATCCTACTTGTGGCATTGTAGGCTTGGTCATATCGGAGAGAAAAGACTGAGTAAGTTGCATAAAGATAGACTCTTGAATACGTTCGAGTTTTCATCCTATGAAACTTGTCAGTCTTGTCTCAAAGGGAAGATGACCAAATCTCCGTTCACCGGACATGGAGAAAGAGCAAGAGAGCTCTTGGGACTCATACACAGTGATGTGTGTGGTCCGATGTCTATACATGCAAGGGGTGGGTTCTCGTACTTCATCACATTCACTGACGATCTCTCTAGGTTCGGATATGTGTATCTAATGAAACACAAATCTGAAGCTTTTGAGAAATTCAAGGAATTCAGAAACGAAGTAGAGAACCAGACTGGCAAAAGTATCAAGATCCTCCGGTCTGACAGGGGAGGGGAGTACTTAAGCACGGAATTCCTAGATTACTTAAAAGAGAATGGTATTCTCTCTCAGCTTACTCCTCCTTATACACCACAGCACAACGGTGTATCGGAGCGGAGGAATCGTACCCTACTGGATATGGTTTGCTCCATGATGAGTAGTGCTGAGTTGCCTCTTTCATTCTGGGGATATGCACTTCAAACTGCAGCACATCTATTGAATCAAGTTCCATCCAAATCCGTGCCTAAGACTCCGTATGAAATATGGAGTGGTAAAAGTTTGTATCTTAAACGTATTAAGATTTGGGGTTGCCCAGCTTATGTCAAAAAGCAGAACCCAGACAAACTTGAGGCACGGGCAGTTTTGTGTAAGTTTGTGGGATACCCAAAAGATTCAAGTGGGTATCTATTCTACCATGCAGAGGAACAGAAGATAATTGTTTCAAGAAATGCCACATTTTTAGAAAAAGAATTTCTTGTTAAAAACATTAGTGGCAGCACGGTAGAACTGGATGAAATTCCAGAAACACAAGCTTTAACAGAAAATTTGGAGGAACCGCTAGATTCAATAACCCCAAACGAACCTCAGCCACTCCGCAGATCTGGTAGGATTTCTCATCCGCCCGAGAGATACTACGGTTTTCTCATAGACGGGGATCGAGAGGATTGCATCTTGGAAGAAGATGACCCTACCAGTTTCAGGCAGGCCATTATCAGTAGGGACTCTGATAAGTGGCAGGAAGCAATGCAATCCGAAATGGAGTCCATGTACGCCAATAAAGTGTGGACCTTGGATATTGCTCCACCTGGGGTAAAACCCGTTGGATGCAAATGGATCTACAAAAGGAAACTTGGTGTAGATGGGCAGGTGGAAACCTATAAAGCTAGACTCGTTGCAAAAGGTTTCCGTCAAAGACCTGGTTTGGACTATGACGAAACTTTTTCTCCTGTGGCTATGCTCAAATCCATTCGGATCCTACTTGCCATTGCTGCCTTCCATGACTATGAAATCTGGCAGATGGATGTTAAAACGGCTTTCCTAAACGGTTGTTTGGAAGAGTGCGTTTACATGGATCAACCAGAAGGTTTCGTAGACAGTGGGAGCAGCGGAAAGGTGTGCAAGTTGCTTAAATCCATTTATGGATTAAAGCAGGCATCGCGGAGCTGGAACATCTGTTTTGATGAGGCAATCAAGGAATTTGATTTCATCAAGAACGAAGATGAACCCTGTGTTTATAAGAAGATTGTAGGACGAACTGTCGTGTTCCTAGTCTTGTACGTGGACGACATTCTTTTGATAGGAAATGACATTCCTATGCTACAATCGGTCAAGCTGTTTTTGTCACAAAGGTTCTCCATGAAGGACCTGGGTGATGCCTCGTACATTCTGGGGATCAAGATCTATAGAGATAGATCCAAGAAACTATTGGGACTTTCGCAGTCCAGGTACATAGAGACCGTACTAAAGAGATTTAGTATGGAGGATTCCAAGCGCGGTAACATACCCGCATTGCACGGAATTACCCTCTCCAAGAAGATGTCTCCTAAGACTGACGAGGAGAGGGTTCGCATGAGCACTATACCCTACGCTTCGGCGGTAGGATCTATAATGTATGCGATGCTATGTACAAGACCAGATGTAGCTTACGCGTTGAGCACGGTAAGCCGGTATCAGTCGGACCCAGGGGAGGACCACTGGACAGCAGTGAAGAACATTCTCAAGTACCTGAGAAGGACTAAGGAGATGTTCCTGGTTTACGGTAATGGAGACCTCAGGGTCGAGTCCTTTACCGATTCAAGCTTCCAGAGTGACAAAGATGATAGCAAGTCCGTCTCGGGTTTTGTGTTTACCCTCAACGGAGGGGCGGTATGTTGGAGGAGTTCCAAGCAGGATACCGTCGCAGACTCGACGATGGAGGCTGAATACATTGCTGCAAGCGATGCCGCAAAAGAGGCGGTCTGGATTAAGAAGTTCATTAGTGAACTTCAGGTGGTTCCGTCCATTGTTGACCCAATACCTTTGTATTGCGATAACAATGGGGCTATAGCTTTAGCGAAGGAACCAAGGTCCCATCAGAAATCCAGGCACATCTTAAGGCGGTATCACCTGATCAGGGAGATCATTGATCGACAGGAGATCGAGGTGCGGAGAGTGGACACAAAGGACAACACTGCGGACCCATTCACGAAGGCTTTACCCCAGACTCAGTTCGAGCGGCTGATCGAGATGATAGGTCTTCGATACGCCAGTACATGGCCTTAGTGCAAGTGGGAGATTGTTGGTGTATATGCCCTAGAGGCCATTACTGTATCATACTAGTATGTATATTACTTGATGGAAGCTTGGGATATTCACAGTTGTACAGACAATCTTGCTCAATATAGTAGTATGCTACTTGGTTTGTCTCTGCTTTAATGTGTACATGTGTGTTTATTTATTATATCACCTATACGCATTAGTAGAGCCCTTAGGATCTTTGCTTGATTACCGGCGTTGTGATGGCGATCACACTCGTGGGGGCTGGGTAATCTACAAGCACATCCTTATACACGTCCCTAGTCGTGGGAGTATCGAGATAGGGCATCGATACTCCGGAGTAGACTAGCGTATGCGCTTCTCATCCCAGCTCGGGAGACGGTCTGTCCCACAGCCGTCAGTACGTCGTACTTGAGATAGTATGCGGGTGCTCGTTAGGTTACGAGTACACTGGACAGGACTCGTCGGGAACTGATGGTTGGTATTATACCTATCGTCAGTTATCAGTTCCCAGGTGACATGAGTACAGCTTAGTCCGCTGACTTGACACTGTCACTTCGCCTCGAGTGTGTTCCCACTATTCTTTGATTACTACCCTACCACGGCTCTACTGAGTCGTGCAAACAGGTAGTAGTTGGGAGCAGTCCCGAAGCACTTGGAGGCAGTGACGGTTAGACAGGATTCGTCTCTCCCGGTATTGGGGGTTGACATCGCGCTGTGTCTAGGAGAGCCATTACACGAGTAGTCCCTGGCCAGGGCAAGCGAGATATACTGGTAGGTTTCCAGTGTTATCTCAGGGTGTATTGGGCTTCACTCCGACACGACTTGTACCGCTATTAGGGGACTGACGTTTACCGCCCCCCTAGGCCCGCCATGCGATGTATCAGACGAACAGACCGGACTGTACGGAGACTGTCACATACAGGCTCAGTAGGAGTGCAGATGGGGTTCACCTCGTCAGTCTTCTTATCGACATCTACCTGGGGACCGTTACGTACAGCTAGTGCCGCTTGCGGTCTGTGGTTAAACCCACTGCCAGCGTAGTGTCGAGTCTTTAGAGTCCCACACAGAGAGCTATTCGCCTTTAGGCAAAACGAGTAGAGGTCGCATGGTTTTGCGACAGGGTTCGTTCGCATCCGCGCACTTGTGCACGTTTGCTGTCCGGACAGTTTATACTAGCGGGCTTTGGTTTAAGCCGGATCCTAGTATATGATTTGAGATTGGTTTTTCTCATTGTGTTCATGTTCCTCGGATCACGAATGCGGGTGCGTATGCACAGTTGCTTGAGATTGGGGGAGAGGACCTTGTTTAGGGTTAATGGCTTTTGTCATTTTATTAACCCTATTGATTTTGTGTGGATTATTGTTAATTGATAATTAGCTTAATTATTGTGCATGGTTGTTGTTGACAATTTGACTTCATTGACTTGTTGACCATGTTGACAACTTGACCATAATCATTTCATTTGGAAGATGCTCTTTGATCTTTGCAAAAATTGAAATGATAATGGTCAAGTCATGATTTATCATGACAATTTTCAAGCTAATTATCTAATTAAAATTATCCTCACATATTAGTGAGAATGGCTCACTAATAATTCATTCTCTCATATCTTTTCTCTCTCTTGCTCATCCTCTCCCTCAAGCTCTCTCCCTCTCATGTGTTGAGAAACAAAAGGCTTGAGAAAAACCTTCACTTGATCTTCTCTACTCACTTCTAGGGTTCAAGTCTTAGCATTTCTTGCACTCTAGTTACTCCTAGCTTGGAGTTGAAGCTAAAGGTGGTGGCTTTCAAGTGGATCTTTCTTTGACGGAAGAAGACAAGCAAGGTGAACTCTTTCTACCATTCCGACGAGCAAGGAGAGAAGGAGTTAGAGCTCAAGGTATAACCTTTCTACAACTTACTTAGTTGTTAGTTTACTTTAGCTAGTTTTCGTTTAGCAAAGATCCGGCTTTTACGGTCCATGTTACAAACCTTAGAAAAATTTTTGTTTTACCGTTTCCGCAACCCCGAAAGTACCGGGAGAGGTAACGTGGACCTAACAATATGATCACATCACAGAACTCAAGCAGCAAAAGCAAACATATGAAATATTGGATATACTAAGAGGTCCGTGTTTTAAATTAAGCCAGTAATGAAAAACACGGATTCCACAGTCGTGATGAATAGAAAAACCCACATCCCTAGACCCCTATAAGAGTGGCAAGTAACCCTGACAATTCTAGAGTTAGGAGACCCGGTCTCTACTCCTCGAGATGGTTTCCCACTAGACTCTAAAACCCGGTTACTTTTGCTCCCCGCCTTGGGTCTATCCTAATACGGAAAAGTAAATATTATAAATCAATTGTGACAACATTCTCAACCCGGAAGTGTCCTAATAAAAGAATATTACATACAATTTTTACATAAATGAAAATAGAAAAACTTTTATCTCACGCATAAACCCCCGGCTATTCTATCACGACGATCCAATATAACATATCATAGTAACACATAAACATCACATGTCATCAACGTAAGTAAATATGCGTATCCCGAATGTCGTTAACGTATAGCAACGAGATCGGGGATACCCCACATATTACACTTACGGTCGCAGAAAAGAAATGAAAACTACAATAATTAGAATCCACATATTGCTTAGACATCATAAACCCGGAATATCTCATATTCCGGATTTCATGCCTAACCCTATAAACCTTGTATTTTAGTCTTGAATCGAAAACACTTATCAATAACTTAGTCGGGTAATTTAACAAAATTCCCGACTACCTGATCGAATGCTCGTCGGGAACTTTAATAGATGGCCGCACCCCCGATGCCGACGACGAAGTGTACTTAGGCGGAACACCATGGCCGCAAGCATCCGAGTGGATGCTTTTGGTAATAAGGTTCTCCTATAGTCACTTGGTCGGGGCTATAGGGCAAGGCTATCTAGTAGTGTTACCCAGCGAGTGTTCGCGTACTATACAAGATTGCGCTGGAGTTTTGATCCAAATCAAAACTCCGTGGCAATCGATCAATAGAGACTAAAATGCTAGATTTACAATTAGCAAACTAGTTTTCACAAAACTAATTAAATGTGAATTCCAAATATTGTATCACATATCATAACCTAAACCCGAAACGATGTTAAATTGCGACTTCGAAACACTTCGAATTGCCTCAATACAAAAGATAACATCATATGCAATCTAGGCAAAATCAAACAGTGCCTGAAACCCTAAAACCAAGAGACCAGAACACCATAAAAACTCAAGACCAATATCATGAATGGGGCCGGCCAGGCCGGGTATATTGATGATGTGGCCGGCAACATTTTTGAATTATTGGATCATATTTCTACAGTGTTCTAGTTATAACATGAAGAGCACTCTGCAACTGTTTAAAAATTTTTTAGAGGCTCTAGAAAATTCGACAGAAACTAGGGTTTCGATACGACTGTTTCGGAGTTGTTTCATTTTCGTAATTCTAATTACACCATATAATGCTCTAGCTTGGCTCTGATACCATGAAAGTGTGTCTTAGCAGCACTACTAGGTTTTCGCAAGTATTAAGTATGCAATTTTAAAAATTCTTGGGTGCTGAGCAACACTAACCTAGAATCTAATTAGAGTATTAGAGTTTAAAGCATGATATAACAAGTTCTATGCTAAGTGTTGGAGACTACAACCTTTGTAAACCAAGTCCTTCACTTCTATAGCTCCGGGCAGTAGTCGCTACGACTCCTCTTGGCACCACTTGAAAAAATGCACGAGCTTGCTTCGAGATCTTCGAGGCCGAAGATGATCCACCTTGAAACTTCTCTAGTTCAAGCTATCTCTTCACTAATCATGAATTAGTGAAGGAAACAACCTAATCCAACTGGCTAATCTAGAGTAGGATGATGAATTAGGTGTTTTAGCTCACTAAGAATTCTCACAAGACATAGGATGCATAACTCATGTGAGGGTTAGGGCTTAGATAATGAAGGAGAAGAAGATGGAGAGAGCAAGAGCAAATGAGCTTGCATAAGAGCAAAGAATGAAGAATGGCTCACAAAAAGTTCTCACTTATTGAAGCATGTAATAAAAACCAATATTTTATCCCAACCATACTTCAATAGTGATGCTAAATGAATAAATAAATGAAAGAGCCATGCTTCACACCATGCCATATTCCACCCTTTTTTTATATTTTCTCAAAATAGAAAATCTAAATATATATATATATATATATATATATATATATATATATTACGAGAATATAAACTTTAAGTGAGCTTAATATTAATTAATATATAATTATATCAAATATAAATATATATCAAATTATTAAATCAACACTTGATTTAATAATCCGGTTATATCATATATAACCGACTAATATCATTTATCTGTATATCACATTATCAAATCAACAGTTGATTCAATAATCCGGTTATATCACATATAACCTAACCGATATCAAATGTCGCAAGATTAGAATATGGTATCACATACTCGTATTTAATCAGGTTCCCGCACATATCAACATATGTGCCCTACTTTGTTTCGCAGAGCTAGGACACCTCCGTGTTGGACTCTAAAGACACGTCAATACGCCAGCAGTAGGTAATGATCACATCAGTTATCTATAAATCGTCAGCGGTACTAGCTGGACGTAACGGCTACCTATATATTGAGCGATTAGAAGATCAACAAGCAAACTTGTCCAAACTCCCATAAAACCTATGAGTAACAATTAACGTACAATCCGGTCTCTTCATCTGATATGTTGCATAACGAGTCTAGGGGTGGAATCATCAGACCCCAGTAACTTGATGAGTCATGCCGATGTGTGGCTCATAACTGTTCGAGAAACTACTGATAAAACTTACCAGTAAATCTCATCAGCCCTGGCCAGGGACTTACTGTTATTGCCAATCGAGTATAGCGTAACATCAACTCCCAATACCGAGAGAGACAAAACCCTTCCTATTACTCAGTGCCTCCATGTGACTCGGGACTGTACCGAAAATACATCTGTTTGCATGACTCCTTTAAGCCATGGTAGGGAGGAAATGAAAGCACAGTGGGAACCGCACAAGATATTATGATGATCTTAGGTCTGCAGACTAACCTGTACCAGTGTCACTAAAGAACTGCTATCTGACGATTGGTATAGTACCATCTAGGAGTTCTCGGCGAGTCCTGTTCGGTGTACCCATTCTCTAATGAGCACCTGTGTACAATCTTTGATGTCAAGCACCAATGGTTATGGGATCAATGCTCTTTCTCGATACTCCCTCAACTAGGAACAGTTAAAGGATGTGCTTGTGGACTGCATAAGTCCCAGTAGTATGATCCACATCATAGTCCTGGTAGTCAAGCAAACATCCCAAGGGCTTTATCAATATGTATCAGAGATATAGTATAATAATACAAGTGTACATATTAAGATAAAAAGCAACAAGATAGCATACTATCATGTCGAGCAAGAAAGTCCTCTCTATATATGTCTAAGTATCCACTATATCATACAATACTGGCCTCTAAGGCATAAATATTCCTAACACCTGCGAGTGCGGTGAATAGCCCACCAATTCTGGAGTAAGGCCCTCCTGGTCTCAACGCCAAAAGATGCGGACCTGTTGCCCTCTAAACCCCGGCTATTCGAGCACTCCTCTATGGGGTAATCCTAGTACAGAAAAGAAAAATTATATACAACGGCGACATCGACCTCAACCCAGTCGTGCCCTAATAAAATAATATACATAACTGGCAGCGACGGCAGTCCACATGTCGGATGCTCATCACGCAATAAACAATATACAAATGAATCTAAACTGTACATCTAACATTACACATAAGGCTATCCATCACGACAATCCATCCATAACATCAGTGCAACACAGAACATCAATGTGAATATCATGTTCGTAAACTCGTCTGATTGTACATATAGCAACCAGTCGGATTGTACTGCTCTATGATATTCACGGTTGCAGAAACTAACATATGCATTGATAAACACGAATTCAAAATTTTGATCGATTAAAACTTTCCGTATTGGCCCCAAGTACAAACCAGTACTCAAACAAATCTGGGCCAAAACAAAACATCCCAAAAATCACATTTCCATATACTAGAGGCACCACCAACAAATGGGGCACAACGGCCCAAATATGACCACGGATCCGCGGCCAATGAGCATGTTTGGCGGTGGTTCCGCAGCCAATTTTTGGGATCAAGTGCCCAATTTTTTTCTTGGCCTCTAGAAATGCATGCACATAATTTTAAGGTAACCGGAATGATTTTTTTAAACAATTTTAAAATTCGAACCACAAGCATTTAATCGGATATGCGATTCGGAAAATTTCATCGATCGAGACTTTAAACTTGTGCAAACTAGCTAGTTAAGGTTTATGGAGTAGCTTTGATACAATGTTGGGTTTCGGTGCCCGCGCCATAGAAACCACAGCTGAGGCGGAAGCGAAAACAAAAATTTCTAGTGAACACCGAATACCCGTAATACCCAGGGTATGGTCCAATAACCTAAACTAGTTAGCTAAGAGTGCAATGGTTGATAAAATACAACTTTTGTCGCGTGTCCACCCAATTGTGGAAGACACCTCAGAGCTCGTATTCACTGAGATCGCGCTTGAGAATCGAACACCCTTGCCAAAGACAATCCACCTGATTGAATCCGAAGGAGGCTCTAACCAACGATCCAGACTTGCTAGGTTTGGATGGTCAGTGATATAGGAATACTTCACTAAATTTTTCTTTCTAAAATCTATGCTCAAAATGAGAGCAAGAAGAAGAAGGAGAAGGAAAAGAGGAAGCAACCATGAAGCATGAGCACAAGTGAAGAATGAAAACATCAAGTGTAGAAAAAAAATGAGGATGACTTGCTTTTACAACCATGCATTAATAGTGCATACAAATGAAATTTCCAATATAAAATCCCCAAGCCATACCTCTCTACATGCTAAGAACCATGCTTCATAACTTCTCACTTTCCAGCTCATTTCTATTTAATTTTCTAAAAAGAAAATCAAATATGAGGTATCCTTCTTCTAAAAGTATTCTCATATAAATACAGAATACTTCACTCGATATATGTGTCGCTACATATATGTGTATCCGTTTAAAATACGGATAGCACCAAAGAGAGAAAATGAATAGTGAACAATAATACTAAAATATATGTATGAAAATACATATATAAATTATTAAATCAAAACCTGATTTAATAATCCAGCTTAATTCTAAGCCGGCTAGTATTATTAACCGTCCGATTAAAGTCCGCGTATCCCTTACACATATTTAATCGGACCCCTGCACGTACCAACATACGGCTCCTACATCTGTTGCATGAACTGGGAAAAACCTCTGTGTGGGACTCTAAAGACTCGACAATACACTGGCTGTGGGTTTAACCACAAGCACGTCAGCGACACTATCTGTACGTAAAGGCTACCCAGATACTTGTCGAAAAGGGGGGTCGACAATCAAGTGAGTCCTTACCCTACTAAGCCTGAATGTGTCAATCTTCGTACAGTCCGGTCTCTTCGTCAAAGAGTATCGCGTATCAGGTCTAGGGGGTGAAAAAAGTCAGACCTCTACTAACCCGATAAGTCATGTCTAAGTCAAGCTCATCACCAACTGAGATACTACTGATCAACTATCAGTAAATCTTACCGATCATGGCCATGGATTTCTGGTGATAGCCAATTGAACACAGCGCGACATCGGCTCCTAACACCCAGAGAGACGAATTCTTGACAGTCGACCACCGCCTCCATGTGGCTCGGGACTGTACCCAACTAAAACTTATTTGCACTACTCCTTTGAGCCATGGTAGGGTAGTAATCAAAGTACAGTAGGAACTCATACGAGACAAATGATGACTTCAGCTCAAAAGACTAACCTGTACTTATGCCACCTAAGAACTTCCATCTGACGATATGTATAATATCACCTAGAAGTTCTCGGCAAGTCTGTCCAGTGTACTCACCTTCAGTGATCGCCTGTATACTATCTTAGGTGACACAACACCAATGGCTTGTGAGACCAGCCACCTCCCCTCGTCGGGGTCTAGAAGCGTATACACTAGTCTACTCTGGAATATCGATGCCTAGTCTCAATACTCTGACGATTAGGGACATTTAAGGATGTGCTTATGGACAGCCCAGCTCTCACATATATGATCGTCATCATAATGCTGGCTGTCAAGCAACAATCCTACGGGCTTCATGAAAGATGAAGATAAACCAGATAGCACACTATCATCTCAAGTAAGACTGTTATACTTGTATAGGTCCTCCCTCAATCATCATAATCGCCTACTTATGATCACAATAATTGCCTTGAGGGAACTATATCCAACACGCACGAGCATGAGCATCTACCAAAATATTCAAATGCAACAATCCAAACCAAACCATAACACACCAACATCACATTCAACTAATGTGCAATCTAGTCTGATTGACCACAAATCAATTAGGTTACGTTTACCAACACATATCTTTATATGTGATCAAACCACAATCAAACAATTTGATCAAGTTAATATGAAACCGTGACCAAACAATTCCATAACCCATGTGGTCACAAACTTAAAATTCCAAAAACCGAACTTCAAGCTCACCCCGGCAATAAAAAATCCTTCATTATTTCACGAAATCGAACTACGAAGGACCCAAAATGAGCCGGAAAACCTGATGGGGAACTCAGGCTCAACCCCAAACCCTTCCTTATCATTTTAACCTTAATTCAGACCCGAATCGGGGCTGAATCAGCCCTTGGATCAGGGCTGAATCAGCCTCAAATCGGGGCTGAATTGGCTTCGGTTTGGCCCAAAATTCGGGGTTGAACATGCATGACAGGAGTAGTTCGGGATGCCTCCTGACCCCATTATGTTCTTTGTCTGAACCAAGAACCCTCAGGCATATGGAAAAATGATATCTTTTTCATGCGATTTTTAAAACTAGTTTTGAAAATTTGGGTTTTGAAAATGCAATTGGCCACAGATACAACTACGAGTATATCAATCGGCTATGATACTATGTTATTGATTGGTGCTAGGGTCACAACACTTGCGGATGTTGGATATAGTGCCCTCAAGGCAATTATTGTGATCACAAGTAGACGATTATGATAATTGAGAGATGACCAATACAGGTATAACAGTCTTACTTGAGGTGATAGCATACTATCTGGTTTATCTTCATCATTGATGAAGCCCATAGTATTATTGCTTGACGACCAGCATTGTGTTGGCGATCATACATGTAGGAGCTGGGTTGACCATAAGCACATCCTTAAATTTCCTTAGTCATGAGAGTATCGAGACTGGGTATCAATATTCTGAAGTAGAATGGTGTATACGCTTCTAGACCCTGACGAAGGGCAGTGGCCGGTCTCATAAGCCATTGGTGTTGTGTCAACTAAGATAGTATGCAGGTGCTCACTGGAGGTGAGGTGAGTACACCGGACGGACCCACCGAGAGCTTCTAGATGGTATTATATCTATCGTAAGATGGAAGTTCTCAGGTGGCATGAGTACAGGTTAGTCCTTTGACCTGAAGTTGACATTTGTCTCGTGTGAGTTTCCACTGTACTTTAATTACTACCTTACCACGGCTCAAAGGAGTCGTGCAAACAGGTTTTAGTTGGGTACAGTCTCGAGCCGCATGGAGGCAGTGGTCAACTGTAAGGATTCGTCTCTCCTGGTATTAGGAGTCGATATCGCGCTGTGTTCAGTTGACTATCACCAGTAATCCATGCCCACGGTGGATGAGATTTACTGATAGGTTATCAGTAGTATCTCTATTGGTGATGAGCTTGACTCAAACACGACTTATCGAGTTAGTAGGGGTCTGACGTTATCCACCCCTAGACCCAATATGCGATACTTTTTGACAAAGAGACCGGACTGTACGAAGATTATCACATTCAGTCTTAGTAGGGTAAGGACGCACTTGATTGTCGATCCCCTTTTTGACAAGTACCTGGGTAGCCGTTACGTATAGCTAGTGCCACTGACGTGCTTATGATTAAACCCACTGCCAACGTATTGTCAAGTCTTTAGAGTCCCACAAAGAGGGTTTTTCCGGTTCAGGTGATAGATGTAGGAGCCGTACGTTTATACGTGCAGGAGTCCGAATAAATACATGTATGTGATACACAGATTTTAATCGGGCGGTTGATAATACTAGCCGGCTTAGGATTAAGCCGGATTATTAAATCTGGTTTTTATTTAATGATTTATATATGTATTTTGATACATATATTTAGTATTATCGTTCACTATTTATTTTCTCTTTTTGGTGCTATCCGTATTTTTATATGGATTCACGTATATGTAGCGATACATATACCAGGTGAAATATTCCGTATTTATACGGGAATACTTTTAGAAGATGGACACCTCATATTTGATTTTCATTTGGAAAATCAAATAAGGAAATGAGGCGGAAAATGGGTTTTAATGAAGTATGGTGATGAGAGATGACTTGGATTGTGATATGCATTTATTATGCACTATTGCACCATAGTTGCATATAGATGTAGCCATTCATTTTCATTTACACTTGATGATTTTTTCATCTCATTCAACATGCTTCTTTCACACCTCTTGTCCTTTTTCTTCCTTCTCTTGCCCACATGTTGAGATTCTAGAGAAAATTTTTAGTGAAGCATTCTTACATCACCGGCCATTCAAACCTAGCGAGCTAGGATCATCGGTAAGAGCCTCCTCCGGTTTCCCTCGGGTGGATCATCTTCGGCATGAGTGGTTGATTGTCAACCGCTATCCCGGACGCTACGAGCTTGGAGGGGTCTTCTACAATTGAATGGATACGCGACAAAAGTTGTATTTTCTCAACCATTGCACTTTTAGTTAGTTAGTTTAGGTCTATGGATGGAATCTTGGGTTTTACGGGTGTTCGGTGTTTACTATAATTTTTGTTTTCGCTTCCACCTCGATCGCGGTTTCCGCGGTGCGGGCACCGAAATCCAGCAGCGGATCTCGGCAGAAATATAGAACAAAAATTCCTAAAGTAAAACACCGAACACATAAACAAAAATCATTCAAAAACTAATATCTGTACAAAACTAAAGAGCTATAAATAGGGTTTTAGCATGCTGCAAACTTCATAGCATGTCCACTCTACTAGTAGAAAGACCCAAGCTAGACTCCAGATGTTCATACCAGAATATTGCATTTAATACCGCCAATTCTTATGCTCGTTTGTTTATAGGTAGGTACTCTTGAGCCGTGTTTGCTAGTTAATTGCAGGATACAGGTTCTCAGCCCTAAACAGTGAAATTCAAGGAAAAGCACGACAAATTACGGATTACTGCCAACCACAGATAAAACACGGGTCTCCGCTCTCTATCCGTATTGCCGCACACCAGTTTAAGGGACAAAATGGCAAATCGATTGTCATTTTCATGCACAAAGCTCAATGTCAACACAAGATCCAACATATCTACGCGGAGCCCAAGAAAATCATGGCAAAAGATCCACATCACATCACCTTTTGATCAGCTGAAAATCTTGAAGGAATGTGAAGGGATTCTAATAAACAACATATACCACACTGAAGAGTAAAGAGAACCAGGGAAAACCACAAAAAACGAGACACCAATTCAACTTTATGGCCGTGGTTCCGCGGCCAACATGGGAGTTAGGCCACGGAACCGCGGCCATGTGGGCTCCGCAATTGGTGATTTTTTAGGGGTGTTTTGGTAACTCTATTTGGGTTCAGAATGTTGCCCTAGGTTCTCTTTTTCTTGCCTATAAATTTCCCAGAACTTGCCAAGCCATGGGTGTTCTTTTTCATGCCCACTTTTTGTTAGTTTTTAGTTTATCTTCTTCTTCTTCTTCATCTTTCCTCCATTAAATTGTTGTGAGAGCTTTTGAGTGGATGTTAAATGAAGATGAGGGTTATTTTGTATCATTCTTTTGCTTAGCTTCCCCCTTGAGCGCTCTACCTTAACTTGATCTTGCAACCTCTTAAGTGAGCTTGCAAGTTTAAGCTTTGGTCATTGATCTCACGGGGTTGTATAATTTTGAAATCAATAATGTTCTCTCTTTTGTGCTTCATTCTCCATGAGTTCTTTGCCTTTTCTTGATCTTGCAACCTCTTAATTGAGCTTGCAAGTTTAAGATTTGGTTATTGAACCCATGTCTTGTTTTGGGTTCTATGGTTCCTAGTTTCATTTCTTGCTCATTTACTTTCTTGCACTTTAATATATGCTTTACTTTCACGCACTTAAATTCCATGCACTTTTAATTACTTGCTTGTAATCTTTTCTTTTCTTTGTTTATCTTTTCGTTTGCTCTTTTTGGTTCTTTTTGTGAATGGTTGTAATATGTTGTTATTAAGAATAAATACAATATTGTAAGTTAAGCTTTCATTCCTCATTTCCTTTTCCCGTTATTTTCCTTTGAACTCCGCCCAAACGTTGCGCAAGCGCTCCGTTAGGCACCCTACCCTACCAAGGTAACGGTGATTCCTAACCGCGACCGGTTGCGTTCGGTTTGGCCGGAGGCGAAAGCAAGAGACAAGAACGGACGGACAAGGGTCAATAAGCCGGATTCCACGAATACCGTGCATAAGTACCCTAATCCATTTTGTTGCCGATTGCTCTAGCTTCAATTGGTCAAGATTCGGCTCAAAGGTTTTGAGTGTGGATTTCCTTAACTTACACTTTCGTATCTTTTTCTTAACAACTTTATACTTGCATATAACACTTAGGATAGAACTGAACAAATATATACAAATTCTTTATTGACTCGTCTAAAACACGAACGGACATACAACCATCTCCCTGTGGATCGACCCGTGCTCAACTGGCTAGCTGCATAGCGACACCGTCCTGATCGTGGTTATAACTTTAGAACATTGAACTCCGACACGCCAAAAGCGTGCGATCAAATGGCGCCGTTGCCGGGGAGACGGTAGCGTATTTTCTTTCTTGTTATTCGGGTTAATATTCTTTTTGTATACATTTATAAATAAAAAAATAAAATCTTTTTGTTATTTTTGATAATTTTTGTGTGCAAGTGTGCTGGCTAATCTGGAGCAAGTACAGTAATCCAAAAAGAAAACAGAGGTTTTTATTTTGGAGAAGAGAAGAAGTGGAGTTCGTTGACCAAAGACAAATCCCCAAGTCAACATTTTGACCGCGAAACCGCGGTCAAAAGGTGCCTTGCGCGGCGGTTCCGCGGTCCCATTGAGGCCTCTGTGCCCGATTTTTTCTCCACCCCTTTTTCTTTTCTTTTATCTTCTCTGTGAATTCCACTATACTGTATTTTCTGCAGATTTTTGCGGATTTGCGAACTGCGATTGTGGGGAGCAAAGTGTACGTTCAAGGCTATAGTGATTGCAAAGTACAGTGCCAAAGATCCGGGTAGTTTGACCCGCGCAAGCGAACTTTTCAAGCTTACCGGATTTGATTCAACAGGGGGTTTTCCTAACCCAAAAACTTAACGGTACGTATTTCTTAAACACCTTCTTCTCAAATCCGACGCATCCAATATACTATTCTTTGCAGGATTCTTTGCAAGTTCGCTAGCAAACGCTAAAAATGGACTAACCCGTATTTGTTGCAGTGCCGTGCTTAAACTAAAAAAAACGATTGTTTGATTCTTTATAGAATTTTTCTTAAATTGCGCATTGCATACATTAATACGGAATTAAGGGTAAGCGAACCCCACAACATACGGTAAAGGATTTCATCACCTTTTCCGTAGCCCACAAATCACGAACTTGAGCATAACATTTACCAGCACAAATTTTAAAAGAAATTAGACTTTAAGCCTTAAGGACTCCGCGCTCACTAGGAGAAGTTAACTGTGTTTAGAATACCGCTTAACGGTATCTTGTTTACGGGGTGTCTAGGAAAGTGTTCACGGCGAAACCGCCAAAAGAGAAAGGGTTATTTAATTAAGGACCTTCGCGAAAGCGTCGGAAAACCTCCCCTTATCTCTGCACTTACCTGGCCTCGTGATCAGTATATCTTGAGCTCATTTCTCGACACAGTTTTACTTCGACAATCAAGTTTTTGAGCAGGTCTAGTTGACCTAGGTGAACCCTAGACCGATTAGGTGTGTGGTATTTTTTGTGTCGTGATTGTTTTTGTCCAGATTCTTTTTGTGTGTATATTTCATTCTTTTGCTAATAACTATAAAAAAAATCACATTCTTTTTCCCCTCCTTTTCTCTGCCTTTCTTTCTTTCTCTCTTCATATCATGGGTACCCCACCTCGCAAAACTCTTGCCGAACATTGGTACCCACAACTAGACATTACTTCTTACGGTTTTTGCTTTGGCCGAACGTCGAACGATCCCTCTGTAAGTCTACGCTAGCGCCCCGGCCGTCTACAGACGCCAAATGCGGAACAAAAACTTTTTAACTGGCGCTATCGTATACTTTCACCCGGATCTACCATTATTGCTAAACTAACAAACTGTAAAGAGTGTAGAAAGGTTGTACCGAACGATCCGAGTCCTTCGTTCTTCAACCATCATCCCACGCTCCGTTGCGGCTGCTCCGATCTCGTCGAACTCCGATATCCTCGTCGAGGTGGCACCACATCACTGATTCTTTAAACGGGCTCCCGCCTCTGACTCGAGGCAACTCGATCGTCAAGTTTGCTAGAAGAGACGACCAAGATTGATGTAGAGAATGAGTAGATGACTTTGTCTCACTTCGTCCAAAACCGTGGACGATCGGTTAATGAAGTTGCCGAGGAAATTGGGTGATGGAAAGAAATGAAGTAATGAAATTTCCATGCACCAAATACTATCATATCTTTTCTACAAAATTAATCAAGCAAGCAAGTGAGGGAGGAGAGAGAGGGCCGGCCATATTTAAGCAAGGAGGGAGGTGATGGTAGGAGGAGGGAGGTGACCATAGCATGTAACCTTATCATGACAAAAGATCTTAAGCAAAACAAAACTCTTTAACGAAAACAATGACTCACATCCTTAGTCATCACTTCATTAAAAGCAACCAATCAAAACACAACACCACTTAATCCTAGTCACCTCATCTAGAATCTTCTAGAACATGACTCACCCTCATCCAAGAAAAGATAAATCCGTCTTTAACCGAATGTTAAAAGACGGCTGATAGAAAACTGAAAACTGGCAACTTCCAAAAGTGATCCTGAAACAACTTTCAGGATAACCCCGTAACTGTATAAATATACCCGCACTTGTATTACGACCGAATACAAATGCAACTGAGACAAAGATATTATATCTACTCAATATAATACTTGGATCCGGCTTAAACCAAAGCCGACCAGTATCATCTGCCCGAAAACTGACACGTGCGTAAACGCACGTGCATTTTCCGAACCCTGCCATAAAACCATACGGCCTCTACAACGTTTCGCCCGAACTTGGGAAACTGTCTGTGGGGGACTCTAATGACTTGTCAGTACCCTGGCAGTGGGTTTAACCACAAACCGTCAGCGGCACTAGCTATGCGTAACGGTTGCCCACGGACTGACCTCAAGGGAGGCCGATGAGCCAACTTAAGGGTGGCCGATGAGCCAACTCATCCAGAAACCCTACTGAGCCTAACAGTGACAATGTATATACAGTCCGGTCCGTTCGTCAATGAGTATCGCATATCCGCCTAGGGGGCTAGTAACGCCAGACCCCCAATAGCAGTATAAGTCGTGTCGGAGTGTAGCCCAAAAACACCCTGAGATACTACTGGAGTACCTACCAGTAAATCTCCTGCCATGGCCATGGACTTTGTGTAATGGCTCTCCTAGACACAGCACGACCTCGCCCCTAATACCGGGAGAGACGAATCCCCTGCCGATCCTCTCACGTGCCTCCATATGGCTCGAGACTGTACCCAAAAGCTACCTGTTTGCACGACTCCTTTGAGCAGTGGTAGGGTAGAAATCAAAGCACAGTGGGAACTCACACGAGACAAATGACGACCTCAGGTCGATGAACTAACCTGTACACATGTCACCAGGGAACTGCTATCTGACGATAGGTATAGTACTAACTAGCAGATTCCCGGCGAGTCCTGTCCGGTGTACTCATAACCCAATGAGCACCTGTATACATCTTAGGTGATCCAACTGACACCAGTGGCTTGTGAGACCGGCCACCGCCCCTCGTCGGGGTCTCGACTGTATACACTAGTCTACTCCGGAGTATCGATGCCCTGTCTCGAAACTCCCTCGACTAGGGACCACAAATAAGGATATGCATATAAACTACCCAACTCTCACGTATATGATCGCCATCATACTGTTGCTAGTAAAGCAAGATCCTAAGGGCTCTATCAAAGTGTAACATGCAATCAGTCACCTGAACATGTACACGACTGATAAAAGCAAACCAGATAGCATACTATCATCACGAGTAAGACTGTCCTACCGGTATAGGTCCTCCGCAATCATTGCAATCACGTACCTGCGATCCAATAATTGACTATGAGGGCACTATCTCCAACAATCTCCCACTTGCACTCAAGGCTAATATTGCGATGTCGACTACTCACAGCCCGTGTGAAACCGAACATCCAACTCCTCTACTAATCAGTTTCACAAAGCCCGTTTGTAAAACTATTGTGTTCGAGAAATAGCCTCAGTGAGTGGATCCGCCTAGATGTTTCTTTCAATATCTCTCTTAATCTCAAGTTTGCGGAGAAAGCCATCTCCCGAATTGAGTAATACCTGTCTTAGAACATGTCTGGATTTCTGATGGGACCTTGTTCATAAATGAACTCCAAATCCAAACTTCTTAGACTGTATCGATCACTGAACCTAATCAGTATCGGGCACCTTGCTTCCCACAGTATCCTCTTGGACCACCTGTCCATAATACTGTCCCTCTTTGTCAGAGGGAAAACTATAACTCTGATAATCACTCTGTCATCCATGTCACCTTTGAAGCCTGGAATGATGATCGTCTCCCGAAGGAGGCTGCCGTCATCAAATCCGTAGAACATCCACTTATGTTCTAAAACTGCTTCCTTATGTCTCTCCAGGATTGGATTAATACAAACTCATTGCATCTAGTGCAAAAACAACATCTGGTGTGGTACTTGACATCTCATGATTGACTCAATTGCCTAAGCAAGTGATCTGCCAATCATGCACTTCCCTCTCCCCTTTAGTCTATACGACACCTTTAGAGAGGGTGACTCCATCACCTGCAGGTACACCACCATGCTAGGAGTCATCTATTCTAAAAACCATTAGAATATCTGTCAAAGTACCCACATTGGGAAACTACCCAAATCTAGATCTAAAACCATAGATCCAGAAACCAGAATGTCAAATATTATATCCATATCCTGTCTGGAGAAACAACTGTGTAACGACCACAGTACAACCGTTCGTAGTATAGGAATTTTACTTCCTACTCTGTGTATGTCATCCATATACCATGACATCACACCCTACTACCTTCTTAACAGATCCATCCCCTATTCTGATTGATGTCAAACCCATGACTGTCACATCAAAAATAGATGATCTATCTCCGCTATAACTGCTCTAGTCTATAAATAGACATAAGCTACTTGCCCACTAAGCTTCCGCTGCTCCCACTGACTACGACAACCCTCTGGCAGAATAATATATATACGTACACTTCTAAAGCTAGTTTAGAACGACGCTATACTTATCCTCCTGCCTGTTCTCATAGTCTGGAACAACAGTAGTGTCAAGTCTGGGTAGATAAGAACCTCCCTGTCACCGTCCTTGAGGCTACCGAAGTACCTCTCGGGTGTCTGAGGTTACTTACCATATCTGCGGAGTGGCTATTGGAATGTCAAACCTGATTGAATATATAAGTCCTATTAAATTTTCTGTAATCGTTCGTGGTTCTGGAATCACTTCCATTTCTACCATACTCCCACTACTGTTTTCTGAAAAAGATCCATTTTACTAAAACTGTGGCGAGTCAAGTACAATATCACTATTGATCTTCCATATGGTAGAATATCAACCCTTGTCATAGCCAGGGTCAACCCACAAACAGCCATTACAGAACGTGCCCTGAGTTATCCAGTGTCTGGTTTTAAGCATAAGCTGGACAACTCCCTGTACCTTAACATCTTTTATGGTACGAACTATTCTATATCCAATATAGAAACTTTGGCACTTATTTAATTGGAACCATATTCAAATTATGCAGCTGTCTCCAGTGCATATCACTTTAATGGAAAGAGGCTAATCAGCATTACTCAACTTAGGAATCCATCCAATTATGAGTAACCTGAAAGAGAAACACGTTTCTCAAAACCATCACTATTATCTGAATACCATTCACAAGAATCCCGATCTCTTTGAAGAATCCGCATCTTCGATCTCTTTGAAGAATCCCGATACTTGTGATACCTGGTTCTCTACTTTATTCTTATACCCACAACTTCTCAAAACTTAGACCTTGTATTTCTACGAAACACTTGTCAAAATACTAGAGAAGTTATAAGTAAACAGAACATAGTACGAGGACCTACCCCTTTGTCCTGAAGGACACTGGACAACATACAATACTCTGTATAAGTCCGCTGAGTTTGAACAACTCAAAACCTGTGCGTCGTAGGTTGAAAACTGTACCCTGGCGATTTCCTCAAATATCACCAATTACAACGAATTCCGATATAATGAGGATAATCACCTAATTCCCAATAACTTCCTCCCACTCATCATCTGTAAAACCATACAGATACGAGAATGAAACCTGGTAAATACATACCCTTGGAGTAAGTGTCTAATCGGGAAAACAGTTTTTCTTTAACAATGCACTGAAACATGAAAATGTTTCCTAGGGGTGTCCTGGTATTTATAGCAATGCCTCTTCCATAATCCAATTCATGACTTCAACCGTATATTTTATTGCCATCTCTCCAAATCCCTTTATTTGTCTTTAGTCGTTACCTTCTGTACGCCATCGTTAGGCTAAATGGTTTTCTTCCTTCCCTACCGTTCGGCACCAGCCTATGGTTTGGAAGAAGACTATCCAGTAAGCATAATAGGTGTACCCTCCTAAACCAAGGAGTACTCGTATCTTGAGAGAAGGTGATGATAAAAGACAACTGAATAATACCTTATTCTTTTAAAGGTGAAATAGGAGTGGCGATGAAGTACGCGGTTTTGGTCGTGAATGAAATCAGTCGCAATTTACTTTGCCCTCTTTCTAATCCCTTTATTTTGTCTTTAGTTATTGCCTTCTGCACACCCTACTTAGGATAATTGGTTTTCTTCATTCCCTACCTTTCGGCACCTGCCTATGGTTTGGAATAAGACTATCCAATAAGCGTAATAGGTGTACTCTCCTAAACCAAGGAGCCCTCGCAACCTGAGAGAAGGTGATAATAAAAAACAACTGAATAAACCAATTCTATTTCTCCTGAACCTTGATCCATCCTCGAAGAAATCCCTTCGAGTTCGTATATAACCATACGATGGATCTATCCAATAGAAGTGGATATCCGTAGTAATACGGGTGTTCTGAGAAATGCAAAGGGTAAAAGAAGGAGTGGCAATGACTTATGCAACATAGACAATCAAAAAGCCAGTATTTTAAGAAGGTTCGGTCAACTTGGTCACTGAGTCATAGTCTAGGGTCGGTCAAAGGTCGCTGCCAAAGAGAGAGAGAGAAAAGAAACACTCTGCGTGCACTCTAACCTAGATCAGAATGGTCATAACTTTATCTAATCCGGAAACCTCCCACTGTCCTGTCAAATTCTCCTCCAAACCTAAAGAAGAATCAATCGGGATCACCCGAAGAGTAAACCAACTCATCAGTGGGAATCGGGATCCAACTCTCATCGCATGATAACGTGATGGAATGCATCCACGTTACTCATACTCCAGAAGGTATGCGCATACTTGGCAAGTTTCAGTTTCTTTAGAAACTCCCGATCTGATTTTTGCCCCATGCTCTTATCACCTTGGCGTATGTCAACAAATCATAAGTCACATGTCAAGTTCTGCCCGTCATTATCTTGTTAATTTGAACCCACCCGTACATACCCTTGACGTATGCCAACAAGGTAATACGACTGTCCCAAACCAACTCATCTATCTATGCAACAAATGAATACCCAGCAGCTACCAAACACTATGCCTTGACGTATGCCAACAAACATAGCTTGAATACTACTGACCATGCATAAGAAACGACGGAGGGCTACGACTGGTTTTTGGCGAAAAACCTTTAGCGTAGTGAACTTGATATCGCTGAAGGAACCTGATAGCTTTTTTAAAATATAGTGGCGAAAAGCTTTTGCTAAAGAGGTCACTCCCGGTGAAGGGATCTCGGCTCTTTCCTCATGGAATGAGGTGCAGGATATTCCACTGAATACCGCGATGCAAAGCAACATGTAATCGACTATAGTGAAGTTATTACCCTGACGCAAACTTCTGCCCAAGGGGTCAGTCCCGGTGAAGGGATATCGGCCCTTGCCCCGTCGAATGAGGTGCAGGATATTCCACTGAATACCGCTATGCAAAACAAAAGGAAACGTCTTTGCAATAACACTTTTTTTAAAAATTGTTCCAACAACTAAAACAGGTTTGTTTAACTTTGCATTGATCAGAATCAACGCAGTCCCATCAATCAATCACACCAGAAAAGAACGAAAATAAAATGTACATATATGCCATCCGCATTCGTCACTGGGTCCCGTCATCACCCGTTAGGTTACTTAACTAACGACAGAGTGGGGACTGGACTAGCGCGGGTGTAAAACATATACAACATCTAATAGTATATAAACTAATATACAATAATCGCTCCAGGCGTGAAAATATGCAACATTACAGAAAAGTAATAAGCATCACAGAACAATACAGATAATCTGGGATCCCCGGGTTTCACAGAGCCGCTGCTGAAACCCGACGTTCCCCTGTCGTGTGGATAGCCTGTGCAATGAAACCTAGACCCCTACGGGTGCGGCAAGTTACCCGCCAAAACCTGAAGCGAGGTAGTCCCCACAGCATAGTGAATGGAACACCCGGCACTTCACGGAATCCGGTAAATTGAGCACCACTCCTTGGGTCAACCTGTACCCCCTACGAGTGCGGCGAATAGTCTGCCAATTTTAGAGTGGGGCCCCTCTGCCTCTCAAAGCCATGAGATGCGGACCCGTTGCCCTCCAGAACCCGGCTATCCGTGCACTCCGTCGCGGGGTAAAACCTAGTACAGTAATGAAAAATAGTACAACAGGTACATCGACCGCAACCTGGTCGTGCCCCAAAAGAATATTATACAACAGGCAGTGACGGCAGTCCACATGTTGGATGCTCGCCCCGCAATATCAAATGTATAAATAAACTCAAACTGTACTACCATTGCACACTGCTATCCACCACGACAAATCCGCAACATCACAGCACAACACAGAACATCAACGCGAATGTCACGTTCGCAAACCCGTCTAAAAGAACTATAGCAATCAGACGCGGTTTACCGATCAAATGACATTCCCGGTCGGAGATATAATGTAAGCACTGTAAACTAACGTGTTTAAATTTCGATCGACCAAATATCAAAAAGTGGGCCCCACAACTTACTGGTGAACAGTAACAAAATCTGGGCCAAAACGATATATACCAAAAACCCCAAAATCCAACAGAGAACCCACTGACAAAATTTGGGAGCACGTGCTCCCCACGTGGCCGCGGATGCTCGGCCAAACCATGGGTTTGGCCGCGTTTCCGCGGCAGCTTGGAGGAATCACGACCCCAAATTTTGTCGTGGCTCTTAAAAACGCCTGCACAGATTTTTAAGACATCCAGAAATAATTTTTGAGACCATTTAAAATCAACAGAAACTGTCAAGTTAGGATTTTGCCGTTTTTGGTTTTCGGTTCGATCGATGTTTTGAACGCGTTAGCACAAGTTAGTATAGCAAAATGGTGAGGCTCTGATGCCACTGTAAGTCTACGCTAGCGCCCCGGCCGTCTACAGACGCCAAATGCAGAACAAAAACTTTTTAACTGGCGCTATCATATACTTTCACCCGGATCTACCATTATTGCTAAACTAACAAACTGTAAAGAGTGTAGAAAGGTTGTACCGAACGATCCGAGTCCTTCGTTCTTCAACCATCATCCCACGCTCCGTTGCGGCTGCTCCGATCTCGTCGAACTCCGATATCCTCGTCGAGGTGGCACCACATCACTGATTCTTTAAACGGGCTCCCGCCTCTGACTCGAGGCAACTCGATCATCAAGTTTGCTAGAAGAGACGACCAAGATTGATGTAGAGAATGAGTAGATGACTTTGTCTCACTTCGTCCAAAACCGTGGACGATCGGTTAATGAAGTTGCCGAGGAAATTGGGTGATGGAAAGAAATGAAGTAATGAAATTTCCATGCACCAAATACTATCATATCTTTTCTACAAAATTAATCAAGCAAGCAAGTGAGGGAGGAGAGAGGGGGCCGGCCATATTTAAGCAAGGAGGGAGGTGATGGTAGGAGGAGGGAGGTGACCATAGCATGTAACCTTATCATGACAAAAGATCTTAAGCAAAACAAAACTCTTTAATGAAAACAATGACTCACATCCTTAGTCATCACTTCATTAAAAGCAACCAATCAAAACACAACACCACTTAATCCTAGTCATCTCATCTAGAATCTTCTAGAACATGACTCACCCTCATCCAAGAAAAGATAAATCCTTCTTTAACCGAATGTTAAAAGACGGCTGATAGGAAACTGGAAACTGGCAACTTCCAAAAGTGATCCTGAAACAACTTTCAGGATAACCCCGTAACTGTATAAATATACCCGCACTTGTATTACGACCGAATACAAATGCAACTGAGACAAAGATATTATATCTACTCAATATAATACTTGGATCCGGCTTAAACCAAAGCCGACCAGTATCATCTGCCCGAAAACTGACACGTGCGTAAACGCACGTGCATTTTCCGAACCCTGCCATAAAACCATACGGCCTCTACAACGTTTCGCCCGAACTTGGGAAACTGTCTGTGGGGGACTCTAATGACTTGTCAGTACCCTGGCAGTGGGTTTAACCACAAACCGTCAGCGGCACTAGCTATGCGTAACGGTTGCCCACGGACTGACCTCAAGGGAGGCCGATGAGCCAACTCAAGGGTGGCCGATGAGCCAACTCATCCAGAAACCCTACTGAGCCTAACAGTGACAATGTATATACAGTCCGGTCCGTTCGTCAATGAGTATCGCATATCCGCCTAGGGGGCTAGTAACGCCAGACCCCCAATAGCAGTATAAGTCGTGTCGGAGTGTAGCCCAAAAACACCCTGAGATACTACTGGAGTACCTACCAGTAAATCTCCTGCCATGGTCATGGACTTTGTGTAATGGCTCTCCTAGACACAGCACGACCTCGCCCCTAATACCGGGAGAGACGAATCCCCTGCCGATCCGCTCACGTGCCTCCATATGGCTCGAGACTGTACCCAAAAGCTACCTGTTTGCACGACTCCTTTGAGCCGTGGTAGGGTAGAAATCAAAGCACAGTGGGAACTCACACGAGACAAATGACGACCTCAGGTCGATGAACTAATCTGTACACATGTCACCAGGGAACTGCTATCTGACGATAGGTATAGTACTAACTAGCAGATTCCCGGCGAGTCCTGTCCGGTGTACTCATAACCCAATGAGCACCTGTATACATCTTAGGTGATCCAACTGACACCAGTGGCTTGTGAGACCGGCCACCGCCCCTCGTCGGGGTCTCGACTGTATACACTAGTCTACTCCGGAGTATCGATGCCCTGTCTCGAAACTCCCTCGACTAGGGACCACAATTAAGGATATGCATATAAACTACCCAACTCTCACGTATATGATCGCCATCATACTGTTGGTAGTAAAGCAAGATCCTAAGGGCTCTATCAAAATGTAACATGCAATCAGTCACCTGAACATGTACACGACTGATAAAAGCAAACCAGATAGCATACTATCATCACGAGTAAGACTGTCCTACCGGTATAGGTCCTCCGCAATCATTGCAATCACGTACCTGCGATCCAATAATTGACTATGAGGGCACTATCTCCAACACCCTCCATGCCCAAAATCTCTTTGAAAGATCGGATAGACGCGTCTAGGACAAACACTTGCCCTCCGCAATCCACTTTGTATCAACCTTTTCAACCCCCCCACCCTCTTATGTTGATACCCCTTTTGCAAGTCGTTCTTTGTCCATCGCTGAACATATTGAACAATCCTGTAGCCGATCTTTCACTCCTTTCACCACTACAGATTCTTGGGATCAACAATTCCATTCACCTTCTTATCCAAATGTTGATCCTGTTCCTGTCCAGCCATTCAATTCCTACCAGTCCTATCCGACTTTTGCACCTTCTCTAGACATTGCTTCTGAACCGCCATTTGGGAATTTTCAGTATCCAAACAACTATGAATATTTTACTGTAACCCCTTCACAACCCATGTCTAGTCTGGAACAGTCTTTGGAAGATTTTAGGGTAGCGTCATACCAACAGATGATGGATTTGAATGCGTCCATGGCCGCCCTCATACAACCTAGTGATCCGGTAGCTAGTTTTCAACTAGCTCCAAATTTTCCAATGTATGAAGAGGCGGTAGGACAAGTTGAGAATTTGAATGGAGAGAGTGAGATGTACCCCCTTCCGAATCAAGCCTACCCGTTTCAACTTGAATCCCACAACTCCGGTTTTGAATGTCTATCTAGTGTTCCAAACGATTCATTGATTAAAGATAGAACAGATAATGAGTTGTGTAACTTTGTAGTGTTTGATTTGCCCGATTGTGAAGGGTCCTTTTCGAGTGGAAGCACACCCAATCCTTTTGACCTCTACACCTCCACTTTAGAATCTGAATTGATTAATATCCATGCTTTTGTTGAGGTGTCTGAGAATATTGATTTTCACTTGATTGAGGATATTGACGCCGGGAATATTTTGGATGATGAACCTGTAGATTTGGCAGAGTTTTTCTCTCCAATTCATCATCCCGAATCATTAACTGTTTTCCCGAACCCCATATGCGTCTTGATTTTGATGAAATTTTCATGGATAAGCTGAATTTTGAGGAAACTTTTGAGGATATTTTTGAGGATGAACCAGTTTTAATTGATGAGTCGGATTTTCCAATTCATCATGTTCCTTTTATTGACTGTGTACACACTCCTGAACCTTTAACCGATAACCTTCCTCAATCACCTACCTCCATCCTTTCCATCGTTCCGACCTTGCAAGTAACCGTATCACTTCCTGTGTCTGGTTTACCAAGTTCGGCGTATCCATGGTTTCTCATGAATCTTAAGGGATTTGACCCAATTTCTCGCCATATTGATTGATTAGTACATTCCCTCTTTTCACATCGATCATTACAGATTGCTCTAATTTATTCAATCCATTTCCACCCTCAGGTTCGTATTCCACTTCTTTCTCCCTTCCGCCATTCTTCTTATATACCTAGACTGTATACCACTTCTATCTCCATACGGTCTCGCGCATTCTCCCTCTCTTTTCTCTACGCCTTCTTCCACTAACCTGTACATTATAGCGATAAAATCTTTGAATGGTTGGTGCTCACTTTTGGCCTGTGTAAGGCCTTGTATAGCTTGATACTATTCTCTTTTCCCCCCTAATCCTGAACTTCAATGCTTAACAGTGGAAATACTGTTTTACTTAAGTTTGGGGGGACTCTTTTTTTGTATATATATATATATATTTTTTTTTCCTTCCTTTTTTTTTGTATATAATTTGTTTTTAGGGAGAGCGCTGACAATTTTGATCCTCTTGGTGTAGCCTGACAGTGAGGGCACTGTCAAGTTTAAGTTTGGGGGTATGCTCGGTAAGCTTTCTTCCTTCGCATTCATTTGTATATTCTGCATTTGCATACCTTATTAAAAAAACATAAAAATCGAAATTTTTTCCAAAAAATATAAAAACCTTGTCGTCAAGTTAGCTAATAGGGTAACTTAGATTTTTATTCCGAAAGTTTAGTTGATATATTAGAAATAACTAAATTCTAGGCTTAGGAATTGAAAACCCTAAAAATAACCCTCCTTCTGTTTAAACTTGGTGATTATACGTCCTTACAGTTTTTTTTTGAGAAGTAGGTAATTTTGAGTTCAGTTCTTGAGTTAAGTCAAAATAAGGGGAAAGTATTTAAGTTTTACTGAAGGATAAGTCTGAAAAATGGTTTCTTTTCTTGAGTTCAAATTCAGAAAGTATATACCCTACAAACTGCACTTACACGCACCTTGAAACTTGGGATAGTAGAGGATACCTAGAAATACTCTTGCCTGAAAGCCTAGTATGAAAGAAAAAACGGTATTTAAAGCTAAACACCAAAAGAGCATATTGAACAATATATCCGGTCTTGAAAAAGAAAAAGAAAAAAAAAAAGAAAAATAGAATAAAGTCAAGACCTGGAAACTGCTATTTACGCTTTAAGTTCACACATTCAGTAATCGGCTGTTAGTGCCTCAAGAAGAATTAATAGTCGCATGAAAGGGGTGTGAGCAAATCCGTCCATCCTTAATGAAAAGAAGTAGTATTAGGTATTAGGGCAAGGGTATTATATCTTGAATTGAATTCTTGAGTGTAGGAGTGCAAATATACACACACGTAGGGGTATACAATCGATGTTTGGATAAGAAATAGAAATAAATAATAAGACTTATGTTTTCTTTAAAGTTGATAAAAATCCCTGATTTAAGACCACACTGTTAGAAGGAAAACTCAGGAGAACCAACGTCTTTCTAAACTTTTTTGGAACGTATAGGATCTAAGGTTAAATAGAAAGGAGGTGTGAAGCATTAGGGTTGGATGTTTCTAACTTAGGATGATAGAGTTTCTAACGTAAATACTAAACTATAGGAGTAAAATAGATGTTAACTTATGACACTAGCTTGATGGGATTTTGTGGGTGTAATCCGTTGAAAACCCTCAGGAGACAACACTCCTCCTACTAGGGACACCTAGAGGTTCAACGGCTTATTGCACGAGCTCAGTGCAATCGCGTACCCTGCGAAAATGTGGTTAGGACTTTTTTGTGAATAATTGGTTTTGCTCGGGACGAGCAAAAGTTAAGTTTTGGGGTATTTGTTCATACCAGAATATTGCGTTTAATACCGCCCATTCTTATGCTCGTTTGTTTATAGGTAGGTACTCTTGAGCCGTGTTTGCTAGTTAATTGCAGAATACAGGTTCTCAGCCCTAAACAGTGAAATTCATGGAAAAGCACGACAAATTCCGGATTACTGCCAACCACAGATAAAACACGGGTCTCCGCTCTCTATCCGTGTTGCCGCACACCAGTTTAAGGGACAAAATGGCAAATCGATTGTCATTTTCATGCATAAAGCTTAATGTCAACACAAGATCAAACATATCTATGCGGAGCTCAAGAAAATCATGGCAAAAGATCCACATCACATCACCTTTTGATCAGCTGAAAATCTGGAAGAAATGTGAAGGGATTCTGAGAAACAACATATACCACACTGAAGAGTACAGAGAACCAGGGAAAACCACAAAAAACGAGGCACCAATTCAACTTTATGGCCGCGGTTCCGCGGCCAACATGGGAGTTAGGCCGCGGAACCGCGGCCATGTGGGCTTCGCAATTGGTGATTTTTTAGGGGTGTTTTGGTAACTCTATTTGGGTTCAGAATGTTGCCCTAGGTTCTCTGTTTCCTGCCTATAAATTGCCCAGAACTTGCCAAGCCATGGGTGTTCTTTTTCATGCCCACTTTTTGTTAGTTTTTAGTCTATCTTCTTCTTCTTCTTCATCTTTCCTCCATTAAATTGTTGTGAGAGATTTTGAGTGGATGTTAAATGAAGATGAGGGTTATTTTGTATCATTCTTTTGCTTAGCTTCCCCCTTGAGCTTTCTACCTTAACTTTATCTTGCAACCTCTTAAGTGAGCTTGCAAGTTTAAGCTTTGGTCATTGATCTCACGGGGTTGTATCATTTTGAAATCAATAATGTTCTCTCTTTTGTGCTTCATTCTCCATGAGTTCTTTGCCTTTTCTTGATCTTGCAACCTCTTAATTGAGCTTGCAAGTTTAAGATTTGG
Source organism: Agapanthus africanus (assembly GCA_030015575.1). NCBI lineage: Eukaryota > Viridiplantae > Streptophyta > Magnoliopsida > Asparagales > Amaryllidaceae > Agapanthus > Agapanthus africanus. Next base: position 197,883,293 of record JASDDO010000028.1, on the reverse strand, counting down.
TTATTGAACCCATATCTTGTTTTGGGTTCTATGGTTCCTAGTTTCATTTCTTGCTCATTTACTTTCTTGCACTTTAATACTTGCTTTACTTTCATGCACTTAAATTCCATGCACTTTTAATTACTTGCTTGTAATCTTTTCTTTTCTTTGTTTATCTTTTCTTTTGCTCTTTTTGGTTCTTTTTGTGAATGGTTGTAATATGTTGTTGTTAAGAATAAATACAATATTGTAAGTTAAGGTTTCATTCCTCATTTCCTTTTCCCATTATTTTCCTTTGAACTCCGCCCAAACGTTACGCAAGCGCTCCGTTAGGCACCCTACCCTACCAAGGTAACAGTGATTCCTAACCGCGACCGGTTGCGTTCGGTTTGGCCGGAGGCGAAAGCAAGAGACAAGAACGGACGGACAAGGGTCAATAAGACGGATTCCACGAATACCGTGCTTAAGTACCCTAATCCACGTTGTTGCCGATTGCTCTAGTTTCAATTGGTCAAAACTCGGCTCAAAGGTTTTGAGTGTGGATTTCCTTAGCTTACACTTTCGTATCTTTTTCTTAATAACTTTATACTTGCATATAACACTTAGGATAGAACTGAACAAACATATACAAATTCTTTATTAACTCGTCTAAAACACGAACGGACATACAACCATCTCCCTGTGGATCGACCCGTGCTCAACCGGCTAGCTGCATAGCGACACCGTCCTGATCGCGGTTATAACTTTAGAACTTTGAACTCCGACACGCCAAAAGCGTGTGATCAAATGGCGCCGTTGCCGGGGAGACGGTAGCGTATTTTCTTTCTTGTTATTCGGGTTAATATTCTTTTTGTATACATTTATAAATAAAAAAATAAAATCTTTTTGTTATTTTTGATAATTTTTGTGTGCAAGTGTGCTGGCTAATCTGGAGCAAGTACAGTAATCCAAAAAGAAAACAGAGGTTTTTATTTTGGAGAAGAGAAGAAGTGGGGTTCGTTGACAAAAGACAAATCCCCAAGTCAACATTTTGACCGCGGAACCGCGGTCAAAAGGTGCCTTGCGCGGCGGTTCCGCGGTCCCATTGAGGCCTCTGTGCCCAATTTTTTCTCCACCCCTTTTTCTTTTCTTTTATTTTCTCTATGAATTCCACTATACTATATTTTCTGCAGATTTTTGCGGATTTGCGAACTGCGATTGTGGGGAGCAAAGTGTACGTTCAAGGCTAAGGTTATTGCAAAGTACTGTGCCAAAGATCCGGGTAGTTTGACCCGCGCAAGCGAACTTTTCAAGCTTACCGGATTTGATTCAACGGGAGGTTTTCCTAACCCAAAAACTTAACGGTACGTATTTCTTAAACACCTTCTTCTCAAATCCGACGCATCCAATATACTATTCTTTGCAGGATTCTTTGCAAGTTCGCTAGCAAACGCTAAAAATTGACTAACCCGTATTTGTTGCAGTGCCGTGCTTAAACTAAAAAAAACGATTGTTTGATTCTTTATAGAATTTTTATTAAATTGCGCATTGCATACATTAATACGGACTTAAGGGCAAGCGAACCCCACAACATATGGTAAAGGATTTCATCACCTTTTCCGTAGCCCACAAATCACGAACTTGAGCATAACGTTTAGCCGCACAAATTTTAAAAGAAATTAGACTTTAAGCCTTAAGGACTCCGCGCTCACTAAGAGAAGTTAACTGTATTTTGAATACCGCTTAACGGTATATTGTTTACGGGGTTTCAAGGAAAGTGTTCACGGAGAAACCGCTAAAAGAGAAAGGGTTATTAAATTAAGGACCTTCGCGAAAGCGTCGGAAAACCTCTCCTTATCTCTGCACTTACCTGGCCTCGTGATCAGTATATCTTGAGCTCGTTTCTCGACACAGTTTTACTTCGACAATCAAGTTCTCGAGTAGGTCTAGTTGACCTAGGTGAACCCTAGACCGATTAGGTGTGTGGTATTTTTTGTGTCGTGATTGTTTTTGTCCAGATTGTTTTTGTGTGTATATTTCATTCTTTTGTTAATAACAAAAAAAATAACATTCTTTTTCCCCTCTTTTTCTCTACCTTTCTTTCTTTCTCTCTTCATATCATGGGTACCCCACCTCGCACAACTCTTGCCGAACATTGGTACCCACAACTAGACATTACTTCTTACGGTTTTTGCTTTGGCCGAACGTCGAACGATCCTTCCATGCCCAAAATCTCTTTGAAAGATCGGATAGACGCGTCTAGGACGAACAATTGCCCTCTGCAATCCACTTTGTATCAACCTTTTCAACCTCCCCCACCCTCTTATGTTGATACCCCTTTTGCAAGTCGTTCTTTGTCCATCGCTGAACATATTGAACAATCCTGTAGCCGATCTTTCACTCCTTTCACCATTACAGATTCTTGGGATCAACAATTCCATTCACCTTCTTATCCAAAAGTTGATCCTGTTCCTGTCCAGCCATTCAATTCCCACCAGTCCTACCCGACTTTTGCATATTCCCTTGACATTGCTTCTGAACCGCCATTTAGGAATTTTCAGTATCCAAACAACTTTGAATCTTTTACTGAAACCCCTTCACAACCCATGTTTAGTCTGGAACAGTCTTTGGAAGATTTTAGGGTAGCGTCGTACCAACAGATGATGGATTTGAATGCGTCCATGGCCGCCCTCATACAACCTAGTGACCCGGTAGCTAGTTTTCAACTAGCTCCAAATTTTCCAATGTATGAATAGGCGGTAGGACGGGTTGAGAATTTGAGTGGAGAGAGTGAGATGTACCCCCTTCCGAATCAAGCCTACCCGTTTCAACTTGAATCCCACAACTCCGGTTTTGAATGTCTATCTAGTGTTCCAAACGATTCATTGATTAAAGATAGAACAGATAATGAATTGTGTGACATTGTAGTGTTTGATTTTCCCGATTGTGAAGGGTCCTTTTCGAGTGGAAGCACACCCAATCCTTTTGACCTCTACACCTCCACTCTAGAACCTGAATTGATTAATATCCATGCTTTTGTTGAGGTGTCTGAGAATATTGATTTTTACTTGATTGAGGATATTGACGCCGGGAATATTTTGGATGATGAACCTGTAGATTTGGCAGAGTTTTTCTCTCCAATTCATCATCCCGAGTCATTAACTGTTTTTCCCGAACCCCATATGCGTCTTGATTTTGATGAAATTTGCATGGATAAGCTGAATTTTGAGGAAACTTTTGTGGATATTTTTGAGGATGAACCAGTTGTAATTGATGAGTCGGATTTTACAATTCATCTTGTTCCTTTCATTGACTGTGTACACCCTCCTGAGCCTTTAACCGATAACCTTCCTCAATCACCTACCTCCATCCTTTCCATCGTTCCGACCTTGCAAGTAACCGTATCACTTCCTGTGTCTGGTTTACCAAGTTTGGCGTACCCATGGTTTCTCATGAATCTTGAGGGATTTGACCCAATTTCTCGCCATATTGATAAATTAGTACAATCTCTCTTTTCACATCGATCATTACAGATTGTACTAATTTATTTAACCCATTTCCGCGCTCAAGTTCGTATTCCACTTCTTTCTCCCTTCCGCCATTCTTCTTAACAACTTTATACTTGAATATAACACTTAGGATAGAACTAAACAAACATATACAAATTCTTTATTGACTCGTCTAAAACAAGAACGGACATACAACCATCTCCCTGTGGATCGACCCGTGCTCAACCGGCTAGCTGCATAGCGATACCGTCCTGATCGCGGTTATAACTTTAGAACTTTGAACTCCGACACGCCAAAAGCGTGCGATCACCACATCATAGGGATCGAACTTGCAAGCGAACCTCCCCGCCGAAGATGATCCACTTCAAGAGAAACCCAACCCAAACTTCAACTTCACTAAAAGAACACTTTTATGAAGCAACTTGCTCTCACAATTTGATAAAGAATGAGAGGAAGAAGAAGTGGTGAGCTCACTCTCTCAATTTCTCTCATCTCTCCCATTTTCTCTCTAGACCTCAAAAATAAGAGAGAGAAAGAGTATGAAAGAATGAAGTAGAGAGCAAGAGGCAACCATGCAAGAAAAGTATTTATTTCCAATTAAAAATAAAGCGCATACCTTTCTAAAGCCATACTACATTTCTTAATTAATAAAATGAAATGACTCATTTCTTTATTATTAATAATAAGAAATAAGGTGTCCCTTCGAGAATATATACATGTATCATACACATGTATTCTAGTATATGTATCATATACATATACATGTATTCTAGTATATGTATCATATATATATACATGTATTTGTATATGTGAGAAGGAGAGTGAACATAATACTATAATATATATATATATATATATATATATATATATTATTAAATCAACACTTGATTTAATAATCCGGCTTTATAAAGAACCTTCTAGTATTATTAAACATACGATTAATGTACGTGTATCATATACACGTATATAATCGAACTCCCGCATCTATCATTATACGCACACTACATCGTTTCGCCTGAGCGTGGAAACCCTCTGTGTGGGACTTTAAAGACTCGACAATACGCTGGCATTATCATGCCCTGCTTCCCAGTAGACGGAAAACAGTGACGTGGCAAGCCCGCAACGTATTTACTAAGAAAATACGTTAAGCGTAATTAATCAATATAACAATGTGTAAGAATAACAAGAGTAATAAAATGAAACAACTTTATTTACATTCAACTTTACATACAACCGTCTGCAATCAAAAGATATAATGATAAAAATAAAAGCCTAAACAATGGCAAAGTAAGTACAGGCAGGAGCTGGTAGTCAGGCTGAGCGGAAAATTTGTCCAAGTCCTCCGGGCTCGGCTCTATCACCTCAGAGTCCGGTCCCCCTGACGAACATTTCAAAGAAAAAAAATAGGGAGGAATATCGTCAACGAACTAGTGCTCGGTAAGTCCTCAAAAGAAGTAAAAAAAGATGACCGAATGGTATATACCATGAATAGAAACCAAGTAAAAGCAAACAGATAGGGTTGTATTTGAGAGTATCTAAATATGTTCACTTACAGGTATAAGATAGCTATTCTAACGTGGTTGTTTGTAGTTTGGTAAAGAAGGTATTCATGTATACGAGAGGAGTCTATCTTGTCCCGTGGACAATGATAACATATAGTACATGGCCTCGTCATAACCCACGGGACAATGACACGTGAATTCATATAGGTATCTTTTAAAGTGACCTCTTGATATACGTTCCGTACAAATCTACCCCTTTATCCCCGCGTATTGTATTGTATAAATTAAGATTACAGATCTTGGCCAAATCTATGGATATAAAATGTACAAGTTCATGTTCCAGATATAATCATGTGTTCAGGTATTTATGTTAAGTTAATGTCAAGTTATAATCATGGTTCGGTCAAGCTGAGTTAAGTATACAAGTCTGAGTTTGATGTTTGAATTCGAGTATTCAGGTTCATGATCAAATATTCAAGTTCGTGTTTGATTTTGGATTCTAGTTTGAATTTGGATTCAAATTAAAGTCAGAAACTTGTGAACGGATTTAGCTCTTGAAATTCTTAGGTTCGGGAGTAATCGGCAACTGCTGCACATGGACGACATGATTTATGTTTTTTTCCAGGACAATTACCATTGAAAACTCTATTAAGTTGTCTAACCTGAATAGGCAAGCACCCACTTTCTCCGTCTCCCCGGGGCTCAAGAGAAATGATACCGCTTAAGCCTATATTAATCTATAGTCCTTAAAATATTATTTTGCATATCTCAAGGGGGTTTCATGAAAAATACTTTAATATAGTTTAAAATTAAACCTCGAGGGTAATTTATAATATTTAAGGTTTTCATGAACGTGTATTTTAATTTGTTGTGGTGTTTTGGCGATAACCAAGCTTTTTGAAAGTTTATGGTACTTTTATAAAAAACCAGCTCTTTTGGAAACTTGATGGTATTTTATTAAAATTCTACTCTTTCATTTTAAAATACAGTTTCATAATATGTATTTATCGAAAATATGAATTCATAGTTTTATATAATTTTCCAAAATTTAATATTTATTTAGAAAAGTCGTCTTTCTTAAAAACCGTATTTTTTATTTCCTTTCGAGACCGAATACTTCGTGAGGAGTTCTGTATCTCGCTCTACTGTTCACAAGAATGTGTGATAATCCACACTATCCATTAGCAGGTCCCCTAACGAGATTGTAGAGGCGTAATTGTCAGGGATTTAAAATATCAATTTAAAAGAAATCCGTTTTGAAAAGGTGGGGTATTTTAATGAAAATTTATTATTTGAATTACCCATATACTTAGAATACCGTGCTATGAAACAATAGTGTGTGTGAGGGATAGGTCATTACCCCGTGAAAGATCTAAAGGTATATACTCTAGTTATCGAAAAAGGTTATACTAAAGTTTATGGTATTTTAATGAAAAGTTCGTTATATAAATGTTTCACAGGAAAATTTTGGTCAGACTCAAAACTAAATGATTGTAAACAAATATACAAGTAGTGTGAGAAAATTAGTTTGACCTATTTTTCTTTAAAGAGGGGAGTACAAAGGTTATAACCACACATATCGAAGTTAACTCCACTTTACCGATATGTTTTTAGAAGATGGTTTGAGATGAAAGAAGAAGAGAGAAGAGGAGAGTTACGGCTTTATTACTTTGGGAAAGGAGTAAGGAAAAGAGAGGGGGCTCCGTGGCATCGCGATAGCTCCGGAAACGACTTCGATTTTCGACGAAACGATCTTGGTTGCTAACTCCACTTGACTCCTCTTGCATTTAGGAACTTTTGGGGAAAATTTTGATAGTAATTTTTAGAATAGAGGGGAGCTAGAGCATGGGGTGGTATTTATAGTGAGGAATTAGGTTTTGGGAACTAAAATTTGGATTAAAACGATTAAAATAGTGTTAAATGATGAATTTAAAGGCCACTATTTAATTGCATGGAAATCAAACAGCGCAGGGAGTTGAGAGGAGCTGAAAGGATGTGTGTGCAAAGAACGGAGGGGATAGGGCACATTGGGACTGGCGGCGGCGGCCAAAAGAAGGGAATGGGTGGTCGGATCTTGAGGTCTTGCCTCGAGATTCGTGCAACGTGTCAAGTTTGGTGTTTACTCCTCTTTGCGTCTGTTTGATTTTTCTGAAACTTTTCGTTTCTCCGTGAATTGCTCGTGTAAATTTTAGGCTTCCGAAAAATTAAAAAGAAAAATCTTAAAAATAATTGGGTCTGATGGGATTCGAACACACAGGCTATGTCGCGGCAGTGTAGAGGCTTTACTAGTGAACTACAAGTTATTCTTTGCTTTTATTAAACAAAAATAACTTATAACTTTACAGCAGGCTGAAATACCCCTTTATATACATTTAAAAAAATAATTCTGTACACGGGTTTTTAGAGTTGTTACATTCTGCCCACCTTATAAAAATTTCGTCCTCGAAATTTACATAAAACACTAATCTTTGAATAGTTGAGAGTATTGTGCACGCATATCATCTTCTCGCTCCCATGTCGATTCCCTTAGCGAGTTTTTTCTCCATATCACTTGGACAAAGTTCACCTCCTTGTTCTGTAATGTCTTCACCTTTTGGTCCAGAATCCTAACTGGTTATTGCTCGCAGATTTAGTCAGTATGTACCGTGAGCTCTGAGTGATCAAGTATATGACTGGGTTTGCTCACATATCGTCGTAGCTGGGATATGTGGAACATGTTATGTACTCTTTCCAATGAGTGTGGTTGTACCAAGCAGTATGCCACTTCTCCAACTCGTTCCAGTATGTTGAACAGTCCTATGTACCTTGGACTTAATTTACCTCTCTTGCCAAAACGTATCACTCCTCGGTTTGGAGAGATCTTTAGAAACACATGCTTTCCTGGTTGGAACTCCATGTGTCGACGCTTTACATCTGCCCAATGTTTCTATCAGTCTTGGGCTATGCGCATCCTTTTCCTGATCGTGCGAACCACATCTACAATTGTCACGATCATCTCTGGTCCAAAGAGTTTACGATCTATAATGTCGTCTCAACTCAGCGGGGAACGACACTTTCGTCCGTAAAGTGTTGTGAATAGGGTCATCCCAATGCTTGCCTGGTAACTATTGTTGTATGAGAACTCCAAAATGTGTAGGGGATCTCCCACAAACCTCCGAAGTCTAACATACAAGCTCTCAGCATGTCTTCTAGGATCTGAATTGTTCACTCGGACTATTTGTCTGTTTGTGGATGGTACGCCGTGCTAAAATTCAGACTCGTTCCCAGGCCAGCTTGCAGACTCTGCCAAAATTGTGATCGGAATCTCGTATCACGATCGAAGACGAAGCAAACAGGTACTCCATGTAATCTCACGATCTCCCGCATGAGTTTATGGGTATAAAATATGGTACAACTTGAAGGTTTAAGTCTTACTTTAGATTTATACTCACCTCCATGAACTTCTTTGCTAACCTCTCGGGTTGACTGGCTAACTCGGAATGGAATAAAGTGAGCCAACTTAGTGAGTCGATTCACAATAACACAAATCGCGTCGTTACCCTTCGTGCTGTGAGAGAGAGCAGTCATAAAGTCCATGGTAATGTGGTATTGGTAACGGCTGAAGTAGAGTAGCAGTTCTGTGATGTTCAGTTTTCACTTGCTGACATACTAGACACTTTGCTACGCTCCATGCAAGCTACTTCTCGCTTCATTCCATGCCACCAGTAATGTTTCCGTAAATCCTTATACATCTTTGTACCGCTGGGGTGTACCGAATACAGAGAGCTGTTAGCTTCTTTCATAAACTTTTCTCGAACAGAGCCGACTGGTATACATAAACGGCTTCCATATCTCAAGGATCCATCTTCGTAGATAATGAAGTCAGTTCGTAGTCCACTTTCTACTTGTTCTTGGATCTTTTGTAGCTTGGCATCATTTTCTTGAGCTGCCTTGATCTGATTTACAAGAGTGGACTGGACTTATAAGTTCATCAAAGATGAAGCGTTACCTGGCACAACTACTTCAATCTCTAATCTATGCAGTTCTTGTTGTATTCTCCATTGAGTGGTGAGGTTCATTGCTAATGACTAGCGACTAAGTGCATCAGGAACTACGTTCACCTTTCCAAGATGATACCGTAGGTTGATATTGAAGTCCGTTATGAGTTCTAGCCATCTTTTTTGCCGCATGTTGAGTTCCTTCTGAGTAAATACATACTTAAGACTTTTATGGTCAGTGTATATATCCACTCGCTCTCCGAGGAAATAGTGACGCCTAATCTTTGTTGACCCCCGAATACAGAGATGAACTGGGATAGATCATCTTGCCTGAATTTGGGGGCAGTTGCTATTTGGATTTATCCGTCCACCTCTCCGAAGATACCAAGTTGATTTATGGCACCATATATCGGAGGTTTAGACAGACGCGACCGTTGTAGATTCCCCCTCATTTTATGAGGGGTGTTTGATTGTGGGAACACTCTTCCCTGCAGGCGCAAGCCCTTGCAGTTAATTATGTTACCGTATTGCAATAACCACTTTCTCCTGCTCCGGAAGTTCACTTCGTGTTGCGTGTGTTTATGTTTGTTTTGGTTGCCCATGGATTATATACGGAGACTAGTTTATGTTGGCGCCCATAGGGCACGGATAATTCCAAATCTGAATATTTGAGATTTGGGTTTAGTTCAAGAATTTTGCTTGACGGGGCCCACATTGGTAGCTTGGTTTGCCAAAGGGAATAAACATAGGACGCAGATCTCACATTTGTGAGGTCCATCCATCCATGGGATATTTGGGTTTGATCGTAGGATCATTAGCCATATTTGAGACTACGATTGACTTATGAGTAGTGAGCATATGTTAACCGGGTGTGCCAGAATCTGTTGACGCCGAAAACAGAGATGAACTGGGATATATCGTCCTGCCTGAATTTGGGGTCAGATGCTATATGGATTTATCCATCCACCTCTCCGAAAATACCAAGTTGATTTATGGCACCATATATCTGAGGTTTGGATAGACGCGACCGTTGTAGCAGATTTTATCAGATTCCTCCTCATTTTATAAGAGGTTTTTGATTATGGGGATGCTCTTCCCTGCAGGCGCAAGCCCTTGCAGTTAATTACGTTACCATATTGCGATAACCACTTTCTCCTACTACGGAAGTTCACTTCATGTCATGTATTTTTCTGTTTGTTTTGGTTGCTCATGAATTGTATACGGAAACTAGTTTATGTCGTCGCCTATAGAGTGCAGATTAGTCCGAATCCATATATTTGAGATTTGGGTTTAGGTCAAGAATTTTGTTTGACGGGGCCCACGTTGGTAGCTTGGTTTTCCAACAGGAATGAACTTAGGACGCAGATCTCACATTTGTGAGGTCCATCGGTTCATAGGATATTTGGGTTTGATCTAAAGATTATTAGCCATATTTGAGATTAAGATCGACTTATGAGCAGTGAGCATATGTTGACCGGGCGTGCCAGAATCTGTTGATCGCCGAAAACTGAGTCGGACTGGGATAGATCGACTTGCCTGAATTTGGGGTCAGATGCGATATGAATTTATCCGTCCACCTCTCCTAAAATACCAAGTTGATTTATGGAACCATATATCGAAGGTTTCGACAGACGCGGCCATTGTAGCAGATTTTATCAGATTCCCCCTCATTTTATGAGGGGTTTTTGATTGTAGGGACGCTATTCCCTATAGGCCCAAACCCCTACAGTTAATTACGTTACCACATTACGATAACAACTTTCTCCTGCTCCGGAAGTTCACTTCGTCCCGTGTGTGTTTTTGTTTGTTTTGGATGCTCATGAATTTTATACGGAAACTAGTTTATGTCGTCGCCCATAAGGCGCGGATTATTCCAAATCCATATATTTGAGATTTGGGTTTAGGTCAAGAATTTTGCTTGACGGGGCCCACGTTGGTAGCTTGGTTTTGCTGGGTTCGCTTAGCACCCCCGACGGGTTTCGGCAAGTATCAAGTATGCTATTTTTAAAAATTTAGGGTGCCGAGCGAGCCCGAACCAAGAATCTAACTAGAGAATTAGGGTACAACTAAGAAAGTAAACAACTTTACTCTAAGTGAACAAGGAATACAACCTTTGTAGACCGGTCCTTCACTTCTAAAGTTCCATGTAGTAGTCCCTTAGCTCCAAGTAGGGGTCTCCCGGACTCTCGTTAGGCTCCACTAGGCGAAAGGAACAAGCTTGCTTAAAAATCTTCGAGGCCGAAGATGATCTATGTCGAGGAATCTCCAACTCAAGATACCTTTTCACTAATTGAGAATTAGTGAATGTAACAAGCTACACTAAATGGCTAGTTTGGTATAGATTGGTGAAGTAGGAATTTTGCTCACTTTAGAATTAATTTTCTCTTTTTCTTTTTCTTCTCACTTGAAAGATAGAGAGCAATGAAGGAGATGAAGAAAAGATCAAGTGTTCAAGTGTTATCGACCATGGGTGAGAAAATATCTCATATAAACTCATGTAGAGACTAAACCATGGCTAAAAATAATGGTTAGGTTAATAAATATTTAGAGTAAAACAAAATTAGTGGACTAAGTCAAGATTTCTACATGCTTCCACAAGCATCAAAACCAAGGCATTTTCCACCTAATTTTGTTTATTCTCTAAATAAATAATGACCCTAATTATCTTAAGTTTGGTATGAGTCTCACACCCATGTGCAATGTATCATCAAGCATGACACATATATAAATACATTAATATCACACACACACACACACACATATATATTTAAATGTATTTAGTGAAAACAATTTCTTAAGTGAGCTAATATTGGTTAATATATATTAAGAGGTTAATGGAGGAAATAGGCCATAGGAAGGAAATTCCTCCTATGGCGTCAAAAAAATACACCCTTCCACATTTTTTCCGATGATCGGCACCCACCATCTTCATCGTTATTATCTAAGATGTGGGTACACCAAATTTCATGTGATTCTACAACTTTTTCGCCGTTGATTTAGTAGGTTCAAAATTAACGGTTTACCGACAATAGAACTTTTTACATTGCTAAATCAACGGTGAAAAGGTTGTATAATCACATGAAATTGGGTTTACCCATATCTTAGATGATAACGATGAAGATGGTGGGTGGCGATTGGCGGAAAGAATGAAGGAAGGTGTACTTTTTCGATGCCATAGGAGGAAATTCCCTCCTACGGCATCTTTCCTCCATTATTCTCATATATTAATATATCAAATATATAATTATATATTAAATTATTAAATAAACACTTGATTTAATAATCCAGCTATATCACATACAACCGACTAATATCATATAATAAATTACTAAATCAACACTTGACTCAATAACCTGGTTATATCACATATAACCTATATCGTGAGATTAGAATACAGTATCACATACAAGTATCAATCTCGGTCCCGCAAATATCACATATGTGCCCTACTTCATTTCGCATGAGCTAGGAAACCTCTGTGTAGGACTCTAAAGACTCGTCAATATGCCGAAAGTATGTGATGATCATATAAGTCACCCGCAAGCCGTCAGCGGTACTAGCTAGACGTAACGGCTATCCGGGTATTGATCAATCAAAAGATCAACAAGCAAGTTTATTCATACTCCCGTGAATCCAATAAGTACCACTATCGTATAGTCCGGTCTTTTCATCTGATATGTCGCATATCGAGTCTGGGGATGGTAAACGTCAGACCCCAATAACTTGATAAGTCATGCCAATTTTAGGCTCATAACGGGTCGAGAAACTACTGATAACACTTACCAGTAAATATCATCATCAGACCTGGACAGGGACTTCCTGTTATGGCCAATCGAGCATAGCGCAATATCAACCCCCAATACCGGGAGAGACGAAACCCCTCCTATCGCTCATTACCTCCATGTAACCCCGGACTGTACCCAAAAACCACCTGTTTGCACGCTTTCTTGAACGTGGGAGGGTGGAAATCAAAGCACGGTAGGAATCACACAAGGCTCTATGACAATCTCAGGTCTACAGACTAACCTATACCAGTGTCACCAGAGAACTGCTATCTGACGATAGGTATAATACCATCTAGGAGTTCTCGACGAGTCCTGTTCGGTATACCCATTCTCCAATGAGCACCTGTGTACAATCTTCGATGTTAAACACCAATGGATGTGGGATCATCCATCGTCCCATATAGGGTCAAGAAACGTATAACTAGTCTACTCTGGAATATTGATGCCCTGTCTCGATACTCCCACGACTAGGAAAAATTAAAGGATGAACTTGTGGACTACCCTGGCCCTACTAGTATGATCTGCATCATAGTCCTGGTAGTCAAGTACATATCCTAAAGGCTTTATCAACATGTGAGAGAAAAGACAGTATCACAATACCAGTCTATATGTTAAGATAAAGAGCAACTAGATAGCATACTATTATGTCGAGCAAGAAAGTTCTCTCTATATATGTCCAAGCATCCACTATAATATACAATCATATACAATAATGGCCTCTAGGGCGTACATGCAACTAACAATCTCTCACTTGCACTAAGGCCAGTTATTGTAGCATCTCATACCCAACATCCCGATGAGTCTCTCAAATTGTATCTGGGGAATGGCCTTCGTGAATGGATCCGCCGTGTTATTCTTCGTGTCAACTCTCCTGACCTCGATCTGCCGGCAATCAATATCTCCCAGATCAGGTGATACCGCCTCAGAATATGCCTGGATCACTGATGGGACCTGGGTTCCTTGGCTAAAGCCACGGCTCCATTGTTATTGCAATACAAAGGTATTGGATGCTCGATGGATGGAACCACACCAAGTTCAGTTATAAACTTCTTCATCCAGACAGCCTCTTTGGCGGCATCGTTGGCAGCGATGTATTTAGCCTCCATCGTCGAGTCTGCATGGTATCTTCCTTGGAACTCTTCCAATATACCGCCCCTCCATTAAGGGTGAAGACAAAACCTGAGATCGACCTAGAGTCGTCCTTATCACTCTGGAAGCTCGAATCGGTAAAGGACTCCATTTGGAGTTTACCATTACCATACACTAAGAACATTTCTTTAGTCCTTCTCAAATACTTAAGAATGTTCTTCATAGCTGTCCAGTGATTCTCCCCAGGATCCAATTGATACTTGCTTACAACACTAAGTGCGTATGCTACATTCGGTCGGATACATAACATCGCATACATGATAGACCCAACTGCCGAAGCATAGGGTATCCCTTCATGCGACCCCTTTCCAAATCAGTCTTGGGGGACATCTCTTTGGAGAGAGTGATTCCTGAGATCGTGGGTAAATTCCAACGCTTGGAATCTTCCATACTAAACCTCTTTGGTATGGTGTCAATATACCTGGATTGGTACAATCCCAACATCCGTTTAGATCTATCTCTATAGATCTTAATCCCCAGGATGTAGGAGGCATCACCCAGATCCTTCATAGAGAATCTTTGTGATAAGTAGAGCTTAACCAAGTGCAGCATAGGAACATCATTTCCTATCAAGAGTATGTCATCCACGTACAATACGAGGAAGATGACCTTACTCTCTGCAACCTTTTTGTATATACACGGCTCATCTACGTTTTTGAAGAAGTCAAACTCTTTGACTGCCACATCAAAACAGATATTCCAACTCCGTGATGCCTGCTTTAATCCATAGATTGATTTAAGCAGCTTGCACACCATTCCGCTGCTCCCATTATCTACGAAACCCTATGGCTGTGTCCTATACATGCTCTGTTATAAATCACCATTTAAAAAAGTGGTCTTGACATCCATCTGCCATATTTCGTAGTAGTGGTATGCAGCGATGGCAAGTAGGATCCGGATGGACTTAAGCATAGCCACTGGAGAAAAGGTTTCATCATAATCCACATCTAGTCGTTGACGAAAACCTTTTGCTACAAGTCTAGCTTTGAAAGTCTCAACTTTTCCATCTACACCAAGTTCCTTCTTAAAGATCCACTTGCTCCCAATTGGTTTTACCTCTCCAGGAGCAACTTCCAAAGTCCAAACTTTGTTGGTATACATGGATTCCATCTCAGATCGCATTGCATCCAACCATTTCACAGAATCCCCACTCGTGATGGCCTGCTCGAAACTAGTACGGTCATCATCTTCCATGATGCAATCCTCGCTCCCAACGTCAATGAGAAAACCGTAGTATCTCTCAGGTAGATGAGGAATGCTATTAGATCGGCGTAGAGGCTGGGGTTCGTTGGGGCCTATCGAATCCTCCGGTTCCACCAAATCGTCAGTTGTAGTTTGTGTAGCTGGAACTTCTTCCAGTTCTTCCTCATATCCACTAATTTCTTTTACAAGAAATTCCTTTTCTGAAAAGGTGGCATGTTGAGCAACAAACACCTTTTGTTCCTTACTGTGGTAGAATATATATCCATAGGAATCCTTTGGATATCCCACAAACTTACACATAACAGACCTTGCCTCGAGCTTGTCCAGATTTTGCTTTTTAACATAAGTCGGACAACCCCATATCTTAACTCGTTTAAGAGATGGTCTCTTCCCATTTCATATCTCATATGAAATGGTAGGCAGTGATTTGGTTGGAACTCTATTCAACAGGTATGCTGCTGTCTCAAGAGCATAACTCCAAAAGGAAATAGGCAGCTCAGCAGTACTCATCATAGAGCACACCATATCTAATAGGGTGCGATTTCTCCGCTCCGATACACCGTTGTGCTGTGGTGTATACGGAGGAGTAAGCTGAGAGAGAATCTTATTCTCTTTTAGATAATCCAGGAACTCCGTGCTTAAGTATTCTCCTCCCCGATCAGATCGAAGGATTTTAATGCTTTTACCCGTTTGGTTCTCTACTTCGCACTTATATTCCTTGAATTTCTCAAAAGCTTCAGACTTATGTTTCAACAGGAACACATGCCCGAATCTTGAGAGATCATCGTTGAATGTAATGAAGTACGAGAAACCATTCCTGGCATGTATAGACATGGGACCGTATACATCACTATGTATCAGTCCCATGAGTTCAGTAGCTCTTTCTCCATATCTAGTAAACGGAGTTTTGGTCATTTTACCTTTGAGACATGACTGGCAAGTTTCACATGATTTAAATTCAAACTGATTCAAATATCCATCTTTATGTAACTTAGCTAGTCGTGTCGCATTGATATGACCTAGTCTACAATACCCACAAGAAGGATTCGTTCATTTCTAAACTTTTCCTCTTGTGTGTGTTTTGTACGTTAAGAACTGTGGTTTGATTTAGAACGGATATGTCATTACTTAACGAGCCTGATCCAATCAACTTTTGATTTAGGAAAATGTTCATAACATTATCCTACAATACAAAATTATATCCTTCTTTACTTAAAAAAGAAACTGATATTATTGCATATCAGGTTCGGTATGTAATAACATTCATTCAGAATCAATGTATTACCAGTTGGTAATACAAGGTGATATTCACCAACTACTTTGACTGCAACATTTGCACCATTCCCTAATCTTACAGAATGATCATCTTTTTCCAGTTCTTTACCTTTCTTTAGCCCATGTAATATGTTACATATATGGGGTCCTGATCTGGTATCTAATACCTAAAAACGTAGATTGTACCGAGAAACAGTTCTTGGTGACAAACACACCCGAAGAAGATGCATCAACATGCTCATTTCTCGTTCGGGTCGCATGGGAATCTGGATATTCCCCTATTTCCTGCTCAGACTTATAACAATTATAAGATAGAGCTGAACCAACGTCCCCCAACACAGTATAACAAGCGGGTTCAGTCAATACATTCATATTATTATTTTGATTAAGGCATGTCATGGTCGCTACCTGAAGAGAGAGAGAAGAAAACACTTTAGCGTATGTTCTTGCAAGATTATATTAGCTATTATTTTATCTAATCAGGATGGCTCCCAATGTTTTTATCAAATCTTACTTCAAACCCTAAAAGGTAAGACCAGCCGGGATTAATTACATTCTACAAATTCGCTAACCGGTCAGCTAGGCCAGTGTCGGTATTTTAAGGGAGGTTCCCCGTGCTTTCGCACGGACCTAATTAAAATAAATCTCGTTTTCCCAGAGGCATAACCCCGTTGACACATTTCTTGTCACCTACTGGATTAGCTAATTATAAAGTGTAATACTTTTCCAGGAGTAACTCTTACTCGCAGTGGGTATCGGGATCCAACTATCTCATAGAAGGTATGTAATCTCATTGCAAATTTCAACACTTGAAATTCCCAATAATATTTTGACCCTAGCAATTTATGACCTTGGATATGGTCAACAGATCATAAGTGCTATTCAAGTTCAACCCGTCATTTCGTAATTAAATTAAACCCACTCGTATGACCCTTGGCTATGGTCAACAAAGCCGTACGACTACCCTAATCCAATCGCATCATATACTTACAGATAAACACTAATTAGTAACCGTACACTACACCTTGGGTATGGTCAACAAACGTAGCACGAATACTAAATAGCACTTATCTGAAATGACGAAAGGCTACGACATGTTTTTAAGAAAACCTTTTGCGTAATGAACTTGATATCGTTGTAGAATCCAGTGATTTGAAAAGGAGTGGTTTAAGCTCCGCTTTTAAAATTGAGTTTTTCAAAATAAACCGAGTGGGTGTAGCATCTGCTAGCTTTTGCTAAAGAGGTCATTTCCGGTGATGGGATCTCGACTCTTTCCTCATTGAATGAGGTGCAGGATATTCATAAAGGAATACCACTATGCAAAGCAAGAACTAGAGCTACCAGTTTTGAAAATTTGATTCCACAACATCATTGGGTTTCTTACCTTTTCATTAATCTCATTAATGAAGTCCCATCATTTATGCTTCTTAAGCATCACAGAAGAAACGAAAATACAGCGTACGCTTATACCATTCGCATTCGCTACGGGGTCCCGTCATGTACCGTTAGCTTAGTTAACTAACGGCAGAGCGGGGGCAGGACTAGCGCGGATGCAAAACATAAGCAACGTTTATTATATATCATATATATAATATAAAGCATTCTTCTTACGCAGTTATATGATCTCATCACAGAACATTACAGCAGAAGTCAACATATGAAATATTTGATATAGTAGGAGGTCCGTATTTTATATCAAGCCAGTAAAAAACATGGATTCCACGTCCGCGATGAATAGCCAAACCTACATCCCTAGACCCCTACGAGAGCGGCAATCAACCCTACCAATTCTAGAGTTAGGAGACCCGGACTCGACTCCTCGAGATGGTCTCCCACTGGACTCTAGAACCCGGTCACTTGTGCTCCCCGCCTTGGGTCTATCCTAATGCAGAAAAGTAAATAACATACATCAATGGTGACGTCATCCTCAACCCGGAAGTGTCCCAATAAAAGATTATTACATACAAGTTTTTACATAAATGAAAATGAAAAACTCTCATCTCACGCAAAAATCCCCGGCTATTCAAACACGACGATCCAATATAACATATCACATCAACACATAACATCACATGTTATCAACGTAAGTAAATATGCGTATCCCAATTGTCGTTGACGTATAGCAACGAAACCGGTGATACACCACATATTACACTTACGGTCGCAGAAAAAAAAGTGAAAACTACAATAATTGGAATTCGCAACCGCCTTAGACATCATAAATTCGAAATATCACATACTTCGGATTTCATGTCTAACCGTATAAATTCCTTAGACATCATAAACCCAGAATATCACATATTCTGAATTTCATGCTTAACAATATAAACCCGGTATTTTAGTCTTAAATTGAGAAAAACTTTTCGATATCCAGTCGGAAAATTCAACAAGATTCCCAACTTGTGATCAAATACTCATCGGAAACATTAATAGACGGCCGCACCCCCGATGCCGTCGACGAAGGGAACACCGTGGCCGCGAGCACACAAACAGATGCTTTGGCTACGGGGTTCTCCTACAGTCACTTGGTCGGGGCTATGGGGCGTGGCTATCCAGTAGTGTTACCCGGCGAACGTTCGCATACCATACGAGATTGCGACGGAGTTTTGATCCGAATCAAAATCCCGCGGAAACCGATCAAGTGAGACTAAATCGCTAGATTTACAAAATACTAATTAGTTTTCACAAAACTAATTATTGTGGATTCTAAATATTGTATCACAAATCACAAATATCTAGGCGATGTTAAACATTTCGAACGATTCATCAAACTCCTAAAATTCCCAGAGACCTCAACACTTGAGTCTCAATTAAAACTACCCAGAGAGTGCCACATGCACCTACGGATCAACACAAGAAAGCACGCTCCCTGCCTCATCAACGGCGCCGTGGAACCATCGCCAAAGGCATGCTTTTGTCGCGCTTCCGCAGTCGTTTGGTTGAGTTGGGCCGTCGTTTTTCCTGTGGGTCCATAGAAAACCTTGCACTATTCATTGAATATTTTTAATATGAAAAATTTCAAATTTTGAAAAATTTCCAGAGAGCATAGTTTTTCGGGTTTTCGAAGTTCGATCAAACACTTTAATTTCGTCTAGACAACTCCAAATGCTCTAGTATGGCTCTGATACCACTGTTGGGTTCGCTTAGCACTCTCGAAGGGTTTCGGCAAGCATCAAGTATGTTACTTTTAAAAATTTAGGGTGCCGAGTGAGCCCGAACCAAGGATCTAACTAGAGAATTAGGGTACAACTAAGAAAGTAAACAACTTTACTCTAAGTGAACAAGGAATACAACCTTTATAGACAGGTCCTTTACTTCTAAAGCTCCGTATAGTAGTCCCTTAGCACCAAGTAGTGGTCTCCCGGATTCTCGTTAAGCTCCACTAGGCGAAAGAAAAGAGCTTGCTTAAAGATCTTCGAGGCCGAAGATGATCTATGTCGACCAATCTCCAACTCAAGCTACCTCTTCACTAATTGAGAATTAGTGAATGAAACAAGCTACACTAAATGGCTAGTTTGGTATAGATTGGTGAAGTAGGAATTTTGCTCACTTTAGAATTAATTTTCTCTTTTTCTTTTTCTTCTCACTTGAGAGCTAGAGAGCAATGAAGGAGATGAAGAAAAGATCAAGTGTTCAAGTGTTATCAACCATGGGTAAGAAAATATCTTATATAAACTCATGTGGAGACTAAACCATGGCTAAAGATAATGGTTAGTTTAATAAATATCTAGAGTAAAAAAAATTAGTAGACTAAGTCAACGTTTCTACATGCTTCCACAAGCATCCAAACCAAATCATTTTCAAGCTAATTTTGTTTATTCCCTAAATAAATAATGACCCTAATTATCTTAAGTATGGTATGAGTCTCATACACCCATATGCAATGTATCATCAAGCATGACACATATATAAATACATTAATATATATATATATATATCACATATATATTTAAATGTATTTAGAGAAAACAATTTCTTAAGTGAGCTAATATTATTTAATATATATTAATGTATCAAATATATAATTATATATTAAATTATTAAATCAACACTTTATTTAATAATCCGTCTATATCACATATAACCGACCAATATCATATAATAAATTATTGAATTAACACTTGACTCAATAACCCGGTTATATTACATATAACCTATATCGTGAGATTAGAATACGGTATCACATACAGTTATCAATCTCGGTCACGCACATATCACATATGTGCCCTACTTCGTTTCGCATGAGCTGGGAAACCTCTGTGAAGGACTCTAAAAACTCATCAATACGCCGACAGTAGGTGATGATCATATCAGTCACCCACAAATCGTCAGCGGTACTAGCTGGACATAACGGCTACCTGGGTATTGATCGATCAGAAGATCAACAAGCAAGCTTGTTCATACTCCCGTGATTCCAATAAGCAACACTACCATACAGTCCGGTCTCTTCGTATGATATGTCACATATCGAGTCTGGGGGTGGTAAACGTCAGACCCTAATAACTTGATAAGTCATGCCGATGTGAGACTCATAACGGGTCGAGAAACTACTGATAACACTTACCAGTAAATCTCATCATCAGCCCTGGCCAGAGACTTCCTGTTATGGCCAATCGAGCATAGCGCAACATCAACTCCTAATACCGGGAGAGACGAAACCCCTCATATCGCTCATTGCCTCTATGTGACTCGGGACTGTACCCAAAAACCACCTGTTTGCACACTCTCTTGAATGTGGGAGGGTGGAAATCAAAGCATATTAGGAATCACACAAGGCTCTATAACGATCTTAGGTCTACAGACTAACATGTACCAGTGTTACCAGAGAACTGCTATCTGACGATAGGTATAATACCATCTAGAAGTTCTGGGCGAGTCCTTTTCGGTGTACCCATTCTTCAATGAGCACCTGTGTACAATCTTCGATGTCAAATACCAATGGATGTGGGGTCATCCATCGCCCTATACAGTGTCAAGAAACATATACATTAGTCTACTCCGGAATATCGATGCCCTGTCTCGATAGTCCCACGACTAGGAACAATTAAAGTATGAACTTGTGGACTACCCTGGCCCCACTAGTATGATCTGCATCATAGTCCTGGTAGTCAAGTACACATCCTGAGGGCTTTATCAACATGTGAGAGAAAAGACAACATCACAATACTAGTCTACATATTAAGATAAAGTGCAACCAAATAGCATACTATCATGTCGAGCAAGAAAGTCATCTCTATATATATCAAAGCATTCAGTATAATATACAATCATATACAATAATGGCCTCTAGGCCATACATACAACTAACAGGTTTGCCAACGGGAATGAACTTAGGACGCAGATCTCACATTTGTGAGGTCCATCGGTTCATGGGATATTTGGGTTTGATCTAAGGATCATTAGTCATATTTGAGACTAAGATCGACTTATGAGCAGTGAGCATATGGGCTCAACTAATCATTAGATCATATATGAATAACCCATGGATAGTATAAGGTAGTCACTATGGAGACAGTCCGGAGGGCAAAACATATTAGTTTAAGGACGTCGCAGTCCAACATTCCCTGTTTGGGACGATTGTTAGTTTAAGGACATTTCGGTCCAACATTCCTATTTTGGGGACGAATATTAGTTTAAGGACATTTCGGTCCATTATCGCCATATTTAGGGCAAATATTAGTTTAAGGACATTTCGGTCCATCATTCCCATGCGCGTACATGTATTTGAGGTGTGCACGTCAATTTGGAAGTGCATCAACATGGGATATATCATTCCCAGTCTTGATGAAGTTTTACATTAAGTTAGGATGAGAGAAGAGTTGTTGGTTGTCGGGACCTGCCACTTCTCTGAAGACGTTGAGAAATTACAACGACATATATCAGAGGTGTAGAGAGATGTACCCTTAAACCAAATCCCGTATTTGAGGGAAAAAGGGGTTGCAGTGGACCTATGAATCGTTAGTCATATTTGAGACTAAGATTACCTTAGGAGATATGGGATGGATATCATTTTGGATATCATTAATGAGAGATCATCAGTAATGTTTGAGACTAAGATCAGTTTGGAAATTACGAGCATATGGGCTTGGTTGATTTAAAATCAAAGAGATTTAACCTCAGGAAACTTAGCTAATTTGGACCGAGATTGGGTTTCTATACTACCTAGTAGTGCTAAGCACTAAGATATACAGCGCTCACGTGTGTTTCACGTGATACGTTGGCATAGTGCTAAGTACTAATCTTTTCTAGCGCTCACGTGATTTTCACGTGAGGCGCTGGGTTTTTAGCCTTGGGCGCTCACGTGCTTTTCTTGTAAGGTGCTACAATAGTGTTACGCACTAATTTTCTCTGGCGTTCATGTGTGTTTCACGTGAGGCGCGATGTTTTTGGAGATTTAATCTCTGTTGATATTTTTAGAGAACTTAAATCTCTGTTAATGGTAATTTGACCATTAACGATTACCAAGATCATTATTTTGAGGATATGGGATCATGTTCTTTAAGAACTAAGTTCTTGATTTGAAGAAACTAAGTTCTTGGAGTATTATGAACTCCATGTTTTCCATGTTCATGTTTTCAGAGAGGTTAAACCTCTTTTAATGGTGTTTTGACCATTAAGGATCACCAAGATCACTATTTTGAGGATCTTGAATCAGGTTCTTTAAAGAACTAAGTTCTTGATTTGAAGGAACTATGTTCTTGGAGTATTATGAACTCCATCTTCTTTCTTTTCAATTTTGTTCTTCCCTGAATCTTTGATTCTCAAGAACAAGATTTTCCCGATGAGAATTAAATTCTTAACTTGTGGGAGATTTGTCTTGTGGATCTCAGATCAAGAGAAAGAACTAAGTTCTTTGAGAAGGGTTAAACCCTTAGATATGATATGTTAGGTAAAGAAGATATTTTGATCTTTTATTTTTTCTTTACCTAGGGTTTTTTAGGAGGGAAATCTTTTTCTTTGAGAGAATTAAATTCTCTGTTGTTTTGAGAGCCTTCTGTATTTTTACAGAAGCTTATGGGGGGTCTCCTTTCTTCCTCCTCCTTCTTTGATTAATCTTTTTGCTCCTATTTATAGGAGAAGAGAAAAATCAATTTGTTGAGAAAATCTCTCATTGAGAGATCATGATTGATTTCATGATCCATCAAAATGATCTTTTAGATCAATCGGTGAATTTTATTCACCGTTGGATTTTTAATCCAAACGCTCTCTGTTTAACAAAGAAGATTTCTTTTTTGTTTAACAAGTTTATGAAATATTTTCTTAAGATAGAATTTTATTCTATCATATGGATATCTTGTTAGTTTAACAAGATTAGAATTTTATTCCATCATATGGATATTTTGTTAGTTTAACAAGATTGGAATTTTATTCTATCATATGAATATCTTGTTAGTTTATCAAGATTAGAAAAATATTTTCCTAAGATAGAATTATCAGATGATTTAATTGGTGATATTTTATCACCATTGGATTTTAAATCCAAGATTCTCTGTTAGGGAAAGATCTTTCCAGATTAGAAAGATCAAGGAAAATATTTTCTAAATAGAATTTAATTCTATCATTTGATGATTTATTATCACCATTGGATTTTCGATCCAATGGCTCTGTTTAACAGAGAATATCCCAGATTTTAGGGAAATATTCCCCATGTAGAATTTAATTCTACCCTCTTTAATTTGGGCGCTAACGCTTACGTGCTATGCATGAGGGTGCCGCATAAGAATTTAATTCTTTTATAAGTAGCCACTCTCGTGCTTCGCGCGCCGGCGCTCACGTGTGTTCTACGTGAGGCGCCACTATAGAATTTAATCTTAACAGAAGCTGGCGCTGGCGCTATGGGTTTAATCCTATCTATGGCAATAGTTACATGCTTTGCATGTGGGTACACGTGTTTAACACATAGAGCTTTCCTTTTATTTTTATAAGGGAACAGCAAGCTCTAAGCCAAAAATTTTTGGCGGGAACAAATGCTCCTCACTACTTTGCCCACGTAAGTTTGTACGTGAGTTAATTAGTGCAAAATAATGCATTGCCATAGAATTGATGGCTTAGGAGACAAGTTTAGGATCTCTGTCGCCTAAGACTTTTTCATCTTCATGAGCCGTAAGGGTCTCAAGAAGGTTTTTCTCCCTATGAGTCGTGAGGATCTCATAGGTGCGTATTCTCCCTAGAAATTGTGAGGATTCCTAAGTGTCTTTCTCCTTCGTGAGTCATAAGGATTTCACGCAAGTATTTTCTCTTTACAAGTTAAGGGGACCCGCAAGTGGCTTCTTCACTTTATTGGCGAATGTGGCCCATAGATAGTATATAAGAGTCAGTTTGGACCTCCTTGTAGGGCAGCGATGGCTTAGGAAACAGGTTTAGATCTGTCGCCTAAGGCTTTTCAACTTTATGAGCCGTGAGGGTCTCATAAAGACTTTTCTCCCTACGGGTCGAGAGAATCTCGTAGGTGTCTTTTCTCCTTAGAAGTCATGAGGAATCCTAAGGGTGTTTTCTCTTGAGAGTCGTAAGGATCTCATAAAAGAATTTTCCCCTTACGAGTCGAGAGGACTCATAAGTGGTTCTCCTCCTCATCGGTATGCGAGTTTGAAGAATGTGGCCCGTGGATAGTATGCAAGAGTCAGTTTGGACCTACTTATAGGGCCATGATGGCTTAAGAAAAAGGTTTAGATCTGTCGCCTAAGGATTTTCAACTTTATGAGCCATGAGGGTCTCATAAAGATGTTTCTCCCTACGAGTCGAGATGATCTTGTAGGTGTATTTTCTCCTTAGGAGTCGTGAGGGCTCCTAAGTGTATTTTCTCTTGAGTGTCGTAAGGATCTCACAAGAGAATTTTCTCCTTACGAGTCAAGAGGACTCGCAAGTGATTTTTCCTCCTCATCGGTATGCGACTTTGAAGAATGTGGCCCGTGAATAGTATACAAGAGTCAGTTTGACCTACTTGTAGGGCCACGATGGATTAGAAAGCGGGTTGATATCCCCGTCACCTAAGGCTTTTCACTTTCATGAGCCATGAGGGTTTCATAAAGATGTTTTTCCTTAGAGATGAGTCGAGAGGATCTCACAGGTGTATCCTAACGTGAAATATAGATAACCCTTATTCTTTATGACAGGGGTCCGTTAGGTTTGTGGTACTAGGGTTTTAGTCCATGGTACCGTTGCATTGACTGATCTATTCCTCGATATGCAGTCTTTAAGTTGCTGTTCGAGTAGCCCCGCGACCGTCGTGTCTCTGATCCCTTCTGAGGCTGGACAAGGTGTCTTCAAGTAATCTTCTTAGGTCATATTACCATTAGAAGAGCAAGTGTTAGGAATTTTCCATGATACTTTTTATTTGAGGTTAGGCTCAATTTGGAGCCCCGATGAGTCATCACCACTCCGCTCTAGTGTGAAATGATCTCCGATAGTCATTTAGGCTTTATATGAGTTGTCGTCGAGACCCGAAGCTGGGAATATGTCGTCGTTTAATTTTTGTTTTGACGGTGTCATGCCGTTTCTTTGCTGAAATATGGTAGACATCTGTAGGACCTCTATACTGTATGTATTGCAATTGAAGTCCGGAGCTAGGAATATGCCATTGATCCAATTTCATTTGATAGTCGCGTCCGTATCCTGCTGAAATGAGGGGGAATGTCGAGATAGTCTCTGGGTTGTATATGAACCGTCAAGACTTGGAGCAAGGATTTTGCCGTGACTCCATTTTTGCTTTGACCCTTGGGTCTTCTGTTGACGTTTCATCTGCATCCTGCTGGCATGAGAACCATGTCGAGCTAGAGTTTACGATTTTGCCATCGCTCCTTTTTAATTTGGCTCCTTAGAGCCTTTATCGACGTCGTATCTGTATCCTGTTGGCATGAGGAGCACGTCGAGCTGGAGTTAGGATTTTGCCGTCACTCCTTTTTAATTTGGCTCCTTGGAGTCTTTGTTGACGTCACATCTACATCGAGAAGGAATGTCGAGCTAGAGCTGGGATTTTGCCATTACTCCTTTTTTGTTTGACCCTTAGGTCTTTGATGACGTTGCGTCTGCATCCTGCTGGCATGATAAGCAAGTCGGGCTGGGGTTAGGATTTTGCCATCACTCCTTTTTGATTTGGAACCTTTAGTTACATCGCATCAGCATCTTGCTGGAATGAGAAGCACGTCGAGCTGAAGTTAGGATTTTGCCGTCAATCCTTTTTGATTTGGTTCCTTGGTGCCTTTGTTGACGTTGCATCAGCATCGAGAAGGAACGTCGAGCTGGAGATGGGATTTTGCCATTACTCCTTTTTTGTTTGACCCTTGGGTCTATGATGACGTTGCGTCTACATTCTACTGGTATGAGAAGCACGTTAGGATGGAGTTAGGATTTTGTCGTCACACTTTTTTTATTTGGCTCCTTGGAGATTTTGTTGACGTCGAATCTGCATCAAGAAGGAACGTCGAGCTGGAGCTGGGATTTTTCCTTTACTCCTTTTTTGTTTGACCCTTGGGTCTTTGATGACGCTGCGTCTACATCTTGCTGGCATGAGAAGCACGTCGGGCTGGAGTTAGGATTTTTCCGTCACTCCTTTTTGATTTGGCTCCTTGGAGCTTTGCTAACATCACGTATGCACCCTGTTGGAATGAGGAGAGCGTCGAGCTGATCTTTAGGCTGTAGATGTTGCCATCAAGATCTGGCTCTCCCTTTGACGGAGCCTGGTGGGAAAATATGGTTCTCTTTTATATTATTTGTGCCCATGGATCGTATACAAGAGTCAATATGGACATACTTGCAGGGCAGGGGAAATTTTATTTTATTTTATTTTTTTATAGCCGTGATGCTCTATCTTTTCAGTTTTTCATATAGCGAAAGTCGCGATTGCCCAATCATTTCGGCTTTTATCTGCGGTGCCCAATCATTTCGGCTATTTTTTAATATTTTTACTCGCTGCTTTTTATTGTGAGTTGCCCAAACATTTCGGCTGTTTTTATATGCATATTTTTTTGCTCGCTGATTTTTATTGCGAGTTGCCCCATCATTTTGGCTACTTCATATGCATTTTTTAGCTGCTCGCTGCTGTTTTTATTTCGAGTTTGGAAATATGATACCAATCTTGGCATTTGCATCGCTACGACTGAAATATTGCCAGGAGCGAATCATCATTTACCGTGAAAGGACTTGGAGTTTAACACCTGTTTAGGCATCAGCATCGTTGCAGCTGGGATATTAGCAGGAGTGAATCATCATTTGCCTTGAGAGGACTTGAAGTTTGATACCATTTTAGACATTAGCATTGCTGTGACAGGAATATTGCCAGGAGCGACTCATCATTTGTCTTTGTTGATTTGAACAAAGGTGGCTTAGCAAATAGGGTTAGGGTCCTGTCGACTAAGGCTTTTTGACTTTATGAGCCGTAAGGGTATCATAAAGGTATTTCTCCCTACGAATCATGAGAATCTCGTAGGTGTATTTTCTTCTTAGGAATCGTGGGGATTCCTAAGTGTGTTGCTCCTTTGTGAGTCGTAAGAATCTTACGCAGGTTTTTTTTTGTTTTTTTTACAAGGTTGAGAAGACCTTGCAAGTGCACATTAATTTTTTTATTTTATGAGTTTGCGCGCTTTTCGGGTTTTCACAAACTCGCTGGCAGTTCTGCTGTTTTTACTCACGGCGCCCTTTCGGTTTTCATCCGTACCCATTTTGCCTATGGACATACCTTTTTTACGAGATTGCGCCCTTCCGGGTTTTCACAAGCTCGCCGGTAGTCCTACTGTTTTACTCACGGAGCCCTTTCGGATTTCATCCGTGCCCATTTCACTTGTGAACATACCGTTTTTTTTACGATATGCGCCTTTCCGGGCTTTCACAAGCTCGCTGGTAGTCATGCTGTTTTTACTCACGGCGCCCTTTCAGGTTTTCATCCATGCCTATTTCACTCGTGGAGATATTGTTTTTTTACAAGGTCGAGAGGACCTTGCCAGTGCACATAAATTTTTTTATTTTACAAGTTTCTGCCCTTTTCGGGTTTTCACAAACTCGCAGGCAGTCCTGCTGTTTTTACTCATGGCGCCCATTCGGGTTTTCGTCCGTACCCATTTTGCTTGTGGACATACCCTTTTTTTTGCGAGCGATCGAACTCTCGAAAGTAGCTTCGTCGCAGGTGACCCATCTATTTTCTGGTGGGACTCAGGGGTAGCTTCATCGCTGGAGTAGCTGTGCAACCAGTGGGACTTGAGTTGCAACTTTTGCCGCTACGACTTCGGTTGCAATATAGATCTCAAAGGAGGATATCGCCGTATTTAGGATGATGCGCCATGTTTAAGGCGACACACTAGTTTAGGGACGTTTCGGTCCATTATCGCCATATTTTAGGCGACGCACTAGTGTAGGGACATTTCGGTCCATTATTAGTTTAGGGATGTCTCGGTCTATTATCGCCATGTTTGAGGCGAAGTTTTTAATTTAAGGACATCCCGGTCCGTTATTGCCATATTTGAGGCGAAGTTTTAGTTTAAGGACATCTCGGTCCGTTGTTAGTTTACGGACATCTCGGTCCGTTATCGCCATGTTTGAGGTAGATTGTTAGTTTAGGGACTCCTCAGTCTATTATCGCCGTGTTTGGGGCGACGCACTAGTTTAGAGATGTTTCAGTCTTATTATCATCGTGTTTGAGGCGACGAACTAGTTTAGGGATGTTTTGGTCCATTATCGCCGTGTCTGAGGCGATGCGTCGTGTTTGATGCGACACACTAGTTTAGGGACGTTTCGTTCCATTATCGTTGTGTTTGAGGCAACGCGTCGTGTTTGAGGCGACGCACTCGTTAGGGACGTTTCAGTCATTATCGTCGTGTTTGAGGCGACGCATTAGTTTAGGGATGTCTCGGTCTATTATTAGTTTAGGAACGTTTCGGTCCATTATCTCCATGTTTGAGGCGAAGTTTTAGTTTAAGGACATCTCGGTCCGTTATCGTTATGTTCGAAGCGAAGTTTTAGTTTAAGGACATCTCGGTCCGTTGTTAATTTAGAGACAACTCGGTCCGTTATCGCCATGTTTGAGGCAAAGTTTTAGTTTAATTACATCTCGGTCCATTGTTAGTTTAGGGACATCTCGGTCCGTTATCGCCATGTTCTAGGCGGATTGTTAGTTTAGGAACTTCTCGGTCCATTATCGCCATGTTTGGGGAGACGCACTAGTTTAGGGACGTTTCAGTCCTATTATCGCCATGTTTGAGGCGACGCACTAATTTAGGAACGTTTCAGTCTATTATCGTCGTGTTTGAGGCGGCGCGTCATGTTTGAGGCGACGCATTACTTTAGGGACGTTTCGGTCCATTATCGCTGTGTTTTAAGCGACGCGTCGTGTTTGAGGCGGCGCACTAGTTTAGGGACGTTTCGGTCCATTATTAGTTTAGGGACATCTCAGTCCATTATCGCTATGTTTGAGGCGAAGTTTTAGTTTAAGGGTCTGTTGTTAGTTTAGGAACATCTTGTTAGTTATATGTATGCCCTAAAGGCTATTATTGTACATGTGATATATATTATAGTGGATGCTTGGATATATATAGAGAGGTCATTCTTGCTTGACATGATAGTATGCTATCTGGTTGCTCTTTGTCTTTACATGTAGATTTGTATTGTGATACTGTCTTGCTCTCACATGTTGATAAAGCCCTTAGGATGTGTACTTGACTACCAGGACTATGATAGAGATCATACTAGTGGGGCCAAGGTATTCCACAAGTACATCCTTTAATAGTTCCTAGTCAAGGGTGTATCGAGACAGGGCATCGATACTCCAGTGTCGACTAGCATATACGCTTCTTGACCCATATGATGGGCGATGGATGATCCCACATCCATTGGTGTTTGACATCAAAGAAGGTATAAGGGTGCTCAGTGGAAACAGGGCATACTGAACGGGCTCGCCGAGAACTCCTAGATGGTATTATACCTATCGTCAGATAGCAGTTCTCTGGTGACACTAGTACAGGTTAGTCTGTATACCCGAGATCGTCATAGAGTCTTGTGTGATTCCCATTCTGCTTTGATTTCCACCTTACCACGTTCAAGAGAACGTGCAAAACGGTGGTTTTTGGGTACATTCCCGAATCACATGGAGGCAATGAACGATAGGAGGGGATTCATCTCTCCCGGTATTTGGGGTTAATGTTGCGCTGTGCTCGATTGACTATAACAGAGAGTCCCTGGCCAGGGCTGATACGGAGATTTACTGGTAAGTGTTATCAGTAGTTTCTCGACCCGGTATGAGCCTCACATCGGCATGACTTATCGGTTACTGGGGTCTGACGTTTACCACCCCTAGACTAGATATGCGACATATCAGATGAAAAGACCGGACTGTATGGTAGTGTTACTGACAAACTTTACAGGAGTTAGAGCGGGCTAGCTTGTTGATCTTCTGATCGCTCAATACCCGGGTAGCCGTTACGTCCATCTAGTACCGCTGACGGCTTGTGGGTGCTTGATATGATCATCACCTACTGCCGGCGTATTGACGAGTTTTTAAGGTCCTACACAGAGGTTTATTGGCTCAGGCAAAACGAAGTAGGAGCTCATATATGATATGTGCGGGACCGAGACTAATACGAGTATGTGATAGCGTCTTCTATTCTCGCGATTTTTGATATCGGTCGGTTATATGAGATATAGCCGGGTTATCGAATCAAGTGTTGATTCGATAAGTTGATACAAATAATATTAGTCGGTCATATGAGATATAACTGGATTATTAAATCAAGTGTTGATTTAATGATTTAATGTATAATTATATATTTGATATATTAATTTACATTAACTAATATTAGCTCACTTAAGCATTTCTTTTCTCACTTATGCATTTAATATATATGTGAAATATATTAATTGTATTTCTTTTTGTGTCATGCTTGATACCACATGCTACATGGGTGTATGAGACTTACACCATGCTAATGATAATGTAGGGTTTATTTATTTAGAGTAAATCAAATATTAGTTGGAAATTAGTCACATGGGCTAGCTTATTGGAAGCTTGTAGAACCATTGACTTAGTCCACTAGTTTTGTCTTGCACTAGATATTTATTAACCAAACCATTATAAA
The DNA here is from genome assembly GCA_030015575.1 of Agapanthus africanus. Taxonomy (NCBI): domain Eukaryota; kingdom Viridiplantae; phylum Streptophyta; class Magnoliopsida; order Asparagales; family Amaryllidaceae; genus Agapanthus; species Agapanthus africanus. Next base: position 197,851,876 of record JASDDO010000028.1, on the reverse strand, counting down.
AACTCATGGTTAAGTCTTTACATTAATTATATGAGATATTTCTCACCCATGGTTTCTATTCACTCTATCATCCATTATTTGCTTCATCTTCATCTTGCTCATGAGAGAGCTCTCTAGGTTTTTGAGAGGAGAAGAAAAAGAGTGAGAAATTTAATTCTAAAGTGAGCAAATTTCTTACTTCATCATCTTCTACTAGATTAGCCATTTGGTTTAGGGTGTTAGCTTCACTAATCCCTAATCAGTGAAGAGATAGCTTGGGTTAGTGTCTCCTCGACGTAGATTATCTTCGGCCTCGAAGACTTCGTGCAAGCTCGTTCCTTTCATCTTGTGGAGCCATTCTTGAGTCCGGAAAATCACTACATTGAGCGAAGGGACTACTACACGGTGCTATTGAAGTGAATGACCTGTCTACAAAGGTTGTATTCCATATTCACTTAGTTGTAAAGTTGTTTACATGTTGTATTGTCTAAATCTCTAGTTAAAATTCTAGGGTTAGGATTGTTTAGCTTGGCAAAATTTTGAAAATGGCATAGACGATACCTCCCGAACCTTTGCTGTCATGCTTAACATTCCGACAAAGGTATCAGAGTCGAGCTAGACCATTAGGCGTTGTCTAGGCGATGTTAGAAGTTCGAACGAACTCCGAATACCCGAAATATACCCTTCTCTGGAAAATTTTTCAAAAGTTGGAATTTTTCATATTAAAAATACTCAAAAAATCATGCAGGTAATTCCATGGACCCACCTAAAGAACGAGTCCCTAACTCGTCCAAGTGGCCAAAACATAGTTTTGGCGGCGTGTCACGACCCGAAATGGCACGCGACTAGTACTTGAATCATATGAAGTCTATAGGACCCCATCTAATTCAAGTAAGCCAAGAAATCCCAGAAATCTAAACCATTAAAAGAAAGAAGTGAAGAAAACGTGTTTTAAAACAAGGGGGTTTTAAAATAACATAAGACGAATATGCATTTTAAAATCTCAAGTCTTTTCTGAAAATTTCGGCAGAGTTTCCTTCGTAAATACAGGCCCCAAATGGGGTACACCATGAATAATATACGCACAATGAAAAAGGCATCCCTAATCGGGAGCTAGCTCTTCGTCAATCGACGGTCATAACCATGCAAGCAATATAATATACAACGCCAAAGGGCGAGGATCAAAACTGAAAAGGAAACTCAAATCAACATGAAAACCCATAATAATACAACGCGCGACTCTAAGGTCGAAAGAATATACAACTGGTCTCTAAGTTAAATACATATACATGTCTGGTTGATAGAGTTTCTAGATACAACAATGAAAATAATATAAAAGGGTGGTCACGATGTGAGTAAACCCACCTACCAAAGCATTCACCTAGGATGGAAGCAGTGTGCCAGAAAGCCGCAATGAAACCAGTACGGCAAAAACCTACAAGAACTGTGGCACAACGGGGGTGGGTTGCGAACTCGTGAGTAGAAAACATCACAGAGCAGAAATCGTATGTATCACTCAATCCTAGGTCAAACGATCAGTAATATATATATATATATATATATATATATATATATCCTCAATATGATAAAGTCTGAAGTATGAAAAGGTGGAAGGGTAAACATCTAAACCAAGTGTAATACCAAGTGCTCATGTCAGTGTTTCAGGTAGCAACATATCATAAAAATGAGGCGTGATCAATGTAATCATCATGAAATCAGTGTCAACTATAACATGAAGTAAGTATGTGGATATCATCCAATGTAATCAATGCCTGTATGCGTGTGGATCTCGTCCATGTGTCAAACAATGACGCAACAATATCATGCATGTAAATGTCATAAAAGCATATGCATGAAAGTATGAGGATATAAATCAACGGGTGTCCTTCACGACACGTCAAAATCATGAAAGCCCCTGTCTAGCATCGACACGTAAATCCTCATCTATCAGGTGCTGTCACCACGACTGGCCCTGATATGTACGTATCATACGCTATCTCGAAAACCCGAGTGCCCAGCTTCGACCCTCGCAATTCGACGTATCCATACGTACATAACTCCGGTCGGTATCCCCACGATAACCGCCGAGTGCAAGCACTATCACCGGTAGGTAGTGCTCCCCTGCCAGGCTCACCGTCCAACATATACGAGTCTTCTTGCCCCGGGGTACCTCATCGGGTCCACCATGTACCCGCAAACGGTGCCTACCGCTCCTCGAATCGGGTTTCACATGCCACTCTCAGAACTGAGAAAACACATGGTGGACGCACTGAAATATCATTTCAAGGGTAACCGGGTTTTTAAAATAATACATACTCTCTTTTGAAATAACCACGGTTCCCAAATCCAGAAATCTCATGAAAACAACATATCTCAATGCGTATAATCATAAAGCATGATGTATGCGACATATAACAGAAATGTAAGTATATCCGTATCTCATGCGACATGGAATAGTAATATGCACATATCAAAGGAAAACCGCTCTTTTAAATGAATCCAGTTAAAAATATATCTTGCGGTTCCCAAATCTCCAAAATCAAGCGAGAATCATCTATGTATGTGCAAATACGTAAATATGCAAGTATGGATGTACAATATACTTATGCGCCAATATGGATGTACAAGTAGTATATACGCAAGTATGAGTGTACAATATGCGTGTGCGCCAATATGGATGTATAAGTAGGTATATACACAAGTATGTCATGCAAGAAGTCATATCCTGATGCAACAGTCCTACTGTATAGTGACATGGTAATTATCGATGATGAAGTGTTTGAGCCGGCAAGCAGGTGTATGCGGAATATACGCATCATCGATAATGGTGCTGGTGTCTTGACAGCATGAGTTTAATATACAATAAACACATTTAAACATGCAATGCGATGCGAATAGCAAGAATATGCGGAAAATGAATAATAAACACAACAGTGAAGAATCTACATCAATATATATATATATATATATATATATATATGTCATACAGTTTTGCCATTTGAAATAACACGAATCGTAGCGTTTAGAAAAATAAGGGCTACGGTGTTTTTAAGAAAAGATGCGTCTTTTGAAAGTATAGAATCCCTTGGCCTGTCTTTAAAATACTCACGATTCGTTAGTTTTGAAATAGGTATGACTCGAGTCTAGTCTAACATCAAGTAAACTACAGGACTAATTGAAAGGTAAGGAAGCCACCTAAATCTAAGTCGATACAATATAAATATAATAGTCGGTCATCCTTCCTCAATAGTATCACATACGATACAATATATCACATGACATTCTCGAGTCAAGAGTGCGGATCTATCATTAATATAAAGCTCGTACGGTAAATCCATCGTACGGCAACCCAATCTGGGTACGGGTCAAATATCACATTCATCTCATCATTTATCTTGTATCCTTATCATCATATCTCATGAACTGGGGGTACTGATCTATGTCTAGTACAAACTAATACCATCTGCATATTTATGCTTGTATGAAAACACATGCCTAAAGGCCCGCTAAAATCTCATGTCGTATCTCAAAACACGAACCAAAACATATCACTGATCTCATAGCATCATGCCCAATCTCATCGACTCATCTCCAAATATCATCCACTATCCTCATTACACACACACACACACACATATATATGCCTAGTCCTATACCTATGTGTATGTATGTGTGTGTATACGCACAAGTAATAATAATAATGCATGTAAGGGTGCGTATGCGTGTGTGCAAACCTATTCTATGGTTCGCGACTAAGAAATCAACCACGACACTATCATCCAAATTCACAACACATGTAAATATATAACATATCATCAACTATACTACGAACTGCGGGGGTGCTATACGCCATCCACCCGACTTCCCCCTTAGATATAATCTACTCGCATTGCTCTTCGCTTGCCGTTGCCGATATCGCCACGCGCTTGCTTATCGTCTTGAAGTCCTCATGGGGGTACCTACACATCATAATGTATCGTGCCGCATTAAAACCCAATTCAAAACCAAAACGACACGCTAAAAGCCTGTAGGTTAAAACCTATGGACTACGCCTTCAAAACCACCAAATAACCCTCGATATCGTCATACAAACGTCAAGTGATCGAGGTAAAACACAAATACTAAAAGCCATAATCCAAAATACGAAAAATATAACCCCGAATCAAAACAGCAACTCATGAATTTAGTCCCAGATTTTACTCTAGGTCAAATCAGCCAATTTTGCATATGTGGAGGGTCTAGATTACAGATACTGGAGCTATGAAACAAACACGAGCCCACGAGTCCCTAGTCTGGCCGCAAATTGTGGCCAGATTGTGGCCAGAATGAATATAACTGCAACCAAAAAGTGGAGGTGGGGTCTCGGGTCTTCAGGGTAGCATCCAGGTCACCTGCACTACTCACTGTGTTTGCTAAATAATTTTACAGGTCCCCGAGTGTTAGCAGATTTCATTTTCCCTACACAATTTCCACAAAATACGATATCGGGGATTTCTAAGTTCGCTGAATGGGGTTCTAGTCTCTGGTTTCAGTCCATTTTACAATCCCTACAGGGGTTTAAGGTCACCATTAAGCCTCAATTACACCATTGGATTCAATTCAAACTCTAACCCTTTCTAGGAATTTTCAAAGCTCACAAAACCGCATCCAAACACTTCTAAACTTGCATAGGTGCTAAAGTAATGGAAATACAATGCTAATGGTGCAGAAATTACCTCATTTTGCAACTTGTTCATATCATAATATTGTATTATTACATTCCCCATTCTTATGCATTTTACAATAAAACAGGTGCTTTTGACCCATGTCTGCTACTTAGTACAGGTTACAGATTCTTGGAGCGAAAACAGTGAAAAAGATGTAAAAAAAAAACGATGCAAAAGTGAGAGTACAACCAACAAATAGAAGGATCTTGATCAAGCCTACACGAAGATCAGTACAAAACAGCGCAAGGTCCAAGATGTCAAAGCGAACGGTTAAAAGTCCACTACAAGTATTCACTGAAAGATCTGGAGAAGACCTAGAATCTAAATAGAGAAAAGAACCAAAGAATCAGGAAGCTCAAAAAGCCCAAAGTCACCACAAAAAGTTTCAGAAAGTGAATCCATCATTGGGCCGCGGAACCGCGGCCCAACCCATGCTTAGGCCGCGGTTCCGCGGCCATCAAGTGCCCGTACTTGGTAAAAATTTTACCATAACTTGGAGGCGGTACTGACTAGTCTTCCTAGGGGTATTTTTGTAAATGCAGACGTGCGGCAATTGTAAACCTAGGGTTTTCTATGTCCTATAAATAGAGACCCAATTCATTGTATTTTCTCATGCCTCTATTCTTCAATAAAAATTTAGATTTCTTTTGAAGTTGGAGATCATCAATCGTAAGTAGGTTTATTTTTCTGCCCTAGTTTTAGTTTTAATTTCTGCCCTAGGTAATCTCTTTTCTTGCTCTAGTTTAATATAGTTTAGAACTTTTATTAACTTGCAGTAGATCTTTCATCTCTTAAATCAAAACAAAATCATAAAAATTATGTCTTTCTTAGATCCCTCAATGAGCGAGTAGTTTCTTCGCTTATTAGGGTTAGGAATAGGGAAGGGTTTGAGAGATGAAAATCTATCATCTCTTTCTTTGCCAATCTCTTATGAACAATTAGGACTCCATGCATACTTTCATCTTCCGCTCCCTACGGCACTCTACCTACGAGGCAGTGGTGATACCGTAGTATAAAAGACCGGATCTGTAAGTTTTCCATGGAGGTTAGGGTAAAGATTAAGAAAGGAAGGACAAGGATCTAGAGGAAGAAACATCTTCCCAATCATCCTAATCCCCTTTATTAATATTTACCATAACCCCTAATATGATATCTAATTTAAGGCATTGAAAGAGGTGTAGATCTTTATTTACCAAACTTTTCCTAAACCTAATCCTAGCAAGTTTCCTAATCCTAGTATAACTCAACTTAATTTTTAGATTTAATTAAAAGATCCAACACCCATTGGAATTAGCTCGTAAGAACATTTAGGAAATTTACAACATCCCTGTGGACCGACCCGTATTCACCGACTAGCTACCAAGCGATGCCGTTCTTGATTGCGGTAATATATTTTTGATCTATAAAATCCATCTTAATCAAATGGCGCCGTTGCCGGGGATGGCGTAAAAATTTCCTTTTTGTAATTTCGGGTTAATATAAAATATAAAAACCATAAAAATTGAAAAAAATCAAAAATATAAAAATTTTATCATCTTTTATTGTTTGAAGGGTTTCTTTTGTGAATCTTTGCAGGATTGACGGATCTGGAAAAATCCAGAGTGTGAAACAGAAAAGGGTACATCAGAACAGAGGGAGCTTGGTACAACAGAACAGCAGACAAAATCCGGAGCCCTGAACCCTCCATCTCACCGCCCTTCCACGGCTGAATAGCGCCCCAAACCGCGGTTCCGCGGCACTCTGGTGTCCTCAGCGCACAAATTTTGCACTGTTTGTTTTCTCTCCCTCCCCTCTGCAAATCTCCATATATCTTTTACCAAATCTTTTGCAGGATTCTTTGCGCTAAAAAAATCTTCCCCTTCCAATAATTGATTTTCTGCAGGATTCTTTGCGCCGCGCTTAAAAGAAAATTGATTGCAAGTGATTTACTGCTTTGCATATTTTAATCGGACCTTAAGGGGCTTTTGACCAATTCAGATTGGGTGGGGATTTCATCACCCATCCCAGGACCCCAGAAATCACTTAAAGCATTTGCATTGACCATTCTTAATTAAAAAATACTAGACTCAGCCCTAAGGACGTCGCGCTCAATAGGACAGAGGACTAGTTATAGGCATCGGCCATTTATCCTAACCTGACTTTGCTGTGTTTAGGCAAGTGTGTCCAAGACAAGTGGTTACTTAATTAGGACCGCTAATTGTAGCGGGGAGCCTTCCACTTACCTGGCACTTACCTGGCCGCTATTGGCGGTGAAGAGGCGGTTTGAGGTTCTATTTCTAGCCCTTTAGAATAGTTAGGAGCTGTTTAGCTGACCTAGGTGACCCTAGATCTAGGCCTGATTGTGCATTTGTGGTTGATCGTATTTGTGTCACAAGTTTCTTTTCAAAAATCTTTTTGTAAAAGCTCCACATAAAAAGAAAAAGGAAAAATCTTTTCAAAAACTTGCAACTTGTCGCTAAAGAAATCTTTGCACTCACTTACACCACTTCTTCTCATTGACGTTTTCTTACCTCCACATTCTGTCTTTCACCTTTTTGATTACACTACCCCTTTAGTGTATGTCCGGTTGGACTAGGGACACTAGCGCCCGATTAGTCCGTGTTTCGTTGGTACCGACCGACGAACCTTTCGACTCCGAAATCGAAATCCTTTCCACTTCTTCACTTTCACCTTCAAATTCTTCTTCCGAAGGTATGTCGGGATACAATCCTAAGAATACCTTACCGACGGGAATGATTCCACCTCCGTTAGGTGCGAATAACCCGAATCACCCGCCTGTTGAAGCGTCTACACGAGCCGCGCTCCAGGATCTTTTCTACCCCATCCGCACCGCCCTACCTACTTATCTTTCACTCCCACCGGCAAATGGGGACAATTTTGAAATCAAACCCCACTTCATCAATATGCTGCCTAAGTTTCATGGTTTGGAATCCGAAGATGCATATATCTTTATCAACAAATTCCAAAACGTTTGTGCTATGATGAAAACAACCCAATTATCCGACGATGCTATAAGGCTAAGGGTCATTCCTTTCACCTTATGTGACTTAGCCGAGAAGTGGCTATACAGCACCGCGCCGCATTCAATTAAGAATTGGGAAGAGTTAGTGAAAGCCTTTCTTAAAAAGTTCTATCCTCATCATAAAACTGCTAGAATCCGTAATGAGATTATACAATTTTTACAGCTTCCTTCCGAACCATTTTGGAAGTGTTTTGAAAGATTCAAAGACCTACTCGTTCAATGCCCTCACCATGGGATCGAAAATTGGCAACTTTGCCAAACATTATACGAGGGATTGAACCCGGCAACGAAGCAGTTGCTAGAAACTATTTGTCAAGGTCACTTTCTATCCAAATTTAGTGAGGAAGCATGGCAGTTTCTTGAGGACCTTAGTGAACAAACAATTCAGTGGGAGAGCACCAAGACCACATCATCATCTTCTTCTATTGGTCAATTTAGGGCAGGCATACATCACTTAGATATGTCGATTGCTATGAAGGCCGAGATGGCCGCTCTTACGAAAAAGCTAGAAGCGATTGAGACCAAAATCTCATCACCTTCTCCTGCCCCTGTTGTGCCTCCACGAACTGTTTGTGCTTGTTGTTCGGATCCATCACATCTCACAGAAGAGTGTCCTTACAATGCATCTACCCAAGGACATGATTAAGTCAATGCTGTCTTTCAGCAACGATAAAGAAATGATCCATACTCTTCGACATACAATCCGGGTTGGAAGAGTCACCCAAATTTCGCTTGGAACCAAAATCAACAATTCCAAGGAAACAACAATTTTCAAGGGCCTCCTCCTCCACAATAACAAGCACCTTCACAAACTCAATTTCAACAACCTTTCCAACAGCAACCTTACCCTAATCAAGTGAACAATTTTGTGCCTGACACTTCTTACCCACTAAACAATTTTGTTCCACCTCAGAATGACAAGGTTAGCTCGCTCGAAAGAAGTCTAGATGCGTTCCTAAAACAATCTACACAATCAGCAGCGAGATTAGAAACTTCTATTCAATCTTTGGTGCAAAACAGTGCCTCACACGATCAAAACATCAAATCTATTGAGGCACAAATTGCACAACTCAATGCTGCGTTGAAAGAGCGAGAAAAGGGAAAGCTTCCATCTCAACGACTGTTAAATCCCGGTCACGCACATGTTGCATATGAACAGAAGAATCATAACGTAAATGCTGTGACCACGTTGAGATCCGTAAAAGTGTTGCAAAATATTGTGGGTATTAACAATGACACCCCTGTCGGTGGTTCTTCTTCATCTTCTTCACCTTCTTCTTCTTCTTCTTCTTCTTTATTAGAGCATATTCTCCATCCTTCACACGGCTCTACTTCTTCTAGCTCGAACGAACCCACTTCTCACAACACGAACACATCTACACGAGGATCCGTTCCAACTCCACAATCTGATCCGCAAAAATTGGACTCAACAACTTTTCAACATGTTCCTTTTCCAAACCGGTTGAGATCCAATAAATCAACTCCACAGATGGAGAAGATTGTAGAGTTGTTCAAACAGGTTAGCATAAACATCCCTCTCTTGGATGCAATCCAACAAGTTCTTTCATATGCAAAAATCTTAAAGGACTTATGCACCAAAAAAAGGAAGTCACAAGTACCAAAGAAAGTTTTCGTGGCTGATGCTGTTAGCGATGCTCTTGTCCAATCTTTACCCCTAAAGCACAAGTACCCGGGTTGTCCTACTATTTCGATAACAATTGGGGACAAGAACATCAATAGAGCACTATTAGATCTTGGTGCTAGTGTCAATTTGCTATCTTATTCTGTGTACGAGCAATTAGGCGTTGGAGAGCTTAAGCCCACTCATTGTACTCTCCAAATGGCCGACCGATCCATCACCCATCCTAGGGGAGAGTTGGAGGATGTGTTAATTAGAGTAGGGGATTTCATTTTCCCTGTTGACTTTATTGTTATGGATACACAACCTGTCGCTAACCCCCGAAGTCAAATTCCGGTGATACTTGGTCGACCATTCCTTACGACTTCTAACGCGGTGATCAATTGTCGTAACGGTTCAATGAATCTATCTTTTGGCAATATGACAATTGAACTCAACATTTTTAAGTTGGGAAATCAGCCTTGCGAGCCTAATTCTAGCGTACTTGATGTTTGCTCGATCAATGAGATCGCGGAGGAGGACTGTGAGTTCGAAAATTTTATGTTTGATCATAGCAGCGTCGGCGCCACTAGTGCGTTCCTCCTAGAATCCGACACAGCTTTCACGGCGAACAACGATTATGAGTGTTTCACCTTTGTGGACGATTTTGAAGACTCACCACCCGAGTTTGAGTCTTTTTCTTTTTCGGATGAGTCAGTTGAACCATCCGACTCGGTTGCGTACACTCGATTTGAACCTTTGATGGAATCCTTCGAGTTTGAAACAGTTACTCCATTGTTACCATCTATTGTTTCACCTCCTAAACTCGAACTAAAGCTTTTGCCGTCGCATCTAAAATATGCTTATCTAGGTGAGAATGATACCCTTCCCGTTATCATATCGTCCTCTCTAGCTCTTGAGCAAGAGAAGGCTCTTTTAACGGTCTTACAAAATAATCGGCAAGCTTTTAGCTGGTCTATGGCGGACATCAAGGGGATTAGTCCCCTCATAGTTGAACATCAAATACACTTGATGGATGATTCCAAGCCAGTAAGGGATCCACAAAGACGCCTCAACCCCATCATGAAAGAGGCTGTCAAGAAGGAAATTGTTAAGTATCTTGATAGTGGTATCATTTACCCTATCTCGGATAGCCAATGGGTTAGCCCCATTCATGTTGTGCCAAAGAAATCGGGCATCACGGTCATTACCAATGAGGCAAATGAGTTAACACCCACTCGCACCCAAACTGGGTGGTGAGTTTGCATCGACTATAGAAAACTCAAAGCCGCGACAAGGAAGGACCACTTTCCTTTACCTTTCATTGACCAAATGCTAGAACGATTAGCTGGGCACGAGTTCTACTGCTTTTTAGATGGCTATTCCGGCTATAACCAAGTCCCCATAGCCAAAGAGGATCAAGACAAGACCACATTTACTTGTCTCTTTAGCACTTTTGCTTATCGTCGCATGCCCTTTGGGTTGTGCAATGCACCGCTACATTTCAGCGGTGTATGATGGGGATCTTTTCAGACATGGTTGAAAAGTTTTTGGAGATCTTTATGGATGATTTCTCCATTTTTGGTGACTCCTCCGACGAGTGTTTGCTACACCTTGATGCAGTTCTTACCCGCTGTAGGGATAAGAACCTAACTTTAAATTTGGAGAAGTGCCACTTTATGGTACGAGAAGGTATTGTCTTAGGACATGTCATCTTGCAAAACGGTATAGAGGTTGATAGAGCCAAAATTGAAGTCATTTCTAATCTTCCTCCTCCTAAATTGTCAAAGACATCCAAGCTTTCCTTGGCCATGCCGGTTTTTATAAACGATTCATCAAGGATTTTAGCAAGATTGCTAGACCGTTGACTCTCTTATTGGCCAATGACACAACATTTGATTTTGACTCAACTTGCATGGAAGCGTTCGAGTCATTGAAACACTCTCTCATTTCTGCGCCTATTCTTTCATCTCCAGACTGGACGCACCCTTTCGAAATTATGTGCGACACATCAGATTTTGCCATCAGTGCTGTTCTTGGACAGCACATTAATAAAATGCCGCACGTGATTTATTACGCTAGACGTACATTAAATGAGGCCCAACTAAACTACACAACAACTGAAAAAAAATTTTAGCAGTTGTGTTTGCACTTGAAAAATTTCGGCCATATTTAATCGGCTCTCCAGTTATTGTGTATACCGACCATTCAGCTCTTCGCCGCCTTTTTGCGAAGAAGGATGCTAAATCTAGGCTAATACGTTGGATCCTCTTACTACAAGAGTTTGACCTTATCATAAGGGACAAAAGAGGATGTGAAAATGTAGTGGCCGATCACCTTTCACGACTTCCTTCTTCGCCTACACTTGAAATTCCAATAAAAGATGTTTTTTCCGATGGGCAACTCTTAACCGTTTCTTGCGAACCATGGTTCGCTGATATCGTAAAATACTTAGCCACCGGCTCAATACCTAAAGATTGGTCGAAACAAGATAAACTTCGATTCTTGTCCCAAGCAAAGCATTTTTACTGGGATGAACCTTATCTTTTTAAATACTGTTCCGACCAAATCATTCGTCGGTGTGTACCGGAAAACGAGTTTAAGTGTGTGCTGTCTTTTTGCCACGATCAAGCATGTGGGGGGCACTTTGGCCCAAAGAAGACAGCCGAGAAAATCCTGCAGTGTGGTTTCTATTGGCCACGACTCTTCAAGGATGCATATGAATACTGCAAGACTTGCTCCCGGTGCCAACACTTAGGCCGGATATCACGGAGAAACGAAATGCCGCTCCAACAAATTTTGGTTGTGGATATTTTTGATGTTTGGGGAATAGACTTCATGGGACCATTTCCCAATTCTTTTGGGACTATTTATATTCTTTTGGCTGTTGACTATGTTTCAAAGTGGGTCGAGGCTGTGCCTAGCAGAACGAATGATAATAAGGTTGTCGTTCGATTTCTTAAAGAACATATCTTTTCTCGATTTGGGCACCCTCGAGCGATAATAAGTGATAATGGTTCTCACTTTTGCAATAGGACTTTTGAGTCCTTAATGCGCAAATATTCTATTACCCACAAGCTGTCAACGCCATACCATCCCCAAACATGTGGGCAAGCCGAGATTTCAAATCGGCAAATCAAGCAAATCTTGGAGAAAACGGTTTCTAAAAACCGTAAAGATTGGTCACTCAAATTGATCGATGCACTATGGGTTTTCCGTACTGCATACAAGACCGATCTTGGTATGTCTCCATACCGGCTTGTTTACGGGAAGGCTTGCCATCTCCCAGTAGAGATTGAGCATAAGGCATTTTGGGCTATCAAAGAGTTGAATTTATCATTAGGAGATGCGGGAAACAATCGAAAGCTGCAGTTAAATGAACTAGAAGAGCTACGGGATGAGGCTTATGATAATGCCGTAATTGTTAAAAACCGAACTAAGGTGTTCCACGATAAACACCTTCTGCGAAAAACGTTTAAACTTGGTCAGCAGGTTTTACTCTACGACACTCGGTTACATTATCACCCCGGCAAGCTCCGTTCTAGGTGGAAAGGACCATTTGTAGTTTGAACCGTTTATCCGCACGGTGCGGTCGATCTTGAGAATTCGGAGGACGGTACTTTATTTAAAGTAAATGGACATCGATTGAAACCGTTCCTTACAGCGGACCCATCGGAGGAGCTCCTGTTTTTGCAGGAGCCGATCTACACCGATTAAATCTCCTCCACTTTCACCCCCGAATTTCCAATCAACTTTTCCAAAAACTGTCTTTCAAATAAGTTTGGGGGTGTGTATCATTTGTAAATATATAAATACAAAATACCATAAAAAATTTAAAAAAAATTTGAAAAATAATAGAAAATAATAATAAAAAATATTTTTTTGGACCTTTCTGTAGAATTTCATAATTAATAAATAAATAAATAATTTTTATTTACAGATAAATTCCTCCTTTTAAAGGGTGTTTTCTGCAAATTTCCATCTTTTCCCCCCTATTTAAGAGAACCGAGCCCCCTGTCTTTCTAACCCTAAATTCTACATCCTCACAACCCGAGCGCCGCCTGAATATTTTTCGCAGCAGAGATCTCTCCATGCTGCCGCGAATCCGCCGCCCAAGCTTGCTCCCGCCGCGCTTCAGCCGCCGCTCTGCTGCTTCACCCCCTGAAACTTCAGGGGAGGTACTCTAGACTCATCTACTCTCTGTTTTTCACATTTTAAATTCTGTAAAATCACAATGTCACACAGAATGCAATTCGAGAGGGATTTCTCTCCAGTTTTCTCGCACGAACTTTATGGTAGCTACTTCGCAAACGAAATTGAGCGGAGGGGTTGGAATTTTCTGATCTATAACCATCCCTCTGCATTTGCTCTACCAGATTTAGTTACCCATTTTTATAAATCCATGGAGGATAGATGTCTCGCTGACTTAAGATATATAAAGTTGAATTGGGGAGATCGCGTAATAAACATTGATAGGGATTTAATTCACGAGGTCACACTTATACCTCGTTTACCTGCACACGACCACCCCCTCCAATTCGAGGACTACATGCCCCTGATGAGCACCGATTGCTCAAGGGCGTCGCGACAGGGTATTCAAGATCGATCCCTTTGTGCGAATGTCTTGACCGTGTGCCGATGGGCACAAAATAACATTTTTGGCAGCTTTCACAACACAACTTTTTTCACCCCCTCCTTACATATGGTGCACACACTTATGACAAAGAACCCACGTTTCGATATGTGCACTGTTTTGCTTAATTCTATAGGTGCGGGGAAAAGGGCTACAAACTACCCCTGTCATATGCTTGTCACCCAGCTTTGCCGTTATTTCCTCCCCGTCGAGGAATTTGAGTCTTACATGATGGGAGGAATTCCGGTTCGACCACTTGTTGAGGGCGTTTCTTCGTCCTACTCTAGATTGACTGCTATATGGTCGTGAACCGAACGGGCGGAAAATGTCCTCGCTCACACCCCTAGCTCTAGCTCGACATCGAGCGAGGACGAGATGACCCCTCAAGAGCATGCACGCTTAATGAGGAGAACTGTGAGGGGAATAGATGCTTTAAGGGAGGAGTTTAGGGCGACGGCTAGAGAGCACGACCGTTGACTAATGGAGGTTGAGAGGGGTATTCAAACCCTATTGGCAAGGGGGGAGCGATCACGTTCACGCTCAAGGTCGCGACGTGGGGCAGGGCAGTGAGGGCACTGCTTTGCTTAAGTTTGGGGGAGATGGTGGTGTATATAGTTATCTTTTGCATTGCATTGCATATTTTAATTTTTGTATATATTTTTCTTTTTCTTTTGCATATCTAAATTTTGCATTGCATCCTTATATAAAAATCAAAAAAAAAATTGAAAAATTTGAAAAAGAAAATTATAGAAAAAGAAAAACCGATAAAAATTGAAAATTTCAAAAAAATTTAAAAAAATTAATGTATTCAATTCTGGCCTAATTGACTTGAGTTTGACAAAAAGGTTAACTGGCTAGGAACAATTAGAACTTAGACTTAGTAAATTAAAAATAACCTTCCTTAAAGTTTAACGGTAGAAAGTATATGATTTTGTAGTTTATTTAGAAATATGCAAATTTTGAGTTCAATTCTTGGGCTAAGTCAAAACAAAGGAAAAGTATTGATATTTTTATTAGAGTATAAGTTTGAAAAATAATTCCTAAGCTTAAGTCTAGATTCTGAAAATGTATACCCTACAATTTGCACAATCACGCACCTTGAAACTTGGAATAGTAGAAGAGACCTTGAAATGCTCTTGTCTAAAGTCCTTAGTAAGATGAAAAATAAAAAAAATACAAGTGTGAATAAAGAAAAAAATGAACACTGGTTTTTGTGATTACTTAAGGCTAAAAAATAGATAAATATTTAGCGAGGGTGCTTCATCACCTAGTGCCTTAGACCAACTGGTTTGGGAGTCACTGCTAAAGCCTTGGGTGTTACAAGACTAGGAAGTACGCTTTAAAGTGCAAACGCATCTTGTAATCGGTTGTTGGTACCTCAAGAAGTATTAACGGTCGCATGAAGGATGTGTAAGCAAAATTCAATTAAAAATTCACCAATTAATAAGTGCTTTGGACAACGGGCAAGAGTATGATTGCTTGATTTGAATTTCCAAGTGTAGGGGTGATATTTACACACACGTAGGGGTATGTGATTGGAGTTTAGATGAGAGAAAGGAGTGAAGAATAGAACTTGTTTCTTTAGTAAAGTTGATAAAAATTCCTAAGTGGAGATGTAACCCTAGAAGGAAAACTTAAGAAATACCGAAAGCTAAGTAAGTCTATAGAACATATATAATCTTAAGTTAAATGATGAGAAAGTGCGAAGAATATGGGTGGATAATTTACGAGTCGACGATAATAGAATTCCTTGTTGGAAAACCTAATTGGAGAATTGACGTCGAAAAACCGAATTGATAGGATTTTGTGGGTAGTATCCGCTGAAAATCTTCAGGAGACAACACTCCTCCTACTAGGAACACCTAGAGGTTTAACGGCTTGTTGCACGAGCTCAGTGCAATCGCGTTTCCCTGCGAAAGTGCCGTTATGTTTTTTGTCGAGAATAAAACTAAGTTTGCTCGAGGACGAGCAAAACATAAATTTGGGGGTATTTGTTCATATCATAATATTGTATTATTACATTCCCCATTCTTATGCATTTTACAATAAAACAGGTGCTTTTGATCCATGTCTGCTACTTAGTACAGGTTACAGATTCTTGGAGCGAAAACAGTGAAAAAGATTAAAAAAAAAACGATGCAAAAGTGAGACTACAACCAACAAATAGAAGGATCTTGATCAAGCCTACACGAAGATCAGTACAAAACAGCGCAAGGTCCAAGATGTCAAAGCGAACGGTTAAAAGTCCACTACAAGTATTCACTGAAAGATCTGGAGAAGACCTAGAATCCAAATGGAGAAAAGAACCAAAGAATCAGGAAGCTCAAAAAGCTCAAAGTCAGCACAAAAAGTTTCAGAAAGTGAATCCATCATTGGGCCGCGGAACCGCGGCCCAACCCATTCTTTAGTCGCGGTTCCGCGGCCATCAAGAGCCCGTACTTGGTAAAAAGTTTACCATAAATTGGAGGCGGCGCTGAATAGTCTTCCTAGGGGTATTTTTGTAAATGCAGACGTGCGGCAATTGTAAACCTAGGGTTTTCTATGTCCTATAAATAGAGACCCAATTCATTGTATTTTCTCATGCCTCTATTCATCAATAAAAATTCAGATTTCTTTTGAAGTTGGAGAGCATCAATCGTAAGTAGGTTTATTTTTCTGCCATAGTTTTAGTTTTAATTTCTGCCCTCGGTAATCTCTTTTCTTGCTCTAGTTTAATATAATTTAGAACTTTTATTAACTTGCAGTAGATCTTTCATCTCTTAAATCAAAACAAAATCATAAAAATTATGTCTTTCTTAGATCCATCAATGAGCGAGTAGTTTTCTCGCTTGTTAGGGTTAGGAATAGGGAAGGGTTTGAGAGATGAAGATCTCTCATCTCTTTCTTTGCCAATCTCTTTTGAACAATTAGGACTCCATGCATACTTTCATCTTCTGCTCCCTACGGCACTCTATCCACGAGGTAGCGGTGATACCGTAGTATAAAAGACCGGATCTGTAAGTTTTCCATGGAGGTTAGGGTAAAGATTAAGAAAGGAAGGACAAGGATCTAGAGGAAGAAATATCTTCCCAATCATCCTAATTCTCTTTATTAATATTTACCATAACCCCTAATATGATATCTAATTTAAGGCATTGAAAGAGGTGTAGATCTTTATTTACCAAACTTTACCTAAACCTAATCCTAGCAAGTTTCCTAATCCTAGTATAACTCAACTTAATTTTTAGATTTAATTAAAAGATCCAACACCCTTTGGAATTAGCTCGTAAAAACATTTAGGAAATTTACAACATCCCTGTGGACCGACCCGTATTCACCGGCTAGCTACCAAGCGACGCCGTTCTTGATTGCGGTAATATATTTTTGATCTATAAAATCCATCTTAATCACAACTCAAGAATTTTCTTGAGTTGCCCCAAGTCTTCAAAATCCGATTTTTCTTGGTCCAAAGGGTTTGTAAGAAGCTTGTGCATGATTTTAATGAAAGGAGTGAGGTGTTTTGAGGTGGGAAATGAGGTGTTTTGAGGATGAAGAGGAAGGGGGAGAGGGAGAGGCAGCCATGGAGTTTAAGGGAGAGAGAAAGAGATGAAGAAAATGAGGGGGGACAAATGGGTATGGTTCTTTCTTGACCCCTCACACTCTCTCACATGCCCATGCTTCATATTCTATTCTTTTCTTTTTTTTTCTTTATCTTTTCATTTTTAAAACCAAACACATAAATCCCAAATGAAACCATAGTTATAAAATGTAACACAAGTGTAAAATGCGACACGGTGAATGTCATGTGCACAAAACAAGCTTAATACGCGATTAGCGATATTTAATCACGATTAGCATTAAAACGGAAAATAATTAATCATAAAAATTTATATTTTGCTTAAATCTCATAAAACACCTTCATTTTAGTAATTTCTATAATTTTCCAAATTTTCCCAATTTATCAGTATTTAATTATACCGCAATATTAAAAATTCAATATATTTATTATTTAATTATAAAATTTCCCAAAAATAATATTTTATTTTTATTAAATTTTACAATCTTCCCCCGTTAAAGAAATTCGGTCCCCGAATTTAAATTTAAACCCCTCAAATACTAAAACATTTCAGTAAAAAGTCCAAGTCGTCGGGGCTCCGAAATCATCAATACATAAGACGCATCATAGCGCGATGCTTCGGCATGTACAATGAGCCGGTAACTCCAAATCAAAACTCCGTCAAGCATCTCGTAATCATCGGAGTCATGGTGAAGACACAAATGTCAAATCCAATACGAAAACCAATATGATATAAATCAAAACTATACATGTAAACATCTGAAGGAAATGCATGCCAAACCTTTCATGTTGTTATGCGATGCGCGTATCGCGGCATAGTAGCGGACTTCTATTGTAAGAAAACAACTATATATATACTTATCCTTTGTTTAATATGTACGTCCCGCCGTTTTTGAAAATAATTTAGAAGGGTTTCTTTTTTTTAAACGTTTCGTGTCATATCAGACACGTAGGTAAATACTGAGACTATAGCTCCCTCCATTTTTTAGAAATCCCTTCGATAACTATCAATGCATGCAAAATATATCCAGGTATTGTCCTTTGACTAGTCCTGCTCAGTACGAAAAGAAATAGTAAATATCATAAAAACGTACTACTTCATAAGAAATCAATCCCAAAATGTGCATATGAATGTTACGTGCGTCTGGTGCGCACGGAAATCGAAATCCATGAATGTGCCATACATGTGCACAGAAACAACACCTAAGTGCATCGGGTGTGCACGAAACATCTGTCAAGGGCAACGAGTGTGCCTGACAGCAATAGCAGGTGCATCTGATATGTATGAAGAATCTCGATTTAGTGCATCTGGTGTGCACCAAAATCGCATCTAGCGCCCAAGCATGCGCAAGAATCCAAATCAAGTGTACGAAAACAAATATCGAATATCGAAATCGAAATCGACGGTATACGACACATTCAATCCAAATCTAAATCAGGTATACCGTGGTACATAATCTCACAACCATGTGCATCGGCGTGCATAAAAGAAAATCAAAACACTAGAAGTGCATGAAAACTATGCCGAAAGCATAAGTCAAATCATATGCATGTCCTAGGCATGAAATCACAATCAATATCTCAAATGACATCAAAACGAAGCCAGGTGCAACTGTGGTGAACAAAATACGTATCAATGCACTGCAAGCATATATGAACTATACCGAGTGCAAAAACCAAATCGAATGCGTACCATATGCACAAAATCAGCCTAACTGTGTGAAATCTATGAAATCATAAACATGTTCAGCCAAGGCATAAAATGATATCAAGTGCGATACTGTGCATAAATCATAAATCAACACAACGGTGTATAAAGCATAACTCAAGTGTAATAACTATGCACAAAATATAAATACCCAGTAGATGCATCCATGGTGCACGAAAACAAATATCATGAAACTCAGTCATCAAGACTAAATCATGCGAATAGATCGCCTAAAATACCGAAATCCAAGGTGAAGGATACGGGATAATCGAATCACCAAATCACAAATCATAAATACCGTCGTCGATATTTCCTCCTTTAAAGTCGAGAAGGTGTCGGTGCATCCAATACTAGCAGAGCAAGATATCTACTTGCCTACTGTTCGTGGCCTGTCGTCTGGTGCCCTTAGGCTCTCGTCTCTCACTGCAGATTGCTAAGTGCATAGCTCCTTGGCTCAACGGCTAAATATGGAATGACGAAGGAAACAGTCCCGCTCTGGCACATCCTCTAAAGATCTCTGGCCAACTATCTCGTCGACGATGCCGAACTTTGGCCTACTGGGTGTGCGCAATATGACCTCTCCTGGGTCCAAGTATTTTCGTATAGTATTCCAGAAAGGTCCTGTCGAGGTCTCTCCTAAATATCGGTTTTGCCGAACTTCCCGGAAGTTATCGTCTTTTACTAAATCAATTCCTTGTTCCGGAATGGCTGCATACTCATCGCGAATCCTTCTGGAAGGTATATCCATGTACAACGCCTCTGTATGCGTATCACATCTCTGATGTCAGCGGAGGGGAACGTCATCTTTTCGAAATCTCGTACGAACCTCTTACTCCACTTTTCTCTAATGTCGACTGTTTCAGACTCGTCTCTTCGTGGCTGCATGGACTACGCTCCAACGGCTATACTCGTATTTGGAGTCTCCCAAGTAATTTATCCCATCACATGATATCCGAATGATGTCGAACCTTTCGATCGATTTGTCAAGGTTCCATAATCCCCCAAGAGCTTAATATCTTGGGTACAGTTTAATTGTATTCTAGTACATGCCACAGTACCTATGGACCAACTATAGAAGGGCAAACCCAGGCCTCACTAATGGCACCGCTGAACTGCCACAAACCCTAAGGTTTCAAAGCATTCTCATGGTCATTATGTCGAGTTAGGGTTTTATTCTTCTAGAGGGTCCATAGCATTACTTGCATCTGTCTCTGAATACTTTAAACTTGGAAAATGGGCTTCTGACATTCGATCGTCTCTATCGACTCCCAACGTACCTGTATGAAGTCGTCTCTAGCTGGAATCAATCACTCTGATGACCTCGTATCGGGGTAAGTGAACGAACCACATGTCATGACTTCCGACCTTCTATCATATCTCTAAGTATAACCCGTACGGCAATAGCTCCAAACCTCTGGGGCGATATCTCGTCAGTCTGAGCAATAACTGAATCATTCGTCCGCACGCTGAACAGTGCCTCAATCATCAAATAATCGGTGCATCGATGGTCATCACATTCTGGCCGGCCTCTAGCAGTAGCCTGTTCCTCTGGTGTTGATCTGCACGTCCGAGAAATCTCGTAAAAGCGATCTATCAAACGCTCATGGCGCGAAAACACAATAAAATGACACCTCTATACAATCGTGTATCCCTGGAATCACGCTCTGGTCAGTCCTTGTTCGTGACAAGCTCGTGCTGACGCAACTCTAGCCATAGCTCTCTCTGCTCGTGTAATCGTGGCAGAAAAACCATAAACTAATATCGATGAGGATAGATCATAGGAATGAATATAATAGTGTGCAAGAAAATGTACATCCTAAGGCTTCTTAAGCGGAGTAGCATATCGTAAGTATGTCGCGGAACATACACACGGTACGTCACTCTCCTGAAGTCACCTACTCCATCAACCAAGGTCAACCTACGCGACGAAAGTTCGGGTATAATACCCTCTCGACTAAGTCTAAGTTCCGTAAGGTCAAGCCTAGATTCCGTATATATATAAACGCCCTAGGCTCCGCATAGTCAAACATAGACTCAAATCAAGATTAACCTAGCGCTCTGATACCAACTTTGTCATGACTCGAAATGGCGCGCGACTGGCACTTGAATCACATGAAGTCTATAGGACCCCATCTAATTCAAGTAAGCCAAGAAATCCCAGAAATCTAAACCATTAAAAGAAAGAAGTGAAGAAAACATGTTTTAAAAGAAGGGGTTTTTAAAATAACATAAGACGAATATGCATTTTAAAATCTCAAGTCTTTTCTGAAAATTTCGGCAGAGTTTCCTTTGTAAATACAGGCCCCAAACGGGGTACAACATGAATAATATATGCACAATGAAAAAGGCATCCCCAAGCGGGAGCTAGCTCTTCATCAATCGAAAGTCACAACCACGCAAGCAATATAATATACAACGTCAAAAGGCGAGGATAAAAAAAAAGGAAACTAAAATCAACATGAAAACCCATAATAATACAACGTGCGACTCTAAGGTCGAAAGAATATACAACTGGTCTCTAATTCAAATACATATCCATATCTGGTTGATGGAGTTTCTAGATACAACAATGAAAATAATATACAAGGGTGGTCTCGATGCGAGTGAACCCACCTACCAAAGCAATAACTCAGAATGGAAGCAGTGTGCCAGAAAGCCACAATAAAACCTGTATGGCAAAAACCTGCAAACACTGTGGCATAACGGGGGTGAGTTGCCAACTCGTGGGTAGAAAATATCACAGAGCAGAAATCGTATGTATGACTCAATCCTAGGTCAAACGATCAGCAATATATATATATATATATATATATATATATATATATATTCTCAATATGATAAAGTCTGAAGCATGAAAAGGTGGCAAGGGTAAACATCTAAACCAAGTGTAATACCAAGTGCTCGTGTCAGTGTCTCAGGTAGCAACATATCATAAACATGAGGTGTGATCAATGTAATCATCATGAAATCAGTGTCAACTATAACATGAAGTCTAAGTATGTGGATATCATCCAACTATGTAATCAATGCATGTATGCGTGTGGATCTCGTCCATGTGTCAAACAATGACGCAACAACATTATGCATGTAAATGTCATAAAAGCATATGCATGAAAGTATGAGGATATAAATCAATGGGTGTCCCTCACGACACATCAAAATCATGAAAACCCGTGTCTAGCATCGATACGTAAATCTTCATCTATCAGGTGCTGTCACCACGACTGGCTCTGATAGGTACGTATCATACACTATCTCGAAAACCTGAGTGCCCAGCTTCGACCCTCACAATTCGACGTATCCATACGTACATAACTCGAATCGGTATCCCCACGATAACCGCCAAGTCTAAGCACTATCACCGGTATGTAGTGCTCCCCTGCCAGGCTCATCGTCCAACATATACGAGTCTTCTTACCCCGGGGTACCTCACCGGGTCCACCATGTACCCGCAAACGGTGCCTACCTCTCCTCGAATCGGGTTTCACATGGCACTCTCAGAACCGAGAAAATACATGGTGGACGCACTAAAATATCATATCAAGGGTAACCGGGTTTTTAAAACAATACATACTCTCTTTTGAAATAACCACGGTTCCCAAATCCAGAAATCTCATGAAAAAAACATATCTCAATGCGTATAATCATAAAGCATGATGTATGCGACTTATAACAGAAATGTAAGCATATTCATATCTTATGCGACATGGAATAGTAATATGCACATATCAAGGGAAATCCGCTCTTTTAAATGAATCCAGTTTAAAATATATCTTGCGGTTCCCAAATCTCCAAAATCAAGCCAGAATCATCTATGTATATGCAAATACATATATATGCAAGTGTGGGTGTACAATATTCTTTTGCGCCAATATGGATGTACAGGTAGTATATACGCAAGTATGAGTGTACAATATGCTTGTACACCAATATGGATGTACAAGTAGGTATATACGCAAGTATGTCATGCAAGGAGTCATATCCTGATGCAACAGTCCTACTGTATAGTGACATGGCAATTATCGATGACGAAGTGTGTGAGCCGGCAAACAGGTGTATGTGGAACATACGCATCATCGATAATGGTGATGGTGTCCTGACAGCATGGGTTTAATATAACAATAAACACATTTAAACATGCAATGCGATGCGAATAGCAAGAATATGCGGAAAATGAATAATAAACACAACAGTGAAGAATCTACATCAATATATATATGTCATTCAGTTTTGCCATTTGAATTAACACGAATCGTAGCGTTTAGAAAAATAAGGACTACGGCGTTTTTAAGAAAAAATGCGTCTTTTGAAAATATCCGTAGAATCGCTTGGCCTGTCTTTAAAATACTCATGATTCGATAGTTTTGAAATAGGTATGACTCGAGTCTAGTCTAACATCAAGTAAACTACAGGACTAATCGAAAGGTAAGGAAACTACCTAAATTTGAGTCGATACAATATAAATATAATAGTCAGTGATCCCGCCTCAATAGTATCACATACGATACAATATATCACATGACATCCTTGAGTTAAGAGTGCGGATCCATCATCAATATAAAGCTCGTACGGTAAATCCATCGTACGGCATCCCAATCTAGGTACGGGTCAAATATCACATTTATCTCATCATTTATCTAGTATCCTTATCATCATATCTCATGAACTGGGGGTACTGATCTAAATCTAGTACCAACTGATACCATCTGCATATATATGCGTGTATGAAAACACACGCCTAAAGGCCCGCTAAAATCTCATGTCATATCTCAAAATACGAACCAAAACATATCACCGAATTCCTAGTCCCATACCTATATGTGTTTATATATAAATATATATATATATATATATATATATATATATATATATATACACGTATCCCTATATACACACAAGTAATAATAATAATGCATGCAAGGGTGCGTGTGCGTGTGTGCAAATCTATTCTATGGTTCGCGACTAAGAAATCAACCACGACACTATCATCCAAATTCACAACATATGTAAATATATAACATATCATCAACTATACTACGAACTGCGGGGGTGCTATACGCCATCCACCCAACTTCCCCCGTAGATATAAACTACTCACATTGTTCTTCGCTTGCCGTTGCCGACGTCGCCATGCGCTTTCTTGTCGTCTTGAAGTCCTCGTGGGGGTACCTACACATCATAACGTATCGTGCCGCATTAAAACCCAATTCAAAACCAAAACGACACGCTAAAAGCCTATAGGTTAAAACCTATGGACTACGCCTTCAAAACCACCAAATAACCCTCGATATCGTCGTACAAACGTCAAGTGATCGAGGTAAAACACAAATACTAAAATCCAGAATCCAAAATACGAAAAATATAACCCCGAATCAAAACAGCAATTCATGAATTTAGTCTCAGATTTTACCATAGGTCAAATCAACCAATTTTGCATATGTGGAGGGTCTAGATTACAGATACTGGAGCCATGAAACAAACATGAGCCCACGAGTCCCTAGTCTGGCCTCAAACTACAGCCAAAAGGTGGAGGTGGGGTCTCGGGTCTTTAGGGTAGCATCTAGGTCACCTACACTACTCACTGTGTTTGCTAAATAATTTTACAGGTCCCCGAGTGTTAGCAAATTTCATTTTCCCTACACAATTTCCACAAAATACGATATCGGGGATTTCTAAGTTCGCTAAATGGGGTTCTAGTCACTGGTTTCAGTCCATATTTTAAAATCTCTACAGGGGTTTAAGGTCACTATTAATCCTCAATTACACCATTAGATTCAATTCAAACCCTAACCCTTTCTAGGAATTTTCAAAGCTCACAAAACTGTATCCAAACACTTCTAAACTTGAATAGGTGCTAAAGTAATGGAAATACAATGCTAATGGTGTAGAAATTACCTTATTTGGCAACTCAAGAATTTTCTTGAGTTGCCCCAAGTCTTCAAAATCTGATTTTTCTTGGTCCAAAGGGTTTGTGAGAAGCTTGTGCATGATTTTAATGAAAGGAGTGGGGTGTTTTGAGGTGGGAAATGAGGTGTTTTGAGGATGAAGAGGAATGGGGAGAGGGAGAGGCAGCCATGGAGTTTAAGGGAGAGAGAAAGAGATTTAGAAAATGAGGGGGGAAAAATGGGTATGGTTCTCTCTTGACCCCTCACACTCTCTCACTTGCCCATGCTTCATATTCTTTTCTTTTCTTTTCTTTTCTTTATCTTTTCATTTTTAAACCAAACACATAAATCCCAAATGAAACCATGGTTATAAAATGTAACACAAGTGTAAAATGAGACACGGTGCATGTCATGTGCACAAAACAAGCTTAATGCGCGATTAGCGATATTTAATCGCGATTAGCGATATTTAATCGCGATTAGAATTAAAACGGAAAATAATTAATTATAAAAATTTATAATTTGCTTAAATCTTATAAAACACCTTCATTTTAGTAATTTCTATAATTTTCCAAATTTTTCCCAATTTATCGGTATTTAATTATACCGCAATATTAAAATATTCAATATATTTATTATTTACTTATAAAATTTCCCAAAAATAATATTTTATTTTTCTGAAATGTTACACGGCGGTTTCGCGGCGTCACTTGAGAGGCTTGGGACGGGCCTTCAGCTGCTGGTCCATGGGTACTGTAGTATGGTTCTGGGTATTTCTAACACTGCTCAAGTGTTGAGCTCTCTGCGAAATTTTGTAAATTCGTTGATTCGATTGAAATGTTTAACATTGTCTAGCTCTCTGTGAATATGATACAATATTTGGAATCCACAATAATTAGTTTTGTGAAAACTAATTTGAATTTTATAAATCTAGCAATTTATTCTCATTTGATCAGTTGCCGCAGGATTTTGATTCGGATCAAAACTCCGTCACAATTACGTAGTGTATGCGGATACTCGCCGGGTAACCTCACTAGATAGCCATGCGCCATATCGTCGACCAAGTGACTGTAGCAGAACCCCATTGCCAAAAAGCATCCGTCCGGGTGCTCGCGGCCGCGGTGTTCCGCCTAAGTGCACTTCGTCAACGATATCGGGGGTGCAACCGTCTACTAAAGTTTCCGATGAGCATTCGATCAAGATGTTGGGACTCTTGTTGAATTGCCCGACTTGTTATTGGAAAGTGTTTTCAATAACGAAACTAAAATGCGGGGTTTATAATTGTTAGGCATGAAATTCGGAATATGTGATATTCCGGGTTTATGATGTCTAAGGAATTCATTTTGTTTGGCATGAAATCCGAAGTATGTGATACATTGGGTTTATGATGTCTAAGGTGGTTGCGGATTCCTATTGTTGTAGTTTTTCATTTTCTTTTCTGCGACCATAAATGTAATATGTGGTGTATCGCCGGTTTCATTTCTATATTCAACGACAATTGGGATACGCATATTTACTTACGTTGATGATATGTGATGTTATGTGTTGCTGGAATATGTTATATTGGATCGTCGTGTTTTGAATAGCCGGGTTTTTTTAATGTGAGATGAGAGTTTTTCATTTTCATTCATGTAAAATTCATTGTATAAAATATTCTTTTATTGGGGAACTTCCGGGTTGAGGATGATGTCACCTTGTATATTATTTACTTTTCCGCATTAGGATAGACCCAAGGTAGGGGCAAAAGTAACCGGGTTCTAGAGTCCACGGGGAGACCATCTCGAGGAGTCGAGACCGGGTCTCCTAACTCTAGAATTGGTAGGGTTGCTTGCCACTCTCGTAGGGGTCTAGGGATATGGGTTTGACTATTCATCGCAGCCGTGGAATCCGTGTTTTATACAAGCTTAATTTAAAATACGGAATTCCTAGTATATCCAATATTTCTTATGTTATCTTCTGCTGCTGATATTCTGTGATGTGATCACTTTATATGCTTGAAACGAATGCTTTATTATTATTATATATGATATATAATAAACGTTGCTTATGTTTTGCACCCGTGCTAGTCCCGCCCTGCTATGCCGTTAGTTAAGTAACCTAACGGTGCATAACGGGACACTGTGGCGAATGCGGATGGCATAAGTGTACGTTGTATTTTTATTTTTTCTGTGATGCTTAGGAAGCATAAATGATGGGACTTCATTAGTGAGATTAATGAAAGAAAAGTAACCTAAAAAGATGTTGTAGAATCAAATTTTCAAAAAGAGTAGCTATAGTTCTTGCTTTGCATAGCGGTATTCCTTGTAGAATATCCAGCACGTTATTCGATAAGGAATGAGCCGAGATCCCTTCACCGGGAGTGACCTCTTTAGCAAAAGCTAGCAGATACTACAACTCACTCGGTTTTGTTTTTGATTGCTTCTATAGTTCATGCTTTGCATAGTGGTATTTGTGAAATATCCTGCACCTTATTCGATAAGGAAAGAGCCGAGATCCCTTCACCGGGAGTGACCACTTTAGTGAAACTAGTAAAAGCCTAAATAACACTCCTTTTTAAAATCACTTGTTTCTACAACGATATCAAGTTCATTTACGCGAAAGGATTTCTTAAAAACTGTAAGTCCATATCACGCACCCCACGTGTTCGCGGGGAGGCATAATATATGAAAAACAATTATCAAAGCTTCGTAACACGGGCTTGAGCACACGGATCGTGTCTAAACCATTACTAGCAAACAAAGAGAGGTTTAACTACTCTGATTCGAAGTTATACCTCACGTTACCTGTCCTTCGGGTCTTCATCGCTGTCCTCCACACCTCGTCGGCTCTATGGAACATAGGTATCTCAACGGCCTCCTCGAGTCAAAGACGATCCACCCGAGAGTCTATAATCCGAGCTCCTATCTCGAATCTGAGATAAGTACGGCTTCTAGTTTGCTAATCTAGAAGTCCTAGAGGGTGTAGAGTATTTAGATAAATTACTTAGTCACTTTAAACCCTAAGTTTCTCAACTCATGAGAGCTTTTTGTTAGTTGTATGTATGCCCTAGAGGCCAGTATTGTACAGATGATGTATATTATATTGGATGCTTGGACATATATAGAGAGGACTTTCTTGCTCGATATGATAGTATGCTATCTGGTTGCTCTTTATCTTAACATGTATACTTGTCTCTTAATACTGTCTTATAGTTACATGTTGGTAAAGACCTTAGGATGTGTACTTGACTACCTGGACTATGATGTGGATCATACTAGTGGGGACATGGTAGTCCATAAGTACATCCTTCATGGTCCCTAGTCGTGGGTGTATCGAGACAAGGCATCGATATACTAGAGTAGACTAGCGTATACGCTTCTCGACCCATGAGATGGGCGATGGATGATCCCATATCCATTGGTGTTTGACATCAGAGATGGTATGCGGGTGCTCAGTGGAGACTGGGTACACTGGACGGACTCGCCGAGATCTCCCAGATGGTATTATACCTTACGTCAGATGGCAGTTCTCTGGTGACACTTATGCAGGTTAGTCTGTAGACCCGAGATCGTCATAGAGTCTTGTGTGATTCCCACTGTGCTTTGATTTCCACCTTACCACGTCCATGAGGGCGTGCAAAACGGTGGTTTTTGGGTACAGTCCCGAGTCACATGGAGGCAATGAGCGATAGGAGGGGTTTCGTCTCTCCCGGTATTGGGGGTTGATGTTGCACTGTGCTCGATTGGCCGTAACAGGGAAGTCCCTGGCCACGGCTGATTTATAGATTAACTGGTAAGTGTTTCCAGTAGTTTCTCGACCCGTTATGAGCCTCACATCGGCACGACTTATCGTTTATTGGGGTCTGACGTTTATCACCCCTAGACTTGATATGCGACATATCAGACGAGGAGATCGGACTGTACGGGAAGTGTTACCGGCAGGCTTTTACAGGAGTTGGAGCGGGCTTGCTTGCTGATCTTCTGATCGCTCAATACCTGGGTAGCCGTTACGTCCAGCTAGTACCGCTGACGGCTTGTGGGTGCGTGATGTGATCATCACCTACTGCCGGCGTATTGACGAGTCTTTAGAGTCCTACACAGAGGTTTTACTGGCTCAGGAAAAATGAAATAGGAGCACGTATGTGATATGTGCGAGACCGAGAATAAATAAGTGTATGTGATACCGTATTCTATTCTCGCAACTTTTTGTATCGGTCGGTTATATATGATATGACCGGGTTATCGAATCAAGTGTTGATTCGATAAGTCGATACAATGGATGTTAGCCGGTTATATGAGATATGACCGGATTATTAAGTCAAGTGTTGATTTAATAATTAAGTGTATAATTGTATATTAGATATACTAATTTACACTTGCTAACACTTGTTCACTTAGGGTTTTTTCTCACATGTACACTACTTTAACATATATATGATATATGTTAAAATGTGTTATCATATTGTATCATGGTTGATGATACAACATTCATGTATGTATGAGACATACACCATCCTATTTGTTATGATTGGGTTTAATGTTTAAAAGTAATTACAAAATTAGTGGAAAATTAGAAAATGCATGAAGCTTGTGGAAGCTTGTGGATGCATTGACTAAAATCCACTAGGTTTGTTTTTACTTTGGACTTTAACCTAACCATCACACAATTAGCTATGGTTATGGCTTTACAAGAGTTAGTATATGATACTCACTCGCCATGGTTAGCCTTTACACTTGATCATTATCCTCATTCTTTTCTTTTGTTCATTTTCTTCATTGAGCAATAGAAAAAGCTTGCTAGGGTTTTTGAAAAAGAGTGAAACTTTGTGAGAAACAAAATTCTAAAGAGAACCCACTTCCTATTTCTCCATCCTCTACTAGACTAGCACTTTAGTTTAGGGTGTTTACTTCACTAATTCTCTAGTTAGTGAAGTAGGAGCTTGAGTCGGAATTCCCTCGACGTAGATCATTTTCGGCCTCGGAGACTTCAAGCAAGGCAAATCCCTCACGTCGTGAAGCCATGCAAGAGCCCGGGAGAACCTTGATCGCAGCGAAGGGACTTCAACAAGGAGCAAATGAAGTGAAGGACCGATCTACAAAGGTTGTATTTCGTATTCCCTTTAGAGTAAAGTTGTTTACTTGCCTTTTGATTCGCCTAAACTCTAGTATACGATCTTGCTTAGGGTTGTTCGGCACATAAAAATTTAATTTTGGCATGGTCGATACCTTGTAGAGCCTTGTTAATGTGCCTAGTAACCCTGCACTTTTAGGGTTTGAGGAAGAAGTTGAATACTTGAGGAGAGAGAAGTGTTTTGTGATAATGAAATGAATAATACTCATGCTAGAATAATATGAAGCATAATAATATCTCTCTTGATAATATCAAGATAATATCTAGCATGCTTCATTTAATTCTAAGGGTGAATCACCTCATGAGTCATTAAGCATTTAATGTAAACATACACCTCATCCTCCACCTCATTTAGTTTAAATCCTAAAAGGAAATAAACAAAAATGAGTCACCTTCTTCTAGAAGCTTCCCGAGAAATTACGAGACTGCCCCTCCCATCTGTATTTCCGAAAAACACGGATAATCTTTGACTGAATAAATCCATCTGTATAATACTAGAATCTGGCTTAAACCAAAGACTGCTAGTATTATCTGCCCGATCATAGTACGTGCACAAATGTAAGTAAGTGATCGCAGCCCTACCGTAAAACCATACGGCCTCTATACCTTTTTCCCGATGCAGGGAAACTCTCTGTGTGGGACTCTAAAGACTCGATACTACGCTGGCAGTGGGTTTAACCACAGGCCGCAAGCGTTACTAGCTGTACGTAACGGTCCCCAGGTAGATGTCGATAAGAAGGTCGATGAGGAAACCCATCCGAACTCCTACTGAGCCTGATGTGACAATCTCCGTACAGTCCTGTCTGTTCGTCTAGGACTATCGCATATCGGGCCTAGGGGGCGGTAAACGTCAGACCCCTAATAGCGGTATAAGTCATGTCGGAGTTACACCTTGAGAAACTACTGGAACCTACCAGTAAATCTCGCTTGCCCTGGCCAGGGACTTTGCGTAATGGCTCTCTATACATAGCGCGATATCAACCCCCAATACCGGAAGAGACGAATCCTCTCTAACCGGCACTTCCTCTTCGGGACTGCACCCAACTACTACCTGTTTGCACGACTCCTTTGAGCCGTGGTAGGGTAGTAATCTAAGTACAGTGGGAACACACCCGTGGAGAAGTAGCAGTGTCAAGTCGACGGATTAAGCTGTACTCATGTCACTTGGGAACTGTTATCTGACATGGGTATAGAACTAACCTGCAGTTCTCGGCGAGTCCTGTCCGGTGTACCTGTAACCTAACGAGCACCTGCATACTATCTCCAGTACGACGTACTGATGGTTATGGGACAGACCATCTCCCCAGCTGGGATGAGAAGCATATACACCAGTCTACTCCGGAGTATCAATGCCCCGTCTTGATAATCCTACGACCAGGGACCTGTATAGGATGTGCTTATAGATTACCCAGCCCCCACTAGTGTGACTGCCATCACAACGCTGGTAATCAAACAAAGATCCTAAGGGCTCTACTAATATGCATAAGCGATATGTTAAAAGAAACACATGCACATATTAAAGTAGACACAAACCAAGTAGCATACTACCATTTTTAGCAAGACTGTCAATCCAACTGTGAATATCCCAAACTTTCATTAAGTAATATACAAACTAGTATGATACAGTAATGGCCTCTAGGGCATAAACACTAACAATCTCCCACTTGCACTAGGGCCATATGCTGGCATATCGTATACCTATCATCTCGAATAGCCTCTCGAACTGCGTCTGAGGAATGGCCTTTGTGAATGGATCAGCAGTGTTATTCTCTATATCTACTCTCTTCACCTCGATCTCCCGGCGATCTACGATCTCCATGATCAGGTGATACCGCTTCAAGATGTGCCTGGACTTCTGATGGGACCTGGGTTCTTTCGCTAAAGCTATAGTGCCGTTGTTGTCGCAATACAGAGGTATTGGATCAACACTGGTAGGAACCACCTGAAGTTCTGTAAGGAACTTCTTCATCCAGACGCTTCTTTTGCGGCATCGCAAGCAGCTATGTACTCCGCTTTCATCTTCGAGTCGGCAACGGTGTCCTGCTTGGAACTCTTCCAACAGATCGCCCCTCCATTGAGGGTAAAGACATAACCCGACATGGACTTGGAGTCATCCTTGTCACTCTGGAAGCTGGAGTCGGTAAAGGCCTCGATCTGGAGGTCCTTCCGCCATACACTAAGAACATCTCCTTAGTCCTCCTCAGGTACTCGAGAATGTTCTTTACTGCTATCCAGTGCTTCTCCCCTGGGTTTTCCTGATACCAGCTTACAACGCTCAACATGTGTGCTACATCTGGTCTGGTACATAGCATCGCATACATTATAGAGCCTACCACAGAAGCGTAGCAGAAGCGTAGGGTATAATCGACATGCGAGCCCTTTCCAAATCAGTCTCGGGAGACTTCTCTTTGGAGGGGTTGATTCCGTGACAAGCCGGTAGGTTACCACGCTTAGAATCTTCCATACTGAATCTTTTCAATATGGTGTCTATGTACCTGGATTGCGAAAGTCCCAACATCCACTTTGATCTATTACGATAGATCTGGATCCCCTGAATGTAGGTGGCATCACCCAGGTCCTTCGTGGAGAACTTCTGTGACAAGAATCCTTTGACTGACTGTAGTATAGGAATATCATTTTCTATTAGGAGAATATCATCCATGTACAAGACGACGAATACTACAGCTCTCCCTACAATCTTACTGTATATGCATGGTTCATCTGGATTCTTGATAAAGTCGAATTCTTTGACAGTATCATAAAAACAGATGTTCCAACTTCGCGATGCCTGCTTTATTCCATAAATGGACTTAAGCAATTTACACACTTTACCGCTGCTCCCACTCTGAATGAATCCCTCTGGCTGATCCATATAGATGCATTCTTCCAAATTACCATTTAGAAAAGCCATCTTTACGTCCATCTGCCAGATCTCATAATCGTGGAAGGCAGCAATAGCAAGAAGTACTCGAATGGATTTGAGCATAGCCACTGGAGAAAAGGTTTCGTCATAGTCCAAACCAGGTCTTTGACGAAAGCCCTTTGCAACAAATCTAGCCTTATAGGTTTCAACCTGTCCATCTACACCAATCTTCTTTCTGAAGATCCATTTGCATCCTACGGGCTTTACCCCATCTGGAGTAATGTCCAAAATCCATACTTTGTTAGTGTACATGGACTCCATTTCTGTCTGCATTGCATCCAGCCATCTTACTGAGTCGCTGCTCTGAATGGCTTGCTGGAAGCTAGTAGGGTCATCATTGTCATTGATGCAATCTTCTCTATCCTCGTCTATAAGAAAACCGTAGTATCTCTCGGGCGGATGAGACTGCCTACTACTTCTGCGGATAGGCACTGGGATGTCCCTTTCTTCTGAAACTTCTGGTTCTACCATACTTTCAGTAATAGCTTGTGGTTCTGGAATTTCTTCCAGTTCTATTGCGCTCCCACTCTTCTGATTTTCTAAAAATTCAGCTTCCAAGAAGTGGGCATGAAGAGAAACAAAAACCTTTTGTTCCTCTGCGTAATAGAAATAATATCCCTTGGAGTTCTTTGGATATCCCACAAACTTTCACTGTACTGAGCGTGCCTCGAGCTTGTCCGAATGCTGCTTTTTAACAAAAGCTGGACATCCCTATATCCTAAAGTGTTTCAGACAGGGTTTCTTCCCACTCCACATCTGATATGGTATGGTAGGCACAGTCTTGGTTGGAACTTGATTCAAAAGATATGCAGC
This sequence comes from Agapanthus africanus, assembly GCA_030015575.1. Classification (NCBI taxonomy): domain Eukaryota; kingdom Viridiplantae; phylum Streptophyta; class Magnoliopsida; order Asparagales; family Amaryllidaceae; genus Agapanthus; species Agapanthus africanus. The sequence goes on along the minus strand of JASDDO010000028.1, from coordinate 197,817,924 downwards.
TGATTCTAGTGCATAACCCCAGAAAGATCGCAGTAACTCAGCCTTACTCATCATGGAACGAACCATATCCAATAGGGTTCGATTCCACCTTTCCGATACACCATTGTGTTGTGGTGTGTATGGAGGAGTAAGCTGAGAGAGAATTCCATTCTCTTTTAAGTATCCCAAGAACTCGGCACTTAAGTATTCACCACCTCGATCAGATCTCAGTATCTTGATACTTTTGCCTATCTGTTTTTCCACTTCATTCTTGTATTCCTGGAATTTCTTAAAGGCCTCGGATTTATGCTTCATCAAGAAGATATGCCCATAGCTAGAGAAATCATCCGTAAAAGTAATGAAGTAGGAATAACCACCTGTTGCATGTATAGATATTGGACCGCACACGTCACTGTGTACGAGTCCCAAGAGCTCGCTCGCTCTTACTCCGTGTCCAGTAAACAGAGTCTTTGTCATCTTTCCCATGAGACACGATTCACAAGTAGTATAAGATTGATATTCGAACGGATTCAAATATCCTTCTCTATGTAACTTAGTCAACCGTGTTTCATTGATGTGACCTAGTCTACAATGGCTTAAGAAAGCCTGATTTACTTTCGGAGACTTTCTTTTAAGTGTGTTCTGGAGATTGAAAACCTGACCTTGATTTAATACGTATATACCGTTATCTAATGTACCGGACCTAATCAGAACTTGATTAGGTGGATGTTTACTAAATCGCTTACGAATGTAAAATCATATCCCTCTCTAGAAAGTGAGGATATTGATATGATATTACAAGTCAAACTAGGTACATACAAACAGTTACGTAGAATCAATATCTTTCCACTTGTCAGTCCTAGGCGATATTCCCCCACGGATTCAGCGTCCATGCTCATTCCGTTTGCAACTCTGAGAGACATATCACCTACCTTGATAACTCTACGGTTTCTCAAAGCATGTAACGAATTACAGATATGAGATCCTGATCCGGTATTTAGTACCCTGGAAGTAGAGTTAATTAACAAACAGTTCTCAATTACAAACACACCCGAGGCCGAAGCCACAACATGCTTCCAATCCTGGCTACTGGCTTCCAAAGCCCTGCAATCCTTCTGCCAATACCCCTTCCCATAACAATAGGAACATCCCTCCTTCTCTACACCAAGTACCAAAACTTTTGCTCTTCCCTTTCCTTCTACTTCACTGACACCGTATATCGGCTTTATGGAGGTCTTCTTCTTTTCATCCTTTGCTTTCGCCTTGGATGCAGAAGAAGAAGGTCCCCCATTAGGCAGAGCGGGTGTCTCCCTAGTTTCCTTCAGGGTGTAAGTGGAGGGCAAAGACTGTGGAAATAAGTCAGCATATGACTTGTTTCCCAACGTGGTCTCCAGGTTCGTGAGCTCATTAGTATAGCTAGTCATCGTAAGGATGTCGTCCCCTACAAATGACCCGATAGCCAAACTCGCTTGAAGCAATTCGTTCGAGGTCTCATATCTTGCGATACGAGATTGCTCTCCATATAAATCTTTATTATGGAGGAAGATGGAAACTAATTCCATCTTCTCGTGCTCCTTCTGGTATACACCATCAACTGAAGCCAACACGAGACACTTGGCACTCGCACTGTCCTTTTCCCTTGTCTGACGGATATCCATATCCTCGACGGTGGAAACTGAAAGGTTCCTAGGCACCCTAAAGAGGTCTCATAAGGCATCGAACATGCCAATTTCAAAAAAAATGGTGCCGAGAAACCCTAGACTACGGATCGTCGCTAGAATTCTAGGCGAAATATAAACCTAGTTAACAAATTAACTAAAGGTCGAAAAGTACAACCTTTGTAGATTCGGATTTCCACCTCCACGGCTCCGCAACGAAATCTTCTCGCTGTACATCATGAATCCTAGACTCCTCCGTCGGCTTCATCGGGAAAACGTGCGGAATAGGACGTCGGCTTCGTGTCAAAGACGATCTACGTCGAGGTTGCACAAACTCAAGCTCCGACTTCACAAACTTGTGAAACTTGTGAAGTAAACACCCAAAACAACTTGGCAAGAGGTAGAGGGTGAAGAAATAGGAGATGGGTTCACTTTAGATTTGGAATTTTCTCACTAAAACTCAAGTTGCCATTGATGTAGCAAGCTTGAAGAAGAAGATGAAGATGAGCTCAAGAAAAGAATATGATAAGTCTTATGATAAAAATAAATTTAAATCAAATACTTATCAAAACTTGAACTAGGGTTAAGTGTAGATAATTAACCATGGTCACTTGGATGGGTTAGGGTTAAGCATGAAGATAAGGATGGTTGCTAAAGTCAAAGCTTCATGAAGCTTCAACAAATGACAAAGAAAGCCACCATTCTCATCTTATTCTTTTCCAAATAAATAAATAAACAAACAAATAAATAAATGAATATGCAAAACCCTAATTATCAAATTAACCATGGATTAATTCTATACACTTAACTAAATGATCAAGTATCATCAAACATGATACAAAAATGTGCACTAAAGCATATCACATATACAATGTGCATCAAGTGAGAAAAAACCGTTTAAAGTGAACCAATACTAGTTAATGCAATGCAATATATCAAATATATAATTATGCATTAAATCATTAAATCAACATTTGATTCAATGATCCGGTCATGTCGCACATGACCGACTAGAATGTAATGTATCGATTTATCGAATCAATGATTCGATAACTAGGTCATATCGAATATAACCAATCGAAACATATATCGCGAGAATGAAATGCGGTATCACATACACGCATTATTCTCGGTCCTGCACATATCTCATATGCGCTCCTATTTCGTTTCGCTTGAACCAGGAAACCTCTGTGTAGGACTCTAAAGACTCGTCAATACGCCGGTAGCAGATGATGATCATATCAAGCACCCACAAGCCGCAAGCGGTCTGCTAAACGTAACGGCCACCCGGGTATTGAGCGATCAGAAGATCGACGAGCTAGCCCGCTCACACTCGTGCGAATCCGACCAGTAACACTTACCGTACAGTCCGGTCTCTTCGTCAGATACGTCGCATATCAAGTCTAGGGGTGGTAAACGTCAGACCCCAATAACCCAATAAGTCGTGCCGATGTGAGGCTCATAACGGGTCGAGAAACTACTGGTAACACTTACCAGCAAATCTCTGATCAGCCCTGGCCAGGGACTTCCCTGCTACGGCCAATCGAGCACTGCGCAACATCAACCCCCAATACCGGGAGAGACGAAACCCCTCCTATCGCTCATTGCCTTCATGTGACTCGGGACTGTGCCCAAAGACCACCGTTTTGCACGCCCTCATGGACGTGGTAAGATGGAGATCAAAGCACAGTGGGAATCACACAAGACTCTATGACGATCTCGGGTCTACAGACTATCCTGTACAAGTGTCACCTGAGAACTGCCATCTGACGTGAGGTATAATACCATCTGGGAGTTCTCGGCGAGTCCGTCCAGTGTACCCAGTCTACACTGAGCACCCGTACACCATCTCTGATGTCAAACACCAATGGATATGGGATCATCCATCGCCCATCACATGGGTCGAGAAGCGTGTACGCTAGTCTACTCTGGTATATCGATGCCCCGTCTCGATACACCCACGACTAGGGACCTTGAAGGATGTACTTATGGACTACCATGTCCCCACTAGTATGATCTGCATCATAGTCCAGGTAGTCAAGTACAAATCCTAAGGGCTTTACCAACATGTAACTATAAGACAGTATAAAGAGACTAGTGTACATGTTAAGATAAATAGCAACCAGATAGCATACTATCATGTCGAGCAAGAAAGTCATCTCTATATATGTCCCAGCATCCAATATAATATACATAATCTGTACAATACTGGCCTCTAGGGCATACATACAACTAACAGAAACTGGACCTGGGACGGCGGGGGCTTGAGTAGTAATAGGGTGGTCCAGCTTGTCATAGGCAATGAACATCTGGACAGACCTTTGCCAGTCATAAAAGTCAGATTCAGTCAATTTGTTATCTACATGTAACCTAGTCATGGTCACAGGGTCACTGCAGTTGAGAGAGAGAAGAAAACACTTTAGCATGATGCTCTTGCAAGTTTAGATTGGTTTTTAGTTTATCTAAACAGGATGGCTCCCACTATTTCTCGAATCCTTCCTAAAACTATAAAAGAAGAATTAGTCAGGACTGATCTCACCGTACAATACTTGCTTAACCGTTCAGCCGGGCTAGTGTTGGTACTTCGAGGGAGGTTTTACGATACTTTCGTGAAGTTCCTTAATAAAATAATCTCTTTTCCATGGAGGCGTAGTCCTGCTGATACTGTTCTGGACACCTACTTGGTTTATAGCATTGATCGTTAAGTGACGAATCTCCTGACGAGTAGCATATACTCACAGTAGGATTGGGATCCAAATATCATCTGTGATAATGCTGAAGGAATCCTACCAACATAATCAAAATCCAAATCGTATGCAATACCAGCAAGTTTCAGTTTCTTTAGAAACTCCCGATGTGGATTTTTGCCCCATGCTCTTATGACCTTGACTAAGGGCCAACAAATCATAAGTCACATGTCAAGTTCTACCCTTCATTATCCAGGTTGATTTGAACCCACCCATATATACTCTTGACTAAGGGCCAACAAAGTAATACGATTGTCCCAAACCAACGCATCTATCTATGCTACATGTGAACACCCCAGCAGCTACCAATCGCTATGTCTTCACTAAGGGCCAAATAAACATAGCTTGAATACTACTGACCATTCATATGAAATGATGGAGGGCTACGACTGGTTTTGGCGAAACCGTGAACGTAGTGAACTTGATATAACCGAAGGAACCTGATAGCTTTTTAAAAGGAGTGGTTAAAGCTCCATAAATAAAAATTCTGCTCTTTTAAAATAACCGAGTGGTTTCTTTTAAATTTGTTCCAACGATTCAGCTTTGGTTTGTTTTCTTTGCATTAATATAATGCGTCCCATCATTTATCCTATCATTGCAGAAAACAACAAAAGTACAACGTCCGCTTATGTCATCCACATTCGCCACTGGGTCCCGTCATTCACCAGTTAGGTTACTTAACTAACGACAGAGTGGGTGCTGGGCTAGCGCGGATGCAAAACATAAGCAATGCCTACTAGATATCATATATAGATATTGTACATTCGTCAGACGCAATAATAGGCATTCCAGATCACAGATGAACATATTGGATATACTAGGAATCCGCGTTTCGTTTGAGCCTGCAACAAAAAACGGATTACACGGTCGTGATGAATAGCCAAACCCCACCCTAGACCCTTACGGGTGAGGCAAACTACCCACCTAGTACCAGAAGTGAAACAGTCTCTCTCAACGACGTGAGTAGGCCATTAAACACTTCAAAGTACCTGGTAGTTTGTGCACCCCATCTTGGGTCTATCCTAAGAGCAAAAAACAGTAAATGAAATAATACAACGGTGGCTACAACCTCAACCCGGATGTACCCCGCAAAAGAATATTACAACATATTACAATTTACATCGAATTAAAGATAAAAACTCTCATCTCACATCCCCGGTTATTCATCCACGACGATCTAATGAAGTTCATATACACAAACCAATATATCCATTACAGAAATGTGCAACCCCCAACTAACCGACATACTAGCAATTAGCGGAGGTTTACGAACACATCAAACACAACTAGAAACAATAAACAACATAAAACTGCGACTTCGAAACACCCGGTATTTACCACAGTAAAGAGTTTACAGTAAAATCAAAATTGGAAAAAACAAACAACACCAGAAGCCCTAAATTAAAGCCAAAAAGCAACACACCAAAAACGAAGCAATTCCACCATGTATGGGCCGAGGTCGCCGGAAAAAGAGGTGATGTCGCCGGCCCGTTTTTCGAGAAAGTGTCTCGTTTTTGTTTGGTGTTCTTTTCACTGTTCAAATAGCACTTTATACTTGTTTAAATAATTTTCAGAGCCTCTTTCAAAATCGACAGAAACTTGAACCTAGGCATCGATGTTTTCGGGTCGTTTCGGTTTCGTAGTTTAACTTGTTGTTTGAACTGTTAGCTATGGTTTAGTAGGCTCTGATACGACTGTAAGTCCATGTCACGCACCCCACGTGTTCGCGGGGAGGTGGAATATATGAAAAACAATTATCAAAGCTTCGTAACACGGACTTGAGCACATGGATCGTGTCTAAACCATTACTAGCAAACTACGGGAGGTTTAACTACTCTGATTCGAAGTTATACCTCACGTTACTTGTCTTTCGGGTCTTCATCGCTGTCCTCCACACCTTGTCAGCTTTATGGAACATGGGTACCTCAACGGCCTCCTCGAGTCAAAGACGATCCACCCGAGAGTCTATAGTCCGAGCTCCTATCTCGAATCTGAGATAACTACGGCTTCTAGTTTGCTAATCTAGAAGTCCTAGAGGGTGTAGAGTATTTAGATAGATTACTTAGTCACTTTAAACCCTAGAATTTTCAACTCATGAGAGCTTTTAGGATTTGAGGAAGAAGATGAAGACTTGAGGAGAGAAAAGTGTTTTGTGATAATGAAATGAATAATACTCATGCTAGAATAATATGAAGCATGATAATATCTCTCTTGATAATATCAAGATAATATCTAGCATGCTTCATTTAATTCTAAGGGTGGATCACCTCATTAGTCATTAGGCATTTAATGTAAACATACACCTCATCCTCCACCTCATTTAGTTTAAATACTAAAAGGAAATAAACAAAAATGTGTCACCTTCTTCTAGAAGCTTCCCGAGAAATTATGAGACTGCCCCTCCCATCCGTTTTTCTGAAAAACACGGATAATATTTGACTGAATAAATCCATCTGTATAATACTAGAATCTGGCTTAAACCAAAGCCCGCTAGTATTATCTGCCCGATCATAGTAGTGCACAAATGTTCGTAAGTGATCGCGGCCCTGCCGTAAAACCATACGGCATCTACACCTTTTGCCCGGTGCAGGGAAACTCTCTATGTGGGACTCTAAAGACTCGACACTACGCTGGCAGTGGATTAGACCACAGGCCGCAAGCGGTACTAGCTGTACGTAACGGTCCCGTGGTAGATGTCAATAAGAAGGTCGGTGAGGAAACCCATCCGAACTCCTACCGAGCCTGATGTGACAATCTCCATACAGTCCGGTCTGTTCGTCTAGGACTATCGCATATCGGGCCTAGGGGGCGGTAAACGTCAGACCCCTAATAGCGGTATAAGTCATATCGGAGTGAAGCCTATTACACCTTGAGAAACTACTGGAACCTACCAGTAAATCTCGCTTGCCCAGGCCAGGGACTTTGCGTAATGGCTCTCCATACACAGCGCGATATCAACCCTCAATACCGGGAGAGATGAATCCTGTCTAACCGCCACTGCCTCCAAGTGCTTCAGGACTGCACCCAACTACTACCTGTTTGCATGACTCCTTTGAGCCGTGGTAGGGTAATAATCTAAGTACAGTAGTAACACACCCGAGGCGAAGTAGCAATTTCAAGTCGATGGACTAAGCTGTACTCATGTCACCTAGGAACTGCTATCTGACGATGGGTATAGAACCAACCTGTAGTTCCCAGCGAGTCCTGTCCGGTGTACCCGTAACCTAACGAGCACCTGCATACCATCTCCAATACGACGTACTGATGGCTGTGGGACAGACCATCTCCCCAGCTGGGATGAGAAGTGTATACACCAGTCTACTCCAGAATATCGATGCCCCGTCTCGATAATCCTACGACCAGGAACCTGTCTAGGTTGTGCTTATAGACTACCCAGCCCTCACTAGTGTGACTGCCATCACAACGCTGGTAATCAAGCAAAGATCCTAATGGCTTTATTAATATGTATAAGCGATATGTTAAAAGAAACACATGCACATATTAAAGTAGAAACAAACCAAGCAGCATACTACCATTTTTAGCAAGATTGTCAATACAACTGTGAATATCCCAAGCTTCCATTAACTAATATACAAACTAGTATGATACAATAATGGCCTCTAGGGAATAAACACTAAGAAAAACTTGTTGTAGCCCTTCGTCATTTCAGATAAGGACTATTCAGTATTCATACTACGTTTGTTGACCTTGTCAAGGCATAGTGTACGTTAGCTAATTAGTGCTTATCTGGTAAAGCATGAGATGCGATTGGATTAGGGTAGTCGTACGGCCTTTTTGACCTTGTCAAGGGTCGTACGGGTGGGTTTAATTCAATCATGAAATGTACGGGTTGAACTTGACTTGCGATTTATGGCTTGTTGACCTTGTCAAGGTCATAGATCTCTTGGGGTAAAAGTATTGTCGGGAATTTCAAGTGTTGAAATTTTTAATGAAATTTCAAACCTTCTATGAGATAGTTAGATCCCGATATCCACTGCGAGTAAGAGTTACTCCTGAGAGAGTTTTACACATCACAATTAGCTGATCAAGTAGGTGTCTAGAAAGGTGTTAACGGGGTTAAGCCTCTGGGAAAATGAGGTTTATTTTAATTAGATCCATGAGAAAGCACGGGGAACCTCCCTCAAAGTACCAACACTAGCCTGGCTGAAAGATTGGCGAACTTGTAAGGTGTAATTAATCCCGGCTAGTCTTACCTTTAGGGTTTGAAGGAAGATTTGATAAAAACAGTGGGAACCATCCTGATTAGATAAGATAATAACCAATCTAATCTTGTAAGAGGATACGCTAAGTGTTTTCTTCTCTTTCTCTCTCTCCAGGTAGCGACCATGTCAGGCCTTAATCAAGATAATAATATGGATGTATTGACTGAATCTGCTTGTTTTGCTGAGCAGGGGAACGTTGGTTCCTCTCCAACTTATTATTGTTATAAGTCCGAGAAGGAAATAGGAAAATATCCGGATTTCTATGCCACCCAAACGAAGAATGAGCATGTTGATGCATCTTCTTCGGGTGTGTTAGTTACCGAGAACTGTTTCTCAGTACACTCTACATCCTGGGTATTAGATAGCAAATCGGGATCCCACATACGTAATATGTTGCATGGGCTAAGGAAAGGTAGAGAACTAGGAATAGGTGACCATTCTCTAAAAGTAGGGAATGGTGCAAGTGTTGCAGCCAAAGCATTTGGTGAATATCACCTCGTATTACCAAAAGGCAATACTTTGATCTTGAACGATTGTTATTACGTGCCCTCTAAGATATGCAATTTAATATCAATTTCTTTATTAGATAAAGAAGGATATAAGTTTGTAGTAGAGAATAATATTATGAACATTTACCTAAATCAAGTGTTGATTGGTTTGGTGCGTTATGTAACGGTTTATACGTTCTGAATCAAAACACAGTTCTTAACGTACAAAACACACACAAGAGAAAGAGTTCAGAAATGAACGAATCCTTCTTGTGGTATTGTAGACTAGGTAATATCAATACGACATGACTAGCTAAGTTACATAAGGATGGATATTTGAATCCGTTCGAATTATCATCTTATGAAACTTTCCAGTCATGTCTCAAAGGAAAGATGACCAAAACTCCGTTTACTGGACACGGAGAAAAAGTTACAGAACACTTGGGACTGATACATAGTGATGTATGTGGTCCCATGTCTACACATGCCAGGAATGGTTCCTCATACCTCATTACATTCACTGATGATCTCTCAAGATACGGATATGTGTTCCTGTTGAAACACAAGTCTGAAGCTTTTGAGAAATTCAAAGAATATAAGCATGAAGTCGAGAACCAGACGAGTAAAAGTACTAAAATCTATCGATCTGATCGAGGAGGAGAATACTTGAGCAATGAATTCATGGACTATTTAAAAGAGACTGGGATTCTCTCTCAGCTTACTCCTCCATATACAACACAGCACAACGGTGTATGCGAGCAGAGGAATCGCACCCTATTAGATATGGTGCGCTCTATTATGCACTGCTGAGTTGCCTATTTCCTTTTGGGGTTATGCGCTTGAGACGGCAGCATACCTATTGAATCAAGTTCCATCTAAATCTGTACCTACCATACCATATGAGATATGGAGCGGGAAGAAACCATATCTTAAACGAGTTAAGATATGGGGTTGTCCGGCTTATGTCAAAAGGCAAAATCCGGACAAACTCGAGGCACGATCAGTTCTTTGCAAGTTTATGGGATATCCAAAGAATTCATATAGATATATTTTTTACCATAGTGAGGAACAAAAGGTGTTTTTTGCTCAACATACCACCTTTTTAGAAAAGGAATTTCTTGTAAAAGAAATTAGTGGCAAAGAGGTAGAACTGGAAGAAGTTCCAGCTACACAAACTACAACTGAAGATTTAGTAGAACCATAGGATTTGATAGTTCCTAATGAATCTCAACCTCTCCACCGATCTAGGAGGGTTCCTCATCCACCTGAGAGATACTACGGTTTTCTCATTGATGGTGGGAGCGAGGATTGCATCATGGAAGATGATGACCCAACTAGCTTCGAGCAGGCCATCACGAGTGTGGACTCTGTGAAATGGCTGGATGCAATGCAATCTGAGATGGAATTCATGTACACCAACAAAGTTGTAACGTTTTAGAAATCGTTATGTGAATTTTTCCGTTTTAGGGTAAAATTGTCGGTATTTTCCGTTTTAACCCGACCGTGATCAAACGTCCATATAGACTGGCCAGCACCTAGTTTAGCTAAAATAAAGCTAGTGTGCGAGCTTTGGGAGTATATGGGAAGTTTTGGTTCAGATAGAATTTTTCCCAATTTAAATATTATTTTAATGTGGTATTTACATTTTGGGTTTGGGAAAATTCTCCAAAATTTGTATCTTTTCAAACAAATCAAGTTTAAGTAAAACCAAACCCTACTTATAATATCTAGATCTTTGTGTTGACTAAGGGATTAAGTTTTAAAAGAAAAGAAAAGAATTGGAGAGGTGGCATGTGCATGCATATGCATTTTTGTGCATTTATTGCAAGATTTAACTAGAACAATCCACACAAATCCCTCACCTTCCTCTCTTGGCCGACTTCCTCTTTCTTTCTTCTGCCCTTGATCAATTCTTTTCCTTTTGCAATAATTCCAAATCAATAAATCTCCAAAATTCCCAAAATAAATCACAAAAATACATCAAGTCTTGCTTTTTGCCTCTTTGATCACTTGGAGCTAGGAAAGCTAGGATTTTTGAGTTCTTGAGGATAGGTAATGATCCCTATCTGTTCTTTATTTAGTTTTTGTGTTGTATAGAATTTTAGTTTCAGTTTAGATAGTGTAAAGCTAAGTTTTGTGCATAATATCGTATTTTTAGTGTCGATTTGTGATATTTGTGACCTGTTGTGACCCCGAGATTTTACTAGAAAACCAAACAATGTTGTTGTGTTGTACCAGTGACCATAGGCCTTCGCCTGGAGCATGAACCCAAGGAGCTCGGACTCGGTCGGCGACGACTCGAAGGGGATCCGGCGACCCCGGCCGTGGGTTTGAGTTGGGTTTTGGGTTTTTGAGGATAGCTCTCTGCTTTGGTTTAGGTATGTTTGGTTTTGTTTAGTTGTTGAGTTTTCTCTGTATGTGAAATCTGGGATCACATAGGTAGTTTCTAGTGATACGACTACGCGCGATATGTTATCCGATACGGTCCGTGCACTTTGTGCTAGTTTTGCTCTTGGGTTAGTTTCGTCATGTCGCTACATACGTTAGCCACAATATGAATACTTGGGAGTAGGTTTGGAGTTGGTGTGTCGGTAAAACGTAGTTTGTACGTATTTTTGGTCATTTACTAATATATACTTGTGTTATCGTTGTGTTGTTTTAGGTTCGCAGGAGGGAACTTCGGACGCTGCGAAGAAGGGGAAACAGGTGGTTGGCTTTACTTAGCCAGGACGGTTGGTGAGTAGATTTAACATCTACAGGGGAATCGCCCGCATGGCGTTATGCTTCTGGGCTAGAATTGTTATGTTTTGTCGCATATTCTATTGCATATATAGAGTTGCGCATACACATTACAACTTGGTTATTGTTGTGCTTGGACTAGTATCCTTAGGATACTGCACTGTTATTGACGGCTTATGTTGCTCGAGCACTGATTGTATGCCACACACACCGTCAATAATTGCCATGACACGTGCAACACCCTTATAGATATGATATTGTTTCGTTAGGAACATTAAGATATTGATTCATATTTCCTTGTGCGTATGACTTATAGCATACTTATATACCTACATGCTTACGCATATACCCTGACATGCTTACATGCTAGTTACCCATATACCTATATGGTATTGTACCATTGTGATAGGTATATACACATATGAGACATAGCTACATGTACATCTAGCATACATACATACATATACCTGGAGGGTATTATGGATAGGTATAGACACATACCTTGCTACAGCTACTTTGACATCATACATACTTACATATGGACACACATATCTTACTATACCGACATGGTTACGCATACCTTGTTATAGATACATGTTCACATGTCTATGATGTTGCATCTGATTTCAGGGAAATCAGGAACCGCGTGATATATTTAGTAACTTGTTGCAGTTAAATAGCTGTTTTTCTTTATATTCTCATATTTCTGTTTCATGTTGCATATATTACATTCATGGATTTCATATGATGTTCTGATATTTTTACTCCTATGTATATATAATAGTGGAATGGGACACTGTTATATATGCCTATACACATATATTAGAGGAATGAGATGATAATATCTGTGTATTGATTCATGCATTTATACGTATTCACTACTTGATGTTTTCTGGATTTGAGGACCGTGGTGGTTTCATAGAATTATGCAAGTATTCTTATTCTTTACTTGATATTGGATGGATCCACTTGAGATTTGTTTTATACCGATACGGGGATCGAGAGTGTCGGTGTTTGGCACTTGAGATTCGAGGACGTATAATAACGATACGGGGATCGAGAGTGTCGGTGTTTGGCACTTAAGATTCGACGACGTATAATACCGATACGGGGATCGAGAGTGTCGGTGTTTGGCACTTAAGATTTGAGGACGTATAAACATGTATTTATGTGTCGATACTAGACACTTGTTTCATAATGTTTTTGGGGGTTGATACTGTACATTCCCCTTATGTGAAACTTACTTGATACTGATATGGTACATACAGGATATGTGAGATATACTGATATTGGATATACCGGATATGTGAGATATTCTAATGTTGTACATACAGGATATGTGAGATATACTGATATTGGATATACCAGATATGTGAGATATACTGATGTTGTACATACAGGATATATGAGATCTACCTGATATGAGGGCCAATTTAGGGGCTGATTTGTGGAAATTGGGAATTTGATTGTCTTGTTGGATTTTGGTCCTACCACAAGGTTAGGATTTCCGTGGGAATGACATGCTTTATTCCATACTCCACATTTATTGTTTATGCACTGCTTCATGTATTAGTTGTACCGGATAGAGTACTTTCCATGACTATTGCATTTACATACTATTATATGCATTGTTCGTGTATTATTTGTACCTGATAGATTACCTTACATGATTATCGCATATGGATTGTCATATTATTGCTTCATGTATTAGTAGTACCTGCTAGTGTACCTTTCATGACTGATGCATTACATATGAGCATTTACTGCTGATAGTTTGCATATGTTAGATTCGCGCTGTACGTGCATACTTGCGATTACCTGCATATGTTATTTACTATTCACGAGTTGGCAACTCACCCCCGTTGTGCCATAGTGTTTTGCAGGTGTTCCTCGGGATAGTCAGAGGCAGGGCTATTTCCATCCATCGTATCATCTTTTGCTGCGGATACCGCTTCGCCTGACAGTGTGCAGTTTTGTTTAGGTAGGTTTTGCAGTTATCCGATATTGCTTGTTGTATATTAGTTGTATCCTGTACATTCCATCTACCATTATCTTGTATGACTTAGAGACTTGATGTGAGGACGATATTGTATATCATTTTGTGACTTGGAGGTTTTTATGCAATTTTATTTATATCGTCTCTTTCTTCGCTACGGCGCCGTATATCTGTATGGTGGTTGTTTTCCGCCATTGGGCATGGATTTTGGTCCCGTTTGGGATGCTTCTACTTATATATTGTTGTACCCGTTTTTGGGGGCTTGTGGAACAAAGGAGGTGCTGCCAAAATTTTAAAGAATAAAAGTTGGACTTTAAAGAATTTGGTTTGAGATTTTTAAAGTTTCAGAAATGTTCTTTTTCTTACTACTTTTGATGGTTTAGATTGCTGGGTTTTCGGCTTACTTAAATTACGTTACGCCTGTAGACGTTGCGTAGTTTATGGACCGTCACGTGCCAATTTCGGGTCATGAAAAAAGTATGGACTTTGGAAGTTGCTCCCAAACGGGTAAAACCCATTGGGAGCAAATGGATCTTTAAGAAGAAACTTGGTGTAGATGGAAAAGTTGAGACTTTAAAGGCTAGACTTGTTGCAAAAGATTTTCGTCAACAACCAGGTGTGGATTATGATGAAACCTTTTCTCCAGCGGCTATGCTTAAGTCCATCCAGATCCTACTTTCCATCGCTGCATACCATGACTACGAAATCTGGCAAATGGATGTTAAGATCACCTTTCTAAATGGTGATTTAGAAGAGAGCGTGTACATGACTCACCCAGAGGGCTTCATGGACAGTGGGAGCAGCGGGAAGGTGTGCAAGCTGCTTAAATCCACCTACAGGTTAAAGCAGGCATCGCGGAGTTGGAACATCTGTTTTGATATGGTAGTCAATGAGTTTGACTTCATAAAAAACGTAGATGAACCTTGTATGTACAAGAAGGTGCCAGAGATTAAGGTTTTCTTCCCGTATTGTATGTGGATGACATACTCTTGATAGGAAATGATGTTCCTATGCTGCACTCGGTCAAGCTCTTCTTATCACAAAGATTCTCAATGAAAGATCTAGGTGATGCCTCCTACATCTTGGGGATTAAGATCTATAGAGATAGATTTAAACGGATAATGGGATTGTCCCAATCCAGGTACATTGACACCATACAAAAGAGGTTTAGTATGGAAGATTCCAAGCATGGGAATTTACCCACGATCACAGGACTCACTCTCTCCAAAGAGATGTCTCCTAAGACTGATTTAGATAGAGCTCGCATGTAAGGGATACCCTATGCTTCGACAGTAGGCTCTATTATGTACGTGATGTTATGTACCAGACCTGATGTAGCATACTCACCAAGTGTACTGAGTAGGTATCAAGCAGATCCAGAAGAGAGTCACTGGACAGCTGTGAAAAACCTTCTCAAGTACTTGAGAAGGACTAAAGAGATGTTCTTAGTGTATGGTAACGGTGAACTTTCAAGTGGAGTCCTTTACCGATTTGAGCTTCCAGAGTGATAAGGACGACTCTAAGTCGATCTCAGGATTTTTCTTTATCCTCAATGTAGGGGCGGTTTGTTGGAAGAGTTCCAAACAGGAAACCGTGGAAGATTCGGCGATGGAGGCTGAATACATCGCTGCCAACGATGCTGCCAAAGAGGCTGTCTGGATGAAGAAGTTCATAAACGAAAATGGTGTGGTTCCGTCGAACGAGCATCCAATACCTTTATATTATGATAACAATGGAGTAGTGGCTTTGGCCAAGGAACCCAGATCCCATCAACGATCCAGGCATATTTTAAGGCGGCATCACCTGATCCGGGAGATAGTTGATCGTCGGGAGATCGAGGTCAGGAGAGTTGACACGAAGGACAACACAGCGGATCCACTCAATAAGGCCATACCCTAGATACAATTTGAGAGACTCTTCGGGATGTTGGGTATGAGATACTACAACTGGCCTTAGTGCAAGTGGGAGATTGTAGTTATATGTATGCCCCAGAGGCCATTATTGTACATATGATTTATATTATAGTGGATGCTTAGAAATATATAGAGGACTTTCTTGCTCGACATGATAGTATGCTATCTGGTTGCTCTTTGTCTTAACATGTAGATTTGTATTGTGATACTTTCTTGCTCTCACATGTTGATAAAGCCCTTAGGATGTGTACTTGATTACGAGGACTATGATAGAGATCATACTAATGGGGCCAGGGTAGTCCATAAGTAAATCCTTTAATAGTTCCTAGTCGAGGGTGTATCGAGACAGGGCATCGATACTCCAGCGTAGACTAGCTATACGCTTCATGACCTATATAATGGGCGATGGATGATCCAACATCCATTGGTGTTTGACATCAAAGATGGTATGCGGGTGCTCAGTGGAGACTGGGTACACTGAACAGACTCACTGAGAACTCCTATATGGTATTATACCTATTGTCAGATAGTAGTTCTCTGGTGACACTAGTATAGGTTAGTCTGTAGAACCGAGATCGTCATAGAGTCTTGTGCGATTCCCACTATGATTTGATTTCCACCTTACCCGTTCAAGAGAACATGCAAAGCGGTGGCTTTTGGGTACAGTCCCGAATCACATGGAGGCAATGAGCGATAGGAGGGGATTCATCTCTCCCGGTATTGGGGGTTGATATTGCGCTGTGCTCGATTGGCTATAACAGGAAGTCCCTGGCCAGGGCTGATACGGAGATTTACTGGTAAGTGTTATCAGTAGTTTCTCGACCCGTTATGAGCCTCACATCGGCATGACTTATCGGTTACCGGGGTTTGACGTTTACCATCCCTAGACTAGATATGCGACATATTGGACGAAGAGACTGTACTGTACGGTAGTGTTACTGACAGGCTTTACAGGAGTTAAAGAGGAATTGCTTGTTAATCTTCTGATCGCTCAATACCCGGATAGCCGTTACGTCCAGCTAGTACCGCTGACGGCTTGTGGGTGCTTGATATGATCATCACCTACTGCCGGCGTATTGACGAGTCTTTAGAGTCTTACACAGAGTTTACTGGCTCAGGCAAAATAAAGTAGGAGCACATATGCGATATGTGCATGACCGAGATTAATACGAGTATGTGATACCGTATTCTATTCTCGCGATTTTTGATATCGGTCGGTTATATGAGATATAGCCGGGTTATCGAATCAAGTGTTGATTCAATAAGTTGATACAAATAATATTAGTCGGTCATATGAGATATAACCGGATTATTAAATCAAGTGTTGATTTAATGATTTAATGTATAATTATATATTTGATATATTAATTTACATTAACTAATATTATCTCACTTAAGCATTTCTTTTCTTACTTATGCATTTAATATATATGTGATATATATTAATTGTATTTCTTTTTGTGTCATGCTTGATGCCACATGCTACATGGGTATATGAGACATACACCATGCTAATGATAATGTAGGATTTATTTATTTGGAGTAAATCAAATATTAGTTGGAAATTAGTTACATGGGTTAGCTTAGTGGGAGCCTGTAGAACCATTGATTTAGTCCACTAGTTTTATCTTGCACTAGATATTTATTAACCCAACCATTATCTAAATTTATGGTTAAGTCTCTACATGAGTTATATGAGATATTTCTCACCCATTGCCATTTACTCTCTCATCCATTATTTTCTTCATCTTCATCTTGCTCATGAGAGAGCTCTCTAGGTTTTTGAGAGGAGAAGAAAAAGAGTGAGAAAATTAATTCTAAAGTGAGCAAAATTCCTACTTCATCATCCTCTACTAGATTAGCCATTTAGTTTAGAGTGTTAGCTTCACTAATCCCTAATTAGTGAAGAGGTCGTTTGGGTTAGTGTCTCCTCGACGTAGATCATGTTCGGCATCGAAGACTTCGTACAAGCTCGTTCCTTTCATCTTGTAGAGCCATTCGTATGTCCGGAAAATCATTACTTGGAGTGAAGGGACTACTACACGGAGCTATTAAAGTGAAAGACCAGTTTACAAAGGTTGTATTCCATAGTCACTTAGTTGCAAAGTTGTTTACATGTTGTATTGTCTAAATCTCTAGTTAACATTCTAGGGTTAGGATTGTTTAGCATGGCAAAATTTTGAAAATGGCATGGACGATACCTCTCGAACCCTTGCTGTCGTGCTTAACATTCCTACACATCTCGGTCCGTTATCGGCATGTTTGAGGCGAAGTTTTAGTTTAAGGACATCTCGGTCCGTTGTTAGTTTGGGGACATCTCGGTCCATTATCGCCATGTTTGAGGCGAAGTTTTAGTTTAAGAACATCTCGGTCCGTTGTTACTTTAGGGACATCTCGATCTATTATCTCCATGTTTGAGGCGAAGTTTTAGTTTAAGGACATATCGGTCCATTGTTAGTTTAGGGAAATCTCGGTACGTTATCGCCATGTTTGAGGCTGATTGTTAGCTTAAGGACTTCTCGGTCCATTATCGCCGTATTTGGGACGACGCACTAGTTTAGGGACGTTTCAGTCCTATTATCACCATGCTTGAAACGACGCACTAGTTTATGGACGTTTCAGTCTATTATCGCCGTGTTTAAGGCAACGCGTTGTGTTTGAGGCAACGCACTAGTTTAGGGACATTTCGGTGAAATATCACCGTGTTTGAAGCAATGTGTCGTGTTTGAGGTGACGCACTAGTTTAGGGACGTTTCAGTCCATTATCGCCGTGTTTGAGATGACACACTAGTTTAGGGTCGTATCGGTCCATTATTTATCATTCGGTCGAGGAGTTGCATAACTCATCCCTTCCAACTCTTGTTTGCTGAGGCGTTACTGCGTGTCCTTTGTTTGCATGGACGTTTCACACCTTAAGCTATTTTCACCCTCTTGGACTGCTTCTTTTATTACTACGGTAATCTGGTAGTTTTTGCGGGAAATACCGGGCATTTTACACGGCACTTGCCCCCTATTCATCAATGTCGCTTTTCTGACGCTGACGAAGTATCTTCACATACGAAGGAACGAGATATCACATCACTTCTTCTGCTGAGTTTTCTTCTTCCTTGGAAGAATGAACTTAACTTGGGTGCTTTTCCCCTCATCGTCTGATGGATTTCATATCCTTCCTATGGTTTTTGGTTCAAGTGGGATATTCCACTTGATTGCAGGACCCGATCATAGGTCCCTTTATATCCTTTCTGTTCTTTGAGAAGAAAGGACCATCTCATGTAGAGATTCTTCCGCCAGCGAGGAATATGCCCCTGTGCATATTTCGGGGGGGAGTGAGTACCCACGCCGTTGCTATTTTGACAACAGGTTGCTTCAGAACCGTTCATTTTTGTTGAGCGTTGGTGACAAACGCCACCTTGCAATTGCTTTTCATATACTTTCATCGGAAGAGGAAGCATCTTGACCCTTCAGGTCCAATCGAGCCATTTTATCCATGAGCTCTTAGAAAGTTGCCGGCTTGAAGAGGGCTATATACGAGAACACCTTTGAATTTGGGTCAAGGGCGGCGATAAACATTCCCACGGCTGCGGCTTCTTCGATGCGTTGCTCGCATTTTGACCAGAGATTTCGCCATCGGATAACATATTGAACCCATGTCTCGTTCAGTCCAACCCTTTCGTTGACCAATGCCGCCACGGTAGTGCGTTTATCTGCACAAGTGAATCTTTGACAGAATAGCTTATCTATCTCGTCGAAGGTCATCACAGAATCAATTGATAGTTCCGCATACCATTCGAATGTGATGCCCGCCAGACTACTGACGAACTGTCGGAGGAGCAGTATATCATTTCCTCCAGTGTCGTGACACATGGATTTAAAATGCGCGATGTGCTGGCGAGGATTCCTATTTCCTTTATGGAACGTCGGAAGTGTGTACTCTGGCGGGTACTGTATTTGATCGTAGCACGCTAGATACGGTCGACCAGTCTTGATCGATCTATTTGCAGTATCACTGGCATAGTGAGTTTTGATTTGCTGAGCTATATATTCGTCCATTTTTTCTTTTGGAATCATTTCCTCTTCGGCCGTTGATGAGGCTTGCAGAGAATTTGCAATGTCACCCTTATGTTTGAGAGCGACTACCTGTGGTTCATCTGCCAGTGGTTCCGATTGAATCATCATTCCAACCATATTCTGGATCAGAAGGGCCATCTAGGCCATTTCAGCGGACATCCCTTCCGCTTCTTCACCTCTCTTTTTGAGAGCGCGCTTTAGGAAATCAATATCTAACTCCTTCCCTGCTCTTTCTTTGAGTGTACCCTTAGTATTTTCCTTAGGTGATGGATTAGCGAGTGCTGCCACCTGAGCGAGCATCTCCTGCAGGTTTTCACATTGCAGTTGAACTTTTGTCAGGGACCGAGTTTGAGGTCGGTGACTAGTAGATGCTTGAACTTCATCTTTGGAGTTCACCATGCAGACTGTATGAACTGCTATGCCCCCAGGCTTTAGGTGTTTGGAGTTTTGGCCTTTGGAGTTTGCCTCGGGCACTTGAGCTTTATTAAGGCTCTCTTTTTTGTGAGAAGAATTTTTGGTTTTGGGAGGAACCGTTGTAGCAGGAACCGCCTTAGGATGATTCCCCTTGTATTTCAAAGGGGATTTGTCAGAATTTGGCTGACGTTTAGGGGAAGTTCCACAGACGACGACTGAGTCCTTCACCTGCTTCCACACCTTATATATAGATGATGAATGTTCTTTTGGGGAGCGAACTGCCTTCTGCTCGCATTGAATCTCCACAGGATGCGGAGATTTATTCAATATTGCAGTGGGAACCCTTCACAATAGTTCGAACCTGTTCCCGGTTGGAACAAAAGCATTCACACTAGGGTTGAAACGGGACCATACGGAGAACTGCCCCCAGCTTGTTTTGTATGACGCCGATATCGATGTCGACCGTTTCTTACGGCCAGAATTTGATTAGCCTAAGAATTTTGTTGAGCCTGCCCCCTTTTTCTTCGAGAGCTTGAGTACACTTCCCCCTGCGTCGACCATGACCTTTGGGAGGTACTATTTTTTTGGAGATCGATTCCGTCGGCAAAACAGAAACTTGAGGCGCCAGCCTGTGGAAGACAGACTTCTTCTGGGATACCTCCTTTGGTGTTGAGGTACCGAAGGTGGGAGATAGGAGCATAGACCCAAAGAGAAACCCATTGATTTCTCAAAGAACTGGATAAAAAAGATTTGAGGCTGCAAGTGGCCCATACTTGACTCCGTCAGATGTGACAGAGCCTGAGTTGCGGTGAGTGGAATCAAACGCCATTCTACAAAGAGATGAAACGCCAGCTTCAGTATCTCATCACCCAAGGGCAACTACAAACATATATACCGCGATTATTTGATCACGGAAAAACACGACACATGAAGTGTAGAGTGGAAAGAGGAAAAAGTCCCACCGGGCGTGCCAGAATCAGTTGACCGACGAAAACAGAGACAAACTGGGATAGATTTTCTTGCCTAAATTTGGGGGCAGATACTATTTGGATTTATCTGTCCACCTCTCCGAAGATACCAAGTCGATTTATGGCACCATATATTGGAGGTTTGGACAGACACGACCGTTGTAGCAGACTTTATCAGATTCCCCCTCATTTTATGAGGGGTTTTTGATTGTGGGGACCCTCTTCCCTGCAGGCGCAAGCCTCTGTAGTTAATTACGTTACCGCATTTCGATAACCACTTTCTTCTGCTCCAAAAGTTCACTTTGTGTCATGTGTTTTTTTTTTTGTTTTGGTTGCCCGTGGATTGTATACGGAGACTAGTTTATGTCGTCGCCCGCAGGGCGCGGATTAGTCCAAATCCGTATATTTGAGATTTGTGTTTAGTTCAAGAATTTTGCTTGACGGGGCCCACGTTGGTAGCTAGGTTTGCCAGTGGGAATGAACTTAGGACGCAAATCTCATATTTGTGAGGTCCATCGGTTCATGGGATATTTATATTTGATCTAAGGATCATTAGCCATATTTGAGACAAAGATCGACTTATGAGCATTGAGCATATGTTGACCGGACGTGCCAGAATCTATTGGCCGCCGAAAACAGAGACAAAATAGGATAGATCGTATTGCCTGAATTTGGGGGTAGATACTATTTGGATTTATCCGTCCACCTCTCCGAAGGTACCAAGTTAATTTATGGCACCATATATCGGAGGTTTGGACAGACGCGATCATTGTAGTAAACTTTATCTGATTCCCCCACATTTTATGTGGATTTTTTTTATTGTGGGGACGCCCTTCCTTGCATGCGTAAACCCCTGCAGTTAATTACGTTACCACATTGCGATAACCACTTTCTCCTGCTCCAGAAGTTCACTTCTTGTCGTGTTTGATTTTGTTTCTTTTGGATGCTCGTGGATTGTATACAGAGACTATTTTATGTCGTCGCATATAGGGCGTGGATTAGTCCAAATCCGTATATTTGAGATTTGGGTTTAGCTCAAGAATTTTGCTTGACGGGGCCATGTTGGTTAGCCTAGTTTGCCAACGGGGATGAACTTAGGAGGCATATCTCACATTTGTGAGGTCCATCGGTTCATGGGATATTTAGGTTTGATCTAAGAATCATTAGCCATATTTGAGACTAAGATTGACTTATGAGCAGAGAGCATATGTGCTCAACTGATCATTAAATGATATATGAATAGCCCATGGATAGTATACGGTAGTCATTATGGAGACAGTTCGCAAGGCAAAACATATTAGTTTAGGGACGTCGCAGTCCAACATTCCCTGTTTGGGACGAATGTTAGTTTAAGGACATTTCGGTCCATTATCATCGTATTTGGGGCGAATATTAGTTTAAGGACATTTCGGCCATTATCGTCGTATTTGGGGCGAATATTAGTTTAAGGACATTTCGGTCCATCATTCCCATGTGTGCACGTGTATTTGTTACGTGGTGGAGTGAACGATGGTGACATAGAATGCAACCAATTCGAAGTACGGTCCGATTTGAGGTTTGCATGTCAATTTGGAAGTGCATCAATGTGGGATAGAGCATTCCCTATCTTGATGAAGTTTTACATCAATTTGGGACGAGAGAAGAGTTGTTGGTTGTCAGGACCCGCCACTTCTCTGAAGATGTTGAAGAATTACAACGATATATATCAGAGGTGTGGAGAGATGTACCCTTAAACCAAATCCTGTATTTTAGGAGAAAAAGGGTTGTGGTGGACGTAAAAATCGTTAGTCATATTTAAGACTAAGATTACCTTAGGAGATATGGGATGAATATCATTTTGGATATCATTAATGAAAGATCATCAGTTATGTTTGAGACTAAGATCAATTTGGATATCATGAGCATATAGGCTCGGTTGATTTAAAATCAATGAGATTTAATCTCAGAAAACTTAGCCAATTTGGCTCTCTATTTAATAGAAAAGATTTCTTGTTTGTTTAAAAAGATTAGGAAATATTGTCCTAAGATAGAATTTTATTCTATCATATGGATATCTTGTTAGTTTAACAAGATTAGAATTTTATTCTATCATATGAATATCTTGTTAGTTTAACAAGATTAGGAAAATATTTTCCTAAGATAGAATTTTATTCTATCAGATGATTTAAATGGTGATATTTTATAACCATTGGATTTTAAATCCAAGATTCTCTGTTAGGGAAAGATCTTTCCATATTAGAAAGATCAAGGAAAATATTTCCTAAATAGAATTTAATTCTATCATTTGATGATTTATTATCACCATTGGATTTTCAATCCAACGGCTCTGTTTAAAAAAGAATATCCCAGATTTAGGCAAATATCCCCATATAGAATTTAATTCTACCCTCTTCAATTTGGGCGTTGACGCTTACGTACTATGCATGAGGGCGCCGCCTAAGAATTTAATTCTTTTATAAGTAGTCACTTTCATGCTTTATACGTCGGTGCTCACGTGTGTTCTACGTGATGCGCCACTATAGAATTTAATCTTAACAGAGGCTGGCACTAGCGCTCACGTAGGAAACACGTGAGGCGCTCAAGGATTTAATCCTATCTGAGGCGATAGTTACATGCTTTGCATGTGGGTACACATGTTTAACATGTAGATCTTTCCCTTTATTTTTATAAGGGAACACCAAGCTCCGAGCCAAAATTTTTTTGCGGGAACGATCTTGAGGGCGAAGATGATGGCTGCCGATTCCAGATCTTGTGTTGGATAGTTGCACTCATGGACCTTTAACTGTCTTGATGCGAAAGCCACAACTTTTCCATGCAGGTGTAGAACACATCCTAATCCTTTACCGAACGCATCACATTACACATCGAATCCGTCAGATTGATATGGTATTATAAAATTAGGTGCAGAGGTTAACCTCGACTTAAGTTCTACAAAAACCTTCTCACATGCTTCTGGCCACACGAATGCTTCGTCTTTACGTGTGATCTTGGTCAGGGGTGCTGCGATCTTTGAGAATTCTTCGATGAAGCATCGGTAATATCCTGCTAAGCCCAAGAAAATTCTTATATCTTTCACCGTCTTTTGTGTCGCCATTCGCTGACACCTTAGCTGGATCCAACGAGATTCCTTCGTCTGAAAAAATATGTCTAAGAAATCCGACTTGATCTAGCTGAAAAAAACACTTGCTGTACTTGGCATAGAGCCGGTGTTGTCGTAATGTCTCCAGGACAATGCGTAAGTGCCCGGCGTGTTCTTTTCAATTCTTTGAATACACCAACATGTCGTCGATGAAGATAACAACAAACATGTCTAAGTACTCTCGGAAAACCTGGTTCATCAGGTTCATAAAGATGGCAGGTTCATTAGTCACTCCAAATGGCATTATGAGATATTCATATGGCCATAACGAGTCCTAAACGCCGTCTTCAGAATGTCGGACTCTTTGACCTTCTCCTGATGATATCCTGAATGAAGATCTAATTTTGAAAAGACACAAGATCCACTTAACTGATAGAAAAGGTTATCGATGCGCGGTAGTGGATACTTGTTCTTAATTGTTACTTCGTTCAAAGCTTGATAATCCACACGCTTCCTGTAGGAACCTTCCTTCTTCTTCACTTGTAACACCGGAGATCCCCAACTTGAAGTACTGGGTCGGATCCAACCTTTCTTCAGTAGTTCGTCCAACTAAATATGTATCTCCTTCAATCCCTCCGGACTTAATTGGTATGGAGCTTTGATTACAGGTTGTGCACCAAGTTGTAAATCAATACTAAATTCAAGAGCTCGATCGGGAGGCAAACCTGATATGTCTTCAGGGAACATATCCTCGAACTCTCGAACTACCTCAGGTTTTTCTTCTTCAGCTAGTAGAGGGAACATTTCTGCATTCTTTGGTTTAGCACGGTAGCTTCCTGGCTCTAAGGTTATGTCTCCGCTTTTGAAATAGAAAACTGGGTGATCTGGTATCTCAAATACTATCCTCCTTTGACGACAGTCAATGGTAGCATAAAATACTCCCAACTAATCCATTCCTAACACAACATTGAAATTTGGTATGTCCAATACTTTGAAATTTGCGTAGAATTCTCGACCACAAACTACAACTGGGCACTGATCATATCCCAAGGTTTCCTTCAAGAATTCATTCCCGAAACTGATATTCCATCTTGAAATGATTGGCTTCACAGAAATCGCATGCGTTCTCATAGAATCCTATAAGTCATGAGGGTCTTAAAGGGGGATTCTCCTTACGAGTCGTGAGGATCTTGTAAGTGTAATTTCTCCTTAGGTATCGTGGGGATCCCTAAGTGTGTTTCTCCCTTGTGAGTCGTAAGGATCTCACGTAGGTAGTTTCTCTATACAAGGTCGAGAGGACCTTGCAAGTGTCTTTTAACGAGATTGCGCCCTTTCGGGTTTTCACAAAACTCGCTGGTAGCCATGCTGTTTTTACTAACGGAGCCCTTTCGGGTTTTCATCCGTGCCCATCTCGTTTATGGGTGTACCATTTTTTTTACCACGTCAGCCTGGGGACACCGCGGTTTGTAGTAGTTTAACGACATTTCGGTCATTTGTTCATAGGTTCGAGATTTTTCGGGCAACGTACGATTACACAGCTAGATTTTCTCGCAAATCTTTGCATCTTTTGTGTCGGAGGTGGATTCCTTGAAGAGAGGGCTGAGGGCGATTTCTTCGTCAGAGTCGCTTCCAAAGATGATAACTTGCGATCCCTTAGTGTCGACTATGTGACAGTTGCCAGCAGCTCTTTGGCGCTCATCTGTCGTGCTTCTTTGTTCTCGATGAGCCCTGTACTTCACTCGTTGACCGTGTTGTCGGTGGGCAACATATCCCTGCCATCAGTTTTTAAAGGCTATGCACTCCTCGGTAGGGTATGCAATCCTCTGATGGTACAAGCAGAAGTTAGGATACATGTCCGCTTCATCAAGATGTATACCGCCAGGAGAATTTCCTTTGAAAGAGGGTAACTTCATTCCTATTGACAGGGCCCTAGCGAATCGTTTCCTTACTTTAAGCTTGCTTTTGCTGGCGATAGGGATGCTTCGATCCGATTGGGGTGCCTCGACCTTTTCATCCAGTCGTCGGCGTTTGGCTTTTTCGAATATAGCCAGTTCGCGCTCTCGATTGGCTTTGCTTTTCTGACGGGCTTCGTTCAGTAGCAAGTTGATCATCTCGTCAGACGGATCCAAGGGTTTAAGCTTCGATCCTGCCCCCATCTCTTTTATGCTGTCTTCTATCGCCGAGTGAGCTTCTTTGTTAATTAACACCGATTGAGAGATCATGTGGAAACTTGCCACATAGTCCTCAGATTCTTCTGACGAGTCATCCCCATCGTTATTGTCGTTATCTCCGCTCTCAAGGATATTGTTGAGAAATTCTTAGAGTGTGACCGGGGTCTGCGTCTTCTGGTTATATTCCTCCAGCGCGTCAATATGTTTTTGCAGACCCGTGCACTTGTCATCAAACTGTGCGGGCTTTTTGGTCTTCTTCTTTTTCTTCGAAGACTTTGACGGCTGGGCCTGAATGTTTTGTCCACCATCACTATTAACTCCCAATGTTGGGCGTGGTTTCAGCATCGCCTCGATGATCTCCGGCTATAGCGGGATTTTCCACCTGCTCGCCAGACAAGTTTGAAGATCTTTCAGCATTCTTTTCGTTTTTGCCGAAAGAACGACTTCCCGTGGAGCTTCCTTTATAAAAGAGCATGATATCCCCGGCATGTCCACCCTTTTAGGGGTGTGCTGTTGTGGCGGATTTACCTTCCAGTTTTCGGACAGTGCGAACTTGCCCTGTTGATACTGGTCTTCAACCCAATTTTAGAAGACGTAGCAATCTTTGATCGGATGGCTCAATACTTGGTTGTAGGGGCAGTAATTGGGATCGTTGACGTCGTTCGGTCGCTTTGGATGTCTCGACTCCGGTAGAGTGATGAGCCCATTGCGCACTTCCAGTTCAAACAGTTTCCTTGTTTTATCCCGGGGAAACGAGTAAAGACGTCTCAACTTCTCATCGAGAGATTGCCGCTTGTTGCTTTGGCGAACAACAGGTCTCGGGCCACTCGGTTGTTGTTGAGCGTTGGCGAAGAAGATTGCTTTCCCTTTGCCCTTTTCATTCCAAGGCTCCGACTTTGAAGAGGAAGGCCTATGGTCCATCTGGTCCATTTGGGCTAGCTTATCAATCAAGGCCTGGAAGATGGTCGGCTTGAAGAATATCATGAATTGGGATATGGTCGCCTGCGGATCGAGAGTTCCCACAAACATGCCTACTGCAGGAGCTTCTTCTAAGCGTTGTTCGTATTTCGACCATAAATTCCGCCACCGTATCACGTATTGTACCCACGTTTCGCCTGGCTTTACCTTAACATTGATCATGCGGTGATCGGGGTGCGCTCGCTAGTGCTTGCAAATCTCTGTGTAAACAGTAGCTCCATCTCTGCAAATGTTTTGACAGAGTCGTTCGGGAGTTCAGAGTACCATTCGAACACTGTCTCTGACAAGCTGCCGATGAACTAGCGAAAGTGGCAGTTTATCGTCACCCCCAGTGTTGCCACATAGAGCCCTGAACTGGGCGACATGCTGGTGGGGATTTCCCGTCCCTTTATATACATGGAACTTAGGAATCGTGTATCATGGCGGATACTTGATCTGATCGTACCATCCTGGATATTGTCGCCCAGTTCTGACGACTTGGTCAGTTGCTTCATTTGCTTGATGAGCCCGTATTTGCTGAGCTATATAATCATCCAGAGCGGCCTTAGAGATGGTCCTCCTCCTTGGCTGCTGAAAGAGCCGGAGGAGGGTTCGATGTCTCCCCTCTATCGTCTTCAATGATAATCGGGGGGTCTTCAGCTGGAGGCTTGTAACATCATCCCAGCCATATCTTGGAATAAAAGAGCCATTCGTTTGATGTTGGCTGCCTATTCCGCGGTCTCTTTTTCTTTCCTCTCGAGCATTATTTGGAGGAATTCAGCATCATTTTCTTGTTCCCGACGCTGCTCTGAGGTCGTTTCCAGGCATTCTTTTGGCCCTGTGAGTACGGCCATCTGCATCAACATTTCCTGGAGCTTCTGTTGTTGCTCCTGGGCATTTGTTACAGATCGCGTAAAGCCGATGACCTGTGGAGATACGACTATTCTCTTTTCCGGATGCCATATAGACAGTGTGCACCACCATGCCCCCAGACTTGGGGCGTTTAGATTCAGTGTCTTTGTGATTTGCCAAAGACGCAGGGATCTTCTCCGACCTCCTTCTTTTATGGGCGGTCGAAGTTGAGGGGGCCGTTGCAACGGGCACCCAGGTAGACGACACTTTTTATGGCATGACAGGATTGTCCTATTCTCGCCGCGCTTTCATCTTTTTCTGTTGGTGGGGATAGCTTTGATCAATCACGGAGTCTTAGACCTATTTCCAAACTTTTTAAATTTTAGAGAACAGCCGCTGAGGGGACTGCTCCAGCTTCACCATTCTGATCTTTTCAACGGGCGGAGGAGACTTTTTTAGCACGGCAGTTGGCGAATTCCTGCACACCCTGTTAAGCAGTTCAAAACTGTTCCCGGTTGGAACAGCAGGATCAACTTCCACCATTGGAGCCGGTGGAGTCAATCCAGAAAAGAATTTGCCCTCATCTTTCCTCACTCGGTGCCAGTGGCGACGTCGAGCATGTCGTGCGGCCAGGATCACCTCCGCTGTTGGATCATCTTTTCCGTGCCCCTTTTCTGATGAGAGTCTGCTGTTGGCGCCAGCCTATCAAGGACAGATGCTCGCTGAGAGGGGGTAGTCAGTCTTGTGAAGGCCGACTTTCGAATAGGGGAAACAGCTTTCATGACTTCACGTGGAGACGGAGCTGAAACGGCCAGTCTTGTGAAGACCGACCCCTTAGCAGGAGAAGCCGCCTTAGGGACTTCAGGAGTAGGAATGGCTATCCATTTTGGGATGACCTCTTCAGGAATTGCAAGCTTCTTCACAGGTCCGTTGGAGCTTTAGCCTAGTCTGCTGAAAACTGAGACGCTTGGTTTGGGCGACCCGTTAAGAGGGTCCGCAGTAGTGGTAAGCCGATCAAAGAACGACTTCTTTGGGGTTTCCTACAATGGCAGCGGGGCATTGAAGTTCATGGGTGGGAGCATGGTCCCGAAGAATAGCCCAGTGGTTGCCTGAGTCACCTGGTCCACCGGCATTGTAAAAAAGGTGGCCGCCTGAGACCCGTAGGTCACTCCTCCTGCGGGGACGGAGTAAGAGTTATAGATGGAGCAGTTAAAGGCCATTAATGTTCTCTTTTCTGCATGGGAGCAAAACCAAATCTTAGTACCTCGAATCCACAGGCATCCATAGCAAACCGTGATTCGTTCGCGAACACGACACACGAAGTGTGGAGCGGAAAGAGGAAAAGGTCCCACCGGGTATGCTAGAATCTGTTTCCCACCGAAACGCGGAGACGCGGCTGCGCGGGTCCGTCTCGCCTGAATTTCGGGGCAGATGCTAATTGGTGCTATCCGTCCACCTTTTTGAAGATGCCAAGTTGATTTATGACACCATGTATCGAAGGTTTAAACGGATGCGGCCGATGTAGCAGACTTCGTCAGATTCCCCCTCATTTGAGGGGTTTTTGATTGTGGGAACGCTCTTCCCTGCAGGCGCAAGACTCTGCAGTTAATTACTCTACCGCATCGTGGTAACCACTTTCCCCTTATCCAGATGGTCACTTCGTGTCGTGGGTGTTTGTTTTATTTTGGTTGCCCGTGGATTGTATACGGAGACTAATTTATGTTGTCGCCCGTAGGGCGTGGATTAGTCCAAATCCGTATTTTCTTAGATTTGGATTTGGGGTTGGGTTTAAGGATACGTTAGTCTCATTTGAGACTAAGATCAACTTAAACGTTTGTTAAGGATACGTTAGTCTAATTTTTTACTAAGATCAACTTAACAGTTTGTTAAGGACACGTTAGCCTAATTTTAGACTAAGGTCAACTTAACCATTTGTTAAGGATATGTTAGTCTAATTTTAGACTAAGATCTACTTAACAGGATCATTTAGATCCAACAAAAGAGCATTTAGGCTCTATTATTTAGTTTAGGGACATTGCGGTCGATTACCAGTTTAAGGATATGGTGGTCCAACGTTAGTTTAAGGACATCTCGGTCCAAGGTTAAGGACATCATAGTCCTTGAGTTTAAAGACCTCACAGTCAAGGTTAAGGACATCATAGTCCGTGAGTTTAAAGATCTCATAGTCAAGGTTAAAGACATCATAGTCCATGGGCTTAAGGACCCCACAGTCCAGGTTAAGGACATCATAGTCCATGAAATGTATGGTTGTCGGGACCCGTCACCTCTCTAAAGACGTTGAAGGATTACAACGACAAATATCAGAGGAGTTCAGAGATGTACCCTTGAACCAATTTTGGTTGGGAAATCTGTAGTCCAATTTGGGACTAAGATTAATTAATTAAATTATGAGCACATGGGCTCAGTTAAATCTGAACTGAGGACTTATGGCCAGTCTTGGGCTAAGTCCAGTCAAGTTAAAATGTTTAACATTTATTTTGGGCTGTTAAGCATTTGTTTGGGCTCAGCCCTTTTAATAATGCTGAGCATTGATTTAGAGTTCTGACAGTATTTTTGTCTTTTATTCAATCTGAGCATTCATCATAGCTCTAGGCTTATTAAAGAACAATTTATGTTCTACCCAAACGCACATAAAAGCATGTGGCGCACTTGGCACTAGCGCCAGTCGATGAGCGCAGTGCGCTGTGGTTGAAGTGCTAATGCGCTTAGGAAGCGCTAACGCACTTAGCGCTTTGCGCTAGATGAAGAGCGCTGATGCGCTTAGCACTTTGCACTAGATGTAGAGTGCTGATATGCTATAATTGAAGCGTTGAGGCGCTTGGCACTGGTGCCATATAATGAGCGCAAGCGCTTTTAATAATGCAGCACACACGTGAGGAGCACATGGCGCACTTAGCGCTGAGTGCTGGCCAGTGAGCGCAGTGCGCTGTTGTTTGAAGTGCTATGGCACTGCAGTGCTTCGCCCTAGATGAAGAGCACTAAGGAACTTTTAAATTAGGAGCGCTAAGGCTCTTCTTAGGTTAACTTTGCGCTCTGAAGATCATCTTCTTTTGATAAGAGATTTTGTCTCAAGATTCTAAGAACAAAGTTCTTAATTTACAGGAGATATTTCAATCTCTTTTTGATGAAAGGCTTTGCCTTTATGGATCTGTGATCCTAAGAGAATTGAATAATTCTCCCCCCCTTTATAATGAAATGTTCATAATCTCTTTTGTGAAAGAAAACTTTGTTTTATAGATCTATGATCTGTGAAAGAAGTAAATATTTCTGTTTATATTGAGACGATTTCGTCTTTCTATTCTTTTTACCTTAAAAAAGAATTGTCTTCTTTTGCCGAGCGCTTCTTCTTCTTCTTGAGATTTTCTCAAAGTTTATGGGGGTTCCTCTGTTTGAGACGTGAAGTCTCGAGGAATTTATATAGGGCAAGATGGTTTGTTCAATCAGTTAAGGAGATCTTTTCTCCAATTGATATGTCAAATTTCCCATCGTTGGATCTTTGATCCAAGGGCTTCTGTTTACAGAAGATAATCTTCTTGTTTTTTACCAAGATTGGGAAATCATTCCATGCAAAATTTATTCTGTGTTCGGTAATTTTATTCACCATTGGATCATTGATCAAACGGTGCTCTGATTTACCGAGCACAATTTTGTTATTTGGAAAGATTTTGAGAAATCTTTCCTTAACAGAATTTAATTTTGGTTAATTAATGATTTATCATCATAATTAGATTTTTGATCTAACGGTGGGGAGTTTTTATTTCTAGCGCTAGCGCGTATGCGCTCTGCCCATGGTGCGCTACTTGGAGCTCAGCGCTCTTAGCGTTTGCGCACACGTGCTTTGCAAGTGATGCGCTACTTGTAGCGCAGCGCATCTAGCGCTAGCGCCTATGCGCTTTGCATGGGGTGCGCTAGCTGTAGCGCAGCGCTTTTATAAAGCGCGTTTTTAATTCAAATTTTGAATTCTGAACAGAGCTTTGCTCTAATTGGGAAAACAGGCTATACCAATCAATCCGTGTCCTTCTGTCTTTAGCCACCATCCCAAGCTCTTCACGGCTTCTCCGATCTCGCTCGATCTCCGGTCTCCTCGTCGATGTGGCACCACTTCAAGGAATCTTTTTACGGGCTCCTGCTTCAAAACCAAAGCAACTCGGACATGAAGTTTGCTATCCGACATGTCCAAGGTGAAGTAGGGAATGTGTATGATCACTTTGTCTCAATACATCCATGGATTCTCAACTCATGAGAAGGATGGGTGGAGGTTCAAGAAGAAGCCATGGAGGAAGATGTGAGCTCAGAAGAAGAAGAAGTGAAATGGCTTATGTTGTGTGTGATATTTTGAGAGAGAGAGAGAGAGATAATGTCAATAATCAAACCCCCAAGCCTCTACTTGGTTACCCCTCTCTCTCCAAAAATATCCCCACTCATCATAATTAGCCCCAAAATCAATCCATGTCACAATAATGGTCATATAAACCAAGACCATGAGTCACGATGTGCATGTGACATGAATTGATGCATATGGACAAAACTTACACTCACATTTTCCACCACTAAACATTTAAACTAAATGTTTAATCCAACAAAAAATATGGCATCAACTAAAGTAAACTCGTGACGGGTCACAAGAATACCCCTCACCTGTATATACATACCTGCATTCGCATTCCGACTAAATACGAATGCAATGAGACGAAAGTAATTCAACAAATCTAATACTAGGATCCGGCTTAAACCAAAGCCCACTTGTATGATCTGTCCGATCATGATCCGTGCATGAGTGCACGTATATGAGTGAACCCTGCCATAAAACCATACGTCCTCTACAATGTTTGGCCCGAACTTGGGAAACTTTCTATGGGGGACTCTAAAGACTTGTCAATACGCTGGCAGTGGGTTTAACAATAAGCACGTCAGAGGTACTATCTGTACGTAACGGCCGCCCAGGTATTGACAAAAAGGGAGACCGATGAGAGAACTCATCCTGAAACCCTACTGAGCCTGTCAGTAACAATATCCGTACAGTCCGGTCCGTTCGTCTATGAGTATCGCATATCGGGCCCTAGGGGCTGGTAAACGTCAGACACCCAATAGCGGTATAGGTCGTGTCGGAGTGTAGTCCAGAACACCCTAAGATACTACTAGAATACCTACCAGTAAATCTCACTTGCCTTGGCCAAGGACTTCGTGTAATGGCTCTCCTAGACACAGCGCAATCTCACCCCCAATACCGGGAGAGACGAATCCCCTGCCGATCCGCTCATTGCCTCCATATGGCTCGGGTCTGTACCCAACTAAAACCTGTTTGCATGACTCCTTTGAGCCATGGTAGGATAGTAATCAAAGAACAGTGGGAACTCACACGAGACAAATGATGATCTCAGGTCGATAGACTAACTTGTACACATGTCACCAAGGAACTGCTATTTGACGTTAGGTATAATTCTAACTAGCATGTTCCCGGCGAGTCCGTCCGGTGTACTAATAACCCAATGAGCACCTGTATACATCTTAGGTAACTAACTGACACCAATGGCTTATAAGACCGGCCACCGCCCCTCGTCGGGGTCTCGACTATGTACACTAGTCTACTAATGGAGTATCGATGCCTAGTCTCGAAACTCCCACGACTAGGGACACTTTAAGGATGTGCTTATAGACTACCCAACTCTCACGTATATGATCGCCATCATACTGCTGGTAGTCAAGCAAGAATCCTAAGGGTTCTATCAACGTGTAATAGTGATCTGTAATGTCACCCAAAGCATGTACACGATGATAAAGACAAACCAGATAGCATACTATCATCTCGAGTAAGACTATCCTACCGGTATAGGTCCTCCCTCAATCATTGCAATCACGTGCCTGGGATCCAATAATTGACTTTAAGGGCACTATATCCAACAATCTCCTACTTGCACTTAAGGCTAATTATTACGATGTCGCATACTCACAGCCCGTGTGATACCGAACACCCAACTTCCCTACTGATCAGTCTCACAAAGCTCGTTTGTGAAACTATTGCGTTCGAGAAATAGCCTTAGTGAGTGGATCCGCTTTGGTGTTTCTTTCTATGTCTCTCTTAATCTCATGTTCGCAGAGAAAGCCATTTCCCGAAATGAGTAATACATGTCTTAGAATATGTCTGGATATCTGATGGGACCTAGATCACAAACGAACTCCAAATTCAGCAAACTTCTTAGACTGTATTGTCAACTGAATTTAATCAGTATCCTGCACCATGCCTCCCTCAGTATCCGCTCGGACCACCTGTCCAAACTACTGCCCCTCGTCAGAGGGAAAACTATAACTCTGACAGTCACTCTGTCATCCAGGTCACCTTAGAAGCCTGGAATGATAACCGTCTCCCGAAGGAGGCTGTCGTTATCATCTCGGTAGAACATCCACTTATGCTCAAAAACTGCTTCCGAATGTTTCTCCAGGATTGGACTAATATCAACTTATTGCAGCTAGAGTAAAAACAACATCTGGTGTGGTACTTGACATCTCATGATCAACTCAATTGCCTAAGCAAGTGATATGCCAATCATGCATATCCCCTTCCCCTACACCTTTAGAGAGGGTGATTCCATCACCTGTAGGTACACCACCATGCTAAGAGTCATCCATTCTAAAACACCTTTAGAATGCTGTCTAAGTACCCAGATTAGGACACTATACAAATCTAGATCTAAAACCATAGATCTAGTAACCAGAATGCCTGATATAATATCCATATCTGTGTGACAACCACAGTATAACCGATCGTAGTATAGGAATTTTACTTCCTACAACATGCATGTCATCTAAATACCAGGACATCACACCCTACTACCTTCTTAACAGATCCATCCCTTATTCTGATAAAGTTATAACCTATGACTGTCACATCAAAAAATAGATGCTCTATCTCTGCTATATCTGCTTTAGTCTATAAATAAACACAAGCTACTTGTCCACAATGCTTCCGCTGCTCCCACTGACTACGACAACCCTCTGGCAGAGTCATATACACGTGCACTTCTAAAGCTAGTTCAGAACGACGCTATACTCATCCTCCTGCCGGGTCTCATAGTCTGGAACATCAGTAATGGAAAGTCTGGGTAAACAAGAACCTCTCTGTCACTGTCCTTGAGGATATCGGAGTACTTCTCAGGTGCTTGAGGTTACCCACCATATCTGTAGAGTGGCTAATGGAATGTCAAACCTGATTGAATCTTTAAATTCTTATTAAATTTTCAGTAATCGTTTGTGGTTCTGCAATCACTTCCAGTTCTACCATACTCCAACTACTGTTTTCTGAAAAAGTCCATTTTATTAAAACTGTGGCGAGTCAAGAACAATATCACTATTGATATTCCAGATGGTAGAAAATTACCCCTCGTCATAGCCCGGGATAACCCACAAACTGCCATTACAGAAACGTGCCTTGAGTTATCCAGAGTCTGGTTTTAAGCATAATCCGGACAACTCCATATACCTTAGAATCGTTAAGATATGAGCCATTCTATATACAATATAGAAATATAGGCACTGATTTAATTGGAACTAGATTCAAATCATGCAGCTATCTACAGTGCATGTCAACTAAATGGAAAGAGGCCGATCAGCATTACTCAACTTAGGAGTGCATCCAGATATGAGTAACCCAAAAGAGAAGCAAGTTCTCTAAACCATTACTATCAACTGAATACCAAATACAAGTATCTACATCTTCGATCACCTTGAAGAATCCCGATACTTGCAACACCTGGTTCTCTACTTTATTCATATACCTATAACTTCTCAAAACTTTGACCTTATATTTCTACGAAATACTTGTCTAAAAACTAGACAAGTCACAAGTAAACAGAATACAGTATGAGGACCAACCCCTTTGTCCTAATGGACACTGGACAACATACAATGCTTTGTATAAGTCCCCTGAGTTGATTAACTCAAACTCTGTGTATCGTAGGTTGAAAACTGTACTATGGTTAAGAAGAATTACACCGCTGTTTAATGCTCCTTACCTAACCATCAACTGATATAGGTAAATGTCATGGACATAATTTCAAAAAGCTATATCTCACTTTATAAAATAAAGGTACAGACATATCAGTTTGAAATTGGTGCATAACAACGGATATTCAAAACCAAATATTTGCCGTCCGGCAAAAACCCAGGCGATTTCCTCAAATATCACCAATTACAACGAATTCCGATATATTGAGGATGATCACCTAATTCCCAATAACTTACTCCCACTCATCATCTGTAAAACCATACTCCCACTCATCATCTGTAAACCATACAGATATGAGAATCATACCTGGTAAATACATACCCTGGAGTAAAGATCTAATTGGGAAATCAGTTTTCAATTAATAACGCATAGTGAAACTGAAACATGAAAATGTTTCGAAGGGGTATCCGGGTATTACTAGTAACACCTCTTCCATTATCAAGATTCATGACTGTAACCGTATATCTCCTTGCCATCTCTCCAAATCCCTTTATATGTCTTTAGCCATTACCTTCTGTACACCACCTTTAGGCTAAATGATTTTCTTCCTTCCCTACCGTTCGACACCAGCCTATGGTTGGCTCAGAAGGAGACTATCCAATAAGCGTAATAGGTGTACTCCCCTAATCCTAGGAGTACTCGCAACCTAAGAGTAGGTAAAGATTAAAGACAACTGAATAAATCTTATTCTATTTATCCTGAACCAGAATCCATCCCCGAACTGGAACAAGTTCTTTCGAGTTCGTATATAACCATACGATGGAGTATCCAATAACTATGGATCTTCGTAGTGATATGGGGTGTTCTGGAGAAATACAAAGGTGAAGTAGGAGTGGCGATAAAATACGTGGTTTGGTCATGAATGATAGCAGTCGCAATTTACTTTGCCCTCTTTCTAATCCCTTTATTTGCCTTTACTTATTACCTTCTGTACACCACACTTAGGCTAATTAGTTTTCTTCATTCCTTACCTTTTGGCACCTGCCTATGGTTTGAAAGAAGACTATCCAATAAGCGTAATAAATGCACTCTCTCCTAATCCTAAGAGCCCTCACAACCTGAGAGCAGGTAAATGGAAAAGACAACTGAATTGTCCTATTCATTTTCTCCAGAACCGGAAACCATCCTCGAATCTGGAACAAGTTCCTTCAAGTTCGTATATAACCATACGATGGTCATATCCAAATAACCATGGATCTTCGTAGTGATACGGGGTGTTCGGAGAAAAGTAAAGGGTAAAAGTAGGAGTGGAAATGAAGTATGCAACTCAGACATCCAAAAGCTAGTGTTTTAAGAAAGTTCGGTTAACTTGGTCACTGAGTCATAGTCTAGGGTCGAGCCATGGTCGCTGCCAAAGAGAGAGAGAAAAGAAACACTCTGTGTGCACTCTAACCCAGATCAGAATGGTTAATCACTTTATCTAATCAGGAAGCCTCCCACTGTATCCTCAAATTCTCCTCCAAACCTGAAAGAAGAATTAGTCGGGATCACCCGAGGAGTAAACCAACTCATCAGTGGGAATCGGGATCTAACTATCATCGCATGATAACCTGATGGAATCCATTCACGTTATCACACTCCAGAAGTTATGTGCATGCCTGGCAAGTTTCAGTTTCTTTAGAAACTCCCGATATGGTTTTTACCCCATGCTCTTATGACCTTGACTAAGGCCAACAAATCATAAGTCAAATGTCAACTTCTACCCTTCATTATCCAGGTTAATTTGAACCCACCCGTACAAGCCCTTGATTAGGGCCAACAAGGCTGTACGACAATCCCAAACCAACGCATCTATCTATGCAACAGAAAAGTAAAAAATAGTACCATACACTATACCTTGACTAAGGCCACAAACATAGCATGAATACAAAGTGCTACTCGTCTGAAATGACGGAAGGCTATGAATGGTTTTTGGCGAAAAACCTTTAACGTAATGAACTTGATATCTTTGAAGGAACCGGATAGCTTTTTACAAATATATAGTGGCGAAAACCTTTGCTAAAGAGATCACTCCCGATGAAGGGATCTCGGCTCTTTCCCCGTAGAATGAGGTGCAGGATATTCCAACTGAATACTGATTTGATCTCAAAGAATATTTTATAACCGCAATCAAGAACGGCGTCGCTTGGTTGCTAGCCGGTGAGTACGGGTCGGTCTACAGGGATTTTATGAATTTCCTAACTGTGCTTACGAGTTAATTCCGATTGGTGTCGGATTGATTAAATCTAAAAACTAAGTTAATCTAGATCTAAATCTTGCTAGGGTTAGGTTTAGGTTAAGTTTGGAAATGCAAATATTTCCTCACCGCTTTCTATACCCAAATTAAAATCTCTTTATGAGTTATGGTAATTATTAACAAAGGGGATTAGTACCATCGGGAAGAAACGGTGTTTCTTCCTCTAGGTTCTTGTCCTTCCTTTCTTAATACTTACCCTAACCTCCATGGAAAACACGCTCAACCGGGCCTTTATACTACGGTATCACCGCTACCTCGTGGGATAGGGTGCCGTAGGGAGCGGTGTGTGCATGTATGCATGGAGTCCTATAAAAACATGTGCTGGGCAAGAAAGGGGTGAGAGATCTTCATCTCTCAAGCCCTCCCCAAATCTAACCCTAACAAGCGAAGAGACTACTCACTCATTAGGAAATTGAAGAACATATCTAAACTATCTATCTAGGGTAAGGAATTAAAGATCTAACTAGGGCAGATAAGAAATTACCTAGGGCAGATAATAAAATTAACTAGGGAAAATAAAAAGAACTACTTACAAATTGATGCACTCTTCATTCATTGCAGAAATTACAGATCTGAATTTTTAGATATAAAATTAGGCACAAGAAGAGGCATGACCTAATACAAGATTTAGGGTTTCTATTTATAGAGGATAGAAACCCTAGGGTTACAATCGACTCACACATCTGCTATTACAAAAATACCCCTAGGAAGACTAATCAACGCGTCGCCAGACAATTTGGAAATTTTTCGCCACTACGGGCTTAGCCCGGCCGCGGAACCGCGGCCATAGGCCAGGTTTGGCCGCGGTTCCGCGGCCAAATGAAGGGCTTAAATTCTTCAATTTGCTGTGTTGGTTCTAGTCTTATTTGTCTTCCTATTTCTTTGGTTGGTTCTTCAGAATATCTTCCATTTCTCTTCCAGATCTCTACAGTGAGTAATTGTAGTGGACTTTTACCATTCGCTTCGTGTCGAACTCTTGAACCTTACGCTGCCTTGTACTTTGTGAACCGATCTTCATGTAGGCTTGATCAAGATTCTTTTATTTGTTGGTCGTAGTCTCACTTTTGTATCGTCTTTTTGTTAGTTGTATGTATGCCCTAGAGGCCAGTACTGTACAGATGATGTATATTATATTGGATGCTTGGACATATATAGAGATGACTTTCTTGCTCGATATGATAGTATGCTATCTGGTTGCTCTTTATCTTAACATGTACACTTGTCTCTTTAAACTGTCTTATGGTTACATGTTGGTAAAGCCCTTAGGATGTGTACTTGACTACCTGGACTATGATGCAGATCATACTAGTGGGGACATGGTAGTCCATAGGTACATCCTTTAAGGTCCCTAGTCGCGGATATATCGAGACGGGGCATCGATATACCAGAGTAGACTAGCGTATACGCTTCTCGACCCATGAGATGGGCGATGGATGATCCCATATCCATTGGTGTTTGACATCAGAGATGGTATACGGGTGCTCAGTGGAGACTGGGTACACTGGACGGACTCGCCGAGAACTCCCAGATGGTATTATACCTCACGTCAGATGGCAGTTCTCAGGTGACACTTGTACAGTTTAGTCTGTAGACCCGAGATCGTCATAGAGTCTTGTGTGATTCCCACTGTGCTTTGATCTCCACCTTACCACGTCCATGAGGGCGCGCAAAACGGTGGTCTTTGGGTACAGTCTCGAGTCACATGGAGGCAATGAGCGATAGGAGGGGTTTCGTCTCTCCCGGTATTGGGGGTTAATGTTGCGCTGTGCTCGATTGGCCGTAACAGGGAAGTCCCTGGCCAGGGCTGATCAGAGATTTGATGGTAAGTGTTACCAGTAGTTTCTCGACCCGTTATGAGCCTCAAATCGGCATGACTTATCGGTTATTGGGGTCTGACGTTTACCACCCCTAGACTTGATATGCGACATATCAGACGAACAGACCGGACTGTACGGTTAGTGTTACTGGTTGGATTCACAGGAGTGTGAGCGGGCTAGCTCGTCGATCTTCTGATTGCTCAATACCCGGATGGCCGTTACGTTTAGCAGACCGCTTGCGGCTTGTGGATGCTTGATATGATCATCATCTGCTACCGGCGTATTGACAAGTCTTTAGAGTCCTACACAGAGGTTTCCTGGCTCAAGCAAAACGAAATAGGAGCGCATATGAGATATGTGCGGGACCGAGAATAATGCGTATATGTGATACCGCATTTCATTCTTGCGATGAATGTTTCGATTGGTTATATATGATATAACCTAGTTATCGAATCGTAGATTGATTCGATAAGTCGATACATTGGATACTAGTCGGTTATGTGCGACATGACCGGATCATTGAATCAAGTGTTGATTTAATGAT
The DNA here is from genome assembly GCA_030015575.1 of Agapanthus africanus. Classification (NCBI taxonomy): domain Eukaryota; kingdom Viridiplantae; phylum Streptophyta; class Magnoliopsida; order Asparagales; family Amaryllidaceae; genus Agapanthus; species Agapanthus africanus. Next base: position 197,777,052 of record JASDDO010000028.1, on the reverse strand, counting down.
TTAATGTATAATTATATATTTGATATATTACTTTGCATTAACTGGTATTGGTTCACTTTAATAGGATTTTCTCACTTGTAGTTCATAAGTTGTATATGTGATATACTTTTGTGCACTACTATGTGTCATGTTTGATGATGCATGTAGTTTGGTTTTGTGTTAAGACTTAAACCATGGTTATGATAATAGTTAGGGTTTTTATTTATTTATTTATTTATTTATCTATTCTTTTTGATAAATAAATAAATGATAACAAAATGGTTTCTTTCATGAAGCTTGATGAAGCTTCATGAAGCTTTGACTAAAGTGACCATTTTGTCATCATCCTTAACCCTAACCATTCTCATTTGACCATGGTTTATTCTCTACACTTAACCAAGGTTAGAAGATGATAAGTATTGATTATATTATTCTTTTTATAACACACTTATCATAATCTATCTACATCTTCTTCTTCATCTTCAAGAGAAAAAGCTTGATGCCATCAATGGCATCTTGAGTTCCAAAGTGAGAAATCCAATTCTAAAGTGAACCCACCTCCTATTTCTTCACCCTCTACCTCTTGCCAAGTTGTTTTGGGTGTTTTCTTCACAAGTTTCTCAACTTGGTGAAGTTGGAGCTTGAACTTGTGCAACCTCGACGTAGATCATCTTCGGCACGAAGCCGACGACCTATTCCGCTCATTTCTTCGATGAAACCGATGCGAGAGTCCGAGATCCAACTAGGACAGCGAGAGGAAGCCTACGTGGAGCTTAGGAAGTGGAGAAACGGATCTACAAAGGTTGTAGTCTCTCTCCTTTAGTTAAAGTGTTAACTAGTTTAATGTATCGCCTAGAAATCTAGCCGACGATCCGTATTAGGGTTTCTCGGCACCCATAAAATTTTAAATTGGCATGATCGATGTCTTGTGAGACCTCTATAGTGTGCCTAGGAACCCTACAGTGGTATCAGAGCCTAGCTAGAGCCTTAGGCGAAGTCTAGACGACGTTTGAAACCCGAACGAACCCGAAACCCTAAAACCCAAGTGCTCTCTGGACTTTTTCTAAAATCTAGGATTTTTCCATATTAAAAATGCCTAAAAAATTCAGCAGGAAGATCTAAGAATTATGGTGCAACACGTGCTCATGATGCGTCTAAACCGCCGCGGAAACGCGACAGAAGCATGGCTTCCGCCGCGCTTCCGCCGCCTACTGTTCACAATGCACAATATTTTTTGCACAGTAATTCCTCTTTTCTGATGCTGGATTTTATGGGAATTTTTAAATATTATTCAAGAGTTGAATTTTCTGGGGTTGTTTTGGGGATTCAGTGTTTCGATCGGGATATCAGATTTTGTCTATGTGGCTTTCCGGATAAATTTTAGAATATGTTAAAAAGTTCGACCGGATATAAATACCCAATTTTTCCCCTGTCGGGAAATTTCCAAGTGTTGGATTTTTCCGTAGTTTAACGATGTTCTAAGTAGTGCAAGTAACGCGATGGACTCTCTAGAAGACAACAAACCTTAACTCGATTATGTGACCGTCTTGAACTGCCCTTTGAACCTTCGGGTTTGGGGCAGTACGGCGTGCCACATGTGAGGCGTTGGCTTGACCCTTCTACGGCTGGACCGTTGGTACTGAGGCATGAAGTGAATGTCTTTGAACTTATTTCATGTGTTGGACGGTTTCGGGAAAACTTGGGTATTCGACTGTTCGATCGGAAAGTTTAACATTTTCTGTTTATCTGGAATGTGATACAATAATTGGAATTCACAAACAGTTATGAGATAACTGAATGAATGTTATAAATCTAGCAGTTTAGTCCCACATGATATTGAAAAGAGTTTTCGATAATGAGACTAAAATGCGGGATTTATATCTGTTAGGCATGTGATGTCTAAGCATTTCATTTGATTAGGCATGTGATGTCTAAAGAGGTTGCGGATTCCAACTGTTGTAGTTTTACACTTTCTTTTCTGTGACCGTAAGTGTAGTATGTTCATATCGCCGGTTTCGTTGCTATACGTCAACGACAATTGGGGTATGCATACTTACTTACGTTGATGACATGTGATGTTATGTGTTGCTGGATATGTTATATTGGATCGTCGTGTTTGAATAGCCGGGGGTTTTTATGTGAGATGAGTGTTTTTCATTTTCATTCATGTAAAAACTTGTATGTAATATTCTTTTATTTGGGGCACTTCCAGGTAGCGGAAGTTGTCACCTTTTGTATATTATTTACTTTTCCGCATTAGGATAGACCCAAGGAGGGGAGCACAAGTAACCGGGTTCTGGGGTCCAGTGGGAGACCAACTCGAGGAGTCGAGTCCGGGTCTCCTAACCCTAGAATTGGTAGGGTTGCTTGCCGCTCTCGTAGGGGTCTAGGGGTGTGGGATTGGCTATTCATCACGACCATGGAATCCATGTTTTATACTGGCTCGTATTGAAAACACGGACGTCCTAGTATATCCAATATTTCATATGTTTCTTCTGCTGCGATATCTGTGATGTGATCATGTGATGTTCTGTGATGGATACAGTGTATAGTATATATGATATATTATATAGACATTACTTATGTTTTACACCCGCGCTAGCCCTGCCCCGCTCTGCCGTTAGTTACCTAACCTAACGGTGCATGAGGGGACATCGAGGCGAATGCAGATGACATAAGTGTACGTCGTATCTATCTGTGATGTTTAGGTACATAAATGATGGGACTTCATTAATGAGATTAATGAAAGAAAAGAAACCTAAGATGTTGTAGAATCAAATTTTAAATAAAACAGGTAGCTACAGTTCTTGCTTTGCACAGCGGTATATGTGATATATCCTGCACCTTATTCGATAAGGAAAGGACCGAGATCCCTTCACCGGGAGTGACTCCTTTAGCAATAACTGGCAGATGCTACACACTCGGTTTGGTTATTGATTGCTTTTAAGAGTTTTTGCTTTGCACAGTGATATATATGATATATCCCGCACCTCATTCGACGAGGAAAGGACCGAGATCCCTTCACCGGGAGTGACTCCTTTAGCAAAACTAGAAAATCCTCAAAATCGCTCCATTTAAAAACTTAATTTTGATTCTACAACGATATCAAGTTCATTACGCAATAGGTTTTCAGAAAAACCTGTCGTAGCCCTCCGTCATTTCAGATGAGTAGTAGTTAGTATTCGTGCTACGTTGTTGGCCTGCGTCAAGGCGTAGTGTACGGTAGCTAACTAGTATTTATCTGCTTATGTATATGATGCAGATTGGATTAGGGTAGTCGTGCGACTTTGTTGGCCTGCGTCAAGGGTCGTACGGGTGGGTTTAATTCAATCAGGAAATGACGGGTTGAACTTGACTAGCGCACTATGGTTTGTTGGCCTGCGTTAAGGTCATAGGACGCTAGGGGCAAAATATTATCGGGAATTTCAAGTGTTGAAATTTGCAATGAGATTGCATACCTTCTATGAAATAGTTGGATCCCGATACCCACTGCGAGTAAGAGTTGCTCCTGGGAGAGTTTTGCACATTGCAATTAGCCGATCAAGTAGGTGTCTAGAAAGGTGTCAACGAGATTACGCCTCTGGGAAAATGAGGTTTACATTAATTAGGTTCGTGCGAAAGCACGGGGGACCTCCCTCAAAGTACCGACACCGGCCTGGCTGAAAGATTGGCGAACCTGTAGTGTGTAATTAATCCCGGCTAGTCTTTCCTTTTAGGGTTTGAAGGAAGATTTGATAAAAAGCAGTGGGAGCCATCCTGATTAGATAAGATAATAACCAATCTGATCTTGCACGAGCATACGCTAAAGTGTTTTCTTCTCTCTCTCTCCAGGTAGCGACCATTTCATGCCCTAATGAAGATAATAATATGGATGTATTGACCGAACCCGCATGTTATACTGTGCTGGGGAACGTTGGTTCCGTTCTTTCTTATAAGAGTTATAGGAATGAACAGGAAATAGGGGAATACCAGGATTCCTATGCCACCCGATTGAAGAAAGTACATGTTGATGCATTTTCTTCGGGTGTGTTCGTTACAGAGAACTGTTTCTCCATTTGCTCTACGTCCTGGGTATTAGATACCGGGTCAGGATCCCATATATGTAATCAGTTACATGGGCTTAGGAAAGGTAGAGAACTTGGAGAAGGTGATAAAGACATTAGAGTTGGAAATGGTGCAATTGTTGCAGCTAAGACTGTCGGGGAATATCACCTTGTATTACCAACTGGTAATACATTGGTTCTGAACGAATGCTATTACATGCCGAACCTGATATGCAACATTATATCGGTTTCTTTGTTGAGTAAAGAGGGATATAATTTTGTATTACAGGACAATGTTATGAACATTTTCCGTAACCAAAAGTTGGTTGGATCAGGCACGTTGTGCAATGGCATTTATGTTCTAAATCAATCAACAGTTCTGAGCATAACAAACACACACAAGAGGAAGAGTTCAGAACTGAACGAATCCTTCTTGTGGCATTGTAGACTGGGTCACATCAATGCGACACGACTAGCTAAGTTGCATAAAGATGGATATTTAAATCCGTTTGAATTTTCATCTTATGACACTTGCCAGTCATGTCTCAAAGGCAAGATGACCAAAACTCCGTTTACGGGACACGGAGAAAGAGTTACTGAACTCTTGGGGCTGATACATAGTGATGTATGCGGTCCCATGTCTACACATGCCAGGGATTGTTCTTCATACTTCATTACATTCACTGACGATCTCTCTAGGTTCGGGTATGTGTTCCTGATGAAACACAAATCAGAAGCTTTTGAGAAATTTAGGGAATATAAACAAGAAGTTGAGAACCAAACTGGAAAAAGTATTAAAATCCTACGATCTGATCGAGGAGGTGAATACTTGAGCAATGAATTCCTGGACTTCCTAAAAGAGAATGGGATTCTCTCTCAGCTGACTCCTCCATATACACCACAGCACAACGGTGTATCAGAACGGAGGAACCGCACCCTATTAGATATGGTGCGCTCTATGATGAGCACAGCTGAGTTACCTATTTCCTTCTGGGGATATGCACTGGAAACAGCTGCAGACCTATTGAATATGGTTCCCACCAAAACCGTGCCGACCACTCCATATGAGATATGGAAAGGAAAGAGACCATGTCTTAATTATGTTAAGATATGGGGTTGTCCGGCCTATGTAAAAACGCAAAATCCGGACAAACTCGCGGCAAGGTCCATTCTGTGTAAGTTTATTGGATATCCCAAACATTCGCGCGGGTATATCTTCTACCACACCGAGGAACAAAAGGTGTTTTTTTCTCGACATGCCACCTTTTTAGAAAAGGAATTTCTTGAAAAGGAGATTAGTGGCAAGGAGGTAGAACTGGAAGAGGTTCCAGCAATACAGACTACAACAGAAGATTTGGTTGAACCAGAGGATTCAGTAGCTCCCGATGAACCTCAGCCTCTCCGCCGATCTAGTAGGGTTCCTCGCCCACCTGAGAGATACTACGGTTTTCTCATGGATGGTGGGAGCGAGGATTGCATCATGGATGATGATGACCCAACTAGCTTCGAGCAGGCCATCACGAGTAGGGACTCAGTGAAATGGCTGGATGCTATGCGGTCCGAGATAGAATCCATGTACACCAACAAAGTATGGACTTTAGACGTTGCTCCTGAATGGGTAAAACCCATTGGGAGCAAGTGGATCTTCAAGAAGAAACTTGGTGTAGATGGGAAAGTGGAGACTTTCAAAGCTAGACTTGTTGCAAAGGGTTTTCGTCAAAGACCAGGTGTGGACTATGACGAAACCTTTTCTCCAGTAGCTATGCTTAAATCCATCCGGATCATGCTTGCCATCGCTGCATATCATGATTACGAAATATGGCAAATGGATGTTAAGACCGCCTTTCTAAATGGTGATTTAGAAGAGTGCGTGTACATGACTCGGCCAGAGGGCTTCGTAGATAGTGGGAGCAGCGGGAAGGTGTGTAAGCTGCTTAAATCCATTTATGGATTAAAGCAAGTATCGCGGAGTTGGAACATCTGCTTTGACGTCGTTATCAAAGAGTTTGATTTCGTCAAAAATCCAGATGAACCTTGTATCTACAAGAAGGTGGCAGAGAGTAAGGTTGTCATCCTCGTATTGTACGTGGACGACATACTCTTGATAGGAAATGATATTCCTATGCTGCAATCGGTCAAGCTCTTCTTATCACAAAGATTCTCAATGAAAGATCTTGGTGATGCCTCCTGCATATTGGGGATTAGGATCTATAGAGATAGATCCAAACGGACATTAGGATTGTCCCAATCCAGGTACATTGACACCATACTAAAGAGGTTTAGTATGGAAGAATCCAAGCGTGGGAACTTGCCCACGATCTCTGGAGTCACTCTCTCCAAAGAGATGTCTCCCAAGACTGATTTGGAGAGAGCTCGCATGCAAGGGATACCCTATGCTTCGGCAATACGCTCTATCATGTATGCGATGCTATGTACCAGACCCGATGTAGCATACTCACTAAGTGTAGTGTGCAGGTATCAAGCTGATCCTGGAGAGAGTCACTGGACAGCTGTGAAGAGCATTCTCAAGTACTTGCGAAGGACTAAAGAGATGCTCTTAGTGTATGGTAACGGAGAACTCCAAGTGGAGTCCTTTACCGATTCGAGCTTCCAGAGTGATAAGGACGACTCTAAGTCGCAGTCGAGCTTTGTCTTTACCCTTTACGGAGGGGCGGTTAGCTGGAAGAGTTCCAAGCAGGAAACCGTGGCAGACTCAACGATGGAGGCTGAATACATCGCTGCCAAAGATGCTGCCAAAGAGGCTGTCTGGATCAAGAAGTTCATTACTGAACTTGGAGTGGTTCCATCCATTGAGCATCCAATACCTTTGTATTGCGATAACAATGGAGCGGTGGCTTTGGCCAAGGAACCCAGGTCCCATCAGCGATCCAGGCATATTGTGAGGCGGTATCACCTGATCCGGGAGATAGTTGATCGCCGGGAGATCGAGGTCAGGAGGGTTGACATGAAGAACAACACGGCGAATCTACTCACGAAGGCCATTCCACAGATACAGTTTGAGAGACTCTTCGGGATGCTCGGTATGCAATACTACAGCAGCTGGCCTTAGTGCAAGTGGGAGATTGTTAGTTGTATGTATGCCCTAGAGGCCAGTATTGTACAGATGATGTATATTATATTGGATGCTTGGACATATATAGAGATGACTTTCTTGCTCAATATGATAGTATGCTATCTGGTTGCTCTTTATCTTAGCATGTACACTTGTCTCTTTAAACTGTCTTATGGTTACATGTTGGTAAAGCCCTTAGGATGTGTACTTGACTACCTGGACTATGATGCAGATCATACTAGTGGGGACATGGTAGTCCATAGGTACATCCTTTAAGGTCCCTAGTCGCGGGTATATCAAGACGGGGCATCGATATACCAGAGTAGACTAGCGTATATGCTTCTCGACCCATGAGATGGGCGATGGATGATCCCATATCCATTGGTGTTTGACATTAGAGATGGTATACGGGTGCTCAGTGGAGACTGGGTACACTGGACGGACTCGCCGAGAACTCTCAGATGGTATTATACCTCACGTCAGATGGCAGTTCTCAGGTGACACTTGTACAGGTTAGTCTGTAGACCCGAGATCGTCATAGAGTCTTGTGTGATTCCCACTGTGCTTTGATCTCCACATTACCACGTCCATGAGGGCGTGCAAAACGGTGGTCTTTGGGTACAGTCCCGAGTCACATGGAGGCAATGAGCGATAGGAGGGGTTTCGTCTCTCCCAGTATTGGGGGTTGATGTTGCGCTGTGCTCGATTGGCCGTAACAGGGAAGTCCCTGGCCAGGGCTGATCAGAGATTTGCTGGTAAGTGTTACCAGTAGTTTCTCGACCCGTTATGAGCCTCAAATCGGCACGACTTATCGGTTATTAGGGTCTGACGTTTACCACCCCTAGACTTGATATGCGACATATCAGACGAACAGACCGGACTGTACGGTTAGTGTTACTGGTTGGATTCACAAGAGTGTGAGCGGGCTAGCTCGTCGATCTTCTGATCGCTCAATACCCGGATGGACGTTACGTTTAGCAGACCGCTTGCGGCTTGTGGATGCTTGATATGATCATCATCTGCTACCGGCGTATTGACGAGTCTTTAGAGTCCTACACAGAGGTTTCCTGGCTCAAGCGAAATGAATAGGAGCGCATATGAGATATGTGCGGGACCGAGAATAATGCGTGTATGTGATACCGCATTTCATTCTCACGATGAATGTTTCGATTGGTTATATACGATATAACCTAGTTATCGAATCGTAGATTGATTCGATAAGTCGATACATTGGATACTAGTCGGTTATGTGCGACATGACCGGATCATTGAATCAAGTGTTGATTTAATAATTTAATGTATAATTATATATTTGATATATTACTTTGCATTAACTGGTATTGGTTCACTTTAATAGGATTTTCTCACTTGTAGTTCACAAGTTGTATATGTGATATACTTTTGTGCACTACTATGTGTCATGTTTGATGATGCATGTAGTTTGGTTTTGTGTTAAGACTTAAACCATGGTTATGATAATAGTTAGGGTTTTTATTTATTTATTTATTTATCTATTCTTTTTGATAAATAAATAAATGATAACAAAATGGTTTCTTTCATGAAGCTTGATGAAGCTTCATGAAGCTTTGACTAAAGTGACCATTTTGTCATCATCCTTAACCCTAACCATTCTCATTTGACCATGGTTTATTCTCTACACTTAACCAAGATTAGAAGATGATAAGTATTGATTATATTATTCTTTTTATAAAACACTTATCATAATCTATCTACTTCTTCTTCTTCATCTTCAAGAGAAAAAGCTTGATGCCATCAATGGCATCTTGAGTTCCAAAGTGAGAAATCCAATTCTAAAGTGAACCCACCTCCTATTTCTTCATCCTCTACCTCTTGCCAAGTTGTTTTGGGTGTTTTCTTCACAAGTTTCTCAACTTGGTGAAGTTGGAGCTTGAACTTGTGCAACCTCGACGTAGATCATCTTCGGCACGAAGCCGACGACCTATTCCGCTCATTTCTTCGATGAAACCGATGCGAGAGTCCGAGATCCAACTAGGACAGCGAGAGGACGCCTACGTGGAGCTTAGGAAGTGGAGAAACGGATCTACAAAGGTTGTAGTCTCTCTCCTTTAGTTAAAGTGTTAACTAGTTTAATGTATCGCCTAGAAATCTAGCCGACGATCCGTATTAGGGTTTCTCGGCACCCATAAAATTTTAAATTGGCATGATCGATGCCTTGTGAGACCTCTATAGTGTGCCTAGGAACCCTACACTTTTATCTTTTTCACTGTTTTTGTTCCGAGAACCTGTAACCTGTAACTATGTAGTAGACATGGGTCAAAAGCACCTATTTATTTGTAAAATGCATAAGAATGGGGAATATAATAATGCAATATTATGATATGAACAAACACCCCCAAACTTATATTTTGCTCGTCCTCGAGCAAACCTAGTTTTATTCTCGACAAAATCCTAACCTCACTTTCGCAGGGAAACGCGATTGCACTGAGCTCGTGCAATATACCGTTAAACCTCTAGGTGTCCCTAGTAGGAGGAGTGTTGTCTCCTGAGGGTTTTCAGCGGATACTACCCACAAAATCCTATCAATTAGGCCCATTGACTTTTATTCTCCAATTAGGTTTTCCAACAAGGAAGTCTATTATTTTCGACTCAGAAATTATCCACCCGTATTTTTCACGCTTCCTTATCATTTAACTTAAGATTATATATATTCTTGTGAATTTACTTAGCTTTTGGCATCTCTTAAGTTTTCCTTCTAGGGTTCCATCTCAACTTAGGAATTTTTATCATCTCTATTAAAAATATAAGTCATATTCTTCATTCTTATCTCTTATCTAAACCCCAATCACATACCCCTACGTGTGTGTATATATTACCCCTACACTTGGAAATTCAAATCAAGCTATCATACACTTGTCCGTCGTCCAAAGCACTTCTTAATTGGTGAATTTTTAGATGAATCTTGCCCACACATCATTCATGCGACCGTTAATACTTCTGGGGTTACCAACAACCTATTAGAAGATGTGTTTGCACATTAAAGCGTAATTTCTAGTCTTGTAACACCTAAGGCTTTAGCAGTGACTCTCAAACCAGTTGGTCTAAGGCACTAGGTGATGAAGCACCCTCGCTAAATATTTTTCTATTTTTGCAGCCTTAAGTAATTACAAAAACCAGTGTTCATTTTTTTTATTCACACTTGTATATTTTTTTATTTTTCTTCGTACTAAGGACTTTAGACAAGAGCATTTCAATGTCTCTTCTACTATTCCAAGTTTCAAGGTTCATGTTTATGCAATTTTGTAGGGTATAAATTTTCAGAATTTAGACTTAAGCTAGGAATTATTTTTCAAACTTATACTCTAATAAAAATATCAATACTTTTCCTTTGTTTTAACTTAGCCGAAGAAATCAACTCGAAATTTTCCTATTTCTAAATAAACTACAAAGACATATACTTTCTGTTGGAGATAGTGCCCTCAAAAACAATTATTAGATCGCAGGTACATGATTGCAATGATTGAGGCATGACCTATACCGATATGACAGTCTTGCTCGAGATGATAGTATGCTATCTGGTTTGTCTTTATCATCGTATACATACTTTAGTTCACTATTGCATGATGATAGAGCCTATAGGATTCTTGCTTGACTACCAGCAGTATGATGGCGATCATATACGTGGGAGCTGGGGTCTATAAGCATATCCTTAAAGTGTCCCTAGTCGTGGGAGTTTTGAGACAGGGTATCGATACTCCAGAGTAGACTAATGTATACAGTCGAGACCCCGACGAGGGACGATGGCCGGTCTTACAAGCCATTGGTGTTAGTTGGTTCACCTAAGATGTATACATATCGTCAGGTAGCAGTTCCCTGGTGACATGTGTACATGTTAGTTTGTCGACCTGAGATCGTCATTTGTCTCGTGTGAGTTCCCACTGTGCTTTGATTTCTACCCTACCACGGCTCAAAGGAGTCGTGCAAATAGGTCTTTTTTGGGTACATCCCGAGCCATATGGAGGCAGTGAGCGGATCGTCAGGGATTCGTCTCTCCCGGTATTGAGGGTTGATGTCGCGCAGTGCACGGGTGGCCATCACTAGAAATCTTCGGCCGAGGTAGTGGAGAATTACAGATTTGGATCAGTAGTTTCTCAGGTGGTGATGGGCTTCATACCGACACGAATTATCGTGTTATTAGGGGTCAGACTTTATCCACCCCCTAGACTCGATATGCGATACTCTTTTGACGAACGGACCAGACTGTATATACATTGTCACTGTCAGGCTCAGTAGGGTTTATGGATGAGTTCGCTCGTCAGCTTCCCTTCCAATCGATACATAGGCAACCGTTACGTACAGCTAGTACCTCTGACGTGCTAGTGGTTATACCCAGTGCCAGTGTGTTGATGAGTCATTAGAGTCCCCCACAGACCGTTTCTGAAGTTCGGGCGAAACATTGTAGAGGCCGTATGGTTTTATGGCAAGGTTCGGAAAATGCACGTGCGTTTTCGCACGTGTCATATTTTGGGCAGATAATACTGGTCGGCTTTGGTTTAAGCCGGATCGGAGTATTATACTGTGTAAATATAATATCTTTGTCTCAGTTGCATTTGTATTCGGTCGTAATACAAATGCGGGTATGTTTATACTGATACGGGGTTATCCTGAAATTCGTTTCAGGATCACTTTTGGAAGTTGCCAGTTTCCAGTTTTCTATCGGCCGTATTTAACATTCGGTTAAATACGGATTTATCTTTTCTTGAGATGAGTGTGGAAGTTTCTAGAGGCTTCTAGAAGGTGGTGACTAGGTTCATGCATCTTTGTGACTCATTAGTGCATTTAATGATGTTTGATGACAAGGTTAGTGTTTCATCACTTGCATTTAATGTGTTCATACAAGGTGTTAAGGTGAATCATCATCTCATTTATTCTTGTGGTCACCTCCTAGCTCCTACACTCACCTCCCTCCTCTCCTATATTGTCCGGCCATTCACTTGGTGATGGGAATGGTTGTTGATTGAAAAAAGATATAAGTTCTGGTGTATAGAAATTAGATGTGATCCATTTCTCATTTCCATTCGATCCAAAAGGCAACTTCATTAACCGTTCGTCCATAGCCTTGGATGTAACGAGACAAAGTGTTCTACTCATTCTCTACTTCATCTTGGTCGTCTCTTTTAGCACACTTGACGACCTAGTTGCCTCGGTTCAGAGGCGGGAGCCCGTTTAAAGATCCATCGACGTGGTGCCACCTAGACGAGAAGAATGGAGATTGAGGAGATCGGAGCAGCCGCAACAAAGTGTGGGATGATGGTTCAAAACCGAAGGACTCGGATCATTCGGTATAACGTTTCTACCCACTTTGTAGTTTGTTAGTTTAGCTTTAATGGCAGATCCGGGTTATAGTACGCGATAGCGCCAGATGTAAAAGTTTTTGTTCCGCATTTAGCGTCTGTTAGACGGCCGGGACGCTACCGTGGACTTACAGTGGTATCAGAGCCTCACCATTAAACTATAATAACTTGTGCTAACGCGTTTAAAATATTGATCGAACGGATTTTCGAAAACCGCAAATTCCAAGTTCTGAGTTTCTGTTAATTTTAAATGATGTCTAAAAATAATTTTACACATGCCAGAAAATCAAGTAGGGCTTTTATAGCATACCGGAGAAAAACGACCAACTGCAACGACCGTACGGCCGCGGAAACACGGTCAAAGCCTGGCTTTGACCGTGGAACCGCGGAGCATTTGGTGACTCAGTTGGCAATTTTTCTCCTGTTGTTTCTAAATTGGAAATTGTGTTGTTTGGTACTATTCTTTTGGGTCCAGTTTTTGTTACTGTACAGCAGATGTACGTGGGGCCCACTTCGGGAAATTTTGTCGATCGAAATTTTAAATTTGTTAGTATGCAGTACTTACTTTATATCTTCGACCGGGAATGTCATTTGATCGGTAAACTGCGTCTAATTGCTATAGTTCTTTTAGACGGGTTTGCGAACGTGACATTCGTGTTGATGTTCTGTGTTGTGCTGTGATGCTGCGGATTTATCGTAGTGGATACCAGGGTGCAATGATAGTGCAGTTTGGATTTAATTGTACATTTGATATTGCGGGACGAGCGTCCAACATGTGGACTGCCGTCACTGCCTGTTGTATAATATTCTTTTGGGGCACGACCGGGTTGAGGTCGATGTACCCGTTGTACATATTTTTTTTCTGTACTAGGTTTTCCCGCGAAGGAGTGCACGGATAGCCAGGTTCTGGAGGGCAACGGGTCCGTATCTCAGGGCTTTGAGAGGCAAAGGGACCTCACTCTAGAATTGGCAGACTATTCGCCGCACTCGTAGGGGGTACAGGTTGACCCAAGGAGGGGTGCTCAATTTACCGGATTCCGTGAAGTGTCGGGTGTTCCATTCACTATGCTGTGGGGACTACCTCGCTTCAGGTTTTGGCGGGTAACTTGCCGCACCCGTAGGGGTCTAGGTTTCATTGCACAGGCTATCCACACGACCAGGGGAACGTCGGGTTTCTGTAGCGGCTCTGTGAAATCCGGGGATCCCAGATTACCTATATTGTTCTGTGATGCTTATTGCTTTTCTGTAATGGTGCATATTATCATGCCTGGAGCGATTATTGTATATTGGTATATATACTATTAGATGTTGTATATGTTTTACATCCGCGCTAGTCCAGCCCCCGCTCTGTCATTAGTTAAGTAACCTAACGGGTGATGACAGGACCTAGTGGCGAATGCGGATGGCATATACGTACATTTTATTTTCGTTCTTTTCTGGTGTGATTGATTGATGGGACTGCATTGATTCTTATCAATGCAAGGATAAAACAAACCTATATTTGATGTTGTTGGAACAAATTTTAAAAGGTGTTATTACAAAGATGTTTCCTTTTGTTTTGCATAGCGGTATTCAGTTAGAATATCCTGCACCTCATTCGATGAGGCAAGGGCCGAGATCCCTTCACCGGGAGTGACCCCTTGGGCAGAAGTTTACGTCAGGGTAATAACTTCACTATAGTCGATTACAAGTTGCTTTGCATCGCGGTATTCAGTTGGAATATCCTGCACCTCATTCCACGAGGAAAGAGATGAGATCCCTTCACCGGGAGTCACCTCTTTAGCAAAAGGTTTTCGCCACTATATTTTTATAAAAAGCTATCAGGTTCCTTCAACGAGATCAAGTTCATTACGTTAAAGGTTTTTCGCCAAAAACCAGCCGTAGCCCTCCGTCGTATCATATGGATGGTCAGTAGTATTCAAGCTATGTTTGTTGGCCTTCGTCAAGGCATAGTGTTTGGTAGCTGATGGATATTCATTTGTTGCATAGATAGATGTGTTGGTTTGGGACAGTTATATAGCCTTGTTGGCCTTCGTCAAGGGCTTGTACGGGTGGGTTCAAATTGACCCGGACAATGACGGGTAGAACTTGATATATGACTTATGATTTGTTGGCCTTCGTCAAGGTCATAAGAGCATGAGGCAAAAGTTACATCGGGAGTTTCAAACATACAGGAAACTTGCTAGGCATGCGCATACCTTCTGGAGCGTGATAACTTGAGTGGCTTCCATCAAGTTATCATGCGATGATAGTTGGATCCCGATTCTCACTGATGAGTTGATTTACTCTTCGGGTGATCCTGACTAATTCTTCTTTCAGGTTTGGAGGAGAATTTGAGATTACAGTGAGAGGTTTCCTGATTAGATAAAGTTATACCCATTCTGATCTAGGTTAGAGTGCACGCAGAGTGTTTCTTTTCTCTCTCTCTCTTTGGCAGCGTCCTTTGACCGACCTTAGACTATGACTCAGTGACCAAGTTGACTGAACTTTCTTATAATACTAGCTTTTGGATTGTCTGAGTTGCATAAGTCATTGCCGCTCCTTCTTTTACCCTTTGTATTTCTCAGAACACCCCGTATTACTACGGATATCCACTTCCATTGGATAGATCCATCGTATGGTTATATACGAACTCGAAGGGACTTCTTCGAGGATGGATCCAGGTTCAGGAGAAATAGAATTGGTTTATTCAGTTGTTTTTTATTATCACCTTCTCTCAGGTTGCGAGGGCCCCTTAGTTTAGGAGAGTTCACCTATTACGCTTATTGGATAGTCTTCTTCCAAATCATAGGCAGGTGCCGAAAAGTAGGGAATGAAGAAAACCAATTAGCCTAAGTAGGGTGTACAGAAAGTAATAACTAAAGACAAAATAAAGGGATTAGAAAGAGGGCAAAGTAAATTGCGACTGTTATCATTCACGACCAACCGCGTACTTCATCGCCACTCCTATTTCACTTTTTCTTTTTCCCCAGTTCGGGAGAAATAGAATAAGGTTTTATTCAGTTGTCTTTTATCATCACCTTCTCTCAAGTTGCGAGTACTCCTAAGATTAGGTGAGTACACCTATTATACTTACTGGATAGTCTTCTTCCAAACCATAGGCTGTTGTCGAACGGTAGGGAAGGAAGAAAACTATTTAGCCTAACAATGGTGTACAGAAGGTAACGACTAAAGACAAATAAAGAGATTTGGAGAGATGGCAAAGAAATATACAGTTATAGTCATGAATTGGATTATGGAAGAGGCATTACTAGGAATACCAGATACTTACAAAACATTATAATGTTTCAGTGCATTGTTAAAAGAAAACTGATTTCCCGATTAGATACTTACTCCATGGTATGTATTTACCAGGTTACATTCTCATATCTGTATGTTTTTTACAGATGATGAGTGGGAGTAAGTTATTGGGAATTTCGTGATCATCCTCATTATATCGGAATTCGTTGTAATTGGTGATATTTGAGGAAATCGCCTGGGTACAGTCTTCAACCTATAATACACAAGTTTTGAGTTATTTAACTCAGCGGACTTATACAGAGTATTGTATGTTGTCTAATGTCCATCAGAACAAAGGGGTAGGTTCTCGTACTCTATTCTGTTTACTTGTAATTTCTTTAGTTTTTAGACAAGTGTTTCGTAGAAATACAATGTCTAAGTTTTAAGAAGTTGTAGGTATAAGAATAAAGTAGAGAACCAGGTATCACAAGTATCGGGATTCTTCAAAGAAATTGAAGATGTAGATCCTTATGATTGGTATTCAGATGATAGTAATGGTTTTGAGAAACTTGTTTCTCTTTCATGTTAGTCATAATTGGATGCATTCCTAAGCTGAGTAATGCTGATTAGCCTCTCTCCATTAAGTTGATATGCACTGGAGACAGCTGCATGGTTTGAATCTGATTCCAATTAAATTAGTGGCTCTATTTCTATATTGTATATAGAATGGTTCATATCTTAACGATGTTAAGGTACGGCGAGTTGTCCAGCTTATGCTTAAAACCAGACACTGGATAACTCAAGGCACATTTCTGTAATGGCAGTTTGTGGGTTGACCCTGGCTTTGACGAGGGTTGACATTTCTACCATCTGGAAGATCAATAGTGGTATTGTTCTAGACTCACCATAGTTTTAGTAAAATGGATTTTTTCAGAAAACAATAGTGGGAGTATGGTAGAACTGGAAGTGATTCCAGAACCACAAACGATTACGGAAAATTTAATAGGACCTATATATTCAATCAGGTTTGACATTCCATTAGCTACTCCGCAGATATGGTGGGTAACCTCAGACACCCGAGAGGTACTCCAGTAGCCTCAAAGACGGTGACAGGGAGGTTCTTGTTTACCCAGACTTGACACTACTGTTGTTCCAGACTATGAGACCCGGCAGAAGGATATGTATAGTGTCGTTCTAAACTAGTTTTAGAAGTACATGTATATATCATTCTGTCGGAGGGTTGTCGTAGTCAGTGGGAGCAGCGGAAGCATAGTGGGCAAGTAGCTTATGTCTATTTATAGGCTTGAGCAGATATAGCGGAGATAACATCATCTATTTTTTGATGTGAATGTCATGGGATTGACTTCATCAGAATAGGGGATGGATCTGTTGAGAAGGTAGTAGGGTATGATGTCCTGGTATTTGGATGACATACACAGTGCAGGAAGTAAAATTCCTATACTACGATCGGTTATACTGTGGTTGTCACATAATTGTTTCTCCACAAAGGATATGGATATAATATCATGACATTCTGGTTACTAGATCTATGGTATTAGATCTAGATTTGGGTAGTTTCCAATGTGGATACTTTGAAAGTATTCTAATGGTTTTTAGAATAGATGATTCCTAGCATGGTGGTGTACCTGCAGGTGATGGAGTCATCCTCTCTAAAAGTGTCTTACAGACTAAAGGAGAGAGGGATGTGCATGATTGGCAGATCACTTGCTTAGGCAATTGAGTCAATCATGAGATGTCAAGTACCACACCAGATGTTGTTTTTTGCACTAGATGCGATAAGTTTATATTAATCCAATCCTGAAGAAACATAAGGAAGCAGTTTTAGAACATAAGTGCATGTTCTACGGATTTGATGACGGCAGCCTCCTTCGGGAGACAGTTATCGTTCCAGGCTTCAAAGGTGATATGTATGACAGAATGATTGTCAGAGTTATAGTTTTCCCTCTGACGAGGGACAATATTATGGACAGGTGGTCCAAGAGAATACTGTGGGAGGCATGGTGCTGGATACTGATTAGGTTCAGTGATCACTACAGTCTAAGAAGTTTGGATTTGGAGTTCATTTATGAACTAGCTCCCATCTGATATCCAGATATATTCTAAGACAGGTATTACTCGATTCGGGAGATGGCTTTCTCCGCGAACTTGAGATTAAGAGAGACATAGAAAGAAACATCAGGGCGGATCCACTCATTGAGACTATTTCTCGAACACAAGAGTTTTACAAACTAGCTTTGTGAAACTGATTAGTAGAGGAGTTGGATGTTCGGTATCACACGGGCTGTGAGTATGCGACATCGCAATAATTAGCCTTAAGTGCAAGTGGGAGATTGTTAGAGATAGTGCCCTCAAAATCAATTATTAGATCGCAGTTACGTGATTGCAATGATTGAGGCAGGACCTATACCGATATGACAGTCTTGCTCGAGATGATAGTATGCTATCTGGTTTGTCTTTATCATTGTATACATACTTTAGTTCACTATTGCATGATGATAGAGCCCATAGGATTCTTGCTTGACTACCAGCAGTATGATGGTGATCATATACGTGGGAGCTGGGGTCTATAAGCACATCCTTAAAGTGTCCCTAGTCGTGGGAGTTTCGAGACAGGGCATCGATACTCCAGAGTAGACCAGTGTATACAGTCGAGACCCCAACGAGGGGCGATAGCCGGTCTCACAAGCCATTGGTGTTAGTTGGTTCACCTAAGATGTATACAGGTGCTCATTGGGTTATGAGTACACCGGACAGGACTTGCCGGGAACATGCTAGTTGGTATTATACATATCGTCAGATAGCAGTTCCCTGGTGACATGTGTACAGGTTAGTTTGTCGACCTGAGATCATCATTTGTCTTGTGTGAGTTCCCACTGTGCTTTGATTTCTACCCTACCACGGCTCAAACGATTCGTGCAAACAGGACTTTTTTGGGTACAGTCCCGAGCCACATGGAGGCAGTGAGCGGATCGTCGGGGATTCGTCTCTCCCGGTATTGGGGGTTGATGTGTTAGTGTATATGCCCTAGAGGCCATTACTGTATCATACTAGTTTGTATATTACTTGATGGATGCTTGGGATATTCACAGTTGTATATACAATCTTGCTCGAAATGGTAGTATGCTACTGGGTTTGTCTCTGCTTTAATATGTGCATGTGTTTCTTTTAGCATATCGCTGATATACATATTAGCAGAGCCCTTAGGATCTTTGCTTGATTACCAGCGTGGTGATGGCGCTCACACTCGTGGGAGCTGGGTGATCTATAAGCACATCCTTATACAGGTCCCTAGTCATTGGACTATCGAGACAGGGCATCGATACTCCGGAGTAGACTAGCGTATGCGCTTCTCATCCCAGCGTGGGAGACGGTCTGTCCCACAGCCGTCAGTACGTCGTACTTGAGATAGTATGCGGGTGCTGTTAGGTTACGAGTACACTGGACAGGACTCGTCGGGGACTATTGGTTGGTATTATACCTATCGTCAGTTATCAGTTCCCAGGTGACATGAGTACAGCTTAGTCCGCTGACTTGACACTGTCACTTCGCCTCGAGTGTGTTCCCACTGCACTTTGATTACTACCCTACCATGGCTCAAAGGAGTCGTGCAAACAGGTAGTTTTTGGGTGCATTCCCGAAGCACTTGGAGGCAGTGACGGTTAGACAGGATACGTCTCTCCCGGTATTGGGGGTTGACATCGCGCTGTGTCTAGGAGAGCCATTACACGAGTAGTCCCTGGCCAGGGCAAGCGAGATATACTGGTAGGTTTTCAGTGTTATCTCAGGGTGTTCTGGGCTACACTCCGACACGACTTGTACCGCTATTAGGGGACTGACGTTCACCGCCCCCTAGGCCCGCCATGCGATGTATCAGACGAACAGACCGGACTGCATGGAGATTGTCACATACAGGCTCAGTAGGAGTTCGGATGGGGTTCACCACGTCAGTCTTCTTATCAACATCTACCTGGGGACCGTTACGTACAGCTAGTGCCGCTTGCGGTCTGTGGTTAAACCCACTGCCAGCGTAGTGTCGAGTCTTTAGAGTCCCACACAGAGAGCTATTCGCCTTTAGGCAAAATGAGTAGAGGTCGCATGGTTTTGCGACAGGGTTCGTTCACATTCGCGCACTTGTGCACGTTTACTGTCCGGACAGTTTATACTAGCGGGCTTTAGTTTAAGCCGGATCCTAGTATATGATTTGGGATTGGTTTTTCTCATTGTATTCGTATTCCTCGGATCACGAATGCGGGTGCGTATGCACAGTTGCTTGAGATTGAGGGAGAGGACCTTGATTAGGGTTAATGGCTATTGTCATTTTTATTAACCCTAATGCTTATGTGTGTATTATAGTTAATTGATAATTAGTTTAATAATTATGCATGGTTATGGTTGTTGACCATTTGACCTCCTTGACTTGTTGACCTAGGTTGACACTTTGACCATCATCATTTCTTTTGGAAGATGCTTTTTGATCCTTGCAAATTGAAATGATAATAGTCATGTCATGATTAGCCATGACAATTATCTAGCTAATTATTCAATTAAAATAATATACACATATTAGTGAGAATGGTTCACAATTATTCTCATTCTATCATTTCATTTCTCTCGCTTGTTCTTCCTCTCCCTCAAGCTCTTTCCCTCTCATGTGTTGAGAAACACTTGAGCTTGAGAAAAACCCTCTCTTGATCATCTTTACTCTCATCTAGGGTTGAAGGACTAGCACTTCTTGAACCTTAGTTACTTCTAGCTTGGAGTTGAAGCCAAAGGTTGAGGCTTTCGGGTGGATCTTTCTTCGACGTGAGAAGACGACCAAGGTGACCTCCTTCCACCACTCCAAGGAGCAAGGAGAGAAGGACTTAAAGCCCAAGGTATAACCTTTCGAGCACTTAGCTAGTTGCTAGTTAGCTTTAGCAAGTTTTTGTTTAGCAAAGATCCTTCTAGCTCTAGTCCATGTTGCCTAAGCTCATAAAAATTCGATTTTTATTCCGTTTTCCGCCTCCCCGCAAGCACCGGGGTGGGCAACATGGACTTACAGTGGTATCAGAGCCTAACTAAACATAAACTAGCTAGGTAGTGAAGTGTAACGAAGTTCGAAACCGGAAAATCCAAAAACTGAGTTTTCAAAAACCCTAGTTTCTGTTAAAAATGTTTCAGGTCAAAACAAAATATGTTATACACCAAAAATCGTCTCAGGGTTTTCTAAAGAAAACCACCAAACCCGGTCCAGTGATTCGTCTAAACCGCCGCGTTTCCGCGGCAATAGCAAGCTATTGCCGCGGAACCGCCGCCGTTTGGACTCTTCACTGAGTCGAGTTTGGTGCAGTTTTCTTACGGCTTGGTTTTAGGATTTTTAAGATGGTTTATATATGCCCAGATTTTCCAGAATAGAAATTTATTTTTGGGGGCCTATAAATCCATATTTTTTTTTCCGAACTTCACTACACTTTGACTATGACGGT
This sequence comes from Agapanthus africanus, assembly GCA_030015575.1. Classification (NCBI taxonomy): domain Eukaryota; kingdom Viridiplantae; phylum Streptophyta; class Magnoliopsida; order Asparagales; family Amaryllidaceae; genus Agapanthus; species Agapanthus africanus. Next base: position 197,755,919 of record JASDDO010000028.1, on the reverse strand, counting down.
TATATCTGTGATGTTTGCATGTATTGAACGTCGGCTAATCGCTATATGTCGATTAGTCGGGGTTATACATATCTGTGATCTGTGATTGATGATTGGTATGTGTATATGAATGGGTTGGATTGTCGCGGGTGAATAGCCGGGATGGATGTGAGATGAGTGTTGCTTTTTCTTTCATTCATTGTAATATGTAAATTGATGTAATATTATTATTTGTATGGCCGCGCAACCGGGTCGGGGTTGTAGCCGTCATTGTATAATTCTTTTTACTGTTTTTGCTCCTAGGATAGACCCATGGAGGGGGTGCATAAACTACCGGGTATCTCGAAGTGCCGAGTAGCCTACTCACGGTGGTGAGGGAGGTTGCTTCACTTCGGGTACTTGGCGGGTAGTTTGCCGCACCCGTAGGGTTCTTGGGTGGGGTACTGGCTATTCACCGCGACCGTGTAATCCGCTTTTCGTTGCAGGCTCGAACGGATTGCGGATTCCTAATATATCCAATGTATCCATCTGTGATCTGTAATGTCTATCATTGCTATATATTTATATATGATAACTATTTAGGCGTTGCTTATGTTTTACAGCCGTGCTAGCCCAGCCCCCGCTCTGTCGTTAGTTAAGTAACCTAACGGGTGATGACGGGGCCCCGTGGCGAATGCGAATGGCATAAGCGTATGTCATATTTTGGTTGTTTTCTGCAATGGTAGGATTAAATGATGGGACGCATTAAAAGAACTAATGCAAGAAAATAAACCAAGTAAAAGTCGATTGGAACACTTTGAAAACCACTCGGTTCTTTTCAAAACTAAACTTTTAAACGCGGAGCTTGAACCACTCTTTTTAAAAGCTATCTCGTTCCATCGATTATATCAAGTTCACTATGTTCACGGTTTCGCCAAAACCATTCGTAGCCTTCCGTCATTCCACATGAATGGTCAAAAAGTATTCAAGCTATGTATTTTGGCCAAAGTCAAGGCATAGTGATTGGTAGCTATTGGGTATTCATGTGCAGCATATATATATGCGTTGGTTTGGGACAGTCGTGCTGCCATTTTGGCCAAAGTCAAGGGTAAGTACGGGTGGGTCCAAATTAACCAGGAGAATGACGGGTAGAACTTGACATGTGACTTATGATATTTTGGCCAAAGTCAAGGTCATAAGAGCATGGGGCAGAAATCCACATCAGGAGTTTCATAAGTACTGAAACTTGCTAGCGCTGCATACCATTTGGAGTGTGATAATTCTGGTAGGATTCCTTCGGTTTTATCACGCGATGATATTTGGATCCTGATCCTACTGTGAGTATATGCTACTCCTCGGGAAAACTCTCACTTAACGATCAATGCTATAAACCTAGTAGGTGTTTAGAAAGGTGTTAGTGTGGCTACGCCCACAGGAAAAAGAGGTTACTTAATTAAGGAACTTCGCGAAAGCGTTGGAAAACCTCTCTCGAAGTTCCGACACTGGCCTGGCTGAACGGTTAAGCAAGTATTGTACGGTGAGATTGATCCTGACTAATCCTTTCTTTACGGTTTGAGAAGGGATTCGATAGACAGTGGGAGCCATCCAGTTTAGACAAATTAAAAACCACTCTAAACTTGCAAGAGCATCATGCTAAAGTGTTTCTTTTCTCTCTCCTAATTGCAGCGACCATTCAACATGACCGGACTTAAGTTATTACTAGATAAAAACATATTGACAGGGCCAAACTACAAAGATTGGCTCCGGAATGTCAAGATGGCAATCACTTACGACAAGCTGGGGTATCTCCTTACCACCAAAGCTCCCCTGTCCCAGGTCCCAAAACCAGTGTCGTAGATAGGGAAATCTACAAGACCTGGGAAATAGATTGCGCGAAGGCCAAATGCCTCGTACTTGCCTCGATGGACAACGAACATCAGAGGAGGCACGAGAATATGGACCTAGAGTCCATATTTCTTCATACAAAAGAACTGTATGGAGAGCAGTCTCGTATCGCAAGATACGAAGTGTCGAAGAAGTTATTTTCGGCAAGGTTGGCCGTCGGATCATCGGTAGCGGAACACGTGCTTAAGATGATTGGCTACATAGAGGAGCTCGCAGAACTTAGGACCACGTTGGAGAATGAGCTCTATACAGACTTGATTCTCCAGTCCCTTCCTTCCACTTACGCCCAGTTCATCCTGAACTTCAACTTACAGGAAAAAGAAGTTGAACTTTCAGAGCTCCTCAACATGTGGAGGAGTGCAGAGGGCACCCTACAGAAAAGTAAGGAGTCATCCACTTTGTTTGTAGGAGGATCTTCCTCTTCTAGGTCCAGGGCGAAAGCTAAGGGCAAGAAGAAGAAAGCCCCCGCCAAACCAAGAGGCAGTGTCAGTAAAGTGGATCCGAAGGGAAAAGGAAAAGCAACAAAGGTAGCGGGAAAGCTGGTGGGGAAGGAAGAATGCTTCTATTGTCACAAAAGTGGTCACTGGAAACAGGATTGCAAGGCTTGGAAAGCCAGAACACAGGATTTGAAGCGAGTTGCAGCTTCAGCTTCAGGTGTGTATGTTATTGAAAATTGTCTATCAATAAACTCTACATCCTGGGTATTGGATACCGGATCAGGATCTCATATCTGTAATTCTTTGCAGGCGTTGAGAAAGCGTAGAGTTTTGAAGGCAGGTGACATGACCCTCAGAGTTGCAAACGGTGCTAGCATGGATGCTGAGGTCGTGGGGGACTATCACCAGGGATTGTCGGATGGACACTTTTTGGTTTTGCGTAGTTGTTATTATGTACCAAATGCAACCTGTAATATCATTTCTGTATCTTTATTATCTAAAGAAGGTTATGAATTTGCATTTGTAAGTAATGTAGTGAACATTCTCCTTAATCAAGTTTTGATTGGGTCAAGTACATTGAACAACAGTATATACGTATTAAACCAGCCACAGATTTTCAATGTCCAGAATACACACAAAAGAAAGTCTCCAGAAATCAATAAAACTTTCTTATGGCATTGTAGACTGGGTCACATCAATGAGAGAAGGTTGACTAAGTTACACACAGAAGGATATTTGGATTCGTTCGAATATCAATCGTATGCAACTTGTCAATCCTGTCTCAAAGGAAAGATGACAAAGACTCCGTTCACTGGACACGGAGTAAGAGCGAGCGAGCTCTTGGGACTTGTACACAGCGACGTGTGCGGTCCAATGTCTACACATGCGCGAAGCGGTTATTCTTACTTCATTACTTTTACGGATGACTTTTCAAGGTACGGTTATGTCTTCCTAATGAAACATAAATCCGAGGCTTTTGAAAAATTCCAGGAATATAAGAATGAAGTAGAAAAACAAACAGGCAAAAGTATCAAGGCACTAAGATCTGATCGAGATGGTGAATACTTGAGTGCCGAGTTCCTGGGTTACTTAAAAGAGAATGGAATTCTCTCTCAGCTTACTCCTCCATACACTCCGCAACATAACGGTGTATCGGAGAGACGGAATTGAACCCTATTAGATATGGTACGGTCCATGATGAGTAACACTGAGTTACCGCGATCGTTTTGGGGATATGCGCTAGAATCAGTTTCATACCTTTTGAACCGAGTTCCAACTAAGACTGTGCCTACTACACCATATCAGATGTGGTGTGGGAAGAGACCCTATCTTAATCACATTAAGACATGGGGATGTCCAGCTTTTGTAAAAAAGCAGCATGCGGACAAGCTCGAGGCACGCTCAGTACAGTGCAAGTTTGTGGGATATCCAAAGAGCTCCAAGGGATATTACTTCTATTGCGAAGAGGAACAAAAATTCCTTGTTTCTCGCCATGCCCACTTTCTAGAACACCAGTTCATAGAAAAAGAATTAAGTGGGAGCGCAATAGAACTGGAAGAAATTCCAGAACCACGAGCTATTACTGAAAGCTTGGTTGAACCAAAGGGTTCGAAAGATCAGGACATTCCCACGCCACTCCGCAGGAGTAGTAGGCAGTCTCATCCGCCCGAGAGATACTACGGTTTTCTCATTGACGGGGATAGAGAGGATTGCATCATAGGCTTTGATGAGCCTACTAGCTTCCAGCAAGCCATTCAGAGCGTCGACTCGGTAAAATGGCTGGATGCAATGCGGACCGAAATGGAGTCCATGTACACCAACAAAGTATGGACGTTGGACATTGCTCCAGATGGGGTAAAACCCGTAGGATGCAAGTGGATCTTCAAAAGGAAGATTGGTGTAGATGGATAGGTTGAGACCTATAAAGCTAGACTAGTAGCAAAGGGTTTTCGTCAGCGACCTGGTTTGGACTATGACGAAACCTTTTCTCCAGTAGCTATGCTGAAATCCATTCGGATCCTTCTTGCCATTGCTGCCTTCCACGACTATGAGATTTGGCAGATGGACGTAAAGACATCTTTTCTAAATGGACATTTAGAGGAGTGTGTCTATATGGATCAGCCAAAGGGTTTCATTCAGAGTGGGAGCAGCGGAAAGGTGTGCAAGTTGCTTAAGTCCATTTATGGACTAAAGCAGGCATCGCGGAGTTGGAACATCTGTTTTGATGAGACGGTCAAGGAATTTGGCTTTATCAAAAATCCAAATGAACCATGCATCTATTGTAGATTTGTAGCGAGAACTGTAGTATTCCTCGTTTTATACATGGATGGCATTCTCTTAATAGGAAATGACATTCCTATGCTACAATCTGTCAAGGGGTTCTTGTCACACAGGTTCTCCATGAAAGACTTGGGTGATGCCTCATATATTCTGGGTATCCGGATCTACCGTGACAGATCCAAGAGGATATTAGGACTTTCGCAGTCCAGGTACATCGACACCATACTGAAGAGATTCAGTATGGAAGATTCTAAGCGTGGTAATCTACCGGCTTGTCACGGGATCACTCTCTCCAAAGAGATGTCTCCCAAGACTGATTTAGAGAGGGATCGCATGTCTGTTATACCCTACGCTTCTGCGGTAGGCACTATAATGTATGCGATGTTGTGTACCCGACCGGATGTGGCTTATGCACTGAGTGTGGTAAGCAGGTATCACTCAAACCCTGGGGAGAAACATTGGATAGTAGTAAAAAACATTCTCAAGTACCTGAGAAGGACTAAGGAGATGTTCTTGGTGTATGGCGGAAAAGATCTGCAGATTGAGGCCTTTGCTGACTCCAGCTTCCAGAGTGACAAGGATGATTCCAAGTCCATGTCGGGTTTTGTCTTTACCCTCAATGGAGGGGCGGTGTGTTGGAAGAGCTCCAAACAGGAAACCGTTGCTGACTCGACTATGGAAGCGGAATACATCGCTGCATCTGATGCCGCAAAAGAAGCTGTCTGGATGAGGAAGTTCTTGAGAGAACTTCAGGTGGTTCCATCCATTGTTGACCCAATACCTCTGTATTGCGACAACAACGGGGCTATAGTGTTAGCGAAGGAACCCAGGTCCCATCAGAAATCCAGACACATTTTAAGGCGGTATCACCTGATCAAGGAGATCGTAGATCGCCAGGAGATCGAGGTCCGGAGAGTTGCATCAGAGGATAACACAGCATATCCATTCACCAAGGCCTTGCCCAAGACTCAGTTCGAGCGGCTGATCGAGATGATAGGTCTTCGATACGCCAGTACATGGCCTTAGTGCAAGTGGGAGATTGTTAGTGTATATGCCCTAGAGGCCATTAATGTATTATACTAGTTTGTATATTACTTGATGGAAGCTTGGGATATTCACAGTTGTATATACAATCTTGCTCGAAATGGTAGTATGTTACTTGGTTTGTCTCTGCTTTAATATGTGCATGTGTTTCTTTTAGCATATCGCTGATATACATATTAGTAGAGCCCTTGGGATCTTTGCTTGATTACCAGCATGGTGATGGCGCTCACACTCGTGGGAGCTGGGTGATCTATAAGCACATCCTTATACAGGTCCCTAGTCGTTGGACTATCGAGACAGGGCATCGATACTCCGGAGTAGACTAGCGTATGCGCTTCTCATCCCAGCGTGGGAGACGGTCTGTCCCACAGCCGTCAGTACGTCGTACTTGAGATAGTATGCGGGTGCTCGTTAGGTTACGAGTACACTGGACAGGACTCGTCGGGGACTGTTGGTTGGTATTATACCTATCGTCAGTTATCAGTTCCCAGGTGACATGAGTACAGCTTAGTCAGCTGACTTGACACTGTCACTTCGCCTCGAGTGTGTTCCCACTGCACTTTGATTACTACCCTACCACGGCTCAAAGGAGTCGTGCAAACAGGTAGTTTTTGGGTGCAGTCCCGAAGCACTTAGAGGCAGTGACGGTTAGACAGGATTCGTCTCTCCTGGTATTGGGGGTTGACATCACGCTGTGTCTAGGAGAGGCATTACACGAGTAGTCCCTAGCCAGGGCAAGCGAGATATACTGGTAAGTTTCCAGTGTTATCTCAGGGTGTTCTGGGCTACACTCCGACACGACTTGTACCGCTATTAGGGGACTGACGTTCACCGCACCCCTAGGCCCGCCATGCGATGTATCAGATGAACAGACTGGACTGTACGGAGATTGTCACATACAGGCTCAGTAGGAGTTCGGATGGGGTTCACCTCGTCAGTCTTCTTATCGACATCTACCTGGGGACCGTTACGTACAGCTAGTGCCGCTTGCGGTCTGTGGTTAAACTCACTGCCAGCGTAGTGTTGAGTCTTTAGAGTCCCACACAGAGAGCTATTCGCCTTTAGGCAAAATGAGTAGAGGTCGCATGGTTTTGCGACAGGGTTCGTTCACATTCACGCACTTGTGCACGTTTGCTGTCCGGACAGTTTATACTAGCGGGCTTTGGTTTAAGCCGGATCCTAGTATATGATTTGGGATTGGTTTTTCTCATTGTATTCGTGTTCCTCGGATCACGAATGCGGGTGCGTATGCACAGTTGCTTGAGATTGAGGGAGAGGACCTTGATTAGGGTTAATGGCTATTGTCATTTTATTAACCCTAATGCTTATGTGTGTATTATAGTTAATTGATAATTAGTTTAATAATTGTGCATGGTTATGGTTGTTGACCATTTGACCTCCTTGACTTGTTGACCTAGGTTGACACTTTGACCATCATCATTTCTTTTGGAAGATTCTTTTTGATCCTTGCAAATTGAAATGATAATGGTCATGTCATGATTAGCCATGACAATTATCTAGCTAATTATTCAATTAAAATAATATACACATATTAGTGAGAATGGTTCACAATTATTCTCATTCTATCATTTCATTTCTCTCTCTTGTTCTTCCTCTCCCTCAAGCTCTCTCCCTCTCATGTGTTGAGAAACACTTGAGCTTGAGAAAAACCCTCTCTTGATCATCTTTACTCTCATCTAGGGTTGAAGGACTAGCACTTCTTGAACCCTAGTTACTTCTAGCTTGGAGTTGAAGCCAAAGGTTGAGGCTTTCGGGTGGATCTTTCTTCGACGTGAGAAGACGACCAAGGTGACCTCCTTCCACCACTCTAAGGAGCAAGGAGAGAAGGACTTAAAGCCCAAGGTATAACCTTTCTAGCACTTAGCTAGTTGCTAGTTAGCTTTAGCAAGTTTTTGTTTAGCAAAGATCCTTCTAGCTCTAGTCCATGTTGCCTAAGCTCATAAAAATTCGATTTTTATTCCGTTTTCCGCCTCCCCGCAAGCACCGAGGTGGGCAACGTGGACTTACAGTGGTATCAGAGCCTAACTAAACATAAACTAGCTAGGTAGTGAAGTGTAACGAAGTTCGAAACCGGAAAATCCAAAAACCGAGTTTTCAAAAACCCTAGTTTCTGTTAAAAATTTTTCTGGTCAAAACAAAATTTGTTATACACCAAAAATCGTCTCAGGGTTTTCTAAAGAAAACCACCAAACCCGGTCCAGTGATTCGTCTAAACCGCCGCAGTTTCCGCGGCAATAGCAAGCTATTGCCGCGGAACCGCCGCCGTTTGGACTCTTCACTGAGTCGAGTTTGGTGCAATTTTCTTACGGCTTGGTTTTAGGATTTTTAAGATGGTTTATATGTGCCCAGATTTTCCAGAATAGAAATTTATTTTTGGGGGCCTATAAATCCGTATTTTTTTTCCGAACTTCACTACACTTTGACTATGACGGTTATATCTGTGATGTTTGCATGTATTGAACGTCGGCTAATCGCTATATGTCGATTAGTCGGGGTTATACATATCTGTGATCTGTGATTGATGATTGGTATGTGTATATGAATGGGTTGGATTGTCGCGGGTGAATAGCCGGGATGGATGTGAGATGAGTGTTGCTTTTTCTTTCATTCATTGTAATATGTAAATTGATGTAATATTATTATTTGTATGGCCACGCAACCGGGTCGGGGTTGTAGCCGTCATTGTATAATTCTTTTTACTGTTTTTGCTCCTAGGATAGACCCATGGAGGGGGTGAACAAACTACCGGGTATTTCGAAGTGCCGAGTGGCCTACTCACGGTGGTGAGGGAGGTTGCTTCGCTTCGGGTACTTGGCGGGTAGTTTGCCGCACCCATAGGGGTCTTGGGTGGGGTATGGCTATTCACCACGACCGTGTAGTCCGCTTTTCGTTGCAGGCTCGAACGGATTGCGGATTCCTAGTATATCCAATGTATTCATCTGTGATCTGTAATGTCTATCATTGCTATATATTTATATATGATAACTATTTAGGCGTTGCTTATGTTTTACAGCCGCGCTAGCCCAGCCCCCGCTCTGTCGTTAGTTAAGTAACCTAACGGGTGATGACGGAGCCCCGTGGCGAATGCGAATGGCATAAGCGTACGTCATATTTTGGTTGTTTTCTGCAATGGTAGGATTAAATGATGGGACACATTAAAAGAACTAATACAAGAAAATAAACCAAGTAAAAGTCGATTGGAACACTTTGAAAACCACTCGGTTCTTTTCAAAACTAAACTTTTAAACGCGGAGCTTGAACCACTCCTTTTAAAAGCTATCTCGTTCCATCGATTATATCAAGTTCACTACGTTCACGGTTTTGCCAAAACCATTCGTAGCCCTCCGTCATTCCACATGAATGGTCAAAAAGTATTCAAGCTATGTATTTTGGCCAAAGTCAAGGCATAGTGATTGGTAGCTATTGGGTATTCATGTGCAGCATAGATAGATGCGTTGGTTTGGGACAGTCGTGCTGCCATTTTGGCCAAAGTCAAGGGTAGGTACGGGTGGGTCCAAATGAACCAGGAGAATGACGGGTAGAACTTAACATGTGACTTATGATATTTTGGCCAAAGTCAAGGTCATAAGAGCATGGGGCAGAAATCCACATCGGGAGTTTCATAAGTACTGAAACTTGCTAGCGCTGCATACCATTTGGAGTGTGATAATTCTAGTAGGATTCCTTCGGTTTTATCACGCGATGATATTTGGATCCCGATCCTACTGTGAGTATATGCTACTCCTCGGGAAAATTCTCACTTAACGATCAATGCTATAAACCTAGTAGGTGTCTAGAAAGGTGTCAGCGGGGCTACGCCCACAGGGAAAAAAGGTTACTTAATTAAGGAACTTCGCGAAAGCGTTGGAAAACCTCCCTCGAAGTACCGACACTGGCCTGGCTGAACGGTTAAGCAAGTATTGTACGGTAAGATTGATCCTGACTAATCCTTTCTTTACGGTTTGAGAAGGGATTCGAGAGACAGTGGGAGCCATCCAGTTTAGACAAATTAAAAACCACTCTAAACTTGCAAGAGCATCATGCTAAAGTGTTTCTTTTCTCTCTCCTAATTGCAGCGACCATTCAACATGACCGGACTTACGTTATTACTAGATAAAAACATATTGACAGGGCCAAACTACAAAGATTGGCTCAGGAATGTCAAGATGGCAATCACTTACGACAAGCTGGGGTATTTCCTTACCACCAAAGCTCCCCCTGTCCCAGGTCCCAAAACCAGTGTCGTAGATAGGGAAATCTACAAGACCTGGGAAATGGATTGCGCGAATTGTAGTACGAACTTGGGGGTGTAAATCGAGTGAATAAATTAGCGCAAATTGTGATGACCGATATGTTAAAAGCGATTGTGCTAATCTATCAACCCGTCGAGAAATGGGGTCAAATCCCTCAAGGTTCGCGAGAAAACATGGGTACGTCGAACTTGGTAAACCATCCATTGAAAATGGAAACGCGACGGATTCTTGCGCGGTCGAAACGATAGGAAGGACGAAAGGGATTGATTTAGGGATAGTCTTATTCTCACCTAAGTAATCTGTCTCGAACTCGAAGGATTCCATGAATGGTTCGAAATGACTGTAAGAAACCGAGTTTGATGGTTTAACTTACTCATCTAAAAATTTAAAGGACTCAAACTCGGGAGGTGAGTCTTCAACATCGTCCGAAAAAGTGAAGCACTAGTAATCGTTATCAGCTATGAGAACTGTGTCGGATTCAAAGGGGTACGCACTAGTGGTGTCCAAACTGCTGTGATCGAATAGAAATATTTCAATCTTACAGTCCTCCTGCGTGGTCGGAACGATGGAAAGGAGGGAGGGTGATTTAGGAAGTATAACAGTTAAAGGTTCAGGAGGATGAATTGGAAAATCCGACACATCAAACAAAAATGGCTCATCCTCAATACTATCCTCAATACTATCCTCATAATTCTCCTCAAAATTTAGCCTATTCATGCCATTATCATCAAAATCAAGACGCATATGAAGTTCGGGAGAAACATTTAATGACTCGGGATGATGAATTGGACATAAAATTTCACTCAAATCTATGGGTTCATCATCCGAAATATTTCCGGCGTCAATATCCTCAATCAAGTGAAAATCAATTTTTTCAGACACCTCATCAACAGCATGGATATCAATTAATTTAGGCTCTAGAGTGGAGGTGTAAAGTTCAAAAGGATTAGGTGTGGTTTCACTCGAAAGGGACTCTTCACAACCTGGCAAATCAAGCACTACAAAGTCGCACAACTCATTAAATGTTTTATTTTCAACTGATGAATCATTTGGAACACTTGTTTGAAAACCAGAGTTGTGGGATTCAATTGGGTATGGGTAGGTTTGATTTGGAAAGGTGTAGAACTCACTCTCTCCTCTCAAATTCTCACTCTGTCCAACCGCCTCATCATACATTGCTATTTTTTGAGCTAGTTGGAAACTAGCTACCGGTTCACTAGGTTGCATAAGGGCAGCCATGGACGCATCCACATTCCTAATCATTTGGTTTGTCGCTACCACATAAGCCTCTAACGACTGTTCTAAACTAGACATGGGTTATGAGGGGTTTCGGTAAAAGATTCAAAATTGTTTGGATACGTGAAACTCCCAAATGGCTGTATAGAAGCGCTGTATAGGGATTGGACTTGTTGGGAAGGTGGAAAAGTCGGGTAGGACTGATAGGAATTGGATGGTTGGACAGGAGTAGTATCAACATTTGGATAAAAAGGTGAATGGACTTGTTGATCCCTAGAACTGGATGTGTGGAGATGAGTGAAAGATCGGCTACGAGATTGTTCAATATGCTCAGCAATAGACTAGGGTTTAGGAGTTACAACAGGACTCGAAAAAGTGGTATCAACATACGAAGGTAGTGAAGGTTGAAATGGTTGATATAAAGTGGATTGCAAAGTCGAACTGTTTCTCCTAGACGCTTCTATTCGATCTTTCAAAGAAATTTTGGGCATGGAGGGGTCGTCCGTAATTCGACCAAAACAATTCACGTATGAAGCAAAGTTTGGTTCAGGGTACCAAAGTTCGGCGAGGCTTTTGTGAGGTGGAGTACCCATGATGTAAGAAAGGGGAAGAAAAAGAATGCGGGTGGAAGTGGGAAGAAGTGGGGTGCAATGGACTTCTTTGCGACAAGTTGCAAGTTTTTCTAAAAAGTTTTCCTTTTTGTGTTTTTTTATTTTTTATAAGGAGATTTTTGCAAAAAGATTTTTCGATAAATGGTTTTGACACAAATGCAATCAACCACAAATGCACAATCAGGCCTAGATCTAGGGTCACCTAGGCCAGCTAGACAGCTCCTAACTGTTCTAAAGGGTTAGAAATAGGACCTCAAACCGCCTCTTCACCGCCAATTGTGGCCAGGTAAGTGCCGGGTGAGTGGGAGGCTCTCCACTACAAGTAGTGGACCTAATTAAGTAACCACTCTCCTTAGACACACTTGCCTAGACACCACAAAGTCAGGTTAGGATAAACGGTCGATGCCTACAACTAGTCCTCTGTCCTATTGAGCGCGACGTCCTTAGGGCTGAGTCTAGTATTTTTTAACTAAATAATGGTCAATCCAATATGCCTTATGTGATTTTTGGAGTCCTGGGAAGGGTGATGACATCCCCACCCAATCTGGATTGGTCTCAAGCCCCTTAAAGTCCGATTAAAAATATGCAAAGCAGAAACAATCACTTGCAATAAATTTTTTATTTTTTAAGCGCGGTGCAAAGAATCCTGTACAAGATCAATTATTGGAAGGGGGAGAGATTTTTTAGCGCAAAGAATCCTGCAGGAGATTTTACAGAAGATATATTGGGATTTGCAGAAGAGGAGAGAGAAAGCTTACAGAAATTTTTCCAAACGCTGACTCGACCAAGGCGCGGCGGTTCCGCGGCCAAGGGTAGCTTCGCGCGGCGGTTCCGCGGTGGCACGTGCGGATCAAGACTTCAAATTTTGCTGACGTCGCAATGATGTCGCGTTTCCGCGGCAGGAGCGAGATATTGCGGCGGTTCCGTGGTTCCCTGTTGACTTAGCCCTCCAACCTTCTTCTGTTGTTCTGTTGTGGAAATCCTCTATTGTTCAGATCTTCAGTTTTCTGTTTTGATCTCTGGCATTTTCCAGATCTGAGTTTGTTCTTTGATCCTGCAAAATTCAAAAAAAATACCCTTCACAAAATAAAAGATGATAAATTTTTATATTTTTTATTTTTCAGTTTTATGATTTTTTTAAAATTTTATATTAACTCGAAATTGCAAAAAGAAAATAACACGCCATCCCCGACAACGGCGCCATTTGATTTGATCTCAAAGAATATTTTATAACCGCAATCAAGAACGGCGTCGCTTGGTAGCTAACCGGTGAGTACGGGTCGTTCTACAGGGACTTTGTGAATTTCCTAATTGTTCTTACGAGTTAATTCCGATTGGTGTCGGATTGATTAAATCTAAAAAATAAGTTAATCTAGATCTAAATCTTGCTAGGGTTAGGTTTAGGTTAAGTTTGGAAATGCAAAGATTTCCTCACCGCTTTCTATACCCAAATTAAGATCTCTTTAGGAGTTATGGTAATTATTAACAAAGGGGATTAGTACCATCGGGAAGAAACGGTGTTTCTTCCTCCAGGTTCTTGTCCTTCCTTTCCTTACCCTAACCTCCATGGAAAACACGCTCAACCGGACCTTTATACTACGGTATCACCGCTATCTCGTGGGATAGGGTGCCGTAGGGAGCGGTGTGTGCATGTATGCATGGAGTCCTATAAAAACGTGTGATGGGTAAGAAAGGGGTGAGAGATCTTCATCTTTCAAGCCCTCCCCAATTCTAACCCTAACAAGCGAGGAGACTACACGCTCGTTAGGGAATTGAAGAACATATCTAAACTATCTATCTAGGGCAAGAAATTAAAGATCTAACTAGGGCAGATAAGAAATTACCTAAGGCAGATAATAAAATTAACTAAGGAAAATAAAAAGAACTACTTACAAATTGATGCACTCTTCATTCATTGCAGAAATTACAGATCTGAATTTTTAGATATAAAATTAAGCACAAGAAGAGGCATGACTTAATACAAGATTTAGGGTTCCTATTTGTAGAGGATAGAAACCCTAGGGTTACAATCGACTCGCACATCTGCTATTACAAAAATACCCCTAAGAAGACTAGTCAACGCGTCGCCAGACAGTTTGGAAATTTTTCGCCACTACGGGCTTAGCCCGGCAGCTGAACCGCGGCCATAGGCCAGGTTTGGCCGCGGTTCCGGGGCCAAATGAAGGGCTTGAATGCCTCAATTTGCTGGGCTGGTTCTGGTCTTGTTTTTCTTCCTATTTCTTTGGTTGGTTTTTCAGAATATCTTCCATTTCTCTTCCAGATCTCTACAGTGAGTAGTTGTGGTGGACTTTTACCATTCGCTTCGTGTCGAAGTCTTGAACCTTGCGCTGCCTTGTACTTTGTGAACTGATCTTCATGTAAGCTTGATCAAGATTCTTCTATTTGTTGGTCGTAGTCTCACTTTTGTATCGTCTTTTATCTTTTTCACTGTTTTTGTTCCGAGAACCTGTAATCTATATCTATGTAGCAGACATGGGTCAAAAGCACCTGTTTATTTGTAAAATGCATAAGAATGGGGAATATAATAATGCAATATTATGATATGAACAAATACCGCGATGCAAAGCAAAAAGTAATCGACTATAGTGAAGTTATTAGCCTGACGCAAACTTCTGCCCAAGGGGTCACTCCCGATGAATGGATCTCGGCCCTTGCCTCGTCGAATGAGGTGCAGGATATTCATAACCGAATACCTCTATGCAAAAAAAAAGAACATCCATGTAATAACAGCTTTTTGAAAATTGTTCCAACAACATCGAATATGTTTGTTTTCCTTGCATTGATCTGAATCAATGCAGTCCCATCAATTGATTACACCAATAAAGAACGAAAATATGATGTACGTGTATGCTATCCGCATTCGCAACTGGGTCCCGTCATCACCCGTTAGGTTACTTAACTAACGACAGAGCGGGGACTGGACTAGCACGGGTGTAAAACATATACAACATCTACTAGTATATATAGCAATATATAATAATCTCTCCAGGCGTGATAAATGAAACATCATAAAAAGTAATAAGCATCACAGAACAATACAGATAATCTGGGATCCCCAGGTTTCCTTTGAGCCGCAAGTGAAACCCGACGTTCCCCTGGTCGTGTGGATAGCTTGTGCAATGAAAACCTAGACCCCTACGGGTGCGGCAAGTTACCCGCCAAAACCAGAAGTGAGGCAGCCCCTTTCAACAAAGTGAATGGGCCACCCAACACTTCACGGAATCCGGTAACTTGATCACCCTACCTTGGGTCAACCTATACCCCCTACGAGTGCGGCGAATAGCCCTCCAATTCTAGAGTGAAGCCGCCTCCATCTCAAAGCCATCGGATGCGGGCCCGTTGCCCTCTAGAACCCGGCTACCCGTGCACTCCAACGCGGGGTAATCCTAGTACAGAAAAGAAAATATGTACAACGGTGACATCGACCTCAACCCGGTCGTGCCCCAAAAGAATATTATACAAACAGGTAGTGACGGCAATCCACATGCCGGACGCTCGTCCCGCGATATCAAATTTACAAATAAATCTAAACTGTACTAACATTGCACCAAGCTATCCACCATGACAAATCCGCAATATCACAGCACAACACAGAATATCAACGTGAATGTCATATTCGTAAACTTGTCTAAAAGAACATATAGCAATTAGACAAGTTGTACCGCTCGAATGACATTCACGGTCGCAGATAGTAATGTAAGTACTGTGAACTAACATATTTAAAATTTCGATTGACAAAACTTCCCAAAACGGCCCCAAGTGCAATACCCAGCACATAAACAATTCTGGGCCTAAACTAAATATTCTAGAAACCATAATTCTATAATTAAGAGCCCCAGAAGAAAGATTAAGCACTGTTGCCCCAAAACGGCGGTGGAACCGCGGCCAAAACGTGGGTTATGCGGCAGTTTCGCGGCGTTCTTGTGGGTTCAGTCGCCTAATTTTCTTCTGTAGTCTTAAAAAAGCCTGCACGATTTTCTGATATACTGAAAATGATTTTTCGACAACTTTTAAATTTCGACAGAAACTTCAAGAATGGAATTGCGGTTTTTGAAAATTCCGTTGATCGATGTTTTAAATATGTTAGAACAAGCTAGTAAGGGGTTAATGGCGTGGCTCAGATACCATGTAAGTCTACGTTAGCACCCCGGCCGTCAATCCGAAGCCAAACACGGAACAAAAACTTTTCTAAACTGGCGCTAACGCAGAATTTTACCCGGATCGTTCCATTAACCCTATACTAGCTAACTACAAAGAAGTTGGAATGGCTATACCGATCGATCTGTGTCCTTCGGTCTTTAGCCACCATCCCAAGCTCCTCGCGGCTTCTCTGATCTCGCTCGATCTCCGGTCTCCTCGTCGAAGTGGCACCACGTCAAGGAATCTTTTAACGGGCTCCCGCTTCAAAACCGAAGAAACTCAGACATGAAGTTTGCTAGCTGACATGTCCAAGGTGAAGTAGAGAATGTGTGTGATCAGTTTGTCTCAATACATCCATGGATTTTCAACTCATGAGAGGGATGGGTGGTGGTTGAAGAAGAAGCCATGGAGGAAGATGTGAGCTCAAAAGAAGAAGAAGTGAAATGGCTTATGTTGTGTGTAATATTTTAAAAGAGAGAGAGATATATATAATGTCAATAATCAAACCCCTAAGCTTCTACTTGGCGGCCCCTCTCTCTCCAAAAATATCCCCACTCATCATAATAAGCCCCAAAATCAATCCATGTCACAATAATGGCCACATAAACCAAGACCATGAGTCACGATGTGCATGTGACATGAATTGATCCATATGGTTAAAACTTGCACTCATATTTTCCACTACTAAACATTTAAACTAAATGTTTAATCCAACAAAAAAATATGGCATCAACTAAAGTAAACTCGTGACGGATCACAAGAATACCCCTCACCTGTATATACATACCTGCATCCGCATTCCGACTGAATATGAATGCAATGGGATGAAAGTAATCCAACAAATCTAATACTAGGATCCAGCGTAAACCAAAGCCCACCAGTATGATCCGTACGATCATGATCCGTGCACGAGTGCACGTATATGATCGAACCCTGCCATAAAACCATACGGCCTCTACAACATTTCGTCCGAACTTGGGAAACTTTCTGTGGGGGACTCTAAACACTCGCCAATATGCTGGCAGTGGATTTAACCACAAGCACGTCAGAGGTACTAGCTGTATGTAACGGCCGCCCAGCTATTGCCAATAGGGAGGCCGATGAGCGAACTCATCCTGAAACCCTACTGATCCTGTCAGTGACAATATCTGTACAGTCTGGTCCGTTCGTCTATGAGTATCGCATATCAGGCCTAGGGGGCTGGTAAACGTCAGACCCCTAATAGCGGTATAAGTCGTGTCGGAATGTAGCCCAGAACACCCTGAGATACTACTGGAATACCTACCAGTAAATCTCACTTGCCTTGGCCAAGGACTTCGTGTAATGGCTCTCCTAGAAACAGCGCGATCTCACCCCCAATACCGGAAAAGATGAATCCCCTGCCGATCTGCTCACTGCCTCCATGTGGCTCGGGACTGTACCCAACTAAAACCTTTTTGCACGACTCCTTTGAGCCATGGTAGGAATGTAATCAAAGCACGGTGGGAACTCACATGAGACAAATGACGATCTCAGGTCAATAGACTAACCTGTACACAAGTCACCAGGGAACTGTTATCTGACGTTAGGTATAATTCCAACTAGCATGTTCGTGGAGAGTCCGTCCGGTGTACTCATAACCCAATGAGCACCTGTATACTTCTTAGGTGAACTAACTGACACCAATGGATTGTGAGACCGGCCACCGCCCCTTGTCGGGGTCTCTACTGTATACACTAGTCTGCTAATGGAGTATCGATGCTCAGTCTCGAAACTCCCACGACTAGGGACACTTTAAGGATGTGCTTATAGACGACCCAACTCTCACGTATATGATCGCCATCATACTGCTGGTAGTCAAGCAAGAATCCTAAGGACTCTATCAACGTCTAATAATGATCTGTAATGTCACCTAAAGTATGTACACGATGATAAAGACAAACCAAATAGCATACTATCATCTTGAGTAAGACTGTCCTACCAGTATAGGGCCTCCCTCAATCATTGCAATCACGTGTCTGCGATCCAATAATTGACTTTGAGGGCACTATATCCAACAGTTGTTTTACGGTATATACATTTTAAATCAAACTACAGTTCTAAATATACAGAACACACACAAGACGAAAAGTTCAGAAATGAACGAAGCCTTCTTGTGGCATTATAGACTTGGTCATATAAATGCGATAAGACTAGCTAAGTTACATAAAGATGGATATTTGAATCCGTTTAAATTTACATCTTATGAAACTTTCCAGTCATCTCTCAAAGGCAAGATGACCAAAACTCCGTTTACGGGACACGGAGAAAGAGTTACAGAACTCTTGGGACTAATACATAGTGATGTATGCGGTCATATGTCTACGCATGCCAGGAATGGTTCCTCGTACTTCATTACATTCCTCGATGATATTTCAATATTCGGACATGTGTTCCTGTTGAAACATAAATCAGAAGCTTTTGAGAAATTCAAGGAATATAAGTGCGAGGTAGAGAACCAGATGGGTAAAAGTATTAAAATCCTTCGATCTGATCAGGGTGGAGAATACTTGAGCACAGAATTCTAAGACTATTTAAAAGAGAATGGGATTCTCTCTCGGCTTACTCCTCCATATACACCACAGCACAATGGAGTATCGGAGCGGAGGAATCGCACCCTATTAAATATGGTGCACTCTATAATGAGTATTGTTGAGTTGCCTATTTCCTTTTGGGGTTATATACTTGAGACAGCTGCATATCTATTGAATAGGGTTCCGACCAAATCCGTGCCTACCACTCCATATGAGATATGCTATTGTTAGTTATGTATATGCCCTAGAGGCCATTATTGTACATATGACGTATATTATAGTGGATGCTTTGATATATATAAATATATATATATATATATATAGGACTTTCTTGCTCGACATGATAGTATGCTATCTGGTTGCTCTTTGTCTAAACTTGTATATTTGTATTGTGATACTTTCTTGCTCTCATATGTTCATGAAGCTCTTAGTATGTGTACTTGATTACCAGGACTATGATAGGGATCATAGTAGTTGGGCCAGGGTAGTCCATAAGTACATCCTTTAATTGTTCTTAAACGACGGTGTATCGAGATTGGGCATCGATATTCTAGAGCAGACTAGCGTATATGCTTCATGACCCATATGATGGGCGATGGATGATCCCACATCCATTGGTGTTTGACATCAAAGATGGTATACGGGTGCTCAGTGGAGACTGGGTACACTGAACGGACTCGCCGAGAACTCCTAGTTGGTATTATACCTATCGTCAGATAGCAGTTCTCTGGTGATACTGGTACGGGTTAGTCGGTAGACCCGAGATCGTCATAGAGTCTTGTGTGATTCCCACTGTGCTTTGATTTTCACCTTACAACGTTCAAGAAAACGTGCAAAACAGTGGATTTTGGGTACAGTCCCAAATCACATGGAGGCAATGAGCGATAGGAGGGGTTTCATCTCTCCCTGTATTGGAGGTTGATGTTGCATTGTGCTCGATTGGCTATAACAGGAATTCCCTAGCCAGGGCTGATATGGAGATCTACTGGTAAGTATTATCTGTAGTTTCTCAACCCATTATGAGCCTCACATCGACATGACTTATCGGTTACTGAGGTCTGACGTTTACCACCCCTAGACTGGATATGCGACATATCATACTAAGAGACCGGACTGTACGGTAGTGTTACTGATTGTATTCGCAGGAGTATGAGTAGGCTTGCTTGTTGATCTTCTGATCACTCAATACCAGGGTGGCTGTTACGTTTGGCAGACCGCTTGCGGCATGTGTGTGTCTGATATGATCATCACCTACTGTCGGCTTATTGATGAGTCTTTAGAGTCCTACACAGAGGTTTCTTGGTTCATGCAAAATGAAATAGGAGCACAAGTGTGATATGTGCGGGACCGAGATTAATGCGTGTATATGATACTACATCCTATTCTCGCGATATATGATATCGGTTGGTTATATGTGATATAGCCGAGTTATCGGATCAAGTGTTGATTCGATAAATTGTTACATTTGATATTAGTCGGTTGTATGTGATATAGCCGGATTATTAAATCAAATGTTGATTTAATAATTTAATGTATAATTATATATGTGATATATTGAATTACATTAACTAATATTAGCTCACTTTAACCATTTCTTTTTCTCACTTGTGCATACATGATATATATGTGATATATATTGTATTATGCAAGGTTATATGTGCAACTTGGGTGTATGAGACTTACACCATGACCATGATATAATTAGGTTTTAATTATCATAAGTAATTCAAAATTGGTTAGAATTTTGTTATAGCTAGAAGCTTGGAGAAGCTTGAACAACCATTGACTTAGTCAACCAAATTTGTATTACTTAAGATATTTTTAAACCTAACCAACTATCATAATCCACGGTTAAGTCTCTACAAGGGTTAGTATATGACATAAACTCACCATGGTTGCATTTCTAACCTTATCTCACTCACTCATTCATTCATCTTCTTCTTCCTCTCCTTCAAGCTCTCTTTACTTTTGAAAAAGAGAAGAAAAATAGTGAGAAATTAAATTCTAAAGAGAGCAAAATTCCTACTTCATCATCTTCTACAATACTAGCCATTTAGTTTAGGGTGTTAGCTTCACTAATTCCATATTAGTGAAGTGATAGCTTGAGTCTGTGTTTCCTCGACGTAGATCATCTTCGACTTTGAAGACTTCAAGCAAGTATGCATCATTCACCTTGTAGAGCCTCTCAAGAGTCCGGGAGTTCATTGATCACAGCGAAGGGACCACTACAAGGAGTTATAGAAGTGAAGGACCGGACTACAAAGGTTGTAATCCCTACTCACTTAGATGTAAAGTTGTTTAAATTATGTTTTCGTATGATTCTCTAGTTAAAGATTCTAGGTTAAGGTTCTTTTAGCATGGCAAAATTTAAAATTGGCGTGGATGATGCCACCCGAAACCTTGTTGTTGTGCTTAGGAACCCTACAGTGGTATCAGAGCCTATCTAGAGAATTACACGATGTTTGTTAGATTACGAAACCGAAACTACTCCGAAACTTGAAACAACGAATCCTAGTTTTTGTCGAAATTTTCTGAGAGTCGAAAAATTATTTTAGCAACTGCAGAATGTTATATGTGATATAACATGAACACTAGAAAAAATTGAACCCAATTGGCTGGATTTTAGCCGAGCACATTGAACCTTTTCCCGAGGTGGCCGGTTTTGGTAGTTTGTTCAGGGTTCAAATTTTTGTGGTGTTCCAGTCTCTGGGTTTTGGTGTTTCAGGTGTTGCTTGTTTTTCCTAAAATTTCATGAGATGTTAATTTCCTATAAAGGAAATTCGGAGTGTTTCGTAGTCGTAATTCTAACTTGTTTTCGTGTTATTTAGACGGTGTTAAAAAGTTCGAATGGATATCAAATACCCACTTTAACTCTCGCTGGAAATTTTCCAAGAGTTGGATTTTTTTTCAAGTTAAAGAACATTCTAAAATCATGCAATTAATGTGGTGGACCCTTTAGAAGAACGAAACCCTAACTCGATTCTGTGACCGTAAGAACCGCCACCAAAACCTAGGATTTGTGGTAGTTCCGCGGTACAATAGGTGAGGCAAGGGTTGACCCTTCTACGGTTATTCCATAGGTACTATGGTATGTTCTGAGTATTTTTAAACTACGCTCAAGTGTTGAGCTTTTTGGGAAATTTTGGGTGTTTGTTGATTCGATAGGAATGTTTAATATCGTCTAGCTTTTTCTGAAATGTGATACAATATTTAGAATTCATATCGTTAGGCATGAAATCTGAGGTATGTGA
This sequence comes from Agapanthus africanus, assembly GCA_030015575.1. Lineage (NCBI taxonomy): Eukaryota > Viridiplantae > Streptophyta > Magnoliopsida > Asparagales > Amaryllidaceae > Agapanthus > Agapanthus africanus. The sequence continues at coordinate 197,734,210 of JASDDO010000028.1, read as the reverse complement.
TAATTCGGGTTTATGGATCAGCCATTTTCGTTATAACTTTTCGTCTAAGGTGATTGTGGATTCCAAATGTTGTAGTTTGATATTTTCTTTTCTGCAACCGTAAGTGTAATATATGGTGTATCGCCGGTTTCGTTGCCATATATCAATGAAAATTGGGATACGCATATTTACTTACGTTGATGACATGTGATGTTATGTGTTGCTGTGATATGTTATATTGGATCGTCGTGTTTTGAATAGCCGGAGGTTTTATGTGAGATGAGAGTTTTTATTTTCATTCATGTAAAATTCATTGTATGTAATATTCTTTTATTGGGGCACTTCTGGGTTGAGGATGATGTCACCATTGTTGTATATTATTTACTTTTCCGCATTAGAATAGACCGAAGGTGGGGAGCATAAGTAACCGGTTCTAGAGTCCAGTGGGAGACCATCTCGAGGAGTCGAGTCCGGGTCTCCTAACTCTAGAATTGGTAGGGTTGCTTGCTACTCGCGTAGGGTTCTAGGGATGTGGGTTTGGCTATTCATCGCGACTGTAGAATCCGTATTTTATACAGGCTTAAAATAAAACATGGACCTCCTAGTATATCCAATATTTCATATGTTATCTTCTGCTGCTGATATTCTGTGATGTAATCACTTTATATGTTTGAGACGAATGCTTTATTATTATATATATGATATATAATAAACGTTTCTTATGTTTTGCACCCGCGCTAGTCCCGTCCCGCTATATCGTTAGTTAAGTAACCTAAAAGTGCATGACGGGACACTGATGCGAATGTGGATGGCATAAGCGTACGTTATATCTTCGTTTCTTCTATGATGCTTAGGAAGCATAAATGATGGGACTTCATTAATGAGATTAATGAAAGAAAAGAAACCTAAAAGATGTTGTAGAATCAAATTTTCAATAAAAGGGTAGCTATAGTTTTTGCTTTGCATAGCGGTATTCCTTGTAGAATATCCAGCACCTTATTCGATAAGGAAAGAGCCGAGATCCCTTCACCAAGAGTGGCCTCTTTAGCGAAACTAGCAGATTCTACAACTCACTCGGTTTTGTTTTTGATTGCTTCTATAGATCCCTAAGGTTTGTGGTGGTTCCGCGGTTCCACAAGTAAGGCATTGGTTGACCCTTCTACGGCTGGTTCATTGCTACTGTGGTATGTGATGGATACTTCTAAACTACGCTCAAGTGTTGAGCATTTTGGGAAATTTTGGGTGTTTGTTGATTCGATCGGAATGTTTAAAATCGTCTAGTTTTTTCTGTAATGTGATATAATATGTGAAATTCATATAGTTAGGCATGAAATCCATAATATGTGAAATTTCGGGTTTACGATATTTAAGGTGATTGTGAATTCCAAATGTTGTAGTTTTTCACTTTCTTTTCTGCGACCGTAAGTGTAATATGTGGTGTATCGTCGGTTTCGTTGCTATACATCAATGACAATTGGGATACGTATATTTACTTACGTTGATGACATATGATGTTATGTGTTGCTGTGATATGTTATATTGGATCGTCGTGTTTTGAATAGCCAGGGGTTTTATGTGGGATGGGATTTTTTATTTTCATTCATGTAAAATTCATTGTATGTAATATTCTTTTATTGGGGCACTTCCGGGTTGAGGATGATGTCACCATTGTATATTATTTACTTTTCCGCATTAGGATAGACCCAAGGAAGAGAGCACAAGCAACCGGGTTCTAGGGTCCAGTGGGAGGCCATCTCGAGGAGTCGAGACCGGATCTCCTAACCCTAGAATTGGGAGGGTTACTTGCCACTCTCGTAGGGGTCTAGGGATGTGGGTTTGGTTATTCATCGCGACCGTGGAATCCGTGTTCTATACAGGCTCAAAATAAAACACGGACCTCCTAATATATCCAATATTTCATATGTTATCTTCTGCTGCTGATTATATGTGATGTGATCATATTATATGCATGAGACGAATACTTTATTATTGTATATATGATATATAATAAACGTTGCTTATGTTTTACACCCACGCAAGTCCCGTCCCGGTATGCCGTTAGTTAAGTAACCTAACGGTGCATAACGGGACAATGTGGCGAATAAGAATGGCATAAGCGTACGTTGTATTTTCGTTTCTTCTGTGATGCTTAGGAAGGTTATATGATGGGATGTCATTAATAAGATTAATGAAAGAAAAGAAACCTAAAAGATGTTGTAGAATGAAATTTTCAAAAAGGGTGGCTCTAGTTTTTGCTTTGCATAGCGGTATTCCTTGTAGAATATCCAGCACCTTATTCGATAAGTAAAGAGCCGAGACCCCTTCACCGGGAGTGACCTCTTCAGAGAAACTAGCAGATGCTACAACTCACTCGGTTTTGTTTTTGATTGCTTCTATAGTTCTTGCTTTGCATAGTGGTATTTGTAAAATATCATGCACCTTATTCGATATGGAAAGAGCCGAGATCCCTTCACCGGAAGTGACCTCTTTAGCGAAACTAGTAAAAGCCTCAAAAACACTCCTTTTCAAAATCACTTGTTTCTACAACGATATCAAGTTTATTACGTAAAAGGTTTTCATAAAAACCTGTCGTAGCCCTCCGCATTTCAGATAAAGATTATTTAGTATTCGTGCTGCATTTGTTGGCCTTTGTCAAGGCGTAGTGTACGATAGATGACTAGTACTTATCTGCTTAAGCATGTGATGTGATTGGATTAGGGTAGTCGTATGACCTTGTTGGCCTTTGTCAAGGGTCGTACGGGTGGGTTTAATTCAATCGGGAAATGACGGGTTGAACTTGACTAGCATCCTATGGTTTGTTGGCCTTTATCAAGGTCATAGGAGGCTAGGGGCAAAAGTATTATTGGGAATTTCAAGTGTTGAAATTTACAATGAGATTGCATACCTTCTATGAGATAGTTGGATCCTGATACCCACCACAAGTAAGAGTTACTCATGGAAGATTTTTACACATGACAATTAGCCGATCAAATAGGTGTCTAGAAAGGTGTTTACGGGGTTATGCCTATGGGAAAACGAGGTTTATTTTATTTAGGTCCGTGCGAAAGCACGGGGAACCTCCCTCAAAATACCAACACTGGCCTGGCTGAAAGAATGGCAAACTTGTAAGGTGTAATTAATCCCGGCCAGTCTTAACTTTTAGGGTTTGAAGAAAGATTTGATAAAAACAGTGGGAGCCATCCTGATTAGATAAGATAATAACTAATCTAATCTTGCAAGAGCATACGCTAAAGTGTTTTCTTCGATCTTTCTCTCTCTCTCCAAGTAGAGACCATGTCAGGCCTTAATCAAGATAATAATATGGATGCATTGACCGAACCCGCTTGTTATACCGAGCAAGGGAACGTTGGTTCCGTTCTTTCTTATAATTGTTATAAGACTGAGCAGGAAATAGGGGAATATTCGGATTCATACGCCGCCAAAACGAAGAATAAGCATGTTGATACATCTTCTTCGGGTGTGTTAGTTACCGAGAATTGTTTCTCAGTTCACTCTATGTCCTGAGTATTAGATACCGGATCAGGATCCTACATATGTAATATGTTGCATGGGCTAAGGAAAGGTAGAGAATTAGGAATGGGTGATCATTCCGTAAGAATAGGGAATGGTGGAAATGTTGCAGCTAAAGCAGTTGGTGAATATAACCTTGTATTACCAAATGGTAATATATTGATTCTGAATGAATGCTATTACATACCGACCCTGATATGCAATCTTATATCAGTTTCTTTATTAAGTAAAGAAGGATATAATTTTGTAGTACAAGATAATGTTATGAACATCTTCCTGAATTAAAAGTTTATTGGATCAGGCCAGCTAAATAATGGCATATACGTTCTAAATCAAACCACAGTTCTTAAAATACAAAACACATACAAGAGGAAGAGTTCAGAAATGAATGAATCCTTCTTGTATCATTGTAGACTAGGTCATATCAATGCGACACAACTAGCTAAGTTACATAAGGATGGATATTTGAATCCGTTTGAATTTTTATCTTATGACACTTGCCAGTCATGTCTCAAAGGCAAAATGACCAAAACTTCGTTTACTGGACACGAAGAAAGAGTTACGGAACTCTTGGGACTGATTCATAGTGATATATGTGGTCCCATGTCTACACATGCCAGGAATGGTTCTTCGTACGTCATTACATTCACTGACGATCTCTCAAGATACGGACATGTGTTCCTGTTGAAACACAAGTCTGAAGCTTTTGAGAAATTCAAAGAATATAAAAACGAAGTAGAGAACCACACGGCTAAAAGTATTAAAATCCTTCGATCTGATCGTGGAGGAGAATACTTGAGCACGGAATTCCGTGACTATCTAAAAGAGAATGGGATTCTCTCTCAGCTTACTCCTCCGTATACACCACAGCACAACATTGTATCGGAGCGGAGGAATCGCACCCGATATGGTGCGCTCTATGATGAGCGCCGCTGAGTTGCCTATCTTCTTTTGGGGTTATGCGCTTGAGACAACAGCATACCTATTGAATAGAGTTCCAACCAAATCGGTGCCTACCACTCTATAGGAGATATGGAATGGGAAGAGACCATTTCTTAAACGAGTTAAGATATGGGGTTGTCCGGCCTATGTTAAAAAGCGAAATCCAGACAAGCTCGAGGCAAGATCAGCTCTATGTAAGTTTGTGGAATTTCAAAAGGATTCTTATGGATATATCTTCTACTACGGTGAGGAACAAAAGGTATTTGTTTCTCAATATGCCACCTTTTTAGAAAAGGAATTTCTTGTAAAAAAAGTTAGTGGCGAATAGGTAGAGCTGGAAGAAGTTCCAGCGGCACAAACTACAACAGATGATTTATTGGAACCAGAGGATTCAGTAGTTCCCAACGAACCTCAGCCTCTCCGCCGATCTAGTAGGGTTCCTCATCCATCTGAGTGATACTACGGTTTTCTCATTGATGGTAGGAGCGAGGATTGTACCATGGAAGATGATGACCCAACTAGCTTCGAGCAGGCCATCACGAGTGGGGACTCTGTGAAATGGTTGGATGCAATGCGATCTGAGATGGAATCCATGTACACCAACAAAGTATGGACTTTGGAAGTTGCTCCTGAAGGGGTAAAACCCATTAGGAGCAAATGGATCTTTAAGAAGAAACTTGGTGTAGATGGAAAATTTGAGACTTTCAAAGCTAGACTTGTTGCAAAAGGTTTTCATCAACGACCATGTGTGGATTATGATGAAACCTTTTCTCCAGTAGCTATGCTTAAGTCCATCCGGATCCTACATTCCATCGCTGCATACCATGACTACAAAATCTGGCAAATGGATGTTAAGACCGCCTTTCTAAATGGTGATTTAGAAGAGTGCGTGTACATGACTTAGCAAGAGGGCTTCGTGGACAGTGGGAGCAGCGGGAAGGTGTGCAAGTGTTAGTTATATGTATGCCCTAGAGGCCATTACTGTACATACGATGTATATTGTAGTGGATGCTTGGACATATATAGGGAGGACTTTCTTGCTCGACATGATAGTATGCTATCTGGTTGCTCTTTATCTTAACATGTATACTTATTGTCTCTATATTACATGTTGATAAAGCTCTTAGGATGAGTACTTGACTACCAGGACTATGATGCAGATCATACTAGTGGGGATAGTGTAGTCGCTAAGTACATCCTTCAAATGTTCCTAGTCGAGGGTGTATCGAGACAGGGCATCGATATTGTAACAACCCTAATTTTCTTATACACTTTTTCCTATAAAAAAATTTTCAAATATTTTTTCAAAAATCCATAAAGGGGTATTTATTGCCTGAGCACAAGATTTAAGTAATTAATTAACAATTTAATTACAAGAAGGAGCTTGTAGCTCATTAGTAATACCTTGCATTACTGAACCAAGCCACCAAAGTTCAAATCCCATGCCCCACATTATTTTTAATATTTATTTTGTTTTAAATTTTTCTTCAATATTGTGTCTCTTCATCTTCTAAACCCCCATGTACACTTCAAATTCCTAGATCGGTTTCAGAGACCTTTGAAATCCCCGTTTACTCTATTTTAATGATTTTTTTAATACGTTTTTACATTAAAACCTTTCATATACCCTATTTACTCCAATTTTTAATGATTTTATACATTTTTACATTAAAACCTTTCATATACCCTATTTACTCCAACTTTTAATGATTTTATACATTTTACATTTTTATTTAAAAACCCTTCACCTACCCTACCCCTAGCCTATCCTATATATACACCCCCTCCCCTCTACCCTCTCATCCCAAAAATCCTAAGCTCACTCTCTCAAAATTTTCCAAGAGTTGTGTACTTTGAAAACAAGCTCGTGGCGAAGCTCCGACGAAATTCCGGCGGAAATTCCGGCGACGTTTTTAGGAACAACCGGCGACGAAACAACGCCTCGGCAACCTCTCTAGTCCCCCCATCACTCCTTTGCCTAATCGAACCCGTAAGTCCCATTCTATCTCCATTTCTAATTCTCAAAAATAAGAAATTACGAAACCCGACGGAATCGGAACAAATCCGATTTCCGATTCGGTTTTCTATAAAATTTCACTTCTAATCAATTCAAACATGTCTAAATATCTTTATCATGATTATTAAACTTGTAAAAATCAATTTGAATAAGTTTTCACGCATGAAATGATAACCTTTTTAACTTACCGTATTTTTTTCACTTTAATACCGTCATTTTTCAATTTCACATTTAACCCGTTAACATTGCTATACCTTAAAATAGATCACGAGGTAATGACCTACCTCCTCACACACACATATGCAACCATAATAAGCTATCTTGAAAACTCCTAATACGATAAAACAAGATTTTACATTAAAATACCATTTCCTTAATAAAACCTTTTATAAAAGTTTAGGTTTGATACATTTGTTTAAACAATATTTTTAATAGGAAAAATACGATAAGTTGTGGACATCGATCGTTTATCTAAACCTGACTTTGTGGTGTCTAGGCAAGTGTGTCTAAGGCAAGTGGTTACTTAATTAGGGCCACTACTTGTAGTGGAAAGCCTCCCACTTACCTGGCCGCAATTGGCAGTGAAGAGGCGATTTGAGGCTTCTAACGACTTGTCGTTTAGACCTTTTAGAAATAGGCTAGTTGGCTTAGGAAACCCTAGAATCTAAAATACGGAAAATTACACTTTGCAAATAAATACCTTTTACTTTATAAAAACCGTTTTCTAAAAGATTAGTATTTTACAATCTTTGCAAAGCGCCGCTACAACCCATCTTTGGAGAACCCGTTCGGGATCGTGCGGTTTATCGTGCACCCTCGGGCTAGTAGTGCGAGATTCAGACCTCCGTAAGGAGCATTCGGTCTCGAAAGGTTTAAAATACGACATCTTAAGAAAATGAGATTTTTGGAATATAAAATATTTATTAAAACTATTTTTGTATAAATATATGTATATTTATCATTTAAATATCTATTTTATTATAATATAAATATTCCACCTTTTTCTAAAAATCACAAGAATAAAGTTTACACTAAAATACAATGAACTTCAAATAATCAATATTACAGATAAATACCCTTATTTATAAAACTAGGATATTCTCACTAGAAATGTCACAACATAAAATCCACCCTCATTACAACTCTAAAGACGAGCAATAAATACTTGAGGTGTATTTTGAAAAGTATATAAAAGAATTTTTACATAAAACCCCCTCAAGTTTTATAAATTACACTAAGGACCCTAGCAATTATAAGACCTCGATTCACATTTCTGATTGTCTTACTCGGGTTTGAGTTTGATTAATCTAACTTGAATATGATTCAAGTCAATCTATAATCTACAAGATTCCAATTCAATATGAACACATGAATCTATGAATCCAAATACCAATTTATTCAACTTGACCGAACCGAACCATGGATATATTCCTTTTACATGATTCTCAGTATTCCATTTACATGATTCTACGGTTACAACCGTTTACTGATATCATGGTTTCGGTCAGTTAATCAATCTTACAATCAATACAATTTTACAAGATAACAATACAAACAGGACATTACGGGGTTTAAAGGGTAGACCGGTACGGAATATGTTAAAGGTGGCTCGAGGTGGTCACTTAAGACGTAACTACATCCATGCCGTTGTTCCGTGGTATTATCGACGGAGCCTTGTACTACAGGTTACCAAAGTCCCCGGTGTAAGTGGGACTCCCCTCGTATACACTGGCATCTTCTGTCCCATGCTACAAACAACAGCGTTAATACAACATTACAATATTACAATACAACATTAAAAGCTACTCTCTCTCTCTCTCTTATTCTCTGTCTATTTCTCCCTTATCTTTGGGACTTACCGAGCGACCTGTTCGCTGACGACATTCTATTTCTTGCTTCTTTGAATGTCGTCAGGTGGTTTGGACCCGGCGGAGATCGAGCCATCTCAAGAAGACTTGGAGCAGTTTGCCGAAGACCCTGCACTTTAGTTTCGTTGTACACTTTTCCTTTCTGTATTTTTCATTTCCTGTTATGCCACTATTTAGGCATCATTCTATTTCAGTTGTATTTCATTTTCATGTATTGTTCAAAAGAATGTTAATAAATAAAAGTTGTTGTTCCTTTTATATCTTGTCTCTTGTGTATTTATTTTATATTGCTTGGATACGCTTAGCGTATGTACTTCTGAGTATATACGTAGCGGGCCTCGTCGCGTCCCCTTCGCCGTACACTGGGAAGCGGGGCGTGACAGATATACCAGAGTAGACTAGCGTATAGCTTCCCAACCCATACAGATGGGCGATGGATGATCCTATATCCATTGGTGTTTGACATCAGCGATAGTATACGGGTGCTCAGTGGAGACTAGGTACACTGGACGGACACACCGAGAACTCCCAGATGGTATTATACCTAACGTCAGATGGCAGTTCTCTGGTGACACTGGTTCAGGTTAGTCTGTAGACCCAAGATCGTCATAGAGTCTTATGTGATTCACAATGTGCTTTGATATCCACCTTACCACGTTCAAGAGAACGTGCAAAACGGTGGCTTTTGGGTACAGTCCCGAGTCATATGGAGGCAATGAGCGATAGGAGGGATTTCTTCTTTTCCGGTATAGGGAGTTGATGTTGCACTGTGCTCGATTGGCTATAACAGGAAGTCCTTGGCCAAGCCTGCTTCAGAGATATACCGGTAAGTATTATCATTAGTTTCTCGACCCGTTATGAGCCTCATATCGACACGACTTATCGAGTTACTGGGTTCTGACATTTACCACCCCTAGACGAGATATGTGACATATCAGACGAAGAGACCGGACCGTACGGTAGTGTTACTGATTGGATTCACAGGAGTGTGAGCAGGCTATCTTATTGATCTTCTGATCGCTCAATACCCGAGTGGCCGTTACGATTAGCAGACCGCTTGCGGCTTGTGGGTGTTTGATATGATCATCACCTACTGCCGGCGTATTGACGAGTCTTTAGAGTCCTACTCAGGGATTTCCTGGCTCAAGCGAAACGGAGTAGGAGCACATATGTGATATGTGCGGGACTGAGATTAATACGATATGTGATACCGTATTCTATTCTCGCGATATGTGACATTGGTTGGTTATATGCGATATAGCCGGGTTATCGGATCAAGTGTTAATTCGATAAGTTGTTATACATGATATTAGTCGGTTATAGCCGGATTATTAAATCAAGAGTTGATTTAATAATTTAATGTATAATTATATATTTGATATATTATATTAAATTAACTAGTATTAGCTCACTTATGATTTCTTTTCTCACTAGATTGTGCACTTTGTATATATGTGATATATGCAAGTGTACAAGTTTGTGTCATGCTTGATAATACAAACAAGATGGGTTTATGAGACTTAAACCATATTAAGGTTAAATTAGGGTTTATTTATTTCTTAAAGAATAACAAAAGAGAGGTGACTTAGTCAAAGTTCTCAAGCTTGCTTGAAGCTTGTAGAAACATTGACAATGTCAACTCTTTTGTCATTCCTTAGGATATTTCTTAACCCAACCCTTAATCTTACACCTTGGTTAATTCTCTACATGAGTTAAGCATGATGAATTAACTCACCCATGGTTACATAATTCATTTGGATGAATTATTGACTTGAGTTCATCTTCTTCTTTTTCTTCCTCCTCAAAAGCTTTCTAGCTCTAATGGAGTTATGAGAAAAAGTGTGAGAAAATCAATTCTAAAGTGAGCCCACTTCTTACTTCATCATTCTCTACTACTTGCCATTTAGTATAGGGTGTTCTCTTCACAAAGTTCTTTGACCTAGTGAAAAAATAGCTTGGGTTAGTGTCTCTTCGACGTAGATCATCTTCGGCCTCGAAGACATCGAAGCAAGCATGTTCGTTTCTTCATGCGATCCTCTCTAGAGTCCGGAGTTCACGATCATATCGAAGGAGACTACTACACGGAGCTATTGAAGTGAAGGACCGGTCTATAAAGGTTGTATTTCTTGCTCACTTAGATTGCAAAGTGTTTGCATATGTTATTCCATATATGTCTAGTTTACGATTCTAGTTAGGGTTAGCTAAAACGGCAAATTTTTGAATTTGGCATGGACGATGCCTCCTGAAACCTTGCAGCCGTCGTAGACAACTCTTCAGTGGTATCAGAGCCATGCTAGAAATTTATACGGATTTCGTTAAGATTACGAAACCGAAATACTGCGAAACTTGTAACGCCTAAACCTGCTCTTTGTTGTTTTTAAATAGTTGTCAAAAAAATTTCAAACAAGTACAGAGTGCTATATTTGATATATCATGAACACTGACAAATTTGGAGGCTATTTGGTGAAAATTGGGCCGAGCACCATCATGCCAATCTCGGCCAAATCCGAGCCCCCCCACCCCCTCACCCCAATTTTTTTCAATGTTCAAATGACTGGGTATTGGTATTTCAGGTGTTGTTTATTTTTGTTAATGTTGCATGTGATGTAATTTTACACTATAAGCAATTCAGAATGTTTCGTATTCGTAGTTTTAAAATTGTTTCGGGTTGTTCACATATTGTCTAGGCGAAGTTAAAAAGTTCGATCGAATATCAAAAACCCATTTTTCCAAGTTTAACGTATTCAGAAAAATACGCAAGTGATTCTGTGGACCCTCTAGAAGAACGTAAACCTTAACTCAATTATGTGGCCGTCAAAACCGCCACTTGAACCTTAGAGTTTGTGATAGTTTAGCGTTGTCACATGTGAGGCGTTGGTTTGACCTTTCTACGGCTGGTTCATAGGTACTGTGGCATCTTCTGGGTATTATTAAAACTGTGCTCAAGTGTTGAGCTGTCGGGAAATTGTGGGACTTTGATGAATCGATCGAAGAGTTTAACGTCGTCCGGATATTATATAATGGGATACAATATTTGGAATCCATAAGTAGTTATGAGATAACTAGTTTGAATGTTATAAATCTGGCAGTTTAGTCTCGGATGATCGGTTGCCACGGGATTTTGATATAATCAAAAGTCCATCGCAATCACGTAGCGTACGCGGATACTCGCCGGGTAAACTTAATAGATAGCCACGCCCCATAGCCCTGACCAAGTGACTGTAGGAGAACCCCGTCTCCAAAAGCATCCGTTCGGGTGCTCGCGGCAGTGGTGTTCCACCTTACTGCACTTCATCGACGGTATCGGGGGTGTGGCCGTCTACTAAAGTTTCCGACGAGCATTCGATCAGGATGTCGGGAATTTTGTTGAATTGCCCGACTAGATATTGAAAAGTGTTTTCAAGACTAAAATACGGGGTTTATAATTGTTCGGCATGCGATGTCTAAGGAATTTATTTGGTTAGGCATGAAATCCAAAGTATGTGATACGTTGGGTTTATGATGTCTAAGGTGGTTGCGGATTCCAACTGTTGTAGTTTTCCACTTTCTTTTCTGCGACCGTAAGTGTAATATGTGGTGTATCGCCAGTTTTGTTGCTATACGTCAACGACAATTGGGATACGCATATTTACTTATGTTGATGACATGTGATGTTATGTGTTGATGTGATATGTTATATTGGATCATCGTGTTTTGAATAGCCGAGGTTTTATGTGAGATGAGAGTTTTTCATTTTCATTCATGTAAAATTCATTGTATGTAATATTCTTTTATTGGGGCACTTCCGGGTTGAGGATGATGTCATCATTGTATATTGTTTACTTTTCCGCATTAGGAGAGACCCAAGGCGGGGAGCACAAGTAACCGGGTTCTAGGGTCTAGTGGGAGACCATCTCGAGGAGTCGAGACTGGGTCTCCAAACTCTATAATTGGCTGGGTTGCTTGCCGTTCTCGTAGGGGTCTAGGGGTGTGAGATTGCCTATTCATCACAACCGTGAAATCCGTGTTTTATACAGGCTTAATATAAAACACGGAAATCCTAGTATATCCAATATTTCATATATGTTCCTCTGCTGCAATGTTCTGTGATGAGATCATATTACCGCGTGAGATGAATGCTTATATTATATATATATGATATAGATTATATATTGTTGCTTTCGTTTCATATGTGATGGTTGGGAAGCATAATAAATGGGAATTCATTAATGAGATTAATGAAATAAAAGAAACCTAAAAATGTTGTAGAGACTTGTCTCGAAAACTGGTAGCTCTAGTTCTTGTTTTGCATAGCGATATTCCTTGTAGAATATCCAGCACCTTATTCGATAAAGAAGGAGCTGAGATCCCTTCACCGGGAGTGACCTCTTTAGCGAAACTAGCAGATACTACAAACTCGGTTTGTCTTTTGATTGCTTTTATAGTTTTTTCTTTGCATAGTGGTATTTGTGAAATATCCTGCACCTTATTCGATAAGGAAAGAGCCGAGATCCCTTCACCGGGAGTGACCTCTTTAGCAAAACTACTAAAAGGCTCAAAAACACTCCTTTACAAAATCACTCGATTCTACAACGATATCAAGTTCATTACGCAAAGGGTTTTCTTAAAAACCTGTCGTAGCCCTCCGTCATTTCAGATAAGTAATAGTTAGTATTCGTGCTGCGTTTGTTGACCTTGTCAAGGCGTAGTGTGCGGTAGCTGATTAGTGCTTATCTGCATAAGTATATGATGTGATTGGATTAGGGTAGTCGTGCGACTTTGTTGACCTTGTCAAGGGTCGTGCGGGTGGGTTTAATTCAATCAGGAAATGACGGGTTGAACTTGACTTGCGGTCTATGGTTTGTTGACCTTGTCAAGGTCATAGATCGCTCGGGGCAAAACATTGTCGGGAATTTCAAGTGTTGAAATTTGCAATGAGATAGTTGGATCCCGATACCCACTGTGAGTAATTGTTACTCCGGGGAGAGTTTTACACATTACAAATAGCTAATCAAGTAGGTGTCTAGAAAGGTGTCAACGGGGTTAGCCCTTGGGAAAATGAGGTTTATTTTAATTAGGTCTGTGCGAAAGCACGAGGAACCTCCCTCAAAGTACCGACACTGACCTGGCCGAATGATTGGCAAACTTGTAAGGTGTAATTAATTCCGGCTAGTCTTTCCTTTTAGGGTTTGAAGGAAGATTTGACTAAAACAGTGGGAGCCATCCTGATTAGATATATTAATAACCAATCTAATCTTGCAAGAGAATACGCTGAGTGTTTTCTTCTCTCTCTCTCTAGGTAGCGACCATGTCACGCCTTAATCAACATAATAATATAGATGTATTGACCAAACCCTCTCGTTATACCGAGCTAGGAAATGTTGGTCCCACTCCAGCTTATAATTGTTATAAGACCGAGCAGAAAATAGGGGATTACCAGGATTCCCATGCCGCCCAAACGAAGAAAGTGCATGATGATGCATCTTCTTCAGGTGTGTTCATTACAGAAAACTGTTTCTTAGTATCCTTTATATCCTGGGTATGTGATACCGGATTAGAATCCCGCATATGTAATCTGTTACATGGGCTACAGATAAGTAGAGAACTGAGAACGGGTGATATGTTTCAAGAGTTGGAAACGGTGCAAGTGTTGCAGCCAAGTTGTTGGCAGTTATCTCCCTATATTACCAAATACATTGATTCTGAACGAATGTTATTAGATACCGAACCTGATATACAACATCATATCAGTTCTTTATTTAGTAAAGAAGGATATAATTTTGTATTGTTGGATAATGTTTTGAACATTTCCTATATCAAAAGTTGATCGGTTCAGTCATGTTATCTAAAAGTATATACATTCTAAATCAAACTACAGTTCTTAACGTACAGAACACACACAAGAGGAAGACTTCAGAAATGAACGAATCCTTCTTGAAGCATTATAGGCTAGGTCATATCAATGCGACCCGACTAGCTAAATTACATTTAGATGCATATTTAAATCAGTTTGAATTTACATCTTTTGAAACTTGCCAGTCATGTCACAAAGATAAGATGACCATAGCTCTATTTATTGGAAACAGAGAAAGAGTTAGATGAACTCTTGGGATTGATACATGATGATGTATGTAGGTCCCCTGTCTACCCATGCCAGGAACAGTTCTTTGTACTTCATTACATTCACTGATGATCTCTCAAGATTCGCACATGTGTTCCTGTTGAAACACTGGTCTGAACCTTTTGAGATATTCAAAGAATATAAGTTAGAAGTAAAGAACCAAAAACAGGTATAAGTATTATGTCCTTTGATGTGATCAGGGAGGAGAATACTTGAGCACGGAATTCCTGGACTATTCTAAAGGAGAATGAGATTCTCTCTCAGCATTACTCCTCCGTATACACCACAGAACGTTGGTCTACCAGGGCGGAGCAATCGCACCCTATGAGATATGGTGTGCTCTATGATGAGTACTACTGAGTTACCTATTTTCTTTTGGGGGTTATGCACTTGAGACGCTGCATACCTATTGAATAGGATTCCAACCAAATCAAAAGCCTACCACTCCATATATGATATGGTATGGGAAGAGCCCATCTCTTAAGGATGTTAAGATTTTGGGTTATTCGGCCTATGTCTAAAAGCAAAATCCAGAAAAGCTCGAGGCAATATCAGTTCTGTAAAAGTTTGTTGGATATTCCAAGCATTCGTAAGGGAATGTCTTCCACCACACCGCGGAACAAAAGGTGTTTTGTTTCTCAGCATGCCATCTTTGGGAAAGGGAATTTCTTGTGAAGAAATTTATGGTCATGAGGTAGAACTGGAAGGAGTTCCAACTATACAAACAGCAGCTGATGATTTGGTAAACCCGGAGGATTCAATAGTTTCCAACGAACCTCAGCCTCTCCGCCGATCTGGTAGGGTTCTTCATCCACCTGAGAGATACTTTGGTTTTCTCTATGACAGTGGGAGCGAGGATTGCATAATGAGATGATGACCCAACTAGTTTCGAGCAGGCCATCAGGAGTGGGGACTCTGTGAGAATTGCTGGATGCTAAGCGATCTGAGATGGAATCCATATACACCAACAAAGTATGGAATTTGGTTGCTTTATCTGAAGGGTTAAATCCCCATCAGGAGCAAGTATATCTTGAGAAAATTACTTGGTGTACATGGAAAGGTTGAGACCTTCAAAGCTAAGACTTATTGCAAAAGGTTCTCGTCATCGATCAGGTGTTGATTATGATGAAACCTTTTCTCCTGTAAGCTATGCTTAAGTCCATCCGGATCCTACTTGCCAATGCTATATACCATAACTATGATATCTGGCGGTTGGGTGTCATGACTGCTATTCTAAATGATAATTTAGAAGAGAGCATTTATAAGAACACAGCCAGAGGGCTTCGTAGACAGTGGGAGCAGCGGAAACGTGAGCAAATTGCTTTATGAGTTAAAGCAGGCATCGCAGAGTTGGAACATCTGTTTTGATGTGGTATTCAAAAAGTTTGACTTCATCAAAATGGTAGATGAACCTTGTATATACAAAAAGGTAGTAGGAAGTTTGGTGATGATCCTCGTATTGCGCGTGGATGACATACTCTTGATAGGAAAGGAGTTTCCTATGCTACGCTCGGTCAATCCCCTCTTATCACAAGGATTCTCCATATAGGGTCAAGAAGATACCTCCTAAATCCTGGGTTTTGGATCTATGAGATAGATCTAAGTGGATGTTAGGATTCTCACTGGATGTAGTGAGATAGTATATCCTGGGGAGAATCACTGGATAGCTTCCAGGGTGGTAAGATCGACTGAATGTCAGTCACAGGCATTGTCTTTACCCTCAGTGGAGGGACGGTATGTTGGAAGAGTTCCAAGTTAGATACCGTGGCATGCTAGACGATAAATGCTGGATACATGGCTACCTAGGATGCTACCAAAGATGTAGTCTGGAAATATATTAGTTCATGAGATGAACTTCGTTCCTACCATTGTGAGACAATGGAGTTGTGGCTTTGGCCTAGGAACCTTTGTCCCATCAGTGATCCAGATATATTCTTAGGCAGTATCACCTGATCATGGAGATGGTTGATCTCCAGGAAGATCGAGGTTAAGGAGAGTAAACACAGAGGAGAACAGGGCGGATCCACTCAGAAAGGCCTATTCCCAGGAGAGACTTTTATGGGATGGTTGAGTATGAGATACTTCAACCACTGCTGATAGTTGGGTATGAAATACTACAACAGATGGCCCCAGTGCAAGTGGGAGATTGTTAGTTATATGTATGCCCTAGAGGCCATTACTGTACATACGATGTATATTGTAGTGGATGCTTGGACATATATAGGGAGGAATTTCTTACTCGACATGATAGTATGCTATCTGGTTGCTCTTTATCTTAACATGTACACTTATTGTCGCTATATTACATGTTGATAAAGCCCTTAGGATGAGTACTTGACTACCAGGACTATGATGCAGATCATACTAGTGGGGATAGTGTAGTCGCTGAGTACATCCTTCAAATGTTCCTAGTCGAGCGTGTATCAAGACAGGGTATCGATATACCAGAGTAGACTAGCGTATAGCTTCTCGACCCATACAGATGGGCGATGGATGATCCTATATCCGTTGGTGTTTGACATCAGAAATAGTATACGGGTTCTCAGTGTAGACTGGGTATACTGGACGGACTCGCCGAGAACTCCCAGATGGTATTATACCTATCATCAGATGGCAGTTCTCTGGTGACACTGGTACAGGTTAGTCTGTAGAACCGAGATCGTCATAGAGTCTTGTGTGATTCCCACCATGCTTTGATTTTCACCTTACAACGTTCAAGAGAACATGCAAAACGGTGGCTTTTGGGTACAGACCCGAGTCACATGGAGGCAATGAGCGATATGAAGGGTTTCGTCTCTCCCGGTATAGGGAGTTGATGTTGCGCTGTGCTCGATTGGTTATAACAGGAAGTCCTTGGCCAAGGCTGATTCAGAGATATACTGGTAAGTGTTATTAGTAGTTTCTCAACCCGTTATGAGCCTCATATCGACACGACTTATTGAGTTAATGGGTTTTGACGTTTACCACCCGTAGACGAGATATGCGACATATCAGACGATGAGACCGGACTGTACGGTAGTGTTACTGATTGGAGTCACAGGAGTGTGAGCAGGCTTGCTTGTTGATCTTCTGATCGCTCAATACCCGGATGGCCGTTACGTTTAGCAGACCGCTTGCGGCTTGTGGGTGTTTGATATGATCATCACCTACTGTCGGCGTATTGACGAGTCTTTAGAGTCCAACACAAGGGTTTCCTAGCTCAAGCGAAACGGAGTAGGAGCATATATGTGATATGTGCGGGACCAAGATTAATACGATATGTGATACCGTATTCTATTCTCGCTTTGTAACATTGGTCGGTTATATGCCGGGTTATCGGATCAAGTGTTGATTCGATAAGTTGTTACACATGATATTAGTCGTTTATAGCCGGATTATTAAATCAAGAGTTGATTTAATAATTTAATG
This sequence comes from Agapanthus africanus, assembly GCA_030015575.1. Taxonomy (NCBI): domain Eukaryota; kingdom Viridiplantae; phylum Streptophyta; class Magnoliopsida; order Asparagales; family Amaryllidaceae; genus Agapanthus; species Agapanthus africanus. The sequence goes on along the minus strand of JASDDO010000028.1, from coordinate 197,716,365 downwards.
TATAATTATATATTTGATATATTACATTACATTAACTAGTATTAGCTCACTTATGATTTCTTTTCTCATTAGATTGTGCACTTTGTATATATGTGATATATGCAAGTGTACAAGTTTGTGTCATGCTTGATGATACAAATAAGATAGGTGTATGAGACTTAAACCATATTAACGGTAAATTAGGGTTTATTTTTTTCTTAAAGAATAATAAAAGAGAGGTGACTTAGTCAAAGTTCTCAAGCTTTCTTGAAGCTTGTAGAAACATTGACAAAGTCAACTCTTTTGTCATTCCTTAGGATATTTCTTAACCCAACCCTTAACCTTACACCTCGGTTAATTCTCTACATGAGTTAAGCTTGATGACTTAACTCACCCATGGTTACATAATTCATTTGGATAAATTATTGACTTGAGTTCATCATCTTCTTCTTCTTCTTCCTCCTCAAAAGCTTTCTAGCTCTAATGGAGTTATGAGAAATAATGTGAGAAAATCAATTCTAAAGTGAGCCCACTTCCTACTTCATCATCCTCGACTACTTGCCATTTAGTATAGGGTGTTCTCTTCACAAAGTTCTTGACCTAGTGAAGAAATAGCTTGGGTTAGTGTCTCCTCGACGTAGATCATCTACGGCCTCAAAGACATCGAAGCAAGCGTGTTCGTTTCTTCATGCGAGCCTCTCTAGAGTCCGGAGTTCACGATCACAGCGAAGGGGACTACTACACGGAGCTATTGAAGTGAAGGACCGATCTACAAAGGTTGTATTCCTTGCTCACTTAGATTGCAAAGTGTTTGCATATGTTATTCCGTATATTTCTAGTTTACGATTCTAGTTAGGGTTAGCTAAAACGACAAATTTTTGAATTTGGCATGGATGATGCCTCCCGAAACCTTGCTGCCATCGTAGACAACCCTTCTGCAAACTGCTTAAATCATCTACGGGTTAAAGCAGGCATCGCGGAGTTGGAACATCTGTTTTGATGTAGTAGTCAAAGAGTTTGACTTCATCAAGAACATAGATGAACCTTATATATACAAGAAGGTGGCAGAGAGTAAATTTGTCTTCCTCGTATTGTACGTGGATGACATACTCTTGATAGGAAATGATGTTCCTATGCTGCACTCGGTCAAGGTTTTCTTATCACAAAGATTCTTAATGAAAGATCTAGGTGATGCCTCCTACATCTTAGGGATTAAGATCTATAGAGATAGATCTAAACAGATACTGGGATTATCCCAATCCAGGTACATTGACACCATACTAAAAAGATTTAGTATGGAAGAATCCAAGTGTGGGAATTTACCCACGATCTCTGGACTCACTCTCTCCAAAGAGATGTCTCCCAAGACCGATTTAGAAAGAGCTCGCATGTAAGGGATACCCTATACTTTGGCAGTAGGCTCTATCATGAACGCGATGTTATGTACCAGACCCGATGTAGCATACACACTAAGTGTAGTGAGTAGGTAACAAGAAGATTCTGGAGAGAGTCACTGGACAGCTGTGAAGAACATTCTCAAGTACTTGAGAAGGTCTATAGAGATGTTCTTGGTGTATGGTAACGGAGAACTCCAAGTGGAGACCATTACCGATTCGAGCTTCCAGAGTGATAAGGACGACTCTAAGTAGGTTTCGGGATTTGTCTTTACCCTCAATGGAGGGGCGGTTTGTTGTAAGAGTTCCAAACAGGAAACCGTGGCAGAATCGACGATGTAGGTTGAATACATCACTGCCAACGATGCTGCCAAAGAGGCTGTCTGGATGAAGAAGTTCATAAACAAACTTGGTGTGGTTCCGTCCATCGAGAATCCAATAACTTTGTATTGTGATAACAATGGAGCGGTGGCTTTGGCCAAGGAACTCGGGTCCCATTAGAGATCCAGGCATATTCTGAGGCGGTATCACCTGATCCGGGAGATAGTTGATTGCCGGGAGATCGAGGTCAGGAGAGTTGACACGAAGAACAACACAGCGGATCCACTCACAAAGGCCATACCCCAGATACAATTTGAGAGACTCTTCGGGATGTTGGGTATGAGATACTACAACAACCGGCCTTAGTGCAAGTAGAAGATTGTTAGTTATGTATATGCCCTAGAGGCTATTATTGTGTATATGATGTATATTATAGTGGATGCTTGTGCTGGGTTCCCTAGGATGGCAGCAAGGTTTCGGGAGGCATCGTCCATGCCAAATTCAAAAATTTGCCGTTCTAACTAACCCTAACTAAGAATTGTTAACTAGAAATCAGACGGAAAAGTAAATGCAAACACTTTGCAAGTAAAGTGAACAAGGAATACAACCTTTGTAGACCGATCCTTCACTTCAATAGCTCCGTGTAGTAGTCCCTTCGCTGTAATCATGAACTCCGGACTCTAGAGAGGCTCCCTTGAAGAAACGAACATGCTTGCTTCGAGGTCTTCGAGGCTGAAGATGATCTACGTCGAGGAGACACTAACCCAAGCAATCTCTTCACTAGTTATGGAATTAGTGAAGCAAACACCCTATACTAAATGGCAAGCAGTAGAGGATGATGAAGTAGGAAGTGGGCTCACTTTAGATTTGATTTTCTGACATTTTTTCTCATACCTCCATTGAAGCTAGAAAGCTTTTAGGAAGAAGAAGAAGAAGAATGAACTCATATGATAATTATCCAAAGGATAATTGCAACCATGGTGAGTCAATATCATATATTAACCTTTGTAGAGAGTTAACCATGGCTAGATTTAATTTGTTGGGTTAACAAATATCTTAGCCAAAACAAAAGAGTGGACTTGGTCAATGAAGACTACAAGCTTCTACAACCTTTCATCCATGACAAAATACCACCTTTTGTAATTACCAAAATAAATAAAACCCTAGCAATTAAACCAAGTATGGTGTAAGTCATACACACACCCAAGTTGTATGAATCATCGAACATGACACAAAAATATATCACAAATATTCAATTTGCACAAAATGAGAAAAAGAAATCATCAGTGAGCTTAATATTAGTTAATGTAATGTAATACATCAAATATATAATTATGCATTAAATTATTAAATCAACTCTTGATTTAATAATCCATCTATATCACATATAACCGACTAATATCATATGTAACAACTTATCGAATCAACACTTGATCCGATAACCCGTCTATATCGCATATAACCGACCAATGTCACAAATCGCGAGAATAGAATACGGTATCTCATATCGTATTAATCTCGGTCCCGCACATATCACATATATGCTCCTACTCCATTTCTCTTGAGCCAGGAAACCCCAGAATAGGACTCTAAAGACTCGTCAATACGCCGGCAGTAGGTGATGATCATATCAAACACCCATAAGCCGCAAGCGGTCTACTAAACGTAACGGCCCCCTGGGTATTGAGCGATCAGAAGATCAACAAGCAAGCCTGCTTGTACTCCTGCGAATCCAATCAGTAACACCACCGTACAGTCCGGTCTCTTCGTCTGATATGTCGCATATCTCGTCTAAGGGTGGTAAACGTCAGAACCCAGTAACTCGATAAGTCGTGTCGATATGAGGCTCATAACGGGTCGAAAAACTACTAAAAACACTTACCAGTATATCTCTGAAGCAGCTCTGGCCAGGGACTTCCTGTTATAGCCAATCGAGCACAGCGCAACATCAACCCCCAATACCGGGAGAGACGAAACCCTCCTATCGCTTATTGCCTCCATGTGATTCGGGACTGTACCTAAAATCCACCATTTTGCACGTACTCTTGAACGTGGTAAGGTGGAAATCAAAGCACAGTAGGAATCACACAAGACTCTATGACGATCTCGGGTATACAGACTAACCTATACCAGTGTCACCAAAGAATTGCCATCTGACGTGAGGTATAATACCATCTGGGTGTTCTCGGCGAGTCCGTTCTTTGTACCTAGTCTCTACTGAGCACCCGTATACTGTCTCTGATGTCAAACACCAATGGATATGGGATCATCCATCGCCCATCTTCATTGGTCGAGAAGCTATACGCTAGTCTACTCTGGTATATCGATGCCCTATCTCGATACACCCACGACTAGGAACATTTGAAGGATGTACTTAGCGACTATACTGTCCCCACTAGTGCGATCTGCATCATAATCCTGGTAGTCAAGTACTCATCCTAAGGGCTTTATCAACATATAATATAGAGACAATCAGTGTACATCTTAAGATAAAGAGCAACTAGATAGCATACTATCATGTCGAGCAAGAAAGTCCTCCATGTATATGTCCAAGCATCCACTACAATATACATCGTATGTACAGTAATGTCCTCTAGGGCATACATATAACTAACAATCTCTCACTTGCACTAGGGCCATCTATTGTAGTATCCCATACCCAACAATTTGCAGTGTTTGAAGTATCTCATACTTAACCATTCCATAAAAGTCTCTCCTGGGAATAGGCCTTTGTCAGTGGATCCGCCCTGTTCTCCTCTGTGTCTACTCACCTAACCTCGATCTCTCTGGAGATCATCCATCTCCATGATCAGGTGATACTGCCTAAGAATATGTCTGGATCACTGATGGGACGGGGGTACCTAGGCATTGTAAGTGCACGGCGGCGCCCCGGCCGTCAATCCGACGCCGGAATGCGGAAACGGTGAAAAACTTAAATTTTGCGGACTTTGCAAACCGGCACCACCGCGCACTATAACCGGATCGAACCATTAACTAGTCTAAGCCATCTACAAGAAAGGGAATAGAGATATACCGACGATCCAAGTCCTCCGGTCTTCTCGCCATCATCCCGATCTCCTGCGGAATGTCCCGTCTCCTCCTCGTCGCCGGAAGTGCACCACATCGCCTACTTTGTTTACGGGCTCCCACCTCAATACCGAGGCAACTCGCGCATGAAGCCGGCAACTCGACATGCTCAAGATATGCTGTAGGAAGTGTAGTGTAGAGTGCATGTCTCACTTTGGGGTTTGTTTCCATTTGTAGATGATGGAGGAATCAAGAAGAAAAATGGTGCTTGCATTTTTCTTGGCATGAAAAGAGATCAAGAATGAAAAACCCTCTCAAAGATGAAGCTCTCTCCTTCTCTTTTCTTCTTATCACTCAACCATGGTAAAAACTTATGCATCTCGTGAGAATAATGGTGGAGGAAAATCTATATGAAGCAAGAAGGGAGGTGAGTGTAGGAGATGTAGAAAGGGTGACCACATCAAGAGACAAAGAAACATACACCATGCTTCATACTATTGAACCCATACCCTCACTTTATCACAATCAAATCTCATAAAGCAAAAGCATGGTTGAAAAGAAATGAAAGCTATCATAATCAATCTTTTACAAGAAACCTCCTCCACAAAAGTTATTTGCACAATTGCAAATAACCCCCTCCATCGGAAAAGTCCGGCCGGGAAAGAACAAAGGAAAACCGGCCGGAACGGAATGCAAACTGGCAACCCCAGAAAACAGGTCCCGTAATAAATTACAGGAAAAACCCCGAAACTGTGCATACACACCCGCATCTGTATTCCGACCGGATACAAATGCAAAGAGACAAAATCTACACTGTACTAAACTAGGACCGGCTTAAACCAAAGCCGGCTAGTAATATCCGTTCGATCCTGATCCGTGCAATACCGCACGTATCTGATCGAACCCTGCCATAAACCTATACGGCTACTAGTACAAACCGTCCGATCCTGATCCGTGCAATACCGCACGTATCTGATCGGACCCTGCCATATCTCCATACGGCCTCTACAGCGTTTCGCCCGAAACTTGAGTAACTGAAAGTGTGGTGGACTCTAAAGACTCGTCAATACTATGGCTGTGGATTTAACCACTAGCACGTCAGAGGTATAAGCCAATACGTAACGGGCCACCAGCTATTGACCAAAAGGGACGTCGATGAGCGAACTCATCCTGACACCCTACTGAGCCTGTCAGTGACAATATCCGTGCAGTCCGGTCCGTTCGTCTATGAGTATCGCATGGCGGGCCTAGGGGGTTGGTAAAAGTCAGACCCCCAAAAGCGGTACAAGTCGTGTTGGAGTGTAGCCCAGAACACCCTGAGATACTACTGGAATACCTACCAGTAAATCTCCTTGCCTTGGCCAAGGACTTTGTGTAATGGCTCTCCTAGACACAGCACGACCTCACCCCCAATACCGGGAGAGACGAACCCCTGAAGATACGCTCACTGCCTCCATGTGGCTCGGGGCTGTACCCAACTAAAACCTGTTTGCACGACTCCTTTGAGCCGTGGTAGGGTAGTAATCAAAGTACAGTGGGAACTCACACGAGACAAATGACGATCCCCAGGTCGATGAACTAACCTGCACACATGTCACCAGGGAACTGCCATCTGACGTCTGGTATATGACCAACTAGCATGTTCCCGGCGAGTCCTGTCCGGTGTACTCATAACCCAATGAGCACCTGTATACATCTTAGATGATCCAACTGACACCAGTGGCTTGTGAGACCGGCCACCGCCCCTCGTCGGGGTCTCGACTGTATACACTAGTCTACTAATGGAGTATCGATGCCCAGTCTCGAAACTCCCACGACTAGGGACCTTTTAAGGATAAGCTTATAGACCCCAGCTCCCACTTATATGATCGCCCTCATACTGCTGGTGGTCAAGCAAGAATCCTAGGGGCTCTATCAACGTGTAATAGCGACGTGTCAGGTCACCTAAAGCAGTACACGATGATAAAGGTAAACCAGATAGCATACTATCATCTCGAGTAAGACTGTCCTACCGGGATAGGTCCTCCCTCAATCATTACAATCACGTACCTGTGACCTAATAATTGACTCTGAGGGCACTATCTCCAACAATCTCCCACTTGCACTCAAGGCTAATTATTGCGATGTCGCATACTCACAGCCCGTGTGATACCGAACATCCAACTCCTCTACTAGTCAGTCTCACAAAGCTCGTTTGCGGAACTATTGCGTTCGAGGAATAGCCTCAGTGAGTGGATCCGCTTAGTTGTTTCTTTCTATGTCTCTCTATATCTCAAGTTCGCGGAGAAACCCATCTCCCGAAATGAGCAATACCTGTCTTAGAATGTGTCTGGATGTCTGATGGGACATAGCTCATAAATGAACTCCAAATCCAAACTTCTTAGACTGTATCGTCAACTGAACTTAATCAGTATCCTGCGCGCCATGCCTCCCTCAGTATTGCCTTGGACCACCTGTCCAAAATACTGCCCCTCATCAGAAGGAAAACTATAACTCTGACAACCTCCTTGTCGTCCATGTCACCTTGGAAGCCTGGAATGATAACTGTCTCCTGAATGAGGCTGTCGTTATCATATCTCTAGAACATCCACTTATGTTCTAAAACTGCTTCCGACTGTTTCTCCAGGATTGGATTAATGTCAACTTATTGCATCTAGTGCAAGAACAACATCTGGTGTGGTACTTGACATCTCACGATTGACTCAATTGCCTGAGCAAGTGATCTGCCAATCATGCCCGTCCCTCTCCCCTTTAGTCTGTAAGACACCTTTGGAGAGGGTGACTCCATTACCTGCAGGTACACTACCGTACCAGGAGTCGTCCATCCTAAATACTCTTAGGATGCTGTCAAGTACCCTGATTGGGAAACCACCCAAATCTAGATCTAAAACCATAGATCTAGTAACCAGTATGTCAGATATAAAATCCATTTCCTTTGTGGAGAAACCACTGTGTGACGACCAAAGTATAACCGATTGTAGTATAGGAGTTTCTTTTCCTATTCTGTGTATGTCATCCAGATACCAGGACATCACACCCTACTACCTTCTCAACAGATCCATCCCCTATTCTGATGAAGTCAAACCCATGACTGTCACGTCAGAAATAGATGATCTATCTCCGCTACTTCTGCTTTAGTCTATAAATAGACATAAGCTACCTGTCCACCAATGCTTCCGCTGCTCCCACTGACTACGACAACCCTCTGGCAGAGTCATATAGACGTACACTTCTAAAACTAGTTTAGAATGACGCTATACTCATCCTCCCGCCGGGTCTCGCAGCCTGGAACAACAGCAATGGTAATTGTGGGTAAACAAGAACTTCCCTGTCACCGTCCTTGAGGCTACCGTAGTGCCTCTCGGGTGCCTGAAGTTACCCACCTAATCTGCGGAGTGGCCAATGGAATGTCAATCCAGATTGAATCTTTAGGTTCCTTATCAAATCTTCAGTAATCGTTTGTGGTTCTGGAATCACTTCCAGTTCTACCATACTCCCACTACTGTTTTCTGAAAAATCCATCTTTAATAAAACTGTGGCGAGTCTAGAACAATATCGCTATTGTTCATCCAGATGGTAGAAAGTCAACCCTCGTCATAGCCTGGGTCAACCCACAAACAGCCATTACAGAAACGTGCCTTGAGTTGTCCAGTGTCTGGTTTTAATCATAAACCGGACAACTCCCCGTACCTCAACATCGTTAAGATATGAACTGTTCTATATCCAATATAGAAACAGAGGCACTGATTTAATTGAACCAGATTCAAATCATGCAGCTGTCCCCAGCGCATGTCAACTAAATGGAAGAAGGCCGATCAGCGTTACTCAACTTAGGAATACTTCCAATTATGAGTAACCTGAAAGAGAAGCAAGATCTCTTTATCATTACTATCAACTGAATACCATACACAAGTATCTACATCTTCGATCTCTTTGAAGAATCCTGATACTTGCTATACCTGGTTCTCTACTCTATTCAAATACCTATAACTTCTCAAAATTCGGACCCTGTGTTTCTACGAAACACCTGTCTAAATACTAGAGAAGTCATAAGTAAACCGAATATAGTATGAGAACCAACCCCTATGTCCTAATGGACACTGGACAACATACAATACTCTGTATAAGTCCCTTGAGTCTAACAACTCATTCCCTGTGTGTTGTAGGTTGAAAACTGTACTTATGGTTATGAAGAATTACACCGCTGTTTAATGCTCCTTACCTAACCATCCACTGATATAGGTAAATGTCATCGACATAATTTCATAAAGATATATCTCACTCTATGAAAATAGACGTACAGATATATCGATTTGAAATTGGTGCATAACAGCGGATATTCAAAACCAAATGTCTGCCGTCCGGCAAACAACCCAGGTGACTTCCTCAAATATCACCGATTACAACGAATCCCGATATAATGAGGATGATCACCCAATTCCCAATAACTTACTCCCACTCATCATCTGTAAAACCATACAGATGTGAGAATCGTACCTGGTAAATACATACCCTGGAGTAAGTATCTAATCGGGAAATCAGTTTTTCTTTAACATTACACAGTGAAACTGAAACATTGAAATGTTCCGATGGGGTATTTTGGTATTCCTAGTAATGCCTCTTCCAGATTCACGACTGTAACCGTATAGTTCTTTGCCACCTCTCCAAATCCCTTCATATGTCTTTAGTCTTTACCTTCTGCACACCCTTTTAGGCCAAATGGTTTTCTTCCTTCCCTACCGTTTGGCACCAGCCTATGGTTTGGAAGAAGACTATCCAATAAGCATAATGGGTGTACTGTCCCAATCCTAGGAACACTCGCAATGCGAGAGAAGGTGAAGATAAAAGACACCTGAATGTACTTTATTCCTATTTCTCCTGAACCAGGATCCATCCCCGAACTGGAACAAGTTCCTTTCGAGTTCGTATATAACCATACGATGGATTATCCAAATAAACTGTGGATCTTCGTAGTGATACGGAGTGTCCTGGAGAAATACAAAGGTGATGTGGGAGTGGTAACGAAATATTTGGTTTGGTCGTGAATATCTGTTGCAATTTACTTTGCCCTCTTACTAATCCCTTGCTTTGTCTGAACTTAATACCTTCTGCACACCATCGTTATGCTAATTGGTTTTCTTCATTCCCTACCGGTCGGCACCAGCCTAAGGTTTGGAAGAAGACAATCCAATTTGCGTAATAGGTGTACTACCCCTAAACCAAGGAGTACTCGTAACCTGAGAGAGGGTAAAAGGAAAAGACAACTGGATAATCCTATCCGTTTTCTCCAGAACCGGAAACCATCCTCGAATAAATTCTTTCGAGTTCGTATCTAACCATACGATGGTTTTGTCCAATGGAAGTGGACGTTCGTAGTAAAACGGGGTGTCCTGGAGAAAAGGGTAAAAGTAGGAGTGGCAATGAGGTTTGCAACTCTGACAATCCAAAAGCCAGTGTTTAAGAAGGTTCGGTCAACTTGGTCACTGAGTCAAAGTCTTAGGGTCGGGTCAATGGTCGCTGCCAAAGAGAGAGAGAAAAGAAACACTCAGCGTGCACTCTAACCTAGATCAGAATGGTTACCAATTTATCTAATCTGGAATCCTCCCACTGTACCTCAAATTCTCCTCCAAACCTGAAAGAAGAATTAGTCGGGGTTACCCGAGGAGTAAACTAACTCATCAGTGGGAATCGGGATCCAACTCTCATCGCATGATAACGTGACGGAATCCGCTCACGGTATCACACTCCAGAAGGTATGCGCATATCTGGCAAGTTTCAGTTCTTTTGAAACTCCCGATGTGATTTCTGCCCCATGCTCTTATGACCTTGACGAAGGCCAACAAATCATAAGTCACATGTCAAGTTCTACCCGTCATTCTCCAGGTTGATTTGAACCCACCCGCACAAGCCCTTGACGAAGGCCAACAAGGCTATACGACTGTCCCAAACCAACGCATCTATCTATGCTGCAGAAAGGCAACAAGCAGCTACCATACACTATGCCTTGACGAAGGCCAACAAACATAGCATGAATACTACGTGCTACCCGTCTGAAACGACGGAGGGCTACGAATGGTTTCTGGCGAAAACCTTTAACGTAAAGAACTTGATATCGTTGAAGGAACTGATAGCTTTTAGAAAATATAGTGACGAAAACCTTTACTAAAGAGGTCACTCCCGGTGAAGGGATCTCGGCTCTTTCCCCGTAGAATGGGGTGCTGGATATTCATAACCGAATATCACTGTGCAAAGCAAAAGTAATCGGCTATAGTGAAGTTAATGCCCTGACGCAAACTTTTTGTCCAAGGGGTCACTCCCGGTGAAGGGATCTCGGCCCTTGCCTCGTCGACTGAGGAGCAGGATATTCCAAATGAATACCACGATGCAAAACAAAAGTAAACGTCCTTTCAATAACAGCTTTTGAAAAAGTGTTCCAACAACATCAGATTAGGTTTGTTTTTAACTTGCATTGATCCGAATCAATGCAGTCCCATCAATTGATCACACCACAAAGAACGAAAATATACTGATGTACGTATATGCCATCCGCATTCGCCACTGGGTCCCGTCATTACCCGTTAGGTTAGCTTACTAACGACAGAGCGGGGACTGGACTAGCGCGGATGCAAAACATATACAACATCTACTAATATATATACCAATATATTATATTTCGCTCAAGGCGTGAATAAAATGCAACATCACAGAAAATGAACAGCATCACAGAAACAATACAGATATCTGGGATCCCCGGGTTTCACAGAGCCGCTGAAACCCGACGTTCCCCTGGTCGTGTGGATAGCCTGTGCAATGAAAACCTAGACCCCTACGGGCGCGGCAAGTCACCCGCCAAAACCTGAAGCGAGGCAGCCCCCTTCAGCGCCGTGAATGGACCACCCAGCACTTCACGGAATCCGGCAACTTGGGCACCCCTCCTGGGTCAACCTGTACCCCCTACGAGTGCGGCGAATAGCCCGCCAATCCTAGAGTGAAGCCCCCTCCGTCTCAATGCCATGAGATGCGGGCTTGTTGCCCTCCAGAACCCGGCTATCCGTGCACCCCTCCGCGGGGCAATCCTAGTACAGAAAGTAAAATATACATACACCGGGTACATCGACCGCAACCAGGTCGTGCCCCAAAATAATAATACAGTCAGGCAGTGACGGCAGTCCACATGTCGGACGCTCGCCCCGCAATATCAAATGTACATAATACAACCACAACTGTACTAGCATTGCATCCAGGCTATCCCCCACGACCGATCCGCAACATCACAGCAAATACATAGAACATCAACGTGAAAGTCACGTTCGCAAATCCGTCTAACCGGGCTATAGCAGTTAGACCGGATTTACCGATCGAGTGACATTCACGGTCGCAGATATAATGTAAATACTGTGAAAAATGTGTTTAAAATTTTCCGATTGATTAAACATTAACAAGTGGGCCCCCAAACAAAACTGTAGCAACCACAGAAAACCTGGGCCCAATTTTAATATTCCAAAAACCACATTTATCATTCAGAAACACACTGCAAAAATTTTGGGGTGTGAACAGTTAAATCCGCGGCGGAAGCGCGGCCAAACCAGGGGTTTGGCCGCCCTTCCGCGGCGGTATGAGGAGATCGTTGAACCAAATTTTTACAGTGACCTTAGAATTCCCTGCACATCACTCTGAGACAACCTGAAAAATTTTTGGACTCAAAAAAAATTCGACAGAAACTGATGTGCAAAAATACGGGTTTTTGGACTTTTTGATCGATCGGAAATGCAAACACATTACACAAAGCTAGACTAAGTTAATGGGGAGGCTCTGATACCACTGTAAGTGCACGGCGGCGCCCCGGCCGTCAATCCGACGCCGGAATGCGGAAACGGTGAAAAACTTAAATTTTGCGGACTTTGCAAACCGGCACCACCGCGCACTATAACCGGATCGAACCATTAACTAGTCTAAGCCATCTACAAGAAAGGGAATAGAGATATACCGACGATCCAAGTCCTCCGGTCTTCTCGCCATCATCCCGATCTCCTGCGGAATGTCCCGTCTCCTCCTCGTCGCCGGAAGTGCACCACATCGCCTACTTTGTTTACGGGCTCCCACCTCAATACCGAGGCAACTCGCGCATGAAGCCGGCAACTCGACATGCTCAAGATATGCTGTAGGAAGTGTAGTGTAGAGTGCATGTCTCACTTTGGGGTTTGTTTCCATTTGTAGATGATGGAGGAATCAAGAAGAAAAATGGTGCTTGCATTTTTCTTGGCATGAAAAGAGATCAAGAATGAAAAACCCTCTCAAAGATGAAGCTCTCTCCTTCTCTTTTCTTCTTATCACTCAACCATGGTAAAAACTTATGCATCTCGTGAGAATAATGGTGGAGGAAAATCTATATGAAGCAAGAAGGGAGGTGAGTGTAGGAGATGTAGAAAGGGTGACCACATCAAGAGACAAAGAAACATACACCATGCTTCATACTATTGAACCCATACCCTCACTTTATCACAATCAAATCTCATAAAGCAAAAGCATGGTTGAAAAGAAATGAAAGCTATCATAATCAATCTTTTACAAGAAACCTCCTCCACAAAAGTTATTTGCACAATTGCAAATAACCCCCTCCATCGGAAAAGTCCGGCCGGGAAAGAACAAAGGAAAACCGGCCGGAACGGAATGCAAACTGGCAACCCCAGAAAACAGGTCCCGTAATAAATTACAGGAAAAACCCCGATACTGTGCATACACACCCGCATCTGCATTCCGACCGGATACAAATGCAAAGAGACAAAATCTACACTGTACTAAACTAGGACCGGCTTAAACCAAAGCCGGCTAGTAATATCCGTTCGATCCTGATCCGTGCAATACCGCACGTATCTGATCGAACCCTGCCATAAACCTATACGGCTACTAGTACAAACCGTCCGATCCTGATCCGTGCAATACCGCACGTATCTGATCGGACCCTGCCATATCTCCATACGGCCTCTACAGCGTTTCGCCCGAAACTTGAGTAACTGAAAGTGTGGTGGACTCTAAAGACTCGTCAATACTATGGCTGTGGATTTAACCACTAGCACGTCAGAGTTATAAGCCAATACGTAACGGGCCACCAGCTATTGACCAAAAGGGACGTCGATGAGCGAACTCATCCTGACACCCTACTGAGCCTGTCAGTGACAATAACCGTGCAGTCCGGTCCGTTCGTCTATGAGTATCGCATGGCGGGCCTAGGGGGTTGGTAAAAGTCAGACCCCCAAAAGCGGTACAAGTCGTGTCGGAGTGTAGCCCAGAACACTGTAACCCTTCGAAAATCGTTTAGGCAGTTTTTCGGTAATCGGCAAATTTTTCGGCTTTTTCCGTAAAAAGTCAAAATAGGTATTTTTCTTTGTAGACCTAATTATACAAAATTTAAATAAGATATTACTATAATTTTGTCACTAAAATGTCATTTATAATTTTCTAGTTAAAAAAAAAAAAATTCGTAATTAATTAATTTTTTTTATTATTTTAAGCCTTTTTAAATACATTTAATTAGGGATAAATACAAATTTAATTAGGTAAATTTATTAATTAGGAATCTTTATAAACTAAAATAGAGTGTTAATAAATTGTATCAAGACTTTATAAGATTTTAGTTTTATGGTTGGAAATTTATGAAAAAAATGAAGTAAAAAGGGTTTTTTTGTAAAAATTGTTGTGTTAAGCATTAAATACATGTGAGAGTGACTTTTTCTTAGAACTTTCTACATTTTTCCCACACTCTCCCTCACCTCCTTGCTCTGGCCGAGCTTCATACCTGCAGCCCCCAAATTTTCCCTCACTTTCTTTCTTCAAATTTCATGCAAAAATCCACAAAAATGCACTTTTTCTTCTCTAATTCAAACCGTAATCCTATTCCACCTCTTCTCAAACCCTAAATTGTTTAAAACAAGGATAAAGAAGACCTTTTTGGAGGCTAAGTGCAAGAGATCACCACTTGGGAGGAATAAATCCTAATCTAGTTGTTAATTGTTGTTTAAGTTGCTAGATTTAGTAGTTTTAGTGTGCAAATTGCTTATGAATTCTTGTTTAGGAAATTCAAGAAAGGGATTTGATGTTGTAATTAGGGTTTGTAGCATGGTTGATGGATTTAGGTTAGGGCTTTGGTTATCTAATTGGTTAGAGTGGTTAATTGAGCGATGTTGCGCTCGCTAGTTCGATAAAATTGCGGTTTTTGCATTGAATCGGGATGCTAATCGCTTACTAGATTTTTACGGAAAATAGTATGCGCTCAAATTTCGCTAGGTTAGCAATATTACTAGCTTCGTATAGGATTATTAGAGTGCACGAATGAGGGGTTTCGTCTAGTCGGGTTGTAGTTTTGACGATTTCCCCGAAACGGCGATTTTAGTTAAGGTTTTAGCGATTTTCGTGTTTTTTCCGCGTACCGAGTGCACGTTGTGATTAATTCGAGAGCGTCGATCTTTTCATAGTGTGAGTTGCATCATTTCAGAAATCTGTAACCTTATATTTTGTGTTATGCAATTCTAGGATCGGTCGGGGAAACTTCGGATACGGCGCGAAAGGGCAAAGCGGTGGCCGGATCAGATTAGCGGGGATTTCTGGTGAGTAGATATATTCATCTACGGGGGAATCGTCTGGATGGCGCGAGGCGCCCCCCCTAGTTAGGATTACCCTACTTTATGCATTAATTATATTGTTAGCTAGCTTATCCATTTATATACATGGCATACCTTCACAGCTAACCCTATACTAGATTGCATGGACATTCATATGACGTTCATATATACATACGCGATATCATTTCGTAGGACACGAACACCTTACCATTGGCATCGATTGCACGCGCACTATTCATGTGATACACACGCCTTTGGTAATTGCCATGCCACGTGCACTAGAAAACCTGTTTAACTTAATATCGCCATTTGCATTCAAACATGATATATGAAATTGCATAGCATGCATATACCTCGCATTATCAGAGCGTAGGTTTTACCTTTCTGAGTGTAGGACGACCTTGGTAGATGGAGTAGGTGACTTAAGCAGAGTGGCGTAGCGTGGGTATGATCAGCGGCATACTTACGATACGGTACTCCGCCTAAGTAACCTTAGGACATAATTGCTTGTATTTCCTTTCTTGATTCCTTGCATTCCTTGATTCAATTGCAATGTCCTTATCAGTTCTATTTCTTATTCCAGCTTCAATGCCGCCAAAGACTACGAGAGCTCAGCGGGCTGCCGCTAGGGATGAGATTCGAGCGGGCTCGTCTGAGGCGAGGATCGAGCGGGAGGATACTCCTACCCCTCAGGGTCCCACTGATCCGCCTCATCCAGACCGTATTGCCAGATTAGAGGCCGGCATGCAAGAGTTGCGGCAGATGATGGGATCTTTAGTTGAGTCCAGCCGGGCACAGAGATCCGAGGACGTTCCTTCCACCGCACAGACCACGATCGTACCTGCTGCACAGATGGTCACTCCTGCTGCTGCTACGGAGACTATCCCCGTTTCACTACAGGAGTTCATGAGATTGAGACCTCCAGCTTTTACCGGTACAGATGCGACAGAGGACCCACAGGCATTTCTTGATAGGATTGCACGGATTGGCCGTTCGTTGAGGTGTTCTGAGGATAGATTGGTGGAGTTTGCGAGTTTTCGTCTGGAGGGTCTTGCCCAGACATGGTACGACTCAGTAGAGAGAGGCCGAGCTGCAGGTCTGCCTTCTATGACCTGGGATGAGTTTACAGCTGCATTTCTTGCCCGTTTTCTTCCGGAGAGTGTCCGAGATGCTCGAGCCCGTAGTTTTGAGTCTCTGCGCAAGACTCCTGGGATGACAGTGTCGGAGTATGATATACAGTTTACCCAGTTGTCTCGATATGCACCGTACCTAGTCGACACAGAAGAGAAGAGGATAAAGAGGTTTGTACGAGGGCTTGATACACAGCTATTCCTTGCCATCGGCACCCAGCACTTTGATACATACGCAGCCGCGATGGATGCAGCCTTACTTTTGGAGGAGCGTATTTCTGAGACTCCGGTCGCTTCTGGGCCGAAGAGGATCCGTACTGATACGCCAGCTCAGCGGCAGATGGGCAGACATCGTGATAGATTATTTTCGGGAGATGGCGGAGGCAGAGGATTGAGACGAGGTCAGTTATTTGGTTCATATCCACAGACCCAGCAGTCGTCTCCAGGATGTTTTCGGTGCGGGAGTCAGTACCACCGTATCAGAGACTGTACCATGGGACGTCCGGGCGCGGCGACAGTCCCGCATGTGACCTTACCACCCTCACCACCTTCTCAGAGAGCTTTACTTCCTACTCCTGATGATGCTCCACGCCAGTCAGATGCTTCTAGAGGCCGTGGGCGTGGCGGTCCAGTCCAGAGAGGACGGGGCGACAGAGGCAGAGGCAGAGGCCGAGGTAGAGGCAGAGGACAGCCAGCTATTAGTAGTGGACAGGCCCGAGTGTTCGCATTGACTCCTCAGGATGCACAGGCATCCAATGCCGTCGTGACAGGTACTCTGCCAGTATGTTCTTTTGATGCACGGGTATTATTTGATCCGGGCTCCATACATTCCTATGTTTCCACGTATTTTGCACCGAGGTTGGGCCGAGAGTCTTGTCCGTTAGATCAGCCGCTTGTCGTTATTACCCCGGTAGGCGAGTCTTTTGTTGCCCGTTTTGTATACCGATCTTGTTCCGTTCGTATCGGGGAGAGAGATTCTTCAGTAGATTTGATTCTCCTCGATATGCTAGACTTTGACGTTCTTCTTGGTATGGACTGGTTAGCCACCTGTTATGCATCCGTGGACTGCCGTGAAAAAGCAGTCAGATTCAGTTTTCCTGGTGAGCCGGTTCTTATTATTCAGGGAGATCGTAGCGCTACCCTTCCCAGCTTGATTTCTTCTCTTCGCGCTGGTCAGCTCTTAAGGAAAGGGTGTCAGGGATTCTTAGCCTATGTTTGTGATACTAGCTCCACAGAGGTTCCGTTGGACCAGGTCCCTGTTGTGAGAGGGTTTCCTGATGTATTCCCTGACGACCTGCCTGGTCTGCCACCAGAGCGCGAGATTGAGTTCTGTATTGACTTGATCCCTGGCACGGGGCCTATTTCTATACCTCCTTATCGGATGGCCCCGGCAGAGCTGAGAGAGCTAAAGGATCAGTTACAGGACTTGCTGGACAAAGGGCTTATCCGACCGAGTGTGTCACCTTGGGGCGCTCCCGTCTTGTTTGTTAAGAAGAAGGACGGAAGTATGCGTTTATGCATTGATTATCGTCAGCTGAACCGAGTTACTGTGCGGAACAGGTATCCCCTACCCCGCATTGATGACTTATTTGATCAGCTCCAGGGTGCAGGGTTTTTCTCGAAGGTTGATTTACGATCAGGTTATCACCAGTTGCGGGTTCGGAAGGAGGATATTCCGAAGACTGCCTTCCGTACTCGTTATGGTCATTACGAGTTCTTGGTGATGTCGTTCGGGCTCACCAATGCCCCGGCAGCTTTTATGGATTTGATGAACCGCGTATTCAGGCCGTATCTCGATCAGTTCATCATTGTGTTCATTGACGACATCTTGGTTTATTCTCGGAGCCGGGAGGAACATGAGCAGCACTTACGTATCACATTGCAAACTTTGAGGGAGCATCAGCTGTTCGCCAAATTCTCCAAGTGCGCATTCTGGCTAGACAGTGTCGACTTCTTGGGTCATGTGGTGACGAGAGATGGTATTTGCGTGGACCCGAAGAAGATCGAAGCAGTTCAGCGCTGGCCTAGACCAGTATCAGTTACAGAGGTTCGCAGTTTTCTAGGTCTGGCCGGCTATTATCGACGTTTTGTCCAGGATTTCTCCCGCATTGCTGCACCGTTGACTGGGTTGACCCGGAAGGGGGTTCCTTTTGATTGGACCCAGGCATGTGAGGATAGCTTCCAGCAGTTGAAGACTCGTCTGACTACTGCTCCAGTGTTAGCATTGCCTTCAGGATCCGGCGGGTTCGTCGTATATTGTGATGCTTCTAGAGTGGGGCTAGGCTGTGTATTGATGCAGCACGACAGAGTTATCGCGTATGCTTCTCGACAGCTGAGGAAACACGAGCAGAACTACCCCACCCATGATTTAGAGATGGCTGCAGTGGTGTTTGCACTCAAGATCTGGAGACATTACCTATACGGTGAGTCGTGCCAGATATTCACTGACCACAAGAGTTTGAAGTATATTTTCCAGCAGCGAGACCTGAACCTGAGACAGCGCCGTTGGATGGAGTTGGTGAAAGATTATGACTGCGAGATTCTATACCATCCGGGCAAGGAGAATGTGGTGGCAGATGCTTTGAGTAGGAGGCCCGGAGGTAGCTTATCTTGTTTGAGCGCAGTACAGATGCAGTCGACGGCGGATTGGCAGGTTTTATGTGATAGCAGAGTGCAGTTCGAGTTTACTCCTACAGGGGGACAGCTGGCCCATTTCAGAGCACGCCCACAGTTACTTGACCGTATCCACGAGGCACAGTCCGGCGATGCCCGTATCTTAGAGATTATTGAGCAGATTCGACAGGGCAGAGTTTCGGAGTTCGTGATTGATGATCAGGGGATACTTCGATTTGGGACTCGACTGTGTGTGCCAGATTCAGAGGGACTGAGGCGTGATATTCTCGAGGAGGCACATAGATCAGTATACAGTGTTCACCCAGGTTCCACCAAGATGTACCGTGATTTGAGAGAAATTTACTGGTGGGACGGGATGAAGAAGGATATTACAGATTTTGTGTCGAGGTGCCTGACTTGTCAGCAAGTCAAGGCCGAGCACCAGAGGCCAGCCGGCGTGTTACAGCCTTTGCCCATCCCTGAGTGGAAGTGGGAGCAGGTCTCCATGGACTTCGTTGTGGGTCTACCCAGGACCAGTCGAGGGTATGACTCTATTTGGGTGATTGTGGATCGACTGACGAAAGCGGCTCACTTTCTGCCAGTGAAGACCACTTTTGGATTTTCTCAGTACGCCCAGGTTTATATTGATGAGATCGTGCGACTGCATGGTGTTCCGACTTGCATCGTGTCTGACCGTGGCACCCAGTTTACCAGCCGATTGTGGCAGAAACTACAGGAAGCTTTGGGCACCCGATTGAGTTTTAGCACAGCCTTTCATCCTCAGACTGACGGTCAGTCGGAGCGTACGATTCAGACTCTTGAGGACATGCTCAGAGCTTGTGTTTTAGATTTCGGTGGTAGCTGGGATCGTCATTTTCCTTTGATCGAGTTTTCCTATAATAATAGCTTCCAGGAGACGATTCAGATGGCACCTTTCGAGGCTTTATATGGGAGGAGATGCCGATCGCCGGTATGTTGGACAGAGCTCAGGGAGAGCAGTATTTTAGGGCCTCAGATCGTACAGGAGACGACCGAGAAAATACAGCTGATTCGGGACAGGATGAGAGCGGCACAGAGCAGGCAGAAATCTTATGCTGACAGGCGTCGTCGCCGACTCGAGTTCGCTGTTGGCGATCATGTTTTCCTGAAGGTCTCTCCGATGAAGGGTGTGATGAGATTTGGGCGGAAAGGGAAGCTGAGTCCTAGATATGTTGGTCCTTTCGAGATCCTAGAGCGTGTTGGTCCAGTCGCTTATCGGTTAGCTCTTCCGCCCAGCTTCCCCGATGTTCACCCCGTATTCCATGTCTCGATGCTCCGCAAGTACCTTCATGATCCTTCCCAGGCGATTCAGCACCAGACGATCCAGTTAGAGAGTGACCTTTCTTTCACCGAGCAGCCGGTTGTCATCTTGGATCAGCAGGTGAAGAAATTGAGGTCGAAGGTCATACCGTCTGTCAAAGTCCTTTGGCGTGGCCCGAACAGCGAGGAGGTCACCTGGGAGACCGAGGTCGAGATGAGAAAGAGATATCCCCATCTTTTTTGAAGGTACGCGTAGTTAAATTCTAAATTCGGGGACCGAATTTCTTTAAGGGGGGAAGATTGTAACCCTTCGAAAATCGTTTAGGCAGTTTTTCGGTAATCGGCAAATTTTTCGGCTTTTTCCGTAAAAAGTCAAAATAGGTATTTTTCTTTGTAGACCTAATTATACAAAATTTAAATAAGATATTACTATAATTTTGTCACTAAAATGTCATTTATAATTTTCTAGTTAAAAAAAAAAATTTCGTAATTAATTAATTTTTTTATTATTTTAAGCCTTTTTAAATACATTTAATTAGGGATAAATACAAATTTAATTAGGTAAATTTCTTAATTAGGAATCTTTATAAACTAAAATAGAGTGTTAATAAATTGTATCAAGACTTTATAAGATTTTAGTTTTATGGTTGGAAATTTATGAAAAAAATGAAGTAAAAAGGGTTTTTTTGTAAAA
This sequence comes from Agapanthus africanus, assembly GCA_030015575.1. NCBI lineage: Eukaryota > Viridiplantae > Streptophyta > Magnoliopsida > Asparagales > Amaryllidaceae > Agapanthus > Agapanthus africanus. The sequence goes on along the minus strand of JASDDO010000028.1, from coordinate 197,695,289 downwards.
ATTGTTGTGTTAAGCATTAAATACATGTGAGAGTGACTTTTTCTTAGAACTTTCTACATTTTTCCCACACTCTCCCTCACCTCCTTGCTCTGGCCGAGCTTCATACCTGCAGCCCCTAAATTTTCCCTCACTTTCTTTCTTCAAATTTCATGCAAAAATCCACAAAAATGCACTTTTTCTTCTCTAATTCAAACCGTAATCCTATTCCACCTCTTCTCAAACCCTAAATTGTTTAAAACAAGGATAAAGAAGACCTTTTTGGAGGCTAAGTGCAAGAGATCACCACTTGGGAGGTATAAATCCTAATCTAGTTGTTAATTGTTGTTTAAGTTGCTAGATTTAGTAGTTTTAGTGTGCAAATTGCTTATGAATTCTTGTTTAGGAAATTCAAGAAAGGGATTTGATGTTGTAATTAGGGTTTGTAGCATGGTTGATGGATTTAGGTTAGGGCTTTGGTTATCTAATTGGTTAGAGTGGTTAATTGAGCGATGTTGCGCTCGCTAGATCGATAAAATTGCGGTTTTTGCATTGAATCGGGATGCTAATCGCTTACTAGATTTTTACGGAAAATAGTATGCGTTCAAATTTCGCTAGGTTAGCAATATTACTAGCTTCGTATAGGATTATTAGAGTGCACGAACGAGGGGTTTCGTCTAGTCGGGTTGTAGTTTTGACGATTTCCCCGAAACGGCGATTTTAGTTAAGGTTTTAGCGATTTTCGTGTTTTTTCCGCGTACCGAGTGCACGTTGTGATTAATTCGAGAGCGTCGATCTTTTCATAGTGTGAGTTGCATCATTTCAGAAATCTGTAACCTTATATTTTGTGTTATGCAATTCTAGGATCGGTCGGGGAAACTTCGGATACGGCGCGAAAGGGCAAAGCGGTGGCCGGATCAGATTAGCGGGGATTTCTGGTGAGTAGATATATTCATCTACGGGGGAATCGTCTGGATGGCGCGAGGCGCCCCCCTAGTTAGGATTACCCTACTTTATGCATTAATTATATTGTTAGCTAGCTTATCCATTTATATACATGGCATACCTTCACAGCTAACCCTATACTAGATTGCATGGACATTCATATGACGTTCATATATACATACGCGATATCATTTCATAGGACACGAACACCTTACCATTGGCATCGATTGCACGCGCACTATTCATGTGATACACACGCCTTTGGTAATTGCCATGCCACGTGCACTAGAAAACCTGTTTAACTTAATATCGCCATTTGCATTCAAACATGATATATGAAATTGCATAGCATGCATATACCTCGCATTATCATCATATTTATATAGATTGCTACCAAAACTCACATCATATACATTGATATCATAGACATTTATTATATATAACATGTGGACACTATGATTTTCTTGATGATTTCAGTTTTTCTGTGATTTCTGGATTTTTGGGGGAAAACCGCAAGAATTTAACAAAACCTTAGATTTGTCATTTTCAAAACAATGTTGCGGTTTTCTCGTGATGTATGTGTCGTCCACCATGAGTTTTCATGTTTTCTGTTGGATTTCGAGACCCGATTCGAGGAGTGGATGAACCGTCTCGAGTACATGGTGGGCCCGGTATGGTACCCCGGGGCAAGAAGATCGAGTTGTAGACGATGAGCCTGGCAGGGGAAGACTACCTACCGGTGATGTCTGGCGCGGCGGATATCCGGAGGATACCGACCGTTGTCGTGAGATTTATGATATGGGCCGATCCGGACTGACGGAGCCCGATATTGAGACAGATATGATTCCTTTTTGGTGTCGATGCTTGACACAGGTTTTCAGATGATTTCTCGATGATATTTAGCTACTATACAGATGTTCATGTTTTAAAGTTAGGAATTCAATAACCTTAGTATTTAAAACACTTAAAGACTTAATAATGACATTGCATACCTGCGCATACATACTAGAGATATTATAGCACATATGGACATACATGTTGTTCCGCATTGCGTGCATTCTTACGATTGCCTTAGTAGATGTTATATTTACTCACGAGCTGGCAACTCACCCCCGTTGTGCCACAGTGTCTTGCAGGTCGGACCCGTCAGTCTCGTAGCGGCGGGCTATCTTGTCATCAGTTTCTTTTGCTCAGACTCGCGATATTGCCCGTAGGTGGGTTGCGAGTATACTTTATTTCTTGTTGTTTTATCATTGTATCTAGTATTCTCCATCTACCACTTGTATTGTATATGCGACCTAGTGATGAGAATGAGAGATATGTATATTTGTGGTTTCTTTTGGGTCGATCTCACTTGAGCCGGCGTTGCGTTTTCTGATATTTTGGGTTTCTTCTGCTCTTTTCTTGGTATTACTTATATATATTGCATGTGGTTGTGATCCGCCTTGGGCGAAGAGCTAGCTCCCGCTTGGGGATGCCATTTTTTATGATTTCATATGTATTATCTTGTTGTACCCATTTTGGGGGATAGAAAATACAGGGGAGACTCTGCCGAAATTTTCAGAAATTTTTGATGTTTTTTTTTTTGGATTCTATGCAACTTAATTGATTTCAAAACCGTTTTCATTTAAGGTTTTCCTTCACTCTCTTTTGATTTTGGTTTAGATTTTCTGGGTTTTGGCTGACTTAGGTTACGGTACGCCTTTAGACGTCTCGTAATCTAAGTGCCAGTCACGTTCCGTACTTTCGGGTCGTGACAAACACCCTGAGATACTACTGGAATACCTACCAGTAAATCTCCTTGCCTTGGCCAAGGACTTTGTGTAATGGCTCTCCTAGACACAGCACGACCTCACCCCCAATACCGGGAGAGACGAACCCCTGAAGATACGCTCACTGCCTCCATGTGGCTCGGGACTGTACCCAACTAAAACCTGTTTGCACGACTCCTTTGAGCCGTGGTAGGGTAGTAATCAAAGTACAGTGGGAACTCACACGAGACAAATGACGATCCCCAGGTCGATGAACTAACCTGCACACATGTCACCAGGGAACTGCCATCTGACGTCTGGTATATGACCAACTAGCATGTTCCCGGCGAGTCCTGTCCGGTGTACTCATAACCCAATGAGCACCTGTATACATCTTAGATGATCCAACTGACACCAGTGGCTTGTGAGACCGGCCACCGCCCCTCGTCGGGGTCTCGACTGTATACACTAGTCTACTAATGGAGTATCGATGCCCAGTCTCGAAACTCCCACGACTAGGGACCTTTTAAGGATAAGCTTATAGACCCCAGCTCCCACTTATATGATCGCCCTCATACTGCTGGTGGTCAAGCAAGAATCCTAGGGGCTCTATCAACGTGTAATAGCGACGTGTCAGGTCACCTAAAGCAGTACACGATGATAAAGGTAAACCAGATAGCATACTATCATCTCGAGTAAGACTGTCCTACCGGGATAGGTCCTCCCTCAATCATTACAATCACGTACCTATGACCTAATAATTGACTCTGAGGGCACTATCTCCAACAGGCATAAGCCACAACTCCATTGTCACACAATGGTAGGAACGAAGTTCATCTCATGAACTTATATACATCAAGACTACCTCTTTGGTAGCATCCTTGGTAGCGATGTATTCAGCCTTTATCGTCTAGTTTTCCACGGTATCTAGCTTAGAACTCTTCCAACATACCGTCTTCCACAGAGGGTAAAGACAATGCCTGTGACTGACATTCAGTCGACCTTACCACCCTGGAAGCTATCCACTGATTCTCCCCAGGATCAATAGATACCATCTCACTACATCTAGTGAGCATCCTAACATCCACTTAGATCTATCTATGTTCCCCTCCGAACGGCGGCCAAGACGACGTGGAGAGACGTCTTGCCTGAGATTCGGGGCAGATGCTATTTGGTTTTATCCGTCCACCTCTTCGAAGATGCCAAGTTAATTTATGGCACCGTGTATCGGAGGTTTAGACGGATGCGGCCGATATAGCAGACTTCGTCAGATTCCCCCTCGTTTGAGGGATTTTTTGATTGTTGGGACGCTCTTCCCTGCAGGCGCAAGCCTCTGCAGTTAATTACGCTACCGCATCGTGGTAATAACTTTCTCCTTCTCCAGAATTTCACTTCATGTCGTGTGTGTTTGTTTTGTTTGTGGTTGTCCGTGGATTGTATACGGAGACTAAGTTATGCCATCGCCCGTAGGACGTGGATTAGTCCAAATCCGTATTTACTTAGATTTGGGTTTATTGTTTTGGTTTAAGGATACGTTAACCGTACTGAGGCTAAGATCGACTTAAACTTTTGTTAAGGATACGTTAGCCTAATCTCCAGACTAAGATCAATTTAACGGGATCATTTAGATCCAACAAAAGAGCAATTGGATCTATTGTTTAGTTTAATGACGTTGCGGTCAATTTCCAGTTTAGGGACATGGTGGTCCATGTTCCAGTTTAGAGACGTGGTGGTCCAACATTCCCATTTTGAGGACGAATATTAGTTTAAGAACATTTCGGTCCAACATTCCCATTTTGGGGACGAATATTAGTTTAACGACATTTCGGTCCATGAGTTTAAGGACCCCACAGTCCGTAGCAATGTATGGTTGTCGGGACTCGTCACCTCTCTGACGACGTTGAAGGATTACAACGACAAATATCAGAGGAGTTCAGAGATGTACCCTTGAACCGGGCGTAAATTGATTTAAGAGAGCAGCCGTGCTCAGTCAATTTAATTTGAGGACTTACGGCCATGATTGGGCTAAGTCCAGTTGAAAATATTCAACGTTTTTATCCTTAGCCTATTAGGCCTGTGCTAGGGCTTTCCCCATGTTTAATAATGCACTGCATTTTATTTTGGCCTGTAAGGCCTTTCTGATTTGGGCTCTGTCCCTTTTAACAGTGCATAGCACTTTGTTTGGTCTGATAGACCTTCCTTTACTGGGCTCTGCCCTTTTATTAATGCGGTGCATTTAATGTTCTGACATTGCCCCACGTGGCTTGTCAGGCGCTTTGTGCCAATTGAGAAGCGCAAGGCGTAGGTCTATGGGGAGGTGACACGTGTCACGCTCTGGTGAGCGCAAGCGCAGTGCGCTGCGACAGTGCGCTGCGCTGTTGCGCTGCTGACACGTGGCGCGCTCTGGTGAGTTGCGCCAATTCTTGAGAGCAGTGCTCTGTTTTTAAAAGCGCATAGCGCAAGTTATTCAGGTGCTGACACGTGGCGCTTTCTGGTGGCTTGCGCCAAACCAGGAGCACAACAGTGCAGATTTGCAAGTGCAAGGCACTATTTTAATTTCTTGATCCAAGAAAAGAATCTTTTTGATTCCAGAACCAATGGTTCATAAAAAAGTGCAAGGCGCTGTTATTATTATTATTATTATTTTATTGGAGATCATTAATCTTGTTCTTAGATCAATGATTTATTCAAGAGAAATTCTTCTTCTTCTTTTTTATAAAGGTTTTTACCTTTCTTCTTTCTTCGAGCTTTTCTCAAAATTCTTTAGAGGAATTCTCTGTTTTTCTCTCTGTATTAATGTGTCTTAGACTTGGGGTCTAGGGGCCTTTTTATAGTGCCAATTAGTTTGTTAAATTGGTTAGAGAGATCTTTCTCTGAGTGATTTGGGGATTTTTCCCCACCGTTGGATCTTTGATCTAAGCGCTTCTGTTTTACATAAGACAATCTTCTTATTTTAACAAGAACAGAAATATTTTACTGGAATTTAATTCTGTTTGGCGTAAGCGCCCCCAGCTCTTGAAACGTGTCACGCAGCGCACAGCGCAGCGCAACTACGCTAGCGTAACTTTGCTGCCACGTGTCGCGCAGCGCAGAGCGCAAGTTAGCTGAAGAGTTACTTCTTTATTTTAAGATTTGATTTTTATTATCTTTTAAAATAGAGCTTTGCTCTGATTGGGGGAAACAGAAGCATTGCTTCATTTCCCGCCTTAGGATTTGAATAGAGATTTGCTCTGAAAAGGAGGTTTTCTCCTTTATTATTATTATTTATTTATTTATTTATTTATTTTTTATTTTATTGGAACGGGTTTTGAGCCAAAATTTTGGCGGGAACAATCTCATAGATCCAAAACCCAGGATTTAGGTGGTATCAACTTGATCCTTTATGGAAAATCCTTGTCATAAGAAGAGATTGACCGAGTGTAGCATAGGAAACTCCTTTCCTATCGAGAGTATGTCATCTACGTACAATACGAGGATCACCACCATACTTTCTACTACCTTTTTGTATATATAAGGTTCATCTACCATTTTGATGAAGTCAAACGCTTTGACTGCTACATCAAAATAGATGTTCTAACTCCACGATCCCTGCTTTAACCCATAAAGCAACTTGCACATGTTTCCGCTGCTCCTACTGTTTATGAAGCCCTCTGGCTGTGTACTTATAGTCACTCTCTTCTAAGCAGTCATGACACCCAACCGCCAGATATCGTAGTCATGGTATGTAGCAATGACAAGTAAGATCCGGATGTACTTAAGCATAGACACTGGAGAAAAGGTTTCATCATAATCCACACCTGGTCGATGACGAGAACCTTTTGCAACAAGACTAGCTTTGAAAGTCTCAACTTTTCCATGCACACCAAGTAATCTTCTCAAGATATACTTGCTCCTGATGGAGATTTAAGCCTTCAGATAAAGCAACCAAAGTCCATACTTTGTTGGTATATATGGATTCCATCTCAGATCGCTTAGCATCCAGCCATTCTCACAGAGTCCCTACTCTTGATGGCCTGCTCGAAAATAGTTAGGTCATCATCTCATGATGCAATACTCGCTCCCACTGTCATAGAGAAACTGAAGTATCTCTCAGGTGGATGAGGAACCCTACCAGATCGGCGGAGAGGCTGAGGTTCGTCGGGAACTATTGAAATCTCCGGTTTTACCAAATCATCAGTTGCAGTTTGTATAGCTGGAACTCCTTCCAGTTCTACCTCATGACCACTAATTTCTTCACAAGAGATCATTTTCTTTAAAAGGTGGCATGCCGAGAAATAAAACACTTTTTGTTCCTTGGTGCGATAGAAGATATTCCTTGGGATATCCAACAAACTTCCACAGAACTGACCTTGCCTCGAGTTTGTCCGGATTTTGCTTTTAGACATAGGCCGGACAACCCCAAATCTTAACATCCTTAAGAGATGGGCTCTTCCCATACCATATCGCATATGGAGTGGTAGGCATCTGATTTGGTTGGAACCCAATTCAATAGGTATACAGCTTCACAAGTGCATAACCCCTAAAAGGAAATAGGCATCTCAGTAGTACTCATCATAGAGCACACCATATCACATAGAGTGCGATTTCTCCGCCCCGATATACCAACGTACTGTGGTGTATATGGAGGAGTAATGCTGAGAGAGAATCTCATTCTCCTTTACAATAGTCCAGAAATTCCATACTCAAGTATTCTCCTCCTTGATCACATCAAAGGACATAATAATTATACCAATTTTGGTTCTCTACTTCTAACTTATATTCTTTGAATTTCTCAAAAGCTTCAGACTTATGTTTCAACAGGAACGTATGTCCGAATCTTGAGAGATCATCAGTGAATGTAATGAAGTACAAAGAACCGGTCCTGGCATGTGTAGACAGGGGACCTACATACATCATCATGTATCAATCCCAAGAGTTCATTAACTCTTTTTTTGTTTCCAATAAACGGAGCTATGGTCATCTTATCTTTTTGACATGACTGGCAAGTTCCATAAGATGTAAATTCAAACTGATTTAAATATGCATTTTAATGTAACTTAGCTAGTCGGGTCGCATTGATATGACCTAGTCTACAATACCTCAAGAAGGATTCGTTCATATATGAACTCTTCCTCTTGTGTGTGTTCTGTACGTTAAGAACTGTGGTTTGATTTAGAATGTATATGCTTTTAGATAACGTGTCTGAACCGATCAACTCTTGATATAGAAAATGTTCAAAATATTATCCAACAATACAAAACTATATCCTTCTTTACTAAATAAAGAGGCTGATATGATATTGTATATCAGGTTCGGTATCTAATAACATTCGTTCAGAATCAATGTATTTGGTAATACAGGGTGATAACTGCCAACATACTTGGCTGTAACACTTGCACCGTTTCTAACTCTTGAAACTTATCACCCATTGTCAGTTCTCTACCTATTTGTAGCCAATGTAACATATTACATATGTAGGATCCTGATCTGGTATCTCATAACTAGGACGTAGAGGAAACTGAGAAAACAGCTCTTGGTAATGAACACATCCGAAGATGATGTATCAACATACACTTTCTTTGTTTGGGCGGCACGAGAATTCTGGTAATCCCCTATTTTCTGCTCGGTCTTATAACAATTATAAGTTGGAGCGGGATCAATGTTCCCCAGCTCAGTATAATAAGCGGGTTCGGTCAATACATCCATATTATTATCTTGATTAAGGCGTGACATGGTTGCTACCTGGAGAGAGAGAGAGAGAGAAGAAAACACTCAGCGTATGCTCTTGCAAGATTAGATTGGTTATTAATTTGTCTAATCAGGATGGCTCCTACTGTTTTAGTCAAATCTTCCTTCAAACCCTAAAAGGAAAGACTTGCTGGGATTATTTACACCCTACAAGTTCGCCAATCTTTTAGCCAGGCCAGTGCCGGTACTTTGAGGGAGGTTCCCCGTGCTTGCGCACAGAACTAATTAAAATAAACCTCGTTTTCCCAGAGGCATAACCCCGTTAACACCTTTCTGGACACCTACTTGATCGGCTATTTGTAATATGTAAAACTCTCCCAGGAGTAACTCTTACTCGCAGTGGGTATTGGGATCCAACTACCTCATAGAAGGTATGCAATCTCATTGCAAATTTCAACACTTGAAATTCCCGATAATATTTTGCCCCTAGCAACCTATGACCTTAACAAGGTCAACAAATCATAAGCACTAGCCAAGTTCAACCCGTCATTTCCTGAATGAATTAAACCCACCCACACGACCCTTAACAAGGTCAACAAAATCGCACGACTACCCTAATCCAATCACATCATATGCTTATGCAGATAAGCACTAATCAGCTACCGCACACTATGCCTTAACATAGTCAACAAACGTAGCACGAATACTATGTAGTATTTATCTGAAATGACGGAGGACTACGATAGGTTTTTAGAAAACCTTTTAATGAACTTGATATCGTTGTAGAATCGAGTGATTTTGAAAATGGAGTGATTTTTAGGCTTTTACTAGTTTTGCTAAAGAGGTCACTCCCGGTGAAGGGATCTCGACTCTTTCCTTATTGAATAAGGTGCAGGATATTTCACAAATACCACTATGCAAAGCGAAAACTATAGAAGCAATCAAAAGTCAAACCGATGGTTGTAGCATCTTCCAGTTATTGCTAAAGATGTCACTCCTGGTGAAAGTATCTCGGCTCTTTCCTTATCGAATAAGGTGCTGGATATTCTATAAGGAATACCGCTATGCAAAGCAAAAACTAAAGCTACAAGTTTTCGAGACAAGTTTCTACAACATCTTTTAGGTTTCTTTTATTTCATTAATCTCATTAATGAAGTCCCATTTATTTAAGTTACCTAAACATCACAGATAAATACAACGTATGCTTATGCCATCCGCATTCGCCTCGATGTCCCCTCGTGCACCGTTAGGTTAGGTAACTAACGGCAAAGCGGGGTAGGGCTAGCGCGGGTGTAAAACATAAGTAACGTCTATATAATATATCACATATACTATATCCTGTATTCATCTCATCAATATATCAAATGATCACATCACAGATATCGCAGCAGAAAACAACATATGAAATATTGGATATACTAGGATTTCTGTGTTTAAAATTAAGCCTGTTTAAAACACGGATTCCACTGTCGTGATGAATAGCCAAACCCACATTCTTAGACCCCTACGATAGCGGTAAGCAGCCCTACCAATTCTATAGTTAGGAGACCTGGTCTCGACTCCTCGAGATGGTCTCCCACTGGACCCTAGAACCCGGTTTCTTATGCTCCTCACCTTGGGTCTATCATAATGCGGAAAAGTAAATAATATACAATGGTGACATCATCCTCAACCCGGAAGTGCCCCAATAAAAGAATATTACATACAATGAATTTTACATGAATGATAATGAAAAACTCTCATCTCGCATAAAAACCCTGGCTATTCAATCACGGCGATCTAATATAACATATCACAGCCACATATAACATCGCATGTTATCAACGTAAGTAAATATGCGTATCCCATTTGTCGTTGACATTATCCCGGTAGAACAGTCTTACTCGAGATGATAGTATGCTATCAGGTTTACCTTTATCATCGTGTACTGCTTCAGGTGACATGACATGTCACTATTGCACGTTGATAGAGCCCCTAGGATTCTTGCTTGACCACCAGCAGTATGAGGGCGATCATATAAGTGGGAGCTGGGGGTCTACAAGCGTATCCTTAAAAGGTCCCTAGTCGTGGGAGTTTCGAGACCGGGCATCGATACTCCATTAGTAGACTAGTGTATACAGTCGAGACCCCGACGAGGGGCGGTGGCCTGTCTCACAAGCCACTGGTATCAGTTGGATCACCTAAGATGTATACAGGTGCTCATTGGGTTATGAGTACACCGGAAAGGACTCGCCGGGAACATGCTAGTTGGTCATATACCAGACGTCAGATGGCAGTTCCCTGGTGACATGTGTGCAGGTTAGTTCATCGACCTGGGGATCGTCATTTGTCTCGTGTGAGTTCCCACTGTATTTTGATTACTACCCTACCACGGCTCAAAGGAGTCGTGCAAACAGGTTTTAGTTGGGTACAGTCCCGATCCACATGGAGGCAGTGAGCGTATCTTCAGGGGTTCGTCTCTCCCGGTATTGGGGGTGAGGTCGCGCTGTGTCTAGGAGAGCCATTACACGAAGTCCTTGGCCAAGGCAGGAGATTTACTGGTAGGTATTCCAGTAGTATCTCAGGGTGTTCTGGGCTACACTCCGACACGACTTGTACCGCTTTTGGGGGTCTGACTTTTACCAACCCCCTAGGCCCGCCATGCGATGCTCATAGACGAACGGACCGGACTGTACGGATATTGTCACTGACAGGCTCAGTAGGGTGTCAGGATGAGTTCGCTCATCGACGTCCCTTTTAGTCAATAGCTGGTGGCCCGTTACGTATTGGCTTATACCTCTGACGTGCTAGTGGTTAAATCCACAGCCATAGTATTGACGAGTCTTTAGAGTCTACCACACTTTCAGTTACTCAGCTTTCGGGCGAAACGCTGTAGAGGCCGTATGGAGATATGGCAGGGTCCGATCAGATACGTGCGGTATTGCACGGATCAGGATCGGACGGTTTGTACTAGTAGCCGTATAGGTATATGGCAGGGTTCGATCAGATACGTGCGGTATTGCACGGATCAGGATCGAACGGATATTACTAGCCGGCTTTGGTTTAAGCCGGTCCTAGTTTAGTACAGTGTAGATTTTGTCTCTTTGCATTTGTATCCGGTCGGAATACAGATGCGGGTGTGTATGCACAGTTTCGGGGTTTTCCTGTAATTTATTACGGGACCAGTTTTCTGGAGTTGCCAGTTTGCATTCCGTTCCGGCCGGTTTTCCTTTGTTCTTTCCCGGCCGGACTTTTCCGATGGAGGGGGGTAATTTGCAGTTTTGCAAATTACTTTTGTGGAGGGGTTTTCTTGCATAATGGTTTGATTATGATAGGATTTGATTCTTTCTTCCTTGCTTGCATTTAATGATGATTGAAAGGGTATGGTTTGGTTTTAATGAAGCATGGTTCATGTCTTTGTTGTGGTCACCCTTTGCTTTATGATACACTAACCTCCCTTCATGCATCCATGCTTTTCCCTCCACCATTCTAACAAGAATGGGGCCGGCCACATCTTGGTGAAAAGAGAGGAGTTCATTTTGGTATGAGAGATTAATACATATATCATTTTCATGCTTGCAAAATTCTTCACTTCTTTCCAAAGTCCATTCATGTTTCCTCCATCCAATGGCAACATAACCCTAAAGAGACATAGACACTACACATTCTATAGCAAATCTTGGACGCGTCGATTCGCCAGCTTCGCGCCCGAGTTGCCTCGGTATTGAGGTGGGAGCCCGTAAAAGATACAGGCGACGTGGTGCCCTTTCCGACGAGGAGGAGACGGACGGAGATCCCGCGAGGAGATCGGAGTGGAGATGAAGACCGGAGGACTCGGATCAGTCGGTATATCTCTAACCCTTCTTCTAGTTAGCTTAGACTTGTTAATGGTTACGATCCGGAGTTTAGTGCGCGGTGGTGCCGGTTTGCAAAGTCCGCAAAATTTAAAGTTTATCACCGCTTCCGCATTCCGGCGTCGGATTGACGGCCGGGGCGCCGCCGTGCACTTACAGTGGTATCAGAGCCTCGCCATTAACTTCGTCTAGCTTCGTTTGGTGTGTTTGCATTTCCGATCGACCAAAATTTCCAAAAACCGTATTTTTTGTTCACATCAGTTTCTGTTGAAATATTTTGGTCTCGAAAAATTTTTCAGGTTGTAAAATATTGATGTACTGGAAAATCTAAGAGCTCTGTAAAAATTCGATGAAGTGACTCCACAGTTGGAGCGCGGAACCGCCGCGAAAACCCCTTTTGTGCGGCCCTTCCGCCGCGCACTATTCACATCACTTCACCATTTTTTTACAGAGGCCTTCTGGGCTTAAAATATGGGCTTTGGAATATTAAAGTTGGGCCAATTGTTTCTGTGAGTGCTACAGTTTTCTTTGGGGCCCACTTGTTAATTGTTTGATCAATCGGAAATTTTTTAAACACATTTTTCACAGTATTTACATTATATCTGCGACCGTGAACGTCACTCGATCGGTAAATCCGGTCTAACTGCTATAGCCCGGTTAGACGGATTTGCGAACGTGACTTTCACGTTGATGTTCTATGTATTTGCTGTGATGTTGCGGATCGGTCGTGGGGGATAGCCTGGATGCAATGCTAGTACAGTGTTGTTGTATTATGTACATTTGATATTGCGGGGCGAGCGTCCGACATGTGGACTGCCGTCACTGCCTGATTGTATTATTCTTTTGGGGCACGACCTGGTTGCGGTCGATGTACCCGGTGTATGTATATTTTACTTTCTGTACTAGGGTTACCCCGCGGAGGGGTGCACGGATAGCCGGGTTCTGGAGGGCAACGGGCCCGCATCTCAGGGCATTGAGACGGAGGGGCTTCAGTCTGGAATTGGCGGGCTATTCGCCGCACTCGTAGGGGGTACAGGTTGACCCAGGAGGGGTGCCCAAGTTACCGGATTCCGTGAAGTGCTGGGTGGTCCATTCACGGCGCTGAAAGGGGGCTGCCTCGCTTCAGGTTTTGGCGGGTGACTTGCCGCACCCGTAGGGGTCTAGGTTTTCATTGCACAGGCTATCCACACGACCAGGGGAACGTCGGGTTTCAGTAGTGGCTCTGTGAAACCCGGGGATCCCAGATATCTGTATTGTTCTGTGATGCTGTACATTTCTGTGATGTTGCATTTTATTCACGCCTTGAGCGAAATACTATATATTGGTATATATATTAGTAGATGTTGTATATGTTTTTCATCCGCGCTAGTCCAGTCCCCGCTCTGCCGTTAGTAAGCTAACCTAACGGGTGATGACGGGACCCAGTGGCGAATGCGGATGGCATATACGTACGTCAGTATATTTTCGTTCTTTGTGGTGTGATCAATTGATGGGATTGCATTGATTCGGATCAATGCAAGTTTAACAAACCTATTCTGATGTTGTTGGAACACTTTTCAAAAAGCTGTTATTGCAAGGACGTTCACTTTTGTTTTGCATCGTGGTATTCATTTGGAATATCCTGCTCCTCAGTCGACGAGGCAAGGGCCGAGATCCCTTCACCGGGAGTGACCCCTTGAACAGAAGTTTGCGTCAGGGCATTAACTTCACTATAGCCGATTACTTTTGCTTTGCACAGTGATATTCGGTTATGAATATCCAGCACCCCATCCTACGGGGAAAGAGCCGAGATCCCTTCACCGGGAGTGACCTCTTTAGTAAAGGTTTTCGTCACTATATTTTCTAAAAAAGCTATCCGTTCCTTCAACGATATCAAGTTCATTACGTTAAAGGTTTTCGCCAGAAACCATTCGTAGCCCTCCGTCGTTTCATATGGGTAGTCAATAGTATTCAAGCTGTGTTTGTTGGCCAAAGTCAAGGCACAGTGTTTGGTAGCTGTTGGGTATTCATATGCAGCATAGATAGATGCGTTGGTTTGGAACAGTCGTACTGCCTTGTTGGCCAAAGTCAAGGGTATGTACGGGTGGATTCAAATTAACCTGGAGAATGACGGGCAGAACTTGACATGTGACTTATGATTTGTTGGCCAAAGTCAAGGTCATAAGAGCATGGGGTAAAAAATCCACATTGGGAGTTTCAAAAGAACTGAAACTTGCCAGATATGCGCATACCTTCTGGAGTGTGATACCGTGAGCGGATTCCGTCACGTTGTCATGCGATGATAGTTGGATCCCGATTCCCACTGATGAGTTGGTTTACTCCTCGGGTGACCCCGACTAATTCTTCTTTCAGGTTTGGAGGAGAATTTGAGGTACAGTGGGAGGTTTCCAGATTAGATAAATTGGTAACCATTCTGATCTTGGTTAGAGTGCACGCTGAGTGTTTCTTTTCTCTCTCTCTAGCAGCGACCATTGACCCGACCCTAAGACTATGACTCAGTGACCAAATTGACCGAACCTTCTTAACACAGGCTTTTGGATTGTCAGAGTTGCAGACCTCATTGCCACTCCTACTTTTACCCTTTTCTCCAGGACACCCCGTATTACTGCGAACGTCCACTTCCATTGGACAAAACCATCGTATGGTTAGATACGAACTCGAAGGGATTCGAGGATGGTTTCTGGTACTGGAGAAAACGGATAGGATTATTCAGTTGTCTTTTCTTTTCACCCTCTCTCCGGTTGCGAGTACTCCTTAGTTTAGGAGTAGTACACCTATTATGCAAATTGGATAGTCTTCTTCCAAACCTTAGGCTGGTGCCGACCGGTAGGGAATGAAGAAAACCAGTTAGCCTAAACGGTGTACAGAAGGTATTAAGATTAAGACAAAGCAAGGGATTAGTAAGAGGGCAAAGTAAATTGCGACTGCTATTCACGACCAAACCAAGTATTTCTTCGCCAATCCTAAATCACCTTTGTATTTCTCCAGGACACTCCGTATCACTACGAAGATCCACAGTATATTGGATACTCCATCGTATGGTTATATACGAACTCGAAAGGAACTTGTTCCAGTTCGGGGATGGATTCTGGTCCAGGAGAAATAGGAATAAGGTTTATTCGGTTGTCTTTTGTTTTCACCTTCTCTCGCATTGCGAGTGCTCCTAGGACTAGGACAGTACACCCATTATGCTTATTGGATAGTCTTCTTCCAAACCATAGGCTGGTGCGGAACGGTAGGGAAGGAAGAAAACCATTTGGCCTAAGGGGGTGTGCAGAAGGTAATGACTAAAGACATATAAAGGGATTTGGAGAGGTGGCAAAGAATTATACGGTTATAGTTGTGAATCTGGATAATGGTAGAGGCATTACTAAGAATACCAGGATACCCCATCGAAACATTTCAATGTTTCAGTTCACTGTGTACTGTTAAATGAAAACTGATTTCCCGATTAGACACTTGCTCCAGGGTATGTATTTACCAGGTATGATTCTCACATCTGTATGGTTTTACAGATGATGAGTGGGAGTAAGTTATTGGGAATTGGGTGATCATCCTCATTATATCGGGATTCGTTGTAATCGGTGATATTTGAGGAAATCACCTGAGCTGTTTGCCGGTCGGCAAATATTTGGTTTTGAATATCCGCTTTTATGCACCAATTTCAAATTGATATATCTGTACGTCTATTTTCATAGAGTGAGATATACCTTTTGATATTATGTCGATGACATTTACCTATATCAGTGGATGGTTAGGTAAGGAGCATTAAACAGCGGTGTAATTCTTCTTAACCATAAGTACAGTTTTCAACCTACGACACACAGTGAAATAGTTGTTAGACTCAGCGGACTTATACAGAGTATTGTATGTTGTCCAGGGTCCATCAGGACAGAGGGGTTGGTCCTCGTACTACATTCAGTTTACTTATGACTTCTCTAGTTTTTGGACAGGTGTTTCGTGGAAACACAGGGTCCGAATTTGGAGAAGTTATTGGTATTTGAATAGAGTGGAGAACCAGGTGTCGCAAGTATCGAGATTCTTCAAAGAGATCGAAGATGTAGATACTTGTGTATGGTATTCAGTTGATAGTAATGATAAAGAGATCTTGCTTCTCTTTCAGGTTACTCATAATTGGAAGTATTCCTAAGTTGAGTAACGCTGGTCGGCCTCCTTCCATTTAGTTGACATGCGCTGGGGACAGCTGCATGATTTGAATCTGGTTCAATTAAATCAGTGCCTCTGGTTCTATATTGGATATAGTACAGTTCATATCTTAACATTGTTAAGGTACGGGGAGTTGTCCGGCTTATGATTAAAACCAGACTCTGGATAACTCAAGGCACGTTTCTGTAATGGCTGTTTGTGGGTTGACCCAGGCTATGACGAGGGTTGACTTTCTACCATCTGGAAGATCAATAGTGATATTGTTCTTAACTCGCCACATTTTAAAAGAAATGGTTATTTTTCAGAAAACAGTAGTGGGAGTATGGTAGAACTGGAAGCGATTCCAGAACTGCAAACGATTACTGGAGATTTGATAAGGAACCTAAAGATTCAATCTGATTTGACATTCCATTGGCCACTCCGCAGATAAGGTGGGTAACTTCAGGCACCCGAGAGGTACTCCGGTAGCCTCAAGGACGGTGACAGGGAAGTTCTTGATTACCCACACTTGCCATTGCTGTTGTTCCAGGCTGCGAGACCCGGCAAGGGGATGAGTGTAGCGTCGTTCTGAACTAGTTTCAGAAGTGTACGTGTATATGACTCTGCCAGAGGGTTTTCGTAGTCAGTGGGAGCAGCAGAAGCATTGGTGGACATCAGGCTTATTTCTATTTATAGACCAAAGCAAATGTAGCGGAGATAGATCATCTATTTCTGATGTGACAGTCATGGGTTTGACGTCATCAGAATAGGGGATGGATCTGTTGAGAAGGTAGTAGGGTGTGATATCCGGGTTTTGGATGACATACACAAAGTAGGAAAAGAAACTCCTATACTACAATCGGTTATTCTTTGGTCGTCACACAGTGGTTTCTCCACAAGGAACTTGGACACAATATCAGACATACTGGTTACTAGATCTATGGTTTTGGATCTAGATTTGGGTGGTTTCCCAATCAGGGTACCTTGACAGCATTCTAAGAGTATTTAGAATGGACGACTCCTGGCACGGTAGTGTACCTGCAGGTAATGGAGTCACCCTCTCTAAAGGTGTCTTATAGACTAAAGTAGAGAGGGATGTGCATGATTGGCAGATCACTTGCTTAGGCAATTGAGTCAATCATGAGATGTCAAGTACCACACCAGATGTTGTTCTTGCACTAGATGCAATAAGTTGATATTGATCCAATCCTGGAGGAACAGTCGGAAGCAGTTTTAGAACATAAGTGGCTGTTCTAGGGATATGATAACGAAAGCCCTATTCGGGAAACAGTTATCATTCCAGGCTTCCAAGGTGACCTGGACGACAAGGAGGTCGTCAGAGTTACAGTTTTCCTTCTGACGAGGGGCAGTATTTTGGACAGGTGATCCAAGGCAATACTGAGGGAGGCATGGTGCAGGATACTGATTAAGTTCAGTTGACGATACAGTCTAAGAAGTTTGGATTTGGAGTTCATTTATGAGCTGAGTCCCATCAGACATCCAGACACTCTAAGACAGGTATTGCTCATTTCGGGAGATGGCATTCTCCGCGAACTTGAGATATAGAGAGATATAGAAAGAAACTTCAGAGCGGATCCAATCACTAAGGCTATTCCTCGAACGCAATAGTTTCGCAAACAGGTTTTGTGCGACTGACTAGTAGAGGAGTTGGGTGTTCGGTATCACACGGGCTGTGAGTATGCGACATCGCAATAATTAGCCTTGAGTGCAAGTGGGAGATTGTTGGAGATAGTGCCCTCAGAGTCAATTATTGGATCACAGGCACGTGATTGCAATGATTGAGGGAGGACCTATCCCGGTAGAACAGTCTTACTCGAGATGATAGTATGCTATCAGGTTTACCTTTATCATCGTGTACTGCTTCAGGTGACATGACATGTCACTATTGCACGTTGATAGAGCCCCTAGGATTCTTGCTTGACCACCAGCAGTATGAGGGCGATCATATAAGTGGGAGCTGGGGGTCTACAAGCGTATCCTTAAAAGGTCCCTAGTCGTGGGAGTTTCGAGACCGGGCATCGATACTCCATTAGTAGACTAGTGTATACAGTCGAGACCCCGACGAGGGGCGGTGGCCTGTCTCACAAGCCACTGGTGTCAGTTGGATCACCTAAGATGTATACAGGTGCTCATTGGGTTATGAGTACACCGGACAGGACTCGCCGGGAACATGCTAGTTGGTCATATACCAGACGTCAGATGGCAGTTCCCTGGTGACATGTGTGCAGGTTAGTTCATCGACCTGGGGATCGTCATTTGTCTCGTGTGAGTTCCCACTGTATTTTGATTACTACCCTACCACGGCTCAAAGGAGTCGTGCAAACAGGTTTTAGTTGGGTACAGTCCCGATCCACATGGAGGCAGTGAGCGTATCTTCAGGGGTTCGTCTCTCCCGGTATTGGGGGTGAGGTCGCGCTGTGTCTAGGAGAGCCATTACACGAAGTCCTTGGCCAAGGCAGGAGATTTACTGGTAGGTATTCCAGTAGTATCTCAGGGTGTTCTGGGCTACACTCCGACACGACTTGTACCGCTTTTGGGGGTCTGACTTTTACCAACCCCCTAGGCCCGCCATGCGATGCTCATAGACGAACGGACCGGACTGTACGGATATTGTCACTGACAGGCTCAGTAGGGTGTTAGGATGAGTTCGCTCATCGACGTCCCTTTTAGTCAATAGCTGGTGGCCCGTTACGTATTGGCTTATACCTCTGACGTGCTAGTGGTTAAATCCACAGCCATAGTATTGACGAGTCTTTAGAGTCTACCACACTTTCAGTTACTCAGCTTTCGGGCGAAACGCTGTAGAGGCCGTATGGAGATATGGCAGGGTCCGATCAGATACGTGCGGTATTGCACGGATCAGGATCGGACGGTTTGTACTAGTAGCCGTATAGGTATATGGCAGGGTTCGATCAGATACGTGCGGTATTGCACGGATCAGGATCGAACGGATATTACTAGCCGGCTTTGGTTTAAGCCGGTCCTAGTTTAGTACAGTGTAGATTTTGTCTCTTTGCATTTGTATCCGGTCGGAATACAGATGCGGGTGTGTATGCACAGTTTCGGGGTTTTCCTGTAATTTATTACGGGACCAGTTTTCTGGAGTTGCCAGTTTGCATTCCGTTCCGGCCGGTTTTCCTTTGTTCTTTCCCGGCCGGACTTTTCCGATGGAGGGGGGTAATTTGCAGTTTTGCAAATTACTTTTGTGGAGGGGTTTTCTTGCATAATGGTTTGATTATGATAGGATTTGATTCTTTCTTCCTTGCTTGCATTTAATGATGATTGAAAGGGTATGGTTTGGTTTTAATGAAGCATGGTTCATGTCTTTGTTGTGGTCACCCTTTGCTTTATGATACACTAACCTCCCTTCATGCATCCATGCATTTCCCTCCACCATTCTAACAAGAATGGGGCCGGCCACATCTTGGTGAAAAGAGAGGAGTTCATTTTGGTATGAGAGATTAATACATATATCATTTTCATGCTTGCAAAATTCTTCACTTCTTTCCAAAGTCCATTCATGTTTCCTCCATCCAATGGCAACATAACCCTAAAGAGACATAGACACTACACATTCTATAGCAAATCTTGGACGCGTCGATTCGCCAGCTTCGCGCCCGAGTTGCCTCGGTATTGAGGTGGGAGCCCGTAAAAGATACAGGCGACGTGGTGCCCTTTCCGACGAGGAGGAGACGGACGGAGATCCCGCGAGGAGATCGGAGTGGAGATGAAGACCGGAGGACTCGGATCAGTCGGTATATCTCTAACCCTTCTTCTAGTTAGCTTAGACTTGTTAATGGTTACGATCCGGAGTTTAGTGCGCGGTGGTGCCGGTTTGCAAAGTCCGCAAAATTTAAAGTTTATCACCGCTTCCGCATTCCGGCGTCGGATTGACGGCCGGGGCGCCGCCGTGCACTTACAGACATATAGCACCGAAACCAGCGATACACCATATATTACACTTAAGGTCGCAGAAAAGAAAGTGAAAAACTACAACAGTTGGAATCCGCAACCATCTTAGACATCATAAACCTGAAATATCTCATATTCGGATTTCATGCCTAACCAAATGAATTCCTTAGACATCGCATGTCTAACAATTATAAACCCCGCATTTTAGTCTCTATCTCGAAAACACTTTTCAATATCTAGTCAAATAATTCAACAAGATTCCCAACATCCTGATCGAATGCTCATCGGAAACTTCAGTAGACGGCCACACCCCCCGATGTCGTCGACAAAGTGCACTGAGGCGGAACACCGCTGCCGTGAGCACTCTAACGAATGCTTTTAGCGATGGGGTTCTCCTACAGTCACTAGGTCGGGGCTATGGGGCGTGGCTGTATAATAATGTTACCCGGTGAGTATCCGTGTACACTACGTGATTGCAACGGACTTTTGATCGCATCAAAATCCCGTAGCAACCGATCAAATGAGACTAAACTGCTAGATTTATAAAATTCAAATTGGTTTTGATTCCAAGTATAGTATCCCATCACATAATATACGGACAACGTTAAACTTTTCGATCGATTCATCAAAGTCTCATAATTTCTCGACGGCTCAATACTTGAGCACAGTTCAATAATACCCAGAAGATGCCACGGTATCTATGAACTAGTCGTAGAAGGGTCAAAACAATGCCTCACATGTGACAACGCTGAACTACCACAAATCCTAGGGTTTAATGGCAGTTCTGACGGTCACATAATCGAGTTAAGGTTTTGTTCTTCTAGAGGGTCCACAGAATCACTTGCATATTTTTCCGAATACATTAAACTTGGAAAAATGGGTTTTTGACATTCGATCAAACTTTCTAACTTCGTCTAAACAACATGCGAATAACCCGAAACAATGTTAAAACTACGAATACAAAACACTCCGAATTTCTTATAGTGTAAGATTACATCACATGCAAAATTAGCAAAAATAAACAACACCTGAAACAGCAAAACCCAGTCTTAGGAACACTGAAAAAATTGAGGGGGGGTGCTCGGATATGACCCGAGATGGAGGGGGAGGTGGCCGGCCAAATTTTCTCTGAAATGCCTCAAATTCCTCCAGTGTTCATATTATATCCTATATAGCACTGTATACTTGTTTAAAAAAAAATTGACAATTATTTAAAATCGACAAAAACTGCATTTTCGCGTTTCAAGTTTCGGAGTATTTCGGTTTCGTAATCTTAACAAAATCCATATAAATTTCTACCATGACTCTGATAACACTGCAGGGTTCCCTAGGACGGCAGCAAGGTTTTAGGAGGCATTGTCCATACCAAATTCAAAAATTTACCGTTCTAGCTAACCCTAATTAAGAATCGTTAACTAGAAATCCGATGGAAAAGTAAATGCAAACACTTTGCAAGTAAAGTGAGCAAGGAATACAACCTTTGTAGACCGATCCTTCACTTCAATAGTTTCGTGTAGTAGTCCCTTCGCTGCGATCGTGAACTCCAGACTCTAGAGAGGCTCCCTTGAAGAAACGAACATGCTTGCTTCGAGGTCTTCGAGGTCGAAAATGATCTACGTCGAGGAGACATTAACCCAAGCTATCTCTTCACTAATTACGGAATTAGTTAAGAAAACCCTATACTAAATGGCAAGTAGTAGAGGATGATGAAGTAGGAAGTGTGCTCACTTTAGATTTGATTTTCTCACTTTTTTTCTCATACCTCCATTGAAGCTAGAAAGCTTTTAGGAAGAAGAAGAAGAAGAATGAACTCATATGATAATTATCCAAAGGATAATTGCAACCATGGTAAGTTAATATCATATATTAACCTTTGTAGAGAGTTAACTATGTCTAGGTTTAATTGGTTGGGTTAACAAATAGCTTAGCCTAAACAAAAGAGTGGACTTGGTCAATGAAGACTACAAGCTTCTACAACCTTTCATCCATGACAAAATGCCACCTTTTGTAATTACCAAAATAAATAAAACCCTAGCAATTAAACCAAGCATGATGTAAGTCATACACACACCCAAGTTGCACGTATCATCAAACATGACACAAAACATGTACACAAAAATATATCACATATATTCAATGTGCACAAAATGAGAAAAAGAAATCATAAGTGGGCTTAATATTAGTTAATGTAATGTAATATATCAAATATATAATTATACATTAAATTATTAAATCAACTCTTGATTTAATAATCCAGCTATATCACATATAACCGACTAATATCATATGTAACAACTTATCGAATCAACACTTGATCCAATAACCCGGCTATATCGCATATAACCGACCAATGTCACAAATCGCGAGAATAGAATACGGTATCTCATATCGTATTAATCTCGGTCCCGCACATATCACATATGTGCTCCTACTCCATTTCGCTTGAGCCAGGAAACCCCAGTGTAGGACTCTAAAGACTCGTCAATACGCCGGCAGTAGGTGATGATCATATCAAACATCCACAAGCCGCAAGCGGTTTGCTAAACGTAACAGCCACCCGGGTTTTGAGCGATCAGAAGATCAACAAGCAAGCCTGCTCGTACTCCAGCGAATCCAATCAATAACACTACCGTACAGTCCGGTCTCTTCGTTTGATATGTTGCATATCTCGTCTATGGGTGGTAAACGTCAGACCCCGGTAACTCGATAAGTCGTGTCTATATGAGACTCATAACGGATTGAGAAACTGCTGATAACACTTACCAGTATATCCCTGAAGCAGCCCTGGCCAGGGACTTCCTGTTATAGCCAATCGAGCATAGCGCAACATCAACCCCCAATACCGGGAGAGACGAAATACCTCCTATCGCTCATTGCCTCCATGTGATTCAGGACTGTACATAAAAGCCACCGTTTTACACGTTCTCTTAAACGTGGTAAGGTGGAAATCAAACCACAGTGGGAATCACACAAGACTCTGTGACGATCTTGGGTTTACAGACTAACCTGTACCAGTGTCACCAGAGAACTGCCATCTGACGTGAGGTATAATACCATCTGGGAGTTCTCGGCAAGTCCGTTCTGTGTACCCGGTCTCCATTGAGCACCCTTATACTGTCTCTGATGTCAAACACCAATAGATATAGGATCATCCATCGCCCATCTATATGGGTCGAGAAGCTATATGCTATTCTACTCTGGTATATCGATGCCCTGTCTCGATACACCCACGACTAGGAACATTTGAAGGATGTACTTAGCGACTACAATGTCCCCACTAGTATGATCTGCATCATAATCCCGGTAGTCAAGTACTCATCGTAAGGGCTTTATCAACATATAATATAGAGATAATCAGTGTACATGTTAAGATAAAGAGCAACCAGATAGCATACTATCATGTCGAGCAAGAAAGTCCTACATGTATATGTCTAAGCATCCAATACAATATACATCGTATGTACAGTAATGACCTCTAGGGCATACATATAACTAACAGCTTGGATATATATAGATAGGACTTTCTTGCTCGACATGATAGTATGCTATCTGGTTGCTCTTTGTCTAGCATGTAGATTTGTATTGTGATACTGTCTTGCTCTCACATGTTGATGAAGCCCTTAGGATGTATACTTGATTACCAGGACAATGATAGAGATCATACTAGTAGGGCCAAGGTAGTCCATAAGTACATCCTTTAATTGTTCCTAGTCGAGGGTATATCGAGATAGGGTATCGATATTCCAAAGTAGACTAGCATATATGCTTCTTGACCCATATGATGGGCGATGGATGATCCCACATCTATTGGTGTTTGACATCAAAGATGGTATACGGGTGCTCTGTGGAGAATGGGTACACTGAACGGACTCGCCGAGAACTCCTAGTTGGTATTATACCTATCGTCAAATAGCAGTTCTCTGGTGACACTTGTACAGGTTAGTCGTAGACCCAAGATCGTCATAGAGACTTGTGTGATTTCCACTGTGTTTTAATTTCCTCCTTACCATGTTCAAGAGAACGTGCAAAACGGTGGCTTTGGGTACAGTCCCGAATCACATGGAAGCAATGAGCAATATGAGGGCTTTCGTCTCTCCTGGTATTGGGGGTTGATGTTGCGCTGTGCTCGATTGGCTATAACAGGAAGTCCCTGGCCAAGGATGATATGGTGATCTTGTAAGTCTACGGTAGCGTCCCGGCCCTTTGTCCGAGGCCAAAATGCGGAAACGAAAACTTTTTCAAAACTTGAAACCGGCGCTATCGTATGCTTAAAACTCGGATTGAACCATTAACGCTAAACTAGCAACTAGAGAAAGGGTTGGAAAGCTATACCGATCGATCCGTGTCCTTCGGTCTTTGGCCACCATCCCAAGCTCCTCGCGGCAACTCCAGTCTCAATCTCCTCGTCGGAAAGGGCACCACATCTATGAGTCTTTTTACGGGCTCCCGCTTCATCCGAAGCAACTCGGGCGCGAAGTGTGCTAGCCGACATGTCCAAGGTGTTGTAGAGAATGTTTGTGATCATTTTGTCTCTTGCATCCATTGATTTGGATGGAGGTTAGAGGTGTTGCTATTAATGGAGATTATGAGCTAGAGGAAGAAGAAGAAGTGGAGGCTCTTTTCTTTTGTGTTGAATGATAATGAGAGTGAGAGAGAGCTCCTCAAAAATACAAGACCAAACTCTCTCTTATGGCAGCCTCTCTCTCTCCTCTCATCATATCAACTCACAAAAACATCGCATAATGTAACACATGCACAATAAAATAGACCATGAGTCATTACTTATGCATGTGTCATAATTAATGCCTTTAATCATGACATTTAGCTCACAATTTCCATTTACAAACATTAATCCAAATGTTTGCAACAATAAAAAGATACGACAACATCTAAAGTAAACTCGTGTGGATCACAAGGATACCCATCACCTGTATATACGAACCTGCACCCGCATTCCGACCGAATGCGAATGCGATGAGACTAAAGTAATCCAACAAATCTAATACTAAGATCCGGCTTAAACTAAAGCCCACTAGTATGATCCGTCCGATCAAGATCCGTGCACTACCGTACGTATAAGATCGAACCCTGCCATATATCATAGGGCCTCTACAACGTTTCGCCCGAAACTTGAAAACTGTCTGTGGGGCACTCTAAAGACTCGTCAATACTTTGGCTGTTGATTTAACCACTAGCACGTCAGAGGTACTAGCCGTACGTAACGGGCTACCAGGTATTGACCAAAAGGGAGGTCGATGAGCGAACACATCCTGACACCCTACTGAGCCTGTTAGTGACAATATCCGTACAGTCCGGTCCGTTCGTCTATGAGTATCGCATGGCGGGCCTAGAGGGTTGGTAAAAGTCAGACCCCCAAAAGCGGTAAAAGTCGTGTCGGAGTGTAGCCCAGAACACCGTGAGATACTACTGGAATACCTACCAGTAAATCTCCTGCCTTGGCCAAGGACTTCGTGTAATGGCTCTCCTAGACACAGCGCGATCTCACCCCCAATACCGGAAGAGACGAAACCCCTGCCGATCCGCTCACTGCCTCCATGTAGCTCGGGACTGTACCCAACTATAACCTGTTTGCACGACTTGTTTGAGCCGTGGTAGGGTAGTAATCAAAGCACAGTGGGAACTCACACGAGACAAATGACGATCTCAGGTCGATGAACTAACCTGTACACATGTCACCAGGGAACTGCTATATGATGTCAGGTATAATACCAACTAGCATGTTCCCGGCGAGTCATGTCCGGTGTACTCATAACCCAATAAATACCTGTATACATCTTAGGTGATCCAACTGACACCAATGGCTTGTGAGACCATCCACCGCCCCTCGTCGGGGTCTCGACTGTATACACTAGTCTACTAATGTAGTATCGATGTCCGGTCTCGAAACTCCCACGACTAGGGACCTTTTAAGGATGTGCTTATAGACCCTAGCTCCCACGTATATGATCGCCATCATACTGCTAGCCATCAAGCAAGAATCCTAAGGGCTCTATCAACGTGCAATAGTGACCTGTAAGGTCACCTAAAGCTGTACACGATGATAAAGATAAACCAGATAGCATACTATCATCTCGAGTAAGACTGTCAGACCGGCATAGGTCCTCCCTCAATCATTGCAATCACGTGCCTGTGATCCAATAATTGACTCTGAGGGCACTATATCCAACAATCTCCCCCTTGCACTCAAGGCTAATTGTTGCGATGTCGCATACTCACAGCCCGTGGATACCGAACACCCAACTCCTCTACTAATCAGTCACACAAATCCCATTTGTGAAACTATTGCGTTCGAGGAATAGCCTCAGTGAGTGGATCCGCTCTGATGTTTTTTTCTATGTCTCTCTTTATCTCAAGTTCGCGGAGAAAGCCATCTCCCGAAATGAGCAATACATGTCTTAGAATATATCTGGATATCTGATGGGACCTAGTTCATAAATGAACTCCAAATCCAAACTTCTTAGACTGTATCGTCAACTGAACTTAATCAGTATCCTGCGCCATGCCTCCCTCAGTATCCGCTTGGACCACCTGTCCAAAATACTGCCTCTCGTCAGAGGGAAAACTATAACTCTGACAACCACTCTGTCATCCAGGTCACCTTGGAAGCCTGGAATGATAACTGTTTCCCGAAGGAGGCTGCCGTTATCATTTCCCTAGAACATCCACGTATGTTCTAAAACCGCTTCCGAACGTTTCTCCAGGATAGGATTAATATCACAATTTATTGTATCTAGTGCAAAAACAACATCTGGTGTGGTACTTGACATCTCATGATTGACTCAATTGCCTAAGCAAGTGATCTGCCAATCGTGCACATCCCTCTCCCCTTTAGTCTGTAAGACATCTTTGGAGAGGGTGACTCCATCACCTGCAGGTACACTACCGTGCCAGGAGTCGTCCATTCTAAAACACCTTTAGAATGCTGTCTAAGTGCCCAGATTGGGAAACTACCCAAATCTAGATCTAAAACCATAGATCTAGTAACCAGAATATCTGATATAATATCCATGTCCTATGTGGAGAAACCACTGTGTGACAACCAAAGTATAACCGACCGTAGTATAGGAATTTCACTTCCTACTCTGTGTATGTCATCCAAATACCAGGACATCACACCCTACTACCTTCTTAACAGATCCATCCCCTATTCTGATGAAGTCAAACCTATGACCGTCACATCAGAAATAGATGATCTATCTCTGCTATATCTGCTTTAGTCTATAAATAGACATAAGCTACTTGTCCACTATGCTTCCGCCGCTCCTACTGACTATGACAACCCTCAGGCAGAGTCATATACACGTACACTTCTAAAGCCAGTTTAGAACGACGCTATACTCATCATCCTGCCGGGTCTCACAATCTGGAACAACAGCAATGGCAAGTCTGGATAAACAAGAACCTCCCTGTCACCGTCCTTGAGGCTACCGGAGTACCTCTCGGGTGCTTAAGGTTACCCACCATATCTGCGGAGTGGCCAATGGAATGTCAAACCAGATTGAATCTTTAGGTCCTATTAAATTTTCAGTAATCATTTGCGGTTCTGGAATTACTTCCAGTTCTACCATACTCCCACTACTGTTTTCTGAAAAAATCCATTTTTATTAAAACTGTGGCGAGTCAGGAACAATATAACTATTGATCTTCCAGATGGAAGAAAGTCAACCCTCGTCATAGTCCGGGTCAACCCACAAACAGCCATTACAGAAACGTGCCTTGAGTTATCCAAAGTCTGGTTTTAAGCATAAGCCGGACAACTCCCCGTACCTTAACATTGTTAAGATATGAACTATTCTATATCCAATATAGAAACAGAGACACTGATTTAATTGGAACCAGATTCAAATCATGCAGCTGTCTCCAGTGCATGTCAACTAAATGGAGAGAGGCCGATCAGCATTACTCAACTTAGGAGTTCATCCAGATATGAGTAACCTGAAAGAGAAGCAAGTTCTCATAATTATTACTATTAACTGAATACCATACACAAGTATCTACATCTTCGATCATCTTGAAGAATCCTAATACTTGCAACGCCTGGTTCTCTACTTTATTCTTATACATATAACTTCTCAAAACTTAGACCTTGCATTTCTACGAAACACATGTCTAAGAACTAGAGAAGTCACAAGTAAACAGAATATAGTACGAGTACCAACCCCTCTGTCCTCATGGACACTGGACAACATACAATACTCTGTATAAGTCCCTTGAGTCTAATAACTCATTCCCTGTGTGTCGTAGGTTGAAAACTATACATATGGTTAAGAAGAATTACACCGCTGTTTAATACTCCTTACCTAACCATCCACTGATATAGGTAAATGTCATGGACATAATTTCAAAAAGTTATATCTCACTTTATAAAAATAAACGTACAGATATATCAATTTGAAATTGGTGCATAACAACGGATATTCAAAACAAAATATTTTCCGTCCGGCAAACAACCCAGGCGATTTTCTCAAACATCACCAATTACAACGAATCCCGATATAATGAGGATGATCACCCAATTCCCAATGACTTGCTCCCACTCATCATCTGTAAAACCATACAGATGTGAGAATCAAACCTGATAAATACATACCCTGGAGCAAGGGCTAGTTGGGAAATCAGTTTTCTTTTAACAATACACAGTGAAACTGAAACATGTAAACGTTTCAAAGGGGTATCCGGGTATTCCTAGTAATGCCTCTTCCATTATCAGATTCACAACTGTAACCGTATATTTCTTTGCCATCTCTCCAAATCCCTTTATATGTCTTTAATCATTACCTTCTGTACACCCCTTTATGCTAAATGGTTTTCTTCCTTCCTTACCGTTCGGCACCAGCCTATGGTTTGGAAGAAGACTATCCAATAAGCATAATGGGTGTACTCTCCTAATCCTAGGAGTACTCGTAACCTAAGAGAAAGTGAAGATAAAAGACAACTAAATAAAACCTTATTCCTATTTCTCCTGAACCAGAATCCATCCCCGAACTGGAACAAGTTCCTTCGAGTTCGTATATAACCATACGATGGAATATCCAATAAACTGTAGATCTTCGTAGTGATACGGAGTGTTCTGGAGAAATACAAAGGTGATGTAGGATTGGCGAAGAAATACTTGGTTTGGTCGTGAATAGTAGTCGCGGTTTACTTTGCCCTCTTTCTAATCTCTTTATTTGTCTTAACTTATTACCTTCTGTACACCATTTAGGCTAAATGGTTTTCTTCATTCCCTACCGTTCGGCACCTGCCTATGGTTTGGAAGAAGACTATCCAATTAGTATAATAGGTGTACCGTCCTAATCCAAGGAGCACTCGCAACCTAAGAGAAGGTAAAAGGAAAAGACAACTGAATAGTCCTATTCATTTTCTCCAGAACCGGAAACCATTCTCGAATTTGGAACAAGTTCCTTCGAGTTCGTATATAACCATACGATGGCTTTATCCAATGGAAGTAGATGTTCGTAGTAATACGGGGTGTTCTAGAGAAAAGGGTAAAAGCAGGAGTGGCAATGAGGTATGCAACTCAGACAATCCAAAAGCCAGTGTTTTAAGAAAGTTCGGTTAACTTGGTCACTGAGTCATAGTCAAGGGTCGGGTCATGGTCGCTGCCAAAGAGAGAGAGAAAAGAAACACTCTGTGTGCACTCTAACCTAGATCAGAATGGTTATCAATTTATCTAATCAGGAAACCTCCCACTGTATCGTCAAATTCTCCTCCAAACCTGAAAGAAGAATTAGTCGGGATCACCCGAGGAGTAAACCAACTCATCAGTAGGAATCGGGATCCTACTATCATCGCATGATAACGTGATGGAATCCACTCACGTTATCACACTCCAGAAGGTTTGCGCATGTCTGGCAAGTTTCAGTTTCTTTAGAAACTCCCGATGTGATTTTTACCCCATGCTCTTATGACCTTGACTTTGGCCAACAAATCATAAGTCACATGTCAAGTTCTACCCGTCATTATCCAGGTTAATTTGAATCTACCTGTACCTACCCTTGACTTTAGCCAACAAGGTAGTACGACTGTCCCAAACCAACGCATCTATCTATGCAGCAGAAAGATAACAAATAGCTACCATACACTATGCCTTGACTTTGGCCAACAAACATAGCATGAATGCTAAGTGCTATCCGTCTGAAATGACGGAGGGCTACGAAAGGTTTTTGGCAAAAAACATTTAACGTAATGAACTTGATATCGTTGAAGGAACCGGATAGCTTTTTATAAAAATATAGTGGTGAAAACCTTTGCTAAAGAGGTCACTCCTGGTGAAGGGATCTCGGCTCTTTCCCCGTAGAATGAGGTGCAAGATATTCCAACTGAATACCACGATGCAAAGCAAAAAGTAATCGACTATAGTGAAGTTATTACCCTGAAGCAAACTTCTGTCCAAGGGGTCACTCCCGGTGAAGGGATCTCGGCCCTTGCCTCGTCGACTGAGGTGCTAGATATTCATAACCGAATACCACTGTGCAAAACAAAAGAGAACGTCATTGCAATAACAGCTTTTTTTTAAAATGCTCCAACAACATCAAACAGGTTTTTTTGGCTTGCATTGATCAGAATCAATGCAGTCCCATCAATTAATCACACCACAAAAGAACAAAAATATGATGTACGTATATGCCATCCGCATTCGCCACTGAGTCCCGTCATCACCCGTTAGGTTACTTAACTAACGACAGAGCGGGGACTGGACTAGCGTGGGTGTAAAACATATACAACATCTACTATTATATATATCAATATATAATATTCGCTCAAGGCGTGATAAAAAGCAACATCAAAGAGAGTAATAAGTATCACAGAACAATACAGATAATCTGGGATCCCCGGGTTTCATAGAGCGGCTACTGAAACCCGACATTCCCTTGGTCATGTGGATAGCCTGTGCAATTAGATCCTAGACCCCTATAGGCACGGCAAGTTACCCGCCAAAACCTGAAGCGAGGAAGCCCCCTTCAACAAAGTGAATGGACCACCCAGCATTTCACGGAATCCGGTAAGTTGAGCACCCCTCCTTGGGTCAACCTGTACCCCTTACGAGTGCGGCGAATAGCCCGCCAATTCTAGAGTGAAGCCCCCTCCGTCTCAATGCCATGAGATGCGGGCCCGTTGCCCTCTAGAACCCGGCTACCCGTGCACCCCTCCGTGGGGTAATCCTAGTACAGAAAGTAAAAATATACAACGGGTACATCGACCTCAGCCCGGTCGTGCCCCAAAAGAATAATATACAAACAGGCAGTGACGGCAGTCCATATGTCAGACGCTCGCCCCGCAATATCAAATGTACAAATATAACCAAACTGTACTACCATTGCACCAGGCTATCCACCACGACAAATCCACAACATCACAGCACAACATAGAACATCAATGTGAATGTCACGTTTGCAAATCCGTCTAAAAGGGCTATAGCAAGTAGACAGGATTTACCGATCAAATGACATTCACGGTCGCAGATATAATGTAAATACTGTGAACCAACATATTTAAATTTTCGATCGACAAAATTTCCCGAAGTGGGCTCCAAGCACAATACCCAGTACTCAAACAAATCTGGACCCAAAATAAAATTACCAGAAACCCCATTTCTAAGTCAGAGAGCACTGTAGAAAATTTGGTGAATTAATGACATGGAATGGCGGCAGAACCACGGCCAAAGCATGGGTAAGGCCGCAGTTCCACGACGCAACAGTAGTAATAGGATACCAAATTTTTACAGTAATCATAGAAAAGCCTGCACGAATTTCTGCAATACTCCAAATAATTTTTCGAGCACAAAAAAAATTCGACAGAAAGTTCATGATTGGAAATGCAGTTTTGGAAATTTTCATCCGATCGAAGTCCTAAACACGTTAGAGCAAGCTAGTGAAGGTTAATGGCGTGGCTTTGATACAATGTAAGTCTACGGTAGTGCCCCGGCCGTCTGTCCGAGGCCAAAATGCGGAAACGAAAACTTTTTCAAAACTTGAAACCGGCGCTATCGTATGCTTAAAATCTGGATCGAACCATTAACGCTAAACTAGCAACTAGAGAAAGGGTTGGAAAGTTATACCGATCGATCCGTGTCCTTCGGTCTTTGGCCACTATCCCAAGCTCCTCGCGGCAACTCCGGTCTCGATCTCCTCGTCGGAAAGGGCACCACATCTACGAGTCTTTTTACGGGCTCCCGCTTCATCCGAAGCAACTCGGGCACGAAGTGTGCTAGCCAACATGTCCAAGGTGTTGTAGAGAATGTTTGTGATCACTTTGTCTCTTGAATCCATTGATTTGGATGGAGGTTAGAGGTGTTGCCATTAATGGAGATTATGAGCTAGAGGAAGAAGAAGAAGAGGAGGCTCTTTTCTTTTTTGTTGAATGATAATGAGAGTGAGAGAGAGCTCCTCAAAAATACAAGGCCAAACTCTCTCTTATGGCAGCCCCTCTCTCTCCTCTCATCATATCAACTCATAAAAACATCACATAATGTGACACATGCACAATAAAAGATACCATGAGTCATTACTTGTGCATGTGTCACAATTAATGCCTTTAATCATGACATTTAGCTCCCAATTACATTTACAAACATTAATCCAAATGTTTGCAGCAATAAAAAGACACGGCAATATCTAAAGTAAACTCGTGACGGATCACAAGGATACCCCTCACCTGTATATACATATCTGCACCTGCATTCCGACCGAATGCGAATGCGATGAGACTAAAGTAATCCAAAAAATCTAATACTAGGATCCGGCTTAAACCAAAGCCCACTAGTATGATCCGTCCGATCAAGATCCGTGTACTACCGCACGTATAAGATCGAAACCTGCCATATATCATACGGCCTCTACAACGTTTCGCCCGAAACTTGACAACTGTCTGTGGGGGACTCTAAAGACTCGTCAATACTTTGGCTGTGGATTTAACCACTAGCACGTCAGAGATACTAGCCGTACGTAACGGGCTACCAGGTATTGACCAAAAGGGAGGTCAATGAGCGAACTCATCCTGACACCCTACTGAGCCTGTCAGTGACAATATCTGTACAGTCCGGTCCGTTCGTCTTTGAGTATCGCATGGCGGGCCTAGGTAAAAGTCAGACCCCCAAAAGTGGTATAAGTCGTGTCGGAGTGTAGCCTGGAACACCCTGAGATACTACTGGAATACCTACCAGCAAATCTCCTGCCTTTGCCAAGGACTTCATGTAATAGCTCTCCTAGACACAGTGCGATCTCACCCCCAATACCGGGAGAGACGAAACCCCTGCCGATCCACTCATTGCCTCTATGTGGCTCGGGACTGTACCCAACTAAAACCTGTTTGCACGACTCCTTTGATCCGTGGTAGGGTAGTAATCAAAGCACAGTGGGAACTCGCACGAGATAAATGACGATCTCAGGTCGATGAACTAACCTGTACACATGTCACCAGGGAACTGCTATCTGACGTCAGGTATAACACCAACTAACATGTTCCCGGCGAGTCCTGTCCGGTGTACTCATAACCCAATAAGCACCTGTATACATCTTAGGTGATCCAACTGACACCAATGGCTTGTGAGACCAGCCACCGTCCCTCGTTGGGGTCTCGACTGTATACACTAGTCTACTAATGGAGTATCGATGCCCAGTCTCGAAACTCCCACGACTAGGGACCTTTTAAGGATGAACTTATAGACCCCAGCTCCTACGTATATGATCGCCATCATACTGCTGGCCGTCAAGCAAGAATCCTAAGGACTCTATCAACGTGCAATAGTGATCTGTAAGGTCACCTAAACCTGTACACGATGCTAAAGATAAACCAGATAGCATACTATCATCTCGAGTAAGACTGTCCTACCGGCATAGGTCCTCCCTCAATCATTGCAATCACGTGCCTGTGATCCAATAATTGACTCTGAGGGCACTATATCCAACAGATCTACTGGTAAGTGTTATCAGTAGTTTCTCGACCGGTTATGAGCCTTACATCGGCATGACTTATCGATTACTAGGGTCTGACGTTTACCACCCCTAGACTGAAAATGCGACATATCAGACGAAGAGACCGGACTGTATGGTAGTGTTACTGATTGGATTCGCAGGAGTATGAGCAGGCTTGCTTGTTGATCTTCTGATCACTCATTACCCGGGTGGCTGTTACGTTTGGCAGACCGCTTGCGGCTTGTGGGTGTCTGATATGATCATCATCTACTGTCGGTGTATTGATGAGTCTTTAGAGTCCTATACAGAGGTTTCCTGGTTCATGCGAAACGAAGTAGGAGCACATATGTGATATGTGCGGGACCGAGATTAATGCGTGTATATGATACCGCATTCTATTCTCGTGAGATGTGATATCGGTCGGTTATATGTGATATAGCCGAGTTATCAGATCAAGTGTTGATTCGATAAATTATTACATTTGATATTAGTCGGTTGTAAGTGATATATTATTAAATCAAGTGTTGATTTAATAATTTAATGTATAATTATATATGTGATATATTGAATTACATTAACTAATATTATCTCACTTTAACCATTTCTTTTTCTCACTTGTGCATACATGATATATATGTGATATATATTGTATCATGCAAGGTTATATATGCAACTTGGGTGTATGAGACTTACACCATGACCATGATATAATCAGGTTTTAATTATCATAAGTAATTCAAAAATGGTTAGAATTATGTCATGGCTAGAAGCATGGAGAAGCTTGAACAACCATTGACTTAGTCAACCAAATTTGTTTTACTTAAGATATTATTAAACCTATCCAACTATCATAAGCCATGGTTAAGTCTCTACAAGGGTTAATTTATGACATAAACTCACCATGGTTTCATTTATAACCTTATCTCACTCTCTCATTCATTCATCTTCTTCTTCATCTCCTTCAAGCTCTCTTTGCTTTTGAAAAAGAGAAGAAAAATAGTGAGAAATTAAATTCTAAAAGGAGCAAAATTCCTACTTCATCATCTTCTACTATACTAGCCATTTAGTTTATGGTGTTAGCTTCACTAATTCTATATTAGTGAAGTGATAGCTTGAGTCCGTATTTTCTCGACGTAGATCATCTTCGACTTTGAAGACTTCAAGCAAGTATGCATCATTCGCCTTGTGGAGCCTCTCAAGAGTCCGTGAGTTCATTGATCGCAGCGAAGGGACCACTACAAGGAGCTATAGAAGTGAAGGACTGGACTACAATGGTTGTAATCCCTACTCACTTAGATGTAAAGTTGTTTACATTATGTTTTCGTTTGATTCTCTAGTTAAAGATTCTAGGTTAAGGTTCTTTTAGCATGGCAAAATTTAAAATTGGCATGGATGATGCCACCCGTAAACTTGCTATCATGCTTAGGAACCCTACAGTGGTATCAGAGCCTAGCTAGATAATTACACGATGTTTGTTAGATTACGAAACCGAAACTACTCCGAAACTTGAAACAACGAACCCTAGTTTCTGTCAAAATTTTCTTAGAGTCAAAAAATTATTTTAGCAATTGCGGAATGTTATATGTGATACAACATGAACACTAGAGAAAATTGAACCCAATTGGCCGGATTTTAGCCGAGCATATTGAGCTTTTTCCTGAGGTGGCCGGTTTTGGTAGTTTGTTCATGGTTCAAATTTTTGTGGTGTTCCGGTCTCTGGGTTTTGGTGTTTCAGGTATTGCTTATTTTTCCTAAAATTTCATGAGATGTTAATTTTCTATAAAAGCAATTCGGAGTGTTTCGTAGTAGTAATTCTAATATGTTTTCGGGTTATTTAGACGGTGTTAAAAAGTTCGAACGGATATCAAATACGCACTTTAACCATCGCTGGAAATTTTCCAAGAGTTGGATTTTTTTTCAAGTCAAAGAATATTCTAAAATCATGCAAGTAATGCGGTGGACCCTCTAGAAGAACGAAACCCTAACTCGATTTTGTGACCGTAAAAACCGCCGCCAAAGCCTAGGGTTTCGGTAGTTCCGTGGCAGCATAGGTGAAGCAAGGGTTGACCCTTCTACGGTTGGTCCATAGGTACTGTGGCATGTTCTGAGTATTTTTAAACTACACTCAAGTGTTGAGCTTTTTGGGAAATTTTGAGTGTTTGTTGATTCGATAGGAATGTTTAACATCGTCTAGCTTTTTCTGGAATGTGATACACTATTTGGAATTCATATTGTTAGGCATGAAATCCGAGGTAATTCGAGTTTATGATGTCTAAGGTGATTGTGGATTCCAAATGTTGTAGTTTGACATTTTCTTTTCTGCGACCGTAAGTGTAATATGTGGTGTATCGTCGCCGGTTTCGTTGCTATATGTCAACGACAATTGGGATACACATATTTACTTACGTTGATAACATGTGATGTTATGTGTTGCTGTGTATGTTATATTGGATCGTCGTGTTTTGAATAGCCGGGGGTTTTATGTGATATGAGAGTTTTTATTTTCATTCATGTAAAATTCATTGTATGTAATATTCTTTTATTGGGGCACTTCCGGGTTGAGGATGATGTCACCATTGTTGTATATTATTTACTATTCAAAGAGATGTCTCCTAAGACTGATTTGGATAGGGCTCGCATGACAGTGATACCTTATGCTTCTGCAGTTGGGTCTATCATGTATACGATGTTATGTACCAGACTGGATGTAGCTTACGCACTAGGTGTAGTGAGTAGGTATCAATCAAATCCTGGGAAGAAGCACTGGACAGCTGTGAAGAACATTCTTAAGTATTTGAGAAGGACTAAAGAGATATTCTTGGTGTATGGTAACGGTGAACTCTAAGTGGAGTCATTTACCGATTCGAGCTTCTAATGTAATAAGGACGACAACAAGTCGTCTCGGTTTTGTATTCACCCTCAATGAAGGGACGGTATGTTGGAAGAATTCCAAGAAAGATACCGTAGCAGATTCGACGATGGAGCCTGAATACATCGCTGCCAACGATGCTGCCAAAGAAGCTGTCTGGATGATGAAGTTCATTACTGAACTTGGTGTGGTTCCATCCATTGAGTATCCAATACGTTTGTATTGTGATAACAATAAAGCTGTGGCTTTGGCCAAGGAACCCCGGTCCTATCAGCGTTCCTGACATATTCTTAGGCGGTATCACCTGATCCGGGAGATAGTAGATCGCCGGAAGATCGAAGTCAGGAGAGTTGAAATGAAGGACAAGACAACGGATCCACTCATGAAGGCCCTCCCCCATACGCAGTTTAAAAGTCTTTTTGGGATGTTGGGTATGCGATAATACAACAACTAGCCTTAGTGCAAGTAGGAGATTGTTAGGAATATGTATGTCGTAGAGCCCATTATTGTATGATATAGTGGATACTTTGACATATATATAGACGACTTTCTTGCACAACATGATAGTATGCTATCTGGTTGCTCTTTATCTTAACATGTACACTTGTATTATTATACTATCACTCTGATACATATTGATAAAGCCCTTAGGATGTAGACTTAACTACCAGGACTATGATGCAGATCATACTAGTGGGGCCTAGATAGTCTACAATCACATCCTTTAATAGTTTCTAGTCGATGGGATATCGAGACAGGGCATCGATATTCCAGAGTAGACTGGTGTGTATGTTTCTTGAACCTGTATGGGGCAATGGTTGATCCCACAACTATTGGTGTTTGACATCAAAGATTGTACACAGGTGCTCATTTGAGAATGGGTATATCGAACAGGACTCGCCAAGAACACATAGATCGAATCTTACCTATCGTCAGATAGCAGTTCTCTGGTGAAACTGGTACAGATTAGTCTGTAGACCCGAGATCGTCATAATGTCTTGTGTGTTTCCCACAGTACTTTGATTTCCTCCCTACCACGGCTCAGAGGAATCGTGCAAACAGGTGGATTTTAGGTACTGTCCCGAGTCACATGGAGGCAGTGAGCGATAGGAGGGGTTTCGTCTCTCCCGGTATAGGGAGTTGATATTGCGCTATGCTCGATTGGCTATAACAGCAAGTCCCTGGCCAGGGCTGATAATATTTACTGGTAAGTGTTATCAGTAGTTTCTCGAACCGTTATGAACCACACATCGGCATGACTTATCAAGTTACTTAGGTCTGACGTTTCCACCTCCAGACTCAATATACGACATATCAGACGAAGAGACTGGACTGTACGGAAAGTGTTGCTTATAGGCTTCACGAGAGTTTGGACAAGCTTGCTTGTTGATCTTCTATTCGTTCAATACCTGGGTAGCCGTTACGTCCATCTTGTACCGCTGATGGCTTGTGGGTAACCAATATGATCACTACCTACTGCTGGCGTATTGATGAGTCTTTAGAGTCCCAGAAAGAGGTTTCTTAGCTCATGCGAAACTAAGTAGGGAACATATAGTGATAAGTGCGGGAGCTTGATTAAATACGAGTATGTGATACCTTATTCTAATCTCACGATATTTGATATCAGTTAGGTTATATGTGATATAACCGGATTATTGAATCAAGTGTTGATTCAATGATTTGTTATATGTATAAATATTTGATATTGGCCGGTTATATATGATATGACCGGATTATTGAATCAAGTGTTGATTTGATATTGAATATTGTCGGTTATATGTGATATAACCGGGTTATTTAATCAAGTGTTGATTTGATAAAATGATATACATATAAATAATATTAATCGGTTATATATGATATAACCAGATTATTGATTCAAGTGTTGATTTAATAATTTGATATATATTTATATTTGATATATTTATATATTAACTAATATTAATGCTCACTAATTATTTTCTTCTCTTCTCTTTATATATAATTATATATATATATATATATTTATATATATATATATATATTTATATATATAAAATGAAATGAATTGTATCATGGTTGATGATACATTGAACATGGGTATATGAGACTCACACATAACCTAAAAATATTTGTGATGATTTAATGTTTTAAGGAAAATAAAAATGAGTGAATAATAAGCATGGTTTGGATACTAGTAGAAGCATGTAGAAGCCATGAATCATCCTCATTTTTGTCTTGTACTTAGATATTTTCAATTCATAACAACGTTATCTTTATCTCATGCTTCACTCTCTCACTTTATCACAATCTTCCTCTCAAGAGCTCACTCCGAGCTCACTGTACAGACGGATCTATTTTGTGAGCAACAACTCGTTGAAATCCCGGACAAAAAGATGAAGTCACTTCGGAACAAGGAAGTAAATTTGGTTCGAGTGATGTGGAGAAAAGACACACCAAGAGAATCAACGTGGGAAAGAGAAGATGACATACGTGCAAGATACCCTCACTTGTTTGTAAATTAGTCCTTAAAATAATTGTAAATTTCGATGACGAAATTTTTGTAAGGAGGGTAGAATGTAATGACTCCGCTTTAATGTACAGAAAATTTGTTTAAAAGTTAATGTACAAATGGAGTATTTGCAATCCTGTGTATGCTATAAGTATTTAAATTGCTTTTGAACAACAAGAAAGCACTTGTAATTCATTGGTAAAGCCTTGAACTGCTGTGACGTAACCCCTATGTTCGAATCCTCTCCGCCACATATTATTTTTACTGATTTTTCTTTTAAACTTTTTGGAAGCCCAAAACTTTACACGTGCAATACACATAAAAATGAAAAGTCGGATAAAATAAACATGTGGAATTTGTTATTTATACAGCCATGGACACGTGTCTTCAATCTAGATCTCACCCCTACCCTATGGACCGGTGAGATCTCCTTGGGGGTCGGCGCCGCCGGTCCCACCCGTCCCAAATGCCTCCATCTCTTAACCCTAAACCCCTTAGCCTCTCTCATTACTCCTATTCTGTTTGATTTTTCAGCACATTAACAAAGAGTGTTTATTCACCTCTTTAATCCAAGTTTTAATACATTTTTAATTCCATTCTTCATTACCCTAAACCCTTATTTCTCCTATAAATACAACTCGACACCCTATCCCTCCTCATTCAGAAATCCATTGCCAAAATTCTCTAAATTTTTAAAGTCCAAAAGTTGTACAAGTGGAGTTAGCCAAGGTCAAAGTTCCAGCGATGATTCGGGACAAATCCGGCGACGACGCGACTCCACGACGCCTTCAAAAGTTCCCTCTACCTCTCTTCTCTTCTCCAAATCAGTAAGTCCTCTCTTCCCTCTTCTCATTCTAATCTAAAACACTCTCATTTCAAAAATCGTCGGAAGCGGAGTTATTCCGATTTCCGATTCTCTTTTCTGTAAAAACCCAAATTTTCTTTATAACAAACCTACCAATTCTTCATATATTGTTTAACAATCATAACCAAACACTTTAGAACAAATTTCATCTCAAAATAACATGTTATGCAACTTTTATCACATTTTTATGATTAAATACCACAAACTTTACATTCTACATATTTCATCATATTCCTTTGTATTATTTTCAGAAAACTCATGAGGTAATGATCTACTTCATCACAATATTCAATCTTGACATAGCACGATGGCTTTTGGAACTTTAGTTTGTGGGATAATTACAAGTTTACAATAAAATACCCTACACTATTAAAAACCGTATTCTTTAAATTTTCTTATTTAAATTCCATACGATTAAGTCCTTACAACCCATTTTGGGGAATCCGATTTGGTTGGTGTGGATTATCTCATAACCATTGGAATAGTAGGGAGCGATGCAGACCTCCTTACGGAGCATACGATATCGATGGAATTTGTATTACAATTTTAAGAAAAAACGTGATTTCTATTTAATAATTAAATTCTATTTATATATATATAATCAAAATATCTACTTTAAATAAATTATATATATTCCATTTTTTTAAATCAGAAGAGTCACAAAAATTCATGAAATAAATTACAAGAAAATACCATATACTATTCAATTTAGGTTTATATCTGCTAGAATATTTCATTTTATAAAAATTACAACTATAAAAAACCTATAGACGATAAATAAATACTTAAGGTTTATTTTGAAAATATATCAAAACTATTTTTCATAAAACCCCTTCAAGTTATATTAATTTACAATAAAGACCGTAGTAAATATAGGTTTAAGCGGGACCAGTTCTCTTGAGCCTCATGGAGCCGGAGAATATGGGTGCTTTCCTATCTAAGCTAAAAACCCTAAAAACAGTATTATCAATACGGTAATTGTCTTGAAAAAAGACACAAATTCTGTCGTCCATGTGCAGTAGTTACCGATAACTCCTTCAGGACTTCAATTCTATTTAAGTGTCTGACTCAGGCAAATTAAGTCTCATTCTAATATGAAATCAATCAATCTATCCTTGAATATGATTCAAGTATAACTCCAATTCAACATGAATCCATTTATACCAGAATTCAATCTATATCAACATGATTTGACCGAACCATGGATATACATTTGACTGGTCTACATGACTATCCGTCTATGTCCTTTCTATTTACATGAACTATTGATATCATGGTTCGGCAAGTCGTACATCTATTAAACAAAACAATATATATCAATACATAATACATTATGAGGTTTTAAAGGGGTAGACTGGTATGGAATTTATTAGAACTGGCACGAGACGATCACTTTAATACACTTAACCTGAATATCTATTATTGTTGTTCTGTGGCTTAACGGTTCCTTGTACTCTGTATACCTTAGTACACGGAATAGTTGGACTCCTCTCGTATACACTGGCATATTCTGTACCAAGCTACAAACAACTGTGTTAACATAACAAACTCACAATACACCAGTTATATTCTCATATCTGTCTATTTATCTGTCTATTCTATTCTTACTTTTCTTTGGGACTTACCGAGCGATTGTTCGCTGACGACATTCCTTATCTCTTCTTTTTTTGGAATGTTGTCAGGTGGATCCGACTCGCTGGAGATAGAGCCTAATTCAGAAGACTTGGATCAGTTCAGCGAGGATCATGAGCTCTAAACTCTTGTATATACTTTACTTTCATGTTCATGCCATTGTTTAGGTATTGCTTTCCTCATTGTATTTACTTTTTAGTTATATTGTAAGGAAATGTTTAATAAATAAACATTGATGTTCATTTACATTTCATGTCTTCTTGTGTATATTTACATTATATTGCTTAGTTACGCTTAGCGTGTTTACTTCTGAGTAAATATGTAGCGGGCCAGTCACGTCGCCTTACCCGTATACTGGGAAGCGGGGCGTGACAGGTTTTGTTGGCGGCCCATGAAGGTCGGTTCTGCATGGACATGCAGGTCAATTCTGTTAGTTATATGTATGCCCTAGAGGCCATTACTGTACATAGGATGTATATTGTA
Organism: Agapanthus africanus; assembly: GCA_030015575.1. Lineage (NCBI taxonomy): Eukaryota > Viridiplantae > Streptophyta > Magnoliopsida > Asparagales > Amaryllidaceae > Agapanthus > Agapanthus africanus. The sequence continues at coordinate 197,652,761 of JASDDO010000028.1, read as the reverse complement.
GTGGATGCTGGGACATATATAGGGAGGACTTTCTTGCTCGACATGATAGTATGCTATCTGGTTACCCTTTACCTAAACGTGTATGCTGATTGTCTCTCTGTTACATGTTGGTAAAGCCCTTAAGATGTGTACTTGACTACCTGGACTATGATGCGGATCATACTAGTGGGGACATGGTAGTCCATAAGTACATCCTTCAAAGTCCCTAGTCGAGGGTGTATCGAGATGGGGCATCGATATACCAGAGTAGACTAGCGTGTACCTTCTTGACCCATACAGATGGACGATGGATGATCCCATATCCATTGGTGTTTGACATCAGAGATGATATACGGCTGCTCAGTAGAGACTGGGTACACTGGACGGACTCGCCGAGAACTCCCAGATGGTATTATACCTCACGTCAGATGGCAGTTCTCTGGTGACACTGGTACAGAGTAGTCTGTTGACCCGAGATCGTCATAGAGTCTTGTGTGGTTCCCACTGTGCTTTGATTTCCATCTTACCACGTCCAAGAGGGCGTGCAAAACGGTGGTTTTTGGGTACAGTCCCGAGTTACATGGAGGCAATGAGCGATAGGAGGGGATTCGTCTCTCCCGGTATAGGGGGTTGATGTTGCGCTGTGTTCGATTGGCTATAACAGGAAATCCCTGGTCAGGGTTGCTGAGATTTACTGGTCAGTGTTACCAGTGGTTTCTCGAAGTGTTATAGACCTCATATCGACACGACTTATCGAGCTATTGGGGTCTGACGTTTACCACCCCTAGGCGAGATATGCGACATATCAGACGATCAGACCGGACTGTACGGTAGTGTTACTGGTTGGATTCACAGGAGTGTGAGCGGGCTTGCTCGTCGATCTTCTGATCGCTCAATACCCGGGTGGCCGTTACGTTTAGCAGACCGCTTGCGGCTTGTGGGTGTTTGATATGATCATCATCTGCTGCCGGCATATTGACGAGTCTTTAGAGTCCTACACAGAGGTTTCCTGGCTCAAGCGAAACGAAATAGGAGCGCATATGAGATATGTGCGGGACCGAGAATAATGCGTGTATGTGATACCATATTTCATTCTCGCGATGAATGTATCGAATGGTTGTATGCGATATAACCTAGTTATCGATTCAAGCGTTGATTCGATAAGCCGATACATTGTATACTAGTCGGTTGTGTGCGACATGACCGGATCATTGAATCAAGTATTGATTTAATGATTTAATGCATAATTATATATTTGATATATTACTTTGCATTAACTAGTATCGGTTCACTTTAAATGGATTTTCTCACTCGGATGTGCGCATTATATATGTGATATGATTTTGTGCACTAGCTTGTATCATGTTTGATGATACATGCTTTTTGGTTAAGTGTAAAGTATTAAACCTTGGTTAATGAATAGGTTAGGGTTTATAATTTGTTATTCATTTATCTTATTTAATTATCCATTTATTTGTGATAAATGAATAAAAGAAAATGAAATGAAATGGTTGCTAATTTTGGATTCTAGTTGAAGCTTCTTGATCTTTTGACTAAGTGACCATTTTGTCTCTAGCTTGACCCTAACCATTCCTTTAACCATGATTAGCTCTCTACACTTTACCATGGTTCACTTATGATAAGAATGGATTATTCTTTTCATTTTAAATAATTCTTATCATAATATTTTTAGCTTCTTCTTCTTCTTCCTTGAAGTGAAGAAAAGCTTGACCATCAATGGCAACTTGATGAGATGAGTGAGAAATCTAATTCTAAAGTCTATCCACTTCCTATTTCTTCATCCTCTACCTCTTGCCAAGTAGTAGAGTGTGTTTCCTTCACAAGTTTTTAGGGCTTGGTGAAGGTGGAGCTTGATTTAGCGATGCCTCGACGTAGATCATCTTCGGCATGGACATCGATGACCTAGCTCGCTTTTTCTCCGAAGAAGCCGACGCTAGAGCCCGGATTCCTTTTGGACAGCGGAGACGACTTTGTTGCGGAGCTATGGAGGTGGAGCACCGGATCTACAAAGGTTGTATTTCCGATATCTTATAGTTAAGTGTTAACTAGTTAACTTGTTCACCTAGTTTTCTAGCAAACGATCCGTAGTCGGGTCTCTCGGCACTCATAAATTTTTATATTGGCATGTTCGATACCTTGTGAGACCTCATTAGGGTGCCTAGGAACCCTACAGTGGTTTCAGAGCCTAGCTAGAGCCTTAGGCGAAGTCTAGACGGAATTTGAAGTCCGAACGAACCCGAAGCCCCGAATCAAACTTGCTCTCTGTCCTTTTTCTGAAAACGTGGATTTTTCCAAATTAAAAATTGCTAAGAAATTCAGCAGGGAAATATATGAGTTACGGCGCAAAATTAGACCCTTGATTCATCCAACAGAGCGCGGAACCGCGGCAGAAGCCCAGCTTCTGCGGCGGTTCCGCGGCTAGAGGGTGACGTCAGCCCACTTTGTTTGCACAGTAATTCCTGATAAATTATGCTGAGTTTTCTGGGAATTTTTAAAATTTATTCAAGAGTTGAATTTTCTGCTGTGTATTTGGGGATTCGGTGTTTCGATCGGGGTATCAAATTTCGTCTTTGTGTATTTCCGGATAAATTTTTAGAATATGTTAAAAAGTTCGACCGGATATAAATACCCAATATTTCCCCTGTCGGGAAATTTCCAAGTGTTGGATTTTTCCGTAGTTTAACGACGTTCTAAGTAGTGCAAGTAACGCGATGGACCCTCTAGAAGACAACAAACCTTAACTCGATTATGTGACCGTCTTGAACTGCCCTTTGAACCTTCGGGTCTGGGGCAATACGGCGTGCCACATGTGAGGCGTTGGCTTGACCCTTCTACGGCTGGACCGTTGCTACTAAGGCACGAACTGAATGTTGTTAGACTTATTTCATGTGTTGAGCTGTATCGGGAAAACTTGGGTGTTCGATTGTTCGATTGAAAAGTTTAGCATTTTCTATTTACCCGGAATGTGATACAATAATTGGAATTCATAAGTAGTTATGAGATAACTGAATGAATGTTATAAACATAGCAGCTTAGTCTCATTTGATCGGTTGCCACGGAATTTTGATGTGATCAAAAGTCCGTCGCAATCACGTAGCGTACGCGGATACTCGCCGGGTAAACTTAATAGACAGCCGCACTCCATAGCCCCGACCAAGTGACTGTAAGAGAACCCCGTCGCCGAAAGCATCCGTTCGGGTGCTCGCGGTAGCGGTGTTCCGCCTTGGTGCACTTCGTCGACGGTATCGGGGGTGCGGCTGCCTACTAAAGTTTGCGACGAGTATTCGATCAGACTGTCGGGAATCTTGTTGAATTCCCCGACTTGATATTGAAAAGTGTTTTCGATTTTGAGACTAAAATGCGGGGTTTATAATTGTTAGGCATGCGATGTCTAAGTAATTCATTTGGTCAGGCATGTGATGTCTGAGGTGGTTGCGGATTCCAACTGTTGTAGTTTTACACTTTCTTTTCTGTGACCGTAAGTGTAATATGTGATATCGCCGGTTTCGTTGCTATATGTCAACGACAATTGGGATGCGCATGTTTACTTACGTTGATGACATGTGATGTTATGTGTTGCTGGATATGTTATATTGGATCGTCGTGTTTGAATAGCCGGGGGTTTTTATGTGAAATGAGTGTTTTTCATTTTTATTCATGTAAAAACTTGTATGTAATATTCTTTTATTGGGGCGCTTCCAGGTTGCGGGAGTTGTCACCTGTTGTATATTATTTACTTTTCCGCACTAGGATAGACCCAAGGAGGGGAGCACAAGTAACCGGGTTCTGGAGTCCAGTGGGAGACCAACTCGAGGAGTCGAGTCCGGGTCTCCTAACTCCAGAATTGGTAGGGTTGCTTGCCGCTCTCGTAGGGGTCTAGGGGTGTGGGTTTGGCTATTCATCGGGACCGTGGAATCCGTGTTTTATACTGGCTCGTATTGAAAACACGGACGTCCTAGTATATCCAATATTTCATATGATTCTTCTGCTGCGATATCTGTGATGTGATCATGTGATGTTCTGTGATAGATACTTTATATAGTATATATGATATATTATATAGGCGTTACTTATGTTTTACACCCGCGCTAGCCCTGCCCCGCTCTGCCGTTAGTTACCTAACCTAACGGTGCACGAGGGGACATCGAGGCGAATGCGGATGGCATAAGTGTACGTCGTATTTATCTGTGATGTTTAGGTACTTAAATGATGGGACTTCATTAATGTGATTAATGAAATAAAAGAAACCTAAGATGTTGTAGAATCGAATTTCAAAATAAAACAGGTAGCTACAGTTTTTTCTTTGCACAGCGGTATATGTGATATATCCTGCACCTTATTCGATGAGGAAAGGACCGAGATCCCTTCACCGGGAGTGACTCCTTTAGCAATAACTGGCAGATGCTACACACTCGGTTTGTCTTTTGATTGCTTTTAAGTGTTTTTTCTTTGCACAGTGATATATATGATATATCTCGCACCTCATTCGACGAGGAAAGGACCGACGATCCCTTCACCGGGAGTGACTCCTTTAGCAAAACTAGAAAAGCCTCAAAGACACTCCATTTCAAAATTCATTCGATCCTGCAACGATATCAAGTTCATTACGCAATAGGTTTTCAGAAAAACCTGTCGTAGCCCTTCGTCATTTCAGATAAGTACTAGTTAGTATTCGTGCTACGTTTGTTGACTATGTTAAGGCGTAGTATGCGGTAGCTAACTATTGGTTATCTGTATTAGCATATGATGCGATTGGATTAGGGTAGTCGTGCGACTTTGTTGACTATGTTAATGGTCGTGCGGGTGGGTTTAATTCAATCGGGAAATGACGGGTTGAACTTGACTAGCACTTATGATTTGTTGACTATGTTAAGGTCATATAGCTGCTAGGGGCAAAATATTATCGGGAATTTCAAGTGTTGAAATTTGCAATGAGATTGCATACCTTCTATAAGATAGTTGGATCCCGATACCCGCTGCGAGTAAGAGTTACTCCTGGGAGAGTTTTATACATTACAATTAGCCGATCAAGTAGGTGTCTAGAAAGGTGTCAACGGGGTTACGCCTATGGGAAAACGAGGTTTACATTAATTAGGTTCGTGCGAAAGCACGGGGGACCTCCCTCAAAGTACCGACACTGGCCTGGCTGAAAGATTGGCGAACTTGTAGTGTGTAATTAATCCCGGCTAGTCTTTCCTTTTAGGGTTTGAAGGAAGATTTGATAAAAAGCAGTGGGAGCCATCCTGATTAGATAAAATAATAACCAATCTATTCTTGCAAGAGCGCACACTGAGTGTTTTCTTCTCTCTCTCTCCTGGTAGCGACCATATCACGCCTTAATCAAGATAATAATACGGATTATTGACCGAACCCGCTTGTTATACTGAGCTGGGGAACGTTGGTCCCGCTCCAACTTATAATTGTTATAAGACAGAGCAGGAAATTGGGGATTACCAGAATTCCCGTGCCGTCCAAACGAAGAGAGTGCATGCTGATGCATCATCTTCGGGTGTGTTCGTTACAAAGGACTGATTCTCTGTATCCTCTACGTCCTGGGTATGCGATACCAGATCAGGATCCCATATATGTAATCTGTTACATAGGGCTACAGATAGGTAGAGAACTGAGAACGGGTGATAAGTTTCATGAGGCAGAAAACGGGGCAAGAGTTGCAGCCAAGTCTGTCGGTCACTGTCACCCTGTATTCCAAATACATTGATTCTGAACGAATGTTATTAGATACCGAACCTGATATACAAAATCGTATCTATCTCTTTATTAGTAAAGAAATGATAAAATTTTGTATTGTTGGATAATGTTTTGAACATTTCCTATATCAAAAGTTGATCGGTTCAGGCACGTTATCTAAAAGCATTGATGTTCTAAATCAAACTACAGTTCTAAGTATACAGAACACACACAAGAGGAAGAGTTCAGAAATGAACGAATCCTTCTTGAGGTATTGTAGACTAGGTCAGATTAATGCGACCCGACTGGCTAGAGTTACATATAGATGTATATTTAAATCAGTTTGAATTTACATCTTGTGAAACTCGCCAGTCATGTCACAAAGATAAGATGACCATAGCTCCGTTTATTGGAAACAGAGAAAGAGTTAGTGAACTCTTGGGATGATACATGTTGATGTATGTAAGGTCCCCTGTCTACACATGCCAGGACCGGTTCTTTTACTTCATTACATTCTCTGATAATCTCTCAAGATTCAGACATACGTTCCTGTTGAAACATAAGTCCGAACCTTTTGAGATATTCACAGAATATAAGTTAGAAGTAGAGAACCAATAAGGGTATAAGTATTATGTCCTTTGATGTGATCAAGGAGGAGAATACTTGAGCACGGAAATACTGGACTATTCTAAAGGAGAATGAGATTCTCTCTCAGCATTACTCCTCTGTATACACCATAGCACGATGGTGTATCGGGGCGGAGCAATCACACCCTATATGATAAGGTGTGCTCTATGATGAGTACTACTGAGTTACCTAATTCCTTTAGCGAGTTATGCACTTGAGAAGTTGCATACCTATTCAATATGGTTCAAATCAAATCAGTTGCCTACCACTTCATATGTGATATGGAAAGGGAAGAGCCCATGTCTTAAGCTAGTTAAGATTTGGGTTGTCCGGCCTATGTCTAAAAGCAAAATCCGGACAAGCTCGAGGTAAGGTTTGTTATGTAGAACTAGAAATGTTCCAGCTATACAAACTACAACAGATGATTTGGTACAACCAGAGGATTTAGTAGATACCAATGAACCTCAGCCTCTCCGCCGATCTAGTAGGGTTCCTCACCCACCTGAGAGATACTTCTGTTTCTCTATGACAGTGGGAGCGAGGATTGCATCATGAGATGATGACCCAACTAGCTTCGAGCTGGCTATCAGGAGTAAGACTCTGTAAGAATGGCTGGATGCTTAGCGATCTGAGATGGAATCCTTATGCACCAACAAAGTATGGACTTTGGTTGCTATATCTGAAGGGTTAAATCCCCATCAGGAGCAAGTATATCTTGAGAAGATTACTTGGTGTAGATGGAAAAGTTGAGACTTTCAAAGCTAGACTTATTAAAGGTTTGCATCATTGACCAGGTGTGGATCAGGATGAAACCTTTTCTAAGGAGCTAAGCTTAAGTCCATCCAGATCCTACTTACCACGGCTACATACCATGACTACGATATCTGGCGGTTGGATGCCATGACATCTTTTCTAAATGATGTTTTAGAAGAGAACGTCTGTAAGTACACAGCCAGAGGGCCTCGTAGACAGTGGGAGCAGCGGAAACGTGTGCAAGATGTTTTATATGATAAAGCAGGCATCGCGGAGTTGGAACATCTGTTTTGATGAATTAGTCAAAGAAGTTGACATCATCAAAATGGTAGATGAACCTTGTATAAACAAAAAGGTAGTAGGGAGTATGGTGACGATCCTCGTAGAGTACGTGGATGACATACTCTTGATAAGAAAAGAGTTTCTTATGCTACGCTCGGTCAATCTCCGCTTATCACTAGAATTCTCCATATAGGATCAAAGTGATACCTACTAAATCCTGGATTTTGGATCTATGAGATAGATTTAATTGGATGTTAGGATTCTCACTAGTTGTAGTGAGATGGTATCAATCGATCCTGGGGAGAATCACTGGAAGTGTTCCAGGGTGATAAAGACGACTGAATGTCAGTCACAGGCGTTGTCTTTACCCTCAGTAAAGGCACGGTATGTTGGAAGAGTTCCAAGCTAGATACCGTGACATACTAGACGATAAAGGCACGATACATCGCTACTTAAGATGCTACCAAAGAGGCTGTTTGGGTGTATATTGGTTCATGAGATGAACTATGTTCCTCCCATTGTGTGACAATGGAGTTGTGGCTTATGCCAAGGAACGCCGGTCCCATCAGTGATCCAGACATATTCTAAGGCAGTATCACTTGATCATGGAGATGGTTGATCTCCAGGGAGATCGAGGTTAGGAGAGTAGACTTAAAGGACAAACACAGCGGATCCACTCACAAAGGCCTGTTCCCAGAGAGAGATCTTTATGGGATGGTTGAGTATGAGATACTACGACCACTGCTACAGATGGCCCTAGTGCAAGTGGGAGATTGTTAGTTATATGTATGCCCTAGAGGCCATTACTGTATATAGGATGTATATTGTAGTGGATGCTGGGACATATATAGGGAGGACTTTCTTGCTCGACATGATAGTATGCTATCTGGTTACCCTTTACCTAAACGTGTATGCTGATTGTCTCTCTGTTACATGTTGGTAAAGCCCTTAGGATGTGTACTTGACTACCTGGACTATGATGCGGATCATACTAGTGGGGACATGGTAGTCCATAAGTACATCCTTCAAAGTCCCTAGTCGAGGGTGTATCGAGATACCAGAGTAGACTAGCGTGTACCTTCTTGACCCATACAGATGGGCGATAGATGATCCCATATCCATTGGTGTTTGACATCAGAGATGATATACGGGTGCTCAGTAGAGACTGGGTACACTGGACGGACTCGCCGAGAACTCCCAGATGGTATTATACCTCACGTCAGATGGCAGTTCTCTGGTGACACTGGTACAGAGTAGTCTGTTGACCCGAGATCGTCATAGAGTCTTGTGTGGTTCCCACTGTGCTTTGATTTCCATCTTACCACGTCCAAGAGGGCGTGCAAAACGGTGGTTTTTGGGTACAGTCCCGATTCACATGGAGGCAATGAGCGATAGGAGGGGATTCGTCTCTCCCGGTATAGGGGGTTGATGTTGCGCTGTGTTCGATTGGCTATAACAGGAAATCCCTGGCCAGGGTTGCTGAGATTTATTGGTAAGTGTTACCATTGGTTTCTCGAAGTGTTATAGACCTCATATCGACACGACTTATCGAGCTATTGGGGTCTGACGTTTACCACCCCTAGGCGAGATATGCGACATATCAGACGATCAGACCGGACTGTACGGTAGTGTTACTGGTTGGATTCACAGGAGTGTGAGCGGGCTTGCTCGTCGATCTTCTGATCGCTCAATACCCGGGTGGCCGTTACGTTTAGCAGACCGCTTGCGGCTTGTGGGTGTTTAATATGATCATCATCTGCTGCCGGCATATTGACGAGTCTTTAGAGTCCTACACAGAGGTTTCCTGGCTCAAGCGAAACGAAATAGGAGCGCATATGAGATATGTGCGGGACCGAGAATAATGCGTGTATGTGATACCATATTTCATTCTCGCGATGAATGTATCGAATGGTTGTATGCGATATAACCTAGTTATCGATTCAAGCGTTGATTTGATAAGCCGATACATTGTATACTAGTCGGTTGTGTGCGACATGACCGGATCATTGAATCAAGTATTGATTTAATGATTTAATGCATAATTATATATTTGATATATTACTTTGCATTAACTAGTATCGGTTCACTTTAAATGGATTTTCTCACTCGGATGTGCGCATTATATATGTGATATGATTTTGTGCACTAGCTTGTATCATGTTTGATGATACATGCTTTTTTGGTTAAGTGTAAAGTATTAAACCTTGGTTAATGAATAGGTTAGGATTTATAATTTTTTTGTGATAAATGAATAGGTTATTCATTTATCTTATTTAATTATCCATTTATCTTATTTAATTATCCATTTATTTGTGATAAATGAATAAAAGAAAATGAAATGAAATGGTTGCTAATTTTGGATTCTAGTTGAAACTTCTTGATCTTTTGACTAAGTGACCATTTTGCCTCTAGCTTGACCCTAACCATTCCTTTAACCATGATTAGCTCTCTACACTTTACCATGGTTCACTTATGATAAGAATGGATTATTCTTTTCATTTTAAATAATTCTTATCATAATATTTTTAGCTTCTTCTTCTTCTTCCTTGAAGTGAAGAAAAGCTTGACCATCAATGGCAACTTGATGAGATGAGTGAGAAATCCAATTCTAAAGTCTACCCACTTCCTATTTCTTCATCCTCTACCTCTTGCCAAGTAGTAGAGTGTGTTTCCTTCACAAGTTTTTAGGGCTTGGTGAAGGTGGAGCTTGATTTAGCGATGCCTCGACGTAGATCATCTTCGGCATGGACATCGACGACCTAGCTCGCTTTTTCTCCGAAGAAGCCGACGCTAGAGCCCGGATTCCTTTTGGACAGCGGAGACGACTTTGTTGCGGAGCTATGGAGGTGGAGCACCGGATCTACAAAGGTTGTATTTCCGATATCTCATAGTTAAGTGTTAACTAATTAGCTTGTTCGCCTAGTTTTCTAGCAAACGATCCGTAGTCGGGTCTCTCGGCACCCATAAATTTTTATATTGGCATGTTCGATGCCTTGTGAGACCTCATTAGGGTGCCTAGGAACCCTACAAATTCTGCATTAAGTCCTAAGAAATATAACACAAGAATCGGCAACTAAAAACATTCTTCACATTTCATATTTCTTGAATCTTACAATTTCATATTCATTGAATCTATCCTAACCATATTTTTATTTCAAGGTTATGGATTCTCTTAACAACACAAGTACAAATGTCAACAACATACCACCGCCTCTTCCACTTACACCTACCTTTGTAGCTCCGATCAACGAGCAAACGGTATTGCTTGAGGAAATCCGAAGCCTCCTGAAAGAACAGCGGCAGCAGACTGCTATCTTATTGAATCGCCCAAAAGCAGAAGCACCCAGAGTGAAGCAATTTCGGGCATTGCACCCGAAGCAATTTTCTGGGAAAGAGAGTCCTTTGGAAGCTGAAGAATGGGCTCAGAGAATTGAGGACGATCTGGCAGCAGCACAAGTGCCAGAGATCGCTTGGGTACGAGTTGCAAAGCTGCAACTCACCGACAACGCCCGAGAATAGTGGAAGGCGGATGAAATCCGCCTTGCCCAGCCTATTGAATGGAAAACTTTTCGCGACATGTTCGACGCGAAGTATTTTCCCGAGACTGCCCGATTTGATATGGAGCAGCAATTCATCCACTTACAATAAGGCTCTATGTGGAGCAAATCGGTGGATGAGTATGATACTGAGTTCACTATATTGAGCAGGTAATGATATGTCTCAAATATTCGATTTTCTAATATCACATACTATACAGCTAACACAAGACCGTAATAGGTTCGCGGCATACCTCATTCCGACTGCTGAGATCAGGTCTAGACGATTTCAGCAAAGGTTAGATCTGGAAATCTAAGTCGCCTTAGCTACAGGGGATTTCCCAACCCATGAACTGGCTCTGAAAGCTTCCCGTCGATATGAGGCAGTAGTAAAGATGAAGGGCAGACCCCAATCTGCCGGAGTGAAGCGCCCTGTCACTCAGATGACAGGAGGAGCCTCTTCAAGGCCACCTTTTGTACCCAGGAGATCGGGAGTACCATTCAACCGGCCCAGTCCAACCTTTTGCACCTACTGCAGGAGGGATGAACACCTGATGAAGGATTGTAGGCGTGCTAATCGCCTTTGCTTAGTCTGTGGCTCATCCACACATGATGTTGGGTCTTGTCCTCATAGACTCAATCCAAATGTTGCACCCAGACCAGCAATTACTTATCCACGGTGGTCAGCTATCCAGGCACCTGCCCCATGTCTTACTCTCCCAGCTCTACCTCTTCGTGGACCGACTGCACCTCCTCCTCGTCAGTTCCATCAAGCACAAAGAAACTTACCTCAAGTACAGAGGAACGGTAAGAGGAATGATCCTCCAGCAAGGAGGAATGTCCCAAGGCGACAGGCTTTCACAATGACTGTGGAAGAAGCTGAAACCACTGGCTAAGTCATCACTGGTAACTCTTTTCTTTCAAGCTTTCTTTCAATCATTATACATACATATATATCTTTTTCTTATACCTAAAACCTATCCCACATAACTTAGTGTTCATATCATAATATTGCATTATTATATTCCCCATTCTTATTCATTTTACAAATAAACAGGTGCTTTTGATCCATGTCTGCTACATAGTTGCAGGTTACGGGTTCTCGGAATAAAAACAGTGAAAATAATGAAAAGACGATACAAAAGTGAGACTACGACCAACAAATGGAAAGATCTTGATCATGCCTAAAATTTGAAGACTAAACGAAGATCAATGGACAATTTCACAAAAAACAAAGGCAGCGCATGGTTCAAGACTTCGTCACGAAGAACAGTAAAGTCCACTACAATTATTCACTGTGGAGATCTGGAAGAAATCTAGAAGCCAATCTGAGAAAACAACTGATGAAAATAGAAAGAAAAATGCAACATAAGAACACCTAGAAAAATGAGCTAATGAAGCCCCTACTTGGCCGCGGAACCGCGGCCAAACCTTGCTCTTGGCCGTGGATCCGCGACCGTGCTAAGCCCGTATCAGTGGACAAAATTTTGGCGGCTGGCGGTGCGTTGACTAGTTCTTTTTCTTAGGGGGTAAAATTGTAATAGCAGACATGACTCGATTGTAACCCTAGGATTTCTATGTTCTATAAATAGAAACCCTAAAACCTTTTTTTAGGCATGCCTCTTCTTGTGCCTCATTGTATTTATCAAAAATTCAGAATTCAATTCCTGTAAATGTTTGAAGAGAGCGTCAAATAAAAATTAGAGTAAGTTTTCTTTCTGCCCTAGTATAACTTTTATTATCTGCCCTAGTATAACTTTTATTATCTGACCTAGTTAATTAGTTTAGAACATGTTTATCAATTCCCTAATGAGTGAGTAGTTCCTCACTTGTTAGGGTTAGGAATAGGGAAGGTTTGAGAGATGAAAATCTCTCACCCCTTTCTTGCCCATCATACGTTTTTATAGGACTCCATGCATGCATACACACACCGCTCTCTACGGAACCCTATCCCACGAGGTAGCGGTAATACCGTAGTTTAAAAGACCGGTTGCGTATGTTTTCCATGGAGGTTAGGGTAAGAATTAAGAAAGGAAGGACAAGAACCTAGAGGAAGAAACATCGTTTCTTCCCGATGGTACTAATCCACTTTATTAATTATTACCATAACACCTAATAGATCTTAATTAAGGTATTGAAAGCGGTGAGGAATATTAACTTTCCAAACTTAACCTAAACCTAACCCTAGCAAGATTTTAATCAAACTCATTTCAGTTTTTAGTGATAATCGTTCCAACACCGTATGGAATTAACTCGTTAGAACAAATTGAGAATACACAAAATCCCTGTGGACCGACCCGTACTCACCGGCTAGCTACCAAGCGACGCCGTTCTTGATTGCGGTAATTAATTCTTTGATTTCAAAATCTATCTTTTCAAAACACACGCAAAGAAACGATCAATCAAATGGCGTCATTGCCGGGGATGGCGTTGTTATTTTCTTTTTGTAATTTCGGGTTAATATAAAAATTGAAAAATCATAAAAAAACTAAAAAATATTAAAATATATGAAAAAAATTTATCATCTTGTTATTTTGTGAAGGGTATTTTCGTTTGAATTGTGCAGGATTGAAGAACAAATTCAGATCAGGAAAAATCCAGAGAGCAAAACAGAAAAACAGCAGATCTGATCAAACAGAGGATAACCACAATAGAGCAACAGAAGAAGTTGGAGGACTGAGTCAATGATCCCACCGCGGAACCGTAGTCAAAGGTAGGGTCCGGCGGCGGAACTGCGACGCTTGGGAGACGTCAGCAAGTGGAAATCCCTCTGTAAGCTTTCTCTTCTTCCCTGTAACCCCCTTATCTCCTCTGAAAAATTTTCCTGCAGGGTTCTTTGCGCAAAAATTTATCTCCCCCTTCTCAATAACTTGATCTTGTGCAGGATTCTTTGCACCATGCTTGAAAAAAAAATTTGCAACTGATTGTGTTTACTGCTTTGCATATCTAAACTGATTTTAAGGGGCTTTAACACCAATCCAGATTGGGTGGGGATTTCATTACCCTTCTCAGGACCCCAAAAATCACATAAAGCATATTGTATTGACCATCAAGTTAATTAAAAAAAAATATTAGACTCAGCCCTAAGGACTTCGCGCTCAATAGGACAAAGGAATAGTTGTAGGCATCGACCGTTGATCCTAACCTGAGTTTGTGGTGCCTAGGCTAAACAGGTAGGGAAAGGTAACTTTAAAAGGCCCGTCTCACGGTGATTCATGAGCGGATCCCTCCTTTCTCTACTTGTGCTTACCTGGCCATAATTGGCGGTGAAAAGGCGGTTTCAGATCCTACTTCTTGCCCTTTGGAACAGTTAGGAGCAGTCTAGTTGACCTAGGTGACCCTAGATCTAGGCTTGATTGTGCATATTATGATTGATTGAACGTGTGTCTAAACTTCATATTGAAAATCTTTTTGCAAAAAGCTCCTTATAAAAATATTAAACGCAAAACGGAAAAATATTTTACAAAAACTTGCCACTTGTCGCTAAGAAATCCATTGCACCCCACTTGCACCCATATTCTTTTTCTTCTCCTTCTTAGATCATGGGTACCCCACCTCACAAAACACTTGCCGAACTTTGGTACCCTCAACCAAACTTTGCTTCTTATGCGAATTGTTTTGGTCGAATTACGTGTTAGTGTATATGCCCTAGAGGCCATTACTGTATCATACTAGTTTGTATATTACTTAATGGAAGCTTGGGATATTCACCTTGTATAAACAATCTTGCTCAATATAGTAGTATGCTACTTGGTTTGTTTCTACTTCAATGTGTACATGTGTTTATTTTTGTATATCACCTATACACATTAGTGGAGCCCTTAGGATCTTTGCTTGATTACCAGCGTTGTGATGGCAGTCACACTAGTGAGGGCTGGGTAATCTATAAGCACATCCTTATACAGGTCCCTAGTCGCAGGACTATCGAGACAGGGCATCGATACTCCGGAGTAGACTAGCGTATGCGCTTCTCATCCCAGTGTGGGAGATGGTCTGTCCCACAGCCATCAGTACGTCGTACTGGAGATAGTATACGGGTGCTCGTTGGGTTATGAGTACACTGGACAGGACTCGTCGGGAACTGACAGGTTGGTATTATACCTATCGTCAGTTATCAGTTCCTAGGTGACATGAGTACAGCTTAGTCCGCTGACTTGACACTGGCATTTCGCCTCGAGTGTGTTCCCACTGCACTTTGATCACTACCCTACCATGGCTCAAAGGAGTCGTGCAAACAGGAGGTGGTTGGGTGCAGTCCCGAAGCACTTGGAGGCAGTGCCGGTTAGACAGGATCCGTCTCTCCCGGTATTGGGGGTTGACATCGCACTGTGTCTAGGAGAGCCATTACACGAGTAGTCCCTGGCCAGGGCAAGCAAGATATACTGGTAGGCTTCCAGTGTTATCTCAGGGTGTTTTGGGTTTCACTCCGACACGACTTGTACCGCTATTAGGGGACTGACGTTTTATCGCCCCTAGGCCCGACATGCGATGTATTAGACGAACAGACCGGACTGTACGGAGACTGTCACATTCAGACTCAGTAGGAGTTCAGATGGGGTTCGCCTCGTCAGCCTTCTTGTCGGCATCTACCTGGGGACCGTTACGCACAGCTAGTGCCGCTTGCGGTCTGTGGTTAAACCCACTGCCAGCGTAGTGTCGAGTCTTTAGAGTCCCACACAGAGGGTATTCGCCTCTGGGCAAAACAGAGCAGAGGTCGCATGGCTTTGCGACAGGGTTCGTTCTCATCCGCGCACTTGTGCACGTTTGGAGTCCGGACGGATATTACTGGTAGGCTCTGGTTTGAGCCAGATACTGGTATACGTTTAAGGGGTTGCTTTTATCTCTCAGTATTCATGTTCCTCGGAACAAGAATGCAGGTGTGTATGCACAGTTGTTTAAGGAGGGCTTTCATTAGGGTTTCGGAACGGGTGCGCATGCACTATTGACAGTCGTCTTTTTCCAAACCCTAATTGATTTATGTTATATCAATTAATAATATTAATAAAATGAAATTGTGTCATGGTTGGATTTTTGTTGACTAGTTGACCATGGTTGACTTGTTGACCATGGTTGAAGTTTTGACCATCATCATTACAAAAGAAAGATGCTCTTTGATTCTAGCAAATTCATTTAATGTTTGAAATGATAATGGTCATTCCTAAACCTTCCATCAACTATTTCATTTTCATTATTATTATTAATTTGATAATTCTTTTTCTTTTGTCATATGGTTGCAAGAAAGAAAAAGAGAGCTCATTCTATCATTTAGCTTCTCTCTCCTCACTTCATCTTCTTCTTCCTCTAGCAAAAGGAGAATCCTTCTCATGTGTTGAGAATCCCTCTCCTTAAAAGAAAAGCACCCCTTAGACACTCTCTACTCACTCTAGGATCAAAGGTTTACCAAGCCGAAGATTCTAGTTCTCTCCAAGTTCGAGAAAGAGCCCGAAGGTTGAACCCTCAGATGGATCCATCTTCGACGGAAGAAGGCGACGAGAAGAGAACCATCAACCTCTACTAGTTTTCCAGAAGACGAAGGAGTTCAAGTTAGGTATAACCATCTTTCCGAGTAGCTAACTCTCTTTAGCTTGTTTGCTAGTTTAGTTTAGAAAAGATCCCGACTTTGTTAGTCCATGTTGCCCCATGCTCTTAAAATTTGTTTTTTATACCGTTTCCGCCTCCCCGTAAGAACCGGGGGTCACAACGTGGACTTACATTACGGACGACCCTTCCATGCCCAAAATTTCTTTGAAAGATCGAATAGAAGCGTTTAGGAGAAACAGTTCGACTCTGCAATCTACTTTGTATCAACCATTTCAACCTTCACCATCATCTTACGTTGATACTACCTTTTCAAGTCCTGTTGTAACTCCGAAAGCTATGTCTATTGCTAAACATATTGAACAATCTTGTAACCAATCTTTCACTCCTTTCAACACTTCTAATTCTTGGGATCAACAAGTCCATTCATATTTTTATCCAAATGTTGATCCTACTCCTGTCCAACCATTCAATTCCTACCAGTCCTACCTGACTTCCGCACCTTCACTAGACATTGCTTCTACCTAGCCATTTGGGAGTTTCATGTATCCAAACAACTTTGAATCTTTTACTGAAACCCCTTCACAACCCATGTCTAGTCTGGAACAGTCATTAGAAGCTTATATAGTAGCGACAAACCAAATGATGAGGAATGTGGATGCGTCCATGGCCGCCCTTATACAACCTAGTGACCCGGTAGCTAGTTTCTAACTAGCTCCAAAAATTCAAATGTATGATGCGGCGGTTGGACAGATTGAGAATTTGAGTGGAGAAAGTGAGCTAAACACCCTTCCAAATCAAACCTACCTATCACCAGTTGAATCCCACAACTCCGGTTTTGAATGTCTATCAAATATCCCAAACGATTCACCAGTTGAAGATAAAACGTCTAATGAGTTGTGCGACATTGTAGTGCTTGATTTGCCAGATTGTGAAGGGTCCCTTTCGAGTGAACCCATCACCAATCCTTTCGACCTTTACACCTCCAATCTAGAACCTGAATTGATAAATATCCATGCTATTGATGAGGTGTCCAAAAAAATTGATTTTCACTTGATTGAGGATATTGACGTAGGGAATATTTGGATGATGAACCCTCAGATTTGACTGAATTTTTCTCTCCAATTCATCATCCTGAGTCATTAAATGTTTCTCCCGAACCTCATATGCGTCTTGATTTTTATGATAATTGCATGGATGGGATAACTTTTGAGGAGAATTATGAGGATAGTATTGAGGAGAGTATTAAGGATAGTATTGAGGATGAACCATTTTTGTTTGATGAGTCGGATTTTCCAATTCATCCTCCTGAACCTTTAACTGTTATGCTTCCTAAATCACCCCCCTCGTCCTTCTAATCATTCCAACCACGCAAAAGATCACGCAGGAGGACTGTGAGCTTGAAAAATTTCGGTTCGATCACAGCAGTTTTGACGCCACTAGTGCGTTCCTCCTTGAATCTGACATAGTTCTCACAACCGATATCAATTACGAGTATTTCACTTTTGCGGACGATTTTGACGACTCACCACTCGAGTTTGAGTCCTTTGAATTTTCAGATGAGTTAGTTGAACCATCAGACTCGGTTGCTTACAGTCATTTCGAACCATTAATGGAATCCTTCGAGTTCGAGACAAATTACTTAGGTGAGAATGAGCCTATCCCTAAATCACTCCCCTTCATCCTTCCATCGTTTCGACCGCGCAAGAATCCGTTGCGCTTCCATGTTCAATGGATGGTTTACCAAGTTCAAAGTACCCATGTTATCTCACGAATCTTGAGGGATTTGACCCCATTTCTCGACGAGTTGATAGATTAGCACAGTCGCTTTTAACACATCGGTCATCACAACTTGTGCTAATTTATTCACTCAATTTACACCCTCAAGTTCGTACTACATTTCTTTTTCCCTCCCACTATTCTTCTCCTCCACCGAGACCATATTCCACTTTTCTTCCCATACGGTCTCGTGTGTTTCTCATTTCTTTTCTCTACACTCCACTCTTACACCAACCATACCATTATAACGATAAAAATTTTGAATGGTTGGTGCTAACCTTTGGCCTGTGTAAGGCCTTGTATAGTTTGATTTTTCTCCTCCCTAACTCTGAACTTTAACGCTTAAAACAGTGGAAACACTGTCTTACTTAAGTTTGGGGGGACCTTTTTGTATATATTTTGTTTTTTTTTTCTTTTTTTAAAAAAACCCATAAAAATTATTTTAAAAAATAATAAACAGGGGAGTGCCGACAATTCTGACCCTCTTGGTGTAGCCTGACAGTGAGGACACTGTCAAGTTTAAGTTTGGGGGTGTGCTCGGTAAGCTTTCTTCCTTCGCATTTATGTGTATATTCTTGCATTTGCATACTTATTTTAAAACCCATAAAAAATTGAAAATTTTAAAATGATAAAAATTAAAACATTCAATTTTAGCCATAATTGACTTGAGTTTGACAAAAAGGTTAACTAGCTAGGAACAACTAGATCTTAGACCTAGTAAATTAAAACCGTAAAAATAACCTTTCTTAAAATTTAACGGTAGAAAGTATATGTCTTTGTAATTTACTTAGAAATAGGCAAATTTTGAGTTCACTTCTTAGGCTAAGTCAAAATAAGGGAAGAGTATTGATATTTTTATTAAAGTATAAGTCTGAAAAATAATTCCTAGCTTAATTCTAAATTCTGAAAATATATACCCTACAAATTGCACAAACACGAACCTTGAAACTTGGAATAGTAGAAGAGACCTTGAAATGCTCTTGTCTAAAGTCCTTAGTACGAAGAAAAATAAAATAAAAATACAAGTGTGAATAAAGAGATAAAAAAAAAAGAACACTGGTTTTTGTAATTGCTTAAGGCTGTATTAATAGAAAAAATATTTAGCGAGGGTGCTTCATCACCTAGTGCCTTAGACCAACTGGTTTGGGAGTCACTGCTAAAAGCCTTAGGGATTACAAGACTAGGAATTATGCTTTAATGTGCGAACACATTTTGTAACCGGTCGTTGGTACCTCAAGAAGTATTAACGGTTGCATGAAGAATGTGTGAGCAATTTCATCTAAAAAAATTCACCAATTGAAAAGTACTTTGGACGATGGACAAGAGTATAATAGCTTGATTTGAATTTCTAAGTGTAGGGGTGATATATACACACACGTAGGGGTGTGTGATTGGGGTTTAGATAAGAGATGGGAATGAAAAATAGGACTTGTATTTTTAATAGAGATGATAAAAATTCCTAAGTTGAGATGGAACCCTAGAAGGAAAACTTAAAAGATGCCAAAAGCTAAGTAAATTCACAAGAATATATATAATCTTAAGTTAAATGATAAGGAAGCGTGAAAAATACGGGTGGATAATTTATGAGTCGAAGATAATAGAATTCCTTGTTGGAAAACCTAATTGGAGAATAAAAGTCAATATGCTGAATTGATAGGATTTTGTGGGTAGTATCCGCTGAAAACCCTTAGGAGACAACACTCCTCCTACTAGGGACACCTAGAGGTTTAACGGCTTGTTGCACGAGCTCAGTGCAATTGCGTTTCCCTGCAAAAGTTAGGCAAGGTCTTTTTCGAGAATAAAAACTAGGTTTGCTCGAGTACGAGCAAAAGATAAGTTTGGGGGTATTTGTTCATATCATAATATTGCATTATTATATTCCCTATTCTTATTCATTTTACAAATAAACAGGTGCTTTTGATCCATGTCTGCTACATAGTTGCAGGTTACAGGTTCTCGGAATAAAAACAGTGAAAATAATGAAAAGACAATACAAAAGTGAGACTACGACCAACAAATGGAAAGATCTTGATCATGCCTACAATTTGAAGACTGAACGAAGATCAACGGACAATTTCACAAAGAACAAAGGCAGCGCATGGTTCAAGACTTCGTCACGAAGCAACGGTAAAAGTCTACTACAATTATTCACTGCGGAGATCTGGAAGAAATCTAGAAGCCAATCTGAGAAAACAACTGAAGAAAATAGAAGGAAAAATGCAACAGAAGAACACCTAGAAAAATGAACTAATGAAGCCCCTACTTGGCCGCGGAACCGCGGCCAAACCTTGCTCTTGGCTGCGGATCCGCGGCCGTGCTAAGCCCGTATCAGTGGACAAAATTTTGGCGGCTGGCGGTGCGTTGACTAGTTCTTTTTCTTAGGGGATAAAATTGTAATAGCAGAAGTGACTCGATTGTAACCCTAGGGTTTCTATGTTCTATAAATAGAAACCCTAAAACCCTTTTTTAGGCATGCCTCTTCTTATGCCTTATTGTATTTATCAAAAATTCAGAATTCAATTCCTGTAAATGTTTGAAGAGAGCATCAAATAAAAATTAAAGTATGTTTTCTTTCTGCCCTAGTATAACTTTTATTATCTGCCCTAGTATAACTTTTATTATCTGCCATAGTTAATTAGTTTAGAACATGTTTATCAATTCCCTAATGAGTGAGTAGTTCCTCACTTGCTAGGGTTAGGAATAGGGAAGGTTTGAGAGATGAAAATCTCTTACCCCTTTCTTGCCCATCATACGTTTTTATAGGACTCCATGCATACATACACACACCGCTCTCTATGGCACCCTATCCCACAAGGTAGCGGTGATACCGTAGTTTAAAAGACCGGTTGCGTATGTTTTCCATGGAGGTTAGGGTAAGAATTAAGAAAGGAAGGACAAGAACCTAGAAGAAGAAACATCGTTTCTTCCCGATGGTACTAATCCACTTTATTAATTATTTCCATAACACCTAATAAATCTTAATTAGGGTATTGAAAGCGGTGAGGAATTTTAACTTTCCAAACTTAACCTAAACCTAACCCTAGCAAGATTTTAATCAAACTCATTTCAGTTTTTAGTGATAATCGATCCAACACCATTTGGAATTAACTCGTTAGAACAAATTGAGAATACACAAAATCCCTGTGGACCGACCCATACTCACCAGCTAGCTACCAAGCGACGCCGTTCTTGATTGCGGTAATTAATTCTTTGATTTCAAAATCTATCTTTTCAAAACGCACGCAAAGAAATGATCAATCACTTAGCTACGATCTTAATAACCTCACTTCTTGCACTAGCACTCTTCGATACTGGAGCATCTCATTGCTTTATGTCACAATAGTTCGTCCGACCTCATGCGATTCTAGTCAAACCACATGTATCCAGCTGGAATGTCAGTTCAGGGAACGACGTTCTAAAGGCAACAATGGGATACGACCTGTATCCAGTAGTCGTCTGCAGTAAAGAATTCTATGCTGACTTCAAAGTACTGGACATACCGAATTTCGATGTCGTTTTGGGTATGGATTGGCTAAGAACATTCTATGCTACCATTGATTGTCGTCAAAGGAGGGTAGTGATCGAGATTCCAGAACATCTGGTCTTTTATTTCAAAAGTGGAGACCGTACCCTGGTGCCAAGCATATACAAAGCAAAACTGAAGAAGGCACTGATTGCAACTCTACAGGCAGGAGAAGACAAACCAGAGGTAGTTCGAGAATTCGATAATGTATTTCCTGAAGACATATCAGGTTTGCCTCCCGATCGAGCTCTTGAATTCAGCATTGATTTAGTACCTAGAGCAAAACCGGTGATCAAAGATCAGTATCACTTGAGTCCCAAAAGTTTGAAAGAGATCCGAACTCAGTTGGATAAAGTATTGAAGAAAGAAGGGATTCGTCCCAGTATCTCAAGTTGGGGATCTCCAGTTTTTCTTGTGAAGAAGAAGGAAAGTTCATGCAGAATATGCATTGATTATAGAGCTTTGAATGAAGTCACGATAAAGAACAAGTATCCACTACGCACGTCGACGATCTATTCGATTGGCTAAGTGGGTCTTGTATTTTCTCCAAGTTAGATCTTCGTTCGGGATATCATCAGGTGAAGGTCAAAGAGTCTGATATTCCGAAGACGGCATTCAGGACTCGCTATGGTCATTATGAGTTCCTTGTGATGCCATTTGGAGTGACCAACGCACTAGCTATATTCATGAACCTAACGAATCAAGTTTTCCGAGAGTACCTAGACACGTTTGTTGTCATCTTCATCGACGATATCCTGGTGTATTCTAAGAGTCGGAAAGAACATGCCGATCACCTACGAATTGTTCAGGAGACTTTACGACAGCATAAACTCTATGCCAAGTACAGCTAGTGCGAGTTTTGGCTAGATCAAGTCGGTTTTCTCGGAAATATTGTATCAGGTGATGGAATCGCTGTAGATCCAGCTAAGGTATCAGCAATAAGTGAATGGCCGACACCGAAGTCAGTGAAGGACATTCAAAGTTTCTTAGGTTTAGCAGGCTATTACAGAAGATTCATTGAAGGATTTTTGAAGATTGCAACACCTCTGACCAAGCTCACGCGTAAAGATGAAGAATTCGTGTGGTCAGAAGCTGTAGGGTTCCTAAACACTCTAGTGAGGTCTCCCAAGCCATCAACCATGGCAATTTCAAAAAATATGGTGCCTACAAACCCTAAACTACGGATCGTCGGCTAGATGTCTAGGCGAAAAACTAACTAGTTAACACTTAACTAAAAGTTTATCGGAAATACAACCTTTGTAGATCCGGTACTCCACCTCCACGGCTCCGAGATGAGGTGCTCTCCGCTGTCCAAATCAAATCCGGGCTCTAGCGTCGTCTTCGTCGGAGAATGGGCAAGCTAGGTCGTCGATGTCCATGCCGAAGATGATCTACGTCGAGGCATCGCTAGATCAAGCTCACAACTTCACCAAGTCATGAAACTTGTGAAGTAAACACACTCTACTACTTGGCAAGAGGTAGAGGATGAAGAAATAGGAAATGGGTAGACTTTAGTTTTGGATTTCTCACTCATTTCCATCACTTGCCATTGTTGAAGTGAAGGTTTTCTTCTTTTGTTGAAGGAAGAAGAAGAAGAAATGATATGATATCAATTATTAAAAAGAAAAGAATAAATCCATTCTTATCATAACATAACCCAAGTTAAGTGTAGAGAGTTGACCAAGGTTAAAGAATGGTTAGGGTTAAGGAGATGAGACAAAAATGGTCACTTCATGAATGCTTCATGATGAAAACAAAACTAGCCACCATTTTTGACTCCTTTTTCCTTTTCTCATTTATCTTTTAAATAAAAATGAAAAGATAAATGAATGAATAAAAGAAAACCCTAATCATTTACTTAACCTAGGTTTAATTCATTACACTTAACAAAAAAGATATGTATCATCAAACATGATACAATCAAGTGCACAAAAATCATATCGCATATGCAATGCGCACACCCGAGTGAGAAAATCCATTCAAAGTGAACCGATACTAGTTAAAGCAAAGTAATATATTAAATATATAATTATGCATTAAATCATTAAATCAACACTTGATTTAACGATCCGGTCATGACGCACATAACCGACTGGTATCATTAGTAACATCATATCGAATCAACACTTGATCCGATAATCCGGCTATATCGCATATAACCGATCAATGTCACATCGCGAGAATCGAATACAGTATCACATACTCGTATTATTCTCGGTCCCGCACATATCTCATATGCGCTCCTATTTCGTTTCGCTTGAGCCAGGAAACCTCTGTGTAGGACTCTAAAGATTCGTCAATACGCCGGCAGCAGGTGATGATCATATCAAACACCCACAAGCCGCAAGCGGTCTGCTAAACGTAACGGCCACCCGGGTATTGAGCGATCTGAAGATCGACGAGCAAGCCCGCTCACACTCCAGTGAATCCGACCAGTAACACTACCGTACAGTCCGGTCTGATCGTCTGATGTGTCGCATATCTCGCCTAGGGGTGGTAAACGTCCGACCCCAATAGCTCAATAAGTCGTGTCGATATGAGGTCTATAACAATTCGAGAAACTACTGGTAACACTTACCAGTAAATCTCAGCAACCCTGGCCAGGGATTTCCTGTTATAGCCAATCGAACACAGCGCAACATCAACCCCCTATACCGGGAGAGACGAATCCCCTCCTATCGCTCATTGCCTCCATGTGACTCGGGACTGTACCCAAAAACCACCGTTTTACACGCCCTCTTGGACGTGGTAAGATGGAAATCAAAGCACAGTGGGAACCACACAAGACTCTATGACGATCTCGGGTCAACAGACTACTCTGTACCAGTGTCACCTGAGAACTGCCATCTGACATGAGGTATAATACCATCTGGGAGTTCTCGGCGAGTCCGTCTAGTGTACCCAGTCTCTACTGAGCACCCGTATATCTCCTCTGATGTCAAACACCGATGGATATGGGATCATCCATCGCCTATCTGTATGGGTCGAGAAGGTACACGCTAGTCTACTCTGGTATATCGATGCCCCGTCTCGATACACCCACGACTAGGGACTTTGAAGGATGTACTTATGGACTACCATGTCCCCACTAGTATGATCCGTATCATAGTCCAGGTAGTCAAGCACACATCCTAAGGGCTTTAACAACATGTAACAGAGAGACAAACAGTATACACGTTAAGGTAAAGTTCAACCAGATAGCATACTATCATGTCGAGCAAGAAAGTCCTCCCTATATATGTCCCAGCATCCACTACAATATACATCCTATGTACAGTAATGGCCTCTAGGGCATACATATAACTAACAATCTCCCACTTGCACTAGGGCCATCTGTAGCAGTGGTTGCAGTATCTCATACTCAACCATCCCATAAAAGTCTCTCTCTGGGAATAGGCCTTTGTGAGTGGATCCGCTGTGCTGTCCTCTGAGTCTTCTCTCCTGACCTCGACCCCCTGGAGATCAACCATCTCCATGATCAGGTGATACTGCCTTAGAATATGTCTGGATCACTGATGGGACCTGCGTTCCTTGGCATAAGCCACAACTCCATTGTCACACAATGGAAGGAACATAGTTCATCTCATGAACCATTATACACCCAAACAGCCTCTTTGGTAGCATCTTAAGTAGCGATGTATCCTGCCTTTATCGTCTAGTATGTCATGGTATCCAGCTTGGAACTCTTCCAACATACCGTCCCTTTACTGAGGGTAAAGACAATGCCTGTGACTGACATTCAGTCGTCCTTATCACCCTGGAACCCTTCCAGTGATTCTCCCCAAGATCGATTGATACCATCTCACTACAACTAGTGAGAATCCTAACATCCAATTAAATCTATCTCATAGATCCAAAATCCAGGATTTAGTAGGTATCACTTTGATCCTATATGGAGAATTCTAGTGATAAGCGGAGATTGACCGAGCGTAGCATAAGAAACTCTTTTCCTATCAAGAGTATGTCATCCACGTACTCTACGAGGATCGTCACCATACTCCCTACTACCTTTTTGTTTATACAAGGTTCATCTACCATTTTGATGATGTCAACTTCTTTGACTAATTCATCAAAACAGATGTTCCAACTCCGCGATGCCTGCTTTATCCTATAAAGCATCTTGCACACGTTTCCGCTGCTCCCACTGTCTATGAAGCCCTCTGGCTGTGTACTTATAGACGCTCTCTAAATCATCATTTAGAAAAGCAGTCAAGACACCCAACCACCAGATATCGCAGTCATGGTATGTAGCCGTGGCAAGTAGGATCTGGCTGGACTTAAGCATAGTCACTTGAAAAGGTTTCATCATGATCCACGCCTGGTCGATGACGAAAAGCTTTAACAAGTCTAGCTTTGAAAATCTCAACTTTTCCATCTACACCAAGTAATCTTCTCAAGATATACTTGCTCCTGATGGGGATTTAACCCTTCAGATATTGCAACCAAAGTCCATACTTTGTTGGTGTATAAGGATTCCATCTCAGATCGCTAAGCATCCTGCCATTCTTACAGAGTCCCACTCCTGATGGCCAGCTCGAAGCTAGTTGGGTCATCATCTCATGATGCAATCCTCGCTCCCACTGTCATAGAGAAACCGAAGTATCTCTCAGGTGGGTGAGGAACCCTACTAGATCGGCGGAGAGGCTGAGGTTCGTTGGAATCTACTGAATCCTTTGGCTCTATCAAATCACCTGCTCTAGTTTGTATGGCTGGAACATTTCCAGTTCTACATAACAGACCTTGTCTCGAGCTTGTCCGGATTTTGCTTTTAAACATAGGCCGGACAACCCCAAATCTTAACTAGCTTAAGACATGGGCTCTTCCCTTTCCATATCACATATGAAATGGTAGGCAACTAATTTGATTGGAACCTTATTCAATAGGTATGCAGCTTCTCAAGTGCATAACACCCAAAAAGGAAATAGGTAACTCAGTAATACTCATCATAGAGCACACCATATCATATAGGGTGTAATTGCTCCGTCCCGATATACCATCGTACTATGGTGTATTCGGAGGAGTAATGCCGAGAGAGAATTTCATTCTCCTTTAGAATAGTCCAGGATTTCCGTGCTCAAGTATTCTCCTCCTTGATCTCATCATAGGACATAATACTTATACCCGTATTGGTTCTCTACTTCTAACTTATATTCTGTGAATATCTCAAAAGGCTCGGACTTATGTTTCAACAGGAACATATGTCTGAATCTAAAGAGATCATCAGAGAACGTAATGAAGTATAAAGAACCGGTCCTGGCATGTGTAGACTGGGGACCTACATACATCATCATGTATCATCCCAAGAGTACACTAACTCTTTCTCTGTTTCCAATAAATAGGGCTATGGTCATCTTATCTTTGTGACATGACTGGCGAGTTTCACAAGATGTAAATTCAAACTGATTTAAAAATACATCTATATGTAACTCTAGCCAGTCGGGTCGCATTGATCTGACCTAGTTTACAATACCTCAAGAAGGATTCGTTCATTTCTGAACTCTTCCTCTTGTGTGTGTTCCGTATACTAAGAACTGCAGTTTGATTTAGAACATCAATACTTTTAGATAACGTGCCTGAACCGATCAACTTTTGATATAGGAAATGTTCAAAACATTATCCAACAATACAAAATTTTATCATTTCTTTACCAATAAAGAGACTGATATAATTTTGTATATCAGGTTCGGTATCTAATAACATTCGTTCAGAATCAATGTATTTGTAATACAGGGTGACAGTGACCGACAGACTTGGCTGCAACACTTGCCCCGCTTTCTGCCTCATGAAACTTATCACCCGTTCTCAGTTCTCTACCTATCTGTAGCCCTATGTAACAGATTACATATATGGGATCCTGATCTGGTATCGCATACCCAGGACGTAGAGGATACAGAGAATCAGTTCTTTGTAACGAACACACCCGAAGATGATGCATCAGTATGCACTCTTTTCGTTTGGGCGGCACGGGAAATCTGGTATTCCCCAATTTCCTGCTCTGTCTTATAACAATTATAAGTTGGAGCGGGACCAACGTTCCCCAGCTCAGTATAACAAGCGGGTTCGGTCAATATTCCATTTTATTATCTTGATTAAGGCGTGATATGGTCGCTACCAGGAGAGAGAGAGAAGAAAACACTCTGCGTGCACTCTGTCAAGAATAGATTGGTTATTATTTTATCTAATCAGGATGGCTCCCACTGCTTTTTATCAAATCTTCCTTCAAACCCTAAAAGGAAAGACTAGCCGGGATTAATTACACACTACAAGTTCGCCAATCTTTCAGCCAGGCCAGTGTCGGTACTTTGAGGGAGGTCCCCCGTGCTTTCGCACGAACCTAATTAATGTAAACCTCGTTTTCCCAGAGGCGTAACCTCGTTAACACCTTTCTAGACACCTACTTGATCGGCTAATTGTAATGTATAAAACTCTCCCAGGAGTAACACTTACTCGCAGCGGGTATCGGGATCCAACTATCTCATAGAAGGTATGCAATCTCATTGCAAATCTCAACACTTGAAATTCCCGATAATATTTTGCCCCTAACGTGCTATGACCTTGACGAAAGCCAACAAACCATAGCCCGCTAGTCAAGTTCAACCCGTACATTTCTTGATCGAATTAAACCCACCCGCACGACCCTTGACGAAAGCCAACAAAGCCGCACGACTACCCTAATCCAATCGCATCGTATGCTAGCAGATAAGCAGCATATAGCTACCGCACACTGCACCTTGACGAAAGCCAACAAATGCAGCACGAATACTATATACAACTTATCTGAAATGACGGAAGGCTACGACAGGTTTTTCTGAAAACCTATTGCGTAATGAACTTGATATCGTTGTAGGATCGAATGATTTTGAAATGGAGTGCTTTTGAGGCTTTTCTAGTTTTGCTAAAGGAGTCACTCCCGGTGAAGGGATCGTCGGTCCTTTCCTCGTCGAATGAGGTGCGGGATATATCATATATATCACTGTGCAAAGCAAAAACCCTTAAAAGCAATCAAAAAACAAACCGAGTGTGTAGCATCTGCCAGTTATTGCTAAAGGAGTCACTCCCGGTGAAGGGATCTCGGTCCTTTCCTCATCGAATAAGGTGCAGGATATATCACATATACCGCTATGCAAAGCAAGAACTGTAGCTACCTGTTTTATTTTGAAATTCGATTCTACAACATCTTAGGTTTCTTTTATTTTCATTAATCACATTAATGAAGTCCCATCATTTATATACCTAAACATCACAGATAAATACGACGTACACTTATGCCATCCGCATTCGCCTCGATGTCCCCTCGTGCACCGTTAGGTTAGGTAACTAACGGCAGAGCAGGGCAGGGCTAGCGCGGGTGTAAAACATAAGTAACGTCTATATAATATATCATATATACTATATACTGTATCTATCAAAGAACATCACATGATCACATCACAGATAACGCAGCAGAAGAAACATATGAAATATTGGATATACTAGGACGTCCGTGTTTTCAATACGAGCCAGTATAAAACACGGATTCCACGGTCGCGATGAATAGCCAAACCCACACCCCTAGACCCCTCCGAGAGCGGCAAGCAACCCTACCAATTCTAGAGTTAGGAGACCCGGACTCGACTCCTCGAGTTGGTCTCCCACTGGACTCCTGAACCCGGTTACTTGTGCTCCCCTCCTTGGGTCTATCCTAGTGCGGAAAAGTAAATAATATACAAGAGGTGACTACTTCCGCAACCTGGAAGCGCCCCAATAAAAGAATATTACATACAAGTTTTTACATGAATGAAAATGAAAAACACTCATCTCACATAAAAAACCCCCGGCTATTCAATCACGACGATCCAATATAACATATCCAGCAACACATAACATCACATGTCATCAACGTAAGTAAATATGTCCATCCCAATTATCGTTGACATATAGCAACGAAACCGGCGATATCACATATTACACTTACGGTCACAGAAAAGAAAGTGTAAAACTACAACAATTGGAATCCGCAATCTGCATAGACATCGCATGCCTAATCAAATGAATACCTTAGACATCACATGCCTAACAATTATAAACCCCGCATTTCAGTCTCATTATCGAAAACACTTTTCAATATCTAGTCGAGCAATTCAACAGGATTCCCGACATCCTGATCGAATACTCGTCGCAAACTTCAGTAGGCGGCCACACCCCTGATACCGTCGACGAAGTGCACCAAGGCGGAACACCGCTACCGCGAGCACCCGGACGGATGCTTTCGGCGACGGGGTTCTCCTAAAGTCACTTGGTCGGGGCTATGGAGTGAGGCTGTCTATTAAGTTTATCCGGCGAGTATCCGCGTACACTACGTGATTGCGACGGACTTTTGATCACATCAAAATTCCATGGCAACCGATCAAGTGAGACTAAACTGCTATGTTTATAACATTCATTTAGTTATCTCATAACTAATTGTGAATTCCAATTGTTGTATCCCATTCCAGATAATTAGAAAATGTTAAACTTTCCGATTGAACATTCGAACACCCAAGTTTTCCCGATACAGATCAACATATGAAATAAGTCTAACAACATTCCGTTCGTACCTCAGTACCAACGGTCCAGCCGTAGAAGGGTCAAGCCAACGCCTCACATGTGGCACGCCGTACTGCCCCAAACCCGAAGGTTCAAAGGGCAGTTCAAGACGGTCACATAATCGAGTTAAGGTTTGTTGTCTTCTAGAGGGACCATTGCGTTACTTGCACTACTTAGAACGTCGTTAAACTACGGAAAAATCCAACACTTGGAAATTTCCCGACAGGGGAAAAATCGGGTATTTATATCCGGTCGAACTTTTTAACATATTCTAGGAATTATCCGGAAAGCCACATAGACAAAATCTGATACTCCGATCGAAACACCGAATCCCCAAAACAACTGCAGAAAATTCAACTCTTGAATAAAATTTAAAAACATCCAGAGAACTCAGCACTGAAAACAGTGAATTACTGTGCAAAAAGTTAGTGATGACGTCAGCAAAATGCTGCGGAACCGCCGCGTAAATGAGTATTATGCCGCGGATCCGCGCAACATTTTACTGTTCATGGAAAAATATTTCCACCGTAATTCTTAGAATTTCCTGCTGAGTTCTCCGCATATTTTTAATTTGGAAAAATCCACGTTTTCGGAAAAAGTACAGAGAGCAATTTTCCGGGTTAAGTTTTGGTTCGATCGGACTTCAAATTCCGTCTGGACTTCGCCTAAGGCTCTAGCTAGGCTCTGATACCACTGTAGGGTTCCTAAGCACTCTAGTGAGGTCTCCCAAGCCATCAACCATGGCAATTTCAAAAAATATGGTGCCTACAAACCCTAAACTACGGATCGTCGACTAGATGTCTAGGCGAAAAACTAACTAGTTAACACTTAACTAAAAGTTTATCGGAAATACAACCTTTGTAGATCCGGTGCTCCACCTCCACGGCTCCGAGATGAGGTGCTCTCCGCTGTCCAAATCAAATCCGGGCTCTAGCGTCGTCTTCGTCGGAGAATGGGCAAGCTAGGTCGTCGATGTCCATGCCGAAGATGATCTACGTCGAGGCATCGCTAGATCAAGCTCACAACTTCACCAAGTCATGAAACTTGTGAAGTAAACACACTCTACTACTTGGCAAGAGGTAGAGGATGAAGAAATAGGAAATGGGTAGACTTTAGTTTTGGATTTCTCACTCATTTCCATCACTTGCCATTGTTGAAGTGAAGGTTTTCTTCTTTTGTTGAAGGAAGAAGAAGAAGAAATGATATGATATCAATTATTAAAAAGAAAAGAATAAATCCATTCTTATCATAACATAACCCAAGTTAAGTGTAGAGAATTGACCAAGGTTAAAGAATGGTTAGGGTTAAGGAGATGAGACAAAAATGGTCACTTCATGAATGCTTCATGATGAAAACAAAACTAGCCACCATTTTTGACTCCTTTTTCCTTTTCTCATTTATCTTTTAAATAAAAATGAAAAGATAAATGAATGAATAAAAGAAAACCCTAATCATTTACTTAACCTAGGTTTAATTCATTACACTTAACAAAAAAGATATGTATCATCAAACATGATACAATCAAGTGCACAAAAATCATATCGCATATGCAATGCGCACACCCGAGTGAGAAAATCCATTCAAAGTGAACCGATACTAGTTAATGCAAAGTAATATATTAAATATATAATTATGCATTAAATCATTAAATCAACACTTGATTTAACGATCCGGTCATGACGCACATAACCGACTGGTATCATTAGTAACATCTTATCGAATCAACACTTGATCCGATAATCCGGCTATATCGCATATAACCGATCAATGTCACATCGCGAGAATCGAATACAGTATCACATACTCATATTATTCTCGGTCCCGCACATATCTCATATGCGCTCCTATTTCGTTTCGCTTGAGCCAGGAAACCTCTGTGTAGGACTCTAAAGACTCGTCAATACGCCGGCAGCAGGTGATGATCATATCAAACACCCACAAGCCGCAAGCGGTCTGCTAAACGTAACGGCCACCCGGGTATTGAGCGATCTGAAGATCGACGAGTAAGCCCGCTCACACTCCAGTGAATCCGACCAGTAACACTACCTACAGTCCGGTCTGATCGTCTGATGTGTCGCATATCTCGCCTAGGGGTGGTAAACGTCAGACCCCAATAGCTCAATAAGTCGTGTCGATATGAGGTCTATAACAATTCGAGAAAATACTGGTAACACTTACCAGTAAATCTTAGCAACCCTGGCCAGAGATTTCCTGTTATAGCCAATCGAACACAGCGCAACATCAACCCCCTATACCGGGAGAGACGAATCCCCTCCTATCGCTCATTGCCTCCATGTGACTCGGGACTGTACCCAAAAACCACCGTTTTACACGCCCTCTTGGACGTGGTAAGATGGAAATCAAAGCACAGTGGGAACCATACAAGACTCTATGACGATCTCGGGTCAACAGACTACTCTGTACCAGTGTCACCTGAGAACTGCCATCTGACGTGAGGTATAATACCATCTGGGAGTTCTCGGCGAGTCCGTCCAGTGTACCCAGTCTCTACTGAGCACCCGTATATCTCCTCTGATGTCAAACACCGATGGATATGGGATCATCCATCGCCCATCTGTATGGGTCGAGAAGGTACACGCTAGTCTACTCTGGTATATCGATGCCCCGTCTCGATACACCCACGACTAGGGACTTTGAAGGATGTACTTATGGACTACCATGTCCCCACTAGTATGATCCGCATCATAGTCCAGGTAGTCAAGCACACATCCTAAGGGCTTTACCAACATGTAACAGAGAGACAAACAGTATACACGTTAAGGTAAAGTTCAACCAGATAGCATACTATCATGTCGAGCAAGAAAGTCCTCCCTATATATGTCCTAGCATCCACTACAATATACATCCTATGTACAGTAATGGCCTCTAGGGCATACATATAACTAACAGAAGCATGCGAAGAAGCTTTCGTAGAACTCAAGTCAAAATTGACATCAGCGCCTATTCTCGTAATACCAGACCAATCTGGAGGTTTCAAAGTGCATTGCGATGCATCCGGTAAGGGATTAGGATGTGTTCTACATCAGCACGCTAAAGTTGTAGCTTAAGCATCAAGACAGATGAAAATTCATGAGCGCAACTATCCGACGCATGATTTGGAGTTGGCATTCATTATCTTTGCCCTTAAGATTTGGAGCCATTATCTTCTTGGAGAACGAGTGGACAGATACACAGACCACAAGAATCTGAAATATGTGTTTACTTAGAAAGAGTTGAATATGCGAAAGAGAAGATGGTTAGAACTCATGGCGGACATCGACATCAACCTACAATATCATCCAGGGAAGATGAATGTAGTACCTGATGCACTTAGTCGCCAACCACTATCAATGAATCTCACCGCACAGTGGAAGCTTCAACAAGATTTGCATCAGATGGAGATAGAAGTGGTCTTGCCAGGTAACTCTTCAAGTTTGATGAACTTACAAGTTCAGTCTACAATCGTCAATTAGATCAAAGCACAAGTGATGCCAAGTTGCAAAAGATCAGAGAACAAGTAGAAAGTGGACTTAGAGCAGACTTAATCATCCATGAAGACGGATCTTTGAGATACGACAGTAAATTGTGTGTACCACAAGGTCCTATTTGGGAAGAATTGATGAAAGAAGCTCATATCTCTCCCTATTCAGTACAACCTGGTGGTACAAAGATTTACAAAGATCTACGGCAAAATTACTGGTGGCATGGAATGAAGCGTGAAGTAGCCAGAAGCGTCACTAAATGTTTGGTTTGTCAGCAAGTGAAAGCTGAACATCACAGGACTGCTGGTTTACTTCAACCATTATTTATTCCAGAATGGAAGTGGCAACACATCACCATGGACTTCGTGACTGCTCTTCCTTGAAGCACGTAAGGTAACGATGCGGTATAGGTTATTGTGGATTGACTCACAAAGTCGGCTCACTTTATTCCCTTTCGAGTTGGCCAATCTACCGATATATTAGCAAAAAAGTACATTGAGGAGATCGTGAGATTACATGGAATACCAGTTTGCATTGTCTCCGATCGTGATACCAGATTCTGATCGCAATTTTGGCAGAGTCTGCAAGCTAGCTTGGGAACAAGACTGAACTTTAGCACAACTTACCATCCACAAACAGATGGACAGTCTGAGTGAACGATTCAGATGCTTGAAGATATGCTAAGAGCTTGTATGTTAGACTTCAGAAGATCATGGGAAGATCACCTACATCTTGTGGAGTTTTCATACAACAATAGCTACCAAGAAAGTATTGGAATAGCACCCTTTGCAGCTTTATATGGAAAGAAGTGTCGTTCACCATTATGTTGGGACGACATCGAAGATAGAGAACTCCTTGGACCTGAGATGATAGTAGCAACGGTCGATATAGTTCGCACTATCACGGAAAGAATGCACATAGAGCAAGACCGACAGAAGCACAGGGCTGATGCAAAGCGTCGTCACTTGGAGTTCCAACCGGGAGATCATATCATTCTAAAGATTTCTCAAAACCGTGGAGCGGTTCACTTTGGAAGGCAGGGTAAGCTAAGTCTGAGGTACATTAGACCATTCGACATACTAGAACGAGTCAGAGAATTGGCTTATTGCTTGGCATTTCCACCCTCATTGGAAGGAGTGCACAATATGTTCCACATATCCCAACTCAGAAGGCATGTAAGTGACCCCAGTCACATTCTTGATCACTCCGAGCTTACTGTACAGACGGATCTATCTTGTGAGCAAAAACTCGTTGAAATCACGGACAGAAAAGTGAAGTCACTTCGGAACAAGGAAGTAAATTTGGTTCGAGTGATGTGGAGAAAAGACACACCAGGAGAATCAACGTAAGAAAGAGAAGACGACATACGTACAAGATACCCTCACTTGTTTGTAAATTAGTCCTTCAAATAATTATAAATTTCGATGACGAAATTTTTGTGAGGGTAGAATGTAACGACTCCGTTTTAATATACAGAAAATTTGTTTAAAAGTTAATGTACAAACGGATTATTTGCAATCCTGTGTATGCTATAAATATTTAAATTGCTTTTGAACAACAAGAAAGCACTTATAATTCATTGGTAAAGCCTTGCACTGCTGTGACATAACCCCTATGTTCGAATCCCGTCCACCACATATTATTTTTACTGATTTTTCTTTTAAACTTTTTGGAAGCCCAAAACTTTACACGTGCAATACACATAAAAATGAAAAGTCGGATTAAATAAACATGTGGAATTTGTTATTTATACAGCTATGGACACGTGTCTTCAATCCAAACCTCACCCCTACTCTATGGACCGGTGAGATCTCCTTAGGGGCCGGGGCCGCCGGTCCCACCCGTCCCAAATGCCTCCATCTCTTTACCCTAGACTCCTTGGCCTACCTCATTACTCCAATTCTGTTTGATTTTTCAGCACATTAACAAAGAGTGTTAATTTAACTCTTTAATCCAAGTTTTAATACATTTTTAATTCCATTCTTCATTACCCTAAACCCTTATTTCTCTTATAAATACAACCCTACACCCTATCCCTCCTCATTCAGAAATCCATTGCCAAAACTCTCTAAATTTTCAAAGTCCAAAAGTTGTACAAGTGGAGTTAGCCAAGGTCAAAGTTCCAGCGATGATTCAGGACAAATCCGGCGACGATGTGACTCCACGACACCTTCAAAAGTTTCCTCTACCTCCCCTCTCTTCTCCAAATCAGTAAGTCCTCTCTTTCCTCCTCTTATTCTAATCTAAAACACTCTCATTTCAAAAATCGTCGGAAGTGGAGTTACTCCGATTTCCGATTCTCTTTTCTTTAAAAACCCAAATTTTCTTAATAACAAACCTACCAATTCTTCATATATTGTTTAACAATCATAACCAAACATTTTAGAACAAATTTCATCTCAAAATAACATGTTATGCAACTTTTATCACATTTTTATGATTAAATACCACAAACTTTACATTCTACATATTTCATCATATTCCTTTATGTTATCTTTAGAAAACTAATGAGGTAATGATCTACTTCATCACAACACTCAATCTTGACATAGCACGATGGCTTTTGGAACATTAGTTTGTGGGATAATTACAAATTTACAAAAAAATACCCTAAACTATTAAAAACCGTATTCTTTAAATTTTCTTATTTAAAGTCCATATGATTAAGTCCTTATAACCCATTTTGGGGAATCCGATTTGGTTGGTGTGGATTATCTCATAACCATCGGAATAGTAGGGAGAGATGCAGACCTCCTCACGGAGCATACGATCTCGATGGAATTTGTATTACAATTTTAAGAAAAAATGTGATTTCTATTTAATAATTAAATTCTATTATATATATATATATATATATATATATATATATATATTATCAAAATATCTACTTTAAATATATTATATATATTCCATTTTTTTAAATCAGATGAGTCACAAAAGATCATGAAATCAAATTACAAGAAAATACCATATACTATTCAATTTAGGTTTATATCCGCTAGAATATTTCATTTTATAAAAATTACAACTATAAAAACCTATTGACGATAAATAAATACTTAAGGTTTATTTTAAAAATACATCAAAACTATTTTTCATAAAACCCCCTCAAGTTATATTAATTTACAATAAGGACCCTAGTAAATATAGGTTTAAGTGGGACCAGTTCTCTTGAGCCTCAGGGAGCCGGAGAATATGGGTGCTTTCCTATCTAAGCTAAAAAAACCTAAAAACGGTATTATCAATAAGGTAATTGTCTTGAAAAAAGACACAAATCCTGTCGTCCATGTGCAGTAGTTACCGATAACTCTAAAACTAATTCAGGACTTCAATTCTGTTTAAGTGTCTGACTCAGGCAGAGTCTCATTCTAATCTGAAATCAATCAACCTATCTTTGAATAGGATTCAAGTATAACTCCAATTCAACATGAATCCATTTATACCAGAATTCAATCTATATCAACATGATTTGACCGAACCATGGATATACATTTGACTGGTCTACATGACTATACGTCTATATCATATCCATTTACATGAACTACTGATATCGTTGTTTTGGCAAGTCGTACATCTATTAAAAAACAATATATATATATATATATATATATATATATATATATATATCTCAATACATAATACATTACAGGGTTTTAAAGGGGTAGACTGGTACGGAATGTGTTAGAAGTGGCACGAGACGGTCACTTTAATACACCTAACCTGAATATCCATTGCTGTTGTTCCGTGGCTTAACGGTTCCTTGTGCTCCGTATACCTTAGTCCACGGAATAGTTAGACTCCTCTCGTATACACTGGCATATTCTGTACCAAGCTACAAACAGCTGCGTTAACATAACAAACTCACAATACACCAGTTATATTCTCATATCTGTCTATTCTATTCCTACTTTTCTTTGGGACTTACCGAGTGATTGTTCGCTAACGACATTCCTTCTCTCTTCTTTCATTGGAATATTGTCAGGTGGATCCGACTCACTGGAGATAGAGCCTAATTCAGAGGACTTGGATCAGTTCAGCGAGGACCCTGAGCTCTAAACTCTTGTATATACTTTACCTTCATGTTCATGTCATTGTTTAGGCATTGCTTTCCTCATTGTATTTACTTTTCAGTTGTATTGTAAAGAAATGTTTAATAAATAAACGTCGATGTTCATTTACATTTCATGTCTTCTTGTATATATTTACATTATATTGCTTAGTTACGCTTAGCGAGTTTACCTCTGTACGTAGCGGGCCAGTCACGTCTCCTTACTCGTACACTTGGAAGCGGGGTGTGACACAAAGCAAGCTCGATCCTTTCTTCAAGTGGAGCCAAGAGGGGTTCTAGGGACTACTACTTGGAGCTTTAGAAATGAAGGACTTGGTCTACAAAGGTTGTAACCTTCTTCACTTAGTATAGAACTTGCTTTCATGCTTAGAAAACCATAATTCTCTTGTTAGATTCTATATTAGTGTAGCTTATCACCCCAAATTTTTTAAAATTGCATACTTGATGCTGTTATTAACCTAGTGGTGGTGCTAGGACACACTTTCATATATAAACTCGCTCTCCCAGTAAATAGTGACGCCATATCTTGAGTGTGAAGATGACGGCTGCCAATTCCAGATTATGTGTGGGATAGTTGCACTCATGAACCTTTAACTATCTTAATGCGAAAGCCACAACTTTTCCATGCTGGTGTAGAACACATCGTAATCCTTTACCGAACGCATCACAATGTACATCGAATCCACCAGATTAATTTGGTATTACAAGAATATGTATAGAGGTTAACCTCGACTTGAGTTGTACAAAAACCTTCTAACATGCTTCTGACCACACGAATGCTTCGTCTTTACGTGTGAGCTTGGTCAGGGGTGCTGCGATCTTTGAGAATACTTCGATGAAGTATCGGTAGTATCATGCTAAGCCCATGAAACTTCTTATATCTTTCATCGTCTTTGGTGTCGTCCATTCGCTGATAGCTGACATCTTAGCTGGATCCATCGAGGTTCTTTCACATGAAATAATATGTCCGAGAAATCCGACTTGATCTAGCCAAAACTCACACTTGCTGTACTTGGCATAGAGCCGGTGTTGTCATAATGTCTCCAGGACAATGCATTAGTGCCCGGCGTGTTCTTTCCGATTCTTTGAATACACCAAGATGTCGTCGATGAAGATAACAACAAACCTGTCTAAGTACTCTCGAAAAACTTGGTTCATCAGGTTCATAAAGATGGCAGGTGCATTGATCACTCAAAATGGCATTATGTGATATTCATAATAGCCATAATGAGTCCTAAACGCCGTCTTCGGAATGTCGGACACTTTGACTTCGCCTAATGATATCCTGAACGAAGATCTAGTTTAGAAAAGACACAAGATCCACTTAATTGATCGAAAAGGTTATCGATGTGCGGTAGTGGATACTTGTTCTTATTTGTTACTTCGTCCAAAGCTCGATAATCCATATATATCCTGTAGGAACCTTCCTTCTTCTACACTAGTAAGACCAGAGATCCCCAACATGAAGTACTGGGTCGGATCCAACCTTTTTTCAGTAGTTCGTCCAACTAAATACGGATCACCTTCAATCCCTCCGGACTTAATCGGTATAGAGCTTTGATTACAGTTTGTGCACCAAGTTGTAAATCAATACTAAATTCAAGAGCTCGATCGGGAGGCAAACCTGATATGTCTTCAGGGAACACATCCTCGAACTCTCGAACTAGCTCAGGTTTTTCTTCTTCAGCTGGTAGAGGGGACATTTCTGCATTTTTTGGTTTAGCATGGTAGCTTCCTGGCTCCAAGGTTCTGTCTCCACTTTTGAAATAGAAGACTGGGTGATCTGGTATCTCAAATACAACCCTCCTTTGATGGTAGTCAATGGTAGCATAAAATAGTCCCAGCCAATCCATTCCCAACACAACATCAAAATTTGGTATGTCTAGTACTTTGAAATTTGCGTAGAATTCTCGACCGCAAACTACAACTGGGCACTGATCATATCCTAAGGTTGCCTTCAAGAATCCATTCCGGAAACTGATATTCTAGCTTGAAATGAGTGGCTTCACGGAAATCGCATGCGTTCTCATGAAGCAGTGTGAAACTCCAGTGTCGAAAAGTGCGAGTGCAGGAAGGATGGCTAATAGTATAGTACCTAAGTGGTGTGAGGTTGTGTTTAGATATATGAAAAGTATAACAATGCATAAGAATTGAAAGGTTGAATGGATGAGAGAATTTACCGGTGATGACTTGTCTTGTGGTTTCGGCCTCCTCAACTATCATTGTAGAAGCCTATCGTCTCGGTACATTCCTCCTTGCCAGAGGCACATTTCTCTATCTTTGAGGCATGTTTCTCTGTGCCTGATGGAATTGACGCTGAGACCGTGCAGGTGATCCACATGGATTTGGTGCAAGAATAGCTAGGCGGGATGCAGGTGCCTAAATGGCTGGCCTCTGCAGAGGTGTAATTGCGGGTAAGGGTGATGGTGCTGTATTAATACAATATGTGCATGCTCCTATAGCGTGAGTAGATGTGCTACAAATCATACACAGGCCATTTGCACGCCTGCAGTCCTTTGCCAAGTGTCCTGTTCTCTTATAGTAAAAACAGGAATCTGGACTGAACCGGTTAAACGATCCTCCTGGCCTCTTGGGTGCAAAAGTCGGCCTAGAAGAGGCTCCTTCCGTCATTTGGGTATCAAGGCGTTTGATTCCGGCTGCTTGAGACTTACCCTTCTTCTTGACCAAAGCTTCATAATAGCCTGCTGCCTTCAGTGCGAGTTCATGAGTTGGATAGTCGCCTGTGGCTAAAGCTGCCTGAATCTCCGGGTCTAAGCCTTGTTGGAATCGTCTAGCCCGAATCTTATTGGTCGGGATCAAGTATGCCGCGAACCTGATAAGATATTGATGTCAGGGTAGTGATGTGTTTTACGAAACATAATTTGATACAAATTCTTTACCTGCTAAAAATGACGAATTCAGCATCATATTCATCCACAGATTTTACCTATTTAGAGCCTTGTTGTAGGTGGATGAACTGTTGTTCCATCTCAAAACGAGCAGTCTCGGGGAAAAATTTCGCATCGAACAAATCTCGGAATGTTTTCCATTCTATTGGTTTTGTGAGACGGCATTCATCAGCGTTCCACCAAACTTTTGCATTGTCGGCGAGCTGAAGCT
Organism: Agapanthus africanus; assembly: GCA_030015575.1. Lineage (NCBI taxonomy): Eukaryota > Viridiplantae > Streptophyta > Magnoliopsida > Asparagales > Amaryllidaceae > Agapanthus > Agapanthus africanus. Next base: position 197,611,799 of record JASDDO010000028.1, on the reverse strand, counting down.
TGGCCACACGAACCCAAGCTATGTCTGGTACCTGCACTGTTGCAAAGTCGTCCTTGATTGTTTGGGCCTATTTTTCAGCCTCAAGAGGACTCTCTTTCTCTGAAAATTTCCTTGGATGCAACGCACGGAATTGCTTCACTCCAGGTGCTTCGGCTTCTGGACGGATCATGAGAATAGCAGTCTGCTGTTGTTGGCCCTCCAGAAGACTTTTGATGGCTTCTAAAAGCATCGTCTGTTCATTAATTAGAGCAGCAACGGTAAGGGGAGGTGGTAAAGTAGGTGGTGGTATGATTCCATTGACGTTGGTACTGCTGTTGTTGAGAGAATCCATCACTTTGATGGAAAAGAAAAGGTTATGAAAGATTCAAGAAATTTGAAATGCAAGAAATGTATAGTTCCTGATTTTTATAATTCTTATGATATATTGCTTAAGACTTCATGCAAAACTGACCTGCATGGGCCGTCAACAAAACCTATCACGCTCCGCTTCCCAGTAGACGGAAAATAGTGACATGGCAAGCCCGCAACGTATTTACTAAGAAAATACGTTAAGCATAATTAAGAAATATAACAGTGTGCAAGAATAACAAAAGTAATAAAATGAAACAACAACTTTATTTACATTCAACTTTACATGCAACTGTCTGGAATAAAAAGATACAATGATAAAAACAAAAGCCTAAACAATGGCATACTGAAAGTAAGTACAGGCAGGAGCTAGCAGTCAGGCTGAGCGGCAAACTGGTCTAAGTCCTCCAGGCTCGGCTCTATCTCCTCAGAGTTCGGTCCTCCTGACGAACATTTCAAAGAAACAAAAAGGGAAGAATTTCGTCAGCGAACTAGCGCTCGGTAAGTCCCCAAAAGAAGTAATAGAAGATGATTGAATGGTATATAATATGAATAGAATCAAGTAAAAGTATACACATAGGGTTGTATTTGAGAGTATCTAAACATGTTCACTTACAGGTATAACATAGTTATTATAACGTAGTTGTTTGTAATTTGATAAAGAAGGTATTCATGTATACGAAAGGAGTCCATCTTACCCCGTGGACTATGGTAACATGTAGTACAAGGCCTCGTCATAACCCACGGGACAACAGCACGTGAATTCACGTAGGTGTCTTTTAAATTGACCTCTCGATATACGTTCCATACCAATCTACCCCTTTATCCCCAAGTATTGTATTGTATAAATTAATATTACAGGTCTTGGCCAAACCCATGGATATAAAATATACAGGTTCATGTTCCAGATATAATCATGTGTTTAGGTATTCATGTCAAGTTCATGTCAAGTTATAACCATGGTTCGGTCAAGTCGAGTCAAGTATACAAGTTTGAGTTTGATGTTTGAATTTGAGTATTCAGGTTCATGATCGAGTATTTAGGTTCATGTTTGATTTTGGATTCTAGTTTGAGTTTGGATTCAGATTGAATTCAGAAACTTGTGAACGGATTTAGCTCTTAAAATTCTTAGGTTCGGGAGTAATCGGAAACTGCTGCACATGGATGGCAGGATTTGTGTCTTTTCCCAAGACAATTGCCATTGAAAACTCCGTTAAGTTGTCTAACCTGAACAGGAAAACACTCACTTTCTCCGGCTTCCCGGGGCTCAAGAGAAATGATACCGTTTAAACCTATATTAATCTATAGTCTTTAAAATATTTTTTTGCATATCTCGAGTGGGTTTCATGAAAAATACTTTAATATAATTTAAAATTAAACATCGAGGGTGATTTATAATATTTAGGATTTTCATGAACATGTATTTTAATTTGTCGTGGTGTTTTGGTGATAATCTAGCTTTTTGAAAGTTTATGTTACTTTTATGAAAACTAGCTCTTTTGGAAACTTGATGGTATTTTATTAAAATTCTACTCTTTTATTTTAAAATACAATTTCATAATATGTTTTTATTGAAAATACGAATTCATAGTTTATATAATTTTCCAAAATTTAATATTTATTTAGAAAAGTTGTATTTCTTAAAAACCGTATTTTTTATTTTCTTTCGAGACCGAATACTCCAAGAGAAGTTCTGCATCTCGCTCTACTGTTCTCAAGGATGTGCGATAATCTTTACCATCCATTAGCGGGCCTCCTAACGAGAGTTGTAGAGGCGTAATTTCCAACGAGTTAAAATATCGATTTAAAAGAAACCCTTTTTGAAAAAGTGTGGTATTTTAATGAAAATTTATTCTTTGAATTACCCATATATTTAGAATACCGTGCTATGAAACCATAGTGTGCATGAGGGGTAGGTCATTACCCCGTGAAAGATCTAAACGTATATACTTTAGTTATCGAAAAAGTTTATACTAAAGTTCATGGTATTTTACTGAAAAGTTCATTATATGATTGTTTCACATGAAAATTTTGGTTAAACTCAAAACTAAATGATTGTAAACAAATTTACAAGTAGTGTGAGGAAGTTAGTTTGACATATTTTGCTTTAAAGAGGGGATTACAAAGGTTAAAACCACACATATCGGAGTTAACTCCACTTTACCGATATGTTTTTAGAAGATGGTTTGAGATGAAAGAAGAAGAGAGAAGAGGAGACTTACGGCTTTATAACTTCGAGAAAGGAGTAAGGAAAAGAGAGGGGGCTCCATGGCATCGCGGTAGCTCCAGAAACGACTTCGATCTTCGACGAAACGAGCTTGGTTACTAACTCCACTTGACTCCACTTACACTTAGGAACTTTTGGGGATAATTTTGATAGAAATTTTTGGATTAGAGGGGAGCTAGGGCATGGGGTGGTATTTACAGTGAAGAATTAGGGTTTGGAAATTAAAATTTTGGATTAAAAGAATTAAAATGGTGTTAAATGATGAATTTAAAAGCTGCTGTTTAATTTCAGGGAAATCAAACAGTGCAGGGGAGTTGAGGGGAGTTGAAGGGGTGGTGTGCAAAGCACGGAGGGGATTGGGCACATCGGGACCGGCAGCGGCGGCCAAAAGAGGGGAATGGGTGGTCGGATCTTGAGGTCTTGCCTCGAGATTCATGCAAGGTGTCAAGTTTGGTATTTACTCCTCTTTGCGCTTGTTTGATTTTTCTGAAACTTTTCGTTTCTCCGTGAATTGCACTAGCAACTCTTGGGTTTCCGAAAAATTAAAAAGAAAAATCTAAAATATAATTATGTCTGATGGGATTCGAACACACGGGCTATATCGCAGCAGTGCAGAGGCTTTACCAGTGAGCTACAAGTTATTTCTTTCTTTTATTGAACAAAACTAACTTATAACTTTACAACAGGCTGAAATACCCCTTTCTATATATTTAAACAAATAATTCTGTACAGGGGTTTCAGAGTCGTTACATGCGGTAGATTAGCATCATATTCGATTGAATCTAAAACACTTTCATATCAATCCTCTCACGGGTTGACCATAAGCAAGTCGGCGGTACTAGTTGTACATAACTGCTATCCTGGTATTGATCAAAAGAATGGTCTATAAGCAAGATTATTCATACCCAACAGAACCTATTAGTGAAAATCACCGTACAGTCTAGTCTCTTCATCAGAGAGTGTTGCATATCGGGCCTGGGGGTGGTTACTGTCAGACCCCAAATAACCCAATAAGTCGTGCCGATGTCAAACTCATAACCACCTAAGATACAACTGATAACACTTATCAGTTTATCTCAACCGCCCTGGTCAGGAACTTATGGTTATAATCAATCATGCACAACGCAACATCAACTCCCTATATCGGGAGAGAAGAATCCCATAGATCGCTTACTACCTCTATGTGCTTTGGGATTGTACCCAACTAAAACCTGTATGCACGGCTTTTTAAATCCGTGGTTGGGTAGTGATCAAAGTACAGTGGGAACACACAAAAAACTTTATGACGATCTTAGGTCAAAAGATTATCATGTACTCATATCTGTCACGCCCCGCTTCCCATTCTACGGCGAAGGGGACGCGACGAGGTCCGCTACGTATTTAGTCTGAAGTAAATACGCTAAGCATATGTAAGCAATATAAAAGTAAATACACAAGAGACAAGATATAATAAAAACAGCAACTTTTATTTATTAACATTCTTTGTACAATGCATGAAAAGGAAATATAACTGAAATAAAAAGATGCCTAAACAGTGGCATAAAAGAAAATGAAAAGTACAGAATGGAAAAGTGTACAATGAAACTAAAGTGCTGGATCTTCGGCAAACTGCTCCAAGTCTTCTGTAGCTGGCTCGATCTCTGCCGGGTTCAAATCACCTGACGACATTCAAAGAACAAAGAAATAGAATGTCGTCAGCGAACAGGTCACTCGGTAAGTCCCAAAGATAAGGGAGAAATAGACAGAAAGTAAGAGAGAGAGAGTAGCTTTTAATGTTGTATTATAATATTGTAATTTTGTATTAACGATGTTGTTTGTAGCCTGGTAAAGAAGATGCCAGTGTATACGAGGGGAGTCCCATTTACACCGAGGACCTTTGTAACCTGTAGTACGAGGCTCCGTCGATAATACCATGGAAAAACGGCATGGATGTAATTACGTCTTAAGTGACCACCTCGTGCCACCTTTAACATATTCCGTACCAGTCTACCCCTTAAACCCCGCAGTGTTTTGATTGTATTGTTTGTCTTGTAAATTGTATTGATTGTATAATTGATTGACTGACCAAAAACCATGATATCGGTAAGCGGTTGTAACCATAGGGTCATGTAAATGGAATAACTAAGAATCATGTAAAAGGAATATGTATATCCATGGTTCGGTTCAGTCAAGTTGTATAGATTGATAATTGAATTCATGGATTCATGTGTTCATATTGAATTGGAATATTGTAGATTGTAGATTGACTTGAATCATATTCAAGTCAGATTAATCAGACTCAAACCCGAGTCAGACAGTTAGAAGTGTAAATCGAAGTCATATAATTGCTAGGGTCCTTAGGGTAATTTATAAAACTTGAGGGGCTTTTATGTAAAAATACTTTTATATACTTTTCAAAATACACCTCAAGTATTCATTATTCGTCTTTAGAGTTGTAATGAAAGTGGATTTTATATTATACCATTTCTAGTGAAAATATCCTAGTTTTATAAATAAAGGTATTTATCTGTAATATTGATTTATTTGAAGTTCATGGTATTTTAGTGTAAAATTTATTCTTGTGATTTTTTAGAAAAATATGGAATATTTATATTTAAATGATAAATATACATATAATTATACAAAGTAGTTTTAATAAATATTTTATATTCTAAAAATCTCATTTTCTTAAGATGTCGTATTTTAAACCTTTCGAGACCGAATGCTATTTGCGGAGGTCTGAATCTCGCACTACTAAGCCCGAGGATGTGCGATAATCCGCACCATCCCGAACGGGTTCCCCAAAAATGGGTTTAGCGGCGCTTTGCAAAGATTGTAAAATACTAAATCCTTTAGAAAACGGTTTTATAAAGTAAAAGGTATTTATTTGTAAAAATGTCAATTTTCCGTATTTTATATTCTAGGGTTTCCTAAGTAAACTAGGCTATTTCTAAATGGTCTAAACGACAAGTTGTTAGATGTCTCAAATCGCCTCTTCACCGCCAATTGTGGCCAGATAAGTACAAGTGAGGAAAGGAGGGATCCGCTCACGAATCACCGTGAGTCAGGCCTTTTAAAGTTACCTTTCTCACTTGCCTAACCTAGACACCACAAAACCAGGTTTAGATAAACGACCGATATCCACAACTTATCGTATTTTCCTAATAAGAGGTATTTATTTACAAGTATATCAGAACCAAATCTTTTAGAGATAGTTTTATTAAGTATATGGTATTTAAATGTAAATTCTAGTTTTCTCATATTCTAAGCTTTCAATGGTATCGTATTAGATTGTATGTAAGTGTGTGAGGAGATATGTCGTTACCCCGTGATCTACTATAAATGTATAGCAAGTTTGATGGTGTTAAATGAAAGAGTGAAACATTGTGGTATTTAAGCGAAAAATACGGTAAATTGAGAAAGCTATCATTTCATGTAGTGAAACTTGTTCAGACTCTTTGATTAGTGTTTAGTAGTCAACATAAGGATGTTTAATTATGATTGTATTAGGAGATGTAAAATTTATAGAAAACCGAATCAGAAATCGGATTTGTTCCGATTCCGTCGAGTTTGTAATTTCGTATTTTCTTGAATAGAGAAGAGAGAGATAGAAAGGGACTTACGGTTTTGATTAACCAAGGGAGTGAGGGGGAACTGAAGGGTTTCCCGATGCGTTGCGTCGTCGCCGGTAGTTCCTAAAAACGTCGCAGGAATTTCCACCGGAATTTCGTCGGAGCTTCATCGTGAGCTTGTTTTCAAAGTACACAACTCTTGGAAAATTATGAGAGAGTGAGTTTAGGATTTTGGGATGAGAGGGTAGAGAGGAGGGGGTGTATTTATAGGGTAAGATAGGGGTAGGGTAGGTGAAGGGTTTTTGATAAAAAAATTGTAAAAAGTGTGAAAAAATCATTAAAAATGGTTTAAATGGGGTATAAATCATTCTCTGGAACCGATCTATTAAATTAGTGTGTGCAGAGGGTTATAGAAGACCAAAAGACACAACTTCACTGTTGGGGACTCGGCCGTCAGGCCGAGTCCGGCCTGCGGCGCCGGCCCGAGTCGGCCAGTCCGCCGGCCGACTCGGCCGAGTCGGGCCGAGTCAGATGGTCGGTGGGTGGGGGGTCGTCAGGTGAAGGCTCTAGTATATTTACTTTTTCAGGTGAAATTCAAGTTTTGGAAGTTATGGCGTGTGGACTGTTGGGCTTCCAAAGAATTTAAAACAAAAACAATATAAAAATAATGTGTGGCAGGGGATTTGAACTCTGGTGGCTTGGTTTAGTAGTGCAAGGTATTACCAATGAGCTTCAAGCTTCTTCTTGTAATTAAATTGCTAATTAATTACTTAAGTCTTCTGCTCAGGCAATAAATACCCCTTTATGAATTTTTGAAAAAATATTTTGAAAATTTTGTATCGGAAATTTGGGGTTGTTACATTCTACCCTCCTTATAAAAATTTCGTCCTCGAAATTTGTAAAAGGAAAGTGTAACAGATTCAAGGAAAATTTGGTGAGAGTGTGTGAAGAATGACAAAATGATGCAAGGGTGTGAAAAAGGTTGAAGAGAATTACCAGGGTTATCCTGACGAACCGTATCAGCTTCTACGGCTGCCAAATTATAAGTCTGTGGTCTCGGCACGTTCCTCCTAGCTGGAGACATATTCCCCTGTACTCGACGTATGTTTCTCAGTGCTTGATGGAATTGGCGATTTGGCTGAGCAGGGAATCCACGTGGAAGTGGTGCTGGGAGTGCAGGACGAGTTGCAGGAGCCTGGATAGCTGGCTGCTGAGGGTAGTTGACGGGTGTGTGTGCTGGGTTGCGTCTATAAGGACAGTTTCCAATTCTGTGATTGGACGCGCCACAAACCAACCATAGGCCTTTTGCGCACCTACAGTCCTTCCACAAGTGTCATTCTCTCTTGCAATAAAAGCAAAAATCGGGTCTTGGCCGATCCTTGACTTCTTCCAGTCTTCTGAGTTCAACAGCTGGCCTTGAAGAGGCCCCTCCTGCTATTTGAGTGGCAGGGCATTTCACTCCCGCAGATTGAGGTCTGCCCCTTGCTTTTATCGCTGATTCATAACGGCGAGCAGCTTCTAGAGCATCCTCGTGAGTTGAAAATTTTCCTGTGGCTAGTGCAGCCTAGATTTCCGTGTCCAAACCTTATTGAAATCGACGGGCTCTGATCTCATCCGTCGGTATCAGGTGTGCCGCAAATCTGTTACGGTCTTGTGTTAGTTGTGTAGTATGTGATATAAAAAATTGAACTATTGTGACATATCTTATCGGCTTAGCATGGTGAATCCAGCGTCATATTCATCCACTGACTTGTCCCACATTGAACCTTGTTGTAGATGAATGAACTGCTGCTCCATGGCAAACCTGGCAGTCACAGGGAAGAACTTTGCGTCGAACTTCTCGCGAAAAGTCTTCCATTCAATAGGCTGTACAAGACGGGTTTCTTCCGCCTTCCACCAGTTCCTTGCATTGTCCGTGAGTTGCAGCTTTGCAATTCGGACCCAAGCTATTTCTAGCACTTGTGCTGCTGCCAGATCATCCTCGATACTTTGAGCCCATTCCTCAGCTTCCAGTGGACTTCCTTTTCCTGATAACTGTTTGGGATGTAAAGCTCTGAATTGCTTCACCCCAGGTGCTTCAACCTCGGGACGGTTCAAGAGCTGCTGTTGTCCCTCTAGGAGGCTGCGGATTGCCTCAAGCAGAACCGTTTACTCATTGAGTGGAGAAGGAATGGCAGGTGTGAGTGGTAGTGGTGGAGGTGTGTTGTTGACATTGGTGCTGGTGTTGTTTGGTGAATCCATAACCTTGAACGAAAAATTTAGGTTAGGACAGATTCAAAGTATATGATTCAAAGAATAAGAAGTGATGGGATTCAGGGAATATGATTGTAAAGAATGTTTTAGTTGCTGGTTCTTGTGTTATATTGCTTAGTTTGTTCACGCAGAAAAGAACTGCATGATAGGGTTTCATACAGCTCTGACCTGTATGGGCCACCAACAAAACCTGTCACGCCCTGCTTCCCATTCTACGGCGAAGGGGACACGACGAGGTCCGCTACGTATTTACTCTGAAGTAAATACGCTAAGCGTATCTAAGCAATATAAAAGTAAATACACAAGAGACAAGATATAATAAAAACAGCAACTTTTATTTATTAACATTCTTTGTACAATGCATGAAAAGGAAATATAACTGAAATAAAAAGATGCCTAAACAGTGGCATAACAGGAAATGAAAAGTATAGAATGGAAAAGTGTATAATGAAACTAAAGTGCTGGATCTTCGGTGAACTGCTCCAAGTCTGCCGGGTCCAAATCACCTCACGACATTCAAAGAAGAAAGAAATAGAATGTCGTCAGCGAACAGGTCGCTTGGCAAGTCCCAAAGATAAGAGAGAAATAGACAGAGAGTAAGAGAGAGAGAGAGTAGCTTTTAATGTTTTATTATAATATTGTAATGTTGTATTAACGCTGTTGTTTGTAGCCTGGTACAGAAGTTGCCAGTGTATACGAGGGGAGTCCCACTTACACCGGGGACCTTGATAACCTGTAGTACAAGACTCCGTCGATAATACCACGGAACAATGGCATGGATGTAATTACGTCTTAAGTGACCATCTCGTGCCACCTTTAACATATTCCGTACCAGTCTACCCCTTAAACCCAGCAGTGTTTTGATTGTATTGTTTGTTTTGTAAATTGTATTGATTGTATAATTGATTGACTGACCAAAAACCATGATATCAGTAAGCGATTGTAACCATAGGGTCATGTAAATGGAATAACTGAGAATCATGTAAAAGGAATATGTATATCCATGGTTCGGTTCAGTCAAGTTGTATAGATTGATAATTGAATTCATGGATTCATGTGTTCATATTGAATTGGAATATTGTAGATTGTACATTGACTTGAATCATATTCAAGTCAGATTAATTAGACTCAAATCCGAGTCAGACAGTTAGAAGTGTAAATCGAAGTCCTATAATTGCTAGGGTCCTTAGGGTAATTTATAAAACTTGAGGGGTTTTTATGTAAAAATACTTTTATATACTTTTCAAAATACACCTGAAGTATTCATTATTCGTCTTTAGAGTTGTAATGAAAGTGGATTTTATATTGTGCCATTTCTAGTGAAAATATCCTAGTTTTATAAATAAAGGTATTTATCTGTAATATTGATTTATTTGAAGTTCATAGTATTTTAGTGTAAAATTTATTCTTGTGATTTTTTAGAAAAAGGTGGAATATTTATATTTAAATGATAAATATACATATAATTATACAAAAGTAGTTTTAATAAATATTTTATATTCTAAAAATCTCATTTTCTTAATATGTCGTATTTTAAACCTTTCGAGACCGAATACTCCTTGCGGAGGTCTGAATCTCGCACTACTAAACCCGAGGATGTGCGATAATCCGCACCATCCTGAACGGGTTCCCCAAAAATGGGTTGTAGCGGCGCTTTGCAAAGATTGTAAAATACTAAATCCTTTAGAAAACGGTTTTATAAAGTAAAAGGTATTTATTTGTAAAAATGTCAATTTTCCATATTTTAGATTCTAGGGTTTCTTAAGTAAACTAGGCTATTTCTAAATGGTTTAAACGACAAATTGTTAGATGCCTCAAATCGCCTCTTCACCGCCAATTTTAGCGAGGTAATTACAAGTGAGGAAAGGAGGAATCCGCTCACGAATCACCGTAAGTCGGGCCTTTTAAAGTTACATTTTTCACTTGCCTAGCCTAGACACCACAAAGTCAGGTTTAGATAAACGACCGATGTCCACAACTTATCGTATTTTCCTAATAAGAGGTATTTATTTACAAGTGTATCAAAACTAAATCTTTTAGAGATAGTTTTATTAAGTATATGGTATTTAAATGTAAATTCTTGTTTTCTTGTATTCTAAGATTTCAATGGTATCGTATTAGATTGTATGTAAGTGTGTGAGGAGGTAGGTCATTACCTCGTGATCTACTATAAATGTATAGCAAGTTTGATGGTGTTAAATGAAAGAGTGAAACATTGTGATATTTAAGTGAAAAATACCGTAAATTGAGAAAGCTATCATTTCATGTAGTGAAACTTGTTCAAACTCTTTGATTAGTGTTTAGTAGTTAACATAAAGATGTTTAATTATGATTGTATTAGTCAGAAGTGAAATTTATAGAAAACCGAATCAGAAATCGGATTGTCGAGTTTGTAATTTCGTATTTTCTTGAATATAGAAGAGAAAGATAGAAAGGGAGTTACGGGTTTCGATTAACCAAGGGAGTGAGGGGGACTAAAGGGTTTGCCGATGCGTTGCGTCGTCGCCGGTAGTTCCTAAAACCGTCGCCGGAATTTCGTCGGAGCTTCACCGCGAGCTTGTTTTCAAAGTACACAACTCTTGGAAAATTTTGAGAGAGTGAGTTTAGGATTTTGGGATGAGAGGGTAGACGGGAGGAGGTGTATTTATAGGGTAGGCTAGGGGTAGGGTAGGTGAAGGGTTTTTGATAAAAAAATTTGTAAAAAGTGTGAAAAAATCATTAAAAATGGTTTAAATGGGGTATAAATCATTCTCTGGAACCGATCTATTAAATTAGTGTGTGCAGGGGGTTATAGAAGACCAAAAGACACAACTTCACTGTTGGGGACTCGGCCGTCAGGCCAAGTCCGGCCTGCGGCGCCGGCCCAAGTCGGCCGGTCCGCCGGCCGACTCGGCCGAGTCGGGCCGAGTCAGATGGTCGGTGGGTGGGGGGTCGTCAGGTGAAGGCTCTAGTATATTTACTTTTTCAGGTGAAGTTCAAGTTTTGGAAGTTATGGTGTGTGGACTGTTGGGCTTCCAAAGAATTTAAAACAAAAACAATATAAAAATAATGTGTGGCAGGGGATTTGAACTCTGGTGGCTCGGTTCAGCAGTGCAAGGTATTACTAATGAGCTACAAGCTCCTTCTTGTAATTAAATTGCTAATTAATTACTTAAGTCTTGTGCTCAGGCAATAAATACCCCTTTATGAATTTTTGAAAAAATATTTTGAAAATTTTGTATCGGAAATTTGGGGTTGTTACAATATCACAAGAGAACTTCTACCTGACAATAGGTATAATACCATCTAGCTGTTCTCGGTGAGTCCGTTCAGTGTACTCATTCTTTAATGAGAGCATGTATACAATCTTTGGTGTCAAACATTAATGGTTGTAGGACCAGTCATCGCCCTCTAAGCGGGTCAAGAAATATATACACTAGTCTACTCTAAAGTATTGATGCCCAGTCTCGATACTCTCACGACTAGGAACAGTTAAGGATGTACTTATGGACTATCTAGGCCCCACTAGTATGATCCCCATCATAATCCCGGTAGTTAAGGAAAGATTATAAAGGTTTTATCAACATGTATTAGCGATACGTAATAGCAAGTAAAACATATACACATGAATGATAAAGACAAACGAGATATCATATTATCATCTCAACCAAGAATGTTCTTTCCATAGAGCTCCATGCACGATTATAATAATTGCTTTCAGGGCACCTATATCCAACAATATATGTGTATGTATGTAAATAAAATTCAAATCTCCAAATTCCCCAGAGGCGAATGATGTGTCACTCCTAGAATGATGTGTCACTCCTAGAATCACATTCCAGTGTTAGCGATGCTGACGCTGAACAAATTCTAAATCTCTAAATCCACTAAAGGTGAGTGATGAGTTGCTCTTGGTATCACACTCAAGTGCTAGCGATGCTAATGCCAGCTAAAAATCCAAATCCTAAAATCCTCCAAAGGCGAATGATGAGTCGCTTCTAACTTCATATTCCAGTGTTAGCGATACTAACGCCAACTAAAAATCAAAATAAAAATCCAAATTCAAACTCCAAATTCAAACTCCAAATCCAAATTCAAATCCCAACTCCAAATTCCAAAATAATAATCTAAATTCAACTCCAAATTACAAACTCAAATACAAATCCAGCTCCAATTCAAATCTCAGATCAAATTCAAACCCTACCAACTTCAAAAGTCCAAATTCCAATCCTCACTAACGGTGGTTCCAAGCTCAAAAGTCATGTTGGATGAGACTGAAACCAACCAAATCAAATCAATGACTCCAACAACAACCTATACGTCGAAGGCAACAACAGCGACCTCTACGTCGAAATCACGCCAACAACGATCTCTACGTCGAAAGCAACAACAATGACCTTTACGTTGAAATTACACCAACAGCAACCACTACGTCGAATGCAACAACAGCAGCTCTTACGTTGAAGGAAACAATAGCGACCTCTACATTGAAATCATGCCAACAGCGACCTCTACGTCAAATGCAACAACAATGACTCCTACGTCGGAAACAAATCAAATTATCGACCGTCCATGTAGCAAAAATGGTAGCTTCGGCCATCTACATAGCAAAAAGGGGCGGCATCGACCGTCCACGTCGCAAAAAGGGGCGGCATCGACCGTCCACGTCGCAAAAAAGGGCGGCATCGACCGTCCACGTCTCAAAAAGGGCATCATCGACCGTCCATGTCAGAAAAAGGGAACTGTTGACCTCTACGTCACCAAATTAAAGTATCAACCGTCAACATCGCAAAAAAAAACAGCATCGAGCTCCATGTCACCAAAAAGGAACCAAACTAAATCATCGACTTTCCACATCGCAAAAATGACAGTATCGACCGTCCATGTCGCAAAAAGAGCAGTAGTGACCGTCCATGTCATAAAATGGCAGTATCGACCGTCCACGTCGCAAAAAGGGCAGTATCGGCCTCTACGTCTCCAAAAAGGAACCAAATTAAAGTATCGATCGTCCATGTCGCAATAATGGCAGCATCAACCGCAATACTGACCATCTAAGTCCCAAAAAGGGCAGTATCAACTTACACATCGCCAAAAGGAAACCAAATTAATGCGCCGACCATCCACATCGGAAAAATGGCGGCATCGACCATCCACATCGCAAAAAGTGAAATATTGACCTCCACATCGCCAAAAGGGAACCAAATTAAAGCACCGACCATTCACATTGCAAAAATGACAGCATCGAACTTCCACATCGCAAAAAAGGAAGTATCAACCGTCTACGTCGCAAAAAAGGTAGTATCAACCGTCTACGTTGCAAGAAGGGCGGTACCGACCCTCCATATCGGAAAAAGGGCAGTATCTACTTCCACGCCAAAATCAAGTCAGCAACGACATCCGCACCGAAACCACATCAAGCAATGACCATCCATGTCGCAAAAATGGATCAAGTTAATTTTTCCATGAAAGACGATCCATCAATTTCATGCACACAACACATATATATTGTGTGCATTCATTGATGGGGGCATTTTGTTGGGGTCGAAATTTACACCCCCATTGCCTGTAAGTTCATAATGCTATGGTTGTAACACTTGCTAACCGAGGTGGAATATAGAATAAAAATTTCTAGCAAGCACCACAAACAAAAACTATGATTATCCATAAACTAGTGATTGTAAAGAAATATTTAAGAAAGCTAACTAAGAGTGTATAGGGTGCAACAACCTTTGTAGTGTGTCCACACACTAGTGGAAGACCCAAGCTTTGCTACCGGGTGAAAGATCGAGCTCAAGTGAAATGATGATGTGGATTTATAGTGTGTGTATAGCTGATATGTACGGGGGTTTGATTAAACACGTGTATATGATACGCACATATTATTCGGACGTTTGATAATATTAGCCAGTATAATTATGATCCAGTTTATTAAGTCAAATGTTGACTTAATATTCATATGTGATATGGTTATAAGTATTGTGTATATTGTTGGATATGTATGCCCTAGAGGCCTTTATTGTATAGGATGCTAGGGATATGTATATACAGGACAATCTTACTTGATATAATAATATGCTATTTGGTGTGTCTTTATCTTAACATGTGTATATATTTTACTTGTTATTTCATATCACTGATATAAGTTGATAAATCCTGAAAAGTTCCTTGCTTGACTACCAGCGTTGTGATGGCAATCATACTTATAGGAGCCGGGTAGTCGATAAGCACATCCTTAAATGTCCCTAGTCATAGGAGTATCGAAACTGGGCATCGATATTCCAGAGTAGACTAGTGTATACATTTTTAGACCCAGACAAGGGGCAGTGATTGACCACACAACCATTAGTGTGTTTCTCCTAAGATTGTATACAGGTGCTCACTGGGGGTGAGTACACTGGACAGACTCACCGAGAATTGGCTAGATGGTATTATAACTATCATCAGATAGCAGTTCTCTGGTGACATGAATAAGGATAGTCTGTCAACCTGAGATCGCCATTTGTCTCGTGTGAGTTCCCACTATGTTTTGATTATTGCCGTACCACAACTCTACTTAGTCATGCAAATAGGTTTTAATTGGGTACAGTCTCGTGCCAAATGGAGGTAGTGAGCGAATGTTAAGGATTCGTCTCTCCCGGTATAGGAAGTCGATGTCACACTTTGTTTGGTTGGACAACACTATAAGTCTTTAGCCAGAACAGTTGAGAATTACTGATAGTAAGATTGGTAGATTCTCAAATGGTCTTGAACTATATCGGCATGACTTGTCGGGTTATTAAGGATCTGACATTTTCCACCCCAATACCCAGCATGCGATACTCTCAGAAGAACAGACCATACTATATAGAGATTGTCATGAATAGGCTCGGTAGGGGTTCGGATGAGTTTGCTCGTTGGCCTTCTTTTTGACATGTACCTGGATAGTCGTTATGTGCAGCTAGTGCCACTGATGTGCTTGTGGTTAAACCCACTGCCAATATACTGTCGAGTCTTTAGAGTCCCACACAGAGGATTTCCCTAGTTCAAGCGAAACGATGTAGAGGCCGTATGGTTATACATGCAGGGTTCTGATCATATACGTGTACTAGCTACACGGATTTATGTTCGGACGGTTACTACTAGCGGGCTTAGGATTAAGCCGCATTATCGAATAAGGTCCTGATTTAATAATAATCTAGTATTATATTATTGAATTATTTTATATTTTGGTATTCGTATTTTTTGTAGTACGAATATGGGTATGTATATACGGTTTATATATTCATGTATTTATACAAGAATACATCTAGAAGAGAACACCTTATTATATATTTTTTTATTTATTAGAAATAGAAAATGAGGTGGTGGGGTGAGGTGGCTTTGAGCATGGTGAGAGGCATGAATATATTTTTTGTTTATTCATTTGTGAAAACTATTCAAGCATGGCTTTTTATTTTATTTGGAAAATTATTATGATAGATAGGTTTTTCCTAGCCATTTTCATCTCATTCTAACCTTGGCCTTCTCTCTCCTTTCTTGAGCTCCCTCTTTTTCCTCAACCCTAACACCTTTCAT
Source organism: Agapanthus africanus (assembly GCA_030015575.1). Classification (NCBI taxonomy): domain Eukaryota; kingdom Viridiplantae; phylum Streptophyta; class Magnoliopsida; order Asparagales; family Amaryllidaceae; genus Agapanthus; species Agapanthus africanus. The sequence continues at coordinate 197,595,887 of JASDDO010000028.1, read as the reverse complement.
GTGTTAAGAACCATAGGGTTTCGGAGATGGATAAATCCAATTAACACTTTCTACATCCTTTAAATAACCTAGATTAGCAAACTAAGTCATTTAGTCGCTTCCTTTTTGAGGTTGAAGCTTGAACCACAAATTCTCCAGTGGATCGTCTTTGACGCGAGGAGACCAACGACCATGTTAGGAATATGTATGCCCTAAATGCCATTATTGTATGGTAAAGTGGATGCTTGGACATATATAGAGAGGACTTTCTTGCTCGACATGATAGTATGCTATCTGATTGCCTTTATCTTAACATGTTCACTAGTATTATTATATTGTCTCTCATGTATATGCTGATCAAGCCCTTAGAAAGTAGGCTTGACTACCAGGACTATGATGCAGATTATATTATTGGGACCTGGGTAGTCCATAAGCACATCTTTCAAATGTTCCTAGTCGAGGGAATATCGAGACAGGACATCGATATTCCAGAGTAGACTAGTATGTACGTTTCTTGACTCTGTATAGGGCGATGGTTGATCCCATATCCATTGGTGTTTGACATAAAAGATTGTACGCAGGTGCTCATTAGAGAATGGGTACACCGAACAGGACTCGCCAAGAACTCCTAGATAGTACTATACCTATTGTCAGATAACAGTTCTCTGGTGACACTGGTACAGGTTAGTCTATAGACCCAAGATCGTCATAGAGTCTTGTGTGGTTCCCACTGTGCTTTGAATTCCTCCCTACCATGGCTCAAAGGAGTAGTGCAAACAGGTGGATTTTGGGTACAGTCCCGAGTTACATGGAGGCAATGAGCGATAGGAGGGGTTTCGTCTCTCTCGGTATAGGGAGTTGATGTTGCGCTATGCTTGATTGGCTATAACAGGAAGTCTCTGGCCAGGGCTGTTGATGAAATTTACTGGTAAGAGTTATCAATAGTTTCTCGTACCGTTATAGGACACACATCGGCATGACTTTTCAAGTTATTGTGGTCTGATGATACCATCCCCAGACTCGATATGCGACATATCAGACGAAGAGACCGGACTGTACAGTAAGTGTTACCTATAGGCTTCATGGAAGTTTGGACACGCTTGCTTGTTGATCTTCTAATCGCTCAATACCTGGGTAGCCGTTACGTCCAGCTAGTACCGCTGACGGCTTATGGGTAACTGATGTGATCATCACCTACTGCTGGCGTATTAACGAGTCTTTAGAATCCCACATAGAAGTTTCCTGGTTCAAGCAAAACGAACTATGGCACATATGCTGATATATGCGGGGGCCTGATTAAATACGAGTATGTGATACTGTATTCTAATCTGGCGGTTATTTGATATCGGTTAGGTTATATATGATATAACCGGATTAGTAAATCAAGTGTTGATTTGATAATGTGATACACAGATAAATGATTTTAGTCGATTATATGTGATATAACCGGATTATTAAATCAAGTGTTGATTTAATAATATGATATATATATATATATATATATATTTGATATAATTATATATTAACTAATTTTATTAGCTCACTAATTATTCTTCATAATATATATATATATATATATATATATATATATATATTATGAAGCATGGCATGGATTTTCTATTTCTAGAAAATAGAAAATAAGGTAGAAAAATGAGGAGACTTTTGTGGCATGGCGTAAAGTATGGCTTGATGAATTTTTTATTCATCATCCTACACTATCGAAGCATGGTTACAATTCTATATTGATGGATATTGGTTGCTTCAATAATGTGGGGTATTAAGCCATTCTTTACTTGGTTTATTTTGACCTTATCCATTTTACTTGAGCTCATTTGCTCTCTAGCTCTCTCCATCTTCTTCACCTCCACCTCCAAGCTCAATCCCTTACATGAGTTGTGAACCCTTGAGGTTGTGAGAACCCTAGTGAGCAAACAAAACACCTACTTCACTATCCTACACTAGATTAGCGCTTTGGTGTAGAGTGTTTCCTTCACTAAAGAGTTTAGTGAAGAGGTAGCTTGGATTAGCGGAGCTTCGGGTGGATCATCTTCGGCACGAAAATCACGTAGGAAGCTTCCATCTTCTACAAGTGGAGCCTAATGGAGTCGTAGGGACTACTAATTGGAGCTTGAGAAGAGAGGGACACGGTCTACAAAGGTTGTAGCCACCTTTCTCTTAGTATAGTTTTTGTTATATCATAGTTAAACCCTAATCACCTAGTTTTGATTCTTGATTAGTGTTAATTAGCACTCCAAAAAAATTTAATTGGCATGCTTGATGCTAGTAAAACCCAGTGATGGTGCTAACAAACACTTTCATGCTATCAGAGCCAAAGCTAGAAGATTAGACGATGTTAGTTAAACTATGAAACCGAAACAACTTCGAAACAGTTAACCGAAACCCCAAGTTTTTGTCGAATTTTTTAAGGTCTCTAAAATTTTTTTAAACAAATATATAATGTTGCATGTGATGTAACTAGAACAACCATAGAAATTCGAGACCTAAATTCCAATTTTGACCCGGCGAAAATCACAAAAAAACCGGCCTGGCCGGTCTATTGTTCATTTTTGGGTCTGGAATTTTTTTGGTGTTCTGTATGCTTGGTTTTGGGGTTTCAGGTTATGTTTGATTAGCCAAAAATTGCATGTGATGTTAATATTGTTAAGGGGTTAATACGAAGTGTTTCATAGTTGTAATTTTTACATCATTTCGGGTTTAAATTTGATATGTGATACAGTAGTTGGAATCCACATTAAATTAGTTTTGTGAAAACTAGTTTGTTTGTAAACCCAGCATGTTAGTCTCTATTGATCGATTGCCATGAAGTTTCGAATCGGATCGAATCTCTGTCACAATCGCGTATCGTACGCGAATACTAGCCAGATAACTTTACTAGGTAGCCATGCCCTATAGCCCCGACCAAGTGACTTTAGGAGAACCCCATTACCAAAAGCATCCACTTAGGTGCTTGCAGTCATGGTATTTCGTCTAAGTGCACTTGGTCGACGGCATCGGGGGTGCGGCCATCTACTGAAGTTCCCGACGAGTATTCAATCAGATAGTCGAGAACCTTGTTGAATTACCCGACTAAATTATTGAAAAGAGTTTACGATATAAGACTAAAATGCGGGGTTTACAGGGTTAGGTATGAAATCCGGAATATGAGATATTCCGGGTTTATGATGTCTAAGGAAATGTGGATTCTAATTATTGTAGTTTTTCATTTCTTTTCTGCGACCGTAAGTGTAATATGTGGGGTATCCCAAATCTCGTTTCTATATGTCAACGGAATTTGGAATACGCATATTTACTTACGTTGATGATATGCGATGTTATGTGTTGCTGTGATATGTTATATTGGATTGTCGTGAATGAATAGCTGGGGGGTTTATGTGAGATGAGAGTTTTTCAATTTTCATTCATGTAAAATTTGTATGTAATATTCTTTTATTGGGACACTTCCGGGTTGAGGATGATGTCACCATTGATGTATATTATTTACTTTTCCGCATTAGGATAGACCGAAGGTGGGGAGCACAAGTAACCGGGTTCTAAAGTCCAGTGGGAGACTATCTCGAGGAGTCGAGACCGGGTCTTCTAACTCTAGAATTGGCAGGGTTGCTTGCTGCTCTCGTAAGGGTCTAGAAATGTGGGTTTGGCCATTCATCACGACCGTGGAATCCATGTATTTCATTACTGGCTGAATTTAAAACACGGACCTCCTAGTATATCCAATATTTCATATGTTGACTTCTGCTGCTAGGTTCTGTGATGTGATCATATAACTGGGTGAGACGAATGCTATATATATGATATATATAATAAACGTTGCTTATATTTTGCACCCCCGCTAGTCCAGCCCCCGCTCTGCCATTAGTTAAGTAACCTAACAGTGCATGATGGTGCCCCATGGCGAATGCGAATGGCATAAGCGTACGTTCTATTTCGTTTCTTTTTCTGTGATGTTTAGAGAAACATAAATGATGGGACTTCATTAATGAGATTAATGAAAAGAAAAGAAACCTAAAGATGTTGTAGAATCAAAAGTTTTTTAAAATGTAGCTCTAGTTTTTACTTTGCACAGTGGTATTCCTTGATGAATATCCAGCACCTCATTCGATGAGGAAAGAGCCGAGATCCCTTCACCGGGAGTGACCTCTTTAGCAAAACTAGCAAATGCTACAACCTACTCGGTTTATCATCATAGCTTCTGTAGTTCTTGCTTTGCATAGTGGTATTCCTTTATGGATATTCAGCACCTCATTCGATGAGGAAAGAGCCGAGATCCCTTCACCGGGAGTGACCTCTTTAGCAAAAGCTTGTGAAAGATATTCGGTTTGTTTTTGAAAACTACTCGATTTTAAAAGCGGAGCTTCAACCACTGCTTTTCAAAATCACTAAATTTTACAACGATATCAAGTTCATTACATTAAAGGTTTTCTTCAAAACCAGTCGTAACCCTCCATCATTTCAGATAAGTGCTATTTAGTATTCGTGCTGCGTTTGTTGACCTCCGTCAAGACGTGGTGTGTGGTAGCTGATTAGTGCTTATCTGCCGTATGTGATGCGATTGGATTAGGGTAGTCATACGGCCTTGTTGACCTTCGTCAAGGGTCGTGCGGGTGGGTTTAATTCAATCATGAAATGAACGGGTTGATCTTGACTAGTGGCCTATGGTTTCCTGACCTCCGTCAAGGTCATAGGATGCTAGGGGTAAAAATAATTATCGGGAATTTCAAGTGTTGAAATTTGCAATGAGATTGCATACCTTCTATATGATAGTTGGATCCCGATACCCACTACGAGTAAGAGTTACTCCTGGGAGAGTTTTCCACTTTACAATAAGCCAATCCATTAGGTGTATAAGAAAGGTATTAACGGGGTTATGCCCCTATGGAAACAAGGTTATTTAATTAGTTCCATGCGAAAGCATAGGGAGACTCCCTGGGAGTACCAATACCTGCCTGTACGAACGATTGGCGAACTTGTAGGGTGTAATTAATCCCAGCTAATCTTACCTTTTAGGGTTTGAAGGAAGATTTGATAAAAACAGTGGGAGCCGTCCTGATTAGATAAAATAATAACCAATATAATCTTGCAAATAGCGCACGCAAAAGTGATTATTCTTCTCTCTCTCCTGGTAGCGACCAATGGCATGCCTTAATCAAGATAATAATATGGATGTATTGACCGAACCCACTTATTATACTGGGCTATGTTCCGCTCTATCTTATGACTGTCATGAGTCTAAGCAAGGAATAGGGGAATACCCAGATTCCCTTGCCACCCGAACGAAGAAGGAGCATGCTGATGCATTTTCTTCGGGTGTGTTCATAACCAAGAACTGTTTCTCGGTTTGCTCTACGTCCTGGGTATTGGATACCGGATCAGGATTCCACGTATGTAATATGTTACATGAGATGAGGAGAGGTAGAGAACTGGGAAAGAGTGATATGTCTCTAAAAGTAGGGAATAGTGCAATTGTTACAGCCAAAGCAGTTGGCGAATATCACTGTATTACCAAGTGGTAACACAATAATTCTTAGCGACTGTTATTTCGTACCAAAAATATTGTGAATGTTTTCCTAAATCAAGTGTTGGGTTGTGGTATATACGTTCTAAATCACAAAACAGTTCTAGGTATACAGAAAACACACAAAAGGAACAGTTCAGAAATGAAAGAAGCCTTCTTGTGGCATTGTAGACTAGGTCATATCGATGCGACAAGACTGGCTAAGTTGCATAAGGAGGGATATTTGAATCTGTTCGAATTTATATCTTATGAAACTTGCCAGTCATGTATCAAAGGCAAGATGACCAAAACTCCATTTACTGGACATGGAGAAAGAGCTACTGAACTCTTGGGATTGATACATATTGATGTATGCGGTCCTATGTCTACACATGCCAGGAATGGTTCCTCGTACTTTATTACATTCACTGATGATCTCTCAAGATACGGACATGTGTTCCTGATGAAACACAAATCTGAATCTTTTGAGAAATTCAAGGAATATATGTACGAAGTTGAGAACCAGACGGGTAAAAGTATTAAAATCCTTCGATCTGATCGAGGAGGAGAATACTTGAGCACGGAATTCTGAGACTATTTAAAAGAGAATGGGATTCTCTCTCAGCTTACTCCTCCGTATACACCACAGCACATTGGAGTTTCGGAGCAGAGGAATCGCACCCTATTAGATATGGTGCGCCCTATGATGAGTAATGCTGAGTTGCCTATTTCCTTTTGGGGTTATGCACTTGAGATATCTACATACCTTGAATAGAGTTCCGACCAAATCCGTTGCCTACCACTCTATATAAGATATGGAATGGGAAGAGACCATCTCTTAAACGAGTTAAGATATGGGGTTGTCCAGCCTATGTTAAAAAGCAAAATCCGGACAAGCTCAAGGAAAGGTCAGTTCTGTGCAAGTTTGTAGGATATCCCAAACATTCGCGAGGGTATATCTTCTACCACACTGAGGAACAAAAGGTGTTTGTTTCTCGACATGCCACCTATTTAGAAAAGGAATTTCTTGTGAAATAAATTAGTGGTCATGAGGTAGAACTGGAAGAATTTCCAGCTACACAAAGTATAACTGACGATTTGGTAGAACTGGAGGATTCAATAGTCCCCGATGAACCTTAGCCACTCCGCAGATCTAGTAGGGTTCCTCATCCACCTGAGATATACTACAGTTTTCTCATAGACACTGGGAGCGAGGATTCCATCATGGAAGATGATGACCCAACTAGTTTCGAGCAGGCCATCACAAGTGGAGACTCTGTGAAATGGCTGGATGCTATACGATCTGAGATGGAATCTATGTACACAACAAAGTATGAACTTTGGAAGTTGCTCCTGAAGGGGTAAAACACATCGGGAGAAAATGGATCTTTAAGAAGATAATTGGTGTAGATGGAAAAGTTGATACTTTCAAAGCTAGACTTGTAGCAAAGGATTTTCGTCAACAACCTGGTGTCGATTATGATGAAACATTTTCTCCTGTCGCTATGATTAAGTCCATCAGGATCATACTTGTCGTTGCTGCATACCATGACTATGAAATCTGGCAGGTAGAGGTCAAGACCGCTTTTCTAAATGGTGATTTAGAAGAGAGCGTGTACATGACACAGCCAGAAGGCTTCGTAGACAGTGGGAGCAACGGAAGCAGTATGCAAGCTGCTCAATTCCATCTACGGATTAAAACAGGCATCGCGGAGCTGGAACATCTATTTTGATTGAGCTATCAAAGACTTTGACTTCATCAAAAACATAGATGAACCTTGTATATACAAGAAGGTTGTAGAGAGTAAGATTGTCTTCCTCGTATTGTACGTGGATGACATACTCTTGATAGGAAATGATGTCCTATGCTGCACTCGGTCAATGACTTCTTATCACATAAGTTTTCCATGAAAGATCTAGGTGATGCCTCCTATATCCTGGGGATAAAGATTTATAGAGATAAATCTATATGGATGTTGAGATTGTCCCAATCCAGGTACATAGACACCATACTAAAGAGGTTTAGTATGGAAGATTCTAAGCGTGGTAATTTACCCGCTTGTTCAGGAATCACTCTCTCCAAAGAGATGTCTCCCAAGACTGATTTGGAGAGGGCTCGCATGCAAGGGATACCCTATGCTTCGGCAGTCTGGTCTTTCATGTATGCGGTGTTATATACCAGACCAGATGTAGCTTACTCACTAGGTATAGTGAGTAAGTATCAATCAGATCCAGGGAAGAAACACTGGACAGCTGTGAAGAACATTCTTAAGTACTTGAGAAGGACTAAACAGATGTTCTTGTTGTATGGTAACGGTGAATTCCAGGTAGAGTCCTTTACCGATTCGAGAATCCAGAGTGATAAAGACGACAGTAAGTCGGTCTCGGGTTTTTTCTTCACCCTCAATAGAGTGGCGGTATGTTGAAAGAGTTCCAAGCAAGATACCGTAGCAGACCCGACGATGGAGGCTGAATACATCGCTGCCAACGATGTTCCCAAACAGGTTGTCTGGATGAAGGAGTTCATAAGATGAACTTGGTGTAGTTCCATCCATTGAGCATCCATTACATGTGTATTGTGATAACAATGGAGTTGTGGCTTTGGCCAAGGAACCCCGGTCCCATCAGTGATCCAGACATATTCTTAGGCGGTATCACCTAATCAGGGAGATAGTAGATCGCCGGGAGATCGAGGTCAGGAGAGTTGACACGAAGGATAACCAGCGGATCCACCCATGAAAGCCCTCCCCCAGATGCTATTCGAGAGACATTTTGGGATGTTGGGTATGAGATACTACAACTACCCTTAATGCAAGTAGGAGATTATTAGGAATATGTATGCCCTAGAGGCAATTATTGTATGATATAGTGGATGCTTGGAAATATATATAGAGGACTTTCTTGCTTGAAATGATAGAATGCTATCTGGTTGCCTTTATCTTAACATGTTCACTAGTATTATTATACTGTCTCTCATATATATGTTGATAAAGCTATTAGGATGCAGGCTTGACTACCAACACTATGATGTGGATCATACTACTGGACCTGGGTAGTCCATAAGCACATCCTTCAAATGTTCTTAGTGGAGGGAATATCGAGACAGGGCATCGATATTCCAGAGTAGACTAGTGTGTATGTTTCCTGACCCTGTATGGGGTGATGGTTGATCCCATATCCATTGGTGTTTGACATCAAAGATTGTACACAGGTCTTCATTAGAGAATGGGTACACCGAACAGGACTCGCCGAGAACTCCTAGATGGTACTATACCTATCGTCAGATATCAGTTCTCTGATGATACTGGTACAGGTTAGTCTGTATACCCGGGATCGTCATAGAGTCTTGTATGGTTCCCACTGTGCTATGATTTCCTCTCTACCACGGCTCAAAGGAGTCATGCAAACAGGTGGATTTTGGGTACAGTCCCGAGTCACATGGAGGCAATGAGCAATATGAGGGGTTTCGTCTCTCCCGATATAGGAAGTTGATGTTGCGCTATGCTCGATTGGCTATAACAGAAAGTCCTTGGCCAGGGTTGTTGATGAGATTTACTGGTAAGAGTTATCAGTAGTTTCTTGTACCGTTATAGGCTACACATCGGCATGACTTATCAAGTTATTGGGGTCTGACGATACCACCCTCAGACTCAATATGCGACATATCAGACGAAGAGATCGGACTGTACGATAAGTGTTACCTATAAGCTTCATGGGAGTTTGGACAAGCTTGCTTGTTGATCTTCTAATCGCTCAATACCTGGGTAGCCGTTACGTCCAACTAGTACCGCTGACGGCTTATGGATGACTGATGTGATCATCACCTACTGCTGGCGTATTAAGGAGTCTTTAGAGTCCCACATAGAAGTTTCCTGGTTCAAGCGAAACGAACTAGGGCACATATGCTGATATGTGCGGGGACCTGATTAAATACGAGTATATGATACCGTATTCTAATCTAGCGGTTATTTGATATTATTTAGGTTACATATGATATAACCGGATTATTGAATCAAGTGTTGATTTGATAATATGATATACAGATAAATGATATTAGTCGGTTATATGTGATATAACCGGATTATTAAATCAAGTTTTGATTTAATAATATGATATATATTTATATTTGATATAATTATATATTAACTAATTTTATCAGCTCACTAATTATTCTTCATAATATATATATATATATATATATATATATATATATATATATATATATATATGAAGCATGGCTTGGATTTTCTATTTCTAGAATATAGAAAATAAGGTGGAAAAATGAGGAGGCTTTTGTGGCATGGTGTAAAGCATGGCTTGATGAATTTTTTATTCATCATCCTACACTATTGAAGCATGATTACAATTCTATATTGATGGATATTGGTTGCTTCAATAACGTGGGGGTATTAAGCCATTCTTTAGTTGGTTCATTTTGACCTTAGTCATATTACTTGAGCTCATTTGCTCTCTAGCTCTCTCCATCTTCTTCACCTCCACCTCCAAACTCAATCCCTCACATGAGTACTGAACCCTTGAGCTTGTGAGAACCCTAGTGAGCAAACAAAACCCCTACTTCATCATCCTACACTATATTAGCACTTTGGTGTAGTGTGTTTCCTTTAATAAAGAGTTTAGTGAAGAGATAGTTTGAATTAGCGGAGCTTCGGATGGATCATCTTCGGCACGAAGAGCATATAGGAAGCTTGCACCTTATTCAATTGGAGCCTAATGGAGTCGTAGGGACTACTACACGGAGCTTGAAAAGAGAAGATCATGGTCTACAAAGGTTGTAGCCACCTTTCTCTTAGTATAGTTTTTTTATATCATAGTTAAACCCTAATCATCTAGTTTCGATTCTTGTTTAGTGTTAATTAGCACCCCAAAATTTTTCAAATTGGCATACTTGATGCTAGTAAAACCTAGTGGTGGTGCTAACAAACACTTTCAGACCAAGCTCGATCCCGATGGACTAAAAGCTAAGGAAGAGGAATTTGAAGACCCGAAAGACTAGATCGCATAGATATAATCACTATTCGAGTATATTAGAACCTATGAAGTTTTTGCTAACTAGATCTTATGGTAGTTCTTGGGTTGCTTGTCGATGTTGCATGCCTAAAACCCATTTTTCATGAATTCTGCCTATCTACAAACCCATAGAGTGTGCAACATCGACTTACATGATATCAGATCCACTCCATAAGCCTTAACTAACTCGTAACGAAGTTCAAATTCCGCCGTTTTGTCACCTGTAGGGGACCACATCCTAAAGATAATTACTCTTATCGAAGATCTCTTGGACCTTAGAACTACGTTGAAGAATGAGTTGTATACCGAATTAATTCTACAGTCTATTCCCTCCTTCTATGCCCAATTCATATTGAACTTCAATATGCAAAGGACGAAAGTTACACTTCTTGAACTCCTCAACATGTTGAGGGTTGCAGAGGGACCTTGAAGAAATCCAAGGAAACACCTGTTCTAGTTCTTGGGGAACCTTTTTCCTCTAAATCCAAGGGTAAGGCCATAGGAAAGAAAAAGAAGGCCCCCACAAACCGAAAGAAGGTGTGCAAGGAAAGGGAAATGCAAAAATTGGGGGATCAGCAACAAAGGAGGAATGTTTCTATTGTTATAAGAAGGGATATCGGAAGAAGAATTGTCAGGCTTTGAAAGCTAAGAATCAAGACACAAAGCAAGTTGTGGCTTCGGTTTCAGGTGTGTTTGTGATTGAAAAAAGTTTCTCTATTAACTCTACTTCCTGGATGTTAGATACCGGATCAGGATCTCATATCCATAATTCTTTGCAGGCACTGAGAAGCCATAGAATTTTGAGGAAAGGTGATATGGCCCTTAGGTTTGGCAACGGAGAAAATGTAGATGTTGTTGCAATGGGAGAATATTACCTTGGATTGGAGAGTGGACATATTTTGTTGTTGCATAACTACTTTTGTGTACCCAGCATGATGTGTAATATTATATCTGTATCTTTGTTATCTAATGGAGTATATAATTTTGCACTTGAAAGCAATGGTATAAACATTCACCTGAATCATGAAATGATTGGGTCGGATACATTAAATAATGGAATATACGTACTCAACCAACATCATGTTTTCAACGTCCAAAGCACACTAAAAAGAAAGACTCCAGAATTAAATCAAGATATCTTATGGTATTGTAGACTTGGTCATATCAATGAAACAAGATTCACTAAGTTACATAAAAATGGATATTTAGATCCGTTTGAATATTTATCTTATGCAACCTGTCAATCATGTATCAAAAGGAAAGATGACCAAAACTCCATTCACTGGACACGGAGAAAGAGCCACTGAGCTCCTGGGACTCATGCACAGCGACGTGTATGGTCCGATGTCTACACATGCAAGAAATGGTTATTCTTACTTCATCACTTTTATCGATTATCTTTTGAAGTATGGACATGTATCCTTGATGAAATATAAATCTGAGATCTTTGAGAAATTCCAGGAGTATAAGAATGAAGTGGAAAATAAAACCAGTAAAAGTATCTAGATACTTTGATCTAATCAGGGTAGAGAATACTTAAATACTGAGTTCCTCGAATATTTAAAAAAAATGAAATTCTCTCTCAGTTTTCTCTTCCATACACACCACAACACAACGGTGTATCAGAATGACGGAATTGCACCTTGCTAGATATGGTGTGGTCTATGATGAGTAATGCTGAGTTGCCGCTATCCTTCTGGGGTTTTGCACTAGAATCTGCTGCATACTTATTGAATAAAGTTCCAACTAAGTTAGTGTCTACAACTCCATATGAAATGTGGAGTGGGAAGAAATTCTCTCTTAAGTATCTTAAGATATGGGGGTGTCCAGCTTTTATTAAAAACCATCATCCGGAAAAGCTCGAAGCGTGCTCAATATTGTGTAAGTTTGTGGGATACCCAAAGAATTCTAGGGGTATTTTTTCTATTACGCTAAGCAACAAAAGGTTTTTGTTTCTCATCATGCCTACTTTATGAAAACTCAATTTTTTGAAAAAGAAATTAGTAGGAGCGCGATAAAACTGGAAGATATTCCAGAACCACAAACTATTACTGAAGACTTAATAGAACCTGAAATTTCAATAGAACCAGACATACCTACACCACTCCGCAGATCTAGTAGACTATCTCATCCGCCTGAGAGATACTATGGATTTCTCGTAGACGGGGACAGAGAGGATTGCATCATCGATGATGATGAGCCTACTAGTTTTCAGCAAGCCATCATGAGTAGAGACTCGGTGAAGTAGCTGGATGCTATGCGATCCGAGATGGAATCCATGTACACCAACAAAGTATGGAAATTGGATGTTCCTCCTCCTGAGATAAAACCCGTTGGATGCAAATGTATCTTCAAAAGGAAGATTGGTGTAGATGGTCAGATAGAAACCTACAAAGTTAAACTCATTGCAAAAGATTTTCGTCAAAGACTAAGATTGGACTATGACGAAACTTTTTCACCAGTGACTATGCTTAAATCCATTTGGATCATAATTTCCATTGTTGCCTTCCATGACTATGATATCTGGCAGATGGATATTAAAACCGATTTTTTAAATGGAAGATTAAAAGAGTGTGTTTATATAGATCAGTCAGAGGGTTTCATAGATAATAGGAGCAGCGGGAAGGTGTCCAAGTTGCTTAAATCCATTTATCGATTAAAGCAGGTATCGCAGAGTTGGAATATCTGTTTTGATGAAACAGTCAAGAAATTTGAGTTTATCAAAAATTTAGATGAACCTTATATTTATAAGAAAATTGTAGGGAGAACTATGGTATTCCTCGTTTTATACGTAGATGATATTCTCCTGATAGGAAATGATATTCCTATGCTACAATCGTCCAAACTCTTCTTTTCACAGAATTTCTCTATGAAAGACCTGGGTGATACCTCATACATTTTGGGGATTAAGATCTATCGTGACAGATCTAAAAGAATGTTGGGACATTCACATTCAGGATACATAGACACCATACTAAAGATGTTTAGTATGGATGATTCCGAACACGGTAATTTACCCGTTTGTCACGAAACCACCCTCTCCAAAGAGATGTCTCCCAAGACTTATGAAGAGAGGGCTCGCATGAGCATTGTACATATTCTTCGGTGGTAGGGTCTATAATGTATGCGATGTTGTATACCAGACCAGATGTAACTTATGCACTTAGCGTCATAAGCAGGTATCAGTCTAACCTATGTAAGAATTATTGGATAGCAGTGAAGAACATTCTTAAGTACCTGAGAAGGACTAAGAAGATGCTTTTAGTATACGGTAATGGAGACCTCCAGATCGAGGATTTTACCGACTATGGCTTCCAAAGTGACAAGGATAACTCTAAATCCGTCTCAGGTTATGTGTTTACCTTCAACGGAGGGGCGGTCTGTTGGAAGAGTTCCAAACAAGACATTGTAGCAGACTCAACGATGGAGGCTGAGTATATCGCTGCTAACGATACCGCAAAAGAGGCAGTCTGGATGAGAAAGTTCATTTCTGAACTTCAGGTGGTTCCATCCATTGCTAATCCAATACCTTTGTATTGCGATAACAATGGGGCCATGCCTTTGGCAAAGGAACCATGGACCCATCAGAAATCCACACATATCTTGAGGCGGTATCACCTGATCAGGGAGATCATAGATCGCCGGGAGATCGAGGTGCGAAGAGTAGATATAAAGGACAACATGGCAGATCCATTCACCAAGGCCATCACTCATGTACAGTTCGAGAGATTATTCGAGATGTTGGGTATGCGATACGCCAACAACTGGCTCTAGTGTAGACGTTGGAAACTCGATATGCCAATAACATACCATAGTGCAAGTGGGAGATTGTTGGATATGTATGTCCTAAAGGCCTTTATTGTATAGGATACTAGGGGTATGTATGTATAGGAAAATTTTGCTTGATATGATAGTATGCTATTTGATTTGTCTTTATCTTAACATGTGTATATATTTTACTTATTATTTCATATCACTAATACATGGTGATAAAGCCCGTAGGATCCTTGCTTGACTACCAGCGTTGTGATGGCAGTCATACTTGTGGAAGTTAGGGAGTCGATAAGCACATCCTTAAATGCACAAAGTTGTAGGAGTATCGAGACTGGGCATCGATATTTCAGAGTAGACTAGTGTATACATTTCTAGACCCTGACAAGGGGTAGTGGTTGGTCCCACAGCCATTGGTGTGTTTCACCTAAGATTGTATACAGGTGCTTACTAAGGGTGAGTACACTCGACGGTGTTGGAGATAGTGCCCTCAGAGTCAATTATTAGGTCACAGGTACGTGATTGTAATGATTGAGGGAGGACCTATCCCGGTAGGACAGTCTTACTCGAGATGATAGTATGCTATCTGGTTTACCTTTATCATCGTGTACTGCTTAAGGTGACCTGACACGTCGCTATTACACGTTGATAGAGCCCCTAGGATTCTTGCTTGACCACCAGCAGTATGAGGGCGATCATATAAGTGGGAGCTGGGGGTCTACAAGCATATCCTTAAAAGGTCCCTAGTCGTGGGAGTTTCGAGACCGGGCATCGATACTCCATTAGTAGACTAGTGTATACAGTCGAGACCCCGACGAGGGGCGGTGGCCGGTCTCACAAGCCACTGGTGTCAGTTGGATCACCTAAGATGTATACAGGTGCTCATTGGGTTATGAGTACACCGGACAGGACTCGCCGGGAACATGCTAGTTGGTCATATACCAGACGTCAGATGGCAGTTCCCTGGTGACATGTGTGCAGGTTAGTTCATCGACCTGGGGATCGTCATTTGTCTCGTGTGAGTTCCCACTGTACTTTGATTACTACCCTACCACGGCTCAAAGGAGTCGTGCAAATAGGTTTTAGTTGGGTACAGTCCCGAGCCACATGGAGGCAGTGAGCGTATCTTCAGGGGTTCGTCTCTCCCGGTATTGGGGGTGAGGTCGTGCTGTGTCTAGGAGAGCCATTACACAAAGTCCTTGGCCAAGGCAAGGAGATTTACTGGTAGGTATTCCAGTAGTATCTCAGGGTGTTCTGGGCTACACTCTGACACGACTTGTACCGCTTTTGGGGGTCTGACTTTTACCAACCCCCTAGGCCCGCCATGCGATACTCATAGACGAACGGACCGGACTGCACGGATATTGTCACTGACAGGCTCAGTAGGGTGTCAGGATGAGTTCGCTCATCGACGTCCCTTTTGGTCAATAGCTGGTGGCCCGTTACGTATTGGCTTATACCTCTGACGTGCTAGTGGTTAAATCCACAGCCATAGTATTGACGAGTCTTTAGAGTCCACCACACTTTCAGTTACTCAAGTTTCGGGCGAAACGCTGTAGAGGCCGTATGGAGATATGGCAGGGTCCGATCAGATACGTGCGGTATTGCACGGATCAGGATCGGACGGTTTGTACTAGTAGCCGTATAGGTATATGGCAGGGTTCGATCAGATACGTGCGGTATTGCACGGATCAGGATCGAACGGATAATACTAGCCGGCTTTGGTTTAAGCCGGTCCTAGTTTAGTACAGTGTAGATTTTGTCTCTTTGCATTTGTATCCGGACGGAATACAGATGCGGGTGTGTATGCACAGTATCGGGGTTTTCCTGTAATTAATTACGGGACCAGTTTTCTGGAGTTGCCAGTTTGCATTCCGTTCCGGCCGGTTTTCCTTTGCTTTTTCCCGGCCGGACTTTTCCGATGGAGGGGGTTATTTGCAATTGTGCAAATAACATTTGTGGAGGGGGTTTATTGCATAAGGATTTATTATGATAGCTATCATTTTCTTTTGCTCCATGCTTTTGCATTAAGTGAGATTTGAAGTGAGGTATGGTTTGAAAAAGTGCAAGCATGGTTGATGTTTGTTTAGGATCACCTTTCTTCATCTCCTACACTCACCTCCCTCTTGCTTTGATATATTCTTTTTCTCCACCATTTTCTTCTCACTTGATGGAATAAGTTTTTCCATGGTTGAGTGAGAAGAAGATGAGAGCTTCATCTTTGAGAGAGTTTCATTCTTGATCTCATTTTCGATGCTAGAAAAATGCAAGCACCATTTTTCTTCTTGATTCCTCCATCATCTTTCAAAAGGCAACAAACCCCAAAGTGAGACATCCACTCTACACTACACTTCCTACAGCAAATCTTGGACGCGTCGATTCGCCAGCTTCGCGCCCGAGTTGCCTCGGTATTGAGGTGGGAGCCCGTAAAAGATACAGGCGACGTGGTGCCCCTTCCGACGAGGAGGAGACGGACGGAGATCCCGCGAGGAGATCGGAATGGAGATGAAGACCGGAGGACTTGGATCGTCGGTATATATATCTCTAACCCATTCTCTTGTTTGCTTAGACTTGTTAATGGTTACGATCCGGAGTTTAGTGCGCGGTGGTGCCGGTTTGCAAAGTCCGCAAAATTTAAGTTTATCACCGTTTCCGCATTCCGGCGTTGGAATGACGGCCGGGGCGCTGCCGTGCACTTACAGTGGTATCAGAGCCTCCCCATTAACTTAGTCTAGCTTTGTGTAATGTTTTTGCATTTCCGATCGATCAAAAAAAGTCCAAAAACCCGTATTTTTCCCACATCAGTTTCTGTCGAATTTTTTTTGAGTCCAAAAATTTTTCAGGTTGTCTCAGAGTGATGTGCAGGGAATTATAAGGTCACTGTGAAAATTTTGTTCAACGAACTCCTCATACCGCCGCGGAAGGGCGGCCAAACCCCTGGTTTGGCCGCGCTTCCGCCGCGCATTCAACTGTTCACCTTCCCAAATTTTTGCAGTGTATTTCTGAATGATAAATGTGGTTTTTGGAATATTAAAATTGGGCCCAGATTTTCTGTGGTTGCTACAGTTTTGTTTGGGGGCCCACTTGTTAATGTTTGATCGATCGGATATTTTTAAACACATTTTTCACAGTATTTACATTATATCTGCGACCGTGAATGTCACTCGATCGGTAAATCCGGTCTAACTGTTATAGCCCGGTTAGACGGATTTGCGAACGTGACTTTCACGTTGATGTTCTGTTTTTGCTGTGATGTTGCGGATCGGTCGTGGGGGATAGCCTGGATGCAATGCTAGTACAGTGCTGTTGTATTATGTACATTTGATATTGCGGGGCGAGCGTCCGACATGTGGACTGCCGTCACTGCCAGTTTGTATTATTATTTTGGGGCACGACCTGGTTGCGGTCGATGTACCCGGTGTATGTATATTTTACTTTCTGTACTAGGATTGCCCCGCGGAGGGGTGCACGGATAGCCGGGTTCTGGAGGGCAACAAGCCCGCATCTCATGGCATTGAGACGGAAGGGGCTTCACTCTAGGATTGGCGGGCTATTCGCCGCACTCGTAGGGGGTACAGGTTGACCCAGGAGGGGTGCCCAAGTTGCCGGATTCCGTAAAGTGCTGGGTGGTCCATTCACGGCGCTGAAGGGGGCTGCCTCGCTTCAGGTTTTGGCGGGTGACTTGCCGCGCCCGTAGGGGTCTAGGATTTCATTGTACAGGCTATCCACACGACCAGGGGAACGTCGGGTTTCAGTAGTGGCTCTGTGAAACCCGGGGATCCCAGATATCTGTATTGTTTCTGTGATGTTGTTCATTCTCTGTGATGTTGCTTTTTCATTCACGCCTTGAGCGAAATACTATATATTGGTATATATATTAGTAGATGTTGTATATGTTTTTCATCCGCGCTAGTCCAGTCCCCGCTCTGCCGTTAGTTAGCTAACCTAACGGGTGATGACGGGACCCAGTGGCGAATGCGGATGGCATATACGTACGTCAGTATATTTTCGTTCTTTGTGGTGTGATCAATTGATGGGACTGCATTGATTCGGATCAATGCAAGTTAAAAACAAACCTAATCTGATGTTGTTGGAACACTTTTTCAAAAAGCTGTTATTGCAAGGACGTTTACTTTTGTTTTGCATCGTGGTATTCATTGGAATATCCTGCTCCTCAGTCGACGAGGCAAGGGCCGAGATCCCTTGACCGGGAGTGACCCCTTGGACAAAAGGTTTGCGTCAGGGCATTAACTTCACTATAGCCGATTACTTTTGCTTTGCACCGTGGTATTCAGTTGGAATATCCTGCACCCCATTCTACGGGGAAAGAGCCGAGATCCCTTCACCGGGAGTGACCTCTTTAGCAACGGTTTTCGTCACTATATTTTCAAAAAGCTATCCGTTCTTTCGACGATATCAAGTTCATTACGTTAAAGGTTTTCGCCAGAAACCATTCGTAGCCCTCCGTCATTTCAGTTAAATATTCGGTAGTATTCAAGCTATGTATTTTGACCTCACGCCAAGGCATAGTGATTGGTAGCTGCCGGGTATTTATCTGTTGCATAGATAGATGCGTTGGTTTGGGACAGTCGTACTACTATTTTGGCCTACGTCAAGGGTATGTACGGGTGGGTTCAGATTAACCTGGATAATGACGGGCAGAACTTGACATGTGACTTATGATATTTTGACCTCACGCCAAGGTCATAAGAGCATGGGGCAGAAATCACATCGGGAGTTTCAAAAGTACTGAAACTTGCCAGATATGCGCATACCTTCTGGAGTGTGATACCGTGAGCGGATTCCGTCACGTTATCATGCGATGAGAGTTGGATCCCGATTCCCACTGATGAGTTGGTTTACTCCTCGGGTGACCCCGACTAATTCTTCTTTCAGGTTTGGAGGAGAATTTGAGGTACAGTGGGAGGTTTCCAGATTAGATAAAATGGTAACCATTCTGATCTAGGTTAGAGTGCACGCTGAGTGTTTCTTTTCTCTCTCTCTCTGGCAGCAACCATTGACCCGACCCTAGACTATGACTCAGTGACCAAGTTGACCGAACCTTCTTAAACATCGGCTTTTGGATTGTCACAGTTGCAGACCTCATTGCCACTCCTACTTTTACCCTTTTCTCCAGGACACCCCGTTTTATTACGAACGTCCACTTCCATTGGACAAAACCATCGTATGGTTAGATACGAACTCGAAAGAATTTATTCGAGGATGGTTTCAGGTTCTGGAGAAAACGGATAGGATTATTCAGTTGTCTTTTCCTTTTACCCTCTCTCAGGTTACGAGTACTCCTTGGTTTAGGGGTAGTACACCTATTACGCAAATTGGATTGTCTTCTTCCAAACCTTAGGCTGGGGCCGACCGGTAGGGAATGAAGAAAACCAATTAGCATAACGATGGTGTGCAGAAGGTATTAAGTTAAGACAAAGCAAGGGATTAGTAAGAGGGCAAAGTAGATTGCAACAGATATTCACGACCAAACCAAATATTTCGTTACCACTCCCACATCACCTTTGTATTTCTCCAGGACACTCCGTATCACTACGAAGATCCACAGTTTATTTGGATACTCCATCGTATGGTTATATACGAACTCGAATGGAACTTGTTCCAGTTCGGGGATGGATTCTGGTTCAGGAGAAATAGGAATAAGGTTTATTCGGTTGTCTTTTATCTTCACCCTCTCTCATTGCGAGTGTTCCTAGGATTGGGACAGTACACCCATTATGCTTATTGGATAGTCTTCTTCCAGACCATAGGCTGGTGCCGAACGGTAGGGAAGGAAGAAAACCATTTGGCCTAATGGGGTGTGCAGAAGGTAATGGCTAAAGACATATGAAGGGATTTGGAGAGGTGGCACAGAACTATACGGTTACAGTCGTGAATCTGGAAGAGGCATTACTAGGAATACCAGAATACCCCATCGGAACATTTCAATGTTTCAGTTTCACTGTGTAATGTTAAAGGAAAACTGATTTCCCGATTAGATACTTACTCCAGGGTATGTATTTACCAGGTACGATTCTCACATCTGTATGGTTTTACAGATGATGAGTATGAGTAAGTTATTGGGAATTGGGTGATTATCCTCATTATATCGGGATTCGTTGTAATCGGTGATATTTGAGGAATTCACCTGGGCTGTTTGCCGGTCGGCAAATATTTGGTTTTGAATATCCGCTGTTATGCACCAATTTCAAATTGATATATCTGTACGTCTATTTTCATAGAGTGAGATATACCTTTCTGAAATTATGTCTACGACATTTACCTATATCAGTGGATGGTTAGGTAAGGAGCATTAAACAGCGGTGTAATTCTTCTTAACCATAAGTACAGTTTTCAACCTACGGCACACAGTGAATGAGTTATCAGACTCAAGGGACTTATACAGAGTATTGTATGTTGTCCAGGGTCCATCAGGACAGAGGGGTAGGTCCTCGTACTATATTCGGTTTACTTATAACTTCTCTAGTTTTTAGACCGGTGTTTCGTGGAAACACAGGGTCTAAGTTTTGAGGAGTTATAGGTATTTGAATAGAGTAGAGAACCAGGTGTTGCAAGTATCGGGATTCTTCAAAGTGATCGAAGATGTAGATACTTGTGTATGGTATTCAGTTGATAGTAATGATAAAGAGATCTTGCTTCTCTTTCAGGTTACTCATAATTGGAAGCTCTCCTAAGTTGAGTAACGCTGATCGGCCTCCTTCCATTTAGTTGACATGCGCTGGGGACAGCTGCATGATTTGAATCTGGTTCAATTAAATCAGTGCCTCTGTTTCTATATTGGATATAGAACAGTTCATATCTTAACGATGTTAAGGTACGGGGAGTTGTCCGGTTTATGATTAAAACCAGACACTGGACAATTCAAGGCACGTTTCTGTAATGGCTGTTTGTGGGTTGACCCAGGCTATGACGAGGGTTGACTTTCTACCATCTGGAAGATCAATAGCAATATTGTTCTTGACTCGCCACAGTTTTAAATTAAAATGGATTTTTTCAGGAAAACAGTAGTGGGAGTATGGTAGAACTGGAAGTAATTCCAGAACCACAAACGATTACTGAAGATTTGATAAGGAACCTAAAGATTCAATCTGGATTGACATTCCATTGGCCACTCCGCAGATAAGGTGGGTAACTTCAGGCACCCGAGAGGCACTACGGTAGCCTCAAGGACGGTGACAGGGAAGTTCTTGTTTACCCACAATTGCCATTGCTGTTGTTCCAGGTTACGAGACCCGGCGGGAGGATGAGTATAGCGTCGTTCTAAACCAGTTTTAGAAGTGTACGTCTGTATGACTCTGCCAGAGGGTTGTCGTAGTCAGTGGGAGCAGCGGAAGCATTGGTGGACAGGTTGCTTATGTCTATTTATAGACTAGAGCAGATGTAGCGGAGAGAGATCATCTATTTCTGACGTGACAGTCATGGGTTTGACTTCATCAGAATAGGGGATGGATCTGTTGAGAAGGTAGTAGGGTGTGATATCCTGGTATTTGGATGATATACACAAAGTAGGAAAAGAAACTCCTACACTACGATCGGTTATACTTTGGTCGTCACACAGTTGTTTCTCCACAAAGGAAATGGATTTTATATCAGACATACTGGTTACTAGATCTATGGTTTTAGATCTAGATTTGGGTGGTTTCCCAATCAGGGTACTTGACAGCATTCTAAGAGTATTTTGGATGGACGACTCCTGGCACGGTAGTGTACCTGCAGGTAATGGAGTCACCCTCTCCAAAGGTGTCTTACAGACTAAAGGGGAAAGGGGCGTGCATGATTGGCAGATCACTTGCTCAGGCAATTGAGTCAATCGTGAGATGTCAAGTACCACACCAGATGTTGTTCTTGCACTAGATGCAATAAGTTGACATTAATCCAATCCTGGAGAAACAGTCGGAAGCAGTTTTAGAACATAAGTGAATGTTCTAGAGATATGATAACGACAGCCTCATTCAGGAGACAGTTATCATTCCAGGCTTCCAAGGTGACATGGACGACAAGGAGGTTGTCAGAGTTATAGTTTTCCCTCTGACGAGGGGCAGTATTTTGGACAGGTGATCCTAGGCAGTACTGAGGGAGGCATGGCGCAGGATACTGATTAAGTTCAGTTGACGATACAGTCTAAGAAGTTTGGATTTGGAGTTCATTTATGAGCTATGTCCCATCAGACATCCAGACACATTCTAAGACAGGTATTGCTCTTTTCGGGAGATGGCTTTCTCCGCGAACTTGAGATATAGAGAGACATAGAAAGAAACAACTAAGCGGATCCACTCACTGAGGCTATTCCTCGAACGCAATAGTTTCGCAAACGAGCTTTGTGAGACTGACTAGTAGAGGAGTTGGATGTTCGGTATCACACGGGCTGTGAGTATGCGACATCGCAATAATTAGCCTTGAGTGCAAGTGGGAGATTGTTGGAGATAGTGCCCTCAGAGTCAATTATTAGGTCACAGGTACGTGATTGTAATGATTGAGGGAGGACCTATCCCGGTAGGACAGTCTTACTCGAGATGATAGTATGCTATCTGGTTTACCTTTATCATCGTGTACTGCTTAAGGTGACCTGACACGTCGCTATTACACGTTGATAGAGCCCCTAGGATTCTTGCTTGACCACCAGCAGTATGAGGGCGATCATATAAGTGGGAGCTGGGGGTCTACAAGCATATCCTTAAAAGGTCCCTAGTCGTGGGAGTTTCGAGACCGGGCATCGATACTCCATTAGTAGACTAGTGTATACAGTCGAGACCCCGACGAGGGGCGGTGGCCGGTCTCACAAGCCACTGGTGTCAGTTGGATCACCTAAGATGTATACAGGTGCTCATTGGGTTATGAGTACACCGGACAGGACTCGCCGGGAACATGCTAGTTGGTCATATACCAGACGTCAGATGGCAGTTCCCTGGTGACATGTGTGCAGGTTAGTTCATCGACCTGGGGATCGTCATTTGTCTCGTGTGAGTTCCCACTGTACTTTGATTACTACCCTACCACGGCTCAAAGGAGTCGTGCAAACAGGTTTTAGTTGGGTACAGTCCCGAGCCACATGGAGGCAGTGAGCGTATCTTCAGGGGTTCGTCTCTCCCGGTATTGGGGGTGAGGTCGTGCTGTGTCTAGGAGAGCCATTACACAAAGTCCTTGGCCAAGGCAAGGAGATTTACTGGTAGGTATTCCAGTAGTATCTCAGGGTGTTCTGGGCTACACTCCGACACGACTTGTACCGCTTTTGGGGGTCTGACTTTTACCAACCCCCTAGGCCCACCATGCGATACTCATAGACGAACGGACCGGACTGCACGGATATTGTCACTGACAGGCTCAGTAGGGTGTCAGGATGAGTTCGCTCATCGACGTCCCTTTTGGTCAATAGCTGGTGGCCCGTTACGTATTGGCTTATACCTCTGACGTGCTAGTGGTTAAATCCACAGCCATAGTTTTGACGAGTCTTTAGAGTCCACCACACTTTCAGTTACTCAAGTTTCGGGCGAAACGCTGTAGAGGCCGTATGGAGATATGGCAGGGTCCGATCAGATACGTGCGGTATTGCACGGATCAGGATCGGACGGTTTGTACTAGTAGCCGTATAGGTATATGGCAGGGTTCGATCAGATACGTGCGGTATTGCACGGATCAGGATCGAACGGATAATACTAGCCGGCTTTGGTTTAAGCCGGTCCTAGTTTAGTACAGTGTAGATTTTGTCTCTTTGCATTTGTATCCGGACGGAATACAGATGCGGGTGTGTATGCACAGTATCGGGGTTTTCCTGTAATTAATTACGGGACCAGTTTTCTGGAGTTGCCAGTTTGCATTCCGTTCCAGCCGGTTTTCCTTTGCTTTTTCCCGGCCGGACTTTTCCGATGGAGGGGGTTATTTGCAATTGTGCAAATAACATTTGTGGAGGGGGTTTATTGCATAAGGATTTATTATGATAGCTATCATTTTCTTTTGCTCCATGCTTTTGCATTAAGTGAGATTTGAAGTGAGGTATGGTTTGAAAAAGTGCAAGCATGGTTGATGTTTGTTTAGGATCACCTTTCTTCATCTCCTACACTCACCTCCCTTTTGCTTTGATATATTCTTTTTCTCCACCATTTTCTTCTCACTTGATGGAATAAGTTTTTCCATGGTTGAGTGAGAAGAAGATGAGAGCTTCATCTTTGAGAGAGTTTCATTCTTGATCTCATTTTCGATGCTAGAAAAATGCAAGCACCATTTTTCTTCTTGATTCCTCCATCATCTTTCAAAAGGCAACAAACCCCAAAGTGAGACATCCACTCTACACTACACTTCCTACAGCAAATCTTGGACGCGTCGATTCGCCAGCTTCGCGCCCGAGTTGCCTCGGTATTGAGGTGGGAGCCCGTAAAAGATACAGGCGACGTGGTGCCCCTTCCGACGAGGAGGAGACGGACGGAGATCCCGCGAGGAGATCGGAATGGAGATGAAGACCGGAGGACTTGGATCGTCGGTATATATATCTCTAACCCATTCTCTTGTTTGCTTAGACTTGTTAATGGTTACGATCCGGAGTTTAGTGCGCGGTGGTGCCGGTTTGCAAAGTCCGCAAAATTTAAGTTTATCACCGTTTCCGCATTCCGGCGTCGGAATGACGGCCGGGGCGCCGCCGTGCACTTACAGACGGACTCGTCGAGAACTGGCTAGATGGTATTATACCTATCGTCAGATAGCAGTTCTCTGGTGACATGACAGATAGTCTGTCGAACTGAGATCGTCATTTGTCTCGTGCGAGTTCCCACTGTACTTTGATTACGATCCAACCATGTCTCTACTGAGTCGTGCAAATAGATTTTAGTTGGGTACAGTCCCGAGCCACATGGAAGTAGTGAGTGATTGTTAGGGATTCATCGCTACCGATATAGGGAGTCGATATCATGCTGTGTTCGGTTCACCAACACCATAAGTCCCTGATCAGGGCGATTGAGAATTACTGATAGTTAGATTAATAGATTCTCAGATGCTTTTGAGTCATATCGGCATAACTTGTCGGATTATTAGGGGTCTGACATTTTCCAACCCCTAGACCCGGCTGTTGGTGAGTTATGCTCACTCTACATTGAAGAAGAGAGGAAGAATGCACAAAAATTAAATTTTTTAAGCAAGCACAACCAACTTAACCCAAGTGATCAAACCATAACCCTAAACTAGCAAACTACAAGAGATATATCTATTATGAGAGAAGATTATACCGATATACATGTGTCCTTTGGATCTTCACTCCTCTTCTTAAGCTCCTAAGGTTTCCTTGATCAACCTTGATGGCCAGCCTCCTCGGTCCTAGATGATCCACCTGAAGATCCTTGATTCAAGTTCTTACATCTAAAATGAAGTAAACTAAGCAAACTAGTTTGCTAATCTAGTTTCCTTAGATGATGTGGTTTGGCTTAGTAGTTATTTTCTATCTAAAATCCCTTTGTTTCTCAACACATGAGAGTGATAAGGATTTGCAAGAGAATGAACTCATGAAGATAAAGAGAAGAGAGTAAGTGATGAAACCATCACATGAAGAATGATAAGTGAAGAATAGCTTACACATTTTCTATAAAGAATTTTTCTTTTCCCTTTTAAAAATACAACCATACTCCAATAGTTTTTTCAATAAATACAAACCCATGCTTCATCCATGCCTCTCTTTTCCACCACATTTTCCATTTTCAAGAAAATAGAAAAAAATGCATGATGAGGTGTCATCTTTTAGAAGGTATTTTGTATAAATACAAAATACATTCTACCGTATATACATACCCGTATTTGTACCAAAGTACGAAAACCCAAGAGATAGAATAATACTACTAATAAAATACTAGTATTAAATCAATATCTGATTTAACAAACCGGCTTAATCGTAAGCTCGCTAGTATTATCAACCGTCTGATCGAAAACCTGAAAAACACTAGAATATTCATATCGAAATGTGTATATGCAAATTATTAAATCAATACCTGAGTTAATAATCTGGCTTAATCTTAAGCAGGCTAGTATTATCGTTCGATCGAAAACCTGCTCGATCAAAAAACCTGGATGACACTAGAATATACATATCAAAATGTGTATATGTAAATTATTAAATCAATACCTGATTTAATAATCCGGCTTAATCCTAAGCCGGCTAGTGTTATCATTCGATCGAAACCCTGCACATATAAACATACGGCCACCATATCGTTTCGCCTGGATCAGAGAAACCCTCTGTGTAGGACTCTAAACACTCGATAGTATGCTGGAAGTGAGTTTAACCACAAGCATGTCAGCGACACTAGCTGTACATAATGGCTACCCAGGTATCTATCGAAAAGAAGGACAACAAGCAAGCAATTCGATCCCCTACTAAGCCTATCCGTGACAATCTTCGTACAATCTGGTCTCTTCGTATAAGAGTATCGCATACCGGATCTAGAAGGGTGGTAAACTTCTGACACCCTACTAACCAGATAAGTAATGTCGATTTGGCTCAAGACCAATCCGAGAAACTACTGATTTAACCATCAATAAATCTCAACTACCTTGGCCGAGGTCTAATGGTTCTAACTAACTGGACACAGTGCAATATCGAATCCTAATATCGGGAGAGACGAATACCTGAAAATCACTCACTGTCTTTAAGTGGCTCAGGACTGTACCCAACCAAAAACCTATTTTCATGATTCAGTAGAGCCATGGTAGGGTAGTGATCAAAGCACAGTAGGAACTCACATGAGACAAATGATGTTCTTAGGTCTAAAGACTAACATATACTCATGTTACCTTAGGACCTCTATCTTCCGATAGGTATAATACCATCTAGAGGTTCTCAGCGGGTCCATCCAGTGTACTCACCCCAGTGAACACATGTATACAATCTTAGGTGATCATACCAATGGCTGTGGAACCAACCACCATCCCTCGTCGGGGTGTAAAAACGTATACACAAGTCTACTCTGGAATATCGATGCCCGGTCTCGATATTCCTGCGACTTGGGACCTTTAAGGATGTGCTTATGGACTACCCAGCTCACGCTAGTATGATCGCCATCATAACACTGGTAGTCAAGCAAAATCCTATGGGCTTTATCAATATGTATCCGCTATATGTGATATCAAGTATAACATATGCACATGTTAAGATAAAGACAAACCAAAATAGTATATTACTATATTGAATCTTTATCAATATGTGTAAACAATACAAAGCAACAAAAGAAAGAAATACACATATCAAGACAAAGATAACTCAGATAATATACTATATACAACTGAGCAAGATTGTCCTGTACATAACCCTAGCATCCTATACAATACAGGCCTCTAGGACATACATATCCAACAATCTCCCACTTGCACTAAAGCCTTTAATTGGTGTACCGAACACCCAATGTCTGATCTAGGGCTAGTTGTTGGCGTATCGCATGCCCAACATCTCAAAAAGTCGCTCGAACGGCTCTTGAGGGAGGGCCTTGGTAAATGGATCCACCGTGTTGTCTTTCATATTTACTCTCCGGATACCGCCTCAAGATGTGTCTGGACTTCTGATGTGACCGTGGTTTCTTCGCTAAAGCTATAGAACCATTATTACCACAATATAAAGGTATTGGATTAACAATGGACGGAACCACCTCAAGTTCAGTAATGAACTTCTTCATCCAGACCGCTTCTTTTGTGTTATCGTTGGCAGTAGTGTATTCAGCCTCTATCGTCGAGTCTACAACGGTGTTCTGTTTGGATCTCTTCCAACAGACCGCCCCTCTATTGAGAGTAAACACAAAATCCAAGACAGACTTACTGTCATCCCTGTCACTTTGGAAGCTTGAGTCGGTAGACTCGACCTGAAGGTCCCCATTACCGTATACCAAGAACATCTCCTTAGTCCTTCTCAGGTACTTAAGAATATTCTTCACAGCAGTCCAATTATTCTCACCTGGGTTCGACTGATACTGGCTCACCACGCTAAGCGCGTACGCTACATCTAGTCTGGTACACAATATCGCATACATTATAGATATTACAGCCGAACCGTAGGGTATATTGCTCATGCGAACCCTCTCCTCATCAGTCCTGATAGACATCTCTTTGGAGAGGGTGATTCCATGCAATGCGGGTATATTATCGCGCTTGGAATCTTCCATGCTAAATCTCTTTAGTATATTGTCTATGTACCTGAAATGTGAAATTCCCAACAGTCTTTTGGATCTATCTCTGTAGATCTTAATCCTCGGAATGTAGGAGGCATCAGCCTGGTCCTTCAAGGAGAACTTTTCAGACAAGAACAGATTGACCGATTGCAGCATAAGAATGTCATTTACTATCAAGAGAATTTCATCGACATACAGGACGAGGAATACAACAGTTCTCTCTACAATCTTCTTATAGATACAAAGCTCATCCTCATTTTTGATGAAGTCAAATTCCTTGACTATCTCATCAAAATAGATGTTCCAACTCCGCGATGCTTGTTTTAATCCATAAATGGATTTAAGCAGCTTGCACATCTTTCCGCTGCTCCCACTGTCTACGAATCCCTCCGGCTGATCCATATAAACTCCCTCTTCTAAACTTCCATTTAGAAAAGTCTTTTTAACGTCCATCTACCAAATATCATATTCATGGTAGGCAGCAATGGCAAGTAAAATCCGAATGGATTTCAGCATAGCTATTGGAGAAAAGGTTTCGTCATAGTCCACTCATGATCTTTGACGAAAACCTTTTACAACAAGTCTAGCCTTATAGGTTTCCACATGTCCATCTGCACCAATCTTCTTTTTGAAGATCCACTTGCATCCAATGAGTTTTACCTCAGGAGGAGCAACATCCAAAGTCCAAACTTTGTAGGTATACATAGACTCCATTTAGGATTGCACAGTGTCAAGTCATTTTACAGAGTCCCTAATGTTAATGGCCTGCTCAAAATTAGTAGGATCATCTTCTTCCAAGATTCAATCCTCTTGATCCCCATCTTTGAGAAAACCATAGTATCTCTCGGGCGGATGAGAAATCTTACTAGATCTGCAGAGTGGCTGAGGTTCATCCGGGATTATTGAATCCTGAGGTTCCACCAATTCTTCAGTTTCAGTTTATAATTTTAGAATTTCTTCCAGTTCTACCGTGCTCCTACTAATTTCTTTTGAAGAAATTTCCATTCTAAGAAGGTGGCGTGACGAGCAACAAACACCTTCTATTCCTCGGTATGGTAGAACAGATACCCCCGTGAATGCTTAGGGTATCCCACCAACTAATATAGAATCGAACGTGCCTCCAGTTTGTCTGAATTTTGCTTTTTAACATAAGCCGGAAAACCCCATATCTTAATGAATTTAAAACATGGTTTCTTATTCATATGGAGTGGTAGGCACGGATTTGGTCGGAACCCTATTCAATAGACATGTCGCTGTCTCAAGTGCATATCCCCAGAAGGAAAAAGGCAACTCGGCTTTACTCATCATGGAGCAAACCATATCTAATAGAGTACGATTCCTCCACTCCGATACACCGTTGTTCCGTGGTGTGTATGTAAGTCTATTTTATATGCTCTACAAGGTTTGTAGAGAACCAAAATTTCAAAAACCAAATTTTGTAAGCATGCAAGAAAGACTTTTAACCCAAGATCTACTATAAAACTCTAACTAGCTATACTACAAAGGTATTTATTCCACTGTGTTAGAATTTTATACCTATCGGATTCGTGTCCTTCAGGTCTTGAATCCTCTTCTTGAGATCCTTTTGGGGTCTTCGGTGTAGTTTGGTTGTCGGTCTCCTGGATCCTAGATGATCCACCCGAAGGTCCTAGATTCAAGCTACAACTTTCAAATGAAAGAAACTCAACTAGCTAGTTTGCTAATCTAGCTAGATGAGGATGAATGGAGATGATTAGTGATTATTTTTCTTTCTCAAATCCCTTGTTTCTCAACTTATGAGAATGGTAGGGTTTTGTGAATGATGAGGACGAAGAAAAAAAAGAGAGGATGGCAACTCAAAAAAATATGAGCTCAAGGAAAAGAAAACTCACAACCATGAAGAATGTCTAGTAAATCCTAATATCAAGCCTTTTCTTTTCTTTTAAAAAATCTAACCATACTTCAATAGTGATGGCAATAAATGCCCAAACCATCCCTCAAGCCATGCTTCCTTTACACCTCATTTTCTATTTATCAATAAATAGAAAAATCCATATTATGAGGTGTCCCCTTATAGAATGTATTTTGTATAAATACAAAATACTTTCTACCGTTTATACATACCCGTATTCATATCAAAATATGAATACCCAAGAGATAAAATAATACCTCTAAAAATAATACTAGCATTAAATCAATACCTGATTTAATGAACCGGCTTAATCCTGAGCCCGCTCATATTAAAAGCCGTCCGATTAAATTTCGCGCAACTAGTACACGCAACCAATCGAAACCCTGCACGTATAAACATACGGCCTCCACTCATTTCTCCTGAATAAGAGAAACCTTCTGTGTGGGACTCTAAAGACTTGACAGTATGATGGCAGTGGGTTTAACCACAAGCATGTCAGCGGTACTAGCTGCACATAACGGCTATCCAGGTACCTGTCGAAAAAGAAGTCCGACGAGCAAACTCATCTGAACCCCTACTGAGCCTAACCATGACAATATCCGTACAGTCCGGTCTGTTCTTCTAAGAGTACCGAATACCGGGTCTAGGGGCGGTCAACGTCAGACCCCTACTAACCATGATACGTGCTGTGTGGCTCAATACCAAACGAGAAATTACTGATCTAATCTATCAGTAATTCTCAACTGCCCTGGCAATGGGTTTATGGCGTTGACCAACCAAGTACAGTGCGATATCAACTCCCTATACAGGGAGAGACGGATCCCTAACAATCACTCACCGCCTCCATGTGGTTCGGAACTGTATCCAACTAAAACATGTTTGCAGGACTCCTTCGAGCTATGGTAGGGTAGTAATCAAAGCACAGTGGGAACTCACACGAGACAGATGATGATCTTAGGTCTACAGACTACCTGTACACATGCCACACGAGAACTGCCATTTGACGTTACGTATAATACCATCCAGTGGTTCTCGGCGAGTCCGTCCAGTATACCTACCCACAGTGAGCACCTGTATACAATCTTAGGTGAAACACACTAATGCCTGTGAGACTAACCATCGCCCCTCGTCGGGGTCTAAAAATGTATACATCAGTCTACTATTGGATATCGATGCCCCGTTTCGATATTTCTATAACTAGGGACACTTTTAAGGATATGCTTATAGACTACTCAGCTCTCACAAGTATGACCGCCATCACAACACTGGTAGTCAAGCATATCCTACGGGCTTTACAACATGTATAAGTAGTACGTAATAACAAGTAGAACATACACACATGTTAAGATAAAATTACCAGATAGCATACTATCATTTCGAGCAAGATCGTCCTATATATATATCCAAAGTATCCATTACAAATAATGGTCTCTAGGGTATAAATATTCTATAGTCTCCCACTTGCACTAGGGTCAGTTATTTTCATAACGCATCCCCAACATCTCGAACAACCACTCGAACTATGCTTGAGGTAAGGCCTTCATGAATGGATCCGCTATGTTGTCTTTTGTGTCCACTCTTCGAACCTCGATCTCTTTGCGATCCACGATCTCCTTGATCAGGTGATACCGCCTTAAGATATGTCTAGATTTCTGATGGGTCCTTGGTTCCTCCACTAAAGCTACAGTCCCATAGTTATCGCAATACAAGGGTATTAAATTAGCAATGAACGGAACCACCTAAAGCTCAGAAATGAACTTCCTCATCGAGACAACCTCTTTTACGGCATCGTTAGCAGCTATATACTCAGCTTCCATCGTTGAGTCTACGACAGTGTCATGTTTGGAACTCTTCCAACACCCCCCTCCATTGAGGGTAAACACATAACCCGAGACGGATTTAGAGTCATCCTTGTCACTTTGGAAGCTTGTGTCGGTAAAAGTCTAGATCTGGAGGTCACCATTACCGTACACCAAGAACGTCTCCGTAGTTCTTCTCAGATACTTGAGAATTTTCTTTACTGCTATCCAATGTTTCTCACCCGGGTTTGACTGATACCTACTTACCACACTAAGTGCATAAGCTACGTCTGTTATAGTATATAACATCACATACATTATAGATCCTACCGCCGAAGCGTAGGGTATAATGCTCATGCGAGCTCTCTCTTCATCGATCTTTGGAGACATCTCTTTGGAGAGGGTGATCCTGTGACAAGAGGGTAAATTACCACGCTTTGAATCTTCCATACTAAATCTCTTCAGTATGGTATCAATATACCTGGACTGTGAAAGTCCCAACATTCTATTAAACCTATCACGATTGATCTTAATCCCCAGAATGTAAGAAACATCACCCAACTCTTTCATGGAGAACTTCTATGACAAGAAAAGCTTGACTAATTGTAGCATAGGGATGTCATTTCCAATCAAGAGTATGTCATCCACGTATAGTATGAGCAAGACTACTGTTTCTCCTACAGTCTTCCTATAAATGCATGGTGAAGGGTTCCTTAACACCCTCACAAAGTTTTCTAGGGCATCAAGTATGCAATTTTAAAAAACCAAGAGTGCTAAGCAACCCATAACGAGGATCTAACTAGAGGATTAGGGTAAAAGCTAATATGTAAACATCTTTACACTAAGTGAATGAGTAATACAACATTTGTAGACTAGTCCTTCACTTCAAAAGCTCCATGTAATAGTCCCTTTGCTCCAAGTAGTGGTCTCCCGGACTCTCACTAGGCTCCACTAGGCTAAAAGAACAAACTTGCTTGAAATCTTCGAGACCGAAGGTGATCTACGTCGAGGAATCTCCAACTCAAGCTACCTCTTTACTAATTGGGAATTAGTGAAGAAAACAACCTAAACTAAATGGCTAATCTAGTGTAGGTTGATGAAGTAGGAATTTTGCTCACTTTAGAATTATTGTTCTCACTAAATTTCTTCACCACTTGAAAACCTAGAGAGCTTTCTTTTGATGAAGAAGAAGATGAAGTGTGGAAATGGAATGGCAACCATGGGTGAGAAATATCTCATATAACTCATGTAGAGACTTAACCATAGTTTTAGATAATGGTTAGGTTAATAAATATCTAAAGTAAAACAAAATTAGTGGACTAAGTCAATGGTCACCACAAGCTTCTCCAAGCTTCCAACCATGGCACATTTCCACCTAATTTTGTATTTACCTTAAATAATTAAAACCCTTATTATCTTTAGCATGGTGTGAGTCTAATACACCCATGTAGTATGTATCATCAAGCATGACACAATAACAATAATATATATCACATATATATTATATATAAGTGAGAAAAAGAAATGCTTAAGTGAGCTAATATTAGCTAATGTAAAATTAATATATCAAATATATAATCATATATTAAATTATTAAATCAACACTTGATTTAATAATCTGGCTATATCACATATAACCGACTAATATCATTTGTATCAACTTATCGAATCAACACTTGATTCGATAACCTAGCTATATCACATATAACCGACCGATATCACTTATCGTGAGATTAGAATACGGTATCACATACATGTATTAATCTCGGTCCCGCACATATCACATATGTGCTCCTACTTCGTTTCTCCTGAGCCAGGAAACCTCTGTGTGGGACTCTAAAGACTCGTCAATACGCCGACAGTAGGTGATGATCATATCAGTCACCTACAAGCCATCAGCGGTACTAGCTGGACGTAACGGCTACCCGGGTATTGAGTGATCAGAAGATCAACAAGCAAGCCTGCTCATACTCCTGTGAATCCAATAATTAACTGATTTGGAGAGATTTTATCGATCAAAAATAATTTACCGCAATCAAGAACGGCGTCGCTTGGTAGCTAGCCGGTGAATACGGGTCGGTCCACAGGGATGTTGTAATTTTCCTAAATGTTCTTACGAGCTAATTCCAAAGGGTGTTGGATCTTTTAATTAAATCTAAAAACTAAGTTGTGTTATACTAGGATTAGGAAACTTGCTAGGATTAGGTTTAGGTAAAGTTTGGTAAATAAAAATCTACACCTCTTTCAATACCTTAAATTAGATATCATATTAGGGGTTATGGTAAATATTAATAAAGGAGATTAGGATGATTGGGAAGGTGTTTCTTCCTCTAGATCCTTATCCTTCCTTTCTTAATCTTTACCCTAACCTCCATGGAAAACATACAGATCCGGTCTTTTATACTACGGTATCACCGCTACCTCATGGGTAGAGTGCCGTAGGGAGCGGAAGATGAAAGTATGCATGGAGTCCTAATTGTTCATAAGAGATTGGCAAAGAAAGAGATGAGAGATCTTCATCTCTCAAACCCTTCCCTATTCATAACCCTAACAAGCGAGGAAACTACTCGCTCATTGAAGGATTTAAGAAAGACATAATTTTTTGATTTTGTTTTGATTTAAGAGATGAAAGATCTACTTCAAGTTAATAAAAAATTCTAAACTATATTAAACTAGAGCAAGGAAAGAAATTACCTAGGGCAGAAATTAAAACTAAAACTTAGGGCAGAAAAATAAACCTACTTACGATTGATGCTCTCCAACTTCAAAGAAAACTGAAATTTTATTGATGAAAAGAGACATGAGAAAATACAATGACTTGGGTCTCTATTTATAGGAGATAGAAACCCTAGGTTACAATTGATTCGCACGTCTGCATTTACAAAAATACCCATAGGAAGACCTAGTCAGAGTAGACTCAAGTTTTGGTAAAAAATTCTCCGAGTACGGGCACAAGATGGCCGCGGAACCGCGGCATGGGTAAGGGTTGGGCCGCGATTCCGCGGCCCAATAGTGGCATTGAAGTTTGAAATTTTGGGGTCTGCTTCTGGGTCTTTTTGGGCTTCTGATTCGTTGGTTCTTTTCTCCATTTGGATTCTAGGTCTTCTCCAGATCTTTCAGTGAAAACTTGTAGTGGTCTTTTAACCGTTTGCTTTGACATCTTGGATATTGCGTTGCCTTATACATTGTGAACTATTCTTCATCTAGGCTTGACTAAGATCCTTCTATTTGTTGGTCAAAAGTCCCTCTTTTATATCGTCGTTTGTCTTTTTCACTGTTTTCGCTCCAAGAACCTGTAACCTGTACTATGTAGCAGACATGGGTCAAAAGCACCTGTTTATTTGTAAAATACATAAGAATAGGGAATATAATAATACAATATTATGGTATGAACAAATACCCCCAAACTTATCTTTTGCTCATCCTCGAGCAAACTTAGTTTTATTCTCGACAAAAACCTAACCGCACTTTCGCAGGGAAACGCGATTGCACTGAGCTCGTGCAACAAGCCGTTAAACCTCAAGGTGTCCCTAGTAGGAGTGTTGTCTCCTGAGGGTTTTCAGCAGATACTACCCACAAAATCCTATCAATTTGGCTTTTCGACTTTTGTTCTCAAATTAGGTTTTCTAACAAGGAATTCTATTATCGTCGACCCGTAAATTATCCACCCATATTCTTCATACTTCCTCATCATTTAACTTAAGATTATATACGTTCTATAGAGTTACTTAGCTTTCGGCATCCTTAAGTTTTCCTTCTAGGGTTCCATCTCCACTTAGGAATTTTTATCAACTCTACTAAAGATACAAGTTCTATTCTTCATTTCTTTCTCTTACCTAAACTCCAATCACATACCCCTACGTGTGTGTAAATATCATCCCTACACTTGGAAATTCAAATCAAACAATCATACTCTTGTCCGTTGTCCAAAGCACTTATTAATTGGTGAATTTTTAATTGAATTTTTGCTTACACATCCTTCATGCGACCGTTAATACTTCTTGAGGTACCAACAACCGATTACAAGATGCATTAGCACTTTAAAGCGTACTTCCTAGTCTTGCAACACCCAAGGCTTTTAGCAGTGACTCCCAAACCAGTTGGTCTAAGGCACAAGGTGATGAAGCACCCTCGCTAAATATTTTTCTATTTTTGCAGCCTTAAGTAATCACAAAAACCAGTGTTCATTTTTTTATTTATTCACACTTGTATATATTTTTTTTTTTTTCATTTTCTTCGTACTAAGGACTTTAGACAAGAGCATTTTAAGGTCTCCTATACTATTCCAAGTTTCAAGGTGCATGATTATGCAATTTGTAGGGTATACATTTTCAGAATCTAGATTTAAGTTAGGAATTATTTTTCAAACTTATACTCTAACAAAATATCAATACTTTTTCTTTGTTTCGACTTAGCCCAAGAAGTGAACTTAAAATTTGCCTATTTCTAAATAAACTACAAAGACATATACTTTCTACCGTTAAACTTTAAGAAAGGTTATTTTTAGGGTTTTTAATTTACTAAGTCTAAGATCTAGTTGTTCCTAGCCAGTTAACCTATTTGTCAAACTCAAGTCAAATAAGGCCAAAATTGAATACATTAATTTTTATAATTTTTGAAAATTTTCAATTTTTTATGGGTTTTTCTTTTTCTATTTAATTTTTTTTCTTTATTTTTCAAATTTTTCAAATTTTTATGATTTTTATATAAGGATGCAAATGCAAATATACATATGAATGCGAAGGAAGAAGACTTACCGAGCATACCCCCAAAGTTAAACTGGACAGTGTCCTCACTGTCATGCTGCACCAAGTGGGTTGATAATGTCGGCAATTTCCTGTTTATTATTATATTTACATATTATACACACCCCCAAACTTATTTGAAATAAAGTTTTGGAAAAAAATTGATTGGAAATTTGGGGGTAAAATGGAGGAGAATTAATCGGTGTAGATCGGCTCCTGTAAAAACAGGAGCTCCTCCGAATGGTCCACTGTGAAGAACGGTTTCAATCGATGTCCATTTACTTTAAATAAAGTACCGTCTTCCGGATTTTCAAGATCGACCGCACCGTGCGGATAAACGGTACGAACTACAAAAGGTCCCTTCCATCTAGACCGAAGCTTGCCGGGTTGATAATGTAACCGAGTGTCATAGAGTAAAACCTATTGACCAGGTTTAAATATTTTTCGCAGAAGGTGTTTATCATGGAACACCATGGTTCGGTTTTTAACAATTACGGCATTATCATAAGCCTCATCCCGCAGCTCTTCTAGTTCATTTAACTGCAGCTTTCGATTTCTGCCCGCATCTCCTAATAATAAATTCAACTCTTTGATAGCCCAAAATGCCTTATGCTCAATCTCTACTGGGAGGTGGCAAGCCTTCCCGTAAACAAGCCGGTATGGAGACATGCCAAGATCGGTCTTGTATACAGTACGGAAAGCCCATAGTGCATCGATCAGTTTGAGTGACTAATCTTTACGGTTTTTAGAAACCGTTTTCTCCAAGATTTTCTTGATTTGCCGATTTGAAACCTCGGCTTGACTACATGTTTGGGGATGGTATGGCGTTGACAGCTTGTAGGTAATAGAATATTTACGCATTAAGGACTCAAAAATCCTATTGCAAAAGTGAGAACCATTATCACTTATTATCGCTCGAGGGTGCCTAAATCGATAAAAGATATGTTCTATAAGAAATCGAACGACAACCTTATTGTCATTCGTTCGGCTAGGCACAGTCTCGACCCACTTTGAAACGTAGTCAACAGCCAAAAGAATATAGACATTCCCAAAAGAATTGGGAAATGGCCCCATGAAGTCGATTCCCCAAACATCAAAAACATCCACAACCAAAATTGGTTGGAGCGGCATTTCGTTTCTCCGCGATATCCGGACCACGTGTTGGCACCGGGAGCAAGTCTTGCAGTATTCATATGCATCCTTGAAGAGTCGTGGCCAATAGAAACCACACTGCAAGACTTTCTCGGCTGTCTTCTTTGGGCCAAAGTGCCCGCTACATGCTTGATCGTGGCAAAAATACAGCACACTCTTAAATTCGTTTTCCAGTACACACCGACGAATGATTTGGTCGGAACAGTATTTAAAAAGATAAGGTTCATCCCAGTAAAAATGCTTTGCTTGGGACAAAAATCGAAGTTTATCTTGTTTCGACCAATCTTTAGGTATTGTAGGGTTACTAGGCACACACAAGAGGTTCCACAAGGCATCAACCATGCCAAACAAAAATTTTACGGTGCCGAGAAACCCTAATATAGATCGTTAACTAGAAGTAAAGGCGAAAAGCAAGCAAGCAAACGACTTTGCTACTAAGTGAAAGGGATTACAACCTTTGTAGATCCGGTCCACCACTTCTTTAGCTCCGTGTTGACGTCCCTCCGCTGCGATCAACGGATCCCGGACTCTAGAAATGGTTTCGTCAGAGAAATGATCAGGCTAGGTCATTGACTTCGAGGCCGAAGATGATCTACATCGGGGAGACTCAAACTCAAGCTATTCCTTCACTCGGTCGAAAACTTTGTGAAGAGAACACCCTATACTACATGGCAAGTGGTAGAGGATGAAGAAATAGGAAGTGGGTTCACTTTAGAATTGGATTTCTCACTCTTTTTCTCATGATACCATTGGAGCTAGCAAGTTTTTTCAAGCTTGATGAAGATGAAGAAGAAAAAAGAATCATTTCCATTAAAAGAATAATATGAATACTTATCCTTTTAATCATGGCACCATGGTTGAGTTAAGCACTCATGCTTAACTCATGTAGAGATTTAACCAAACCATTAGGTTAAAGGTTAGGTTAACTAATATCTTTAAACATATGACAAAAGAGTTGACTTTGTCAATGTTTATCAAGCTTCATGAAGCTTGATAACTTTGACCAAAGTCACACTCTTTTGTTATATGCTTAAGAAAATAGTAAACCCTAATCTAACCTTGATTTGGTTCAAGTCTCATACACATAACTTGTTTGTATCATCAAGCATGATACAAACATGTACACTTGCATATATCACATATAAACAATATGCACATTCAAGTGAAAAATCAATCTTAAGTGAACCAATACTAGTTAATGTAAAGTAATATATCAAATATATAATTATACATTAAATCATTAAATCAACACTTGAGTTAACGATCCGGTCATATCGCATATAACCGACTAATATCAAGTGTATCAATGTATCGAATCAACACTTGATTCGGTAACCCGGCTATATCTCATATAACCGATCGATGATACAAATCGCGAGAATAGAATACAATATCGCATACTGGTATTATTCTCGGTCCCGCACATATCTCATATGCGCTCCTATTTCGTTTCGCTTGAGCCAGGAAACCCCTGTGTAGGACTCTAAAGACTCGTCAATACGCCGGCAGTAGGTGATGATCATATCAAATACCCACAAGCCGCAAGCGGTCTGCTAAACGTAACGGCCACCCGGGTATTGAGCGATCAGAAGATCAACGAGCAAGCCCGCTCACACTCCTGTGAATCCAACGAGTAACACTACCGTACAGTCCTGTCTGTTCGTCTGATATGTCGCATATCTCGTCTAGGGGTGGTAAACGTCAGACCCCAGTAACTCGATAAGTCGTGTCGATATGAGGCTCATAACGGGTTGAGAAACTACTGGTAACACTTACCAGTAAATCCCAAAACCAGCCATGGCCAAGGACTTCCTGTTATAGCCAATCGAGCACTGCGCAACATCAACTCCCTATATCGGGAGAGACGAAACCCCTCCTATCGCTCATTGCCTCCATGTGATTCGGGACTGTACCCAAAAGCCACCTTTTTTCACGCCCTCTTGGACGTGGTATGATGGAAATCAAAGCACAGTGGGAATCACACAAGACTCTGTGACGATCTCGGGTCTACAGACTAACCTGTACCAGTGTCACCAGAGAACTGCCATCTGATGTAAGGTATAATACCATCTGGGAGTTCTCGGCGAGTCCGTCCAGTGTACCCAGTCTCTACTGAGCACCCGTATATCATGTCTGATGTCAAACACCAATGGATATGGGATCATCCATCGCCCATCTGTATGGGTCGAGAAGGTATACGCTAGTCTACTCTGGTATATCGATGCCCCGTCTCGATACACCCACGACTAGGGACTTTGAAGGATGTACTTATGGACTACCACGTCCCC
Organism: Agapanthus africanus; assembly: GCA_030015575.1. NCBI lineage: Eukaryota > Viridiplantae > Streptophyta > Magnoliopsida > Asparagales > Amaryllidaceae > Agapanthus > Agapanthus africanus. The sequence continues at coordinate 197,555,569 of JASDDO010000028.1, read as the reverse complement.
ACTAGTATGATCCGCATCATAGTCCAGGTAGTCAAGTACACATCCTAAGGGCTTTACCAACATGTAACAGAGAGACAATCAGTGTACACGTTAAGGTAAAGAGTAACCAGATAGCATACTATCATATCGAGCAAGAAAGTCATCCATATATATGTCCAAGCATCCACTACAATATACATCCTATGTATAGTAATGGCCTCTAGGGCATACATATAACTAACAGGTATCATGCCGGTGGCTAAGTAGTTTACTATATCAGCGAACCATGGTTCGCAAGAAACGGTTAAGAGTTGCTCATCTGGAAAAACATCTTTGATTGGAAGTTCAAGTGTAGGCAAAGAAGGAAGGCGTGAAAGGTGATCAGCCACTACGTTTTCACATCCTCTTTTGTCCCTTATGACAAGGTCAAACTCTTGTAGCAAGAGGATCCAACGTATTAGCCTCGATTTAGCATCCTTCTTCGCAAAAAGGTGGCGAAGAGCTGAATGGTCCGTATAGACAATAACTGGAGAGCCGATTAAATAAGGCCGAAATTTTTCAAGTCCAAACACAACTGCTAAAAACTCTTTTTATGTTGTTGTGTAGTTTAGTTGGACCTCATTTAATGTACGGCTAGCGTAATAAATCACGTGCGGCATCTTATTAATGTGCTGTCCAAGAACGGCACCAATGGCAAAATCTAATGCGTCGCACATAATTTCGAAGGGATGCGTCCAGTCTGGAGATGAAAGAATGGGCGCAGAAATAAGAGAGTGTTTCAATGACTCGAACACTTCCATGCAAGTTGAGTCAAAATCAAATGTTGTGTCCTTGGCCAATAAGAGAGTCAAAGGTCTAGCAATCTTGCTAAAATCCTTGATGGACCATCTATAAAAACCGACGTGGCCAAGGAAAGCTCGGATGTTTTTGACGCATTTAGGAGGAGGAAGGTTAGAAATGATCTCGATTTTGGCTTTATCAACCTCTATGCCGTTTTGCGAGATGACATGTCCTAAGACAATACCTTCTCGTACCATAAGGTGGCACTTCTCCCAATTTAAAGTTAGGTTCTTATCCCTACAGCGGGTAAGAACTGCGTCAAGATGTAGCAAACACTCGTCGAAGGAGTCACCAAAAATGGAGAAGTCGTCCATAAAGATTTCCAAAAACTTTTCAACCATGTCTGAAAAGATCCCCATCATACACCGCTGAAATGTAGCGGGTGCATTGCATAACCCAAAGGGCATGCGACGATAAGCAAAAGTGCTAAAGAGACAGGTAAATATGGTCTTGTCTTGATCCTCTTTGGCTATGGGGACTTGGTTATAGCCGGAATAGCCATCTAAAAAGCAGTAGAACTCGTGCCCAGCCAATCGTTCTAGCATTTGGTCAATGAAAGGTAAAGGAAAGTGGTCCTTTCTTGTCGCGGCATTGAGTTTTCTATAGTCGATGCAAACTCGCCACCCAGTTTGGGTGCGAGTGGGAATTAACTCATTTGCCTCATTGGTAATGACCGTGATGCTTGATTTCTTTGGCACAACATGAATGGGGCTAACCCATTGGCTATCCGAGATAGGGTAAGTGATACCACTATCAAGACATTTAACTATCTCCTTCTTGACAGTCTCTTTCATTATGGTGTTGAGGCGTCTTTGTGGATCCCTTACCGGCTTGGCATCATCCATCAAGTGTATATGATGTTCGACTATGAGGGGACTAATCCCCTTGATGTCCGCCATAGACCTGCCAAAAGCTTGCCGATTATTTTGTAAGACCATTAAAAGGGCCTTCTCTTGCTCGAGAGCTAGAGAGGACGATATGATAACGGGTAAGGTCTCATTATCACCTAGATAAGCATATTTTAGGTGCGACGGCAAATGCTTTAGTTCGAGTTTAGGAGGTGAAACAATAGATGGTAACAATGGAGTAACTGTTTCAAACTCGAAGGATCCCATCAAAGGTTCAAATCGAGTGTACGCAACCGAGTCAGATGGTTCAACTAACTCATCCGAAAAAGAAAAAGACTCAAACTCGGGTGGTGAGTCTTCAAAATCGTCTACAAAGGTGAAACACTCATAATCGTTATCCGCCGTGAAAGCTGTGTCGGATTCTAGGAGGAACGCACTACTGGCGTCGACACTGCTGTGATCAAACATAAAATTTTCGAACTCACAGTCCTCCTCCGCGATCTCATTGATCGAGAAAATATCAAGTACGCTAGAATTAGGCTCGCAAGGCTGATTTCCCAACTTAAAAATGTTGAGTTCAATTGTCATATTGCCAAAAGATAGATTCATTGAACCGTTACGACAATTGATCACCGCGTTAGAAGTCGCAAGGAATGGTCGACCAAGTATCACCGGAATTTTACTTCGGGGGTTAGCTACAGGTTGTGTATCCATAACAATAAAGTCAAAGGGGAAAATGAAATCCCCTACTCTAATTAAGACATCCTCCAACTCTCCCCTAGGATGGGAGATTGATCGGTCGGCCATTTGGAGAGTACAATGAGTGGGCTTAAGCTCTCCAATGCCTAATTGCTCGTACACAGAATAAGGTAGCAAATTGACACTAGCACCAAGATCTAATAGTGCTCTATTGATGTTCTTGTCCCCAATTGTTATCGAAATAGTAGGACAACCGGGGTCCTTGTGCTTTTGGGGTAAGGATTGGACAAGAGCATCGCTAACAGCATTAGCCACGAAAACTTTCTTTGGTACTTGTGACTTCCTCTTTTTGGTGCATAAGTCCTTTAAGATTTTTGCATATGAAGGAACCTATTGGATTGCATCCAAAAGAGAGATATTTATGCTAACATGTTTGAACAACTTTACAATCTTCTCCATTTGTGGAGTTGGTTTATTGGATCTAAACCGGTTTGGAAAAGGAACATTTTGAAAAGTTGTTGAGTCCAATTTTTGCGGATCAGATTGTGGAGTTGGAACGGAACCCCGTGTAGATGTGTTCGTGTTGTGCGAAGTGGGTCCGTTCGAGCTAGAAGAAGTAGAGCCGTATGAAGGATGGAGAATAGGCTCTAACGAAGAAGAAGAAGAAGAAGGTGAAGAAGATGAAGGAGGACCACCGGCAGGGGTGTCATGGTTAATACCCACATTATTTTGCAACACTTTTCCGGATCTCAACGTGGTCACAGCATTTACGTTATGATTCTGCTGTTCATATGCAACATGTGCGTGACCGGGATTTGGCAGTGGTTGAGATGGAAGCTTTCCTTTTTCTCGCTCTTTCAACGCAGCATTGAGTTGTGCAATTTATGCCTCAATAGATTTGATGCTTTGATCGTGTGAGGCACTGTTTTGCACCAAAGATTGAATAGAAGTTTCTAATCTTGCTGCGGATTGTGTAGATTGCTTTAGGAACGCATCTAGACTTCTTTCGAGCGAGCTAACCTTGTCATTCTGAGGTGGAACAAAATTGTTTGGCGGGTAAGAATTGTTTGGCACCAAATTGTTCACTTGATTAGGGTAAGGTTGCTGTTGGAAAGGTTGTTGAAATTGAGTTTGTGGAGGTGCTTGTTGTTGTGGAGGAGGAGGCCTTTGAAAATTGTTGTTTCCTTGGAATTGTTGATTTTGGTTCCAAGCGAAATTTGGGTGACTCTTCCAACCCGGATTGTATGTCGAAGAGTATGGATCATTTCTTTGTCGTTGCTGAAAGACAGCATTAACTTGATCATGTCCTTGAGTAGATGCAGTGTAAGGACGCTCTTCGGTGAGATGTGATGGATCCGAACAATAAGCACAAACAGTTCGTAGAGGCACAACAGGGGCAGGAGAAGGCGATGAGATTTTGGTCTCAATCGCTTCTAGCTTTTTCGTAAGAGCGGCCATCTCGGCCTTCATAGCAATCGACAAATCTAAGTGATGTATGACTGCCCTAAGTTGAGCAATAGAAGAAGATGATGATGTGGTCTTAGTGCTCTCCCACTGAATTGTTTGTTCACTAAGGTCCTCAAGAAACTGCCACGCTTCCTCACTAGATTTGGTTAGAAAGTGACTTTGACAAATGGTTTCTAGCAACTGCTTCGTTGCCGGGTTCAATCCCTCGTATAATGTTTGGCAAAGTTGCCAACTTTCGATCCCATGATGAGGGCATTGAACGAGTAGGTCTTTAAATCTTTCAAAACACTTCCAAAATGGTTCGGAAGGAAGCTGGGAAAACTGTATAATCTCATTACGGATTCTAGCAGTTTTGTGATGAGGATAGAACTTTTTAAGAAAAGCTTTCACAAACTCGTCCCAATTTCTAATTGAATGTAATGCTGTGCTGTATAGCCACTTCTCGGCTAAGTCACATAAGGTGAAAGGAATGACCCTTAGCCTTATAGCGTCATCACTTAATTGGGTATTTTTCATCATGGCGCAAACGTTTTGGAATTTATTAATAAAGATATATGCATCTTCGAATTCCAAACCATGAAACATAGGCAGCATATTGATGAAGTGGGGTTTGATCTCAAAATTGTCCCCATTTACCGGTGGGAGGGAAAGACAAGTAGGAAGGGCGGTGCGGATGGGGTAGAAGAGATCCTGGAGCGCGACTCGTGTGGGCGCTTCAACAGGTGGGTGATTCGGGTTTTTCGCACCTAACGGAGGTGGAATCATTCCCGTCGGTAAGGTGTTGTTAGGATTGTATCCCGGCATACCTTCGGAAGAAGAATTTGCAGGTGAAAGTGAAGAAGTGGAAAGGATTTCGACTTCGGAGTCAAATGGTTCATCGGTCGGTACCAACGAAACGCGGACTAATAGGGCGCTAGTGTCCCTAGTCCAACCGGACATACACTGAAGGGGTAGTGTAGTCAAAAAGTTGAAGGACAGAATTTGAGGTAAGAAAACGTCAATGAGAAGAAATGGTGTAAGTGGGTGCAAAGATTTCTTTAGCGACAAGTTGTAAGTTGTTGAAAAGATTTTTTTTTCTTTTTATGTGAGCTTTTTGCAAAAAGATTTTTAAGAAAAGACTTTTGACACAAATGAAATTAACCACAAATGTACAATCAGGCCTAGATCTAGGGTCACCTAGGTCAGCTAGACAGCTCCTAACTGTTCCAAAGGGCTAAAGATAGGACCTCAAACCGCCTCTTCACCGCCAATTGCGGCCAGGTAAGTGCCAGGTAAGTGGGAAGGAACCACAGTAGTGGACCTAATTAAAAACCACTAGCCTTTAACACACTTACCTAGACACCGCAAAATCAGGTTAGGATAAACGGCTGATGCCTATAACTAGTCCTCTGTCCTAGTGAGCGCGACGTCCTTAGGGCTGAGTCTAGTATTTTTTTAATTAAGAGTGGTCAATGCAAATGCTTTAAGTGATTTCTGGGGTCCTAAGAAGGGTGATGAAATCCCCAACCAATCTAAATTGGTCAAAAGCCCCTTAAATTCCGATTAAAATATGCAAAGCAGTAAATCACTTGCAATCAATTATTTTTTTAGCGCGGCGCAAAGGATCCTGCAGAAAATCAATTATTGGAAGGGGGAAGAAGATTTTTAGCGCAAAGAATCCTGCAGAAAATTTGGCAAAAAGATATATGGGGATTTGCAGAGGGAAGAGAGAGAGAACAAACAGAGAAAATTTCGATTGCTGATGTCACAAGGGGGCCGCGGAACCGCGGTCCTGATGGGGTTACGGCCGCGGAAGGGCGGTCTGGTGGAGGCTTCAGGGCTCCAAAAAATTTCTGCTGTTCTGTACTTGCAATCCCTCTTTGTTTTGATGTACCTTTTTTTTTCGCACTCTGGATTTTTCCAGATCCGTCGATCCTGCAAAGATTCACACAAGAAACCCTTCAAACAATAAAAGATGATGGAATTTTTTTTATTTTTTTGATTTTTTCAAATTTTTATGGTTTTTTATATTTTATATTAACCCGAAATTACAAAAAGGAAATTTTACGCCATCCCCGGCAACGGCGCCATTTGATTTGGCGAGATTTTATCGATCAAAAATAATTTACCGCAATCAAGAACGGCGTCTCTTGGTAGCTAGCCGGTGAATACGGGTCGGTCCACAGGGATGTTGTAATTTTCCTTAATGTTCTTACGAGCTAATTCCAAAGGGTGTTGGATCTTTTAATTAAATCTAAAACTAAGTTGTGTTATACTAGGATTAGGAAACTTGCTAGGATTAGGTTTAGGTAAAGTTTGGTAAATAAAAATCTACACCTCTTTCAATGCCTTAAATTAGATATCATATTAGGGGTTATGGTAAATATTAATAAAGGGGATTAGGATGATTGGGAAGATGTTTCTTCCTCTAGATCCTTGTCCTTCTTTTCTTAATCTTTACCCTAACCTCCATGGAAAACTTACAGATCCGGTCTTTTATATTACGGTATCACCGCTACCTCATGGGTAGAGTGCCGTAGGGAGCGGAAGATGAAAGTATGCATGGAGTCCTAATTGTTCATAAGAGATTGGAAAAGAAAGAGATGAGAGATCTTCATCTCTCAAACCCTTCCCTATTCCTAACCCTAATAAGGGAGGAAACTACTCGCTCATTGAGGGATTTAAGAAAGACATAGTTTTTATGATTTTGTTTTGATTTAAGAGATGAAAGATCTACTTCATGTTAATAAAAAATACTAAACTATATTAAACTAGAGCAAAGAAAGAAATTACCTAGGGCAGAAATTAAAACTAAAACTTAGGGCAGAAAAATAAACCTACTTACGATTGGTGCTCTCCAACTTCAAAGAAAACTGAAATTTTATTGATGAAAAGAGGCATGAGAAAATACAATGACTTGGGTCTCTATTTATAGGAGATAGAAACCCTAGGTTACAATTGATTCGCACGTCTGCATTTACAAAAATACCCATAGGAAGACCTAGTCAGAGTAGACTCAAGTTTTGGTAAAAAATTCTCCGAGTACGGGCACAAGATGGCCGCGGAACCGCGGCATGGGTAGGGGTTGGGCCGCGGTTCCGCGGCCCAATAGTAGCATTGAAGTCTGCAATTTTGGGGTCTGCTTCTGGGTCTTTTGGGGCTTCTGATTCTTTGGTTCTTTTCTCCATTTGTATTCTAAGTCTTCTCCAGATCTTTAAGTGAAAACTTGTAGTGGTATTTTAACCGTTTGCTTTGACATCTTGGACCTTGCGTTGCCTTGTATATTGTGAACTTTTCTTCATCTAGGCTTGACTAAGATCCTTCTATTTGTTGGTCAAAAGTCCCTCTTTTGTATCATCGTTTGTCTTTTTCACTGTTTTCGCTCCAAGAACCTGTAACATGTACTATGTAGCAGACATAGGTCAAAAGCACCTGTTTATTTGTAAAATACATAAGAATGGGGAATATAATAATGCAATATTATGGTATGAACAGTAACACTACCGTACAGTCCGGTCTCTTCATCATATCTAGTCTAGGGGTGGTAAACGTCAGACCACAGTAACTTGATAAGTCATGCCGATATGAGGCTCATAACGGGTCGAGAAACTACTGATAACACCTACCAGTTTATCTCCGTATTAGCCCTGGTCAGGGACTTCCTGTTAGCCAATTGAGCACAGCGCAACATCAACCCCCAATACCGAGAGAGAAGAAACCCCTCCTATCACTCATTACCTCCATGTGACTCGGGACTATACCCAAAAACCACTGTTTTGCACGTTCTCTTGAATGTGGTAAGGTGGAAATCAAAGCACAGTGGGAATCACACAAGACACTATGACGATCTCGGGTCTACAGACTAACCTGTACCAGTGTCACCAGAGAACTGCTATCTGACGTGAGGTATAATACCATCAAGGAGTTCTCGGCGAGTCCTGTTCAGTGTATCCAGTCTCTACTGAGCACCCGTATACCATCTTTGATGTCAAACACCAATGGATGTGGGATCATCCATCGCCCATCAAATGGGTTAAGAAGCGTATAGGCTAGTCTACTCTGGAATATCGATGCCCCGTCTCGATACACCCTCGACTAGGAACAGTAAAGGATGTACTTATGGAATACCCTGGCCCAATTAGTATGATCTTCATCATGGTCCTAGTAGTCAAGTACACATCCTAAGATCTTTATCAACATGTGAGAGCAAGACAGTATCACAATACAAATCTACATGTTAAGATAAAGAGCAACCAGATAGCATACCATCATGTCGAGCAAGAAAGTCCTCTCTCTATATATGTCCAAGCATCCATTATAATATACAATCATGTACAACAATGGCCTCTAGGGCATACATACAACTAACACATGGTTTATCTATATTTTTGACAAAGTCAAATTCTTTGACCGTCTCATCAAAGCTAATGTTTCAACTCCGCGATACTTGCTTTAATCCATAAATGGATTTAAGAAACTTGCAAACTTTTCCGCTGCTCCCACTGTTTAAAAACCCCTCTGGCTGATCCATGTAAACACTCTCTTTTAAATTTCCATTCAGAAAAGCTGTTTGCACGTCCATCTGCCAGATGTCATAGTCATGAAAGGCAGCAATGGCAAGTTGGATCCAAATGGATTTAAGCATAGCCACCGGAGAAAAGGTTTCATCATAGTCCAATCCTGGTCTTTGACGAAAACCTTTTGCAACAAGTCTAGCTTTGTAGGTTTTCACTTGTCCATCTGCACCAATCTTCTTTTTGAAGATCTATTTACATCCAATGGGTTTTACCCCAGGAGGAGCAACTTCCAAAGTCCATACTTTATTGGTGTACATGGATTCCATTTCAGATCTCATAGCATCCAGCCACTTCATCGAGTCTTTACTCGTGATAACCTGTTGAAAATTAGTAGGCTCATCATCATTCATAATCCAATCCTCTCGATCCCCGTCTACAAGAAACCCTTAGTATCTCTCAAGCGGATGAGAATGCTTACTAGATCTACGGAGCAGCGTCGGTTCGTCGGGCTCTATTGAAACCTGAGATTCTACTAAGTTCTCAACAGTAGTTTGTGGTTCTGGAATTTCTTCCAGTTCTACCGCGCTCCCACTAATTTCTTTTGCAAGAAATTCTCTCTCTAAAAATACTATGTGGCGAGCGACAAACACTTTTTGATCTTCAGTGTGGTAGACTAGATATCCCCTTGAATTCTTGGGGTATCCCACAAATTTCCATAAAACCAATCGTGCCTCGAGCTTATCTCGATTCTACTTTTTGATAAAAACTGGATACCCCCATATCTTAAGATACTTGAGACATGGTCTCTTCCCGCTCTACATCTCATATGGAGTGGTAGGCACAGACTTAGTTGGAACCCTATTCAACAGGTATGCTGCTGATTCCAGTGTAAAACCCCAGAAGGAAAGTGGCAACTTAGCACTACTCATCATGGAACGCGCCATATCAAGTAGCGTGCAATTCCTTCACTCTAATACACTGTTATGCTGAGGTGTATACGGAGGAGTAAGCTGAGAGAGAATTCCATTCTCTTTTAAGCATTCAAGAAATCTGGTACTTAAGTATTCTCCACCCCGATCAGATCAAAGTATCTTGATACTTTTACCCGTTTGTTTCTCGACTTCATTTTTATACTCCTTGAATTTCTCAAAGGTCTCGGATTTATGTTTCATTAAGAATACATGTCCATACCTTGAGAAATCATCAGTAAAAGTGATGAAATAGGAGTAACTGCTTCGTGCATGTATAGACATCGGACCGCATACATCGCTGTGTATGAGTCCTAAGAGCTCTTTGGCTCTTTCTCCCTATCATGTGAATGGAGATTCGATCATCTTTCCTTTGATACATGATTGACAAGTTGCATATGATACATATTCAAACAAATCTAAATATTCATCTTTATACAACTTAGTCAACCTTGTTTCATTAATATGACCAAGTCTATAATGCCATAAGAAGACTTGGTTTGAATCTGGAGCCTTTCTTTTGAGTGTGTTTTGGATGTTGATTGAGTTCGTATATGTTGTTTTCCAGTGTGCCAGACCCAATCAGTTCTTGATTTAGGTGAATGTTCATGACATTTCTTTCAAGTGAAAAATTATATCCTTCATTAGATAATAAAGATACTGATATAATATTACATAGTAAACTAGGTATACAAAAACAGCTATACAACACCAAAATGTGTCCACTTGTCAACCCAGGTGATAATCCCCTATCGCAACAGCATCAACGTTTGCTCCATTGCAAACCCTGAGGGTCATATCACCTGCCTTCAGTACTCTATGGTTTCTCAGAGCCTGCAAAGAATTACAAATGTGAGAACTTGAACCGGTATCTAGTACCCATGATTTAGAGTTTACTGAAAAATAGTTTTCGATTACGAACACACCTGAAGCAGAAGTATCAACATGCTTCATGTTCTTGCCTTTGGCTTTGAAAGCCTTGCAATCCTTCTTCCAGTGCCCCTTCTTGTGACAGTAGTAGCACTCATCTTTTTCCGCTTTAACTCTCCCTGATTTGTTCGTTCTTTTCACCTTTTTGACACCTCCTGTCGGCTTGGTAGTGGTCTTCTTCTTCTTCCCCTTAGCTTTCACTTTAGATTTAGAAGAGGAAGATTCCCCAATAATAAGAACAGGTGTCTTCTCCTTTCTCAAGTAGCTCTCCGCTATACTCAACATGTTGAGGAGTTTTGGAAGATCAACTTCTATGCCATGCATGTTAAAATTCAGCATGAACTGAGAGAAAGTGTGAGGATGGGACTGTAGAATCAAGTCAATATATAACTCATTCTATAACATGCATCCCAGGTTTGCAAGTTCCTCAGTGAGACTGATCATCTTTAAGACGTGATCTCCTACAGGTGATTCGGGAGCTAACCTCATCTGGAATAACTTTCTTGAGGTCTCGTACCTTACGATACGAGAGTGCTCTCCATACAAATCCTTGCAATGGAGAAAAATGGATTTGATGTCCATAATCTCGTGTTGCTTCTACAGTTCATTATTCATGAACGCCAGCACGATGCACTTAGCTTTCTCCCAATCCAGGTCCTACATTTTGCGGACCTCGATGTCTGCAACTGAGGAGTCTAGTCCTGGGACAGAGGGAGCAGTACTGGTGAGGACGTATGCTACTTTATCATAAGTAGGTGCAATGTTGACGTTCCTCAGCCAGTTTTTATAGTTTGGCCCAGTCAATGTATTTTTTTCAAGTAGTAATTTAAGTCCCGTCATGGTTGCTGCCAGAGAGAGAAAAGAAACACTCAATGTATGCTCTAGCAAGATTAGATTGGTTTATTATCTTATCTAACCAGGATGGCTCCCACTGTTTTCTCAAATTCTCCATCAAACCTTAAAAGGAGAACTAGTCGAGATCATTTACCCTTAACAAGTTCGCTGACCGTTCAGCCAGGTAGGTGTTGGTACTCTGAGAGAGGTTCCCCGTGCTCTCGTATGGACCTAATTAAAATAAACCTCGTTATTGCAGAGGCGTAACCCTGTTAACACTTTCTAGACACCTAATAGGTTAGCTAATTATGAAGTGAAAAGTATCTCCCAAAAGTAATCCTACTTATCAGTAGGATCGGGATCCAACTATCATTGTGTGATGACCTAGATGGAAGCCACTCTAATCACCACACTGTAGAAGGTATGCTAAATCTGCAGCAGAAGGTATGCTAAATCTGCAAGTTTCCTTTGTGTTTGAAACTCCCGATGTGATTTTTTCCCCAAGCTGTTATGACCTTGATGAAGGCCAACAAATCATAAGATACAAGTCAAGTTCTTCCCGCCATTGTCCTGATTAATTTAGATCCACCCGTACTCACCATTGACGAAGGCCAACAAGGATGTACGACTGTCCTAAACCAATACATCTATCTATACTACAAATAATCAATACACCGCTATCATTCGCTATGCCTTGACGAAGGCCAACAAACATAACCTGAATACAATGTGCTACTCATTTGAAACGACGGAGGGCTACGGCTGGTTTTTGGCAAAAACCTTGAATGTAATGAACTTGATATCGTTGAAAGAACGATAGCTTTGAAAAGAAGTGGTTCAAACTCCATCTTTCAAACGAGTGTTTTGAAAAGAACCGAATGGGTTTTTCAAAATGTTCCAACAACATCTTTTTAGGTTTCTTATCTTATATTAATAAGGATTAATGTGGTCCCATCATTTAATTCCTATCACACCAGAAAATAACGAAAATAAAATATACGTATATGCCATCCACATTCGCCACGGGACCCCGTCATGCACCATTAGGTTACTTAACTAACGGCAGAGCGGAGACAGGACTAGCACGAGTGCAAAACATACACAACATCTACTAGTATATATATATAACCAATCATCCCAGGCATAATATAAGCAACATCACAGAAAACTAATAAGTTACAAGAATAGCAGATAATTTTGGATCCCTGAGTTTCATTTAAGCTATAAATGAAACTCGATGTTCCCTGTCGTGTGGATAGCCTGTGCAATGAGAAACCTAGACCCCTACGAGCGCGGCAAGCCACCTGCCAATCCCGAAAGCGAGGAAACCCTAATCAACAAAGTGAGTGGGCCACCCAGCGGTTCACAGAATCCGGTGACTTGTGCACCACACCGTGGATCATCCTATACCCCCTACGAGTGCGGCGAGTAGCTCACAAATTCTAGAGTGAGGCACTCCGGTCTCAATGCCGTAAGATGGGGCCTCGTTGCCTTCTAAAAACCAGCTACTCAAGCACTCCTCCATAAGGAAATCCTATTTCAGAAAAAGAAAAATATATACAATGGTGACATCGACCTCAACCTGGCCGTGCCCCGATAAAAGAATATGCAAACCGGTGAAAACGGCAGTCCACATGTCGGACGCTCGTCCCGCAATAATGAATTAACACTGTACTATAACCATTGCACAATAGGCCATCCACCATGACAAATTATCCATAACATCAGTGCAATCACAGAACATCAACGCAAATATCATTCTCGTAAACCCATCTGATTGTACATATAGTAATCAGTCAAGTTATACCGCTCAATGATATTCACAGTCACAGAAACAAATGCACAGAAAAGAAAAAATTTAGACTTTCGATCGATTTAAACTTTTCGTTTTTACCCCTATGTACAAACCAGTACACAAACAAGTATGGGAAAAAACCAATATACACAAAAATCACATCTCCACAAACATGAATCACAGAAAAAAACTTGGGGCAACACAACCATAATTAGGCGGCGGATCTACGACCAAATGACCTATTTGACCGCTGATTAGCGATCTAATTTAATGATAATTTGCTCGAAAAAATTTCTTGGCTTTAAAAAAGCCTGCGCATATTTTTAAGGTGACTGAAAATATTTTTTGAACACTTTTTAAAATTCGAACAGCAAACATATTTAAGAGATGCGATTCGGATAATTTCCGTCGATCGAAGTACTAAACGTGTGCAAACTAGCTAGTTAAGTTTTATGGACCGGCTCTGATACCAATGTAAGTCTATTTTTCATACTCTTCAAGGTTTGTAGAGAAGCGGAATTTCCAAAACCAAATTTTGTAAGCATGCAAGAAAGACTTTTAACCCAAGATCTACCATAAAACCCTAACTAGCTATACTACAAAGGTATTTAATCTACTGTGTTAGAATTTTATACCTATCGAATTCGTGTCCATCGGGTCTTGAATCCTCTTCTTGAGATCCTTTTGGGTCTTCAGTGTAGTTTGGTTGCCGGTCTCCTGGATCCTAGATGATCCACCCGAAAGTCCTAAGTTCAAGCTACAACTTTCAAATGAAAGAAACTCAACTAGCTAGTTTGTTAATCCAGCTAGTTGAGGATGAGTGGAGATGATTAGTGATGATTTTTCTTTTTCAAAGCCCTTGTTTATCAACTCATAAGAATGGTAGGGTTATGTGAATGACGAGGAGGAAGCAAAGAAGAGAGGATGGCAACTCAAGAAAATATGAGCTCAAGGAAAAGAGAACTCACAACCATGAAGAATGTGTTGGATATGTATGCCCTAGAGACCTTCATTGTACAGGATGCTAGGGATATATATGTACAGAACAATCTTGCTTAATATGATAGTATGCTATTTGGTTTGACTTTATCTTAACATGTGATGTGCTTTACTTTGTATTTCATATCTTATATACATGTTGATAAAGCCCGTAGGATCTTTGCCTGACTACCTGCGTTGTGATGGCGATCATACTTGTGGGAGCTAGGTAGTCAAAAGGCACATCCTTAAAAGCGTCCCTAGTTATAGGAGTATCGAGACTGGGCATCGTTACTCCAGAGTAGAATAGTGTATACATATCTAGATCCTGACGAGGGGAGATGGATTGGTCCCGCAACCATTAGTGAGGTGCACCTAAGATTTATACAGGTGCTCACTAGGTGTGAGTACACCGGACAGGACTCGCCGAGAACTGACTAGTTAGTATTATACCTAGAGTCAGATAGAAGTTCTCTGGTGACATGAGTGCAGATAGTCTGTCGACCTGAGGTCGTCATTTGTCTCATGTGAGTTCCCACTGTGCTTTGATTACTACCCTACCACGGTTCAAAAGAGTCGTGCAAACAGGTTTTAGTTGGGTACATTCCCGAGCCATATGGAGGCAGAGAGTGACTGTCAGGGATTCGTCTCTCCCGTTATAGGGAGTCGATATTGCGCTGTGATCGGTTGGTCATTACCATAAGTCCCTGGCCATGGCTGATTGAGAATTACTCGTGGTCGGACCAGTAGATTCTCGGATGGTCTTGAGCCACACCGACACGACTTGTTTGATTATTAGGGTTCTGACGTTTTCCGGCCTCCTAGACCTTACATGTGATGCTCTCAGACGAACAGACCGAACTGCACGGAGATTGTCACGGATAGGCTCGGTAGGGGTTTCGGATGAGTTCGCTCATCAGCCTCCTTTTCGACATGTACCTGGGTTGCCGTTACGTACAGCTAGTGCTACTGACGGACTTGTGGTTAAACCCACTGCCAGCGTACTGTCGAGTCTTTAGAGTCCCACACAGAGGGTTTCCCTGGATCAGATGAGACGATGTAGAAACCGATGGTCTTACGGCAGGGTTTCGATCGCATACGTGTACTGGCTACACGAATGATGTTCGGACGGATAATACTAGTGGGCTTTGGTTTAAGCTGGATCCTAGTATTATACTATTGGATTATACCTGTCTCTGTGTTTCCGTATTTTTCGGAATTCGAATATGGGTGTGTATGTACGGTGAGGGCATTCTTGTAATTTCATAAGAATGAGCTTCTAGAAGGAGACACCTCATTATTGATCTATCCTTTTTTCATAAAGAATTAATGAGGTGGAAATTAGGAGACACTTGAGCAATGGGTTGAAAGCATGGCTTTGTTAATTGTTTATTCATTTGGAGTTCCTATTCAAGTATGGTTGATTATTTTGAGACTAAAATAATTCATGCTTGAATTATTGTCACAATACTTAGCCATTCTCTCATCCCATTCTCTACATTATTATCACATTCTCATTCTCTCTCCTAGTTTTTTTTTGCTCTCCTCCCTCAAGCTCATCCCTTCACATGTGTTGTGATCCATTAAGCTTTGAGACTAAATACTCTATAGATCACACTCTACATCTACTTAGTAATCTCATCTAGCATATTAGATCACTAAGTTACCTCACTTGAGGTTGGAGCTTGATCATAGGCCCTCGGGTGGATCTTTTATTACTTAAAGGAGACCGACAACCGAGTTCCTTGAAAGCTTCGGAGGAGCCAAAGAAAGGAATTCAAACTTCAAGCTCGATCCAAGGAGCAAAGAACCACTTGAAGACCCGAAGGACTTGACACGAGGGTATAACACTTTAACCTAGTAGTTAACGCCCTCTTGGAGTTTAGTTTTTTCTAGTTAAGGTTTAATCAAGATGCTAAAGTGGAAAAAGTCTATGTTTCAAACCCAAACATGATCTTTTGATGTAAGAAAAAATCGTTTTTGATGTATTCCACCTCCCCGCGAACATATGGGGTGTGCTATATAAATATAAACTTACATTAGTATCAGAGCCTAATTAAACCCTATCTAACATATTAAACAAATTAAGTATAAAACTACGAAACCGAAATAACTCCAAAACTATGAAACATGAATCCAAGTTTCTGTCGATTTTTATGGAGCCTCAAAAAAATTTTAAACAATTGCAGAGTACTCCTTTTCTTGTGAAATGAACACACAACAAAAACGATGCAATTCCACTGTAGCATGGCCGGCCAAAAGCCTATTTTTTCCGGCCTCACCCGTTCAATAGTGTGGGATTGCGTCGAAATTTGTTCTGTGTTCTTCTCTCTTGGATTTAGGGTTTCAGGTGGTGTTTGATTTTGCCAATTTTGACTATACTGTTAACTTTTTACTTGGGAAATTTCGGAGTGTTTCGAAGTCGTAATTTTCGTGTCGTTTATGTTTTAGCTGTTATCTGTATTGATATATGTGTTTGTAAACTTTCGTTAGCTGCTATATGTCGGTTAGTTAGGGGTTGCACATATCTATGATGTTAGTTTGTGTATATGAACTTTATTGGATCGTCGATGATGAATAGCCGGGGATGTGAAATGAGTGTTTTCTTTTCTTTCATTCAATATAATTTGTAAAAGTGATGTAATATTATTTTGCGTGGCACATCCGAGTTGAGGTTGTAGCTACCATTGTACTATTTTCTTTTACTTGTTTTGCTCCTAGGATAGACCCAAGGTAGGGTGAACAAACTACCGGATTCTTTGAATTGCCGAGTGCCCTACTCACTTTATTGAGGAAGATTGCTTCACTTCGGGAATTTGGCGGGTATTTTCTCACACCCGTAGGGGTCTAGGGTGGGGTTTGGCTATTCATCACGACCCTGGAATCCGTCTTTCATTATGGGCTTAAACGAAGCGAGGAATTCCTAGTATATCCAATATGTTCATCTGTGATCTGGAATGCATATTATTGCGTGAAACGAATGTATATATCTATATATGATATTTAGTAGGCATTGTTTATGCTTTGCACCCATGCTAGTCCAGCCCCCGGTCTGTCGTTAGTTAAGTAACCTAATTGGTGATGACGGGCCCCGTGGTGAATGCGGATGGCATAAGCGTACATTGTATTTTCGTTTCTTTTGATGCAATGATAAGGTTAATTGATGGGACCGCATTAATTCTAATTAATGCAAGAAAATAAACCTAAAATATGATGTCGTTGGAACAATTATAAAACTACTCGGTTTTCTTCAAAAAGTAATTTTTTAAAAGCGGAGCTTAAACCACTCCTTTTCAAAAGCTATCAGATTCCTTTGACTATATCAAGTTCAATACGTTAACAGTTTTTTCGCCAGAAAACCAACCATAGCCCTCCGTCATTTTGGATAAGTATCTACTAGTATTCATGCTATGTGTTTTGACCTTCGCCAAGGCATAGTGTTTGGTAGCTAGTAGGTGATTATCTGTGGTATAGACAGATGCATTAATCTAGGACAGGCGTATAGCTGTTTTGTCCTTCGTCAAGGGCTTGTACGAATGGGTCTAAGTTGATCTGGATAATGACGGGTAGAACTTGAATTGCGACTTATGATGTTTTGGCCTTCGTCAAGGTTATAAGTGCACCGGGCAAAAATCACATCGGGAGTTTCAAACATAAAGGAAACTTGCTAATGTTCCATACTTTCTTGAGTGTGGTGTTTTTGGTAGGCTTCCTTCAGATTCATCATACAATGATAGTTGGATCCTGATCCTACTGTGAGTATCTGCTACTCTTCGGGAAACAATTTCACTTAACAATCAATGCTATAAACTAAGTAGGTATCTAGAACGGTGTTAACGGGGCTAAGCCTCCAGGAAAAAGAGGTTATATAATTAAGGAACTTCGCGAAAGCGTTAGAAAACCTCTCTCGAAACACCGACACAAACATGGCCAAAAGGTTAAGCAAGTATTATGACGTGCAATTAATCTTGACTAATTCTTCTTTTAAGGTTTGGAGAAAAATTCGAGGAAACAGTGGGAGCCATCCTGTTTAGATAAATTAAAAACCAATTTAAACTTACAAGAGCATATGCTGAGTGTTTCTTTTCTCCTCTCATAAATTGCAGCGACCATGATGGGACTTAAGCTCATATTAGATAAAAATAAACTCGCTGGGCCAAACTATAAAGACTGGTATAGGAATGTCCATATGGTCCTTACATATGACAAGGTCGCATACGTCTTCATGGCGAAAGCTCCCCCTGTTCCCAGTCCAGCATCCTCGGTTGCGGACATTGAGGTTCGTAAGACCTGGGATCTTGATTGCGCGAAGGCCAAGTGCCTCGTACTAGCTTCCATGGACAATGAACATCAGAGGCGGCATGAGAAGATAGACCGTGCTTCCATCTTTCTCCATACCAAAGAATTATATGGAGAGAAATCTCGTATTGCAAGATACAAAACCTCGAAGAAACTTTTTCAAGTGAGGTTGGCCATCGGATCATCTGTCGGGGACCACGTCCCAAAGATGATTTCTCTCATCGAAGAGCTCGCGGACCTAGGAACCACGTTGAAAAACGAGTTGTACATCGACTTGATCCTCCAGTCCCTTCCCTCCACCTATGCCCAGTTCATATTGAACTTCGATATGAACAGTATGGAAGTTACACTTCCTAAGCTCCTCAACATGTTGAGGATTGCAGAGGGCACCTTGCAAAAGGGCAAAAAAAACACCCGCTCTGATTGTTGGAGGATCTTCTTCTTCTAGATCCAAGGCCAAGGCCAAGGGGAAGAAGAAGAAGGCCCCTACCAAACCGAGGGGAGGTGAGTAGAAGGTGGCAGGAAAGGGAAAGGAAAGATGGGAGGGGAAGCCACAAAGGATGAGTACTTCTATTGTAAGAAGAAGGGTCATAGGAAGAAGGACTGCAGGGCCCTAAAGGCCAAGAACCAGGACATGAAGCAGGTTGTGACTTCGGCTTCAGGTGTGTTCGTGATTGAAAACTGATTTTCTATAAACTCTACTTCCTGGTATTGGATACCGGATCAAGATCTCACATGTAATTCTTTACAGGAACTGAAAAGCCGTAGGGTTTTGAGGAAAGGTGATGTGACCCTCAGGGTTGGCAACGGAGCCAGTGTGGACGCAGTTGCAGTAGGGGAATATCACATTGGATTGGCGAGTGGACATATTTTGTTGTTACATAACTGTTTTTGTGTACCCAGTATGGTGTGTAATATTATATCAGTATCTTTATTATCAAATGAAGGATATAATTTTACGCTTGTAAGCAATGTTATCAACATTCACCTAAATCATGAAATGGTTGGGTCGGGTACACTAAGAAATGGAATATACATTCTCAATCAACATCAAGTTTTCAACGTCCAAAACACACTAAAAAGAAAAACACCAGAATCAAACCAAGCTTTTTTATGGCATTGTAGACTCGGTCATATCAATGAAACACGATCGACTAAGTTACATAAAGAAGGATACTTAGATCTGTTTGAGTATCAATCATATGCAACTTATCAATCATGTATCATAGGAAAGATGACAAAAACTCTGTTCATTGGGCACGGAGAAAAAGCCACTGAGCTCCTGGGACTCATACACAACGACGTGTGTGGGCCAATGTCTATACATGCACGAAGTGGCTATTCCTACTTCATTACTTTCACAGATGATTTCTCTAGGTATGGACATGTATTCTTAATGAAACATAAATCAGAGGCCTTTGAGAAATTTCAAGAGTATAAGAATGAAGCGGAAAAGCAAACCGGCAAAAGTATCAAGATGCTCCGTTCCGATAAGGACTTAAGTGCCGAGTTCCTAGAATACCTAAGAGAGAATGGAATTCACTATTAGCTTACTCCTCCATACACACCACAACACAACGGTGTATCAGAAGACAGAATCGCACCTTACTTGATATGGTGCGTTCCATGATGATGAGTAATGTTGAGTTGCCGCCCTCCTTCTGGGGTTATGTACTGGAATCTGCTGCATACCTATTGAACAAGGTTCCAACTAATTCTATGCCGGCCACTCTATATGATATGTGGAGTGGGAAGAAACCCTGCCTTAAGTATTTAAAGATATGGGGTTGTCCTGCCTTTGTCAAAAAGGTTCATCCGGACAAACTGGAGGCATGTTCAGTACTGTGTAAGTTTGTGGGATACCCCAAGAATTCTAGGGGGTATTATTTCTATCAGGCTGAGGAACAAAAGATCTTTGTTTCTCATCATGCCCGCTTCATGGAAACTCAATTTTTCGAAAAAGAGATAAGTGGGGGCGTGATAGAGCTGGAAGAAATTCCAGAACCACAGACTATTACTGAAAACTTAGTAGAACCTGAGACTTCAATGGAACATGACGTACCCACGCCACTCTGCAGATCTAGTAGGCTATCTCATCCGCCCGAAAGATACTATGGTTTACTCGTAAACGGGGATCAAGAAGATTGCATCATCGACGATGATGAGCCCTCTAGTTTTCAACAAGCCATCACGAGTAAAGACTCGGTGAAGTGGCTGGACGCTATGCAAACCGAGATGGAATCCATGTACACAAACAAAGTTTGGACGTTGGATTTTTCTCCTACTGGGGTAAAACCCATAGGGTGCAAATGGATCTTCAAAAAGAAGATTGGTGTAGATGGTCAGGTAGAAATCTACAAAGCTAGACTTGTTGCTAAAGGTTTTCGTTAAAGACCAGGATTGGATTATGACGAAACATTTTCACCAGTGGTCATGCTTAAATCCATTCGGATCCTACTTGCCATTGCTTCCTTCCATGACTATGAGATCTGGCAGATGGATGTTAAAACTGTCTTTCTAAATGGAAGTTTAGAAAAATGTGTTTTCATGGATCAACGAGAGGGCTTCATAGACAGTGGGAGCAGTGGAAAAGTGTGCAAGTTGCTTAAATCCATTTATGAATTACACCAGGTATCGCGGAGTTGGAACATCTGCTTTGTTGAGACGGTCAGAGAATTTGACTTCATCAAAAATATAGATGAACCTTATATTTATAAGAAGATTTTAGGGAGAGCTGTGGTATTCCTTGTTTTATACGGTGATGTCATTCTCCTGATAGGAAATGACATTCCTATGCTACTATCGGCCAAGCTGTTCTTGTCACAGAAGTTCTCTATGAAAGACCTGGGGATGCCTCGTACATTCTGGGGATTAAGATCTATCGTGGCAGATTTAAAAGAATGTTGGGACTTTCATAGTCGAGGCACACAGACACTGTACTAAAGAGGTTTAGTATGGAAGATTCTAAGCGCGGAAATTTGCCCGCTTGCCACGGAATCACCCTCTCCAAAGACATGTCTCCCAAGACTGATGAGGAGAGGACTCGCATGAGCATAGTACCCTACGCTTCAGAGGTAGGGTCAATAATGTATGCGATGCTATGTATCAGACCAGATGTAGCTTACGCACTCAGCATGATAAGCAGTTATCAGTGTTACGACCCGAAGGTACGGAACGTGACTGGCACTTAAATCACGAATCGTCTAGAGACGTAACGTAATCTAAGTAAGCCAAAACCCAGAAATCTAAATCATTAAAAAAGAGTGAAGGAATACATATTTAAAAGTTAACATATAAATTCACTTTGAAAATCGTAGTAAGCATTTTTAAAAGCATCAAGTCTTTCCCAAAAATTTCGGCAGAGTTTCCTTTGTAAATACTGGTCCCAAACGGGTACAAACAGGAATATACATAAGTAATGATAGTGGAATCCCCAAGAGGGAGCTAGCTCTTCGCCAATTGGCGAAAACGACCATGCAAGCAATACAAATATACAACGCCGAAGGCAAGGATCAAAACTCAGAAAGAAAACCCAACATCCTCAAGAAAACCAGAGAAGAATCATAATAATACAAGAGCGCGACTCTAAGGTCGAAAGAATAAACAACTGGTTTTCTAAGTCTATCAAATAATACAAGTCTGGTTGATGGAGTTTACTAGATACAACCGAAATAAATAAAAGTACAACGGTGGTCACGATGCAAGTGAACCCACCCACCAAAGCAATCACCAGGAAGAAAGTGAAGTGCCAGTATGCCGCTACGGAACCTGTATGGCAAAACCTGTAAGAAACTGTAGCACAACGGGGTTGAGTTGCCAACTTGTAAGTAGAAGACGTCACCAAGCAGAAATCGAAAGTATGACTATCGCCTAGGTCATACAGTAATGTCCTCATAAAATAACCTGAAACATCTAAACAATAGCAAGGGTAATCATCTAACCATAAGTGTAATACCAAGTGCTCGTGTCAGTGCCTCAGGTAGCAACATGTCACATATATGATGTACAAATGCATTACGAATGAAAGAAGAATGCATCTCGTACGACAAAACTCTTTTCTGATCTCAGTAAGATTTTAGTGTAAAAACCGAAGTATCATCAATGAAATCGACAGAAAATCCGTGTCAAGCATCGACACAATATATATGTATATATATATATATATATATATATATATATATATATATATATACAAACATATATATATATATATATACATATGTATATATATGTATATCTATATACATATGTATATATATGTATATCTATATATACATACATACATATATGTATAGGTATATACATATACGTATGTATATGTATATACATGCATGTATGTACGTACATGCATGTATGTGTGTGTGTGTGTGTGTGTGTGTGTGTGTGTATGTATATATGTATGTGTGTGTGTGTGTGTAGACATATATACATACATACATATCTA
This sequence comes from Agapanthus africanus, assembly GCA_030015575.1. NCBI lineage: Eukaryota > Viridiplantae > Streptophyta > Magnoliopsida > Asparagales > Amaryllidaceae > Agapanthus > Agapanthus africanus. The sequence goes on along the minus strand of JASDDO010000028.1, from coordinate 197,532,992 downwards.
TATATATATATGTATATATGTGTGTGTGGATATATATATATATATATATATATATATATATATATATATATATATATGTATGTGTGTGTGTATGTGTATGTGTGTATGTGTATATACATATATGTATGTATATATACATACACATATATATACATACATACATATACATATATATTTATGTATCCAAATATCTCGATATCTCGATATCTCAATGTCTCAATATCTCGGGCTCCGTCAATCCAGATCGACCCATATCATCAAATCTCACGACTACGTCGGTATCCACCAGATATCCACCGCATCAAAATAACCGGTCGGTAGTGCTCACCTGCCGGGCTCAACGCCATCATCTGCGACCATCTTGCCCCGAGGTACCGTACCGGGTCCACTATGCACCCGCAGACTGTTCCTCCTCCTCCTCAAATCGGGTGTATGATACCGCTCAAGAACCGAGAAAACTCATGGTGGACACCACTCACCTCATATCACAAGAAAACCGCAAATTTCTATTTTTAGAAATGATAATGAGTTTATAAAATGCTTGCGGTTTCCCAAATTCAGAAATCTCATGGAAAGTCCGAAATCCAAAATCAAGAGTAAATAAACAGTGAATTACCGGCACAAAGCCCCATAATAGCATGACAAATGAAAATACACATGCATGGGTATTTAAGTAAAGAATGCAATATCTAAACTAGCATAGTAATGATATATTGGAACAATCAACTAGCAATTTATATCAATGAAGTAATATTCTCTAAAGTGTACGTGACATGGCAATTACCGATGATGATGTGTGTGAGCCGGAAACCAAGTGTTCGTGGACATGCGCATCATCGGTAATGGTGCTGGTGTCCTAACAAACGAGATCATAATAGTTAAGAAAACACATGTATAAACATGAAATGCAATGAGAACATGAATATAACGGAGAATGAATAGTAAACACAACATTGAAGAATATATATTTCTATATACGAGTCATACAGTTTTGGCATTTGAAATAGCATGAATCATGGTTTTTTTTAAAATAGGGGCTATGGTGTTTTAAAGAAAAAGTACGTCCTTTGAAAGATCCGTAATATCCCTCGGGTTGTCTTTTGAAAATACTCATGATTCGTTAGTTTTTAAAAAAAGGTATGACTCGAGCCTGGTCAAACATCTTCCTTATCAACGAAAAGACTAAACTAAGGAATTAGTCGAAAGGGTAAGAAATCCACCTAAATTCCGAGTCGATATACTTAGTAGTCGGCGATCCAGCCTCATAGCGTCACGTACGGTAAAACTACATAGTACGACATCCTCGAGTCAAGAGTGTGGATTAATCATCGTATCTATACCTCGTACGGTAAAATCCCTCGTACGGCATCCCAAAATCGGGGTACGGATCAAATATCACATATACATCATTATTTATACGGTATCATCATCGTACAATATCATGATCAGGGGTACGATTTTTAAGTCTCGTACATTCTAATATCATTAAACATGAATCCTCGTGTGTATGAAAACACATCGCCCAACGATCCACTATAATATCATGTCGTATATCATATCATGAACCAATCACATATCACAATCGTACGGCATCATGCTCGACCATATCGGCTCATCTCCAAGTATTATATACTGGGTTCATCATCCGTGTATACATATATGTATATATATATACCAACGCATCCACATATATACACACACACACACACACACACACCCCCAAAAATAACACGTGTGCGCATGAGATATTCATCTACTCACCTGATCCTTGCTTGCTAAAGTCAATTACGCCACGCTCTACTTTGTTGTTCAAAGTCCACATGAGGGTGCATATATATATAAACACATAATATCGTAAACAGAAATCGTGCACGAAAACCAAAACGGCGTACGAATCACACATAGGTTAAGACATATGGTCTACGCATGCAAGAATAACCAAACAACTCCTGATATCGACGTACAAACGTCAAGTGACCGAGACAAAACATAATATCCAATGTTCAAGTCATTAAAAGTCACAAATCAAAACAGCAACTCAAGAAAAATGGTTCCAGATTTAGTCTCAGGTAAAATTTGGCTAAACAAACAATTACAGAGGCCAGATTATCAGGAGGTGAGCTACTGCCAAAACCCCTACGCCAAAGCCCACATTTGGCCCGGCGAGATCAACATAAATTTCGGCCTGGTCGGTCTTTCTACGGTGAAACGGTTTCGTATTTTGGTGGCGGTCTCCTATGATTATATCAAGGTTAATAGTGTTGCTTGTTTTTCCTGTAAAGGTCTCAGGTCACTCCAGATTTCCTGTATGCATCACAAACCACAAAAACCGACACGGAAAGTTTCTAACTCAAGTTTCAGGGTCTTAGCTCTAGTTTGATCTAGGTTTTTAACACTAAAGGTGGTTGTAGTCACCAATTACACTCAATTGCACCATCACAACTCAAGAATCCCCCTAAACTCCATCTTGGAATTTTCCAAGATCACTAAACCTCACTTAAACAATTCTAAACTAAAATAGAAGCTAAAGGAACTCAATTACTACACTAATAGTGAAAGAAATATCTCATTTGGCAACTCAAGAATTTTCTTGAGTTGCCCCAAGTGCTCAAAATCTCAACTTGCTTAGTCCACCATGCTTGTAGTGAGCTTGTGCACAATTTTAATGAAGGGGATATAAGGTTTTGATGTGAATTTGGGGGTGTTGTGAGGAGGTAGAGGAGATGGAGGAAGAGGGTAGCCATGAAGAGAGAAGGAGAAGAAAATGAAGTGAAGAACAATGAGCCAAGGTCAAAGAGACCCCTCACCCTCTCTCTTGCCCATACCTCATTGCCATGCCACACATATTCTTTATTCTTTTCTACTTTTTTTTTAAAAACAAAACCTTAGTCAAACCAATACATAAAAGAAACAATGAAGAATTAAAGCCTTGGTCAATAGAAATGTAACAAGTATTTTTACAATATGACATGGTGTATGTCTTGGGCATAATCAAGCTTAATGCATGATTAGTGATTATTAATTAAGCTTAGCTGTAAACTTGTATGCAATTAATTATAAAATATCCAAATCGACTTAATACACTCAAAGTCAATAATCATGTAGAATTTTTCAAATATCTCCCGAATTATCGGTATATAGTTATACCACATCATTAAATCTAATCTCCATACTTTAAAATATCCATAATATATATTACTTAAATTGTTTAACTTCCCAAAAATAATATTTTATTTTTCTGAAATGTTACAGTCTTCCCCCCTTAAATAAATTCGGTCCCCGAATTTAAATTAAAACTCCCCCAAATACTAAAACAATTCAGCGAAACACTCAAATCGGCAGGGCTCTGAAATCTTAAATACTTAAGACACATCTTAGCACAATGCATGCGCATGAAAAACGAGTATATAACTCAAAATCAAAATTTCGTCAAGCATCACGCAATCATCGGATTTACGGTGAAGATACCAATGTCAATACGAAAACCAGCATGATATACATCAAAATTATAACATGTATATAGTACGCATCGTTGTAAACTCGTCAAAACATCTGAAAAGAAATGCATGCCAAACCTTTTTCAAGTCGCTGTGCGATGCGCTTATCACGGCACAAGTAGCGGACGTTTATTGTAAGAAAGATAACTATATATATGTGTGTGTGTGTATATATATATTTCCTTTGTTTAATATACACGTCTCGCCGTTTTGAAAATAATTTAGAAGGGTTTCTTTTGTAAAATGTTTTGTGTCATCTCGGACACATAGAAAAAATATTGAGACTGTAGCTCCTTGTTTTTTGGAAATCCCTTCGATAACTATCGATGCATGCAAAAACACCTAAGTACTGTTCTTAGAACAGTCCTGCTCGATTACTAAACCAAATAGTAAGTATCATAAAAATATACTGCTCAAAAGAAATCACACTCAATAGTATATGTAATAATGCCACGCACGTCTGGTACGCACAGAAATCGAAATCAATGAATGTGCCATACATGTGCATAGAAACAAAATCTAATTGCAACGGGTGTGCACGAAACACCTGTCAAGAGCAACGGGTGTTCCTGACAACAATATCAGGTGCATCTGATATGCATGAAGAATCCCGATTTAGTGCATCTGGTGTGCACCAAAATCGCATCAAGCGCGCCACGTATGCGCAAGAATCCAAAACAAGTGCACAAGGTGTACGAAAACAAATATCGAATATCATAATCGAAATCGATGGTATACAACATAGCTCAATCCAAATCAAGTATACCGTGGTATATAATATCACAACCACGTGTATCAGCGTGCACAAAATCGAATCAAAGTACTAAAAGTGCATGAAAACTACACCGAGGGCACAAGTCAAATCATATACATACCATGGCATGATATCAAATTCAAACATCTCGAACGACATCAAATCGAAGTCGAGTGCAACTGTGGTGCACAAAATCTCAATCAGGTAAATAAATCGCCCAAACTACCGAATCCAAAATGACGGACACGTGATATTCGAATCACCAAATCGCAAATCGTAAACATTATCGTCGATATGTCCTTCCTTCAATGTCGCGAAGGTGTCGGTGCATCCAAAGCTAGTAGAGCAAGATATCTACTTGCCTCTTGTTCATGGTCTGGCACCTTATGCCCTTAGGCTCTCGTCTCTCACTGCAGATTGCCAGTTACATAACTTCTCGGCCCAACGGCCCAATATAGAATGATGACGGAACAGTTCCACTCTGGCACATCTCTAAAGATCTCTGGCCAACTATCATGGTCACTCATAACATGTCTCTTCGATGATGCCGAACTCTGGCTTACTGGGTGTGCATGATACGACCGATCCTGGGTCAAAATCTTCTTGTTTAGTATTCCAGAAAGATTCTATCGGGTCTCTCCCAAATCTCGTTTCTGCCGAACTGCCCGGAAGTTATCACCTTTTACTAAATCCATTCCTTGTTCCGGAACAGTTGCATACTCATCACGACTTCTTCTAAAATATTTATCCATATTCAACGCCTCTGCATGCGTATCACATCTCTGATGTCAACGGAGTGGAATGCTATCTCGTCAAAATCTCGTACGAACCTCCTACTCCACTTTCCTCTAATGTGGACTGATTCGGACTCGTCTCTTCGTAGCTGTATGAACTGCGCTACAAACGGCTATACAAATATTTAGAGTCTCCCTTCCGAAACTACGAACTCGATAGCTCAATATCTTGTGGTAGGTATCTGGCCAACTACGCCCTCAGAAACTCTTCCAAATCATCAGAGGAATACTCATCATTCGCCCATTTTCTATTGACTCGCAACGTGCCTGTATGAAGTCTTCCCTAGTTGAAATCAATCAATCTGATGACTTCGCATCGGAGTATGCAAACGAACCACATGTCCTAGTCATTCATCCATGGGTGACTAGCGATCATCTATCATATCCTTAAGTACAAACTCGTGAAGCAATAGCTTCAAACATCGGGGGCGATATTTTTTCCATCGCAGCAATAACTGGCTCATTCGTCCGCACGCTAAACAATGCTTCAATCCTCAAGAATAGACGATACATTAACGGTCATCACATTCTAGCCGGCCTCTAGCAGTGGCCCAATCCTCTGGTGCTGATCTGAACGTTCGAGAAATCTTAGTAAAAATAATCCATCAAGACGCTCATGTAGCGAAAAACACAATAAAACGACATATCTATGCAATCGTGTGTCACCAGAATTACGCCCTAGTCAGTTCTCATCCAAAATGAGCTCATGCTGACCGCAACTCTAGCCACAGCTCTCTCTGCCCGTGCAACCGTGGTAACAGAAACCACCATCCGACATCGATGAGGATTGATCAAAGGAACGAATAAAATATGGTGCAAAGAAATGTACATCCTAAGGCTTCTTAAGCGGAGTAGTGTATCGTAAGTATGCCGCGGAACATACACACGGTACGTCACTCTACTTAAGTCGCCTACTCCATCAACCAAGGCCAACCTACGTGACGAAGTTCGGGTCTAATACCCCCTCGACCAAGTCTAAGTTCCGTAAGGTAAAGCCTAGGTTCTGAATATAAATATACGCCGTAGACTCCGCATAGTCAAACCTAGACTCGAACCAAGGTTAAACCTAACGCTCTGATACCAACTTTGTCATGACCCGAAGGTACGGAACGTGACTGGCACTTAAATCACGAATCGTCTAGAGGCGTAACGTAATCTAAGTAAGCCAAAGCCCAGAAATCTAAACCATTAAAAAAAGAGTGAAGGAATACATATTTAAAAGTTAACATATAAATTCAGTTTAAAAGTCGTAGTAAGCATTTTTAAAAGCGTCAAGTCTTTCCCAAAAATTTCGGCAGAGTTTCCTTTGTAAATACTGGCCCCAAACGGGTACAAACAGGAATATACATAAGTAATGAATAAAGGAATCCCCAAGCGGGAGCTAGCTCTTCGCCAATTGGTGAAAAAAACCATGAAAGCAATACAAATATACAACGCCAAAGGCAAGGATCAAAACTCAGAAAGAAAACCCAACATCCTCAAGAAAATCAGAGAAGAATCATAATAATACAAGCGTGCGACTCTAAGGTCGAAAGAATAAACAACTGGTTTTCTAAGTCTATCAAATAATACAAGTTTGGTTGATGGAGTTTACTAGATACAACCGAAATAAATAAAAGTACAACGGTGGTCACGATGCAAGTGAACCCACCCACCAAAGCAATCACCCGGAAGAAAATGAAGTGCAAGTAAGCCACTACGGAACCTGTACAGCAAAACCTGAAAAAAAACTGTGGCACAACGGGAGTGAGTTGCCAACTCGTGAGTAAAAGACATCACCGAGAAGAAATTGAAAGTATGACTATCGCCTAGGTCATACAGTAATGTCCTCATAAAATAACCTGAAACATCTAAACAGTGGCAAGGGTAATCATCTGACCATAAGTGTAATACCAAGTGCTCGTGTCAGTGCCTCAGGTAGCAACATGTCACATATATGATGTACGAATGCATTAAGAATGAAAGCAAAATGCATCTCGTACGAGAAAACTGTTTTCTGATCTCAGTAAGATTTTAGTGTAAAAAACGAAGTATTATCAATGAAATCGACAAAAAATCCATGTCAAGTATCGACACAATATATATATAGATGTATGTATCCCAATATCTCAATGTCTCAATATCTCGATATCTCAATGTCTCAATATCTCGGGCTCCGTCAGTCCGGATCGACCCATATCATCAAATCTCACGACTACGTCGGTATCCTCCGGATATCCGCCGCGTCAAAATAACTGGTCGGTAGTGCTCACCTGCCGGGCTCAACGCCATCATCTGCGACCATCTTATCCCGAGGTACCGTACTGGGTCCACCATGCACCCGCAAACAGTTCCTCCTCCTACTCGAATCGGGTGTATGATATCGCCCAAGAACAGAGAAAACTCATGGTGGAAACCACTCACCTCATATCATGAGAAAACCGTAAATTTCTATTTTTATAAATGATAATGAGTTTATAAAATCCTTGCGGTTTCTTCAAATCCAGAAATCTCATGGAAAGTCCGAAATCCAAAATCGAGAGTCAATAAACAGTGAATTACCGGCACAAAGCCCCATAATATTGCATGATAAATGAATATACACATGCATGGGTGTCTAATTAAAGAATGCAATATCTAAACTAGCATATTAATGATATGTTGGAACTATCAACTAGCAAGTTATATCAATGAAATAATATTCTCTAAAGTGTACGTGACATGGTAATTACCGATGATGATGTGTGTGAGCCGGCAAGCAAGTGTTCATGGACATACGCATCATCGGTAATGGTGCTGGTGTCCTAACAAACAATATCATAATAGTTAAGGAAACACATGTATAAACATGCAATGCAATGAGAACATGAATATAACGGAGAATGAATAGTAAACGCAACATTGAAGAATATATATTTCTATATACGAGTCAAACAGTTTTAGCATTTGAAATAGCACGAATCGTGGGTTTTTTTAAAATAGGGGCTACGGTGTTTTTAAGAAAATGTACGTCCTTTGAAAAATCTGTAATATCCCTCGGTTGTCTTTTGAAAATACTCACGATTTGTTAGTTTTTAAAAATAAGTATGACTCGAGCCTGGTCAAACATCTTCCTAATCAACGAAAAGACTAAACTAAGGAATTAGTCGAAAGGGTAAGAAATCCACCAAAATTCCGAGTCAATATACCTAGTAGTCGGCGATCCAGTCTCATAGCGTCACGTACGGTAAAAATATATAATACGACATTCTCGATTTAAGAGTGTGAATCAATCATCATATCTATTCTCGTATGGTAAAATCCCTCGTACGGCATCCCAAAATTGGGGTACGGGTCAAATATCACATATAAATCATCATTTATACGGTATCATCATCGTACAATATCATGATCAGGGGTACGGTTTTTAAGTTTCTTACATTCTAATATCATCAAAAATGAATTCTCATGTGTATGAAAACACATCGCCCAACGATCCACTATAATATCATGTTGTATATTATATCATGACCCAATCACATATCACAATCTCGCGGCATCATGCCCGACCATATCGGCTCATCTCCAAGTATCATATACTAGGCTCATCATTCGTGTATACGTATGTGTGTGTGTGTACACCAACGCATCCATATATATATATATATATATATATATATATATATATATATATATATATATATATATATATATATAAACATATACACCCAATAATAACACGTGTGTACATGTGTGTGTGTGTCAACCTTTAGTCTAGGGTATCACGACATAGAAACTAAACTAAAAGAATTTTCTTGCTAAGTATTCACGTCTCACAATAACACATATATATAATATATAATATTCACATCCTACCCTACGAAAGTGCGGGGGTGCTATACGCCATTTATCCGACTTCCCTCGTAGATATACATCTACTCACCTCATCCTTGCTTGCCGAAGTCAATTACGCCACGCTCTTCCTTGTTGTTCAAAGTCCATATGAGGGTGCCTACATATATAAACATATAGTATCGTAAACAGAAATCGCGAACGAAAACCAAAACGGCACACGAATCACACATATGTTAAGACTTATGGTCTACGCATGCAAGAATAACCAAACAACTCCCGATATCGACGTACAAACGTCAAGTGACCGAGAAAAAACACAATATCCAAAGTTCAAGTCATTAAAAGTCACAAATCAAATCAGCAACTCAAGAAAAATGGTTCCAGATTTAGCCTCAGGTAAAATTATGCTAAACAAACAATTACAGAGGCCAGATTATCAAGGAGGTGAGCTACTGCCAAAACCCCTACACCAAAGCCCACATTTAGCCCGGCGAGTTCAACATAAATTCCGGCCTGGCCGGTTTTCCTACGGTGAAACGGTTTCATATTTTGGTGGTGCTCTCCTATGATTCTATCTACGTTAATAGTGTTTCTTGTTTTTCCTATAAAAGTCTCAGGTCACTCCAGATTTCCTGTAGGCATCACAAACCACAAAAACCGACACGGAAAGTTTCTAACTCAAGTTTCAGGGTCTCGGCTCTGGTTTGATCTAGGTTTTTAACACTAAAGGGGGTTGTAGTCACCAATTACACTCAATTGCACCATCACAACTCAAGAATCCCCCTAAACTCCATCTTGGAATTTTCCATGATCACTAAACATCACTTAAACAATTCTAAACTAAAATAGAAGCTAAAGAAACTCAATTACTACACTAATGGTGAAAGAAATATCTTATTTGGCAACTCAAGAATTTTCTTGAGTTGCCCCAAGTGCTCAAAATCTCAACTTGCTTAGTCCACCATGCTTGTAGTGAGCTTGTGCACAATTTTGATGAAGGGGATATAAGGTTTTGATGTGGACTTGGGGTTGTTCTGAGGAGGTAGAGGAGGTGGAGGGAGAGGGCAGCCATGAAGAGAGAAAGAGAAGAAAATGAAGTGAAGAACAATGAGCCAAGGTCAAAGAGACCCCTCACCCTCTCTCTTGCCCATACCTCCTTGCCATGCCACACATGTTCTTTATTCTTTTTCTTTTCTCCTTTTTTTTGAAAACAAAAACCTTAGTCAAACCAATACATAAAAGAAACAATGAAGAATTAAAGCCATGGTCAATAGAAATGTAACAAGTATTTTTACAATATGACATGGTGCATGTCATGTGTATAATCAAGCTTAATGCATGATTAGTGATTATTAATTAAGCTTAGCCGTAAACTTGTATGCCATTAATTATAAAATATTGTTCACACCAGAATATTGCATTTAATACCGCCCATTCTTACGCTCGTTTGTTTATAGGTAGGTGCTTTTAATCCGTGTTTAATACATATTACAGGCTACAGGTTACTAGTCCAAAATAACGCAAATAATACAAAATCTCCACAGTTGCGCTAAAATGCCAAACATCTGTTGCCAACAGATAAAAGCCGGGTTCCGGTCATCCATATCCGTCCAGTGCTACGTACTAGTTCCTGAGACAAGACATATAACAGTGGCCATTCGTGTCTCGGACAAGCATAAAGCACGAGAGGGGCAGCACATGATTCAATGGGTGCACGAAGGTCGAGGGAGAAAGGTAAAATCAATCAAAAGTGAAGCTATTTTTGGACTGTTGCAGATCTGAAGAAATTGTGAAAGAAATTTGCAATTTGGAGCATGTAGAACAACAGAAGAGAGCAACACAAGAAACCTTAGAAAAAACGACATACCAATTCCCCCGAATGGTCGCGGATCCGCGGCCAATTGGCCTATTATGCGGCGGATCCACGGCCCAGTTGACTCAGTGTCAACTGAGATTTTGGGGATAGTTTGGATATTTCATTTGGGCTCTGAATCTTGCCCTTGGGTTTCAGCACTCAGCCTATAAATAGCCCAATTTAGTGCCAAGCTAAGGGTCTAATTCTTATGCTTCTTTTTGTTAGGATTTAGTTTAGTTCTAGTTCTTCTTCTTCTTCTTCTTCATGTATTCTCCATTAAAATGTAGTGAGAGCATTGAGTGGATGATGAAATGAAGATGAGAGTTTGTTATTCTTTTTAACTTCTATCTTTTAATTCTTGCATTGTCTTTTAATTCTAGTGTAACTTTCATTATTTGTTGTTAACTAGTTGTTGTTGTTTCTTTTCTTGCTCTTTTCTTTCTCTTCTCTTTTCCGTATTATTTTCAAGCGATGATACTAGACGGAGTTCCTTGCTAAGGTGAGGACCCAAGAGTTAGCTTGCACCATTTGTAAAACCGTATTTTCCTTTTCCTTCTTTTCTTCATTCTTGTTTTGTTTTATTTTCTTTTATAATGTGTGAATAATTCCACACTTGTTAAGGCTAAGGAAGGTGGTATGAGGGACGAAAAAATCCCTTGTGCTTCTCTTCGCCAAACATCTTGAAACGAACCCCGATCAAAAAAACACAACCCTCTCACTTAGACGAGCTATACGTGACATATAGCCGCAACCTAAATCGAGAAGTCCTTTAAGCGCACTATAACGTGAAATGTAGTTGTGATTTAATTAGATACATGGTTGTAGGTGTTTGGTCGAGGGTTGGAAATAAGCGTATTTAGCAGACAGACAAGGGGCACTAGGAATGGATTTAGCATCGAAAAGCTTGCTTAAACTCGCAAATCCCATTCCTATGTCCTCCTATTCCCCGCTACTTTCGATTATCCCAACATCATTTTAAGAATGGCAAAAGATAAGCACAAGACTAATCCTAACTCTACTAACCAACCTTAACCTTAAAAAGCTTACTTGAACATAAAATACGAACACTTAGGATAGAATTGAACATACACATATACATTCTTTATTGACTCGTCTAAGACTCGAACGGATATACAACCATCTCCCTGCGGATCGAACCGTGCTCAACCGGTTAGCTGCAAAGCGACACCGTCCTGATCACGGTTATAACTTTAAAACTTTGAACTCCGACACGTGAAAAGCGTGCGATCAAATGGTGCCGTTGACGGTAACGTATTTTCTTTCTTGTTATTCAGGTTAATATTCTTTTTGTATATATATAAAATTATAAATATAAATATAAAACAAAATCTTTTTGTTATTTTTGATAATTTTTGTGTGCAAGTGTGCAGGCTATCTAGAGTAAGTACAGTAATCAAAAACGAAAACAGAGAATTTTAATTTGGAGAAGAAGCCAAAGGGAATGCAGGAACCAAAGTAGAAGACCCAACTCCATTGGTTGACCGTGGAATCGCGGTCAAAGTTGGGATTTCGCGGCGGTTCTGCGGTTTTATTGAGGCTTTAGAGCCCCAATTTTTTTCTACCCTGTCTTTTTCTTTTTATCTCCTCTGTGAATTCCACTAAATTGTATTTTCTGCAGGTTTCTTTGCACATATTGCGCCGCCGCCAAAATAATTTTTTATTGTTGTTATAGATTTTTGTTTGTTTACGCGCTTTGCATATAATAATACGGATATTAAGGGGATATAACACCAATTCAGATTGGGTGGGGATTTCATCACCCTTCCTAAGACCCCACAAATCACTAATTGCATACGCATTATCTTGAGTTAATAAAAAATATCTAGACCAAACCTATAAGGACTTTTCGCGCTCAATTAGGACAAGTGAAGGTTGCGGGAAATCGGTCATTTATCTAAACTTGACTTTGTGGTGCCTAGGCTAGACAAGTGAGGAGGTAATTTTAAAAGGCCCGTATCACGGTGATTCATGAGCGGAACCCTCCTTACCTCACTTGTGCTTATCTGACCACAATTGGCAATGAAGAGGCGATTCAAGGATTATCCTGCAACTTGTCGCTTAGAAGTCTAGGAGCGGTCTAGTTGGACTTTGAAGACCCTAGCTCTAGATGTGTTTGTGCATATTGTGATTGTGATTGTGCTTGTAAAAAGTTAGTCCCATAATTCCGTATTCTTTCAAACAAACAATTTCAAAACACCAAAAACAAACATTTTTTTAATAATAAATAAATAAATAAAAACCACTTCCTTCACTCCCTACCTTTTCACTCTTCTAACATGGGTACCCCACCTCAAAAAACTCTTACCGAACTTTGGTACCCACAACCAGACATTTCTTCTTACGGTTCTTGCTTTGGCCGGACCATGAATGATCCATCCATGCCCAAAATTTCATTGAGAGATCGGATAGACGCGTCTAGGACAAACAATTGGACTCCATAATCCACTTCGTATCAACCATTTCAAACATTCGCCGCTTCTTACATTGATACCCCTTTTGAGAGTCCAGTTGTAACTCCCAGACCCATGTCTATTGCCGACATAATTAAACAATCTCGTAACCGATCTTTCACTTCTTTCACCGCTACCAATTCTTTTGATCAACAACTTCAACCACCTTCTTATCCGTATGTTGATCCTACCCCTGTCCAACCATTCAATTCCTATCCAGCCTATCCAACTTTTGCACATTCTCTAGACATTGCTTCTAAACAGCCATTTAGGAGTTTTCAGTATCCAAACAACTTTGAATCTTTTACTGAAACTCCTTCACAACCCATGTATAGTCTAGAACAGTCATTAGAAGACTTTAGGGTAGCGTTGTACCAACAGTTGATAGATTTGAATGCGTCTATGGCCGCCCTCATACAACCTAGTGACCCGGTAGCTAGTTTTCAACTTGCTCTAAATTTTCTGATGTATGAAGAGGCGGTAGGACAGGCAGAGAATTTGAGTGAAGAGAGTGAGCTGTACTCCCTTCCAAATCAAACCTACCCATCCCAAATTGAACCCCACAACTCCGGTTTTGAATGTCTATCAAGAATCCCAAATGATTTATCAATTGAAGATAGAATGTTTAATGAGTTGTGCGACTTTGTAGTATTTGATTTACTCGATTGTGAAGGGTCCCTTTCGAGTGAAACCGTACCCAATTCTTTTGACCTCCACACCTCCATCTTAGAGACAAAATCGATTGACATCCATACTTTTGATGAGGTGTTGGAGAATATTGATTTTCACTTGATTGAGGATATCGACGCTGGAAATATTTTGGATGATGAACCCACAGCTTTGGATGAGTTTGTCTCTCAAATTCATCATTTACTTTCACTTCCGTGTGGACATCATCCTGAGTCATTGAATGTTTTTCCCGAACCCCATATGCGTCTTGATATTGATGATAAATACATAGATGAGCTTAACATTGAGGAGAATTTTGAGGATATTTTTGAGGATGAACCAGTTTTGCTTGATGAGTCGGATTTTCTAATTCATCATGTCCCTTCCATTGACTGTGTACACCTTCCTGAACCTTTACCTGATACTCCTCCTCGATCACTCCCCTCCATCCTTTCCATCGTTCCAACCTTGTAAGAAACCGTATCACTTTCATTTCATATGTCTGGTTTACCAAGTTCGGCATACCTATGGTTTCTCAAGAATCATGAGAGGTTTGACCCCATTTCTCGACATATTGATAAATTAGTACATTCCAACTTTTCACATCGATCATTACAGATTGTACTAATTTATTCAATCCATTTCCACCCTCAAGCTCATATTCCGCTTCTTTCTCCCTTCCGCCTTTCTTCTCCACCACCGAAGCCGTATCCCGCTTCTCTCTGCATACGGTCTCACGTGTTTCTCATTTCTTTTCTCTACACTCCATTTTTTCACCAACCTGCACATTATAAAGCTAAAATTTTTGAATGGTTGGTGCTCACTTTTGGCCTGTGTAAGGCCTTGTATAGATTGAAACTGCTCTCCCCCCTAACTCTGAACTTTAAACGCTTAACAGTTGAAACAATGTTTCACTTAAGTTTGGGGGGAACCTTTTTGTGTATATATGTTTTGTATAAAATTTTTTAGGGAGCGCCGACAATTTTAACCCTCTTGGTGTAGCCTGACAGTGAGGGCACTGTCAAGTTTAAGTTTGGGGGTGTGCTCGGTAAGCTTTCTTCTTTCGCTTTCATTTGTATATTCTGCATTTGCATACTCATTTAAAACACCCATAAAAATCGAATTTTTTTTTTACAAAAATATAAAAACTGTCTTCAGGTTAGCTAATAGGGTAACATAGATTTTTATTCCGAAAGTTCAGTGGATACGTTAGAAATAACTAAATCCTAGGCTTAGGAATTGAAAACCCTAAAAATAACCCTCCTTCTGTTTAAACTTGGTAATTATATGTCCTTATAGTTTTTTTAAGAAATAGGTAATCTTGAGTTCAGTTCTTGAGTTAAGTCAAAATGAAGGGAAAGTATTGAAGCTTTACTGAAAAATAAGTCTGAAAAATAGTTCCTATTCTTGAGTTCAAATTTATAAAGTATATATCCCCTACAAACTGCACATACACGCACCTTGAAACTTAGGATAGTAGAGGATACCTAGAAATACTCTTGCCTGAAAACCTGATATGAAAGAAAAAAACGGTATTTAAAGCTAACCGCCTAAAGAGCATCATTGAAAAAAATATCCGGTCTTGAAAAAGAAAAAAATAAAGAGAAGAAAATGTGTGTGTGTGTGTGTGTGTGTGTGTGTGTGTATAAAGTCAAGACCTGGAAATTGCTATTTACACTTTAGGCTCACACATTCAGTAATCGGTTGTTAGTGCCTCAAAAAGCATTAATAGTCGCATGAAAGGTATGTGAGTAGCACCGTCCATTATTAATGAAAAGAAGTAGTATTAGGTATGAAGGCAAGGGTACTATAGCTTAAATTGAATTCTTAAGTGTAGGGGTGAAATTTTACACACACGTAGGAGTATACAATCGATGTCTGGAGGAAAGATAGGAATAAAGAATAAGACTTATGTTTTCCGTAAAGATATTAAAAATCACTGATTGGAGACCGCACTTTAGAAGGAAAACTCAGGAGAGACCGAGATCTTTTTATACTGTAAAACGTATAGGATCTAGAGTTGAATAAATTGGAGGTGTGAAACATAAGGGTTGAATATTTCTAAGTTAGGATAATAGAATTTCTAACCTAGATACTAAACTGTAGGAGTAGAATCAACGTTAACTTATGAAACTAGCTTGACGGGATTTTGTAGGTGTAATTTGCTGAAACCCCTCAGAAGACAACACTCCTCCTACTAGGGACACCTAGAGGTTTAACGGCTTGTTGCACGAGCTCAGTGCAATCGCGTCCCCTGCGAAAGTGAGGTTAGGACTTTTTTGTGAATAATTGGTTTTGCTCAGGACGAGCAAAAGTTAAGTTTTGGGGTATTTGTTCACACCAGAATATTGCATTTAATACCGCTTATACTTACGCTCGTTTGTTTATAGGTAGGTGCTTGTAATCCGTGTTTGTTACATATTTACCGGCTACAGGTTCCTAGTCCAAAATAACGCAAATGATACAAAATCTCCACAGTTGCGCTAAAATGCAGAACATCTGTTGCCAACAGATAAAAGCCCGGTTCCGGTCATCTGTATTCGTCCAGTGCCACGTACCAGTTCCTGAGACAAGACATATGACAGTGGACATTCGTGTCTCGGACAAGCATAAAGCACGAGAGGGGCAGCACATGATTCAATGGGTGCACGGAGCTCGAGGGAGAAAGGTAAAATCAATCAAAAGTGAAGCTATTTTTGGACTGTTGCAGATCTCAATAAATCGTGAAAGCAATTTGCAATTTGGAGTATGTAGAACAACAGAAGAGAGCAACACAAGAAACCCCAGAAAAAACGACATTCCAATTCCCCCAAATGGCTGCGGATCCGCGGCCAATTGGCCCATTATGCGGCGGATCCGCGGCCGAGTTGACTCAGTGTCAACTCGGATTTTGGGGGTAGTTTGGACATTTCATTTGGGCTCAGAATCTTTCCCTAGGGTTTCAGCTCTCAGCCTATAAATAGCTCAGTTTTGTGCCAAGCCAAGGTTCTAATTCTTATGCTTCTTTTTGTTAGGATTTAGTTTAGTTCTAGTTCTTCTTCTTCTTCTTCATGTATTCTCCATTAAAATGCAGTGAGAGTATTGAGTGGATGATGAAATGAAGATGAGGGTTTGTTATTCTTTTTAACTTGTATCTTTTAATTCTTGCATTGTCTTTTAATTCTAGTATAACTTTCATTATTTGTTGTTAACTAGTTATTGTTATTTCTTTTCTTGCTCTTTTCCTTCTCTTCTCTTTTCCGTATTATTTTCAAGCGATGATACTCGACGGAGTACCTTGCTAAGGTGAGGACCCAAGAGTTAGCTTGCACCATTTGTAAAACCGTGTTTTCCTTTTCCTTCTTTTCTTACTTCTTGTTTTGTTTTATTTTCTTTTATAATGTGTGAATAATTCCACACTTGTTAAGGCTAAGGAAGGTGGTATGAGGGACGGAAAAATCCCTTGTGCTTCTCTTCGCCAAACATCTTGAAACGAACCCCAACAAAACAAACGTAACCCCCTCACTTAGGCGCGCCATATGTGACATATAGCCGCGACCTAAGTCGAGAAGTCCTTTAAGCGCACTACAACGTGACATGTAGTTGTGACTTAATTGGATACATGGTTGCGGATGTTTGGCCGAGGGTTGGAAATAAGCGTATTCAGCGAACGAACAAGGGGCGCTAGGAATGGATTTAGCGTTGGAATGCTTGCTTAAACTCGCAAATCCCATTCCTATGTCCTCCTAATCCCCGCTACCTTCGATTATCCCAACATCGTTTTAAGAATGGAAAAAGATAAGCACAAGACTAATTCTAACTCTACTAACCAACCTTAATCTTAACAAGCTTACTAGAACATAAAATACGAACACTCAGGATAGAATTGAATATACACATATAAATTCTTCATTGACTCGTCTAAGACTCGAACGGACATACAACCATCTCCCTGCGGATCGATCCGTGCTCAACCGGCTAGCTGCAAAGCGACACCGTCCTGATCGCGGTTATAATTTTAGAACTTTGAACTCCGACACGCCAAAATCATGCAATCAAATATCCAAATCGACTTAATACACTCAAAGTCAATAAACTTATAGAATTTTTCAAATATCTCCCAAATTATCGGTATATAGTTATACCACATCCTTAAAGCAAATCTCCATACTTTAAAATATCCATAATATTTATTACTTAAATTGTATAACTTCCCAAAAATAATATTTTATTTTTCTGAAATGTTACAATAAGTCTGACCCAGGTGAGAAACATTGGATAGCAGTTAAGAACATTCTTAAGTACCTGAGAAGGACTAAAGAGATGTTCCTGGTGTACAGTAATGGGGACCTTCAAATCGAGGGTTTTACCGACTATGGCTTCCAAAGTGACAAGGATGACTCTAAATCTGTCTCGGATTATGTGTTCTCCCTCAATGGAAGGACGGTCTGTTGGAAGAGCTCCAAACAGGATACCGTACCAGACTCTACAATGGAAGCTGAGTATATCACTGCAAGAGATGCCGCAAAAGAGGGAGTCTGGATTAGGAAGTTCATTTCTGAACTTCAATTAGTTCCATCCATTTCTAATCCAATACCTTTGTATTGCGATAACAATGGAGCCATGGCTTTGGCAAAGAAACCATGGTCCCATCAGAAATCCATAAATATCTTGAGGCGGTATCACCTGATCAGGGAGATCGTGGATCGCCAGGTGATCGAGGTATAGAGAGTGGACATAAAAGACAACACGACAGATCCATTCACCAAGGTCATCCTTCAAATCTAGTTCGAGAGACTGTTTGAGATATTGGGCATGCGGTATGCCAGCTACTAGGTCTAGTGCAGACAGTGGGTACTCATTGCGCCAATTACAGGCCTTAGTGCAAGTGGGAGATTGTTGGATATGTATGCCCTAGAGGCCTTCATTGTACAGGAAAGTAGGGATATATATGTACAGGACAATCTTGCTTGATATGATAGTATGCTATTTGGTTTGACTTTATCTTAACATATGATGTATTTTACTTTGTATTTCATATCTTATATACATGTTGATAAAGCCCGTAGGATATTTGCCTGACTATCTGCGTT
Organism: Agapanthus africanus; assembly: GCA_030015575.1. NCBI lineage: Eukaryota > Viridiplantae > Streptophyta > Magnoliopsida > Asparagales > Amaryllidaceae > Agapanthus > Agapanthus africanus. Next base: position 197,514,067 of record JASDDO010000028.1, on the reverse strand, counting down.
GTGATGGCGATCATACTTGTGGGAGCTGGGGAGTCAAAAGGCACATCCTTAAAAGCGTCCCTAGTTGTAGGAGTATCGAGACTGGGCATCGTTACCCCAGAGTAGACTAGTGTATACATATCTAGACCCTGACGAGGGGCGATGGATTGGTCCCGCAACCATTTGTAAGGTACACCTAAGATTGTATACAGGTGCTCACTGGGTGTGAGTACACCAGACAGGACTCGCCGAGAACTGACTAGTTGGTATTATATATAGCGTCAGATAGCAGTTCTCCGGTGACATGAGTGCAGATAGTCTGTCGACCTGAAGTCATCATTTGTCTTGTGTGAGTTCCCATTGTGATTTGATTAATACCCTACCACGGCTCAAAGGAGTCGTGCAAACAGGTTTTAGTTGGGTACAGTCCCGAGCTACATGGAGGCAGTAAGCGACTGTTGGGGATTCATCTCTCCCGGTATAGGGAGTTGATATCGCGCTGTGATCGGTTGGTCATTACAATTAGTCCCTGGCCATGGCCGATTGAGAATTATTAGTGGTCGGACAAGTAGATTCTTGGATGGTCTTGAGCCACACCGACACGACTTGTCTGGTTATTAGGGCTCCGACGTTTTCCGCCCTCCGACGAACAGACTGGACTGCACGGAGATTGTCATGGATAGGCTCAGTAGGGGGTTCGAATGAGTTCGCTCGTCGGCTTCCTTTTCGACATGTACCTGGGTTATCGTTACGTACAGCTAGTGCCACTGACGGACTTGTGGTTAAATCCACTGCCAGCGTACTGTCGAGTCTTTAGAGTCCCACACAGAGGGTTTCCCTGGATCAGGCGAGACGATGTAGAGACCGTATGGTCTTATGGCAGGGTTTCGATCGTATACATGTACTGGCTACACGAATGATGTTCGGACGGATAATACTAGTGGGCTTTGGTTTAAGCTGGATCCTAGTATTATACTATTAGATTATACTTGTCTCTGTGTATCCGTATTTTTCGGAATACGGATACGGGTGTGTATATACGGTGAGGGCATTCTTATAATTTCATAAGAATGAGCTTCTAGAAGGAGACACCTCATTATTGATTTATTATTTTTTGATAAAGGATTAATGAGGTGGAAATTAGGAGACACTTGAGGAATGGGTTGAAAGCATGGCTTTGTTAATTGTTTATTCATTTGGAGTTCCTATTCAAGCATGGTTGATTATTTTGAGACTAAAATAATCCATGCTTGAATTATTGTCATAATACTTAGCCATTCTCTCATCTCATTCTCTACATTATTATCACATTCTCTTTCTCTCTCCTAGTTTTTTTTGGCTCTCCTTCTCCTTCAAGCTTATCCCTTTACATGTGTTGTGATCCATTGAGCTTTGAGACTAAATAATCCATAGATCACACTCTACATCTACTAAGTAATCTCATCTAGCACATTAGATCACTAAGTTACCTCACTTGAGGTTGGAGCTTGACCATAGGCCCTCGGGTGGATCTTCTATTATCTAAAGGAGACCGGCAACCGAGTTTGTTGGAAGCTTCGTATTGGATATAGTGCCCTCAGAGTCAATTATTGGATCACAGGCACGTGATTGCAATGATTGAGGGAGGACCTATGCCGGTAGGACAGTCTTACTCGAGATGATAGTATGCTATCGGGTTTATCTTTATCATCATGTAATACTTTAGGTGACCTTACAGGTCGCTATTATACATTGATAGAACCCTTAGGATTCTTGCTTGACTGGCAGCAGTATGATGGCGATCATATACGTAGGAGCTGGGGTCTATAAGCACATCCTTAAAGTGGTCCCTAGTCGTGGGAGTTTCGAGACTGGGCATCGATACTCCATTAGTAGACTAGTGTATACAGTCGAGACCCCGACAAGAGGCGGTGGCCAGTCTCACAAGCCATTGGTGTCAGTTGGTTCACCTAAGATGTATACAGGTGCTCATTGGGTTATGAATACACCGGACATGACTCGCCGGGAACATGCTAGTTGGTATTATACCTGACGTCAGATAGCAGTTCCCTGGTGACATGTGTACAGGTTAGTTTATCGACCTGAGATCGTCATTTGTCTCGTGTGAGTTCCCACTGTGCTTTGATTACTACCCTACCACGGCTCAAAGGAGTCATGCAAACAGGTTTTAGTTAGGTACAGTCCCGAGCCACATGGAGGAAGTGAGCGGATCGGCAGGGGTTTCGTCTCTCCCGGTATTGGGGGTGAGATCGCGCTGTGTCTACGAAAGCCATTACAGGAAGTCCTTGGCCAAGGCAGGAGATTTACTGGTAGGTATTCCATTAGTATCTCAGGGTGTTCTGGGCTACACTCCGACACGATTTGTACCGCTTTTGGAGGTCTGACTTTTACCAACCTCCTAGGCCCGCCATGCGATGCTCATAGACAAACGGACCGGACTGTACGGATATTGTCACTGACAGGCTTAGTAGGGTGTCAGGATGAGTTCGCTCATTGACCTCCCTTTTGGTCAATACCTGGTGGCCCATTACGTACGGCTAGTACCTCTGACGTGCTAGTGGTTAAATCTACAGCCAATGTATTGACGAGTCTTTAGAGTCCCCCACAGACAGTTTTCAAGTTTCGGGCGAAACGTTGTAGAGACCGTATGATATATGGCAGGGTTCGATCATATACGTGCGGTAGTGCACGGATCATGATCGGACGGATCATACTAGTGGGCTTTGGTTTAAGCCGGATCCTAGTATTAGATTTGTTGGATTACTTTAGTCTCATCGCATTCGCATTCAGTCGGAATGAGGATGCAGGTATGTATATACAGGTCAGGGGTATCCTTGTGATTCGTCACGAGTTTACTTTAGATGTTGCGGTATCTTTTTATTGTTGCAAACATTTGGATTAATGTTTGCATATGGAAATTGTGAGCTAGAAATCATCATTTGGAGCATTAATTGTGACACATGCACAAGTGATGACTCATGGTCTCTTTCTTTATGCATGTGTCACATAATGTGATGGATTTGTGAGTTGATTTGATGAGAGGAGAGAGAGGGGCAGCCAAGGGTGAGGTTGGCTCTTGTCTTATGATACTCTTGCTCTCATTTTATGATATGAAACACAAAAGGAAAAAAGGCCTCTTCTTCTTCTTACTCTAGCTCATTATCTCCATCAATGGCTTCATCTCTAACCTCCATCCAAATCAATGGATGCAAGAGTCAAAGTGATCACAAACATTCTCTAAAACACCTTGGACACGTCGGCTAGCACACTTCGTGCCCGAGTTGCTTCGGATGAAGCGGGAGCCCGTATAAGGAATTGATGATGTGGTGCCCTCTCCGATGAGGAGATCGAGACCGGAGATGCCGCGAGGAGCTTGGTATGGTGGTCAAAGACTGAAGGACACGGATCGATCAGTATAGCTTTCCAACCCTTTCTCCAATTGCTAGTTTAGCGTTAATGGTTCGATCCGGATTTATTGTGTACGATAGTGTCGGTTTCAAGTTTTGAAAAAGTTTTCGTTTCCGCATTTTGGCCTCAGACAGATGGCCGGGGCGCTACTGTAGACTTACCTGGTATCAGAGCCACGCCATTAACCTTTACTAGCTTGCTCTAACGTATTTAAAACTTCGATAGGCCGAATTTTCTAAAACCGCGATTTCAAAAAGTGCAGTTTCCGTCGAATTTTTTTTGTTGTCAAAAAATTATTTGGTGTGTTGCAGAAAAACAAGCAGGTTGTTATAAGAACACTGCAGAAAAATGGTTGCATGAAGTCACTGTAGAGCCGCGGAACCGCGGCCGTACCCCCCTTTTGGCCGCGGTTCCGCCACAGCACAGTAAGTTCTCTGCACCATTTTTCCTACAGTGATTTCTGAGTTTGAATTGGGGTTTTTGGTAATTTTTGTTTGGGCCCAGATTTGTCTGAGTACTGGGTAATGTACTTGGGGCCCACTTCGGGAAATTTTGTCGATCGAAAATTTTAAACATGTTAATTCACAGTATTTACATTATATCTGCGACCGTGAATGTCATTTGATTGGTAAATCCTGTCTAATTGCTATAGTTCTTTTAGACGGATTTGCGAACGTGACATTCACGTTGATATTCTGTGTTGTGCTGTGATATTGCGGATTTGTTGTGGTGGATACCCTGGATGCAATGGTACTACAGTTTGGTTGTATTTGTACATTTGATATTGCGGGGAGAGCGTCCGACATGTGGACTGCCGTCACTGCCTGTTTGTATATTATTCTTTTGGGGCACGACCGGGCTGAAGTCGATGTACCCATTGTATATTTTACTTTCTGTACTAGGATTACCCTGCGGTGGGGTGCACGGATGGTCGGGTTCTAGAGGGAAACGGGCCCGCATCTCATGGCTTTGAGACGGAGAGGGCTTCACTCTAGAATTGGCGGGCTATTCGCCGCACTCGTAGGGGGTACAGGTTGACCCAAGGAGGGGTGCTCAAGTTACCGGATTCCGTGAAGTGCTGGGTGGTCCATTCACATTGTTGAAAGGGGCTGCCTCGCTTCAGGTTTTGGCGGGTAACTTGCCACGCCCGTAGGGGTCTAGGATTTCATTGCACAGGCTATCCACACGACCAAGGGAACGTCAGGTTTCAGTAGCGGCTCTATGAAACCCGGGGATCCCAGATTATTTGTATTATTCTATGATGCTTATTACATTTCTGTGATGTTATATTTTATCACGCCTTGAGTGATTATTATATATTGATATATATACTAGTAGATGTTGTATATGTTTTACACCCGCGCTAGTCCACTCTCCGCTCTGTCGTTAGTTAAGTAACCTAACGGGTGATGACGGGACCCAGTGGCGAATGCAGATGGCATATACGTACAACATATTTTCGTTCTTTTGTGATGTAATTAATTGATGGGACTGCATTGATTCGGATCAATGAAAGCTAAACAAAGCTATTCTGATGTTGTTGGAACATTTTTCAAAAATCTGTTATTACAAGAACGTTCTCTTTTGTTTTGCACAGTGGTATTCGGTTATGAATATCCAGCACCGAGATCCCTTCACCGGGAGTGACCCCTTGGACAGAAGTTTGCGTCAGGGTAATAACTTCAGTATAGCCGATTGCCTTTTGCTTTGCATCGTGGTATTCAGTTGGAATATCCTGCACCTCATTCTATGGGGAAAGAGCCGAGATCCCTTCACCGGGAGTGACCTCTTTAGCAAAGGTTTTCGCCACTATATTTTTATAAAAAGCTATCCGGTTCCTTCAACGATATCAAGTTCATTACGTTAAAGGTTTTTCGCCAAAAACCAAACGTAGCCCACCGTCATTTCAGATTAGTATTACTTAGTATTCGTGCTACATATGTCGTGCTCAGCCGAGACATAGTGTGCGGTAGCTCTGTAATGCTTTTCTGTCTTATGGATATGTGATTGGTTAGGACAGTCGTACGGTCATTTTGGCTCAGTCAAGGACTCGTGCGGGTGGGTCTAATGCAATCAAGATAATGACGGGTTGAACTTGACTAGGATTCTTTGATATGTTGGCTCAGTCAAGGTCACTTGGGTCCTAAAGGTAAAAACACACATCGGGAGTTTCTAAAGAAATTGAAACTTGCCAGATATGCGGATACCTTCTGGAGTGTGATAACGTGAGTGGATTCCATCACGTTATCATGCGATGATAGTTGGATCCCGATTCCTACTGATGAGTTGGTTTACTCCTCGGGTGATCCCGACTAATTCTTCTTTTAGGTTTGGAGGAGAATTTGATGATACAGTGGGAGGTTTCCTGATTAGATAAATTGATAACCATTCTGATCTAGGTTAGAGTGCACGCTGAGTGTTTCTTTTCTCTCTCTCTTTGGTAGTGACCATGGCCCGACCCTTGACTATGACTCAGTGACCAAGTTAACCGAACCTTCTTAAACACTGGCTTTTGGATTGTCAGAGTTGCATACCTCATTGCCACTCCTACTTTTACCCTTTTCTCCAGAACACCCCGTATTACTATGAACATCCACTTCCATTGGATAAAACCATCGTATGGTTATATACGAACTCGAAGGAACTTGTTCCAGATTCGAGGACGGTTTCCGGTTCTGAAGAAAATGAATAGGACTATTCAGTTGTCTTTTCCTTTTACATTCTCTCAGGTTGCGAGTGCTCCTAGAATAAGGACAATACACCTATTACGCTAATTGGATAGTCTTCTTCCAAACCATAGGCAGGTGCCGAACGGTAGGGAAGGAAGAAAACCATTTAGCCTAACGATGGTGTACAGAAGGTAATAAGTTAAGACAAATAAAGGGATTAGTAAAAGGGCAAAGTAAATTGCGACTGCTATTCACGATCAAACCAAGTATTTCTTCGCCAATCCTACATCACCTTTGTATTTCTCCAGGACACTCCGTATCACTACAAAGATCCACAGTTATTTGGATACTCCATCGTATGGTTATAAACGAACTCGAAGGAACTTGTTCCATTTCAGGGATGGATTCTGGTTCAGAAGAAATAGGAATAAGGTTTATTCAATTGTCTTTTATCTTCACCTTCTCTCAGGTTACGAGTACTCCTAGGATTAGGAGAGTACACCCATTATGCTTATTGGATAGTCTTCTTCCAAACTATAGGCTGGTGCCGAACGGTAGGGAAGGAAGAAAACCATTTGGCCTAAAGGGGTGTATAGAAGGTAATGACTAAAGACATATAAAGGGATTTGGAGAGATGGCAAAGAAATATACAGTTACAGTTGTGAATCTGATAATGGAAGAGGCATTACTTAGGATACCCGGATACCCCTTCGAAACATTTACATGTTTCAGTTTCACAGTGTACTGTTAGAAGGAAAACTGATTTCCCAATTAGTCCTTGCTCCAGGATAAGTATTTATCAGGTTTGATTCTCACATCTGTATGGTTTTACAGATGATGAGTGGGGGTAAGTTATTGGGAATTGGGTGATCATCCTCATTATATCGGGATTCGTTGTAATTGGTGATATTTGAGGAAATCACCTGGGTTGTTTGCCGGACGGTAAATATTTGGTTTTGAATATCCGTTGTTATGCACCAATTTCAAATTGATATATCTCTACGTTTATTTTTATAAAGTGAGATATAACTTTTTGAAATTATATCCATGACATTTACCTATATCAGTGGATGGTTAGGCAAGGAGCATTAAACAGCGGTGTAATTCTTCTTAACCATAAGTACAGTTTTCAACCTACGACACACAGAGAATGAGTTATTAGACTCAGGGGACTTATACAGAGTATTGTATTTTGTCCAGTGTCCATGAGGACAAAGGGTTGGTACTCGTACTATATTCTGTTTACTTGTGACTTCTCTAGTTCTTAGACATGTGTTTCGTAGAAATGCAAGGTCTAAGTTTTGAGAAGTTATAGGTATAAGAATAAAGTAGAGAACCAAGTGTTTCAAGTATCAGGATTCTTCAAGGTGATCGAAGATGTAGATACTTGTGTATGGTATTCAGTTCATAGTAATGATTAAGAGAACTTGCTTCTCTTTCAGGTTACTCATAATTGGAAGCACTCCTAAGTTGAGTGATGATGATCGGCCTCTCTACATTTAGTTGAGATGCACTGGAGACAGCTGCATGATTTGAATCTGGTTCTAATTAAATCAGTGCCTCTGTTTCTATATTGGATATAGAATAGTTCATATCTTAACAATGTTAAGGTACGGGGAGTTGTCCGGCTTATGCTTAAAACCAGATTCTGGATAACTCAAGGCACGTTTCTGTAATGGCTGTTTGTGAGTTAACCCGGGCTATGACAAGGATTGACTTTCTACCATCTGGAAGATCAATAGTGATATTGTTCTTGACTCGCCACAGTTTTAATAAAAATGGATTTTTTCAGAAAACAGCAGTGGGAGTATGGTAGAACTGGAAGTGATTCCAGAACCGCAAACGATTACTGAAAATTTGATAAGAACCTAAAGATTCAATCTGGATTGACATTCCATTGGCCACTCCGCAGATATGGTGGGTAACCTCAGGCACCCGAGAGGTACTCCGGTAGCCTCAAGGACGGTGACAGGGAGGTTCTTGTTTACCCAGACTTGACACTACTGTTGTTCCAGACTATGAGACCCGGCAGGAGGATGAGTATAGCGTCGTTCTAAACTAGCTTTAGAAGTGTACATGTATATGACTCTGCCAAAGGGTTGTCGTAGTCAGTGGGAGCAGCGGAAGCATGGTGGACAAGTAGCTTACGTCTATTTATGGACTAAAGCAGATATAGCGCAGATAGATCATCTATTTCTGATGTGACAGTCATAGGTTTGACTTCATCAGAATAGGGGATGGATTTGTTAAGAAGGTGGTAGGGTGTGATGTCCTGGTATTTGGATGACATATATAGAGTAGGAAGTGAAATTCCTATACTACGATCGGTTATATTTTGGTTGTCACATAGTGGTTTCTCCGCATAAAGGATATAGATATAATATCTGACATTTTGGTTACTAGATCTATGGTTTTAGATCTAGATTTGGGTAGTTTCCCAATCTGGGTACTTAGACAGCATTCTAAAGGTGTTTTAGAATGGACGACTCCTGGCACGGTAGTATACCTGCAGGTGATGGAGTCACCCTCTCTAAAGGTGTCTTACAGACTAAAGGGGAGAGGGATGTACATGATTGGCAGATCACTTGCTTCGGCAATTGAGTTGATTATGAGATGTCAAGTACCACACCAGATGTTGTTTTTGCACTAGATGCAATAAGTTGATATTAATCCCATCCTGGAGAAACGTTCGGAAGCAGTCTTAGAACATAAGTGGATGTTCTAGGGATATGATAACAACAGCCTCTTTTAGGAGACAGTTATCATTCCAGGCTTCCAAGGTGACCTGGATGATAGAGTGGCTGTCAGAGTTATAGTTTTCCCTCTGAAGAGGGGCAGTATTTTGGACAGGTGGTCCAAGCGGATACTGAAGGAGGTGTGGCGCAGGATACTGATTAAGTTCAGTTGGCGATACAGTCTAAAAGTTTTGGATTTGGAGTTTCTTTATGAACTAGGTCCCATCAGATATCCAGACATATTCTAAGACAGGTATTGCTCATTTCGGGAGATGGCTTTCTCCGCGAACTTGAAAAAAAGAGAGACATAGAAAGAAACATCAGGGCGGATCCACTCACTGAGGCTATTCCTCGAATGCAATAGTTTCGCAAATGGGCTTTGTGAGATTGATCAGTAGAGGAGTTGGGTGTTCGGTATCACACGGGCTATGAGTATGCGACATCGCAATAATTAGCCTTGAGTGCAAGTTGGAGATTGTTGGATATAGTACCCTCAGAGTCAATTATTGGATCACAGGCACGTGATTGTAATGATTGAGGGAGGACCTATGCCGGTAGGACAGTCTTACTCGAGATGATAGTATGCTATCGGGTTTATCTTTATCATCGTGTACTGCTTTAGGTGACCTTACAGGTCGCTATTACATGTTGATAGAGCCCTTAGGATTATTGCTTGACTGCCAGCAGTATGATGGTGATCATATACGTGGGATCTGGGGTCTATAAGCACATCCTTAAAGTGGTCCCTAGTCATAGGAGTTTCGAGACTGGGCATCGATACTCCATTAGTAGACTAGTGTATACAGTCGAGACCCCGACGAGGGGCGGTGGCCAGTATCACAAGCCATTGGTGTCAGTTGGTTCACCTAAGATGTATACAGGTGATCATTGGGTTATGAGTACACCGGACAGGACTCGCCGGGAACATGCTAGTTGGTATTATACCTGACGTCAGATAGCAGTTCCCTGGTGACATGTGTACAGGTTAGTTCATCGACCTGAGATCGTCATTTGTCTCGTGTGAGTTCCCACTGTGCTTTGATTACTACCCTACCACGGCTCAAAGGAGTCGTGCAAACAGGTTTTAGTTAGGTACAGTCCCGAGCCACATGGAGGAAGTGAGCGGATCGGCAGGGGTTTCGTCTCTCCCGGTATTGGGGGTGAGATCGCGCTGTGTCTAGGAGAGCAATTACACGAAGTCCTTGGCCAAGGCAGGAGATTTAATGGTAGGTATTCCATTAGTATCCCAGGGTGTTCTGGGCTACACTCCGACACCACTTGTACCGCTTTTGCGGTCTGACTTTTACCAACCCCTAGGCCCGCCATGCGATGCTCATAGACGAACGGACCGGACTGTACAGATATTGTCACTGACAGGCTCAGTAGGGTGTCAGGATGAGTTCGCTCATTGACCTCCCTTTTGGACAATACCTGGTAGCCCGTTACGTACGGCTAGTACCTCTGACGTGCTAGTGGTTAAATCCACAGCCAATGTATTGACTGTCTTTATATCCCCTACAGACAGTTTTCAAGTTTCGGGCGAAACGTTGTAGAGGCCGTATGATATATGGCAGGGTTCGATCATATACGTGCGGTAGTGCACGGATCATGATCGGACGGATCATACTAGTGGGCTTTGGTTTAAGCCGGATCCTAGTATTAGATTTGTTGGATTACTTTAGTCTCATCGCATTTGCATTCAGTCGGAATGCGGATGCAGATATGTATATACAGGTGAGGGGTTTGCTTATGATCCGTCACGAGTTTACTTTAGATGTTGTCGTATCTTTTTATTGTTTCAAACATTTGGATTAATGTTTGCATATGGAAATTGTGAGCTAGAAATCATCATTTGGAGCATTAATTGTGACACATGCACAAGTGATGACTCATGGTCTCTTTCTTTATGCATGTGTCACATAATGTGATGGATTTGTGAGTTGATTTGATGAGAGGAGAGAGAGCGGCAGCCAAGGGTGAGGTTGGCTCTTCTATTATGATACTCTTGCTCTCATTTTATGATATGAAAGACAAAAGGAAAAAGGCCTCCTCTTCTTCTTCTTCCTCTAGCTCATTATCTCCAATAATGGCTTCATCTCTAACCTCCATCCAAATCAATGGATGCAAGAGACAAAGTGATCACAAATATTCTCTACAACACCTTGGACACATCGGCTAGCACACTTCGTGCCCGAGTTGCTTCGGATGAAGCGGGAGCCCTTAAAAGGAATCGATGATGTGGTGCCCTCTCCGACGAGGAGATCGAGACCGGAGATGCCGCGAGGAGGTTGGGATGGTGGTCAAAGACCGAAGGACACGGATCGATCGGTATAGCTTTCCAACCCTTTCTCTAATTGCTAGTTTAGCGTTAATGGTTCGATCCGGATTTATAGTGTACGATAGCGCCGGCTTCTAGTTTTGAAAAAGTTTTCGTTTCTGCATTTTGGCCTCGGACAGACGGCCGGGGCGCTACCGTAGACTTACCTCTTCGGAGGAGCCAAAGAAAAGAGTTCAAACTTGAAGCTCAATCTAAGGAGCAAAGAATCACTTGAAGACCCGAAGGACTTGACACGAGGGTATAACACTTTAACCGAGTAGTTAACGCCCTCTTGTAGTTTAGTTTTTGCTAGTTAAGCTTTAATCAAGATCCTAAAGTGGAAAAAGTCTATGTTGCAAAGCCAAACATGATCTTTTGATGCGAGAAAAAAATCATTTTTGATGTATTCTGCCTTTCCGCAAACACGTGGGGTGTGCTACATAGACTTACAGAATGGCTAGTAAATCCTAATATCAAGCTTTTTCTTTTCTTTTAAAAAATCTAGCCATGCTTCAATAGTGATGGCAATAAATTCCCGAACCATCTCTCATGCCATGCTTCCTTTACACATCATTTTCTATTTATCAATAAATAAAAAAATCCATATTATGTGGTGTCCCCTTCTAGAATGTATTTTGTATAAATACAAAAAACTTTCTATCGTATATACATACCTGTATTCGTATCAAAATACAAATACCCAAGAGATAGAATAATACCACTAAAAATAATACTAGCATTAAATCAGTACCTGATATAATGAATCGGCTTAATCCTGAGCCCGCTGGTATTAAAAACTGTCCGATTAAATTCCGCGCAACTAATACATGCAACCAATCGGAACTCTGCACGTATAAACATACGGCCTCCACTCGTTTCACCTGAACCAGAGAAACCTTTTATGTGGGACTCTAAAGACTCGATAATACGCTAGCAATGGGTTTAAACACAAGTGCTTCAATGGTACTAGCTGTACGTAACGACTACCCAGGTACCTGTCGAAAAAGAAATCCTACGAGCAAAGTCATCTGAACCCCTACTGAGCCTAACCTTGACAATATTCTTCCAGTTCGGTCTGTTCGTCTGAGAGTACCGCATACTGGGTCTAGAGAGCGGTCAACGTCAAACCCCTACTAACCCTGATAAGTCGTGCTGGTGTAGCTCAATACCATCCGAGAATTACTAATCTAATCTATCAGTAATTCTCAACTGCCCTGGCCAAGAGCTTATAGCGTTGACCAACCAAGCACAGTGCGATATCGACTCTCTATACCGAGAAAGACGAACCCCTTACAATCACCCACTGCCTTCATGTGGCTCGGAACTGCACCCAACTAAAATCTGTTTGCACGACTCCTTTGAGCCATGGTATGGTAGGAGTTAAAGCACAGCCGGAACTCACACGAGACAAATGATGATCTTAGGTCTACAGATTACCTGCACACATGCCACACAAGAACTGCCATCTGACGTTAGGTATAATACCATCCACCATTTCTTGGTGAGTCCGTCCAGTGTATCCACCCACAGTGAGCGCCTGCATACATGCAGGGTTCCCTAGTACCTGCGGCGTAGTGGAGGCGCGGATGGCGAACAAAAAATTCAAGCAAACACGAAGGAACCCGAACCTAGAATCGATCCAAACTCTTAAACTAGAAATCCAACCATGCAAAGATACGGAATACAAACTTTGTCACGTGTCCATCCAATTGTGGAAGACCTCTCCAAGCTCGTAGCCGCCAGGATCGTGCTTGAGAATCGACTACCCTTTGCCGAAGACGATCCAGCCGAGGGAACGCGGAGGAGGCTTTAACCGACGATCCAATGTTGCTAGATTTGGATGGTCGGTGATGTAGGAATAATCCACTAAATTTTTCTTACCGATTGTAGTATAGGAACATCACTTCCTATCCGGAGTAAATCATCTAAAACATGGACAGTACTCCCTACATCCTTCTTACTAGGTTCACCTTTGTTTTGACGAAGTCAATCACCTTGACTGTCACATCAATAACAGATGATCCGTCTCCGCTATCCTTGCTTTAGTCTGCGAATAGACATAAGCATCTTGCACACTTTACTCTGCTCCTACTGACTACGATAACCCTCTGACAGAGTCATATACACGTGCACTTCCAAAATCCCATTTGGAAAGACGTTATAGTCACCGACTTACCAGATATCATAGCCATGAACTACATCAGCACCAAAACATATCCATATGGATTTCAGCAAAGACACTGAAGTAAAAGTCACATCACAATCCACAACGGGTATTTGATAAAACTCTTTACAACAAATCTAGCCTTATTAAGTTAGCACCTTTCCACCTGCACAGATCTCGAAAGATCTACTTGCTCCTAATGGTTTTACCCCTTTAAGAGCATTCAGCAAAGTCTAAAATCCATGATTTGCTGAAGTGCGTGGAGTCCATCTTAGGTATGAAATACCTGGTCACCTGGAAGTTACCACTTCCTATGACCTGCTGATAAAAAGTAGGGCCATCATCACCATGATGCTGACCTCCCTGTCATTGTCTACGAGAAAACCGAAGTGTCTCTCGGTTTTCTGAGGTCACCTACTAAAATCTGCGGAGTGGCTAATGGTTTGTCAAGTCCAATTGAATCCTTAGGTTTTACTAAATTTTCGGTAACCGTTTGTGGTTCTGGAATCACTTCCAATTCTACCATACTCCCACTAGTTTCTTTTTCAAAAATATTCTTTTATAAAAAGGTGGCGAGTCAAGAATAATGTAACTATTGATCTTGAGAATGGTAGAAACAAAATTCTAGCTAATGCTTGGGATAATCCACAAACCGTCATTACCGAAGCGTGCCTCAAGTTCGTCCGGATTCTACTTTTAAACAGAAATCAGATAACTCCATATCTTAACGACCTCAAGATATGTAATCATTCTATGTCCATATAGAATCAAGGCACTAATTTAAATGGAACCAGATTCAAATATCATTCAGCTGTTTCCAGTGCGTATTACCTAACGGAAAAGGGCCAATACAGCATTACTTATCATGGAGCACTTCCACAGATGTGTAACCTGTGAGAGAATCAAGTTCTCGATATTGCTATAATGGAATACCTAGCATAAGTATATACATCTTCGATCATCTCGAAGAATCCCAATACTTCCAACGTATGGTTCTCTACTTTATTCTTATACGTACAAACTTCTCAAAAATTTTAGACCTTGCATTACTACGAATGCGTGTCTAAAACTAGAGAACTCATAGGTAAACCTGAATGAAGTAAGAGTACCAACCCCTTGCCCCAAAGGACACTGGACAACATACACTTTCATGTATAAGTCCCAAGAGTATATCAACTCAAACTCTGTGTTTTGTAAATAGAAAACTGTATCTTGGTTAAGAATATCTTACACCGTTATTCAATGCACCTTACCTTATCCTCAACTGATAAAAGTAAATTTTTACAACAAAATTTTCAAAATGCATATCTCACTTTATAAAAATAAAGGTACAGATATTTCATTTTAAAATCTGGTGCATAACAACGGTTATTCGAAACCAAATATTTGCCGTCAGGCAAAAGCCAGGCGATTTAATCTAATATCACCAATTACAATGAATTCCGATATTTTGGATCAAATCGCTCACTTCCCAATATTCTACCCCTACTCATCATCTATAACACCGTACAAATGTGAGATCCAAATTTGGTAAATACATACTCTGGAGTCAGAATTGATTAGGAAAACAGTTCACTACTACATGTACACAGCAAAACTGAAACATGAAAATGTTTTATAGAGGATGGTCAGGTATTCCTAGTAATGCCTTTTCTATTTTCTAGATTCATGACAGTAGTCACAATTTCCTTTGCCCTCACTTCAATCCCTTTATATGTATCTACATCTCACCTTCTGCACACCATCCTTAGGCGAATTTGTTTTCTTCCTTCCCTATCTTTCAGCACCAGGCTGAGGTTTGGAAGAAGACTATCGAATAAGCGTAACAGGTGTACTCTCCTAATCAAGGAGCTCTCGCAACCTGAGAGAAGGTAAAAGGAAGAGACAACCGAATAATCCTATTCAATTTCTTCATAGCCTGTAGTCATCCCCGATTGAAGTAATTTCTTTGAATTTGTATGTAACTATACGATAGCCGTTCCAAGCAATATGGATCATCATAGTGATACGACGTGTTCTGAAGAAATGCAAAGGGTAAAGTAGGAGCGGCAGGGATATACACGACTTTGTCGCGAATGAAGACAAACCAAAGCCAAAGTGTATAAAAAGGTTCGGTCAAATTGGTTCATGAGTTTTTAAGGTAAGTCATGGGTCGATGTACCAGAAAGAGAGAAAAGAAACACTCAGCGTACACTCTATCAAGATCAGATTGGTTATCACTTTATCTGATTAGGATGGCTCCCACTGTTTCCTCAAATTCTCCTTCAAACCCTAAAAGGAGAACTAGTTGGGATCATTTACACTTTGAAAAGTTTGCTAACTGTTCAGCCAGGCCAGTGTTGGTACTCCGAGGGAGGTCCCCCGTGCTTTCGCACGGACCTAATTAATAACCCTGTTTCCGTAGAGGTGTAACTGTAGGGTTCCTAGGCACTCATACAAGGGTTTATAAGGCATCAACCATGCCCGATTTAAAATTTAGACGTGCCGAACAACCCAAAGTTAGGATCTTTGCTAGATAATTAGGGTTTAACATGCAAGTAAACATCTTTACAACTAAGAGTGGGGGATTACAACCTTTGTAGTCTGCTCCTTCGCTTCATAAGCTCCGAGTAGAAGTCCCTTCGCCGCAATCTACGATCTCCCGGACTCAAAAGAGGTTCCACAACCCGAATGATCCAAGCTTGCTTGTAGTCTTCCTTTTCTCCGATGATCTACCTCGAAGTTCCTTTAACTCAAGCTCTTTCTCACTAATGAGGTGAACACCCTAATCTAATTGGCTAGATTAGATGAGAATGATTAAGTAGGATTTATGCTCTCTTTTATTATCAAATTCTCATTCCAATTCATCATAAAATGAAAACCTAAAAAGCTTTTTCAAAGCTCAAGGAAGAAGAAGAAGAATATCAATGAATAATTCCTTTTGTGATGAATAATGAAAAGATTATATGATTACAAAATGCAACCATGGTCAATTATGACAAGGCTAACCAATGTAGAGACTTAACTAGGGTTAAGGGTGTGGTTTGGATCAAAGAAAATATCTCACAAAATATCCATAATAATATCTTTGCAAGAAACAAAAGAAAACCTTCTCAAAGGTTCATGAAAGAACTAACCCAAATCAAACCCTAACCAACTTTAATCTATACTAATCATGTTGCATTAGTAATTATAACATGTTACAATATTATATATCACATATATAATATATTTTGTAATAAAAGAAAATAATACAATTAACATATATCGCATATATATCAATGTATTATCCGGTGAGAAAATGAATCAATAAAGCGAGCCAATATTAGATAATGTAAAGTAATATATCATATATATATTTATACATTAAATTATCGAATCAACACTTGATCCGACAATCCGGCTATATCGAATATAACCGGCTAATATATTATGTACCGATTCATCGAATCAACACTTGATCCGATGATCCGGCTCATATCAAAATATCGCTAGAATATAATACAGTATCTCATATCGTATTATCCTCGGTCCTGCAAATATCACATGTTGGATATATGTATGCCCTAGAGGCCATTATTTGATAGTGGATGTATCTGTACATGTATATATATTCAGTGTACATTCTTGCTCGACATGATAGTATGCTATCTGGTTCTTATTTATCTGACATGTTGATTTGATCATGCTTTTATTCATTCATACATGCTGATAAAGCCCTGAGGATATCGGCTTGACTACTGTGATTATGATGGAGATCATACTAGTGGGACATCTGTAGTTTATAAGCATATCCTGGAATGTCCCTAGTCGTAGGTATATTGAGACGGGGCATTGATATACCAGAGTAGACTAGCGTATATGATACTTGACCCATATGATGGGCCATGGATGTTCCCACATTCATCGATGTTTGACATCGAGATCGTATACGGGTGCTCAGTGGTGACTGGGTACACTAGACGGACTCACCGAGAACTCCTATATGGAATTATATCTATCGTCGGATAGCAGTTCTCAGGTGACACTGATACAGGTTAGTCTGTAGACCCGAGATCGTCATAGAGTCTTGTGTGTTCTCCCACTGTACTTTGATTGCCACCCTACCACGACTCTACTGAGTCGTGCAAACAGGTGGCCGTTGGGTACAGTCCCGAGACACACGAAGGCGATGAGCGATAGGAGGGGTTTCGTCTCTCTTGGTATTGGGAGTTGATGCTGTGCTGTGCCCGACTGGTTATATCAGTAAGTCCCTGGCCAGGGCTGCTGAGATTTGTCGATAAGTTTTATCAGTAGTTTCTCGATCTGTTATAGACCATTCACCGGCATGAATTATTGAGTTATTGGGGTCGACGTGACCATCCCTAGGCTCGATATGCAGCATATCTGACAAAGAGACCGGACTGTACGGTAGTGTTGCCGGTTGGCTCGACGGGAGTTGTAGCAGGTTCGCTTGTTTTCTTCTGATCGCTCAATACCCGGGTGGCCGTTACGTTTAGCTGACCGCTTGCGGCTTGGGGGTGCTTGATATGATCATCACCCACTGCCGGCGTATTGACGAGTCTTAGAGTCCCACAAAGGAGTTACCCAGTCCAGGCGAAACATTGTGGTGTGCGTATGCGATATGCGTATCGACCCGGTTAAAATGCGCGTATAGGATTCCGTATATTAATCGGGCGGCTAGCTTTTTGTGGGGTCGTATGTGATATGACCGGATTGATGAATCAAGTGTTGATTTATCATTTAACCATTAGCTTCTCACTTGAAATCCTTTCTTGTGTTTGATGGATGTATGCATGCATGTATGCTTTCTTTATAGATTCATGCACATATGGATGTGCATACATACATACATACATACATACATACATCATCTTTCATGGTTGATTATACATAGAAAATAGTGGCAATATAAGACTCACACCATGGTTTAAATATATGGATTATTGTTTATATTTGTGTTAAAACAAAATGAAAAAGAAAAGGTTAATAAATGGTTGTTTTCTACACACTTCCTTAACCTAACCATGCTCACCTACTTCTAACCATGGATTAACCTTCTCTTTGTGTTTTAACTCAAATTAAATAATATCTTAAACATTTAACCATGGTTTGAGATGAGAAGTGATAAATATATATACATATATTTTCATTTTCTTTTCAAGAGTTATTCTTTTCACTCTTGTTCAAAGAAAAGCCATCATCTTCTTCTTCCTTCCTCTTTTGCTCTCTAGACTTTTGTAGTGAGTAAAATACTTAACAAGATTGGATTTTGAAGTGAGAATAAGAACCACAACATCATTCTACACAAGTCTAGACCACTTGTTTAGAGTGTTAGATTCATTTCATTCTCTTGGAAAAGTGAAGTTGTTAGCTTGGACAAGGAGCTTCGGGTGGATCGTCGTGGACACTAGAAGACCTCAAGCGAACCCTCCTCCAACCCTCAAGTGGCCAAGGAGTCTAGCGTAGGTAGCTACAAAGGTTGTACTCTCAAAACCCTAATCTTTGCTACCTGTAAAACTATGAAACCCTAATTTTCTAGGATAGATCTTTTGTATGCTTACTTAGCACCATAAAAATTTGATCTTTGTGACATGTGATGCTTCCAAACCTCTCATAGGATCCTAGGTAAAACTAACATTGGTATCAGAGCCGACCTAGAACATTAGGCGACACATTTACGAAGTAAAAACTCCGATCGGATCAAAATACGGTATTTCGAGACCTTCTCTGGACATTTTTTAAAATCTGTTGTTTTTCAGAATTAAAAATACTTAAAAAATACAGCAGGAAAATCTAAGACCAACCCTGAAAAACGAAGAAGTGAACAGTAAATTCCGCCGCGGAACCGCGGCAAAAGCTTGCTTAGGCCGCGGCTCCGCGGCAGTATAGGAGACTCACTGGCTCGTTTTTGCATGGTTTCTCTCCTACCTTCTTATGTACATTTTTGGGTATGTTTAATCTGAATCTAGTACTGAATATTCTGGAGATGGTTTTGGACTCGACGAATCGATCGGAATTTTAATTTCGTTGCTTTTCCGGATAAATTAGAAAGTATTGAAGTGTTCGAACGAGTATCATTTGCCCACTTTTCACGGGGTTTAAATCTTTTGGAGATATGTGCAAGTTTTGTGGTGGACCCTCTAGAAGACAACAAACCTTAACTCGATTATGTGACCGTCTTGAACTGCCCTTTGAACCTTAGGGTTTGGGGCAGTACGGCGTGCCACATGTGAGGCGTTGGCTTGACCCTTCTACAGCTAGACCGCTACTACTGTGTCACACTCCGGGTTTTTGAACTCCGCTCAAGTGTTGAG